>JAVLUX010000039.1:20337500-22912500 GCA_032164185.1 Moxostoma hubbsi | reverse complement strand
TCATAATATCTTACTATGGTTAAAAATAAAAAGCAGAAAACGAGAGGTTGGATGAGAGGAAAGTTGCAGAGAAAATATTTCACTTTAAGTCATTTTTTGATATAACCAGAAACACACATGCATAGTTTCTGTTTGTGTGTACCTAGTAGCGTCAGTACAGTACTGATAATTAATTAGTCATGTGTCATGTGTCTGTTTATTTAATTGTGACTCTGAATTTGTCAGCAGTTATCAAGACTACCATTATTCTTAAGGCGTTCAAACTGACTGCATCTTGCTGTGACAAAGTGACTGGAGATCATTCATCAATAAGAGATGGCAATTTCTGCAGACATAAGTGATAGCGCCAGCCGGTGACATGATTTTTGTCCAGCCAAACTGATCGCACTGTGAATTCGGTGACAGCAGGTTGAAAGTTTTGCTTTTGCGAACTTGCTTTTTGCTTAGAGAAATTTGAATCACTGCCCCCCAGTGGCCTAAGCTGGAAGTGTTTTTGAATGTATGGGTACGTTTGAGCTCCAGTTCCCGAGTGAAATGTCCATTGAGTGCAGGTAAAAGCAAGTTTTTTTTTGTTGTTGTTGTTGTAATTTATGTAATACAGTGAACAAGAATGCATATTTTATTAACCAAACACCGTAACCCAAATGCCAACCCTTAAACCTAACCGTCAGTGGAGTAAAAATATATTTTTTGAGCGGAGATGCAACCTCCAAATCGATGACTTTCTGGTTTCCATGGGATTGATTGGGGTTTATTTCAGGGTACAGGAACATTCAGAAGGATTATGTCGATTTACCGTGTGATTATGTTGGTCAGGCGACTTGGAAAAAGTTGAGAAACGTTTACATTTATGCAAATGAGCAGCGAAGTCAAAAGGCAACTACCAGTAGGAGTCAAGACACTGGAGCTCACGTGATCCGTGGGTGGGTTTGATTCCTGCATTAAACATCTTGCTCATGATATGATACATTATGCACAGCTGCGCTTTATGTACAAATGCTTTTCCCTGCAGTGTATTCATTTTTATCTGTTGAAAAAGGTATGCCTTTTCAAAATTGAATGACATGTAATTTCTGATTTTTAAAAGCTATGGCCAGTTACGCAGCCGACAAATAATCTTAAAGCAACCAGGGGCCGGTTGCATAAACATAGCCATTAACTTAAGACTCCGTATAACAATTAGTCTAACTAAAGATGCCAAAAAAAACCTGTTGCATAAAAGAAGTTTCAGCTGTCTTTAGTAAGACAAGAATTTCTAATTTGCATTGCATTGTGGTAAAAGTAAGACACTGAACGACTTGTCCCACAGTGAGCAATCAACAGTTTTCCTTCGCTGAAAATATTTGCATAATAGAAGAATAGCATCCTTCAAAATGGACTCTAATGAGTAAACGTCTTCTACAAAGTCTCAACTCAAGCCCCTCTCAGCCCTCAACTGAAGGGGCTGTGAGGGGACTGAACTGAATTATTTTCCATGGCAACATAGAATGTCAATGAAACTTAGCTTAGGGGTGCGCAGACTTCTCATTTTTAATGCAACCGACTGAAAAAATGAAGACCAAAATTTTAGACAACTAACTTTTAAGACTAAAACAGTTTTCTGCTACTCCCCCCAGCAGTAGGATCGGTAATAGCGTCCAACTGTAAATTCGATGTCAACGTGAACGGGGCATAAATTACATTTATTTATGTATGAGTTAAGTGTCATACACTTGGTAAACGTGTGTGTATTTAGTAGATTTTTGGAGATTGCAATTGATTTTACTGTTCGGGTGAAGGTTAGGACAGTATGTGAATTGGTTTTAGGAAGTGACCATGTAATTTCATGTGATGGCACCACCAGGCATCGCCCCTTCATTGACTGCAGGGGATGGAACAGAAAAACTTAAACTCACCCAGCATTTTACAGTGTACAGTAATATTTGAATTTTATGTTAGACTAGTAGTTGCTAGCTTCATTTAAGGCTGTAACTGTTGTTGGGTGTATGCTACATTTTCCAGGTGCAATGTCCACAGAGTGACGCCAAAAGCGAGTTGTGAAGCTAGTTGTTTTCAGCTGTACAGGCTGTAATACAGTAAACAGTAATGCATATTTTATAAACTGTACCAACCCAAACCCCACACCTAAACCTAACCATCATTGGAGTCAAAATGTAATGATAGATGCAACCTCTGAATCAAGCTTGTCACTGATTATGCGAACATGATTACTTCCTGGTATCAATGCAGGATTTGAACCCGGGTCTTCCACCCTGCTGACACAACACGCTTCAGGTCACGTCACAACTTTTTGTTAGACTTTGAGTGAAAGATCTGTGATTGGTCTCTTTTAATCAATAACACTGACCTAGGTGTTGAACAGAAGTTTAATGATACTGTTCTGACATTTTAAACAGACTTCCAATTTACAGATTTAGCACATAGATGCTTGCTGAGAGTCTAATAATTTGGCCATGACTGTACTGTGGGGGATTTGCTAGGTGTGTAGTGAACATGTTGAAAGAATGTTTTTCTTCCTCTCTGATTCTCACCTCGGTTTTTTTTTTATCCGTTCCCATACGGAGGAGAACATGACTGAAACAATGAATCCACTGCCTGACTTTTCCTGTAGGAACAGATGTTAGGTCCTGAACTAAGAAATTCAAAGAGAGTGATATTTAGATTAAATGTTTAAAAGTAATGCTATTTTCCATTGAAACAGGCCATCAAAAAAAATGAGTGCAACTGTTGTAACTGCTTCCACTAAGAATTATAGGAAAAGTTTTTTTTTTTGTTTTTGTAAAAGATTGTGTTTTCATTTCTTGTTCTGTTGTGAATGTGAGAATGGTGTTTAAAGAAGGGCTTAATCATTATGCTCAAGTGAAATTAAAGAAATAAAACACAACTAGCTCAAGTGTCAAAGCTGACAAAAACTATGGAGAAAACATAGAGTTGTCTTGGTTCTTGGTTTTGTGATGGAGTGATTTGTTTGATCAGTTTAGTGTTGGTACTGTATACTGGTATATCTGGTTATTACTGAACTTAATTTTATTATAAACTTTGTTCTTTCTGTCTAGAAATGTAGTTGTTTTAACAAGGTCCAGATCATGTTTAGGTTCTTTTTAATTTAGCATTAAGCTGAAATAATACCTCTAATCACTGTACAGCTCTGTCAATGCATCTCAATGCCTTATTGTTCTCTACCACATTTAATTCGTCAAACTCTAAAACTATTTTAAATTATAGTCAAGAAACCAGTTAAAAGGAAAGAAAAATAATAATGGGATGTATTTATATTTATATTTTTGTATTTCTCAGCAGTATGCATGTCTATAAACAGGGCAAAACAATGTTGATGCTTACCATGATCATGAATATTATGTATTATTTTGTAGATTAGGTAGATCATGTTATCATTTTGTAATTTTGACTATTAAAATGAAATGGAGCAATCATCTCTCATTGTGTCAAGTGTGTTGTATTGTCAAGATCAGAGAATTATGTGTGTCTAAATGAGAACAAATATTGCAATACACAAATCTGACCTTAACATCCTGTGATATTTGTCCATCTACAGTTATAATCCACATCTGTTTACAGAACCGTCTGGCTTCCAGCAGTCTAAATAGGGTTACAAACAGTACACAACAGCACAGTCAATTCTGGGTTTCCACTTCCTAAAGATGAACCTCTTTCTCAGTACATCCAAAGTATTGCTATTATATAATTCATGCCTTTGATGTGATCAATGTGGTGAGCTTTAGATTCCTATGCTGGGAATAATGCCAGTTCAATTGCTCAGTAGATGATGTAGAATTCTTTAAATTGTGTTGGTCCTTAACTCAGGCTCAAGCTCCACTCTTCACCATGATGGTAACCCCCAAAACTACAACATGCTTCCAAATCTTAACATAACAAAACATTAAACAGTAACAAGTCACCCCCTTTATATTTGCCTTACATAAAGACATTAAATGACACTTAAAGGGATAGTTCACCCCCAAATTAATTTTATTTACTCACTCTCATGCCATCCCAGATGTGTAAGACTTTCTTTCTTCTGCAGAACACAAATGAAGATTTTTAGAAGAATATCTCAGCAAGTGAATGGCGATCAGATCTTTGAAGCTCCAAAAATCATATAAACGAAACATAGAAGTAATCCATAAGACTCCAGTGGTTAAATCCATATCTTCAGAAGTGATTTGATGGGTTCCCAGTAGGGGATGATATGCATGAAGAATATGAATCACCAATAATACAAGATGAAGAAAGTTAAAGTGGACACTGACTGAGCAGGGAGGATCATTTATAGTAAAAAAAGGACATAAATATTGATCTGTTTCTCACACACACACACACACACACATATATCGTTTATGAAGATATGGATAAAACCACTGGAGTCTAATGGATTAGCTTTATGCTAATTTATGTGATTTTTGGAGCTTCAAAATTTTGGCACCCATTCACTTGCATTGAATGGGCCAAAAGAGCTGAGAAATCTGTCTAAAAATCTTTATTTGTGTTCAGCAGATGAAAGGAAGTCATACACATCTGGGATGTCATGGGGGTGAGTAAATGATTGAGAGAATTTTCATTTTTGGTGAACTATACATTTAAGGGCAGGTTACACTACATTTTGCAATCCATTCACTTCCATTCTAACGCATCAGAACGCTGGAGTCCGGAAACACAAGATCATGCGAAGAAATTTCGTACAACACTGCGTACCAAAGTTTAAGCTTGGTGAACTTGTGAATCTGGATGGCGAGAGAATGCGTGAGCAATAGAAGAATGAAACGTCACACAGACCTCTTGGCTAAATTCAAACGATACATATTTCAAGGCTGCATGTTTTTATTGTTGCTGGAAAGTAACATTTATAATGTAATATTATTTGTTATTTGTGAAGTGATATTTACTAAAACCAGAGGCCCTCTCGCATGACATATGTCTGTTGTGTTGTCTGGGAAAATTAGTGTGCTCAAAGACTAGTGTGAACCCCCATTTAATTTGAAAAGTTACTCTCCCTGTGTCCCATGCAAAGCATGCTGGGAACCAGAAATCTTCTGCCCAATTTCAATTAACCAAACAAAAAATATTCATGTTATCCCAACACACATGGATTAAATAAATCTGACAAAACACTTTTTAAGTTACTGTAAATCAACTCAGTTAATTTAAGTTCCCCGTCTGTCGCTCACTTCGACAGTGTGTCGAGTGAAGTGAGACAAGGGAACTTTCTTGAAGGCCTCAGTTACCTCTGAACTTGAGAAAAGGCCAATGAGAATTTGGCAGAGAGAATTTGCATGTCCCTCCTCCAGACATATAGAAAAAGGGAGGGAATCATGCCTCTGTTCTGCTCTGATTTCTTCTTCTGAGCCGAGCGGTTGTGTGATCGCAAGCTGAGATCACTTACTGTTCCACTCACCTCTGCAGAGCTTATGCTGTTGGATCTACGGCGCATATCAGAGGTTTTCTCCTCTGCACGGTAGTGCAGCTTTGCCCCTGGGCGCTTCAACAGCACGAGTATTTCGAGTATTTTTCTAAAAGAGTTTATTTCTCTAAAAGAGCAATACACTGCTGGCATTGAACGTCCTTTTCAGGACGTGTCTTTTTAAAGATGCCTTTCCGCCCGTGTAGTTCCTGGATGCGGTCACTTTCTCTCCGCTCCTGACAGTCACAAGCACTGCCTCTTGTGTCTGGACCGCGATCACACTGAGGCAGCATTTGTGGATGGTTCGTGTTCTCACTGCAAGAACCTTACCATGGCAACGTTGAGGTCGCGGATTTCCTTCTTAAAGAGGAACGCCACTCCAGCCGCCCCCCACATCACTCCTTCTTCCCACAGGATTGAGGACAACCCGGATGGTGATGGAGGCGATTTGGGGATGGCAGCGGGCTCGGTTTCACCGCAGAGATCACCACGAACCACCCGCCCCCGGCACGCTCGTTGACTTCCATCTGAGCTTGAGGTGAGAGTGGCTCTCCTCACGGCCAGTCTGTTTACTCCCTCGAGCCCCCCGAGCTGGATGATGAGTTCGCCGCTGCATCAGAGTGCGTTCCAGTGTCTGATGCGGAAGACTCGACTGGACTGTCGCCTTCGGGTTGGCATGCCCAGTCTGAGGCTGACGCCCAGTGGCCGACATGCTTGCCTGGGCTGCCGTCAGCATGGGGTTGGACTGGAACCCTCCGTCCTCCCTACAGCCTTTGACGATTGGTTCCTCGGGTCCGGGTGCCGCTCACAGCCACCCCAACCACAAAGCTTGCTTTCTCAAAGCCCCCGTCTCCCAGCTCGGTCTATTCGGCGACACTATTGATGACTTTGCCCAGCAGTTCTCAGGGGTGAAGAAACAGATGGAGGTAATTTCCCACATCATGCCCCGCCGCTTTACCAGCATGGGTTGTGCTCTGTCTGCTTGCCGAGGGTGTCCTCCTGTGGCTTCCAAACGTCAGGCATCTCTGCCTCAACCTGGGCCCAGCTCTCAGCCCCAGCGTTGAGTGCACCGCAGGAAGCGCATGCCCCCTGTCTCCCGAAGTCCTCAAAGACCCGGAAGTCTCCAAAGTGTTCCTGAGATGGATGAAACAGGGAACGAGATGTTTGCTCCGGAGCTGGTAAGCAGACCACACCATCCCCCGGTGGAGGGCAGGGAGGAGAATCTTCAGTTAAAGTTATTTCCTTTACCTCACCCTGTTCTGGCCCCGCTGCAAAGCCTCACCAGGTATGTCAAAAGTGACCGTCCCCAAGCTGCCCTCGCACGGAGCTTGGACGCATGGCTATCACTTCCCAACCTGTCGCACTGGCTGACCAGGACCATCCGACTCGGCTACGTGATTCGGTTTGCCAGGCCCCGGCTCCCTTTCGTCGGTGTCTGCTTTACCTTGGTGCACGGCGAAGAGGTAGAGTTTCTACAGCCATTACTTCATCATACCCAAGAAAGGCGGTGGCTTACGAACAATCTTGGACTTGCGAGTTTTAAAGCGCACATTGCAAAAACTCCCGTTCAAAATGCTCACCCAAAGACACATTCTAACTTGCGTCTGGCATCAAGATTGGTTTGCAGCGATAGAAGGACGCATACTTACACATCTCTATCTTGCCTCGACACCGACCCTTCCTACTGTTCACGTTCGACGGCCAGACGTATCAGTACAAAGTCCCCCCCTTCCCCCTTTGTGTCTTCACAAAGGTCGCAGAGGCAGCCCTTGCCCCGCTAAGGGAAGTGGGCATACGCATACTCAACTACCTCGACAACTGGCTGAACTTAGCCCACTCTCAAGAGTCATTGTGCGCCCACGGTGTGCTGAGGCACCTCGGCCGTCTAGGGCTTCAGGTCAACTGGAAAAAGAGCAAGCTCGCCCTGGTTCAGAGCATCTCTTTTCTCAGCATGGAGTTCGACTCAGTCTCAATGTCAGCACACCTCACCAACGAGCGTGCTCAGTCAGTGCTGAAATGCCTCGCCATATTCAAGGCAGGCCCAGCGGTTCCTCTAAAACAATTCCCCCTGGCCACGATGCTGAACCGAGCCACTGCAATGGCCGAACCTTATTCTCAGCCCCTCAGTGCAAAACCTGAATGAACAGAGGCATGATTCCCTCCCTTTATATCCGTATGTCCGGGGGAGGGACATGCAAATTCTGTCTGCCAAATTCTCATTGGCCTTTTCTGAAGTTCAGAGGTAACCGAGGCTTTCAAGTAAGTCACCGTGTCGCTTCACTCGACATAACGTCTTGTTCCCTCCATCAGGGAACAGAGGTTATAACAGTAACCCAGTCGTTCCCTTGGTTACATACATTTTTGAGTAATATGAACATGAGTGTTTTGAGTAAAACTGATGATAGTGAAAGTTCATTTTTTGAGTGCGATTTTGCAGGTGCCAATATTTGCACCCTTTCACTGTAAAAACAAAATGCATTTTAGTATTTTGTTAAAATGTTTTCAACCAGGGCAGAAACCATGTTCGACTGTAATCACAGCTGCGCCATCTTTGATATTTGACCAATGACCTCGTTTTCGTTCCCGTCAAAAATCAAAGATGGCGCTGCTTTAAATAAGGTCTAATGATATCGGAAGGGACATATACCCCGAATATTCAGATCAGTATTTGTTTTTCAATGGCAAACTCTTATTTCATAATTTAGTCCCATCCCTGAATCTTGAATACTTGGCTACATCATTGGTTTCGACAAGTTTAACCAAGCAATATTACAGTGATACTGCGAGTGACTTCAATTGCATGGTAATAATGAATTCATTGTTTCGGTGCAACAGTTTTTGGACACATTCAACATCAAGGGAATGCCACGGACGTTTCCCCCCATAGATTTCACTGAATCCTCTAACAAACAATTAATGGGTCCCACGTGCGTTTTCATTTTGTTCTCCTGAGGGACGAACTCTCCGTTCCTCTTATTGTTTTTTTTTTTTTTTTTTTTTTTTGTCACAACAAGAGCGTGAATATCGCAACTCGAAAAAGATGTTCTGGTGCACCTCTCAAGCACTCTGCTGACCTACATAACACCATGGATGGAATGGTCGACATTAGAGAAAGCATCTGAGCCCTGGATGATTATAACAAAGCAAAAGAGCGCAGTGCGTGTGTTATTGATCACGAGCCGGTTGATTTATTTTGGTAATGTAAGCAGTGCGATGGTGATGGACACGCGCATTGTAGCACTGCTGTCCTGTGTGATCGATAATGTAGCATAATAGCAGACAGGGTAACGGAACCGGACTTTGTCTAACCGCTTTGGAGGAGTCGCGGTCTTACACGCATTTTAGTGGCTCAACCATCGCCTCGAGGGGACTAACCAAAAACTGTCAGTTTTACGCAAATTAAAGTGGTAGAGCGCGACGACGGGAGATTTAACAGCGTGTTGGAGAGCAATAGCCGGAATAAGCATAACAGCGGTCGCATCTTTGACCTCCGGAGTAAGCTCGGCTTCAACAACAGATTTATTCACCACAAAGACACTGCAAATACAGAACAGAAATCATGTCATTGCATAAATCATGCATCCGCTCTTCGTTATTTGTTTCGACGGGGACAAGAGGGTCGACAGGCCGCTGACCGTCACGTATGTGCCTCCTCTTCTCCCTTCATTCATTTTGCCATTCTGAACATGTCCCATTTTATGACTGTTAATTTGCCAGCTATAATGGGTGATCACGGCCTATACCAATGTAACCAACCATTATTTTCATGTAAATAGATGAGCTTTGTCTTCCATCAGCCAATAACGTTACATGTCGGGAGAGGGACGTCGCCAATACAGACGTTTGTCACTTTAAAATCGTTTTGTATAAACGACCATATTTCATGTAGATTGAGTCAACATGCTGTTACCCCCCTCCCCTCCCCCCTTATCTCCGTTATTTTGGGATTGCATGATAGCGCATTGCGCATTTTTTGGCAGTTCCTTAGCTGTGATTTCAAGCGCATCTACGCCAAGTTCCGAATATACTTTTATGAGTGTTTCTGTGTAATATGAATATTATAGCTGCTGTAATACAGAAAGATATGAAGCTGTGTGGAGAATGCGTTTTTGTGTGCAGGGGATGGATGGACGCATGCGTTAGTGGTGATGATGATGATGATGGGATACAGGTTCCATCCTTTGTTTTGGACAACAAACGGGGTCTGTCTGTCAAAACACAACATACTGGAGCATTTGTGATATTTCCACAATCGTCCCTAACATTTGAGATATTTATGTGTTAATATTTATAACTTAATAATATTTAATTAATACATTTATGTTTATTTATTGTTAATACAAATCTATTTTTTATTTTATATATATATATATATATATATATATATATATATATATATATATATACACACACACACACAACAATTTACACATTGAATTAAGTAATCTATAAATAAATAAATACAAAATCATAAATATATTATAAATAATAATTATATATATTAATCACATATACAGTATATATAAGTTTTATTAATTTAATTTAGTTAAACGTCACAATTTAATTTGATGGAATTTTGTTATGAAATTGAAATGGTTAAATCTTAAAAACTGTCTCTTTTGTGTGTGTGTCTGTGAGCGTGTTTGCAGGGGCGTAGCAGTTATTTTAAAATGGGGGGGGGGGGGGGGGGCACAGCTGTCAGTAGGTGGCTTGCAAAGACCCACAACTTGCAGTGCAATATTAATATATTACAGTATATATATATAAAATGTACTTTTAATGTTTGTAGTATTTTATTTTTGCAATATTAGCTGCAAAAATAAAGGGCATCTTGTGGAGCACTTGCTTCTGTTTCATACATGACAATACAAGACTGAGCACAAGCTGGTCCTGAATAAATTATTTAATCAATTACAATAATGAAATATACCTTTTACACACTCCGTATTTTGGAAAGTGGATGTAAATGTTTCCAGGGTAAACTTCAACAGCGGTGAATGGGAGATCACAGCAAATATTATTTACATTTACCAATTTGCTCTAAGAGCAAAAGAAACAAATCCACTATTACATTTGGATGACTTTCCAGAAGAGGAAAAAAATAGATAGAGGTGGATTAAGACAGCATAATCGGAGAAGATGACAAATTTACCGTCACTCTCTCAGCAGCTGTAATAGAAACCCCCTCACAGCTGTGGTAATTCTAGGGTAATATAACTCAAAGCATAATGTTATTAATTTAATTTCATTGAACTTTTTTTTAGATTTACGCTGATAAATAAGGCAGAAATGCACCATCACTGTCTGTGAAAAAGGTCTATTGTGCATGTGCACAATTTTATATCTTACTCTGTGCTTGTGCATTGTGGGATTTAAATTGAGTGTTTGATTACGTTCTTTGACTACGAGGTTTTAAGCATTATAAGAACAAAGCAAATCTATAATTTCTCTACATTTTGTGAGCTGCTAAATATGACTTATATGACAAAATACAACAATAATAGTCTAATAATAATAATAATTATGAGTGTCCGTACATTTTCATGTATAAAAAGCATGTCTACATATCTATTGACTTCAGTTAAATGAACACAGCAGATTGATCTTTTTTCCCACAGTTTGTCGACTGCACACCAACATAGATAAAAAACAGGAGCTGTGTAAAGGGATTAATGGAAAGGAGGAGGCGAGAACCGGCTTGACAATATAAATAATATTTTAATGTAGAACTAAACAAAAAGACAAACACTCAAAGGTATCAGACAGCTGCCCATAAATCTCTCTCCACTGCAGTCTCCAATCGGCCTTTATCCCTCTCTGAGGTTTGATTAGCCTGATTAGGGGCTGGATGAGCATCACGACCCGGCCCCGACCTCCGCCCTGTCACATTCCTCACTCGTTCTCTCATGGTGTGTTCAGATCAGAGGCGTCGAGATCGTATAATCGACCGGAAGTCATTTATTTTCTATGGCAGCCAGTGTCTCTTGGTGGCGAGAAGCGGCTTGTCCGTGGCCGGCGCGGTTTGGGCATCAGAGGAAAGTTAAAGTGCGGGTAACATTATGGTAATGTAGGGGAGGGGCGTGCCTAACACCCTGTCTGCTGGCAGGTCATGCCAGGGACCAGGGGCTCCCCGGCCTGTGCGTACAAGGGGAGGGAAATAAAAAAAAATTTGGCACCTACACGCCGTAACGGTAATCGTGCCAAATTACCAAAACATTTAAAAAAAGAGAGGGAAAGGCCAACATGGAGCGGCAGTGGGAGAGAGAAAAAAAACACATACTCGAAAATCACCTTTTTAAAATAGGTGGGGGACGTATCTGTAGCTGCTATGCCCTTGTGTGTGTGTGTGTGTGTGTGTGTGTGTGTGTGTGTGTGTGTGTGTGTGTGTGTGTGTGTGTGTGTGTGTGTAAACAAGAAAAATCTTTTATAGACGTTTTTATAATGTATAATTTTTTCAATATAATTTTTTGTTTTCTATTTTGCTAGTTAGTGCCATTAAAAATAAATACAAAATTTGTAGTCCACAAAGAATTAATGTACTGCACAAACTAGTTCAAGGGTTGTATGGGACATAGCCAAGATACTTGTGCTATTAACAAAGTTAAAGAATTTAAGTATGTGCTTAAATACTAAATAAACATAGATTATTCTTAATGTATATATGAATGTGTTCTATTAAAAATGTCATTAATTTGTGCCTTTGCTGACTCAGAGCCCATCATAAAAATATTTTAAAAAGACTTAAGTTATAGTTTAATAATACTGGGCATATGTGATGGGGGCAGAAATGCAGGATATTATTGACTCAGAGCATTACTGTAGTTCTGACTTTGCCATGTGACTTGTTTTGCATGTGTTAGACTGTTGTGATGCTTGTGACCGCCACATGTGGCACCATATGGAGCGCACATAATAACCTGGTTTATGCAACACAATTCTGACCCAAGAGAATTAATTAGACAAGATTGTTTCTTTATAATTACTAATCCTCTGTAATGTCTGCTTGGAAAATAATGTTTGATTCTTTATTTATTTGTTTATTGTTTATATACTTTTGTCAAAACCTTTAAGTTTATGAATGCTGTTTTGTTACAGAAAGAGAAGGAGGACAGCAGGACTGCTGGGGGAATTTTTGAACGCAATATTACCGGAGTTCACCTGCCAGAGATCATGTTGTCCATCATAGCAGCAGGGTCTGTGTTTTTCCCAGGCCTTTTCCTGTTGTCCAAGCACTGTCTCAAATCTGTTCCTGGGCTGAGGTGGAACGAGGGGGATGCAGTCATTGTTTCAGCCCGGTAAAAAAGCCTTTGAGCTACACTGTGTTAAAGGGAAAGTTCACCCAAAAATGAAAATTCTCTCATCATTTACTCACCCAAATGCCATCCCAGATGGGAATGACTTTCTTCTGCAGAATACAAATGAAGTTTTGTAGAAGAATATTTCAACTCTGTAGGTCCATACAATGCAAGTGAATGGTGGCCAGAACTTTAAAGGTCCAAAAAGCACATAACGGCAGCATAAAAGCAATCCACAAGACTCCGGTGCTTTAATCCGTATCTTTAGAAGTGATATGATAGGTGTGGGTGAGAAACGGATTCATATTTTAGTCCTTTTTGACTATAAATCTTCACTTTCTATTTAATTCTTCTTGTTTTTTTTTTTGTTTTTTTTTGTGGATTTGCATTCTTCGTGCATATTGCCACCTTCTGGTTGGGGCTTTTAAAAAAAATAAAAATAAAATATTGTTGCACTTTAATCTGCTTTGAATATTATTCTGATGCCAGTGAAACTTTGTAGTATGGCACTTTTTTGTAAATCGCCAAATTCACTTTCACATTCTTTTGTTTTTGGAGATTCACATTCTTCATGAATATCACCACCTACTGAACTTATAGTAAAAGGATTTAAATATTGATCTGTTTCTCACCCACACCTATCATATCACTTCTGAAGACATGGATAAAACCACTGGAGTCATATGGATTACTATATATATATATATATATATATATATATATATATATATATATATATATATATATATATACAAAGGAGTTCATAAGGGTCAATATCACACTTAAATAATTTTAAGATTTACATGATTTAATTTCATAATAAAATTAAGTTACACTTTATATTAGGTGTTTTTAACTGTACTTAATCATTTGATACAATGTACTTATTATGTACATACTTGTTGTTGCATTGTACTTTAATTTAAAGTACCTGCATTTTATTACATTTGTAGTTACACTGTTAATTTTACCCCTAACCCATCCTTTGCCCTAAAACCTAACTCTAAATCCGGACCCTGACCCTAACTCTACTCCTCAACCTACTTGTACCTCAACCACAGTAGCAGCAAACGTGAATCTTGTGAGAAGTTTGCAGAACAACATGTAGTTACAGAGTAAATACTGTACACTATATTGTATGTATTTTAATGTAAGTACATAGTAGTTACACATAATACAAAGTGTGACCTAAACTGAGTAAAATTTAACCAATGAAATTATGTTGAAATTTTGTTGTTTTGTTTTGAATTGTTACACAATTCAATTAGATGGAATTTGGTTATAAAATTGAAATTAGAGTGTATAAAGAATACAAGAAACATCTTTATAACATTTATATCTTTTTAACATTTCAATGTTATTTTGTAGTTCCATTAAAAAACATCAAATAAACACATTTGTAGTCCACCAAGACTTCATGTACTGTTAAAACTATAGTTAAATTCTCTAAGTGAGAATCATAGCCAGTGGTCTTGTGCTATTAAAAGTAAATGTGTTAAAAAAAATGTGTTACTTTTTTTTTTGAGAGCTTACATTTCCTTGCATTTGTTTAGTTACCTAGAAGTTTAATATTAATATTTTAAAAATTGTCTTCATTTTACGTCATAACTTTCAGGTTTAAATTAAAGTAAATAAAATATTTTTAGTGTGAAATTAAGAAATTGCAGCTCTTAAACCTGTGGTTGTTGTACTTACTCTAAATATTCTGTTTAAGGTTAGTGTCGTCCATTCAAGCAATTATGGCTTCTACAGCTGGTTACATCATCTCCACATCCTGTGAGGACATCATTGAAGACCAGTAGGTGCAACATTCGTCACTTTTAGCCACTTAAAATCAATGTAGATCAAATCTCCATCAAAATAGAGGTTGTTTTGGTGCAATTTGTTCTTAAGTGGACTGGAGAGAAAAAACTTAATGATAAGATAGTGTGTGACGTAATATTGATTTGTTGATGTGTTCGTTTGTCGGTTAGGTTTGAATAAAAATGGTATAAAACTGAATTATGTGCAGTCAGATATGTTATTATAACTTGGGCTTAACATTTGGAACCTTAATAAGTTAAAGCCTTTAGTTTGCTGATCTTATGACTAGCGTCGATATTTAAAGGTGCACTCGTTAATTTTGTGAAGTGTGTTGAAGTGACTTATATTGGCTTACAGTGACACCTAGTGGCCTGGAAGCTGCATCATTCAAACAAGAGTTTCCAGTTATCAAAGCCACTGTAGAAATTCACTGTGCACAGTAAACCAGGATTGTTTTATTCCATTAATGAAAGTGTCCAATAACAGGGCAGTTACTGAGATTAAGCAAGTAGTATTCAGATGGTCATGTGATGCTAACATGGCTGCCCCCATGAGGCGCCCCTGCCCCATGTAGAATAAGAGCTTTTATAAGGTTACTGATATGACTGGAGTTCTCATCTCAGATGAGTGGTCAGTATTTTTATACATATGTTTCAAAATTACTGTTAATTTCTTTATCAGTACAATTTTTTATATGAGGAAAACAATTCCTGAGTGAACATTTAAGTAAATCATAAGTCTGGAAACAGTGATTAAATAAAGTAAGAAGCCACGAGAGCATATGCATTACATTGATTTTACCACAAGCGAGGGATATTCTTAGATGCTAAGTGGGTTCCCTTAACCGTAGTAAAAGCATATGATAGCTGTAGAAGCTAGACCTCCTGAGAGAAGTTCATCTTTTGTATCTTGTTTGATAGAAAAAATGAATTTATTAATGATTTTATTGTACATATATAAAGTTATAGACCCACTCACTTTCTTTTCTCTACACTTTCTTGCACAACAGGCATTGGTTGACCAGCTCATACATCCTTTTTGCTGTGCCATACTTTGTGTATGATATCTACGCAATGTTCCTGTGTCACTGGTACAAGCTCCAGGTCAAAGGTCATGAGGTGGACAGCGGGTCCAAATCCAAGGTTATGGCAGTGTCTGGCTATCTCCACCGAGAGTTCCTCATGGTCTTACATCATGTCGTCATGGTCACCTTGTGCTTCCCCATCTCTGTGGTAATTTTCATCACATATTAAGTTTATTAGCTATACATTAAATGGATAGTTAAAAAAAAAAAAAACATCTGTTATTATTTACCCTCATATACTGTAGTCCCAAACCCTTAAGACTTTCTTTCTTATGTAGAACACACACGAATCACAAGAATATCAGATGCCTGATCAGAAGTCATGTGGACCACTTTACTGATATTTTTAGATTGCTTTTATGCATTTTGGAGCTTGACAGCCCCATTAAATGGAACAAATGATGACAGAATTTTCATTTTTAGGGTAAACTATAACTTCAACCAAACTGACCACTTGAAACTGGGTCCTTATATTTGGACCTAATGCTTTTTAAATAATATAAACCCTATACTTTATGGACAAGCATGAGGGCACTGAATAATCTGTAATAAAGCAGATTTATTAAATAGAATAGGTCAGGATGTAGACAAATGAAACCTAATATTTGCTCTCTCTCACATTGACTTCCAGTTCTGGAGGCAGGGAAAGGGCGATTACTTCCAGGGTGTCATGTTCCTGGCTGAACTCAGCACACCGTCCGTCTGTCTAGGCAAAATCCTCATCCAGGTATATTCCTTATTGATTAGATGAGTGCTTCTTTGTCTACACTGTGGTATGTTTATCCTGATTCATCATTCTGTACTCAGCTTTAGTCCTTAACAATATCTGTACAACATTAAGCACAACTTCACTAACATCATACTTTAATAAATTATTTAGAGTAAAGTGTATATACAGATGTGCTGATTTCAGATATACAGGTCTGGTCTGTTTTACAAAGGCACTGTACAGAAGTCATTTGAACCCTGACAAAGTGTTAAAAAAAAAAAAAAGTAAATGCACTCATTATTAAGGGAAACACACATTTAAATGTAAAGGGATAGTTCGCCCAAATAGGAAAATTAATTTGTTCACCCTCATGACATCCCAGAAGTGTATGAATATCTTTCTTGTGCTGAACACAAATGAAGACTTTTAGAAGAATATCTCAGCTCTGTAGGTCCATACAATGCAAGTGAATGGTGACTAAAACTTTGAAACTCCAAAAAGCACATCAAGGCAGTATAAAATTAAAGCATAGGACTCCAGTGGTTTAATCCATGTCTTCAGAAGTTATATGATAGGTGTGGGTGAGAAACAGATCAATATTTAAGTCCTTATTTACTTTATAAATCTCCACTTTCACTTTTTCTCACCCACACTTATCATATCTCTTCTGAAGAAATGGATTAAACCACTGGAGTTTTATGGATTATTTTTATGCTGACGTTTTGTGCTTTTTGGAGCTTTAAATTTCTGGTCACCAATTCACTTGCATTATATGGACCTACAGAGCTGAGATATTTACCTAAAAATCTTAATTTGTGTTTAGCAGAAGAAGAAAGTCATACACATCTGAGATGGCATGAGGGTGAGTAAATGAGAGAATTAAAATTTTGGGGTGAGCTAGTCCTTTAAAGAAATAATTCACCCAAAAATGCACTGCAATCTTGTTGTGATTTACATCATTTACACTCTTGGAATTCCAAACCCTGATGACTTTCTTCAGCAAAGCACAAAAAGAGATATTTTAAACAATCTCTGAGCAGCCTTTTTCCATAAATTCAAATAAAGGTCCAAAAACGCTCCATAAAATGGTTCATATGACTTGTACGCTATATTCTAAGTCTTCTAAAGTCATATGACAGCTTTGTGTAAGTAACAGACCAAAATTGATGTTGTTATTTTCTGAAGATCTAATTTGTGCATAACCATATGTGCACCTTCCATCAGGTTTGACCTCAGTAATGTCAACCATTATAAATTCTTGCATGTGTTGTAACCAAATGCGAAATGGCAAGTTTGAATATATACCACAAATAAGATTTGATAGCTACATCAGAGGGGAAGAAAATCAGTGAATACTGACTTGAACTTAATTTTTTCTGCATATAAAGCTTCTGAAGACTTGGAATATAGTGCACTACTTTTAATATACTTTTTGTCCCTTTTCTGTGTTGGGTTGTAATGGGAAGTAATGAATATTGGGTATAACTACACAGATATGGTTAATACTGTATGTGATTTTATCACACTAAAATCATGTTGACACAAACTGTATAGTGTTTACGTTTTCTGGCTATACTTATGAAACAGTGAGAATGTTAATGTTTATGGATTGGCCTCATTTACTTCCATTGTTAATGCCGTACTGTAACCACAATTTTTGATTTAATAAATTAGGAAAGAGTCAAAACAGTTTTCTGGTAATCAATATCGTGCCACAAATGCTGTCAATTGAGCTTAACATGTATTGAACCCTGAGCATTCCATTAACAGAAAAATCGGAATTGGAATTGAAGTGTTATGCTAGATTTCAATTTCAATTTTATCAAATCAGATTTGTATGTTTTAAATCAGCAAATGTATATGTTTCAATTGCCATGTTTCTGGATGCCAGTCACCCTCTGAGTGCCTCAGAGCCACAGCTGCCTCTATCTGAATATAGACCCCTGAAATAGATTTAACACTTGATATACTATGCAACTCTCTATCCCTCTCTGACCCCCACCTCCTCCAACTCTTAGTATATGACACAGGGTAGCACAGTCTAGCTTGTTTGGCACTCAGTCAGGGTAGAGGATGTGTATTTACCATTTCTGAATGCACGCCATATCAATCACATGTCAGTATCAATCACACATCAAATATACAACATACATTTTTCTTAAAGGGGAAGTAGATCATTTCTGCGGCATTAGCAGCACCAAACGGAATTCCAAAGATAACTAGATGGGTAAAGTTTGTCAAGGCAAACTTTGATGTTGGACTGACAAAGCCTAGTCTGAAAGTTTAAACTAGTTTTAAAAGTTTAAAGTTTGATGGATAAAGAAACATATCAGTTACATCCTGTCGACACCGGACGTGAGCTTAGAACCCAATATAATCAGTGATGCTGACTGTCTATACTGGAAGCATCTGTTGCAGATACGGCGACAGTAAATGGGAGTCCCGTTCCATTTTGCACTGCACGCGCTGGCGCTACTACTGCAAACAACTCAAATAAATGGTTTAGAATGTTTGACAGTCTGTCCAGTGTGGACAGCCTTAAGCCGTTGTGATGCGTCACGTCAACTAATGCTAAAATAGATAGGTAGATGGATTAATGGATGGATGGATGGATGGATGGATGGATGATAGATGGTTGGATGGATGGATGGATGGATGGATGATAGATGGTTGGATGGATGGATGGATGGATGGATGATGGATGGATGGATGATAGATGGTTGGATGGATGGATGGATGGATGGATGGATGGATGGGTGGATGGATGGATGATAGATGGTTGGATGGATGGGTGGATGGATGGATGATAGATGGTTGGATGGATGGATGGATGGATGGATGGATGGATGGATGGATGGATGGATGATAGATGGTTGGATGGATGGATGGATGGATGGATGATGGATGGATGGATGATAGATGGTTGGATGGATGGATGGATGGATGGATGGGTGGATGGATGGATGATAGATGGTTGGATGGATGGGTGGATGGATGGATGATAGATGGTTGGATGGATGGATGGATGGATGGATGGATGGATGGATGGATGGATGATAGATGGTTTGATGGATGGATGGATGGATGGATGGATGGATGGATGGGTGGGTGGATGGGTGGATGGATGGATGATAGATGGATGGATGGATGGATGGTTGGATGGTTGGATGGGTGGATGGTTGGATGGTTGGATGGATGGATGGTTGGATGGGTGGATGGGTGGATGGATGGATGGATGGATGGGATGGATGGTTGGATGGATGGAAGGATGATAGATGGTTGGATGGATGGATGGATGGATGGAGGGATGGGTGGGTGGGTGGGAGGATGATAGATGGATGGAGGGATGTGTGGGTGGGTGGGTGTTTAGATAGATAGATAGATAGATAGATAGATAGATAGATAGATAGATAGATAGATAGATAGATAGATAGATAGATGTCAATCATATCGAGAACTCGCATGCGCATTAGCTAGACAAGCCGGGGAAATTGCATTTTTTAGCTTAATCTGAGGTAAAGAAGCACAATTTATGATAATATTGTTGTCAGATTTTAAATCTGATTTGAAATTTGTTCTTTGATCGTAATCTTGACCAAACTTTTTGGAGATTTCAGACTTTCCCCATTCAAGTAGATAGGAGCTGCACTTGTATGCCGCTTGTTTACACTGCCCAGCCTGCCCGAGAGCATTCCAAAAATGGCCACCGAGTGGACAAACAAACAAATTACTCACTTCACCTTCACATTTATACTTAAGGAGAATTGTTTGTTTAAAGGAATAGTCCCCCCCACAAAAAATGTTAATTAATTCATCTTTTACTCACCCTCATGCCATCCCTGATATGCTTGACTTTCTTTCTTCTGCTGAACACAAATTAAGATTTTTAGAAAAATGCTCTGTAGGTCCAAGTGCAATGCAAGTGAATGGTGACCAGAACTTTGAAGGTCCAAAAAAGCACATAATGGCAGCATAAAAGTAATCCATACGACTCCAGTGGTTTAATCCATGTCTTCAGAAGTGATATGATAGGTGTGGGCGAGAAACAGATCAATATTTAAGCCTTTTTTTTACTATAAATATCTACTTTTGACCAGTCCTGATCAGTAGGTGGTGAAATGCACGAAGGATGCAAATCGCCAAAAAAATAAAAAAAGAGCGTGGAAGTGAAAGTGGAGATTTAACGTAAAAAACACTCCGACATTATCATATCAATTCTGAAGATATGAAGTTAATCACTGGAGTCTTATGGATACTTTTATGCTGACTTTATGGGCTTTTGGAGCTTCAAAGTTTTGATCACCATTCACTTGCATTGTACGGACCTGTGTAATTTGTGTTCAGAAGATTGAAAGAAAGTCATACACATCTGGGATAGCATCAGGGTGAGTAAATGATGAGATTTTTCATTTTTGGATGAACTATTACTTCAAATCTTGTGCTCAACACAATTTGAAGTGGTCCGTTTCAAAATATATCACACTCATTCTTTTTGTTTTTTACCTTCTATCATCAACTTGTATTGTTGTCTTACCTATTCTCTCTCTTTTTCTTGTTCTTTCTTACTGTTAAGTACAAGCAACAGCACACACTTCTTCACAAAGTGAATGGAGCTGTTATGCTGATCACTTTCTTCCTCTGTCGAGTCCTTCTCTTCCCCTATCTCTACTACGTTTATGGAAGGTATGTCTCTTTTTTTAAAGCTTCCTTTATCTTTTAACACTCTTTCATTAACTTTTTCTCCCTCCTGTTCTGAGATGACAGTGATGCACACAGCATCTGTCAGTAAAAAACTGTCCTGTATACACCTGATATTAAGGTCCGTTGATCAAATCATAAGTGGTCAGGCAGGACAGATCACCATTTACACCTGGTATTTACATACATCTTAAATGCATCACCCGTGAGTGCTTGTGATAGGATTTTGTCACAATAAGTTTCAAACTTACTACATGTTAATAAAGCGCAAAACAAAGCAGAGCAAGTCAGCTTACCATTGCTTCCAAATGTATTTCCAATTTTTTCTATCACCACAAACGTGATGTTTTACATGGAATGCTCCATTTATTACATGAGCAGCTTTATTAACTGAACATCAGATGTGCATGCTTGCATGTTGATATTAGGCAAACCAGTGAAGTCTTCTATGTTTTTATGTATGGACTTTTCAAATGTTTTAGATTAGATGCTTGTTTCCTTTAAAGCTGCATATAATCGACAAAATATAAAACCATTGTTTAAGCATAATGGCTGATTGCCAGATGAGTTCCAAATTTAAATTCTGATTTGATGGGGCCTGGGTTGCTCAGCGAGTATTGATGCTGACTATACGACTGGAGTCGTGAGTTTGAATACAGGGTGTGGTGAGTGACTCCAGCCAGGTCTCCTAAGCAATTAAATTGGCCCAGTTGCTAGGGAGGGTAAAGTCACATTGGGTAACCTCCTCCTGGTCGTGATTAAGAGGTTCTCGCTCTCAATGGGGCACGTGGTAAGTTGTGCGTGGATTGTGGAGATTAGCATGAGCCTCCCGTGCTGTGAGTCTCCATGGTGTCATGCACAACGAGTCACGTGATAAGAAGTGCGTATTGAAAGTCTCAGAAGTGGAGGCAACTGAGACTTGTCCTCCACCACCCGGATCGAGGTGAGTAACCGCGCCAGCATGAGGACCTAATAAGTAGTGGGAATTGGGTATTCCAAATTGGGAGAAAAGGGGATAAAATTAATAATAATAAAAAAAAAAACTATTCTGATTTGATGAGCTGGGTTTGAAGCCATTTATGAATGTAAACTCACACATTTAAGAGCACATACTATATCAATGTAATGAAATGTATATCAACTTTGCCTGGCAACCCCTTAATGCCTACAGTAATGGTGCATTCACGTCATGTCAAAATTATCATAATTAGGAGATTTCGTAAATCTCGTAATTACAATTTTGCTGTTGTCAACAACAATGAATGTTGACATTACAAATAATAACTTTTTCTGAGGGTGTGAACAGCTACGAGTAGAATCAACACTTGCAACAGTAAAAACAGTAAATCTGACATGATGTGAATTCAACATTTGGATGATGAACTATATTAATTAGCGAAATAATTTTCTATAGGACACAAACAAAGATTTTCCATACAATTTAAGTGAATGGTGACCAAAACTTTGAAGCTCCAACAAGCACATAAAGGCAACATAAAAGTAATCCATATGACTCCAGTGGTGTAATCCATGTCTTCAGAAGTGATATGATAGGTGTGGGTGAGAAACAGCTAAATTTTGTAAGTATTTTTTTTCTATAGATCTCCACCTTTGTCCAGCCTCGACCAGTAGGTGGTGATATGCACAAAGAATGGGAATCGCAAAAAACAAAAGAAGAAGATTGAAAGAGAAAGTGGTGATTTATAGTAAAGAAGGACTTAAATATTGCTCTGTTTCTCACCCACACCTATCATATCACTTCTGATAACATGGATTAAACCACTGGAGTCATATGGATTACTTTTATGCTGCCACAATGTGATTTTTAGAGCTTCAAACTACAGAACTACCCCTGTTTTCTTTATTCAACCACCTGGTTGCCCTGCTCGGATCACAAGCCATTGTGGACCCCATTTACACATGTATGGAACGCTGTCCGTGGATCGCCCGAACGGATTTTATTACCAGGTTTAAACGGGGTCTTAATTTTCTTCTTTGTCTTCCTGCTTACTATTTCATGAGTCTGCCTTCTGTGGCCATTTTCTTTCTTGCAGGTATGCCTCTATCCCTTTCTACCGTGTTCCTTTTGCGGTGCCCTGGCAGTGTAATCTCGGAGCGGCGCTCCTAATGGCACCGCAGCTCTACTGGTTCTACCTAATCTGCAGGGGGGCGCTGCGCCTGTTCACCGGCAGGTCCTCACGGTCCCGCAGACCGACAACTCCAGTGAAGCCCGATTTCGAAGGACATGTGGCGTTGCCTCAGCAAGCCAATGGATACAGTACACAAATGGTGGGTCGGGACATGCCCACAATGTCACACTGAAGGGAGGAGCTAATGTGAACAAGGCTAAGCTGAAGAAAGACAGTATGCAAAAGAGGAATGGATGAATGCAACGGTGAAGCAGAAGAGGAACGGCAGAGTGGCAAGTTTATAGTGCATAGAAGGATTAAAGAGGTACTGAAATAGACTACATGAACTGATGCCCCGTACCACATTACAGCACAGCATTATGTTTAGTTACAGGGCTTGTGTGCAGTATATAAGACTCACTTTAGTAGATAAAGAGAAGCTATGCTGACAAAAAAATCTCAAATGGAAGTGTCTACACAATAGTCAGACTTGTGTCCAATACACATGTTTGAGCAACTGAGGCAATAAGTGCAAATATTCTGTGAGAAGATTTCTGAAGCAAGAGAAGCACTTTTTGTTTGAGGCACTTTGCTTTGGTTAAGGAATGTCAAAAATGGGGGCTGAGGTCTGTTCTTTGCATAGATTACTTAATTGTTGCGAATATATTGTTTATAGAGAAGCCCTAAATTACTTACTGTACAATTGATATTTAGCACTGGTGTACAATGAGCAACCCAAGGCATCAGGCAATATCAAGCTTTACTGTCTCTACAGTATAGAACAAGCTGGTTTAGCTGAAGGAATAATTCTCCCATGAATAAAAATTCTGTCATCTTTTACTCACCCTCATGTTGTTTCACACCTGTGTTCTGTTATTTTTTCTGTGGAAAACACAAGTACAATTTAAAAAAAAAATGTCCCACTTATTATCCCAATTTTTGGAATCTCTAATTCCCAATGTACACACTAAGTCTTCGTGATGGCGCAGTGATTCGAATCCCAGGGGCCTTTGCGTCTGAGACAGTCTACTTGCACATCTTATTACGTTGCTCGCTGGGCGTGCCCCGCGGTGGCACAGCGTGTTGGAGGCTTCACGCTACTCACCGCGGCAGCCACGGCCAACTCACCACGCACCCCACCAAGATCAAACCACCTTACAGCGATCACGAGGAGGTTACCTCATGTGACTCTACCCTCCCTAGCAACCGGGCCAATTTGATTGCCTACGAGACCCGGATGGAGTCACTCCCTGGGATTCGATCCAGCGAACTCTAGGGGTGGTAGCCAAAAGTACAAATTTACAACCAGAACTGTTGATTTAATGCATTAATTCGGTGCAGTTAATTTAATAAGATGTAGCACGTAAAACAATGATGCAATTTTTCATGTCCCTGGACCATAAAAAGGAAGATTCCTACCATTGGAGCAACTCAAGCTTGAAGTACCGCCAGTTTTCAGCAGGGGGCAGTTAGTGAAACTCCAGCTGTATTGTCAATGCACAGCTGTACAGAGCAAACCACATTCAGGCTTGCTTGACACCAGTGACAGCACATGATGACAACGCATTCATGCGTTCAAACACAGCTGGACGGAGCGCAATTCAAACTATGTTTAACTTGACACAGCGACCTAAAACCGCTTTGTTTATGACACGATGCAAACAAAGTGAGATGCTCCAAAAGTGTCCATCAGATGCAGGTGTACATTGAAAGTGCTCTTAAATCATAAATCTGGATTACTGTGAACTGTTGGCCAACGATTGGCTTATGTTCAATAATATGGAAATTAACAATATATTGCCCTCTACAGCCTCTTTTGTATTGTTATCAATGCTTTACTGATGCAGTAATGTATTTTAATAATATGTATTATTGTATTTATAATATATATGTTATACTTATAATTATTGAAATTGTATAATTAAATATTGAATTATTGTAATTTGATAGGCTTTCTTTGCAAATATTTACATATGCAATTAAAGGTGGAGTAAGTCATTTTAATCCAATACACTTTTTGTCAAATTCCACGAATATCTCTTCACGGTCCACTTGCTGTCCTTTTGTACACAGCCCTGCCTATGTAAATGGGAAAATAAACAAAGTGTAACGGACCGATCCACACAACACTATTGCAGGTGCATGAATTGGGGGCGGAGCTTCTGAAGGAGCCCTGGAGTGAGGGGTGTGTTTGTTTGGCTGTTGAGTTCAAATATCAACAGTCTTTCTCAGGAATCACTTACTCAACCTTTAATTGGATGAATGAATCGGAATGTCACGTGTAATCAGTTCGCTAAAAAACATTAATTGATTGACAGCCCTAGTTACACAAGTGAGAACCAATGGCATTTGCCATCTTTAATGTCAAACCTGGCGTGATGCGTCAACACTCCATTTTTGAATCTGAACGTAAATGCGAATGAGATTTCAGAGCTTTGGTGGAGGGTAAGATAATCAGTGGATAAAAATGTCATTTTTTTCTGTTTCTCACAACGAACAGGCCTTGAATGGAGTGCTGCGTGAAGATCCTTAAAAATGTTTATTTTTGTGTTTCACTGAAAAATGACAGAATACAGGGTTGGAATGACAGGAGGGTGAGTAAGTGATGACAGAAATTTCATTTTAGGGTGGAAATTATCCCTTGTTGAAGTTGAAAGACCTCTCTTTCAGTTTAACAAAGCTGATCCACGAAAGACCTCTCTGGATCAAATAAAAGAAACATCAGTAAAATGTAATTAAACCCTGACTGTCTGAGAAAGAGGCAGCTCAGGGTTTGGGAATGTATTATTTTGTACATGCTAGTACGTTATTTATACCTGGTTAAAGCATTAATGGAAAGTAGTTACCTTGAAAGTTTCCCGATTAGGAATCCACTATAAATCTGTTTGACATTTACAGTTAGCTTTACGATGTCTATGATATATAACCTAAGATCTGAGCCCAGAGAACCCTGCATATACGTTTTAAAGGGACATGACCAAATACCTATTAAGCTGCCTTATCCCTATGGAAACTCTTTTCTTTATGTTACACATTTTTACTTTTGGCCAGAGATGGGTTTCCTTCACTTAAATATGATGCAAGTTGTATCTGTATCACATAGTTGTAACACATAGTCAATGTGAAATTGATTTGCACTTTATTCATTTGTTGTTGTTTTTTCATCATTGAAACCGTTTTGTTTGCCTCACTGTTGTATATGTTCCTATTCATTATTTATTGAGGTTTGTTGGAACATATTGACTATGTTTTATTACTGGTGGCCATTTAGCCTGTCAGCCTCAGATTTTGTTTGTAAGTGGGTTACTCAAACGATGTAATCTCCATTTAGTCAGAATTCATTTGCAAATGATTTTGGCCCAGTTTGTTTCATTCCATAAAACCGCTTTCAATTGCTTGCAAGTTGAACTGTACAACTTATGGAACAGGAATGAATAACATTACGAAGAATCTGCCACAAGGCCTGTTTTGAAGCTTACTTAAAATGACTGTACGCTGATTTGAAAATGATATAACTAAAAATCATACAGGTGCAAAATGTCTATTGTGCTGAATCGGGTATATGACTTTGCATGTGTATATTCCAACTTTGTCCCTTGTGAACCCTCTTTAATGTACCAGTACCACATGCTCAGATGTTGGTTCAACTTTGTTCTTTTGTTTTACATATGTAAACCTGTTTAACAAGATCCCTGTTAACATTAGTACAAAATGAAAGCACTATTGTAATTCAATCTCAATGCAAAAAAAATATATACTCTTGTCTCACATGATGCATGGTATAATATCAGTTCTCCTAGTCCATTTGTGAATTTGCTGTATGGGATTTAATCATGACCCTGATATTGTCGAGCATTAGTCATAATTTCTGTCATCACGAGCTGCGCTGAGACATCTGGAATGAGAACAAGCTTAAATGGGATTCTAGTAAAGCAGATCTGTATTTTCAAATCAAATAACTTAATGACTCCTCTAAATTTAAGAGCTTGTACCAGACGGGTGGTACTTTGAATCCAGACAACACGATTCAAGCTTATTGGACACAATATGTTTGCTTGCTGTGCTGAACCACATAATTCTCACTAATAATGCACCTTGTGTTCAGCAATCACTGGGGGACAACCGATTACCCAGTCTGGAACATACTGCAAAAATGTATTTCGATTTATCCCGCTTTTTCTTAAAAAAATCTGGCTTGCAGTGAGGCACTTATAATGGAAGTGAATGGGGCCAATGCGTTAATATTAAAATACACACTGTTTCAAAAGTATTGCAACAAGATGTAAACAATATGCAAGTTAGCCATGTAATGTTATATCCATAATAACATAATGCCATAAAAACTAAAACCCCAAAATGACCGTAAAAACAACTGAAACATCTTTTAAAAATGTTAAGCTTCACAGTTCTGCTTTTAAATTGGCCCATTGACTTCCATTGTAAGTGCCTCACTCTAACGGGGATTTTTGCTTCAGAAAACATTTCTCGTCATGTTTGTACAAACATGAATAGTGGAAAGAAAAAAGATACTGTACACTTTTAAAGGATTATTCCTGGAGATAATATTTTACAGGAAATAACTGTGGCTTTTGAACAATGACAATATAAAAGCCATTATTTAATTTCGCTAACGTACTATTTTTCTCACAGAGTAAAATCGTGTCTTTCTTTAGAGGGCGTGGCCAGGACGTGAGGACGCAGGCCCGGTGCTGAATTGTCCTAATCAGCCAATGTAAACTTTTAATAAATAAATGAACATAACACAACATAAAACTGCTTTCCAGCTCAAAAACACGAACACGCACGCGTCTCTCTCTATCTCTCTCGAACTGGCGCCTTTTGCTCGTGTTTATCCCCCTCCCGGCTGATAAGGACATAGCTAAGTATCATCATTTTGAAAAACCCTACGCATTTGGCCAGGGAGAGAGGAGGCCCAACTAAGCCAGAACCCTGCCTTGGAGTTATATTTAGCTGATTCAATATTTTAGCGAAGAGAATGTCTAATTTCTAAAATAGAATAATTTTTGAAATTTCCTTGACTTAAAGGGATAGTTCACCCAAACATTTAAATTCTCTCATCATTTACACACCCTCATGTCATCACAGATGTGTATGGCTTTCAACACAAATGAAGATTTTTGAAGAATATCTCAGCTCTGTAGGTCCACACAGTGCAAATGAACAGTGACCAGAACTTTGAAACTCCAAAAAGACTCCAGACGCTCCATAACACTCCAGTGGTTTAATCAATGTATTCTGTGGCAATCTGATCAGTTATCAGAGAGAACGAACCAAAATACAACTCTTTTTTTTTCACATCTTGCCATTGAAGTCTCTAGGCATAATCATGATATCAAGCTTAATTACACTTGCTAGTGCTTAAAGCATTTGCAGAGCTAGCTGCTGCTTGGAAGTGTAACTAAGCTTGAAGTCAAGATCACCAAGGAGACTGCTGTCAAGTTTTATAGTGTAAAAGGAGTTTCATTTGTTTTTTTTCTCAGCCAAAACTGATTGGATCATTTCTGAAGACATGGATTTAACAACTGGAGTCTTATGGATTACTTTTATACTGCCTTTATGTTATTTTGGAGTTTCATAAAAAAAAAAAAAATTTGGTCCCCATTCACTTGTATTGTGAGGACTAAAGTCTAAACATTCTTCTAAGAAAATGTATGTTCAGCAGAAGAAAGTAAGTCATACACATCTGGAATGGCATGAGGGTGAGTAAATGATGAGACAATGTTCAGTTTTGGGTGAACTATCCCTTTAAACTTAAGATATATATTTTTTTATTTACACAACTTTCCCAGTCATGACCAGCATCCTTGAAATTCCCTGATATTTCCAGGTGTTCTATTACCTTAAACTTTTCCAGCTATTTTGACAATTTAGTTTAATACTTGAGTAAATAAATGGTGATTACAGATGATTAAAACCTAAAGAAAAAATAAATACATTCTAAAAACCCGCAAGACACCATGATCTAGGCAAGATATTTATTTACAGTTTATATATTTAAATAAAAGATAACATCAGTAAAATAGTAGCACCTTATTGTCCAATGCAAAATGATGATTTTTAAATTAGAGTATAAACCCTAAAACAAATTTGCTGTTCTTTCAAGAAGTCTGTTTATCCTTTTCCCTCAGTATCTCCTCTGTCTAGGACTGAAGACTGTGCTGGGGTCACTGTCCCGCTCCCTTTCTTTTTCCCGCTCCCTCTGACTGTTTGGTGATAAGGCCCGCTCTATGGCAGGCCCTGGACGTGGTTTATCACTTTTAAAAAGGTCTCGACCTGTCCTTAGAATGTGCTCCTCAATTTTTCTGTGACGCTTCATGTCTGACAACACTTTGTCTAGCCGAGCCTCACGTTTGACTGAGGAGCGGGCTGAAGAACCTGAGGATGAGAGAACATTATAAATCAAATGCATTCATAATTTTTATTGTATGAGTGCCTCTAGTACCAAATCAATACACACTGACATTTTTTAATCATACCTGGTGTTCTGCGCCGATTGAGAAAAGCATTCTTGGGAGTCACAGAAGATTGCTCCTCGTCAAAATCAAACTCAGTTGGTGTGAGGGCCCTGGAGAACATACACAGAGAGAAATATAAAAATGTTGCAGAGAAATGTATGACAAAGCCTTAAAAAGAGGCTAGAGGTGCTTCAATACTAGTAACAGACCGATAAATCAATGTACTGAAATGCAAGTCGTTATTCACATTTGAATTCAATCACTGACAATCCGAGTATGTAGCAGATTGGGTGTTTATAACATCAAAACTTATTGGTTTTTGCTTGTCTTGTGACCAAATGTCATGACATCAAACCTGCACCACAAAGTGATAGTATGGCTTCAGAAGACTTGGAATATAGTGCACAAGTCATATTGATTACTTTTACTTTGGTTTTATGGTGCTTTTTTGTGCTTTTTGGAACTTGACAGGCCTAAGTTACTATTACCTTTTGTTATATAACAAAAAGAGATGTGAAGACTTATTAATGTTTCCCTTTTGTGTTCCACGGAAGAAAAAAAGGCATACGGTTTGGAGTAGTGGTCCACCAATATGTTTTTTTTTAATGTCCGATCCAGAAACTGATATCTAGAAAGAAGTATGGGTGATGGCCTTCTGATATAAATGCAAAACAGCAGCAAATCAGATGTACGCAAGATTTCTAAAGTGAAACAAATTCATTTTTTTATACTATATTTACTCGCTTTAAAGGTGCACTTAGTAATTTCTTCCTCATTAAAAATTGTTTTTACTTCTAAAGAAATTAATTGCAATTTTGAAACGTGCATAAAATCATGAGCCCTCACAGGAGATAAAGACTCCAGTCATATCAGTTATCATATAAAAGCTGTTTTATTATACAAGGAGAGGGTCTCCTCATGGGGGCGGCCATGTTTGAATCACATGACCAGCCGAACTCTACTGGTTTAATCTCAGTAACTGGCCTGTTATTGGACACTTTTACTCGAGGATTAAATTAATAATGGCTTACTGTGAATAGTGACTTTCTACAATGGCATCTGTAACTGAAAACTATTGATTTTGAATGATGCAGCTTCCAGGCCACTAGGTGTCAGTAGATGACAAAAAAACAAATGTTACCGAATGCACAGTTAAACTTGGGGAAAAAAAACAACAACAACAACAACCTTGAAATCAGAAATGGTTTACTATCCATTAACAAGTCTATTGATAGATTTTGAAACTGACAAAAGGGAAAGTTAACACTTCTGTTTATCGGCTAAGAGGACAACTGCCTCCACCGGCCCCATCTGCCGTCAAGCAAAGTATCGGTCTAAAGCATAAAGTATACTTCGGATTTTTACTGTTGAACGCAAGCCAGTCAAAGTCTACTCCGATTGACGAGGCGCGCATACACAGCTGCTACGACTGTTATGAGACACCTGACTATTTCTCTTCAGGGGTTTAGACCCTAAAAGATGTCTTTATATTCCTTCAGACTCAAGTTATACAATACAGGTATCTCCTGACCTCCTCACACACATGCGCCCTTGATGTGTAAATCCACTGTTGTTGTTTTTACCTTCGTCTCCTGTTATTTACCAGCAATTACATCTACTTGTAGCGTTTCTTCATGACAGCAACAGCTCAAATGTGAGTGTTGCCACCTTGTGGACACACCAATTTGTGCAAATAATTTCAGGCGCATGAGCATTCTGCGCGTTCAAAGATGTGCGGTTAGATAAATCGGCCTGCGCGCGTTCAGTGCTTTATGCTGATGACAAGATTTGTGTCACGCATCCTGTGTGTGTTCGCGCCTGACCGAAGTATACTTTGGGCTGAAGACAACAGGTGGAAAATAACTAATACAAATAAAGATCTACAGACGATTATAAATGTAAAGACAGTAATAATAATTTAAATATAACTAAACTGCCTCTAGAAAGCTCAACCTACCATATCAGACATGGACATGTCAGACAGGGGGCAGGTGCTGGTTTCATACTCTGGGCTACTATTTAAAATATCTGGCGACTTCCCAGATCGATTGCTTAGTAATTTCCTGATATTGTCAAACATCATCTGTTGCCATCGTCTGTCAGGGAGTATCACAATCGGCATCAGGATATCTGTCAGATATCGTAGATATCTGATTACATCGTCTTTTCACCAAGCCCTATCTCTGCCATTAGGGTTAGTAAATAATGTAAGAGCACTCACTTGCGCTCACTATCCTCCTCTTTAGCCTCCTGCGAGTCTTCTCCATCTCTCTCAGGTGAGGGAGTGCGTGGAGGGGTGGGAAGTCGGCGTGGAAGAGGGACCCACTTCAACTCAAGCACTTCTCCTTTAGCCAGGAGCTCATATAGCCGTTTGATCTCCTCTGGTGGAGGCATCCAGTTCTTAGGGTCCTCCATCTCCTCGTCGCTGTAGGGGATCTCCCAGTCGTCTGGCTGCTGGTGGTCTCCTTCTCCACCTCCATTCATTTCTCCATCCGTGGTCATTCCATCTTTCTGCTCTACTTCCACAGATTCTTTGCCTCCCTCTGCGTCTTTCATGGATGACGGAGAGTGTGGAAGAGGAAGAAACAGGAGCATAGCATGGAAACATGAATCATGCTGCTCTTAGGATAACTTATTGTGAGAAACAGTAACTTAGACAAAAATGTTATCAGAAGATTATTACCATGGTTCTTTGATATATGGGCGAATCTCATGAAAGCTGCCAAGTAGCATCAGAAATGAACATTTCCACAAAAGGGATAGTTCACCCAAAAATGAAAATTCTATCATAATTTGCTCACCCTCATGCCGTTCAGATGTGTATGACTGTCTTTCTTCTGCAGAACACAAATTAAGAGTTTTAGAAGAATATTTCAGCTCTGTAGGTCCATTCAAAGCATCCAAGCTCCAAAAAGCACATAAATCATAAACATAATTTATATGACTCCAGTGGTTTAATCCATGTCTTCAGAAGTGATATGATAGGTGTAGGTGAGAAACGGATCAATATTTAAGTCCTTTTATACTATAAATTATCCTCCCTGCCCAATAGGTGGTGATATACACAAAGAATGTGAACCTCGCCTAAAAAAAAAGAAGAAGAATGTGGAAGTGAAAAGGGAAAGTGGAGATTAATAGTAAAAAAGGACTTAAATATTGCTCTGTTTTTACCCACACCTATCATATCTGTTATGAAGACATGGATTAAACCACAGGAGTTGGAGGAATTACTTTGTGTTTATGTGCTTTTTGGAGCATAAAAGTTCAGGTCACCATTCACTAGCATTGTATGGACCAACAGATCTGAAATATTCTTCTAAAGATCTTCACTTGTGTTTTGCAGAAGAAAGAAAGTCATACACATCTGGGATAAGGGTGAGCAAATGATGAGAGAATTTTCATTTTTGGGTGAACTGTACCTTTAAAGAACACCATGACAGTTACATGAGGGACGCAAAACAACGTGCAAAAACATGGTGGTTCCCTTTGTTTAGTGACAAATATGGAGTGCATACTTGTGCCATCTTCTGTTTTTTTAGTATCCTCTGCAGTTTCAGTTTTCTCCTCGCCTCTTTCTTTATCTTCTTCCTCGTTTTCTGCCGGTTTGTCCTGCTCACTCACTCCCATCGACTCGACGCGCTCCGCTAGAGAGGACTGCACGTCCTCTGCCGCCTGCATCATGCTGCAAAACATAGATCGGAGTCATTATACTACAGCATAATTATTTTATCATTCAAAAACGCACCGAGCGCATACATGCATTTTGATTTGTTTACATTTCTTGGCTAGTCAGGCGCCTTGCGGGCAGACGGTGTTGAGCATCATTCAACAAAATAATTTAATATAATTATCAAACACAAGAATTAATTACAGTTGTTCTCCCACCGGTTGAACTCGCAGCTGCGAGAAATACTCAAACGCATCAGTGTGCTATTATTTTAGATAATAATTCTGCATATGTTAACGCGATCATTTAAGAGTGTTTATGTCGGCGCCTTCATATTATCCGCCTCATGTCCCGGATGAGAGGATCAGTTTACAGCGCCATCATGCGCTCGAATGACCGACTAGAATCTGAAGCAAACGCCTTGAGGTACAAATGTCAGTCCTTTGAAAATTAAATTAAAGGAAAATTCCGAGTTTAATACAAGTTAAGCTCAATCGACAGAATTTGTGGCATAATGTTGATTAACATAAAAATGTATTCCCACTCGTCCCTTCTTTTCTTTTAAAAAAAGCAAAAATCTGGGTTCCAGTGAGGTACTTGCAATGGAAGTGAATGGGGACCAGTAAAGACACTGACTACCACCTCTGGAGTCAAGAGTTCAAATCTAGGGCATGCTGAGTGACCCCAGCCAGGTCTCCTAAGCAACCAATTGGCCCGGCTGCTAGGGAGGTTAGAGTCACATGGGGTAACCTCCTTGTGGTCGCTATAATGTGATTTGCTCGCGGTGGGGCGCGTGGTGAGTTGTGGGTGGATGCTGCGGAGAATAGTGTGAAGCCTTCACATACACTATGTCTCCGTTAATGGAGTTAACGCATTTCTCTGTTAACGTGCTCAACAAGCCACATGATAAAATGCAGGGATTGACGTCTCAGACGTAAAGGCTGATGAGATTTGTCCTCCGCCACCGGATTGAGGCGAGTCACTACGTCACCTCGAGGATTTTAAGCGCATTGGGAACTGGGCATTCCAAATTGGGGAGAAAAGGGGAGAATTAAATACTTGTTGTTTCAAATTATACCCAAAAGACGTAAACAGTATATGTGTGAACATAGTTTTAGTGTGATAAAATCATTTATGAACCTTTTTTGTACAAAATTATATCCAGTTTGCCATTACAACGTTTTGAAAATTATTATTTAAGCAACTTTATAGTAATAATAACATTAAATAAATGAATAATAATAATAAAAAAAAATGCACACGTTTTAACAGAAGAATGGATGTAATTGTGTGTATGACATTATAAACTTCTAATTTCTGCCTTTAAACCCTCAGAAATGTGGCCGCATTCACTTCCATTGTACGTAAGTGCCTTAAACGATTCTTGCTTTTTTGTTTTTGTTTTGTTTTTGGTTTTTTTTAAAGAAAAAGAGAGATGAGTCAAAATTATTTTTTGAAGTAATGCTGTTGATTGAGCTTAACTTGTATTGAACCCGGAATATTCCTTTAAATTGAATAATAAAATATTCACATGTATAAATGTAAACATGTTTATTTTTTATTATGTTGATCAAGGATGACTGACTGGATTATTATCCTCATTTATAAGTGGCTTTAAATAAAAGTGTCAATAAATATGGACAGCTTAGTTTCTGATGTGAAAGGACTCTTAATTTGGCGGGATTCTTAACTCGTGCAGACCGGAAACAGATGCAGCGGAGCCACACATCAACTCAACTAGTACAAAGCTGCAATGAGTTTTGAGTGGCCCTGGCAGTATAACTTTCCTCCTTTCTTCACGTAAGTAATCAATTTTCACGACTATGTCAGTGACTGCAGACGGAAAAGGGAGGTTTTGTGTCCAAAATATTGTTGGAATTGTCCATTCTAATGAAAAAATATAGCCTAATTGTGTATATGGCGAATAGTCTGCTGTAGTTCCGCTAGGGAATATGTTCTCACTCTGACACAGTGAATTTAACCAAGCTGTTCCGAAACTAAGGGGAAGAAATGGAAAGATTGACCTAGTTACAGTGTTTATATATACATTTAAGTGGACCATATATATTGAATAACTGCTGAGACGACTGAAGACGGAAGCTAGCTTGAACACACTAGTCATCCTCCTGTTATTTAACAAAAAGTATGAAGCACAGATAAAAAGTAGCATACCTTTTATTAGTATTACGTCAAATCAGAGCGTCCACGTTCATGGAAAACCTGGTAATATCAGGACAATTTAAAATTCTGATTTCCAGGCCTGGAAATGTTATGGAAATTAAGAATATTTTTTTAAAAGTCATGGGGCATTTTTGTAGTTGATCAGATTTTTTAGTTATGCTTTTACATATTTTCAACGTATTGGTAAGAGGTAGCTCTTTGTGATAGCTATAATTTTTTTTATAAATGTCTGTAATGTCAGTTCAGTCAGTCAGGGCATGCAGACATATTTGGAGGCAACAAAGATGTATACATAATTTTATACATATTCATTATCAATGTTGCACAATTATTACATCATTATATAGAAGATCATTTTGATGCAATTTTTATGACATTCCTGCGTACTGGGGTCAATATGTTATTGAGATCAACTGAGAAAGGACCTTCAGTGTAATGCTGTTATTCTCTGTTACAGATTGCAGCCGAATGCTGACACGAGACAGAAGCAGTTGGCGGCATGGTGCTCGCTCGTGCTGTCCTACTGTCGTCACCGAAAGCTCTACACTCTGGATGTGCTCGAGGCACAGGAAAGCCCTGTGTTCAACAACAAGAAAACCGAGAGTATCCTTTGATGGAAGCCCTGTGCCATTTTGTAAAATCAAATTATATGCTCGCACATTGTGGTTTCAACATGTTGAAGGCTGTTTCTTTTTGGTTACATTTTATCCCATGACCTTTGTGTTACTTCCATAACTTCTTTTGTTCAGGAAAACTTTCAGTTGAAGCCATACAAGTAGTTTTTGAAGAGCTGAGAAAAAAAGGTGATCTGAATCATGCATATTTTTTATTTTTTTAATAAGATGCCTTTTTCGAGAAATGAAACTGAAAACATGGTGTTAAATTGCTCACTTCAGATGTAAAATTTCACTTCAGGTAACCTGGAATGGTTGGATAAGAATAAAACACGATGTCTTATAATGTGGAGAAGACCAGAGGAGTGGGGCAAACTCATTTATCAGTGGGTGAGAATATCCTCTTCAGTATTAAAAATCATTCTGAATACCAAAAACGTGGATAGAAAATAAAGTATATATAGAAATACACAATAAGACTAATATATATATATATATATATATATATATATATATATATATATATATATATATATATATATAATATATTTATTACACACACACGTATGTACAATATACAAGTACAATCTGTTATATACAGTGCAAGGGAATATAATGGCAGAAGTGGATATGTTGGATAATATAAATAGACTAAGCTGTGTATTGAACATAATTGTTGCTCAATGGGGCAGTTTTAACTGTTCATGAGATGGATAGCCTGAGGGAAAAAATGAGTCTTGTGCCTGACTGGTGCTCAGTGCTCTGTATTGCTGGCCAGAAGGCAACAGTTCAAAAAGGTAATGGGCAGGGCGAGTGGGGTCCAGAGTGATTTTTCCAGCCCTTTTCCTCACTCTATAGTATAGTTCTTGAAGTGAGGGCAGGGGGGAACAAATAATCCGCTCAGCAGTCCGAACTGTACTTTGTTATCTTCCGATTTCATAGCTGAACCAAACCAGACAGTTATAGAAGTGCAGAGGACAGACTCAATGACTGCTGAGTAGAACTGTTTCAGCAGCGCCTGTGGCAGGTTGAACTTCCTCAGCTGGCAAAGGAAGTACATCCTCTGCTGGACCTTTTTCAAAATTTAGTCTATGTGGGTCTCCCACTTCAGGTCCTGTGAGATGGTAGTGTGCAGGAACCTGAATTACTCCACTGCTACCACAGTGCTGTTCAGAATGGTGAGCGGTGTCAATGTCGGGCTGTCCACTATCATCTCCACTGTTTTGAGTGTGTTCAGCTCCAAGTTATTTTGACTATATCAGTGAGCCAGCCATTCAACCTCCCTTCTGTATACAGACACATTGTCTTCTTGTAAAAATCACATATATATATATAATATATGGTCATCATTGGCATGTAATAGAAGAGTTTTTGGAGTACCAGCTCAGCCTTAAATAACAGCATTTGATCTTGAACCTTTGAAGGTCTTTGTGAACAACAGTAATATTAGTTATAATAGATTATTTAAATTATGTGTAGTGCATTCATTGTCTTGTGCTGCTTAAAAATTCGGAATACTATCGCAGAGTAATATTTATCATGCTTATTCCATAGTTGACACACATTGGCCTAATTGAACTCTCCAGATAGTTTACTTAACATTAAAAGGGACAGTTCAGCCCAAAATGAAAACTCTCATTGTTTACTCACCGTCATGCCATCCCAGATGTGTCTGACTTGCTTTCTTTTGCTGAAAATGAATAAGTTTTAGAAGAGTTTGCAAGTCAATAGAGTCCAAAACTTTGAAGCTAAAAAACACATAATGGCAGCATAAAAGGGCATACAACTCCAGTGGTTTAATCCATGTCGTCTGAAGCAATATGATCAGTATGGGTGAGAAATGGATCAATATTTAAGTCCCTTTTTACTATAAATCTACACTTTCAAACAGCTCTCCTAAGAGATCTTTTGTTTTTGGTCATTCATATTCTTCGTGGATATCGCTACCTACTGGGCAGGGAGAAAAGGACTTAAATATTGATCTGTTTCTCACCCACACCTATCATATCACTTCTGAAGACATGGATTAAACCATTGGAGTCGTATGGATTACTTTAATGCTGCATTTATGTACTTTTTGGAGCTTCAAAGTTCTGGACCCAGTTGAATTACATTGTATGGACCAACAAAGCTGAGATAAATAAATCTTCACTTGTGTTCTGCTGAAGAAAGTCAAGCACATCTGGGATGGCATGAGGGTGAGTAAATGATGAAAGAAATGTCTTTTTTGGGTGAACTGTCCCTTTAAACTCCTTGTTATTGTTTTTTAATGCAAATGTTTTAATGTTTAATCTTGTTTTCCCCCAATTCTTACTTTTAGGTTTACAAAAATGGTATGGTCAACTCCGTTTTTACACTTTATGAACTCTCTAATGGGGATGACACGGAAAAGGAAGGTACAGAAAGATGTTTGACATTTTTATTTCTGTTATTCTTGCCTAGTTGAAGTGGTTAGCACTGGTTAAGTGGATAATTGGACATAATTTTTCAGAGTTCCATGGATTGGAGGATTGGATGTTGCTACGCTCTCTGCAGGCCCTACAGGCTGAAGGGAAGGCAGAAATTATCACCATGGATGATGGAAAAGGAGTCAAGTTCTTTTGAATCAGGTTTTCTCAATTCAGACTTTGGGATGGGGTTTTGGGTTTCTGTCAGCCCAGCATTATCTTTTTCCTAACGGTCCACTGGAATCTTTTTTTGGACTCTATATTGCACTCCACTACTAAATCAGCAAGTCAAATGTCGAGATTTGGCAGATGAGCCCAAACAAAGATTTAAGGATCTTCCTTGTTGGAGCATATTTAAATTGGTGGTTTTACACCTGATGAACTAAAAGTAACTTTTGAGCCTATTACGTGAAGATTTTGTTCATAATCATCATGCATAATAAACTGAAATGTCAGAATAAAACTAGGGAATATCAGTATCTTAATGTAGACACACACTTAAATCCTTTCCAAATCCCTTTTTGTGTACATATGTTTTTATTTAACTTCTTTTATTGCTGTAAATCCTATAAGAACTCTTGTTTTGTGTACAGTATAACCACACAGACAAAATACGTTTGTGAATCCTACAATGCTTCCTGGCAAAGATAAAATGTTCTTGAGGAAAATGTCTAGTTTTTGATGGCAGTGGAATTCAAATCAACAATTTGCTAAAATTTCCTGGTAGCATTCACTCCTTTTCCCAGCTGTCACTGTACCTCACCACCTTTTATACCAATGTGATACTGTGCAAATAAATGAGGGAGATGTTTTCGGTTCTCTCCCACAAACCTTAAAAATGCTTTGCGTTTGATTGAGTAGTAACCCTTAATATGGGATTTTCATATCAGAATTTACAGTATGCAACAACCATGAAGCAATGACATGTAGAAAAAAATAATTGTCTTACAGCAAAGAATGCTTTAAGTGAATGAGTTGACATGCCACTGATTGTTTTTTAGAGGTATTGAATTGATATTCCCCCGATATTTAGTGTCAAAGTCTGTTTCCCTGATATTCCCCCGATATTTAGTGTCAGTCTGTTTCCCCGATATTCCCCCGATACTTAGTGTCAGTCTGTTTCCCCGATATTTTGTGTCAAAGTCTGTTTCCCCGATATTCCCCCGATATTTAGTGTCAGTCTGTTTCCCCGATATTCCCCCGATATTTTGTGTCAAAGTCTGTTTCCCCGACATTCCCCCGATATTTAGTGTCAGTCTGTTTCCCCGATATTCCCCCGATATTTAGTGTCAAAGTCTGTTTCCCCGATATTCCCCCGATATTTAGTGTCAGTCTGTTTCCCCGATATTCCCCCACTATTTAGTGTCAAAGTCTGTTTCCCCGATATTCCCCCGATATTTAGTGTCAGTCTGTTTGCCCGATATTCCCCCGCTATTTAGTGTCAAAGTCTGTTTCCCTGATATTTAGTGTCAAAGTCTGTTTCCCCGATATTCCCCCGATATTTAGTGTCAGTCTGTTTGCCCGATATTCCCCCGCTATTTAGTGTCAAAGTCTGTTTCCCTGATATTTAGTGTCAAAGTCTGTTTCCCCGATATTTCCCCGATATTTAGTGTCAAAGTCTGTTTCCCCGATATTTCCCCGATATTTAGTGTCAAAGTCTGTTTCCCCGATATTTCCCCGATATTTAGTGTCAAAGTCTGTTTCCCCGATATTTAGTGTCAAAGTCTGTTTCCCCTATGTTTAATGTTTAACGGCAATACAGGGAACACTGACCGGGGAATTTAGATTATACATCTAAATATGACAATCCCTTGCAAGGACTCCTCGCAATATAAGTCAGCAATACATGTTCATGTACAAAACCCACTGATGCAGTGTGAGATAAAATGTTGTTTGCTAAGTTGTTTATATTATCATTATACTAAATCTAAAAAAAACTTTGAAAAATTGTGTTTTTATATACATGTTTTGGGGAGTTTTTAAACAATAATTGATCTCTTTTGGATTTATATAGTATCATTTTTATTGATTAATTATTATTTATTATTGTATTATATATTTTCTTTATAAGTTGACTGTATTTTTTCCTACACATTTTCAATGTTAGATGCATTTAATATAAATGTATTCTTTTGCACTTTTCACAAAAATATTTCCCCCAAAGCAGCTTAACAAAGAATGTTGTCTTACAACCCCCAGTGAACAAGCTAAAGACGGGAGAGGAGAAACCATGACTTTCAATTGAATAAAATAATTAACCTCTTGATTTCCAAGTTAATGTTACATTTTCCACACACCTCCTAGCACCCTCCTGGGGATCCCCGGACCTCAGTTTGAAAAACCCTAGAATAGAGTATTAGAGTAAGACTAGAGTAATATACTATATAGTATTATGTAGCTGCAAGCAGCAATGTGGGGCCAAGCCCCTTAGCTACAAGACTTAAAGATGTTAAGGCAAGACTTTCAATAAAGCTGGTCACTGTCGGCTTTAAGGCGTTACTGTATAATTTTCTGTAAAGCTGATTTAAAACAATGTGCGTTGTGAGTAGCTCTCTACAAATGAAAAAAATATGTATTACATGATGCATACACTATGTATCCAGTTCAACAGAGGCACTTGTCCACATGGTGCTTAAACTCACAACCCTCTGTACTGTAGTCCAGCACATGAACCAATAATAACCAAATTAATTTAGACTGTTGCAAAAAACAAATGGGTTGAAGCAATGTGTCTCGGTCTGGAGAATATTTTGAGACACTGTATGAAATTTCAAGGAAAAGTAGCAGAAAAACCACAAACGTCATAATCCAAGATGGCGACCACTGTGATGCACGCAGTTTGAATGTAAGGGAATCATCCATTGAATTCATCAGGATGAGATTAATCCGATGCAAAAATAATTTTGTGTCTAGGCCAAATGGTTCAAAAGTGTGCGTTTTTGAACTGGTGTTGGCGATATAGAGTTTGTCCTAGTGGTCCCAAATTTGCTATGGGAGCTATTCATGCCCACCCCAATCACTGTGCCAAATTTCAGCATTTTCCTATGTATGGCTCATCAGGCTGGCATACAGTAGATACCCATGGTGATGGAATAATAATAAGAGAAGCTACAAAAGCAATAGGGTTATGGCCAATGAATAATGGAATGTGCTATACAATGTAGTATATACAAAAGTGTAAGCTGAAAAAAATACAAATTTACTGTACAACAATTACAGTAGATATAGCTAAACAAATTTGATCTGTAATCATGGTAAGCAATTGAGTAGTAGTCCAGGGGGGAATTCTCAAAAGCTCAAAGCAGGTGTTATATGCCAAGCTCTCTTGATGAGTCAGAGGTATCTTTGATTGTATGAATGGTGCTTTATACCAGTTGGTAGAACATTATGGAACACATAGACGGCACATCCGGGAAAGCAGCTGAAACTGGTGGTGGAGAACATGTGAGCTGTCCCTCGTAATGTCCTGGCCTTTCTCTTGGACTGCTGTTCATTCAACGACACTATACTTAGGCACGCCAAGGATTTCAGAGCACGTTTACAGTGGTCTGCAGGTGGTTTCTGTTCTTGGTTGTGAGATATGTGAAAAGGCTTACAATGGAGAAACACCGAATACTCTCAATATAAGAGCTGTAGCGAGGAAATAGGATGCTTTGGACACCGAAAGAGTTCGGTTTCTTCAGGATGTATTGTCGTTGTGTTTTTTCATTATACATTTTACATTTTGCTCAAACTTAAAAGTGTTGCTGAATATAGTATGTAAATACTTGTTTGGTCCACAACCTCCACCTCATCCTATAGACAAAAACAAATTATTTCATGACTGTGTCCTGAAACCAACATGAGAAAAGCCTAAATTAGTCTACCCAGACTCAGTGGGGCTCCAGTCCTGGCATGCAGCTAGATTGTTGTTTGTGGATGTTAATTAGATTTCCTGTGTATTGTGTTTGTGTATGAATGGCTATGAAACCCAAGGCAATTTGATGATTTCTCATGAGAAACATATTGTAACCTGAATGCCACTTTTCCATAGTGCATATGGGAAACAAAACTGTTATGAATTTTTCTTAGAGCACCAATTAGGGCTCTTTTCCACCATCAGGATGAACGGTTTAAAGACTGTGAGTAACAATTCCAATATGGTTCAGTACCGTACGAATACAAACTGTTCCTGGTCTGGATTTCTCAGTTATTTACCCACACTCAGAACAAACAACCATTGTGGTGGAATACCTGTACTGACATTGTGACTCACGATTGGTCGCGCGCGCACACTTAGTCCATTCTAATCCTGATTTTGCATTTCCACAGTGGAAAAAGAAGCCGTAACGGTGCCATTTGGCCCAATGGTGGAAAAGCTGCTATACTGGATAATGGTTATGAAATAATGGTCTCTTTGCTTCTTTGACAAAATGTGCATGCAACTGTATCCAGCATGTGTGATTGCTCATTTGATGGTTTCTTTTAATTATTGCAAGACCAATATATCGGCCAGGCAATAAATCGTCCAATATTTGTCACTACAAGTCAAGTCACTCTGCAGCCCTTTTGGGAATGCACCCAGGCAGCTATTTTCTATGGATACAAGCGGCATACAAGGACAGCTCCTGAATGGGGAAAGACTGAAATTTCCAGAACAGCTGGTTAAAGGGACTGTTCACCCAAAAATGAAAATTATTTTATAATTTACTTTCCCTCATGCCATCCCAGATGTGTAAGACTTTTATTCTTCCACAGAACACATTTGAAGAAAAACAGAAACATTTCTTAGCTCAGGTCCATAATATGCAATGCTTTTGGTGTGAAAAAGGTCAATATTAAAGTTCCTGCAGCAGTATACTTATTCATGAGAGCATTGAGTTCACGCGGCCTCTCGTGTGCCGTATTTGCATGGCTAGGTTACGGACGTAACCTCACGTTCTCCTCTCAGTTGAGATATCCAGTATAAGCACACAAACGCACCATTGTGAAAAACATACAAATGCAAATACAGATCTAAACCAAAACCAATAAAGCTTCTGTACATCATTCCTCCTCATTTGTAAACAGCGCTGCTCTTCCGGGTGTGTCGCAGGTACGTCAGTTCTCATGTGAACATGCCAATGCAAATACGTCACACGTGCATACTTTTTCACACTAAAAGTGATTGTATCGCTTTAGAAGATTTTAATTTAACCAATGGAGTTTATATTTCAGGCTGGTCCTGCACCTGATATATTGGGCATTCCACTTTTGCCCATTCATTTTAATGTAAGTGGTCTGTCAAAGCTAAACTGTCTCTGCTAATGCACAATTTCCGTTTTGATTTTTTTTTTATTGTATTTCGAGAACATTTCGAGTAAATATTCATACAATTTCATATGACTACAGTATATTCCAATTACTTATATATATATATATATATATATATATATATATATATATATATATATATATATATGTAAGGTGCTAGCGAGTCTGGGCTACCCCTCAGGAGAACAAAAGGCTCTCATGAGAATCAACATTTGAACTGTCTCTTGCACATGTAACAGCAACATCAGAGACACAGCCAGCAGGGGCTTGCACCTCACTTCTACCATCTGATTATCTTCCCCTACTCCCCCCTCTCCTCCTCACTTAGAACTCACTAAAAACCTATACAATGTCAAGTGTGTACAAAAAAGTAACTATAACATGTTTGGTATCATTTAAAGTGTCTCCGTGCGCCTGGTAAACTGGTCTCATCCTCCCAGCCACAATGAAAAGCTAAAAGAAGTTATAGAATATGAGAGATGTAGTGTGCATCTTAAAGGTGTGCCCTCCCCCAGATCCTCTATATGTAAATGTACAGGAACCTACTCAATAGGGCACCCAAATCTAATTAGAAGGACAGACACCACCATTTGGTTAGCTTATTGAATTATCTGTGTTTATAAGGAGAAGGGGCAAAAGGTTCTGGGAGTCTGTAGGTAGACTTCCCACATGATCGCTGTGTGTAGTTTTTCGTTGCCAGGTAATATTTCTACAAATTCCTCAATTTCCAAATTGTTGTGATTATATTGATTGTTCGATGATTTTGCCTTATGAATTGGATTTTGAATTATTGTTCTATTACCTGGTCAATAAATTGTAAACATTTGATTTTATTCTGACTGACTCTGAAATTGTTTTCCCAAACAGATTGAGCGATTCGTATGTTACCGCAAGTCTGCGTCAGATTAGTGACGACTAATATTTGGCATCAGTTCAAGTGTACTTGGTTTGCAAAGACAGAAAGTGTTTTTCCGTTTAGAACAGCTAAATGCTGCTTGACCAATCTAAATTCGGGTGTGTCTTACCTCTGTTTTGACTTGAGGTTTCTTCAGATAAGTGTACGTGGGAAACCACGCATGGCCAATCCAAAGCTATTATAAGAGAAGTTATGTTGGTCAACTTACATCTGTAATAGTGGTCGTGACCTCTACTGAAGAAAACGTTAAGTTAAATTCAAGTGTATGCAATTCCATGGGGGCTATACTGAAGTATCTTTGATTGTGTATACGTGAACGTGACCGATCTCAGGTATATAGCAATTTACCTCTGTTTGATGATCCAATACTGGCCGCTTGTGATCGTGAGACCCGCGGTGTAGAGAAAACACGCGAGGACCTCAAAGCGACATAGTTTCCTAATCTGAACGGGTAAAATATAATTAAAGGAGTTAAAAGAATAATCAAACATTCGCTCACTTTTAATGATGCTCAGATATCATTAAAACCTTTTTCATTTATGGAGTCAGATGAAATAACGAGGTAATACATAAGAGAAATTGTATTTTATTGAATCTTGTTGTGTTGCGTAAAAGAAAGACAGTAACGCGCAGAGACCTTCACCCGTATTATTGGAGACCGCCGTTGGACCGATAAACGGGCTTACATATATATAGCGGCCTATCAGTCAACCAGAATGTTTCACCAGGTAACAATCCATCCACCACCAAAGAGTCTCTGTAAAAGTAGCTTACTGCCAGCAAGTGTTCAGAACTCTTAACTGATCACTAATCAACCAAAAATATTTTTGTCTGAGAAGTGATTATTACAGTTATTCAAACACATTTTCTACACTGCGGCCTCAACTCTACAAAAGCACTGGTGTGAGTGCCTTGATTTCATGCAGGGGCGGTCTGGCCTTAAGTAGCATGGGGCGTTTTCCTGGTGGGCCGCTGAATAAATTGAGCCCATCTGATACCGTGCAAGAACGTCCTGACCTACAGGACAGGCGGCCTCCCTGGGCTCCAGTTTGCCCTCACGGATCTCATTACTGGGCAATATAATTAACAAATGCTGCAAGAGAAAGCCAATATGATGGCTTTTATTGAACAAATGAACAAATTGCCATGACTGATTAAGTACATGAACAATCAGTGTTCAAAACAATGTACTTAACTTACACCGATTCGTTTCGGTAAGCCTTTTAAAATAATGAATATTTTGAGGTGTTGAGTCATATTTGGCATGAAATCGCTGGCTCATGTTGTTACTCTTTGCGTCATGACGTCATGTCCATAAACACAGGAAAGAAGTACCGGCTGTCACATGTTCCAGATGAGGACACTGTTCAGTTCAGTCAAACTCGGTTGTTATCGGTTTGGCAAAGTTGTTGGTCAGTTTTGCTCTGACAAAAATTACAAAATGTTAGTCAACGAATATCTTTTACATGATGATGATGATGTGCAAAGTGGGCAAAAAAAGTGTCAAACTGTAACAGACCAAATTTTCATCAAATATTTATAAAAAATAATAATAAACATATTCTAACGTAAACATATTTCAAACATTATAAATGTACATTCTGTCCATGTTGTGAAAAACCTGAGCTCCTGAAATAATAATGAATTGACGAATAGTATTGGCTACTTTTTAGAAGTTAGCCTGTATTCTGAACTCTTCATGCTTTTGAGATGTATTCATTTTCCGTGAAAGGATATTACATTGCATGTAGCGTGTTTCTTATGGAAACAGTGTATTCACAACACAAGTCACACAACGCAAATGACACAATCTGACTAGCGCTTATTTCTCAAGTATAAAAATAATGTGTTTAAATGAGGTATTTACCCCGTTTTAAAGCAGTTCATTTCGCCGGTGTTAGTGCGTTTTACAGTTCTATTTACAGATTATCAAGATGTTTCTTTACTGTTTACATCATGCACAGTTAGTATTTTGCAGTATAATGTTTATCGTCACATTTTTGTCAACAATATGCTCTTACATTGAACTCGAATCAGCAGTATCACGAGTTTCACCTCTTAAATTGATGTGTCGATGAACACTTGAACGATCATATTAAAATATACTTGTAGCTCAGTGGTAAAGACGCTGACTACCACCCCTGTAGTTCACTAGTTCGAATCCCAGGGTGTGCTGAGTGACTCCAGCCAGGTCTCCTAAGCAACTGTTGGCCCTGTTGCTAGGGAGGGCAGAGTCACATGGGGTAACCTCCTCATGGTCACTAGAATGTGGTTCCTTCTCGGTGGGGCGTGTGGTTAGTTGAGCATGGATGCCGCGGTGGATGCCACGGTGGATGGTGTGAAACCTCTGTGGCAATGCACTCAACAAGCCCGGGTTGACGGTCTCAGACGTGGAGGCAGCTGGGTTCGTCCTCCGCCATCCGATTGAGGCGAATCACTACATGACCACGAGGACTTAAAAGCACATTGGGTATAAAGGGAGTATATTGGGAGAAAAAGGGAATAAGTTACAAGTATATACATATACTTGTAACTGGTGGTGATTCAAGAGAGTCACCTGTTCTATATGTAAAAGGGCTTTGAGTGTAGTGTCAGAATAGTGTAAAATTAATTCATTGAAAATATGTATATAGGAGTGTTATCTTCATCAAAGCAAGACATAGATGTATAACGTATATATCAACATGAAAATAGCACGTTATAACTCTGGCTCTGAATATCTTCTGGTCATGATCACACACGGGCGATGTCCTGATAAGCAGTGTGTTATGGTGTGGTGTGTTGCGGGACAGGCTTGGTGGGCCATCCTGGGCTGTAAAGTCCAGGGCCACCCCCGATTTCATGTACTCTGTCCTGTGTCCAAGAGCCAGCTATTCTTAGTGACTGAAAAACATAGATCATCTCATAATCTCAGGCTTTATGTTATTAAAATACATATAAATAGATCAGCCCCAGGTTGCAGTCTGGACGATGGAGTGGGGCGACACGTTGGGGCAGACTTGTGTCACCCTGCCCCTAAATAGCAAATAGCTCTGACTTGATCGTCTGACCGGGGGGGTCTTGATATGAGCATGAAGCGATCATCTGTGTTCCACTGCTTTCACTGGGTCCTTGAATAACGTATAAAGTGCAAGTAAGGGCAGTCGGTGGAATTTCCGGTGCCATCCTAGGGGAAGATGGTGCCCCCCTAGGGAGGGGGTGCCCTACTCAAACTGTGTAGTCTGCCTATAGTGAGCTGCAGTACTGTGTGGGCCAGTATGTTTTTTTTTTTTTTTTTTAAAAGCTGTGTAGAGAGTTATTGTGCTAACAAAAACTGATGCTAGAAGCTGTAGCCTTTAGTCTCTTTATTAGTGTGCCTGGCTCCCATGCTGGAGATCCCGGTTCAAATCCCACTCGGAGCGGGGCTGGGTACATACGCACACTGAAAAATTATCCAGACTAGTCAAGTCTATCAAAATTATCCATCTTTATTCAACACAAAATTCCATAGTGAGAAATAGTGCACAAAAGATACTGCACTAAAATAACAGAATTCTGCTCTGAATGTCACGTTAGCTTATAATTAAGAGAAATTATGCGTTTAGTTTATATCTTATAATTAAGAGAAATTATGCGTTTAGTTTATATCTTATAATTAAGAGAAATTATGCGTTTAGTTTATATCTTATAATTAAGAGAAATTATGCGTTTATCTTATATCTTATAATAAGTTTAGCTTATAGCTTATAATTAAGAGAAATTATGCGTTTAGCTTATAGCTTTATAATTATGTATCTATATTACTGAATTATAATAAAGCTAAAAAAGTAAACATAAAAAGCACATTATTTCTCTTAATTATAAATAAATAAGAGAAATAATGTGCTTTTTATGTTTACTTTTTTAGCTTTATTATAATTCAGTAATATAGATACATAATTATTTATGTATGTCCTCATAAAACTGTGCTTAATTTAAAGCGTCAAACATCTCAACACCATACACCAATAAGCTCTGCTGTATAAACCAATGAAATCGGATGTGGGCGGTACTACATGTGTCGCTCCGCCCCATCGTCCAGGCTGCGCTCTGGAGTACTTGATGCTGCGGGACTTCAGGTGAAAGGGGCGGAGTCAGCTGTCACGAAGGCTCGTGCTGCTGCTCACAACTGCACTTAAGAGGGTTAATGCACGAGCGCCTCTACAGAACAACCGAGTGTGTATGGAGCCCGTGTCATGTGCTGTTTAAATTGTGGAATAAATTCAAGGTATATCGATTTAAAGGTTACTTGTCCGTTTCTTTATAGAGTTTAATTTGAGATAGCCTATATTTTTGATATAGAAAACAGTTAGTGATGCTTTGAACAGTCCTCATCATGTCGCATGCCGAAGTGGAAATTCCTGGACGTGGTTTTCCAGGTTTACCTGTTGAATTAGAGGACGACTGTCTCTCCAGAGTGCCAATGCTGCGGACGCACTCCCTGAGCGCGAGACGCAACTCATACGTGCTTCATAAACTCAGTGTGGACATTGACGCACAAATATACAACGAGACGCTCTCCAAGGCGCTTTCGTGGTCTGCTGAAAACGTATTAATATCAGAGAGAAGGACAGAGGACGATAAAACAGATCCAAGTTCGCCATCTCCAGTGTGCAGCCCAGAGGCTTCAACCCCAAACCCCAGTTCAGCACCACCAGAGGACTGGAGAAGCTCCGTCCCGGACCCCAATGTCCAGGATGCCAGTTCAGATTCGGACAACGAGGTGTCCAAAGTCGAGCAGGTGGTTGCACGCCGCCCGTTTGTAAGCAGACTGGAACAGGATGAGAAAGAGGACATTGAGACCAAAGCTGTGGCCACCTCGCCGGACGGAAGATATCTCAAGTTCAACATTGAAATAGGGAGAGGGTCATTCAAGACGGTCTACAAGGGTCTGGACACGGAGACCACAGTGGAGGTGGCATGGTGCGAGTTACAGGTGAGGTCATACAGTTAAACAGTATGCCAATGTTTTGTTCATTCAGAATAGAGTTAGGCTAGAATTCATACATTGGTGGTACTGGAAAGGGTTATTGTGCTCAAACTTATTTTCTTACGAATTATGCAATTTTATTATTTTGATAGAGTTAAGGCAAATAGAGTAGCTCCAGATGTGTGGTGTACAAGCCTTTCAGGCCAGTCTTTTGCACTTGACTTCTTCAACTCTGCACCTCACTTCCTTATTTTTGTATTGCTTTTTAGATGTAAAAAAAATATGATTTTACAGTATAATTAATGGTAAAAATGCCTAAGGGTCACTCTTGATGAACTTTGAGTCATCATGTGGGCTTTTGTAGTTAATACAGTGATTAAAATACATTTTAAAGTGAAAAGAAGACTTTTATAGTTCCAGAAGGTCAGTATACCAAGTTTATATAATTTAATAATGTACACGATAGAGAAATGTAACATATACAGGCATCAAATTTACATACCGTAAATCCTGAAACATGGTCACCGTATTTTTATGGTACATATCTGGCAACCACAGCTCCCAGTATTTTACCATAAATTTAACCATTTATTTATTTATTTATTTTTTTACAGCATGTCCTTAACGTACAGTTGCTTCAAAAAAAGCTTTTGGAAACTTGTCACGCTTACAAATGTGTGAATGTCATTGCGTTAGATACCAAAATATCAAACCAGTTGCAATTTTTGCAGCTACTTTTAACCAACTGCTCCCAATATCCCAATAAATTGTTGAACTTAAAAATTATTTATACAGTAAATTACTGGAAAGAAAAATTGAGGAAATCAAGACTAGTTGCCTGAACGGTCAATTTCACCTTGGCCCTCTTAGGAGAATGAAGCAACAACGTGCTCGTCTGTGATTGGTTAAAATGTCCAGCCTCTGCAAAAACATACTTTAAATTAAAAAATGAAATCGACAAATTTGACACAAAATGAGTAGACCTACTTGGTTTGCTAAAATTGACACTTTTCACAGTTAATTGTGGCAGCTGTAATTCTAAACTCAATTATTTTTTTGATTTATTCTGCAGCCCCAGTTTATGTTATTAAATTATATTAACTTTTGGATATATACCAACCTTTTGGATATTCAATTCAAAAACTTCTGAAACTTTAAAATGCATTGTTTAACGTCGTAGTATCAAAAGATGGCCACACGATGACTTAAAGTTCATCAAAAGTGACCCTTCCTGGAGCAATGACCAATACACATGTAGAAATCGTATTGTGTTATTTACTATATCACAATAACTTGGACATGCACAAAGTTTGACAACTAGAAAGTGACCAAATATTTTTAGCAATAAATATTTGTGATATATTTAAACAATATATCTATTGTTTTAGAATTTGAAACCTACCAAACTTTTTTTTTAATTTTTTTTTAAAATGTTTTTGTGTTTGTGTTTTTGCTATAATTCCTTAAAATGAATGCCAATTTGTTTGATGTTTTGTTATGTAATACAATGACATTCATACATTAAGTGTGGCTTAAGTGTGTGAATACTTTTACTTCTGCTGAGATCCAATCATGCTCTATATTCTAATGTACAATCTAATCAGTCATGTCAGGTGCCACAACTGTCCCACTGAACAAGAGCACTAGCACTGTAATCTATGTGCAAACAAGTCTTTGTTCTGTATCTATGGTGTGAAGACCTGAAAAACCTTGTGATGTATACCTGGAGATACAGTGAGATTTGAGCTTTGAAATCATGTATCCAGGCTTGCCTGTTCTCTCCTAATCTCTCTGTTTCCTTAAGCGGCCCTCTGTCGATGCAGCAGCAGATATGCACGTCACAGTCTGACGGCCACTGTTCCACACCACCTTTTCCACACTTATCCGTGTTAATACATGCTTTCTACACGTCTCTGCGTTCAATAAGAGAGATGTAGACCAAAGGCTCGATCACAACCTCATGTACAGGCACTAGCTTTCAACCTTCCTCCCACAGTCCCCCAGATTTAAAATGTATTGCTTAGAGGTCACTCGTTTGTAGCTCGGATGACGTAGTTCTCAGTTGTTTTATTTAGTTGTTTGTTTCAGATGTTTATATTAAAATTCCTAATGAGAAACAGAAATAGACACAAATGAGACAGTTGTTGACATAGTCAAAAGTATAGAGCTATCCAGTGAATATGGATAGCTTAGCTCAGTTAATTTAGGTTTTGAAAATTGAAAGAAATGTTTGAACACATATTGAAATCCCATTGAGATATAAGATAAATGGGGCCTTTTCCAGACTGATCTCACAGTGAAATCAGAAACGGTAAGTTGAGTTTTCTTTAGCTAAATTCGGTCTGTGCATATCGAAATGTGAAACACTGCCCCCCAGTGGCCAAATTGGTTAGTGTTATTGGGCGTATGGGCACGTGCAGGCTTCCTTTTCTGGGTGTAATGTCCACAGAGGGGCACCAAAAGCGTGTTGTTTTCAGCTGTAACTGTTGGAAACAACTTTTCGACTTTCTGTGTGATCATGTTGCTTTTACTCCGGATCGCATATCAAGTGTGAATAATTTTTTTTCTAATGAGCCAGTTTACAGTTTTTTTCAGCTCATATTAAATGCCATTACTTTTCACTAAAACGCCTTTTTCAAAAGACAACATTGTTGAATTCTAGCATTTCGGTATGTTTTAATGAACCTTACTGACCTAAACTTGATGTTATCAATGTTCCACTAAATTGAACCATTTGAACCATTTTTATATAATGAAGTCTTTTGGAAAACATGTTTTGTTATGATAGGACCAGATACGAGTAGAACAAGCTTGAGTTGGGAACTTTTTGGGATTTTAGAAGTGTATAAACGTGGATTAAGTGTGCACGTGTGTTGAATTCTTTCCAACTGTTGCTTTCCAGCATCATGTTGTCCTATCATGGCCGTTTTTCAGGGGGAAGTGATGTGAGGATTATTACTCTATTAAACCTGGCTCTAAGATTGACAGAACCGGTGTAAAGCAGGGCAGGACTGGATGAAATCAGGACATGCTCAGATGCAGGTAGCCTGATTCAAAATACATGAGCTCTGTTCCAAAACCTAGTGAGCAGCCTACATAGGCCGAATTTTATGGTGTCATAGGTGTGCTCCCAATGTGTATGCTGTTCCAAATGGTACGATTTGTTGATGCTGTTCCAAATCCATATTTATGCTGCCTTCTAACATGCCTCATTTTGACCAAATTATAAGGCAGCATCACATGCATCCTTGAGAGAATGTTTAAGGTATTAGTAAAAAAAATAATTAAATGAAAAATAATGTGTAAAATACGCAATTAATCCTGTATGTACTCATATGTAAATTCTGGAATATAAGGAATTTCTACTATATCTGTAATTCAATCTTGATGTACTACATTGATCTTTTTGCAAATCTGTGGCAGTAGGGGGCAGTCAGCACAACTCTTTCACAGATGATGCACTTTTTATTATATTTATTATATAGTGTATTATGTTTCATTATTTTAATTATTATATATAAAAATATATATAGTAAATATTAGTTTAAGTGAACAATTTTATGCATTAATCTCACACAGTAATTAATTAGATAAAAAGTTTAATCGATTGACAGTGCTAGTAAAAATATTTAAATCTTGAGCAGACGCAGATGCACAAAAAAACATGTTTGGTGTAGAGCGTACCAAATCCATCATTTGTGAGAGATCATTTTGGATGCTGCCTTAGAAGGTAGCTGTCAGTGCAGGCTGTAGCCAGCAAGGCAGCTTACTATGTTTAGGAACAGAGCTATGCTTTCAGTAACACTCAAGATGCTCCCGATGCTTGTAGGTCTGATTGACAGTAATTTAAGGTCACATTCCTTAATTGCCGGAACAGCGACTTGAACTAAAGTGATAAAAGTATGCTTAAGGCAAGAGCTTGGACCACATATGCAATGTCGGCATTAGTTATTGCACTTTCATTTATTTGTGAGCAGATTTCTCTTTTTAATCACTTAATCATGAATTCAGCTCTTCCCTGCTGCTTGTTGAGGATTATTAATGCAGGTTAAGGGCGAAATAAATTATTGTGTATGTGTGGTATGGCTCGAGTCCATCTACAGGCCTTAATCAGCTCTGATTGGATGTCAAATGGCTGCTGCTGCCGCCACTCGTGCTGGCGCCTCTGCTTGGTCACAATGACATCATCATGATCTTGAGCTGAACACCAGCAGCTGCTGGTCCAAACCTTTTTAATCTGGCCTCGTGCCTATCTACGCACACATACACACAGTCAAATATTTTGTAATGAACTTCCAGATCAATTCTCAATATTTGGTGCTGCAGACAGACTTTTATTGCATGCAGCAGAAAAATTTAATTAGATTTTTATTCTGTAAAGACTATCTTACACCAGTATTAATTTCTGTGCTGGTTTATGCTTGATTGGTGCTAGTAAGTCTGGTGGACCAGCATACTTACTGTGTTCACCATCAAAATCAAGTTTTTGTAATGAAGCTGGTTGGCCAAGGAAGCTGGTCACCAGCAATGCTGGCCTTTTCAGCAGGGTCGTTAGGTCACACTGATTTGAGTGAGTATTTGAGCTGAACTCTCACCAGAACCCAAAACAAATCCTTACAGTGAATGTAGCTTCATATATAGAAGTGATCACAATGTAAACAGAAGATTTGTACTGCATGCCTTAAATTGGTTGTGGATTGAAAGGCCTGTCCATGTGGGAAGATGACAGTGTTGAATACTTAGGAAAACATTAGTTACCAAGCAACAGCATTCCTATCAGAGCTTTGCTAGAAAGGGCACACTATAATGGGAATACATGGCAAAGAGAACAATCCATGTCAAAACATTAAATGCTGAGTGTTGTAAATGGGAACATGATAAATATAATGGCATTACCATTAATGCCTAAGCTAAGACATTGTTTGTAGACAGGAAGGACAAAGAAAAGAACAGGGTTTTTTTTAATATAAAAATCAAAGCCCAAGTGTTTTTATGCCTTGTAAACTCAAACTATGATATTGTGTGATGTATTATGCTTTGTTGGTGTAAATTCTGCTGATTTATGTCACCATGGTCATGTAAGGTTCTTTTAACTCTTTCAAGGTGGAAGCGTGAGACGGGTAACAATCAAATGTGCATCTTTATTTCTCACACAAACTTAAAGAATGCTTTTCAGCTTCAACACAATTACCACACACATTAACACACTGCCTCGTGCATCTCTCTCTCTCTCTCTCTCTCTCTCCGGCGGTCTGGAACACCCTTTAAATCACTCTATACTGTCACTGCAAACACAAAACAGCTGATAGAGGGGATTTCCCACAGGTGCCAACCCTTACTGCACTCACTATCTCTGCCTCGCTCTCCTCAGACGTCGCTCGGCCACGCCCCCATCAACATGTATGTTTTGTCAAAATGGCATGAATTACTAGTCATGGAAGCCTCAAACAAATTACTAATGTTTTGCACTATAATCCATAATTTTCCAGCAAAAGTGTATGTATTGGACTAATTGTTAAATTGCAATTATTCAAAGATGCAAAGCCAATATTAAACTGTATTCTAATTTTATACTCATGAGTAAAAAAAAAATATGACATTAGAGACTGATCTTAGTGATATCGGAAACCGCAGGTTTTAGCACAAATCGTCTGTGGTCAAAGCGGTAAGTGTAGTTGGGCATATAGGCACGATAGCTCCATTTTCTGGGTGAAATGTCCACGGAGGGGCATCAAAAGCAAGGCTTTATACATTGAAGAGGAATGCATATTTTATAAACTGGTTTCAATACAGGAACCAGGTTTAAACTTACTCGTGCACAAACTTTAATGGAGTAAATTTAGTTGTATAATTTTCAGTTATTAATGCAAAATAAAAATGTTATTATTTTTCTGAAACATAAAATTGCTAAAAAATAAAAATGTATAATTTTCTGTGGTTCGGCCAGTGAAAATGTTTTCAGAGCTAGTAAAAATCGGAGCTGCTGGCCTGATTTGGCCAGCAGAAAAAATCCTTATTGTTGAGTCTTGTTTGTCTGTTTCTGCTGTGTCATAAAACATTTAATTTCTGAGAAATGAACATATAACAGCAAAGAGACAGATCTAATATTTACCCTATTTCACAGTCTGGAGTTTGTGGCTGCACATCTCTTTCTCCTGTCTGGACTGTTGTAAATTCCCAGTCAACCATCTTATGTACAGTGACCAAGCGGTTGGACCTTGGCCATTCACATCCTGTATTTGCTGTGGGTCTGGGTCTGGCGGGGGATTCATTGTGGGGTAATGTAATGAAGCATCTTGTGTTAGTCAAAACAGAGCGCTGAATTACAGAGAATAAATGTTAGCTGAAATACAGCAGTGATATTTTCCTCTGCAATGATCACAGACTAGAAAGAGAGAGTTATACAGTGTGATGTGTATCTTTAACCTGTTATTTCACAGGACATGTAAATGTTTAGTGAACACATGAGACTAAAGCCTGCTTGTAACATACTTAAAGGAATGTCCCCTTTTCAGTGCAAGTTAAACTCTATCTGCAACATTTGTTGCAAATTCTTTTTTTACTTACCACAGAAAGTCATTTAAACTCATCGCTTCATTATTGATCACTGGCTCATGAATAATAATGAATTCTATTGTGCCTCTTTACTAAAGTTCTTCGGATTTAGTCATGATCACAGAGAGTAGCAGGACATTATTGGCATAGGATATTTTTTTTAAATATTCTTTAACCTCTATTATAGGCTGTTGAATCAACTTGTGTGTGCATGAATCACAAGTAAACTGAGTTTTTTTTTTTTTCAGCATTTTTGTACTAATTATTGGCTGCTGTTTATCTCACACATCTCCTTCAGTTTTATGTCAGCACTGTGCACCAAAAGGGGGCTTCTGAAAATGGCTGCCAGTATCTTATCAGCAACTGCCTGCTGGGTGAATATGTTCCTTTTAAGGACAAAAAGAGAAGGGTGTTATACAGCCCTGAACCACACCTATCACATTGAGCCGCTGTACACTATGTTCATGTATGTGGACTATACGTTCTGTGCCAACAGTTACAGGAAATTACATCTGTTTCTAGAGTAAAAGCTCATAATTTGTGCATATGAAGAGCATTTCCCAACATAATGCAGTTTGCAACAACAAAGAACATAACTTGTCTAACCGATGCTAAATGTTATCTGAAACATTAATGAGATAGTTCACCAAAACAATGAAAATTCAGTCATTACTCACTTCTGTGTCATTCCAAACCTATAGGATCTATAGGAATTGCTCAAAGTCTTTGGTGTTCACTTCCAATGAAAGGAAACCATGACCAAGGCCTGTAAAGATCCAAAAAGGAATGATGCTTCACAGTGATTTACACATGCCATACGCCAAACAACAGTTACCACTTTGGCCACTGGGGGCAATGTTTTGCATTTCGGAAAGTGCAGACCGATTGTAGCCAAAGAAAAGTCAACCTACTGTTTCTAATTTTACTGTGAGATTAGTCTGTCATATCAGTAGCCTAAAGATTCAGTCACATTCATCCTGGATGTGAAGTGAGTGCCAATCATAATTTAAAAACCCACTATTTGCTCTTTGATGTTGTTTGATGAACAAGAAATCTTTGTTTTTCATAAAATGTATCTTTTTTTTAGATTTCATTTCCATAAGAATAAATAACTTACAGTAGAATTGCAAACAAAATGTCCGTAGGTTAATTTTGAAGTGGTCTTAACGAGTGAGCGAATGGAGAAAGTGCTCTAATGGAGCGAGTTAGTACATTTTGTGTTTCCAATCAACATTGATATGCATCATCTTAAACAGCTAGATGACTGTTAGAGAAAGTGAGAGTAGCAGAGCATAACCTTCAAACAGAGAACAAAGAAAGGGCCAGATCTCTTTCCAAATGTTTTCACATAGATTGAACGCTGCCAGCTCACAACTATCAGTTCATTGTGCTTTTATGTGCTTCTCTCAGCTTGAGGAAAACATAGTCATTCTGACAAATGAAAACTCCTGTACTGAGAATATCAATAAATCTGAATGGAAACGGACCAAACAGTTTAGCCAAAAGCATCAGCTTTTCCAGACCACAAAATGTGTTGGCAAATACCCAAAAATAAGAAAGCTGTTCTTGTTCTAATGTTTTTCCCTCTTGGTCTGTAATTAGCTCAGTTTGGCAGCATTCCTTTGTAGATGATTGGATGTGCTGCAAAAATACTGTATACAGTGTATATATTAACTGCCTTTGACTGAATAGAACTGCAAGGGTAAATGATTGAAGATATCCAGACTTCATATATAATTGAGAGATGGTCATAGAGGGTCATAGAAGATCTAAAGATATAAAAATATGTAAATTGAAATGCTTAATATGTGATATGACTATCAAATACAGAGCCACAGTAGGGTTCTGAATGTAAAAAACAAAAATGTATTTTCTCCATAGAGAAATTACATTTTTGTGATAATGTATAAACCTTTCAAGTTCACCTTTCAAATCTGTACCATGAGCTCCGAGGTTAAGTGAGAGTATATGCTTCTGTAGAAGCCACAAGTAAGTATGAATTTAACATAATATTTTTAACATAACAATAACAAAGTTTCATTGCCAAATTTCTAGTTAAGGACTACACTACCCACAATCCTGATGAAAGATCCACCATTCAGAGAACTCTGTTGGAAACAGGAAACAGGAATGAGCTCAGCTAAAACCACAATCTCCAATAAAGCTTTGTGAATGACATAATGTCTCTTAAACAACTAATATTTTGCAATTACCTTAAAAAATATTGTATTTTTGTGCATTAAATCAATGTCTTAAAGTCAATAAATTTATATTTTATCATTCTTTTAATTTGATTGTATCATTCGCAATGCTTCATGGGATAAGCAGTTAATTCACTAATTACACCCCCCCAGATTTTCAAGTATATATATATATATTTTTTTTTTTGCTTTGAATCAAAAATATTTTATATGTAAATTTTATATGTATATGTTTAATATATACAGTATTTAATTGACTGATTAATAATTTACAATACAGTAATCAGTTCACTTTTTAAGTATTTCGATTTGCGTATTTTTATATCTTTAGATCTTAACCCCCTATGAACATCTCACAATTATACAATGCATCTGGAAAGTATTCACAGCGCTTCACCTTTTCCACATTTTGTTATGTTACAACCTTATTCCAAAATTGATTCAATTCATTATTTTCCATTATTTGAGCTCAGGTGCATCCTGTTTCCACTGATCATCCTTGAGATGTTTCTACTTTATTGGAGTCCACCTGTGGTAAATTCAGTTGATTGGACATGATTTGGAAAGAAACACACCTGTCTATATAATGTCCCACAGTTAATAGTGCATGTCAGAACACAAACCAAACCATGAAGTCCAAGGAACTGTCTGTAGACCTCCGAGATAGGATTGTATTGAGGCACAGATCTGGGGAAGGGTACAGAAAAATTTCTGCAGCATTGAAGGTCCCAATGAGCACAGTGGCCTCCATCATCAGTAAATGGAAGAAGTTTGGAACCACCAGGACTCTTCCTAGAGCTGACTGCCCGGCCAAACTGAGCGATCGGGGGAGAAGGGCCTTAGTCAGTGAGGTGACCAAGAACCCAATGGTCACTCTGACAGAGCTCCAGCATTTCTCTGTGGAGAGAGGAGAACCTTCCAGAAGAACAACCATCTCTGCAGCACTCCACCAATCAGGCCTGTGTGGTAGAGTGGCCAGACGGAAGCCACTCCTCAGTAAAAGGCACATGACAGCCCACCTGGAGTTTGCCAAAAGGCACCTGAAGGACTCATAAACAAAATTCTCTGGTCTGATGAAACAAAGATTGAACTCTTTGGCCTGAATGGAAAGCTTCATGTCTGGAGGAAACCAAACACCGCTCATCACCTGGCCAATACCATCCCTACAGTGAAGCATGGTGGTGGCAGCATCATGCTGTGGGGATGTTTTTGAGTGGCAGGACTGGGAGACTAGTCAGGAGACGAGGGAAAGATGAATGCAGCAATGAACAGAGACATCCTTGATGAAAACCTGCTTCAGAGTACTCTGGACCTCAGGCTGGGGCAGAGGTTCATCTTCCAACTCGACAATGACCCTAAGCACACAGCCAAGATAACAAAGGAGTGGCTATGGGACAACTCTGTGAATGACCTTGAGTGGCCCAGCCAGAGCCCAGACTTGAACATCTCTGGAGAGATCTGAAAATGGCTGTGCACCGATGCTCCCCATCCAACCTGATGGAGCTTGAGAGGTCCTGCAAAGAAGAATGGGAGAAAATAGGTGTGCCAAGCTTGCAGCATCATACACAAAAAGACTTGAGGCTGTAATTGGTGCCAAAGGTGTTTCAACAAAGTATTGAGCAAAGGCTGTGTGATTATTTTTCGTTTTTTATTTTTAATAAATTTGCAAAGATTTCAAACAAACTTATTTCAAATAGACATTATAGGGTATTGTTTGTAGAATTTTGAGGAAAATAATGAATTGAATCAATTTTGGAATAAGGCTGTCACATAACAAAATGTGGAAAAAGTGAAGCGCTGCGAATAATTTCCGGATGCACTGTATATGATGTATGGAAATGTTCATTCATTCACCCTTGCAGTAAGTGCTTCTCTTTAGTCAAAGGCAGTTACTATTTACAGTATTTTTGCAGCACATCCAATCATCTGCTACAAAGGAATGCTCCCAAACTGAGCTAATTACAGACCAAAAGGGAAAACATTAGAACAAGAACAGTTTTCTTATTCATTCTAATTTATATGTAAAATATTTTGAAAACCGCGCAGTTTTCTGTCTTAATCGAGATTAAATTGTTAAAATTACGTACAATTTTTATATGATACATTACAACAAACATTAAAAAATCATCATAAATATATTTGATTTAAACTTTGCTCTAACTTGCAAGGAATTGGTTATTCATCATTTATTTTAATTATTTAAATATGTACAAAATGTTAAAATGGTTGAATGTTTATGCTGGGTCTTCCTAATGGGATAAAATGGGCAGATTCCATTCATATCAAACTTTATTGGCAAGAAAAACTTGCATTTCCAATTGCATTTCCAATTCCAATGCATTATTAGGCACTATGCATACAGATATAAAAACATATTGAATGCTGAAGTTTAATTGTTGAAGTTTAAATTCCCATAACTACTAAAAATTATTATTTCCTCTGGCTGCTGTTCAGTCTCTCAAAGTAAATCTGGCTGCAGCTTGTTGAACTGCCAGGTATTTCAGTCTGTATCGCACACACGCCGGGTCTCTCAGGCAGATTCGCTTTTGACAGTGTTGCAGATGAAAGTGATAGAGCATTTTATCGGGTGATGCAAAGAGATATGGCAGGTGAAGTTTCCTTTCTCCGTACAGTAGATCTGCTGCTGTGTTTACTATACCCGGGACATGCGTTGCACGTAATGCACTACTCAACGCAATAATTTTTTTTGCTAGGATATGCTGTCAAGTCGAGCGTGTACCTCCTGATCATTTATTTTAGCCACAGAAAGTGGAGAAAACATTAGTGGGCTTTCGCCCATTGTACAAAAGTGCCTGGGTTTGTTCCTGGCAGGCAGTAGATGCCCTAACCCCATCCCCACCCTAATCAGAGCCTTAAAAAGGCTGAGTAGCCTGCCAGGACCAACTCGGGACACCTTTCTCCTATCTGTGTGTCTTATCAGATGGCTTGTTGAGCACGTTACCATGGAAACATAGCATGAGGAGGCTTCATGCTACTCTCTGAGGCATCTATGCACAACTCACCACACACCCCACTGAGAGCAAGAACCACATTATAGTGACCACGAGGAGGTTACCCCATGTGAATCTACCCTCCCTAGCAACCGGGACAATTTGGTTACTTATGAGACCTGACTGGAGTCACTCAGCACACCCTGGATTCGAACTTGCGAGTCCAGGGGTGGTTGTCAGCGTCTTTACTCACTGAGCTACCCAGGCCCCCAATCATTTTTAATGCATTAAACAAAAAATATTAAAATAATATTAAAATATTAAAAGTGGTTGCTTACTGTTAAACTCAATTGTCAGATTAAGAAGTGTACTATAAAAAAAGTGAAAAAAGATGGCCTACCTGTATTAAGATCCCATCTGAGGGATTGCAACAATTTTATTAAAAACTGTGCAGTTTAAAGATATGAATGAGATTGCCCTGCAATGATAATGAGGTCAGATCAAGGTCAGGTCAGGTCAAGGATAATATACGAAGCAGACCATTTTTTATAGATTTGATCGAAGAATTACAGCTGTGAAAATTCAGCCCATGAACCAAGTAGCATGAATCACCATTTTATGATGTTCTCTTTCAGTTTTATTACATTTGTTACCTTTTGCTGATTTGGCCCTTGTAAATGAGCTATTATATTTAACAGAAAGTCTTTATTGTGTGAATCTTGTTTGTAACTGTTGTTGAAATGTTGTAATGTTACATTTTAGCTTACTTCATCTTAAATCAGTGTATCCATCCATCTTTGATTTGTATTAATCTCAGTGACGAGTCTTTTTAATCTGTTCACCAAAAAGATTAGTTCAGATTAGTTCATTGTCCATTTTTGCAAATTACACTTTTGCACCAGTAGTTATTCACGATTGGGAAAAAGTCTAATTATAATTTATACTAATTTGCATCTCAACAATTCTGCTAAGAAACATCAGCACTGCAGAGTGTTTCAGCATCATAAGCATATCTATCATATGACTTTTTATCAAGCTCTACAAAAATAGACAATACTAGCCTAAAAAATTATTAAGAGGATCAATGAAGCCCTGTATGCCATTATAATAAGTTGTTTTTACTCTATTTTATTCATAATTCATCTGGCACATTTTCTCGTTGTACGAGATTGCCAAATTGAACAAACAACTTGCCGTCTCCTCTCGTTTAGTCACTCAACAGATCCTTGTAAATGATGACTGATTCATGCATTTCATTCACGAGCAAGTGTACTAGTATGTTTAGTTCTTTCATTAATGAGACGTCTTATCTCATTCAGACTCAAATGACCGACTCAAGCTTCAGTGAAGCGTTGGGTTCATTCAGCGGGTGAAACCAATTCTCTTTAACAGGCTGCACTCAAATGCTATTTGCTCACAGGATAGTCAGTCTTACCGGTATGAAAAGCCACCAAGGCAGTCTCACGCTTCCAGTGTGTGCGGTCAAAATGTGTGACAGGCATAGTTCCTCAGGCTGGTCAAAACATTTCGAAGGGCTGTATCCAGCCTGTGGGCCATAGTTTGGGGACCCCTTTAGTAGAGGGTTGCACACAGAGTAAAAGATCGATCTTGGTATTTAAAAATCAATATAGACATCATTCAAATGAAGATCACGATGCATTGGAAAATCTTTATTTTCACCCAGTCCAAGTATGTAACTGGGGGTGTTTGTTGGCATTGCGAATGGGGACCCTAGACTAAGTTGGTCTTTTCAGCGGGGTAACTGTATGTTCTGAGGAGATATGGCCAAAATGTTCCATCATGACTTCCTTTCTCTATCTTCAGACTAACTATCTACATTTTTATTCTTATGACAGACGCTTACAAGAACAAACCTGTTGTCTGTTGTGAATGTGAATGAACCATTCAGCAAGTAATTGAGCCCAGCAGTACATCCTGTACCACAGGTGGCTCTTCCTCTTTCATGCTGGGGGCCATTACACTGTAGCAGCTATCCTGTTGCATTAAGACTGATTAAGCCTATTTCTGGTCCTGTCTCATGATCATTTTATTTGATTTTCTGAAATGATAGACAGTGCTGGATTTTATTTTAAACTATGGTGTGATATTTTCATTATTGGTCTGGCAGATAATCCTCTCCAGTTGTGTCCCGATCATCATTGTACTCTACAGCTAGTCCGGGCTGGTTTGGCTTTATTTCAACACACAGAAAAAACTGAGAACATACAAACGCACACACATAATCACAAAGGCATTGTTCCTAAACCTAGGCAGCAGTCTATGTAGCTAGCATTTTAAGGCATCATAGGAGTGCTCCCTATGCAAAGGTTGTTCCAAAAGGTAGGCAATACTATTATGCTGCCTTCTAATATACCTAGATTTGGACATGTTCTAAGGCAGCATCACACATTTCCTTTTGTGGAGTAGGCAATCCTATTATGTATTGTGACAAGTTCTGTGAAAAAATTTTTACCTAATATGATGGACAAAGTGATAGAAATATATATTCTGAATAACACATCACATGCACAGGCGATTCTCAGCACCCTCAAGAAACAAATCGGCCAAAGGGGAAAATGTATTGACAAATGCTGATAATTAAAAAAGTCTGAATATCGGCCAATTTAACGGCATCAGCGAAATATCGGCCAACAACTACTTTTGAGGTTCCATTTCAGGTAGGATTCTGCCTATGTAGGCAGTAGACAGCTAGGCATCTCACTAGGTTTTGGAACAGAGCCTTAGATGCACTATGCAAGCAAAGACTCCTGTGTGTCCACTCTCAGCCAGTCTGTGTCCTCATAATTAGAGTTGAAATAGAGTTTATAACAACTACATAATGTGATTTAATAATAATGAATAATATGATTAGGTCTGCTGCCCTTCATTATTATGGTGTAGCTATCACGACTGTACATTAATCACTGACTTCAATATTCTATTAAAGTTCCTAAGAGATCACATAGAGCTCTCTGTTCTTAAATCTGAATGTGGTTGAGCCCAGTGATTGGATTCCACAAAGGTCAGTATGTAAAGATAATGCTCCGAATAATAAAATAGAAATTCAGCTGTTCAGCCAGGAGACATCAGTGATTATCTGATTAAACTTGAAAAACCACAGTATTGTTATTGTGGCTGATTATTGCAATGGAAAGGGTATTTGTTTTGTATTTGTGAGATCATAAGGTACTTGTGCTCTGTGTGGTCTCCACAGAATCACGCAAATGTGATTTAGAAGCCACATGTTGGATGAGTTACACTGAAATATGTAATCAAAAATAACATGAAACTGATATACAAACCATGGTATCTTTAAAAGGAATCGTATCTTGGTAATAATTAGAGCTGCGCGATTTGGACAAAAAAGAAAAAGAAAAATCGTATTGTGATTATTTTAACAAATATTGCAATTGTGATTTGAACTGCAATGTGATAAGAACATCAAGGCTAAAAGAAGAAAGGCATACAATTACTTTGAAACATTAGCTCTCCTGTCCAATAGGATGTACAAACATAACAAGCAAGCAATGACTTTTGCCTCCAAATTTAGTTATGTTTTGCCGATGCTCTTCAACAAACAGTTGATCCAAAGTGAACTGTGTGGAAAAAGGCCATTGTCATTTAAAATAAATTCTGGCCAAAAGGAAGGTGTTTTTGCATTTGTTTGCAGTCGAACTTTCAGGAAAACTTCTTACCGGCAGCTAAGCACCTCACTGTCATTGGTCCATGTCATCAGTAGATGTGACCTGGACCTCCACCTACTTTGAGGCCCTCAGCTAATTCCAGTAACATTGTTCAGTCAGTTAATATCATCGGCCAACACACAAAAAAACCAGAGGAAAAAAAAATAGCATGACATGGTCTTGAAAAACGTCTCTTCAAGAACGATCGTACCGATGAAGGTAAGTGTTCACCAGCTTGCTAATAGCTCCCCATCATCGGCCGGTACCAACACACCGGTGTTGGTAGTCTACAAAAGGAATCAAATTTACTCAAATATTCTTAAGTACCCATTTACTCTTTTGTTTTATATTCTGCTTCACTCATATGCCATCTGGAGACGAAAGTCATTCTTCATTTATCATCATTCTTTTGTCTGTATTCTACCCAGTAACACTCTTTTATACACCAATCTTTACAGTAGTATCAGTCATCATAAATTACAATGACAGAGTGTAACCGGCACATATTATGTATGTGTATAGCGTGTTAGCAAAGTAGCGTCTTGAACTCAAGATTATTTACATATTATATACTGCATATATATTACTTAAAATCTTTTTACTGATCTCGAGTGAATTCTACTCAGAATGAGGCATAAAGTCATTGATAACACATTTAAATGTAATATTAGTTGATGTTTTATATGCAGTCTAGTGCGTCCTCATTTGTAAATGCTCCTCTAAACGCCTCCCCCAGCGGCGTGGCCGTTGTCTGAATGTTTGCAAATAATATGTTGTTGCTCAGCTGTTTCGAATTTCTTTTAGTCTCTGAGAGAAGAACAAAAAGAACTTCTCTGTGAGTGTGCTGGGGTCTTAAGAACCCAGTTCTCTTTGAATTCACATTGTCCATAGCCTTGAAATTGGCCTCAGATTACTTAAATTGTGATTAGGATATCAATGCACATTTCTTTTTATTAATTTTTTTTACATGCTGTTGTTGTATAATGCTGAATGTTGTATTAATTGTGCAGCCCCTAGTATTAATATTACATTTTGTTTTGCTTTTAAACACAACAAGAATCGTCTAATATTCATCACTTGACATGACATTTCATACCAGCTCCCCATTCAGAAACACAAATATGTCAGTGTGGCAGCTTCTTCATATTTATTTTTGTCATATTGTGGCATTTCAGCCTTTTAATGAGGTAGCATTATATGTACACCATAATAAATAACAACAAGCTGTAAATCACCCCCCCTATTTTTTAAACAAGTTTTGCCATTGTTAAATACAGTACAATACTGATTATGTACCAACACGGTGTGTGTTTTAGGTGAGATTCATGCTAGGGGACATTAAGACATGTGCCTGCAGTCAGCAGTTATGCTAAAATACCTTGTGGCACTTTATTTAGACATTAAAATCAAACACACTGAACTCACTCATAAAGAACAGACCATTTGCCAGTGGAAAGAGAGGGCCAGCAATGGTCTTGCCTAAAAATTTCCTCCCTGTACTGACAAAGTGTTTGCTAATATTACATTACCATGGGATTTTTATTTACCCACTTAGAGCTATTACAAGCTTAAGTAAAAAAAATATACTTCTGTTGTCTTTTGCTCTTCCTCATGTCAATCCAAATCGATTAAAAAACATTTCTTCAATGGAACACAAAAGAAGATAGATTGAAGAATGTCCAGTGGTCTCTTTCATAATAGAGACTGCGCAGTTGAGCTCCCAAAATGACCAAAAAAAAGAAAGAAAATGCCATAAAAGTAGTCCATACAAGCTATATTCCAAGTCTTCCATATATTTCTATAGCTCTTAAATCTCACTGAATTAAAATATGATACCATGCAAGAACCAGTGACGTTTGACATCATGACTTCAAACCTGGCAAAACGCACACTTATGCACCATGTTTAAATGTAACATGTTTTGGATGCTGGTAGTGGACGCCCCAACCAGCATATCCTGCTTGACTAGGCTAGACTGCAAATTCATGCTTGTCTTTTCAGCAAGTGCTGGATTACATAAGTAGATTTATTAGGCTTTGCCTTTTTCAGGTATCGATAATCAAAACGTTCTATATCTATATATGCATTTTTTTCAGATATAAATAGGGTGACTCGTCGCATAATACTCTGTCTCTTCAGAAATGTTTCTCAACACAACTCTGGTAAAGTGTTGAAGAGCGGCAGGGTAACTTTAAGGGGGTTGCACATTGGGCACGTCTGGCAAACGACATGGCGCTTTCTAAAATTAGAAGCAGTTATTTTTTATGAGGATACACACACCACCACTGCCGCTCGGTATCTGTCTGTGGCACCAAGCAACGACTCTGAGTGCAACTCACATAGTTTTCCATTAAATTCAATTTAAGGACATAGATTATTGACTCTAGTCATCAATGGATGATATATTGTGTGTATGCATCTTTTTCATATAGACTACACAATGCATTTTCATTTAAAAGTATGTCTTTTTGTGGTTTGACAGCTTGAATGAAACCTATTCAAGCCTCTATACCAGGGTGACCAACCCTGCTCCTGGAGAACTACCTTCCTGCAGAGTTTAGCTCCAACACACCTGCTTGTCATTTTCAAGTAATCCTGAAGACCTTGATAAGCTGCTTCAGGTGTGCTTGATTAGGGTTGTATCTAAACTCTGCAGGAAGGTAGCTCTTCAGGAGCAGGGTTGGCTACCCCTGCTCTATACAGAGAAACTGCATAATAAACATCACCATTTCTAAGTGTTTAGTTTGTTCAGTTACACCAGTTTCATCCTTTAACCTGCAAACTCATCAGCGTCACTTTGTTCTTACTTGAAGAAGTACAAAAACCTTTGTATCTTTTGTTTGTATCGTGATTAGAAACACAACTTTGGACTGCCCCCTGAACCGCGTGTCCCGTGTATGATACCTGTGCCTCGTCTTTCACCCGACTCGGCGCTTCTCGTCTGGTGTTCGATTGGCTTCAGTAAATATTCACCCCCTTGTGGTCTCCCAAAGCTATTACGCCAGACTACATTAAACGGAAGGCCAACTGACAGTGAATTGGAAAGCACATAAATAAATTAGGCTTCTAATTTAAACGTCGGCACATTAATATGCCGATGCCTCAAAAATGTATCGAAATAATAGTGTGCTGAACAATAATCAATGTGTCATCATTTAATGACATTCCTAAGATTTACATAAGATAGCTTGAATCTTAGATCATTACTCTATTATTTCCCAAGAATAATGATTGATCTCATTTATTGATTTCTTTGTTAAATTTTAGGTCAACGATTTGTCTAAAGGTGACACTAGAGGGAGGCCAATTTCCTAGTTTATTGTTAAACTGCAAGCTGTTTATCTAGTTAGGTAAACTGAGACATGTTTAATGTGTGCATGGACAACCGTCACTTATTGTATCTCCTCTCTGAACAGAGATATTATACATACTGGACTTTAATCCATATTTTGTTAACCTTTAATTTTGGCTCTTTCCCAAAGTATTCCACTTAGTTGACTCATTCCCTCTACACATTTGCTCTCTCTCTCTCTCTCTCTCTCTCTCTCTCTCTCTCTCTCTCTGTCTCTCTCTCTTTCTATGTCCCTTGCTATCAATTTTTCTCACAGCGTGTGTGCTTTTGAAATAGTAACAGTATCAGCACTTGAATGAGAGCACAATGCCATAGTCATTTGACAGTGTGTTTCCAGAACAAGGTACAGTCATAATAAGTGCTGACGTGAGGCATGAAACGTCACCTGTTGGTCTTAGATAAATGTTGTCCTTCTATCCATATTCAATATTGGCTGTAGTGCTCAACAGATCACAACAGCAGGGTTCCAGAAGTAAAAATTATTTTTTTTTCTCCATAGAGAAATTTATTTTGTAGTGATGACTTTCAAAACAGACCTACCATGAGTTCTGTGGTTGTTAGACGATGATATATGCTTCTGTAGATGCCACATGTCAGTGTGATTTCATAAAAATGGTTTAATAGTTGAATTCCCAGTAAAGAACTACATTACCCACAATCCTAAAGCGACATCCCCCAATCAGAAAAGTCGCTATTACCATAAAACTGAAATTATGGCAAAAGAGCTCAGCGGTGACTGCCCACACCCTTGAAGCAATGTGAAAAGTTGGTCTCACTAGTTTTATATTGTACATTTGTTGTTTTTTATTCACTTTTGTCATTCGCAGTGCTTCATGAGATGAGCAGTTAATTCATATAATGTATATTATATGAATTAGTATATAATATATTATTAGTATATAATGTATATGTTTCGTTTTTTTGCATCATATCAAAGTTTGCAAAAATATTGGAGCTGGTTGGTTTAGAACTCTTACTAAACAATTTTTTTTAAATCCCTTTGGATAAAATGAATGGGAAATATACAGCTGTTAAAATGGGTATTCACGTGGCGCTTTATAAACTCTTTTTCCCTCCGCTGTTATCTCAGTCTTGTTCTATTTCTGGCATGCACACCACTCGAATCCCAACAGCAAGTGACAATGTTTCACCTTCATCCGTAACATAAATGTCCTGTCTGTAATCTCCCTTTCACACCTCTCAAGTGAAAAAGTGGGGCTTACGTTTAATCTGAAGGCCTGTTGTGTTCCTGCAAACATAAACGTGTACACACATAGGGGGGACATTTTTTGCAGGCCTACATCCTTTCTATTGAAGTAAAGCACTGCTGAAATTCTGCAGTCAATAATGCACTGAAATGTAACCCAGCTGAAAGCTAAACAACTTTCTAACTTAATAACTAAAGTATGCTTTTGCCTCCTCTGAGCTGTCATTGCAATCATTTCCAGCTTTTGAACAGTCAACACTGTCATCTATGGATTCTACTTGTCATATGATTGATCAGCTGTGTCACTTGTGGCTGTTTCCCGACTACAGGTGTTGTCGCCACACTAGACTATGACCTTAGCTAAGCCCACAATCATTCATGACCAGACAAGGATTCTCTTTTAGGGTGTTTTCACATTTCCGAAACCATGTCTGAATCTTCACCCTGCATGCTTCTGTGCAAATGATGCATTGCAAAAGATGTGAAGTATGTAAGCTGCTCTCTGAGGGTAATTATTTGGAAACAAGCAGCAATGAGAAATTAGTTATACCATAATAATTGTGAGTGGAAGCACGCAAATGTGCAAATTAGACATCAAATTAGAGGTTCAATTGTGTGATTTATGCTGTATTGCGTTCTCATCAACCGCACCCTTGACCACCAAGTGGATGGCGGTGCACACCAAATTCGGAAAACAGCTTTTCCCACAACCGAATGAACCAAACTCTAATAACGAATGGACTCTGGTCCACACCAAATACTTCACAATTTAAAAAGTGGTAACGTGCAATTCTACCATAGTTTTGTACGTATAACCTAATGAAGTCAGGCTGATTCAGTGACGGTAATTCAAAATGTTGACTTGAATAAAACCAGTTAATTGAGATGTTAGCGCATTAGGCGCTAGCACCCTTAGTGTGCAGTGCAGGGCTAATAGCTAAGTGAGCGAACAGAAGAGCTGCAGTGTTCGCTCAGCAGACTCAGATTTCTGAGATCAATATGAATGGACTGGACTCTTAAGTTTGTTATGTGAGTGGTCTTGCTTATAGAGGGAACCAAAAATATGGCATGGTATGAATGCTGTCTCTAAAAACAAAGATACCATTACACACAACGAAATGCAGAAACAGCTACTGTCTTCCTCCCAAAATAGGCTGTTCATTAACAGAGGCATCTCACATTTACATCCATAAGGCAGTTAGACAGTTAGACCAGAATGCTTAAAAGTTTATATGAATTCATGCAAATTCACTAAACAGTTGCGCAACTTTTGCACGTGTTATTTCGGCACAAAAACCTGCATCTTTTCTCTAACCACACAGTCTTATTTAAGCAGTGCAAACAGGGCTGAAAAAGTGCTGTGTCTTGAGTATTTAAATTAAGGATCTGCCATTCCTTTCAGCATAAACACGGCTTCTTTCTATGTAAATTAGGCTCAGTATAGATCGCACTTTATTTAAAAATGTTGCCCGGCACAAATGACACCGCACCTTTACTGCCGGAGTAAGGTATGCAGTAAATTGAATTTTATATAAAAGAGATATATGTGTACATTATCAATCAATCATGGCAGCAGTAATTCATCAAATGATGATCAAACGATGGAGAAAAGTTTAATAACTAGGAATTCACTGATACCAGTTTTTCTCTCCCAATCTGATCCTGCTGCCTGAAATCAGCAGATATGGATTCCGATCTGATACCAGTGTTGTTGTTTCTTTTGTGAACTAGACAAGAAAGGTTAGTCAAGACAAACTTTGAATGGCAGATGACAGACGGATTTGACAAAGCCTTGTCTGAAAGTGTAATTAAAAAAAATAATCTTTAAGTTTGAACGTTAAATAGGCCGGACGGACCGTCTGAAGATCTGTGCCAAGTTTGGTTAATGCAGCTTGAAATCTTTAAATCACCTGTATTCCAGCCTGGGGACAGGTGACAATTTTTTACTGGCAAAGCATATTATTATTTTATCTTTAATATTTAAGTAACATTTGATTCATTTCTTATTGAAGACTTGAGTTAAAACCTTTCAACAAATGCATAATGTTCTCTCCAGCTTGAAATGCCCGAAAAATTAAGTATATTGGCTTTTTTAAAATATAAGTGTTGTTGGGCAGTTATTTCACAAACAGTCTGCATATTTCATGTTGTGCCATTTCATGCAGATTTAGTGTTGGATCAACGTGAATCAACAGAAAACTGGAAAATCGAGTTGAACGCTTGGGACCCCTGCAGTGGATTATGTTCCTCTTCATTATGACATCTTCCCTTTGTTCAGGATTCAGACATGCGTCGAATGCATCCGATTGGTCATGTGACTCTAATTATGTAATTTAGTTGAGACAAAGAATACTTTTACATAACTTGTGGCTTGTATGTCAAAGCTTTTAGAGGTTTGTGTGGTGACTGAATAGAGAGGTGATCATCGTCTACGATGCGCCCAGTATCATTTACAAACCTGATGGGGGTACAGATTATAAAATATGCTATCCTCTTCACTGTATTGCAGCCTTTACTGGTGTAAATAACTCACTTTTGGCGCCCCTCCGTGGACATTTCATCCCGAAAATGGAGCTAGTGTGCCCATTCACCCAACTACACTAACCGCTTTGGCCACTGGGGGTATTGTGTCACATTTTGGTAAACACAGACCAATTTTAGCTAAAGAAAAGTCAACCTGCTGTTTCCAATTCAATTGTAAGATCAGTCTGGTTGGGCAGAGAGTTTGAAACTTGTTTGACAACAGTAATTTCAGATTGATATTGCTTAAACATTTCTGGGTAGGGTTTGTTCTAAACTCTTAACACTGAGTATTACATTTCTGCAATTAATTCATCCCAAACCACAAAATATACAGACTCTGTTATTTCTTGCATCTATTTGCATAGTGAATTGTGATTATGATTGAAGACAGTGATGCATTATGTGTTGAAATTAAACACTTAAACATGTTGATGATGTTTTGATCACCAAAAAGTACTTAATGTTAATGTAGTGGACAATGAGGACTCAGACTTTAGTGACACAAATCCAAACTGCTTCAGCATGAGTAATTGTAGTTCATGGTTATCACAACTCATAACATTCAGATTTATTATGCTCTGCTTAGAGTGTTTGAGATTTGAAGTTTGAACAATTTGACACACATTTCCTGCAATACAGTCTCTAACATCCTTCTAATGTTGCATTGGATTCCACTCTGACTTAGAGGTCTTCATTGTTAATGGATATGGTTTGGCATGTTTCAGAGCTCAACGGAGACAGGCATTCTTAAACTGGTCTTAGTTGGCCTGGACAGTATCGAGTTAAAGAGTGCTGTGAAGCGGCTGGCCTGTACCGCACCCAACCCCCAGCTGTGTGCTCTGATTGAACGCATATGTTACTGTACATTTGTTCTTCTAAATACTCATAAACACTCTAAACACATGTAAAAACACAATGAAGCAATTTATAATAAAAATGCTATCCAAAAATGTGCGTAAGCATATCTTTCAAAAAACAACAGAAATAAAACACCCACAATTTGACAACTTAACCAACATTGATTAAATTGAAAATTTCAATTTCATAAGAACTTCAGCATCTATTAAAAACCAAAAACAAACAAAACAGGACTGTTGTTTTAACCATAAATCGTAAATCAGAAGGATTAATCTAATGGAAAAATATTGTATATTATTAATTTCTCTCCTGATTTAATCCTATTACGTTTCGTATAGATAGGTCAGTCTGTAATCACGTTCACATAAAAGACAAGTGCGATTCAGAAGTTCCTTTTTCCCTGTAACATTACATTTTTACTCCACTGATGATTAGGTTTAGGGTTGGGTTATGGGGGTTTGAGTTTCTAAAATATGCTTTCCTCATCACTCTATTACATAATTTACAGTTAAAAAAAACTCACTTTACAAATCTCATTTTTCACCCCTCTGTGGGCATTTCACTCGGAAGCTAGAGCTCACATGTCCCCATATGTTCAAAAACACTTCCGAATTCACATTGAAAACAAAAACTTGTGACTCTAGCATCCAATATATTTGCATCTTTTCTTTGATCTGCAAAGTAGCAGCTCCATGTGTGTGTATATTCCCATTTACTCTCACTTTTGTTCCACATACGTCAAACACATAAGCACTACCATATGGCTGATTCCCCTATAAGCCCTTAGGTTCCTTCCTTCAATCAAGATAAATGTGTAGAGGTTATGTCTTTTTTCAGATAACGACCCTGCATCAGTGTGGAGAGGCCTGAAAGACTTTACCAACCACAAGACACCATCCCCAAACACTTTAGGCAATCACCAACTGGCTAATGACCTGAATGTGTTTTACTGTAGATCTAAAAAGAACAGTCACACAACCCACACCCAATCTGACCTTCACAACTCAAACATTTACACCTCCTGCCACCACCCTCCTCCCCTCTCCTGCTACTCAACCTGCACTTAAGATCTGTGAAGATCTTGCGGAAGCAGAAGACAAGAAAAGCACAGGGCCCTGGTGTTTCACCCACTTGTCTAAAATACTGTGCTGACCAGCTGGCCCCCATCTTCACACATATTTTCAACAGATAACTGGAGCAGTGTGAAGTTCCCTGCTGCCTTAAATGCTCCACAATCATCCCTGTCCCAAATAAACCCAAGATCAAAGGACTTAATGACTACAGACCCATTGCTCTGACATCTGTGTTCATGAAGTCATTTGAGAGATTGGTGTTGGCCCACCTGAAAAAACATCACTAAACCATTTCTGGGTCACCTTAAATTGTCTTACAGAGCAAACAGGTCTGTGCTTGATGTTGTCAATATGGGAATGCATTACATACTTCAACATGTAGACTGACCAGGGATTTATGCAAGGATACTATTTGTTTACTTGAGTTCGGCTTTTAACACCATAAACCCCACTGTCCTATGGACTAAATTAAACCAGTTCCCTGCTCTATCTGTCAGTGGATCACCAACTTTCTGACAGGCAGCAGCTAGTGAGAATGGGGAAACTGAACAGCTGGCCATCTGGTGCAGTCAAAACAACCTGGAGCTGAACACTTTTAAAACAGTGGAGATGAGAGTGGACTTTAGGAGGAACACCCTAACAATAAACCCGCTCACCATTCTGAACAGCACCAGTGCAGTCATTCAGGTTCGTGGGCACTACCATCTCACAGGACCTGAAGTAGGTGACCCACATAGAATCAATTTTGAAAAGGCCCAGCAGAGGTTGTACTACCTATGCCAGTTGAGGAAGTTCAACCTGCCACAGGCGCTGCTGATACAGTCCTACTCAGCAGTCATTGAGTCTGTCCTCTGCACTTCTATAACTGTCTGGTTTGGTTCAGCTACCAAGTCAGATATCAGAAGACTTCAAAGGACAGTTCGGAATGCTGAGCGGATTATTGGTGCTCCTCAATCCACCCTGCTAGAACTGTACACATCCAGAGTAACAGAAAGGGCTGGTCAAATCACTCTTGACCCCATACACCCAGCGCACTTCCTTTTCGAACTGTTGCCCTCTGGCTGGCGCTACAGATCACTGACAACCAGAACAGCCAGGTACAGGAACAGTTATTTCCCTCAGGCCATCCGCCACATGAACAGTTCAAACTGCCCCCAAATACTTTCCTTTGGTCAATACAACCATGTGCAATATTCAGTCCATCCATTCCTACTTATATCCATATTTCGTTTATATTCTTTAACATATCCTACCTCTTCTTCAATACATTACATCACATGTACATAACTGTATATAAAACATTACGCATTATTGCGCTATTGTTTATTTCTATTTTTGTAATCTGTTCTATCTTTTTTTTAATGTCACTATATGAATATATTTTTAAATGTATATGTTTGTATGTATGTATATACGTTGCATTCTCTTGCACTGGAAGCTTCTGTCACCATGACAAATTCCTTGTGTTTGTAAGCATACTTGGAAATAAAGCTCATTCTGATTCTGATTTTGTAATGACTACCTCAGTGTGCCTGAGGCTGCTGCAGTTCTTTAGGCTGGTATAATTACACTTGGACTCCTCCTCCAGGATTGCTCCTGTTTAAGCTCTCCATGTTTCAATCAAACAATTTTTGCACGTTTAACAGTACAAATCCCATAGATGCTCATCTGAAACCTTTCAGACCCTTTCACTTTCTGTACCTCTTAGCTTATCACCCAGTCTTGAAATAATTCTTTATTTATTTACTAACATGCTTTTTAAATGAGAGGCCTGGTGTTACACTGATTTTACCACGGATACGGTGTGTTCTTATGTGAATCCTAAAGTGGAACAGCTTAAAAATAATAATTATTAGAATAAACAATTCTTCTGCCTAGTAATATAGTTCATCACCCTAAATGTAGGCAATGGGAATGTTTATGATAAACATTAATAGGTAGCTGACAGGAAACACTTTTGGGAATTTGACATGTCCTGCTGTGTGTCATGTTGTACTCCATCTCAAACCAATTTAAACAATATTTTAATAACTAATTTACAGTACATAATTATAATGCATGTTTAACCTGTCCTGCTCGACCCGCACTGAACGGGATTCGAACCGGGGTCTCCGTCGTGGGAGGCAGGTGTTCATTTAAAATTTACTAGTGAAGGCAAAAAGATGACTAAAAAGTGATAACCATTTGCGAAGAATCCAAAAATATACTTTTCCCTTTAGATATTCATATAAATGTTAACCTACACCTCTTAGTTATTTAAAAAAATGTCCATGGATATGTTATTCAAAGTCAAAGGTGTGTGTTCGTCTGCATTTGACTATGAACGCTGTTGAAAGTTATTCTTGCTGGCTCATCCAAAATTCATACTCTGAACTGTCTGTTATATAACTTGTTTTTTAGCATCATTTACTTTGCATAATGTTAGGATTGTTTGTATAGTGCTTGTAGTGTAATGCTCAATGAGTGAACAAGACAGTGGTTAAAAACTCTACTTATGGCTTGTCAAAGACAATATTTTCTTGGAAAATTAGTTTCAGGGTTGTGTACTTAGTGTAGAGGCCGACTAACTTATTCAAAAACATCTCTGCTTTTAGAGGGTTCTGGAAAGTCAAATGCATGTGTTTATGATATTTACATCCTGGAAAGAGGTTCTGGTTACCTAAATGGTTTCCAAATACACTCCATATAGTCAGGCTGGTGATCAGACTCACCCCACACCCCCTTCTCTTGTTCCTCCATCAGTTTATTTTTACTACACATATAAAATGCTTGAGAGTTAAAGAATGCATTTGAATAGATAATAACATTAACTGGGGTCAAAACTTGCCTATGTATATGAACATGTCTTGGTGGCATGACAAATATAATAAGGTTATATAGACAGTAGCCCCTAATGTTGATTGTACACATACTGTACTTCTCGTATTCCCAGAGTTGGAAAAGGCAACCCCATGTTTACAGAACTGGTGTTTTGAGTCACTAATAAGATTAGTGGGCTGTACGTATCATGCGTAAATGTGTTTATTCTATGTTTATGGTCAGGGGATAGAATGGCACTGTAGACCAAGATATGGCATGAATGATACAGATGGCTAAATATTCAGTTCTGTGCAAAAGTCTTAGGCACATAAGATTCTTCACAAAAACATTTGTCTTAAGATGGTTATTTATATTTTCAGCTTTAGTGTGTCAATAGGAAATATAAATGTTAGACTCCCAAACATTTATTTTGCGAATAGAACAGAAGAACAGGGAGCCCTGCAACAGATGGCATAGTCCCCACAGAGCCCCCCCACTGAACATCGTGTCAGTCTGGGATTACGTGAAGGTACAGAAGCAATTGAGACAGACTAAATAGATAGAAGAACTGTGGCGATTTCTCCAAGAAGCTTGGAACATCCTATCTGACAACAACCAAGTAAAACGGGTGTCCAGGTGTAACTAGGAGAATTGGTGCTGTTTTAAAGGCAAAGGTGGCCACACCAAATATTAATTTAGCCTTTTTATGTTTACTCAATTTTGTAAGACAAAATAATGGCATTATTTTTGAAGATATCCTCACTATGCAACATTTTTCCCAAGTGCCTAAAACTTTTGCCCAGTACTGTATAAGAAAAAGAAACAAAGGCTGTTGATCAGTTAATGTCATAAAGCCTTGAGCCTAGATCAGGGTTATGCTGTTGTTATGTTGAACTGGGAAAGAAACCTGTTTGTTTATTTCAATACAAACTCTTAAAGTCCAAATTCTGAAGTATTCTGAAAATGTGAACCTAAAAAAGTGTTTAATGTAATAAAATCTACATTAAGATTTAGGGCAGGTAGAAATAAATCCTTAATGTTAATCCTTAAAGGTTGCCACTCTTTTAGTGTGTATCCATCCACATTAAATTAATAGTCTCCTCCTGTATGTCTCATTTCTATATTTTTATTTCTACCATAGTATTTTAGGATAAACATCAAAGACTAAGTTGACACAAATGAAACATAACTGAAATTTCCATCTGAGCAATACAAATTTCCTCTGCTTTTTCTTATCCACAGGCCAATTAAGTGATTTTGAGTTAGACTTTCCGGCACTTATCAATGCTAAAGAAAAAATGCATTTCTCAGATTCTTTAGCTTGTGAATAACTGGCACTATCAATTTAAATTTAGACCCTATTCTCCTTCAGACCCTCTGTCTCTTCCCCATATATTTTCATCACTAGAGTGTGGTCACTTGAGACATAAGCACTACTTTTCCTAGAACTCATTGAATGTGGGATTCATGGTGCTTCCACTGGTGTCTCTGAGGAGTTTTCCACCCACCTCACCCGGCTGAGAGGCCCTGGCCAGCTAAATCAAGCCTGTCATACCCACTGCAGGACAGAAATGGCCTTGTTGTCAAGTTATTGCTTGAACTTAGCCCAGTTGCTAAAGGTATTTTAAAACCTATGTTTAGAATGGGTTGTAATTATGAAGGAAAAATAAGATTATGTAACAATGTCACATGTAAATGGTGAAATCCTTGTGGTAAGAACAGTCTTGCAGGTTCTTATGTGGTTTAAAGTGTTTTGAACACTAATTCCATTAATGTCCAGTTCTGCTTGGTGATGCTAGTGGTGTAGAAATTATACACTTCACCTTTAAGTTGCTTTTGTTTTGTTTTTATTTTGAAGATTCTCGGTCATCCAGCTCATCTAAGAATGTATTGAATAATTCATTTTTGCATGAATTAGACAAGAGCAAAAATATCTCTTTCTTCTCTAAATTGTTTTTTTCTTTTCCCTTTCAGACTCGCAAACTGACCAAAGTGGAGCGACAGCGCTTCAGCGAGGAGGTTGAAATGCTAAAGGGTCTTCAGCACCCGAACATTGTGCGCTTTTATGACTCCTGGAAGTCCACTGTGAAAGGTCACAAATGTATACTTCTGGTCACTGAGCTCATGACCTCTGGTACTCTCAAAACGTGAGCTTGTCCTTCATCTTAGAATCTCTTATATAATATTAGTACCTAGTGATGACAAAACTACTATTACTTCGGGACCAAGTTGATGCTAAAATAAAAAAGATGTCACAATACCAGTGTTACAGAGCACAGATTTATTTCGGAATCTGGACGCTGTCTGACTTACACACGACTGCTTTCTAATGCTCACATACTTATTTAAGCTTGGTGTGTTACTCCTTTTACACTGAAATGCACAATCAATCAAATCAGAATCATAATATGTCCTAGTCTGATTATTAAACTGCAAAAGGCTGAAATCTTAGTCTGTATGAGCTGCATGCTTTAACTGAATGCGTGAAGCCGTCCTCTCACACTGGAAAATCCACAGACATTGAGAATCATTTGCACTATGTTGTATGAGATGACAGAGCAGAGCACTAATCCAAGTGAAGCACGCAGGACATGCCAACTATATATTTATAGAATTGAATCACAGCATTTGCACTTTAATGATTAGACTGGTCCATGTAGAAAAATGTTTATCCAGAGAAGTGAAGTTTAGTCAAAAAATCTCACGTCAAAATAAAAGCACAATTCAGAATTAAATCTAGACGCCTCAAATTGAAGGAATTACAACAGAAATATATTAAAAGTATAGTATAGTAAAATGTAATGTTCAGTGTGAGTGTGTGTGTGTTCAATAGCACATTAGAATAATAGCATATTTTTTCTTTGGTATTGAAATTGGAAACGAGAACTGTGAAATTTCACTGGTTTGGAACCGACTACTGAAATTTTAGAATTGTGACAGCACTATTATTACCTACTTTTTTGATGCATAGGTGAAAATGATCTTTAACATTGATATTTCTGGACACATCTTAGGTATCTAAAGCGTTTTAAGGAGATGAAACTAAAACTTCTCCAGAGGTGGAGTCGTCAGATCCTGAAAGGTCTTCATTTCCTGCACACACGCGCCCCTCCCATCATCCATAGGGACTTGAAGTGCGACAATATCTTTATCACAGGTCCTACAGGAAGTGTGAAAATTGGGGACCTTGGATTGGCTACTCTTAAGAGAGCAAGTTTTGCAAAGAGTGTAATAGGTAGGTCAGTGCAAACCAAAGAAAATATTGCACTACAATGCTGTAGGTTATTAGCATAGACTATTGAGGATAGAGCTAAATTTGGGGAAAAAAAAGAAGATATATTTATTTATTTATTTATATACAGGAACGCCAGAGTTTATGGCTCCAGAAATGTATGAGGAGAAGTACGATGAGGCGGTGGATGTCTATGCGTTTGGCATGTGCATCTTGGAGATGACCACATCCGAATACCCATACTCAGAGTGCCAAAACGCAGCCCAGATCTACCGCAAAGTTACCAGCGTGAGTTTGAAACTGTCTATATCAATTCATATAATTTTTCATTTGGGGTGAAACATGTTGTAATGTTAATGTAGTAAATAATTGCTTTGAAATAGGTGCTTTTTCTTCTATGGGGTAAATTCTACAAATAATTATTTTTGCACATGGTGTCTCACCGCAAAACCTGCATCTTTTTCACTAACCACCCACAATCCAGATAAGCAAGTAACTAAATGAGTTGAAATAGCACTACGCCATCATTTGAAGTCATTGCTATTCTTTTCAGTGCAACAGTATGCGCCTCAGCCAGATGCAGTTTCAATCTCTCTCCCTTAGATCGGGACATTCACACAACTCATAGAAGAGGCTCTGACCGCACAGAGAAATGCCAGAGTCGGAGTTTGTAGTTATTCACATGATCTGCTTCCGTATTATTTGAACTTTAATAAAGCTAAAACTCATTAAAATAACTGCAATTAAGATGTAACTTCGGGCTTTCCTTTAAAGACGCTCGACATGCAAGTTTTGCTTCAGCGGATCGGCAGCTCCAGCTCCACTTATTCCACAACGAGAGTGCTTCTGTATTTACTTACTTTGTATTTTTGCATTATAATTCCCTCATACTTTGTGATCTACATCACCTGAAGCTGTTTGGAAAGTTAGGAGTGCATCTGGATTGTGAGCGGTGTAATTCTTCCTCTCCTTAATCAGGCACGAACTGCAATGCTGTCTGTGTGTCATCATTAGAGTTTAATGTGATCTAATGTTACGTTAAATGAGATCAAACAACTATTCGAGAATGAAAGCTTTTCGACATTGCGATAATGTAGACTGATCATTTTAGCCCTACTCCAGACGACTCCAGTGGTTTTATCCATATCTTCAGAAGTGATATGGTAAGTGTAGGTGAGAAACGGTTCAATATTTAAGTCCCTTTTTTTTAAATTATTTATTTATTTTAATTTTTTTATAGAAATTCTCCTGCCTTCTCAGTCAATCTCCACTTCAGTTTCACTTTCCCATTCTCCTTCTTCTGTTTTTGACGATTCAGACTTAATGCATATCACTCTTTAAGATACAAAATGTCTTAAAAAAATGATCTTTTTCTCACCCACACCTATCAAATTGTGTCTGAACACATTAATTTAACCACTGGAGCCAATTACTTTTATGCTGCCTTTATGTGGATTTTGGAGCTTCAAGATTTTGGCCCCCATTCACGTCCATTGTGAGTCTACAGAACTGAAATATTATTTTAGAAATCTTAAATTGTGTTCTGCAAAAGAAAGAAAGTCATACATAGTCATACCTGGAGGGTGAATAAATCATTAGAGAATTTTCATTTTTGGGTGCACTATCCCTTTAAGCATTAAAACGTAATGTAACAGGGCTAAAAAAAGAATTATAGCAAACATAAATTGAGGTTTCGCATACGCACACACCTCTTTCTAGTCCTTTATTTCCATGTCTTCCTGCATGTCCTCATTTCCTCTCATTTCATTAAGATCTTGCTGTGAGCTGTCTTTAAGCAGAGGTTTAAGACTTGTGGCTTGGGTTTGATTAGAGCTTACAACAGAGTTTTGAATACCCCCCGTTAGTATCCTGTTTTTATAAAGCCCACAGCAGTGCTTGTCTCATTCTGTATAATTTGAGAACGGCCCCCATAGGTCACATTTGTACACAGAAAGGTTAACTGCCCATATGGTCAATGAAAGCCTGTCCTGAACCAGGTTCATGATGTTTTTTAACTTATAACTAGACTTGACATGTAATGTATAGTATGTGGATGATGCCAATAGTTTTCATTTAAATAAATGTTTGCTAAATGACGTGTCTTAAATGAACAAAACAGAGCCTACAGTGAAAACAGTGCTGAGTGTTAATGACAAAGCCAAGCACCTCACCAAAGTGTAAACGTGTTGGACAGTCTTCAAAGAATGAATTGTCTCACCGAACTAAGTGCTTTATGCAGCTCATGCTCCACAAACATTACACGAGACTACAGGGAAAGTGTCAAAGGGAATGACCTAGTCTTACTGTAAATCAACCCATGCTGTTACATTTTTCTTAACTTTTTTTTAGCTCCGCATTAACAATGTTAAAACACAGTACTAATGTAGTAATATAAATACAGTGTGCTGTGAAAGAGAACAGGCATAAAATGCAAAATAGGAAGTGAGATAGTAACTTACAAGGTGTTAGTGTTGTCATGGAGTTAATAATGACAGAGTGAGGTAACAGATTTACATTGGTGCTATTATTAATGCATTCATATTGATTTTCAGGACTGAAATACCCACATTCACTTGTGATTTAGCAGATGCTTTTTATTCAAAGTGTCTTCCAGTACATAAAGTTCAAGAACAGTCAATTGTGACGTGCCTTGCTCAAAGGCACAGCCATAAGAAGAAACCCAGATGATGATAAAGTACAAGTTGCAAATCAACATTTTGCTAACTGCTGTCTAATGCATTCATGTAGTGAAAGTCTTTCAAAATGAAAGGTGCATTCAGTCAAAACGTTTTACTCCTTAAGAAATGAACAGTAATATTGAAACATATGTATAAAGTCATGACTACTGTAGTCATATCAGTAACCTTATAAAAGCTGTTTTATTCTACATGGGGCAGGGGTGCTCTCATGGAGGCTGCCATTTTAGAATCACATGACCAGCTGAATATACTACTCAGTTAATCTCAGTAACTGCCCTGTTATTGGACACTTTCACTCTTGGATTAAATTATTCATGGCTGATTGTGAATACTACATTTCAACAATGGCATCTGTAACTGAAAACTATTGATTTTGAACTGGTGTCACTGTCTAAGTTGACACTAACAAAAAGTTACTGAGTGCACCTTAAACAATTCAAAAATGTGTACTTTATTTCAATTTGTATTACTTTGAAGCATTGGAGCCTTGCAAATGCTCTCATAAACTCACTGTGATTAAATGATCTGAAAGGGAATGATCTAATAACATTTATTCATTGTGTTATTAAAACTTATCGAGGACTATTATCTGATGTATAGTTTTTTCTTCAACATTTGACATTTGTTTCCATTTCTGCTGTTCTCAGGGTATAAAGCCAGACAGTTTCTACAAGGTTAAAGTTCCTGAGTTAAAGGAAATCATTGAAGGCTGCATCCGCATGAACAAAGATGAAAGGTGCTTTTTTTTGGTCCAGCTCAACCTATTTTCTCTATTTATTGATTTGATTTATTTCATTTTGATACATTAAAAACATTCAGTGGTCCTGATCTGGAACTGACGAAAAACTTGCTCTCATCATAGTCTGATCGGTGAGTCATTCCTATGAGTTCTTTTAAATGAATCAGTCAAACTGATTCACAAACTGGTCTGAATGATTCATTAGCGAATCAATCTGAATCGAACATTTTCCTTACCTAGTAATCACAAACGACTGGTAAGCTCTTGGAAATTCATAGATCAGAAAATGTGGGAACCCTGTAAATGATTAACTAAATAAATAATCAAATTATTATTATGCTTAAATCATTTACATTTTCAGTTAAAAATTCATATATATTCACTTTGTGTACTTTCAATTGGTTAGGTATACCATTCAAGACTTGCTGGAGCACACATTCTTCCTAGAGCACAACGGCGTTCATGTTGAATTGGCTGAGGAAGATGATATGGTAAAATCCAGCCTGAAGCTCTGGCTCCGCATGGACGACACCAAGAAGCTCCATGGAAAGTATAAGGACAACAATGCCATCGAGTTCCTGTTCGAACTCTACAAAGACGTGCCAGAGGAGGTTGCACAAGAGATGGTGAGCCTAAGTGATGGTCACGCACCTGCAAAGTCAATAGTCAGAGTTATTGACGTTCTGCAAAGCTGTGCCTCAAGCAAAATTCCAGAACTGTTGCAAGCACAATATCATGAAAACATGGATCCCATGTCTCACGGAATACCATTAGTATTGTGTCACACCTAAGGTAGAATTAACTGTGAACTTTTAATTTTTGTTTTTTTCGAGGGAGTTAATCTCAAAGGATGTGGTTATATTATATACTATACTAACTAACTTATATCAGTTGGTGACGGGTCACTTCGAACACTAAGCACGGATATTCCCCTCAGTGTTCAACAAAGTATATCAATCCACAATGAGATGTACTTAAATGTGTGGGTTGAGCTTTCAACAGAGAACCGTAAAGGACCTTTGATATTTATGGGAAACTTTGTACAGTAGGGGATATTCATGTTTCAAATGAATATGCTGTTGTTGTCATTTAAGGTAGTATTTCTATAAAAAGACTTTCAGAAATATGCTCTAAAGCTCAGGAACCGAAAGAGCTACAATTAAGTCCATTCATATAAATAAATACACACAATTAAAGAGCTGAAGTTAGCTATTGGTCAGTGTGGTTGTCACATTGAAGTTAATTTGAATATTTTTTAACCATCTTTTGAAACTGTAATATTATCATACAGATTAGATTGTTTTAGAGTGAGACAAAACAATATGAAAAACAAACAAACAAACAAAAAATATAATAATGACAAAATATCACAGAATAAAATTAATGTAGAATACTTAATGATGTTTGTGCTGTAGTTTTCCCACTAAAATGATGTCACTTCCTTAGTTAAATGCAGATTACAATTGATTAACAGGATGAAAAAGAAACGCCTTTAAATTGATTACCAATTCATACAATATTCCCAAGAAAACATGTCTTGTGTGAAACCTTTTGATTAGAGACTGGAAAAGACGAAACACCAGTAATATTTGAAAATTAAAAATTTCCAGTCATGGCAGAAATGTCAACATTTGCCAAACCAAAGCGAATTTGATAAAAAAAAAAAGTCAGTTAATTTTGATATTGTGGTAAAAGAACCAAGAAACTAGACTTAAAAATAGTAAATTCAATATTTAATCTAGTTTATTAAGATGTATGATGGGAACATAAAAATGTATTGCATAGTAGGAATGACCCGACTGCAATTCCATTTCTGAGCATAGGGGGGCCCTAAGCAAAATCCTACTTGGAGGCCCCCTCGCAATCATTACATTCTCCCTTCCCTCATGGGCCACTAGGGGGCCCCCTATACTTGTCTAACTGAGCTATAACAGATGCCTGAGTCTTACTCGCAGCTTTTAGTATATACTAATGGAATGTTATCACTCAATGACCATGCGCTACACGGACGGGTTTTCCGTTGCTGATGAGTTTTCATCAGCGTCTCCTACTGAACACGTTTACATACACACCCTCCCAAGAACGGAGATGGGGGATAATACCGCGACTGGGCCTTTGAGCTTTTGCATTATGGTAATGTGAATTGGATAAAATGTGTGCAATTTTTATAAAAACAATTTGATGATAAAAAATCGTAATGGTCCTAAAATGGGCGTAATTTTCTTTATGTACATTTTATTTCGGTTTGAAATATGCCCTGGACATGTTCATGACAGGTTTTTCTGAGGTTCACCCATTTCTTTTTATCTTGAGTGTCTTTTTACTCTCATGACTTTCCTTGGTGACCTTGACAGTGTTGGTAACTTCCAACAATCTGTCCTCTCTCAGTGTAGATTACTTACTCTTCCTGTGTTAATAATGAAGGGATGCTGTTAAACTCTTCACCTGTCTAGAGCAGAACACAATGTTCCAAGCACACCTGAGTATTTAATTATTAGCATGTTCAGTAGGATTTTTCTTTAAACAGTGGGACATGCCCATCGCCATTTACTTACAGACAAAGCCTCTTCAACACCGATGTGAGACAGGCAGAAGGCTGTGTTGCATAACTGTTTCAAGGGCATTACTATTTAATCGTCAGGGTGAAAATATGAGCATGGGGGGGGGGGGGGGGGGGGGTCACATGATATGTGATAGAATGGCTTCAGTGCCGTGTTTTGAAACTGGACCCCTTCTCTTGTCCTTCAGACCAGACCGAAGTCCCCCTTTATTAGTCCAGACCTTCACAATCCCTCTTTTATCTCTCAGCGTGTCTGTTTATCCATCAAGAACAAATGTATTGTCAAGTCACATCATTGGTGGGGTGTCACGTTATTTGACTAGCTGATGTGCTGATATCAGGCAACATTGGTCAGCATTGTTTCAGTGGAAACATGCTGTTCCAACATTGGGTGAAAGGATTTTGAGATTTCCTTCCCAAAACCATGTTCATTAAATTGCCATGCCAAGTGCAGGCAAAATTTCGGTCAATATGCTTAGCTTTGTAATGCCAAGGAATTACAGAATTCATGGAATCATAGCAAAACCCTAACAGATGCTTGCATATCTGTACGCCCATCTCACACTACTTCCATTTGAAGACAAATCAAACCATGCACATTTTATAGGTTGTGTCAATATTTGAGGACAGTTAACGCAGTTACTGGTGCATGCTTATGCAGGTATTCAGTTCACTGATTGTATGTGTTCATAATTTATATCACTCAGAGGCAGCTGATATAAATTACAAACCCTGCTCATATCAGCCCTGCTCAGAGGTTGCTAAAAGAGAGTTGCTCAAGAGTTCATGATTTATTATGTTTTATAGATTTATGAACTTGTCTTAGATGTTTCCCCTTAAATTCCTTAAGAGAAATAATACCTGATACAAATGAGACATTTTTTAAAATACAGCAGGAGTGCAGAGCTGCTGTATTTACTAATGTGGATAGCATTACTCAGATATATTGTTGAAGTCAGAAGTTTACATACACTTAGTTTGAAGTCATTAAAACTAATTTTTTAACCAATCCACAGATTTAATATTAGCAAACTATAGTTTTGGGAAGTCATTTATGACATCTACATTGTGCATGACACAAGTAATTTTTCCGACAATTGTTTACACGCAGATTGTTTCACTTTTAATTTACTATATCACTCTGAAACTGTGCCATTAAGCAGCTTGGAAAATTCCAGAAAATGATGACATGCCTTTGGACAATCAACCAATTAGCATAGGAGGTGTACTGAATTTGAGGTATACCTGTGGATGTATTTTAAGGCCTACCGTCAAACTCAGTGCCTCTTTGCTTGACATCATGGGAAAAGCAAAAGAAATCAGCCAAGACCTCAGAAAAAAAAGTCTGGTTCATCCTTGGGAGCAATTTCCAAATGCCTGAAGTTACCACATTCATCTGTACAAAAAATAGTATGCAATTATTAAAACCATGGGACCACACAGCCACCATACCACTCAGGAAGGAGATGCATTCTGTCTCCTAGAGATGAATGTAGTTTGGTTTGAATAGTGCAAATCAATCCCAGAACAACAGCAAAGGACCTTGTGAAGATGCTGGAGGAAACAGGTAGACAAGTATCTATATCCACAGTAAATTAGTCCTATATCGACATAACCTGAAACACTGCTCAGCAAGGAAGAAGCCATTGCTCCAAAACCACCATAAAAAAAGCCAGACTACAGTTTGCAAGGGCACATGGGGACAAATATCTTACTTTTTGGACAAATGTCCTCTGGTCTAATGAAACAAAAACTTAACTGTTTGGCCATAATGACCATCGTTATATTTGGAGAAAAAATGGTGAGAATTGCAAGCTGAAGAACACCATCCCAACAGTGAAGCATGGGGTTGGCAGCATCATGTTGTGGCAGTGCATTGCTGCAGGAGAGAATGGTGTAGTTCACCAAATTACCAACATCTCACACATCAGACAGGAAGTTGTGGCTCAGCGGTTAAGGCTCTGGGTTACTGACCAGAAGGTCGGGGGTTCAAGCCCCAGCACCGCCAAGACACCACTGTGTGACCCTTGAGCAAGGCCCTTAATCCTATCTGCTCCAGGTGCGCCGAATCATGGCTGACCCTGCACTCTGACCTTAGCTGGGATATGTGAAAAATAAATAATTTCACTGTGTATATGCAGAAATGTATGTGTAATGTGTGACAATTGATCAATTTATTTTATTATTATTTATTTATTAAAGCTTGGTTGCTAATGGGTCTTTCAAAATGACAATGACCCCAAGCATACAGCCAAAGTTGTGGCAAAATGACTTAAGGACAACAAAGTCAAGGTATTGGAGTGGCCATCACAAAACCCTGACCTCAATCTGATCAAAAATTTGTGGGCAGAACTGAAAAAGCAAGGGCAAGCAATGAGGCCTACAAACCTGACTCAGTTACATCAGTTCTATCTGGAGGAATGGGCCAAAATTCCAGCAACTTATTGTGAGAAGCTTGAGGAAGGCTTCCTAAAATGTTAGACCAAAGTTAAACAATTTAAAGGCAATGCTACCAAATACTAATAAAGTTTATGGAAACTTCTGACCCACGGGGAATGTGATGAAAATGTAAAAGCTGAAACAAATAATTCTCTCTACTATTAATCTCCTCTGAAATTGGGAGATAAATGCAAAATTACTAGGGTCCTTTTCTGGCATCTCTTTGATGTCTATGAGAAACAAATGTGATATAAATGTTTTTTTTGTCATTTTTAAAGTTTATCAAACTTGTGTCTTTGCCAGGTGATTCTTGGATTTGTTTGTGAGGCCGACTACAAGCTTGTTGCCAAGGCAATGCGAGATCGCGTGATGGCAATCAAGCGCCAACGTGAGAAACATCGGCGGTTGGCAGATGAGCAGCAACAAAAGCAGAAACAGGAAATTATTGAGGAAGAGAATGAGCCATCCTCACCCAAATCCAATGGTCAAATGCTGGAGAACTCCACCCCTTCCCCTGTGCAGGTCCTGCCCTCTCCTCTAATACTGAAACCCATGTGCTCTCCTGTTATTGGCTCAATGGATTCTGGGATTAACGCGAGCTTCCCTCCAGAGCCAGAGGAACCAGAGGCCGATCAGCACTTCCACATCCGCCATACAAGCTGCTCCTCAACAACCTGTAGGCACCACATTTTAATTTCTTCACGTTTACAGTAATGCATGTTTGAAATAATGATTGTTGATATTTTAATTAGTGATAGACCGGTATATTGTCCAGGCCAATAAATCAGCCAATATCTGGTCTTTTTTGAGATTATTGATATCAGCCAGTATCTGTGCCCCCTTGCCCAAGTATCAGAAGCAGAACGCCACGTCCTAACTAGGCACGATGTGATACGTTTTAGTGAAACAAATTTGTTTGCACTGAAAACTCCATTTCTGTGCCACACAGCACAATAACAAACAGTCGGAACATATTCGATGTAGAATAAACAGTTATGCGGAGTGGGTTTTTGACCCAATGAGATTCCATGGTGGGCAGGGTTATCCAGCCTGGAATTAGAGGCTATTAGCCCAGAAATAAAAATCCCATTCATTTTCTACACAAGCTAATTCATTTTTAGCAATAATTTATAAACCTTTAAAGACAGACCTACCATGAGCTCCGAGGTTGCTATCGAATGGCATATGCCTCTGTTGAAGCCATCAGTCCACATTATTTCAACTTTATTTTAATATATCATATTTAATAGCAGAATTTATGGTCATGACTTCCATGACGCACAATTAAGTCAGTCTCAAACCATACATTTTATAAATATATATGAATAATTTGCAACAAAGTAAAAATGTGTTGTTGCAGTACTTTAATTTGATTACTTCATTTGCACTGCTTCATGGGATTGTAGTTCATTCCCTCATGAAAGACGGTAAGTACACAGTCTTTAACCTTTGTCATTTTGTCAGATTTTCAAATGCTTTTTTATAGCTTCAAATTAAAATGTGTAAAGTTGTGATTCACCTCAGAGGTGGTTGGTTTGATTTATGACTTTTATTAAAGAAATATTCCGGGTTCAATACAAGTTATGCTCAATCGACAGCATTTGTGGCATAATGTTGATTACCACAAAAATGTATTTTGACTCGTCCCTCCATATCTTTAAAAAAAAATCAAAAATTGAGGTTACAGTGAGGCACTTACAATGGAAGTGAATTTTGGAGGGTCTAAACACAGAAATGTGTATCTTTAATTTTATAAAAGCACTTACTTTAATTCTTTTGTTAAAACTGTCACATCCTCATCTCTACATGACATGACAACATGACGATCATCTTGTGATCAACAACGTCGCCTATGGACACAAACCCACCTTAGCTGGACCAGACAGGGCTGGCAAAAAGTGCTCTTCACTGACGAGTCGTTGATTTGTCTCACCAAGGGTGATGGTCAACATGCGTTTATCGTCGAAGGAATGAGCATTAAACCGAGTCCTGTACTCTGGAGCAGGATCGATTTGGAGGTGGAGGGTCTGTCATGGTCTGGGGCGGTGTGTCACAGCATCATCAGACTGAGCTTGTTGTCATTGCACGCAATCTCAACACTGTGCGTTACAGGGAAGACATCCTCCTCCATCAGGTGGTACCCTTCCTGCGGGCTCATCCTGACATGACCCTCCAGCACCAGCCATACTGCTCATTCTGTGCATAATTTCCTGCAAGACAGGAATGTCAGTGTTCTGCCATGGCTAGCAAAGAGCCCGGATCTCAATCCCATTGTGCATATATGGGACCTGTTGATTCGGCGGGTGAGGGCTAGGGCCATTCCCCCCAGAAATGTCAGAGAACTTGCAAGTGCCTTGGTGGAAGGTTGGGGTAACATCTCACAGCAAGAGCTGGCAAATCTGGTGCAGTCCATGAGGAGGAGATTCACTGCAGTACTTAATGCAGCTGGTGGCCACACCAGATACTGACTGTTACTTTTTGTCTTAGTTGTTGAATCTTTTTATGTCCATACAAATATTTACACATGTTTAGTTTGCTGAAAAAAAACATTTTTTCATTCATTTCTTTTTTGCTGAGTTTATATTTATATATAGATGAAGACAGTGTCGCAGCAAGACACTGATGAAAATGCTTAAAATTGGTTGCCAATTACCAACAATAATATTTGGAAATGTTTATTTGAAAACAAAAAAATGAAAACATAGTTGGCCAGAAGATGTACATATATAAATATAAACAAATATAAATATATGTAAAAGTTAACAGATGCACAGGTAGCTGTAATAACCTGCCAGGCATTATTGCCTGCTGCACCTCCACCAGTGCCATCAACCGGGAGCCACCTATCTTCAATAATTTGCCCATTAATCCCAGATCATATGCTGGGTGCGGTCAGCGGTCTTTGTATTTGTTTTAATTCTTTCCCCAGATTATTCTTGAAAAAAAATGAAAAGTCTTATGCTTTGACAAGTGCTGTTTCTGCTATCCATTTAAAAAAGTATGCCTCAAAACTCAAATAGCCACAAAGTAATATCATGACTTTATATTTTTAATATTTTCATGACATATTTTCTACATTTTTATCAGGTGTGAGCATTATTCAGCATGTTGCACTTATGCTCCCAGTAATACTTAGCGGTATGTATAAATTATGCAAATGACTATGTACTGCTAATAGCTTTACTATTTGCAGATTGTATATACACTGCTGTTATTGTATTTGTTGTAACTTGCAGTTATTTGTCATTTTGTGATTATTCAGAGCTCATGTTATACTTAATATGTTGTCTTTGGTTGTCACCATTATTGTGATTTGTACATATGTCAAATAATCAGAAAATGCACTACGATGTGTAATCACGATGTGTAAGTTCAAAATAAAAGTAATTTCAATAATTCAAATAAAATTCATTGTGTTTGCTATACCTTACAGAGTATTTTGAATATTCACTCTGTAATGGGGTCCGTGCAGGGCTGGACTGGTAATCTGGCATCCTGGGTATTTTCCTGGTGGGCCGATGCAATTTTGGGCCAATCAGGGGCGTAATGGCCATCGTGAGAACCGAGCAAGCCGGTGGTTTGTCCGCGAAACGTGCCGAATGGGCCGCGATAAGTAACAATGAGCCGCCACGTTATGCAGAAAGGACCACAAAACAGCACCGCGATATGCAGAAGAGGACAGCGAACACACCCGGTGTTCCCGACGGCCAGTCCGTCCCTGGTTACAGTTACCAAGTGATGTAGCTAGACATACTGTCTGTTGACATGTTAACAGTATGCACTCAGCTAAACTTCTGCTGTGTTGGCTTTATGTTTGGTTTCAAGGAAAAGAGAGAAACCTTCTGATGAATTTGAGTTTTTATCTGGCAATGGACTGTGCTTATGAAATTAAAGAGCATAGCATCTATTTTAAACTTTTAACCCAGATTAATTCTGTTTAGGCCTTGGCCTTTGGTCTAAGTCAGTTAATATGACATTGATGGTATTTATGAATGCATAAAGTCATTTTGCATAAAGTCATTCATAATTAATTTAGTTCAGTATTGTGCCGTATTTCAAAGTAAAACAGGATTTAATGAGAAGAAAGGGTGGGACTTTTAGTATTGTTTGCATATGCATATACTCTATGCATTAATTGACAATTTTTTTCTCCCTTTCTCTATATTTCTACAGCTGACTGTGAGACTGATGAATATCTCAGCCCTTCATGTTTACAGGATGGCACTGAGGTTTCACCCACAGAGGCCATGCCCATTTCCACCCCACCAATCCCGGCTCTCTGTTTCCCCTCAGTGAGTTAATAATTACAAAGTTGGCCACCCTTAATGACAAGGTAGAAGTAGGAGGTCCATTAAAACCCAATTTTTGTAATTAACTGTTGTGGGATGTGTTAGCCTCAAGTCATAATGAACTTCAAACATGTTTCTTTGTCATCACCACCTTTTATGTTGGTTTTTAAGTACTCCATGTACTGTAGCTATTTCTTAATCTCCCTTTAGAGTATTGCTGTCGCTAATGAAACTAAGAGAAGAGTATCCGGTCTGCCTAGCCCTTTCTCCTCACCTGTGGACAGGTAAAAACCTGCTTGCTTTATCCTTCAGCTTTTCAAAGAATAAAATTACTTTCTACCTCCCAAATATGAGACAACAGGGGAAATACCATGGCAGTGTGAATATGCATATATTATCATTCATATAACATAGAAAACACACACACATAAGCAAATTGGATTAGATACAGACCTACTTTATATTAGATATTAGCCACATAATATCCAGATATTTATGGTGCACTTTTCAAATGCTCTTCTCAATCATTTGATCATCATTCAATGAATTATCAAAGACATCCATAAGACTGTTTATCCTCATACAGAGAACTTTGTGGTTGGTGTTTAGATTTAGTTGCCAGATGTACTGATAAAAGCCCCCCCCCCCCCCCCCTTGGGTCATGTTGTCATCTGGAGCCCATCCTCTCCACTCATCTTTCATACATAGCAAATGCTCCATCTCCTATAGAATACAGTACTGTATGAACACCACATGTAAATGATTTTTGGACACTGTCTCTAGCAAATTCTTGCCATTACAGCATAGTTTTCCGCTCATAAGATATTTACGTTCCTCAACAGGCAGAGATATTTCAAAAGAGCCTGATCCTGCCAAGCAGTAGGCTGGCTATAAATGTTTGTGGGCCTCGTAGGAAGCCTAGTGTTTGTATAAAACCTAGACTAGTGTGGTAAAAGACCTGAGGAGACACAGTTAGCTCACAGAAACAAGCCCGAAATGGACTGTGTCCCCATGGGGCTCCAAAGTCAAACACAGCCTTAAACAGTGCTCGGAACTTCAGCAAAGATAAACCAATTCAAATACTGCATTCTTTAGTTCCTTTTGCTTTAAGTGTTTTATTGGGTTTCCAGAAAACAGTGGCATTTTTGTTGCAGAAATGGAAGTTTTACTGTCCTGCACACCTTCTTAATGCTAGGCACAACTAACATAATCACAAACTTTGAGGTGAAAAGGCAGCAACTTGAAGTACATAGAAAAAAGTGTGTTTACTTTAATATTGTAAAGCCTAATAAGAGGGAACAGAACACCGTGCTCCCTTAAAAACCTGGTATTAAACAGATAAGGGTGTTTAGATGATACTCGATCCATTTTGTGCATATTGAACCATTTTTCAACCAATTGTATAGGGTTTGTTTAGCATTATTTACGTCTTTCAAATACCTATTTACTTTTTACAACTGGGTTGTTTTTGACAGTTAGCCATATAAACTTGATTTTTGGTGCTTGGGTTCTTGTCCATGCAAAACTCTCAACCATGATTCTAGAGTCTTCTGAGGTATTCGTGGTTTTTGGTGCATTTTGAAGTTGCAGTTGCATACTAGCTCAAGTCAATGAGCCCTCCCCAAGTCTTTATGATATTCTGGTCCCTAGATATGGCTATCTGATTATTTAGAACAACACCTGCCATTATCGATAGTTTGGTGATTCTGCTTTTTAATGCTACCAGGTTTCAAATCACTGATTAATTTCACAACAACAATCGGCTGATGTCCAACAGTTCAGATAATTGCTTTTATTGGCCAATACTGATGTTTGGCCGATATATCGGAGCATCTCTTATTTTTTTGCGTTTAATCATTTGCCAAGCAAAAACAAGCTGTGCAGGATAAGTTATGCACCAAAGTTTAATACTAAGTATTAAGTATGTAAAATAGTAAAAGTGATGCATGCCTTAGCAAGCAGTACTAATAAAAATAGGCAGGTATTGTGCATGTGCACATACTTTTTTTGCCACAACATAGAATGCAAAATATAAATGTTTGTTTGTAATATGTCTTATATTTATGCGGATTACGATCTTCTTCACAGCTATGCTTCAGATGTAGCATCAGGCTTGAGTGATGGCTACGAGGGCCAATCAGAGAGAAGGAGTAAGTCAGCTGCAAAACGGACAGCAGGGAAACTGTTTAGGAGGAGAGCTTGGTCCCGCCTACGCATCACAGGAGTGAGTATCTGGTCACATATACAGTACATCCTCTAAACAACCTATACATCCATTTCAAAATTTCTAAAACCACCAGATAAAGACAGAGATAAATAAGTCAAGTGCCAATAGCAATAACTTGAGCAGAAATAATAATGCATGTGAGTTCAGGATGGCTTGCAGTTGTCCATGTGGAATCTTTCCCTGTGTGTTTACAGTGTGTCCTCAATTATTTGTTTCATGTGGAACAATATAACCTCACATTGATTATCTTTTAAAGGGCCTGAGACGTAAACAATAAATGCATAGTCAAAAAGAATCAGCTCATACCATGACCACTGCATACTTAATGGAACAGTTTACTCCTAGTTCTCACAACATTTACTCACCTTCCATGTCCTTCCAAACCCATTTGACATTCTTTCTTCTATGAAACACAAGTCCTATGGACTACAAAACAGCACATCAAAATCCATTTGACACCATTATTGCCAAAAGGCATGACTAATCAACCGATGTCAATGGTGAGACTTTTAGTTGAAAGCTTTAGCTTTATTGTGGTCAGTTGCGCACACTAAATTATTGTATGGATTGGAATATATAGTATATATATATATTATGGTATTTACAGTGTGGTGCCTTCTTTTTCATTTTGGCACTTGACACACCCAGTCCACATTCACTTTCATTATATGGAAAAGGGCAGCTAGGATACTTTTTGTGTTAATTTTTGTAAGAACTATTCCTCTACACATATTATGACCATTGCACACTTAATACACTTAATATCGCTTGTGACTGTAGTTTGTGTTGTGTCCCGCAGCTCTCAGATAAAGTAGACCGGGTGGTTGAGTGTCAGCTCCAGACCCATAACAATAAGATGGTCACCTTCAAATTTGATCTTGATGGCGACAACCCTGAAGACATTGCTGCAGTCATGGTAGGTGCCTACATTCTTAAATACACACACATTGACAATCCTTTCCATCTCCTCTGCCCTTTACCGTGTTAGTTGGAAAAACTGCAGCTGGCATCACTGTCCTCACACGATTATGTACATGTGCTTGGGTCATTCTCAGGAAAAAGTACCATTTGTGCCTGAAAATTTCAGGAAATTGTCCATTTCATTTGAAAAGGTCACTGCTGAGCTTTCAAGACATTTTTTTCCAACCTGTGGTCCAAAGTGCCAAAAGTGGTCGTCAAAAATGTGTTTTTGAATGGTGTATTCTTTAAAAATGACCCCCAATTAGAGATGCATCAATGTATCGGCAAAATATCGGTATCAGCCAATAAAAGCAATTATATGCACTCTCGGTCATAAGCCGGATGTTTATAAACAGGCATTGGTACAGGCTGATTATTTCCTTTCAAGAGGGGGCCGAAAAACGTTGAACCACCAAACTATCGGTATCAGCGAATGTTTTTTTTAAATAATCGGATGTCGGTATCTGTACACAAAGTTTGTCAATCCTAAATATGTTGTTAAAGTCTTGGTACCCTAACCCTAATCTTAAAGCTCTACTTCATGTCAACCGCTTCACAGTAATCTGAAAATATGACAAGAGTAAATTCTGATCAGTGCAAAAATGGCCATGAATGCGTTCACTTGAAAACAAATGTTTTATTTTAAAACATTGCGTTAAATCTATCAAATAATGTGACTAAGTTCAGTATCTTGATATTTATATCGGCAGTAAGTCATAAGCAGCCTCAGACAGATTCTGCAGACTTTTTCATATTTTCTGTGCTGATTTCTGGAGTAAATCTGCTCAATGTTATGCAATGATATTAAAATGGTCAAATGTGTTATTGTAAGTGGAGCTGAGAGTACTACACTCTTATTGGTATCGAATTAGTCAACATATTTACTTAAGAGTCACACAAGGGGGCAGGGGATGTGAAGAACTTTGTGAATGACATGCGTTCCAATTCTGTGGAAATCGTCTGAGCTTTTGGCGGAATTCTGAGCGCTCTGATATCGTGTTTGCCTGGTCATGGGACACAGGTAGCACATTACCACACATTATCAGCTGTAACAGAGCTACACAAATGTCCCACTACAGTCCTTATCAATATTCTAAAAATCATAATTTGTGTTCTGCAGAAGAAAGAAAGTCATACACATCTGGGATGGCAGGAGGATGAGTAAAAGAAGAGAGAATTTTCATTTTTGGGTGAACTATCCCTTTAAGGTTTTAAATGGTTAAATATTCATGTATAATATGCTTTCTGGAAGTCAAACTTAAAACACGTCCATAGTTTATGTGATGAACTACACTTGTAGAACACCTGTGTGAACTTGCAGGTAACTGACTTCATAAATTGATTCCTTTGGTAGTCATGTCTTAGAAAACGTCTGGCATCGTTTGTTAGCAGATGCCACTTGGTTTGATATTTTGTAATCTTTTGGGCCTGCTCTATATATTAACTCTTCCTTATGATAAATTATAATACAATAATCCATCTCTTACACTGACATTTCTCAGTTAGCGTTATGTACATTTCAGAGATATTTAGTCATACATTAAATTGACTTGCACATGACCCAGCTCACCCACTGTTTCAGCCATCTGGTTCTGTTTGTCCCTCATTATAAGATGCAGGAGAACCATGTTGCACTTCAAGCTTTTTTTTTCTGAATGACCACACTAATGGAGACTTCGACTGCATTCCACAACATCTGTACAAATGTTCCCCGTTACGCATAAGAAGGAACACCACCATGTTTTGGAGACATTGTGGAACTTAATTTAATGAACTTTAGTTGATGGATTAATAGGCATGAGCAGGAGTGAATAAAGTGTAGGAAAAACAATCATTTGTATCTTTGACAGTTCATCATATTGTACTTTTCTCAGTCCTTGTGTTGGATGCATTGTGGAATTGAAAGTTGGATGAATGGAGAGGAGTGAATAAAATGTATAAACAACAATAAAAGTGTACTTTACATATTGAAGGATAAATAGAATATTGACTAATTATAACTAAGATAATTGATAACTGATCTAACACTTAGAAATGGTTTGTTTATGTAACCTAATGATTCAGTAACATTAAATCATATTTTTGACATGAATCAAACAAAGTAATTTAGATGATACCAAATGATGCACATTTATTTAGTCCAAAATTGTCCTTAAAATTGAACAAAATCTGACAAAACCTATCTTTGGGGACATTTGATGACATCTTCAATTGGAAAGTCAATTAATACCACACCAAATCCTTTTTTTATTTTCTTATTATTATTATAAAAATGCAAATGTAGATTAGTGTTAGTCTATAGCAATTATAATTAGCTTTATATAAAAACAATAGCAGTCAATGTCCCCATTTAGGTAGCAAAGTAAACGTGTGTGTGTGTGTGTGTGTGTGTGTGTGTTTGCGTTTGTGTGACTTCATCTACATCGCTGTGTGCCCGTATGCCTTTTCTCATATACAGAGGCTCTTTGTTTAGTCTCAGAGTGCTGGCAATGTGGATTCGCTCCTGGTGTGTTATTGGTCGACTCGTGAACACCCACTGCTATTAGTGGTGTGTTAAAGCTCAGCTTGTGGACTGACATAATTAAACCTGCCTCGATTAAAAAGAGTGTACACAAGTGTGCACATGCTCAATTTAAGCACGCTTTTATTTTAAATAGTCAAGGGACATCAACGATGAGAAATATTGCACAACTCATCTCTCTTCATACAGCATAGAAAGATCCCTTGATCCCTGTATGCACTACGTGAGCCCTAGCCAGTTTCCCTCAGCATTCAGAACAAATGGGCTTCTTACTTTCTAAAGGAATTTAATTTCTGTACAAATGTAAACTCATTATCATTATTTACTCACCCTCACCATGTTGTTCCAAACCCAAATGTGTTTTTTTTTTTTTTTGTTGTGGAAAGCAAAACAAGCATCATCCGATAGATATTTTCCATGCAACAACAATTCATTTGGACCACAGGCTGTCTAACTCCAAAAAGGACAAAAAAGCACCACAAAAAGTTGCCCGTATGATTGCTTTGTGTTAAGAAAAGGCCCAAATTTAAGTCATTATTCACTGATAATCTTGTGCTCTGCAGCTCTCAAATCAAATGTGACGCAGATGGCATAAGTTTGCCATCATGATGGTTGGTCACGAGACACTCGAGAACCAATGATGTTCAATGTTATTGATGTCCAACCTGTAATGAAGTAATGAAGGTGAAGATGATAATCAGTGAATAACTACTTCAATTTCAGTCTGTTCCTCACACAAATCTATCGTCTTGCTTAAGCAGACTTGAGATTTAGTGCATTAGTCATATGGAGTACTTCAATTATACTTTTCTAGTGTGTGTGTGCATGTGCATGTGTGTGTGTGTGTGTGTGTGTGCGTGTGTGTGTGTGTTCCACACAATAAAACAACAGCACTTGTGTTTGGAACGACATGAGGGAGAGTAAATAATGAGAGAAATTTCATTTTTGGGTGAACTATTTGGTGAAGTCCCTTAAGTCACACTTGCATTTTCTCTTCTAATGAGTTTGTCTCTTTTTTTATTTCTATCTCTCTTTTCTCCTCAAGGTGCATAATGAGTTCATCTTGCCCTCAGAGAAGGAGGGTTTCATTCATCGCATTGGTGACATCATTAAACGGGCAGAGTCTCTAATGAGGAAAGATTCATCAGGTCATCATGAAAGTTGTGGCGTCGCTCATCCCCCTTACATTAATGCCGTCAACTCCCTCTCTGGATCCCAGGTGAGCTGAAACTGTCCAATCCTTTCCACTATTATTTGGACAGTCCAAAATTCTTGGATTCTTGACAGGCTTCATGGGATTCATCCAACAGTGATCTGAGAGGAAAACACTTTATAATTAGCATTGCAATTAGAAAAGTTACCTCGGTCCCCTCTGATGCTGTGACAACATGCACAAAAGACGTGTGGTGGTGTGGGCTGGGTATTGAAACTTTGCTTACAAACGAAAAAGTCTCTCCCAGCTACTATTTTTACTATTTACAATTATTCACATTGATTTGATGAATACGTGCTAAAAGCCGGTAGTGTCTCTTTAAGAAAACCAACATTTCTGTAATGAGCGTCTGTAAATGAGTGCATATTAACGAGAGAGACTCGAATGGCTTTATCTCATCTGTACTCTGCATGATTAGAATTAAATGTTTATTTTGGTTTTTGATCAACAACTGACACTAAAGAACAGAAAGGGTATTAAAAGAGACATTATTCAATGACAAGTGGATTTGTTCATTTTTGGACGCACGGAACGAGTCAAACCAAACGTTTACTCTCAACACGTATAGAAAGGATCTTGGTGCTGAACTTTTTCACCACTATACCACTTACATTTATCGGAAAATGTGCCAGCCAGTGGCTAATCAGACTTTTTTTGTTGTGTAGCACAAAATTTGTTTGTAAATAATAATTATTCCTTACATATATATATATATATATATATATATATATATATATATATATATATATATATAGCGCTTTTCTATGCACTCAAAGCGCTTTACATAGTATAAGGGGAATCTCCTCAACCACCACCAGTGTGCAGCATCCACCTGGATGATGCGACGGCCGCCATGGTGCGCCATAACGCCCACCGCACACTAGCAATTGATGGAGAGGAATGTGGCAGATTTCCTCTCATTGCAGTAGAGGGTTGCACATAGAGTAAAAGATCGGTCTTGGGATTTAAAAATCAATATCAAGATCAATTCAAATTAAGATCAACTCAAGATTGCGATGCATCATAAAATCTATATTTTTACCCAGTCCTGGTAGTGAGTACAGGACAGTAAAGTACATATCTAACTTGTACACACGGGAAACAGATTTTTGTCCATATATTTTAGATATAGACACAAATGTAACTTGAAACTTTGTGGTATTTTTAGCATTTCTTTGCAATAAAGTCAAGTAGAACAAAATACAGTCTCTGCTTACTCTAGCCTGCCAGTCAACTGATCTTTAGATATCTCTTAATTAGTAAAGAGAAGGAGAACAATGGCTTGTTTTATTTAGTGGTAGAGATCTATAACAGCGTAATGGAGGCACACACACCCATACAATCATTCATGTTACCCTGGGGATTGCATAACTACTAGCAGACTGCTCAAGAGAACTGTGCTGAACCCAAACCAATGCCTGATTAGAAACAGGCACGCAATACTAGCTGCATCCCAGAGCCTCCTCTCTGCAGGGGTCTCTGCTGTCATGCTTCATCCCCATCATTAGCTGCTCGTCTCTGGGTTCAATACACCAAACTCCAAGGAGTGTAAAGGCTGAGGGTGTGACAGAATGTAACCCTCAAAACCACAGCACAGCGCTGTTCTGTGTATTTCCAGTAAACTGCGCAGCTGTGCTGTTGAGGTGAAAGTGTATGTGGTGTTCTGTCCTGCTACAGTGCCATAGAGAGTGTTTTAATGTTAATTGTGGCGTTAATATAGTGCACCACTTAAAATGACTGTTCCTTTATGCGTATGGCTGAAGTGGAGCTGGGAAGAGCCCAGAGCGCTTTAGCAGTTAGGCTGCAACTCCTCTTATATGTAATTAAGCGTAAAGACTCTGTCATTAAAGATTATTAGACCAATAAATACAACATCAGTCTAAAGTCAACACTGTCACTCCCTAAGAGCCTCTGTTGACTTCAAGACCTTCAATTTTCAATACCAATCGTTTAAGATATTCAAGAAAAAATTTTTTTTTAGAGCAAGATGCAAGCTGAAATAAATGACAGAATTGCCAGATTAAATCAAATTACACCACACAACAAATTAGGATAACTAACTTCACTTTTCTGAGCCGTTTTTGCAATGACTTTTTATCAGCTCAAACGTAAGAGTTTCTATAAATCTGATTATTTTAGTAAATGTATGAAGTCAGTTCTCAAGTTCACACAGATGTCCCAGCAGAGTTACCACGGGTGTAATTCAGCACATTAATGGAGACTTGGACATGTTTCACAAAGTTTGAAAACCGGAAAGTTTCAAAATACCATCTTGTCTTCATTTTTGGGTAACACTTTAAAAGAAGGTTACATTTGTTAACATTAGTTAACGACATTATTTAACATGGACCAACAATGAACAGTCGTTTTACACCACTTATTAATCTTGGTTCATTTGAATTGCAACATATATTATAAAACATACTGTAAGTTTCAGAACTCAAAACTTCCTCCTCGCTGAAAAAAGAGCATTTGTTGAAACCAAGCTGCCAAAACGGCTTGTTCTCCACTTCCTCCAAATTGTGATGTCACACTGAAGAAAACATTTGCATTTGACCGCTTCCACATCAATGCCTACTTTACCTTATTACTTCCACTGCCCCGCCCAGTATGGATGAGCAGTGAGATGGCAATGAGAGAGCAGGTCAGTCAAAAGCAGTCTAGTGTCAAGTCTTAAAAGAGCCTCAAGGAACATATTATAAAATAAAAAAGGCATGTCATGACTGCTTTAACACATTATGAACTAACAATGAACAATTATATATTTAAAAAATTAACATTAACTAGGATTAATACATATCGATAAATATATTGTTCATTGTTAGTTTATGATACTGAACGCATTTACTAATGTTAACAAATGTACCCTTATTATAGTGCTACCAAATTGTTGTGAATTTACCTATCGATTTCTAATTTAAAACCTTGAAAACTTTTTTTGCTTGAAAATTATATTTCTTTAAAAATGTAACATTCAGACATTTGGAAGTGTGGCTTAAGTATCCATATAATTTTTGGAAAACTTAAAACGTGTAACTAAGATTAATTATTAGTGAAAGAGATTATTTTTTAATAAATTCATAACTGGTTTTCCCTTCCAGCCAAACCTCCACAGCAGTCTGGCACGAACTCATTCCTCTTCCTCGCTACCAGGTAGGCTTACATAAACTCTACCATGTCAACACTTTTACATTGGCACCTTTTTTTACAACTGTGTGTATGGGTTTCTTAGCAGAGTTTGGTCTGGGTGCTGGAGCATGGGCGTCCCCTCCGGGATTGAGTGGAGACATTACCTCACCTGCACGCCCACTCTTACGTTCACAGTCTTTCCATAAGTCCCCAGGTAAGTGACCAATACTCTCCAACAAGAAACCTGCCTCTCTTCTGTATCCCTGCATAGCTCACGCTTTAATCCTCTGGGTGGAAATGAAACAAGTTGGCCACTCTTTAGACATCATCGAACTTTAGCTGGCGCCTTCTACACATACTGTGCCTCAAAGCTGCAGTTTGAGTCTGCTTGGCTGCAGGGACTCTTGAGTAATTACTTCACTTCAATGCAGCTTGTTCGTAGACTGTGAATTCCGTCAGTGTAAGATGAAATGGGGGGGGTGTAAGTCAAAAGGAAAGGAGAAAGACAGTACACAGGGAAGGGTTATTATCGATTTAAAATGTTATTCTGTTTTTATTTCTATTTGTCCATTTTGTTTTCAAAGTTTAGTTTTTATTATTTTTCACTCTGACTGCTTTAGATTTTTGGGGGTTTTCTAGCTTTAGTATTTTAGGGCTGCCAAAGTTAATGTATTTACTACTCACTGTTAAATGTTTTCAAGGCTGTCTTGACGTTATCTACTGGCATTTCCATGTTTAATGAAGGCGGGATGTGAAGGTTTCCAATTCTATTGTATACTGTGTCTCAAAAGCTAAAGCTAAAATTAATTCATAGTCATTTTAGTTACTTTTGAAGTCATACAAATATATTTTAGTTTAGTTTCAGTTTTACATCGATGTGAAAATGTTGCAAAAACAAACAAAAAAAAGGCTTTTTAAATGCACATCACCTCGTGGGCTTACTGTAATAAATGTTGTGTTTTGACAGAAACATTAAATAATCTGTTAGGTGAAGAAGGAAGTCGACTTCTTTTTTAATTACAACTCTGGCAGCTATAGTTTCTAAATATGTTTCAGCCATTATTTCTTCCAATGACAAACACTATAGTTTGTTTTCTTGAAACCACAGCAATATTGATGATAATGAAGAGCCATCAATGATTCTACCTCGCTATGGTTATGGTCTTAAAACTAGAAATGTCATAATGAATTAATGTAAGAAATATTGTAAAAAGGGCAAGTAAGAAGTGAAATAAAGCTTTAAATCCTGAACCTCTAGAAATTATGGACTAAGATATTTTTACAAGCTGTTCTGATATTCAAATAGGTGACTTAAATGATAAATGAAAGGAAAACAGCACCTGATATGATGTGGAAAACAAACATATTTAAACAAATAAAGTTGTTATATAAAGGGATAGTTCACCCAAAAATGAAAATTCTCTCATCATTTACTCACACTTATGCCAGATGTGTGTGACTTTCTTTCTTCAGCAGAACACAAACGAAGACTTTTAGAAGAAAATCTCAGCTCTGTAGGTCCATACAATGCAAGTGAATGTGCACCAAAATGTTGATTCTCCAAAAGGCACAAAACGGCAGCATAAAAGTCATTCATATGACTGCAATATTTTAATCCATATTTTCAGAAGTGATATGACAGGTGTGGGTGAGAAACAGATCAATATTTAAGTCCTTTTTTGCTTGAAATTCTTCTCCCTGCCCAGTAGGGGGCAGTATGCATGAAGAATATGAATAACCAAAAACACAAGTGATCTATTTCTCACCCACACCTATCAATTCGCTGCTGAAGATATTGATTGAACCACTGGAGTCGTATGGATACTTTTATGCTGACATGTGCGATTTTTGCAGCTTCAAAATTTTGCCACCCAATTAAATTAGCATTTTAAGAACAATTAGAGCTTAGATATTCTTCTAAAAATCTTAATTTGTGTTCAACAGAAGAAAGACAGTCATACACATCTGGGATTTTATAAGGGTGAGTAAATGATGGGAGAATTTTCATTTTTGGGTGAACTATCCCTTTAAGTATGTACAGTATGACTTCCCACAGCACAAGATTAGAGTAGTAAAACTAAAGTAGATTTCAAGAAAGTAGAAAGTTAATTTAAAATAGGCTCCAGATGCTTAGATAAAAATATCTCATGTATCCTGTGTATACATAAAAATGCAATTAATGAATCAATTTCATTAATAATTCATTCCAACTTTGCATGTGTAGACCATTTTTAATCCAGAAAAAACCCTGGTACTCAAGAGTCCCTCAGCCCTCCTCCATCCTCATGGTCCCGACATCTGTTTGCATGCTGTTTCTCCAATTCCTCAGCAACGGGGAGCTCATGGCATGAATTAAAAACCAAGACCTACAAATTCTGGCAGGGCCCCAACCTCTGAAGTGCAGTGAAGACCCCACTTTTCCCTTTATCTCTTTCCACCATTGTTGGTGCTTTCAGGTCCCGCCTATAGAACATTTTGTACTATCGCCTTCTGGCTTTATGCCTCCATGGCACGTTTTCCTAGTGCAATATGCCTTTCTTGCACATTCATTTATTGAAAAAGAGCAGTTGTTTCAAAGCATCCAGAGATAACCAAAGAGCCTCTGTTATAATGTCAACCGCAATTACGTTTACTCGACTACATTAGCCGAAGAAATTACTGGCAGCCCCCAAACACGTGCTTTACAATGGAAGCTATGATGCAGATGGTTCTTATTTTTGTAAAATGTCAGAGAGACTTTGGCACACTCATTTGATCGATGTGAAAATTCAATCATGATTATTTCTAGGGTTAACCTGTTGGCATCTACTGTCTGTAACATAATTCACTCATCTTTATGTGTATGCGCTTATGCAATTCATTTATGTATCACTATAGAAATGGAACTAGGTTAAAGGTGTTACTGTACAGAGTCCTTTTCACTTTTCAATATTGACAGCTGCAAAAAGGGACATGACAAGACAAAGGTGTGTGAAATAGAACAAGGGTGTCATCCCATCCTGTTTAGATAAGCCCGCACAAAAGACTGTTATGCAGCAACAGGAAGAACTTGTAATGCAGATATATTATATAAATATTAACATGGATACTGAAATCATCGTTGAGTGATTGTTTATTATGTTAAGTATGATTTGACATCTTACCATTGAGCTGGACCTGCAACAGTAGCTTATGTTGTTTTTTGTAGCACCTGAGCTGACATTTCATCCAAAATGCTGTAGGTCTGCATGTCTCAGCAGATCATCATATTTTTGGCATATTTCCAACATGTTTATAGCTTCAAAGCGGGATGGTAGCTGCTTATTAGAGTTCTAGTGTGGAAGGTATGTCGACTATCACACGCGCAGCAAACTAAAGTCACGTTTCTACGACTCACTTCAGTGTTGCCATATACATTGAGTACTATTAAGTGAAGCATCAGCGTGTCCCTGACGCTGTGTTGCGCTTCCATCAACTGTTATTACGTGCCGCTTAAAGTTCAAACAATTTAAACTTTGACAGTCAGTGCTGGTTTAAGCATCAGTTAATGACAGCCGGACTTTTCTGATGAAGTATCATTACGTGGGTAGTGCCTGCGCTAAAAGCAGAACTAGAAGTTGCCCGTGTGTTCGGAATGACATATTACCAAACTACTCATACTATTTCTGCCATACAGAGATATACTGTATGACAGAAGCAGCAAGAGCAGTATGCCATTTCAAACTAAGTCGTTCTCTGCAGCACTTTTCATGTGGAGTTAAAATTCAAAGTGGCGCTTGATGCTGACATTTAGTGGTGCGTTGATGAACTATGTGAATGCAGCTTCGCGATTGCTGATTGCCGGTCTATTAATTTTGTGGAGGATGAGAGTTTAAGATATTTAATGTTCAATGCAATGATTATGCAACCTATGGGGACTAGTCTTTCCCACTTAGACTTTAGGAAATATTAATGTTACTTTCTAAGAAAGAACTAAATGCATTTGAACAGTATAGTATGAATAAAAATGAACTTCGGTACTTTCAAAATCTGCGATTTAATCACAATTAACTCTTGTGATTAATTGTTATTAAATATTTTAATTGACTGACAGCAGTAATTTAATAATGTAAGAAATTATGTTCTGGGAGCATTACCCATTTTTAGGGTTCTTCCCAGTCCAAAATCCTAATTTAACCCCTGATAACAACCACCCAGAACAGTCAAGCAACCGATTAGCAACACTCTAATGCTGTGTTCCATTCAACTCGGAAAGTCTGAATTTCAGAACTTCCTACTAGGAAAAGAGCAATGGAATGCACCTTGAAGTCAGACTTCCAACTTGGAAACTCAATCGAACCTTAAACTCTGATCTTTCAAGCATAACGCAATGGAATGCCAATCGGTTGTAGATCGGTGATATCAAGTAGGATTTTCCCACATTCGACTTTGAATGGAACACTGAGTAAAAAACACTCAGAACACCTAAGCAACCACATAACCAGCATTCTGGCAGCCACACAATACACCATTGCATCACGGCACCGAGTTCTGCACATACAATCGCCACTCAGATTGTCTTCAGAAAATACACAAATCAAGCCTGAAAATCATTTTCTTTGTTATTCTCCAGGTTCGCCTCATCCCCATCATTTCCCTTCAGTTTATCCTCCTGATCCCAGAATGCCTCATTCCAAACTACCTCACGTTCAACAGTATATGCCCTCGTATATGAACAATGCCACCCACTTCCCCTTCCCATACCCACCTCAACCAGCCTCCCCCAAACCCACCCATTCCCCTCTATCCCATATTCACGGCAATACTTCCTTTTCCCTCTCCTCCCCTGTATCCACCCCTGGCTCCCCCAGCCCCCACAGCTCAGATGTCTCAAGCCCCATATCCGACGTCAACCTGTTATCGCCTCCTCCAACACCTTCTCAGACACCCGTTATGTGGTCACCCCACACCCAACCTTTATTTTCCCTGGCTAATGTGTTGTCTATGGCCATGAGCATGGCACATTCCTTTATGCCTGTCCCGAGCCTTGCACAAACCATACCCTCCATGGTACAGCCCATGCCAGGCTACCAACCTCAGCTGTCCCACCACATACCTGCTCAACCGGGTTATCCCGCTATGTATGTGCCCCAATATACCCCATCTGTACCCGGGGAGGCGGCATACACCCCAGGGATGATGGAGTATTACCGAATCATGGATTCCCACTTCGGGATCCAAGACACTTTGATGTCACCACCTTCCCAAGCTACTCCTACGTCAACTTCACCCAGTGACATTCCCATATCCACCCAGCAGACAGCCTCTACTGTTTCTCAGGAGGGAATGCTGAGAAGCTCTCATATATATGCACAAGAATCCTCCAAGGAATATTCTCTGCCTCATGGGTACAGACCTGCTTTCCCCAGGCACTCGCTGGACCAGTGGACCAACCCCGGTTCTTCATCTGGGCTGTCATCTTCCCCTCGAGCAAGCCCAGAATGCAGAGTAAGCCTTGAATAATGCATTATCACCCAAAAATAGAAATTTTCTCTCTCTAATTTTCTTTCTTCTGTGGAACACAAAAGGTGATTTTTAAGAACACCCTGGCCACTCTTTTCTATGAAAGTGAATGAAGACTGTCATTCTCCAAAATTACAAAAAAGTACCATTAAAGTATCATCAACAAAGTCCATATGACTTGTGCACTAAGCCATACAACACCTTTGTGTGAGGAACGGACAAAAATGTTTGTTATACACCAAACACCTTGACATCTCCTTGGCGCATACATGACAGTTCATTAAATAAGTATGGATGTCTGATTCATGAACAATTTCTTTTTTCAATGAATTAATTGATCTAGTTCAAGAAATTTGAATGATTCATTCACATATCAGTCTGATCTGGTTCTCGAGTTCAATTAAACTACAACTCAAAAATCCAGTCGCAGTGGTTAACAGCTCACTGAAGGTAAAGAATATCACTCAGTAATGACTTGATGTTCCTTGTGCAGTCTCTGTTTTATGGGTCCAGAAGACTGGACCACTTCCATGATACTTTTTATGGTTTTTTATTTGTTGTTGTTGGTGCCATTTTAGACCTCATTCGTTCTTTTTATGGAAAAGAGTGGCCAGGATATTCTTCAAAATTCACCTTTGTGCTCCACAGAAAAAAGAAAGTCATTCATGTTTATGAGTGTAAGTAAATAATGACATAATTTTCATTTAGGGTAAACTTTTTTTTTTTTAACATTGAGTAAATGTTTAGCTTTGCTGTGTCATGATTGTTTTCATTTCCACAGTGTTGGCAAACGTGACATGTCACTAAATGTAAATGGCTAGTGTTGAAATACTAGCTCAAAAAGTGCTCATCCTCAGTTACGAAACCCAGATGTGAAAGTTTACCTGAATTAAATGGTCTTGTGCTCTCATCAAGGTGTCGTCATCCAGTCCAAGATCATTATCCCCCCTGGCAGCAACAGAGAGCACCAGAGGGTCTCAGTGCCAAGAAATCTCTTCAGAATCTGGTAAGAAATATTACCCCTAAACACAAATGTAAATAGGGCACTTATGCAACACAACTACGCACTACCTGGTACACTTAGATTTTCTTCTTTGCGCAATGTGCTTTTATAATGAAGCTGGTCTATATGAATGGTTAATAATTCTCGCTCTCATAGAGAGTTTTGAGGACATTATTATCCATTAAACGCCTGTGGAGGTCTTGCGCAACCAAAAAGTCTGGTTGTAATGTTCCTTGGGAACGAAATCGAATAACACCGGCTATGCTTGGAATGGAATATTAGTTGTCATACTAATGGCTGGAATACTAAGAATGAGTGAAACAGAACATATTATGCAATTATACACCATTCTAACAGTACTTTGCTACATTGTTGTCTCATGAGCTCATTATTTTGCATGCTGAAATCGGTAGGTGTGACATGGAGCTCATCCTACTTTGAGGCCAACAGCTAAATCCAGTTACATTGTTCAGCCATTGAAGATCAGTGAACATAAGCGTGCAGAGTTATTAGCAAGCTGGTGCAGATTTACCTACATCTGTACGATTGTTTGTGTAGCGACATTTTCCCAAAAAATGTCATCTGATTTTTGTTTTTTTTTGTTTTATTAGTCTACAAAAGGAATCATATTTACTCAAATACTCTTAATTGCGCATTCACTCTTTTGTTTTATATGCTGCTTCATGTGCCATCTGCAGCCAAAAGCCATTCACACATCTGCCTAGATTAAGATATGCCTTTCTTATCATCATTGTTTTGTCTATATTTTGCCCATTAACTTTTTTCTACACCCATCTTTGCAGTTGTATCAGTATCATCATAAATTATAGTATCAGAGAGTAACCAGTGCATGTTATAGCCTTGTATAGCATGTTAGCGCAATAGTGCTATGAATTTAGAATGTAAACAAGACAATTTACACATTCAACTGCATATATATTACTTTAAATCATCATCAAGTAGTTAAAACCACTTCTTTAACTGATCTCGTGTGAATTCTACTTATAGAATGAGGCATGAAGTCAATGAGCACGTTTACATGCACACCAATACGCTAATTACTCAGCTTATTAAAATCAGCTTATTTAAAAAATCAGACAAAGCAAGAGATACACTTTACATGACCTTTGAAGTAATCATGTTATTCTCTGCTTTTGACATCAATCCGTGAAGAGGCATGCAGCCAACACATGTGCACATTGGATAAGCCGGTAAGAATGCTGGTTAAGCTGTTATCATGCCACGCGAAATTGGCATAATGGGCAAAAATCTACTCCTGTCAACCAGTTTATTCTCACGCCATTTATGAAGTTACGCCGATAAAGGAACACTGATTTTTGCGTTAACATGACCACATACGTTGTTGGCTTACTAAGCATTATCAGTATAAGAACGTGCATGTAAATACGCTCATTGATAACACATTTTAAATGCCACATTACTATTTTTTTATTTTCTCCCCTTCACTCCCCAATTTAGAATGCCCAATTCCCAATGCACTCGAAGTCTTCGTGGTGGCGTAGTGACGTGCCTCAATCCGGGTGGCGGAGGATGAATCTCAGTTGCCTCCACATCTTAGACCATCGATTGTGCATCTTATCACGTGGCTTGTTGAGCGTGTTATCATGGAGATGTAGCTCGTGTGGAGGCTTCACGCTATTCTCCGCGGTGTCCACGCACAACTCGCCACGCACCGATGAGAGCGAGAACCACACGTTATAGTGACCATTAGGAGGTTACCCCATGTTACTCTACCCTCCCTAGCAACTGGGCCAATTTGGTTGCTTAGGAGACATGGCTGGAGTCACTCAGCACACCCTGGATTCTAACTCGCGACTACAGGGGTGGTAGTCAGTGTCTTTACTCTCTGAGCTACCCAGGCCCCAATGTCACATTAGTTAAGATTTAACATTTAGTGTTGAGTGTCCTTATATTTAAATGCGGTGTGGCCGTTGTCTGACAGTTCGGTGTCTGATCATTGCTCAGCTTTTTCGAACTTCTTTTTGGCTCTTACTGAAAAATGAAGACACACTTCTCTGAACATATCCAAATATAATGAAAAACATCAAGTGGCCTAAAAATAGTCATATGAATTTGGAATAGCATGATAACATAATTTTCATTTTTGAGCGATCTATCCCTTTAACCCTCAGGGCCGGCCTGAGATGTACTGGTTTTATGGGCATGTTTACAGACATACCTATTGTCATCATTCTTTTAAATCTTTACAGTCTTTTTTTTATCACTTTTTCTCTTACAGAGCCCAAGTCGATTGTGACTGTGGGCCGTTTTCAAGTGTCCCCGAGTAAAGATATTCCCACTACAGCCACACACACAAAACGTGAAAATACACCCGTAAAAGCATCGACCACATCGGTCGCAACCCCAGACCACATCATCAGATCACCCGATCAGCCTGTGTCCTCTTTTTTAGCTCATAAGCAAAACCCCTCAGTGGAAAACAGTCAGAAGCTCTACCTTCTCCCTTCCTGTGACACTCTGCTTGATACTTTGAGTTCTGCTGACCAGAGCAGTCGAAAAGAGGACCAAAAAGCACAGATGGATGAGCAAGAACAACTTGAGGATGATAACGATGAGATCCCATTGGATAAGAAGCACAGGAGGAAGAAGGGACACAGAGCTGATTGTGGTCCAGGTCTCATGGGGACATCAGTGGACAGCGGGTTTTCTGTGGCTTTGGACACAGAGGGGAGGCTGTGGGATGGCAACACGGGCAGCCCTCCGTATCCTAATCCTCTTCATAACCTCTGGATGAGCTACACACGGAGCTCCTCCTACCTGAGCAGCGACGAATCGGACAGTGAAGATGATGAGATATGGGGGGAGCTACAGGAGCTAAGGGAAAAGTAAGGGACTTTTATAGTTTATCAAATCGAAAAGCTTTGTGGGCGATAGAGTTACCCTCAAAAATCTGTGGCCTTAAAGGTGCTGCAAGCGATTTATTCGTGGAAAAGTATGCAAACTTTTTACTACTCCCATAAAGATGTTAATTAACTAATTGTTCTGAGATATCTATGTGATAGGTATAGACTTTGTAAATTGCAAACAAAAATGTGTCTGCGGATCACGGACATTGACGCTTTTCACATGTCAATCATTTTGCTTGTTCTCGGCAATGATTCATAATGTTTGTCAGTTAAGGGCACTTTTGTGCCACTGTTGAATTTGACAGCCACAGGAACAAACAATGCTACATCGGTTTTGGTCTCAAAATTATCTTTGGAGGGTGGGGTTTTGGAATGAGGGGGCGTGGCTAATTCAAGGGTCACGTAAAAGCTTCAGAACACTAAAATCGCTTAGAGCACCATTAAACCTGACTTGTTATTCAGGTGATTTGTTATGAATTATTGACTTTACTTTCTCAGCAATATTCTCTTCAAACTGTGATAGTAGCTGGTTTGAAAGAGAAAAACTCCCCATACAAGCAGACCGTTCACACTTATGTCTGCTGTTGCGCCCCTTGTGGCAACGTAGAGAATGCAATGCGTACTTGGGTTGTGTTATGAATCATGGTCTGACATATTTTGGAATGCAACAATGCACAAAATCAAGCTTGCGTAGCTAGTAGTATCTGTGTTCATGTACTTGTTTAGAGTTTATGTTTCACCTTTTACGCGGTCCTGAAGCCTAAAACATCAGCCTTACTGTAGCACTATTCTATTGCTACTTTTTGCAAGCACAGGCATTTTCTTGAAGAAATATTTTTTTTATTATTCCTCTCAAAATCCTTCTTTTTTTCCTCTGTCTCTCAGGCATCTCAGTGAGGTGCAAACTCTGCAGACAGTACAGAAGCGAGAGATAGAGGAACTGTATGCCAAGATGGGGAAGGTTCCTCCTCCTTGCATTGTGTCTCCAGCCGCTATGCTGTCTAGCCGCCAGCGCCGACTTTCTAAAGGAGGAAACTTCCCTTCTTCTCGCCGAAACAGCCTGCAGAGAGTGGACATTCTCCCTTTAACAGGTAAAACACTGATCCATACTCGGTTTCAAGTATCCAGATTTGAACCATAATCATTAGCACAAAACTATATACTCTATTCCAACAGCTAGTGAGCTGCCTTGCTACCTACCACCTATAAAGACAGCTACCTTCTAAGGCAGCACCTGTAATGGAACCCCATAAGTGACATTTTTTTGCACTGAAGATTCAACTAACAATTGATTTCATTGAAGTTTGGCATTAGCATGTTGCTAAGCTAACCCCACAAAACACTAATAAGCACAAAATGCAAAGCACAAAATGCAAAGCACACACAAATTTGGGATAAAATTGTCAGTTTTAAAGATATTTAACCATTTTTTTTTCAATCATTTTCAGTATTTGAATGAATTATTAGTGTATTTGTGATCTTGGGTGGAATTTTCTGCTGAGCTTGTCACAATGCATTATGAAATTACCTTCTCCATTAAGCAAATTTGCAATGCTGCCTTAGAATTTGCCCAATAGAACATATCTTAGAGGGCAGCGTAATTTTGGAACAGCCTTTGCATTGTTAACAACTTTAAAATGCTGCCTATGTAGGCAGCTCACTAGGTTTTGTTAAATTGAAATGGTAAAATAAAATGGTTAACTTTTCCTGTGCTGTGATTGGTCCACAGGGATCATGAGAAAAAATTCCTTGAGTGGCAGCAGCAGCAGCAGCAGTTCCCAGGTAGGTTCAACGCCTACTAAAGGAGTGGCATTTGCACCTGATTTTATTAGAATGGTAAAAATGTTCTACTGATTACAGGCATTACATTGAGTACAGGGTCTTCCTTGTTTAATTAATATAATTTGTCTGATTCTACAAAGCATTCTTGTAAAACAAGCCCTAATTTACCAGCAATATGGATTTACTTAAAATATACAGTATATGTAGCATTTATAAACCACTTATGGACATTTTAAGTTAATGTAACTAGAAAATTTTTGTTAGGTAAACACAAATGAATTTGTTCATTTAACTATATTTACCGGTACTTAAAAGGTATGTCAAATTTAGAAAAGATCATAAAATAACACAGCACACAGAAAGAAAATAATGCCTGATTGTAGTCTAGTCTTTAAATAAACTTGATTTCATAAAGAAGAGCACATAAATCTGCACTTCAGCTAATCACATTCCCATGTGCAATGAGAAATTACATGAACACCAATCACAGTAAGATACAATCAGCAGATATTTACCATAAAACAACATCAATAATACTAAAAAGAGCAAAAACCTCTATGAATTGTTAATAATAACTAATTAAATGCCCACATAAGTTTCTTTTGACCTAGCAAACACAATTATACGTAATGGATCTTTAACATCCTGAGACCCGGCGTGACTGTGTGGGCATTTTTCATTTCCCTTTTTGATTTGTAACTAGTAGCACCTAATAAACAAGCAAAAAAAAAAGAGAAACAAATTATATATATATATATATATATATAATTTGTTTCTCTTTTTTTTATAACATGGTATATATATAACATGGTTGGCAGTGATATATATATATATATATCACTGCCAACCGTGTTACAATTAAATTTTGCATTATTAAATTCTGCATCTATGTACAGACTGTCATATTCCCATGTCTGCCAAACATGTTGTGCAGTCCAAACAACATCTGCAGCCTGAAACTGAACTTTTGGTTGGATTTTAATTTTAATAGAACATGGTCCTAATTTCCACATACGTGGACATCATCTTTATCAGCGCTCTGACGTGCAAACAATGAATGGGTTTTTTATACTGGCATAACAAAGGAAACTAGAGAAACTACTCTTTACAACCAAACAGGTTTCAATCTAAAAATTTACTTTTTTTACCTGGCACTTTTGTTGGCACTTCATGTGACGTGGTGCACCAGAATTTAACCCTTAAATAACAGTGTAGAATCTTGTGAACAGTATTCAGTCATTAAAAATTGCATTGCGTTTAGTGAAGCCAATATACAACGTCCTCACACATGGACGCGGGGTCACACAAGGTTAATGGATAAAACATTTCTGCATTGCTGGTCTGGAAATTGTTGACTCGTTTAGTCAAACATCAAACATTTTAACAAGATAAGAACATGAAATTTCATTTTCATAATTCTGTGTTTCTGGTGAAAAGAATGAAACAAAATGACACAATTTTAATATGCACAATGCAGCGACACACCAGTACAAATTAAGAGCTAGTTTTAAGCTTCTTAATTTGGGGTAACATGAAAACATTACGAAGGAATGAAGGCTTGTTATACAACGGACACAAAAAAAAATTACTTGTTTTTCTCACTGACATTTTCATGCATCCAAATGTGAAAGATCTCTCTCTTTTCCTCTTCTCTCGTCAGTAAGAACCCTTAGATACCTACATTGGCGGGACGTCAGACTACCTCATTCGTTTGTGACTGCTCTTACTCCACCAGCTAGAAGCAGAACAATCTTTGGACAACCAGCCACAGAGAAATAGAGACTCACTTTCCTGATCTAAAGCCTACAGGATCAAGCCACAGGCCCCTCTTGCATCCATGGACGGATTATGACTTGCAAAGGCCCTGGGGCCAATTATCTCCAACGGCCCCCCTCCACCCAAAAGTTGTTTAACGGGGAGGGGGGTGTAGGGTAGTTGTTCATGCCCAAAAGGGTTTTAAAGTGGGGGGAATCACCAAACTATATCACGCAACCTTAAAGCCAAGGGCACCCCCGGGCAGTCAAGGGCCCCCTGGAAGTCAATGGCCCCTGGGCACGGGCCCGGTCAGTAATCCGTCCCTGCTTGCATCCATCAGCCCTCATAATGAACTGCTCTACTGTGTTGAGAGCCTCATTAAACACAGTACAGCCAGTGCCCAGTGCAGATTTAACATCTGAGGCAATCAGATACTGATGTGGATTATTTCTTCTCACAGGCTGAACTGGAAGAACAAAGAGAATTTGTTTTTTACAGTTTGTAACATCTGATGTACAGTGTTTTAGTATAAGAAGTAATCTCTAAATATTAATTACTGTGTGATTTCCGCCTTTGGTGATTTGTTTTCTACATACTGATGCTAGCGTAAATGCCTCAGGAGCCGTTCACATAGGATGCGTTCAGAAACAGCTCGACAGAGCAAAAAAAGAAAATCTGTCTAGAATGCAAGGACGTATTCTGTGTGAACGACCCCTTTGTCTGCTTAATTTTGTGAATAACCAATCATTTGGCAGAACTCTGCTGTTATATGATGCTGTTGCTATGGAAAAGTGAGTGATGTGAGGAGACATTTGATCTCTCTAATGGCTCAGGACTGACTGTGATTCTCAACTGTCTGTTTTGCACTTTCTAAAAACGAACTTAAGGAAACAAACTGCTGAACAGGTGCACCTGAAACAACAGTCCACTTCTGGACATTAGTTGTCCTGCTGTCTGTCTGTCTTCTACTGCCTGTGTTTGCGCTGTACACAAAAGTGTCTTTGCGATGTGAACCAACAAAGTAATCACAGCAATCACCATTTTTGTTTTCTACTTGACTTTTACTATTACTTGTTGTACAGTATAATTGACTTTTTTCAAATCAGAGACTCTTAGGGTCTCTTTTACGACCATAGTTATAATGTGAACAAAAACAATGGTGTATTAAAACAAATATTTATATAGATTGAGGGTGGATTGGTTCAAAATATGTTATTTTTGAATTGTGTTATTGATTTATGCCGACTTTGACATTTCTGTCCGTTTAGATAAAGTGCCTCTTGACTTTAAAGTGGCAACTGTTTTAAATGCCTATGCTTATTTACATTTATCAGTTTCACTATAATTGACCTATTACAGAGATATTAATGTGTTGAGCAATGCAAGTTTCAGCCATAGATCAAATTAAAAATGTATGCACACTGCACTTTGGCATATGGCTCAAAGTTTCATTGGGATGGTCAGTCAATGAAAGGACAGTACAAGTCATGATGGATTGACTATTAATATTTACAGAGGGCAGTCCATTAAAGTGTGTTCTTTATATTCAGCGTCTTCAATTATACTCACCAAGTTGAGCCCAAAGGAATGTTTATGCTTAAAATTTTTGCTTTACAATGTACATAAGTGTGGGTCAAGGAGGCTGATCGCGCCCCCTTTAGTGAGCCGCCGGCGTCCCCCTTTACATGGCGCCCCTGTGCGTTGCATACCTTGCATATGTGGTTTTTGCACCTCTGTACATATGGTAAAATCACTGTTGATTTTCGGTTTCACGTATATGACATTTCTGCATGGATGGGACCGCTAAAGTTAGCTATAAAAACTTGGCTTTGTAGTTTTTCTATGTAGATGCATTGCATCAGAATGTAACACAATCATGTGTTGGGTTTCAATTCACGCAAACATGTCAAAAGCATCATGAGCAGGTCTTTAATCTGATAACATCCATTATAACTTCATTCAATACTGTGAAACTGTTTGAATGCCTTTATATATGCCCAGTGAACAAACTTCTTAAAAAATGAGTTGCAGACACGAACAGTCATCGTGTCTCAGACTGAGGTGAAGATTACTTTATGCTCTTTTATATTGATCGCTTAAATGTGCAATGCAACACTAGCTTTGCCTTCTCTCTCATGATGATTATGTATCAGGTTCTAGATCATATTTGTACATTAATCCAATAAATGTCAATAAAGGTGACTGGTGTTGGTTTGAATATTCATTTTGGACACTATAATATTTAGGACACACATTTATTGCGTTCTTAAAAAAATATAGGCAAATGAAAATCTTTAAAAATAAACAAATTAGGGAACCAATCATTTAAATGATTATGCATCTTTGTCAGCATCCCCAATAAGGCTAATGTTAAATTAGGACAATAGCTAGTGGGGTGAAAGGTGGTAATGATTATAGGGGCCCACATGTCCAGAAAGGGCCCACAACAAATTCTAAATTGTATTTTTTTAATAGGAAACGGGCTCTGAGCAATAGAGTCAGGGGACCCAGGATACCTTGCTACAGCCATGTGTTAAATTATACTTAGCATAGTAAATGTCTCCACACTAACGTTGTGGAAAACTGCATAATAACATTGTTCCATTAATATTGAAACACACAGAAACGCGATTTGACGGTAAAGATGAGCAAGTGACTTATCAAACGATGATTATTTCCTCATATTCTAGTCAAATTAAACTTATAATCATTGAAGAGTTTCGCGCCAAGCAGGAGACGGTGAAATGGTTTCAGCGCCCTCTGCTGGCCGTCTGTTGAATTGGTTTCAACTGTGTTGCCACTTTCGTCCCAAAGTCATGTTCCTGTCACGTTCAGTGAAAACGGTTCCCACAGCAGCTCAAAACCATATGATATGACATCTTAGTTCGCTCCGGTCTTCGGAGCACGTAGTTTTGCAGCTCTGGCTTCTTCATCTATTTCATCCATGACTTTTTCTTGGGATACAGAGTAGAAAGTGTAGCCATCTGTGGACAAGCGGTGAAGGCAAATGGTACACACAGATAACTACAGTCTGATGGAGTTAAATCTTTGGCAAACATGACGCTACAATGACTGGGTAAAGGATCTTAACATTAAGTGATCTTAACAGTTATAAAACTTCACGTTGCAAAAAGCAACGAAGCCACAAAAATAAAACTGTTTTCAGAGACTAGCGCTGTCACAGGTATAGGTGTGATATACACCTACTTCAGTGATATCTATCAGGAAATTTGACATTTTCTGCTTATCATATAATTAATGGGATGGTTCAAGCAAAAAGGACTTTCTTCCTATTGCAGGACAAATTATGATTTTAGGAGAATATCTCGGTTCTGTAGGTTCATACAATGCACGTGAATGCTGACCTGAACTTTGAAGCTTCAAAAAGCACAGAAAGGCAGCATAAATGTAATCCATACCAATCCAGTGGTTTAATCCAGTGGTATTTAATCCATGTCTTCAGAAGGGGTATGATTGGTGTGTGTGAGGAACAGATCAATATTTAAGTAATTTTTTTACTATAAATTCTCCTCCCTGCCCAGTAGATGGTGATGTGCACAAAAAATGTGAATCGCTAAAAACAAAAGTAGAAGAATGTGGAGATTTATAGTAAAAAAAAAAAAAAAAAAAGACAAATTAAGAATTAAATATTATAATATCGCTTCTGAAGACATGGATTTAACCACTGGAGTCTTGTTAATTCATTTTATGCTGCCTTTATTTGCTTTTTGGAGCTTCAAAGTTCAAGTCACCATTCACTTGCTTTGTATGAACCTACAGAGCTGAAATATTCTTGTAAAAATCTTCATTTGTGCTCTGCAGAAGAAAGTCAATCACATCTGGGATGGCATGAGGGTGAATAAATGATGATAGATGTTTCATTTTGGGGTGAACTGTACCTTTAAAAAACACTTACAGCATCTTTAATATAGTAGTAACACTACTACGAGTAATAATGTTGGTGTTAGATTTCTGGACATATAAATAACATAGTACATGACTATGGTAATCATTCAGTACTATTATTTTTTTTTAATCATAGCACCATGGTATAACATGTTTGTGTCATGTTACTTGCCAAAATACCATTAATTAGGGTGTTAATAGGAATATTATGATATTGAGACAGCGCAATATAGTTGTTTGACTATTCTTGAGGTCATTCAAAAGCACTGCTTTAGGCAGTAAGGTAGCTAACTCTTAAGTCATAACCTTGTGTAACAAGAGTTTTAAAGGATACAAATGCCGAGCACTACAGCTCCGATGGCGAGCCCTGTCGCAACGTTTCGACCCCGGAGCTTTTCGGTTTTCTTCTTCCATTGCCCCAGCTCCACTTGTCGGATGAACTGCAACTGTTCCTTGCTCAAAGCTTCCTTTGTAGGGTCAATTCTCTTGGCAAATAGGGCTTCAGGTTTCGGGTCCCCTTGACTAGTCTTGTCTGCCATGTTTCAAGAGCAGCTGTTGTGACGCAATACAAGGTTATTTTATTCATCAATGCTGCACCGCATTTGCGCAGCTGGTCGGTTTACACCTACACTAGACCAGTCAATCGTAGGTTTTGGCTCGAACGGCCAGAGACAGTTTAGCAGAGACTGGCATAAAAAAAATCATGGCAGAAATCGGAACGCCCAACGGATGTAGAATAGGAAGTCCCGCCTTACGGTTAAACCAGCCAATCACCATTTGGGTACAGACATCACCTACCAATTAAATATAGAACGCGCATTATCTACTTTCCAGTCTGCCCGGGAACGTTCTAAAGATGGCCGCCGAGTGAATTGACTTGCATTAAAATGGACTTTGGTACGGCGCAGTCACAATTAACACTACCGGAGAATATTTTATACTGAAATACCAACCTCCACGGCTTTTCCATATGAGAAAGCCAACGTTCAATTTGGATCACATGGGTCATAGTTAACGTCACACAGAGTTTAGTGTAAAACATGTTGAAGATTAGCAGACAGGTGGTCAGTTCATTAAGTGAGGAGTTGTTTCCTCACAAAAACAGTTTATTTAGCGTAAAGCGCATCTCCTCGATAAACACCCATTCAAAATAACGGCCTCTATTCTCCTCGCCAGGGTACGGCTGTTATGTGCCCTTATTTTAACTAACCTTGTCGGCTCTGTCTTGGTAAAGGGATACTGACATTACCTGCATATTATTACAAATGGCTTAGCTGCCCGAATAATAAATACTACATTATAAGTAATACTATATAAATAATTAGATAATTGAACTCTTCACTTTTTTCTCTCAAATTAGATTGTTAATAAATCTCCTCGGTGTCAATTATCATTCAGAAAGCTTCAGAAGCAAAAACAACAATATTCGTATTTATTAAATGTTCGTTGTAGCAACATGGTAACTGTTTTTTCCAGTCCAGTATGATTAATGATAGTATTTATGAAAAAAATTATACAAAATTGCCAGGGCATATATATATATATATATATATATATATATAGTATGTAAGAATCATTATTTAATTAATAGATTTATGATATCTTTTGGTATCTAAATGTCTCCACAAAAAAAAAAAAAAAAAACGTTGGATTTGAATGTGGCTGAATGGATGATTCGGCTTTCTCAGTCGACGAGCGCCCGCCTGAGGACGAGAGCGTTTCCCCCCTCAGCTATTTACTGAACTTTTCGCCATCTACCGTGCATTTAATAACAGATTTGACTAAGTTTCAAAAACGACCAAAGTCATTTGAAGCCAACCAATCGTTAGCTTGCATCACTTGTGTAACGACAACTCTCATACTATGGCTAAAAGGCCAACGTTTTCCCCTCCCGGTGAAAATAGAAAGTTTGGAGAGGTGTCTTTTGACATTTTAACGGATGCTCTGAATGACCTCAACAAAAGAAACAAATTCAACATAGAGAATGTATCCGATATCTGTGGAAGTTTAAAAGATCGGAGAATAGTGGGTGAGTGGTCGCCTCATACTCACCTAACAGACAAGTTGAGCCTCAACAATGGATGTGATGATAGTATCATACATATCAGATGGTAATACCATGGTCTAATGATGCAGACTATGTTACTGAACTATATATGTATACCATTTACATGATACTCCAAGGTAATTAAAACAATACCATGATACTATTATTGTACATGTTAGCATATTATCACCAACGTTAATTATTCTGATTCATTGTGCCCACAGAGAGTGTATTTCTTCTGTGTGATGAGCTTGGACTTGACCCAGTGGTTGGATACAATGCCATTGAGTTACTGGAGAGGTAGTTTATAGAATTAAGGATAACGTTATTCAATGTAAAGCTCTTTTAAACACCTTCACTTTGTCACAATGTAGGTGTATGGCAAAACATCTTGAAGATCTAATCCTCTGCCAGAAGAGTCAGGCTACACAAGACCCATCATGCGGAGACAAAGGAAACTATGAGGATCTCATCTTTCAAACACTCAAGGAGAAGTTCTTTCTCTTCATCCTCTCAAGTGTTCAGATAGCCAGCAAACTGGACCTGCATTCTAATGTATGTAGATAAAACCGACATGAACAAAAACAAATATTCTAGATATTATGCTGTGAATGTTTGCATGTGGACATTTTTGTTACCTAGCTTGTTAACAACAACACTGCATTGAGATGGCTGCAGGCGGTCAGCTACCCATGTTCCAAAGAGAAACTTTTGGACACTGAGATTTTCATTTTGAAAACTCTCAACTTCGATTTGAATGTTCCAAATCCTTTAATGTATGTGGATACCCTTTTGGAAGTGCTGGGTAAGTTTACTCGACCTCAATTCTGACCCATTTTCTCACATAACTTTAGATTGCAGTTGAACCAAATACTCCTTAACACTTACTGTAGTATTGTACCTTCACATAGGCCATAATGATCCAACAGCCCCTGTGGCACATCTGCACCACCTCTGCATCTATGTACTGCAGTTTATTTACCTGCAGAGGGAGCCAATCTACCACTCGTTGCTCAAATCTGCCACTGGATGCCCCAACCCAACCCATGAGCAAAGGTACTGGTTTGTTTTAAAGGGATAGTTCACCCAAAAATGACAATTCTCTCATCATTTACTTACCCTCATGCCATCCCAGATGTGTAAGACTTTCTTTCTTCTTCTGAACACAAATGAAGATTTTTTGATTTTTTTTTTTTTTGTCCATACAAAGGAAGTGAATGGTTTCCAACACTTTAAAGCTTAAAAAAAGCACATAAAGGCTGCATAAAAGACCCCAGTGTTATTCTTCAAAGTGATCGAATGGGTTTTAGGTGAGAACAGACCATAATATAACTCCTTTTTCATTGTACATCTTGCCATTGCAGTCTCTAGACACAATAAAGATTTCAAGCACTTTTTAGCAGAGTGCTAGATGGTGCTAGGAATTGTAATTGCGCTTGAAATCATGATCGCCAGGTAGACTGCTGATGTCAAGATTTATAGTGAAAGGTTCTCACCCAAAACCGATTGGATCACTTCAGAAGACATGGATTTAAACACTGGAGGCTTATGGATTATTTGTATGCTGCCTTTATGTATTTTTTGAAGTTTTGGTCCCCTTTCACTTTCATTGTGAGAACCTACAGAGCTAAAAAATCTAAAAATCTTCATTTGTGTTCTGCAGAAGAAATAAAGTCTTACACATCTGAGATGGCATGAGGGTGAGTAAATAAATGTTAATTTTTTTGGTGAATTGTTCCTTTAATATCCCTGGTATTTGAATTTTTTATTATTATCTATTATGTTGTCAAATCTAATATGACAACAAGTCAATAACGTAAAATCTCATCTGTTCTAATGTTTGATGTTATTGACGTGTCCCCATATTTAATTTGAGGAGTTGGTCAATGATTTGATTTGATTTGATTTGACAGTGAAAAACGACTTCAGTTTTCATCTGTTCATTATACAAAGACACCGTATGCCTTCCAGAAACTTAAAATATAATGCACAATTCGCATGGACTACTTTTTTGATACTTTAAGTAATAAGCTCTTTGTGGGTTGATTTCCAAAAGACTGTAAACACTCTGGATTTGAGGCACTTTCAAAACATTGCTCTGTTTTTTTGAGCGGTCCACCATGTCGATATCTGGCTCAACCAATGCTATGAGTTTGTAGCGGGACTGTCTGTTGTTCTTCACGTTAAAGGATGGGAGACAGGGTGGTTGCAGTGTTGTTTGAAAACAGGCATTATATATTTTATTCTGTTTGGTGCAGCAAGTTAAATACTCCACCTTTAAACAAAGAGATGATAACTCATACTGAGGTAAACATTGCAGTGCTGCCATGACTCAGGGAATTTAAAGCATTTCTTGTGTTTGTAACAGAGCCAAGTTTGTGTCAGTGACAGAAGACTTCATGCTTTTGGGAGTTGGAGTCATTGCCGTGGCTGCCTTCATTCATCATATTTCCACATGGGAAAAGGTACAGTACAGCTACTGAATATAGATTATGATAGTCATTCAGCTGTGAAGTGTGTTTAAATATTAACAAGTTTGCATTTCCTGAAGGTAATACATTTACAAGGCAGGACAGGATTAGTGTAAAAGTTTTAGCTAAGCTTAGATTTTAGGCTTTGATTTGCCGTTTTCATGGCACTCAACACGCATCTTGTTTTTTGATAGATGCACACAAGAATGAACACGTTTACTGTGTTAAATAACTATGCAAGAAGACTAGACCAATTGCAGTTCAGTATGCAAATGTTATGTCGGCTTTATCAGTTACGCTTGATTCGTTGTAAGGCATAGAGAGATTTTCAACATTTCGTCAACACATCTAAGGCTAAAATTAACTTCAAAACAAAGTTTGAATAAAGCCAGTCTGCTAATTAGTTTAAGCCCTTCCAGTTGAAACAATTAAAGGTGCACTCAGTAATTTTTGTTTCTTTTAAAAAAGTTTTACTACCAAAGAAATTAATAGTGATTTTGTAACATGTTTAAAATCATGACCAGTCACGTGAGACGAAGAGTTCAGTCATATCAGTAACCTTATAAAAGCTCTTTTGTTCAACATGGAAAGGGTCCCTTCATGGGGGCAGCCATGTTAGGATCACATGACCAGCTGATAACTACTAGCTTAATCTCAGTAACCGCCCTATTATTGGACACTTTCATGCTTATTGTGAATAGAGAATTTCCAAAGTAGCATCAATAGCTGAAAACTTTTGCGTTTGAATGATGCTGCATCCAGGCCCATATATTCAAAAACTTACTGCGCACCTTTAATAGTTAGGGTCTGGGGTTTACAATAAATCTTAAGCAGAATGTATGAGGCATATCAATACATTGCTGCCTTGCAAGCACTAAAAATTACTTCCTTGATGAAGTATGTGCTTAAGAGAGAATATCATTTTATTTAGAGGACACAGTAAAACTTCAGTAAATGGTAGAGAAGTCTGTGAGTGAAGAGTAACTCGTGATGGATTTCTAGTGTGTTTGGTTATTGGTTTTGGTCTGCAGGTAGTGCAGGAGCTCACAGGAATCACAGGGATATCAGGACAGAGTATCATGGAGTTTGCATACGTCACCCTGATGCACATCACCCTGATTAAACCCATGTGACTTCTTTTAATTCTATGTGTGAAATCAAAAGTATAAAGTGTGAAGACGTTTATAGCCAGAGTACAGAAAAAGCAAAGTCTGGTGATGGTAACTGAACAGAAAAAAGAAAATGCCCCCTCCCCCCGATTCTCTCTCTCTCTCTGTCAATCTATTGTGCATTGACAATGTGAACATACTGTAAAGATACTTCAACAATACATAAAGCATTCAAATAAAAGATTTCAAATTCCATTTTATTGTGCATGCATTTCCAAAAGATGAGGAGTTTGCGACAGTCCTGTTGTACTCCTACACAGTGAACAGACATACAGTATATCTGATAAGTAGCAACATAGGGTTACCTAAACCTAACTCTAACCATAATCTTTATCCATAGAGTTACATAAACTTTAAATAACCACAATTAGAATTCAAAGATCACAATAATGAAATATAACCATTATATTCTTTCCACTTACAGTCATTCAACTATCTCTTGCTATCTAGTAAGATAAAGTCTTTAACGGAATAGAAATGAATAGGTGGATTCTGGAATTGCATGTCATGAGGTGACTGCTTTAATTCACTGTGCTGTTGTTACAGTTACTTTTGACAATGCACATTTTAAGTCTTATCTGATCATTGGTTACAGCCTTAATGGTTTCTTAATATGAAACATTTTCTTTTAGATATGTCATTTTCACTCTGAAACTTGACCACAATGCAATGTGGCTTGAGTTTGTTACACTATGGATTTTTGTGCTTTCTAGCGACATCTGAGGTTTATCTTCAGATTGCAAGCAATTTGCAGAAGAACACTTTAAAGGTGCTGCATATAATATTTGTACTGAATCATAAAATGACCCTAATATGTCATCAGAGATTTAGGAAATACTGGCTTCTCTGATAACAATGCTACAGCCAGTGTATTCTCCTTTGAAGTTTCCATTCCTGGCCGGAATTTCTGTTTATGTTTTGGCCTGTGTGATCCCGCCCACTGCCCACACGCCAATAGTATTTAGACACCGCCAGGTTGACAGATTTGAACAAGTTAGCAGGCAAACAACACTGCATGCTGCAACCATGGAAGCCAGCAAATGAACTGGATCAGAGATAACAGATTCCACCAGACCTATAAAGCCTTGTCATCCATCTAAAAAACACAGTGACCAGAGGTGTAGTAAAACAAGGATAAATACTGGAGATGCCTTTGTAAGATGGAGACAGCTTAAAGACCAGAAATCCTTTAAAACAGATGCTGAGTTGGCTAATTTGCATGTCAACATTCTGGCAACCCACATGAACTTCGAGTCTTCGGGGCAGACAACACCTTTAAGTGAGTTGTGTTTCAGCACTGCTCTTCCTCGCGGCTGGATCGCATGATTTGAGGTCACCAGGACATCGACTGTGATCACGACTGGGAATCTTAATGTTCTATTTTCATGTTGATATTATGTTATTCTATGTGAGGCACTTACAATGGAAGTGCATGGGGACAATTTTTGAAGGGTTTAAACACAGAAATGTGCAGCTTATAATTTTATAAAAGCACTTACATGAATTCTTCTGTTATAACTGAGCTGAAAATGTATTTAAATGGTAATTTTTACAGTCGTCTTAGGGTTGACATTACATCGTCATGGCAACAAAGTTGTAAAACTGGCTATAACTTTTTACACAGAAATGGTAAATAAATTATTTGATCACACTAATATCAAGTTTAAACGCATATTGTTTTTGTCTTGTGACTACACTTTTGAAACGGTGAGTGTTTTAACGTCCAAAATGTATGTATGTATGTGTATATATATATATATATATATATATATATATATATATATATATATATATATATATATATATATATATATGTATGTATGTATGTATGTATGTGTATCAAGCTTTTGACACTTTTGGGGGACTTGTTCACAACTATTTCAAAATATCAAATATGAATTGATGCTCAAGAAGACAACACACTACTATATGCATACTATATTTATGTAATTATCTGTAATATAGATTCTGAAGAGCAGTACTAAATAAAAAAAACTTTTATGTCTTATATTTGTATAAATTATGAAAGTGGTGAACATTTATGAGACAAAAGAGAATTAAAACGTATCTTTTCAACTATATATACTGTTTATTAAACCTCTGATGAATGGGTTATCAGCTGTCTTCCTATTCTTCGGCTTTCTATCTTGTTTCTGAACAAAAATCTAAATCGAGTAAATCTGATTTGGCGACTAAAAACAAACCATTTGGCTCCTTAATATTTCAGTTTAGCTCTGTCCGGCCCTCCCCATCACAGGAAGTAAAGATTAAGAACATTAAATAAAGGCTACCAAATTTAAAAACTATTGGCAGATTATAATTTCAACACATTATAAAATCATATAATTATATAATGGTACGATATTCATTTTATTTGTTCAGGTCTTAAAAAGTCTTTAATTTGACTTTAAAAACTCTGCAGCAACCCTGTTGTAACAGGCTGAATATTGAGGAGTCAGATGCTCATCTTCACAGAATAAATACCAACAGAACTCAGAGGTTTATTCCAGCTGTTCAGTGATTTCTTTCTTCTCAAATTGCGTAATTTCAATGCAAATCAATATTTTATGTCCATTTATTTATTTGAAAAGTAGCCATGTAATAAGCGGGATAATGTACAGTCAGCCTTTTTTATTTGCGATAACAGCCGGTTGTCTGTACATTACCCCTTACTCAATGTTTGTATTGTACTACACTTCTCAAATTAAGAAGTGAAACTTGTGATATGGCTGATATGAGTTCAATGGAAGACATTTATTAGATTTTTATATTATATTGTGCAGCCTCAGTTGATAATGCAAGTAAAACCGTAATACTACAATAGTACATATGCACTGCACACAATAACGCTGTAAAAATAAAATGAAGATTTGATAATGATGGGAATTAAACGTACTTTATTGAACACGAAAATAATATGCATAAATAGGCAATATAAAAATTACAATAATACTTTGAATTAATAATTTATTTTCCATTAAAATTAAAATAGATTGATGCTTACACAATAAACAAATTAATATGTTACAATTAATACATTTCTGTGCTATGAAATTGGTACATTTGAAATAACTTGAGATGATTATACAGTACATTTAATGGGGAAATACCTTGTAGTAACTTGAACCTTTAGTGGCTTTAAAACAGACTTGTAAATAGACAATCTGACAACACACACACATAGGGAACCTGGAAGCTACAGCAATAAAATACTCAGAAGTCATGAATATTAGTTAACATCGTAACTTCACCTGACAATGTAATAATAATTGATCTATTGTCACACATTATATATACATTTCTGCATAAATTCAGTGAAATTATTTGTTTTCACATATCCCAGCTATGGCGGTGTTGGGGCTTGAACCTCCAACCTTCTGGCCAGTAACCCAGAGCCTTAACTGCTAAGCCAACACTGCCCCCAGTATGTAGATACTGCACATCATGATCAGTGAACAAATGAGTTTTATTGGATTAATTAGAGTATAACAAGTAATATATCCTTCAACAACCCTTCCAAGCATAATAGCAGGTAAACTAATTTTCCAAAGAGTTAACAGATAAACATCTATCCAGACTGCAGAGATGCTGTCCTGAACTGTGTGACCGTGACTAACTGAACTGAACAGCGTAGTTTCACCAGCCAGAACACGTGACAGCCGGTGGTACTTTTCTGTGTTTACGGATCCAACAGCTCATCAATCATTTTTTTGGGCTGACCTTTGTGAATTGAGGTAAGGTAAGCCGCTTGCCGTGTGCTCAATCAATGATGGTATTTTGTTCATTTTTAACCAGAAAAATCTTCCGTAGTAGATCTTTAAAGGTGAAGTGTGTAATTTCTGCACCAAATGAAATTGCATTCTGTTTGTTTTAGTGGCCTATCTGGCCCGACATAACAAAATTGCTCAACCAGTAGTGTGAGTCTAAAACTTATCTGAAAATAGTCATTATACCTGCAGGTCTTTTTGGTGCCTCTACTGGTGCAGAAATGGCATAATTCACCTTTAAAAATGAAGACAACAATGAAATTATCCAACTGGAACAGGTTTTAAAGTCACCAGGTTCCTAATAAGCTGTCCTTTTATTTGAATTCCTTTGTGAAATGAGAGAAACCTCTTAACTTTGTGTAATATATCAAGCAAAGGAGGAAAGATAACAAGTCTTTGGCTGAAAATGTGTCCTGTCTGCTGGCCCGTAGCTCTCATTATGTGGACTAAAACTTAGTAGAGTTTCTTAAACAATTGAACTCATTTTGAAATGTATTACATATTATAAAGTGGAAGCTTTTCTGGATTTAGAAATGCAATGGATACAACTGTTTAACTGTTCTAAAACTATTTTTATCAGCAAATTGGAAAAAAATAAGTTACTATAAATCTTTTTCACAGATCATTATATTGTCTGTATTGAAGTGCTTCAGACAGTCCTGTTGGATCTATTTCAGACTGTCAGAACACTGGCAAGGGAAACGGTGTGTGTTGATCATACAGGCTTGGAATGACATGAGTGTGAGTAAATAGTGACTGAATTTGTGTTCTTTTCTATTCTCTTAATTACAGGCATTGAGAGAGGAAAGCATAACGCATGAAGACATTTTGAGCAGTCAAATATCGAGTCTATTGTAGTTTTAGAGACTGCTATGACTGATTAAAAGAACAAACAGTAGGTAAGCTACTGTACACTTAAAGGATGAAAGTGACAGGTTAAACAACAATTATCATTCATTAGTAATTATTATGAATATGTTTTATGTGGTACTATCTAGAAAAAGACAAGCAGACAACTCTATTTATTTTAACAGACTTAGGAAATCTTTAGAAAAACTTTATCGATCTTTTCCTTTTTATTTAATTATGTAAATCGGTCTTAAAAAGAACTAACATAACTATTTAAAGCATCATAGCATCTCCCATATCCTCTACCAGATTATTGACCAGTCAATACCATTACATGCACTGTTGTGAGCATCTTGTTGGCTCAGTTTTTAATCATGTCAGTGCAAATGTGTCTATTGCCATCCTGTATCATGGGGTGAAAGCACATGCCAAGACTCCATCACTTCCATGTGGTCACCATAGCAACCTGAGCCTTTTAACAGTCTCTGGGGAATTCCGTTTTTGCATGGTTCCCTTGCCAAGTAAGCATGTCAGCCCTTCAGCCACTTGCCTTTTGCTACAATTCAGCAACCAGTTGCTATGCAGCTATTGTTGCCATGCTTGTGTAGAGGGATTTATGGGTACTGAGTCCCTCTGTGATGCCACCCCACCCCCAAAGTAACTCAAAATTGTTTGATCATGGCAAAGTCTGCGAAGAGAATCGTGAAACACTTGATCAAATAACACATGCATTGACTATAGTATCACTTTGTGAATTGTGTGGGCTTCCACCCACTGATGGTGAACAGTGTGCTATGATTGGGTTATTTCCTCTGTTAAAGCGACTAATTCTGCTGTTCAGATCTATGGGTTGGTGTCAAAGTAATTTCCATGTATTTCACTGACTTTCTGCATCCTTGGGAGAGGAAAATAAGTCAAATAATGACAGTTCTGCAAACTGCAGCATTATATAATGGGACATGTGCAACATGGCGGGACAAAAGTGATGGATGTTTTTTATGTAGCTGTTTGATTATGACTGGAATGGAACCCAAACTTTGGTTTTGAATGATCATCTCTTAGGCAAGATGTCTGATTCATAAATGGAAATGTTCTAAAATTCTCTTTAGAAAATTATAGACAGTGGGATGTTTAAAAGAAAAAGCAAGTATTTAGAGAAAGAATACTCCATTAGGACCATACTTGAAGAAGCTCAGTTGTTGAGTTTGTAAAGGGTGTGTTTGTGGGCAGGTGGCTCTCTGTAGTGTCTTCTTGGCAGAGCTCAAAATCACAAGGGTAACATGCGCCTCTCAGATTTTTGAGCCACGTGTATTTTGAATGCAACTTCCAAAAGATTTTTTTGGATGGCGCTTTTTGTAAAAATACATATTGTGCCAAAAATATTTAAATAGTGCCATACAAAGACACCCTGTGAGCAAGCCAAAGGCAACAGGGACAAGGAAAGATTCCTAAGATGTGTATTAAGATCAGAAACAAACCTTTGGAGGAACAAAGACTCCTCAGGCTAACATCAGAGGTTTTGTGACACAATTTCTTTTGGTAATTTTCCTAATTTTAAGAAGTTTGATGGACAATTCAATCTTAATGAATAATTATTTATAATTACATACATTCAAAATAATTATATATAATTGTATTTATTTGCCTTGAGAGAGATTAGAGATTACAGGCGTTTGTGTAAAGAGGAATAATTTATGGGATATTGTTAATATATCTGGTTGACCAAATTGCAAAGTTGCAGTAATAAAATATTTCATATTATTATATTGTATTATAATGGTTCTGATCACCATACTAAGTAGATTTATTCTTTGATGGGGTCTATTATATCCATCTGAGAATGGAAATATCTATATATTTGTTAAATGCACTAGCTTTTGTTTGATACCAGATTACATTACCATCTGAATATAAAGGATGACATGTTAATTTCTTCTATTGTGAGCCTAGTAATACAGTATATATAAAATAACCTGGTCTCTTAGAATCATGTTACTATACCTACATTTTTGTGAAATGATTTTTACTCATACATATCCCAACAGTTTCCTGGTGAATTGAAGAATAGGCATTACAACAACATAGACTTTTGTTCCCTTTTGCATAAATCACGAGTAAAGCGGCATATTATTGTCATGTATATGGTGTCTTTTGTGATAAGAACTCTTATTTGGAAGTCTTGTGTTTTCTGTTTCCTGTGTTCCTGTTTCTTGTCATTCACATGGCCTAATGTTTCTAGTTTTTCCATTAATTTCATGTGTATCTAAGTCCTCATGTATCCTGATTTCCTTGTCTGGTCTTGTCCTGTCATGGCTGTGAGTTTGGTTTAGTTTCTTGTTTCATTGTGTCTTGACAATCTTAAAAACTACATTGGGATCCTACCCCATGACTCCCCGAGTACCCTTGTTACAGAAGACCAGACCTAAAATTTGGATTCAGCAGCAGAACAGCAGAGCAGTGGTTCCCAACCCTGTTCCTCGAGCCCCCCCAACACTACACATTTTGTATATCTCCCTAATCAAACACATGATTCAACTTATCTGGGGCCGGATTCACGAGAATGTTCTAAAGAAAAAAGATAAATTATAAGATGATCGTAAGAAGTGCAATTCTTGAAAAATTAGTAAGACGTTCTCGAATATTTTCTTCAAAATGTTTTTTTCTGAAAACTACTCTGGCAGTTAAAAAAATAAAACTGCAAGGATCTTTGCGAAGGACATTATTTTGGTTGTGCTTCGGCTCTGCTCCTCTGCACGAATGACTGTCAAGTCAAGTCAACCTTTATTTATAGAGCACAACAGAAGGTGACCCAAACTGCTTTACAGATCAGACAAACAAAATATATATAAAACAGGTTGATTTAAAGTTAAATATAAAACATAATAAAATAAATAAAAACATTTAAATACAAAAGCCTGTTAAAAGCCTAGCTGCCACGTTTTGAACTAGCTGTAGGCGAGATAACGCCATTTGGGTTAGACCAAATTTACAATTAGTTGCAATAGTCTAATCTTGATGAAATAAGTGAGTGGATCACAATTTCCAAGTCTATATGGGAAAGAAAATGTTTTATTTTAGTGATAGATCTCAGGTGAAAAAAGCTACCCTTGACAACAGCACTGATCTGCTTGTTGAAATGTAATGATGAGTCTAAAATCACTCCAAGACTCCTTACAGGATCTTGTACATTCAATGACAGAGGACCTAACTGGGCAACCAGGCCAGGTAAGGAGGACATGGAGGAACCTAAAATCAGAACTTCGGTTTTGCTTTCATTTAATTGTAAGAAATTGTTTGCCAGCCAATGTTTAATATTTTTGAAGCAATTTAAAGATATTAAATGTGGTTCGAGGCACCGGTGTACACATGAATACAAGACATCTTATCAGAGAGAATGGACAAATAAATAATGAAAGAAAGAAAAAGACGGATATCCGAAAACATGTCATCTGAGCAGGTAAGTGCCATATCTTATACTGTTGTTCTGACTTATTGGAAAAATGTATGTTTTAAAGTAAATGACGTTACAAAATTTAGGCAATATTTGTTAACATTAGACATAAGGATTTCTATAATCTGATAAGGTCAAACTTTGTAAAGTTTTCATAACTGCAGGATATTCTGGCCAAATAGAGGTAGTTACTAATTTATAGATTGTTGTAGAGCTGAGGAGGGTGGGGCCGGAATGATGCACGCCCGGACCGCAATCAGCCTGATGAGGTGAGTGAGGGATAAAGGTGACCGGAGCAACAGCGAGAGAGAGAGAGAGAGAGAGAAAACAGAAACTCACTCACCTGTTCTCTGCACTTTTGCTTGGTCCTCAATCATTCCTCCACCCTCTCAGGCAGATGACAGCCGCTCCTCCCCGGGCGATTGGGGACACTCCTCCGCCCCTGGCAGCGGCCCTACTGTTCCAGGTGGTCGGGGAGTCGATTCCCTCCACCCCTTGTGGACAGCGGTCTTCCCTCTACCCCCACCGCGTTTCCAGTGTATGGCAGGGCACTCCTCTGCCCCTGGCAGCGGCTCCATGGCTCCAGGCGTTCGGGGAGTCCAGTCCCCACTCGCCTCGCGGACGGTGGCCGTTTCCCGCGTCCGGGCGGTCAGATTACTCCGCCCCTCATCCTTCCCGGGTTTTGGCATCAATGTAAAGGGGTTAAAAGGGAAAGGAGGAGGCGAGAACTGGCTTGATAATATAAATTATTATTTTATAATAAACTGAACCAAAAAGACACAAACGCACACAGGTGTTGGACATCTGCCCGTAACACTCTCTTGAACTGCTGTCACTCTGGTCGCCTTAATCCCTCGCACGCCTCATCAGGCTGATTGGGGTCCAGCCGTACGTCATTCTGGCCCGGCTTCGCCCTCCTCCGCTCTACAATTGTCATTGTTACCAACCATTGGCCAACATAATTTCAAGACTCACATGTCCTAGGTAAGCCTAGGACTAAAGGATTTATTTAAATAAGTTATTGCCTTAACAAATAAAAATACACGTGTGCTAGCAAGTGAAAAGTTCTGCAACGATTACAGTATAATTGTTGTATTTCACTACACACACACATAGATGTGTGTGATTACACAAGTATACATAAACCATTTGAATAAAATATTTTACCTGATAAGTTAGAAAACAGTCATCTCTGGGATGTTTTTAAATCCTTTGAGATCTCAGAGTTGTCACCACCTCTGAAAAGCCAAGCAGATATTGATTCAGCTTTTATTACAGACTCTGTCACTTTCCCTTTTTGTTTGTAGACTCTACTCTTTTCTGGGATTCTTTGTTTTTACAAAGTGATGCCGTGGAGGTTTGCCATTTTGAATGATCCATGGTCAATTTTTCTAGTTTTTTTTGTTTAGATGCTTCTTGATTTTTTTTTCTTAAGATAAGAACTTTCTTAAGTTAGAAATAAAGAAGAAAATGTTAGTTAAGGACGTTTTGTGAATCCGGCCCCAGGACCGTAGTAGGGACTCTGAGTGTGTCAGATAAGGGAGATGTGCAGTGTTGGGGGCCTCCATGAATAGGGTTGAGAACCACTGCTATAGAGGAGTTTTTCTGTGCCCTTGCAAGTTATGTGAACTGGGGGGAGCTCGAGTCAAAGGATTTCTTCTGAATGGATCTCAATGAGCCCATTAAAACTTGTCTGCCAGGAGGCAGATGTAGTTTTACGCTGGAGCTATACATTGATCATGCAATTCAGCTAAGCTTCTCCCCCTAAAGAGTGGGGTACCACACCACTCCCTTTTTGGCTCCTAGTGGGGTACCACACCTCTCCCTTTGTGCTGGCTCCTAGTGCTCCTTTGTTGGAGGCAACACCGTCTGAGCTGGAAAAGTAGGAGGGGAAGAAAGGAATTGGCTCCGGTCATGACCATGGGGGAGCCTTCCTCACTCTCCATGGTTGATGCCCTAAGATCTCTATGGCAAAGGTCCCTTTGCTCCCTGCTGTGGTGGTCTCGGAGGTCCCTACGACAGGGTCTCCTTCGTGTCCTTCTACGGTTGTCTCAGAGGTCCCTGTGACAGAGGTCCCTTTACTCCCTGCTCTGGTGGTCCAAGCTTCAGGAGTCCTGGTGGTCCCAGCCTCTGTGGTACTCTGCTTTGGTGGTCCTGGTGGTCCCAGCCTCCGTGGTCCCAGATTCAGTGGTCCTAGAGTTTCCTGGTTCAGTGGTTCCAGGTACAGTGGTCCAAGAATTTCCTGGTTCATTGCCTTTGTCAGAGTCCTCCAGTGCCTTAAACTTGTCAGAGTCCCCTGGTCCGTGGTGAGTCTCCAGATCTGCCAGCTCCACCCTAGCCTCCTGGTCATTTGCCAGCAACCTCCCTGGTGTCCTGGCCATCTGCCGGCTCTACCCTGGTTGTCCACTGGCTCTGCCCTGGTCTCTTGATTGTCTGCCAGCTCCACCCTGGTCCCCTGGCTCGTTCACTGGCTCCACACTGTTCTCTGCCCTATTTTGATCCCCCATGGTCTCTGCCCTCTTGTGATTACCTATGGTCTCCATCCTCTCCTAATCCCCCGTGGTCTCTACCCTCTCCTGATCCCCCATTAGCCATGTTTATATGCAACCAAAGAATCAGTTTATAATCCGACTGATAGCTTAATCGGATTGAAAAGCCTTTATGTAAACACAAAAATTAGTTGATTCAGCTGGATCCGAATGTATTCTCCATCTGATTGAAAGGGGTGGTGTAGATCTAAAATAATCTGTTTTAAAAAAATATATATATTAACCATATAAACGTTTAAATCCAACTACTTTCTCTATCGTATTCTAAAATACCTTGCGCTCATGCACAGAGCACTGGTGGTGCGTATGTGTGTTTTTTACATGATACTCTTCATTGGAACCTAATTTATACAAAGCAAAGTATACACTCGCAAGACAACGCACATTATTAAGGGTATGCGGCCTCACACTGAATATTCTGCAGGGAACCTTTCATGACATCATAAATAAAAGAACATGCATCATTCTCAATAGGGATAGGGCTATTTATATCGTACAAGAGTAAAACTCTTCTTCTGACAGATATTTAACACAGCAAGCATCCCTTCTCTTGTTTTTTTTTTAAATAGCCTACTTTTTTTTCTTGGATGATTAAATGCTCCGTTCCACCTTCATTATTTATTTGTGAATTTTGCGTAGCATCCTATCCGCAGCTGTTGCTTAAAATCCATATAATTTAGTTTCCATTCCACATCTGTAAACTCATTTAAGGACAACAAGGGCAACTCTCACCCACCTGTCTTTACTTCTTACTCGCATCCAGAGATGCCTGTGGGTATATTACAGGAGGAATGGGCATGAGGCAAATGGTTAAGCCAGACAGGGTAGACCTGTTCATTTGCCCAGTAGTGTGAGTAACATAATAAGAACTTTTCTGGCATATTTTTTTTTGACAACTCAACAAAGCTAAAATGCCAATTACGGACTTTGGTCTGTTATTGCTCTGTTAAGTACAGTATATGGTTTCTAAACTGTTTTAAACTCTTTATTTTGCAGTCTTGTGTTTCTTGTCATTCCCTTGCTCAGGTGTTTCTAGTTGGGCATTAGTTTCATGTGTATTTGAGCCCTCATGTTTCCTGTGTTCCTAGTCTTGTCCATTCATGGCTGTATTGTCTGTGAGTGTTGTGTAGTTTCTTGTTTCGTTGTGTCTTGACAGTCTTGGTTTAATAAACACTGCATTTTGATCCTATCCATTCGCTCTCTGAGTGCCTTCATTAAAATGATCAATTCATAAACACTTTTCACCCTGTTCCTCACAAAACTATGTATTATGCAGCCTGGTCTCATGAAATTTACTTGAGCGTTGTAGCATTTTTGCTAAATTTAAATCGCTTGCTTCATTAAACGTTTGGCTACAGTTTCCAAGTGAAATGTCCAGCTGGGGCGCCAAAACAGAGCTAAATGAGGTTGTAATCAGACAAGGTTTTTAAGGTGAATTTTAGGTGGAGGTTTAAATAAAAACGCACCTCCCTAACCTAAAAATGTATCCGAAAAATAAATGAGTTTAACAAATTTGTTAAACCATTTTTTATCATTTGTCAAATCATGAGTTAAAGTAAAAGTGTTTTGATATCATAATGTTGCGGGGGTGAGTAATAGAATTAAAAATATTTTTATTAAAGTCATAATCAGCAGTTGTACTCGTGATTTGTGTGACAATGAATACAACACACAGTTGTTGGAGCGCCTCTAGTGTTAATTTAATCTGGAAACTGCAGCAAAATGTAAAAGTCAGTTTATAAGTTACGTTCATTCTGTGATATCTAATCATTTTTACAATGCATGACTTCAACATTTTCTGTACACAACCAGCTACATTTACAAACTTGTTTGCGTGTGATCAAAACAAGTTAACATGTGAACCGAAAGTGTCATAGAAGCACCACAAAATGACATGGTTGCTTCAGCAATTGGGTTTTTCAAGGTTTAGGTTTAGGGTAGAATTAGGGTAGTTTTGTTCATTTACATCTCGATAGAGCATTAACATACAAACCGAATCTGTTTTTCATCTCAAATTTGCTTTTTCTGTCTTTATTGGTTAGGTTTAGGAAGTTTGGTTCATTAACAACTCGATAGAGAGCATTACCTTAAAATCTGCCTGGGACAAAATTAAACTTGCTTTTAGCACCTCTCGGTGAACATTTTACCACTAAACTGCTGGAGGAACCACATACAATAATTTCCCAAAATGATGCACAATCATGTAATTTTCATGAGATCAGGCTGTATAAAACAGTTGATGCTGATCATGGAACAGTTTTCTATTCCTGTTAAATAATTAAATAGTTACTTAGCAAGAGAATTAGGTTAGGCAGCATGCTTTGTGGCCTGGCTCATACTGTCATTCTAAACACGCACAGATGCATGGCCAGTGACAGTAAGCTGATTACCTTATTTGCTCCATAACAATGTGCGAATCCCTAGACAAGAAGGGTGAAAAGTAAACTAGTATTTAATGAGAGAGGTGTAATGGGGCTCAAGGGGAAATGAAAGAACAGATGGATTGAATGAATAATGTAATTTTATAATCTTCTCTTCAAGTCAACAATGGGTTTTCTGACAGCGGATGTCATTTAAACCTCTAGTCCTCCAGGACTCTAAAAGAATGGAAAGCAGCACATTTGGGGAAAGAAATCAGAAGACAGTGTCTGTGTTACTCTGAATGATAGAAAACTGTTATCTTTTTGATGGACTACAAAGAGTAAAATTTGTATTACTATGTGCCTGATTCCGTCCAGCTGTCCTATAGAGATAACAAAGCCCTATGATGTTATTCCTTCCATTTAATACAAGGGGAGAAGTTACTAGAATGACTCAGCTACTTTTTTTCCATACAAAAATGGAGACCAGGGGTTGTCCACTCCAAAAAATGGTATCAAGATGTAGTCCATACGACTTGTTCGCTACATTCGAGATGGAAAAATAAGTTGTTATTCACTGAAAATCTCGCCGTGTTCACCACTTACTTTCATTAAATGAAACGGAGCTTGGACATTTTGCTATATTTTAATCCGTTTGTGGTCCTCTGATGAAAGAAAGGCATGCAGGTTTCGAAACCCATGATGAGTTTAATTTTGGGGGTAACTATTACTTTAAAATGACAAACATTACAATTTATTCATCATCGTAATCATTATCTGTATAACACACTATTCCCACTGGCATCGTTTGCTTGCTCACTGGGCACTTTGCACGGCACTATATTCTTTCAAGCTGCTTGTGAAACAAAATGCAATATGTCAAGTGCTATCCAGATAGAAAACTGATTTGACTAGATATAACACAAGAGATTGTTGCAAAACTTGGACCTAAAGGGATTCACGAGAGGAGTTGAAACAATAACAGGTGGGTGCTTTTGTGTCCTGGACACTGTAGTTACATAAGTTCATCTGTCTCTACAGGGCTCTTAAGGTCAGAAACGATCCTTTGATTGACGTCGACCTTGCGAGCCCCTCTTGCATGATAAAGAGCGACTCGGACAATAGTCCCTCCCATGGTTATGAATAAAACATGACATTACAGTTGGTCAAGAGGCAGAGGCTGTGCGCTGCTGTCTGTGCAGCGTTTAAGATTCAGTTTGCTAATGAAACGATTGAATCGTTTTCAATTTGCAGTAGAATCACGTTGATTCTCGACCAGTCCTCTGTGCGCTCTTACAACAAATCACTGGCGTTTATTGATATGTAAGAGCGGATGAACCGGCCACTATTCAGCACAAGTATGTGCGGAAGGGAAGGGGGCTGTCGTGAGAAAGACACCCACAAAATCTCACGCAGGTTACGTGGAAACCGGTGCTGACGCGGCTGAAGCAAGGTGGGACGGAAAGTAAAAGATAAACGAGGTACGTCTTCGCCTTTGGTGTGTGTGTGTGTGTGTGTGTGTGTGTGTGTGTGTGTACTGTGGCAGACAGTGGCTGTGTCCGAAATCGTTCACTATTTCCTATATAGTGAATGACTGTGAGTGCTCTAATCAGCAATGAGTAAATGAAACGAGTGAATGAATTAGTTGTGAAGGTTAAAATAAGCTAAAAATATTAATGTTGAGTTACGGTAACAAATTGTATTCAGTTTCTTGAACAGATTTATTTGAACTCGTACTTGAGTCTGACTCGGACCTTTTTGGACTCAGACTTGACTCAGACTCGATTGTTTAATGACTTGGACTTGACTCAGACACGACTTGAACCCAACACTAGTGGAAACTAATACCACGTTTGCAATTAAATGTTTACAGTATATTGTAGTAGGATAAAACCGTAGTGTAGTTGACGTTTAGATTAATTTACAGATTTTCTTTTTCTGAAAGAAATTTGTAATTTAATTCACCAAAGTGGCATTCAACTGATCACAGAGTATAGTCAGGACATTACTGATGTAAAAAACAGCACCATCACTATTTGAAGTCATTTTTGATCAAATCTAGACAGACTCCATTTCCAGAAGCCATCACTCCAACACATTATCCTTGAGGAATCATGCTAAATTGCTAATTTAATACAAAAAAACTCACTTGCCATTATATCAAACACAGTTGAAAGCTATTTTGTTTGTTAAATGAATCTTAATATTGTCTTTGTGTTTGTTTTTGAGTTGCCACAGTATGCAATAGACTGGCATGTCAATATTATATAAAAAATTGCAAAAAAGAAACAGATTTCTCTAGAAACTTGTCAGTCAATCATTGTTTTGAAGAATGAAGGCTATACAATGCTTGAAATTGCCCAAAAACTGAAGATTTCATACAAAGGTGTACACTACAGTCTTCAAAGACAAAGAACAACTGTCTCTAACAAGAACAGAAAGAGATGTGGAAGGCCAGATGCACAACTAAACAAGAGGATAAGTACATCAGAGTCTCTAGTTTGAGAAATAGACACCTCACATGTCCTCCGCTGACAGCTTCATTGAATTCTACCCGTTCAACACCAGTTTCATGTTCAACAGTAAAGAGAAGACTCAGGGGTGCAGGACTTATGGGAAGAATTGCAAAGAAATTTAACTTCTGAAACAGAAAAACAAAAAGAAAAGGTTAGATTGGGCAAAGAAACACAGATATTGGACAACAGATAATTGGAAAAGAGTGTTATGGATCTTAACCCCATTGAGCTTTTGTAGGATCAGCTAGTCTGTAAGGTGCGTGAGACGTGCTGACAAGACAGTCACATCTATGGCAAGTGCTACAGGAAGTGTGGGGTGAAATGTCACATGAGTATCTGGACAAACTGACAGCTGGAATGTCAAGGATCTGTAAAGCTGTCATTGCTGCATGTGGAGGATTTTTTGATGAGAACTCTTTGAAGTAGTTTAAGAAGTTCTGAAAATGTTTTACAAATTGTAATTTGTAAACGTTAATAATGCCTTGACTATACTTTGTGATCAGTTGAAAGCCACTTTGGTGAATGTACCAATTTCTTTCCATGAGAGCAAAATCTGTACATTATTCCAAACTTTTAGCTACAAGTGTATGCATGGTGTTTATTTTTGTAATGTACTGAGCACACTATCTGAACCAGTCTTTAAAGTGAGGAATTTTTAAATGACCTGTGAACTTAAAAAATATTCTGGGTTCAATACAAGTTAAGCTCAATCGACAGCATTTGTTCCATAATGTTGATTAACACAACACACTTGCCTCGCCTTTTCTTTAAAAAAAAAAAAAAAAAAGAAGGAAAAATTGAGATTACAGTGAGGCACTTACAATGTAATTGAATGAGAGCCAGTTTTTGAATGTTAAAATACTCACTTTTTCAAAAGTATAGACACAAGAAATAAACAATAATCATGTTAACATGATTTTAATGTGATAAAATCACTTAATATCCTTTTCTGTGTAAAGTTAAAGTACATTTTACAACTTGTCAACAAATGTCAACATACCCTAAAACAACTTTACAGCTCAAATAGATAAGTTTTAATAGAAAAAATTAATGTGACTGCTTTTATAAAATTAGAAGTTTAAAATGTTTGCCTCCTCAACCCTCCAAAAATTGGCACATTCACGTCCACTGTAAGTGCCTTACTGTAACCTCGATATTGCTCTTTTTTTTTTATTAAAAGAAAAGGACAGATGAGTTGAAATACATTTTCATGGTAATCAACATTATGCCACAAATGCTTTCGATTGAGCCTAACTTTTATTGAACCCAGAATATTCCTTTAAGGGCCGTTCAGGCCAAACGCATTCTTGCGCTAAAAAAAAACAAAAAAAACCAGCGTCCCAATTAGAAAAGAACGCAGATGTCTCGAGATGGTTGTGAAAAGTTACAAAGAAGAATCAGAGAATACAGATATAAATGAGGTTTTGACAGTAGGCATGAGAGCATTTAAATGTGTGGTAACATTTAGTCTGTGAGAGAAAGAATTTATAATATTTACTCCAGGTTCTCAATTTTATATTGAACATCAAGTGGCAACCCAGAGCAGTATCAAAATGGTTAATTATACAAAAGTAAAAATACAAAACGTCCTTAATTTAAACACAGTTATGTATTTATAATGCCATAAGTACCATAAATGTACTCATAAAGCCATTAACTGCATATGCAAAAAAAAAAAAAAAAAAAAAAAGTGCATAAGGTTTTGACCCCTGATTGTCAATAGATTCATGCTCTCAGTAGCCAATAAGTCACAGCTCAAAATACGCGCATACACAGTGGCCGTGTGTGTGTCTCTCGCTCGAACTGGCATCTCCGGCCCCCCCTTTATCTCTCTCTCTCCCACTAATTATGTGACTCAGGGCCGGCTGTGCACCCTTATGGCAAAGGCCACGCCCTCCTCTTTGTCACGCTCATCCCCCGCCCAATTCTGGCCAGGGCGCAATCCAGACTGGCTTACCCCCCATCTCTGGAGGGGAGGCCCTTCTGGTCATTCCACCAGCTGATGGTCCACCCCGGCTCCTGGGAACCTGGGGAGAGACAGAAAGGGGAAAGGGCAAATGGGAGGGACACGGAGAGGGAAAGGGCGAGCGGGAGGCACACAGAGAGAGAGGAGTGAGGTAGAAAAACTTGCTCGCCGGTCCTGACACATCGTCGCCTGATCCTCAGCCACTCCTCCGCCCTCTGGCAGACGACAGCCGCTCCTCCCCGGGTGGACGGCAGCGAGTCCTCTGACCCCTGGTGGACGGAATAGCTCTTCCCCTTCCTGGTGTATGGCAGCAGTTCCTCCAACTCCCACCAACTGGCAGTGACTCCTCCGTCCCCCAACTCCCACCAGCTGGCAGTGACTCCTCCGTCGTCCTCTGGTGGCAGCAGCAGCCAAGAAATCCACGACAGCACATCCCTCCTCCTTCCCGGGTTTCGTAGAACAGTCAACATAAACTTTAATGACATAAATTCAAACAACATGAAACACTTAGATGCTCTCTCTCTCTCTCTCTTGAACTGGTGTCTCCGGCTCCCTTTTTTCTCTCTCTCCTGCTGAATAGATGACTCAGTGCTGGCCGTGCACCCTCACTACCCGGCCATGCCCTCCTCCTCATCACAGCTTGCTATCCTAATTTAATTATTTATTAGTTACATTTAACATTGCTTTCCCTTATTATCCGCAACCCACTGAGAATATGGGCCCTATTTAAGAGTGCTAGTATTAAGTGCAGCACTATGCCTTAAGTCATAAGCGCAAAGTCAGTGACGGTTGTCCATGAGGTTTTGGTGTTTGTCAGGCATTTTTTTTGGTGATTGTCAGGCATATTTCTATGACAGTGACACGCTCCTTTTATTTTCATGGAAAATGTTATCTCATCATAATTTGTATGTAGACTATTTAAATTATAGATAAAGTAAGTATTATTAGTACTTTTATTAATAATACTACTGACACACAAATCATGCCTAGTGTTAACAGTGGTTGTATCAGCACGTACTTCACTTCTACTGGTCGATTTTGATTATAAAAATAACATTCATTTATTGAAACACAAACAAATTAAACCAAAAATATTTCGAAATTGAAATCACACTTCAAACGAAATGAAAATATAATCAAAATAATGAACTCCAACTTCTTCCACTGGACCATTTTGCTGTGACATAAATCACTCTATGACAACAGGTGGAAAAATACCATTGCAAATTTGATCAAAATTATAAATTTAAACATAATAATAATAATAATTGAAAAATTAACCATGATCTGTAAATAGTTTAACACAAAACTCATAAATATTTGTGAAGAAGGAGAGTGATGTGAAAGGCGAGCCACAAGACTGCGTCAGCCGCCCCTCCAATCCCTAACTTGGGCATGGTTTCGCACCCCCACTAAATCCCTCTCCAGAAACCCCCGGATAAGGGCAGAGTGGGTCAGTTGAAATAATTCCTCCCCACTCCTTTTCCTCTTACACATACTACCTCACCACATATCACAATTGTTTCCTATTCTTAATTTCTCACTTTTGCACACCCAAATTTTCATCTTTCCTTCTTAACTATTGGCTCAAGCGCCCTTTTTCTACTTCCTCTGCCATTTCCTTCAAGACCTCTTCAGCGCTGATCCAAAGATACCAATGTCTTTCAACAGGTACTGCACTGATATTCCCATAAACCCTCTACACCCAACCTCCACGGGGTAAGTGGCCATCCTCCATCCATTATCCCTGCACTCAGTGGCCAGATCAGCACATTTTATCTTCTTCCTGTCACTTAAGGGCTTTTCCCTCTTCCCATGGGACAGTAAGTTCAATCATTATGATTTTCCTAGCTGATGCCGTCCATAACACTATTTCCAGCCACAGAAGGTAATGACAATATCAGATGGAAATTCATCACCAATCACTTCCATGTGCCGGATTGACCTTGAATCCCTCTGTGCCATGCCTTGTTCGGCAACTTCCTTTTTGAGCAAACTCAATGTGCTTCCTCTGAGGAGCACTATGGCCTTTGTTTGCCTTTATTCTGCACACCTCTAGGATCTCTGCCTGCTTTTGCTGGACCTGATCATGCTTTCACCTGTCCTTGTACCAAGGCGGTCTTGCATCCAGCCAATATGCGCTTCAGATTTGACTCATAAGGCAAAAATTATCCTCTTTATCATACCACAGAGACACATTTCCAGGGCTTGGAAGGGTGTCATAGTAGGATCTTATTAGAAAACATTGCCTGGCCTGTGGTATCTTAAACAGCTCAGCCTATTGTAAAAACTATTAGATGTACCCTCCCATTCAGTCTAGCACCCTTGCTGCTTCTCGCTGACTGCTCAGATCAAATACCCTTCTTCTTCCATCCTAGTTGCTTCTGTCACTACCATCACACTCCTATGTTTTTAGAGGCAGCTCAGTTTGGGAGCCATCCCCCATCCAAGGCCTGCTCTTCCTGATTGGGTTCTTTCAACAATCTCTTGTTGCTTCAGTCTTGAAACTGTGCTGTTTACAGCCTCCTCTGCCTTCCAAGCATGGCCTGCTAGGTAGGGTAGAGGTACATTGGGTAACCTCGTCGTGGTCGCAATTAGTGGTTCTTGCTCTCAGTGGGGCTCATGGTATGTTGTGTGTGGATCGTGGAGAGTAGCATGAGCCTCTTCATGTGGAGTCTCCACGGTGTCATGCACAATGAGCCATGTGATAAGATGCGTGGATTGATTGTCTCAGAAGCGGAGGCAACTGAGACTTGTCCTCCACCACCTGGATTGAGGTGAGTAACCGCACCACCAATGAGGACCTACTAAGTAGTGGGAATTGGGCATTTCATAAATTGGGAGAAAAAGGGATAACAAAATAAGTACATAAATTAAAACAACTAGCAAATGATAAGTGTATTATTTAATTACACTATAAATCTGCCAACATTTCCGCTGAATTTATCTGGCACAAAAACAATGATTATCTCAATATTAGGGTGACGTTAAACAAATGAGGTGGCAGCATTAAACTGAACAATGAAATTCATACTAAATATAAAAGTACAATTGAACAAATTCATTTATAATAAATTCATCTAGTAAATCACTTTTATATTATCAGAAGTCAAAAACAGTAATAGACAGCTGCAATTACTTTTGCTTCAAAAAAGCTTGAAAAAGACTTCAGAAGTGGTAAGAGGTGTGAGTGGTTAGACATGGGTAGGGTGTAATGAGGGACATTGTTTCCTCTCTGAATGCCTGGAACACTCCATAACCTCTGACCTTTTGCTGCAACAGAGCTAACAACATTTACTGTGACCTTGTATAGGGTGCAGGTCAATCAATTGAAGAATCAAACACACACAAAGACAATTCCAATGTGAACAATATCTCAGCCCTTCTAATGGCTCCTACACTCTACATGACTTTCAAAGATGTTGGATTGTGGTACCGTTCATATTACACAACTGTCTGTCTTGTCACTGAAGTTGTAGCATTTACAAATTACATTTCACTATTGACGAATCCCCGACGACTCTGCCTGAACTCCAAATTACGTTTCACAACAGAGTCCATGATAGAAGTGATACAAGATACGAAAACAAATGCATGATCATATGTTATGCATTTCAGAATATGATGTGTATGTTTTTTAATCGCCTAAATGCATCATACATTTTATTGGTTACAATATGAAAAAGTACCTCCTACTGTAAAATCTAACTATTTGCTTACCTGACTCTCCAAGAGAATTGGCAATTTCTCTCCAACTCTTCTCTTTGTCCACCCGGTTGTGGTACAGTTCAGATGAAACATCAAATAGGCACTGGTGCTTTCCTCAATTTCTTCGGTTCAATGAGACTTTCTTGATTCCGCAGCCATGCTAGTTGATGTTCTGTTGCAGGTATATCAGAACTCCTCCCACTGAAACTGCCCGTGCCCCGTTTCTTGCTCTCTCATTGGCTGTAGGTCAACGCTGCTGTTGTATTCAGTCAAAATATATTTCACATTGCGCGATTTGGAATCGCAGACGGGTCCAGATATTTAACATTCTAGATATCTCGCTTCTCTCAAATTACGTCTTTGATAGTTCATTCATTGCGATCGTCGCCCATGGGAGTGAGCTCCGATTTGCCCACAATTTCAGGCTTTTGTCGGCTAGCGAAAATCAGGCTTAAAATTGTGTAGTGTAAACTCGGCATAAGTTTTATGTGCCTTCCTAACTCTCCTGGACATACAGTATAGATAGACACAACCTACAAATACATAATCTGTAAACAGAGGAGGGCTTTGAAATGTAAACTAAATATAGTTAGTCTACTCATAGTCTACAATGTTTGTGGTCAGTGTAAAGAAATACAAGCAGTCATGTCTCGATGTGGTTCTGCTTTCCACTTATCCAGCCCACATCTGCTGTTTGTAAGCATGGACAAGAGCCATGGAGTTCTAAAAATACACTGTACAACACTGGCCCTTTATAACACTCACTCACCTGGTCACACCTGGTCTTTCTCAGCAATACTAATACTGTAAATCCTGTTGTTTATTGTTCTGTAATAGTCTGCTCCATGCAATTCAATTGTCTGTGCATGTCGAGTCCATTTTGATGGCCACAGGGTTTATCTGCCGCTTTGATATTTCTATGAAATATTTTAATGCCTTTTCCAGGCATTGCAATTGCCAGATTTGTATTGAAACCTGAGTATAATTAAAATCCAAAAGCTCCTGTGGCTTCACAAGCAGTCACATTTCCTTCAGACTCCTTTAAGATTTGGCTTCACCTTATCAAAGTACCTTGATGGCGTGCAACAAAATGGAACATTAGGCAGGCCGTGACTCGATGTGCCTTTTTAAGAATTTGTCAGTTTTTATCTTTATAAAGCATTTAAAAAATGCAGCGGTCATGGCAGGATGCTCCAAAAGAGAGCAATATGCATTACACTGGCCAAAGTCTGTCGTCCTCTAGAGGGTGGTCGTCCCCTAGATATCGAAAGGTGGTGGGGGTGGGGGGCGTACGTCATGCCGGGGGCACCCCGGCCTTAGAGAACGAGGGAGAAATGTGGCAGGGCAGAGGGCGTGATGGGCCGTGATTCCGCACACCCTGCCCCTAATTAGGCTGATTAACCCAAGAAGGATAAAGGCGACCAGAGACGGCAGTGCGACAGAGAGAGTGTTACGGGCAGCTGCCTGACAGCTGTGTGTGTTTGTTTTTTTTTTTTTGCTTAAGTTTATTATTAAAATATTATTTATACCGTTAAGGTTATACGGTTTTCGCCTCCACCTTTCCATTGAACTGTGTTACAGTTCTTTAAGGGTATTTCCCACAGGTCATGTACTGTTTTTAAATAGCTTTTCTATGTAAACATGTGCTACATAGATATCTTCAACTGTTGCACACTTTTCATTATGTTTTTTGACCTGAGACTCCTGCACTTTTTTCCATTCTGTTGATATCCGTTTAACTTTTTTAAAATGCATAATGCATAATACATTCTGCGAGAATGGCCTCTTATAGTGCAAAATGTCAAAGCATGCTGCCAGCCCTCTAATTATATCACCGCTGTTATCTAAACCAACAACAACAAAAAATATGTGTGGATACTTATATTTTAAAATCGGGATAAACTAGATGACCTCACTAATCGAGTTGGCCAACGTGATCCTCCCTACTTTTCATTTTTTCAGACATCGATCTGTTATTTATTTGATTTTTTTTAAGATATCCCAGAGCAGTCTTTGAAAGATGGGTTTCTTTGATTTTTAGGGTGTGATTGAAGATAAGGGTTAGTGCCCACGAAGAGGATGTTTGTTTTAATCCTTTTTTCATATATCACACCTTATGGTGAACTAACATGTGGAAGGAATAGAAAAGGGACTTATTGATTTGTCAGGGTGAAGGTGTTAGGAGACAAAAGGAGCCCACATTCCTTTTCTCTCCTAGGTTCAGGGTCACTTCTTCTCTCTGTGGAAAAGCTTCAAGAATGTTGCCTCACAATAACTAATGAGCTCCTAATAGATCTCTTGCTGAAGTGCTCTTTGAGTCACTGGGAAGGAGAGAGAAAGTAAGAAAATATTTTATTTTAACTTCTGCGGCATTGCCAGGGTTCCATATACTGCCCATGTTTGCTATAATCTCTGGCTGATTTTATATAATCCTGCTTATTACATGGCTACCAAATAAAAGCATTATCAGTCAAAATTTTCTACACACTTGACAAAATTGTCTTGTCTTGAAAACCTTTTGATAAAAACTATTTTTTTTTTTAAATATGTAAATATTAATTTCTGTCTTTTGAATACATTTTTAATCAAACGAATTAAAGGTAATTCAAATTAGTTAATTGAATTAATAGCATATATAAATATTTTCTGGTAAAAGCCCTCAAATAGCAATATTATATAATGATAAAACAATTATAGTTATATTTAAGAATAATAAATATATATTAAAAATGTAATAATGAAAAAGCATTACATTGTGGCATATGAGTAAAGCATTCATAATACAAAACAAAAAGTTGCTTTAGAAGGCAGTATGTTGTTTATTTTCATGTTATTTTCAGTTTTTAATGCATTATTTTAATATAATCACACTATACACACACACACACACACACACACACTGATCAGCCACAACATTAAAACCACCTGCTTAATTTTGTGTAAGTCCCCATCGTGCCGCCAAAACAGCGCCAACCTTCATTTCAGAATAGCATTCTGAGATGATATTCTTCACCACAACTGTACAGAGCGGTTATCTGAGTTACCGTAAACGTTTTCAGTTTGAACCAGTCTGGCCATTCTCTGTTGACCTCTCTCATCAACAAGGCATTACTGTCCACTGAACTGCCACTCACTGGATGTTTTTGGTTTTTGGCACCATTCTGAGTAAATTCTAGAGACTGTTGTATGTGATAATCCAAGTAGATCAGCAGTTACAGAAATACTCAAATCAGCCCGACTGGCACCAAAAATCATCCCACAGTCCAAATCACTGAAATCACATTTTTTCCCCATTCTGACGGAAATGCCTTGTTGATGAGCGAGGTCATGAATGGCCAGACTGACAAAGTCTACAGTTACTCAGATAACCGCTCTGTACAATTGTGGTGAGAAGAATATCATCTCAGATTGGGGGACATACACAATATTAGGCAGGTGGTTTTAATGTTGTGGCTGATAGGTCTGTGTATATATATATATACATTTTGATAAAATCTAAACTTATGTATTTTTTTATGAAGGAGTTGAAATAAAAGTTAATAAAGTTTAGGCATGTCATTATTTTTGGTCACTACATATTTCCTATACATTCAAATGTATGTCACTGTTATTCTAACATATGGAAAATATTAGTAATAAAGATTGTGTAGTTGTGTCCAAAGTTGTGTTTTGATTGGTAGTGTAAATGCACATGAAATATTAATCTGAGTTAAAATATTTGTTTTTATAAGAGAACAAAGAGACCACCTAATAATATCAGAGACGTGAAAGTAGCACAGCAGGAAATAGATTGCTTGGCAGGAACAACGATCATTTAAAGAGTTTAGTGGTCATTATACAAAAAAAAAAAAATAATAATAATTGACCGCAGATTGCCCCAATTAACCAATCCGAATCAAGTGTTCTAGAGGGCCATATCATATGTAGTAGCCTAATTCACAGATATCAAATCTCTTGTCAATTGCAATATGGCAACTCCAAATTAAATCAGTAAAACTAAACAACAAATGTATTGTAATAAGAAGTGAAAATATATGCCTGATATCCAACAATGTCCTTGATTGCACACACACACACACACACACACACATGGAATTGATCCAGGTTTCCCCTAGGACTGATTCATACATATTTTAAAAGTGAATATAGTCATTATCATCACTGGCTGACTCTCTGTTTGCAGTCTTCGCATTTGGTTTCTAGTTATATGACACAAATTTACAGGCTCACGTCCAGTGTTGATAGTGAAATTACAGTGTTTGTCAGTGCGATGGTAAAATTACAGTACCGACTGTGTTTGTACACATTGTTGATGGCTGAATAAATAGAACATTAGAGTGGTTATGTAAAATAGGAAAACAATACGTTTTAGAGCATGTGGATGTCTGAAACTTGTGTATATCAGGGTACTCATGAATCTAGAATAAAATGCAGCTGTTTATTGCAGTGTAGTGAGGTAAGACTCATTGTGAGATTAACACTTATCCACCTACAGAACTGCCGTCATCTCTGATGGGCTGATGGGTTTTATATCAGTTCATGAGTCACTCAATCTCTGAGAAACATTGCAACCAACCCCTTCCAAATAGCACTGCACACAACAGATTATCTAATTCAAAGCCTCATTGTAGCTCTTTAAAGTATAATGGATGTGATCTATTTTCTAGGATTGCCTGAAATCTCCATGATATCTCCTCCTTTAAAGGGACAGTTCACCCAAAAAGAAAATGTTGTCATAATTTGTTCACTTTTATGTTGTTCCAAATTTTTGGAACACAAAAGGTGAAAATGTAATGATAATTCAGTTCAGTCCTGTTGGCTGAATTCAATAATTTCAGTATATAGGGATCTGTGTGTGATCCAATTGCAAAGTAATACATTACTTTAATTTAATTACTTTTTAGTCACAAAGTAGTGTCACACATTACATTCTAAATTCTTGCAATCAGATTACATTTACTGACCACGTTTACAAGCACTTAAGAAAATGGTTTATTCCAGGGTTTTTGAAGAAAGCAGCATTCTGTAAACTAGACTGCCAGTTTCCATACGCCATTAAAAGAAAGCAGTTTAACACAACTGGGTTTCTCCTGGAGAATGCAGTTTACCGTTTCCATGTAAACACATAAGCAGCGTTCTAGCCAATTTTTGAGGAGTTTGCATATGCGTGGAACAGACAAGGATAACTAATGTCATAGAATGGAGCCCAACAGCAAGTCAACAGAGTGGAAAGAGTTCAGTACACTGGGAAAATCACATATACTATAAAGCAGTGTTTCTCAACTGGTGAGTCACGACCCAAAAGTGAGTCTGAGGTCTATTCATGCTGGGTCACGGTCAGCAGGGAAAGAACGATGCCATGGTTCTCCCATTGAAGATTTTTAGGTGGCCGTCCAAGTGATAGAGATTATTTAATGATATTATAATATTTAATGAAGAGATTATTTAATAATAAGATTATTTAATAATAATCTCACATTTAGCTAAAGGATTCTCATTTGCAGTGCGATATTTTCGCGGTGCGATTAAAACTTTCATGCGAGTGTAACGGTACCAGCTCAGGCTAATGATCTGCTCTGCTCTCTGACATCAACTGGGCTTCCCTCGATATTGCAGTGTGCAGACCTCTAAACTGATGTGACCCATTTAAATTCTATTGAGACTTTTCTAGTTTAAAGTGTTATGGAGGAAGTCAAGTCAAACCTCTCAAACAGTAGGCAGCCCTGACATGCCAAACAGCACTGAGGAAAAGAGCAACACTGTGCCATGTGCTTAAAAAAAATGATTCTTTACACGTCATCACCTTTACAAAACTGTTTCACAATTTTACAGGAGTAAATATACTGTTATATTTTGACAAAATATTATAATTTCAAATGAAATAATCTAAAGGTAGGATCTATTAGACCTCATTTTTGTATCAACAGTGGCAGTTGTAGTTAAAGTTTCAAAAAGTGTTTCTACTATACTATTATTATTATTATTATTATTATTATTATCCTACTGTTATTTAAGACTAGCTACACTGACCTAACCATGATAATGAGGAGCCTTTCCTCCTGTGATATTCTTTTTGAATGATGTTTGAAATTAGGAAACAAACGGGATAATAATGGGCTTATAGCCTATAAATAAATATTCTCTTCAATTATGAAAGGGGGGGAGAGAAAACGTCCTGTAGCTTTTGTTGTTGACATCAACAACAAAAATAATGTAATTGATGCATGCCCTTATACTTGAAAACCATGAACAAAACTATGCAACATAAACGGAAATGCATACATTTTCTGAAAGATTTTCTGCAAGATGCACGAGCCTATGCAGTTAATAGAGTGTATGTCTAGCTACACAGCATCTCGTTCCTTCTAAGGGAATCAAGGTTACGCACAGAAACTTTGTTGCATATGAATGCTTTGGGAAGGATATACATTCATGCCATGCACACAGTAGCAGCCAGCTGTCTAAGCCTGTGTGGCAAGCATAAAGTGGTGCACAAGTGAGCTAAAGCATCTGAATAAAATAAATTATGGATTTACTCCTGTTCCAACAGAGAGAACCTGGGAAGAACGAGTCAAACCGAATCAATAAAGTTATCAATCAATCCATCAAACCCTCATCTACATTATAAAATCTAACAAATGTATGCGGAGTGGACCACCTTGTGCCATAAAAATGTCCTCCAAGAATGCACCTCTAGCCAAACTGGGGATAGCATATGTAACCTTTCATGCTCCTCTGACTCATATGGGGGTGGAGAGAAAGACTGTAAATTAATGGTCTGCGAGCAAAATGACGTAGAAATGACCCTGAGCAAATAACTCAAACAAGGTCTTAACACAACCTTTGAACACCCTGAAATCAAAATCCAGCAAGATCCATACACAAGGGATTGATCGACAGGGTATGCAAATCACAGACTCTCATAAATGATGCCAATGCCACCAGCAGGGCCATTTTTAAGTGTCAGAACACCCCTAACACAATAAATAAATCCCATAAAGGGAAGCGGACTGATGAAAAGATCTAAGCCTGTTTACCCCACGCATAAAACGAGAGACAAGAGAATGTCTACCAACAGAGCCTCCATTGATTAGCGCATGTTCAGCCGCTATAGCGGCAACATAGATTTTAGGAATTGACGGGGTAACCCCGGCCCCAACACGCTCCTGCAAATTTTCAGCACTGTAATGACAGGGTAGTGAACTGGATTTTCACTTCATGCTGTACACCAAGAAGCAGGAAAAAAATGCCACTTGTTGCCAAATGTTCTCGAAGGGAGAACATTTCCCATTCGGAATATCGCTAGATTCCTGCATATTGACAGTACACGAGCTGGAGACATGCGCACCTGCATCACCCACGAGTCTAGCTCGATACTTAGAGACATAATCTGTTGTCATGGCAACAGGATACTCTTGTCTTGGTTCATTTGCAGCCCTAGATCTAACACCAACCAATCATCGAGATAATTAAAAACGTGACACCTTGAAGCCTCAAGGGTGTCAGAGCTACATCCATGCATTTCGTGAAAGTGTGTGGTGCCAGAGTTTGTCGGAATGGAAGGAGGCAAAATTGGTTTTGGAGGCAAAAGCGAATCGGAGAAAGCACCTGTGCTTCGGTGAAATCTGAATATGGAAATAAGCGTCCTTTAATCTATTGCCAGAAACCAGTCCACCAGCTGTACTTGTGACACTATTTGCTATTTGTCTGTGCCAACATTCTGAGTTGACATTTCATTAGAGTGAAAATCAAAGTCTCAAATCCAGAATGGGATGCAAGCCGCCATGATATATCCATGATCTAACCATGATCTATTGTTTGAATTACCCATTCCAAAACATTCTGCCAAGTCACCAGACGGGTAGACAGAGGAATTAATGCATGGCTCTCTCCTGTAGCGTAATGTGTAACCACTAGATGACACACTTGGCTTACTTTGGCAACTGTTCTACAATCAACAGCACAGCAGAAGGAGGCCCCTGTGCCTTCACTACTGTGGCTGATTGAATTCAAGTAAATAATGTTTTGCCTGTATTATATCCAGGCATGTATAAAAAAACACTCTGAAGTATCTAGCGCAGGGACACTCATGGAATAAAACATCTTCCCTGGCATGTTGAATGGAATAATGTAGGGAGAATTGCCTTTATTATATCTAGGCATGTATAAAAATCACCCTGAAGTGTATATACAGCAGGAACGTTCATTGATAAAATCTCTTCCCTGGCATTTTGAGCAGGGAAGAGTGTGTGAACATGGGGGATATTGGGAACAAACTGGTCATCCACAACAACCCCAGCATTCCTTTGGGTGGACAGCGTGTGGTGATTGTGACTGTGTGTTTGGTGTACACTAGTTGAACATTGAATTCTGTTATGCATGTCTCGAGACCCTTGGTCATGTAGACAGAGGCTGAATTTGGGATGCAATCTCTCAATGTTCACTCCCCATTGCAAGCTGCAGGAGGAAGCTGAACTATATTCTGGTTATCGGGCTTTCGATGCATGTACAATGGTGAACTTATCCCGATACAGACCAAAGGGTAAACAGGGGAGAAATGGATATGTTTATATGGTCCAGTTCTGTTCACTAGGTGGCTCACCTTTAGTTACACAGCAAGCTCCGTAAGGCTAGTGTGTAGACCTATATTTATTGTACTTTGAGTTATATTAGGCATGCCCCGAGACCCTTGGTCATGTAGGCAGAGGCAAACTGAGCTGAAAATATGTAATTTTAGTGGGGAAGCTGAGCTAAACTGGTCTACCAGTTCACGTGGGGGGAGCATTTGCTAACCTCGATTCGTAGGAGGCGGCACAAAGTCCATTGTCTATCACCCTCGCAAACAAAAGCATCACCTTTTTTTTCATTCCCCAGCGCGAGCCGCATGGGGAAATCGAGGGAAAGTCTAAACGAATCTGGTGAACTCAAAAAGGCACTCCTTAACGTGATGTGCGTGATTGGACTGTAAAACCATTGTATGTAGATCCAATAGCTCTCAGAAAAGAGTGACATTCATGCTGCCATTGTAAAATCGAGCAGAGATAGCAGTGCACATCTGTTCTCTTGCCAGAACGCCCGCGTGATCAATGAAACGGACAAAAGAAAGAGTCACTCAGCACACCCTGGTTTCGAACTTGCGACTCCAGGGGTGATAGTTAGAATCAATACTCGCTGAGCTACCCAGGCCCCCAAACAGGTGGAAATTTTAAGTTTTTAACTCTTAAATAAAATCATTAATAAACTATGTTAAAAGTGTTGATTCCAATACTTTCAATTGGTAACTGAAAACTAGTACATGTATTACTGCATATTGCTGCATCCATGTTTCTAAGTATCAGTATCAAGTACCAATACCAGTACCAAGTACATTTATGCATTTACATTTATGCATTTAGCAGATGCTTTTATCCAAAGTGACTTACAGTGCACTTATTAATCCCCCCGGAGCAACCTGGAGTTAAGTGCCTTGCTTAAGGACAATGGTGGTGGCTGTGGGGATTGAACCAGCAACCTTCTGATTAACAGTTTAACAGTTATGTGCTTTAGACCACTACACCACCACCACTCCAAGTGGGCTTCCATTTTGGCAACATAAACACAAATTACAGATTTAACTTTAGTGCTAGAGTGCTAGAGTAAATGGGATCAATGTTGATTTCATGTTTACTTTAACGATATACAATTGAGTTTCTGATTTTCCTCATAACTTTTTGTCTTAATAACAGAACACTAACAAAATATGACTATTTGGTTAAATTCAGTTGTGTATGCATATTATTAATAATATTTTTTTTTCTGCTAAACTTTGGTACATATTGTGTTTATAAACGTTGAAATGCATCTTGGCATCTTTTACACTTTTCACCGGAAATTTCTCATTCGTGCATATTTGTGAAACAGAAAGTAACCCTGTAAGATTTGGCTGAAATAAACTGAAAATTGAAAAAAAACACCTTTATTTCCCCAAAGTGTGAAAGAAATTAGTCAAGGAACTAAAAGTACAGGACGTGTGATATTGCATCAGTCATGGAGAGAGAGAGAGGTTGTTTTGAAGTAATTGTTTTTTTTTTTTAATGAAGCTGGTAGTTTGGAGTGCGGTTCCTTTACAATCGCGTAACTCACTGTTTAACCACCACAGTACGCTGCATCATTGGAGACATTAAAATTCTAGTCACTTTTATCTACCCCTATTTTTTCAGAACGCTTTCTGCAAAATCCTGGAATAAGCCGTTTTCTTTAATGCATGAAAACAGTCAAAGTCTTGGCAGAATGAAAGACTACTTTAATAGGTACACCTGTATACCTACTTATTCATGTGATTGTCAAATCAGCCATTGGTGCGGCAGCAGTGCAATGCATAAAATCATTCAGATACAGGTCAGGAGCTTCAGTTAATGTTCATATCAACCATCAGAATGGGGAAAAAATGTAATCTCTGTGTTCTCGACCGTGACATGATTGTTGGTGCCAGGTGGGCTGGTTTGAGTATTTGTGTAACTGCTGATCTCCTGGGATTTTCATGCACAACAGTCTCTAGAGTTTACTAAGAATGGTGGCAAAAACGGAAAACATCCAGTGAGCGGCAGTTCTGCAGACTGAAGTACCTTTTTGATGAGATAGGTCAACGGAGAATGGCCGGACTTGTTTTATCTGAGAGAAAGGCTGAAGTAACTCAAATAACCCCTCTACAAATGTAGTGAGCTGAATAGCATCACAGAATGCACAACACATCGAACCTTAAGACAGATGGGCTACAACAGCAGAAGACCACAACGGGTTCCACTTATGTCAGGCAAGAACAGAAAGGTGAGGCTGCAGTGAACATTAACTGAAGCTCCTGACCCGTATCTGCATGCATTTTATGCATTGGTCTGCTGCCACATGATTAGATAGTTGCATGAAAAAGTAGGTGTACAAGTGTTTCTAATAAACTGCTCACTGAGTGTTTATGGAATGAAAGATATAGAAAAAGTTGGCAAACAATGCTTTTGGAAAATGCACCACTTGTTGACTCGTCATTTTAGAGACAGGTTTTGTTATTGTTCTGCTCCAGTCAGATTGTATACGAAAGTGTGGAATACATATTCAGATTGACACAGTTTCCCCTCATTGCGGTTACCAGCTTGGATTTTACAATGCAACACTTATCACCACCAGACTCAGTGAGTTGAAGAGGAAAACCTCAATTGTTTCTCTTCAAATGGATAAAGTTGGTCTTTGTCCCAGACTGACTGTTAAAATTCAGCAGAACCCCATGAAAAAGGGGCACTATCTCTAGACTAATTGGCTCAGTGATGGATACAGGTTTATGAGGGGCAACGGCTACAGCTGTAACTCAAAGGGTTACTAGGGAGAAACAGAGAAAAGAATTCTCTCACCTTTGAACTTTAACCTCTGACCTTTAACCAAAGTTGTGATTAAATTAACAAGTAAATGGATTTACTACATCTGGTGCTGGTTTGTGCAGCTTAAATGGTTTGTTTGCCCAAACAGGAATATTTGGCTATTATTCACTCAATCTCATGCCGTTCCAAACCTGAATGATTTTCTTTCTTATGCAGAACACAAAAGGAGAAATTTAAAAGATACGGTCAATTTCTTCGGTTCAATTGAACTAAAAGTATCATAAAACGCGTCCATGCAGCTTGTGCTTCTTATTATAGTTCTTCTGAAGGCATATGTTGGGTTTGGATGAGTAATATCCTTAAATTTAAATCAGTTTTCAATGATAATCTTAACTGTGATGGTCACTATAAATGTATATACTATTGCTAGCGCTGCATAATAAACGTGATCTCATGAGAATTTTTAAGCAAACACACATTCTCTTACATTTGCATAGACATTGAAACGTACAATATTGTCGGATTGACAGCATCTAAACTTCCTCATTTTACATATTAACGCCTATAGAAATGTTTTTAAATGTTTTGAATAATTCATAGAATAAAGTTAATTCAAATAGGTTTATTAAATAACATTTTATAATTTAAACATCAAATGAATCCATATATTTGTTAGCTATAATCCAAATCTTCAGACTGCTTTCTTTTTTGTAAAAACAGACCCAATTCAAGCCTTTTATTCAACGATCTCCATCTCCATCTGCCGTCAACCTGTGTTGGCTGGTTTTGTTTTCAAAATAAAAAATTTGCTGCCCCAAAAAGCATTACGACTAGCCGTTTTATGACAGTGATGTTGAATGCTCAAGTGTCCCCTGACCTTAGCAAGATGCCATATTCTGCGATGTACATATTTAAATGAGATATGACAGCACCGTTATGGAGTGCATCAGGAGAAGATTTACTGCGATTAATAATTTAAATATCACTCTCTATCTCACACAAAGCTATTGTATGCTGTCAGAGAGCACATTGGATGCAGTGCAAAAACCTCTCATGTCTGTAATTGTTAGAGTCTCAGCCACTATGAAAGACAAAAAAGACATCCATTTATGAAAATCAACAAAAGCACTGAGCATTGTATCCAGAGAGGAGAGTGGAATGAGAAAATGAATATGAATGTGCTTGACTTGTAGTGCTGCTTCAGTGAGAGTGTATCTGGCGGTACCACTCATCTACGATAATAACCCAGCTTTAGCATATCTGTATGACTAAGGGATATCACTCTGCGAGTGGAACGATAGAGAAAACACCCATCAACTCACAGAAAGGCATACTTACTCAGCTACACAGATGGGCAGCAACCTGGTTTGTTTTATTCAGCAATGTCTGTTACCTTTGGAGAATTTGGCATATATTAATAAAGTGAGCGCTTTAATATTATTTTTTATTTCCGTATCTCTGAATAAAGGCATTCTCACGTCAACTCTGGTGTGCCTGAACTGACCCATAAGATTAACCGGTCTGTTTCTTTGCTGCTGTGCCTTCAAAGGGATAGTTCATCCAAAAATGAAAATTCTCTCATCATTTACTCACCCTCATGCTATCCCAGATGTGTATGACATTCTTACTTCTGCTGAACAAAAACAAAGGTTTTTAGGTAAATATGTCAGCTCTGTAGTTCCTCACAATGCAAGTGAATGGGTTCCAAAATTTTGAAGCTCAAAAAGCACATAAACCAGCATAAAAGTAATCCATAAGACTCCAGTGGTTAACTCTACAGTATATCTTCAGAAGCGATTTGATAGGTGTCGGTGAGAAACAGATCAATATTTTAGTCCTTTTTACAATACATTCTCCTCCTTGCCCATTTTGTTGCAATATGCATGAAGAATGTGAATCATCAAACACAAATTTCTGAAAATATGGATTTTACCACTGGAGTAGGGCTTGGAGTTAGGGAAGAAATATGTTCAAGATATTTGAATTAAAAAATATTGTGATTTCCCATTACCTTGCCAACCCCCATGGTTGAGGGATCTGTGAATATTATTGCTTTATTGATTTTACTCTAAATCTCCATTTCACTTTCACATCTGAAAGTCACATATTGTGCCTGTTTAGTTTCACTTTCACAACTGGAAGTGAAAGTTATCATGAAGATTTAGAAAAAAAGGACTTGAATATTATTCTGGGAGGAAGGGAACGTCCTCATAATCATAAACCGCCTGGGTGTGGGTGCGTTTGTGCCACAGTTGGGCGCGCAGGGGCGGGGGGCCCACCTCCGCAGTGCCATGCCTGCCGTAATTGCATGGTGTCCGGCGATCGTGATAACGATGGCCGTAAACACCGGGTTTGTGACCCATTTTCTTTCAGAAAATGTGGGTACCGCAGCCCCTTGGGCATGCGGCGAAATGAAAAGAAATGGCAACAAAAGATACTCCTCCCGGCTCATTCCCTGGAATGTTGTGTTCTTCTTACCAGTTCCAGGTGCCTCCACGTCCCTGGTTTAGTCCCCTTTCATCCCCTAGAAGTCTTCCTTGGGTTCTTGGTGGCGGGTCATGAGACGGGGGGCATCTTTTTCCTGCGGGTGGCTCTATGCCAGGGACGCCCCTGGTGATGAGCAGACAGGGTGCGGGATCTTGATCCGCACCGGGTCAGGAAATGTTGAATAGCCTCCATCTGCTTCTTAACCACCGAGAACTGCTGGGCAAAGTCCTCGACGGTGTTGCCGAATGGGCCAACCTGGGAGATGACGTAAGCTTAGAGGCCCTGGATGGGAGTCTCGGACGGTTCTGCCAGGTGGCGCCGTTTTGCAGGCACAGGTGCACCGCAACCGCCTAGTGAGAGCGGAGGAGCTTAGAGATAGTGTCCGGGCAGTAAAAGGTGCCTGCCATGACCTCGAGAGCCTCCTCATACACCTCCGTGAAGAAAAGGGGTGGGGCGCGGCCGTGAGCAGCGCTCCGAGCACAGGAACCAATCGTCAAGCCGCGAGGGTTGTGCGTATGTCTGGGGGAGTGGCATGCAAAACCACTCACCAATTCCCATTAGCCAGCCAATAAACTCCAGCCACTCATTTCTTATTGGGATATTTCAGAAGGGTATGCAGAGCGGCAGGTCATACACACTGCCAGTAATGAAAGGCTTGGTAAACTTTCCCATATTTTGCTCTTATAGTTCTTTTGGTTTTTAAGAATAATATCTATTCCAGTTCCACCCTATTACTCGTGATGTTTGGGCGTGCCAAATTGGTGAACACTGAACAGACATTTGAGAAAATTCAGAATTAGTTGTTTTGCAACTTATTTTCAAAAAAGTTATTTTTTCAAAAGAGAAAATTACAAGTCACAGTATGTTAGTACATCAATAACTTTTTTTTTTTTTTTTTTTTCAAAAGATCAAGAATTTGATTTCTCATAATTGGTCCAATCCCTTTAAATCTGGGAAATATCATATCTTTTTTGAAAAAATTCAGACAACAGCTGTCAACTTAATAATCATCCTAGTCAGTATACCACAGAGATCAGGCCAATCTGTATTCATTCTCTGTGAGCACTTTTATAGACTTGTTGAGCTTGACAGTAAAACTTTCGTAGCCTCTGGCTAGTGTCACATTAGCCTCATCCTCAAAGACAAAAGCATTTTAAATGGGAATGTCCCTTTGGAATCCTGAAACAAAGAAGCGCAGTAACGTCTGAAGCATGATTGAGGAGACATTAATAGTCCATTGTCCATTTTAATGTGGATGGTTGGAGTCAAGTTTGAAGGGTCCTTTTGTGTGGCTGTTGCGTTCTGTCATTGTCCTCCACATTTTTTGTTATATGTGTTTCTGTGCACTGGCATTTGGAGTGGGTGTTGGATTTGACAGCCCCAGCGTTGAGAGAACAGTGGATTGGATAGGACTGCTCACACAGACAGTGGGGGAGGGAAAGAGTAGAGAACGTTTTTGGTGTTTAAAATGACTAGAAAAAACAATAATCTTTTATACAGATGAGGAGTCATTTGAAACCTACACTATGATGTCAGACATGAAATGGACAGCATCATAAGCAGACTCATTCAAATCAAATCAAATCAAATCAAATCACTTTAATGTCACACTACTGTGTACACGAGTGCAACAGCAGGTGAAATTCTTGTGTGCAGTTCCGAGTAGGGCTGCACGTTTTCAAGTTTTTCATTAACCGTTAACCGAGGCCCTTAACGGTTAATACTCGGTTAACCATAGTGTGCGCCAGGGATGGAAATTAACTTTTTTGTCCACCGGCTACTGTGGATTTCAAAATCTACCAGCCACTTTCTTGTTTTTAACCGACAATGTGTAACTGCATGTGAAAATTAATACTACAAGATCTACAATACTTAAGCCGTTTATTTAATCTCAAGTCTCAATGAAATACTGGCATTTTCTCTTTCTCTCTTATAGCCTACACACACAATCCATGAACTGATATTCATTTCAGTTCGCATACGAGGAAAACACAATGTTACGGACGTGAGCGCTCTGAAAGCGGCACTGAAAGATGCTTTAAAACTTCCACAGAGACATCAAACAGAAAGCACAAAACCTTTCTTTAAAGTGAATTTCGTTTTGTATTAATTGTGTCTTAATTTTAATCAATGTTTCATCAACCAATTGCCTGGATTTAATAAATAAGAATTAAATATAGCAGACGATATAATCACGAAGCGGAGGCGCCGGCGCGTGAACTGGAGCTCGTCTCATAAATGAACCGAAACTCAGTGTATAAGGTAGCCTTGCCTCACAAATAATTCAAAACTAAAGAAAACAGACACAGACTGCTCTCTGCTTATGTAATCCGTAAGAAATGTGCATTTCTCTCTGGTGCGTTACTGCGAAGACCGCGAGTCAGCATCGTCAACTTCATCTTTGCAAATGACACGGACAAAGAAAAGACTTGTTTATTAATAAATAATTAAAATATCTCCTTGCTATATTTTACATATTCATAATCATTACTTTTGCCGGTTCTTTGTGACAGATTTTATGAGCTTTATTGGCAGCGCCACGCCGCCACCCTTACATGAGCGCGTCACTGCACCCACCAGAATAGCCCTGTTTTTTTGTTAAGGATTTGTTTACTGTGTGTGTGATTCATTTAATGGAAAGCACACTCACTGAGTTGTCTTGCTAATCAGTGTCTCCTCGTTTATTCAGGCTCTGGTGGTGCAAAAATATATTACAACTAAATTCAATGCACGCCATTGACGCCACTTAACCGAGCAAAATGTTTCACTCGGTTACGCAATTTTTAACAGTTAATCGGTTAATCGGTTAACCATGGACACCCCTAGTTCCGAGCAACATTGCAGTAATGACAGTGACGAGACATAAACCACTTTACAATAACAACATATTTACACAACACAATTTACATAACAAATGTACACATACCTACACAACAATTTACATATCAAATGTACACAATACACACAATGTAGAATACACATACACTAGATAAGGGTATAAATATATATATACACTAACTGAATTGGGAGCGAGAATATATTGACAGAATGAGGATTAATAAAGTGCAGTGCTGATTGTAGATCGTGAGAGATCATGTGTTCAAAAGTCTTATTGCTTGTGGGAAGAAGCTGTCATGTAGTCGGGTGGTGCGGGTCCTGATGCTGCGATACCACCTGCCTGATGGAAGCAGTGAGAGCAGCCCATGACTCGGGTGGCTGGAGTCTTTGATAATCCTCAGAGCTTTATTCACACACCGTCTGTTATATATATCCTGGAGGGAGGGAAGCTCACCTCTGATGATGTTTCTGGCAGTTCGCACCACCCTTTGCAGGTCTTTGCGGTTGTGGGCGGTGCTATTGCCGTACCAGGCGGTGATGCAGCCAGTCAGGATGCTCTCAACAGTACTGGTGTAGAACCGTGTGAGGATGTGTTGGTTCATTCCAAACTTCCTCAGCCGTCTCAGGAAGAAGAGGCGCTGGTGAGCCTTCTTCACAACAGCCTCAGTGTGGACGGACCATGTGAGTTCCTCAGTAATGTGGACACCGAGGAACTTGAAGCTGCTGACTCTCTCCACCGGTGCTCCATTAATGGTGATGGGGCTGTGTTCTCTGTCTTTCTTCCTGAAGTCCACCACAAGCTCCTTGGTTTTAATGACGTTGAGGGAGAGGTTGTGCTCCTGACACCAGCGTGTCAGAGTGTGCACCTCCTCTCTGTAGGCTGTTTCATCATTGTCAGTGATCAGACCTACAACCGTCGTATCGTCAGCAAACTTAATGATGGCATTGGAGCTATGTGTCGCCACACAGTCATGTGTGTAAAGGGAATACAGGAGTGGGCTGAGAACACAGCCCTGCGGGGCTCCAGTGTTGAGGGTCAGTGATGAGGAGATGTTGCTGCCCATTCTAACCACCTGACATCTGCCTGACAGGAAATCCAGGATCCAGCTGCACAGCGAGCTGTTTAAGCCCAGAGCCGGGAGTTTCTCATCAAGCTTGGAGGGCATTATGGTGTTAAATGCTGAGCTGTAGTCTACAAACAGCATTCTCACATACATGTTCCTTTTTTCCAGGTGGGATAGAGCAGTGTGTATTGTAGATGCAATAGCATCATCAGTGGAGCGGTTGTTACGGTAGGCAAACTGCAATGGGTCCAAAGAGGTGGGCAGAACAGAGCAGATGTGATCTCTGATCAACCTCTCAAAGCATTTGCTGATGATGGGGGTGAGGGCAACAGGACGGCAGTCATTTAAGCAAGTGATTTTGGCTTGCTTCGGTACAGGCACAATGGTTGATGTTTTGAAGCATGTGGGGACTACAGACAGGGAGAGGGACAGGTTGAAAATGTCCTTAAAAACACCAGCCAGTTGGTTCGCGCATGCTCTGATGACGCGGCCCGGAATGCCGTCTGGACCCGCGGCTTTGCGAATGTTCACCCGTCGAAAGGATCGGGTTACATCCGCAACAGACACGGAGAGTGAACCATCAACTGTAGTATCGGCCTCGAGTGCTCTCTCCGCGAGGGCGGTGTTGTTGTTATCCTCGAAACGAGCATAAAAAGTATTAAGCTCGTCCGGGAGAGAGGCAACGGTGTTCATGGTGGAGTTTTTATTCTATTTATAGTCCGTGATGGTGTTAATTCCCTGCCACATACTTCTGGAGTCAGTGGTGTTGAACTGTCCTTCAATTTTGTGCCTGTACTGGCGTTTGGCTGCGCTGATGGAGTTACGGAGGGCATAACTGGCTTGTTTACGCTCCTCCGTGTTCCCGGAATTAAAAGCGGTGGTCCGCGCAGTAAGTGCCGCGCGAACATCGCCGTTAACCCAGGGTTTCTGGTTGGGGTAGATCCGTATAGTTTTCTTCGGAACAACGTCCTCTACGCACTTCCTGATGAAACACGTTACGCTATCAGCGTAAACCTCGATGTCGTCATCGGAGGCAGACCGGAACATCTCCCAGTCCGCGTGATCAAAACAGTCCTGTAGCGCAGAGTCTGATTGGTCCGACCAGCACTGGATCATTCTGAGGGCGGGTGCTTCCTGTTTCAGTTTCTGCCTGTAAGCGTGCAGAAGCAGAACGGAAGAGTGGTCGGATTTGCCAAATGGTGGGCGGGGGAGGGATTTGTAGCCATCCCGGAAAGGAGAATAGCAATGATCCAAAACCCGGTCCCCTCGTGTGTTGAAGCTGATATGTTGGTGCTATTGTTTTAAAGTTGGCTTTGTTGAAGTCCCCGGCAACAATGAACGCAGCCTCAGGGTGCGCGGTTTCCTGCTCACTTATACTGCCATACAGTTCCCTAAGTACCCGGTCTGTGTCGGCTTGTGGGGGGATGTACACAGCAGTGATAATGACCGCTGTGAATTCCCTCGGTAGCCAGAATGGTCGACACAGAAGCATGAGATATTCCAAATCAGGAGAGCAGAAAGACCTGATAAAATGTACATTCCTCTGATCACACCATGATTTGTTGATCATAAAACATACACCTCCACCTCTGCTTTTACCTGAGAGGTCTTCCGCTCGGTGCACAGAGAAACCCGTGGGAGTCTGGAATCTCCGCGGACATCTAGGTTTCCGTAAGACAGATAACGCAGCATTCTCTCGTTGGAAGGAGATCCGCGCTCTCAGCTCGCAGAGCTTGTTGTCCAGAGACTGAACATTTGCCAGTAGCATACTGGGTAGCGGCTAGCGGGGGCGATTTGCGCGACATCTTAATCTGATGAGAACGCCGGCTCTTTTTCCTCTTTTCCTTCTGCGTTTCCGCGGCCGGGCAGCCCAAACAAAGGGCTCCACTGGCGTGTTTGTAAACCGCGGGTCGGCATTGAGGAATGTGAAGTCCGGTTTTCGGTGTGTGATTGCCGAACCAATGTCCAAAAGCATTTGTCTGTCGTACACAATAAGGCAGACAACATCCAAGACAAAAAAACACAGAACTGTAAACAAAACAAACAATAAACTGCAGTGTTTTGACGGAGCTCGCGACGCAGCAGCCATACTCGGCGCCATCTTGAGTGGATGTGAGTTCATTAACTCCCAATGGTGAATGAATTGAGAAAATTTATCAGCCATAAATATTTCTGTCAGTACAACTGTATTTGTACTGTATTTGCATTCAAATCTATTCATATTTAGCTATTTTTCTTTCTTTAGTATCAAACATTGCAGGGCATTGTGTCACTTACAGCCTAATAAACAGTTTTGCCCATTATGTTCTTGATTCGTCATATTTTCGTTTAGTTTTTGCTTTTGAATGTATACGCATCACTTATGTCCTTTACATCATATAAAAAATGGTTGAATTACATTTCTTGTGACTTAATCCATGCAATTTGACTAGTAAATCCATTTTATTTACTTGCCAAAGATATTTTTTATTTGCATATGGTGGCTGACGTGTGTATTTTGAATTGTCATTTCTCCAAAGCAATTATGAAAAATCAGCTTTGTGTGTCTCAGACTAGAGTTCTTTGAAGGTGAAGGCTTACCTTCCTATTCCGTTGAACTCATGTAGGACACTGTGTTCCATATTAAGCCCCAGGAATAGCGCTGCACTCTGTACTGTTCCCTGAACAGTGCAGACACTATGATTCACCCTTACACCTCAGACTGGGTCTGGTTCCGCAGATGGAGCGGAGCAATGTGTCTTTCTAACCATAGTAGCTAGATGAGTCATGTTGTTGCGGTTCCCTTATTAGATCATATACTGCTGCAGACCCACACTGAATCTGCGGCTGCAGACTTCCAGAGATCGAACGGCCTGTGGCCCAACTACTGTAGGATCATGTGAGCCCAGGGGTGCTCATTAGGGGGAAAACAGGGGATCGCTTTCAGGGCCCAGCCACTGAGGGGGGCCCAACTGAGATGGATCGACACCCCCGGTAGTGCTACAACGTATGGAGATTGCGCACGCATTTCCCACAACAAATACTGGCACTCCAACATATAACGGCACACGCATCCCCATCCCTCACCCCATGCTCAGCTTGACTGAAGGGGGCTCATTAGATATAAGTTTTCAGGGGCCCAGTTGGGAGTTTGGGCAGCTTGAGTGAGCCCCAGTGCAAAGACACTAGATGCTTTATGCTCGGTCACAGGACAATTCTTTGCTGCAAGTTTGTGAATGGGAAAAAAGACAGATAGACAGAAGAAATTGTCTATGTTTTTGATTATGTCACAGCATTGGCTGAAATTTCCCCTGAATCACTGTAGTGCAGTATTATACCAAAATGCATAAGTAGTCATAATCTAAAGTCAACCGGTCATTATCTCAAAATAAACCTGACAGTGTGGTCATGTATTACATTGAAGAGGTTTATTTTCCAAAAATGACCAACTGCCTGTAGATTATCCCACTTATTTCATGGCTACATACCCAATAAATATAAATTAAATAATTAAATGGGTATGATGATTTGAGTTAAAATAACATTTTGCTAGAAGACTTGGTCTCCAAAAACAGCTGTATTCAATCTCCGGTTTACATCAGAATTCTAGTGTTTATATTGCAAAAATGACCACCTGACTGCTCAATATCCCTCTTATTAAAAGACTACTCGCCAAATGAATAAATAAATGGTCATGAAACTGATTTAAGTTTAAATTAATTTGCTTTCTTACATCATCGAGGCTGTCTCGTTTCAGAAAAGTGAATAGGAACACTACGAATGCAACCTCCAAATGCAACCTTCTTTCACAGGAATTCAGAGGATGCATGAGGTGTATGCTTCATTGGCACTCATAACTCACAGTTGTTTGCTTCAGCTGAAATGAACATCGTTTGTCTGAAAAAAATGACGGCAATTTGCCCAAAATATGTTCAAACACAAGTAATGTTAATTAAGCTGAAGTACCTCAGTAGACGGGTGCAGAGTGTATAATATGTATATGGTAATTAAAATAGTATATAATTAAAATAAAGTATTATAGACTAAAAGTACACCTGTGAAATATATTTCCTTTTCTCTCTAAATCATTATAACTCTCCTAAAATTTTCCTCATTCATTCCCTTCCAAAGGGACTTTTTTGTTCCCTTTTCTCTCAAAGTGCTCGCAGATGTTAAAGAGTGGCATGCTGTCATGGCAACCACAATAAGTTCACTTTCCTTTTGTTCTACTATGGCCATCTCGTTTAAACAAGGCTTGTTTAAAGTAGGACACTTGGTATACCGCTGCCTTCAAAAGACGTGTTCTAGCTAGCATGCAGCCTTCGAAATACAGCTATATACAGTGTTGAGTAAACTGATTACAAATGATACAGTTAAACTTGTAATCAGTAGGATCATTTTTTTAGTTTACACTTTTCAGGTAATGAAATCTAATTTCATTAGATTAGAGTTTGGCTAGTCATGTGATTCTAGCATGGCCGCCCCATATCGGGACCATCTCCATGTAAAATAAAACAGCTTTTATAAGGTTATGGATGTGACTGGAGTCTTCATCATATGTTAATGCCCATGTGTTTATACATATGTTTCAACATAACAATTCATTTATTTAGTACAAATTTTAATGAAGAAAAAACATTTTCTAATGAGTTAGAAAAAACTAACTCTGTTACCCAAAATGGATGACAATGAAAACATGCATGTATTTTTAATTTTAAGTGTCTAGAATTATGGACAGATAGGTTTGGGTTTGTTTTAAGCACTACCTCTCATATATTCAATTCAACATCAAAACTATTGCAAATGTGCAATTTGAAATGTGCATTTTGATTCTTAGGACTGGATGTAGTGTCTTTTTTTATGGATGTAAATTTTGTAAATTTCATCTCTGTGAAAGTCAAGTGTTAACCTAGTACAAAATAAGGAATGTTCCTGCCATCGGACCATATCAAGATGAACTACCTTTATGTTTTTCTTAATTTGTGGCAGTAGGGGGCAGTCAGCGCATCTCCAGCAGTACAGGAAACACGTCTCATCAAATCAATATGATCACACAGGAAGTCTGCATGCTGTTTCCGAAACTTCCAAAACTCAGTGTGCCTACCCACTGACAAGCTTCATTTCCCACTAGACATTTTTGCATCGGTTTGTATTTATTTATTAGTATTTGTATTGCTTATGGATTGTTTATAAGAGCTTTCTTTCTTGGAAATAATCGTCAAGTAAAAGTGTCAGCACTATGTGGATTAAAAATTTAAAAATCTTAAACAGAAACATTAATGCAATTAACACAATTGTATGTTCTCATTTTATTTTTGCCATTTATTATATCACATTGGATTCCCTTTCAACGGACCGTTGAATGGTGTAACCGTGTGTGACGCTTGAAAAGACAAAAACAATAAATAAATTGATCCCAGCACAGTCATGCAATTGTTCTGTCTTTCTGAATTGTGTATGACACTGTGATGGGATCAATTTATTTATTGTTTTTGTCTTTTCAAGCATCACACTATATTTTTACTATAGTTGATTATGAATAAGATCACATTCACTTGTTAATATTTTACTTATTAGATTTAATCTGCAAAACATTGTGAACTTCACACATTCAATGAAGATAATGATAGCAAAATATATCATTTTGGCTTACATTAAATATATATTACTACATGTGCGTCATACAGTATGTACTGTAAAACATCAGTGAATCTCCATACAAAAGACCCACGATCTTCAACGCCAAGCTGGTTCTCTCCAATATAGTAGGAATCATTGTGGGGTAGCATAAGTGAAATTAAATAATGAATGAATGATAGTACAAATGAACTGAGGAATGTGTATGTCATGGCAACTGTAACAGGATGATTGACAGGTCGGTGTGTGGTTTCAAGACACAATTTTATAATGTGATAGTATGTCTCAATGCTTGCACACTCTCTAGCTACACACTCAAACTTGTGCACTTTTCCAAACAAAAAAGTAGATACTCTAAGGGCGTAGTATTAGTAGGCCATTTGAGACTCGGGGTGAGAGACCGAGGATCGCATCCACATTGAAACAAGAACGTTATCGCTTTGCATAAGCGCACTTCCCCTTAACATTTCATTTTTACTCCACTTACTGTATGGTAAGGTTTAGGTTTGGGTGTATTCTACAGTTTATAAAATATGTATTTCTCTTCACAGTAATACATAGTGTACAGTTGAAAAGAACTTGCTTACAAATAGCTTGCCGACTTCTCCTGGGCGTAAATTTCGCTCACATGTGACTATACGGCCTACAACACTTCACGCTTTTGCCACTAGGGGCAGTGTTTTAAATATTGGTCAGAATATACCAATAGTTGCCAAAGAAAAGTTGACCTACCCTTTCCAATTTCACTGTGAGATCAGGCTGATCAAGTCAACAAGAGCAGGCAGCACTTTCTCCACAGATGATGTGCTTTTGTGCTCAAAGATAGCTGGAACGTACACAACAGAATGCAGGTATCTCATGATGCGCTTTTCATAATTTCAAACTACATTTACCTTTTCACAGCTTCCAAAAAATACAGCCCTTCTGACCAGACACTGAAAAAGAGTGAAACACAACTCAAGTAAAGTAAGACTAGACCAACAATTAAAAAAAGCATAGATGGAAGTACTGTAGGCCATTAAAACAGTTATGTCGATAATAAGGAAATTAAACATACAAAATTTTGACTTTTAAGCCACTCTTTGCATTTTCTTAATGCTTAACTTGTCTGCTGCCAGAATATATTATGTATATAATGTAATTTATTTAAATTATTTGAATTATACTATTTGTATATGTATTTTGTTTATACAGTTATTATTTTAATTATATACTAAATTATCTTTGTTTGGAGACTTGTCTCAATCAAAATTTATTTGCAATTAATTACAATTAATGCAATTAATTAATTGGCACATCATAACATGTAATTAGTTCCATGAATATTTTTTTAACTATTGACAGTTCTGAGAAATGTATTGTGAAAGAGCCTGTTTGTCTCTGCTCCCATTGTCCATGGGCTCCAGTTTGCTAAGTTCTACACATCCCTGAACCTTGTGTGCTCATTTGTCTAATACTTTTGCTAATTTGATTATGCTTTGCGTTACCAAGAAGAGTGCAGTACAGTACTCACAGCTCTGTTTAAATCCACCGAGCAGGATTTACGCCAAAATAATTGTTGATAATGCAAAGAATAGCAGGTTCGCTGCCGCCATTTTGGTTAGATTTTTAGTGACCTGGCATAATTATTGTCAAACTTCTTTCACAATCTCTTATCTCTTCCAAATGTATTATTATTTTTCTCCTTCCCGTGTTCATTTGTACTCAATTCACATGATCTGGCTCTCTGCCATGCTTGTGGTTGGCTGTTTGTGTTGAGTTGCTGGTGAGTGACTCTGTGTGTAATATCACACAACAGAAACTGTCTCAACACCCCACCTCCAGTCATCATTTTGTGAACAGTCTGACTGTGTCACTGTGCCACTCCCATTATCAAATGTTCGGCAACACACATTTGGCCCACTCTGTGACAGATTGCTGTAGTTACTCAATGGGACCGACTGAATACTGTCATTGTTGGGTTATTAGTATTATGAGTAGTCTGATGTCTGGAATGGTGTGTGGGCCTACTGTGATATTGTGAGGAATGACACTGCTTGCAGACAAACTATTACCAGCATGAAAATAAAGAACTTATCTAATTGTCTAAAAAGCTTCAGGCCAAATATAATCATAAGAAGCTCTCTTTTACTTCATAGTCAAATTTCTCTGACTGCCTCTTAACAGACTTGCTGAGTTAAGGGCCATTAACTTTAGTTTCTAGCAAGCTTTATCACAATTTTTTATCAAAATACATACAAACTGAATGTTTGGTCAACCTGCACATTTTTGACTTGACCAATATGGACAAAAGAGTGCAACAGTTTGGTTTTTGAAGTGAAAAGCCTATTCATTTTCTCCATAGTTGAGTAGTTTTTTAACGAGAACTTTTAACCTTTAACCTCATGCGACCCCGCGTCCACATGCGTGAACATTGTATTTGGGCTTCGCTATACGTCAGTGCGTAATTTAAATGAATTTAAACCTACTGAATACTGTTCATAAAACTCTAGACCGTCATTGAAGGGTTAAACTTCTGGCACACCGAGTCACATGACACAATGGCATGGTGTCGAGTTCTGTGAAGCGCTTCTAAGGATGCAGAGCCAACAAAAGTGCCTCTGGTAAGAAACCAGCCGTCTCACTTCACTGAAGCGGTTCATGCGTCCATATGGCGTTGCTTTTTCAGAGATCTAAACTTTTTAAGTTCCATTAGTTCCAGGCATCCAGAGAGCATCCAGCCACTGAACAACATGGTCCACATTTTAATAATGACATTTTATGACAATTGTGTTAATGTTAATAATGGTAATCGTGTTGAAGTCAATATGAATGAAGAACCTCCTGCTGTTGTTTTGAATAAGGGTGTATTCCATTCAGAGGTTATCATCCCTATGCCCAATTTCCTTCGAAGACTCATCCTCTGTGAGAGCTTTGAAAGGCTAAAAGGTGTGAGGCTCAAAAGTAAGGGTCTTTCAGAACCATTTTTTTGGAAATTCTGTTTGGACCGATCTTACAGCATGGCTGTCATGATTGTTCTCCCTTCAAAGTGCCCTACGGAGGGTGATTTATCCCATTTGGATGCAGTCGGAGTTCAACAACAAGCAGCAAACTTTCAAGGAACAAATAGATATTACTTCCTTAAACCGTCTTGAAATGGTCTATACCTATAATCAGCAACTTTAAATCAATAGTTTTATATTTTTCCATTGTTTTTAATTCAATGATGTCATTCGTAATGCTTCATGGGATTGTTGTTCATTCCCTCATGAAGGACGTTAAGAACGCAGTCTTATATCGTTGTCTTTTTATAAAATTTTCAAATAATTTTTTTCTTCTACAAATCAAAGTTTGTAATGATTGACCTCGGAGCTGGTTCATTTGGTTAAACTGTTTAATGAAGGATTTAATGTAATCCCTATGAAAAAATGAATGGAACCAAGGGACTGAAAAGTGGGTGGGCACTGTTGTGCACTATGCCAATTAGATTTCACCATGATTCTTGAATTGACACAATTCCAGCTTGGAAAGTCTGAGCTTACTGAAGATCCTGAGTTTCCCCAGTGGTAATTACAACATTTTCCAATAAAACGTCCAGTGTGAACGCCCCCCAATACTGTTACCCAATTGGTTGCTCTCAAAAGACTTTTCTACCTTTAATATTTGGAGTAATCTCGTCTATTGCTGGTGTACAAATACCAATATTCCAAAATTAACATTTATCTTTCTCTGTCATGTAAATGAATATTTTCTGTGTTTCATAATACTTACATATATAAATTCAGTGGATCAGAAAATCTTTGTTGAAAGAGGTCTTTTTGCAGTTGCAGCCAAACCAAGGCTAGTTGCCCAAAATAAATGAGTGGCCAATAGGTAAATAAAAGATTTCTGTGAGGATTTTGTCCATTTTAAAAGAGAGCAAAGCTTTTTCAGAGTGAAAACACTCTTTTGGAGTGGGAGGAGTAATGTATGCAGAATTGAAGCCTGAGGACAGGATTAAATGAGAGATCGGGGGAGTGAAAGAAAAAAATAGATGAAGCAGAGACACATTTAACTGTGCAGGGGTGGAAACAGATGATTAATATGATGATTGATTATTAATTTCTGCATTTATACATGTAGACTCTGTTTACGCTGCTGGTAGGCAGAGGACATGAGAAATCGGTAGTAGGAAGAAAAGAGCTGAAGAATATGAATGTGACGGCAGCCGGGTGGAAGAAATTTGTGAGAGAAGTAGAGGAAGGGTGACATATTTTCTAAGAACAACTTAAAAAAAAAAATCTCCCCTTCACATAATACTGTTGAATAATGTATACTAAAAAGTTTTAAATAAAGTTTTTTTTTTTTTTTTCTGAAAAACTGCATTTTCTTTCAGCTCTGTCACTGTTAAAATAATGTAAAAAGTTGAACTTTTATTGAAAAACAGTGGAAACATTAACTGCATACATTTGCTTAGTTGTCATGGCAAAATGGGGACAGAAAGTTCCAAACAAAAGTAAACAAGTGGGTATACTTTCTGATTCAACTGAACTGCCCACATCCATTTTTAAAGACTTATGTTATATTCAGCGATATATGAATGAATGTGCATCCTTAAATGCACGCTTTTCTTTTAGTGTGTTTACCTGAACCACCCCGGCAATGACAATGGTATAACCCATTTTAGGAGTGGCCAAAATTACTACTGAAATCAAACAGAGCTATAAAAGTGTATCTTAATGCTATATTTAGAATTAAAGCTTCCCATGGTTACCTTACAACAACATCTTGTTTTGACGTCCTTGAGGGGGGGAATCAAGCCTTAATTAAGGAGGTCAACCCATGTGGAACCCAGGTGCATTCCCTTCATCAACGTGCACTTGCACCTCGGTGCTTCCCATGTCGTAATTCAGCAGATATTCATGTCCACGAGAAGGTGACAATGTGATTTCGTGCAACTGATGATCTCGTTATTCTTACATGGGGGAAAAAAGTTATTTTACTTCCTGAACGTGCGTGACCCGAGTACAGGCTGCTTTCCCACTTATATGAACCATTCCACCTCCTTCAGGTAGTCTCGTGTTTGTTACCATGGTCCGCTCCCTGGTCCACAAAACAGCTTTCACATTCCACATTTCTGATGTGAACCGTGCTGTTTCATACTACACTGCCAGTGTGAAAACCCCCCCTAAGAGAGCATTTTTTTTTTCTAATGACGTGGAAGTATAAGCCCATTAAACTCTTTCCCTTCATAAAGAGGAGTTGGCTTGAGGAATCTGAAAGAGACAATTGAAGAGGGAATTCTAATGACAGCCTTGCCACTACTTGTCTTTTTGCATGCACACACAGTTTTGGCAGAATGACTTGTGACAGTGTGTTGAGAGCACCAGAGCTGGTGTGGGGAGTTTGACTGTGCTTTTCTGGAATAAAATGCTGGCCTGCCTTTCTTCTGCACTGTCTGGGGGACATGGAATAAGAGCTGACAGCATCTGTAGGCCAACTGAGCCTTGCTACACAGGTGGCATACCGCACTGATCATTAGTACATCGTAGAGCTGGCTGATACAGCTTTAAAATGAGTCTCTCATACAGACAGTATAACCGTTCCTCACACATCTTTTGACACATCACGGGCATGGACTTGGCTGCTGCCGCGGGCATCGGTATTGGAGTTAAGCAGGGAGGCAGCCGTGGAACCACTTTGTTGGGGCTAATTTGCTCAGGGGGCTCATAATCAAAGGCACACTTGAAAGAAACACTGATAGCTTTCCTCGTCAGCTCCAGCCCCAGACAGCTCACATTCTTTCCCTCGTTTAATACTTCATTTCCACAGTGGAAGCATATATGGCAGACTCACATACAGTGCAATGCAGTATTCACAGCCTGAACTAGTATTCTCACTTCTTGGAATTATAAATCCTATAGTAAAATTTGGTTCTTTGTGATGATTTTTTTTCAAAACACGAAAACCCCTGATTAATAAAATTTCTGTTTTTTTTGTGGAATATTTTTTCTAAAATGTGCACTCAGTAATTTTTCCCCATTAAAAAATTATTTGCTCTTTATGAAATGAATTGTAATTTTGAAACATATGCATAAAATCATGAGCACTCAAATGAGATGAGAACCCAGATATCAGTCATATATCAGATATCAGTCAACCTTAAAAAGCTATTTTATTCTACATAGGACAGGGGTGCCCTAATGGTGGCTGCCATTTTAGAATCACATGATCAGCTGAATACTACTCGCTTAATCTCAGTAACCGTCTTGTTATTGGATATTTTCACTCTTGGATTAAATTAATCATGGTTGATTGTGAAGAGTGATTTTTTTTTTTTTAATGGCATCTGTAACTGAAAACTATTGATTTTGAATGATGCTGCATCCACACCTCTAGGTGTCACTGTCCAAGAAAACACAAGGAAAAAGTTACCGACTGCACCTTTAAAGGAATAGTTCACCTAGAAAGGAACATTTTGTCATTATTAACACACCCTCGTTTTGTAGTTTTTGAAGAATCTTCACGCAGCTCTTTTCCATGCAACAACAGTTCAGAAGTGACCACTCATGTTGAGCTCCAAAAACGGACAACAACACCACTGAAGTAGTCCATACAAATTGTGCACTGTAATACAAGCCTTCTGAAGCCATACAATGGCTGTATGATATATGAGCTAAGTTGTTACTCATTGAATCTGAACGTGAATGCGAATACATTCACAGACATTCACAATAAGGGAAGATTATCAGTGAATAATGACTTACATTTTTATCTCTTCTTCACACAGAATTTTAAACAAGTGAACTGTGTTTTAATGAATTGAAAAGTAAATTATGTATTCCGGTCCACTCTTCCAGGCAGATTTGCTCCACATTGTTTGGGTTAGTTATTCTTGCCGTTTTTAAAAAGTGTTGCAGCATGTTTGGCAATAATTTTCCTGCTGAAATAGTTTTTTTGGTTTCTTTTTTTTATCAGACAAAAAAACAAACGAAAAAAAAAAAACATTATTTTTTATCACTTTAAATTGTCAAGTTTTTTTTTTTACATCTCATATGAAAATGTACATTTTCCACCATCACAAGTGGGTCCCTTTTATGCTTTTTTTGGCAAAGTTAAGATGTGCTTTCACATGGCTCTTTTTGAGTAATGGCTTAATTTGTGCCCTCATGCCATACAGGCCAGTGTGCCATGTAGAGCACTTGACATGGTTGACCTTTACTCCATTTTCAGCTGCTGAAGTCTGTAGCTCCTTCAAAGTGATCATTGACTTCTCTCACTGATCTCATATTTGTTTGCACAGAGAGTTTTGAGGAATGACCTTTTCTAGACAGAGACTGTCTGGTTGGTTTGATTTATTTTCTGCTACCTGATAATTGCACCATCAGTGGCACTTGGATGTAGTTTTGTACCCTTTTCCTTTGTTATCTTTACGATGCATCATCATGTATCTGTCCTGAAGTAGAAACCCTTATTAATTTGCTAATTGTTGTACATTACACAAGTAAAAAAAAAAAAAAGAAGTTACACTTACTTAACTTTTCAAAGCAGGTGCAGCTTTGATCAAGAAAAAATGTCTGTTGATTGTTACCATCATTGTGTTTTGTGCATTCAAGTATGCATCTCTAAACCTTGTTTATATTGTCAGTTATGCAAGGTGTTGTCTTAGAGACTGCATAGCATGTATTAAGCATTAAGCCATTGTTTCGCTTTGTCTCTACTTATTTTGAGTGTATGAATTTCACAGCTGTCTTCGTATTCACAAGCTAAGTAACGATCTTTTAAGTAACGATACATTTCCTGGAAATGTATTTATATGATCATACAGGCAATTAGTAAATATGCTTAAAAAATTCACAACAACACAGAAAATGTAACTATGTTAAAGATGATTTGACGTAAAGCAGATATTGAATCTGGCTTACGAACCGAAAGGTGTATACGACATGTGCATCTGAGTTTAATCCTTAGTTTTATTTGAGTTTAGTTTAAGGTTCAGGTGGCTTAATCCTTCTTGTTCTTTCCACCTCTCATTTGATTTTCTACAACTCATCCTGTTTTAGGTGGATGCTTATAAAGACAGTCTTTCAAAGGGGGCAGTACAGACAAATCTACCGGAACATATCTCCCAACTCTCTTCCCTCATCCATCCTATCCTCCAGCCTATCAATGCCTTCTTATCAAACTCAGGCTTGTCTGGCTTGTATGAAGGGTAGAGGCTTTCTACAACTGAAAACATGTAAACCCTCAAAGTCATTATGCAGAGTCAGAAACTAAATGTTTAGAAGCCACTTGGGCTTTATCTTTAGTCTTAGATCAGAGAACACAGCTCTGCACAATAAAAAGTGTGGGAGAAAAGTGTACCAAGCGAGCTATCAAGTTTTCAGTCCTCACCCTATTGCTTTCTCTTTTCGTCTTGCATTCTCTCTCTCTCTCCTTTTTGCTATTTTTGTCCTCTCTGATGTTCCTGATATTGCAGTGCCAGACCAGGAACCAACATCTTCAGTTCTGCCCTTTTGCTCACATCTCCATATTACATAACAGACTCTGCTCTGAAGGATAGATGAAAGAAATGGCTCAGAGGTGCATGACTACCTACCATCACTAAACTCACTGTTTCATCAACCGTCAAGATGTTGTTCGTCAAGCTCAGACAGATATCCATAGAAAAAGAACAAAGTCAAATCCAGTTGGAACTAGAGATGGGGAAATTAATTTGAGTAACAGTGATAATTTGGTTTAAAGTTTCCTCCCCTGAGGAGGTATAGGGAAATTTGTGTTTCACTGATTGTACTTTGTGATTTTAATCCTCTAAATCAATCACGGCAGTGTTTTTCTTACACAACCTAGGTAAAAATGATGCCGCAAATTACTGCAAACTCGGGGGACTTCTGATGAATTATTAAGGTGTGAAAACGTGGTATTGCAGTTACTGTATATTTGCAATACATCAAAACAATTTTGGTTTTCTCCACGCAAGTAAAGCTGTTCACAAGTGAAGACGTTGTTGACAGTAACAAATAGGTTTATTGCATTTTATTGAAAATGCACTAACACTGTTATTTCAACTCCCAATGTAAAATATTTATCAATGTCAAATTTAATTTCAGCAAAGTCATACTGTACATTTGGTTGAACCAATGTTGCTATGTTGGACTGGTCTCACATTCTCACAATCTTAAAAAACAACATTTCAATTGCACAACAGAGCCACAATGTTTAATTTTCAGGGAAATCAGCATACTTGTGTCTCTGCTCACAGAAAATCTAAAATCACACATCACCTTAACATGCTCAGTAGGATATGCTTTACATATACACACCTCATTTGACTTGCAGTTTCAGGAGGACATTAATTTATGTTGAAGAGGGTAGAAAAGACGTTAAACATTCCATCAGGTGTATAAGCCACTGGCTTTAAGTCTGCTGTTTTCTTGTGCTCTCTCTTGTGTGAGACAGAGGTGAGGTCTGTCATCTGGGGGGTATTTTAATGAGAGAGAACTTACATAAGTAACACAATGAAACACTGAGGCTGCTGGAATAATCTTCAATCCATTTGGGAAATGCTTAAGCAAAGAAGCAAAATTAAGTTGTTTTACAATATGAGGGGAAAAGAAATGAATTTGATAAGTTAACATAATGATTATCCCTTTGATTCGACATGGCCTTGTAATGACATTGTCAATTTAGCAGTATTGTAGTGACATTTTCCTGGTTAAAAAAAAAAACTTCAACCAGCCTAAAGTGGTTCACTGGCCTAAACTGGATTAGCTGGTCTCACAGCCTGGCCAAAGTGGTGTTTCGCTGGTCAGTCAGCTGGCCCCACAGTCTAACCAGTTCATGAGATCCCAAAATCTAAATCCCTCAAAAACCTTCAAAACAGACTAGCCTCAACAATTTAGGCAGGCTGAGAGAGCTAGACCAGCTTGAACTTTGGTCTCACAGCCTGACCTACTGACAAGACCCCCAAACCCCTCTAAAACAAACCAGCCAAGCAGCATTGCCTATATGGTGGTAGGGGCGTGGTTTAGAGCCAGCTTGTGAATGGAGAGCGAGATCAGGAGATGAGAACGTTAAAGATCAATGTCCCTAACAGATGTTTGTCATTGCAGTGAGAGTTGGAGACAGATTTAGGAGCAAGCCAGATGCCAGTGAGGGGAGAGAGAGAGCTACCACATGCACCCAGAAAGGCGTGATTTTGAGTTGTTGCCGCTAAAAAGCGTGAATTTGAGTTTACAAATAAAAAAAAACTTTTGAGTTGGATTCGCTGTCCCCCGATTCCTCATTTCCCCTAACTGCCAAAAAGTAACACCAGTGCAGAAACCCGGGATCTGGGAGGAAGAATGCTGCCATGGATGCCTCACATCTGGAGGATGTATTCAAGACCCTCGACATCATCCACCAGACACAACATCAGGCCCTCCTCGAGCTACGCACAGAACAGGAGCAGTGGTTTATTACGCTCCTCCAGGCCCAAGCGGAGGACCGGCAGGTGCTCCCGGAGCTTGCTGCCACCATGACCCTGGACCCCGCGACCACTCCGCTCCATGTTTTACTAGTCAAGATGGGCCCCCAAGATGATCCGGAGGCCTTCCTGGAGCTCTTTGAGTGGATGGCAGGGGACTGCAGGTGGCCGAGCACCCAGTGGGCGTTCCGGTTAATACCATTATTGTCTGGGGAAGCTCAACTCGCTGTGCAGCAATTACCAATGGAGAACCTCCTGGTATACACCGACTTGAGGAAAGCTATCCTGCAACGGGTCGTCCGGACAACAATGCCAATGCTTTTGCGCACTGACCATTGACAAGCACGGCCGCCCACTTGTCTTTGCCCAGCAGCTCCGGGACACCTGCTGGAGGTGTTTGCTGGCTAAGCAAAGTGACATCGGAGCTGTGATTGACCTGGTGGTAAAGGAGCAGTTTATCGCTCGACTTCTGTGAAGTATGGCAAAGTGGGTCCAGTGCCACCGCCCACCATTGCTCCAAATGGCCATCCAGCTGGCAGATGACCACATGGCGGTTTATTCAGAAGCCGGCGAGCCCCAAGATCATTCTCTCTCTCTCTCTATCCCTCTCTCTCTCTCTCTGTCTCTCTCCTGTCTCCCCTCCTTCCCCTTCTTTCTGTCCTGTTCCTCCTCCCTGGAAACTGGGGGTGCCCCCTCCCAAACCGGCTCCTTGGCTTCGGGGACTGCACTGCCCACTGGATTCCCTTTTCCCTCTCCGCTTTCACTCCCAGGCTGCTGGACCCGCTGTCACAGTAGTGGCCGTGGAGTCTGGGCCAGTCTGCTGGAGCTGCATGGAGCCCAGGCATTTCCAGGACCAGTGCCCGGAGATGGAGGTGGGGACATTGGTTCGGGTCCTCAATGCACCACAGGCCACCCCCGATTAAGCAGTGATGAGCCACATACCCGTGAGTATTAAGGGGGGTACATACCAGGCCTTGGTGGATTCGGGTTGTAGTCAAACCTCCATCCATCAATGCCTGTTTCAAGCCGAGGCTTTGGGTGGTAGTCACAAGTTGAAGATAAGGTGTGTGCATGGGGATATCCATGATTATTCTGTAGTGACTGTGACGATTCAATTTCGGAGACAAAAGCATAGTGTCGTGGCTGCAGTTAGTCCCCACCTTGCCAATCTGCAAATTTTGGGCACAAATTGACCAGTGTTTACCACTTTATTAAGGGAAATATGTGCAGATGGGTCCTGTAACAAAGCATCTCTGTGTGGGATTTGTGATGCGCTGGCTGGGAAGGCTGAGCCAGGGCCGTCTACATCAACTCTTAGAGGATTGCCTACCAGGGATTTCCCTCTGGAGCAGATGTGATATGAGACCCTTAGAAACACCTTCGACCAAGTGAAAGTGATTGATGTTCAACATCTTCAGCCAGACATTGCGCTCGCATATCCATACTTTTCTATTATAAATGAACGGTTGTATCGAGTGATGCATGATGCTCAGACAAAAGTAGATTCAACCCAGTTGATACCGAAGAGCCGTCGGGAAATGCTATTCCAGATGGCTCATTAAAATCAGATTGCAGGCCACTTAGGGCAGAAAATGACACTGAACCGTCTGATGGCCCGTTTCTATTGTCCGGGCATTTGTGAAGATGTTTGCAGATGGTGTGCGGCATGCCATAAATGTCAGCTGGTGAATCTGCCAGCCACCCCAAGAGCGACTTTGCGCCTGCTTCCTTTGATTGAGGTCCCATTCGAAAGAATTGGTTTGGACCTTGTCGGGCCATTAGAGTGGTTGTTACACGGGCATCGCTTTGTGTTGGTTCTGGTGAACTCGATCCGGAAGCAGTGCCTCTATGCAACATTTCAGCTTGTTGTGTTATGGAGGCACTCTTCACAATCATCTCCCGAGTGGAGATGATCAAAGCACAACTTTAATGTCACATACACAACGTGAGCAGTTTAAATTATTGGGTATTAAATTGATTTGGACGAGCATGTACCACCCGCAAATGGACGGCTTGGTCGAACGGTTTATGCAAACCCTGAAAAACATGATTTTGAAGCATGAAGATGCACGGAATTGGCATAAGTGGCTTGAACCCCTTTTATTCGCAGTTTGAGAGGTTTAAATTAATCTATGGCCGTTAGCTTATAGGGTCTTAAAAGTTGTGAGCGAAAATTGGGAGGAGGGACCTTCAAACAGCAAAAACTAATTCTTCTAGACCTGAGAGCAAACCTCCACACATTGGGGTAACTATCACAGGAGAATTTGCTACAGGCTCAAGAACGTCAGTCCCAGCTGTATAATAGGGGAGCTCGGCTATGGGAATTTCACAGGAAGATAACGTACTTGTAATTCTACCCACATCAAGCTCTAAATTACTCACAAAGTGGCAAGGGTCCTTTGAGGTCACACGGCGAGTCGGGGAAGTCGATTATGAGGTTAAACAAATGGATAGGGGCGGAGCATGGCAAATTTACCACCACAACTTCTTAAAAATGTGGAGGGAGGTGGTCCCCTTGACTTTGGCGATTGTGGTACCGGAGAGGGAGGAGCTTGTTTGGAGATGAACTTAAAAGCCAATCGCGGCAACCTGGTCACTTGCGGGACCACCTCTCACCGTTGCAAGTCACAGTCGTAGCCCGGTTGCAAAGAGAATTCTCGGATGTGTTCTCATCCCTTCCTGGTTGCACAAAACTCATAAAACACCATATCGAAACAACCCCAGGGGAAGTGGTACACAGTTGTCCCTACCGAGTACCCGAGCACAAAAAAAGTGGTTCTACAAGAATTAAAGGCCATGCTTGATATGGGGGTAATAGAAGAATCCTACAGTGAAAGGTCAATGCGGTGTCTAAATTTGACATGTATCCAATACCTCGTATTGACAAACTGCTCGACTGGTTGGGTGCGGCTCACTTTAATGCAACACTGGATTTAATGAAGGGTTATTGGCAGATACCCTTAACACCAATGTCCTGTGAGAAATGGCCTTCTCCACACCGTTTGGCTTCAACCAATTCGTAACCCTTCTGTTCGGTTTGTTTGGGGCCCTGGCTATGTTTCAACACCTTATGGACCAAGTCCTCAGACCACAATCTGCGTACGCCGCTGCCTATCTGGATGACATTATTTTATACAGTATGATTGGTAGCGGCACATGCACATGCACATCTGAGGGCAGCTCTGAAGTCGCTGGTACGGACGGGACTCATGGCAAAGCCTAAGAAGTGCGCAATTAGACGGGTGGAGGTACGGTATCTGGGGTTCCACTTGGGTCATGAGCAGGTATGACCCCAAATTGATAAGACTAGTGGTTGCAGCCTGTCTGAGACCCAAGACCAAAAAGGAGGTGAGACAGATCCTGGGCTGGCTGGCTGACTGGCTATAATAGAAGGTTTGTGCCTAATTATTTGGATGTCACCAGCCCGCTGACCAATCTCACTAAACAGGGGGCCCCAAACCCGGTCCAGTGATCAGAGCTGTGCCAACAGGCTTTTATACAGGCGAAAGCGGCTCTTTGTCGAAGGCCGTTGTTACATGCTCTTTATTTTGCTCTCCCATATGTTGTACAGACCAACACGTCGGACAGGGGGTTGGGAGCCATGTTGTCCCAGGTGGTCAAGGGTGAGGAGCGCCCGCTGCTGTACATCAGCCAGAAGCTTTCAGCGAGAGAGGCGGAGTATTTGGCCATCAAGAGGGCAGTCCTCACCCTTCGGTACTACCTCCTGGGACAGGCTTTCACCCTCTGTTCGTACCACGCCCCGCTCCAGTGGCTCCATTGCATGAAGAATACCACCAGATAACCTGTTAGTAACTGGCTCTTCAGCCTTTTAGTTCGAGGTGGTCCACAGGCCGGGGGCACAGATGGCTGTTGCAGACTTCCTCTCCAGAAATGGTGGGGGAGTTCTGAGCAGGCCGGATGGCCCTCTGGCCTGAGTCAGGCAGTGGGGGTATGTGGTGGTAGGGCCGTGGTTGAGCTCCGGCTTGTGAATGGAGAGCAAGATCAGGAGATGGGAACAGTAAAGATTATCACCTGGCAATGATTGTCTCTAACAGTGTCTGTCATTGCAGTGAGAGTTGGAGACAGATTTAGAAGCGAGCCAGATGCCAGTGAGGGGAGAGAGAGAGAGAGAGCTACCACACACACCCAGAGACTTTGCTGAACAGTTTCTGAGTTGTTGCTGCTGAAAAGCATAAATTTGAGTTTAAAATAAACATAGTATTTGAGTTGGATTCACAATCTCCCACTTCCTCCTTTCCCCTAACTGCAAAATAGTTATAGCCAAGTTGGGAGACCAACTAATCACCGTAGGCTGGTTTATATTGCTTTTTTTTAAAGAGGGTGCAGATTGTAGCCAGAGTATTGGATTAGTCCTCATTTGAGTCATTGCTTTCAGATTAAAGCCATAAGACTTCATTAATATACTGATTTATCCGTGTTTCAGTCTATGCAATGCTGTTCAAGGTTGCAGTCAAGATTATAGCAGCTCAACAGTGTTGTTCTCTTTGTTTTGCTTATGATTTTTAAACGTGCTGTAGCTTTGTATTTATCTATCTGATATCTCTGATTCCACATCTTCAATGACTTAATATTTAGAGCTTAGCACATATAGCTCACAAGTCAATTAAGGTCTTTGGTAGAACATAGAATGTTTGTAGAATAGGTACTTTTTTTTCTTACACCTCATTATAGCAGAATAGAGAAGGTACATACACCCAGTACAGTATATAGCTACACTGAAAAGTTATAGCACTGAAAAGTTATAAAGTATTTGCTCTGAAAAGACTTTATTTTTTAACCAGAGGATTAAACAGCCATTTTTACACATTTCAAAATGTTTCATGTAATAATTTAAACTCTTGAAAAATCCAGTTAATAATTTTGACATATTTTTCACTAAATGAACATGATATTTAGTGTCATATTTATGTAATAATGCATATTTATAATTATCAATATTTACCTATATATAAGGGCTGAAACGAATAGTCGACATTATCGACAACGTCGACAATAATGATCTTTTCGTATAGTCGTCTTATTTCATTAAACACAACATGAGATATTTTGAAACACTAAAGATGACACGGGAGAGCAGCACTTCAGCTCGCACTTGATTGAGGAGAGGAAGAAAAAACAGCTCACAGTCAACATTTTCCAAACAGATTAAGGTCATGTAGATCGCACAGTTTTATTTTACAAAATAAGTAAATACAGAAGCAGTGTCGTTGTGAAATAAAGTGGTGCCGTACTTGATGTTTGGCATTAGCAAAACTTGCCTGTCAGAGCGTGTAAAAAGGAGTTTAGTGCCGGAGTCATTTTTTTAGATGGTTACTTCATAATAAAAATACAGAGGACACAGAATTTCATTAAAAAAATATTTTAGTGAGCAAAATAAATGTAACACTTTACAATAATGTTCCATTTATAAACATTAGTTGACTACATTAGTTAACGTGAACTAACAATGAACAGTACATACAAATGTTAATGCTAATTTCAATATATAGTAATACATTTTAAAAATCAAAAGTGTCATTTTTTAATATTAGTTAATGCACTATGAACTTACATGAACTAACAATAATATTATTTTTATTAACTAACATTAACAAAGATTAATAAATGCTGTAAAAATACAGTATATTGTTAATTGTTTGTTTATGATACTTAATGCATTAACTAATGTTAACGAATGGAACCTGGATTATCCCGTTCAGGACTGTTTAAATATAGATCTGTTTAATGACGTGTCTTTTGTCGTTCTTACTCTTTCCTCTACGCATGAACAGGAAAATGTCCAGTCCAGTTTTATGTATTAATGTATACTCCAAGGACCCTATTGGGTTGTAAAAGGAGTGTAATATGGTCCTTGGAGTATACATTAATACATAAAACTGGACTGATGTAGTGGATTGCTGTAAAGATGAATGAAATCTCTCCATCTCCATGCTAATGTTGTTCCTGCCAGTGTTGATTACTTGTCCTTATTGTGGTAAAAGCCTCCTGCCCCAGGTCACAAATTAATTTACTCTTTCAGAACACCTGTCAAGCACATAACCTTTCGTGTCACTCTCTCTCTCTCTATCTTTCTAACTCTTTTCCGCTTCCTTTTCTCTCTCTCGTTCTCCTTTCTAGCTGTCTCCCCCATCACTTTCTCTGTTGCTGTGGCAGACACAGGGCACTGGCGGAATACTAATAGATTCGTCTGGAGTCAATGAAATCCATATTTCCACTAACAATCATCTTTTCTCTCTGTACTTCTCAGCTGAAACTTTAAAAGACTGATATTTTTCTGATTGCTTGGGAAAAATGTTCTGTATTATTGCACTTGGTATTAAAGATGATTCATTATTCAAATTTGGCATTAGAACTCTAAATCTATTTGCATAACAAAAATACACGTTATTATTAGGATGTGAATGTGATTAATAAGAGAAATGATTGGCATGATGTCCCTCGTGTTATTTGGCTCTTTAGATAAAATGGTCTTTGAGAATTTCTACACAGACTTACCCCTTCAGTTGATTTATTGTTAGTGCATTAAGCACCTTTGAAACTCTCTAACCTTTCCAAACATTCATTACTGTTCACAGCGGCAACTGAGATCCTGGCCATTCTCAATCCTGCTGTGTGTTCAATATTAATTAAACTCAATATGGTACTGTCACTGCTCCAACTAATGTATCTTACCAGAATATTGCACACCCTGCTGCGCTAAAAGAGATATCACTCTCAATTTAGTTTAGCCTAAAGCTTATCCTAAGTTTTGGACCAAATGCAATTGATAGTTGAGGCAACACATCCATGGACATTTGACTGGTGGATAATACATATTTTTTTGTTGTTTTTTCTTGTAAAAAGCTTGATTTATCTTCCTGGCCTCTCTTGTTTTCAGTGACAGGTGTATCCAGTGCACCATGCTTGAGGGACTATGGGATTTGGTTTAATTTCCTTTTCTAAATAAGCTGTAACACTTTAGGTTTAGAGCTGTTGGAAAAAATCATTTCAGGGATGCATCGCAATTCATACTCAAACGATTCTGAATCGATTCTCAAAAGAATCAGAATCGTTCCTGAGTTCAGTTTAAATCACGGCAGAGCAGTGGTGCGCGCCAAAGACAGATGTGGATACAAAGAAGCGGGTTAAGTGCATACACTAAAGTCAAGTGCACAAACATGACTGTTTGAAGTCCAGCTGTATCAAACACATGACCATTTGTGCCTGAATGAAACTACCATCCCGTAATTCTTTCACAAACCCACGCACATAGCAACGGGAGAGTTTATTCGTGATAAGAAGCCAACAAACAACATGAAAGATGAGCTCGCACCCATAATTGCACTGATTTGCACACCGGGTGAAAACACCGAAGAAAATAATGATGAGGCAGCGGTTCGGGAGATGTTGGTGATGTTTTCATTTAATGAATGCATTTCTCTACTCTTCCGCACTCCATTTCATTGGCTTTTGTCATTGCCAGTCACTCGTTTGTCAGGACAGTGTGCACATCTGATGATAAAGGTTTTTTCCTCTACTCGCAGAGCAAACAGATAGAACAGTGCATACGCTTGATACATTTCTGAAGTAACAACTGCGCTATTTAAAGCACTTTACTATCACCTGTGCAGGTGAGGAGAAGCTGACAGCTGCACTCTCATAGAAGCAGATATATCTCTCATCCTGGACCAGCAACTTCCATTTGTGCTTAAAAATGAGAATGAAAAGGTTCTAAAGAAAGAAACTGAAAAACTGAGATACTCTTTTAGGGCATGTTCACACTTGTAGTTCAGTTCTCTTGGTCCGGACCAAAAATTAAAATGATACATTTAGTCCTGGTTCGCTTAGTGTTCACACTGGCAACGATACAAAACCAAAGGCATCAGGGAAAAGTCACGACCTGATTTGACAGATTTTATGATGTATTTTTTTTGACAGAACTTACCGAACATCCAAAACAATACTGGCTGCTGGTGAAATGCACTCATTTGCTGTATATATGTATATATGGTGGTATTTTTACCAGCTGAGAACAAACAAAGAGTTCATAAAACGTGTAAAGGTGTCAAAACAATGCCAGGAATTCCTCCGTTGTCCATACAAACGAAGATATGCTGCAAGGACAGTTGACGGGTGGTTCCGACGCCTGTACCGAACTGTATTGGGCAACATAGCTCCTATGAGGAGAAGAACCAGGTAGGCTTGAGGTCAGTATTAGGCAAATTACTTCCTGTTTTTGGTCCGTTTAGACATCTTTGGTCCATGTTGCGTTCATATTTCAATCGAACCGTACTAGAGTTCGTTTGGAAGCGGACCGAGACCCACTTTTCAGGCGGTCTCGGCCCGCTTTTTTGGTGCACACCAAGATTCGGGTGTTAACATTCACCCTTGCTCAAATGAACCGCACTAACAGAGCAATCGCTCCAGAGTTCGTTTTAATCAAACCAAACCTGCCAAGTGTGAACCCACGCTTAATTTATAGAACCATTTATTTAATCTTGTGGATGTACCTTGTTTTGTTCACAGCTCATACTGAATGTAAAAGGCCAGTTTATGTAATGTGACTCATTCTGATTTTTAAAACAGCTGTTAAATTGAAAGCTGAAAGGGAAAAAATAGACAGTAAAAGAAACTGAAAAAAGAAATATATTGAAGGACAAGATGCATCGTGATGCGTCGAGAATCGTTTAATAATCGAATCGTTACCCTTTGAATCATAATCGAATCGAATATTGAGGCCAGTGAAGATTCACACCTCTACTTAGCTTGATGCCTGTGTTTCAGAGGGATCTGCCCTACTTGATGAATGGAAAGAACAAGACCTGTCCACATAAACAGACGTGGAAAGAATAGACAGGCGTCAAAAAAATGCATGGTCAAATTCAAAATAACGTGTCATTTGTGATCAACTATACAAAAGAAAGAAAGAAAAAAAAAATGTACGCAGACTTTGTAAATAGAATTTCATTCCATGTTGAAGTAATAAGTATTGATCATTTCACAAACTTGCACAAAAAGCATGTTTGAACAGCCCCTAACTCGCCTTTACATGGAAAACTGACACAAATTCAGGCCGAAAAACCCAACGATTTGTCTGAACTCAGAGTCTGGGTAGAGTTGAAGACCTCTACAGCACGTGCAGAATAACCTAGAACTCTAGAACTCTATTCTAAACACCTCAAAAAAATATAAACGTCTATAAATATTCTTTCAAAAATGTTATGCCACTAACCTGGTTTGGCAAACTGGTTTTGTGTGTAATATGCATCAGATGGTCAGTGAACAGACAGTGGGTGGATGTGCTGTTTGAGGCACAAACTAATGTTTCTTGCATCAAAAACAGACATGATTTAGTTTTGCATGACCATTTTCCGTCCTCTGGCCCCTAGAATTCAACAATCTATTTTTGTCCCTTTAAGACTTCTATATGTAAATGACCTATGTTATGATAGGCTAAACTCCGAGAACTGAAATTCCTGCTTTTATTCTTTAGGACTGACCAAGATGCTGAGTATTGAAGAGGTGTTCAATGTAAAAATCCTTTCATCATTATGTTATCAAAATATATTTGTTTCCATTCATTCATCAACTTGTCACATTAATTTATTTAATTTCTAATTGATTTTATCAGTTTTCAGAGTCTGATTTTTCTCAAAATATCGAGGCAACAATTAAGCGGATTTGTATTAAAATGTCGGATTTGACGTATACTCTCACCGACCACTTTATTAGGTATACCTGTATGCCTACTTATTCATGCATGTATCTAATCAGCCAAATGTGTGGCAGCAGTGCAATTCATAAAATCATGCAGATACAGGTCAGGAGCTTCAGTTAATGTTTAAATCAACCTTCAGAACGGGGGAAAAATGTGATCACAGAGATTTCGACCAAGGCATGAATGTTGGTACCAGACGGGCTAGTTTTAGTATTTCTGTAACTGCTGATCTCTTGGAATTTTCATGAAAATCAGTCTCCTGAATTTACCCCCAATGTTGCCAAAAACAAAAAACATCTAATGAGCAGCAGTTCTGTGGACAGAAATGCCTTGTTGATGAGAGAGGTCAACTGAGAATGGCCAGACTGGTTCGAGCTGACAGAAAGGCTGCATTAACTCAGATAACCCCTCTGTACAATTGCATGCCAGTACTGTAGGTGCACATAATAAAGTGGTCGGTGAGTGTAAATGTCACCTAATAGACCTGCCGCTGATAAGTATATCTTTACATCATTAAAAAAATGGTTTATTAGTTATGATATCAAAATAGAGAATCGTCAAATTTCTCTACCGACTATGTATATATTGTGTATGTTAGATATTGCTATAATTGTAATGTATGATAGAGAGAACAAACAGACCCAAAAAGCAGATGAAATGTTCAAAGGGTTTATGAACAACAAAGTAGTCAGTAGGCTGTGGAATGTAGAAGATCCCGGCACTGGCTGCAGCAGAGGGAAGCGATCTCCGAAAGCATGCACACCATTGCTGCACAAGGGCAATCCATGAAGAGTATGTTCTTAGGATGAGTGTGTGCATTGAAGAAGTCAGGAACAGATTTGTAGGCCCCTCCGTTGAAGCTTAGTGAGGTGTAGAACAATGCCCAGAATTGTGGAAGGCAACCACACACCTGACACACAGGCAACCAACAGATACACGAGACAGGACCAACTAAGCAGAAGAGTGAGGTTAGTTCTCAACATCAAATAACAATCTCATAACTCAGATAACATTGACCTACATAAACATTCAATGTCTAACTACATTTAACAATCCAGCAATGGACATGACACATGAGGGGATTAATATAGGCATGAACAAATAAGGGGCAGGTGCTGCTCGCAGCTGAAAGTTGGCATGATCAGCGTTCCCATGGAAACAATCAGTGTTCCCATGAAAATGCTGATTCCGTGTGCCAGCGGCACCTGAAACACATGAGGGCAAAAACACCAATATGCTTGTGACAAAAAAAACAAAAACGGAGCAATAATGCCACGGTCCTCGTCAGACAGAAACCCAACCAACGACAATAATACCATTATGAAAAAGTAGATCCCATTCCATAGAAGTATGAGCATTCCTTTGTGACTCCATCAACAACATTCTTTTTTCAAAGTTACAAGGGAAAACATGTATGTTTGCCAAGAAACGTCCTCTTTAATGTACGAAGGCAATAAGAGAGTTAGAGAGAGTTTGCTCTGTGCGGTTCATGTCTGTCCGGTACACCTGTGCTGTGCTTGGCCTTTGTAGGAATCTGTATTTTTGCACACATGAGAGAAGTTAATTAAGAAGTTAACTAAATCTATCCAGTCTGCTGTCAGAACTTTACCACATTGCAAAGGTGTTCTACTCCCATTTAATAGAACACTACTTTAAGAACAGATGAATCACATTTCTTTTCTTTCATGCCTCACAGGCTGAACAATTCAATTTGACAGGGACTTTTGTTATCACACATATGAAAATAGCGATGTTGGACCTAATGTTCTTAGTGGTAAACCACGTCAGGTCTTATCAGCTTAATAGAATCACATTATTACACTTATAAGCTGCCAGCTACCAGTCTTGCAAGGTTAGGTTTCTGTCTTTTAATAATTGCAATACTGACAGTTTTTATTTATTTAGCATTGAAATTTAGAGTTCCTCTCTCTCTCTCTCTCTCTCTCTCTCTCTCTCTCTCTCTCTCTCTCTCTCTCTTTCTGTATCGCCTTTAGTTTCTCTCTTTTATGTATGCAGTCACACCTTTAGGGTCATACTCCTTTTCTAAAGAACAACGCACACTTCAATAAACACAAACAGAATATACATACAATAAATAACACTAGAGAGTATCATGCATAAGAACTTTCATCATTAATTGATAATGCAGTGAGCAGGATCTTACCGATTATTCTTAATATGCAACTTGAATGGCTTTCTTTTATTGTGTAAGGTAAATGGTTTAAGCCAAAAACAATCGACACAGGTACGGTACATTTTTGCATGTAAACACCTTTAACAGCATTCTTACTGGCTTTTCCAATATGCGCAAGTGCATGCGTGACTGTTTATGTTTTGACATCAACAGCAGAGAATAATCTGATGATTTTTCTTTTGTTGTCAGATTTTTTGAAAAAGCTTATTTTGGCCATATAAGCATATCGATGTGCATGTAAACATGTTCATTGTCTGGGAGTCTGTCTTCAGTGAGTACAAACACTTAATAAACTGAGACATTATTAATCAGAGTTCAAGTATAAATGTGTGACTTGAGATCAGTTATGTAGTAACTATGTAATACATTTAATAGAAAGAGACTGCAGCGTAGTTGCAGTTTTTGGTAAGTTACTCAAAATGGTAATCAACAAAAGTTACTAATTATTTCTCTGAGAAAGTAATCAATTACTTTACCGATGAAAAGTTACTTTAACACCTTTCACGGAAGTTGTTTTCTCCACTTAACAAATTATAAACAATATCTATATTCCTCCTTGTCAAGTCATATAGCACCATGCGTTTTTCCGTTACAATGACTTAAAGACGTTCATATGCACATAATTCATGTTTTACCTGTATTCTAAATAAATCTTATTTTGTAACCCAAATATTATGGACTTGAAAGTAATTAACTCAACTGAAAGTTAATAACTGTCATATGATTACAAGAATTTTAAATGTAATGCGTTACGCTACTTCTTATACTAAAAAGTATTTAGATTATAATAATTAATTACATTGTAATTAGATCACACCCAAAACTGCGTAGTTGTAATAAAGCAACAATTACGCAATTGTTAATTGTAACATAAAGCTGCCATAATACTGTAGTAGAGTAGTGATATCACAATATGATAATACTGTCATAATAAAGTAATGATACCGAGAACACTGAGGAACCATCTAGCAAAGTTCAAATTGCTTTTCAAGCCTCCAAATTACACAAGACTACACAAACCTATAAATTTCAAACTAACATTCAGACTGTTTTAAATCTCCAGACAAGGCTTTTGTTTAATGTTCCTTTTCTGTAAATTTGTAATATTGACTTTTAGTTGTAAGAGAACCATGACTAAACATTACGTAGGAGTGTTTTACTGACATTTTAACAGAAAAGTACCAGCTCTATTCATTTAGATTTTAAAGTGTTCCAACTTTTGCCTTATTGATAATAATGGTGGTATTAATAATTGTTTTCAAAATAGATTTCATAATATCACATAATATTTTTAGGTTTCTTCAGATCACCTAAAATGTTTCATCTAGTAACAATTAAATTAACTGGTTTTATTTTTTAAGTCAAAAATGTTTTATAATAGGCCTGAATCAACCTGAATACATAAGGTTTTACAGAATACATAAGACCTTTTTAAGGTTCAGATCAGATCAAAAAAGCTCCTTAAGTTAAAAACAGCACTTTCTCATCTCATAGAGAAAGTAACAAGGGGAGAAGGTTAAAAATGAACTAGTGTGTTAGGAGAACCCAAGAGCATAAAGAGCTTTTGTTTTAGTTATAAATGCACCACTTCAATTCCCTAAATGTGTTTTTAAGATTGACACAAGGGCCTAAATTGTGCCTCCTTTAATCTGCTTTATTTATGATGCTGGTTATGTGTATCTTAAAGCTGTCAATGGTAAAAACAACAAAACCAAATTCATTTTGAGACAGACAGCATTGAAAGCCCAAAGCCTTGCGCCAAAGCTTCACATTACTCTTCAGATCCACAGTAAGCATCATTTGTGTCTCATTAATTGTGTCTTTCGAGCTTTTGAAACATAAAATGCAATTAGCTGATTACATGATGTGAGCACAGTCTGTATGTACAGATATGCAATCACAGCATTCACTAATGATTTTCTGTTAGAGGGGAAATGTTTAATTGCATGTCTGGTGTTTTGGTTGGAGTCAGGGTGTAATGTGTCATATCTACATTTGTGTATTGTGTCTATTCAGATAGAATTCAACAGAAGACACCTGTCATTTCATGTACTGATTGAGGAAGGACTGGAATCACGTTACTTCATTTTTGCTAAGGTGGCAGTGTCTAATGTTAAGATGGGGCGTTATCGAAGATCATGTGTTTTTAAGGTGTGTGCCTCACAAAACCCATTGAATTAAACAAGACTTAAATATGTGATACATTTGTAACATTATCATATCGCAACCCATCCATTTATTCCCATTAAAAGTCATCACTGTTAATAAATGTGACCATAAGCATTATTGTATATTCAATAAGAGACACTAAAAGGCAAGGCAAGTTTATTTATGTTGCTCATTTCATACACCGTGTCAATTGAAAGTGCTTTACAAGATACCATTAATTTTAAATGAGATTAAAAGGGAATGCGTAAATGAGAATCCTGGCAGCGGCATTCTGAATGAGCTGCAGGTGTCTCATGGTCTTTTGGGAAGGCCAGTGAGGAGTCCATTGCAGTAGTCCACCCTACTGGTGATGAATGCATGAACAAGTTTCTCTAAGTCTTGAGTGGATACGAAACATCTAATTCTGGCTATAATTATGATGACCTCTGTCTTGTCATTGTTCAACTGAAAGAAACGTTGTTACATCCAACTGTTAGTTTCATCAGTGCACTGGCACAATGAGTCTTTGGGGCTGTAGTCAATTGTCGATAGGGCTAGATAGATCTGGGTGTCGTCTGCATAGATATGGTATGCAATTTTGTTCTTTTTCATAATTTGGCCTAGTGGGAGCATATAAAGTTTGAACTGGAGCAGTGCAAGAATTGAGCCTTGTGGGACTCCACACATTATGGATGTCCACTGAGATTCATAGTTGCCAATGTTCACATAGTAACCCTTACCTTCAAGATAAGACCCGAACCAGCTGAAGACCATCCTAGAGAGCCCTAACCAGTTTTCCAATCTGGCTAGGAGAATGTTGTGGTCAACAGTGTCAATACCAGCACTAATATTTTGCCCGAATCAGTATTTAACCGAATATGAATATGATTAAGGATCTTTATGAGCGCTGTCTATCTATGATGTGGTCGTAATAAATGACTGGACATTTTCCAAGTAGCCATTCGAGATTAAGAATTTTTACAGATGATTGAAAACAAACTTTTCAATGATTTTGCATATGAAAGGAAGATTTGAATTTGGTCTGGAGTCGTTCAATATTGAGTTACTAGACTGTTCTTTTTAAGAAGTGGCTTGACAACTGCAGTTTTCAAGGACTTTGTAAACATGCCTGGAAGGAGGGACGCATTTACTATTTTAAACAGATCTTTTTCCAGACAGTAAAACGCATTTTTGAAAAATTATGTGGGCAGTGTGTCAAGACAGCAGGTTGACATTTTAAGATGCTGTGCTATTTCTTCCAGGGTTTTCCCATTAATTGTCTCAAAATCAGACATAGTGACTTATTTCTTAAGTTTTTGTGGTGGTTGCTGTCTGACATCAGTGAAACATGAGGATGAGCTGTACGCCATTCTAATATCATTGATCTTCATGAAAAAAGATGCAAACTTGTTACATTTGCTGTCAGACAGCATTTCACAGGCAACCTGTGCTAGGGGGTTTGTTTGTCTCTCTGCAGTGGCAAAAAAGTGCGGGTGTTATTTATATTGCTGTTAATAATATTTGAGAAGGTCTACCTAGCTGTGCCTAATTCCAAATTGAAAGCATGAAGGCCGTCTTTATAGATATTATAATGGACTTCAAGTTGTGTTTTCCGCCACATTCGTTCTGCTTTCCTGCATTTTCTTTTCATGTTTTTCACTTCTGTTGTTTTTCTCCAAGGTGCTTTATGCCTGCCAGTGATCATCCTGAGTATTACAAGAGCAATGCCATCAATAGCATTTTTAACTTTTGAGATAAAGTTATCGAGGAGAACTGTGCCTGGCCGTGCATTTAAGTTCTAGGCCTTCAGTGTGAATCTTGCCATTAAGAAACCACAGTTTCACAATGAATAAGACACCCAATGCCTTTGGGTATCATACATTATGTCGCAGCTAACTAAATACTAAAACTAAATACCAATTGACATTTTAAAAACACGTCCACGCAAGAAAGCCATAACTTGAAATGACACTTAATGCACAAGCAGGCCTAATTTTAACTACAGCACGACTGTTTTGTGAAATGAATGTCTCCTGAACAGACATTCAAAAATCATAATTTTTCATATGAATCTACCAAGGAGGTCTATAATACCTGGAAAATCCATCTAATAATATTTGCGATTTAAAAATTGCTTGCAATAAATTTTGTTTCATCAGGGTACACGGTTATACTGCGTTCCATTCAAGTTGGATGTCGGATAATCCTACTTGATATCTCCGACCACAAATGCATTCCATTCCATTCCCCGATATTCAGAAGATGACGTTTAAGGAAACAAAACTGCAACGCTCCCGTTAGCTTAGCTCGGGTTTGACTCTCATTAGAGATGTCTCCTAGCAACCCAACTGATAAACAATGCTGCAGCGCATTTGTGCTACAGGTGTACGATTATCAAAAGAGATTATAATGTTTTATACACCTGTTTCTGCAGGCGTTTGTTAAACAAGCTTTAATATCATGTAATGTGGAAACAAACTCATTTATCGATATTACTTAATAAAGTGAATGTTTATCACTTGCTTTGTATATCTCCCTGAGTGTCGACATGTTTGTGTGACATCATGCCCCTGAAACCTTCAGAAACCCCAAAGAAAATGCATGTCGGGAAAATATTAACTTTTCAGCGATTGCCTGTACATGATCATGAGCGATTGAAGCTCTGACTTATCGCGTTGAACCTGGATATCAGTACACCCCGACGTTCTCTTAAATATTGGAGGATGAGCAGTGAACATCTTACCCCTGAGAATTTCAGACTATCGAAAGAAACAAAGGGTCGATATCTGAATTCATCGGCTGTGCCTGTGTCACACCTCCCTCGGGCTCTGCACCTCCCTCAGCGCTCCGCTCCTCATCACCCGATTTCTAATTCATCAACCTGAACTCCGTTCACTCGCTCATCACCGCCTGCATGAATAACTCGCCTTCAAGCCACTTCACTGTCAAGTCTCACACAAGAGACTCTAGTTTGACTCTACCACGCTGCTCTCACGCAGTGTTTAATTTACCTGTCTTTATTTGCTCTTGATCTTGGTCAATATCTGTTTAGTGTTTATCCTGTTTTTTCACCTGTTACCTCTTCTTCAGTTTGTGAAGCTTCTCTTCTGTGTGATATCAACTGTACCATTGATCTCAGTGTGTAAATCCCGTAAATCCTGTGAATCTCAGTAAACGCTCTCGCACTTGGTTTCACTAACTGCAACTTGTGTGGCTTGAATTCCTGACAGTCATATAGCCTATATATTTCTGCTAAAGAAAAATCACAAGTTGATAATGCAACGGCATTGCTCCGAAATAAAGGAGAGATATGTACTGCAGTAATGTTTTTTTTTTTTGTTATTATTATTTGGATTTTTTATTTATTTATATATACAGGTGCTGGTCATATAATTAGAATATCATCAAAAAGTTGATTTATTTCAGTAATTCCATTCAAAAAGTGAAACTTGTATAATGTATACATTCATTCCACACAGACTGATATATTTCAAATATTTATTTCATTTAATTGTGATGATTAAAACTGACAACTAATGAAAATCCCAAATTCAGTATCTCCGAAAATTAGAATATTACTTAAGACCAATACAAAAAAAGGATTTTAAGAAATGTTGGCCAACTGAAAAGTATGAACATGAAAAGTATGAGCATGTACTGCACTCAATACTTAGTTGGGGCTCCTTTTGCCTGAATTACTGCAGCAATGTGGCGTGGCATGGAGTCGATCAGTCTGTGGCACTGCTCAGGTGTTATGAGAGCCCAGGTTGCTCTGATAGTGGCCTTCAGCTCTTCTGCATTGTTGGGTCTGGCGTATCGCATCTTCCTCTTCACAATACCCCATAGATTTTCCATAGGGTTAAGGTCAGGTGAGTTTGCTGGCCAATTAAGAACAGGGATACCATGGTCCTTAAACCAGGTACTGGTAGCTTTGGCACTGTGTGCAGGTGCCAAGTCCTGTTGAAAAATGAAATCTGCATCTCCATAAAATTGGTCAGCAGCAGGAAGCATGAAGTGCTCTAAAACTTCCTGGTAGACGGCTGCATTGACCTTGGACCTCAGAAAACACAGTGGACCAACACCAGCAGATGACATGGCACCCCAAACCATCACTGACTGTGGAAACTTTACACTGGACTTCAAGCAACGTGGATTCTGTGCCTCTCCTCTCTTCCTCCAGACTCTGGGACCTTGATTTCCAAAGGAAATGCAAAATTTACTTTCTTCAGAGAACATAACTTTGGACCACTCAGCAGCAGTCCAGTCCTTTTTGTCTTTAGCCCAGGCGAGACGCTTCTGACGCTATGTCTTGTTCAAGAGTGGCTTGACACAAGGAATGTGACAGCTGAAACCCATGTCTTGCATACGTCTGTGCGTGGTGGTTCTTGAAGCACTGACTCCAGCTGCAGTCCACTCTTTGTGAATCTTCCCAACATTTTTGAATAGGTTTTGTTTCACAATCCTCTCTAGGGAGCGGTTCCCTATTGCTTGTACACTTTTTTCTACCACATCTTTTTCTTCCCTTTGCCTCTCTATTAATGTGCTTGGACACAGAGCTCTGTGAACAGCCAGTCTCTTTAGCAATGACCTTTTGTGTCTTGCCCTCCTTGTGCAAGATGTCAATGGTCGTCTTTTGGACAGCTGTCAAGTCAGCAGTCTTCCCCATGATTGTGTAGCCTACAGAACTAGACTGAGAGACCATTTAAAGGCCTTTGCAGGTGTTTTGAGTTAATTAGCTGATTAGAGTGTGTCTTCAATATTGAACCTTTTCACAATATTCTAATTTTCTGAGATACTGATTTTTGGGTTTTCATTAGTTAGAAATATAATAGAAATATATCAGTCTGTGTGGAATGAATGAATATAATATCCAAGTTTCACTTTTGAATGGAATTACTGAAAAAAATCAACTTTTTGATGATATTCTAATTATATGACCAGCACCTGTATATATATATATATATGTATATGTATATATATATATATATATATGTATATATATGTATATATATATATATATGTATATGTATATATATATATATATATATGTATATATATGTATATATATATATGTATATATATATATATATATATATATATATATATGTATATATATATATTGTTTTGGTCTGTTTTGGTTTTTGAACGGTGCTTGGTCCGTGCAAGTTTCTCTTGTAAACAATGACGCGCTTCCTGCCTCCTCCTCGACCTTACCAAAAATAATATTTCATCCCTCTCATGAGCGCACGTCACAGAAATGTACGGAAGCGAAAATTTGCAGTTAAAAAGTATATTATGAAAGTATAAAAGTATTGTTTTGTTTAAAAAAATAATCAATTGTTTTGGTTCAGAAGAACTTTATTTGTCAACTGGAGTCGTGTGGATAATTTTGATACACCATAAATATGATTTTTAGACGTCAAAAAATGGAGTACATTCACTTGCATTGTTTAAAAGAGGCCTGAAATGAAATCCTAAAAATCTTAAATTCTGTTTTGATGTAGAAAGAAACTCATCTTGGATACAAGATACATCTTGGATGGCCTGAGGGTGAGTAAATTATCAGCAAATTTGGGGACTATTCCTTTAACATAAGCTACTGGCATAGCTGGTTCCCGCTTGTTCTGGAAACATTTGTGAGTGTTGCTGCTACCGTAGCGGGGACCCGACACATATCACTGAGAGCTGTTATCAGTTGTTTGTTGTTCACTGAGAGCAGAAAAAGGATGATGTGTACCCTTGCATTGTGGCAGTGGCCAGAGAGCTCTCTCAGATGGAGGGTGAGCTGTCCTGCAGGCTTTTGTGGTAGAGGGGCCTGCCGTTTTTTGGTTGCTATCAGAGCAATAGAGTGGAAGAGGTTTCTTTCAGCATACATTAGTTCCGCCATTTTCTCAGAGAAGCTCAGAAGTGGGGATGTTGACAAGAGGGAGACAAGTTGTAACATTAAAATAAGTTAAAAAAAGTTCATTAAAATAACTTAATGCAATCAATAGAAATAACTGTGTGATACACAAACATATACATATTTAGTCAAGTCAAGTGATTTTTATTTTCGTTTCAACCATATAAAGTTAGTACAGTACACAGCAAAATGAGACAATGTTCCTCCAGGACCATGGTGCTACATAAAACAACATAGGACAAACACAGAACCACATGAGACTCCAGACTAAATAACATAACTATATAAAGTGCACGTGCAAACGTGTGCAAAAAGTACGGGACAGTACAATAAATTACTGACAATGAACAGGACAATAGGCACAGTGAGAGACAGTGCAGCGCTGATCAGTGTTCTAAGCACATAGCAGTCATTGAGGTAGCAGACAGTTATAAAGTGACAGTAATTAAAGTGCAACTCAGGACATGTGCGTGTGTGTGTGTGTGTGTGTGTCAAACCAGTCTCTGCGTATTGAGGAGTCTGATGGCTTGGGGGAAGAAGCTGTTACACAGTCTGGCCGTGAGGGCCCGAATGCTTTGGTACCTCTTGCTAGACGGCAGGAGGGTGAAGAGTTTGTGTGAGGGGTGTGGGGTCATCCACAATGCTGGTTTCTTTACAGATGCAGTGTTTTTTGTAAATGTCTTTGATGAAGGGAAGAGAGACCCCGATGATCTTCTCAGCTGTCCTCACTATCCTCTGCAGGGCTTTGCGGTCTGAAACGGTGCAAGTCCCAAACCAGGCAGTGATGCAGCTGCTCAGGATGCACTCAATAGTCCCTTGATAGAATGTAGTGAGGATGGGGGGTGGGAGATGTGCTTTCCTCAGCTTTCGAAGAAAGTAGAGACACTGCTGGGCTTTCTTGGTAATAGAGCTGGTGTTGAGGGACCAGGTGAGGTTCTCCGCCACGTGAACACCAAGGAATTTCATGCTCTTGACGATCTCCACAGAGGAGCCGTCGATGTTCAGCGAAGAGCATTCACCTTGTGCTCTCCTAAAGTCAACAACCATTTAAGTCAATTGAGACTGTGTATGAATAGCATTAGAATAGAACAGATTTTATAGAGGTGAAAAAAATTAATAATAGCAGCCCAAAATTTGAGGTCCACGCTAGGGTTGCAGTGGTATACCAGTTTCATGCTTTGCTGTTGCCACCCCTCATAGTCTGCATGCCACCACCTTGCCATTCCATAAAAAAATTCTACATCCGCCCCTAGTTAGCATCTCCTCCACATTGTGCGTTCATTATCAAAATCCTGTAACTGATCACTTTTTACATTCATAAACCCTAAATACCCTACACTTACTTGTGATTTGACCTTGCTGAAAGGGTATAAGACTGTGTTACCAGTTGCACTGAGACCTCTTGAATGATAAAAAAAAATAAATTACATTACAGAACAGGTTAAGACATTACTTCGTTTTAGGTGACTCTAAAATTACTTGAAGTGATGTATGTAAGAGAGGGGGGAAGAAGTGGGTGAGAACTTCGTTTTATGGTCCTTGCTCAGTAGGTTGTGTTTTGTCATGTGGAGATATTCTTCTTGTGTGAGAGTTTTCATGACTTGGTTCTTGCAGAGATGCATAGTCATCTCAGTGCTAGCAGCCTTACAACAAGTATGCTTACACATAAAATTAATTTGTCTTGGTGACAGAAGCTTCCAGTGCACAAACAATACAACAAGACAGAGATAATAGTAAATAGAATAAAAATAAAAAGCGAATAGAAAATATTAATTTAACAGTAATGAGGATGTGTGTTTCAGGTATCTTCAAACTCTTTATTCACTGAAATAAACACTAAATGGTAGGGTTTATACACTCTAACGCGTTGCACTGTTGTGTAGCAATCTCTCTCCCCCGGACTCTGGTGTGGGCTCCTATTATTACTTTCCCCTGATTACTGCAACAAGAAACTGTTAGACCTAATTATCACCCAGGGATGAATCCTTACCACTTCCCATCTCCACAGACGGACACTCAACCACGCCCTTGCCACTATGGAAATATATATATATATTTAATGTGTGTGTGTGTGTGTGTGTACAAATACAAATCTGTTGTATGCAGATCGTTCAAGGGAATGTAATGGCAGAGGAGGTAGGATATGTTGGATACGTATAAATAGACTAAGCTCTGCCATCATTATTGCTCAATGGGGCAGTTTGAACTGTTCATGGGATGATAGCCTGAGGGTAAAAACTGTTCTTGTGCCTGACTGGTGCTCAATGCTCTGTAGCGCTGGCCAGAAGGCAGTGTTCAAAAAGATAGTGGGCTGGGGTGAGTGGGGTCCAGATTTATTTTTCCATCCCTTTTCATCACTCTGGAACTGTACAGTTCTTAAAGAGAGGGCAGGGGGGCAACCAATAATCCACTCAGCAGCCCGAACTGTCTTTTGAAGTCTTCTGAAGTGATGAGGACAGACACTGTGACTGCTTAGTAGAACTGTATCAGCAACATCTGTGGCAGCTTGAACTTCCTGATCACATAGGTGCTGGAAGGGAATTTCCCTAGTCTCACTAACTGCTGTCTATCTTTCAGAAAGCTGGTGATCCACTGCATATGTCCATGGCCTATACAGATGTTGCAGGATATGGTGCAGTCTCATGTTGACTGCATCATCCACAGACCTGTTTTCTTGATAAGCAAATTGAAGCACACACATCTGAAATTAATGTACTACAGGTACACAACTAAACAAATGCTAATGCATAGGGCCTCAATCCTAGCCAAAAACCAGTGGCTTCACTTGCAAATGCACTTTGTTAAAAACTTGTGATTACATCATCAAAACTGAGTATTTGCTTATTTATTTATGTATTTTTAATGAGAAAAGCGTCATTATCTTCAGTCACATTGGTGGCATCTGTGTGATTTAATTGTATCAGAAACAGTCTGTCATCTTTTCAGCCTAACAATGACATAAGCAGACAGGCAACATCCTTCAACAAGGCAACATAACAGGCCGTCTTCCTCACTGTCTGGGGTTTTCATTAGTCATCTTGGAAAGAGAGATAGAAGAGGCAGTCAGTTAGTTTGTATGCTAATGTTCCTTGTATATATATGTACATAATCAAACAGAAAGCTCTTTTGACATGTGGCGTATTGTTAATGACTATCTTATTGGTTAATATAAAAGCATATATGTCTCTATGCTGTGCTTAACATCACAAGCATTACACTTCCAATTCATCCAGTCTAAACAAGCTCTTGATATTTTGGGAGAGGTTTTTTTCTTTCTTATTTCTCTGTACTTTGCCTGTTTCTGAATAAGATTACATGGGAGTAAGCAATAAGCCTGTGTAGTGCATTACACAAGGAGGGCTTTGGGAAGTCTTATCCACCCCAAAAGTCATTGTCATGCCTCGGGTTGTGCGTGTGTGTGCAAGTCTTTTTTCAATGCATGGTTAGAGCAAATTGTCAACAGCACTTTGAATTGTGCCTTAGAACATACATTTCCCAGGGCTTTTGATACACGTTTTGCTTTGTCAGCATTGCATTTCACACCCATTGACCAAATTAATAAAGGATGCTTTTGCTGGGAAGGTATTTGCTCCTCTCCAACATCACCAATATCTACTTTTGCAATACTTTTGCAATGCATAAATCCGAAGGTTTGAATAACTAAGCGAATACTCTTATCTCCTATGCAGGTGTTTGTTTAGACCCCACTGCCCGTTGCCGCCATGTTTAGAAACAGCTTGAAGATGCTGCTGACAGGGGGCAAGACCAACAAGAAGAATCGCAACAGCAGCGGTCAGTCTCACCTTTCATATTTAAATTCTCAGTGATATGTACTGTATATCTACTGTGTTATGGCCTAAACATGAATTTGCTCAATGCAGACTTGTTTACATAAGTCTTTTCCAAACCAACATGATTAAATGGGAAATAGAAAAGTTGCTTCTGAAAGTACATCTTCCCTGAAATAAGCCCCATTGTGCAGAATTACTGACTAGCGGCATGCCAAAATCCTACATTTTTGTCTCCGTTCATGCATGAACACCTTTTCCTGTAGCAACCTCAGAGACACAGTGTAACGCAGTTCAATGGAAAGGAGGAGGCGAGAACCGGCTTGGCAATGTAAATAATATTTTAATGATGAACATAAACTCTCTCTCTCTCCCACACCATCCTCTGCAGTCGGCCTTTATCCCTCTCGGAGGCTTGATTAGCCTGATAAGGGACCGGGTGTGTACAATCACCACCCTCTGCCCTCTGCCCTCTGCCCCGCCACACACGGGTTCTGGTCCAGTGGAAACCAGAAAGTAATTGCATTCAAATAATCAATGGTGAGCGTGTTTCGAAGATTGTATTCTCGTTCTAAACCTAAATTTTTACCACTGATGTTTAGGTTAAGGGTTAGGGGGTAAAGTTAAAGGAATGATCCGGGTTCAATTCAAGTTATGCTCAATTCAAGTCATGCTTTTGAGCACATACGATCAACAACACTTCCATCATTGGTCACTGGGGGACAGTGATTTGAATTTCGGTAAGCACAGACTAATTTCAGAAATTTCTACCCCCTGTTGCCGAATTCACAGTGAGCATTCAAACGGGAATCCATTGGACAATGTGCTTTACAACATTTTTCTAACCAAAAGAGGATATTTGAATAAGTGTTTTTAAAGCAACTATGAACCTGTCTTTTCCATAGAGTAAATTATTTATGAACTATTCGGAAGTCAGTATCAAATGCAGTCGATCTATGCTTGCACTCCAGAAGCATATAAGAACAAGAAACAGCCTAAAGCCTTTGTAATGCATCATGACTCAGTGATAGATCTTATTTCTCTTTGGAATAGTGTTGGACACTGCCAATACAATATATGGGTTTCCTGATATAACTGACAAATCTGAATTAGGAATTTCTGGTCATGAAGCACAAATCAAGGGAAGAGTGGGGAAAAAACAAGGTTTCATAAAATGCTGTTCTGATATTCCTGTAGACCCTTATTCTACCAGTCATATGAACTGTGTCTCAAAGCTCCCTGTGCAATTAGCCCAAATCACAGTAGAGTCAGCACAAAGCTTCTCGAGTAAATGTGTTCTCCAGCTGGAGATGACTTCATTATCTAGTGTGTCACAGAGATCAAACACCCATTTTGAGTTTTACATTGATGTCTCAAAGCATTGATGTCTCAAACCACACAAAAATGAACATTTGCCTATAATTTACTCACCCTCAGGCCATCCAAGATGTATCGGAGTTTCTTTATTCATCTAAGCAGAATTTAAGATCTTTAGGATTTAATTTCAGGCCTCTTTTAAACAATGCAAGTGGATGTACTCCGGTCCAAAATTCATATTTAGTGTGCATCAAAATAATCCACACGACACCAATCGACAAATAAAGTTCTTCTGAACCAAAACGATTGATTATTTTTAGAAACAAAACGATACTTATATACTTTTTAACTACAAATGTTCGCTTCCGTACATGTCTGTGACACGCGCTCATGAGAGGGATGGTGTAAGCTTGTTGGTAAGGTCACGCATCACGTGGAAGAGGAGGCAGGAAGTGCGTCATTGTTTTGATTTTTATAAGTGTATTGTTCAAAATGGTCATTTGGTGTGTGAATCCTGGATGCTTCAACCTTCAGAAACCCCAAAGAAAATGCATGTCGGGAAAATATTAACTTTTCAGCGATTGCCTGTACATGATCATAAGCGATTGAAGCTCTGACTTATCGCGTTGAACCTGGATATCAGTACACCCCGACATTCTCTTAAATATTGGAGGATGAGCAGTGAACATTTTACCCCTGAGAATTTCAGACTATCGAAAGAAACAAAGGGTCGATATCTGAATTCATCGGCTGTGCCTGTGTCACACCTCCCTCGGGCTCTGCACCTCCCTCAGCGCTCCGCTCCTCATCACCCGATTTCTAATTCATCAACCTGAACTCCGTTCACTCGCTCATCACCGCCTGCATGAATAACTCGCCTTCAAGCCACTTCACTGTCAAGTCTCACACAAAAGACACTAGTTTGACCACGCTGCTCTCACGCAGTGTTTAATTTACCTGTCTTTATTTGCTCTTGATCTTGGTCAATATCTGTTTAGTGTTTATCCTGTTTTTTCACCTGTTACCTCTTCTTCAGTTTGTGAAGCTTCTCTTCTGTGTGATATCAACTGTACCATTGATCTCAGTGTGTAAATCCCGTAAATCCTGTGAATCTCAGTAAACGCTCTCGCACTTGGTTTCACTAACTGCAACTTGTGTGGCTTGAATTCCTGACAGTCATATAGCCTATATATTTCTGCTAAAGAAAAATCACAAGTTGATAATGCAACGGCATTGCTCCGAAATAAAGGAGAGATATTTACTGCAGTAATGTTTTTTTATTATTATTTGAAAATTATTTTTTATTTTATATTGTTTTGAAATTGTTTTGGTCTGTTTTGGTTTGTGAACGGCGCTTGGTCTGTGCAAGTTTCTCTTGTAAACAATGACACTGTTGCAGGGTTGAGGGCGGGGCCGGGTGGTGATTCTTTGTGTCTTTTTATTTTTATTTTGACAATAAACACATGACGGACATGCCCGTAAACGATCTCTCTCTCCCGCACCATCTTCCGCAGTCAGCCTTTATCCCTCTCAGAGGCTTGATTAGCCTGATAAGGGACCGGGTGTGTAGAATCACCACCTGGCCCCGCCCTCCACCCTGCCACAGACGCACTTCCTGCCTCCCCCTCCACGTGACGTGTGACCTTACCAAAAAGCTTATTTCATCCCTCTCATAAGCACACGTCACAGAGATGTATGGGAGCAAACATTTGTAGTTTAAAAGTATAAAAGTATTGTTTTGTTTAAAAAATAATAAATTGTTTTGGTTCAGAAGAACTTTATTTGTGGACTGGAGTCATGTGGATTATTTTGAGACACCATAAATGTGATTTTTAGACAGTCAAAAATGGAGTACATTCACTTGCATTATTTAAAGGAAGAGGCATGAAATGAAATATTCAAAATCTTAAATTCTGTTTTGATTAAGAAAGAAACTCAGATATGGATGGATGGCCTGAGGGCGAGTAATTTCATTTTTATATTATTAATAGTTAGTACATTTTCATTTTTGGGTGAATTATTCCTTTAACATATATTTGATGGCTTTTCTCTTTAGGATGAAGTAATAGTCAACGCATGTGGAATTTTTTTTATGTTAAATCCAAGCCTTCATATGTCAGTGCCAACAGACCATACATGTTGCAGGATGAAACTAATGAGGTCAGTGGGCAGATTGGGCTTGCTGCCACAGTTGGAAGGATTCAAACCTCCCCTGCATTACAATTTTGCTCATGGGAAAGGCATTTTTGTGCATTATTCTAGAGTCTTTTTACCCTTCCTTTGGTTACATGAGTTTTGTGGTCATCTACTACCTAAGCTGTGTGCAAGTGTGTGTGGTCTTGGCATACCGTACTGTAGCAGATTATCATTGCTCCAGAGGGGAAAGGTTTACCTGACAAGAGCTAAAGAGGGGTAACTCAGTATTTTTGTGTTGTTTTCAGTGAAAATATATAAACAATCTTTAAAGTGATAGTTCACCCAAAAATTTTAATTCTCATAATTTACTCACTCTCATGCCATCCAGATGTGTATGACTTTATTTCTTCTGCAGAACACAAATTAAGATTTTCAAATGATTTTTTCAGCTCTGTAGGTCCATAAAATGAAGTGAATGGTGACCAAAAATTTGAATCTCCAAAAGTAACAAAGTCAGCGTGAAAGTAATCCACACGACTCCAGTGGTTTTATCCATATCTTCAGAAGAGATATGATTAGTGTGGGTGAGAAACAGAGAAATATTTAAGTATTTTTGTATTTTTTATTATGCTTTCACTTCCACATTCTTCTTTAATTATTTTGCAAATCACGTTCTTCATGCATATCACCATCTACTGGGCAGGGAGTGGAGTTTATTGTAAAAATTAAAAATGGATCTGTTTCTCACCCACACTTATTATATCACTTAAATGGATTTAACCACTGGTGTCTTATGGTTACTTTTATGCTGCCTTACGCTACTGGTGATTTTTGGAAATTCAAAGTTCTGGTGACCACTCACTTGCATTGTATGGACCATTGTATGAACAGTGCTGAGATATTGTTATAACTATTTGCCAATGGGATAAGAAAAATAAATGCAATTCAAAAGGAAAATCTGTAAACTTTTCTTACCTAATTGGCAAATCGTTTTTTTTTTTTGTTTGTTTGTTTGTTTTAAACATAACCATCACTAAATAAATTAGATTTCTTTGAAAACAAGACTTGACATATTCTTTTCTCTCTTTTTTTTGTACTGAATGTATCTTTTTTGTATCTGTTCTGTAGATATTTTCACTGGAATACAACACAAATACTGAAAAAGTAAAATATTTTTTTTGCAGTGAAGTAGAAGCTCAACAGCCAAACTATGCTTTGTCTTGAGACAGAGGAATAAACAGTGTGTCTACCAGCCTGAAATGACTGAAAAGTTTTGAGTTGAAATGTCCACTCAATGTGGAGTTTTAAATCAACAAAAACAACCTCTATAACCTAAACCTTAAACCTAAACCTAGCCGAAAGTGTCATAAAAAGCATATGTGAGATGAAATACGCAATTGCAGAAGCAACCACTTCATTTATGTTAGTATTTTGCTTTGTGTTGTGTTTTGGCCTCTAGAGGTCCTCATGGTGCTCTCATGCCCAGCTTTCCACTTGTAATTAGTGTTATTAGGTTCACATGTGTTTCAATTAGCTTTGTGTATTTAAGTGACTCTGTCCCCAACTTTCTTTGTTTGTTGTTTAGTTGTTTTGAAGCCAGTTGCTTGAGTAAGTGTTTTCTAAACTCTGTGACTTATTGATTATCACTGACCTTGGAGTATACCTTTGTCGGTTTAATTTTTTTGTGGATTTTCCCCTCTGGAGCTTTTTGTTTAAAGATCTTTGGTATTTTTTTTATATTTTGTGGAATGCCCTTTTTGACTGGTTTTGTTTTTTTGGAGAATTACTTTTTGCTGTTTTTTTTTTTTTTTGCTCCAGCTATAGATTTTTTTTGTTGAGAGTCTGACTCTCATGCCGGAGACCAGAGTTCAAGTCCCAGCTCTGACAGAAACACCAAGTCAAATGTGAACCCAGAGATGCCCAGCACACAAGAGCTTTTCACTACCATAGCTCAGCGTGAGTCCTCAGTCCAACATCATGAAGCAGCACTAGTCCAACAGGAGACGCTTCTTTGCAACACTTTTCAGGAGACCCCAGTGCTTGTTGTGGTTTCCTCACTCAGTGTTCCCTCACCTCCGAGCTACAGCAATCATCCTTCCCTTCAGACAGGGCCAAGATTGCATATGTCAACACTCTCCTTTCTGGTAAGTCCCTCTTCTGGGCAACAGCTGTTTGGAAGGCCCAGACCCCTTTCTGCTCAAGTTATTCTTCATTTAATGGACTGTAACAGGAATTACTCGCATTGACCCACCTTCTAACTACGGATTGTTTCTCCAAATCACACTTACTTGAGGAAATCAAAGCATCAACTCAAGGCCTTGGTGGATTCAGGTGCAGCCAGGAACTTTATTGACTTCTCTCTTGCTAGGAGTCTCCAGATCCCCCTTGACTCACTCGCTACCCCTCTGACTGTTACTGCACTGTATGGAAGACCCTTGGATTCTGGGAAGGTAACCCTTCTAACCTCTCTCATTTGCCTCTCCATTCGCCAACACCAGGAGGAGTTGTCTTTCCATTTTATACAGTCTCCTGAGTTCCCTGTTATCTTCTTCCGAGCATGCAGCCATGGACGGTTACATTGTTCGCGGCAGGGATCATTCGTCAGTCCACTTCTCCTGCTGGCAATGTTTTTTTTCTTTGTGGGTAAAAAGGATGGGGGCCTTCGACCCTGCATACATTACCGAGGCCTCAACGAGTTCACTATCCGGAATCATTACCATTTGCACCTCATGGCCACAGCTTTTGTGTTACTGCAGGGAGCTTCCATTTTCACCAAACTCAACTTGCACAACGCTTACCATCTTGTGCGCATTAGACAAGGGGATGAGTTGAAGACTGCCTTTAACACTCCCACCGGACACTATGCCCTTTGGCCTCACCAACGCTCCTGCAGTCTTCCAGGCTCTGATCAATTATGTCCTTAGAGACATGCTCAATTGGTTTGTATTTGTCTACCTGGATGATATTCAAATTTTTTCAAATTCCCTCAATAAGCACGTGTAGTATGTATGGAAGGTTCTTGGACACCTCCTCGATAATCACCTATGTCAAACCTGAGAAGTGTGAATACCATGTGACCCAAGTACAGCTCCTGGGATTCATCATTAAGCCTGGCCTTATTCCAATGGATCCCCAGAAGGTTCAAGCAGTAATGGACTGGCCCATTCCCTCATCTGTGAAGGAGGTGCAGCGATTTCTTGGTTTCGCCAACTTCTACCGCAAATTAATTTTGAACTTCAGCTCTGTGGCACCTCCCCTATCTGCTCTCACTAAAGGGAATAATGTTGGGTTTTGCTGGAGTCCAGAAGCAGAATCGGCCTTCAAGGAATTCAATCACCGCTTTACTTCTGCACCCATTCTTACTCTCCCAGACCCAGCCAAACTCTTCGTTGTGGAAGTCGATGCTTCATATTCGGGCGTTGGAACAGTGCTTTCCCAGAGATGGGAGAATAACAGTCTTCATCCATGTGCGTTCCTTTCACACCACCTTACACCAACAGAGAGGAATTAACATGTGGGAGACCGTGAGTTACAGGCTGTTAAATTGGTGCTCGAAGAATGGACACATTGGCTTGAGGGGGCTTGTAATTCTATCAAATACATTTTTAATTTTTTCTATAAAGATTAGAATTAAGATTATTGATGAAATTTTATATATATATATTATACAATAATTAATAGATAAATGCAATAATTAATTAATAAACAGAATTCAATTTAAAAAAAATAATCAAAAAGATTGGTACTTTGGAATGGAGAAACAGACATTTTTTACATTTAAAATACTGGCAATAATGTATGTTGGCCATGCATTCGTGTTTGCATTTTAGTTGTGTACCATTAGTTTCTGGCTTCATTTTTGTTGAAAATAAGTGTTGGGAAATTTACTCAAACTACTTATTAATTCTCTAAAATTTGTATTAAATTAATTTACAGAAGTCATCACATAACTAATTATTTAATTACTTTTAAGGTACTTTCTAAAACCCTTTTCACAGAAAAGTTTTTGTTTTTCCACTTAACCAGTTCAAAATAATAATGTTTTAATGTTAAAAATGTTCCTCCTTGTCTATTGTCATAAGCCCTTCAAGGCCTCCAAGTAATGTACATAAAAGTAATAACCTTAATTGAAAGTAAGTAATCTTATTACTATAATTGGATGGGAGACCTCACAATAAAATCAGGTTGCTGCTGGAAGAGGTGTTGTGAGACCTGCAGGGGGTGCTCTCCCTGTGGTCTGTGTGGGTCGTAACGCCCCAGTATAGTGACAGGGACACTATACTGTAAAAGAGCTCCGTCTTTCGGATGAGACGTTAAACCGAGGCCCTGACTCTCTGTGGTCATTAAAAATCCCAGGATGTCCTTCGAAAAAGAGTAGGGGTGTAACCCCGGTGTCCTGGACAAATTTGCCCCTTGGCCTCTGTCCATCATGGCCTCCTAATCATCCCTGTTACTGATTGGCTTCATCACTCTGTCTCCTCTCCACCAGTAAGCTGGTGTGTGGTGGGCGTACTGGCGCAATATGGCTGCCGTCGCATCATCCAAGTGGATGCTGCACATTGGTGGTGGTTGAGGAGATTCCCCCCTTCCTTGTAAAGCGCTTTGAGGTTACCGATAAAGCGCTATATAAATGTAACTAATTATTATTATTATTATTATAATTTAAAATATAATGTGTTATACTACTGTACAGTTTTTGACTGAATTACATTTTGAATAATTAGATTACATTAATGTTATCAGATTATACTCAACACTGTTCATTATTTTCCTGGAACTATAACTGCTGCATAGCTCACGACTTGTGCTTGGTCCAATATGTTGAATCAAAGCTTTCTCTTTAACAACTTCCTTAGTGTTGTTTTATTTTTTTTATACCTCCACATTATTCCCACCCACTCACATCTCTTGCTGAGGAATTGACAACAAACGTGGCGAGAAGTAGAAAGAGAGTGCAAAAGAAAGAGATTATAAAGGTTAATGAGCATCTGCACAGTTTATCAGTCTTCTCTTTGGCTGTTGATTAAATCTCAATGATCTCCTATCATCTCCTGTATGACAGTCTGTTTCTCTCTGCATTTCATTTGCATTTCTTATAGGTGCTTCATGCTTACTTTTAACTTTCCACCTACCTTTATCTTCAACCCCGACCTGCATCTTTCCTTTTGCCACAGTCTTTGTCACCTTTCTATGTCTGCTCCTCCTACACAGCAGGTAGAAGGTTTGTTTTCTCTGTAGAGAAATGCTGATGAAATATTGGTTGGAATGATGATGGTTTGAGACTCTTTGTCTCAACTATTTTGTTTCTGAGTATATTTATTTTTCAGCTACATTAACTCTCTCTCTTGCTCTGTTTACATCTGATATTAAACTATGTTTCGGGCAATCTGATTCCAAGTGAACAGTGGTTAAAGTGTAAACAGGGTCCAAAATGTTTTGTGATCTAATCACTCAAATCACATTCAGAGATAAGCTACAATATTTCCTGTCCTTTACAATTGTGGCTTGTGTGATAAGGGCTGAGTAAGGCAGACTGTCACTTATTTCAGACTGTGTGATACACTTCTTAACTGTCAAATGTGAAGTCACCAGTCCACATCAGTTTTGTCATCCTCATTTACACACAACATTTTTAAACCTCACAAACCAACCAAAATACAAAATCAAAGTCTCTGGAGTCAGTTGCAGTTGTGCAAAAATATGAACATTTACGTTCATAACGTGAAGGGAATGCTAAATAACAAAATATTTCTGTTTTCATTACGGTTCATTCTGAGCAGAAACTATATTTTTTCATTCCATTCCGGTGTTCCGTAGACTCCTTTCCAAATAGTAACCGTAAGAATGAAATTAATGGATGGTTAATAACGTTCTTTTTAAAATGATATTACTCTATACTAAGGGCGGGTGATATATCAGTGTGTTTCCAGGTCTTTCAAGACAAACAAGTCACCTGTTTTGAACAAAAAAAACAAGGTCAAAATAAGGGACTTTCCTTAACAAAAATAAGCAAAAATTTGACATTTTCTCCCACGTTGGGGAACTTTCTGCATTGTATACAAAGTATACAAAGTATACAGTAGCCTATTTAAAATAATGTGTTTTCAATAAATGTAATATTAATTTTAAATATATCCCCTAAATATTTTAAATATTAATTTGGCCACCTAAAGTCAATTAAATAGGCAAAATCTATTTATTGAACCAAATAGCTTTCAGCTGTGTTTGATATAATGGCAAGTGATTTTTAGTATCAAATGATCAATTTAGCATGATTTCTCAAGTATAAGGTGTTGGAGTGATGGCTGCTGGAAATGGAGTCTGTCTAGATTTGATCAAAAATGACTTTTTTCAAATAGTGATGTTGCTGTTTTACATCAGTAATGTCCTGACTATACTTTGTGATCACCTGAATGCCACTTTGGTGAGATAAAGTACCAATTTCCTTCCAAAACACCAAAATCTTTACATTATTCCAAACTTTTGGCCAACATTGTATCTGTAATATTGGGGTCAAATTTATGTAATGAGTTAAAGTTACATAAACTCGCAACAACCTATTGTATTGTAACAGTTTCAGTCGTGTATTAACAGTTTGCATCTGAGCTCTAAATGCCTCACTCCAATCTTCTATAGATATCCCCTTATTAATATCTTTCCTCCATGCCTCTAAGTGAGAATCAGCAGAATCCTTGGAACACGCTGCCAATAAGTTGTATAGTAGTGATATCAGACCCCTACAAAAACAATCTTTAGAGATTTATTTTTCAAAATCGACAAAGATGGCATAAATAGATTCTGAGATGAAAATACAAAACAACTTGTAAATACCTAAAAAAAAAACTAATTCTTTAAAAGACAAACATTTGCATGACATATATAAGACTTATATATTTTTAATACCTAAAAATCTATGAAATAAGCCACTAGTAGGTGGCAAGGGGATATTTTGAAACAGAAATAATAATTTAAGCAATATATTCATTTTTAATATGTTTATCCTCCCTATTACAGAGATGGGTAATGAAGTCCACCATTCAATTGAATTTGAGGTATTTTCAAGAACAGGATCATAATTTTTTGTAACAATATCTTCCATCTGTGGGGTTATCTGAATGCCCAGATATGTAAAATATTTAGATGTATTAAAAATACTAACATTCTCTCTTTCTTCCTCATTCAGCACCATAATAGAAGACTTTGAACTGTTAATCCGATATCCTGACATTTTCTAGAATAACTCAATAAATTGAAGAAGAGCAGGAATAGATGCATCCGAATGTTTTTTTGGGGGGGAGGAAGTATGATATTTTCTGTAAACAGGGCTATTCTATGTTCCATACTACCATTGGTTATACCTTGAATATACTTATGAACTCTTAACTGTGATTGCAAATGGTACAATGGCCAATTTAAAGAAAAGAGGGGAGAGAGGAGAACCTTGCCTGCAACCTCTACCTACACAAAATTGTTTTGACATCATGCTATTGGTCAGAACTTCAGCAATGGGGTTCTTATACAGCAACCAAAACCACTCACAAAAATTCTCTCCCAAGTTCAAAATGATTTGAAAAGATAATTCTATTCTACCCTGTCGAACGCTTTTTCTGTGTCTAGTAATAACAGAGCAGTATCTTCTTTTCCATTCTGATTATGCAGAATAGTCAATACTCTTCTAACATTATGACATCCTTGTCTGTGCAGAATAAAACTGTTCTGATCACTCCCTATTAAGTATGGTACTGCAATCAGTCTCCTTGCTCAAATTTTACACCAAATTTTTGTGTCAGAATTTAAAAGACTTATAGGGTGTATGTTTTCACACTTGTTGTTAGTTGTTCCCTGTTTTGGAAGAAGTGTAATTAAAGCTTCTCTCATAGAAGTAGGAAGAATACCATTCTCAAAGGCTTCTATCATCATTTCTAAAGAGGTGTAATAAATTAATCTTTAAATTTTTATATATATCTATGGGGAGGCCATCTGGTCCAGCCACTTTCCTGTCTTCATTAAATCAATAGATTCCAATACTTCCTGTGAATTAACATCTTTTTCTTATTCATTTTTGCACACAGCAAGCCTAATTTATCCAATAATTTTTTCTGCATATCTGTGCCTCACATTCCGAGCTGTATAGTTCTTCATAATAACTCCTGAATAAATTGTTGCTTTTCAGTGGATCTACTATGACATTACATTTGGGACTCTTTTAATCTGCCACTCAAGCATTTTTACTGCTTTCTCTCCCTGACTTTAAAAAGTCTTTTTTAACCACAGTAATTTGGTAGCCATTCTGTTTGCTGACACTGTATTATACTGAGAGCTAAGAAGCAAACGTTGCTTATGTGTATCTGCGCAAACTCCATCCTTTTGAAAGATAATGTCTTCCAATTTTTTTATTTTGAGATCCAACATTTTCAACTCTTGCAGGGCAGAGATCTTTGTATTCAATTGTTCCCTTGGACCTAGCAGCCTTAAGCACCTGTTCCTTCTGCTTAAAATTGAGGAAATTCATAACAAGTGTTCTCGGATACATTTTACCATCTTCCTTTCACTTACCTGTCTGGGAAGTAGCAATCCGACGCGCTGTCTGGGATGATTCCATTTCCAAAACATCTGGTAATCAATTTTCCTGAAAAGAGCATGCATCCATTCCTTCTTCCTTCTCTGGAAGGCCGATTAATCTGAGATTATTTCTGCGGGTTTGGATTCGCATCTTATCACATCCACACCATAACCGGAAGTCTTGTCCAACAATATTAAGTGCTGTAAATGTTATTATATCACTCCCTTGTGGTCTCCCAAAGCTATGAAGGCAGACAACATTAAACTGAAGGACAACTCACTGTGAATTGGAAAGCACACAAGATTGTCTTCTAATTTAAATGTTGGCTAATGTTAATATATCCATGCCTCAAAAATGTATTGAGAAAATAACATGCCGATCAATTATCAATGTACCAATATTTTATGACATTCCTAATAATTCATATGAGATGGTAATATTGTAAGAAAAGCTAAGTATAGGCTGCTCCCCTGACTTTTTTTTTCTTTTCTCTTTTTTTTTTTTTGCTGTTTACAGAGCCTAGGGCTGTCACAGAGGCAGCTGTGATTTCCTCAAGATGCCTTTTATGTGATATTTGTCAGGCAGTAGGGATTAAATCTGTGAACATTTTTCTGCAAGGAATGGAGAGTTTTTTTGGTAAACTCTGGCAGACTGTAGTACAGTACCGGACATTTGTCAGCTACCTGCTTGGATGCGCTCTGTGTGAGTGTGTCTATGTGTGTTTTTGAATGGGCTGACACTTCTTCCTTTCAGTGGTGTGTATCTGTGCTGTGCGCTTTCTGATTCTCTCAGCTCAGTCTCTGACGCACACGCTCACACAGACCTGCGTCACCACAAAGAACCGACAAAGTTTATGGTTTTCTCAAACAGACAGACTTTTAAATATCCGTCCGTCCGTCCGTCCGTTTCATGCTTCCATAAATGATCTGATTAGAATAGGTAGGGAAAAGAAGAAGCACAGGTTAGATGCAATATATAAATAAATGCATTTATGTCCCTCTGCTTCTTCCTTCACTTTGCAGTTAGGAGAAGTCCCACTGTTGCCTCACACTGAAAGTAACATTGTGTAAGTCATGACAGAATAGTCTTTCTGCTGTCACACTGACTGAAGAGAGCACAGACTCTGAAGTTTGACATTGCTCATCTCTCTCTCTCTCTCTCTCTCTCTCTCTCTCTCTCTCTCTCTCTCTCTCTCTCTCTGTTCTCACACTCAATGCTGGACTGAAATTTTGACCTTTTATAATTTATATAATCAGGGACAAAAAACAGATCAAGAAACTAAAACTGAAAATTAACTAAATATTTTGCAAAGCGTAACTGAAAATGGGAACAAAGTGATTTTCAATTGTTCTGGACTGAAAACGTTATTTTTAAATGCTGGAAACGAGTTATAACCAGTTAATTTTGTTCTGATCATTTTTAATGGAACCAAAGGTCTAAGGGTATATCACAGTACTTATTTGGAACTGCACTTCATGTTGCCTGACAAAATGAAACACGTGCTTTTATCCTGAAGGAACCCGCTGCATCACTTATTTCTGTAATGAATTGCCCATTGTGGATGTTGCATTCCGTGAATGAAGACTTTTTTAACAACTGTGTACAAGTTCTGCAAATACATGCATGGCTAATCCAGATACAATGAAAATATTATTAGAGGTAAAAGTGACATTTCTCAGTTGTTTCCAAGTCTTCACTAAACTTATTGCTAGGTATGATGCATTAATACAGATTTTATACTGCCAGGTTTTGACTGAGAAGCAGGTCTGTAAGTAAAATTATTCTTTACTGTTTATTCACTTATGATATCTATGCTGATAAATCCATCACATTTCTCATTTTGGGCTTGTTTATCCAGACAGGTTGTGCTGCGAGATCTGGCAACACTGCAACTGGTATTTCACCCACCCCTTAGCGTAGAGTACTGTCATTTTAAAAAGAACATTATCAACCGTTCTTTTATTTTGTCCTAACCAGTTACCATTTGGAAAGGAGACTGTGGATCTTCTGAACCGGAATTAAAAAAAAACTCAGAACGAAATGAAAACATTTTATTTTTAGTCGCTGGAAATAACATAAATGAGAATAATATAGAAGAGAAAATAATATGGAAAATAATTATAGGGAAAACAAAGTAGCACTAGAATAACAAAAACCTTGAGAAAAAAATAGCAACTGTGAAAAGCAGTCTTGAAGTTCTAAGCTTCCTATATCTTTGCTCTGACAAGGCCACTCATCCAAACCCATAAAACAAAATGTTGCTATGATGAATTGAATCCCCACCGAGGTCCCATATTTCTCCCCTAGCCAAGGCAAGTTCAGCCATTCTAGATCATCTCTTATTGTCACTCAGGGTCAGAAATTAACAAGGGCTTGAAGCAAAAATGACACTGAAAGTGACAAATGCCCCAGATATTTAAAATGTTGTGAATTCAACCATTATCTAACAATTGACATATTTCATAACATTTTATTCTAGGCCTATATTGTTTATAATGAGATTTTGCCTTGGCAACCACTAATAATTTGCTGTACAGTCCGATATACAGTGTCTTCACCCTGTCTTGGATGAAGTGGAGCCTCATTCAGCCTGTCAACCCACACTTCTCTCTCCTCTCCACCTCCACGTTATTGGCCTCTCCTCTGCTAGGAACAGATTGAAGAGCAGCTCATGTGTGTTAAGGGCCTATTGAATTTGCTGACACATCCATCACTGTCTTGTCACTGATACAAGCATCAAGTCTGCCAGGAGTTTCAGAATGTGGCAGATCTGAAACAATCTGTCTGATGTACGTGTCTGATGTGTGAGTCCTGCTCTGGTGTTTTCACTTTTGGTCGACTGGATCTTGGGTTGTCATCTGTCCTGCTAGCCTGCTGAAACCTACATTGCATTTGAGATAGTAGAGCAGCTTTCTTCATAATATTGCCAATAGTCCTCTCCGTAATGTCTGGTAACATTTGAGGCATAATGGAATGTTAAGTTATTGTCTTTTTAAAGGGGTCATGACATGCCATTTTTTAATTATCGTAATATGTTCCTTGAGGTTGACTTATAATGTTAGCAAAGTTTTTTTAAACACACACACACACTCAAGAAAACAGTCATATATTTGTAAAACATGATAATTTTCCACCCTCATTCTGACCCTCTGGCAGAAACACTCAGTTTTGGTGCTGCTTCTCCTTTAAGATTTTACAGTACACGCCCACTGTTCTGATTGGCTCTCTGCTCTTTTCTGACCTGCTCTCTCCTTGTCATAACACTGCTCACCACTACTGGGTGGGGCTTCAGAGGTAATAAGGTGAAGTAGGTGTTTATGTGTTGTTGTAGAGGCAGTCAGATGTCAATTTCTACCACAGTGTGACATCACAATGTAGAGGAAGTGGAGAATGAGTCGTTTTCGTAAGAGACTGCCAACCTCATTAAATATGTAAATGATTAAATTAGGGCTCTCAATTTAACATGTAACTGATTAATTACGTAAAAAATTATACGTTGAAGAGCACCTATTATGGTTTTTCAAATATTACCTTTCATGTAGTGTGCTATATAGCTTTATGCTATTTTGTGAATGTAAAAAAGTCTGAAAAGTTTCAGAAATCAAAGTGCACGACAAATGGAGTTATTGATTCCCAAAAGAAAGAACCGATTCTAAAAACCTGAAATGAGTCACTAGTAATTCCAGACTTACTTCCTGTACTACGTCGTGTACTACGTGTTACTTCCTATGTAATTTGGTAACAAAAAACCCACCTCTGGCCTTCATTGGCTGCTCGCGAACAGCTTTGACCCACCCTCAAACACTACACTAAGCAGTAGACCAATCACAACAGACTGGGACATCTGACCAATCAGAGCAGAGTAGGCTCTCTGAAAGGAGGAGTTTAGAATGAATTCTTTAGTACGGATCATTGAACAAGTCGCTTTTGACACTGGGAAAAAAAGGTAATGCTGCAATTTAAATTATGAGCAAATTAAAGTGTTTTTTGACCTTGGATGCATGTAAATCTATTGTATGAGACCATTAAAACAAAATTAGGCATATTTAAAAACCATAATAGGTGCACTTTAAAAGATTAACGCAATTAATCATGATCCCTAATCTCTGTAATATGCCTTGATGATTTGCATTCTGCAGTCAACAGGGGCAGCCTAGAACTCCTTGAGCTGTCCAGGCAAAGCGCCACAAAATGAGTTTTTCAATCTGATGCATGTTCAAAGTATGCATACTACATAGAGTCATAGACAAAAAATGTAAACCGCACAAACAGAACATGTCCTGTGAGAGACTGACAGAACTTGACTGTAGTCAAACTACTTTTTGAGAAGCTTGTAGTTTTGGAAGTTACATGTTAAGTAGCTTCCCCAACTCTGACCATGTTTGTCATGCTCCAAAAAGGCATAAAATCCATAAAAGCAATTTCACAAACTGTGAAAAGTATTTGTGCATAACAGAATTTTATCTATAGTGCAATAATTGTTCGTTGAACTTAAGTTCTCTGTAATATTTTTAACCTCTGAAAATCCAAATGAATTATTCTAATGTAGCATTATTATGAAAACTTAAGAAATGTTGTTTGCATAAGTATTCAGCTGCTGTGTTGAAAAAGGTCTTAGATTGCACAGATGAAAAACACAGGACACAATTATAACAATTGTCTTCTAATTGGCCTCTGCCTGCATGTGAATAATTAAAATCTACAGCTTTTCCTGAATAAAACCCCCACTGTTAAGGGATTATTATTCAAGTTGTGAATATTAAGGGCAGCTGTGAAACTAAAGACAATTGAACACTCAATTAGTCCTAAAGCAAAACACGTGCATAAATTGGGTACACAACAATGTCCAATTGTTTTGATGTTCCATTGGGCACTCCTGCTTCAGTTATTTTAGGAAGTAAGTTTATAGTCAATATCAAACCATTCAAACACTGAGTTCAGTTCTTTAAAACCCAAAAAACAAGACTTGTGAAAAAACAAGAGGGCCAGTGATCGCTTTGAAGGAGCTACACAATTCTGTAATTTATAATGGATAGTGTTTACCATATCAACCGGTCAACCATATCAAAAACTCTGTTGAACAATGACTTTAACCTTATGTTACCATGTGTCCACCTGTGTGGACTTTGTATTTTTTTCTTCACTATATGCAACACATAATTTATATGAATTTAAACTGACTAAATACTATTCACAAGACTCTACACTGCCTGTTGAGTGTTGAACTTCTGGCGAACCGTGTCACATGCCACAACAGCGTGACATTGATTTCCAGAAAGCGCTGCTACTAATGCAGTGGCAACAAAAGTGCCTCTGGTAAGAAACCTCTAAGTTTTTTTTATTGAAACCTATTTGGTGGTAATGAGTAGCGTCTCAAGTTTCATTTGATATGCTGCTTTAAAAAATCGGTTAATTTTTCATTCAGCGTGCTGATAAAAGGAAGTCCACATATTCATGCCAAAGCTGAAAAATGTTGCTTTCAGAGGCTTTATATAGAGTTAGGATGAAAATAAGGTGCATTTCTAACTGTCCTGAGACCAGTGCTGACAGACAGCACACTGAAGGTTAAGTCATTCACTAAATAGGGAGCAAGGGTGCATCCTATAGCTCTCTATGCAGCTAACTGCATTCACTCCTCAAATCCAACCAAAAGTTCAGTTTCAGGCTGCAGATCATGTTTGGACCGCTCAACATGTTTGTCAGACATGGGAATATGACAGTCAGTACATAGATTCATAATTTAATAATGCAAAATTTAATTGTAACACGGTTGGCAGTGATTTGATGACGCTGGTCTTTACTTTTAATAAGAATTCTAAAATCATCTTTATAGAAAAATCAGCTGCTATGTCTATAACTTCTCAAAAACATGAATAACCAACACTCCTGGACACAGAATAAACTATCTGATGAAAGAAAATCTGACTTTCTATAGTTTGGTATTATAAAAATTTTACAAGTGGGACAGTCCCGCTGTCCACATTCACCGATCAGCCACAACATTAAAACCACCTGCCTAATATTGTGTAGGTCCCCCTCGTACCTCCAAAAGTGTGCCAACCCGCATCACAGAATTGCTTTCTGAGATGATATTCTTCTCACTACAATTGTACAGAGCAGTTATCTGAGTTACTGTAGACTTTGTCAGTTCAAACCAGTCTGGCCATTCTCTGTTGACCTCTCTCATCAACAAGACATTTCCGTCCACAGAACTGCCTAAAAACTAGATGTGTTTGGCACAATTCTGAGTAAATTCTGAGACTGTTGTCTCTAGATAACAGAGTGATAGTCCTTTGAGATCAGCAGTTACTGAAATACTCAAACCATCCCATCTGGCACCAATAAAATCTTCCATGCAATTATCTAATCAGCCAATCATGTGGCAGCAGTGCCATGCATAAAATCATGCAGATACGGGTCAGGAGCTTCAGTTAATATTCACATCAACCATCAGAATGGGTAAAAAATTTGATCTCAGTGATTTGGACTGTGGCATGATTGGTAGAGCCAGATTTCTGTAACTGCTGATCTTCTGGGATTTTCACACACAACAGTCTCAAGAATTTACTCTGAATGGTGCAAAAAATAAAAAACAGCCTTGTTGATGAGAGAGGTCATGAATGGCCAGACTGGCAAAGTCTACGTTAACTCGGATAACCGCTCTGTACAATTGTGGTGAGAAGAATATCATCTCAGAATGCTATTCAGAGATGCGGGTTGGCGCTGTTTTGGAGGTACGAGGGGGACCTACACAATATAAGGCAGGTGGTTTTAATGTTGTGGCTTTTTCTTGATTGTTTATTAGGTGCTACAAGTTACAAATAAAAAAGGGGAATGGGAAATGCACACAGCAGTCATGCGGGGTCTCAGGAAGTTAATGGCATAATGATACAACTTTTCATTTGTCAGATGCTATTATCCGAAGCAACTTACAATGCAGTCGGGGTATACATTTTTTCAGTATATATGGTCTCTGGGAATCATATCCATGACCTTGTTGTTAGTTCCACATCCGCTATGCTCTATGAGTTGAGTTTCTGGAAAACAAATGAATTTAGCCATTATTTCAAAACGAACCATACGAAGCACAAAATAGTTTCCAAGTTCTGCTGAGGCAAAACATTTTTTAATGAATAGAGCAGCACTGCTCACACCTCGAAAGTGAGTGTTTCATTAACAGGGACTGAGAAAACTTATTAAAGTACAATGGATGGTGCACAATTCTGGGAAATATTGTACTGCAGAGGCATCTTGAGTCTGCTATGAAATTCAAGCTCCACTGAAAGTCAAACTTGTTCTTTCAGTTGGCATATGAATTCAAACACAATGCCAAATTAATATTTTATTGTGCAATATTATAGTTAAATGTGTACTCAGTAATGTTTCTATGTTGGTTTGGATTTACACTGACAAATAGGGACGAGAATGAGTTTTTTTTATGCGTTGAGTCAAGCACTAAATTACTCTTACAAAAAAGCATATTTGTCACTACCTGCTAGTCACAGTGCAAAGATGTAACCAATAGAAATGATCACTGAACGAATCTCTTTGGTGCACAGTTTCAGTGTTTAATCCAAGTTAATCCAAATCACATACACAGACAAGCAGAGTGACAAAAAAATAATGGTGCCTACTTCTACATAAAGAAACATTCAGTTTCTCTAAATATACTTCCATAAATTGGAATGCATTGAGTGAGAAGATTTGTGTGTGTATATGTGCCAGGGTGGTAATTGACCTGTCATCCAACAACTGACTTGTCGATTAAGTTGCGTTCACACTGCCAGCGACACCATCCCATTCATTTTCAATGAGAGCACAGCAACTTCCGGCGACCAGATGTAGGCGTGTCCAGCGACGCGTCAAATTTGAGACGAGTTTAACTTTATTCAAATGAAGAGCGACTTACAGGAGCGACAGCCAATACAAGAGAAGACGGTAGAGCTCACGTGATCCCTCTCTCTCTCAGTTCCTGCAGTAAAGGAAAGATCAGCGGACCCACCATCTGCAACAGCGCATCAAACTGGGTCCTGTCAAGCCTGAAGTACTGCTGGAACCGGACTTCATCCAGCCGCAGTTCCTGCAACAGCCGGTGGTACTCACCATGCTGACTCAGAGATTGAATGTTTTTTGGACCCAGACAGACCAGCGTTTGCATTTTCACCACAGATAAACAGCTGCTATGGCAAAGAGCACGCCTTGTTTTTCTTTTATCTTCGGTATAAAGTATTTTATGTACTGATTCCATTTATATTTAGTCTTTTCCCTCCAAAATGATTGTTTTTAGTGGCAAGAAAACTGATTAGCTGTCAACAGCAATGGAATGGCATCCGTGAATGTCATTTATGAACGTTACAAGGCAACCAGTAGTGGGGACGCCCACTAGTGACCTAACCGCCAGCCACTGGTGACCTGCAGTGACAAAGTCGCTTGTAGTGTGAACGCAGCTTTAGTGGGGTTGACTACTAACATTAATATTTTTTTAGTGGTGATGGTTTTAATGGGAGACGTAATTCTCAAATTAATTGAGACGCAACTTCTTATAGAGCATTTTTGCGTGATGATAGCTTTCTGTGTCTAACAATGAATAACAGCCAGAACAGTAAAACACAGAATGTATTTTCTCTTTAATGCTTTAGGTTAAGTCATTTTATGCCCGGTTGTTACAGCACAGCGACACATCAACAATACAGTATCTCACAAAAGTGAGTACACCCCTCACATTTTTGTAAATATTTGATGATATCTTTTCATGTGACAACACTGAAGAAATGACACTTTGCTACAATGTAAAGTAGTGAGTGTACAGCTTGTATAACAGTGTAAATTTGCTGTCCCCTCAAAATAACTCAACACACAGCCATTAATGTCTAAACCGCTGGCAACAAAAGTGAGTACACCCCTAAGTGAAAATGTCCCTCCCCGGTGTCATGTGACTCGTTAGTGTTACAAGGTCTCAGGTGTGAATGGGGAGCAGGTATGTTAAATTTGGTGTCATCGCTCTCACACTCCCTTTTACTGGTCACTGGAAGTTCAACATGGCACCTCATGGCAAAGAACTCTCTGAGCATTGAAAAAAAGAATTGTTGCTCTACATAAAGATGGCCTAGTCTATAAGAAGATTGCCAAGACCCTGACACTGAGCTGCATCATGGTGGCCAAGACTATACAGCGGTTTAACAGGACAGGTTCCCCTCAGAACAGGCCTCACCATGGTCGACCAAAGAAGTTGAGTGCACGTTGAGTGCAGCGTCATATCCAGAGGTTGTCTTTGAGAAATAAATGTATGCCAGCATTGCAGAGGTTGAAGGGGTGGGGGGTCAGCCTGTCAGTGCTCAGACCATACGCTGCACACTGCATCAAATTGGTCTGCATGGCTGTCGTCCCAGAAGGAGGCCTCTTCTAAAGATGATGCACAAGAAAGCCCGCAAACAGTTTGCTGAAGACAAGCAGACTAAGGACATGGATTACTGGAACCATGTCCTGTGGTCTGATGAGACAAAGATAAACTTATTTGGTTCAGATGGTGTCAAGCATGTGTGGCGGATACCAGGTGAGGAGTACAAAGACAAGTGTGTCTTGCTTACAGTCATGCATGGTGGTGGGAGTGTCATGGTCTGGGGCTGCATGAGTGCTGCTGGCACTGGGGAGCTGCAGTTCATTGAGGGAACCATGAATGCCAACATGTACTGGGACATACTGAAGCAGAGCATGATCCCCTCCCTTCAGAGACTGGGCCGCAGGGCAGTATTCCAGCATGAAAACGACCCCAAACACACCTCCAAGACGACCACTGCCTAGCTAAAGAAGCTGAGGGTGAAGGTGATGGACTGGCCAAGCATGTCTCCAGACCTAAACCCTATTGAGAATGTGGAGGAGCACAAGGTCTCTAACATCCACCAGCTCTGTGATGTTGTCATGGAGGTGTAGAAGAGGACTCCAGTTGCAACCTGTGAAGCTCTGGTGAACTCCATGCCCAAGAGGGTTAAAGCAGTGCTGGAAAATAATGGTGGCCACACAAAATATTGACACTTTGGGCCCAATTTTGACATTTTCTCTTAGGGGTATACTCACTTTTGTTGCCAGCAGTTTAGACATTAATGGCTGTGTGTTGAGTTATTTTGAGGGGACAGCAAATTTACTCTGTTATACAAGCTGTACACTCACTACTTTACACTGTAGCAAAGTGTAATTTCTTCATTGTTGTCACATGAAAAGATATAATCAAATATTTACAAAAATGTGAGAAGTGTACTCACTTTTGTGATATACTGTATATTTCAAGATGATCAGTCGTTAAATCCTCTTTCTGAGTAATGTTCCCGTATTTTTGAGGTGCTGATTCTGTCTGACACTGCTTAAATAAATATTTGCAGTAAAAAGTTTAAGCCGCTGTACTCACCATTATCTTGCAGTTCTGCACTTTTGAATGTGCAGTGAGTACTCACATGCACAGAACAGGGCTACTGGGGCGCAACACCCTGCCCTTTCATTCACGAATCTAAAGATGCCCTTGACAAATCTAAAGGTGCCCTTTTGGTCGAGGGGAGATTTAAGCGGAAGTACCTTTAAGAATGCGAGCTACAGCACAATCCCCTGCTGACAGGCTATAGTGGTCAGCACAAAACTCCCCTCCTATTTTTGTGCAATATGATGTAATCGTTATTTAGCCTATTTATTTGTAAAATTACTGTTAGTTGCCATGTATAAGTGCTGCACTTAGCATCCGTAAATCCTTCTGAAACACGTCTGATTGGGGTAAATTAAACAACAAAATGGAGCTTAATTAAAATTTACATTATTATTATTCTTAACACCAACTAATCATTCAAACTAGTTGATTTTGAAATTTGGAAGTTTTGCACATCCCTATAGTGTGTGAGAGTGTGACTAATATGAATAAAGCAATACAGTATTTGTGCTGTTGTCTTAGCAGATGGCTGTTATCACTTTGTCAGTGGTGATTCATTCAAGTGCATCTGCTTACTTTAAAGTGAGTATTCTACTCCATAACTCATTTTGCTTGTATGAGGTCACACATATAGTACATTAGCTATGGGCAATATGATTTTTTGATAATGATAATCGGCTTAAATTTTTTTTGCAATATCCAATTACATCGTCAACCTCCCGCCATGGATCTGTAAATATTTTAGCTGTATTGTTTTTGCTTTAAAAATTGTATTCATTTATTGAAACACGAAAAACATAGACAAAATACATCTCTAAATTAAAATAGCACTTTAAACGAAAAAGCAATAAAATAATGATGTGATCCAAAAAAATCGTATTTAACCCCCTCCCCAAATCCAAACATTTACCGTCTCCATTGTCTCCATTTGCCATCATGCAAGCATCCGTCAATGAAAACAGGTGTAAATTACTAATAGCCTACAGATTAAGAACTAAAGACAATTATAAATGTAAAGACAATAATAATCAAAATAAATAAGCCTATTTAATTCCCTTGTGTTCCCAAAATAAAGCTCTGTGTTATCTTCAAATTTGTGTTTGTATTACGCTTTGGTAATAAAGTTAATGCAGCCAAAATAAAATAAAATAGAACTCAATTTTAGGTTCAAGGTGAACGTGTCTTGTATTACTTTGACTTAATCACTTTCATCTTTTATTCTTTAATACAAGGAGTTGACCCTGCAGAGTTGTGTTCACAATGAATGCTAAACTCACAGCACCTCCCGAGATGATCAGAAATAATTTGCAGCATTCTCATAGACAACATTATTCTTGCAAACAGTTTTCAGATGAATGAAACTGAGAAAAAGAGTGCCATTTCTTTACATGCGTGTTTTCCACGAGACACCTCTGAACAAACAACAAATCAGACATAAGCACTGACGGCTTTTCTTTTGTCCGTTCTTGAAAGTGTAATAAAGTGTGTTTCTTATAGAAAGTGTCTTTGTGACTAACAGCATTTCTTGTCACGTGTCACTCCGAGATATCTTTCAAGTCACTCACTTGTTGCAGGTAGATGAGCAAAATTACCTGCACGTGAAATACATTTGGAAGAGGAGCTTGCGAACTGGATTCAGCCTCGTTGCGTTTGGCAGGTGGCGGGTGCTAGTTTCACACCCTGGCCACTTTTTAATATATTTGGTGACTTCCCAGATCCATGGTTTTGCCATTTCCCGATATTGTTGATCATCGTCTGTTTTTTTTGATTGTCGCAATGGGCATTTGGATCTTTGTAAGACATTGTCGATATCCGATAACATCGTCCTACAGTACATGTCAACACACGTATACAGAAACACACAAATAATTGGACAGCATGGAAGAACCTTAATATTCAGTCATTTCAAAAGCTGTTTTGGGAAGAAGTAATTATCTGCACATTGCATGAGCACTTTAAATCTGATGGCCTTGAGTAAGCATTAGAAATTATCTTGATTTTGCTGATACATAATTAAACTCACTCAACCGAAGACATAACCCAAATGGCTCCCAGTGATCAGACTGCATGTAATCAGTTCTACTGTAATGAAAGATAAAAGCAGTTAAAGATCTGCATTATATGTCAAGACCAAAATCAAGGGCCTCCATCTCATAATGAGTGCATCATGTAACCACCTTGAAGTGATTATTCATGGAATATGCAGTGGGAATTATACAGTTCAAATTTAAATCCTTGCACTAAATCACAAACCAGTCCAAGTCATAATCGCTACCAAAAATGAAATTACAACATTTCCGCTAACTTAAATAAAACAGAAAAACTGAAAATAAACTAAATTATATCATGACTCCAAACTCCAAAAAAATGTAATTAAATATAAATAATGCCACTGATTCAATTTTGTTTCAGTTTTGTCAGTCGATAGTCTCTTCCAGTCGAAGTGGGTGGTTCTTGGCCAGAATAAGCTGCAATATGGACCAGAATTTATGCCGATAAAAAACCCCAACATATACCCCATGAACATCTGGGCCTTTTAAGTAGTGATTGTATTAATATGTTTTTAGTGTACTGTAGATGAATCAGCCCTGATTGTTTAAACTGCTGCAATTATTCTCGTCTTATGTCCTTGCCGTGATTAAAAGAAATGTATGGCTTAATCTCACCCTTACCATCCTGTGCTCTCTTCTTAATGGAAAATGGATTGTTGTGACAGTAAATTACTGTTTGATGTGCTGTAACAAGACAGCGATTTCCTTTGGAGAATGAGAGCAAACAATCACATAATGGCTTAAGCTAATTTAGCATCGGTTAATTGAAAGTCCTGTGTTGAGATACGTCCATTTCTTTCTGTAGTCTGCAGAGCATGTAAGCATCGCTCTGTGGTGGCTTAGTTAAAGAAGTTGTTTATTTGAGCTTCAAACTCTGGGCTGGATCCTGGGAAACAAGGTTGTTGTTGTTAGCCAAGCTGACACTGACCTCGCAAGCTCGCACGTGCATGCCATGGTACAGTGCTTGACCCTCAGGCATGTAATATTCATGTATCGATTAGGTTGATCTTTCCACCCACTCTGATGGGCACTGATTTTTTTATTTATTTATTTAAAAAAAATAAAAATAATCTTCATTATTTTAATTTCTCTGCTTAAAAACAAGGCTAAACCTGCCTAAGATGTTTTGCTGGTTTTGGCTGACTTAGCTGGTCTCCCAGCTTGGCCAAGCTTGTGTTTAGCTGGTTAAGCTGGTCTGTTTTGATGGTTTTAATGGCATTTTTCTACTTGACAGCTGGTCAGGCTAAGCAACCTGCTAAACGAGCTGATCACCATCTTAGCTAGGCTGGGAGAACAGACTAAACCTTTAGTAAACCTAGTTTATGCTGGTCTATCTGATTTCCCTCCCTGGCCAAGCTGGTGTTTAGCTGGTTTCGGTGGTTGACAAAAATATGAAAAGTGCCCATAACCCCTCTAAAGCTATCAAAACCTTAACCAGCCTTAAGTGGTTTGCTGGTCTTAACTGGATTATCTAGTCTCACAGACAGCTGGGAGACCAGCTGGCTGACCACTGAAACCAGTTAAACACCAGCCTGGGAATGATTAGAGACCAATTAGACCTAAACTTAAACCAGTTTAGACCAGAAATTGACTTGAAACAACAACAATAACAACACAAAACTACATTATGCTGGACCTTGTTTAAGCTGTTCTACATGGTCTCCCAACCTGGTATTTAAATGGTTTCGGTGACTGATAAGCTTGTCTCTCAGTCTGACTAGTTGAAAAGTGCCCAAAACCCCTTCAAAGCAATAAAAACCTAAACCAGCTTAATGTGGTTTGCTGGTCTTAGCTGGATTACCATGTTTCCCAGCCTGGCCAAGCTGGTGTTTAGCTGGTCTGTTTTGATGTTTTTTAGAGGGGGTTTGTGCACTTGCCAGCTGGTCAGACTGGGAGACCAGCTAGAAAATGACTTTTTTTTTTATTTTATTTTTTTAATGAAAATAAGGACATTAAATAAAGAAAAAGACAAAAAAAAAACTAAAGTGGTTTGCTGGTCTTAGCTGGTTTGGGCTGGTCTCCTCTCTAAAACCATCAAAACAGACTAGCCTAACCAGCTTGGCCAGGCTGGGAGACCAGCTAATCACCTTTTGGCTGGTTTAATATATATTCTGGTACCGGATCTACTTAAAAATACACCGGATATTCAAAACATGACAGTATCACCTTCCATTTTCTGTTAATACAGAGAATAATGGATCATGACCAAGACCTGGCCAATGTTTGGGATGTTCCACTTAATAAAAGCAGTACTCTTGTGAGATCCCCTCTGTATGATGTGCTGGCTTTGTGCTGCAACTGATCAAGATCTATAAAAGCAGAGATGAAGCTAATGCCCATTGACGTACAATACTCCTATCCTAGTAGGCCAGACCGGCCTCTCCAGTCCCCTGGGGCCCAAAGTAATTGATCCTGCTATCAATAGCTCCATGCTAATCCATCAGTAAACAGCTCATGTACAGTAGGCTACTGTTCTACTCTCTACCGTCACGCTCTCTCTTTCTCCAGCTATGTCTTCCTCTATGGCAAAACCACAAAAGTGGAGCAGTCTACAAGAGCTTGACTGTTTCCCTGCACAATGCTGTACTTCCAAAGATGTAGCCCCATTGCAGTTTTGGAGCGTATCACTTCATGTACATGACATCAGTCTGCATAGGACTAACTTAAAGTTTTGATTTAGTTACGTTTGTTCACTGAGCGATTATGGGGAAGATGAAGAAATGGCGGTTTCCTTTAGTCCCACACTTTGCCACCTTGAGGGGCAAGATGCTCTCTCGGCAGAAGAGCGTCGAGGGTCTATGCGCGAGCACTCTACTGGGGGTTTTGCACACTAGAACCTGGTTATTGGATGCCCACTTGGTGTACCTGCTGGAACAGACTCAAGCGGGCCCCACTCCACCTCCTCGTACTCACTCGCTCTGCTCTTTCTCTCGAACTTCCTCTACAGACGGAGGGAACGAGGACACCTTAGATCGACAGACCTCAGGCCATGATCACTTTCACACATATACTGGACAAGGTAAGATATTTTTTTTTAGCTCTGTCTGTATGTTTCCCATATCTTTCAGAATATATTCCAAGTCTCATAGTAATTCATTGTCTTAGTAATTATCTCAAAATGTATGTGTATGTAATGTTATGTAAAAACTTATGCATGTTAATTTATGTGCAATACAAATTGAGAAATTATGAAGACTCTTTATGCACATCTTTATCTATATGAGCACAGCTGTTAAGCTCCAAATAGGTCGAAATGCAACAAATAGTATCCTAAAAGTAGTGAGCAATATTCCAAGTCGTAATTTAAGACTGCATTCACTTATAATCTTCACCTCCGCTAAAACTCTGATTCTTTGTACTTTAATAGCATGCTGTTGATTTTGTACTTGGGTTGACAAGTACAATAATTAGGAAGAGTACCAATATGTTTTACACTGAATCTGTCTAGGCATGTGTACTGGTACATTTTGCCTGCAGGAATTTTGTATTGGCTGTGTTTTCTTTTTATTATTATTATAGCTTTTAAAGTTTGTTGTTTTGTACCTACAAGTTTTATTTGACAGCTTTAAAATCCATTGTTATAACAGCATTTTATATGTGAACTGAAAACACTGTCTATTGTAATCATACCAGGGACAGTTTACCCAAAATTCCTATTATTTACTCACCCTCATGCCATCCCAGATGCATTGTTCTTGATTGGCGGAATTACGTGAAATGCACTGCTGAAAAAACAAAGGACAATCCTTTAAAGCACACATTGTAAGTGGAGTTTATATCAGAGTCTTCATTAAGTTATGATTTTTACATTATGTTTGTGAGGTAATAGTTTGATGGGTTGTTTTTGACAATTTAAGCAGATTACTAGATTTAACGGTGTTAAATATGTAAAGCTATTTTTAATATACGCTCCTATTTTTTAACTATGTTGGTGTGCAGTCGACAAACTGTGGGAAAAAAGATCAATCTGCTGTGTTCATTTTACTGAAGTCAATAGATATGTAGACACGCTTTTTATACATGTATATGTACGGACGTTATTGAACTCATTATAATTATTATAAGACTATTATTGTTGTATTTTGATAAAAGTCATGTTTAACAACTCACAAACTGTAGAGAAATAATAGATTTGCTTTGTTCTTATAATGCTTAAAACCTCTACCAAAATCTCTTTGTAGGTCTGCACATGCACAATTGTCATTATTGTAATTGATGAAATAATTTATTCAGGACCACCACACACACACACACTTTTAAAATGACTGCTATGCCCTTGCCCAGATGTGTATGAATTTCTTCTGCTGAACAGAAATGAAGATTTCAGCTCTGTAGGTCCATACAATGCAAGTGAATAAGTGAGTGAACAGAACTCAAAAAAGTACATAAAAGGCCACATAAAAGTAATCCATACGAATCCAGTGGTTAAATCCATGTCTTCACAAGCAATATGATAGGTGTGATTGAGAATCAATATTTAAGTCCTTTTTACTATAAATGTCCACTTTCACTTCAACATTCTTCTTTTGTTTTTGGCAACTCGCATTCCTTGTGCATATCGCCAGCTTCTAGTCAGGGAGGAGAATTTATATATACATTAGTGTTGTCAATCGATTACAATTTTTAGCGAATTAATTACATGGTGTCCCGATTAATTAATCGCATTTAATCGAATATACAATATTTGCTGAGAAATCCCCTCATATAACAATAATATATAATGATGAAATTATACATAGTTGTCTTTAAATATTTAAAAATCATATATATATATATATATATATATATATATATATATATATATATATATATATATATATATATATATATATCATAAAAAATATTCAGATAATTAAAATACATTACATTCTTGTGGCAGAACAGTTCATCAATGATAAGGCAATACAAAATGTATTGTTTACTACCATATTATTGATCATAAGTCATTCATTGGCATACAGTTCACAAATATTAATTTCACAAGTGAATTTGTCAATCAGTTGGAGATTTATTATGAGGGCTTGTTTAAGGACCCGTCAATGTACACATGCGTCAGACATGCTTGTGTAGCGTCTCGGGTGCATTGCATCATAAAAATAAAATATTTAGGTCACTGTGTCAAGTTAAATTTAGTTTAATACTTATAACACATCTTGAGATCCCTTAGTTCGAATTTGCGCTCCATCAAGTGTTTTGAACGCAAGAATGTAACGCATGTTTGTGTTGTTGCTGCTGAAGATTGTTTTCTTCACTGTATAAACTGTGTGTTGCCACACAGCTGAAATTTCAATTACTGCCCTCTGGAGTAAAAAGGTGGTACTACAAGCTTGCATTTCTCAGGAATCTTCCTTATTACAATCCGGGGGCATTGCGATTAATTGCATAAATTTTTTTTAACGTGTTATTTTTAATAAAATTAATCCCAGTGAATTAACGCGTTAAATCAACAGCTCTTGTATATATATAAAAAAAGACTTAAATATTGACCTGTTTCACACCCACAGATATCATATCACTTCTAAAGATATAGATTTTTACCACTGGTGTCTTTTGGATATCTTTTATGCTGCATTTATGTGCTTTTTAGAGTTTCACATTTCTGGCCACTATTCACTTGCATTTTATGGACCAACAGAGCTGAAATATTCTTCTAAAAATCTTAATTTGTGTTCTACAGATGAAAAAGTCATCTTGGTGACATGATGGTGAGTAAATGATGAGAGTGAACTATTCCTTTTTTGAGTGAACTATTCCTTTAATTCCATATTTTGGACATGTGTCCTCCAATCCTATAGGTGGCAGTATAGACTGTGACTGTGCCTTTGAGGGTGACTATGCTATACCTCCCATCTCCATGGCTGAGGGGCTGCAGCACATCCATATGATGGAGGGGATGTCCCGTTCTCTCCCCTCATCCCCTTTACTTGCCCACCAGATCATCAGCTCAAGAATGCCTCCAATGAGGAAAGTCTTCGGCATGACCAGAGGTACAGACGCAACACTGAACATAAACTATGATGCAGTGTGTGTGATGCAAAGTGACAGTCTCGCAGCCAATCAGAAGTCATTTGATGTTCAATGTACAGTTAAGAGGAGCAGAATTGTGGATGATTGAGATTTCACATTGGGCAGTGCAACTCCGCAAAACAGAAACCAAGTGGCCAACAAAATGTCCTATAGCTTGTTGTTGTCTCAGCGGGTAATATTTACATGCAAAGTGGCATTCACACTGAAAGCAATTTGGAGCACCTAAACAACCTGAATAAATATATTCTTTAATAATAGTCCATTTCTGGCAATATGAGTTACTTCATACAAATTAGCAGCAATGTTGTGACAACCAGGGCTCGAGTTGAGGGGGGTTGCGAGGGGATTCCATCCCTCTTGTTGCAAGAAATACCAAAAAGCATCCCCCTTGTAAAGCCACCATCCCCCCCTTACAGTCCCCTTTAGATCAACGGTGTCATGTATTACTTAGAAATAATCATGCAAGTAAAATATGACATTTTCTACATTTGATAACTAACAGACTTTAAATAAGGGCTATTAACTGGTCAGAATCAGATTTCAACATGTTTTAGGTTGCCAGATTTCTATAGGTGAAATCCGTCAATTAGATCTGGACATTTGTACAGTTTGGAAATATTCTGCCAGGGAGACACTTTAGTCACGCAGTCTGGCAACCTTGAGCATGCAAGCTCTCTTTCTACTGCAAAAAGATGCATTTTTTCTGAAAACACTGGCAAACAGGTATGTTGGAGTTTAGCAATGGGTTGATTTGTCCTTCCTAGTGTTCACATGAAACGTACGCCACTGAAGGTAATGCAAGTGTGCAAACGTTTCGCACACTTTCAAAAATGGCCAAGAAAACAGTTCAAGAAAATATTTTGTCTTTCTTTAAAGCGAAGAGAACAGAAGGTAAGATATTGCTATGACGAGTGTACAACATGTAAATGCTTTTAATTGAAATAATTTTCGGCATTTCGCCCATAAAACGCTTTTGTGTGTATGCCATGGTCTAAATCACTGAGATAATTTTTTCCCCATTCTGATGGTTGATGTGAACATTAACTGAAGCTCCTGACCTGTATCTGCATGATTTTATGCACTGCACTTGGCTTATAAAATAATCACATGGATGGGCTGGTTTGAATATTTCTGTAACTGCTGATCTTCTGGGATTTTCAGTCTCTAGAATTTACTCTGAATGGCGCAAAAAATAAAAAACATCCTGTGAGGGGCAGTTCTGTGGACGGAAATGTCTTGTTGATGAGAGAGGTCAACAGAGAATGGCCAGACTGGTTCAAACTGACAAAGTCTGTGGTAACTCAGATAACTGCTCTGTACAGTTGTAGTGAGAAGAATATCATCTCAGAAAGCAATTCTGTGATGCGGGTTGGTGCTGTATTGGCGGGTGGTTTTAATGTTGTGCTGATCGGTTTAATTATTCTGGCAACCACAGCTGCCAGTTTTTTTTCTTTTTTTCTTTTTTTATATAAAAACAACTGGATTTATTTTTGCAGTGTGGGACATAAAGTAAAAAATGTCATGAGGTGTCTCATTAAAAGATAAAATTCCTACCTTGAAAGAATGTGTTTGAAAACGTTTTGGAAATTAATTATTGCATTTTTTATACTCAATGTATTCAAGGTGCAATGAAAGTATTATAATAGTTTTTACTTGACAATTTTTAAGTTTTATTTAATTTTTTTGTAGAAAATGCTATAAAGTTTTACAAAAATGTATGACTCAAAGATTACATTTCTGTGAACATGACACAAGTGTTTTAAACAACATTTTTAATGTCTCATTTTAACACCTTGAACATCCTTATCTGTCAATGACCCATAATCAACACCAGCCTCCTTGAATTGTTTTTTTACAAACACCACTGGTGGCAATAATTGCAAAAGGAGTGCAGACATTGATCCTCCTATTCAGTGGGAACGCCTACTAGAGACCAACTGCGCAGAGACATGGCGACCTCTAAAATTGAATGGCTGTCTGTGTGAACACCCCTAAAGAGAAAGGTTTAATGGCTTTTTTGCTTTATCACCAGACAAAATGCATACTTAAAATGTTCCTAAGGGACTGGTTTCAAGATTGTTGTTTTAATTGTGGTACCATTATGCAAAGAGCCCGGGATGCTGCTGTGCCAGTAAATGGCCGGTGTTGCATGTGTCCACTAGGGTGTGCCAGTCTCATATTCCTGTTGAGGCTTAAAACATTCATAGCAGTGTCAGAAAGGAAGTTTTACATTAAGGGGCAATATTTGGCACCTGTATTTGATTTCAAGGTTTTTTGTCTTTCTTCAAGTCATATTTTATTGTGACCATTTAAATCATTAATTTTGAAATAGTTTAATTTGTGTAATTTTTGCCTCAAGCAGATAGCCTACATCAGATTCATTTGATGAACAGATTTCATGTGGATGCTTTTTGTCTGTAATAAATATGGACATGTCCCGCTGTTCATCGTAGCCTCGGGTAGAGAAGGAAACATGGCTGCAGGAAGGGAAACTTTCCTGACTAGCGTTCAAAGCGTAAGACCTTCTCCTCTGAGCTCTGAAGGAGCAGATTGCTGGTGCCCAACCCCCAAGGAGAGAATAATACATTTGATTAGTCTGATTGTCTGTCACTCTATTAATACAAGTGAATAACTGAACCCTTTAGAATCTACTGTGAGGGGGGGGGGGGGGGTATGGGGGGGGGGGCACAGTAAAGTTGAGTTACAGAGCAATATTGAGCTGTTTTGATTGGTTGCCATGGACAGCTTACACTCTTACATCAAACAGGAACAGTGCGGAGATATTTATGGTAGTCTAAGTCTAAATTACATTTAAGTTGTTTTTGAAGTTGTATATTTATATATATTAATGCATTTATTTATTTAATGCACATTCTACATTATTAAATAAACATTTCCGTTTCTGTTTATGTCACCCCTTCTCTGAAGGTTTTGAAAGGGCTGACTGCATTTTTTATGAATGTATGCATTTGTGTGTGCGTTTGTTTGTGTTTGAGCCATGTAAGTTTAAATGCATTTGTTCAGTGTAAGTTTCATATATTAAATTAAATGCAGGTTGTTGATTATGCATTATTAAACTACTGTTAATAACTTTCAAAACAGCTTTATTTTCAATCCATTGCCCTTTTTTTTTTTTTTTTTTTTTTTACAAAATTTTTGCACCATAAATATGAATAATAAATCCATTGCGTTTTTTTTTTTTTATCATCAACTACCTTTTTTGTGCATTATTATATGGATTTTCCAACACACTCTCATGGCGAAATCATCAGGATTCGTATGACTTTTCAAATTTGGCTGTTCGTTTGATATCGTGCAACTGCACTCGTTTGAATTCCAATGACTTTCACTACAGCCAATGGTATATGGTCTGCACTTATATAGCACCTTTTTAACCTTAACGGTATTCAAAGTGCTTTACACTGTGACACATTCACCCATTCATACACTAATGGTGGCAGAGCTGCCATGCAAGGTGCTAGCCTGCCATTGGGAGCAACTTGGGGTTCAGTGTCTTGCCCAAGGACACTTCGACATATGGAGTCATGTGGGTGGGGATTCGAACCACCAACCCTGCGATTAGTGGCCGACCCGCTCTACCAACTGAGCTGACATCTGGATAAGTTTAGATAAATATGTTACAGCATAATATTAATAAGTATTTCCTTAATCCCTCGTGCTCGGAACTTTACTTCTGCATTAGACATCTGGGAATTTGCACATGATGAAGTCGTATGAGTTTATGTGAACAACATCGTGCAAGACTATACGAAATAGCCAACTCATAAATTATGTGTGAATTTTCACAAGATCGGGTTGGGATTTTCCTTGTGTAGCCTTAACCTTCTCAAAGAGTGGGTGGCTTAAAGTTGCATTCAGTAGTTTGGAGCCAATTTAAAATGTTTTACACAAAACTAATGAATTGTGTTTTTGTGAAGTTTGATCGAAGTGGTGTACACTCACATGAGATAACGGCTGAACTCATAATAGTTTTCTATAAAAAAGTGTTTTATTCTGCATGGTGCAGGTCACCCCCTTCAATGTGTTTCACCATGTTGAAATCCCATGACCCGAGGTGTTTCAAGAATCAGAATGAGTTTTATTGCCAAGTAGGAATTTGTCATGGTGACAGAACACAAAGAGACATTCTTATTTACCATGCTTTAGCAGCAGAGACAATGGGAGGTCCAGTAGCTGTACTGCTGAAGAAGCAAAAAAAGGTCTGAAGCAACTTGCTTCAAGCAAGAAGTCAGAAAGACCAGCAAAGGCAAAAAACTTGAGTAAACATTTGTAACGGTAAGGCATCTACGTCTTCATTAGTTTAGTGCAAAGTAGCTTATAAATTTGATCATCAAAAACAATTGCAATCTTTCCTTTTCCATAACATACTGTATTGTTAGATAATAGAGGTTCATTTTTATGCTAAGCAGTTCTTACAAAGATAATAACTGTCTTTAGAAATAACGTGAAATGTAGACAGTCTCCAAAGATTATTGATATGAGGGACAATAAAAATCTGTCCTTAACAGTAAAGCATGTCCACTTGATTTCTGATGTTTGTTTTTAGGTAAAGCAATTATATTATATGTTTAATAAATAACTTGAGAAATTACCTGAAACTCTGACATTTTCCAGATGCAAATGATATTCCAAAGCTGACGGGGGCAGCAGAGATGATCATGCTGATCCACGTTGAAAGAAGGCAGTATAGCATCTAACACCACTGACACATTGGTACTTAAAGTACACGAAGAAGAGCAGTGCTAACGCTAACTAGAGAAATACTGAAAGCCTCTTTAATTGTATATTTTATATAAAGAACACCCCTACAATTTGCAATGTTTATCAACTAGGCATGTGTCTTACTGTTGGTCTAGAAACAAAAAGATTGTTTTCTTGTCCTGATTATAAATTCTTATTAAAAAAAAGTGTATCCATTCATTTTCGTTTGCTGTGAATTAAAGTTAATTTGAGAATTTAGGCACTGAAAAAGATAATAGTACTATATGAGTCACTGAATGGTTCTTTGATTGCTCTTTATGATGTTAATATGTCTCACTGCTGTGATTTAAGGTTCACTTTCATTCAGATTGGATGATTAGTTTCAGAATTTGGCTAGTTTACAGAAAACAATGGTAGCACCATCATTTGTTTAAAGCTGAAGGGGGGGAAGGGAAAATGATAACACTGTCAGACCCATACAGATAGCATAACATCAAAAAGGGTATTTTTAGGCAGTGTTAAGCGGTGCAGAGTTAAGCGGTGTCTTCGCGGAGTCGCATGGCACCATGAGAGGTTCAGACATGTGAACAGCGAGCTCAGCTCACTTTGCTAGTTTGAATACTTTTTGTGTCATAAACCGGTGAGATTCGATGTACCCTGATTCTTAACCATTCTAGGAAGGCAGTCATACTTTGAGTCGGGGGACAAAGCAGAGTCTTTTATCAACAATCCCCTCAGTGAAATCTGCTGGTGGTCAAATTTTTACCATGGCCATTGATATTAATAATGCTTTTAAAGAATTATTAGAACTCCCTAAACTGATGACTGAGCAAAACATTTTCTTTATTCTGTGTTAACATTGGAGGAGCTTAGCGAGGTAATTAAGGCCTTGCCTACAGGCAAGGCTCCGGGGCCAGACGGCTTTGCCACTGAATTTTATGCTACAGAACTGCCTCCAATTTCGCTAGAAGTTTATACGGAATCATTAAAGAATGGAAAGCTTCTGCCAACCATGACACAAGCCCGGATCAGTCTGATTCCTAAAAAAGGACAAAGATCCAAGCGAGTGTAAGAGTTACCATCCAGTTTCCCTGATCCAGCTAGACATAAAAATATTGTCAAATATTTTGGCTAACCGATAAAGTTATGACATCTCTTATACATATAGATCAGGTGGGGTTTATTTAGGGACGCTGATCATCTGATAACATTAGGCGTTTCATCAATATCATGTGTTCAGTGGCGAATGATCTGACTCAAGTCGTTGCCATCTCACTTGACTTCGAAAAGGTGATTGATATGGTAGAATGGGATTATCTTTTTAAGATTTTGGAAATATACGTGTTCGGGAATACTTTTACTGGATGGATTAAGTTACTTTATAGACACCCGGTAGCGGCGGTACAAACAAATGGTAATTTCTGATTATTTTACTCTGAATAGGGGCACCCGGTATGTTTGCCCTATTTCCCCATTATTGTTCTGTGTTGCCCTGGAACCATTAGCAGCCGCGATAAGAAAGGAATGATTTTCCAGGGGTGATGGCGGGAGTTGTGGCACATAAGCTTTTGGTTTACGCAGAGAATATTTTATTATTCGTCTCCGCCCCTACAGAATTAATATTTCCTTTTCTAAGTTCTCCGGATACAGTCAATTGGTCTAAATCTGAAGCTTTATCTCTGACATCGTACAGCCTGATAACGGCTTTTCAGCCAGGTGCATTTCAGTGGCCCAAACAGGGCATTAAGTATTTGGGTATTTTATTCCCTGCAAATTTGTGTGATTTAGTTAATTTTGACCCTTTAATAAAAAGGTTTTCAAGCGATGTGGGCAGGTGTGCTTCATTACATTTCTCAGTGATTGGGAAGGTTAATGTTATTAAAATGAATTGTATTCCAAAATTCAACTACCTGCTACAGACGCTCCCTATAGATGTCCCCCTCTCTTATTTCAAGCAATTTGATAGTATAGCAAAGTCCTTCATTTGGAATGGTAAACGTCACAAATTACATTTCAGTAAGCAGCATAGGCCAATTGACAAATGTGAGCTAGGCCTATCCAAGATTTTGTTTTATTATCATGCATTTGGCCTCAGAAATTTGGCTCATTGGTCACTTCCACCTGAGAGAGCCCCTCCCTGGTTTTGAATTGAACAGGAATTTATTGCCCCTATTTCGCCATTGCAAAGCCTTTCTATCACACTAACTGGAGAAGTTAAGTTACACCCCATTATCTCGCATTTGCACTCAGTATGGACAAAAGTGTCCAGAGTGATTAATTCTGACATTTATTTAAATGTTGCCTCGAGCATATGGCTGAATCCAAAATTATGTATTAATAAGTCCCCTTTCTGCTTGTCAGAGTGGATTGTGAGGGGGTTTCTACACTCGGTGACCTACATGAGAGTGGAGTGTTGAGATCCTTTGAAAATGAATGTGTAATAGTGGGGATTACGTATAGGTTCTGTTTGTACACGTTTTGCTGTTCATTGTTTAATATATGAATCAATAAAATACAAAAAATATCAAAAAGTGTATTTTTAGACTCTGAAAGGAATTGTTCATCTAAAAATGAAAAAAATAAAATGCAAATAAATAATCATCATTCGCCTCATTTTGTTCCAACGTTTATTACTCTCTAAATTCCATAAAACACAAAGGGAAATGTGAAGTACACATTGACAGCCTCAGTCACAATTTATTTTCATTATATGGAGAGAAAAAAAAGTGAATGATGAACAAAGCTGTAAGTGCAAAGAATGAGAGCATATTGGTTTTGAACCTCATGAAGGTGAGTAAATGATGGCAGAATTTTCATTTTTAGTTCCCTTTCAATGCCTTTCCCTTTAAATGAAATTCCAGGAAGGCATATACTGTGTGAGATGAATGGTAGAGAATCATCTAAGCCTTGTCTAGGAGCCACAGAAAAGTAATTTTTACCAATTTGAGGGTGTAGTGGTACAATCCCAGCATTAATTGCAGTGTTTTCTTGGTGGCTGATTTGTAATTCCCCAGTGTAAGCAGCATTGTGAAGCTTCTCATCTAGTTAGTCCTCTTCATGAGTGCTGTTTCATCCTCTTTTTAAATGTATTTTCTGCATATTTATAAGAAACTAATCAGGTGTTGCTTTTGCATTTAGGCTCTGCACAGTTATTACAGAAATAGAAGTGTACCATATGGACCAAATAAAGCAATTATTAAACAGTGATATCACTCAAAAGCTTTGAAATTAGATCTTCAGTAAAGATCAAAGAAAACCAAGCCCTATGTGATATGGCACTTTAAGATATCATCTGTTCCACTCTACTTTAGTCAACTTGGTCTAGAGATCATTTTAAGCAGTTCTAGTTTGCCCAAATGGCTTCATGAAGACTTTTTAAAATAATAAATTATGCTGAAAAAGTTACTAGGAAGATTTACTTCATTTTGATTTCGCAAGTTTTTGCGCACAGTTTTCCCCAAGTAAATTGTGTAAAATTGAGCAAAATCTACTTCATTTCATGTCATAGTTTTGATTAAAGGAATATTGCGGGTTCAATACAAGTTAAGCTCAATCGACAGCATTTGTGACATAATGTTGATTACCATAAAATTCATTTTGACTTGCCCCTCCTTTTCTTTAAAAAACACCTAAAATCTGGGTTTCTTTGAGGCACTTACTATGGAAGTGAATGGGGGCCAATTTTTGAATGTTAAAATACTCACTGATTCAAAAGTATAGCCACAAGCCATAAAGGATCAACATTATCCCAAAAATGCTGTAGACTGAGCTTGAAATTGTATTGAACCCAGAACATTCTTTAATAGAGAGAATCCACATACAATCAGATGAAGAGGTCGTTGTGTACACTCAGTGGGGTTTTGCATGATTATATTCTTTTGATAAAGAAAATCCATGTTAAATCATATTTCTAAATTTTTTTCTATAGTAAGATCTTTTAAATACTATATATATATATATATATATATATATATATATATATATTTCCACTTTTTATTAACTTGTTTATAGTCAAATCAAGTGAAAATATGTGCTCTGAAGAAGTAATCCAAAGTTTACAGATTATGTTAATAACCTTGAGTAATCTAACAAAATATGTTACAAATGTCATTTTACAGCATGTATTCTGTATTCTTTAGTGGAATGCATTTTAAAAGTAACCCTCCTAACCCTGCTTGTGGCCCCCTAGTTTGAAAACCACTGTTCCGGTGTGTCAGCATCTTTAGCTTGCTGTTGATTTCCCTGATTGTATCACGAGAATCATTCCTCCTGCACTTCAATCCTCACGTCCCCTCATTTTCCAAATCCAAATTAGCTACCAAAATCAATACCATTACTGCCGTACTTATAGATCCCATTCGAAAGAAGCTAAATTACATTTTCTCTCAATGGCCATTAATTGGCTTGATGAAATTACACCACCACCATCAACACATTCTCTGTCTGTGTGCTTCCACTTTTCCTCCTCAATCCATACCACAATTACACTGCTTGGCTCTTACAGCAAAGCTCAGGCTTTCTGTTCCCAGTAAACCTTTTTGAGAAACAAGTGGTACTTTCTCCATCCATGAAGAAGGATTTCCTTTCGTACACCTGAAAGAACAGGGTCTTGAGAAGATTCTGTCGTCATATACTCACCCTCATGTTGTTCCAACCCATTTGACTTTCTTTCATTCTTATGTAGATTACAAAAGGAGAAATATAAATGAATATCCCGGTCCATCTTTTCACTACAATAGCACTGGATAGTGGATGGTATAAAAAAGGACACAAAAGTATCAAATGTAGACGGTGCGACTTGCACGTCATATTCTAAGTCCACTGAAAGCATATAATAAGTATATGCGTCGGCACAGCCATTGACCAGGAAAATCTAAATTGGCACTCCATGTCAAAAAGGTTGCCGACCCCTGATCTAGACGTTTATGAGCACTAAGAGAGAAGCTTGTTCACTGTGGAATGTATGTTCATTCAATAACTTATTGCAAGCATTATTTTTAGTGATAAACAACTACTTTTGAGTCCCTTTTTAAGTTTTAATGTGAGTCACTATAAATGGCCATTGTAAAGATGGACCAGGAAATGTATTAAAATGTCTACTTTTGTGTTCCACACAACAAAAAAAGTCAAGGAATGACATTGTTTGGTTTGGAAGAATTATTGAGTAAATTATAAGTTTTCATTTTGGGGTGACCTATTCCATTACTAAAATCTCAGGAAGGGTACCACCTGATGGAGGAGGATGTCTTCCCTGTAATGCACAGCTTTGAGATTACCTGCAATGACAACAAGCTCAGTCCGATGATGCTGTGACACATCGCCCCAGACCATGACGGACCCTCCACCTCCAAATCGATCCCGCTCCAGAGTACAGGACTCGGTGTAACGCTCATTCCTTTGAAGATAAATGCATGTCCGACCATCACTCCTGGTGAGACAAAACCGCAACTCGTTAGTGAAGAGCACTTTTTGCCAGTCCTGTCTGGTTCAGCTAAGGTGAGTTTGTGCCCATAGTCGATGTTGTTGCCGGTGATGTCTGATACAGACCTGCCTTACAACAAGCCTACAAGCCCTCAGTCCAGCCTCTCTCAGCCTATTGCAGACAGTCTGGGCACCGATGGAGGGATTGTGCGTTCCTGTTGTAACTCAGGCAGTTGTTGTTGCCATCCTGTACCTGTCCCGCAGGTGTGATATTTGGATGTACCGATCCTGCGCAGGTGTTGCTACATGTTGTCTGCCACTGCGAGGATGATCTGTCAAAGTCTGTCTTAGGTGTCTCACAGTACAGACATTGCAATTTATTGCCCTGGCCACATCTGCAGTCCTCATGCCTCCATGCAGCATGCTTAAGCATGTTCACGCAGATGAGCAGGGACCCTGAGCATCTTTCTTTTGGTGTTTTTCAAAGTCAGTAGAAAGATATCTTTAGTGTCCTAAGATTTTATAACTGTGACCTTAATTGCCTACCGTCTGTAAGCTGTTAATGACTGTGTCTTAATGACCGTTCCACAGGTGCATGTTCATTAATTGTTTATGGTTCATTGAACAAGCATGGAAAACTTTGTTTAAACCCTTTACAATAAAGATCTGTAAAGTTATTTGGATTTTTACAACATCTTTAAAATACAGTGTCCTGAAAAAGGACTTTTCTTTTTTTGCTGTGTTGATATATATCCACTAATCAGTAGAAATCTAATTAGCAATTTTCTTGTTTAGCAGTAAAGATGTTTACATTTTTTCAAACAAAATAAGAAGTAAAATTAGTACAAAATTATGACTTGTTTTGAGAGAATATATCTTATGTTAAGTTTATTTTTTATTATATCATTGGCAAATTGTAATTTTCTTGTTTTTAGCATAAATCTAACACAATTTAATGATGTACTGCTTAAAAAAATACAATCTGCCAAAGTCTTATATTATATCACTTTTCCTATCAAAAAAATGTGTCCTGTTTTAAGGATGTTTAGATATTTATACAGGTAAACAAGCAAAAAATACTGATTAAGAACATCTTTTTTGCAGTGTAGAAAGGTCATGGAAAAGTCATGGAAATGCATTGTTTGAAATGTGTGGGACCCTGTCAGCAGGTCAGGGACCATCTCTGAAATGGTTGACTTGATAGCTCATCTTTTCTCACATTTTACCTTCTTTTCCTTCCATATCACTTCCCAATTACACCCCCTTCCCTCATCTCCAGCCCCCCTAGGTTTTCCTACACCCAGTCATTTGTTCGGCTAAATGTAAATGTGACATTTACAGTTTGAAATTGTACTCAGGTGAAGAGGGTTGAAGAGAGAATGGGCACAAATGATAGAAAGATAGCCATAAAATAAGAGAGAGCTCAAAAAGGCAGAAGGGCACAGGCAGTGATGTAGTTTCCTGTTAGAAGGTAGTTGCACCATTTAAGTAATTGTAGGCGTAATGCAATGTATGGATTACCCGTACACCTTTATTGCATGTGGGAATAATTGGAATTGCAGAAGCTGTTTTATCATTGATTCAAAGGAGCGGCGGTGGCATAGTGGGCTAAAGCACATAACTGTTAATCAGAAGGTTGCTGGTTCGATCCCCACAGTCACCACAATTGTGTCCTTTAGCAAGGCACTTAACTCCAGGTTGCTCCGGTGGGATTGTCCCTGTATTAAGTGCACTGTAAGTCGCTTTGGATAAAAGCGTCTGCCAAATGCGTAAATGTAAATGTCAAAGGTTGCTACAGCCAATGACACTCCCAGCTGATGGATGATGGGTCAGGATTAGGTTTGCCAACTGTCCCGTATTTGCCAGGATGTCCCGTATGTTTGCCAAAATGAAGGGGGACATTCAGCGTCCCCAAACATAATTAATTTCCTCTTCAATTATAGATCAAATGACAGAACCAGCATGTGACGTGGAGGAGGGTTAATCAGCCAATGAGAGGGATGAAGGCAGCCAGATGCGGCAGTTCGGGAGAGAGAGAGGCATACACATCTGCCGTGTGTGCGTTTATGTTTCTGTCTTTTGTTTAAGTTTTCATGAAATATTACTTTGATGCTTCATCCTGTTCCCTCCTCCTCCTTTCCCATTTTAACCCCATTACACAGTATTTTATATAGTTTTTTTTGTTTTGTTATTTGCTTTTTGCAAGGGTTTAAGTACATAGACAGCTCAGTGCACCATTCAGTATGTTCTCCATAGCATACAGTACATGTACAGTGAAGCGTTTATCATGCAGGACTGCTGCTTGACATTCAGAGGACAGAGAGACATGAAGTGATATTAAACCCATAAATCTCTGTCCATTTAACCAGAACAAATATAGAGCAGCTAGTGAAATCAAGGTTGTCGAAAAAGTTTGAGAAATCCTGGTCAGCTCACATACTAGCATTCAAGGCATATTTGGAACAGTTTGTAGAAATCACAGATGCATTTAAACTTTTTGAGCTTTAATATTGTTTATTATTTAATACTGCACAACACTAGCAATGACAAGGATGTTGGTTTGATTTCTGGTGATCACACATACTGATAAAATGTATATAGTACCTTGAATTAAGGCTGGGCAATATAGCTAGAAAATTATATCAATATATATATTTATGGTAAGTGCAGTAGATTCAAAATGCTTAATATAAGAATGCACACTTGAATGTAAATTTCCCCCCCACAATTTAAAGGGATTGCTCACCTCATTTTGTTCCATACCTCTATGAATTCCTACCACGTTTGACACCTACCTTAATGGACCTTATTTAATTTGATGCAAATGAAAACAACCGGTAGAAGGGATAGAGGTGATGTATAGTAGTGCATGTACAGTTCAATCATTATGTTGTAATATATGATGTACTTCATTGTCAATTGTTCAGTTGAACCAACAGCACACCTGTCCATCACAGCCTTGTTTTCACTCAAAGTTCATGCATCCACCCTGACTAAAGGCCAGTTTATTATTCATAGTCGAACCTATGGCGTAAACTCTGCGTAGGTGGTTTGCATTTATAGTTCTACGTTGGTGTGTCTGCATACTCACAGACAAAATGCAAGCTGTATTGAGAGAAAATGCCTTCATTTCTGAAATAATTATGCATTTCATAAATAAACAAAAGCAAAAAAAAAAAAAAAGGAAGTACTTATTAAATTAAAGTATGTGAACATGTTGAGATTTAGGTATATTTTATGTATTATACATGTTGTCTGGCAGGCAGAGAAAAAATAAATCATGCATATACTGCTTGCTCTTGGGTCACTTAAATAATAATAAATAAATAATTTGCCATACTTTAACGCTGTGTACTGAAAAAAAAAAATCTAATTAATTAATAACTACACGCTTGACCAACACAAAATGGGGTGTCGTTTTAAAACGTTGAAGCTGGACTTTACCGTGCATATAGGCAATAAAACCATCTAAAAAAAGGTGCTTTTTAATTACTTACAACAACTTTTTTTTTTTTTTTTTTTTTAATAAATATCATTATTTTACTGTACACAATGCTGTCAAACATGCGGTCAAGACATCACACTGACCGGAAAGTTCTCGAGCATAACAAATATTGTGTCACTCAAATACCTAATATATAATAAGTAAAAGACCAGAGAAAAATGGGCTTAGAGTCTCCGGTTACAAAGTGGACAAATAACTGCTGCTTTGGTCTGCGTTAGGCTACGGCATAGCAGAAATATAAATTGCCGTTAAGGTCCATGACAAGATGCGAAAATTCGGATATTTGACATCAAATCTAGCATCATATGGTTTGACATGCTATATTTGAATTAAATGTGTGTGAATGTGATTTGAGAATAACGTGAATTGTGCATATGAATAACGACTTCAATTTCGGTCTGTTTCTCATGCAAAGTCGTTGTGTGGCTTCTGAAGTATGTGTATTCACTTTTAGCATACCATTGTGTCATGTTTGGAGTCACCTTTAAAAAATAGAACTCTTTGGACTTTCTGCTAAATGTCTTCATTGTGTTCAATGGAAGAAAGATAGCCATGCAGATTTGAGGATAAGTAAACGATGACAGAATTAAAATTTTTCTGTGAACTGTTCCTTTAACAATGTGGCTCGAATGTCCTGCCATCTTTAAATATAGCGCAAAATTAAAAGTCATTCATGATTTGCACCCCTTCATAGAGCCATCAAGGATAATCAGTAGATGGATGAATTAAAAGAGCCTGAATTACATGAATATGAGGAAGTACAGGTGGATTATTTGATGAATGGATTTGTAGATGAATAGATGGCATTTTCAAGGGAAACAAAAGGTCACGCCAGTGGATGGATCAGACCTGTGCACCGGCATCATCTAGAGCCCCAAGTTATAAACCAGCTACAATTACCACCCTCCATACACACACCACTGGCCATCCCAAAGCTAGTGTCCCTCTCTCTCTCTCGTTCTCTCACTCCCCCTCACCACTTTACAAGCCTCCTCCCCAGTGGTTACCATGACAACAGCAGCACTGCACCATTCATGGACTGTAGCGCCAGACACACGCTCTCTCTCTCTCTCTCTCTCTCTCTCTCTCTCTCTCTCTCTCTCTCTCGTGTCCTCTGCTCACGCTGATCACTGCTTTCCAGTTTTATCGAGGGGTTCTCCCATGCACACTTCAGTTAGATAAGGATGGTCTAGAACATGCGCACAGAAGACAAGTATTCAACCTTCCTCTGGAAATGAAAATAGCGGTGCATTGAGTGAGGCAGTGAGCATTATCAACCTCCTTTACCATCTCGTGTGCTTATATATTTATTTGAATGCAGTTGTTCCAAGCCAAACGAGGAGAATGATTCTTCCCTGATGTTTTTCCACTACGCCACCACCGTTACTTCCTTTAACACCATACTTCCTTTGGATCTTGAGGGCTGAGAAGGCATCGTTTCTAAGAGGAGATACCCCTCGTGTATGTCCGAACTTTAGAGTGTGTGTGTGTGGGCACACAGTGAGGTGTTGTGGATGAGCTGGCCATCGTTAAGGCGCTCGCAGGGGCTGTTTGTGTCCGTGGACGGAGAGGGAGGACAGATCTACACCCGTCTGCCAGCCCAATGCGGGATTTGGGTTGAGCATGGTGAGCTATTGCTACCCCACCCTCTACATATCTCCTTACCTAACCTCTCTTTCTCTCTGCCTCTTTCTCAACCTCTCTCCTCCCACACACTTAAACACACACATTCTCCCACTTTCTACCTGTCCTAAACTGGCTGCAATGTGGATATATAATGAAATGCATTAAGAGTGTATGAGTTAGGTTGTTGTTGGTGATATGGGCTTCTTAGTTTTGTGTTTGCGTTTCCATATGTATCTGTGTATTTGACGTGCAATTCCATTCCCATACCATACAGCCAGTTTTAATGTAAAAAAAATTACATTTTTGGGAAGCTATAGAATCTAGAATTGTCCAGATTTCTGTGTGTAATTTAGGGGATATGGTTTAAACTGTCATCTGGTTCGAAAGGCTTTCTCAGAGATGGGTTGGGGTGTTTATGCTGCAGAAATGACAGGTTGCAACTAATGATGCTGGTTGGAGGACCTGTGGGAGGGTGATCCGATGTTCTCAATGTTCTTCTCAGCTTGAAGATGTTTACCAATATGGACTTTTGTTCATTTATTTCCATTTGAGCCTTTAGGTGGACTTGTGGGCGATTGGTTAGTTAGTTGAATTGTACCTTTGTACCCTAGATTGTTTCCTTCCTCTATCTTTGTTGGTTTGAGTGTAGGAGGGTTGATCTATATGTTAGCTTCTGATTCATAATGGTGTGTTTGGTCACAAAGTCTCAAGAAGGCGGCACTATTGCTCACAATAAACAAATATTTGGTAAAGTGCAGCACAAATCGCTCCAACCTGAGACACTACTGTCAAATGGTGATCTTTATTGGTGCTTCAGTTTCCAAGGTCATTACAAACATGACAGAAACATTGATTGGTTGTAGGTGTTTGTAGCTTTATTATGAAGAATCTTGCTTGCTGGTTCTCAAACAGGGTGTGACCTTAGGGCACAATGATGACGGAGATAGACAATATCTTGCTCTTTCACCATTGTGCCCTTTGAATTGAACACTTTTCCCCAGGCTTACCAGTAATGACAGTGCCTACACATTGCGATTCTTTAAGTATTAAATCCCCAAAAATGAAAATGTCCTTATTTACTTGCCCTCATCTAGTTCCAGATCTGTAAGGCTTACTTTCTTCTGGGGAACTCAAAAGCTTAGGAAGTATTTGCACACTGTCCAAGCTGCTCTTTTCTGCAAAATGAAAATGAATGCTGATTATACTGCCAATCTCCAGAAATTAAAAAAGGCACCATAAAAGATTCCCGGTCAGTTTGCATATGAGCCTGTCAAAGTGCATGCAGAACCAGTTGTTTTGGGGGTAAGTGCGAATGAGAGTTGACAGCAAGATTTGATTTCAAGGGTGAAATTTTCACTAAATAACAAATGGCGCTTTCCACCATTGGGCCGAACAGTTCTGAGCACTATGAGGAACGGTTTTAGTTGCATTTGCACTTGAACATGATTCACCATGGCCCAGATTTCTTGGCATGGTTAGCTGACTCTGCTTCACTGCGCTCAGCCATACTGGTGAAATGGTTTTAGTTTGTGGTGACTTACGATTGTAAATTTGCCAAGGCCATGGTAACTCATTTCTTTCTACATGTACAGGTAGTCAACAAAGTTCGCTATGGGGAGGTTGATACAATGTAATCAAGAAAATAGTCGCTGCGTCCGAAACTGCATACTTTCACAGTATGTACTGTATTTGATGAAGGACACACTTATCTGCTGGCAAAACAGTATGTTCTTTTAGGTATGTATGCGAGTAGTATGAAACATACTTCATCCGGGGACGTGGACATTGTCTCGTGATCAGAATATATGATGCAAGAACGACAACTGCAACTGTCTGCACTGGTTTTGATAAACAAGCACCATTTAAGCACAAGAAACAATTATTTTGGCATATATAGCATTTAAAGTTTGAAGAGCCATCTGGCTAGCGATTTACCCCCGTTCTTTTAAATTCAGCATTTTGAATGTGACGTGGCCTCATCTCGCAGGAAATAGGAGGTCATCCAAGTATTTCTCGCTTACTACTTCATGAATACTGTGGATTTGGACATACTTCTCCATTGGCATACTGTATGGATATTCCTACGCGACGCGTGTATGTTTTGTATATCTTTGTGATTATATGATTATTTTCGAACTAATATAGTACATACTTTTTCAACATGTATTTTTCATCAGGGAGGTATTATAAGTTAGCTAGTGGAACCTTCTTTGTCCTGTGGGACATAACTCGCATAGTACTGAATGTACTGTACAGTCTGCGTTTCTTATGTCCTCGGCACAAAAACGATTAGAACAAAGATCCATTTCAATATCTCTCCTCCCCTTCCCTGTCCTCTGTTTTACCTTTAAAATCCACTAAAATGTACAGCATTTTAGTTATTGTAGTGCTGAAGTTGCCCTGGCAATGTATGAACAAAAACGTGTAGGTGGCTGCCATCCAACGTTTGCAATCATGTTAATCTCAAAAAGTGTTTTTGAAAAGAAACAGAAGCTCTGTTCCAAAACCTAGCAAGCTTCCTTGCTGCCTACTGCTTGCATAGGCAGCCGCCTTATAAGGTAGCATCTTAATCATCATGGAACTTCATAAGTGACCGATTTTGAACGCTATAGGTCTACATAGGCAGCTACTCTGGAAGATTCAACTGGGATTTTCAGTTCAAGATTGACATGCACATATTGCTAATCTAAATGAAAAATACTCAGCATAAAAATACATACTTTTGATACTTTTCAGTACCGAATAATTGTTTTTTCTTTATTATCAACATTTCTGTCTTGGATTTAATTCTTCATTCATCTTATTACAATTCTTAATGGGATTGCCTAAAACAAAGCATTATTAAGATACCTGTCTTTTGGAACAGCTTTCGCATTGGGAGCATGACTTTGATACAGCTCACTAGGTTTTGTAACAGAAGGATTGCCAAAAATGAAGCTTTTAAAAGAAAGCTCCATAGAATTTAAAATGTTCCCAGTTAAAGGCGATGAGAACCGAGAGAAGGAGAAGGTGGGAGAAGTGGACTGAAAAGATAGACTGAGTGGGAGCAAGAGAAGGACGGAGAGAAGGGAGGGAGGGAGAAAGAGAGAATTCTGCAGTGTGCCATTAATAGTCTTAATAATGATTTGCTTACAAAACAGAGCTGTGGGATTAACAGTGTGTTGGATCTTTTGCCACAGCCCCACAGCTACTGATGCTACTGAGCTGAGCTTCTGTTCACTAGCGTACGTGTGTGTGTTCACGTTGATGATTTGTAAAGATACAGTTTGTACACGGCTCTAAATAATAAATGTAGTTGTATATCAGTATTATCAGTGGTGCTCAGCCGCTTCTGAATAAAGTGGCTGGGCAAAAGATATGATATAATTAACCCGAGTTGTGAGTTTGCAGTCTGAATGGAATGGAATGAAAAAAAAGGCAGTACACTGGGAAATAATATTAAGCAAACATGTCTTTCTATTGTGTTGTTCTCACTGGGTCCAGTTGAAGTCAGAAGTTTACATACACTTAGGTTGTCAATAAAACTCATTTTTTAACCACTCCACAAATGTCATATTAGGAATCTATCATTTTAACAACTAATTTAGGACATCTACTTTGTGCATGACACGAGTAATGTTTTTACAGATTGTTTACAGAAAGATGTGTGAATGGCGAGCTCTGCGCACTTTGCTAGTTTTAAAATTATTATATATTATAATCTGGTGAGATTTGATACACCCAGCTTCATATTTGTTTTTTGAGGTAAACATGGCAAAGAAGTCAAAATCCTCGGGCTCTGGAGACATTAAAAGACACTTAAGTGCTCATGCTGAAACCTCTGACGGGCCTGTGGACCAAGGACTCAATTTGGATTGTGCGGCAGGAGAAATCCTGTGTCAACTGTCCAACATGTCTGTGATGCTGATGAAGGTTGGTGCTGACTTGGAAGATCTCACTGTAATACGTCGATCGATTACAAATACGGCGATGGAAACAAAATTCTTTGGTTACAAGGGTGGCAGATGTTGAGAAGCGGATCGATTATCTGGAGTAATCGGAAAGAGAATTATCTGCTAATCTGCTAGTGACCAAAATTGACGTGGAAAGCATTTTAGAAATGCTGGAAGATTTGGAAAATAGGAGCAGATGAAATAACGTATGGATTGTTGGAGCATGAGAAGGAAGAGATATGATGAAATTCCTAGATGAGCTCTTCCCGAGTCTGCTTGACATAAAAATTGAGTGAGCCCACAGGGTCCCAGTTTGCAGATATGCTGAGGGCGAGCACACAGGGTCCCGGTTCGCAGATATGCTGAGGGAGACAGGTCCCGATCAATTTTGGTTTGGTCCAGCTGTTGGTTGGAGTTTGTTTTGTGGAGTATTTTTGCAGGACTTTGGAATCATTATGTCATCTGCTGCACTCATAAACTGCCAGCTCACTGAACACTTGTTTGTCTGTCTGAGGAAACTGAACGGCTTTATATTGGCTGAAATGAGTTTTTTGGAGGAACAAACCTTCGAGACAGTTCTGTGAATAAATCTACATGTTCTTTGTGTTTATTCTGCCTATTGGCTGGGATATGTTTTACAAAGTATTTTCTGTTATGTAATTTTGCCTCACAAAATTTGTGCAGAAGCACTTGGCTTGAGCAATCTGACAGCAAAGTTGTCACAGGGACTCTCGTAGGCGTACATGGACCTTTTGAGTTTATAGAGATTGACTCCAATTGGTGCTGTTGGGGCTCGGGGTTTGATTGTTGCACTAATGTTGGAATGTGGTCTGCATAATCTTGTTTTTGACACACAATTTATTTAGTCTTTTATATCAAAATGTCAAATGTTAATATGAGTGGGTTATCTTTCTCCACATGGAATTTGAATGGGTTGGGGCACCCCATAAAAAGAAGGAATGTTATTTCTTTTCTTAAGCATAAGAAATGTAATATAGTGTTTCTTCGAGAAACACATCTCTCCTCGCAGGAAGCTGAACATTTTATGAAGATATGGCGTGAGCATGGCTTCTTTAGTGCTGGCTCTATAAGATAAGGGTAGTCATTAAAAATCTCAAATCTTTCAAACAGATTAAAGATAAGTTAGGGAGAATCATTATTGTTTTAGCAGAAATTCAGGGGCAAGGTTGGTTTTGGCTAATATTTACGTGCCAACGTTGATGATCAGGTCTTTTTTATTGATCTTGAAGGGATGTTGCAATCCGCTGGCACCTCTCATGATATAATATTGGGAGAAGGCTTTAATCTTTGATGGGCTCAGTCCTTGATCATAGTGAAGCTAAAGTGTGTAAGCCCCCTAGAGCAACACTGACGCTTCACAGGATGTGTAAAAATCTTGGTCTTACAGATATTTGGAGACTTTTGAACCCTTCTGGTAGGGACTATACTTTTTTTTCATCAGTCCATAAGATTTATTCTAGAATAGATTTTTTATATATATCTAAGTCCCTCATTTCATCTGTTGTGCATTGCTCAATTGGAAACATCTTAGTCTCAGATGACACGCTGGTGAGTTTAGAGATTGTGGCGTGGGGACGTGGTCGTGTGTCGGACTGCGGGAGAGAGACCCTCCCGGGTTTCGGCACTAATGTAACACTCTTTGGTTTGGCAATGGAGGAGTCAGGAGACAGCGAAGCAGGTTTGAGGTCAGTTTTTATTTCTCTCTCAACACACTCGACGGTAACCGTCGGAACACAGGAACACATAAGCAATAATTGTAATCGTAATCATAAGCATAAGCGTTAGCAATGTCCGCCTTCAGGTTTCTCTCTCCCTCTCTGGACTCTTGGTGTTCCTTTTATGTCTCTCTCCGCATCACTATAACAAGACACAGGTGTTAGTGTTGATTATAAACCAGGTAACAAGCCTTACTGGTCTCTCTCTCTCCCGCAGACCGACACACAACCACGTCCCCACAACACAGAGATGTTGCCACATACAGAGAAAAAGATATCATATAGTTGGCACTTTAATGTATCCTATTTGCAAAATCCTGATTTCCAGCAAATGTTAAAGACTGAAATCAAAGTTTATATGTAGACCAATTGGTCCTCAGTATCTACTGTGTTTTTTGGTTATTCAGGGCAAGACAGTCATACTTTGAGTCAGGGGATAAAGCAGGGAAGCTTTTGGCTAGATACATAAAGCAGAGAGATTATTTTGCTACCATTCCCTCAGTGAAATCTGCTGGTGGTGAAATTGATAATAATAAAGCCTTTAAGGAGTTCTATCTTGATCTTTATTGTTCTACGTCTTCGTCTGCTGATGAAGATATTAGAAAATTTGTGTAACCATTAGAGCTCCCTAAATTGACGACTGAGCAAAAACATTATCTCGATTCTGAGATAAATTTGGAGGAACTTGATGCGGTAATTAAGGCCATACCTACAGATTGTTTCGCTGCTGAATGTTTTAGATCTTATGCTACAGAATTGGCTCCACTTTTGTGAGAAGTTTATACGGAATCATTAAAGAATGGAAAGCTTCTGCCAACCATGACACAAGCCCGGATCAGTCTGATTCTTAAAAAGGATGAAGATCCAAGCGAGTGTAAGAGTTAACATCCAATTTCCCTGATCCAGCTAGATGTTAAAATGTTGTAAAAAATTCTGGCTAACCGATTAAGTAAAGTTATGACATCTCTTATACATATAGATCAGGTGGGGTTTATTCTGGGCCACAGCTCTTCTGTTAACATTAGGCATTTCATCAATATCATGTGGTCAGTGGCGAATGATCTGACTCAAGTCGCTGCATCTCACTTGACTTCGAAAAGGTGTTTGATATGGTAGAATGGGATTATCTTTTTAAGATTTTGGAAATATACGAGTTAGAAAATACTTTTATTAGACGAATTAAGTTACTATATAGACACCCTGTAGCGGTGGTACAAACAAATGGATTAATTTCAGATTGTTTTACTCTGGATAGTGGCAACTGGAAGGGTTGCCCTCTTTCCCCACTATTGAACCATTAGCAGACATGATAAGAAAGAAGGATGATTTTCCAGGGGTGATGGCGGGAGTTGTGGCACATAAGCTTTTTCTTTACACAGAGGATGTTTTTTTATTCGTCTACAACCCTACTAGATCTGTACCTTGCCTCCACAGAATTATCAATTCCTTTTCTAGTTTTCAGGATACAGAGTTAATTGGTCTAAATCCGAAGCTATGGTTCTGACTGCATACTGCCCAATAACAGCTTTTCAGCTGGGCGCCTTTCAATGGCCCAAACATGGCATTAAGTATTTGGGTATTTTATTCCTATTAATTTTATGTGATTTAGTTCATTTTGACCCTTTAATAAAAAGGTTTCCGAGCGATGTGGGCAGGTGTGCTTCATTACATTTATCTATGATTGAGAAGGTTAATGTTATTAAAAAATTCAACTACCTGCAACTGTGTCTCCCTGTACATGTCCCCCTCTCTTATTTCAAGCAATTTGATAGCATAGTGAAGTCCTTTATTTGGAATGGTAAGTATCCCAGTTTACATTTCAATAAGTTACATAGGCCGATTGACAAAGGTGGGCTAGGCCTACCCAAAATTTTGTTTAATTATGTGTTCGGTCTCAGACATTTTGCTGATTGGTCGCTCCCACCCGAGAGAGCCCCTCTCTGGTTTCGCATTGAACAGGAAGTCTGTGCCCCTCTTTTGCCATTGCAAAGACTTTCTATCAAACTAACCGGAGAAGTAAAGTCACACCCCATTATCTTGCATTTGTACGTGGTTTGGACAAAAGTGTCCAGACTGTTTAATTCTGACATTTGTTTTTATATGTTGCCTCAAGCATATGGCTGAACCCTAAATTACATATTAATAAGTCCCCTTTCTGTTGGCCAGAGTGGATTGGGTTACCACAAATGGTGACCTATATGAGAATGGAGTACTGAGATCTTTTGATAATTTTGTTCAACATTTTAAGATTCCTAGATCCCAGTTCTTTAGGTATTTACAGCTTTGCCACCTACTCTGTACTATTTTTGGGAGTATTGCACACCCCCCTAAAATGGCAGATACTCTGGAAATGGTGATTACTGCTTTTGGGAAAGGTCATGAAGCATCTGTGTATTACTCCCTGTTAATTAATAATTAATTACTTTTTTTATGTTGTGTTTGTATGTTTATCTTTGAATCAATAAAATTGTTAATAACAAAATTAAATTAGCCAAGACCTCATAAAAAAATGGTGGACCTCTACAAGTCTGGTTCATCCTTGGGAGCAATTTCGAAATGCCTGAAGGTACCACGTTCATCTGTACAAACAATATTACACTAGTATAAACACCATGGGACTATGCAGCCATCATAGCGCTCAGGAAGGAGATGCATTCTGTCTCCGAGAGATGAATGTAGTTTGGTGCGAAAAGTGCAAATCAATCCCAGAACAACTGTTAAGGACCTTGTGAAGATGCTGTAGGAAACAGTTAGACAAGTATCTATATCCGCTGTAAAACGAGTCCTATATTAACATAACCTGAAACGCTGCTCAGCAAGGAAGAAGCCACTTCTCCAAAACTTCCATAAAAAAGCCAGACTACAGTTTACAAGTGCACATGGGGAAAAAGATCTTACTTTTTGGAGAAATGTCCTCTGGTCTGATGAAAAAAAAAATGTAACTGTTTGACCATTGTTATGATTGAAAGAAAAAGTATTGCAAGCCGAAGAACACCATCCCAACCGTGAAGCATGGGTGTGGCTGCATCATGTTGTGGGGGTACTTTGCTGCAGGAGGGAATGGTGTAGTTCAAAAAAATAGATGACATCATGAGTAAGGAAAATGATGTAGATATATTGAAGAAAAATCTCAAGACATTAGCCATGAATTTAAAGCTTGGTTGCAAATAGGTCTTCCAAATGGACAATGGACAACAAAGTCAAGGTATTGGAGTGGCCATTACAAAGCTCTTACCTCACTCTGAAAATTTGTGGGCAGAACTGAAAAAGCTTGTTTGAGCAAGGAGATCTACAAACATGACTCAGTTACACCAGTTTTGTCTGGAGCAATGGGCCAGCAACTTATTGAGAGAAGCTTGTGTAAGGCCACCCAAAACATCTGACCCAAGTTAAACAATTTAAAGGCAAGGCTACCAAATACTAACAAAGTGTACGTAAACTTTTGACCCACTGGGAATGTGATGAAAGGAATAAAAGCTGAAATAAATAATTATCTCTACTATTATTCTAAAATTTCACATTCATAAAATAAAGTAGTGATCCCAACTGACCTAAAACAGGGAATGTTTTCTACAATTAAATATCAGGAATTGTGAAAAACTGAGTTTAAATGTATTTGGCTAAGGTTTATGTAAACTTCTGACTTCAACTGTTCATGCAAAAGCAAACATTCAGCATGACTAGTGTAGGTCCATAAACAAACAAATTACTCCCATGAGCCGGTTCTTTTAATGCATTGTTCAAACCCACAAATGTGAGAATTATCGGTTTGTATCAGTCTAATAATTCCAGTTAGTAAATTAACATCTGACTTGCATGGAATGCTGGCATGTTGTTGACAAGAGATCTAAGCTCCAGGTTCTGTGAAGCTTAAGGCTCCAGCATTTTTACCTTCCCTTGTTGCACGTCCAGAAGCATGTTGCATCAGCAACATGGATGACCCGGGTTCGGTTCACGTGTTGAAAACAGTAAATAGTTGCGTTTGCATAATCATTGATGATCACGATTTGGAGGTTGCACTTTTCCCTCTAACATTACATTTTACTCCTCTGATAGTTAGGTTTAGGTTTGGGGGTTCAGTTTATAAAATATGCATTCCTTTTCACTGTATTACAGACTGTACGGCTGTAAACAACTCGCATTTGGTGCCCCTCCATGGACATTTCATTCGAAAAATGGAGCCCTCGCATGCTCATATGGTCAATAACATTTACAGCTTTGGCCGCTGGGGGCAGTGTTTAAAATTTGGTAAGCACAGACCGATTTTAGCTAAAGAAAAGTCAACCAGCTGTTTACGATTACGACAGGTGATTTGAAATTGACCTTTTTTGTCAATTAAAACTCATGTGGCTGGTCACATTTTAAGTCGAATGAGACTTCGATAGCCCCCCCCCCCCCTAAAAAAAAAAAAAAAACGGAGCTGGCTGAAATCACCAGTTTCAAAGTATGATTGTAACCGTTTTATATCAGTTTCAAAATGACACAATAAGCACTTCTCAGGAAGAACTGGCCTCTTGATTTGCTGAAGATTCCAGGTTCATGGCATCAAATCTTTAAAAGATGTTCAGAATTTTGTCTGGATTTGGAGAGCTCAACGAAGAGAAACTCCCCTCGCTTTCATGAAAGTTTCATCTACTGCTGGAATCATTCCTATCAGGGCTAAGTGAATAGGCTTGAAATAGTGAACATTATTTATCTGCAGATCCAAAGTCTTCAAGAAGTTTGACTGATTGATGGGGCGATGTCCATCTCAACACTTTGCAAGGGTCAGTTCAGATTTAGTAGTTCACCCTTAAATGAAGATTCTGTCATACTCACCATCATGTCACTCAAAACAGCCTTTCTTCTGTGAAATACAAAAAAAGATAAGTAGCTGAATGTCTGAGCTCTTTTTTTATTTCTATTTTTTAACACAAAGTGGATGTTGACCAGAGGATGTCAAGTTCCAAAACGGAAAAATGCTAACTGGGTTAGCGCACGTTGATGGGATTAACTTTGTAAATGGATATTTGACTGTTTTTCTGGAGAATGTGCACAAGAACCTGCTGGAGAACCGTCCTCTCCCCGGTTACCATGGTGATCTGGGCCGCACATTCATGATCTAGCTGTGCTCGTTGTGTGGAGCAGTGTGCTCTTAGTGTGCTGTTATTGTTTGTGTACATGTGTGCGCGTGTGTGTGTGTTTGGACAGCCCACAGGTGTGAGTGCTATTGCTCTTCCAGGTTTCATATTCACACAGTGTTTGCAGTGTTTTGTGCTGCTGTACTGCATCACCATTGCATGTTACTGTATATGACAATAAACCAGCCAATGTAAAGCATCTAGGGGGTACATTTTAAACAATGCAGCTAACCATGTCAATTGCTTTAGCTTTGTTTGTTGTTTAGTTTTTCACATTGAAATATCCAATGATACTCACAGTATGAAAATACAGTACGTGGGTTTTAAAATACCATGAGTTTTTTATGAGTACAGTACCCAATAGGATAGCATTAGCAACATGCTAAAAACTACCTCATGTCATTGAAACAGGTTACTACACCTACATTTTCACCAAATTATTTTATGTGTACGTTTATGTACATATAAGGAATGTTTAAAGGTCTTGCAAATGGTCCTGCGGTGTACAAATAGTATTCCAGGTAGTATATCAATTACTAAAGCTTTGTCCCAAACAACACATTATACACTAATCAAAATATGCTATGCACTCAGCCATGTAGTGTATTAATTGTAGTATCATTCCAATTGGAACACTTAATGGTTTTTATTACATGGAAGTGTTCATCGTTTAACAGCTGACGGAAGTGTCGTTTCAAGTGGAAGTGATATGTTGCCGCTAGCTTTAGCGTATTAGCTAACCTCAGTTCAACACTTGAATCTTAGACAACATACATATTTAAACTGGGGTGATGATAAAGCATTCGACTCACGTTTATAAGGTGCTGTATAAATTGAAGTTTTGCTAGCTGGTACATTCGTCATTATTTATAATTGTCTTGTCAGACCAACAGCACAGCCAGTTAACTCTGCCTCTTCTGCTTTGTACGGCAAGCTGCGAGCGCTGAGTGCATTAAGTATCCAAAATTCCACTCTCTTGACTTTTTACTGTTGAAAAAGTGCATCATCCAGGTACTTAAAGGACACTTATTTTTTCTGCATAAAAGCTGCATGCATAATAATACAAAAATGTGATAATGCTATGTTAGATAGAAGACATGCCACAGGACATGCCTACTTCTCAAAAGTATTTTGTGTCAGCTGCCCCATATAAATTATCAATAGCTGTTTGCACAATTTGGTGAATGATGACAGTAGCTGTTTATAAAATAAAATGTACATTATAAATATGTTGACACGTTTCAGTATTAATGTGATTCCATCACAACTATTATTTTGATATATCGATGCACTATTGTTTTATAATAATAGACTGTATATATTTTCTGTATAATCAAGTTACGTTACACTAATGAATGGGTCATTTTGCATTATCTTCAACATTGTCTAGCATTCATTTCATGTGTTATTGTAGTTTACCTTGCTGAATAATGACAGATTTACATTGACATTAACCTGACTTTTAGCATAAAGAGAAGATCGTTGGAATTATTTGAAAGATATGAAGCAAGGTAGGTTGCAATTCGTCAGCATTAGCAGGCAAGATCAAGTCTAAAATGAATCTAAATTTACACAGATCAATCCTTGTGGCACTATATTTCACATGCTTTGCAGTAATGTAAGTTTACCTGTCCAATAAGAAGAACGCCAATTCAGGGTTGGTTTTGATCCTCAAAAACGAACGAAGGTGCATCCAGGAATCAAATGCCCTGCCGATGTTCACTCGAGTTTTCGCTTGACCACGATCATATTCCTGCTTAGCCAGACGGGATTCAGTATATAAATGTTTTTGTTTTTTTTGGCTTACGTTTGTGTGGGAGTCGGTGTTGTTCTGTGAGCCAGACATTTACTTGATTCCATCTCTTAAGATAATGTTACCTAGTGTTGCAGTCAGGGCTGGACTGGTATCTGGCACGCCAGGCATTTTCCCGGGAGAACCGTGCAGGCTGGTGGGTCGGCCACGAAATGGGCCGAATAAGCTCAAATGAGCCGCCGCATTATACAGAATGGACCACAAAATGGCACCGTGATATGCAGAAAAGGCCAGTGAACACCACCCACCCTCTCCAAATTTTGGGCCAGTTGCTATGTAAAATCCCTGGCCGATTTTTCTTACCAGTCCAGCCATGGTTGCAGACTGTCTGTTGACGCTGTTACATAGTGGAAGCACTGAGACAAGGCTCTCGGGAGTGCGCATAAACATCAAATCCTTTGAATTTTCCCGGCAAAAGTGACCCGCTCCCTGTAAAGGTGCCCTTTTAAGTAAAGGTGCCTTATTTTAGCAGAAACGATGATTAGCATAGTAAATAGTCCTATATCTGTGAATACAAGCTTCAACAGAATGAATAAGATCTATCCGTGTCAAGCTGACAATTATTCATCTTCATATCAGATTGTTGTACACTGTTTATTTGGTATATGAAAAATGAACTGCTTCCCATACACACATACTTTTTAACCATTGAGGAACTGCTTTTAGACTTGACCTGACAGAATTTGAACAGCTTTCTCTCAAGTTGCGGGAGCTGGCATCTTATTTTGTTAATAAGAGCGACCCATTATTTTGAGTGTTGAAAATGTAAATATCTACTTCACTAAAATGATCTGTTGAGCAACTCAGTCTGTACAAGATGAATGCTCCATAAAAGCTTAGTATCCAGTGTTGAATCTAACTGTAGAAATTGATGAATTTGGCATGTAATATTATAAGAAGGCATTGGAAGAAATCTTACCATGCCAATGAAATTATCTGAAAATAATAAAATCACTGGCTTAAATATAATTTCTGCACATCAACACAGTTTCATTAAATAACATTGTGATATTGTGCATATTACTGGGGTAATTCAGTGGCAGGCTCATTAACGTGATAACGACAGGGCTGGATGCCCAGGCTTCAACAGCAAGCACATTAAATAGCAACACATCTTTTTAATATCCTTTCTGTCTTCTGCTCTATTCACAGTCAAGTCCAGTGGAAAGATGTCATTTTGAATAGCTCACCAAAGCCACAGTATTCAGTCCTTCCGAAAGAAAGATTAATCCTTAGATTTGTGTGGAGATGTGTACACACACACACACACACACACACACACACACACACACACACACACACACACACACACACACACGTAGGCCTCAGTTAGCTCCATTGACATTTTTAACTGTGTTTTTGTTAGCTCATTAACACTAAGGATGTGCTAACAGTCGTCTATCAAAGTGTCAGGGAATTCCAGGACAGAAATCTTACACATACACTGTTCTCATTTCTCAATATATTTCCTCACATCACTAATTGCAAAACTTGCCTCAGTGTTTGTGCGCTACATTTCTGCCACTCTTGTATTGTTTTACTATGTTTATTTTAAGTTCCGACTTAAGGACTTAATTTAATTAAGTTTCTCATGAAGCGAAACCTTGTAGTTTGTATATATATATATATATATATATATATATATATATATATATATATATATATATATAGCAGCTACAAATAGCGAAGCTATTAGCTTAACTACATTTCTGAGGCTACTGAAGCTACCACCTCGCTAGTTTTTATATCAAATAGCTTTTCAGTAGCGAGGCTATATTTTTGAATAGGGAACGGCGTAGCGTTGACAAAGGCTACACCGCTACATCATGCCTAGTACCAGGGGCGTAGCAGTCATTTTAAAAGTGGGGGGGGGCACAGTTGTCAGTTGGTGGCTCGCACAGACCCAACACTTACATAAATAATAATAATAATAATTATAAATAATATATGAATATATACATATTATTTGCTTTTAATATTTGTAGCATTTTAAAGAATCAAGTATTGCAAAATATTTAGCTGCAAAAATAAAGGGCATCTTGTGGAGCACTTGCTTCTGTTTCACACATGACAATAAAAGACACAAGGCACAAGCTGGTCCTGAATAAATTGTTTAATCAATTACAATAATGACAATCGTGCATGTGCACAATTTTATATCTTACTCTGTGCTTGTGCATTGTGGGATTTAAATTGAGTGTTTGATTACGTTCTTCAAAATTCATTCAGATCCATTTAATGATTCAGTGACCATTTCTGGTGATGCTAGAGGGTGGTGATAAATGTGTTTCCTGTGTGAAATTAGTAGCAAATCTATAATTTCTCTACAGTTTGAGAGCTGCTAAACATGACTTTTATCAAAATACAACAATAATAGTCTTACAATAATTATGAGTGTCAATAACGTCCATACGTTTACATGTATAAAAAGCATGTCTACATATCTATTGACTTCAGTAAAATGAACACAGTGGATTGATCTTTTTTTCCCACAGTTTGTCGACTGCACACCAACATAGAGGTATCAAACAGGAGCTGATATTAAAAATAGCTTTACATATTTAACACAACCGATACAACTATTACCTCACAAACATAATGTTAACAGCATACATTAATGAAGACTCATGTGCTGATATAAACTCCACTTACAATGTGTGCTTAGAAGATTCAGAATGAGATTTATTGCCAAGTATGCTTACACATACAAGGAATTTGTCTTGGTGACAGGAGCTTACAGTGCACAACAATACAACAAGACAGAGATAATAAAAAATATAAATAAAATAAATCTAAATCTGAAAAATAAAATGTAAAAATAGTGATTTTTCATATTAAATGTGTTTGTAGAGGTAGTAGTATAAACATACCTGTCAACACTCCCGTTTCCTGGGAGTCTCCTGTATTTCACACCCATCTCCCACTCCCCTCCCATTTTTTTATTTCTCCCAGGAAACTCCCGTCATTTGTATGGCCCAAACCTCATTATACGAATAATCACATCAATATATTATTCCAAGGTTGTCTTGTATGAAACGCATCCTACTCACACAATCGATACATCATACAAATTTCAACACATTTCTGACCTCAACATGGCAACCTACAACCCAACTTTGCGCTGTCAATATCTGTGCAGGTAGTAGACGTGGGAATTTGAATCAAGTTGAATCAACCCGTTGAACACGGATTTGTATAAGTAGCTTGTCTAAATATGAATGTACATGTTTTTGATGTTGTTTTTTACGTGCACATACCGGAATATATTGTACCATACCCTATACTTGTATACTGTATTGCGCTAAACTGTAATATAATGCACCATGGCTTTGATAAACATCATGTGAGTAAGTCTTTTAGGTGCTTTGTCTATGACAGTATGCCCCGTGCATCTGGAGTTGAAAAAATATGAGGTAGCTTAAATGTAGCAAGCTACTTTTGGTGTGTGGCTCGTAGTGTAACTTGCTACTTTCTCTGAAGTGTAGCTTTTAGCTTAGCTTAACTAATTGTTCTGTTGAGTAGTTTGTAGCTTAGCTTGCTACATTTTTTGAGTAGCTTGCCCAACACTGTCTATAAGTGATTGAGATCAGAATGTATCTTTCCCTAAAACAATGAGGGTTTTGAATGAATTAAACTATTTTAGTGTGGCAGCATTAAACTTGAAAAGATATGCACAGTACAATGCTATGTCACGCTACACTGCCACTTATTGTAAAAAGTAGCTTGTTCGTGGGAAAGCTACATCATTTCAAAAACAGCTGAATTACTTACACGCTATTGAAAAATGTTGTTTTAGTTTGTAGTATTGGTACTTTCACTGCACAAAAGCAAAGCAATTCAACAACAAACACATATCCAAGCCATGTCACAATAACGTTGGGAACCAGGTTCATTTATTTCAACACACACATGAACAGACAGCCCTGCATGATGCCGTTGTTTTGAGACGTGACATTCCTTATGGCGTCTTACCTCAAATGAACTTGAAACACACGCAATCACACACTAGTGCAGCCCAGTGGTTTAGAGATGTACTGTAGCAGTAGCAGCTACATGTGTGGATGTGTGTACAATGCACTGCACTGCATCTGAATAATAAGGACGTATTAGACGTGCTCTACTGAGCTCCATCTAGGATTTGCATTGTTAGGAGTGTTAGTTCTGTCTCCTTTGACGTGTGTGTATTAGTGAAACAAAGCTGAAAGAAAGGACAAATGATATTTTCTGAATTAAAAAAACCCAATAAAAATTTTTTACAATAAAATTCTGTTTGTTCACATTAGTAGATGCATAAGGTATCAAAAACTAACATTAAACAATTGTTTTTTTAATAGCACTTTTTTTCATTTTAATCTGTTAATTTATAAAAAAAATACTATTGTTCATTGTTAATGTTAGTTCATAGTATATTAACTAATGCCAATTATACAACTTTTAATTATAAAAATGTATTAGCATAAATTTGAAATTATCATTAACCAATTTAATTAATTAAATACTTGTTAAAGTATTGTTTATTGTTGGTTGTTAACTAATATTAACAAATACATCCTTATTGTAAAGTTTTGCCATAAAGCCTATTTTAAAAAAGGAAATAATAACAGGAATTATTATATAATATCATTGAATAGTACACAATTGTAATTTTAAAAGTTAACTTTGCATCATGCTGTTTTCTATTATTTAGTTTAAATAAAAATGAAAAGATTACTGTAAGTATCATCTTCATGAGTATTCCTAATGTTGGTCGATCAATGTGGGTTGTGCAATGAATGTTGTTTATCCAAACTTTTACATTTGGTCTCCCCCCTAATTGTGAATATTTGGTTACATCTTTGTAAGGATTTTGTAAGAGACTTTGTAAGAGCAGGTAGACATGGAATGACAGCGTTCTAGTTTGAAAACAATAGAATGTCTTGCATAACTGTGTTTAGGGTCATCGTCTGTACAGAGGTGACACATGGCATTCATATACATGCAAACTCATAGTTAGGCTGCTTGATGAACCACAATACAACTACATTCATCCATCCATACATCTTCAATTCATCCATGTTACTGCACTTTTAGATTTGCTGATTGCATTAAACTGTGACTCTAAGCAAAAGCCTCTGTGTCTTTCACATGTGATTCAGCATCTTTTTTTATAGTGGGTGAAAACCACAAGAAAACATGCAAAAATATATTGTCGCAACAATGGCTCTTTTTTTTTTTTTTTTTTTTTTTAAATCGGAGGAACCATCGTTTCATCTAAACAGCCATTGTAACCATGTAGAATTAATATTTCACAGGCATTAAATAAAAATCTATTTAAAAATGGTGAAGGCATTATTATTATTTTCAGGATAAGATTTGTTAAAAATAAATTAATATTATTAATATAATATTAATTATTAATATATTAATATATTACTATATTACTATAATATAATTATTAATATTATATATTAATATATTATATTAATATATTATTAATATATTAATATAATATTAATATATTAATATTAATATTACTGTCCTATTCACTTCACCCCAAACTGGGTTTTTTATTTTGGCACTGCAATTACAGTCGTGTTTATTTCACCTTCACCAGGAGAAACGGAAAGTGCAATTTAGTTTGATAGTTATGAGTTTTGCATCTTGTGAACCGCTGTCAGACTCTCCTTTACCGTTCCGCGTTTGTAGATTTGTATAATAACTTTATAGCGGTTACTAATGTTTGGAATTGCGTGAATGCTTGAACCTGCTGTACTTCACAATGCAGGTGAACTGCAGTAAAAACACTAGCCCATGAGCCCTGCCGCCCCCGTGCGTGCACACAGATCAGCACATCACCGGTTCATTCTAAAGCGCACACAGACCTAGTTTATCTGTCTTTAATCCAGCCTTTGGCAGTTAAATAATCACAGATGATCATATCTTCACTTTGATGTTTTTTTGATTAATTATACAGCCCTGAAAGATCATGAAATGAGTCTACTGATGCACTCTATGAGACTTAATGGGCAAATAAAAGGCTTGTTAAAATCATCACGATATTCACAATGTTGTGTCGTCAGCAAATCCATCGCAGTTATATGGAGGGCATTCAATGTATCCTTCCAGCCCTTCAACCAGGCATTTAAACCCATGTCATACTTCTAACAGAGGCTGATGAGTATAATGTGTGCCCCCCACTTTTCCGATCACCTCTGACACCCCTGATTTTAACACTCTGTTATGCTCTTGAACATAAGGGGCTGTGTCTTTCCAGAGAGCGCTGTATCTGCTCTGCTGTTGGAAGTGAAGTCTCCTGCTGTTGTTCAGGCATCTGTCAGTGTGCATTCTGTGTGAATGCTTCACATTTCCCTGTGAGCTGGTTTCATGTTCAGCTATTCCTCGACCATCTAAACCTCTCATGGAATGCAGTTCCAGTTATGCCGAAGTCTCAAATTCTCTCACACTTGTATTACAGTAAACACACAATGATGGTTTTGATGCAAATGTGTTAAATTATATTATCTGTATAGTTTGAGATTTTATATGGTATCGGTTCTTTGCTTTGCTGCTTTTCACCATCGGGCTGAACTATTACCATTGCTGAATGTTGCTGTTCTGTACCCATCCAGGCTCGTTGACTTAGTAAAGTTTTCTTTTTCCATCGTGACCAATGGTGATTCGCCAAATCACTAAAGCTTTTCCACCAGCACGGTTGAGTACAGTTAGCTAACTGTGCTGTGAAATTCATCCCGAGAACAGTTTGTGACCGTACCGTGCTTAAGTACCGAACCGTGCTCTAGGGTTTTCTGGGTGGTTGCCAGGGCATTCGTATAAGGTTGCTAAGGTGTTCTTACTGGTTGTTGGTGCATTGCTCTGTGGTTGCTAGGGTGTTCTGAGTGTTTTTAGCGCATTGCTATGCAGTCACTTGGGTGTTCTTGTGAATCCATCACTAGCCTCTGTGTTTTTGTGGTCCCAAGACATCATCTTCGATATTCAATAAGATGTCTAATGGATTTTCTTTACCCCTTATTTCGTAATTTTTCTCAAACTACACAATTTCAGGTGTTATTCATGACTGTTAAAGGCAGTATTTGTTGTATTGCCTTAAATTTATGCTGTTTAAAAATAACATTTTATAACAGTAATTACAGTAATGAAAGTCAAAGAGAATCACCATTGAGAATAATGAAAATAGAAAAAAAAAATAGAAAAAAAATAAAATGTTTGTAATTTCTGATACACTTCGCTGCCGTTTCCTTTGCGAAAGCTTCATAGAGCATGTAAAACTGCTCAAACCTCCAAACAAAAGCCGTCCAATCAGGACCCAACAGTGTCTGTCTTAAAACTGAATCGAAAGTTCATTGGTTGCTCCCATGTGTTAGCAGTCCAATGACAATTTTAAGCCCAATTTTCAAATGGAGAAAGAAAAGCAATTGGCAAATGGAATAAGAAAAGGAAAAGTCAAAGGAAAAGAAAAGATATTGGTAAAAAGCACTTGCTAAATGCTTTTTTAAAAAAGAAAACAATTAAAAAGGTGCATTTAAAATTACTTATTCATACTATACTAATTACTATACATATATATACATATACTAATTTATTGTTTAATTTAATAAAATTTTAAACATGAGTGGGCCTGGGTAGCTCAGCAAGTATTGACGATGACTACAACCTCTGGAGTCGTGAGTTCGAATCCAGGGTGTGGTGAGTGACTCCAGTCATGTCTCCTAAGCAACCAAATTGGCCCGGTTACCATGGAGGGTAGATTCACATGGGGTAACCTCCTCGTGGTTGCGATTAGGGGTTCTTGCTCTCAATGGGGGCGCGTGGTAATTTGTTTGTGGATTGCGGAGAGTACCATGAGCCTCCCATGCTGTGAGTCTCCGCAGTGCCATGTACAGCAAGTCACGTGATAAGATGCGCAGATTGACGGTCTCCGAAGCGGAGGCAACTGAGACTTGTCCTCCACCATCTGGATTGAGGACCTACTAAGTAGTGGGAATTAGGCATTCCAAATTGGGATAAAAGGGGATAAAATAAATAGGCCTACATGATTTATTAATGCACAATTTTAGTGTTAAATATTATGACATTTTTAAACATGAGCTAAATAAACAAAATTCAAATATGTCTATTTATTTGTCCATTTGTAAATGTGTTTATTTTATTTTTCTTCAAATTAATAAATTGATAATTTATTTCTTCATTGTTTTTTAATTGGCACTCCTCAGCTTCCATACTAGTTGAAAATAATGTAACAATGCAAAATATTCATCACAAATGATGCAGGATGAGTTACCCACCAAATTTATATGAGCAATAGTAAACATAATGCCAGTATTTTAGAAAGGAACAGTAATAATATGTAGAAATGTGAAATGATTATTAGATGAATGTATCTGCCATTTCAATCTGTCCTGTCTGTACAAATCCAATGTTCTACTAGCAATAGTGAAAACCTATACTCCCTTTACACACACACACACACACACACACACACAGACACACACACACACACACACACACACACATTTTATTTGATCCATCTGTTCTCTGTTATACCATACCCTTGGCTTATGACCCCTCTCTGTCATCACCACCCCTTTCTTTTCATGGTGTATGTTTTCAGTTTTCCAACGTCATCGTTTTCCAAAGAATGCGGTAATGGAGAGTGTTTTCGAAATGCTACATTTTCAGTGGAGAAAAACAGCGTTCTAGTGTGGATGGGTATTAATGCATTTTCAAATGGAAGCGTATTAGTGTAGACATGGTCATAGCGGTAAACAGCAACGTTTGATGCCTACATTTAAACCTGTTTGGAGTTAGGGATTTTTACCAAACTTATGTTAGCGACCGCATATTATCATCCAGCCAATGCTAGTAAACAATCTGTTGACAGTGGTACCATGTTTTTAAAAAAGTACTGGAATACCAATTTGTACCCTATTCAATTAACCCATTGTTGTTAGCTATTTTTGAACAAGCTAACATTAGCAACCATAGTATTATTCTATATATTGTAGGCAAACAGCTGTTGACAGAGCTGCCATGTTTTGGAAATGCTTGTTAAATTTGTGTAACTTTCTCAAAGGTAAAATTATTTCTCTGATCCCACCTTTGTGTGCAACAACTGTAATTAAGCCATTCGTAGGTTGATTTTCTGGACAAATGAAATCCCTGTGGCGGTATAAAAATATTGCTCTGTTTGTTTGGCCACTTGACACTGCAACATTGACTCAACCAATGGTGTGAGGTTTGGATAGAAATATCAGAAATATCAGTTTGTACAAACAACGTCAGAAGGGTGATTATTTGTGAAAACTGTTTGAAAACTATGTTTATTTTGGCAATTGCGTTGGTGTTTTGCTAGTGCATGCAGAAATTACACACTTCAGCTTTAAGATGCTAATTTTAATGCAGTTTCTGTGTCTCGTGCTTCTAATTATGGTACTGTATTAACAAACATTTGCACAGTTGAGTTCTGTACATTCTGTGCAGATTTCTGTGAATGTCATTGTCATTAACTGAATTTTTTGGAAGCCAGTTTAGTTGATTGTGTCTCTCCAATGATGTGTTACTCCTAAAGTAACTGAACTGTGTGTGTACAGAACAGCATTAGCACTCAAAATATCAGTGACAACTACAGTTAGCTGTAGTGTGTACATGGTTATAGTGTACGCAAAATAGCTATATACTAAAAAGGGGAAAGTGATACATTTTTCAAAGCAATGAGTGTTCTACGCCCCACCACATCTGGGTTTTTTTTAACCGTCTTTGCTCTCCTCCATCAGTTCACCTTCATATATACTCTAATTGTGTGTAAAGTCTGGAGTAGTTTGTCTTGGGCTGTTTTGAGAGCTTTGTCAGTTGTCTCTGAAATAAATGTGGATTTTAGCCTTTCCTCATCCCTCTTAAACCCTCTCAGTGATGCTACTCTCCCAAGGACAGGATGCCAGCAGCATACTGTACTATCAACATGCTGCCGTGAGGTGTGACACATCTCAGCATAGTATCTGTGATTTAAAGTTCGGTAACATGAACAAGTCTGCATTGTTTAACCATCTGGGTTAAATACACTAAGAGTGAATTGTACCCACTGATAGCAGTGTGTATATACATGCACTGTATGCATTGTTTCAGTACCTGATTCATTAATGATCCAAATCAGGTATAAAAAAATCACATTAAAATTTGAGAAGGCAAGGAATATGATGAGTTTGTAAATGCTTAAGTGGAACATACCTCATCTAAAAAAGTAACAAGCTTCAGGATTCCGTTAATGTGAGTTAAGAATGTTTATTGGAGTTAATAATGCACTTTTTGTTTCAGTGTTTTGTTTGTAACTGAAACCAGTTTCTCTGAAACCTTGAAGAAATAAATGAAAAATAATGTTATCGGCAGATGTTGTTCTAAATAATCGGACATCGGTATCGGCACACAAGTTTTGTATCTGTGTATCCCTAGTTTGAAATCAAGTGGCAATATAGCAATTTGGATTTTAGAACTCATAACTGTACCCGCCTCTCCAAAATTCTCATTTTGCCTACAGTACATTGCAGCAAAGGTGAAATGTTCTTTGTTAAATGTTGTTGCATTACTTTTGCAAACACTTGCATTTTGTCATATATGTCTTTATCACAAAAAAATTTAATTTTAGCATAAAATGTAATGTGTAGGCATTAGGCACCCTGAGACATACATTTTCATGCTAAAACACAGCACACTAAAATGCCACATTTGTTGAATTTTCAGTCTATCAAGGTTCACAATGTCGGTGTCAAATATTTTGGTAAAAATGTCTATCCTGGGGCACAGCTGGCACTGTGTGTACGAGACAGTTGAGTAATGACTGGAATCAATTATAACCTTGAATCAGCTGGTCTCTACTGTGACTTTTGTGCCAAGCTCCATTCACTCTCTCTGTCTATCTGTTTCTGTCATCAGAGGCACACTGATGTTTAGGATGCTGCTCAGTATGCTCTTTCATTACCTACAGTGACTCACTCGAGTTGATAAATCTGAACACAGCTTCTGATGGGCAGCCCTTGAGCCAGACTTCAAATCTCTCATACTCGCACTTGTGCAACAATGCTGGCTTTTGTTGCCCGGTGGCCACTCCTGCTGGGCGAGCATGCCTGGAAAGGGTGAAAAAAAAAACTACACACATAACACACACACACACACACACTCGCTCACCTGGAGAAAGACAACATGCTCACTCTCAGGAAACTACAGCCACCCTTCCTACCCTACAGCCTGTTGCCATAGCAACCATCTGTCTTCTCCATAGCACAGGAATGCAAGGATCGGTTGGGGGTGACAAGGAAGTGCTGTATGCTCTCTTTTCCCATCCTCTCACAAGGACTGTGGGTCATTTTGGTGAATCGTTCGGGTGTTGAATGATCATTAGTTTCATAATCCCATCTCTTGCTCAATTCAATTTACAGTTATCCACTCTGATCTGAGTACAACTAGGAGTACCAATAGCACCAATTTCTATAATGCCACATGTGATCACCCATTAATATTGCTTATGTGTGGGGTTAGATATTTGAACAAACCCCCCCTAACCCTAAGTATTAAAGGGATGGCTAATCCAAAAATAAAACCTCTGTCATTATGTACCTATCCAGAATACCCTAGCAACCGCATAGCAACCCCATGGTAACCATCCAGAACACCCTAGCAGTAGCATAGCTAAACCCTGGCAACCACCCACAACACACTAGCAACTGCATTGCTGTGCCCTGTTAACTAACCACAACAACAACACTTACCAGCAATAGCCTTTACAACCATCCTCAACACCAAATTAACCACATAGCAATGCCCTGGCAATCACTCACAACACTCCAGCAACTGCATAACAATGTTATTACAATCTAGAACACCTTAGCAACCACAAAGCCACACCGTGATAACCACCACACAACCCTAGAATCAACATAGCAATACCTTAGCAACCAGCCACAACACCCAGCCACATAGCAATGTCGTTGTAACCATCCAGAACACCCTAGCAACAGTATAGCAAAGCTCTGGCAACCACCCACAACACAGTAGCAACCGCATTACTGTGCCATTGCAACCACCCACAACAACAAAACCCTACCTGCAGTAGACCTTACAACCATCCTCAACGCCAAATCAACCACATAGCAATGTCCTGGTAACCACTCGCAACACGTCAGCAACTGCATAACAATGTTATTACAATCTAGAACACCCTAGCAACCACAAAGCCACACCGTGATAACCACCCACACCACCCTAGAAGCAACATAGCAACACCCTGGCAACCAGCCACAACACCCGAACAGCCAATTAGCAATGCCGTGGTAACCATCCAGAACACCCTAGCAACAGCATAGCAAAACTCTGGCAACCACCCACAACATAGTAGCAACCACATTACTGTGCCATTGCAACCACACACAACAACAACACCCTAACTGCAATAGACCTTACAACCATCCTCAACACCAAAGCAACCGCATAGCAATGCCCTGGCAACCACTCACAACACCCCAACAACCGGATAACAATGCCATTGCAATCTAGAACACCCTAGCAACCACAAAGCCACACAATGGTAACCACCCACACCACCCTAGCAATAACATAGCAACTCCCTGTCAACCAACCACTAAATCCAAGCAACCACATAGGTAACCATGGCACCATCCCAGCCTTGGTAACATCCAGAACAACCTAGCACCAGTTTAGCAATACCCTGGCAACTACCCACAACACCCTAGCAACCACATATCAGTTCCCTTACACCACATCACCATAGAAACTGCATAGCAACACCATTGCAACTATCCTCAACAACTTAGTAACACCCTGAGAAACAGCCACAACACTCAGGCAGCCACACCAGCCACAACACTCAGGCAGCCACCCACAAAACCTTAGCAACCACATATCAGTTCCTAGGTAACAACCAACAACACACTAGCAAACACATACCATAGCAACACCCTGTCAACCATCTAAAACCCTAGCAACCAAATAGCAATCCCCTGGTAACCTCTCAGAACACCCTAGCAACTGCATAGCAGCACACTGGCAACCACCCTCAACTCCCAAGCAACCGAATAGAATCCTTGATTCATGGCGGCGGACATGCACACAAATCTATAGATATAAGATCTAACATGAGAAGGAAAAACATTTTTGTTTTTCTACGTAACGAAGCTCATGTACATGAGCGTGTTGCACTGGCACATTATGTATGTCCTATAGATAGCTTCACTGCAGTGTATTTGAGGTAGGCGCGTGGGTGCTATGACTGTCTATGTATAGATGCACTTCCAGCTCTGACATTCTCACTGAAACACAAACATACACTAAAAGCTACCTCGACACACACGTTCATTTTTATATAACCAATAAATCCAGAGGCTCTGGCACTGTGTTGTGTTTATTTCAAAGAATCTTTCCTGGAGCAGAATGAACAGGAATTTGCTGCCACGAAGAGAGAATACTTTTAGATTTGAGTCATTATGAAATGAGATCTCTCATCTTTTCGCGCTTGATCGAGTCTGTATTGCCAGTCAATCATGTCTGACCTGTCCATTACACAGACTGGGCTGGATGAGGTCCTCTAATGTATTTAATGTCTCAATGTTATCTGTGAAAGGAATGTCATTGTTACTGTAGCATACAGACATGCAGTTTTAAAGTATCTTCATAGTAATCTCTGAGAACTTAGAATTGGTTTTTATTTTTAGCTTAGCATATACATGAGCATTTGAATGTGCCTGTGATGCCCAGAAATGCCATCTAGCAAGGCAGCTCACTAGGTTTTCAGACATAGGCTACATTTGGAATGGAATACTACCTGACTACTAACTAATCACTGTGTGCATCAAAGCTGATATAACTTCCGGTTCATCCATCACAACTTAAATGGCAGGGTAAGTAATGGAATACAGCTTCACGCAGTTGTATACTACACATTTTGACAACTTAGCATCTATGAAATTCACATACTGTGCACTGTATACATACATCTACTTCAGTACAGTACTTCAGCAACAGTTACAGAATTGAGTAGTATGGTAGTGTACAATTCAGAATACATCCATAACCATTGTGTCCATTGAAAGTTGTTTGTTTTAGCTTGTTATTATGCTAATGTGAAAGGCTTAAGGAGGATGTGTCTGCTAGACAAGTTGAGACACCTTTTTGATGTTTACACTGTTGCAGTTTTGGGTCAATTGATCCGTCTTTTAAGATTGTACCGGATGATCAAGCACACACGTTATTGCTCATTTGGAAAGGCAGTTTGTCTGGTTTGTCTGTTGTTGTTGTACAGGAAGTGAAATTTTGTGTTGTGGTGTGTTAGCTGGTAGCTTTAGTACTGTAGCAAATAATGACTTTGTTACTTTTTTGGAAAAGGTAGATTAAGTCACATACAATTCAATGCAAGTTATTTATTTATTTACAGTATCTGTGTTAAATTGTTACCAACATACCGTAGCATTTACCGTAGTTGTTACCATAGCATTTCATAAGAAAGTAAAATAACAAAGAAGATCTAAAAATGTTCAAGACCAAGCAATGTTATTCACATGAATTTTATAGGTTTATATTTTTACTTTGTTTTCAATTGGCTTATTTGGCATTTTTTTCCAAATGCATTTATGAAAAACAGCTGAGACACAGTAACTTTTTCATTACCGAGAACTTAATTCTCTTATATATGGTTTATGGGGTAGGGCAGTCCACCACTGACCTTCCCAAAACAGCTGAATATTTCACTAAAGACTCTTTAGAAACAAGCTGCACCACACTTTACATACACACACACACATATGCTCTGTCCCTCCCAGACATGCATCTCTTGTTGTATGGTATTGGGTGTGTTCTGTTCACATTGCGCTTCTTGTGTGTACACACTCTAATATTCACTGACTGTTGGACGTGCCACACAGGGATTAATGTTTGATGTGCCAAAGGAATGGCAGGCCAGGGAACAGGTGTGTTGTTCGTTCGTTCATGTTTCATTTGCTTGTCTCAATTTGTGCTGTCTTTCCTTGAATGAACATTTAAGAAACACTGATGACTATTAGTGACCAGAGACATTAATGGGTGAAGGAGCTAGACCACTTGGAGAAAATTACATAGGAGATATTGTAACTATGGCGGCTGTAGGAATAGAAGTGACATATTAACTGGGCTAGACAGATAAACCGTTTTAATTGATTGCTTTTTCAGTCTTTCCGCATTTAAATGAATTAGGAGCTGTAACTTGTATGTATTTTATCTACATGGAAAATATTGCAGCTGCTCAGGGCCAAGATGGCCACGAGTGAACATAGTTGACTTAAATGAACTCTACTAGTGAATTGTTTTTATTGGTATTTTTGTTTTCATTATGTTGGTTTGGCAAAGCCTTCCTATTATTATTTTACAAACTTTGGTTAAGGGTTTTCAAAATCTACAGCTTTCAAGCTTCATCCACTAACCAAAAATCTATCTATGGCTTTTTTACACTAGCAGGGAAGTAAAAAACGTTTTTAAAGCTAATTTTTTAGACTGAATGTACAAACTGTATATGTGGCCAGATCAGATTTTTTTTTATGTTCAGACTGCATTCATTTTGCTTGCACAATGGTTGTCATAGTAATGACGTAAACTTGTGCAGGTGTTTATGGCCATGTTCACACTAATACATTTTAATTTGAAAACACATTAATTTTGCAAAATTTACACCTCTCAACTTTCTATCTATCTATCATCTGTCTGTTCATCCCTGTCTATTCATCTGTCCGTCTGTCCGTCTGTCCATCATCCATCCATCCACCCATCCATCTATCCAATCAATCATCCGTCCGTCCATCCGTCCGTCCGTCCGTACGTCTGTCTGTCTGTATTGGTTCATCTGTCCGTCCGTCTTTCTATCTGTCCATTTATCTATCTATCTATCTATCTATCTATCTATCTATCTATCTATCTATCTATCTATCTATCTATCTATCTATCTGTTCGTCCGTTCTTCTGTCAATCGGTCAGTCTACTGTATCTATCTGTCTGTCTGTCATTCCGTCCATCTTTCTCTCTGTGTTTCTGTCTGTCCATTTATCTGTCTGTCAGTCTGTCTGTCTACTGTATTTATCTCTCTGTCCATCCGTCCGCATTTTTAAACTATCAGGCAAGGCTTCAACCTCATCCCAAGTTTCTTTTGATGAACTTTTCTAGCTCTCTCTGTCTGTCTGTTCTGTTCTCTCTCTCTCTCTTCTGTGGTCTTGTTAGCTGATTATATACCGCAGTGTGAGCTGGTTGATGTAGTTTGTGGCTCTGTAAGTCTTGTTCCAGAGTATTTTCTCTGCTCATACTCATGTAGCAGCACTAGACCGCAGTGTGATTTGTATTGCTAAGAGAAGAGAGAGAGATTGATGTCACTGTGAGGGCGAGGTGTCATTTAAGATCTGCGGGAGAGTATTGTTGAATTGTTGTATGTTCATATGGAATGCATAATTATTATATAGTAGTCATCGACTGTGGGAGATGCAGAAGCATATAATGAACTTGTTTCTGCTTTGTTGAGCTACTTTTGCTGGTTTTACTTTTCACTTCATTTCATTTTCTCTTTCTCTGTCTCTTTCTCTCCTGCCTTCTTTCAGAGAGGATAGGTCCAGAGCTAGGCCCCCCTCCCTGTGTGGACGAGGCAGCGAACACATTGATGACTCGCCTTGGCTTCCTACTGGGAGATAAGGTGATCGAGAGGTCTCAAGGGCCACAGTACAGCATGGAGGAGCCTGATGACGCACAGGTGGGCTACTTAACCTCAACTCTTGCTATAAATACAGTGTATGTCTACTTAAAGGTGAACTGAGTGCACTAAACTTTTAAAAAGATAGAAATAATAATATAATGAAGACTCTGGCTATATCAGTCATAGAGCTTTATTCTACTCATGGTGCCACGCAGACATTCATCAGCGCAGCTATGTTGAGATCATATGACCAGCCAGATATTGTTCACTTTATCTCTATAAACCTTGATGCTTTTTAACTTGTAACTTGATGCTTTTTATAATTTCAAGAAAGGGTCATGAAAATATATCCGGGTCATATTTAATCCCAAAATCAATAATGAGAAATGTTTTTTTGCAAAAAGTATATTAAGATTATTTTAGGACCGTTAAGATTTTCTTGCCGTGTGTCCGGACGTGTCTTTATTAAGGGAATATTCCGGTTTCAATACAAGTTAAGCTCAGTTGACAGCATTTGTGGCATACTATTGATTACCACGAAAAATAACAGAAGAATTAATGCAAGTGCATTTTTGCATTTAAACCCTCCAAAAATTGGCCACATTCACTTCCGTTGTAAGTGCCTCACTGTAACCTTGATTTGTTCTTTTTTTAAGAAAAGGAGGGGCAAGTCAAATAATTTTTTGTGGTAATCAACAAAACGCCACAAATGCTGTCAATTGAGCTTAACTTGTATTGGACCCGATATATTGCTTTACTTCTCATTTATCAATTGTATTATCAATGGTGATTCTCATTAGATTCTACTATACTGTACATTTGTACTACATTACGGTAATATTACTGTAATACATTTTTTTTTCATTAGAATCAGCATAATTAAAGGCATTACAATTACTACCATGAACTATAAATATTTTATTATTTGATATTTTATGGTCTTTAAAATCAGCTTCATTTTCTTAGTTATGAAATATGGCCTGGACATGATCTTTACGTGAGATTCACTCCAGAAGAACTTTAAAGCAGAAATTTCATATTCAAACCTCAGTTCTTTGAAGTGTCAAAAATTATCGTTCAATCTTGCAGCGAAGAGGCTACATTTGGAATTCAAATGAGTTTACCTCTAATTAGGGAATTACATAAAGACTGCTACTTTGCTATTCTGCTCTGTTGATACAGCAGTTTTTAGAATGCAGTCATCTTTTTTTCCTCATGTTTGCTTGCAGCATTGAGCTTCGGCACAAGAACCGTTTAAGTGTGCTCTGGCACTCTGATTCCTCTCCTCTGCAGCAGAGGTGATTTGTTAGTTACCTTTGAATCCTCCGTAGAACAACTTGCCTGTTCTATGGGATTTATCTAATTAGATTCTTGTTGCAATCATTATGTTGGTCCACCAGTAATGAAGTTGATCTTAGGCAGGTGAGACAATGGGTTGGGACATAACAGTTGCACCATGCCTAAAATGACATATTTGAAATATAGGTGCTAATTCATTTGACAAACTTTGCCGTTTGAATTGTGATATGAGAAACATGTGCCATGTAATATGCGCCGATATATATCATAATATCTGATCGAAGCGGTGAATGCAGACTATATTTGAAAAACAACTTTTGCAGTTAGAAGGCCATATTGTGATTTCATTCTTAATTCAATACATTTCTCAGAGGCCAAAGTCTGCAGGTTTCAAAGCGTTTTGTATGTTTTTTCCATGTCCATTTTTGTCACAAGTTCATTTCTGGATCTAAACTGAAAAAAATAAATTCAACTTTTTCTTGACTATAAACTTGCTGATCTATAGATTCTATCTGCAGTGGTTTGTGATTGTAGCATACAAATAGTTTAATATACTGGTAATGAATACATTCTATGAGAAGTTGAATTTCACGTTTAGACTGCAAATATCACGTAGCGTTGAGGTGATGCGTGACCTTAAATATTTGATTATGTGTTGTGACAGACAGGTAAAGACTGAAGCTCTACTGCACAAAAACCCCACTGTAACTTGTTTATAATTGCACATGTAAGCATACTGAAATTGTGCAAATGGACTATCAGTGGGCGCAACTCATTCATAGTGAATTACCTCCATAGTGTTGCATAACTGCAGAGAGCACTGGAGTGCAAGAGTATCCTTATTACTCCTGAGCTCAGTGTGTGTGTGTATAGACTGTCTCTCTGACATTAAGCAGTTGTGAGTGTTTTAAAGGTGAGGTGCACTGCCTGTTGTGATCTTTGATGTTAATCGTGGGAGTGGGCAGATTAGCCGTGCCATGCTTCATTATGTCCCGCTTTAGGCCTGAGTGCCACCTAACCTGAACAAACACCAGCTCAGCCTGTCACATAGTGCCACAGTCGCCCAATCATTCAGCAACCAGCAGATGGGGAGGAGAGAGAGGGCTTCCTGCTGTAAGCCTATGGACTTCCTGCACTGACAGAGGTTAATTGGTCCAGCACAAAAACAGGCATGCACTGAGGGCAAAGGTTTTGTGTGCAGGATTTAGGAGCCAGCGGGAGGATGAGTCCGTGTTCCACTTTGACCAGCAGTACTGCCTCTCCACCCGCCTGCAGTCCCTGCTCCACACTCCCTCCAGCTGCTCCGGGACAGGCCGTCACCAGCCCCACATCCACCCTCGAGAGCAGAGACAGCGGCATTATCGGTGAGCGACAGGCATGCTTGCACATGAATATTCTCAGAAACATAAAGATACAGTGAGTAATACATACAGTACACACATACAGTGGTGCCAAAAAGTATTCAGAAACTCAAAGGACATTTTTTTAATGCAAATTTGTATAAAAATAAAGCTTAAATACTAAGATTTAAGTACTTCGTTTTAGGAAATAACTGTCAAATGTATTAAAAGATCAAAATCACAGCCAAAATCTAGGTAGCATTTGTTTGAAAGCTAGCTGAATTTCCTTTTGTGTTAAATTCACATAAATCGATATCGAATCGATAAGCTGGAATGTTCACAGGTTTGACACCCTGCATTTTTATGCTTATTGCCTTGTGTTCCAGCCACCTTGACCAGTTACTCAGAGCCCACGAACAGGAGTAGAAAGCACAGCGATGGCTCTCGAGGCAGCAGCCTGAAGCTCTGGCACTCACACAAATCTACACTTGACTCCGGTCTGTACCGTGTGGATGAGAATATGGCCGCTTCCACCTACAGTCTCAACAAGATACCTGAGCCAAGCTCCACCCACTATTCCTCTCATCCCACCCCCCTCTACCTCATGCCCCGCCCAAACTCTGTGGCAGGTAAGTTTTAAGCCCCACCTCCTCCTGGAACCTCTGGTTGTGGATGTGTGTGGCACTTTCCATGGATAGGGTTCAAAAAAGGGCTTGAAACTCCAAGTATTACTTTGTATACTTGTTCCAACTTATACAAAAATACTTATACTGTATAGTTATATGGTTGGTGAAAGTTGGTGCTTAACATTCAGAAAATGTTGATCGTCAACCTGTCAAAAAAAAAAAGAGAAAATTAGATGTGCTGTTATTTTCTTTTAGATTTATTTGAGGTTTGCAATTTTTGCAGTGCTGTTACCAAAATTTGAGACATATCTAAATACAGTTCTAAATAGGGCTTTTAACATGTACATTAACAGGATTTAACATGTTAATTGGGTGCGATTATATAAAAATAAACGCAATTGTCCCTGGACTGTAATAAGGAATATTGCTTATATCTGAGCAATTCAAGAATAGAGTACCACCTCTTTTCTCCAGGGGGCAGTAAGCGAAACTCGCTGTATAGGCAACGCGCAGCTGATATAGACAGAGAACAAACCGTATTACCAAGGGCAGACAACACAAGATGAGAACATATGGCAAACCACGAGTCTCAGAATAACGCTAAAACGGTGTAACTTCAAACAACCATAGTCGTAAAAAAACATGCAAAATTAGTTTATAAGGCCGTATTGGATGGTGTTTAGTGTATGTTTTTTTATGCTGTTTGGCTTGGCATATGACGGCATTAAAAATGCCATTTTTGGTTGCACAAAAGTTTTTACATTGTTTTTTACGTAGTATAATGAGCCCGCCTGCTGGTTTTTACAGCCAGTAAAGTTTGAGGTGTTCTCACCCAATCAATGATGAACTGAGACAGGCTAGACCAGTTCACTGCTGCATAGCAATGGTCGATTTGTAGTAAATTGTTAAAGTTATGAACATGTGTGATGGGGCGGAGGGCCGGGCCGGGTCGGGTCGTGATTCTACACATCTGGCCTCTACTCAGGCTAATCAAGCCTCCGAGAGGGATAAAGGCCGACTGCAGACGGTGGTATGACAGAGAGAGAGCGTTTGCGGGCAGCTGTCCGTCATATGTGTGTGTTTGTGTCTTTTGATTTAAGTTCTTATTCAAAATCTTATTTATATTGTCAAGCCGGTTCTCGCCTCCTCCTTTCCATAACTCCCATTAATACCTTTACACTGGTGCCGAAACTCGGGAAGGAGGAGGGATATTCCTTAGTGGAGTTCTCCCTGCTACCATCCACCCCAACAGAGCAGCCGCGGCCATCTGCTGGGGGACGGAGGAGCCCGTCCACCTGGAAGCGGAGGAACGGCCGCCGACCACGAGGGGAGAAGGGGCTCCTAGCCGACCACCTGGAGCGGTCAGGGCCGCTGCCAGGGTCTGGGGGGGTGACCCCTACCAGATGCTAAACGCAGCAGGGTTAAGAGAGTTAAAAAAAGAGTTGATCGTTAGTTTAGAGGCTGTTGTTACACTGTAGAACCAAGCCGTTCAAACTGTACATTGCTCCAGCAGCAGCCACAGAGGATCATGGAGGAATCATAAAAAAAATTAAAAATCTTCTCTCTAGTTCTCACAACAAAGAATATGGGATTTGTGCCTCTGAAGCTTTAAAAATGGGACACCAAAATGTACCGTATTTGTGGAAAATGCCTTGAGAAATGTTGTGCATCTTTTTTTATCATTCATCATGATTGTGCTTTCCTTTTGTGGCACTCAATAAACATAGCATTGGGAAACAGCTTCCTGTGGCAAATCCCCAAAACACAACAAAAGATGTTTTGAAGTCATGTTAACTGCTAAAACATGTTCTGGTAAATACACACCAATCCGATAACACCATTACAGCATGACACATACATTTCCCTCTCTTCAAAGCCATTTACGCCCAAATAAATCTTTCAAGTATGTTTGCATGCAGCCACTCAGCTCCATCAAATTGCAATGAGTGACAAAAGCAGTTCAGGTCGTGGACTAAATGTTTTCGCTCTGCAGTGCCGGGGCGGCATTAACAGGAGATACAGTAAGAGGCATCTAATAGCGATGATAATGATGAGCCTTCTGGAATAGCGCTCCCTAAAGTAAATGCTAAATCTGTCTGATGATGTTGATATGTCTCTTACATAACACAGTGCCTCTTCATTGCTGGCTGATTATGTTATAGTCCAAGTAATCAGCATTGTTGTATTTATGAGAAGTTTTTAGGAGAGAAAGTAATGATTAATGGTTATCTTAAAGAAAAGTGGCTCTCAAAAGGGAAAGTGATCTAAAAGATTATTTGTTAATGGAGAAAGTGTGTGGCATTCGCGCTTCGTGATCGTGAGTGATGCAGATGCACCCAACTCTGGCGGTGACATGAATCGTGTTGCAAATCTGACTGCAGCAAGCTGTTTGAAATGGCCTGTAAAATATACAGGGGGAATTCACTGATGATTTTGTGACAATGATTTTATTAGCGGTTTGTTTTTCATGTGCTGTCTTTGTTGTTTTAGCACCTTTTTCACAAAAGGAATCATGCATATTAGGCAACAGCACAAACATGTCCAGAAATTTGGGACTGAACGCAATTAGAATGACACAATTCCCACTCTTGCAGGTTAGCTGTACAACATTGCTCCACCACTGTGATCCAGACACCTGAATTGGCTCTTTAAAAAGTTGAAAGTGATTGACGCGTTATAAAAGGAGGTAAACACAGAAAATATGTTTGTCTAAGCTAAAAAGATGACAATTACATTATATGAATGCTCACGGTGCAGCATTATACCCGTGCATATAGCACCTGGTTTAACTGGATTGTGGGTGTTTCATGAATAAGATGTAGAGTTTTGCGCTCTCGACTGACATGGAGGGCCTTTTGGAAATACTTCAAGCGACCACATCTATGGAGGTGAATCTTTCCACCCTGATCACAAGAATGGAAGAGGTTGAAAAGCGAATCAAGTCTCTGGAAGCAGCCGGAAAAGAGCTGCAGACTAACCCGCCGGCCACCAAAACTGATATGGATCAGGTGTGGGAAAAATTAGAGGTTATGGAAAATCGAGTGTTGCACTAAAATACAGAAAAATGGTTAAATGTTTATTAAAGTTGCAGTAGCTACTTTTTTGTTATGCCAAAATGTCTACCGTTAAACCTAAAAGAAGAATTACATTAAAATTCTGGAAATATATTCAGCTCATTAGGTGGTCTAGGTCACAGACAGCAATGATTGTTTCTTCAGTTCGGGCAGTGCTTGTAGTAATTGTTGGAGCAGATGTACTCATTAAACATGTATCGTAACGTGTCTTTTTCATAAGTCTACCAGAATCACAATGAGATAAATCTCCATGGTGGCCGCCTGGTTCTCTTTTCTATACTCAGCCTGAAATAACGCAGGGCTTAACACAATCTAAGAGTATTTGAGCGAGCAGAAGTAATAAAGGTGTATGTTTTCTTACATTAAATTACCATGTCATTTCAACTTAAATACGTCAAGTAGAGGGAACCAAACTGAATCAAGTAAACCTATCTTGTCAAAATAATTCAAATGAACTCATTTAGTGATAAACTGGCTAGTGAAAGAACATATTAGCATGCTAATGCTGTTTTGATTGTTAAACTGTGCTGGTTGACATATTGTTGAGTTTATTTGTTCAATTTGGGGGTTTGGTGTTGTTATTTACTGGGGCCTATTTCATTGAAAACTTCTAAGTGCAGTTCAATGGTATGATTTATGTTTAAAAAAAGGGGGGGGGGGGGGGGGGGCACATCAATGTTGGATAGTGGTGAGTATAATTTAGCCTTGGTTACTTAATTTTCTTTGCATAACTATTAATTAATTATGCTATTAATGTCACACATTAATATGCAGTTGAAGTCAGAAGTTTACATACAACTTTAGCCAAATACATTTAAGCTTATTTTTTTCTCAATTCCTGACATTTAATCGTAGAAACATTCCCTGTCTTAGGTCAGTTGATATCACTACATTATTTTAAGGATGTGAAATAATTGATAGAATAATTGTAGAGAGAATTATTTCTTTCAACTTTTATTTCTTTCATCACATTCCCAGTAGGTCAGAAGTTTACATACACTTTATTAGTATTTGGTAGCATTGCCTTTAAATTGTTTAACTTGGGTCAAATATTTTGGGTAGCCTTCCACAAGCTTCTCACAATAAGTTGCTGGAATTTTGGCTGAAACATTCTTCCATACAGTACTGAAGTCAGGTTTGTAGGCCTCATTGCTTACTCATGCGTTACATATTTGTTTCATCAGACCAGAGGAAATTTCTCCAAAAAGTAAGATCTTTGTTTCCATGTGTTTTTGCAAACTGTAGTCTGGCTTTTTATGGCAGTTTTGGAGCAGTGACTTCTTCCTTGGTGATCAGCCTTTCAGTCAATATAGGACTTGTTCTACTGTGGATATAGATACTTGTCTGCCTGTTTCCTCCAGCATCTTCATGGGTCCTTTGTTCTTGTTCTGGGATTGATTTGTACTTTTTGCCCCAAACTACATTCATCTCTAGGAGACAGAATGTGTCTCCTTCCTGAGCGCTATGATGGCTGCCTGATCCCATGGTGTTTATACTTGCATACTATTGTTTGTACAGATGAACGTGGTACCTTCTGGCATTTGGAAATTACTCCCAAGGATGAACCATCCTTGGGAGCAAAATTATGGAGGTTAAAAAAAAAAAAAATTCTTGGCTGATTTTATTGATTTTCCTATAATGTCAAGCAAAGAGTCACTGAGTTTGAAGGCAGGCCTTAAAATACATCAACAGGTACACCTCCACTTCAGTGCACCTCTTATCAGAAGCTAATTGTCTAAAGGCTTGACATAATTTTCTGGAATTTTCCTTCTTATCTTATTTTGGCTAATATTTATGCGCCCATGTAATGAAGTGGGCAGACGAGGGAGTAAGGATCCAGGTACAGCTTTATTGAAATTAACACAAAGTAAAACAAAGTATGAAAACAGGAACAAATAAAACGTCCACAATGGGAAAACAAAGGTATAAACACAAGATATTAACACTGGGAATCTTCCAAGGTGGGCTCAGGCTGAAACACGGACGAGGGCAGGAAACACATGTAACATTTACCATCAAACATCAAACAACGACCAACCAAGGACAAGGTGAACATGAGGGCCTAAATACAAAACCAAAGGGGAAACAAAAGCCAATGGGAGAACAGAACTCACAACAAGATAATAAGGCAATTAACTAAAACCAATGACAAAGCTAGAACTGATAATAAAGTAATCAAACAATAAACCAATGAAAACCAGACACACAGACAAGGAGGGAAAACAGGACATGACAAGACTTTCAAAATAAGAGTGCATAAACATAGAACAATATGGAACATAAAAGGTGCCAAAAACTTAAATAAAAGGGTACACAAACAAAAGACAGTGTGGATCGTTACAGCCCAACACTGATTATAATTCTTAAACTGTATGATTTCTTCTGTCATCCAACACCTCAACAGCACATATCCACATTGCCCCCCAGTGGACTCAGTTGTAACTGTTAGATTTGGTGAGAGATTATGAGGGCACTTTCCAAACAGCAATTATGCGCCCTTGAAGGGGACTTCAGGAAGGGGATGCCACTTGAAGGGTTATTCTAAACGAAAGTAAGAAAGTTCATTTTTTCACAAAGGGCCCTTTCACAAGACTTTTAGTGAAGGGTACATTCAAACAGTAATGCCATGCTCTCGTCAGATTGCCCACATCAAGAGCTCTGTCCTTCATAGTGGACATATATATACACACACACAGTTTTTTATATACAGTGAAACGCTCTGTTTTCCGTAGAGAAAAGCAAAATTTTAGTGTGGAGGAGAGGCAAAAATGTAGCAAAATGAAAACGTTTTCAAGCGAAACAGATGACAATAGTGAGGTACGGGATGATGGGTGAGAAATGGAACCAGAGAGATGAAGATAAGATGAAGGGAGAGGTTTTATGCTGGGATGCAGGGAGAAGAGGAGATGGGAGTGGGGTGCAGAATAATGCCGGCTTTGGATTGGCTGAGCTCCCATGGTGGAGGAGGTCAAAGCTTCAGGCTTTAACCAGCTCAAACCCGCCGAGCACACTGCCAAATTCTCAACTGCTCAGAGAGAAAGAGACTGGGGAGTTGAAGAGGTGTGAATGGAAATAGGGAACCGTAGATTATGTAATATTGTAGAGGTATTATGTAGTGTATAGTTGAAAAGAGATACTGAAGAAGCTATACTGAATACATGATAATGCACTAATTAGAGGTTTCTAGAAGAGAATAAAAAAGTGGAAAAACTATGGTTTATATAGGTATGATGTAACAACCTGAGCATAAAGGGATAGTTCACCGCATAAGTAAGAATGTTATTCGGGTTTGAACAGCATGAGGGAGAGTAAATGATGACAGACATTTCATTTTTGGGTGAACTATCCTTTCAACTCAGGGTAAACTAAGCCTGGCTGCATAATTTCCATTGTATTTGTATTTTCTTTGATTGCAAAATGAGGGTCTGTGTAGTCAATTTAGAGCGGCTCAACCTGACTCAGCGTGATTGTAATGTACTGGAAGGCACTCGTGAGAATAGAACATCTGTAATTCCCTTCTACAGCTGCTGTAATTGCTTGTTTTCTAGTCTCACTGCATGTCTCATGCCACACAGATCCTGATTGCACATGAGTCCACATGCAGTTTCTGGGAATAAGATGCACCTGTAGCATTGCACACCACACAAACACACGCACACACTTTTTCACACACTCAAACTCAATTTCAAAGTATTACCTCCAAACAAGACTATCTTGTCACATACACGTAAACACAAACAGACACACACACACACACACAGAAGCACACAGAAAACATCAAACATCAATTTCAAAGAAATATTTTTTCTGGGGAATGGTTTCTATTTCATCTGATACACTCACCATAAGACATCCACTTGCACAAAGTCCTTTTGAGGAGAAGCCTTGAGCACTGTGGAATGTGTTATAGCTGTCAGAAATAACAATTGAAGTGAAAATAACACAACCTCCCTCTCAAACACCCAGAAATATCTCTCATGGAAAATGAGACCTGTGATGAGTGAGCGCAGGATTTGTGTTACAGTAGTGACTGGGTCTGTTGTGAATATTACACAATAATATAATGATAATATTATTAATAACAAAAACAACAATATTATATCAAAATGGTTAGTACTGTAATATAACATTTACGTTTGCTGGGTTCCAAATGAACAATAGTGTCATCGGATAGTGGATTTAAGCCGCGGTCACACTGCATTTCACGCTCCATTCACTCCCATTTATATGCATCCAAACGCGGGAGACTGGAAATGCAAGGTCATGCGAAGAAATTTCAAGAAGTTTGGTGAACTTTGACCTGGGAATTCATATGTTGAGAAGACGTGACCAGTAGAAGATCGAAACGTCACACAGACCTCTTTGCTCAATACAAAGAATGCATACTTTAAAGCTTCGAAACTTTATTTTGGCAGGAAAGTGAGAAGATGGTATATTTTAACATTTTGAATATAATTTTATTTGTTATTTGTGTCCAGAAGCCCTTGAGCATTTCATCATAACCTGTCCATTGCTGTGCCTGAAGTAATTTAGCATACTAAATTACTAGCAAATTAATAAAAAAGCCTATTTTAATATTTAAAATGATATTTATGTCACTTTCCCCTTTTTTACAATGCCTTAAATAAAATAAAAAATGTATTACATGTCTCTATGGAATACTTGATTCTGATTGGTTAATCGCAACATTCTGTGGTCAGAGATTTTTTTTATGGCCTCTAAACTGTATAATTGACCGTTATCCCAAGCCAAACAATTTTCTATATACTGTACCTGTGCTTGTTTCATGTCTTTTGTATCACTTTGTGCATAATGTCTTCAATCATAACATTAATCAATATTTCATGTCCTTTTATTTGTAAGTAGCAGTTAGCTGTTCATTATCACAAAATAAATGACTTCTGTACAGTATACGACATTAATTGCAATTTTTATGACACTTTATCATTAAGCTTTCATGATATTGACAGTCAAGAACACAATCACACACACGATTATATGGCACATTTATACGCATCCACATATCCACGTGTGTGGAGTGTGATGTGTAATGCATTGCTGAATCCTGACATTGAAGAGCTATGAGAAAATTTTACAAAACTGTTATTTCGAGTGAAAAAATAAAATAATTTTGAAACACGCAAACTTAACCCTATAACGCTGTGTATCAAATATGATACACAACATTTGACAGCTCTTGTTTCACTCTCTGTGCAAGGTAAAAAGGCAAAAAATGTAAGTTTCAAAAATGTAAGTTTCACATGTTTATGGCACCATCTAGTGGTTATTTGTGAAAAAAGTGGGTTCAATGTTTCTACCGATCTATTTAAAATAGCAGGGGACTTGCACGAAAAGTGACTCTTATGTTGCAATAAATGACAGCTTATTTTAATTGTGTATTTGCTGAATATAATATAAGCAACTTATGATTGGTTAAAATTGTGCATATTTATTGAAATTACATGTATCAAATACGATACAGCAGGCTTTTGTGGTATATCTCACAATCACCATTACATTACATTCATGCCCCCCCAAAAAGAAACAATAAATAAAACAAATATGAGCTTTGAAAATTCTGACATATCTGACATCTGACTTTTTATAAGATATATTTAAAGTGTAAACTAATATTTCTGTGTATTTTCATATATGCAGCCTGTTCTGTCATTCTAAAGATTTCATTATTTTACATTCCAAGCTATTATGATGTCATCTTGCAATAAGTTCCTGAGATCCAGCGAAAGTTTGACTATTTCCCTTTTTTAAATGTCATTATAGTGTTTGGTGAATAAAATACATAGGAAAAAATGGAAAAATATTGAGAAAAAAATATATTTTATTCATATTGTATTTGATGTGCTGTGATACATTTTAATCCATATTTATAGGCCAAGGAAAGGAAGTTTTCATGGCCAAACTCTCAAACATTTGGTATCTTTGAAAAGGCCAGTAAGTCCTCTGATAATACCCCAAGATTTACCACTGTAGCTTGTATGGGCTAAGACAAACTTAAATAACTAATAAAAATGAATTGCTGGGCCTCATGAGGATGAAGACCGTAAAAGCCTAATGTATCAAGTATGATACATAAAAAAAGCATATATATATATATATATTATTTTTTTTTATTTTTTTTTGTCTAATGGTCCTAAAAACAGTTTCATGTAAATAAAATAAAATGTTTTTTGTAATTTTCAGAAAATTCTTTCATATCTCAGGCTTTACAGGGTTGAAGCTAGGCCTGTTACAATTATTCAATAACCGTCTGATCGCGTTTTTTTTATCTAACTATGTTTTTTTAACAACGTGAATATTGAGCATTCAAATTCCAACCACATATTAATGCCCAAATAAGGTAATTATAAATGCCATGTTTGTGTATCATTCAGTTGAACTCCGAGTCCTAGCATCACTGAGCCTTTGCTCAGCCTTTTAGGGACCCAAGCCATTTAATCTGCTTTAAAATCCTCTCTTCTTTCTTTCTTTCTGTTAAACTTGTAAAAAATGTCTAACTTTTTTAAACTTTCAGACAAGGTTTTGTCAAACCAACATTATAGTTTGTCTCAACAAACTTTATGTATCTAGTTTAATCAGTACTTTTGAACCACACAAAGTAAATATCTATATTTTCTTTTTTCCGAACCACCTAAGCCAAGTTATTATTATTATTATTTTAAATTTAGGGCAAACATACAGTTCTAGCACTGAATAATATAATAAACGTTTTTGTTCAACGGCCCTTTTATACAAATAAAGCTTAACCATATAAAGCCTAACATATGAAATAACAGTAAGAACATTTGATTTTTTTAAACCTGTTTAAACATATTTTTTTTTTTTTATAAAATAATGACATTTTAAGCACACATTGCTTGAATAAATACTAATTTTTAAATATCAGTAACAAGATAAACATTATTGTTAATTTTACTTTATCAAAATCAGCAAAGATTTCACATAAAACAGATGAATGCATTCAAATATGAAGGTAGCTATTTTTGAAATTATTTTACAAGGTCTTGTTCTTCCAGAAGAGCATGGAAACTTACACTAGGTGGCGTTATAAGATTAAAGAGTGGCTCAAAAAAATGTTATTAGAAACAGGAAACCAAAGGGTCCTATAAGAGGGCTTGGGGCCCTCATAGTCACAGGGCCTGTTTAGTGGGCCTTGTATAAGCTGTGGGACACATATTTAAGCATATACAAACATGTTTTCAAAGTTGATGGTTCACGAGACCTTATAGGCATATTTTAAGTACTTAGAAATATTTTGATATTTAAAACATAATTTTTCATGTTATTCATAAGTTTTTGAAGCCTTAAAAGCAAATCACATATCCCTGTTTTATTATTTGATTTACATGTATATTTCAAGTTAAATGTGTAAAAACGACTTCTTAAGGTGTATGAAGCCCACATGCAGAAAAAAGCACATCTTAAGAAATATGACAATTTATATGACAATTAATCACGAAAGCCCTTAAAGAGACAATTAATTGTCATAGCCCTAAAAACAGACATTAATTGTCATAATTGCAAATATTTGTTTGACAATTAATTGTCAGCCAAATTTCATAATTGTGGCCCTAGTTAAAACTTCATGTTGCATTGACTAGATCCATCCAGCTCCTCCCCACTCAACTCTTTTCACCAATCCCGTCCTGTCTTTCTCTTAGCCGCTCTGTCTCCACACCAACTCCTCCCCAAAATTCCCAGCTGCTGTGCTCAACCCTTATACAGAAGAGCTCCTTCCCAGCTCACTCTCCATGCTTCCCAATCAGCATTCATTCAAATGTGTACAGGTCTGCTCAGTTCATTCAAGAGAAGTCAACAGGACAGACACACAAACACGCACACACACACACACAGAACTGAAGGTCTGTGGTGGTCTCTCAAATAATGTTCTTCATTAGAGATTAGACACAGACTTGGATGAAGCAGTTTTGCAGAACAGCCAGGTCTAGCAAAGAGATGATGGGGTTTTGTAGTGAGGTTCAAACCCTCCTGATCCAGATTTAATTCAGACTTTTGGGGGCTGCGTGTAGACACTACTGTGATCAACTCTTCCCTGTGTCACTTCCTGTGAATCTGGATGTTGGGGAATGTGTATGGAATATAATATAATAAGAGTCATTTTGGAGTATCAGATAATAAGTTGCTATATTAAAGAAAACACGGTCGTGATGAACCATTTCAAAGCATCATTGTGGAATTTACCTGCAATATAATCGATATAAATGTAAAAGGTACCGTATTTTTTAATTTTTTTTTATTTGTTTGTTTCCAGGCTTTTTTTTTTTTACCCACACTTACCTGTCCTTTTTAAAATCTTAGTCTTTATCATTGCATTACTGATATTTTAAATGGACAAGGTGTTTTGTCAATCTTTATTCAGTGAAATGGTAAACCAACTTTAGTCTGGTCTTGTCCTTAGCATTGTAAATCTTTGTTTGATTCGAGCGTCTGTCTGAACGCTGGTCTACCAGAGGTTAGTTAATCATGTCCTAAAGGGATTAGGACTATAATCACTGGCTTCCAGTAATGGTCGTCCGCGCATTCACTGGCTTCCTCTATCCTCTGTGCTTTCGCGTCCATCACTTCTGCACCTACGCCATACACCGGAACTCAACTCTCTTGTGAACGCGCGGACAGCCGTTACTGGAAGCCAGTGATTATAGTTTAAAAGATATAAATATGGATATTTTTCTTACAAAAACGCATCGCTTCACTTCTGAAGGCCTTTATTAACTCAATGGAGCCTTATGGATTACTTTTTTGATGGATGGTTGCGCTGTTTTGGGCTTCAAAATCTAAGGTACCATTCACTCTCATTATAAAGCTGGGAAGAGCCAGGATATTTTTAATATAACTCTGATTGTGTTTGGCTGAAAGAAGAAAGTCATATACACCTAGGATGTCCTGAGGGTGAGTAAATTATGGGATAATTTTCATTTTTGGGTGAACACCCTTTAATTTCTATATGCAGATTAATTAATAAAATGAATTGCAATTAATCACATATCTAAATATTTACTATGTTATATATGTATGATATATGATTAAATAATTATATTAAAAATAATTCTAATATATATTATAAATCGAATAATTCAGATAATTAAACTGCATTACATTATTGTGGCAGAGTTGATAAGAAAAAAGTGGCTTTTGAAGACAATATATTGTTTATTTCCATATTATTGAACATAACCCAATCTTCGGCCTACAGTTCACAGCAATCCATTCTGCAATTTAATTCGTCAATCTGTCCAAGATAGATTTAATATAAGGGCATTTCTAAGGACACGCATGCATCAGACGGATACTTTTGGAGCATCTTGTGTCACGCCATAAACAGCATTTTTAGGTCACTGTGTCAAGTCAAACATAGTTAGAAACTTAAAAAAAACATGTCTTGAGATCCCTTCAGTCGGCACTCCATCCAGCTGTGTTTGAACTGAAGAAGGTTTTGTTATTGTCAAGGAAGCCTGAGTGTGGTTTGTTCTCTGCACAGCTGGATGTTGCCTATACAGCAGGAGTTTGCTTACTGCCCCCTGCTGAAACATGAAGGTGGTACTTCAATCTTGAATTGCTCCGATAGTAGGAATATTTCATATTACGGTGCTGGGGCATGATTCATTTTGTCAATTTGTTTAACACTGAATTAGCACGTTAAATTGACAGCCCTAATATAAATATAAAGCAGTCGTTTTACATTCTCAATTTCATTTAGTTTAATGAGCTATAACAATAGCAGTGCTGTGCAAACATCACCAAGAAGACAACATCAGTTGATCTTAAGTCTTTAATTCTGATTTCTCTAACTCCCATTATTGTCTTCTGTCCCTTTAGCCACCAGTTCAGCCCACCTGGAGGACCTGGCCTATTTGGATGAGCAGAGACATGCCCCCCTGCGTACCTCCCTGCGCATGCCCCGACAAAACATGGCCATGGGCCGCTCCGGGCAGGACCTGAGAGGTGAGTAGCATCCTGTGTATCGTTTAGCAGTTTAGCTTTGTTTTACATCGACTTGAATCTTTCTCCATGGATACCAGCTTACAAGAACAGCTGGGTTCAAAAGTCCACTTTACAAAAATGCTTCTCTTTTGCATTTCTTTGTTTGATGCTTTGATGGTTTTTTTTTCATTAGAAATGATATTATCATTATATCAATGTGACTTCAAAATAAATGTAAAAATATACATGCATTCAGAATTTCTTAGTATTTGGTATTTGCCCCTTATGTTTTAATGAAAGCATGCACTCGAGCTGGCATTAACAAAACTTGATGATCCATGTTATCCAAGTATTATTTGCGAATGTTCAAAAGAGCATCTTGTGCGTTTTAAAGGAAGCAAAGAAATCTGACCTCTTGTACAAAGGAGTTAAAATGTTAGTGATCTATATATACCAGGGTTCCTGCGGACCCTTAAAAAGTCTTAAATTGCCTTAAATGAAGTCTTCCAAAATGTAAGGTCATAAATAGTCTTAAATATCTTAAATGTTTCAACAAGTCTTAATTATAATTTAAAGAGGTCTTAAATTTAGGGCCGGAAAGACAGGAATCGTGATATGACCTAATGTGATTATGAAACTTCAAAAGAATATGATCTAATTAAATAAATGCTTGCGCTGCGTCCTTTACAGTGAAAACGTGGCACTGATGTATTTCAAGCACGCGGGGGCTTGTGAGTGTTTCCAGCTGTTGCAGAGATGTCCGAAATCATTAGGCCATATCAGAAATTTATGACAAGCAATTCCTAATGATCAACTGTTGATGATGATGATATAGTGCTTGAGGAAATATGACAATGTTTTCTTTTAATTGTTTATGTTGTAATATGTTGTAGATTATTGTAGGAGTGCATATTTTTTTGAATGAGCAGCTAGAAACAGGGAAGGGCTTACATTTCAAAATAAGAGTCCCCGGTGTATTATAGCCTTTAAAGTTAAAAGTTCCGCACTATGTATAAAAAAATATCCTCCCACTGGTTATTAGTATTTTACAGGTTTTTAAATTAGATTTTGAATCCAAATTTTCAATGTGGTCTCAGAACCCCAATTAATTTGATTTGATGTCAAAATGTGCCCATAGATCACTCCATCTTTGCCCCAATCAATATGAGGCCTCAATATCTCATTCATCTGTCTTAACCTTTCTTCCACTCACAGTCACTTACACTTTTACTATCGTTTCCATTCAAATATATTTGTACAAGGCTAGGTTGTGTCCCATTCTGCCCTTTGTCAATGTGTATCAGTGTCAGTGTCCCCACTGAGTTTAACCACTCTAGAGAACTACTCACACAGATAAAGGAAGCAGAAAGAGATTTAAAACAGACCTTATGTCCACTGGGTAAGAACACAACTCTCACCCTTCTCATCCTTTACCTTCATCTGCTAATTAGAAAACAAGAGGCCTTGGTGTGTCCTAAAATCATCCATTTCCCCTGTCATCCACCCATACACAACACACTCACACACTGCTCAGTCAGTGATGCAGAGCTATGTTATTCCAGCTGGTCCGGTCAGCCACTCGCACCTGTTGAATAATTAAAACAGCAAAAAACACTGTGCATCCAGATAGTGAAGATAACTCCACTCAAAACATGCTACGGCATTTTATTTCATATTGCCTTGAGGAACGATTGTCCTGCCCACCACTAGCCTTCAAAGGAATGTTCTGGGTTCAGTTGAAGTTAAGTGGATAGTTTAAATGGATAGAAGCCAAAAAGGAAAATTCTTTCATCATTTACTCACCCTCATGTTGTTCCAAACCTATGTGACATACTTTCTTCTGTGGAGCACAAAAGGATATGCTAGGTAGAACCATTTGTATGGAATGGAATTTATAACATTTTTGACATGCGTTTTTCTGGATTTTTTCTCTCACTGTTCAAATTAACCTACCATTAAAATTATAGACTGATAATTTCTTTGTCAGTGGGCAAACATACAAAATCAGCAGGGGATCAAATACTTTTTTCCCTCACTGTATATATACTTTAAATAGACTGCCTGGACCAAAAAAGTTGCATACTCTAATATTTCTTTGGACTGCCTTTAGCTTTGATTACGGCGGACATTCATTGTGACATTGTTTTGACAATCGTATGCAACGTCTCAACATGTATTTCCGTCTAGAGTTGCATTAGTTTTGGCCAAGATCTTGTATTGACGATGGGAGATTCGAACCACTCCATAAAGTCTTCTCCAGCACGTCCCAAAGACTTTCAATGGGGTTAAGGTGCTATGTGGTGGCCAATTCTTGTGTGAAATTGATTCCTCATGCTCCTTGCTCCACTCTTTCACTATTTGAGCCCGATGAATCTTGGCATTGTCGTCCTGGAATATCCTCGTGGGAAGAAAAAATCCTTTGGTGGTTGTAAAGGGGTTACAAGGGAAAGGAGGGAAGCGAAAACCGGCTTGACAATATAAATAAAGTTTAATGATAAACACACAAAAATAAACATATACAGGGCAGCTGCCTGTAGTTCTCTCTCTCTCTCTAACTGCCATCTCCAGTCGCCTCTATCCCTTGCTCGCCATCAGGTTGATTGGGGTCCAGGCGTGTGTCATTCCGGCCCAGCCCCAACCTCCTCCACGCTACAATCGGATAACCTGGTCATCTCTTTCATTCAGGTAGTCAGCTGACTTCATTTTATTGCTGGATAATGTTGCTTAGGCTAGACCTGACCGACTGAAGCAAACCTAGATCATAACACTGCCTCCAGAGGCTTGTCCATTGGGCTCTATGCGTGACGGGTGCATTGCTTCATGTGCTTCCCTTCTTACCCCGATTTGATTGAAATGCTCCTACTTTCACTATTTAACATAGCCGTGCGTTCTACTGTCTTTTTTTACGATGTGACGTCACCAAGCATTTCAGTGATCTCTGATCACAATCATTCAAGATTTTTTTCTGACCTCATTTCTTCCGTGAAGCTGACAGTTCACCACTATCCTTCCAGGTTTTAATAATGTCATGGACAGTTCTTAACCCAATTCCAGTGATTTCAGCAATATCCTTAGATGTTTTCTTTGCCTGTTGCAGGCCAATAATTTGCTTCTTCTGAAACACAGTAACATCTTTTCCACGACCACAGGATACATCTTCCGACATGGTTGTTTAAGAAATGAGAAGCTACACACTGCATCAGTTAGTGTTAAAAGAATTGTTGCCATGCAGCTGATACATATTAATCACTGCAATAATGATCCAATCATAGGCTCTAAAGTATCTGCTTATTTAAATTCAAACACCGTTTTTTTTTTTTTTTTTTTGGCCAGGTGATCGATAGATCGATCGATAGATATTATGCCGTGGAGAATAGCGTGAAGCCTCCACATTTCTCTGATAAAAGTGATAAAATGCTGGTATTGACGGTCTCAGAAATGGAGGCAAATGAGATTCGTCCTCCGCCACCCAGATAGAGACAAGTCACTAAGCCACCACGAGAACTTAGTGCTTCGGAATTGGGCATTTCAAATTGGGGAGAAAAGAGGAGAAAATATAAAAAAATAATGAAAAGAAAGAGTATTAAATGCATGTGATTTTAAGAGCATGCACTTCAGCAGATAGGGTGTGGATTCCAATCGCAAGAGATCCTCCCTATGGCGTATACTCACTCCGAACTGCAGAGCCCTTGAAGTGGTTACTCTGAAGGAAACATGGCATTACTGTATGAATGTACCTTCGCTAACAGTCTTGTGGAAGAGCCCTCCGAGGAAATATTCATTTTCTCACTTATGATTTGAACAAGCTTTCGAGTAGCATCCCCTCCCGCTGGAGTGCCCATCAAAGAAGCAAAACATTTCGTTTTTCATTCGCCCCGCAGCATCGAAGTGCCATTACCCCAGACGAGTAACAGGTCAGATAAAAAGTCCACTCCATGTATTACTTCTGCATTTCTAGCATCACGCACCACTAGTGTAGACAGATTTAGTAATTATAATGGGAGCAGACGCGTCGCTTTCAGAGATATAAATTCAATTCATATTCTATAGAATATTGACATAAACTGAAGGAGGTGTCAGGTTCAGCCAAAGCCAGTTTGGTTTTGTTGAAACCAATAATCCATTAGACTAATCACTTATCAGAAAAATACCATTAGGCTACCACAGTATCGATGCATATTATGCAGACTGCGTAGGGGCACCATCATACCCAACGGGGGGCACCATCATACCCAACGGGGGGCACCAGAAACTCCACCAGTTGCCTTACTCACATGTTATACGTTATTCAAGGACCCTGTAGCATTTTCTGAACACAGTCGATCGCCTCGGACTCGCACTTTCTCTTCGCGCCTTCGCACTGTGCACTATGTTACCAGGGTAATGCCATGGTATTGAATAATTGATCATGTTCATATTTCATGATACTCTCATGGTACTCCAATGTACTTTAAAAAAATACAATGGTTTTACTATGACACATTTAATAAACATGGGGTGATCACAGACCATGTCTGAAAATAATTAAATAAACAAATGTATTACCATGGTGCTTTTTGTGAGAAATAGACTGAAGAATAGACTATTGCTTGTGATTAAAGGAAAAATTGAAAAATATGTATAGTATATACTTTATATACAAGAAATTGGTTAAATACTCAAAAAACAAAGAAATTAGTTAAGTATTTATAATTACTACTCATTAAGAAAAAAATTATCTGTGCCCTTTTTTGGTCTGTGCAGGTCACTGTAGTCAGGAGCTTCAGTTAATGTTCACATCAGCCAAAAAAATGTTTACAAAATTTCGACCGTGGCATTATTGTTGGTGCCAGATGAGCTGGTTTGAGTATTTCAGTAACTGCTGATCTCCTGGGATTTTCACACACAACAGTCTCTAGAGTGTATAGAAAATAGTGCTAAAAACAGAAAACATCCAGTAAGCGGCAGTTATGTGGATGGAGAAACCTTGTTGATGACAGAGGTTAAAGGAGAATGGCCTGACTGTTCCAAGCTGACAGGAAGTTGACAGTAACCCACATAACCACACTTTACAACAGTTCTATGCTGAAAAGCATGTCGAACATTGAGGTGGCTGGGCTACAGCAGCAGAAGACTCCTCTGGGTACCACTACTGTCAGCTAAGAACAGGAAACAAAAGCTGCAGTGGGCACAGGCTCACCATAACTGGACAGTAGATGACTGGAAAGACGTTGCCTGGTCTGACGAATGTGGATTTCTGCAGAGGTACACAGATGGTAGGCCCACTGCAGCCTTAATTTTTGTTCTTGGCTGACAGAAGTGGATATACTCAAACAAGCCCGTCTGGCACCAACAATCATGCCATGGTCCAAATCACTGTTATCACATTTTTCCCCATTCTGATGGTGGATGTGAACATTAACTGAAGCTCCTGACCCGTATCTGCATGATTTTATGCACTGTACTGATGCCAAACAATTGGCTGTTTAGATAATTTCATGAATAAGTAGATGTACAGGTGTACCTGATAAAGTGGTTGGTGAGTGTATATAGATGTATGTGTACATGTAGTCTTTTTTTTGTTTGTTTTTTGTGATTTGAGTTAGACAGAAAATATAATACCATTGTTGTCAGATTGTATTGCTGATGCCTTACATTCTGTCTGGTTATGACATTCGCCTTTAACTTCTGTTCATCACAGTTCCTCTTCAGGCCATATCTCACATCCTCACATCTCTTTCTCTCACCTATTGCCATCAAATACTGTTTTTTTTTTTTTTTTTTACTATTATGCTTTTTTAGAGCAAGCTCTCTCTTTCTCCTGTCGCCTGTGTGTGTGCGTTTGTGTGTGTGTGTGTGTGTGTGTGTGTGTGCGTGCCTCAGCTTCCGCTAACAGCCATGCCTGGCAGTCACAGTCACGTAAGTGTGTGTTCTTGCGAAGGCTGATCTCTGTCCCTTCACTGTGCTTTGTGAAATGTCCCTTAATAGCTCAGTAGCAGTCTATGACCTTGTGAAATGGAAGTATTGAACTAGGGCTATAGTTTGTGATGTGGACAAATTAGTTGTGTGCAGTATCAAGGGGCGTCCACATTGACAGCAAATATATCACTAGAAGGTAGAGTATTTTTAACAGCATTATGCATACAGGTGTTGAAGTTAAAAATAGGGATACACCGATTCGCTACCTGGATCAGTATCGGCTCCAATACTAACATTACTAGACAGGTCCATCCAAATCTGATACTGTGTGGTAGTCATGTTTGTTATGGTCAAGCTCCAAAACCGACATAAACCGTAAAAGCACCATTAAAGTAGCCCATGTGACTCGTGCATTTTAGTCAAAGCCACCTGAAGACATGCGATAGCTTTGTGAATCGCAAAAGCTGCATTTAATAAGTAAATATATAGTATACATTCTCCACACGTTAGTGAATGGCACTGCTCTATTGACACACAAACATAACACGCGCAGGCTGGTGGTGCGCTCGTGGTTATTTTCATATGTGAGTGCTATTTTGATACAAATACGCTATTTGTCCCACTGTTTACGTTCACTTTAGACCAAATAGACTGCGTTTACTTTAATGCCTCACCAAGACGGGTATTGGCGGAATTATGAAGTGAATGTGACTGTTTGACCTTGAGAGCTTTCTGAGCAAAAGGCCATGTAAAGCGCACAAAAATTAGCCTCCTGTCAATCAAACAACGCACAGCTACAGACGGCGGGAAATAAAAAGTCGATCTTTTTTTTTGATCATCCCCTTTTCTCCCCAATTTGGAATGCCCAATTTCCACTACTTAGCAGGTCTAATTGTGACCACGATGAATTTACCCCATGTGACTCTACCTCTCCCTAGCAACTGGGCCAATTTGGTTGCTTAGGAGACCTGGCTGGAGTCACTCAGCACACCCAGGATTCAAACTCACGACTCCAGGGGTGGTAGTCAGCCTCAATACTCGCTGAGCTACCCAGGCCCCCTAAAAAGTATATCTTTTATATATTATCTAGATCAACCAACCGGTGGTTGTCTTGCTGTCATGATCAATGTAATGAACACCCATGGTCTAGATCAGTGGTTCCTAACCCCGTTCCTGGAGGCCCCCCAACACTGCACAGTTTGTACATTTCCCTTTTCTGACACACACAATTCAGGTCTTGGAGTCTCCACTAATGAGCTGATTAGTTGAATCAGGTGTGTTTGATTAGGGAGATATTCAAAATGTGCAGTGTTGGGGGGGCTCTAGGAACAGGGTTGGGAACCACTTGTGTATATGTAGAACATAGTCTAAGTATAGACTATATTTATAGACTATCTAACCATATATATATAAGTTTTTCATGCAACATTTTTATTACTGTATATGTGGGACAAAACAAATGACATAGAACAGTAAAAATGCTCACAGAAACATGATGTTTCCCATCCTACCTGTACTCTACAGTATCTAACAAGAGACAGATCATGTAAGCTGATGTCCATTGGGCTGATGTCCATCATATAAGCTGATGTAAGCTGATGACTCCCATTGGTAGTACCACAATATTGCTCATTAGCATAAAGTTCAACTCTATTAACTTTGTCCAGTCACAGGATACATCCACATTGCATCCCCAACAGTTGCTGTTGCTCATGTCGCAGAAAATTGGCAACTCTCATAGAAAACGAATTACTAATGGTCACATTTTTACTGCAAATTGCTGTCAGTGTGAACGTTAATTTAGGTGTCTGTCTGTTTGCATATGTATCTGTTGTTTTTATGATTGTATTGTGGGTTATGTTTGTGTGTTTGTGAAGGCTTGTGAGGGTGCATGCATATGGTAGTGTATTTTTTCATAAACATTTATAACTGTTTATTCTTTCTCTCACCACAGTGCGATTCGCTCCATACAGACTGCAGGATATAGCACTTAAGCCCTTGCTTTTTGAGGTGCCCAGTATCACCATGGACTCTGTGTTTACTGGCCGTGATTGGCTTTTCCAGGAGATTGACGCCTACCTGCGCACCTCCCACTTTGCCACCAACAGTGGCGTGGTCCTGGTGGGCAACATCGGCTATGGCAAGACAGCCATCATCTCACGCCTCGTGGCTCTCAGCTGCCATGGCAATCGCATGCGACAGATTGCCTCAGACAGCCCACAGGCGTCACCCAAACGTAAGCATATGTGACTTTATGTTAAGTGTAAAACTTTATATAAAAAATATTTTTATTAAAGGCTAGTAAATATAGAACGATGAAAATCCATGATTCTCGACTAAAAGTTTCACACTCTTTGCTGTCTTCCAGCCATGATGGTTCTACGCCACATTGAACCTTTCTAAAGCTAATTTATACAGAGAAGCCTAACGCTGAAGTGTGTGATTTCTGCGCCCCCAAACGGCATTGCAAAAATTTTATTTCCTTGAACGCTCCCTCCATCTGTTGTTGATTTGACAAAAAGTTAATCCCACCCCAAACTCATGCCATTGGTTGAGCCACTCAAGCTGGATCTGGCTGGTTGGGATGCTCTTACAAACAAAGCAATGTTTTGATAGCGCCGCAGAACCACAATCTTTACACTTTTATTAAAGAGCCAGTTCACCACTCACACTCATGCCATCCCAGGTGTGTATCTGCTGAACTCAAATAAGGATTTTTAGAAGAATTTCTCAGCTCTTTTGGTCCATACAATGCAAGTGAATGGGTGCCAAAATTTTGAAGATCCAAAATCACACAAGTCATCATAAAAGTAAACCAAACGACTCATTTTACATTTGCATTTATTCATTTGGCAGACACTTTTATCCAAAGCGACTTAAAAAAGAGGAAAGCATTAGTGAATCATCTTAAGGAGACAGTGGTACAAAAATGCCATATTACAAAGTTTCACTAGCATCAGAATAGTATTTAAAACATATACTGTACACATGCAATTATTTATTTATTTTTTGGTTAGTGGTTAAACCAATGTCTTCAAAAGTGCTATGATAGGTATGAGTGAGAAACATCACGTTTACATTCTTCTTCTTCTTGTGTTTTTGGTTATTAACATTCTTCATGAATACCGCCCCCTACTGGGCAATGAGAAGATTTTCAAGAAAAATAGGACTCAAGTAGCGATTTCTGAAATAATTGATTATTGGTTTCTCACACACACCTAACCATATCACTTCTGAAAATATGGATTAAAGCACTGAAGTCGTATAGATTACTTTTATGATGCCTTTATGTGCTTTTTGGAGTATTGGGACTGTCAAGGTACTTTAGTAGGTCAAAGAAGGTTAAAGCAGCCAGTTCAAGCTCAAAAAACTGTGCTGGATACAACAAATGTAGAGCTGTCATGGTCTGTCAACACTGAATTTTCTATTAGAAAGTTTAACATGTGCTCTAATTTACTGGCTCTGAGTAAAGATAAAATGTTGGTACATCTGATGAAGTGATATGCCATGGGAACTAAATCTTACATTATCTGAAGGAAAAGTGAGTGGGACTTGCTTGTGCAAAACATGGGGGCTGTGATGGGGGTCATTGCATGGTTGTTGCTATGCAGTTGCAAAAATGTTTTGAGTGTTTTAGCATGTTGCTAGGTGGTTTCTAGTGTGTTCTGGGTGGTATCAGGACCAGAATATCATCGGGACTTGCGGGTGGGCTCTTTTAACTTAAGTCAGTAAACAACCACCCCTGAAACCCCTAACAACCTGCTATAATATACTCCAAAAACCTTAGCAGTGACTTAGCATTTACTGGTAAAGGGGACGACATGCAAAATAATGGGAAAATGTATTGTTTTCGTGTGCGGTCAGATGGCGATGGTATCCCTCTCACACATCCCCAGCCTTCCTATGGTACACTGGGAGGAGGAAGTTGCCCTGGAACTCCAGAAATGAGGAGGAGACAGGAGGAGGCCATGAGGAGGCTTGCGTCACAGGTGCAAACACACTCACAGTTGTCCATTTTTTATCTGGGCCATAATACATGCACACAAATAGATAGTGTTGACCATTATAATTGCTTTTTCATCTCTCTTCACACACACACACACACACACACACACACACACACACACACACACACACACACACACACACACACAAAACCCCCATCTTAAACTGTCCAAACCTGCTGTCTCAGTCACAGCTATTGCATTATGCAGATATGTTTCAAAAAGAAAATTGCCGGTGAGCCTCACAAAATATTTAGCCAGGCAGAAAGCAATTTCTTTTCCAAGCTATTAGATCTAGTTACTGTAAATAAATGCTTTTCTTGTTAAAGCATTACACAGTGGTGTACGGGACATACAGGTATATAATGTGGCATGTATACTGTGTGTTAACACATTCCCTTTAATGTTGCACAGAGGTTGCCGAAATGTATTTAGACAGATATCACAATAACAGTAAACAATGCATCAACCCAACTAACAATTTTTGGTTCTCAGAATGTTCTGGGAATGTTCCCAGAATAAGTACTAAGGTTGTGTTTTGGTTTGCCAGGAAAGTTTTTTACAGAATTTTAAGGAAGTAGAACGTTTGTTTAAGGTTATACATAATGGTTCCTCTAACGTTCCCTTTTTACTAGGGCTGTCAATTGATACATTTTTTTTTATCAATTTAAATACATGATATGGTGATTAATTAACAAAATTAATCGCAATTAATCACATATATAAATAATTGTCATATATAAAAACATATTTAATTTTTTTATATTATTATTATAACCCAATCATCGGCCTACAGTTCACAGCAATCCATTTTGCAATTGAATTTGTCAATCTGTCCGAGATAGATTTAATATAAGGACTTTTCATAGTGTACATTTAATGTACGGATGCTTTTGGAGCATCTCACTGTGGTTATGTTGCATCATAAACAACGTTTTAGGTCGCTGTTTAAAGTTAAACAGTTTGAAAGTTAGATAAACACATCTATTGATCCCTGCATTCAGAAATGCGCTCCCTCCAGCTGTGTTTGAACACAAGTTCACATTCTCATCTGTGCTGTCCCTAGCATCAAGCAAGCCTGACTTTGGTTTGTTCTCTGTACAGCTGCACACTTACTGCCTCCTGCTGAAAACAGCTGGTACTTCAAGCTTGAATTGCTCTAATGGAATTCCCTATTACGGTCCAGGGATAAGATTAATTGCTCTTAAAATTAAGAGAAACATATTTGAACTCTAGTGTTTGTAGGACGGTCATAATAATCACAGGTACCACAAGTGTGGGGAAAACTGTGAGTAATTCCTCTTTGCCATGGTTTAATAAATGTAAAAATGTCATTGGTTTCATTAAAACAACCTATGTTTTAATTATGAAAAGAAAAATAGTTTTGCAAATCACATTATATGGATTGAATTTACATTATTTTAGCCAGAAAACTATAGGTACCACATTTAGAATTACTAGTAACTGAAAGGAAAGGCTTTGCACCATTATGGCATGATTATTCAGTGATCTGAGTGTATCTAAAGTCAACGACTACTTGATTTCTATATTTTTCTTTATTCAGTAACAAAAATGTAAAACATTTATGCATGTTGAAGGATTGTTTTTTAACAACACATATAGCTTTTCATCGTGGAACATCAGCACAGGTATTGGTTTAAAGCTCTGATATGTTCAATAAGGTCTGGATGTCTTTTTTTTATTATTTCTTTAGGAATAACTTAAGCGTTGCGTCCTCCAGCGGCTCTGGTTACATTCTCCAGCACCGTATGGTACATATCTTAGAGACAGCCTCTGAACACTGGAATACCTGCAGTTAGGTGTGTGTGTGACATTTTGATGTGGAGAGGGGTGGGGTCCAATATTTAAAATGTCAAAAAACACTTTTACCCATTGAACTTGGGCTACCTCTGAAATGTGTTGCCAAGCTACTGGGAGTCTCTTGAGCAATGTTGTTTATGAGGTTGGCTGACAACGATATGTCAGTAAGAGCATTGTATAGCACATTTTCTGATGATCAGCTGGCAACAGAGGTGAAGAACTCTATACCAGATGCTGGATAACAGATGGTCCAAGGGGCTCTCCTGACACAACCACAAACTAATCTGGTATTTCTGCATGCCGGATTGAGGCGAGTTACTACAAGACCACGAGGACTTAAAAGCGCATTGGGAATTGGGCATTTAAAATTGGGTGAAAAAGGGGAAAAAAATCCCCTTGTTGTTGAATAAAGAAAAATATAGAAACCAAGTAGTCGTTAACTTTACATACACTCAGACCAGTGAATAATCACGACATAATGATGTAAAGAGAAAATTTAAAATTGGTACCTGTGATTACTATGACCATTCTACAAACACTAGAGTTCAAATGTGTATCTCTTAATTTTAAAGATAACTCTTCAGTTAGCTTCTCTTCAGAAAGTGTGGCTATGCCACACTTATTAAAAACAAACCTCATGACGTATTATGAATTATAATATTCCATGAGACATAGACAGTCTGCTTTACTTACTCGTGGAGTGTGGTTTGTTGCAATGCTGAAATGCTGAAAATGTCCCTCTTTGTGCACTAATGAAGGCACATTGCACAAAAAAAAACATCCTTTATGCTTCTCGAGACAGATCAGAATGGCATGTTATGATTGGTGGATTAAAAGCTCTATGTGACTGGCTAAAGAGGACTTCTCCTAAAAAAGTTACATTTATGAATCACAACCTGGCAGGAAGATCTCAAAAATAGCCACATACAAATCCAAAGCGATCCACACACATGCGATTATTTGCAAATGCAGCTTTAACAATCCATGAATAAATGTAACAACATTCACAAATTTGTGATGCAAATTATTTCGAGAACTTTATGAAAACATTTTGAATTTATTAAAGTGAGATGTATTTGTGTGGGCAATCGGGGAAATATCTGTGCTCTCACTTGTGAATTGAATTTTAAATTTATGAATCATATTTTGAGAATGTGAAATGTGCTGTGCATTTATGAATTTTATTTTGTATATATATTATTTTTGAGATCATTCTGGCTCCATATTCTATGAATACTGATGGTCTCACACCACTTCTCTGTGTGTATCACTCCGCTTGTGTTCCTGCTGTTCTAAACTAAAGAGTAAGATCAGTGCAGATGTGGTAAGAGCTATCTGTCTCTTTGCATTTAATATTGTGACATTACATATGTTAGCCAGCAGGTGGTGGCAAAAGACCATTTTTGTGAGTAATATGAGCCAGTTGGTGATGTGAAGTGAGTCAGAGTCAGTCGGTGTTTTCATTCATCAGCACTATGTGATCGCTCATATTACTACTACACTACTAAAGCTAGGAAATAGCTTTAAACGACTTTAAACTAACAACTTCAGCATGAAGGTTCATCAGAGTTGAGAGATACAACAGACTGATTAATTACCTCTTACTGGAGTTTCCACATTGGAGAGGGCATACTGTTCAAAATGGTGGAGGAGATTACGGTTTCTATAGTGAAAGATTCTTGCACACCAGCTACCATAAAATAGGGAGGAATACCCAGAGGCTTGGGCACATCATTTGTTTTAAACCAGCAACGGCAGATTCTGAGCCGTCGCGTAAGACTGTACTCAGTTTTTCCAATTTTTTTTTAATTTACTTGTTGTATATAAGCAATATCACATTCACAGTCATGCTATATGGCCCTAAATCAGCACTGCTGTGATTACCTGCAGCCAAATCTCAGCAGTGCTGATATAAGGCCATATATATATATATATATATATATATATATATATATATATATATATATATATATATATATATATATATATACATACACACACATACATATACATATATACATACAGTATATATAGGCATGAAATTCTGCAGCCTTCAGAAATCCCTATGGGTAACCAGCCTGACTGGAACACATTGCAGTAATTATCTGCTTCTCTCTCTGTGTAAAGATGTGCTGAATTATGAGCTGCACCGGGCCCTCTGCTCTGTCTGCTTCGCGCTTATTTCGGAAGTGCTGAATAATGAACACTAGGACAGATGAAGGTGAAATCTGAGTTGAGAAGGTGTCACTACATTGTGCTGTTGAATGCTGTGGAAAATTACAATGCTTCTGATGTGTTCAATTTAAAGTGAAATAATTGTGTTTGGAAAATATCCTTAAAGGTGCTATTTTGCTAACATGCTAGCATAGGTGCTAACATGGTTGTAAACAATTAGGGATTATCCTATTTTGCTATTACCCCTATAACATTCTTGCCATGCTTAAGAATAAAACAAACGCTGCTTCTTTGTGATACTTTATCCTCTGGTGTCACTGTTAGTGTTACTTGGGAATAAATTAAACAGTCAGTGGCTCCCTTGCCTCACTGAGACAACTTCTCTGCTACCTGCAATATGTGATCCTCAAAACACTGTTTGTTTCCTCTATCCCTTGTGTTGTTTTTAAAGTTTACTTCATTAGTCAGGACCACTTCAACATGACTTTACATCCTTTAAATCAAGTAATAAAGCATCAAGTAATTAATGCGGCCAATTAAGTCCACTTGTCTCCATGACTGGCGTCCCACAGAAAATCTATACGAAAGGCTTGTCAGGCCCCGTTCCAAATTGGGAGAGAAACAGTTTGCAATTCAGCACTTTGTCACTCATACTGTACTTTTTAGGGTGCCAATTAAGATGCTCTGCTGCAGTCAGATATTCTTTTGGCGCTCTTAAAGGAATAGTTCATCCAAAAATGTTAATTATGTGATAATTGACTCGCTCTCATCTCTTTCCAAACTTATTTGACTTCCCTTCTTCCGTGGAACACATGATTTTTTTTTTTAAATAATGGTGACTGCTCTTTCCCCATACATTGAAAGTGAATGGTGACTGAGGTTGACTAACTTGTCCTTTTGTGTTCCAAGTATTTTGAACAACAGGAGTTGAGTAAATAATGACAGACTTTTCATTTTTGGGTGAGCTATTATTTGGGTACTGTTGTCTTACGTGGTATTTTAAACGTCAGTATTATTAGAAAAATGATTAGTACCAGTAATTGTATTGTCAATACAGTTAACTGGCTTTCTCTCACCAGCTTTCCTTTTTGCTGCCCTCTGCAGGTCGTGGCATATCACTACTGTCAAGCAGATAACGCCTACACCTGCCTGGTGCCGGAGTTTGTGCACAATGTGGCAGCTCTGCTGTGTCGCTCGCCACAGCTCGCCGCATACAGAGAACTGCTGTTGAGAGAGCCGCACATACAGAGCATGCTCAGTCTGCGCTCCTGTGTCCAAGATCCACCCACTGCCTTCAGACGAGGGGTGCTCGAACCACTGGAAGCACTTTATAAAGGCATTACATCTCAAACATGCATAAACACACATACATCCGTCCTTTAAAGTAATTAGACACTTATGCCACTTAATAATGTATGAATGTCTTTGCATTATTTTACAAAATATCAATATAAAAATTATTGTCAATTTCTGGTTGTCAAAAGTTAGTGGAACATGTCCACAGTGAATTTGATTAACAACACCTGCGGTTACTTTGCTAGGACGCCTGTTTGAACTTGAGGGGAACTGACTTCATACATCTACTAAAAAGTAACTGCAGAAATGGCTCAGGATTGTTAGTTTGTGTACAGATGCGTGACATGATAGATTTACAGTAAAAGGATGTAGTATTTGGATGCAGTATATTCAATATGCTCTGCAACACCGTAGATTGCTATATGTGTAAAGTTTGTGTATATGCCATTTTCAGAGAGGAAACTCACTCCAGATGAAGACCTCATCATCCTCATTGATGGTCTGAATGAGGCTGAGTTCCACAAACCAGATTATGGTGACACCATTGTCTCTTTCCTCTGTAAAACCATTAACAAGTTCCCAGTCTGGCTCAAACTGGTGGTTACTGTCAGAACATCCTTGCAGGTACACATACAAACTAACAATGGCTTTTGTTTGTTTTTGTTTTTTTATCTGATCTTTAGGATTCTCAGCCCTCACTGTCATTTTGTGTATCTTGAAATGGGATCAGTTTATTAAGACAGTGTTGTCAATATAAAACTAATTTTAAGGGTTATATCAGGTAGAAATAGCTCCTTAAGGTAACAATTGCAGTTTACCACTTTTTATTGTACGATCATGACTCTGTTTGAATACTAAGCTCTAAACTCTTCCTGGTAGGAAATCACCAACACTCTCCCGTTCCACCGAATATCTCTGGATGCTCTAGAGGAGAATGACGCCATTGACCAGGATCTGCAGAGTTACATACTGCACCGCATCCACAGCAGTGCAGAGATTCAGAACAATATCTCCCTTAATGGCAAGATGGACAACACCACTTTCAGCAAGCTCAGTTCCCACCTCAAGGCTCTCAGTCAGGGCTCTCTTCTTTACCTGAAGCTCACCTTTGATCTGATTGAACGCGGCTACCTGGTCCTCAAAAGCTCCAACTACAAGGTGGTCCCGGTTAACCTAGCTGAAGTCTACCTTCTGCAATGTAACATGCGCTTCCCCACGCAGTCGTCCTTCGAAAGGGCCCTTCCGCTGCTCAACGTCACCCTGGCCTCTCTGCACCCTCTCACCGACGAGCAGATCTACCAAGCCATCAATGCCAGCTCTGTGATGGGAACTCTGGAATGGGAAGACTTCCAGCAGAGGATGGATAACCTGTCAGTTTTCCTGGTGAAAAGACGGGATGGAACGCGTATGTTTGTGCACCCTTCCTTTAGAGAATGGCTGATCTGGAGAGAGGAAGGGGAGAAGACCAAGTTCCTCTGTGATCCCAGGTGAGCACAGCCACTGCAGGTTCACTGTTAGTAAGAAATGGCTGGTAACTTTTCTCAATACACCAAACATTGTCATCTGTCACTAAAATTGTAGCTTGAAGTTTTATGTGTTTCTTACACTTTCTGTGTGTATTTTGCTTTTTTAAAGGAATGGCCACACTCTTCTTGCTTTCTGGTTCTCCAGACAAGAGAACAAACTAAACAGACAGCAGACAATTGAGTTGGGTCACCACATACTGAAAGCACACATATTCAAAGTAAGAACGTTATGCAAAGTATGTGATGATAGATCACCAATATGCCCATATTTTACAGTTAATGCTTTAATACGTTAAGGTTTTTGTCCCATTATAATTTCCTTCTATCATGCTGTAGGGCCTGAGTAAGAAGGTCAGGGTTTCCTCATCCATCTTGCAAGGGCTGTGGGTGTCGTACAGTACGGAGAGTTTATCTACTGCTCTTTCATCACTGAGAAACCTTTATACCCCTAACATAAAGGTACTCTTCCACTTCAACCCAACTGTCAGCTGATGGGGCATGCTTGGGTCTTACTAGAGATAGACCGATAATCGGCTTGACCGATATTTTGACTAATGTTCACATTTTTGTATGATTATTGGATCTTTAAAGGAATGTTCTGGGTTCAATACAAGTTAAGTTCAATCGACAGCATTTGTAGCATAACATTTATTGCCACAATAAATTTTGACTGGCCCCTCTTTTTCTGGGTTCCTGTGAGGCACTTACAATGGAAGTGAATGAGGGCCAATTTGTTACGTTAAAATTCTCACTGTTTCAAAAGTTTAGTCACAAGATGTAAACAAAATGCTTGTAAACATGATTTTAGTGTGATAAACTCACTTAAAGTTATAGCCAATTGCACATCTTTGCTGCTATGATGATGTAATGTGGAGTGGCTTAGTGGGCTAAAGCACATAACTGTTAATCAGAAGGTCGCTGGTTCGATCCCCACGGCCACCACCATTGATAAAATATTTATATAGAATAATCTAAATGAAACAATATTTAGAAATAAAGATGTTTATTGGATTTATTGGTTATCGGACACTTAAAAATAAAAATCATTATTATCCTACCTGTCATAAAAACAATATCGGTTCATCTATATATTTGATTGAATTTATGCATCAGCATACAGTTGCACTTTTACCAACTTCCAAGTTTTGTTGTTTTTTTTTTACTTTTATGTAGGTGTCGCGACTGCTCGTTTTGGGAGGTGCTAATGTGAACTACCGTACGGAGGTGTTGAACAATGCTCCAGTGCTGTGTGTGCATGCTCATCTAGGCTACGTGGACATGGTGAATGTGCTGCTGGAATATGGTGCCTGTGTGGACTCAGCATCTGAGAGCGGCCTCACTCCGCTGGGCTACGCAGCTGCCGCTGGACACCTGGGGATAGTTACTGCCCTCTGCAAGCGGAAAGCAAAGGTACAAGAGTGGCTCTTTGACTTAAACTTTGAAACTGTAGCTTGCTAAGCTACTAGCTACTCACCATTTTAAAGTAGCTAAAGGTGCTGTAAGAGATTTCTGCATCTCTAGCTGCACCAAATGGAATTGCAAAAATAATAAGGGTTACTTGTGAATTTGTAAATTCGATTCACTCTGTGCTATAATGAAAGCACTGCAACACATTATGTTTTACCTTGTGACTTTATTAAAATTTTTGGAAAATATGCACTCATTTCAAATCACATGATTGCAACACGCTCCAGAAAGTTGTGACAGGCTAGTGTTTACCAGTCTATAACATCACCATTTCTTCAAATAACACTTATTTTGCATTTGGGCACTGAAGACACAAGTTTGTTCAATTTAGCAAGCAGAATTTCCCCCCATTCATCCATTATGCAGGTCTTCAGCTGCACAATTGTACGGGGGCTTCGTTGCCATGTTGTGTGCTTCTTAATGCGTCACACATTCTTAATTGGAGACAGGTCAGGACTGCAGGCAGGCAAATCTAGCACCCACACTCTCTGCTTATGCAGCCATGCACTTTTAATCTGGACAGTGTGTGGTTTGCTGTTTCCTGCCAGAAAATGCAGGGACATCCCTGAAAAAGACCTGATCTGAATTGCAGCAAATGTTGCTCCAAAATGTGTACATATATATCTGCATTAATGGTGCCCTCACAGATGTGTAATTTACCCACAGACACATCCCCATACCATGACAGACACTTGCTTTTGGATCTGATGCTGAAAACAGCTTTGTCGGACCTTTTCCTCTCCGGGCCAAAAACCGGCCCATTTTCCAAAACCGATTTGAATTGTGAACTCAACGGACCACAGAACATGATTCCACTGTTCTACTTTCCATCTCAGATGAGACAGTGCCCAGAGAAGTTGATGCTGCTTCTGGACAGTGTTGATGTATGGCTTCTGCTTTACAAAATAAAGCCTTAAATTGCATCTGTGGATGCAGCGGCAAATTATGTAGGCTAAATTGCCTCTGTCTGGGTTTTTTGAAACCCGATGCAGGCAACAATTTCAGAAAAAACATTTCTTCAAAAAGCAATGCTGTTGATTAGGGAAAAAGTACTGTCTCTTTTTACTGTTTTAGTTTGAATACAAGTCATTTACATTTACAAATCACTACTTTTTGTAATTGGGGTTGCAGTAATGTGGTAACTGTTCCATAAAGTTATCAGTAACAATTTCAAAGAAATAACTGGCAGTCCGTAGTGGATTACTTTTTTGAGTAATGTTCCGAACACTGCTCCACAACACTATAAGTACTACAATTTGATAAAAGCATTTTATTTATCACAAATATAACATTAGGACTTCTTATTATTTATCTATCATCTCCACAGCTCGACCACTTGGACAAAAATGGCCAGTGTGCCCTAGTGCATGCTGCTCTTCGGGGACACCTGGAGGTGGTGATGTTCCTCATTCAGAGTGACTGGGGCTATGGAGGGCATCAGACACAGCTCCAGACCCCCTCTCCTACAAAATCACAGGACACGCCCTCTCCAACCCAGACACAGGCCACGCCCTCACCCACACCACAGGCCACGCCCTCTCCTACAGAAGCCATAACCCAGCAGTCCCAGCTCTCCAGCCCTGAGCAGATAGAGCAGCAGGCCGATTTGACCCAGATGCCGGAGGAGTCCGAGCAGAAGGCTGAGCCTCAGATGGAGGAACAGGAAGAGACTGAACAACAGACACAAGCACAGACTCAGCAACAGACATCAACACAACCAGTGACCTTCAGCAAGAGCATTGCAATGCAGCAGGCTCTTGCAGCAGCAGCCAGCATGGGTTATACGGAGGTAACTTTCTGTTTTACACCACCCCTTCGTTAAACTCTGCCTGCTTTGGTTACTCTTACTTGCTTAGACAAGCTGTATGGAATCTTCAATAGAAATTAATTCTAATCTGTCAACAGCAGTGTTTTCTGTAAATTATGCTCATATAAATTGGTAAAAAATGGAATGGATGTGATTACATGGGCTGGAATGTAGCATGGGATTGCAAACCATTTTATTTACTGTTTTCCTTTAAAGATAATGTAAAATGAATCAAGTCAATTAATTTATAAATAAGTCAATTAATATACAAGTTAATTTATGCTAATTTATTAACATTAATTTAACTTGAAGCAAATGTAGGTATCGGTACTGATGCTATACCTGTTCATTTGAGAATAAGGGCTGAAAGCCTCAAGATTTACGTAAATAATAATGTTTTATGGTATTTCTGGATAATTTCTGTAAAATTCATTGTAAGTCTATCAAAAGACACAGGACTTCTGTAGACTTACATTAGAACAGAACAAAAGCTTTTCTGATAATATGGCAGATGGCAACAGTTGTTAGGTATGATTGGTCAGAAAAAAAATTGAAGTCAGGGCTTAGCGAAAGGTAAATTCCTTGCTTGCTTCTTGCTTATATACTGTAGCTTCTAATCGTTTCTATGTCTTTCAGATTGTCTCTTATCTCTTGGACTTGCCTGAGATGGATGAAGAGGAGACACAACGTGCCCAGATTAACAGCTATGATACCCTGTGGGGAGAGACAGGTAGAGCTCCATAACTCTGACTCTGTTTACATGTGGTATCAACATCCATTTTGGATTATCAGATCACAAGTGGTCAATGGAGACACATTACCAATTATACAATTAAGGGATAGTTCACCCAAAAAATAAAGATTCTCTCATCATTTATTCACCCTTATGCCATCCCAGATGTTTATGACTTTCTTTTTTCAGCAGAACACAAACAAAGATTATTAGAAGAATGTTTCAGCTCTGAAGGTTTTCACAATGCAAGTGAATGGTGACCAGAACTTAGAATGTCCAAACAGTACATAAAGGCAGCATAAAAGTCATCCATAAGACTCCAGTGGTTAAATCAATGTCTTCTGAAGCAATATGATAGGCGTGGGTGAGAAACAGATAAATATTAAAGTCCTTTGTTACTGTAAATATAAACTTTAATGTTCAGCCACCTACTTGTTGGGGCTATTCAAAGGTGGAGATTTTAGTGTAAAAAATTACTTAAATATTGATCTATTATATAACTTCTGAAGACATAGATAAAACCACTGGAGTCTTATGGATTACTTTTATGCTGCTTTTATGTCCTTTATGGAACTTCAAAGTTCTGGCCAGTATTCACTTACATTGTGAGGACCAACAGAGTATAAATAATATTCTAAAAATCTTTGTTTGTGTTCTGCAGAAGAAATAAAGTCAGACACATCAGGGATGGCATGAGGTTGAATAAAAGATTCATTTAATTTTTTGGGTGAACTATCCCTTAAAAATGTTGTCTAGGTAGGACGCTCTCTAGGTTTTGGAACAGAGCTTACTTCCTTCAGTGTGACTGACATCTATCTTCTTTTCTGCTCCTCAGCTCTGTCAGCAGCAGCAGGACGGGGCAAGCTGGAGGTTTGTCGGCTTTTATTGGAGCGGGGCTCTTCAGTGGCTCAGCCCAACCTGAGAGGGTTGGTGCCACTCTACAGCTCTGTGCGACAAGGGCACTGGCAGGTAATTAATAAAAATTTTCCCTCCAACTTTCCTTTACAAATAGACAGTGTGTGTACATGTCTCCGCTGTACCTGTTCTTTCAGATTGTGGACCTCTTAGTGACCCATGGGGCAGACGTCAACCTAGCTGATAAACAGGGGCGTACTCCACTCATGATGGCCGCCTCAGAGGGACACCAGGACACGGTGGAGTTCCTTCTGGCTCAGGGTAAAATATTCCTCATATGTCTAAAACAGTACATCATATACACCCTTAAGCCAATGAAGAATTTTTTTTCCATATTTATTGAGATTTTTGAATGGGACTCTTAGGACAGCGGAACTTCACAGCTTCACACTGTCAATTGAGTCGCGTTCAACACTACAGCAGCAAGCTTGCAAAACAAACATTTATTCACTTCACACAATGCTTTAAAGGAAACCTATTAAGCCCCTTTTTACAAGATGTAATGTAAGTCTCAGGTGTCCCCAGAATGTGTCTGTTAAGTTTCAGCTCAAAATACCCCACGGATCATTTATTATACCATGTTGTAAATGTCTCTTTTTGGGTGGATTTAAAACACGTTGATTTTGTGTGTGTCTCTTTAAATGCAAATGAGCTGCTGCTCCCCGCCCCCTTTCAGGAAGAGGGCTGTGTCTTTACGGCTTGTGAACATGTCTACAACAAAAAAAAAAGTCTGCTCTCTGCTTCATTACTTCAGGCGGATTTTTCACAAGCGACAAAATTGGCAAAAAAAGTTATTGATATTTAGTTAAAAATTTACATATTATTGCTAGCTAATGTTTATTTAGCACATTTCACAGAAGCTGCCAAAAAAAACTTTTATATAACGGTTACCACAGCATACTACATACGATAGCAACAACAAATCAGAACCATATGATTGACAGCATAAATACTGGAGTTCAGTCATATATGTACGAACCAGAGTTGGACACTGATGAAGGAGAGACTCCGGCAGAAGTCACAACTGTGGGAATGAACCAGGACGTTTCTGAATGGTTTATTGACACTACACTGCTGTGATGTGTCAGTCTTGCAACAAACATCCCTTGTGGTACTGATATATTGTGCAGATGTGCTGGCCTTTGCAAGTCAACATTCCACTTTTAGTACAACTCTCTTATGTTCACAGAAAACGTACATAGTTTTCACTAGTCAATCACTTTACTATATTGTGCATAATAAAGTTGCTGTTATGAATTATACAGACAGTAAGCTAAGAAATAACGACATAGCTCTGGTCTCTGTGAATACAATCAGAGACAATGGTAACTTTAGCTGGAACATGAACAGTTGGTACTGATCCATGCTTGAGAATTAAAAAAATGGAAAATCCTGATTTATATTGACACTCATTCACAAAGCAATCCAGTGTAAAATGTTTTGCACAAACAAACACACATTTTTGTCTGTTTTGGGGCACATTTCCTTTTTTTCTCTCACATTTTCCAATTTCTTCTTCTGCTGAACACATATTTTTAGAAGAATATATCAGCTCTGTTAGTTTATACTAGAATGCAAGTGAATGGGTACCAAAACGTTTAGGCTCAGACAGCACATAAAGGAATTCAAATGACACTGGTTTAATCCATGTCTTCAGAAGAGACCTGATAAGTGTGGGTGAGAAACAGATTCATATTTAAATACATTTTTACAAATAAATCTCCACATTCACATTCTTCTTGTGTTTTTGGTGATTCAATTCCTTGTGAATATCACCACCTACTGGGCAGAGAGGAGAATTAATAGTGAAAAAAGGACATTTTATATGTTATAAAGTTACAGATGTGTATCTGTTTCTCACCCACACCTATCATATTGCTTCTGAAAATCACTGGAGTCATATTAATTACTTTTATGCTGCCTCTATGTGCTTTTTGGAGCGTCAACATTTTGGTCACCATTCACTTGCAATGGACAAACAGAGCAGAAATATCCTTCTAAAAATCTTAATTTGTCTGCAGAAGAAAGAAAGTCACACATCTGGGATGGCATGAGGGTGAGTAAATTAGAGCATTGACATTTTTTGGTGAACTACCCATTTAATTTGATGCATGGAAGAAAGAAGTCTTATGAGTTTGAAACAATATGGTGGTGAATGATGACAATTTCCATTATTAACAATGATATAAATAGTATTATTATTATTATTATTATTATTAATAATAATGTTAAATGCGTATCATTTACTGGAATATAGGAGAGCAAACATCCATTCCGTTATAAATGGAAGTAATTAGTTACTCACTACGTGAGTATTCTTTTTACTTGGAAACTTTCTTACTCTTACAGATTCATAAATCCACTAAAAAGTCATTGCAAAAATGGAAATGGAAATAGAAATCTTACATTTGTTCTGAGAAAATATTTTGCACTAATTATTGATTACAAATATATATATATATATATATATATATATATATATATATATTTTATTTAATAAAATGACTTTCAGGCATTTCAAAATAGGACATAATTTTCCAAATAATTTTGCCACTGTATGTCTAAATATGATGATGTCTCTTATTGATTGTATATGATGTCTTGCTCATGTCCAGATGCATCTATGGATCTGATGGATAAGGAGGGGCTGACTGCGCTCAGCTGGGCATGTTTAAAAGGACATCTGTCTGTGGTCCGCTGTTTGGTGGAAAGGGGCGCGGCAACAGACCATGCAGATAAAAATGGAAGAACCGCTCTCGATCTGGCTGCCTTCTGTGGAGACTCAGATGTGGTAAGTACATATTGTCTTTTTTTTAACATTTGAACACTTTGACTAGCAATCTTTCAATTTCACAATAATTGGATGTTTATGATATACTTGCATCACTCTAATGTATCCACTACAGAAAGCTTACAATATGCTCTATATTGCTAAATTTCTTTCGTTACTCCACTAATTCTCTCTCTGTCTCTCAGGTGCAGTTCCTGGTGGATCATGGGGCTTTGATAGAGCATGTGGACTACAGTGGGATGCGTCCTCTGGATCGGGCTGTGGGCTGCAAAAACACGTCAGTGGTGGTCGCCCTGCTTAAGAAAGGAGCAAAAATCGGTACGGCAAAGTTCACAGGGTGTATAGTTTGTTTGATTGTGTGTTTTCATGTAGCTCAGCTTGTGCCGTGAGTGTTCTCGGCTGCTCTAGCGTGTTGCTGCACTGTGCTTTACGTTAGTTACTGCAGCTGTTATCAGTTAACATGTCTCTCTCTGTTAAGTATGACGCTTTTTGCTCATGTTAAATGTGTTTTTTTTATTAAGTTTATTTTATTCCTGTTTTTCTCTTGCGCTCTTTTTCTCTCTCCTTTCTCTCTGTTTATTGGTAAGAGATAGCTCAGGGGTCTCAAACAAGCGGCTCACAAACTCAGTTTTGAACTTTTTGTAAGGTTGCATAACTTATAACTGCATTTAGGTTTGGCCTTTAATGGTATCATGTAGTTCCTAAAGGAACGATTCAGATTTAATACAAGTTAAGCTCAATTAAAGCATTTGTGGTATAATGTTGATTACCACAAAAAGTATTTGTACACCTCCCTTGTTTTAAAAAAAAAAAAAAAAGCAAAAAATGACAGGTTACAGTGTGGCACTTGCAATAGAAGTGAAGGCAACCAGCCGAAAAATGCTATTACACAGTCTTTCTGATTTGCGCTGAAATGATGTAATGTGAAAAGAAAGAAATCGCTAAATAGATGTTAGTGTTTATTTTGTAACTAATGATCATCTAACTGCTCATTGTGCATTTTATTACAAGACTACTTGCCAAATAAATTAATAAATGCACATTAAACATTGATTTGAGTTTACATTATTTTATTAACTTACTTGTAGAGATTGCACCGTGATCCGAGAAGCAGGAAAGATGGCTCGCAATATACGGATAAGCCGTCTGATACGTGGAGATGCAGCTGTTACTGAGAAAATTCTGACCGCTAGATGGCGCCATTGACCAGTCAGAATCAAGTATTCCATAGAGCCGCATAATAATATGATTTTAGTGTGATAAATTCAGAGCTTTACCACCAGTGTTTAGGTTTTAGACCCCTGAGATAGGTGATCGCTGTTAGTGCTGGTGTTATTTTGTTGTTTTATTTTACATTTTTGATTATTTCCCGCCTCTCACTGCTGCTTTTTTGTGTCCCCTATCACCTTTCTTCCTAACCCACTACATCTCTCTTCACTTCCTCTTTCACTCACCTACACACACACACGTCACACTCTTCACCTCCTCTGATTGTGTCATTCACTCCATTCCATTTTCCTAAACCTAATCCTCATTTACTCGCTCTTACACCACTTGACCTCTGGCCACAGGATGTCAGACACTGCCGAGTCCGCACAAAGGAGGTAATGCTTACGCTCAGGTTGTTAGGATCTTGTTATCCTTCAGGAATCCTGACAGCTCTCTCCTCCTCTTTGTTATGTGTTCTGGTGCTGCAGTTTTAACTAACACTGTAAAAGTCTCGAATATAGGAGTATTTAATATATACACTTATAGGGTAGACAGTTACATTGTTAGCACATTGTAAAGGGGAAACAGTCAAGATACAGTCAAGTTGCAACTGCCATTTTTTTCCCTGCTTTTTTCTGCAGTCTGCCTGCTTGCTGTGTCTCCACCTGTCTCAATCGATCAATATGTCTGTTTGTGTCTATGTAGGGTGAACACAGGTAAAGTGGCACACTTTTTTAGATGAAAAACTTTACTGTCCCACTTTGCCTGTATTCATCCTATGTATCGTGTATGTTGTGGCATTGTCTCAATGACCTTATTCAACGTTACAACATTTATTTCCATCCAGAGTTGCGTTAATTTTTGGCTGAGATATTGTATTGATGACGGGAGAGTCGAACCACTCCGTAAAGTCTTCTCCGGCACATCGTAAAGACTTTCAATGGAGTTATGGTCAGGACTCTGTGGTGGCCAATTCTTGTGTGAAGTTGATTCCTCATGCTCCCTGAACCACTCTTTCACAATTTGAGCACATTGAATCTTGTCATTATTATCCTGGAAAATGCCCGTGCCATCCAGGAAGGAAAAATACATTGATACGATAACCTGGTCATTCAGTATATTCAGGTAGTCAGCTGACTTCATTTTACTGCCGCATGACTTGTGCGTGAAAATCCCAGGAGATCAGTAGTTACAGAAACACTCAAACCAGCCCATCTGGCACCAACAATTATGCATGTGATTATCTATTCAGCCAATCATGTGGCAGCAGTACCGTGCATAAAATCATTCAGATACGGGTCAGAAGCTTCAGTTAATGTTTACATCAACCATCAGAATGGGGAAAAAATGTGATCTTGGTGATTTGGACTGTGGCATGATTTTTGGTGCCAGTCGGGCTGGTTTGAGTATTTCTGTAACTGCTGATCTACTTGGATTATCACATACAACAGTCTCTAGAATTTACTCAGAATGGTGCCAAAAACAAAAAACCTCCAGTGAGTGTCAGTTCAGTGGATGGAAATGCCTTGTTGATGAAAGAGGTCAACTGAGAATGGCCAGAATGTTTTGAACTGACAATGGTAACTCAGATAACTGCTCTGTACAATTGTGGTGAGAAGAATACCATCTCAGAAAGCTATTCTGAGATTTGGGTTGGCGCTTTTTTGGTGGCACGATTAGACAGGTGGTTTTAATGTTGTGGCTGATCTGTAAGTAATTGTAAGAGTGCATACTGTATTTTGTTTCCCTTATCTGTTTGATAGAGCACCTGGGAGCACAGACATTTCAAAATAAGAGTCCCTGGTGTATTATGGGCTTGGTTCTTATTAAAAGTCTTGTTATGTACCAAATATTGTGTCTGGTTATTTTTGGTATTTTGGTAGCTTATGTAGCCACTGTGTCTGGGCCACACTGTCACGGTGAGGAAGATTGTGATTTTTTTATCACTATTAAATTATCTAATAATCGGTCAGACTGAAAATGTTTTTTGTGTTTAAATGTCAGGTTTATTTTTTTAGCAAATCTATAACACAAGTTGATATACATGGAGATAAGATGCATTCAGTAGGCCTATTGTTCCAATTGACAAAATCTGTTATAAAAGTAATTATGGGTGTGCATTACGCAGTGATTTTTAACAAATGTACTTAACACATGGTAAATACAGTATGTGTGATGGCTGCCACCTACCGTACCGGGATAAAACTGCTCCCTGATTAGCGGCACCTATTGTTAAGGCATGAATGTGCTAAGATCGATAATTTGTGTCGCTTTCTTTGTGAAAGTGTCATTCGTCGCTGATTCGCCTCTCATAATCGCATTGCCTTAGGTGGGCAAAGGCCTTAAAGACACACTGAAGTGCCTTGACAAGCACTGTTTGATTAGTTGTTTTTTTTTGCAATCTTGCATTAAAATTAGCCATTTCAATGAGTTTTTATTTTTTATCAACAGCCATTGGCAACTAAAAATAACCATTTGACTCATAAATGTATAGGAGCCAGAGGGTCCATCATAATTTTTTTTGTCTGGAGCCCTGTTCTGAAAATAGTGTTTGTTGCTCTCTATAAAGTGGAGGCATAATGTAATTCTTTCTTTTTTATTTTTATGAAATCATGCTTAATGCTACCAAAACAACATAATATTTAGTCCAGAATTTACACTGCCTTTGGTATAAGAAAATGTTTTAAAATTTACAATCATTTATAGATGCGTTCGCTGTACATGAATTCAGCAAGCCATGTTGGAAGATGTTATCCACAACCGCTGAGCTAGTGTCAATTTTGCAGTTCCAAACAAATGCTCATGTGTATGTTGGAGGCATGAAAACAGAATGCTGCACCTCCAAATTAGGATACACTGATTTGCAAGATTATACACGTTTATTAGTTTTGATGCAGGGATTTTGTTTGTGTGTTTGCCAGGATTCAAGGGAATTTGCTTTGCCAATATACAGTTTATCTGGCTTACATATTTTATTGAGGGTGCTCTCATGCTAGTTTAGCAACCCTGTAGAACCGGGCTTGGTTAATCTTCATGCACTCTTCAGAAGCTGCGTCAGAAGTCCGGTCCACGGTGTGGCTCAGTGATGCAATTAATTAATGCAGGCGTACTTAGGTGACACTTCCCTCTGATTAGATAGTGGGTTAGGGGTTCAGCTGGCAGAAAATTTTGGGAAATCCTGTACTAGACATAGCACCCTTTATAAGATTTAATGTTACAGAGAATGAAAGCTGAGTTCAAGCAGAAAGCATCTTTTTTCCTCATGCTGTTGTCCATGCCTTCATGTGTTTAGTGTGACTTCTTTCACCCTCTGTGTTTTTCTCTAAAACCCTTGGTTCCATTTTGACCCATTAAACATCCTGTTACCCCATAGGTCCTGCCACCTGGGCCATGGCGACATCTAAACCGGACATATTGATTATCCTACTGAGTAAACTTTTGGAGGAGGGTGATGGCTTCTACAAGGTCAGGTTTACCCCGAATTCACCTCCAGAGTTGTTTGCACAGTTTTACCTAAAGCAAAGTCCTTGGTTTATGTTTATTATCTTTTCGCTTGCAGCAGGGAAAAGTGAATGAGGCAGCTCAGCGCTATCAGTATGCTCTCAAGAAATTTCCCTGTGAAGGATTAAGTGAGGACCTGAAGACCTTTAAAGAGCTCAAAGTGTCTTTGTTCCTGAACCTGTCTCGCTGTCAGAGGAAAATGAATGTGAGAATGGAACATTAATTATTTTTGTAAAATAATGATTACAAAATCTCCTTCTGATTCTTAGTGCAGCCAGTAAGGATCTGTGTGTAATACTTCTGTAATACCTTATCATATCATAACATAATTTGTTTTTGTTTTTCAGTAGTTTGTATTGTTGTGATACCTATTGTATTATAACTTTGTCAATACACATCTAGTACAGATGTGTAAAATAATTATTTAATCAACCATGATAAAGAAATAAATTACACTATATGGCCAAAAGTATGTGATCACTCCCTTCTAATGAACAGGTTTTGCTCTTCTAGCTAAGCCCATTACTAATAGGTCTATCAAATCAATCATACAACCAAGCAATCTCCTTAGACAAACACTTTCTGTTCCAGCATGACAGTGAGGTCCAAAAATTATTTACTGAGCCTAGTGTGGAAGAACTTGACTGGACTGCACAGACCTGAACCCCATTTAACAGTTTTGAATTAAATTGGAATGCAGACAGCAAGCCAGACCCCATCATCCAACACCAGTGCCTGACTTCACTTATGCTCTTTTGTCTGATTAGCTGCTTTTCCGCTATCACGCCAGTGAGAGGCAGGGCTATCAACTGGCAAGCCGAGGCAAATGGCCTCAGACCTCGAGCCACAAGACCAAAATAGATCTGTATTCCCACCATCTGGCCAATAGCCCCACTGTGTTTCCCTAAAACCCGCCCCTATTATGCACCCTGGTGCCAACTTCACACACCTCACCCATTTCACATTCACAAGCAAAAAGAAAGCTCAAGCTTAGGTATCATGTTATCTAGAATATTGAGTTTATATCGAATGTAAACATTAGCTAGCTAGCCAGATAAATGACTGTAACTGCCATGATGTCCCCAAGTGGTCTCTCCACTAACAGTGGGACAATGTACAAGCACACCATCTATGAAAGTTCACCGAACCATGGAATGTAATTTCTGGCACATTGGGAATTTTAATGGATTTGTACTATGCACCCCCCTCGAACCTGTACCATTGTGCACCAGATACTTATTCTGACAAGTTCTGCGAAACTCCGCCTATGACACTGAACCCACCTCAATCACCGGTTGACCTTATTTGGGCCAAGAGTAAATGAGACAGCCCCGAGCCAGCACGATGAAGCCTGGAAGTGTCAGTGGGAATGCAACTTGCCCTGGAATGCACTAGCACTCCCTCATTTGGCCCAATAGTGGAAATTCATCTATTGAGAGCAAATCCTTATAGTCAAGTTCCAACTAGTAGAAAGCCCTCTCAGAAGAGTGGAAGCTGCAAAAGAAGGATTTACTCCCAATTAATGTCATTGGTATTTAAATTAAATGTTCAAAAAGCACCAGCAAGTTTGGGTGTTCACATACTTAGTAGATGTAGAGTATGCCATGTAGGGTAGATTCCTTGCTTAACTGAGGATAAAATAAGTTAAATGATCAATATCCAGTGGACATTTCTTGGTTCTGCCCACAGGACTTTGATATGGCAGAAGAGTTTGCTACCAAGGCCTTGGAGCTGAAGCCCAAATCATATGAGGCTTACTATGCTAGAGCCCGTGCTAAGCGTAGCACCAGGTAGGGGTCTTCCATTACTTTCATTATTTTCACATCAATTATTTCAAGGTGGTTATATATATTCCCATTTTCCACTCTAAAGGCAATTCGCTGAAGCACTAGAAGACCTGAGGGAAGCATTAAAGCTGTGTCCCAACAATCGTGAGATCCAGCGACTTCTTCAGCGTGTGGAGGAGGAGGTCAGACAAGTTACCCAACCAGAGGAGCTGGAGTTTGAGCCTCCTCCATCTCCACCTCCATCTCCCTTACCAGTTGAGGAGGATGAGGAGCCCCCTCATCATACCCCTCCCCCAGAGCCAAGACTGGATGACATGGAACCTGTCCAGGACTTGTTTGAAGATGACGACTTTTTGGAACAAGAGCTAGAGGCTGTGTCTCTTGGCCTTGCCTCTGATATTCGCTCAAACACCTCCAGCCTGGCAATTATACGAAGTCCTCCCCTTTCTCCAGCCCATCATGACACAGGCTACCTATCTGGTAGGCAGGCTTTTGAGTTCCACCCCAGCTCCTCCTCCATGTCATCCCCTACCCATCATAGTTACCAGTCCACCTCCCCGTGCATCTCCCCTACACATCAAAACTCCCACTACCGCCACAGTCCACCCCATACTTCGACTGCCCGTTTCAGCCCTCCACCCATGGGCAGTGGAGGGAACAAGGTGATGGACTACCAGAGGCCTCCACCCTCTCCTCTTCCACGTGGATTCAGGGCAAGCCCTCCAGTGGAAAGTGTTTGTTTATATCGATCCCAGTCTGGCTCTCCAGTCCGCTACCAGCAGGAGCCTCTAACTAGCCGACCTAAATCACCACTGTTGAAGATGAGTAGCCAACGTTCCTTCCAGCTCCAGTCACAGCCTTCCCAGTCCAGCCAGCACCACCAGGCTCAGGGTCTCCGCCTGCAGCCCTCTATGGCACAGATTGTCCGCACTAACCAGCCCAGTAACAATGCATACAGCCAGATGGCTCACCCACTCAGTAGTAGGTACCAGGGTAGTTCCATGGATGTGGACAGGGAACGAGAGCGGGAGGCCAGACTGGTGTACCAGCCCTCCCTGGATGGCCGATCCATGTCACAAGTGCAATCCAGCCTTAGAGTGGGAGCACTTTGTCAGCATGGAGGCCGAGGTGGACCTGGTGGGGTTCTAGAATCAAATTTGGGGAAAGAAGAACATCCTCAACGTCCTGCTTCAGCTTATCGTTCCACCACAGGGGGACCTGGAGGCATGCGCTTCAGCCAAACACCCCAGATTAGTCGCAGTCAGTCAGCGGCATACTACCCTGTCTTAAAGCATGAACTTGAGAGGGCAGTGGCAGCCTCTGCTCTGCCATCATGCCAGCTGGGCTCTCCTGAGAACCCTCACCTTGTGCGTAGGCCTATCAGTGCCAACACAAGTGACCTGAAGCAGCATGTGCCACCCCCCAGACCACTGATACACTCCCAGAGTGTAAATCTTCGCTTCTCCCCATCTAGCACTAATATCTCCTCAGGCTCCAGCTGCAATCTAGCCCCTGGCTTTAGACCCTCCTCCTCCATGGCCCAAATGGAAATCCCATTGCAAGTTGCATATGAACGAAGCTTTGATGAGGCATCTGCTCTGTCTCCCTCTCAGAGCGGGCTCTACATGGGTGAACCCGCTCGATCCCGGTCCACGCCGTTCATGGGAGTTATTGACAAGACTGCAAGGACTCAACAGCAGTACCTTCACCAGCCTTCCCGCGCTTGGCCTGTGTCGTCCCTGGAATCGGTTATCACTAGCCCCACATCGCCTGGCAATTTAATCCATCAGGCCTCCACTGCTTCCTCCTACAGCCCACCTACTTCTCTAGGCAATATTGCCTACTACAATAAGACCAATAATGCCCAAAATGGACACATTCTGGAGGAGGACTTCTATCCCCAACCACAGCCCTCCTCCCTGGGCATGCTCGCCAATGGAGGGGCCCGTGATCGAGACCTCCTGGAGCGGGTTAGCCAGGTGCCCACATACCAGGATGTTAAAGTGGCACGGACAATGCCTGTGGCACAGGCATACCAGGAGAACATGTACCGCCAGCTTTCCCGTGATTCCAGACAAGGTCCCACCTCGCCCATCAAACCAAAGAGACCCTTTGTGGAGTCAAACGTTTAATAGACACCCAAAAGGGCGGGCACAAAGGTGTGTGTGGAAGTGAATATTTATGTCTGTTCTCATGTGAGGGACTGTGTAGGTCCAGGATATTTAAACCAGTATTTCTTGTATAGAAATAAGCATAGGAAATATACTTTTAATGAACTACAAAAAATGCAGTGTTAAAAGTTCTGTACAAATATCTGTGCCTATTTAAGGTTAACTAAATCTATTGTTAAAAACCTAGATTTTAGAACTTGGGTGGTGGGCAGGTTCCAAAAACCCTGAAAGCACCCCTTTGGAGGGTTAGAAAACAAGTAAAATGTTCTTTAAAACTGCACATTATAAAAAAGCACATTTCTTGACGTTTGGCGAGGCCTACAAAGAGGAATTGTGTATCTTGCCATTGTTCCCAGTACTAAAATGTATTACACTGGGCATCTATGTGTTAAACTCATTCCCTTTCTTAATCTTTCTCGCTCTTCCCAATGAAACTAAACAAAACTGCTAGGCTTTCTGGACATCACCATGTTGGATTGTTCAATACTGTAAAAAGTGAAAAAAAAAAAAATTATATGTTTCAGAAAGTCTCAACTGTAGTTACAGAAGGAAAAATTCATATTTGTAATTAAGTTATATGATGTATAGAAATATTAGAGCTGTTTTTGTGCCAGTTGTATTTATTTTATTTTTTTATGTATTGATTTTGCCTTTGGAAAGGGTATGAAATATTTTCAAAATGATGATTTAGAGTTTGTGACAAGAGATTATTATCTTTACAGTTATTAACTTACAGTTCTGGCTCCCAGGCAAAAACGATGTATGTGTCAATAATATTATTGCCTTCTTGGGAATAAGCTAATTTAATATGGTATTTTTCAACTAACCATCAATTCTGTGGATATCTCTTTTGTTCTTATTAACAAGATTAGCTCAGTTAATTACCAAGCACTGGAGTGGCAAAACTGCCATATTTCAAGTAAAACGAATGTATCACACCATAGACGTCTTATAAACTCTACAGTATGTATAAAAGCAAAACAATGTTTCAGGGGAGTTTGCAAAGTTAGTAATAGAATTTCTTCTTTTTTATTTCTTTATTGTTTTAAGAAATGAATTATTACATTTTCACAGAGAAGCATCAGTATATCAAGTGAAGTATGTTTGTTTTAACTTGACCTGTTTTTGTCATTTTGAGCTGCACTGATAGTCTGTGACATTCTGGAGAAAGAGAGCACTTTATTCATTTGTAAGATTGTATGGAATGTGAATACTGGGGGTTTGGAGATGTTTGTGTTTTTGAATCTGGGATGAAACATCCTTACTAACAAACATTCAGTGAACACTGGAGAATAACCTGTGATTAGCTGTACTAGAAAACAAAATAGCAGTCATTGTACTTTGTGCAATTCCAATTTTTAAAGCAAATGAATGATCAGTAATATAAAATAACAGAATTATGTTTTTAAAAAGATCTAAAAATGTGTATATAATTGCCTTTATAGAGCACAGTGTACTTGCTGTATATAGTAGCCAAATGTGTTTATGCATACAAAATCCTGCTCTCTGCAAACGCCAAATGCAACTTAAATTATTCTCACGTGTCAAACAGTTTAGTGACATCATACACTCTCCCAAAATGCAAAGCAGCTGTTTTGAAATAGTGTATTTGTGGTGTAAAATACATATTCAGCTAGTTCCTTTTGAAGTTCTCGGCTTCAGAATGCAGCATTATTAACATGCAGAACTAACTGTGGCTTTGGTCAGATCTCAAAAACACAGTATATGGACAGATACCATATTCACATTTCCACTGTTGTTAGTGTAAACCTGCTTAAATCGAGAGGGGAAGATAAGCTAAGTAAATACAAAAATAGAGGCAACACTTCTTGAGAATTCAGGACTCTAGTGATGGTCTATTTAGTGCGATGCAGTTTTCAGTGCAAGCTATTTCTGCTGTACATAATTTGATGCATGATTTAACCTCCATTCCCCCCACAAAGCTGACAGGTACAGATATTCAAGAATCTGTACTATGTCTGAAGCCAAAAGAGGACAGAAAACCTGACAAAAAAAAAAATCTCACCTCTCATCACCACCAAACACAACAGTAGACACATGGCGTTTACCTCTGAAGGGTTTGATTATTCTTTTTAGTTTTCAGTTGAGATTTGAGTTGACTTTATTGTATTTGCTTGCTAAGCAGAGTTTCTCATCTGTAAATGTAAGCTTTCAGAGCGCTGTGACAACGTTCAATGACTTCAATAAATCAGAATGTGGTTTTATCATGTCATTGGTCATTTTTATAGAGTTTATGTAAAGTTTAAGCATGTATAAAGAAATACATAACAATAGTCAAGCTTAAATGAGTCTTTCACTTATTGAGACATACAGAACTGCAATATTTTTCCCTTCAGTGGCAATGAATCAAACCATTAGTGACGGACGACAAAACAAGACACATAATCCCATTGACTTGCATGGACAAAGGACCACCAGCTACATAAATGACATATTTTGGCTTCAAATGGCAAATTTAACCAAAAGGCAAAGAGTTTGTTGCACTTTATCTAGGAACTAGAACATTATTTAAATTTGGGAATCGTTTCATTTCACTCTGGGCATTAAGCAATGCTCTAGAAACCACATTGAACATCTTAGCAACTGCCTAGCAGCAACCACCCAGATAAATGCCCTTAAAACCACTCAGAGCACCTTGGCAATAGTTTAGCAAATACTGGTGTGAAAAAAAAGTTATCAGGACAACTCCAAAATCAGAAAAATCTATTTTTTTTAGATAGATTGATTTTGCTGCTGATTTGATTTTGACACATTCTCTTCTTCAAAGAACTTTTAACTTTTCAAAGAACAATAACTTGAGAAACATTTTTGTGCAAATCAAAGGTCACAGTTCCCTTGACACAAGGCACAACCTAAATCTGAACTGTCTGCTTGTAAATAGAACACCAGAAATTATTTATTCTCGAGCTTTTTGGGTCATGGACATAGTTTTGATGGCTAGTTACCTGTTGCCTGTTTTTTTTTTTCTCCCAATTTGGAATGCCCAATACCCAATGTGCTCCATGTCCTCGTGATGGCATAGTGACTCACCTCAATCCTGGTGGCGGAGAATTAATCTCAGCTGCCTTCGTGTCTGAGACCGTCAACCCGTGAATCTATCACGTGGCTTGTTGAGCGTGTTACCGTGGAGACACAGCACATGTGGAATCATTCCCGCATTCACGCTATTCTCCGCAGCATACACACACACAACTCACCACGTGCCCCACCGAGAACGAACCACATTATAGCGACCACAAGGAGGTTACCCCATTTAACTCTACCCTCCCTAGAAACCGGGCCAATTTGGAGGCCTGGCTGGAGTCACTCAGCACACCCTGGATTCGAACTAGTGAACTCTGGTAGCCAGAGTCTTTACTACTGAGCTACCCAGGTCCCCTGGTTGCCTGATTTAATGATGATCAGTAGCGTACTGTCTCTGGTATTCACTTTTAGTCCCTCTTGGGTTTGGCTGTTAAAAGATGCACAAATCCTGGTACTAAAACCATGACCACCTGTGGCACAATTGTGTATTTAAGAAAGAACAAGGAAGAGAAGAGGAGGAGCATTGGGCAGAGGACAACTGCTGATGTGGTGAAGGGCCATGGACAAGAGGGCCAGACAGAGAGTCATGGAGACCCAGGGAAGAGCCCATCCACCTGGCTTCCAATACTGTGCAAGTTCAAGGCCCATAAGGGAGCGGTGCCCATACGGACACACTGTGGGTGAGATCCCCACCTCTTAGCCAGTGAGACAGACTTGCGGTTCAGAGTATAAGAGTGTTAGATAAGATTACGATGAAAAAACAGACTTGTCCATACAGATTAGCCTTTGACCAACTAATACAAATACACAACATGTCTTAATTTCAGCTTGTGACTTTTAGAGGACTTATATGTCATAATTAAAGGAATGGTTCACCCAAAAATGAAAATTCTCTCATCATTTACTCACCCCCCTGACATCCCAGATGTGTATGACTTTCTTTATTCTGCAGAACAAAAATTAAGATATTTAGAAGAATATTTCAGCACTGTAGGTCCATAAATTGCAAGTGAATGGGTGCCAAAATTTTAAAGCTCCAAAATCCACATGAATCATGAATTCATGAAGCTCAGTTACAAAGCTTAAGATCATCAATATCAGTACTAATATCAATATCATTATTTACCAAATTAATCTTTTTACAGCCTATGTATTCACCCATTTAAAAATTGTATGTGTATATATTTCACCACATGAGGTTTTTCATTATTATTCACAAAATATGGAGTTAGAGACTGTATGCGCTGAGGGGGCACATTTCCATGCCCGCATTTTTCTTTTCATGGCCTCTCTGCAACTTAGAACACTTGATTTATCTAATCAAAATAACCAAATTTGCATTGAAGTGAGGATAAAAATATGGATGAATAGACATTGCTTGTTTTTAAATGACCTCCAGAGGCTGCTGTTATACTGTAGAACCAAGTTGTTCTAACTGTAGAATCCTCTGGAGAAGGACCATGGATGGAATAAAAAAAGAATATTGGGAATTATTGGGATGCAACTATCAGCAGCACAGATTCATTGATAAAACCGTTACATAGGTCTACCTCTAGCACTCACCAAGACAGATCAATCCCAATGTTTTGCAGGGCAGCATGCAGCAGAAGTGCTCCAAAGAGCAGAGACATGCTGTTGCATAGGAAGAACAACAGAGGGCGACATTCAGGCACGGTTCGGCTCAGATAAACCTGTGGAAATGTACATGAAGTCTCCAGACCTGTCCTGTCACTGTTTGATCTTATCATGTTGTCTAAAATAACTACAGCCTCACTAATGTCTTTATGCTTTGTGGATTTTAAACAACGACACTTGAAAAATTATTACATTGTTATTCATGTGTAATAGCCACCCTAAATAGGTATTTTCTTATGTGACAAAGGTTTTACCTGTCAGAAGACCTGCAATGACTTGATGATACAGCAATGCAGCTAAGACTATACTGTAAGAGAGAGAAAAATAATTAGATTATCTTTACATAAAGGCACTTTTTGATCTCAGACATGTTTTGACCCCACTGTAAAGAATATTTTTTTAAAAGAATATCTCAACTCTGTAGGTCCATACAATGCAAGTGAATGGTGACCAAAACTTTGATGCTCCAAAAAGCACATAGAGGCAGCATAAAATTAATCCATACGATTTCAGTGGTTTAATCAATGTCTTTTGAAGATACCCAGTCGGTTTTGGGTGAGAACAGACTAAAATGCTATTTATTTTTTACTATAAATCTTGAAAACAGCAGTCTCCTTTAAGATCATAATTTCAAGCTTCATTACACTTCCTAGCGCCATCTAGGGCTCTGCCAGAGATCTTATAGTACTGAACATCTTTTGTGGTTCTATCTAGGGTCTATTTTAATGAGAAACTCAATTTAAAACAAACGTAAACAACCATGACTGCGTGCATTTCTCTCTCGAACAGGCGTCTCCGGCTGCCCTTTATCTCGCTCTCCCGCTGATCAGCTGATTCACACCGGCCATGCTCCATCATGGCCTGGCCATGCCCTCCTCCTCGTCATACTCCTCCCCCGCCTGATTCAGGCCAGGGTGCCACCAGTCTGACTAACTCATCTCTGGAGGGGAGACGTTGTCTTTCCGGCTGTTCTGTCAGCCGGTGGTCCACCCTGCTTCCTGCGAGGGGCAAGGGGAGGGAAAGGGCGAGAGGAGACACAGAAAGAGAGTGAGAGAGGAGAGTGAGAGAAAAATTTGCTAGCCAGTTCCTGGACACGCTGTCACCCAGTCCTCAACAACTCCTCCGCCCTCTTGCAGACAACAGCTCGCTCATCCATTGCATGCATTTAAACATTAAATACATGCAAACCAATTTTTTCATGTATGGTTCAATAAATAAGAAGATATTATGCCCAAATGAATATGCTCGAAACTGGTGTACAGCATATGCTAAAAAACATTTAGCAATTTATTTTTAATTCAGCTTCAAAAGTGATCAAAATCCACTTCAGTTTGGCTATTTTTTGCCCCATTCATTTTCACATTGGACTGGAAATGGGATGGATCTGTAATTCCTTATTTGGGCATACAATTTACATCACACTTTACATGTCTATGACTGATTAGCAGTGACTTGTCTTTGTACTTCCAAATCATAAGTAAATGGTCACATGAGGTTTTCCTGGGAGGAGTGAATGGGGACACCTTCCAGCTAGTTCATTATGATGGCATAGCCAAAATTTCTGCTGTAACTGGTGGGTTAGAGCATCATTTTATATCTGTATGGTGCCCTGGTAGGAATGTGCACCTAACATGTTGCACTAATGGACTATAATACCTTTTTTGTGTATTGGGGAATGTAGTGATGGGTAATTTATGCTTGTCATATAAATGCAAGGAAGCATAAAACACAGTTATTTACTTTGCTATAACTTTTTTTATTTAATAAGGTTTTACACAGGATTTTATAACATGAAATGTAATTTTAACAATACAATCTTTAATTAATACAAATATATATAGTGATAAAGTGTGTCAAAATCTGATCAAATTTAGTTTTTAACTGTAGGATAGTCAATACATGTGCTTTTTTCTTCAGTTTATTTAAAGTAGTGGTTTTGTAAAATTACAGAAAATGATTCTACTTTTGTCAATAAAGAATACTTTATTTTTACAGTTAGTTTTGTTAAAATTGTAATTTAAAAGTTATTTAAAAACATACATTCCATTTATACAGAATTTTGGGTTAAATCACATGACACATTTCAATAAACAGTTTATTCTTGTAATTTGAAAACAAATTTCCTGTCATTTTGAAATAAAAGGGGAAAAATTAAAATGCTATTGGTAAAAACTGTAAAAAAAAAAAAAAAAAATCTCAGTAACAATTCTTGATATATTATGAAATGGATGTGCAATTGTAATGAGCTCCCTTAAAACGCACTTCATATTCCAAAAAAAGTGAATAACTGGCTCTGTAAACTATAGTCCATATGACTCATGTGCTGTGTTCCATGTTTTTTTAAGTCACACAACAGATTTATGAGATGAACTGACCCATTCAATTGCAAATGGGTCATTCTAAAAAAAAATATATAATTTTTCCATTCAATTCAGTTTTTGCCTATAAACGCTGAGGCTAAACATTTTGTAGCATGTTGACATAAATGTTTATTCATAAAGGATAACTTGGCTGTTGTTCTTTATTATTAGGGCCCGAGCACCGGATGTGCTAAAGCCCTATTTTTTTTTTAATGATTTTTCAAAATTAATATTATTGTTTATTTTATTTTAAATGCATTCACACATAAGGCATTCATCATGCTTGAAAACTCAAGAACACACTATACTAACATTGGCACACACATTTGACCTGTGTAAATTCAAAAAGTTATGTAGTGTTTAGGCTTGGGTGTGTTCAAGGAGCTCTAGAGCGCCTCAAAACGCAGGCAATGGTTGGGATGAAGTTGCTCAGATGTGCACAAGATTTGGTATGGATATTGCTCTCATAATGTTAGACAAAGTTCACTTGGTTGTATTTGACTCTGCCCAACAGAGACATCTTTTGATTTGATATTGCAGTACAGCATAGACGTGCCTCATTGGTTCCACAGTGCCCTCTTGTAAATGCTTATTACATGTTTCAAAACTCTTGAAACTTGGCACACTCATCAAAGTCTTGGTGTGGCCAGTGGACTCCATAGCGCCTCCTAACATTTCAAATGAGTTTATCGCTGTGGTTGCCACAGAGTTTGTATGATATTCACAAGTTTTGGTGAGGACATTGTTCTCACCATGACAGATATATCTCCCATTGACTTGTATTAGCTCCACCATTTTGGTTTGTTTGTAAAATGCATGCTCTGGGATTTATGTGACAGGCACCAAACATGGCCAACATCATGCGAAGACATTGAAGATGCTATATTGCGAACATATTTTTGATATTTCAAAGAGTGTTGCCATGGCGATGCAATAAATTAATGGCGAAAAATGTTGAACAGGAAGTGCTCATATCTTCGGCGTGCACTGTGCAATTTAGATCAAAATTAAGGTTTGTATTTTGTATTGGGGGCTGATCACATGGATATAACGATTGTGGGGCACGGTCATAGTGCCACCAACTGGCAGTAGGAAGTGTTGCATTTTTAACAGACTTTGGAATAGGACTCTTATTTTTATCTGAAATGCTTATACATTTTTATAATAATGTCAAGACAGTACAGATTTCAAATTTTGAAGGGATTTTCGATATCTTAAATACTGTTGCCATGGCAACGCATTAAACACTATTATTCCTTTTTATGTATATTCAAATGCTTTTGAGGTACTTGGAATGCTTGAATTTGTATGATGTTTTGCACACACATCAGAATCGTCGGCCATTAGGGCTAGCCAAATGTTCATTCATGGACGTGTAGAGGGAGCTCTGTAATGCCAAATAGAAAATGGCCATGTTCAGGGGACTCTGTAGCACATCCCTTTTCAGCTACAGTCACCAAACTTTGTACATACTGTATGTAGATCTCATCAAGCCAGACAACTTTCACACCACAGACATTAACTCCACCGAACAGGAAGTCAGCCATTTTGGATTGTTTGAAAATGGCATGCTCTGGATTTTGAAATGCTCCTCATAGGGAATTCATCTGACTAGCACCAAACTTAGGCAACGTCATGCCAAAGAATTGAGATGCTAAATTGCGAACTGATTTTTGATGTCTCAAACGTTGTCTCCATAGGAAGAAAGAATTGTCTCATATCTTCTGCGTGCATCGTGTGATGTACATAAAAATTGACTCGTATGTTTGGCTTTGAGGGCTGATCACATTGATGTATTTACTGTGGGTCACAGTCATAGTGCCACCAACTGGCAGCAGGAAGTGTGGCCCTTCCAACAGTCTTTGAAAAAATCTATTTATATTTTGATGCATTGTTTTACTAAAGCCACTAGGAGGAAATGGGCTCACGGTGCTTGGGCCCGTTGATTGCTGCTTGTAGCTATATTTAAATATTATTATACATTGTGTATAATATTGTGTATATATATATACAAACAGTATCTCACAAAAGTGAGTACATTTTTGTAAATGTTTGATTATATCTTTTCATGTGACAACACTGAAGAAATTACATTTTGCTACAATGTAAAGTAGTGAGTGTACAGCTTGTATAACATTGTAAATTTGCTGTCCCCTCAAAATAACTCAACACACAGCCATTAATGTCTAAACCGCTGGCAACAAAAGTGAGTACACCCCTAAGTGAAAATGTCCAAATTGGGCCCAAATTGTCAATATTTTGTGTGGCCACCATTATTTTCCAGCACTGCTTTAACCCTCTTGGGCATGGAGTTCACCAGAGCTTCACAGGTTGCCACCGGAGTCCTCTTCCATGATGACATCACGGAGCTGGTGGAAGTTAGAGACCTTGTGCTCCTCCACCTTCCATTTGAGGATGCCCCACAGATGCTCAATAGGGTTTAGGTCTGGAGACATGCTTGGCCAGTCCATCACCTCCACCCTCCTCTTCTTTAGCAAGGTAGTGGTCGTCTTGGAGGTGTGTTTAGGGTCGTTATCATGCTGGAATACTGCCCTGCGGCCCAGTCTCTGAAGGGAGGGGGATCATGCTCTGCTTCAGTATGTCCCAGTACATGTTGGCATTCATGGTTCCCTCAATGAACTACAGCTCCCCAGTGCCGGCAGCACTCATGCAGCCCCAGACCATGACACTCCCACCACCATGCTTGACTGTAAGCAAGACACACTTGTCTTTGTACTCCTCACCTGCTTTCCGCCACACACGCTTGACACCATCTGAACCAAGTAAGTTTATCTTGGTCTCATCAGACTTGTTTTCTTGTTTTCCAGTAAAAATATCTAAACATTCTTAAAATATGATTTATTTACTTGACAAGCAAACTGGCATTTTAAGATTTTATGTCTTGTTTTGTGAGAAATCTAGTTAAATTAAGTGAACTTTATGCTTTTTTAATTACATATGTTAGCCAGCAGGTGGTGTCAAAAGATCAATTTTGTGTGTAATATGAGCCAGTTGGTGAAGTAAAGTGAATCCATTAGTCATTGTTTACATAGAACAGCACTCTGTGAGTTTCCACATTGGATTCATACTGTTTAAAATTGCAGAGGACATCTCTGTTTCTGTAGTGAATGACATTTGCGCATCGGCTACCCCGAAATAGAGAGGAATACCCCGCTTGGACGTCTATATTCCACTGAGAAAACTGACCTTCAGAAAGCTGTAAGCATCTCTGATTGGGTGTGGCAACAGGTGATCCACACGCTCTCTCTCTCTCTCTAACACACACACACACACACACACACACACACTCACACACACACATCCATCCGTCTATCCTTGTTTATCCAATTACTTGTTAGAAACAGCACAAGCCGTGATACTATTTCTGAAGTGAACATTTTGAATTACTAACAGACGCTTGGATGCATCATTTGTTTTGAACCAGCAACGACAGATTCTGATCAGTCCCGTAATAAAGTAGTTCCATGCACAAATGCGTTTTTATGACCGTAAAAATAAAACAAAATAAAAAAATACTTGTAATAATTGTAAAAATAAGAGGGCCATTATATCACATAAAAAAGATCACATGTGATATATGAGGAGCAGAGCAAATACTAACAGTCCTTATAGCTTTCTTATTAACAGATACTGAGATCACATTTAAATAATTTTCCATTTCTTTTAAGACAGATAAGACAGGTTTACAGTTTGAAAATTTGCATTTGTGAATGTAAAATTTGCTTAGGATTTTTTTTTAATTAATAACAAAACAGATACTTTCTTTTGTGGTGTCCGAATCAAAATACCCAAATATAATGTTGCTCATATGTAATGAGAAGCCTGGCAAAATCTTACCTTTGACAAAAACACCAATATCATTCCAAAGCTTCTGAGTGTAGTGACATGACCAAAATAAGTGTACCAATGTTTCATCAGAGTTCAGACAAAAAGAGCATAAATTAATAGTTAAATTAATGTCAGCTCTAAACTTTTGTATACATTTCTTAACAGGGTAAAACCTGTGTATCAGCTTAAAGCTTTCACTTTTTTTGTGAGAAAGAATTTTTGCGGTAAAGACCAGATTTTTTTTCCAATTAAGGTTAAAAAACAAATCATTCCAAAAGGAAATTACAGGTGGAACAGAAATCCAATTCTTAAGAAATAAAGATCTTAATTTGTAATTTTTGGTTCTTGACTCAGAAAAACAAATTTGACCAATAGGAGTATCACAAGGTATAGAGAAGGATACATTATATCCCGAGGATTGACTACAGTTATTTAAAAAGCATACACAAACCAGAAGGAATAGCTCCCATAACTGTAGCAAATTCTTTTGGGGTTATTGGTATTTGGTATTTAGAGAGAAATTCTGAGTACCTGAACAAAATACCTTGATTATTAAACAACTGCTTCACCAAAAACAAACCATTACTAAACCAATCATCATAAAACAGAGATTTATTCTTGAATAAAATGTTCTTATTGTTCCAACTAAAACATTTCTGTGGTGAAAAGTTATGTTTATAAATAAGAGCCCATTCTAAGAGAACCTGTCGATGAAAGTTTGATAGGGAGTTTAAATATATCATAATTACACATTAAAAGAAAATGAAAGCCATCACATTGTGAAAAAACAAGTTGAGGAAAGACATTCCAAATTGAAGCTGGTTTGGCTAGATATTGATTCAGACAATTCATTTTAAATGTACTGTCAAAATCAATAAAATTCAGACCACCATTATTAAAATAGTTTAATATGACTGACTTTCAAATATAATGAGATTTATTTTTCCATAAGTATTTTATTAAAACCTCATTTATTAATTAAATGAGACAGACACTCTGCCTTAGTCAGTAATGCTCTGCCTTTTAAGGACAGATCCCTTTGTAACCAGCATTGCATTTTTTTTTTTTTTGTGTTTTGGCAATAATAGATTTGAAGTTTCCTGAACACCCACTCATCTTTAGTTATTTGTATACCAAGATATGTTATACTATTTTTGAGAGCAATATCCTCAATTGAAGTGATAGAGCAAATTTTTAATTTGACAAATGTTTATTTTAGTATTGCCAATTGTGATACTCTTTAAATGACTACTATTGATATGTGAGCTAAGGAACCGGGTTGCGATTTAGAATAGATAAGGGGAAACTGGACATCCTTGTCTAACTCCTCGATTTAAAAATAATCTAGGTGAAGTACCATTACTTAGTTTGATTGAGCTGTTTCCATTTATGTATAGCATTTTAATCATCCTGCAAAAGAAGTCGCCAATTTTTTGAGGCTGAAATAAAAATGTGTGTTCCAATGTGCCAAAAGCTTTATAATAATCTAAAAAGAAAATGAAGCCATCACTGTCTATTAAATCTGAAGTCTAACATATCTAGTACTAACCGTATATTATTGGAAATGTGTCTTTTCTGCATAAATCCTGACTGTGTTTCATCAATGATAGAGTTCAAAACATATTATAATCTTTTTGCTAGGACTAAAGCTATTATTTTATAATCATTATTTAACAGTGTGATTGGACGCCAATTGTCTATTAAGAGGGATCTTTATTTAATTTTGGGATAAGAGTTATTAACCCTTGGCATAATGTGGCTGGAAGAAATGATTTCTCTACTTTCCTCATAAAACTTGTGGCAGTGCAGAAAATTCTTCATCCATCCATCCATCTTCAACCGCTTATCCGAAGTCGGGTCGCGGGGGCAGCAGCTCCAGCAGGGGGCCCCAAACTTCCCTATCCCGGGCCACATTAACCAGCTTTGACTGGGGGACCCCGAGGCGTTCCCAGGCCAGTGTGGAGATGTAATCTCTCCACCTAGTCCTGGGTTTTCCCCGAGGCCTCCTCCCAGCTGGACGAGCCTGAAACACCTCCCTAGGGAGGCGCCCAGGGGGCATCCTTACCAGATGCCCAAATCACCTCAACTGACTCCTTTCCACGCAAAGGAGAACCGGCTCTACTCCGAGCTCCTCACGGATGACTGAGCTCCTCACCCTATCTCTAAGGGAGAAGCCCGCCACCCTTCTGAGGAAGCCCATTTCGGCCGCTTGTACTCGCGACCTAGTTCTTTCGGACATGACAGAAAATTCTTATTAAACTTTAATAAGAATGGTGTCACATAACTGTTGATCTAAATCACTCAACTGGTTTATGCTAGGTAAAGATATAAAGAAATCATTCATATGTTGTTGGGATAATTTAGAAGTATACAAATCATTATAAAATTTGGCAAAGGATTTTGCAATATTTTTTGGGTCATCGATAATATTACCGTTAATCATGAGTGTTTTAATTCGGTTATTTTTTGCTTGGTGTATTTCCAATATGAAAAAAATAGGTGGAATATTGTTCACCTTCTTCAATCCATATTCTGCGTGATCTAATAAACGTCCCTTCAGCTTTATGTTTATATATGTTGTCTAATTTGTGCTGCAAATCAGCCAATTCTGCTTTAATAAATCATTTAAGTAAATCATCTACATTTTTAGATCAGATATTAGTAATTTTGCATATAACTGTATTTTTATCAGTTTTGCCAATTCACTACTAAAGATATTTTCCAATTTCATATTTAGTAAATTCCCAGTTGCTTCTATAAGTGTTCTCCTCTCTTGCTTTATTCCAATTTTTGTGAATGATCTTATTGATTACATCTTTTACTTCACTATAAGAAAGAACAGAGTTGTTAAGTTTCCAATAAGAAGAGAACCCTCGCACATTATCAGATGCTAGAAAATAGGTATGAATAAAAATACTCTTATGGTCAGAAAATGGTGATGGCAAAATGTCAGTAGAGTTATTGCATAATTCATTAGAAATAAGCCACAGGTCAATTCAGGACTGGGAAGAGAGCGAGTAATTGCTCCCTGTGAACATCCTTTTAGAAGGATGCAACTCTCTCCAAATATTGATTAAAGAGAATCTTTGCATATACATTTTCAAGTATAAACTAGTATTGTCAGGGAGTTTTGGAGGCCATCTATCTATTCTGCTATCTAAAGCCACATCTCCACCAAAAATAAGCATAGAATTGGGGTATTTAGTCAATAATTTTAACACATGTTCCTCTAAATGACTAATGAAGGCTTCATTTAATTTCTGCTGGTTATAACCGTAAACACAAACAAGAATACAAGTGCAATTGGAAATTTCAAGAACAAGGCAGACATAATGTCCACCTAAATCACTTTCATTGATTAACACCTTCCCTTTAAACTGATTTTTTTTTTTAGGATACATACACCAGCTGAATGTGTTGTACCATGAGATATCCTTGTGTCCAGACCCCATTGTGACCTCCAGAAATTAAGATCTTCTACAGATGAGTGACACTCTTGGAGGAAACAAAAATCAGATTTGAATTACAATTGATGTCTTTCCTGTCACCTGACGCGCCTCTGCGTCGTAGCAGTCACGCCGTCACGTGCCTTTGCGTAAAGCTGGCGTTCCGGTTTCCCTGGCGGAGAAGATGGCGGCTCCTGGACCGGGGGAGTATTTCAGTGTCGGGAGCCATGTCTCTTGCCTCACCTGTTTAGGCCAACGCTTGCAGGGAGAAGTGCTGGCTTTCGATTACCCGTCCAAGATGTTGACGCTGAGTATCCTTTTAATCCGCGGTGATGTGTATTTATAAAGTCCGGGCTCGTGGAGGTCGCGCGAGCGTGTTTATGTGTGCTAGTGGCCTCATTTAACGCCTATTCTTACTTTATTTACCTTGTGTATTGTGTCTCGAAACGGTGTGTAATGTTTGTCGCTTGGGATCTTCTGAAATTACTTGATTTGGTGTGGGTTCATTGATTAAAAAGACGCTCGCGTGTGTTTGTAAGTTTTATTTGTAGTTAGCGTGTTGATTAGCATGTCCTCGCGAGTATTAGCCTGGGCGCTAAGCTAACGTCTCTACAGTGTATTAATATCAGCACCTATATCACATGGTACACTGTTTTTACTATTCTTTGGCAAATTCGATAAAACATTAGGTTTATCTAATGACAATCGTAGAGGAGATTAGGCCGCCAGTAATCATGACTTCCAGGCTGGACAGTATGTTAACTGATTTTATCAAAATAAACGCTATGTATTTAGTTGAACTGTTCTCCGATTGATAATATAACATTTAATTGTTATGAATACCGGAGATAATGTGAATATTAGGATTGGAATAATTCAAGGAAAAGGTAACAGGCCAGTCTCTCAATTCATCATATATACTTTAACGCATCAGTTGTTCTCTCAGATCTATACAGTGACTCATGCTGTGACTGAAAATATTGCTAAATAGTGGTTAGTCTTCCTGGTCGTGGCTTCATAGATCTTTCTGCATGCAGTTTTTGAGACTGATCAGATGAGGGTGTTGACACAACCCATGCCCTGGCATGAGCGTAATATGTTATATTTGAGTGGAAACTAGCCTAATACCTATGCAATGCATTTAATTTCTGCTGCAGAGTGGCAGACACATTTAAAACTGTGGCGATGTGACGTCAGAAGTTTTGTTAGGTAAATATACTGATTGGCATGCACGTTGGTTTTTAAGGAGTCTACAACTTGTCCTCTTATTGATGACTGATCATCAATGTAGTCTGCTGGTCACAAATACAATAGTCTAACATTGTATAATTTCATATCGTCTAAATCCCACTCGTCCTTGTGCCATTTTAAATGTGAACGTTGTTGCCCTGGCTGTTGACAATTTTGTTAACCCATCTCTATCCTGAGGCAGATTTTTTCCCCTTCTATCTTATAATGTATGTTTTCCAGGCAACCCAACCAGTCATTCAAATTACTTTGTTCTTTTTCGGTTTGCTCCTGGTCTCATACATCTTGCTTTATATGTTCATTAACTATGCTGTCACATTCTTGGGTAATGACAGTGGGATGAAAAATAGTTTTTGCATGTTGTCTTGCTCTCTCTGTTAGGATCTTCTTTAACCTTTCTCCCAGAATGTCCTTCTTCCAGTGGTAAGCCCAACCTCAGCGATGTCATACTGGTGAACTTAGCCTATGTTTCAGAGGTGGATATTATTAATGACCGCACTGAGACTCCTCCTCCTCTAGCATCCTTGAATGTTAGCAAGGTAAAGTCACCTGCAATGTTTTTTTTTTTTTTTTGGTTCATTGGTCTATAATGCCAAACTGGTTTTGGCACTGAAAATATTTAGGAAACAATATAAAGTTTTAGAATTGTATGATACAATTGTATTTTTTCTGTTGTCTCTTATTTATACCTAATTTGTTGCTATAAAGTCTTTGTTGTAAAAAAACACTGATTGTTCCAGATTAGATTTTAACATAAAATAATGCAATATGGAGATGGTTTTCTGACAATATATTTATTTTGATATGTCTTATTTCTATTTCACTCATAGCTTGTCAGTCGGGTGAGGATGGAAAAGGAAGACAAGTTGTCCCAAGCCTATGCAATCAGTGCTGGGGTTTCAGTTGAGGGCCAGCAACTATTCCAGACTATTCACAAAACGTAAGACTCACTTACTAGTGAGATTGAACCAAAGTATTATTATTACTATTATTTATTAATACTACATTGGCATATTACATTTTACTATACAGAATAGGGCTTGGCGATAGGACGATGTAATCAGATATCAACACTGTCTTAAAAAGATCCCGATGCTGCTTGCGAACCGATGATGATTGACAAAATGCAAATATGGAAATGGCAAAACCATGGATCTGGCAAGTCGCCAAATAGATTAAAAAGTGTCCAGGGTGTAAAACAAGCACCCGCAAAATGCAACGAGTCTGAATCCAGTTCGCTCCTCGTCCAAATGTATTTTGTGCACGGGTAATTTTGCTCATCTACCCGCAACAGGCAGGCGACCTGAAAGACATCTTGGAGTGACAAATAACATAAAATGCTTTGTCACACAGATGCGCTTCACGAAAAATGCTTTATTATATATTTTTTTAAAAACAGACAAAAGAAAAGCCGTCAGTGCTTGTGGTTCGCTGTTTGTTCAGAGGTGTGTAGCACGAGCCTTTCTCATGGAAAACACGCATGTAAAGAATTTTCACTCTTTTTCTCCATTTCATTCGTCTGAAAACTGTTTGCAAGAATAATGTCGTCTATGAGAATGCTGCAAGTGATCTCTGATCATCTCGTGAGGTGCTGTGAGTTTAGTTCGCTTTATTTCTTTGCGGTTAGCATTTATTGTGAACACAACTCTGCAGTAATATATACAGGTATCTTTGTATTAAAGACGAAAGTGATTAAGTCAAAGTAATACAAGACACGTTCACCTTGAACCTAAAATTGAGTTATTTTATTTTGGCTGAATTAACTGTATTACCAAAGCGCAATACAAACACATTTGATGATTACACAGATTTGGCAGCATTATTTTGGGAACACAAGGGAATTTATTAGGCTTATTTATTTTGATTATTATTGTCTTTGCATTTATAATTGTCTTTAGTTCTTAATCTGTAGGCTATTAGTAATTTTCCACCTGTTTTTTGATGGAATTTAGTCATTGGAGACAATAAATGTTTGGGGATTTGGTTAAATAAGATTTTTTGATCACTTTGTTTGGGTTTTTTTTTTTTTGTTTAAAGTGCAATTTGAATTTAGAAGTGTCTTGTTTGTTTTTTCATGTTTCAATGAATAAATTAAATTTTTAAAGCCAAATCAACAAAGCAAAAAAAATCACGACCCTCTGTTGGGGGTTGACAATGTTATCGGATATCGCAATATTTTTTTTAAGGCAATTATAGCTAAAATATATTTTTTACCAGTTTCTTTCACAGTTTCTTCAATTTCATGCTTCTGGTTAAATGGAGCTTTTATTTTGGTGGCATGCTGAATGAAGGACTTTTATTTGTATGTTTTGTTGTATGATAACAGCTTTCCATATCAGGCTAAGCAGTTGGCTATATGACTTAATGTGTTTATCATACCTCTAAAGGCTGTGATAAATATAAAGTCTGCATGTGCTGCGCACTTTAGTGTAATTGAGTGTTCTGCAGTTTGTCATTTATTTCACACACAGATCTAGCATGATGATGATGAGGTATCAGTAAATTATCACCCGGCTTCACACACTCATTTTGCAGCGTGCACCACATGCAAACTGTATGTTTATTTACATCTCAGCCTTTTGTGGCATAAGCATTATAATTGGACATATAACAATTTTAATCATAGGGCCCTATATTTAAATTTTCATCAAATAAATTTTTTTTACCATACCATTTTTTTCTATTTCCATTATTGTAAATGAATGCAAGCTGAAAAGTCTTACATAAAACCTACTGTTTGTGCTTCAATATAACTTGTATTCTTTCATTTCAATCATTTTTAATTGTCATCTTGTAACTGAGGTGTCTACTTTTCTGAAGTGTGCCCTTCTTGGGTTTGTTGTTTGATATCTTTTCTAGCATCAAAGACTGTAAATGGCAGGAGAAGAACATCATTGTGATGGATGATGTTGTAATCTCACCACCGTACCAGGTGGAGAACTGCAAAGGCAAAGAGGGAAGTGCTCTAAGTCATATACGCAAAATTGTGAGTATCTCTGAAGACTGGCTGCTCAGTCCAGTCTATATTAAATTAGCGCATTTTACAGTGTTTTCAGAGCGGTTCTGTGCTCCACAACTCCCTCTCATGCTTAGAGTAACAGAAGTGCTCTGAGTTCGGTTCCGTTTGCTTACATGCGTTAAACGCTTTATTTGCACTAAATTAGCACGTCCTGTATGAAGCATTTTTTATTATTGTCTGCGGTAGCAGCATCTTAGTCTCCGCAAGGCACAGGTATCATAATATCGCAGAATACAAGATGGGGTATAATTTAAACATCTTTATTAAATGATTGCTGAGCAAACATCATTAACCGTAACACCTGTAGAGTCCAGAAACATGCGCTCTTCATTGTCCTGTCATTTGTTTACTTCACGAGAGAGCGTGTCGCCCTTATTACACTCCCCACGGAAACTAGTGAAAGCGGAACTAATATAACCAACATCAAACACAATGAAAAGGAAGGAACATACATATAATAAATCTATATCAAATATTTTATTACTATAATATAATGCATTGCTAAATTAAATATAATGAATAAAAATGATTAAATGGTGACAAACTAACCAAAATTTTCACTTTAAATTTAATTACATCAATGGGTTATCAGTTCAACTTAAGTTTGACATTAAGCCTCATTCTTTAGGACTATCTTATATACAATAAAGAATAGTTTGCATAAGCCTACTAGTTTTTAAGGCCTAGAATAAAGAGTTATGTTTATATTTTAAAATTATATTTTGTTTATACTGAATTATTCAATCAACCAACTTTATTTTATTGACAGCAAAAACAAGGTAACAACTATGGTTGGGGACAGGGATCCACAGGGAAATGTAGTTAACAGTGACATTGAGCAGAAAGCTTACATATAACCAGTTTGACAGGGCTGCTGATAAAAAGTTAAATGATCAGCATCGATTGATGAGATGAAAATTGGAGATCGGTGTCGGATGTTAAAATCCTGATTTGAGCGTCCCTAATATTCAAGTTGACTGTGTTTCAAAAACTAATGTTGATGATTAGTGGGCTGAGATCTGGTCACAAAATGGACAAAAACAGGTATACGGTGGATGGTAACATTTGGATATGAAGAAGACTTTGTTTTACTGTTTATATATTTATTTGTTTGTGGGTGAACTGAAAAAAGGTCTCAGTTTGGTTCTTTTTAAGAGGGCTCAAATGTGAAAACCCCAGTAGCCTTTTTGCAGTTGAACATGTGGAAAATATTCCATCATAATCGCAGTTCAAATCGCAATATTTTTCAAAATAATCGCAACGACTTTTTTCTTTCTATTCAAGGGTTGCTGTTTTAAAAAAAATCATATAAGATAAGCCAGATGTCATTTTAAGTGCCACCTTCTGTAAATGTTATTTGTACAGATTTCATGTTAATTTTAGTGCTTTGTTCCATCCAAAGTTGGATGTGGGATATTATTACTACTTCATATGTACGACTTTCAACCATAAAGACGTTTCATTGCCGTATGCCCAAATAACGATGTATAAAGAAACAAAATTGCAATGCTACCATTAGCTTATGCAGGTGCTTGACTGTCAAAACCACATTTCAAACAATAAGTGATGCTATACAAAGCGTGCATGTGTTCTGCAGGTGTACGATAAGCAATCAATTTGTGCTGCAACAACTGTTTGATAAAACCAATAATGAAAATCATCGAAAACAAATTTGATTATCGATTAGTGGCATATTTGCGGCAAGCACAGAGAAGCTCTGTCAGTGATGACTTTATACAGTCCAATGAAAATGTGTTGCATGATTTAATGATTGTACTCAATTAAACTGTATAGCCCATTTCAAGACGGTTTAAGTGATGTCTTTTTGTTCCTTGAACATGTCCTGCTAGTTGTCAAACTTGCTGCATCCAAATGGCATGAATCACCCTCCGAAGGGCACTTTGAATGGAGAACAGTTATGATGGTCATGCTGTAAAATTACTTCAAATAGAATTTCCTTATAAAAATGAATCAAAGTTAGTTCTGAATGACCTTTACATTTGAGCCCCACACCTTTTATCCTTTCAAAGCTCTCACAGTGTATGTTCAAGTCTTCGAAGGGAATAGGGCATAGGGATCACTTCTGAATGGAACGCACCCTCATCCAAATCAGCAGCGGACCAGTGAAATTTCTCGGTTGTGGATACCAATTTCGATACCGCAGCAAAAATATGCTAATATTATAATGTTATTGATCACACCAGTTTAGTTATTTTTAATTATGTACTAATTATTTGAATAATTATAGTTTAATAATTAGTTTAATTTCATCAAAATGGTGTCTAATCAATAAGTTCTTAAAATTTTAACAAGTGAAAATATAACTTTTCAACATGTCATTGCGTATCTTTTTGCCAAACTTTTATTCAACAGCTGTATAGTATGTGATTTTTTTTATTTTTTTTTTTTATTATTATTATTACAGTGAATATTACATTTTGCTATACAGTTGTAATATATTTTTAGTCAATTTCTTAAATTTCAGGCATCTAGATTTTATTTTGAATCGTTCTTTTATGACTAGTGTTTTTTGCCGGAAGCTTCACTTTCCCGGATAAACAGATTGCAACATAGACATTGCACTGGCTTTTGAGTCTGACAAATGAAATATAGAACACATTTTTGGAGTGTTTGTATTTTAGACTACTGGTGTTTGTGTATGTGGTAATTTGGAAATGTTGTGTTTTAATTTTAATAAACAATCTGGATCTCTATGTGAGTCAACTGTTCTCCAAACAGGATCTCCTCCCTGCACTTTCCTTAATTGCAGATTCAATTATTAGACCTATTAATATTGTTCTTGAGGATGAAATATCAAAGTATTGCAATTTCAATAAAGACATTTCTTGTCATATATAAATTATTAATACTATGCGTCATATTTTATACTGTACTATACATATTAATCTGAATGTGCACTATTCCACACTATTCCATGTATTTGTATCACAGTATTTGTAACACCTTGTGCTATTTTATCCAGACATTAATCCAGATATTATAAAAAGAGTAGTTGGCTTCAGGAGTCTGTTTGGAATATACAGTACTCCTAGCAAAATACATGTGCAAATATAAATACGTATATTTATGCAACAGCGCTCTGCTCATCTCACTTGTATAAAACACAGCTTATATACTCTAAGAATGCATCAATGCCATGGAAAGAACAATGAAACAGTTATGCCAAATTGAGTAAATAAATGCTTTAACCGCGTTCAATATATTAATCTCTTGCATTGATAGCTGGGCAGGAGACTGGTATAAATGTTTGTCAATCAGCAACAGCACCACCCACTCTACAGGCAGTGAAATAATTTACGGACTCTGTGTATATAGACCTTTCGTCTGAAGTTTGTTTTACAAAATCGCCACAAATTTGGTGTAAAGGCCTTAAGTGTGGGCCAAACATTTTTGTCTCATGGGCCTGGCCATATTGAGGAACCCTGCCTTACATCCTTTATTATTTCTGTTTTTTAATATTTTTTTTAATTCACATTTTAATAAAATACAGGAAATAAAATAGTTTTATCCAATTAATCAAATAAATAATCGAAGATGAATCAATGAGCAAAATAATAGTTAGTTGCAGCGGTATACCGGTTTTCACGGTATATCACGGTTTGAAAATGGACGGTTATCATACCATGTGCATTTTCTTATCTACGGTATTGACAAAAAAATGCAACTGGATGGAGAATCTTACATGCGCATCTCCTTTCCTTCTCGACTGTCTGTCAGACTCATCAACTAGCGTCACACACAAACATGCAGCGGAGAAAATGTCAGAGAGAAACGAGGCGATGGGGTTTGACATGAGTGTGTGTGTGAGTTAAAGCAGTGTTTCTCAACTGGTCTATTCGGACTGTGTCGCAGACAGCAGGGAAAGAACAATGCCATGGTTCTCCCATTGAAGACATTTCGGTGGCTGCCCAAGTGATCGACTATTTAGGAATGCCGAGGCAGATTTAATGATAATCTCTCAAACAGCTATCACTTTTGCAGGAGTGTAACGATCTCACGATCATTATCTGCTCTTCTCTCTGGCGCGCGCATGCAACAACTGGGCTTCCCTCGATATTGCGGAGCACAGACATCAAAACTGATTTGACCAATTTAAATTCTAGTGAGACTTTTCTAGTTTAAAGTGTTACGGAGGAAGTCAAGTCAAACCCATCAAACAGTAGCAGCCCTGACATGCCAAACAACACTGAGGAAAAGTGCAACTGAGCTATGCGCTAAAATAAATAAATAAATAAATTATACACCACCACCTTTACAACATTTTTTCATGATTTACATGAGTAAAAGTAACTGTTATATTTTGACATATATAGTTTCATATGAAATAATCTAAAGTTAGAATCTATTAGACCTCATTTTATATCAACAGTGGCAGTTATAGTTAAAGTTTCAAGATGTGTTTCAGCAAGTATTTATTTTCTTCATAAATACTGTAATTTATTATTATATTACTGTTATTTAAGACTAGCACACTGACAACCATGATAATGAGGAGCCTTTCCTTCTGTGTAATATGTGTATACATATTTAATATTAGGTAACAAACAGAATAATAATGGGCTCATGTAAGTAAATATGTTCTTCAATGTTTAAAGGGGCAATGTTGGGACTTTGACTCATTGATGCATTTTATCTGTTTAAAAGTTAAGTTTATCATTAACTGTGTCAACCTGTGTGCTGCCATTTTTGTGACGTTGTAATAGAGCTGCACAATTAATCGAAAACTAATCACAATTATGATTACGGCTGCCACGATTACGTAATCGTGAAAACTGACGATTACAGCGTTCAATTAAAGTCTGCTCCTGTTGCATCAGTGGTTTATATTTACAATGCATTTTTGCAGCGGTTGAGTATTCTAACCAATCACAAATCTGTTGAGCAATGAAATGGCAATGGCCAATCAGAGCCGCTTAGATTTGTCCTCCATCCTATCAGTAATGATAACAGATCCTATACGCAAGCTTTAACCCATCTTAATGCCCAGATGCTTGCTTTGTTCTAGCTCTGTTCGCGTGGCACACGAAAAATGAATAATGAAGAAACTTCACCTGACACTTGAAAAGAATCTGTAGAACAAGAGCGAAAAAAAACTTGCGTATTGCACCACTCGCTTTGAACATAGATGATTAATACACTGAAAATGAGCAACATGACAACTAAAGTGATCCCGTTCTACAAGGCACAGACACAAATGCAAATAATTGATTTATTATGCTGATTAGACAGCTTTGTTTTTAATGAGAGCATTCGCGAGAGTGCAAAACATTGTGAGGAGTGTTGAAATGTGGGTCTCGTAGTGTAAACCTGCAGTGAGTGACAGCAGTCATTGTAATGGGAGAGTTTGTTGCGTTATTCGAACAGTTTTGTTTTGTCATGTTATTAAGTAGCCAATGTGAATTTTGATTTGTACAAAATAGCAATAAAGTAATTCAGCTTAACTGTTCTAAGTGTGTTTTGGAGGTGTAGTCAACAAAGAATATGGCATGAATGGCATATTTGAGGAATCACCATCATTATCACGTCCGCACTTATAAGACCCATTTGCCACGCAGATTGGTAGATTTAACATTTTCACGAATCGCACAAACTCAAATGACTGTTTTTAATTTCCAAAGTGCAACCACTGAGGCCAAAAATGATCAAACGATGATCTTACATGAACAACATCACCATTTGAAGATCTAACAGGATTAATGGTCACCCTTCTTTCCTCCAAAGGTCTTACTGAACAGAGTAACATGGTCGATTTAAATCAGCTGTTAATAAGTTTGAATATTGAATGTGCCATATTATTTACTGTACGTGGAGTAATAATTCAAGCAAGAATTTAATTTATTCTATACCATAGATATCCATTTAAAATATTTATTACAATATAAAATACAATATAATATAATGCTTAAAAGATGGAGCGCATCTCATATCCACCATTGAAATCTGCTACTCTGAAGAAGCACATGGTTACTTGCTTTGTGATGTCATGGTAATTTTATATTTTAATCGACATTCACAATTACAATATCAAGGGCAATAATTGACAATTGTGATTTGGTTTTTTTTCTATAATCATGCAGCCCTACGTTGTACACCTATAGTGTATCTCAGTGAACAAGGATTTCTGTATGACTTTCCAATCATGCAGTTCCAGTTACACTTTTCCAAGTAGGAATTTAGGAATTCCAAATGTCTGAGTTGACATAGAAAATCTCTTTAGAATATTGCACGTATTGTGGGTTGTCTTATCAAGTGGTAACTTGTTTTTAATATGATCGCTTTTGATCGCAAAATAAATTAATCTTGCATGACAAACAGTATTTTTATAAAGGTATTGGTGACTGAAAATGTTTACTTTTGCGTGCTGCTGCATCCACACCTGTATGAGTATTAAGTCCAAAAACAGTTTTCAAATTGTATCGTATCATATCAAATTACTTGTTGTGACTAAAGTATTTGTATTTGTTTTTATTTTTTTCAGGTTGAGAAACATTTTAGAGATGTGGAAAGTCAGAAGTCAATGCAACGTACACAAGCACAGCAAACACAGAAGGACTCGTCTTTATCCTCCTGAGTGTGGGGGTATGGCTCATATGGGGAGGGCACCACGGGCATCAAGGGCCTAACAGCTGGTCAAAACCAGCGCTCTTCTCCCCCTCTGTGGCGTAGTCCAAGGGTGGATGCGCCAAGGGTTTGGAAGATCAACAAAAGAAACAGAAAAAAAAAACATTTAAAAATAGCAAAAATATTTTGAGGAAAAAAAAATGTGAGCGTGAAAAGTTCATTCTAAATTAGACTTTATAAAGATAATTTAAAACACCAACCATCAAACAACCATAGTTTCTTTGACTAACAGTGTCTTATCCCCTCTCTGCCCCTTCTTCCTCCTATGTTTCATCTGAAACAGCTTTTAATGTTTTCTTCTCTTACATCCCTCCTTCGCCTTCAATTCCATTTTGTCAAAAATGAAAAACGAACCAGTCAGAAAAGCTTGTTAGCTTTATTTACTTTTAATATTATTTTTTCTTTTGGCTGTTTATGTTCTACAAGTGTTTGTCTTCTGTATTTTTAAACAAAATGTGACTTCAGATTCCACATGTTTCAAGGACATTTTCTAAAATAAAAGTAACAGAAATTCTGACTGTAATACTGTACTTTCAGTAGCTCTTTCTGAAACTTGAACTGGCAACATGTTGTGGATGAAAAATGGGGTTTTAAAAAGCTGGAAATCATAGCATGTGTTACGCCCTCTCAGTCGGTGATTTCAGGGGTTTTTCCTCCACCTTGCTATATAGATTTCTTAAAATATTTTTATTCATTTTGTAAAGAGTGCCATGGATATGACACTGAACAACTAATTAAACCTCTGTTGGGGGGTTTCTTTGATCAACTTCTAGTGTTTGAAATGGCTGGCTATCATATTTCTCTTACAATTCTGCAGTATAGGAAGCGCACTGTGCACAGTATGTTAATTTATAATATGCATGGAATACCCAAATGATGTGTGTGTGAAATATACAACAGAAGCACACTGCGTTCAATATTGTGTCTCGCAATTCACTTGACTGGATCTTCCATTTCCAGTGTGATGAATGAACTGCAAGTATCAACTGATTGATTCATTTATTTAAATATCTCTTCCTGATTCATTATTTGATTTGACGTTCAAATATTAAGACACGTATACACAAAATTGGAATAACTTTATTTCCAAAATGAAAACTGAATGCCACTCTCCAAATTGCATGCAACGTGATTGTCATGACAACAGTATAGCATATTGCGTGTTTGTCACGTTTGTCATGGCATTTAAAAATAAAATATTGGAAGCATTCAGTTTATACTGTGCTGTACTCTCTTCCGAACATTGCCAGAGTTGCACTGATTCATGCAGCATTAGTTTTGCCGGCCAATTGTGAACTTTCTTCCCAGTCACCTGTTGAATCTATTTCTTTCCTGGACTATTTTTAGAAACTGGAAATGATATGTGATTTCTTGGTGTACATGTAATTCTATTAAGGTTTCCTGGTGTCTTATCAGCATTGTTGGCTACAGACTCCTTTTGAGCCGTCAGGTTATTTACATAAATAGAGTTGCGCTAAATTATGCATCACTTATGAATGGATTTGACTCTCCTTGAGCTTGTTCTAGCAGTGCCAAAAGGTTTTGATCATGAATAATTAGGGATAATGGTTTATTACTCTAATACACATGGTTCCATTCACACTGCTAGCACCCGTTTCCATCTCCGAACATACCTCACCATGGCTCATGTCAAAGATTGGACGGTGTAAGATGCTCCTTGAGTTTCCCATTGTGATCTTGAAAGGACTGAGTGTCACTAAAAGAAACACTACATGTCCTACTTTGGTGAAATGTACTAAGTACCCTTTGTTTATTGAGTGGTGCAGTGTGCTTGCAGGATAAATCAAGTCAATGTCATAGAGACTCTGACATTGGAAGGGTTGCATGAGAAATGCTCCGCATCCAGGTGCAGTTTGCCCTCAATCTAAATTAAAAGCTTGAGGATTGAGCTATGTGTTTCATTTTTATTAGAGAAGCAATTACCAAGGGCACAGGTGTGGTTCAGGAGCCGGAGTAAGGTTGTCTGTCTTTGTTGTGCAGCTTGGAAACTTAGAAATTTGTATGTTTGTGTAGGTCAATATGCACTAATTCCTATGTGTGAGGCTTTTTACATCTTTGTCTCTTCACTACAAAACTGCTAGTTTCATATTTTTGAGGACTGGCTTACACACTTTGTGGTAAATTAAATTCCATCAATTTATGGAATAATTTGATCTGAAATTCCTTAACACATCTGTCCAGGAAATATGTTTATAAACATGACACTAGTGGACTCTGTGTGAAACAATAAACAGATTAAAGGAATTAGGTCTTTATGTAATTTGCGTGTTCCATGCTAGCCACAAATCCAAGTAGATCGCATTCTGCAATCGTGCGGTTTGGAAGAATTAGAAGCTGTCCAAATCTTCATTGTAAAAGATTCCTTTACAGTAGAGGAAAATACCAGTTGTCTTTTTTTTTTTTTTTTCTTGTCAGCTCAACCTGACTTACCAGACCATCAAGACAAATGCCTGCAAGTGTACTGGTGTTGATCTACGAGCTCTAAAACAAATGTATTTTTTTTTTTTTGTATGGACTAAAGAGTCTCTGAGATGAGGTTGAAGATGTTCAGCATCATGTTTTTGCCCATCACCTTCTCCCTTGTGAGGGGTTCGAATCTCTGACCTCAGTGTTTTTGTTATGAAGAGTCTGACTAGTGCACTGTCAATCCAGAGGGTTCACTCACCTTCACACAGTATTCCACATGGCACGTGACTCCTGGACCTTGGTGGGAATAAATTGTCAGAGTTGAGGTGTACCTCCTTAATTGGGATATGGGCCCTCTGGGTTCTTCTGATTCCCAAAAGCATCATGCAGGTGGTGCATTCTATGATGTGCGCTATTTTATATCAGAAAATGTACATGGAATGGTTAATTTCAAACTTTGGTAATTTGCAAAGTACCATAATTGGTAATGTGGTCTTTTATCTCTATATTGGTTCTCTCCATTTCAACGCTGTCAGAAACAAAATGTGCAAAAACTACCTTTAATAGTACAACAGCTTGTCACTGGGGCAGTACCCTCAAAGGTACAACCACTGTACACTTTACACCTTAATATACTTCCATGTACTCTTTAGGGACAGATAAGGTACAAATACATTCCGATTGACATGTAAAGGGTACAGTGAGAGTACCTTTGTGGTACTAACACAGTGAAAAGCTATTGTACGCCTAAAGGCACAATTTTTGCTATTTTTCTTTCTGACAGCGAAGGACCATTAACAAAGTATATTGTCTTCCAGGCTCTTTCCTCTCAGACCTTTCTGGAAAAGTTGGACCTGGCTCACAATAAGCTCTGTGTCCTACGTATTTCTCTGAAGGCTTGACTTCTCTTAAAGATCTCAATTTCTCACAATGTTCTGGACCTCTCTTTAGAGGAACTCGAAAGTCTTGAGAGGCTAGACCTCAGTTATAACCATATCCAGGTTATTGAAATTGGAGCATTTCGTGGGCTTGCATTGCTACGGCACCTGAACCATGCATGGAATCAGTTGACAATCGCCATGCAACAGGGAGCCTTAAGTTCAAGACATTATTAAACCTTCAGACACCCAGCATGCATCTGGAACTGTCAGAGAACTCCTGGAAGTGTGACTGCGAACTGCACCGTGTCTTCAGTAAGATACTGCATGTCAAACATCTCCATGTAGATGATTACTGGAACATCACATGCCATGCACCTCATTTACTGGCTGGGGCATCTCTAGTTTTGATGCATAGTCATCTATGTGTTGCAGAAACAGCCACTGTCCTGATCATAACTGGAACTTTGATGGTCACTGTGGTTGCTGCTATGGTTATGGCAGAACAGACGTGGAATCAGAAAAAGATGGACCTGGAAAATCAAGGGAGCAATCCAATGTCTTGTGGGTCTAGGGAGAAATGAAACACTACTGCGATGTAAAAACAAAGGGAGGAAAAGTGGACATATAAACATATATTCTTTATATTTACAGATTTACTTATGAATGTCATTTTCCTTATTTCCTTCTCTGCCACTTCCCTTGCACCTGTTACCATATCACAATTTCACTTGGACTATTTTTTCACACATACTTTTCTAAGCTTTAATTTTTTTGTTTTTTAAAGGGTTAGTTCACCCCAAAAAATTTAATTCTCCTTATCATTTACTCACCCTCAGCCATCCCAGATGCGCATCACTATTTCTTCTGCAGAACTCAAATTAAGAGGTAGGTCCATACAATGCAAGAAAATGGGTGCCAAAAAAGGGCAACATAAAAGTACTCCAGAAGACTGGTGGTTAAATCCATATCCTCTTGAAGCGATATGATGGGTGTAGGTGAAACAAATCAATATTGAAGTCCATTTTCTACACTTTTACTTTCTCCTGTTTTTGGTGATTCCCATTTTTTTGTGCATATCACCCCCTACTAGGCAGGGAGGTGAATTTATTATTTAAAAAATAACTTGAATATTGACCTGTTTCCTCACCCAAACCTATCATATTGTGTCTGAACACATGGCTTTATCCACTGGAGTAATATAGATTATTTTCATGATCCCTTTATGTGGATTTGGGAGCGTCACAATTTTGGCACCCATTCACATGTATTGTGAGGACATTAAGAGCTTAATCTGAAACTTAATCTGTATTCTGTAGAGGAAAGTTATACACATCTGGGATACCAGGAGGGTGAGTAAATCGTGAGATAATTTTCATTTATGGGTGAACTATTCCTTTAATGTTTCTTTACCTTGCCAGTTTCATTTTGTCCAGTATGGAAATATTTTTACAGTAAGTACTATTACATTGTTGGACCTAAATGTAACTTTCTGGTTCCCTTATTCCCACTCTTAATGTTGATAGCATGCAGTGTTGGTAATAACTTGCTCCACTTCTGAAACTACCTTACTTTTAGTCTGAAAAGCAGTCTCTCTTCACGATCCAATCTATTCCCCATATATAATATCAAGTTCCACCGTACATTTGAATACTCTGTTTTACTATGGATATATAATGGGTTGTGAAGGCCATTTCATGTTGACTTTTAGTCTTCCCTTATTGGAAGGTAGCACCAGCATAAATTATCCAGACCAAGCATTGCAGAAGACATTGCTAAATTAAATTAGACTCCAATTTAGGTTTTGCAATTTAAGAATTCTTTAAGAATAGTGAGCTCAAGCCGAATGATGCATGTAAAGCCACAGACATTTGTTTACTCTTTGTAACTAAATACATGGAGAACCTAACTTGAACCATGGGGACAGCCTGTTATTTAATTAATCTAGTGTTCCTTTTAATTTACTAAAAGGTGTTCTAGCAAATAGTGCATTATTGTGACAATGTGTTGAAAAGGATGTGCTGCAGTCATTTCTCAAAATGTTCCTGATCTGACCAGTTCATTATTCACAGTGATTTGTACATGTTTTGATGTTTGTCATTTGTGAAATAATTTGATAATACTAATTGTTAAAAAAAAAAAAAATTATATATATATATATATATATATATATATAAAATTTGATTTGTGACCTGTGGTTCGCTACTATATGTACTCCAATTTGTAAACTGCATGATGATAATGATCTTTACTCTGGTTATAAAAAGTCAATAATACATTGAATTCTTGAAACTATTCTACCACACACATTTTTAACGGTAATGTGGACAACCAGAATTGCCACTACTTTAACTGTCATTTTACTATAGCCTACCTACACTGATCAGCCACAACATTAAAACCACCTGCCTAATATCATGCAGTTCCCCCTCATACCGCCAAAACAGCTCTGACCCGGCGAGGTGTCCTTTGGTATCGGGCACCAAGATGTTAGCAGCATATCCTTTAAGTCCTGTATGTTGCGAGGCGGGGCCTCCATGGATTGGACTTGTTGGTCCAGCACATCCCATAGATGCTCGGATTGATAACTGGGGAAAAGTAAACATCTTGAACTCTGTCATGTTCCTCAAACCATTCCTGAACAATTTTTTGCAATGTGGTATGGTGCATTATCCTGGTGAATAAGGCACCTGCCATCAGTGAATACTGTTGCTATGAAGGGGTGTACGTGGTCTGCAACAATCTTTAGGTAGGTGTTCATGGCAAGGTAACATCCACATGAACGCCAGGACCCAAAGTTTCCCAGCAGAACATTTCCCAGCGCATCACACAGCCTCCGCTGGCCTGCCTTCTTCCCATGGCGCATCCTGCTGCCATCTCTTCCCCAGGTTAATGACGCATACACACCCAGCTGTCCACATGATCTAAAAGAAAATGTGATTCATCAGACCAGGCCACCTGCTTCCATTGCTCCATGGTCCAGTTCTGACACTCACATGCTCATTGAGGCCGATTTCGGCAGTGGACGGGGGTCGGCGTCTGACTTATCTGTGGCTACGCAGCCCCATACTGTGTGCACTGACACCTTTCAATCATGGTCAGCATTATGTTGTTTCAGCAGTTTGTGCTACAGTAGCTTTTCTTTGGGATCAGACCAGACGACTAGCCTTAGCGCCCCACCTTGGGCACCCATGACCCAGTTGCCAGTTCACCGGTTGTCCTTCCTTGGACCACTTTTAATAGGTACTAACCCCTGCATACCGTGAACACCTCACAAGACCTACTGTTTTGAAAATGCTCTGACACAGTTGTCTAGTCGTCAGAATTTGGCCCTTGTCAAAGTCGCTCAGATCTTTACACTTGCCCATTTTTCATGCTTCCAACACATGAAATACAAGAACTGACTTTTCACTTGTTGCCTAATATATCCCACCCCTTAACAGGTGCGATTGTAATGAGATAATAAATGCCATTCACTTCACCTGTCAGTGGTTTTAATGTTGTTTCTGATCAGTGTACATACTGTATACTATCCCATGCATACAGTGCATTCCTGTAGCTTAACTGAACAGGCAAGGCAATCCCAGTGATTCCCAGGGAACAAACATACTGATCCAACCCTGAATGCACTTAATTGCTTTGGATAAAAATTAAATGCTGCAAAACCCAGAAAATTTAGGATATACCAGTGGTCTGTAGAAAATGATTTTTTAATTGATATTAATATTTAAAGTCATTTAAGGAATTCAGACTGAATGCAAGCTGTAAAATGCAGTGCTATTTTAACTGCCTAAAAGACGTGGGGGGAAATCCCTTATACGTCACTTTTTGACCATAGTGTTTTTTTAAACTGCCCATAATTTATCATTGAACTTTAACTTGAGACATGTATTTTTTATTTATTTATTTAAATAAACCATTAGAAAAAGAACACAAGTGAAATGTAAACTGTGTTTTGAAGACTTAATATTTGCCATCAGTAATTCCAAAGGTGAACGAGTCACATGGCCGAGCAAGCTGAAACCTGTATCTGCATTACATTTGAGTACTCTGTCAGTACCTGGCCAATAATCTCTTTAATATCATCAAATGATCCCCTGAGACACATGCTCGATCCTGCACAGAGATGTTGTCTTTAGCTGTCTGTGGCCAGAATAAGCACAGCTCCAAAAATGCCCACATTCTGCCCAATGAGCTTCATCTGGTTCCAGAACTCCACACGACGGGTTCGGTGCCAATAGCCGATGTTGCCATCAATGAATAGCACAACCAAAGGTAACAGAACTGCCAGGATCTGGGATGCCACATGCACATACCAGCCAGAAAGGTAAGCAAGTGCTAAAACTCCAAACACAACCACCAGGAGCTGGACAGTGATTTCTCCACCAGGAATGTGGTCCAGGTAGGCAAGCCTGTCTTCTTTACTATGCTGTAGCATGTACGCCTGAAGGAGAAAGATAATGCAGACCTTAATGACTTCAATGTTAAGGATAGCATACACTTTGTTTTTCTGTGTGCCATTACATCTCGCACACAGTCGAGTGCTCAGTCTTTCAAAGTACACACTTTTTTTTTTGTATATTTTTGATTTTTTTTTTTATTTGATAGTATAGTGGAGATATACAGGAAATGACTGGGGAGAAGAGGGGGATCAGGACCATAAAGGATCTTGATTCAGGACTCGAACATGGATCGTTCTATATTCTTCAACACTTTGTGTCAGAGCATTTACCCACAAGGCCACAAGTCCATACAGGTGTGTACTACGCATGCGCACTACGACTGCTTTGTGACACTCTTAGTATAGTCAACGCTGTGCAGTTGGACCACGTGAACGGCATCTGCACATGCGCCTGGTAAAACTAGAAAAACCTGGCTGTTAACCAAAGTGAACTTTGGCATTTAAGGGGCCATCACACTAGGTTTTACATGAAGTATACAAAATTAATTAGAACCACCATGAGGTTTATTTTCTTAATTGAAGTTTAATAGTTTAAGAATTTGCTTAATTTAGTTTACATTTAAGTAGTGCTTAATTGTAATTTGTATTTTTGCTTCCACTCAGCTGACAAGAAATTAAAGTAGCTACATGGTTAGATAGTTAGATATAAGCTTGTTGTCATGGGGAGTAAAAGACGGATGTTGTTTATTTACTTTACGGCATTGCGTCTTACTAACTAGGTAACGACGAGCGTGAAATCAACACTTGGACAAAAACCAATCGCCGCATCGTTGTCTGCTGAGCTGCAAAAGTTGCTTTGATGTTTACTTTTCAATCTGCAACATTACTTACTGCACTAACAAACTATAGCTGGCTAACAGCAAACAGATGTGATAAACATGAGTGACACAGTTGTCAGGGAGAGGGTTAACATTTTCTGTGGGGGCCATGACATCTGTTACAGAGCTCCCTGTTCTTCTATTCTAATCTTTTCTATTTGTAAACGTAATGTTTGGGAGTCTAACATTTATATTTCCTATTGACACACTAAAGTTGAAGATATAAATAACCATCTTAAGACAAATGCTTTTGTGAAACACATACATACACACACACATTTTTTTTTTCCACTGTAGAAATTTCAATTAATTTTCAAGATTGTACTCTTTCCATTACTTTTCCGGGGATGCAAATCATGATTCTACAATTCCCTTAAAGGGTGAAGAGATTTTCACATGAGAAATAAGATTTTCCTTGATCTTACAACCTGAACTCAGAAGGTCCTCACTGCAAAAAGAGCATTTGTTGAAACAAAACTGCCAAAATGACTCATTCTCTACTTCCTCCACATTGTGATGTCTCTCATTGCCATCTCACTGCTCACTGCTACCGGGCGGGGCTACTGAAGAAAACATTTGCATCTGACCACCTCCACCATATCACATCAGTGCCTACTTTACCTTTTTATTTCAGTAGAGTTGAGCAGTGAGATGGCAAAGGTCAGTCAAGAGTAGAGAGCCAATCATAATATTGGGCGTTTACTATCAAGTCTTAAAGGAGAAGAGGGTGGAAAATGATCATGTTTTACAAATATATGACTCTTTGTTGTGCAAAAAAACTCGAGGAACATGTTAAAATGATAAAAAAAGCATGCCATGACTCCTTTAAATTTCCAGAATTTCTTGAACTTGGGTCAACAGAGTATCTGCTGAAAACAAGCACAAATATCTCCTATACCAGCTAACGCTTCTGATAAAATGGAAAACTCACCATACATATCAAGTAGATGCCTATAAAGACCTGTCCAGTAGACTGCAGGGAGCGTGTGCGAGGTTTCTGTCTATAAACCTCTCCTGCTCCACTAGCCAACACCAGAAATCCTCCAATGATAGCCATTGCTCTGGAGTACATTCTCACCTGTGATGGTCATGAACAACAGCATAATTATCACATGAAGATGAACAATGTGATCTTGAAACAGCATTACTTGTTTGAATGATACCCTCAAAGCAACAAATGTCACAACAAAAAGTTTAATTTCAAGCAATTAGACATTAAACAATGACCTGGATGATTCAACAAACCTTCCTTTGACCTTTGAGAGATATAGCTGAAGTTGTGTAACACTACAATATATTACAGATGGTTAAACCCTTGTGGACGTGATATGAAAAAAAAAAAATGGAATTGCACAAGCATGCTGACACAGAAAACTGCTGTTTGTTTGAGTTACCCTATACGAGTTTGGGGCAACTTTACCAATGGAAAACATGTATGAAAACAGTCATTATTTTAATAGTCATGGTGCCACTAATGACAGGGAAAACATACACTTACATTTTTAAGAAATGAGCAGATTAATTTCCTATTGAAACAGGACATATACAAGCATATAAATGGTCTCAAAGCTAAAAGACAAATTATTTCATGGGGTCTAAGAAAGGAACTGCACTTATTTTAACTTTTTACATAAATAATTTTTTTAAAAGGCCTATTAATTTTAGAAGAGTTAATAATCCAAAAGCCGTTTTGAAAATCCTATTTGACCACAGCTAAGTGCCGTAAATTTGCGCTGCGCGTGGTAACAGCTCTGGCGGTAATGGACAGTTTCTGAAGGAGAAAGATAATGCAGACCTTAATGACTTCAATGTTAAGGATAGCATACACTTTGTTTTTCTGTCTAATTTAGAATCACATAACACCCCCACCCGGTCAACAAATTTGGGGGCGTTCTTATTTAGAATCACATAACACCCCCACCCCGGTCAACAACTTTGGGGGCGGGTTTCACCCAGGGTGCCAAACAAGCATGAACTGCTACTGTGTGTTCTTAACGAATGCGTTTGTATTGCGTTTCGGTTATACAGTTAATGCTGCCTAAAGAAAAGAATATAGAACTCAATTTAAGGTTCAAGGTGAACGTGTCTTGGATTACTTTATGATTTAATGACTGTCGTCTTGGTTCCTTTAATACAAAGATATATATTACTGAACCTGCAGAGTTACAATGTGTAAGAGCAAACTGCTCTGTGGAAATAAAGCAAAACTCTCATCACGAGATGATCGGAGATCATGTGCAGCATTCTCCTAGATTACAGTATTCTTCAAAATAGTTTGCAGTCGAATGAAACAGAGAAAAAGGTGTGATAACTCTTTACACACGCTTGCTCCACGAGATAGTGTCCTGTTGCACGCCTCTGAACAAACAGAGAATCAGACACAAGCATTGATGGCTTTTCTTTTGTCTGTCTAAATAAAGTGCGTTTCTTCAAGTGCGTCTTTTTGACTAATAGCATTTCTTGTCATGTGTCACTCCGAGACGTCTTACAGGTCACCCATCTGTTGTGAGTAGTTGAGCAAAATGACTCATGCATGAAATACATTTGAATGAGGAGCTCGTGAACTGGATTGAGCATCGTCACATTTTGTGGGTGGCGGGAGCTATATCACACCCTGGGTGCACATAAAAAAAATAACGAACGTTCATAAAATCTCTTGTAGAAAATGCTCTTAACAGCTAAGATCAATAGTTATTGGGAAACGAGGCCCAGAACTCTGCATATGCTTATCTAGGAGAAGCACTTTCATTGCGCTCGTGAACAGCAGAGTGCAGACATAAAATCAGATGCGCATCGGCGGCTTTTCTTTCAACTGTTCTTCAAAACATAATCATGTTTCGTCAAATGCATGCCTTTGCGTCTAAATTCTTTTAATATATCACTCCAAGTCGTCTTACTGGTCGCCTTCCTTAGTAGCTTGTACATCAGCAAAATACTCAGCATGAAAAATCTGCATCTGGCGGGAGTTCATTTTAAACCTTGTTCACCAGGAGCAGTAACAAGAAAGTTTTAAACAATCATGTGTTGGTGAATGGTGAGACACCCTGCGAGCCACTTGATTTTTAACAAGGAGCCAGTTGTGGTTCACGAGCCATCGGTTCCTGACCCCTGCCTTAATGAAAACCTGGTACAGAATGCTCAGGACCTTAGACTGGGCCGAAGGTTCACCATCCAAAAGGACACTGATCCCAAGCACACAGTCAAGACAATGCAAGTGTGGCTTAGGGTCAACTCTGTGAATGTCCTTGTGTGGCCCAGCCAGAGCCCAGACTTGAACCTAATCAAACATCTCTGAAGTGACCTGAAAATGTCTGTCCACCGATGGTCCCCATCCAACCTGACAGAGCTTGAGAGGATCTGCAGAGAAGACTGGTAGAAAATCCCCAAATCCAGGTGTGCAAAGCTTGTCAGATAAGCGATTAATCGGCCGATAGTTTTTAAAATAGATTCCTAGAATGTTTTCTTGAACAGCACAGATGTAGATGCCAGAGAACAAATTACCTGCTGTTTTTTGACAACCAAAAGCCCAATAAATATCAGAAAAAAAGATGCACACTGTGGGACTTTTAACACTTAACAAGCCTAAACAAGTCTAAACATGCCAGGGACACTTATTTTGAAATGATGGAAACATGGCTCAGTTACAATGCTCTATTTTTTAATAACATTTCCAAATGAAGCTTAGTTTAAGTCATGGTGTATGTGCTCACAAGGGACGTTTCCATATAGTCACATTTTCTTTGCGCACTCCATGCTTCATTTAAAAAAAAAAAAACTTAATTATCAGAGGAACACAGAGGAATAAAAAAAAACAAACTATTGACAATTATCGACATAGATGTTTGCAGATAACCGACAGTTCCATAAAGCAACTGTCGGCAAAACTGAAAATGTATATACATTTTTAAATAATTAATTTAAATAATAAACTATGACTAACCAATTTCTTGCAAGTACTTGACACAGTATAAATTAAATATATTTTTGATTATGTTTTAATGTACCATGATTCACAGATAAAAGTTATTTCCAGTATGTCTTGCTTACTCTTTTATGAATACTCAGCATTCAGACATACTACTCCATTGGCATACAATATAGTAGGAATGTATGCATATTCAGACACAGCTTCTAAGTTTTTCTCAGCTGTTATTTTTATTAATTACCTACCTTTAACCAGTCATCATAATGGACCTGACCACCGACATAGGACACATATGTGCTCAGGGCCAAGTGAATGGCAGCAGCCAGGGCAAACCATCTTCTCTTCACCCCAAATGACATGAAGCTGGCACACAACACTGCAGCTCCCATATCTATGTACAGGTATGGCACCTGGATATCTGGCTTCCTGAGAAAACCGAAAATCACCAGTTATTTTAGAATCTTTTTGCATATCAATGTAGCGATCACTGATGTTGCTATCTAACTTTGGTTAAAATAGCTCCAACATACAATTTATGAAAACCAAAACTTCATGAAGGTACTGAGTTAGATTATAGGTTAATATAAGGATAATATATTATATTATCAATCCAAATATGATCAATTATTATTCTTTTTTTTTAAATTAATATTCAGAGAATGAATATTAGCTCAATTTAAAGACCCAGTGAAATTACTTGAAAAGTCCAGTTTCCTGTTGATGTATTTCATCTTACAACAGCAAGTTGGAGCAGGGCATATTAAGGGCTTGTCCTTTTTTCTTAAATAGCCAAAGGACATGTTACATCCCAACCTGCACATCATTTTTGTAGTGTAAGCGAGTAGTATGCAAACACTGAAAATGCAACAAAAAGAAGTGTACTATGAGTACCCGCATGATGATGCACTTCTTTAACCGTCAAAATGGAGAGTGAAATGTTGGACACTTCATACACTCAACACTCACTGCTTTTTGTACGTACGAAATTGTAAATAATGACAAATGTAGCAACCTGCGAAACTTCAGGGAAGACAACACCTTACAAATGTAATTAGAATACTTTACCGTCACCCTACGTAAATTCACCACCTGTGTGAATATGTACATTGTTTGAGATACAAGTGTTGAACTGAGGTTGGCTAACGCGCTATGCTAATGTCAACACATTGCACACTTTTGAAACATCACTGCTATCAGTTGTTAAACGGTGAATGTTTCCGTGTAGAATGTTTCATATAGGGATGCACCAATCCGATAACGAAGCTTTCATATGGATCGGGTATTTGTCTGACGAGCCCGATCCAAATCAGATACTGTGTTAGTCATGTTCATTACTGTCAAGCTCCAAAATGACGTAAATGAACCATTAAAACATCATTAAGTAGTTCATATGACTCATGTATTTTATTCAAAGCCACTTAAAAACGTGCAATAGCTCTGTGAATCACAACAGGCTGTGTTTAATAAGTAAATATCAAATGCACATGCAGCTCCAGCATGTTATTGAATGGCGCTTCTCTGTTTACACACAGGTTACACTTGCCGCTATTTTTAGATTTCACGTGGTGCCCAATATTTGAACGCTTCTTACGAACAGCATCTCAGATGTAGATGCTCAATAGTTCGGTTCACTTATAATATACATTTAGAACGAAACCGGAGGTGCATTTTACCAGAATTTGAATAAGATGCAAATTAAACTACTATGAACTTTCTTCCAAACAGACACTTACAGGACTTCCTGGAGAGTTGATGTCAAAATAAAAGCGTGAGGGTTTAAAAGTTAAAGGTGCACAATTGAGATATTACTATATATTACTATTATAATATATTATTATTATTATTATCATTTGTTTCCAAATTATAATATTATTTAAGTTGAATGCGTTCCAAAAAATATCTGTGTAAATGAAAAGTGAGCTGATATTTTACAATGAAATTGAACAAAAAAAGAGATCTGAATCCTTTAAAGTCCAGGTACAAGTACTGTTAATTTTGCTGCTACATTATCCAGTATACTAGTTAATAATAAAGTGTTTCTTAATGAGCTATACATTTCTTTTGAAATAATGTGTAGTTTGAGGTTTGTGTTTCTTTACATATTAAAGAGTACTCTCAATAATTTCCACACAATAATGTAAAGATATTCTGAACTGATTATGTAAAAAAACCATCACTGGTATCGGATCGGTATCAGTATCGGCCGATACTGAGATTACCGATGTCAGAATCGGAATAGAAATAGTGGTATCAGCGCATCCCTAATTTCATACACTACATGGCTGAATGGATAGTGTATATTGGAAGTGCATTCTGCATAGTGCCTAACCGTGCGTTCAGACCAGAGGCGGCGAGAGCATCAAAATTCGCTCTGGCTCCCCTGCCAACAAAGCTATGGAAGATTCGTGGTAACATTCTAGATAGGCAGCAACATTCGTTCAGAACGCTTGGTTTTGTGAACTATATTTAAAGAGGCCGCAAATCATCCAGACATGTCGACCGGTATCTTTTTGACGACATATCACAAGTAGCGTATATCCTCAAATCTTTTTATGTATTATTATATTATATAAACCATAATATCCACTTCAACTCACCTGGCACACCAACAATTTCAGACACCTTTGTCTCAGTATCGTTTATTATTATTATTTATATCCCTGTAAGCACACAGGGACAGATCATATATTGCGGGAAAACCTGCCACGGCAATAATCAGTATCTCCTCCATTTTGTCTTCGGAACTATTGTTTGGTGGGAACCAAAGTTTACACTGTTGAGTTTTCTGGAGTCCTCTAGAGCGGAGCACTTCTATATTCCAATAGGTTGCCGCCGAACCACGTCAAAGCTCATTACCATAATGTTGCCTGCCAAAATGCGCCACTTCTCGCCGCCGAGAGACGCTGGATGCCATAGAAAATGGCAAACTTCCGGTCAATTTGACGCTCTCGACGCCACTGGTCTGAACCATAGACTGTAAAAAAAGATGGACGACGCCCCTTCGCTCTTTTCCATCGGAGAGAACTGAAGCCGCCAGTGTCCCGATATGGCGCTGACATCTTGGAACTTGAGTCTGCGCACTTGCGTTTTCGGGACCAGTCATGCGCAGTAGTGAGCAGGAAGTAAAGCCGCGAAAACAAGGCCCCGCCCTCACTCTCGCAGAATCAATCGCAAGCACACGCCCCTGCCAGATCGGTTAGCACATTCTACTGCAGAACAACCCATTATGTCGGTGTGAAATAATTAATTATAGAAATTTAGATATGTAATTTAAAGCTCCAATCTCCTCAATCCTCCGAATATCCCGAAAAAAAGTCCGTTGGTGCTTCAGTGACTACTTCGCTCAGAGAACCTGTCAATCACAGCTGTCAATCATGACGTAACAGCACCGTTTTTATAGCATCAAATAACTAACTAAAAACAAACTTATTTTAAAAACAAACACTTGAAATTACATCAGCGTGATAAAAACTACAGTAAATGACAGAAACTGTCTTTGGAAAAAAGATATGTGAAGTGTAATTTAATTGTTTAGTTGGTCTCACGTCCCGTTGAATAACATGGGGAGGCGGGGTTTATGACCTATACTAGGACCGGCCTCTGGGGGGCGATCGAGACGTTTTGGCTTCACTTTTGAGGGCTTGTGCGGCACACTTGGTCTGAACGCACTAGAAGTCTTAATTTTATGTCACAGCCGTGAATAATGATTTGCTACTTTCTACTGCTCCTCATTGACTGTTGGTACTAGGGGCGGGCATTCTCATTCAAGAGAGAATTTTATTGGTCAAAAAACTGACACACCCATTAGTGCAAGATGTTTTTTATGACTCATCAGGAAAATTGAAAATCTGCTAAAAGTTAATTTTGTCAACTTGTATAGAAGGCCACAAAGCTAACAGATGAGTAGCAGTATGCGCACATCCAAACATTAAGGCAGGTGCACGATCAAAAAGACAAAATTCAAAACACAAGAAGAGAAAAGCTAACAACCAAAATAATCCATCCTAAATTTCATGGGGTCTTTAAAATATCACTTTAAATGGCATCATATGGGTCTCTGTCATTCCTTGAATGGCATTAAAAGCAGTGAAAAAATATTGAAATATTCGCGCTACACATGATGATGTTTTAACACGTTAGCATCTCACACAATCCAAATACAGCACAAACCCTTTAATTATGAATATGATCCTTCTCCCAAACTACTGCATTATCACATGTGTATATAGATTCGATCAGTCTGAGCCATTCATTGGGCTTTCCTCTAACTTGCACTTACCTTTTCACATCTGCCCGCTCCGCAAACAGCATCAGCATACTGAAACAGTTCCAGAACCCGAATCGGGTCAGAATAAAGGCTCCAAACTGAGAGAGAAATCTCAGTGCTTTTTTGCGGGTTGCAGCAGCCATGGCTCTGGATGGCGGAAGTATCGTCTTCTTTTAGGACCCTTGGTTGGCAAGGAAGAACTCTTGCAGCAACCAACTAAAACCATTTCCTTTATGAGACGCAAAGTGTCTTCCACCAGGGGGCGCTTGGAGGCTCAAAGAGCCGAATCATGTATTGAGCCGCATTCAAATCTCAAAATGTTTTTTTTTTTTCTTAAATAAAAACGTATAATTATATAAATATGATAATTCAAATGAATGTAAATTACGGTTGTTTCTAACAGACAACATTAAATGTGCTCCAGGAATCTCTGTTTAAAAGTGCCCTATCCAGCGATCAAAAACGACTATGATTGGTCCATCATGATCAGCGCTGAGAAATGTAACAGGTAACACAAGACAATGCCGTCAACGCAATGCAGTTTGGCCTGGATTATACATTTACACAAGAATAATGACTCTGAGAAACCATTGAAATGAAGAAGACTCCGTGAAGAGTATTATTTTTTTTATTATTATTTCGTTCCTGACCAATTAGAATCAACGCTGTGCCGACAGTCATTCTACACGCTGATTCTATTTCTATGGACAAACCATTGACAATGCTGTAGTGCCACCTGGTGTTCAATAGCGAAAAGTGCAACAACAAATCAAATCAAATCAAATCACTTTATTGTCACACTATTGTGTACACGAGTGCAACAGCAGGTGAAATTCTTGTGTACAGAGCACATTGAAATTCATACGTGATCCATTCTCTACAATTAATAACCGATTAAACTATTAACCAACACCAAACACACTACTAATGTAATTATTTCAATAATTATAGAAATGTTGATTTATACGATTTTTATAACGATTATATCTAAATTAATATTGTCGTATACTGGCTGCTAACTCGTAAACACTTTGTAATTGGTGAAAGATGTTTTCACAGTATAAATAGCAAGGTGTCCTGATTCTGGGAGATTGATATCTCAGTATGTCCTACAATCTTGCTTGCTACTTGGACTAGTCTTATGTCAATTACTACAGCTTTAGAGTCTCTGGGAAAAGATTAGTCAGCTGTCACTACCTGTCAATCTGGCATTAGATTAATTATGTCACTGTAAAAACACAATGCCACTGTTAATGGGATGGTTCACCCAAAAGTGAAAATCCTATCCCAGATATGTAAGACTTTTTTCTGCTAAAACATAAGCTAAGATTTTTAGAAGAATATCTCAGCTCTGTAGGTCCTCACAATGCTTGTGAATGGTGACCAGAACTTTGAAGCTCAAAAAGCACATAAAGACAGCATAAAAATAATCAAGATCAATGTTTAATCCATGTCTTCAAAAGTGAATTGGTAAGTGTGGGTAAGAAAAGGATAAATATTTTAGTTCTTTTATACTATAAATCTCCACTTTCACATTCTTCTTTCGTTTTTTTACAACTCACGTTCTTTGTGCATATCACCACCTACTGGGCAAGGAGGAAAATTTATCGTCAAAAAGGACTTTAATATTAATTTATTTCTCACCCACATCTATCATAGCACTTCTGAAGACATGGATTAAACCACTGGAGTTGTATGGATTACTTTTATGCTGCCTTTATATGCAATTTGGAGCTTCAAAATTCACTTGCAGTGAATGGACCTACAGAGCTGATATATTCTTCTAAATCTTTGAGTTCAGAAGAAGGTCAGACACATTTGGGATGGCACAAGGGTGAGTATATGATGAGAGAATTTTCATTTTGGGTGAACTTTCCCTATAAATAGAAGTGGAGGAAGCACATTCTGGAAGATATAAGACCTTATTCGCACTAGCACCATCTTTGATTTTTAATGAGAATGACAATGAGGCTGTGAGGGATAGACCTACAGTCTCTTCAATGGGCTGCACTGCAGTTTAAAGTGTTTCTGGATTCTTCTGCAGACAAAACATTGATAAAATATCAGTCCAATAACATTCAGTATACAAAAAACTCCAGACAACATGAGTTGTGGAAAATCAGATGTGATCTAGGAGCTTTATACAGCTTTATACAATTAGTGCCATTGAAGAGATGTTAAGTCTATCAAAAGATCAAAGTTGGCACAAGCGTGGCAAAGGTCTATACACTCCTTATTAATTCTTGGTATGCATTTCCATTGCATAACCTCTTTAAATATACTTCTCTCACTTATTGTGTTTAGCTACTATTTATTAATGCACCTGAATAAAATATGCAAAATATTAAATAGCATTTTAATCTCTTTATAATTAGTATTCTGTAGATCTACACTACTTATTATATAATAGTAGAAATACTTTGTTTATGATAAAGAATATTTCATTCTAACTTTAATAATACATGCCATTGATATTATGTATTAGGTACATTGCATTATATTATACAAGTAATACATAAATACATATGGCAGTGCTAAATTGTCTCTTTTTTATTTATTTTTCTCTAACAAAATCCAAGTATACTTTAGGTCAAAGGCTGCCAGGTGTAAACATCCCTTTCCATCATCGAGTGATGCGCTGCAGTAGAAGCTTCAAGAAGCTCTTCATCATAATGAGGCTATTAAGTCCAACGTCACGAATCAGAGTTTCAAGTTCCCTGTCTCTAATCCTTGACAAAGGATCCTGAGAAACAAGCTTACAGGTAAAGCCAGTGACAACAAACTTATGCAGGGGGCAACCAACAAATATTCTGAAAAGCACATAGTCAAACCTTTACAAGATTTCAAAACACATTCAAAATTGCAAAAATGTGAGTAATTTAAAAAGTATGGGTGTATTCAAACACACACAGTTTATTAAAAAAGTTTATTTCTTTCTGTGGCCGTCACTGACACATCTGTTTAAACCAATAAAAAAAAAGCTTTTTTAAACTGGTGTGTTTTTAGGGATTGCCCTGAAAGACTCTCAACCAGCTGGTCATAGCCATGTTTTTTTTTTTCATCTTGGAATGTGAGAAAGCATTGCAGTTATTAAGTAGATCACAGTTAGTGTAATCCTTAGCTGAATTCTTTATTGGTTCATGATGTCAGTGGCAGACTGCCAAAAGAATCAGACTAATTGACATAGGATCCGAGAGGAAGATACTAAATTGAATCTTGAGTTTAACCCTCATGTTCTGTTTGGCGTCTGAGAGACCACAAAGCCTTTATAACAAATAAAACACTTAACTTAGAAGTATCAGGTTGATATTTTATGATTTTTCCAAATCTTGTTAGAACTGAATATAAACATGTTAACTCGATAAAATGCTTTAAACATCTTATATATATATATATATATATATATATATATATATATATATATATATATATATATATATATATATATATATAAAATATGTGTGTATAATATATATATATATATAAAATATGTGTGTATATATAAAATATGTGTGTATAATATATATATATATAAACTGAATGAATAAATGCAGTTAAATTTCATGCTAAGATTTTCTGCATATTGTTTTCTGTAAGATTTTTTACATTACATACTGTAATAATTCACTCCCACCAATTGTCAATTTGGATTTCTTTCATTGTATTTATCTACAATGTGTTTTTGCCAGGTTCATTTTTATTTCTGTTGTGCTTTTCTCAATGCACATCGTTTCAAAGCCTTACAGAAAATTATTCTGTAATGTCTTAAATATCGTAGAGTCCTCATTGGGTAGTTTCTTTGAAAAACGTCAAAGAAAAACATGCCTTGAAATTATTATTAAAATTATTTGTCTTCAGGACCCCATAGAGTAAGACAAACAGAACTGTATCAAGAAACCACAAACTACATAAGACATTAGTTAATTGAGAAAAATAAAAAAAAATAAAAATCTTGGGAGAAACCAGGCTCAGCTGGGGGAGCCAGTTCCCCTCTGGCTAAACAGCATGAATAAAATGCCAACATCAGTTAGACTAGTGTAATACAAGTCATGTATTTATTGCGTAAACTGAGTAGAATGGTTTTTAACAAAAAAATATTTATTGCACAGTAATATTAATGATTAAGTGTCACTGAAGTCCATCCCATACTGACTGCGGAAGTGCATGTAGATGTAATATCCTTAGTTATTTAGTTAGCAGTAATCTATTGTCCGTGTATTCTATTTTAAGAAAATGTATAAAAGCAGTTGGTCAGAAAGGTGTTTCTCGCTTTTTGATTGTATTATTGCAGTTGATGGCTGTTTATTCCCCCTCTTACCATGGGCCACAGTGTGGCTGCACACCATGCACTGCCTAAAGTTACGCTACTGGCGTAGATGCCATTCCCTTATTTTTGAAGCAGAGTTATAGAATATGAGACGTATTTTCTGTCTGGCAGACCTGACTACTGCAGCATAACTATGAGATGAGGGATACATTAGGTGTATGCCTGGCTGGAGAGATCTAGACTTAGGGTGTGTTCACACTTGCAGTTTGGTTCTCTTGGTCTGGACCAAAAATTTAAATTATACTTGGTTCACTTAGCGTTCACAATGGCAACGATACAAAACCAAAGGCATCAGGAAAAATTTTTTATGACATATATTTTGTGACGGAACTTGACAAACATCCAAAACAATACTGGCTGCTGGTGAAATGCGCTCGTTATATTTATATATGTATATATGGTGGTATTTTTACCTGCTGAGAACAGACGAAGAGCTAATAAAACGTGTAAAGGTGTCAAAACAATGCCAGGAATTCCTACGTTGCACAAACAAATGAAGATATGCCGCAAGGACAGCTGACAGGTGGTTCGTCTGTACCGAACTGTAATGAGCAACATAGCTCCTATGATGAGAAGAACCAGGTATGGTTGAGGTCAGTATTAGGCAAATTACTTCCTGTTTTTGCTCCGTATAGACTACTGGTCCATGTTGCGTTCATATATCAATTGAACCGCACCAGAGTTTGTTTGGAAGCGGACTGAGACCCACTATTCAGGCGGTCTCGGTCCGCTTGTTTGGTGCACACCAAGGTTCGGATGGCAGCATTCACACTTGTTCAAATGAACCGCACTAACAGAGCAATCGCTCCAGAGTTCGTTTTAATCAAACCAAATCTGCCAAGTGTGAACACACCCTTAAACTGAGAGACTGTGTCTGAGTGCTGAACAATGCTAGGAAGGCTATTTAGTTTAGGTGCCAAATAGCTAGTCCACAGGAGCCAAACAAGAAAATAATCTAACTCCTTTTGTGGATTTTAATATTCTAGTAGTTACTATCAACAACACTAAATTTTGCGATCGTAGTGAACGTGATGGATTATTGCAAGATAGAAGGTTGCTTATGTACTTAGGAGCTAGACCATTCAAAGCTTTAGAAATAGTTAGCAAAATTTAAAAACTGATACAAAACCTAACAGGTGCCAATGTAGTGACGATAAAACCCAGTAATGCATTACAACAATCTAGTCTCAAAGGTCATGAACGCATGAATTAACTTTTCCGCATCAGAAACTGAGCATGTGTTGTAATTTAGCAATATTTCAGAGGAGGAAGAATGCTGTTCTACAAAGAATGAAAAGTGATTTACAAAGGACAGGTTGATATCAAACATAACACCCAAGTTTTTAACTGGTAAACAACAAAACAGTTGGAAAAGCATATACAATTGGAAAATTAGAGCATCTAATACTGAGCCCATGTGACCTTATAACTTGTGCTTGTTCTGAAAATTCCTGGTGGTAGTGCTTGGATAAATAGGACCTCAACCATGCTAATGCTAGTCCAAATATGCCAACATAATTCTCAATAATTCTTCCAAAAGAATCTCATCATCTATAGTGTCGAAGGCAGCACTAGGATCTAATAGTACTAGAAGAGAGATGCAGTCATGGTCAGATGATTAAAGCAAGTCATTTGTAACTCTCATAGTCTCTGTATGGGGCATATATCCTGACTGAAATTCTTCATATATATACCATTACTCTGTAAAATTTACATCCTACTTCCTCTCACTGGCCTAATGAGATCAGAGGAGATTGATGACATCAGAGCCCAATCCCCACCAGGATCAATCCCTACACCTGAGAGAGAGAGAGAGAGAGAGAGAGAGAGAGAGAGAGAGCGAGCGAGCGAGCAGGAGGGGTGAAGGAGTGAAAAAGGGGACAAGACCAAGAGATCAGAGTGCAGTCTGTCCAGAGAGGACGTGGACAGAAGAGGAGGAAGACCTCCCTAGCTGATGATCTCCTAGGAGACAGCAGGACATTTCTCTGACTGCTGGCAGTTCCTCTATTCAACAGGTAAATAAATGATTTTTGCTCAGAATATATGAGATATAAGATACAAGTAAATCACAACTTTCAAATGACTGTCATTGTTGTTAGAACATTGTCATACTAACAGTGAATTTCAAGCCTTATTTCTCATCTTTTAACCCATTTGTCTTTGATAGGCAGGATGGCTCGGGACATGTCAGATAAAGAGATCCTGAAGATGGAGATTGACCAGCTGAAAATAGAGGTGAACACTCCTAGAACAGCGGTAAGAATTTGTCCTAAACATTGTAGTTCTTCCATCATCATTAACAAGTACCCAAATTAGCATTTACATTACAGCTGTATCCTTTTCGTTTACTTGTTCAATTCCAATATCTATTTGAGCATGACAGGTTTTATAAATTACCTTTTTTTAAAGCTGTCTTTCCTAATTCTTAGGTATCAGCAACAGCCCCAGAGCTTATTGCTTTTGTTGAGGAGAAGTCTGCTGAAGACCCCCTAATCAAGGGCGTCCCAGAGGACAAGAACCCATTCAAGGAGAAGGGTGGCTGCATTATCACGTAGCAATGGCCCTGGGGGCACCAGGGCGATGTTCAAGAATTACTTTTGTATGAACTATCAGAAGATTATTTGCACTAGTTATAAAGTGATGTACAGATACAGTAATGTACAGAAAAGAAAGGGGACACCCTCGTTTCATTCAAAATCTTTTGTGAATTGATGTAATCTGTCTCTTTTTAAAATAAACTCATTAGCAATGTAATCAAAAGTCTCACTGGTTGAATACCATGGTGTCAAACACCTTAAATGGGTGAGCGTAACACAAACCCTTACTCTATGATTTCAAGGTCCTTTCTGGGTTGCTTATGAAACAATTCTGTCTTTTATTTAGGAAAAGAATGCTAGGGACATGTAAGGTGCCATTTAAATTGGGAAGTTATCTTATGTTAGTGCATACACTGCAGGTCTGTATGTGTAAAGCTCTGCTAGAACTGTAGACTGGTGTGTGGTCATTCATTGGCTGCTGTGATAACAAGATTTGGGTGTCAGACCTCTTTGTCCCATTGTTGAGCATCTGCTTCCTGTGTTTCAAGAATTTTAGATTATCCTCATCTCGGGATTGAGCTTTTCATCCCATAAGCTCATTTTCAACTCTGTACCACAACCCCTCTGTCTCTCTACCCCTCATATTTAAATACAGAGCCAGTAATGGGGATGAGCGGCAGCTCTTGGAGGGCGTCTGGTGAGGGAAACCTGACAACTGGGTTTTTGGTTTAATTTTGTGTTGGTTGCTTAAACATTGCTGTAGCTCAACTGGTAAGGCATTACTCTAGCAATGTCAAGATCAAGAGTCCAAACTGATAAAGTATTTACTGATAAAAAAAACATATAGATTTAGTTGCTTTGGATAAAAGAACCTGCCAAATTATTAAATGTAAGACATGAGCAGATGTCCTGTGTAAGCGCATTTCTATTAAAATATATAGCTCTAGTACTGCATTTAAAACACGACTAATGCTTTACCACTATAGAGTTTAAAAATGTTCAAACTCAACACTAAACTGCAGAATTCCAATGTCCAGTGACTGCTGATTTAATTTAAGCTTTTGATTTGAATTTGATTTAATTTTAGCTATTGTTCAAATAGAAAGTTACAGAAATATTAGAGTAATTGAGATACAGATGTAAGGCACAATTGAGCAAACTTAGTGGAAAATGGTAAATGTCCACATTTTGATATGAATTCTTCAAAATGTAATCAAGCAACTAAGTTATTGGGCAAAACCCCCAAATGAACCCCAGGTAATGACATCTTCAGATTAGGAAAGTCACACATTTATAAACAGGAAACCCACAAGTAGTAACATGATCATAAACATACTGTAGATAAAAAGGAATGGGGTCATTTACATTAAAACTTTTTCTACAAGTACAAATCTACATATTACTAGTTAACAATAATGTCTTGATATGTTCTTATTCTGAAGAAATACCCCTCTTTATTTACATCAAGAGCATCAGGGTTTGGATCAAAAGACAAAGTCTGCTTTCCCTACAACAAATATGTTGCCTTTGCAGGGCACTTTGAAGGGCGAACAACCTGGGTGGTCGTGATAGTGTAATTTCAAACAGAATTTGCAATAAAATGACTTAAAAAGTGAGTTTCAGTTATTTTTGAGCGCCACACCATTCAGCCATCTGAAGCTCCCACAGTGCAGGTTAAAGTCTTTGAAGTAAAATACTGATACAAGTACAGTTCTTTCAGAAAAGTAACAGCTATTATTAATGGATTTCAAAGTTTTGCTCACCAAGCATTTATTTATTCACATATATTCTTTGTAACTAACCAATGCTAATATTACATGTTATTATGTAGCATAAAAGTAAATATCAAATAGGAAACTTTATCAATATCTCTATACTGTTAAAGACCATCATGACATACTGTACATGTTGTGATTAGATTAGCAACAAGATTCTCTCATAAAGTCATAAAAACTGAATGGTGCATGTACAAAGTATGTGCTATTTTTGCATAATTTAGCCTTATCTTAATTACCTTATCTGGTAATGATAACCTGAATAATATATTTCCACACTGTTGCTTAATTTAACAAGACAAATCTTAAAACAGCAAAAATGTGAAGTTGATGCTTTTTACAAATCAGGATTTCTAAAATAATCCACACTGAGAATTTGGGATTTGTAATTTAAACTTGGAAATAAACATTTTATAATTAGGAACAATCTGAAACAAAGAATAAGAAATATTTAAGATCCTACACTATTTCTAGGTCACTCATCAGGTTTTACACAAACTTGTGGAGTGACTGATCGAATGCATGCTGTCTTTAAAGCAAAAGGGTGACATCAGTTACTAAGAAATTCTGATAATTTTATGCTGATAATATATGTAATATTCCGAATATATACTGAATATATACCACACACACACACAATTATGAAAATGCACTGATATGCATTTGTCTCAGATCCTATGAGTTCCATTGTAAATTAGGACTGTTGCAATGATGAAGCCTGATTTCTACGTGTTCATAGCAAATTTCTTGTCCAAATCATTGGGGCTTTTATTGCGTTCAGATATGAGAGGGAACTTGTAAATAATGATTTATTGTTTTATTAATCTTTCAACAAACCCAGCAACAGAATCGGAATCAGATATCTTCACCTCTTTTCGAGGCTTGTCCCCAATAATTACTTGTAATTATTACACAGTGAAGAATCATTTCAAAAGAGGTCCAGTTTTCATTATAGCTTCAGTTCCAATAGAGATAAGATATACACTAATATATGTATTCATTGACTGTTCTGATTACACTGTTATTCATTTTTCAGAACATAAACCCAGAAGGTAATCCTTAAAATCATATTTCTATGCAAAGGACAGTAATATATATATATATATATATATATATATATATATATATATATATATATATATATGTATATGTTTAATCTGTATGTGCACTAAAATGTTTGGATTCAATATTATTACCACTCTTATCTTCACTGATAGTGCTTGGACACTTTATTGTTGCACAAACTAAGCTCATCTCTGAAAGCTGAGACCTTTGGTCCTTGCTTACATATAAATGGCACCCTTGAACTAACTTGATCTCTGAACAGCCTCCATGTAATACATGCCTATGAGCATCTGTGTACTTTCATTTTATGAACAAAACATTTAAAGTGTGTTTTTGAGTTGATATTCAACAAGATACAAGACTTTTCCACTTGACTCTTTAGCACTGAGTCAACTCTTCAGGATGTGGTTTCTGATATTTGTGGTGTGTCTCCTAATTTGGGCTTGTGGAACGTATCGGTACCTGTTCGGTAAGCCAAGTCCATTTACACTGGAGTCTTTGAGGCCGCCAGGACCTTATGAGGTGGACCAGAGGAAAAGAGACAAGGTGTTAAAACAAGGTAATATCACACTTTAACATCTTTTAGATGTTAAATGCTGCTTTAACTGGGGTAGAGGGGAAGGACTGACCTGAGAATGACTGTTTTAAGCCTCTTTTGCTAATCTTCAGCATTTAAAAAAGTGAATTTACCATCAGGGTTCTTTATAAACGGAGTAAACAGTCAAATACACCACAATAACATTTTGGGTAAAGAATGCATTCTAATTTTCATACAGTATTTATCAAATTCTAAGCATCTTCCTTTACTTGTTAATACAAAATGTTTTAACCAGGACATCTTGGAACTTTCTCAGTAAATAAAAACAATGTCAAAGTTATGTTTTAGACATCTGTAGTAAGGATCTGATAAATAGTTCATGTCAACTTCTCCACTGAAAATCCAGGGTCAGTTCAAGTTCTTCATTATTGTCATTGTACAAGTGCATAGAAGTATGAAAGGAACAGAGTAAGAAGTTCATAAGGTCTGAGTAAAGCATAAGGAATGGAAATATACAAAGATAAAATGAATTGTACAGAAGAATATTAAAGTTAAAATAGAATATATAATAAAATATAATAATATTAAAAATCATGAAATTGTAGTTGACTGTAATGAATAGATCAATAGTGCAAATATTATGACTGTACCATGTAGAGGCAGTGCAAATATATACACATATATTGAGTGCAAAATGTTCTCATTAAAGTGCAGAGATATAATAGTAGTACAGTAATGCAGTGCAATCTGAGGTAGTTCATGTTTGGTATAGTATGCTGCTCTGTGTGGATAGTTCAGGATGGTTTTCCATGAGGGGGTGTGGGGATACTTGCTTGCAAAATTTTGGATTTCATCAAAATAAAGTACTTTAGAATGGCTATTATTGGCAAAACATGCTCTTTGGCTGCATAATGTTGTTATCTAATAGCTCCTCTAATGCGGAGACCCTATAGGCAATTGCCTACTCTGTCTAGAGCTAGTGCCAGCCCTGCAAAGTATATATCTCTGCGGAGCAATACTGGGCATTTCCAAATAAGTGGCTGTTTCCAAACCAGTATGGGTGTTTTTCAACTCTCCAATGAAAGTAAGAAATCTATGTTGTAGAGCAAATCGGGTAAAGCAGTTGAAATTCATCCATCCCAGGTTAAAAATACCCACTGATTGAGAAATGCCAGTTTTTGTTCTGCAGAGACACCAGCAACCCTACACCATCAGATCTAATCAATCAAACCCTGACCCCTTTACAATACATAACTACATGTTCTTCATGGCTTTCAGAAGAAGTATTTGTCCAATTAGATTATGTATACTGATTGCTATACATATTCCTTATCCAAACATATAGATAGTTTGAGATAATCCAATTATATATAGTATTGCAAATGCTGTTGTAAAAAAAAATAACATATTTGTCAATTGCTATGCCATATCTTAATTAGATTAGCCAATTGTGATAACACTTGCAGTCCTCAGACCTTCTCAAATGTCAAGTATTTTATGGCAGGTGATTGGCTCTAAAAGATAATACTGAATGTGGCGGTATTTTGTGAAGACCATGTAAATACCTTATCAGCCATCAGCCTTCACACAGTCTGAGGACTGACTGTTGGGAATAAACCCAGATCAATTTCCCATATCAGTCACTGTGTTTATTGCTCTAGATGCTGAAATGTTATATGTAAGATTGTTCATGAACATTGTTGCCTTAAAGTAGGTATTTAGTTGTGATCAATTAAATACAATGGCATCTGTAATTGAACACTATTGAATTTGAATAATGCTGCGTCCGCACCTCTAGGTGTCAGTGTCCATGTCCAAAAAAATACTTGAGTGCACCTTTAAGTTATTTTCCTTTTATGAGAGAGCACATTTCATCGCTAGGGAGAATAAGGTTACATATGTATCTAGAATGTCATATCATGAAATTATATATAAAACATATAGAAATGTCTTAACAATATGAAAAAATACAAATATTCTGAATTTAAAAATGTCTACTGTTTCTGTCACTTGCTATTAGTGGGTCGGAAAAGGTTGATAAATCCTAGAGTGATTTGTCCCTGTAATAGGTGTACTGTAAGGATAAAAACATCAAGTTTACATCAGCGGTTAAGGCTCTGGGTTACTGACCGAAAGGTCGGGGGTTCAAGCCCCAGCATTGTCAAGATACCATTGTTGGGCCCTTGAGCAAGGCCCTTGACCCAGGGGTGCTGTTTCATAGCTGTCCCTGCGCTCTGACCCCAGCTTAGATGGGATATGTGAAAACAATATTTCATGGGCTCTGTACCTGTACTCTGCACAATGACAATAAAGTTGAATCTTAATATTAAATCAACTAAATGTATATTTCATATTTTTGTATCTCTAGGGTTTACAAGGGAAAGGGTTCCAGCAAATCTGGATGCAATTGTAATTGGAAGTGGGATTGGAGGAATGACGGCCGCAGCCACACTGGCCAAAGTGGGGAAGAAAGTCCTAGTCTTGGAGCAGCATGACATGGCAGGGGGCTGCTGCCACACTTACACTGAGAAGGGCTTTGAGTTTGATGTTGGTATGAAACTATCACTTAAAATAGCTGCCAGTCTGTTCTGTTTGAAACTCATCATAAAAGTTATAACGTGTAAGTTAAAGGCATACTTCCAAACCTGTATTCCTTGTCATTCCAAACAGCTATTGGAATTACTTTCTTTCTTCCGTGGAACACAAAAGGAGAAATTTTGACAAGTGCCATATAATGAAAGTGAATGGGGACTGGGTCTGTCAAGCTAAGAAATGACAAAAATAACCTCCATAAGTACCATTAAAAAAGCACCATTAAAGTGTCATAACAGTAGTCCGACTTGTTTGTTATATTCCAAGCCTTCTGAAGTCATATGATAGTTTTATACGACAAACAGACCAAAATGTAAGTTTTAAAGGTGGTGCGTGTAATTTCTGAGCTACTAGTGGCACCAAACTCACACCCTTTCGCACTCTGATTCCCAATGAACAAACAGGCAATTCTAAATAAAAGATGATAAATGTTTAACGTCATTATAACATAAACACACTGGACAGAAAGCGTTGCAGAGGAATCGTCTTGTCTGATAACATTGCCGGTGTTATGGTTCAACTGGTTTTTCATGTTAAAGGTGAAGTAAGCGATTCCTGAGAAAGACAGTAGATATTTGAACTCAACAGCCAAACAAACACACCCCTTCATTCAGTGCTCCTTCAGAAGCTCCACCCCCCCAAATCAATGCATTGCCAACACATTGCCAATGCTGTGTGATTGCAACAGTGTTGTGTGGCTCGGTCTGATCCACTTTGTTTATTTTCCAATTTACAGAGCCAGGGCTGTGTACAAACTCCAGATATTGGACACAATACACAGAATGGACAACTCTGTGAAGAGATATTCACAGAATTTGACAAAAAAGTGTATTGTATTAAAATGACACACTCCACCTTTAATTCACTGAAAATCTTGCCCTCTGCTTTTTTTTTTCGCTTGTCCAAAGGACTTCACTACATCGGTCAGCTGCATGAGAACAGTCTGTTCAGGATCGTTATGGACCAGATCACTGAGGGCCAGCTGGAGTTTGTTAAGCTCGATCAGCATTTTGACAGTATTGTGGTTGGTATCGGAGAGGAACAGAGAGACTACAGCATCTACACTGGCAAGACTGAGATGGAGCAGCACCTGAAGAAGCAGTTTCCAGATGATGTTAAAGCTGTGGAGGAGTTCTTTAAGATCATGAAGGTGTGCTGTTCCCCGTCTGTCGCTCACTTCGACGTCGTGTCGAAGAAGCGACACTAGGGGTCTCTCTTGAGCGCCGAAAGATACCTCTGATCTATGAAAAAAGGCCAATGAGAGTTGGCGAACAGTATTTGCATACTCCGCCTCCGGATACGGATATAAAGGCGAGAGAAATACGCTCGTTCATTCAGTAATTTTCTTCGGAGCCGATGGTCGTGTGTATGCAGTCAGCTGCGAGTAACACAACTGATCCTGCTTCTGATCCTCTGACGCTCTGCTTTGCTGTTGGATTTACGGCGCACTACAGCGGCTTTTCTCTTCACTGCCGGCGTGCAGTTTGCCCCTGGGCGCTTCGACAGCGCAGAGTTAAAAGAGTTGAAAGAGTGATTCTCTCCATAAAAGAGTTTATTTCTCTGAAAGAGCATTACACAGCGGCGTTGAACGTCCTTTTCAGGACGCGTCTTTATAAAGATGTAATTTCCGCCCCTGTGTAGTTTCTGGATGCGGTGATTTCTCCCCACCTCTCTCGGTCATAAAACACTATCTTGCATGCCTGGGCTGCGATCACATGCAAGCAGTGTTTTATGAATGGTTTATGTTCTCAGTGCGAGAACATAGCCATGGCAACATTGCGGTCGTGTGGCTTTCTTTTGTAGTGAGAGAAAGCCGTTTCAGCCGCCCCCCGCGCCTCGCCTCCTTCCTACGGGATTGACGCAGGCGCCGCGGGCGATGAACACGATTTGGGGACAATGACGGGCTCTGTTCGCCGGGTAAATCCCCTCGAACTTCCCGCCTCCCCGGCACGCTTGTTTGCTAGCATTGCGGTCGTGTGGCTTTCTTTTGTAATGAGAGAAAGCCGTTTCAGCCGCCCCCCGCGCCTCGCCTCCTTCCTACGGGATTGACGCAGGCGCCGCGGGCGATGAACACGATTTGGGGACAATGACGGGCTCTGTTCGCCGGGTAAATCCCCTCGAACCGCCCGCCTCCCCGGCACGCTTGCTTGCTTGCTTCCGTCTGAGCTCGGGATGAGTATTCTCTCCAATGGTTCATCTTCTCAGTGTGAGAACATGGCCGTTATAGCATTGCGGTCGCACAGCTTTCTTTTGTAATGAGAGAAAGCCACTTCAACCGCCCCCCGCGCTCCGCCTTCTTCCTACGGGATCGGCGCAGGCGCTGCGGGCGATGAAGGCGATTTGGGGAATATGACGGGCTCTGTTCGCCGGGTAAACCCCCTCGAACCGCCCGCCTCCCCGGCACGCTTGCTTGCCTCAGAATTGGATGACATCACCGCTGCATCGGAGAGCGTTACAGCGGCATCGGATGCTGATCGTTCGCCTGGGCCGCCACCTTCGGGTCTGCCGCCCAGCCTGAGCCTGACGCACGGAGATCCGCTATGCTTTCCCGGGCTACTTGATCGGTTCCGCGGGCAGGTGCGCCGCTCACAGCCACGCCCCCCCCCCCGTTCCCTTCTTCCCGGACGTGCACGACGAGTTGAGCTAAGCCAAGGCTTTTTCGCTCCTCCGCTCTCACTACCCTCGTGGTGGAACGGTCCCAGACCGCTTCCACTCTGCACGCCACGGCCCTTCCTGCAACCAATGCCAGGCCAAGGCACTTCAAAACCTGCACCTTGGGTAGTCCTGTTCTTGATGTGCTGCAGGAACTGCGCTGGATGACCAACCGCGCCCCCGGGCCACGGAGGTCAGAAGCGCTGGCACTCGAACAGGCGATGGCCACCCCTTGTGGTCCAGAAACACACCTGTGGACTGGACCTGGTCGAAATGCGGGAGGCAGACAAGGCACACCTTCTCTCACACCCCCGTCTCCCAGCTCCGTCCATTCGGCGCCACCGTTGACGACTCTGCCCAGCAGTCCTCAGCGGTGAGGCAGACGGAGGCCACTGCACATCCTGCCCCGCCGCAAGCTTGCCGCCATGGGCCATGCCCCGCCTGCTCGCCGAGGGCGTCCTCCTGCGGCTATGAAACACCCTGCTCCGCCTCAACCCGGGCCCAGCTCTCAGCCCCAGCGTCGAGCACGCTGCAGGGAACGGACGCCCCCGTCTCACGGACCCCCTCGAGGACCCGGAAGGCTCCCAGGCTGTCCGTAGACGTTCAACCCAGGGACCAAGATGTTAGCTCCGGAGGCTGGTAAGACCGCTCCGTCCCCGGTGGAGGGCCGGGAGGAGAATCTTTTCTTGTTGAATTAATTTTCACATTCTCATATTCTCTGTAATGAGCTATTTCCTTTTGTCTCTGGGTCACCTGGCCCGCAAATACCGTTCTCACGGCACTTTGCCCCCAGATATCAACAGTCCTGGCTTCCTGGACACGGACCACCCGTCTTCAGCCCCACGACTGTCCCCCGGCCGGCCGGTTCCGACGAGTCTAGAGGACGCCTACCCAGGACCTCCTCCTCAGTCGCTGACCCGCCCCCTGCCGGGTGTGCGGAGCAAGGTAAGTGCTTGAGTCTTTTCTCAGCACCTCAGCTGCGGGTCGCCCCGTCGCCGCCCAACGCTGCCCTACCTGCTCCGCCCCGCTGCGAAGCCCCGCCGGGTACGTCAAATTAATCGTCCCTTTGGTGCCCCTAGCGCAGAGGTTGGACGCGTGGCTTTCACTTCCCAACCCGTCTCGCTGGCTGGCCCGGACCATCCGACTCGGTTACGCAATTCAGTTTGCCAGGCCCCCGTCCCCCTTCATGGGCGTCCGCTTTTCCGCAGTACACGGCGAACACGCCCACTCCCTGCGCGCGGAAATCGCGACTCTTCTGGCCAAAGACGCGATAGAGCCTGTCCCTCCAACCGAGATGAAGAAGGGTTTCTACAGCCCTTACTTCATCGTACCCAAGAAAAGCGGCGGCTTATGACCAATCTTGGACCTGCGAGTTCTCAACCGAGCGTTGCACAAACTCCCGTTCAAAATGCTCACGCTTAACCTGCGTCCGGCATCTAGATTGGTTCGCAGCGGTAGACCTGAAGGACACGTACTTCATGTCTCCACCCTGCCCCGACACCGCCCCTACCTGCGGTTTGCGTTCGGGGGCCAGGTGTATCAGTACAAGTCCTCCCCTTTGGCCTGTCTCTGTCCTCTCACGAGAGTTACTATGCAAAATCCACAGAGATCAGGTGCTCAGGCACCTCAGCCGTCTGGGGCTTCAGGTCAACTGGGAAAAGAGCCAGCTCACTCCAGTTCAGAGCATCTCTTTTCTCAGGATGGAGTTAGACTCGGTCTCAATGTCGGCATGTCTCACCAACGAGCGTGCCCAGTCAGTGTTGAACTGCCTCGCCGCCTTCAGGCCAGGCACAGCGGTCCCCTTAAAACTTTTCCAGATGCTCCTGGGGCATATGGCGTCCTCCGCGGCGGTCGCGCCGCTGGGGTTGATGCATATGAGACCGCTCCAACACTGGCTCCAGACCCGAGTCCCGAGACGAGCATGGCGCCACGGCGCCGTATGCAACGGGCACGCAGCCTCAGGCCGTTGGAAAGGGGCCCAGCTGCGTTGGCACATCAACTGCCTCGAGTTGTTGACCGTCCTTTTTTGCCCTGCGGAAGTTTCTCCCGTTAATTCGGGACGAACATATCCTAGTCAGGTCGGACAGCACCACTGCGGTCGCGTACATAAATCGCCAAGGCGGCGTATGCTCCCGTCACATGTCACAACTCGCCCGTCGTCTCCTCCTTTGGAGCCAGCACCGACTCAAGTCGCTGCGTGCCACTCACATCCCCGGCAACCCCAATGTGATAGCGGACGCGCTGTCATGACAATGCTTGTCTGGCGGAGAGTGGAGGCTTCACCCCCACTCGGTGCAGCTGATTTGGGAACGGTTCGGCAAGGCCCAGGTAGACCCCTCTGCCTCCCGAGAGACCTCCCACTGCCCGCTCTGGTACGCCCGTTAAGAGGCTCCCCTCGGGGCAGATGCACTGGCACACAGCTGGCCGGTGGGGCTGCGCAAGTACGCATTCCCCCCAGTGAGCCTTCTTGCACAGGTGCTGTGCAAGGTCAGGGAGGACGAGGAGCAAGTCACTCTCGTGGCTCCTTACTGGCCCACCCGGGCCTGGTTCTCGGACCTCATACTCCTTGCGACAGCCCCTCCCTGGCGAATTCCCCTGAGGAAGGACCTTCTTTCTCAGGGACGGGGCACGCTCTGGCATCCGCACCCAGACCTCTGGAACCTCCACATCTGGTCCCTGATGCGGAAGATCTAGCTGGTCTACCACCCACGGTCGTAGCCACGTTCAACCAAGCCAGAGCCCCTTCTACCAGGCAACTCTACGCCCTGAAATGGCGTCTGTTCGTGAATTGGTGTTCTTCCCGGGCAGAAGACCCACAGAGGTGCGCAGTTAGGTCTGTGCTCCTGTCCCTACAGGAGAGGTTGGGGGGGAGGCTGTCCCCATCCACCTCGTAGGTGTATGTTGCCACTATTGCAGCTTACCACAACCCAGTAGACAGCAACTCTCTGGGTAAGCACGACTTAATCGTCAGGTTCCCAAGAAGTGCCCGGAGGTTAAAAACCCCTCCTGGCCAAACCTGTTCCCCTCCTGGGGATCTCTCGGTGGTCCTTGCCGGTCTTCAGAGATCCCCCCCGAGTCGCTAGAATCAGTTGGCTCAGGGCCCTCTCCTGAAAAGACGGCCCTGCTGATTGCGCTCACTTCCATCAAGAGGGTCGGGGACCTGCAAGCGTCCCCTACTAACGACACTTGCCTGGAGCTCGGTCCGGCAGATACTCATGTGATCCTAAGACCTCGACTGGGCTATGTGCCCATGGTTCCTACCATGCCCTCTGGAGATCAGGTAGTGAACCTACAAGCGCTGCCCCGGGAGGAGGCAGACCCAGCCCCTCTCACTGTCGTGTCCGGTACGTGCCTTGTGTGCCTACCTGGACCGCCCCCAGAGCTTCAGGCGCTCTCAGCAGCTCTTTGTCTGCTTTGGAGGACCAGCAGAAAGGGAACGCTGTCTCCAAACAGAGGTGTCTCACTGGGTGATGGATACCATTCAGTTGGCCTATCACACCCAGGCCATGCCCCCCACTTACGGGTTCGAACCCACTCCACTAGGAGCGTGACATCCTCATGGGCACTGGCGAGGGGCACCTCCCTAGCAGACATTCGCAGAGCTGCGGGCTGGGCAGCACCTAACACCCTTATGATCTCAGGGTTGAGTCAGTCTCGTCCCGTGTTCTCTCAGGTCCGAGCCCGTAGAACTCGGTACACGTCGACGATCTGACCGGGTGATCCGCTTGTACCAGCGCCGTTTCCCTCTGCCGAGGCAAAACAGTGCGCTTTTGTCCCAGAGGACCCAGGTCCCTGGTTGATTCCTCCCTAGCACTTCGGACCCGCAGCAGTTCATCGGAGGAACGTGCTGGTCCAGTCCACTACGGGTACCTCCGGCTACCCCTACTGGAATAAGTGCTCCACAGATCAGGCCTCCTATGGGACTCCTCCTGTGTGTATTTCCGCGGTACGGTCACCTTACGAGCTGACCCGCGTCTCCCTTAGGCAGCCCTTTGCTGCCCTCCGGTCGCCGTGTTGTAGCAACTCCCCCCTCCTTGAGGTTGGATCTACCACCGCGCCATTTCCTCCCACATGCCCCAAGTGGCCATGTGATGTATTTTTGCCACCTTTACCTCCCCTGTTGGGCGGGTGTGGCCTCCGCAGGGTCTTTTCCCCCTAAGAATAGGAATTCGGAATAAGACCCCCTTCCCTCGATGCGGTAAGGGCCCCGGCTGCTCTTGCTCTATGCCGAGAAAACATAGAGAGAAAAGAGGCCCAGCCAGGCTTGGCCCGTTCCCTAGTTGGGAGCGTCACCTTGTTCCCCCCTAGGGTAACCAAAAGGATGCTGACGCTTTTTCGGGGCATTGGGGAAGAGTACGTGCAGCCTGAACACAGTTGGTCGCTTGCGCACGTGCAAAATACCTGCCCGCTTCTGTGTCAGCAGTACACGTACACGGCTCAGCGCATGGCGAGTTTTGAAGTGGACCCCTAGTGTCGCTTCTTCGACACGACGTCGAAGTGAGCGACAGACGGGGAACGTCTCGGTTACGTATGTAACCTCCGTTCCCTGATGGAGGGAACGAGACGTCGTGTCTTCCCGGCCACGTCGCTGAGCCGAGCCGCTGAGATGCCCGGAACACTCCCGGCTCCTCAGAAAAATCCTGAATGAACGAGCGTATTTCTCTCGCCTTTATATCCGTATCCGGAGGCGGAGTATGCAAATACTGTTCGCCAACTCTCATTGGCCTTTTTTCATAGATCAGAGGTATCTTTCGGCGCTCAAGAGAGACCCCTAGTGTCGCTTCTTCGACACGACGTCTCGTTCCCTCCATCAGGGAACGGAGGTTACATACGTAACCGAGACGTTACCCAGAATACCCTTGCAACTGTTGCAAGTGGTCAGCTGTGTCCAAAATGATGTAGCCTACAATACGCTGGACATTTACACTATGTGCTAATGCACTCCACCATCTAGTGTATGACTTGTAGTATGTAGTATCATCTAAAATGGAATACTAACTTTTTTTTTTACTACACAGAAGCATTCACAGTTTTTCAGCTAACAGAAGTGATGTTTTAAAGGGAGAGTTCACCCAAAATTGAAAATTCTCTCATCATTTACGCACCCTCAAGCCATCCCAGATGTGTATGACTTTCTTTCCTCAGCCGAACATAAAGAGATTTTGGAAGAATATCTCAGCTCTGTAGGTCCATATATGCAAGTGAAAGGACACCAACTTTTTGAAGCTCCAAAAATAACATATAGCCATCATAAAAACAATCCATATGACTCCAATGGATTCATTAATGTCTTCTGAAGTGAAACGCTACATGTAAGAAATAGATCAATATTTAAAACTTTTTACTAAAAATTCAGGATGTTCGAGGTCAAGCAGCCTAATTTGCGAAATATTAATAAATATGGAAGCGCGGTGTTGTTTACAACAGATTAGCATAGATAATCATACATACATGCCTCATTCAGCTGGTTCAACTGCGGCGCCATCTTGGAACGGTCAACAAGGAGAGCTGTTTGAATCAGTTTGAATGCAAGTGAATGGATGAGATGCCTCAGACTGAACTCCTTGTTCAGACCACTGCATAAACTGCTTTTGTGTGTAAACATAGGAACAGCTGCTAATAAGGTATCCATGTATGACTATCTATGCAGAGGAGGCTTGCACGCTTACGTCAAGCAAGAGACAGTTTGAACTCCACCCTCATCATACATTTCTAACACAAACCTAGTTTTTCACTTCTGAAGACATTAATTAATCCATTGAAATCATATGGATTAGTTTTATGATGGCTATTTGTTCTTTTTGGAGCTTCAAAAAGTTGGTACCCTTTCACTTGCATATATGGACCTACAGAGCTGAGATATTCTTCCCCAATTTCTTTACGTTTGACTGAAGAAAGAAAGTCACACACATCATGTAGTACATGTAGTAGTACTTATTGTACTCTTCTTTTCATTGTATTCCATGTGAACACTACTTACACTACAAAACGGTGTATAAAAGTGCAAAAGTATGCAGCTTTTAACAAATTTATAGCAATCTGCTAACAATCACTCAGAACACCTTATCAGCTGCAATGCAACTTTCTGGCAACCATCCACAACAGCCTACACCTATAGCATCATGGCAGTTAGTTCTGAATGGCAAGTATCTTTTTTACTCTGTATCTCATGTTGTCTTCCCTTGTTGTCCACAGATTACAGCCAGAAAGACTCATTACTTGGCCACCCTAAAGCTTATTCCGCAGTGGTTGGCGCTGTTCCTGCTCAAGAGTGGCATCGCTGACCTCTGCTCATCCATCTTTCGCCTCTCAGGCTCCAGCGCCACAGATGTCAACAACAGACTGACGAGTAACAAGGATTTGCATTTGATCTTCTCATATTTCTTCTATGGTGAGTCTTTTTGTAAATGTGTTAATCAGTTTTTCCACTCACTTCTGGTCCATTTTTAGTGAGTTGAAATAGTCTTCTGGGTCTATTGTAAAGACGTTTCTCTTTGATTTCTGCTCCAGGCGTTCCTCCTAAAGACTCCAGCTGTATGATCAATGCACTGCTGCTGCACCACTACAAACGTGGTGCATACTACCCTAAAGGAGGCGCCAGTGAGATCCCATTCCACATCACTAAAGTCATACAGAAATATGGGGGCAATGTGTTGGTCCGTGCACCCGTCAACCGTATCCTGGTTGATGAAAAAGGAGCTGCATATGGTGAGTAAAACAGCCAGAAGCAGATAAAGCAGTGCATTTTAATGTTTAAGACCCCTTAAATGGATGGACGAGAACTGTTCTGTGCAGTGTGTCACCATATTTCCAATTAATATAGGAAGTGTGGGACATATTGAAAGGCCTTTCCATTTATTTATTTTAAAATAGGGAAGGACATTCTAATTCTAAATGGCATTTAACTTGGACAAAAATCCCAGAAGGGAAAGGTTTTAAATTTTAAATGCATATATGTGGTTAACACAGGCTAAATATCGAAAGTTACCCAAAAGCTTATCGACGATATCATGGAGGTTTTTTTTAATCGCGATAAATATTGATATCGTTTTATCGCCCAGCCCTAGATTAAAATATGTATATTTGCGTCTTTCGAGCCCTAATTAGACTATGTACATGAACTTTTGCTCTCGCCACACCCCCTTTAGACAGTAGTACCTTTGATTTAGTTGTTATGATTGTTACATCTGTCATGTCTGTTTTGCACAGGAATGTGTGTGTGTGTGTGTGTGTGTGTGTGTAAACGAGATGCAGTCCCAGTGAGAAAAAAAAGTGTAGGCCTATGTCACAGTATTGGAAAGAGGCTAAATGTAAGTAAAGTGTTTTTAAGAAAAATAATTTATACATAGATGTACAAAATAAATCGACTTAATATCACGTGTAAAACCACAATTTTTGCCAGAGTCTAAAATGATCTGCAAATGCAAATGAAAAAAATAACCAAAAAAATGGTTATATCTCCTAAACAATTTTATTAAAAAAATCTGAAGAGGAAAAAAAAATTATTATGTATATATAGATAGTCTTGACACAAAGTCTGGTTCCCGTGCGAAATCTATGTGGTATTTAAGAAAATGTTATTTACTTCTTCCAGGTCAAAAATGACCCGAACACAATAGGAGGGTTAAAATGAACTTTTTCATCTGTTCAGAGTACATTAGCATTTAGATGATCTGAAGGTAACAGACATGGACTTAAAGCCTCAAAACTCCAATATTGATGCTTTGGGTCTTTAAATATATTTCATATACTGTATAAATGTTTTTCCTCTCTTTCTAATGTAGTTGCTTCTAATTTATCTACAATATATATATATACACAGGTGCTGGTCATATAAATAGAATATCATCAAAAAGTTGATTTATTTAAGAAATTCCATTCAAAAAGTGAAACTTGGATATTATATTCATTCATTACACACAGACTGATATATTTCAAATGTTTATTTCATTTAATTGTGATGATTAAAACTGACAACTAATGAAAATCCCAAATTCAGTATCTCCGAAAATTTGAATATTACTTAAGACCAATACAAAACCAACTGAAAAGTATGAACATGAAAAGTATAAGCATGTACAGCACTCAATACTTAGTTGGGGCTCCTTTTGCCTGAATTACTGCAGCAATGTGGCGTGGCATGGAGTCGATCAGTCTGTGGCACTGCTCAGGTGTTATGAGAGCCCAGGTTGCTCTGATAGTGGCCTTCAGCTCTTCTGCATTGTTGGGTCTGGCGTATCGCATCTTCCTCTTCACAATACCCCATAGATTTTCCATAGGGTTAAGGTCAGGCGAGTTTGCTGGCCAATTAAGAACAAGGATACCATGGTCCTTAAACCAGGTACTGGTAGCTTTGGCACTGTGTGCAAGTGCCAAGTCCTGTTGGAAAATGAAATCTGCATCTCCATAAAATTGGTCAGCAGCAGGAAGCATGAAGTGCTCTAAAACTTCCTGGTAGACGGCTGCATTGACCTTGGACCTCAGAAAACACAGTGGACCAACACCAGCAGATGACATGGCACCCCAAACCATCACTGACTGTGGAAACTTTACACTGGACTTCAAGCAACGTGGATTCTGTGCCTCTCCTCTCTTCCTCCAGACTCTGAGACCTTGATTTCCAAAGGAAATGCAAAATTTACTTTCTTCAGAGAACATAACTTTGGACCACTCAGCAGCAGTCCAGTCCTTTTTGTCTTTAGCCCAGGCGAGACACTTCTGACGCTGTGTCTTGTTCAAGAGTGGCTTGACACAAGGAATGCGACAGCTGAAACCCATGTCTTGCATACGTCTGTGCGTGGTGGTTCTTGAAGCACTGACTCCAGCTGCAGTCCACTCTTTGTGAATCTCCCCCACATTTTTGAATGGGATTTGTTTCATAATCCTCTCCAGGGTGCGGTTATCCCTATTGCTTGTACACTTTTTTCTACCACATCTTTTTCTTCCCTTCGCCTCTCTATTAATGTGCTTGGACACAGAGCTCTGTGAACAGCCAGCCTCTTTAGCAATGACCTTTTGTGTCTTGCCCTCCTTGTGCAAGATGTCAATGGTCGTCTTTTGGACAGCTGTCAAGTCAGCAGTCTTCCCCATGATTGTGTAGCCTACAGAACTAGACTGAGAGTTCATTTAAAGGCCTTTGCAGGTGTTTTGAGTTAATTAGCTGATTAGAGTGTGGCACCAGGTGTCTTCAATATTGAACCTTCACAATATTCTAATTTTCTGAGAGACTGATTTTGGGTTTCTCATTAGTTTTCAGTTATAATCATCAAAATTAAAAGGAATGAACACTTGAAATATATCAGTCTGTGTGGAATGAATGCATACTTTATACAAGTTTCACTTTTTGAATGGAATTACTGAAATAAATCAACTTTTTGATGATATTCTAATTATATGACCAGCACCTGTATATATATATATATTAGGGCAGTCAATCGATTAATTACATGGTGTCCCGATTAATCGCATATACAAATATTTGCTGAGAAAGCCCCTCATATAACTAATATATATATATATATATATATATATATATATATATATATATACATATACATACATACATACATACACACACACACACACACACACACACACACACACACACACACACATACATATACACACACACATACACAGTATATACAGTATATATATCTGTCTTTTGTTTTGATTGAAGGAGTGACAGTCAGGAAAGGTGATGAGGATGTGGAAGTGCGAGCACCTGTGATCATCTCCAACTGTGGAATCTTGACCACCTTCCAGAAGCTCTTACCGAAAGAGATACAAGTCAAGCCAGGTGAACAAATATTGTCAATCAAATTATATTATCAATGAAGGATCATCTAAATTTAACTACTGTTGATAGTACCTGGCCAATGTGGAACTTCTGGAAATGAGCAATCAGATACTGCTGCCAAAGACAGAACTCAAAGAAATGCTCTATATAACTTTCACAGATCTAAAACTTAAATTCTTAAACTCTGAAATCCAAAAATCTAAATTCAAATGTCAAAAGCAAGTGGCAACCAGAATGGGATCATTGCTTAGCAAAATAATTACATGAATTCAATCCTGCTGTTGGGCTGAAAAGTATATTAAAAAAAATGAAATAAACAATTTTAATAACTGTTGGGACCAAGTCATTTACACTTGATGTCAGATAGGCTCACACACAAATTACTATCAGGGTAAAATCCCCCATATGTGCATCATATCAGAACCTACTGTCTGTCAAACATATTTTACTGGATTGTAATATTTCTACTCCGACAACCTTGAGGGTTTTTAATAAAGACAAATAAAATTGAATTTTAATAAATGATCAAATGTTTAAACAAGCCCCAATAATCAAAATAAACCAGTATAACCCCCCCACCCACCCCATGTCGAAGAAAAATTGACACCTGTAATGAGATTAATGGAAAGGAGGAGGCGAGAACCAGCTTGACAATATAAATGATATATAATTAAGAACTTAAACCAAAAGACACAAACACACACACATATGTCGGACAGCTGCCCGTAAACGCTCTCTCTCTGTCACACCACCGTCCGCAGTCAGCCTTTATCCCTCTCGGAGGCTTGATTAGTCTGATAAGGGGCCGGGTGTGTAGAATAACGACCCAGCACCGCCCTCCTCCCTGTCACAACACCCTTGCCCCCTACAACTGGTTTCGCCTTGAAAATATCCATAGAAGATGGCATGACATTAAGAAACAAACAAAAATACAAACTACTGTTGATAGACACAAAGCACAATTTTGTTTCCTTTCAGATATCCAGAATCGTCTGGATATGATGAAGCCCGGGAAAGGGTCATTTCTCCTGTTCTCAGGATTTGATGCGACACAGGAAGAGCTGGGCATCGTGTCCACCAACTTCTGGCTCTTTAAATCCAATGACATGGATGGCATGTAAGTACCAATAAGCTAAAACTAATTTACATAGCAGCTATAATGCTGTGGCTAGTAAAATGCAGAAATCACAAGATAGTAAACGCAAAGACAGCACACACCGCAAGTGTCAGAGTAAAAAGTAATACGGCGTAAATGGTAATGTGGCCATGACGCAAAGCGAAGTGTGCATAAATGTTTCTATTGTTCTCTTCATACCAGTTACCACATGTATATATTTTTATCACCTTAAATAGTCACAGGATTTTGCTCTTGTTGCTACATCACTAATACACCAAGGATTCTATTACACCACCGATTAAGCATCCTTCTTAGAAAAGTTTAGCATTTTTTTGTTTGAATGCGTCACCCAAGCAACGACTTGAGCTGTTGATCTTGCAACAATTACTTGAGCGTGCCTTACTTTAAATGACAGATAGAAATTGATTTAAGAAGGTGCATTTATAGGTGCATTAACTCAAATCAATAATGCTTGCATTAAACTCAAGATGCTAATTCCTGCCCCCAGATTCATCTGATTGGTTCATCTGCTGACATTGATCCCCTGAGCTGATTGTTAAAGGGATGGTTCAACCAAAAATAAAAATTCTCTCATCATTTACTCACCCTCATGCCATCCCAGATGTGAATGACTTTCTTTCTTCTGCAGAATACATTTACAAAGTCCTCTGTAGGTCCTGTGAATGGTGGCCAGAACTCAGAAGGTACAAAAAGGATATACATTCAGCATAAAAGTAATCCATATGACTCTAGAGGTTTAATCCATGTCTTCTGAAGCGACCAAGTTGGTTTTGGGTGCGAACAGAACAAAATATAACTCCTTTTTCACTCACTGGACATCTTGCTATTGCAGTCTCAGAGGTATGATCATGACTTCAAGCTCGATTACACATCCTAGTGTTTGACACATGCACAGAACACTAGATGGCACTCCTGACCTGATTCATGTTATGTCATGTATGACCACGGTGTCATGTTTGTAACCAAAATTCCATATAACTTCAATGTGCTGTGCTGTGGTATGCGACAAAAGCCTTATTGAGGAGTTAAAAGCAGCTCTTACAGGGTGAGTAAATTACGAGATAATTTTCATTTTTGGGTGAATTAACGCTTTGAGTTACACTGTTTGTCACATCATCTTAAAAATGCTGCCCACACGGTATGAAATGCTGAACAAACAGTGATATGAGGTACAACATCAATTGTCCATCTGCCACATGGACCAACGATAAAAAAAATAGTCCTAAATCTAAACTGAAATTTACATTTGAATCTGTTTTAAATAAGCCACTCAATGGAAGTCATGGCTGTACACATTGGCCAAAAAAAGGTGTCACTTGCAGTTACAAAAATCAAACACAGGGCAGTGCTGTTGCCTAAACCATAAAATCCTGGTCAAAATCACAGTAACATCCCATCTCTGGGCTTTCTGACATAATTCTGTCTGGACAAGATTTCTGCTCTCAGTCCAAGCACTTTTTTTCTTATCTTCCTGCCTATGGGAAAACTCATTTCCAGTCCAAACATTTCTGCACTCTCACATTGTTTTCTGCAGGAGATGTAATGTCACCACATGTTAGTTTGCACATGAATATGAACACCCAAAGTACAGTATGTGTAACTGCCTCAAATTAATTTTAGACATTTTAAAAGCTGTTTTTTTTTTCTCACCTCTAGGATGGATGATTTCTTCAGTATGGGTAAGGATGAAGCACCAGACAATATTCCCATGATGTTCATTACTTTTCCCTCAGCCAAAGACCCCACATCACAGTCCCGTCATCCAGGTACAGTAACACCGGATGCTTCTCAAAGGAATATTTTAGCAAATCAACAAAAGTTCTGGTTATTAAATTATTTTATGTTGCTGCCTTATGCTAAAATGCTTTTAGTGACCATCGGTGGACAGACATTTTCAGGTCTCTTCAGAGATGTTCGATTGGGTTCAAGTCCGGGCTCTGGCTGGGCCACTCATCGACATTCATGGAGTTGACCCTAAGCCACTATTGCGTTGTCCTGGCTGTGTGCTTGGGGTCATTGTCCTGTTGGAAGGTGAACCTTCAGCCCAGTCTTAGGTCCTGAGCACTCTGGGCCAGGTTATCATTAAGGATATCTCTGTATTTTGCTGTGTTCAGCTTTCCTTTAACCCTGACCAGTCCCCCAGTCACTGCCGCTGAAAAACACCCCCACAGCACGATGCTACCACCACTACCATGCTTCACCGTTGGGATGGTATTGCACAGGTGATGAGCGGTGCCTGATTTCCACAAGACATGACGCTTGGAATTTAGGCCAAACAGTTCAATCTTCGGTTCATCAGACCAGAGAATCTTGTTTCTCACAGTCTGCGAACCTTCAATTCAGCCAATTCCCAGATCGGTGTCTCGACATAATCCTGTCTCTGAGCTCTACAGACAGTTCCTTTTACCTCATGGCTTGGTTTTTGCTCTGATGCTTTACTCTGATGCATTTCCAGCTGTGAGACCTTATATAAACAGGTGTGTGCCTTTCCAAATCATGTCCAATCAATGGAATTTTCCACAGGTGGACTCCAATTTAAATGTAGAAACATCTCAAAGATGATCCACAGAAATGGGATGCACCTGAGCTAAATTTCATGTGTCAGAACAAAGAGTCTGAAAACTTATGTCAATGTGATATTTAAATATATATATATATTTTTTTTTTTTTGTTGAAATTTGCAGAGTATTTCAAAAATCATTTTTTTGCTTTGTCATTATGGGGTATGGAGTGTAGATTTGATATGAAAAAAAAAAACATATTTAAAGCATTTTAGCATGAAGTTGCAACATAACACAATTTGAAAACAATAAAGGGGTCTACTTTCTGAATGCAATGTGTATATATATATATATTTATAGCTGCAGTTCCCCTTATAGTATTTTTACAGCCATATTTACTGAATGCATGAAATTTAGGGTGCTTTCACACTAGCACTTTTGGTGCGCACCTGGGGTTGAATGACGTCTAAGTTCAGTTTGTTTGGATAATGTGAACGCTGTTTTCTGAATTTGGGTGCACATCCGCGAACCGCACCCGGGTCCGCTTGATAAGGTGGTTTGGGGTTCAGTTCATGTGAACTTCAGTACTGTTCGCTGCTGATATGAACACAAATCGTACCAAATCGTGGAAGTAAACTGCTTGTAATGACGTATAATTTGCATCTTTGTAGGCTCACGATCGCAATTATTATGGTATAATGCATTTATCACACCTGCTTGTGTCCAAACACACTGTCTTCAGAGAGCAGCTCACATTCGTCACATCTCTTGCAATGCATCCGCAGGCTCGCGGCAGACAAACGCTAATATTCATCACATCATTGCACATTCAGTGCATCTGCGAGAGACAAACAGAAGTTGTTGTTCTGTGCATGGCAAGTTTTTATGGTAAATGGTCTGCACTTATATAGCATATTTTTAACCATAATGGTATTCAAAATACCGCTATGCTTTACACTACGTCTCATTCACACACACACATTCAAACACCAATGACAGCAGAGCTGCCATGCAAGGTGCTAGCCTGCCATTGGGAGCAACTTGGGGTTCAGTGTCTTGCCCAAGGACACTTCGGCATGTGTAGTCGTGTGGGCCAGGAATCAAACCACAAACCCTGCGATTAGTGGACAACCCGCTCTAACACCTGAGCCACAGCCGCCCCAATTGAAAAAGACAAATTTTAATACTTCACTTAACACCGTGACGTCTTCTCGAGTTGTTACCTAGATACAGTGGTAAACAGCTGCCTCTTGTACTCATGTTGATGATGTTATCAGACCGCGGGACCCAAAATATATGATGTGAACATAGACCAGCAGGGAGAGGAGGGAGGAAACAAACTCGGGTTCGGTCCAAGCAATCGAACCAAGTGTGAAAGCACCCATAAAATGATCTACTATGTATGCTACTGTAAGTATATAAGCCTGTATGTTTATGCATATGTAAGTCATGATTCCGTTGTACACAGCTGTTATTAATAACAGTTTTTGCTAATTTTCAGGCAAGTCATGTATGACCATCCTGACTATGGTCAATTATGAATGGTTTGAAGAGTGGAAGGACACTACAGTAAGAAAAAGAGGAGATGATTATTTTAAATATAAGATGAGATTTGCCAATAACATTTTCGACTGGGCCTGCAGCCACTTCCCCAAACTCAGAGAAAAGGTACTGATATTTTATTAAAATTTAAAATCTGTAATTCTAAAATGAGAAAATAGGACCCTATCACACTCACATGTGGTTTAAAGGTGATGTGTGTAATTTTTTCAGTGTTAAAATACTTTCTCCTTTTCCAGTATAACGGACAGAGTCAACTATAAGCAATATATAGTGTCTTGTTTGGAAGAATGCGTCCTCCGGAGATCTAATTTGTCGGCCGCAAACGTCTCGTTTTATAAAAGCGAGTAGGAACAATTCGAATGCAGCCTTTTAATGCGACCTTCTTTCACGGAATTCGGAGGATGCACAAGGTGTATCCTTTGTGGGCACTCACAACACACAATTCTTTGCTTCAATGGAAATGTCTAAAAAAATAATGCCAATTTGCCCGTAAATATGATGTTCAAACGCAAAGAATGATAATTCCCAAGTTAAAGTACCTCTGTAAATGGCTGCAGAGTATATAATATGTCTAATTATATTAATATATAATTAAAATAAAGTATTACACTAAAAGTACACCTGAAAAATCTATTTTCTTTTCTCTTTACATCATTATAACTCTCCTAAAATGTACCTCATGCATTCCCTTCTAGAGGGACTTGTTCCCTTCTCACTCAAAGCGCTCGTGTTCGTTAAAGAGTGGCGTGCTGTCATAGCAAACCATGTTACGTTACGTTTCGTTTGTCCTTCGAAGGCCATCTCGTTTAAACTAGGCTTGTTTAAAGGAGGACACTCAGTATACTGCAGCCTTCAAAGGACACGTTCTACCTAACATGCAGCTTTCGAAACGAGACACAGCCATTAGTTAACTTCCCAATGACTATAAACATTGACTCTGAGGTGCTTTCAAAATAAGTTTGAGTGTTTGTTTTTGTGGTCCAACCAATGGCATGAGACTACCTGTTTGACCGATCAATGGCAGATGGGAGTTGTTCTGGAAATACAGTAAGAAAAAGAGGAAATTATTATTTTAACTATAAGATGAGAAGGAACCCAGTAGGGACCTTTTGAAAACAGTTACATTTCAGTTACTGAAATTACATACGTCACTATTTTATGATGCATAGCGATCTTTATTTAAACAATCGCAATATCGATATCTATTCCTAAATCCCAAGATTCATGCGAGTAAATCACTCACATATTCGACCAAATTTCGAGCTATGTGAATGAAAATGTCTGTGATTAGCCACTGGCTGCTACGTTTTCAGATTTCACTAACCAGTTACTGAGTAGTATAGTGGTGAAGCAGTGAGATCCTTTCATTATGCGAAGAAAAGTTTGGTTTGACTATTTCCGTCAAATTATTGTCCAAAGGCGAGATCTGCCCAGGGTCGTTCCTGACACACACACCACAAACATACACAACAGTGATTCCCTGTCAATGATCAAGTGATAAAAAACCTCCTTTTAACCATATATTTTGTACAAATCAAACCCAGATGAACCTGTGAAAAGTTGCACTAACATTACTGCTGGAGGGAAGCATCAGTGTCTCCCTGGCACCATTTTGCACTACCGTCCTACCAGAGAATTTGGATAAAGAATCATTTACGTGTGCAGTGCAAGAGCTAAAAGCATAACAAGAGGTTTTCTTCAATCTCTTTTTCATGTGGAGTTCAGAACTATTGAAATACACCCAAATTAAACAGAATCAGACTTTAAAGGTGCAATATGTAATATATTTATTGTACTAAAGCATAAAATTATCATTAAGTTATCAGAGAATTAGGAAACATGCTAAGTTGAAATACTGGCTTCTCAGAACACAATGCTACAGCCAGTATATTCTACTTTGAAATGTCAGTTTCGGGCTGTTTTTCTGTTTGTGTTTTATATATATAAATATATATATCTCAGATAATTAAAATGCATTACATTCTTGTGGCAGAAGAGTTAATCATTGATAAGACAAAATGCGGCTTTAGAATACACTGTATTGTTTACTACCATATTATTGATCATAAGTCAATCATTGGCATACAGTTCACAGCAATCCATTTCACAAGTGAATTTGTCAATCAGTTTGAGATTTATTATGAGGGCTTGTTTAAAGGGTTACTTCAGGATTTAGCATTAATCTTTGTATCAGTAGAAAACCAGTAGTATTTTCGAATTACCGAGCTCCCCCCCCTTATATCCCCCTGAGACGAGAGATTTATTTATTTTTAGTCTGGAAAAAATCCTCCGATGACGCAAAAATCGTCATTTTGCGTCATCGGAGGATTTTTGGTCCAGAGGCTTAAAGGGATACTTCACCTTTGGGAATATAATTGTGTATTTAAAATTGGTCATTTATATAGTATAAATGTGAAATTATTTTTGAATTTGAAGGATTCTAGACTGAGAAAAAGCAGAAAATGTATTTTTTACACATGTGGCTGAAAGACAACAACTCCCAGAATGCACTTGCTTTGCTGCCCTTACGAGGCCACTCCCAAACCACGCCTACCGGTTACAGGCGGCAGTATCTGAAAATATGATACAACTACGCTTGTATTGATACATCGTGACTCTATAAATCGTGAGTTAGTTGATAAATTGACTGACTGGAAGAACATTATGATAATTCCGGGTGTTCAAACTCTGTACATGACGTCTTAGTAACAAAAAGAAAAACAAACAAAATACTCACTTTACACTAAGCCGTCCGTTTGTCCCTGCGGGCTTTGGCTGGTGTTTCCAATTTATCTTCGGGATCCTAAAATAAGTTTCCAGGACTCCCCTGTCCATGTGTGATACAAAACTTGGGTGCTCAGTTATACATGCTCATGTTATCGGTGCTGTTTCATCAGCGGATTCAGCGATCTCGTCCAGTATCGCTGAAATTCGCGACGGCAATAGGACTCTCTATCTGTTTCCATAGGCGCACAGCGAGAGCACTGACACCACCAGTCCTCCTCAACTCGAGTCTGAATATAATTTAACACTCTCTTCCTCCTGCCTGCCAAGCAGGTTTTGCTCCCCTGCTACAGCAGCTGCTCCAGCCTCTGTTCATCGCTGTATTGCGGCTTGTACAGGTAGCCGCGAGCATCAGATTCTCGCAACAGATCTTCGAAATCCCCTTCTGCCATTTCAACTTCAAAACTAACTTCCGCCATCGTGATTAGCCTACTTGTATACAAACTTTCTACACAGAGCAAGAGCCTGTTTTCTTAGCTTCTACAGAAAGATGGCTGACACTATCTTCACATTCTGTGAGTGAGATCCCGCCCCATATGGGCGTGGTGAAAACATGCGGAATACTGGCTGTAGTTTTAAGCCTCTGGACCAAAAATCCTCCGATGACGCAAAATGACGATTTTTGCGTCATCGGAGGATTTTTTCCAGACTAAAAATAAATAAATCTCTCGTCTCAGGGGGATATGGGGGGGGGGGGGGGGGGAGCTCGGTAATTCGAAAATACTACTGGTTTTCTACTGATACAAAGATTAATGCTAAATCCTGAAGTAACCCTTTAAAACTACAGCCAGTATTCCGAACTACAAACTGCTGTGACTTTTTCCTCTTCCTGTATGTCTTGTTTAATCTCCCTTTTTCTCTCTTTCCTTCAGCTGGTTTTTCAGGAGGCTGCAACTCCTCTTACAAACATGCACTACCTCGGCTCTCAGAGGGGTGCCATGTACTCAGCTGAACACAACTTGGACCGCTTCTATGCAGAGGCCATTGCTAGAAATAGATGCGATACTCCCATCAAAAACCTTTACTTGTCAGGTATGGCTATTCTCCATTTGTTTTGTGTGGTTATATTTGGTTAAATATGGATAAGAACCCTTGAAGATCAAGTGTGACCCTTAGCCCAATCCTATAGGGGGACTGAATTATTAATGTTTTTGCCAGTAAAATCTTTTATAGATTTTCATTAGTTAAATCTTGAAATTAGAAATCTGAAATCGGAACTTATTTCAAAGTGTGTTTACTGTACATTTCAGGTCAGGATGTGTTTAGCTGTGGAATTGCAGGTGCATTGCACGGAGGCCTCCTCTGTGCATCCACAGTTCTAAATCACATTGTGTACATCGACCTCTTGTTTGTCAAGAAAAAACTGAAGTGGAAGAAAGCAAAAGAGATGGCCAGACTGGCCAAGCAGAAGCTGCAGTGATGAAATTCTGCTGCCTCTGCAGGTTGGAGGGAGAACTACACACTGCATTCCCACATATTCATGCCTTTTTAAGCAATGAATTAATAAGATCAACTTATTTCTACAGAAAAAGAAGGAAGTGGATGTTTATCAACTTTTAATCACTAGGCTTGGCTGTTTTTACTTCATAAGGCAACAGTTAAAACTTTTTTTTGTAAAGGTATAATTGGGACAGCCTTGAACATGTCAAATTATGCATAATGTCAATTTATAAATGTAGTCTTTTGTTAATGTAAACTTGTAAATGTAAAGTCATTTACACATGTATGTAGTAATAATTTTCATTATGCCTGAAGAACATCCTTGAAACCAAATAAGAGCATACACATTTATTATCAGTAATAGATAATATTACTTGGAAAATAAACTCATTATAACATTGTTTATTGTCACATATGGCATTAAAAAATGTATAAAATGTAAAATAAAAATCTGAGTAAACTAGTTAATTTTCATAATTTTATTTAATGAATTAAAATAAATAAATAATGTAAACTATCAAAAATGTTTTGCCTTTTGTTGTGACTATAAATCTAAAAATGGTCCATAATAATATTTTGCAAACTGTTTCATTTCATGGATTTGTTTTGTTTTGTTTTCTGTAACTATTGACCAATTTGACCAACAACTATATAATATTTAACCCAGGTTAAAAAAAACAAAAAACAAAAAAACAATGCAATGAAAAATAAAGGCTTAAACTGTCAAAGAAACTTACAAAATATTATAAGCAATATGACTATAGGTCACTTTGCACTTAAGACCATACCTTCCGAAGTACATCAAATTTGTTAAACTAAGAAACTAATACTGACATGTTATCTGATGTATTTGATTCAGTAAACCGTTTTCAAACAGACCTCAAACCTTTATGTTGTTCTGACCCATGTCTGAGCCTGATGGATGTTTGTGCACTAGCAGTAATCAAAGGAAATATGGGAAACCCCAGACTTCCTGATATATGTGGACATGCCCCCTGGGATTACCATACAGATTGGTTGGCGTAACTGGCGTAACCCTGTTGGAATATGGGAAGGGGAGGAGGGATGGCGAGGAGGATATGCATGGATTGATATTGGTTTTCCTGCAGGCTGTGAAATGAATAAAATATTTAATATATAATATTATACATTAATATAATATATCGGCCTCTATTTATAATTGTACATATATATATATATATATATATAAAACAAATTAAATAAAAGAATATGAAAGCTTACAATATGTAAGCTTGTAGCCTTATATTAATTTTGGATGTCATTTCTAGACATTTCTAGACATAATCTATTTAAACTACATGTTTAAACCAAAATTAACTTTGGTTGGTCTCTTTGCAGTATTGGACATGTCGGTCACACCATCTCTTCCTTTGTAACTAAGCGGTCTTGACCAGAATAAAATACAATGTGAACTAGGCCTTAAGCCGCTTAATCAAAAATCTGGCTACGCAAAACTACAGGAACTGAGACAAAGACATATTATAGTTATAGAAACAGGTTAACTACATTTTCCTATTATGAAAATATCATTAAAACCCTCTTAATCAAATAAAGTACTCATCTGCCTTCAAACTGAGAATTATGAACATTTTTCAGGACTTGGATTAGGTTTCAAACAATCCAGAGTAAACAGAGCTGAATTAGTTTAAGATGCAGTGGAAATGAGGTTTATTTGAACAGCTACCAAAAGCACTTAAGACAAGTCAGGTGAGTGAAATGGACCCTGTAATCTCACAGCATTTCATGCGTGTCTATGGAAGAGAAATATGCAAAATACAGTTTAGTGATTATTTTGCATTTACAATAGTATCTATAGTTTTTAAACAAATAGTATAGTAAATAAATAGTCAAAAGTACAGAAATAGTAATTAACAACAGTAAAATCTGACTCCATTGTCATGTTGATAAATGGAAACAAAACCAGGAAGAAACTTTTGACTATAAAAAGACAGAAAAGTTATCAAAGGATTTTTTGACTCCTGCAGTATTAGTTTTATTTACAACATGCTATGGTGAATGGCAGGAGAGTAATTTAATTCTTTGCTCCATGTATTTAAGGAAAGTCCAGGTTACCACAGCATACAAAACACAGACTTTTATAAGCTCTGACCAAATATATGGGGTGTCCCATATTCAGCTTAATTATAATTTTGTATTATTATTATTCTGTGGTGCTGAGTGGTTTGAATTTGGGACCAACCAAAGGCAATAGTTAGAGAAAGCAAAGCAGCAAGGTTACTATTGGTTGACCGTTTCAAACATCTGAGATGTCATCTGAGGAATAGCTTAACTGTTATTTACATTTGTATACTACAGATTTGAATGTATTTTAAAATGGTATCTTTGCTTATGAAATGCTTACACATCATCAACAAATGATTCTAAAAGTTCTGAATCCTGAATCTTGAATCTTTGACCAGCTGACCTGTGAAAATGCAGTTGAAGAAAGCATGTGGTAGCTTAAAAAAAAACTTACAGGATACACCTGGTTACAATTTTGTCCTTTCCCATTTGAACTCTCTGAGCTTTGTAATTGGCTAAACACTGCTAACTATGGATGACTGACACAGAGTTATTGGTGCCTCCTTCCCTCTCCCATGTGGCTACGCCTCTGTAGGCGTGGCTTAGCATGGGTGTCTTATTGTCTCAGAGCTTTGCTGCAGTATTCATCTGGTTCTAATCTGAGTGGGCTGTTCAAAGGTCCAAGGCAGAAACACAAACACACACGCACAGAGAGAGAGACCTCTGAGAAGAGTGAGAAAGAGAAGCAGGGAGGAAACCCAGTTTTAGCTACTGAGGATAAAAACAGAAGTGAAAATGCAGAGGAGTCTAAAAAATAGATCCAACAAGAGTGGCTAAAATGTCTCATTAATTATTAGCTTTAAAGGGATAGTTCACCCAAAATGAAAATTCTCTCATAATTTACTCATCCTCATGCCATCCAAGATGTGTATGACTTTTTTCTGCAGAACAAAAATGTAGATTTTAGAAGAATATCTATATTTAATAATTATATATTGAATTATTTATTTTGTGGGGGGGACCTTTCTCTGCAAATATTGATATATGTGAGAAATTGCAATTTAGCTGATTATTTAACCTGCATATCATGCAATTAATTTAATACTATCCTATCCAGGGTATGAAATTAACTTTTTTGCTCACCAGCCACAGTGCTGGTGAATGCTCAATATACACTGTATATATAAAATTTGAACAATGTTATTTTAAAATATTAAATATAACATTTAATGCAGGCTATTAACATTACCATAATGATAATTTTGCAACATTCAAATGGAGGATAAAGATTAGACAAGCACAGAAGAGAAACTTCTTGTTTACGAACCATTTTTGAGGTTGTACGGAATTATTACACATGTTTCATTTCACCTGTATTCCTAATGATGTTGCATCCTGACATGGTCTGAGATAATATTCAGCATTCTCATAGACGACACTCTTCTTGCAAATTGCTCCCAGATGACTGACAGAGAAGAAATAGCAAGAACTCGTCAAATAATAGTGTTCCGCGAGACACTCTTGTGCTGTGATAAACCACTGATCACACTGTGAATGTTCTTCAAACACTTTTTTGTGTCTAATGGTATTTTTTTAGCCTTACAGTTTGCCCACAGTTACATTTAGACTCACTGCACATGAAATACCTGCATTTGGCAGGTGGAAAGTGCTTAATTTGTACACCGATCCCATCCCAAACATTCTTTGCAGAGACACATAATTGTATGCAGGGGGATTCTAAGATTTCAATCTTAGGGGGCTCAGCACTATTCGATTTTTAAAGCCACCAAAGCACCTCACACTTCAAACAAATGCAGCGACTGCAGCTGTTTAAGACACTTACGTGCTGATTACAGTCACAGATTTTTAGGGGGCCTGTGATGAAAAAAACAAGTGGAGTTTTATATATATATAAAAAAAAAAAAACTCCAAATGTAAACAAAACAAAGACTTGACAAAACTTGAACAGAGCATAAACATGAACTTGACTTGACATAAACAATAACACAACATTACGCAAACAATATCTGACAATGAGCAATGGCAAACATGAGGCTTAAATACATGGATAAGGGAGAAACTTGACAATGTTAACCAATGACAAGACAGAACTGATAACAAGGTAACTAGACAATAAACCAATGAAAAAAAGACACATGAACATGGAGGGAAACATGAAATCACATGACCAGGGGACCACATGACAAGGAAACAGGAATAAACATGGCATGGAACAAAACACATACAACCTTGATATATCCCCCCCCCTCTAGAATATATAAATAAAAAATAAAACAAAATAAAAACACAAAGTTTAAGAGGGAGCTGGGGGGGGGGGCTACAGATTGGTTGGGCGATTTGACATGGTTACATTGCAGGACATGGAAACGTGGTGAAACAAGGTGTAGGGCGTGGACTAGTGAAAACATGGTATAGAGCAGAAGAGGAGCAAGGTGGAGCTGAAGGATCAGAGAGCCAAGGCATAGCCAGGTGACCAACAGACCAAGGAGGAGCTGGAGAGACGAGGGACCCCGGTAATGCCGACAGGCAGAAGAACAGCGGTGGAGCCGAGGGAACGTAGAGCCAAGACAGGCCAAGGCGGAGTCCAGGGCTTGGAGGTTCAGAGGATCAAAAGTTCGGTGTCTGGGATATCTCAGAAGCTGATGATCGGGCCGGTGGCTTGGGGGAACTGGCTGATCAGGAGAACTAAGGCTGGGCACAAGGGTGGGAATGGACGAGGTTTGCAACACTGGCTCTGGGACGGACAAGGCTTGCAACGCTGGTTCATGGCCATGGAAGATGTGGACGTTGGCTCGTTGACTGTGGCAGGCTTGGTTGTTGGCTCGTTGACTGTAGCAGGCTTGGGCGTTGGATCGGTGACCAGAGGTGAGCCGGAGACATTGCATGGAGCAGACTGAAGCTTGGCTGTGACATGGCATGGAGCAGGCACAGGCACGGCTGTGACATGGCATGGAGCAGGCTCAGGCACGGCTTTGACATGGCCTGGAGAAGGTTCAGGCACGGCTGTGGCATGGAGCAGACTCAGGATCCAGGGCAAAAGATGACGCTAGCTCAGCAACCATGACGAGGAACTCTGGTTTGGCGGCCATGACATGGGACATGGGCTTGGTGGCCATGATGTGGGACTCGGGCTTGGCATCCGCCTCCCCGCAGTGAACATAGTACCAATTATCTGCAGGGCAAAGTCAATATACTGAGCCAGATTGAGGGGATTGCGACCGGCAGGCATCAGGGAAGAGATTTGCTCATTCATTCCCACCTGGAAAATGTCCTTGAGGGCGACTTCATTACTTCACTTCATTCTGTGTCTTCCCCTGGTGAAGACACAGAAGCTGGATTGATGGGTTAATTTTGGTCGGTCAGGTATTATGTAATGTAGTCGGAGTGCAGTTTTATTTACAAACGTGATATCCAAAAAACCATAACTTCAAACGTGAACAAAACAAAAACATGGAATTGACTAGACTAGACTATGAACTTGGCATAAACAATAACATGATGTTACACAAACAATATCTGACAATGGACAATGGCAAACATGAGGCTTAAATACATGGACAAAGGAGAAACATGACAATGATAACCAAAGACAAGACAGAACTGATAACAAGGTACAGTAACTAGACAATAAACCAATGAAAACAAGACACATGTACAGGGAGGGAAACATGAAATCACATGACAAGGAAACAGGAACAAACATGGCATGGAACAAAACACATACAAACCTGACACCTAAATAGGGTCTAGTAACGCCTATGATAGTAAATATGAACCTTTTCCTATTGTCTACTGTTTTCTTTATTTCCCATTTTGTGATTGTGTGTGTGTGTGTGTGTGTGAGAGAGAGAGAGAGAGAGAGAGAGAGAGAGAGAATGATAGAAAGAGTGTGAGAGAGAAATCGGCTGCCGCTTATAAACGCAGTCTAGCAAAAACTGATTGTTTTGATATTGGCTGTGTGACTAAGAATATGAGCTGAACATAGAGTGAGCACAGTATTTGTACCTTATTTGTATTAAAGAGCAGTTGTTGCTAAGTCAGAAACTTCACAAATAAGATCGAACTGTATAACCTGATTTCAAGCGAACTATGTGTTACAAATGAACTTCTTTTTCTATTTGCATTGTCCTTGTGATTGGCAGTGTAGTTCTTATACGTCAGAAAAGATTCTCCACACTTTCCCTGACTTGTTCTGTTAGAGGTAATGGATCTTTCTTGTTTCTTCTCTGGCTGACTCACAGACCTGGAATTCTCTTTGGCAGATGCTCAACCCCTCCGATTTCAGCTGTTGGATATATTGCCTGAGGTAAATTGTGTTGCATGCAGGACCAGAGGAGAAGAGCGAGGAGTTAGAGAGGTAGGCCTTGGAAAGGGAGAGAGTTCAGAAATCAGGTTTATGTACAATGATTAGAAACAAGAAATGAAAAAGATGATCTTTAAAGCTGCGCCTTGGGAAACTCTGGAGCTTTGGGATTTGGTGCATCTTCATACTGTAGTCAAAATATCTAGACAGTCAGGGATTCCTATTGGAATTGGGAATCAAACCTAAATGATCCGATAGGAATCAAATAAGTATCCTGTAAGAATAAAATACATTCTTATTTGATTTGAGTTCTTTTAAATACTGTGTAATCTTTATCAGAACCATGCTAGTATTGGACTAATGTACTGCTGGACGGTTAATGGAAATCACTGTTCAAATAGTTTAACTTTAAGTCCTATCAGGGCATTTGATCAATTGGTTTTCATAAAAGCCCAGTTGGAAACTATGTGTTATGTTTATGTTATGTTTGAGTGCTATAAAAGTCCCAATAGGATCCATTAGGATTGGTTCGAAATTATTATAGAAAGGCCAATTCTTAAGGGTTTCTTACTAGGATAGGAGATGATGGCCTTCATGCCTGATTAATTCGATTGGATTTTATTTTACATATTAAGAAAATAGTACATAAAGAGGTTTTATTGGACAGGTAAGAATGCAATGGAGCTGCAGTGTACAGTATAATGGCTCATATATTGGATAATAAATGTTAAAGAAATGCTTTTGGATTAGAGATTGATTAATTTTTATGGTGAAGGCCAATGTTTTTTCTCTGCAAATATACTTCAAAGGCTTATCAGTAAAAAACATGCTAAGATCAAATGTAATCTACCAGTGGCGTTGTTTAAACATACATCTACACGCTTAACAAGAGTGCTTTTTTCACTGTAGCCAAGTAACTTGCTGTTCATGGCCCTTTCTGTACTGGCATGTGGAGTGCCGCCCAGCCAGAGATAACAAAAAACTATAAACCAAGTATGATTTTTCATATTTGTTTCCCCTTATCTTGTCATGTTATTTATCAACAACTTGTCAATAAAACATTAATTCACATGCCAGTACACTGTGCATAACAGTAACAGTTATCAGTCTTTGGTTGAAGTATGTTACCAGGTGATGTCAGTAAACCTTGAGGTGGTACACACCTCTATCCTGCCTTCACGCACTATTCTGCTGAAGACTACTAGCACACTAAATCCAAACAAACCCAGCCCCTACTTCAGCTTAATAACCACTCGTTGTCAGCAAGCCATCACTTAACCCATTCCTAAAGAGCTCTTCACATGTTCATGTAATTTTATTGAAACTGTTTGGGTGGTAACCACAATTACTCAATTTCTGCCTTGTAAAAAAACTCTAGAAAAAATAGAGAATAATCTTATTTGACATGCTTTAACATACAGTATACCCTGCAAAGCCCTGACATTCTGAATACTGCCTATAAACATGAAATTAGTCTCTAAGGAGTTAAGATAATACTGCACACTGATTTTGGGCATGGAGTTTTGTCAAAACTTTATCCATGATGTTAGCGATATCTGACAAAACCACAGATTTCAACCATATGTACAAATTATTACTAGATATAGTAAATAGTGTTACTCAAGAAGGTGATTAACTTTCTTGAAGTTTTCAAGAAGGTGACTTCGACGCTGCGTCAAAAGCTGGCGCTATGGGAGCAACCCCCAGGGGGCGTTGACTTTGAAACTCTATACCATCAAGCCAATTTGATTGGCTGGTGGCACTTGGTGCTCCGCCTATGCTGATGACTATGTGGGCATATAAGCCGGAGCCCAACATCACATCAACAGAATTTTCCTCTTTCAGGGCAGCATCTCGCGTGCTCTGTATCTCTAAACCAAAGTTTCGCTGTTGATCTGCAACTGGTCAGCAGGTATGAGTCCTACTCTTTTCCCTGCTGTGTTACAGCAGAAGAAGCTCCACCATGAAATCACTCCTGTGTTTTCAGTGTGTCTATACTGCACTTATAAAAGAGCAAATTTGAAGCAAACTAAAAGAGTATGCATGCTGAAACACATCTTTTTGAAGAAGGTCAAGAGTTTTGCTGTGTCTGACAGGCATGAGCACTGTCTTCTATGCTTGGGCCAATCTCTTGTGGGGTCTGATTGTGTTCATTGTGAATTCAGGACGCTGCACTCATGGCTTGCTTTCATTGAGAAAATGGAAGCCGGTCCTTATCCCTCCCGCTTCACTCTTTCTGTGTCTCCCGAGGGTGGGATTCAAATCATGGAAATTTTGAGGAGGATTTGTTGCCAGCACAAGATTTGTGCACCTCCAATGCTACGTATAAATTGTCTTCTCTCGTATGTTTCATCCGTAATGACCTTCGCTCTGAGATTTATGAGTATTGTTCGGTCATGTTTGCCATTGTGGATGAAGAGGGTGACTCTATATTGCTGGAGGCCTCTGTTGCAGAGACCTGGTCAAACGCAGTTGATGAGCAGGGTGTCAGCATTTCCCCTCGAGCGGTGGAAAACAGTGCTATATTTACTTCTATAGCTGCCAAAATGGTCCAAAAGCCACTGGTTTCCAGAGATGGTAGAGCTGCTAGATGCTTCCCCATGGGAAATTTCTTTGAGGACAGATCTGATCTTACAGGCTTAGGGCACAATCTGGCATCTGCAGCCATACATATGAAGACTTTGACACCAAACTACAGGCCAGGGCTCCCTCAAAGAGGTGGCTGTATACCTTAAAGTGTGCTAAAAGTACTGACAACCCCCTTTAGGGCTCCATTTGTCACCCTGTAGGCGTTCTCTCCTCCTCCCTTTGCATCAGATAAGTTTGCGCAAGTTTGTATAAGAGACTACAAACACTCTGTCCTATGAGGGCATTGAGCATGTACATTGACCAGACAAGTCAATTCAGGGTATCTAAACAAATATTTGTTTGCTTTGGAGGCTGCTCAAAGGGTTTGGCCATGTCCAAGCAAAGAATTTAAATTGTGGTTGAGGGGACTTGAAGAGCCATGTTCTATTTACTACAGTATCATAGCTTACTTGCATTGTCTACGGCTTTATATTGTCATTCAAAATAGGTGTTGGATAAAACATGAAATTAAAAGTGCTGTTTACCTTTCTAAAAGCAAGTATCAGTCAATCAATTGAAATGTTTAATTTAATTAATTGCATGACATTCCAATTAATTAATAGAATTAATCGCATACATTATTATTGGCTGAGAAAGGCCCCAAATAAAGGTAATTCATATAAATAATATATAATAATTCAAATGTTTATAAATATTATATGTAGGGCCTATAACAAATATATAATACAGATTTAAATTAATTTATAAATAAATTGCATTATTGTTGCAGATGAATAAAGAATTGATTAGACAATGCAAAAAGTGGCTTAAGAACTCAATATATTGATATTTTCTTATCATTTAACAAGTCTACAGTTGCAGCAAACTGTTTTGTATTGTGTTAATCAGTGTCCAGTTCTTACAGTTCTCGTTCTTGTGTTCCATCTGGGCTATTTTTAATTGTCAGTCAGTTTACTTGTGCATGTGTAACCGGTCCCGCTGGAGAGCGGGATTCGAACTGGCGTCAGCTGGCATGGGAGGTGGGTGTGCTAACAAGGAGGCTAAAGGCTACAGCCTCTAGCGGCAGTTGCTAGTGCGCCTCTTGAGGCCAGGGGTTTAAGGTTTACCTCACATTTACCACGTACCAGCTGTCTCCCGTTAAACGTGCCTCAGACGGACAAGTTTGGAGCATCTCACTGGTATTGAGCATTAATAAACTGCATAATTTTAGGACGCTGTGTAAAATTAGAAATAGTGGAAACTTCGCATCTTAAGATTCTTGTATTCTGTTGTGCTTCGCCACACCTGTTCTGCTTCCTCAGTGAGCGGTTCTCATTTTGTGGCTGTGCTGCCACCTAATGACACCTCTCGTAAAAAACACATGTATTTCAAGCTTGAATTTCTTGTATGGTAGGAAAATTGGTACTTCTACTACGGAATATACATACACATCAGAGGGCATGATTAATTGCATTAATTGTTTTAATAGGTTATTTGTTTTTAATGAATCACATTTAATTAGCGCATTACATTAACAGACCTAGTTTAAACGTATAACATTATATCAACATGAAAATAGCATGTCATGACTCTGTTTCTGCTGGTGAATATAAGTGATCTCAGGCAAACAGGTAACCTCAAACCATTAGATTCATCATCACAGAAAACCAGTGCCGAAACACAACTGTCCCTCAGCAAGTTTAATTTTAAGTGCAATTTTAGGTTTCAACCACAGATGTCGCTAGAGAGCCCAACGTTTTGTAGTTCAGCTTTCGATTAAATCGGTCTAACCACATAACTAAACAGGCCATAGAATATTATTAAATATATCAAATGTTAGATAAGAAATAAAGATTTTGCCCCCACATTTTAAATATCTAGGGCACTTTTTGTAATTTACAGTGGCATTTTATTTCAGAACCTTGTTTGGAGAAATTCTAATAAGGTTTACTGTATATAAAATAATAGAAGTCAATATTAAGTCCTCATTTAGAAGTACTTAGAAAGCAGTGTGTGTGTGTGTGTGTGTGTGTGTGTGTGTGTGTATGTGTGTGTGTGTGTGTGTGTGTGTGTGTGTGTTGGGGAATGTGGAAGAAATCTGTCTGCACTTGTTCACCTGCACTTGTTCAGCTCAAATGAGGAAATAAATTAAACTAAGCTAAACAGAGTTTCTTTATATTTAAAAGGGAAATTAATTACTGTTAGTTTATCTAAGCTGGGTTTATCTTGACAGTGGGAGTTGTGTGTGTGTATCCGGTTTGTGCTGACTCTTCCATCTAGTGCTGTGTGTGCTGTCCCAGTAGGAAGGGGGCGTGAGTGTTACTGTGTGTGTATATATGTGAAGTGTTTTCTCTGTACATGCTTCAGCGCTTCGAGAGGAGGTCTATCAGCATATAGTCTGTTGGGGCTCGGGCAAAACATTTTACATTCAGGCAAGGTCCAAAAAACAATGTCATATGTGTGTTTGTTTGAAGGATAAAAATCCAGTCCACAGAGGGTGTTCCAAGTTTTGTTCCTTGGAAAAACTTGTGTCTGTGTTTGATTCCCAATGTAGGTATCACAAAAACAGAGCTATTCAACTAGCAATAAACGTCTTATTTTTCTGAATGATAACACATCTTTAAAGGTGATAACACACACAAAGATAACTTTTCTTCTGTCTGCACATAATAACAGTCCCACCAAAGTTTGCCGGAAAAGGAGTTTTATGGCTCACAGAAGAGACTATTTAAAAGCAGAGAGGATTATAGCTGAGCTGCATTTAATCTCTGCTGGTTTTGTCGTGATTCACTTGTTCCACTCTAAAAATGTCCAGTCTCTATCATGTGTCTTTCTGTTTCTTGTGTCTGTTTTCTGCATCCTATAGAAATAGGCAAATGTTGTTGCATGGATCTTTAACTTATTCTTTCTCAGGTTGACAAATATTGCCAACTAATCTGTAATCATGCTCAATACACGACCCTTATATAGTATTAATGTACAAAAGCAACATATGGATGAGTCCAACATTTGAGACCACAAGTGAAAATGCTTCTATTTAGCATTTTTCTCATTTAACATTTTTTTTTTTTATTACAAATTATTAGGATAACAATTTGAGTGAAAAGTTGGATTGAATAGCTTAATTTCTATTTATATATTTATTTTATATACAATTATAGAATTTCTTAGTATTTAGTCCCTTTTTACTTTAGTATATGAACATGAACCCCACAAGTTTGTGCAAAACCTGATGATCATGTTATGCCAGCATGATTTTATAATGCTCTAAAGAGCATATTGTGTGATTCCATGTGTATTAAATGCATTTGTGTCTATTACTACAGTGTTTCACAGAGGTTTAGAGAGTACAGGCATTTTAAGTTTTGCACAGGTTCAGTCTGTGGTTCATTTTTCAAGACATGACCTATGCCAAACAACCACAAATCATGCAACAGTCTCTCGTAAATAGCTGAACACAATGTTAAATTCCCACTAAATCACCTGCAAACTGTCCACCTGCATTCAAAGATGTCTGAAAATCTTTCTTTGCTGACTAAAAATCTTTGTTGAAAATCAATCGGTAGTGTCATCGTCATTCAAATGACATAAATTCACAAGAATGTTATGATGAAAACACAATTATATCAGTCTGCTGGGAAGTTTTTCCCTCAAAAAGTGGTCTACTCATTCCCAAGCTGTGGCTCCTATAGGATTCTAACTTATATACACTTCTCAACCCGCAAAGGAAGCTCTTGGAATCAGCTAGTTTTCTTAACTTCTCAATGATTCTAATACTTGTCCATGCTTGTGTTATTCTGAGGTTGCAACTAAAGCAGGTTGTAAGAACTCATATACTAGAATTAAAAATACTTGATATTCAGAAACATCAAATTTTTGGATACATACAGTATATTTTATATCCATACTCCTACCAGTAAATATTTCTCAGGATTAAGTTATTTTTGTACAGACACCTAGATGTTTTGGCAAAAAAAAGCAACTGAGCATCTGCACCATTAATATAGAGAAAAAAACTACAGGGCATAAAACAAATGACTTTTAATGACTATAATGTTTTGTAACAATATTGTGACAACATGCCCTTACAGTTGTCACACTATACCAACAGGGCAAGTTGTCTCAGTAGTAATCTTCTGTTTATTGACACAAACATCATTTGAAATTTAAAATACAATATAAAATTAAAAAGCCTCTCACAACATATATGTATTTAATATGAATTATAGGCTATTTAATACATTTTGCAGCACAATTTATAGTGTAAAACCATAATGAAGCACACTTCTATTTGCCTCAACTTGCAATTGCAATTTAATACACACACACACACACACACACACACACACACACACACACACACACACACACACTGCATTCAGAAAGTATTCACATTTTGTTATGTTGTAGCCTTATGCTAAAATGCTGTATATATATATATATATATATATATATATATATATATATATATATATATATATACATTTATACAAAGCTATCAATTTGCACTCCATACCCCATAATGACAAAGAAAAACTGAAATATCACACTGACATAAGTATTCAAACTCTTTGGTATGACACATGATATTTCGCTCAGGTGCATCCCATTTCTCTGGATCATCATTGAGATGTTTCTACATTTAGATTGGAGTCCACCTGTGGAAAATTCCATTAATTGGACATGATTTGGAAAGGCACACACCTATCTCTATAAGATATCACAGCTGGAAATGCATATCAGAGCAAAAACCACTGCTCATCACCTGCACAATACCATCTCAATGGTGAAGCATCAGGGACGTCACTAGGATTGGAAGACGGGGGGCTTAGCCCCCAGGGTATTTGTAACTTGCGTTTGCAAAATCTTTGCACTCACATCTAGAGCTACACTTATGTCAACAACCAGTCAAGAAACCAAGATGTTAACAAGTAAAACGTGACGGACAGAAACTCTTCTTCCATTTCTACTCTGTTAAAGAAAAGTTACTGTAATGTTGCTTTTAGACACATCAAAGCTGCATGGGGGAATTTACTTAGGCCAGACTTTGCTCCTGATGAGTTATTCTATAAGCAATGACTTAAATGCTATCTGTCTGCTCATGTAAATGTATGATAAAGTAATAGCATACTATATCTAATTCCTCTCTATATAAGATAAGTTGTCCACAGAATGCTAATATCTTGCTAAGTTAACCATTTCTTGTATTTTGCTTGTTCACTCTAGCTAGACTACAGTTTTCCATAGCAAACCAAAATATCCCCTTTCCTTTACCTCAAGAAAACGTAAAGGTAGGCAGGTAATTAAAAACAACTTACAATTTCACTCCTTTCACCATTAACGTGTGTATCGGTGTGTGTGTGGGCGGGAGCGTGCATAGCGAGTTCAACTTCAGACCAAACTAGAGTAATGACAAGACGACATGAATCCTTCAGTTACTTGCAGCGCTCCGGTCTGCAACGCTCTGAAAGCTGCCACAGTTCACACCAATGCAACGAGACGTTGCGGTGCATCATCTTGATAGCACAACGACTCTTTGTACTTCTGTCCAACTTCCGACTTTTCGGCTATTTTTTGTAGATGGATATATATCATTTTTTGCGTCTAATTCTAAATATGAATGAGGATATTGATAAATCGAATTGTTATTGTTGTTCTTATTATCATTTAGGGGGGCTTAGGAATATTTTGGGGTAGCTTCAGCCCCCCAAAATAGGCCTAACGACGTCCCTGTGAAGCATGGTGGTGGCAGCATCATGCTGTGGGGGTGTTTTTCAGCGGCAGTGACTGGGTGACTGGTCAGGGTGACAGAAAGCTGAACACAGAAAAATACAGAGATACAGCACTCATGATCCAAAATGGTGCTATTTTTGTAAAAAAAAAAAACGACTTTTGCGGCACATGGACATCGGAGCAACCGGTGTTCGTGTCTACCATTGTCAGACACTGCTCAAATATAGGATTCATGCAACAACCAAGCTGCATGATGACCTACAGGAGGCGCTATGTGTACTCGACTTGCTGCGGAGACCAGGCCTCCAGTCCTCGGCGTCGCCTGATGCCAGTGGCCGGGGGAGAGGACGTCGTAAGCGATGTGCGAGAAAGCGGAAGCGCGGCAAGAGGGCGGGGGTCCATGCTAGGCTAAAAACAAACCCTAGCCGGCTGGCTCTCCCGTCTATCCTGCTCTCAAATGTTTGCTCCCTGGACAATAAACTGGACTACATCCGACTCCAGCAGGCTACGCAGCGTGAGTTTAGAGACTGCTGCGTCTTTGTTTTCACGGAGACGTGGCTCAGCGACAGTGTTCCGGACGCCACCATTCAGCTAGACGGGCTCACCTCGTGTCGCGCCGACAGAAATGCAGCTCTCTGCGGTAAGAGTGGTGGTGGCTTGTGTGTTTACATCAGCATGGAATGGTGCAAGAACTCTATGCTAGTCTCTAGCTACTGCTCATCGCTGGTGGAGCTTGTGACTGTTAGATGCAGACCTTTTTATTTACCATGGAAATTCACCACTGTTATCATAACCGGAGTTTACATTCCCCCCAGTGCTAACGCTAAGGAAGCGCTCTGTGAACTGTATGGAGCTATGAGTGAACTACAGAACGCTCACCCCGATGGATGCCGGAGATTTCAACCATGCAAATCTCAAGACAGTGCTCTCTAAATTCCATCAGTATGTGGACTTTGCAACGAGAGGGGCGAACCCGCTTGATCTTGTTTACACAAACATCCCAGGCACGTACCAGGTGGAGCCCCGCCCCCACCTTGGCTACTCAGACCACATCTCTCTTATGCTAATTACAGCATACAGACCGCTCGTCAGACGCACTAAACAGTTTCAGAAGCAGGTGAAAACCTGGCCAGCAGGAGCCATCTCTGCTCTTCAGGACTGTTTTGAGTGTACTGACTGGCACATGTTCAGGGAGGCTGCAACATATGGCGATTCTACCAACTTGGAGGAATACACAGCATCAGTGACCAGCTACATCGCAAGTGCATTGATGATGTCACCTTCTCCAAGACCATCACCACACGCTCAAACCAGAAGCCGTGGATGACTGCGGAGGTGCGCACGCTGCTGAGGACCAGAGACTCCGCCTTCAGAGCAGGCGACAAGGCAGCCCTTAGAACAGCGAGGGCCAAACTGTCCCAGGCCATCAGAGAGGCAAAGCGCGCACATGCCCAGAGAATCCATAGTCACTTCCAGGACAGCGGTGACATGCGGCGCATGTGGCAGGGCATCCAGGCATCACCAACTACAGGACAACATCAGTTGCCTGTGACAAAGATGCCTCCCTTCCAGATGCGCTGAACGACTTCTACGCTTGGTTTGAAATGCAGAACGACGTGGTGGTGAGGAAGACCACTCCTCCCAACGACCAGGTGCTCTGTCTTACCACAGCGGATTTGAGGAAAACTCTACATAGAGTCAACCCACGGAAGTCTGCTGGACCAGACAACATTCCTGGCAGAGTGCTCAGAGGATGTGCAGACCAGCTGGCAGATGTTCTTACCGACATCTTCAACATCTCTCTGAGCAGCGCCGTCGTTCCAACGTGCTTCAAGTCCACCACCATCGTCCCCATGCCAAAGAAGTCTTCAGTGTCCTGCCTCAACGACTACCGTCCCGTCACACTCACACCAATCATCATGAAGTGCTTCGAGAGGCTCGTTGTGAGGCACATTAAGACCCAGCTGCCCCCCTCACTAGACCCACTACAGTTTGCGTACCATCCAAACCATTCAACAGACGGCGCCATCGCCACCACCCTCCATCTGGCCCTCACTCACCTAGATAAAAAGGACTCATACGTTCCAATGCTGTTCATAGACTTCAGCTCAGCATTCAACACAATCATTCACCAGCACCTGATTGGAAAGCTAAACTTGCTGGCCTGGACACCTCCCTCTGCAACTGGATACTGGACTTCCTGACTGGGAGACCTCAGTCAGTCCGGATCGGGAACAGCATCTCCACCACCAACACACTGAGCACTGGGGCTCCCCAGGTCCCTCAACACCAACTCTATTACCAAGAAAGCCCAGCAGCGTCTCTACTTTCTTCGAAGGCTGAGGAAAGCACATCCTCACTACATTCTATAGAGGGACTATTGAGAGCATCCTGAGCAGCTGCATCACTGCCTGGTTTGGGCGCAAAGCCCTGCAGAGGATAGTGAGGACAGCTGAGAAGATCATCGGGGTCTCTCTTCCCTTCATCAAAGACATTTACAAAAAACACTGCATCCGTAAAGCCACCAGCATTGTGGATGACCCCACACCCCTCACACAAACTCTTCACCCTCCTGCCGTCTGGCAAGAGGTACCGAAGCATTCGGGCCCTCACGGCCAGACTGTGTAACAGCTTCTTCCCCCAAGCCATCAGACTCCTCAATACTCAGAGACTGCTTTGACACACACACACACACACACACACACACACACACACACACACACACACACGTGTCCTGAGTTGCACTTTAATTACTGTCACTTTATAACTGTCTGCTACCTCAATAACCACTATGTCCATAGAACACTATCTCATAGTATGTTATGTTTACATTTGGCATTTTTAGAAACTGTCATCTTTTTGCTCTACTGTGTACTGGTCAGCGCTGCACTGTCTCTCACTGTGCCTATTGTCCTGTTCATTGTTAGTATTTTATTGTACTGTCCCGTAATTTTTGCACACGTTTGCGCGTGCACTTTATATAGGTATTTTATATAGTTTGTGTAGTCTCATGTGGTTCTGTGTTTGTCCTATGTTGTTTTATTTAACACCATGGTACTGGAGGAATGTTGTCTCATTTCGCTGTGTACTGTACTAACTTTATATGTTCATGCTTGCCAACCCACAGGTTCATAACAGGTTGTGGTTCCAAAGATTTCAAACCAGACAATTACAGTACCTCTCAAAGTGAGAAACACTAGCAGCCATATGGCATGCCTTATACCTTGGTTATTACTTATACAATGATAATTTTCTCCTGAAGTAAAACAAATGAATGAAAACCAGGAAACTTTTCATTGAGGCATCTGTCAATGCAAAATGGCAATGATTGTACACTCTGTACTCTGTGGTATAACATTGGGGTTTTTTACCAAGTTTACACCACTTATTTTTCTTGTTTTGCTCATGTGCCAAAATAAAGTATTTAACAGAATGTTGCATATGTTGTATAGAAGCCATGTTGAAAGTTTTCAGTCACAGCATCCCGCTGAAAAAGTTTTGTTATCAAAACTGAGTTCACACTGTGGACGAGTGCCTAAAGCCTCCATCTGCTTAAGCACTTCAAGGTGTTTCTAAACCTTATGTGTGTGAAGAAATTATGTTTCTTATTACAGGCAGTCATCCATGTTTTTGCATTGTCTGAGAATGGTCAAAATCTTGGGAAACTGTAAGATTCTGTTCAGGACAATCAATAAAATATTAAACAAGAAACATGCAGTTGTTAGGAAGAATGTGTCTTTGTGTCTAGGAAGAATGAGATCAAGAACAGGCCAGGTCTCAGACCAACTTTTAAAATGGGTCTACCTCTTTGCAAGAAAATGTCTCTGGAAAGGAGGGATCGGGTTTCGCATGAGGGGATGGAAAATGTAAGACTTGCCTTTGCATAGTTTTAGAAAATGAGACATGAGGAAAGTTCCATTTACTGAGAATTGTGTCTGATATTCATTATAAAAATGTATTTACAAATGAGGAAATATTTAATAAAAAAAGGTCAATTTTTCTGTGAATGACCATTTATATTGTGACTGTTCATGCCCCAAAAATCATAACATATATGGTGCTTGTTTTGTCATTTCTGAACTTAACTTTTTGTCCTCTTATTTCAATAATTGGAGGTAAATAGATATTGAGATTTGGGGGTTGTCTAAAAGGAGCACACTCAAATAAAGCAAGATAGGGAACTCTAGTAATGTAGTGGGCAGGTGGAGACAGGCCATAAAACATGTGTGTGTGTGTGTGTGTGTGTGTGTGTGTGTGTGAGAGAGAGAGAGAGAGAGAGAGAGAGAGAGAGAGAGAGAGAGAGAGAGAGAAAAAAAACTTTAAGGATTCCAAGTTTAGCTTATGTCTTTGTGGATGTGGCAGTGTAGAGACAGTGTAGCCACGCATATCAGCCTCTTACAATACAGTAACTAAACTATACAAATGAACCTTATACAAGTGTCTTGGCATCAAAACTATCACAAACATGTACTGTATATTGAAATGTACAACACCAAAGGCTCACACTTCTCAGGCCATCAAGAATTCTTTCATTTACAGTTGCACTGACAAGTCCTCTTTTTAAGTATTTGTTATATTAGGGTTCCCTTGGGGTATGGAGAATAAAGATGAATGTTTGGGGATACTTAGGAATGTTGCCTGTTCAGCGTCTCAACATGTCTTGCTCATAGGAGGGGGAGGGCATATTCAATGTTGACTAGCCAATTTTATTTCTACCTATTACATTGGGGTCAAGATAGTTCATGATGTAAACACAGTCATGATGTTAAGCTAAAAATAGATACAGGCTTATTTTATGATGAGGGATCTTCAGCAGTGAGAACTTTTGTTGACATTTAAGAAGTTGAGATGATGATTATGCTTTTCTCATAAGCCTATTTCATCTTAATTTAAGGGTTTTTCTTGACTTTAGTTATATTATGACCCATAATTAGTATGCTGAAATGCCCCCTTATTATGCAGTTTTATATACAATGGGCTAGCCTCTATATACAGTGCTTAGCAAAACAATATTTAAAAATTTGACTCAGTTATTTTACTTTAAAAAAATACTTTATTCTAATTTTACTCAATAACAAATCCCAATAAATTGAATATAAAGATATATATATATATATATATATATATATATATATATATATATATATATTTAAAAGCACAAAATGAATAAATCTCCTTTAAAATATTACATTACAATATAAAATAAAAAGGAGCCCCATCATGCCTCATTCCTGAATGTTTCACATTTTCTCTTTTTGGTTTGTCAATGTGTTTAAAAAACGCTGCGCTCATGCGCGAGATGCTGAACAACAGTGAGATACTTCACAACAGTCAAAGATGTCCGTTTAGCCCATGTTTACATGGGAAAACAACAGAAAAACAGCGTGGTTCTATGCAAAAACGTACAATAGGGCTTGCCTACAAGTTTATTTAAAAGGCCAGTGGCATGTAAAAGGAGGATTGCACTAATGTCTTAACAAACAGACTTGATCAAGGGGACTACAGTGTTCTCCTATGTAGACAATTTACAAAGGTAAGACAGTTTCTGCATGCCCGTGAAACCTGTGATATTGGTTGAGTGTAAACTTATTGTGTATTGGATTTTAAATGGCAGGGCCTCAATATCAGCAGTTGTGGGAAACACTTAAAATATTTTCCATCTTTACTGAAATTAATGAAGTTTCTCTATAAAAAATGTGTAAAACAAGTTATTTAAAATATTGCCAATCATAAACTTTTTGGTTTCCAAAATCATGAAACCACAAAATGTAGTTATTGCTATTAGCCTATTTACCATCCAGCTGCATAAAGTTTAGCACCCGTGAGTAAATTAGGTTGTCTATCGTGTGTTATAACAATTTCAATGCGGCATCCCCTATCTTTTTATATAATTCATCATTCCATACCAAAAATAGTTGATATAGTCCAATCTGATTAACAATTAACAAAATGTACTCAACAGATGGCAAGGCAGAGCTCAGTATTGGAACTGTGATTGCGGATTGCTCACTAGATCTCCATCCCTTCCCATGATGATGTGGCAGGCTTGAGAAGTGACAGCATAGTTTTTGTGTTGGCAAACTTCAGAAAACTGGTGAGTCATAATCTTTCTCTCTTTCTCCTTACCTTCTCTTCTTTCACTCTCAAACCCCCACCCCCACACCTGTTTATTTATTTGTTTATTTTTTAAACAAGAAAGTGACATGTAGCATGCTGTGCATGTCAAACACAGAAACCAAACTCAACGTGTTTCTGATCCAACTTCTCAAACAAGAGTAACCACTGAGGGCTGGGGAGATCTATGTTACATGTATGAAAACTATGTTACATCTTTTATATGTAAAATATTTGCCATTTTGTTGTATATTTAAATATATTTTGCATATATGTATAAGCATGTTACATTTTATATCAGTGAAAATCACAAATGTATACTTATTTCATATGTGTTTACAGAACACGTCTTAACATACATCTTCTAAATCATTATCAAGATTTTAGATTCAAATTCATATATATATATATATATATATATATATATATATATATATATATATATAATGTGTATAAACTAAATTGTATATGTTAGGTCTTGGAATTAGTTTTTCACCATTGTTAATGGTCCCTCAGTGTGACTGAAATTTTAAGACCAAACATAGTAGATCATAGCTGATGCATAATTAAGCTGCATTCATAATAATCATACAAGAAATAGCTAAATGCATTTTAAACAGATTTAGATGGAGCATAGAATATCCCACCGCAGGATATGTAACCTTTTGACACTGTGGCAGGATGGATTGTGGAGCCGGGTCGTGATCCTACACACCCAGTCCCGTATTAGGCTAATCAAGTCTCCGAGAGGGATAAAGGCTGACTGCAGAGGATGGTGCCGGAGAGCGAGATCGTTTACAGACATGTCTGTCATATGTGTGTGTTGTGTCTTTTGTTTAAGTTTGCCATTAAAATATTATTTATATTGACAAGCTGGTTCTCACCACCTCCTTTCCATTGAACTACGTTACACTGGTGCCGACACCCAGGAAGGAGGAGGGATACACCGTAGTAGAGTTCTCGTCACTACCGTCCACCCTAACGGAGCAGCCACGGCCATCTGCCTGGGGACGAGGAGCCCAGCCGCCTGGAAGCGGAGGAATGGCCGCCGACCGTGAGGGGAGAAGGGGCTCCTAGCCGACCACCTGGAGCGGTCAGGGCCGCTGCCAGGGGCGGAGGAGTCCCCTTCCAGCCGTGGAAATGCGGTGGGGTCTGAGACCACTGACCGCGAGCGGGGAGGGGCTCGGAGACTGACTGCCTGGAGCGGAAGAACCACTGCCAGGGGCGGGTGAGACCCCTTCGCTCCCTGAGAACGCGGCGGGGCATTCCGTCCGCCAGGGGCTGGAGGACTGCCTTCGATCCGCCCGGAGAGGCGCGGCTGACGTCCGTTAGAGGGTGGAGAAGTGGCTGAGGAACAAGCTACGGCATATCGGAGAACTGGAGAGTAAGTTTTTTTTTCTCTCTCTCACTGCTGCTCTGCGTTGGCCTTTTCCCTCTCTTTTAATTTTTACAGTGTTTTTTGGGGGGTACTACACTGTTACAGGAAGTACCCCCCCATTTTTAATTATTTCTGTTTCCCTCCCCTTGTCCCCTCCCTTGTCCAGGTAGACGGGGATGACCTGCCGGCAGACGAGGCTTTGTGCGCTCATCTCCCTCAGACCCTTCTGTGTATCCTTTCTGGTATTTTCTGCAAGATATTTGATGACAGATTTCTTCATCCCATCTGCCTGATTGAGTTCAAAAGTATTGTAAATCACTTGATCGATCTCTGCAAAGCACTGGCAAAATTTGAGAGCTTTCACACCCCTAACCTGTTGTCTTCTGTTTATCTATGTTGCTGTGCAGGAGATGTTGTATGTAGAGCACCTGTCTGTGCCGTATGAAAAGCTGATAGGATGAGCATTATAGGTTTCAAATCACAGAAACAAAAGCATAAGAGAAGTTTGTTCACAGTGGCACACACACAAGAACTTTTGTTTTAGAGCTAAACAATGCAAGTTTTTGCATTAATACACAATTGACCTCACAGTGAATCTGAAAAAGTAGGTTGAGATTTCTTTTGATTATTTTGGTCTGTTTACCAAAATGTGAAACACTGCCCCCAGTGGCCAAAGCGGTAAGAGTTGTTGGGTAAACTGTTTGTATGTAATATACGTTTTCAAGGTGAAATGTCCACAGAGGGGCGAGTTGAAAAGCAAGTTGTGAAATTAGATGTACTGTACAGGCTGTAATACATTGAAGAGGAATGATATATAAACTGAATTCCCCAATCAAAACTCTAAAACTAACCATCAGTGGAGTAAAAATTTAATGTTAAAGCCGAGTTGCTCTAGTCACTGATTATGCAAACACAATTACTTCCAGGTTTCAACGTGGGATCTGAACCTGGGTCACCCACGCCGTTGAAGGGACGTGCTTCTAACTGTGCCACAGGGGAAAGAAAAAAATCACTGGAGCCATTGCAAAAATGTCTGATAGGATATGGCACTTGTATAAGATTTTATATAATGTGGCCGATCCTAGAGTATTCTCAAAACCAACATGCCAAATTTCCATGTTGTGTGAATGAGCTTCTCTTGTGCACTCATGAACGCACGATGGATGATAATTTTATTTTGGGTTATTTCTCACCAACCCTATCATACTCTTATGTTTTCGGAACACTTGGAATGTGATGCATGAGCAGCATGGACTACTTTTATAATACTTTTGGGCAGTGGCAGGCCACTCCACTCGCAATTGCCATTTTTGATCTCAAGCCTTAACAAGTACTGCCCAAAAATTTCTGTGCCACCACAGACTGACAGCTGGCCCCTGCCCGGCCACCCCTGTGAAAAACACCTGGCTCCGCCCCTGCTTTTGGGTCTTTTTTTAAGTCACTATATTAGTCACTACCAACTGACATTGTATTGAAAAGACAGACCAGGAAATTAATAAAATTGTTTTCCCCTTTTACACTGGCGACCAAAGTTTTGGAATAATGTACACATTTTATTTTTTCTTATGGAAAGAAATTGGTAATTGTATTCACCAAAGTGGCATTCAACTTAATACAATGTATAGTCAGGACATTAATAATGTGAAAAATTACTATTACAATTTAAAAAAAAAAACATTTCAGAACTTCTTAAACTACTTCTAAGAGTTCTCATCAAAAAATCCTCCACGTGCAGCAACGACAGCTTTGCAGATCCTTGACATTCCAGCTGTCAGTTTGTCCAGATACTCATGTGACATTTCACCCCACACTTCCTGTAGCACTTGCCATAGATGTCTTGTCAGCACGTCTCACGCACCTTACAGACTAGCTGATCCTACAAAAGCTCAATGGGGTTAAGATCCATAACACTCTTTTCCAATTATCTGTTGTCCAATGTCTGTGCTTCTTTGCCCAATCTAACCTTTTCTTTTTGTTTTTCTGTTTCAGAAGTTAAATTTCTTTGCAATTCTTCCCATAAGGCCTGCACCCCTGATTCTTCTCTTTACTTTTGTACATGAAACTGGAGTTGAGCGGGTAGAATTCAATGAAGCTGCCAGCTGAGGACATGTGAGGTGTCTATTTCTCAAACTAGAGACTCTGATGTACTTATCCTCTTGTTTAGTTGTACATCTGGACTTCCTCATCTCTTTCTGTCCTTGTTAGAGCCAGTTGTTCTTCGTCTTTGAAGACTGTAGTGTACACCTTTGTATGAAATCTTCAGTTTTTTTGGCAATTTCAAGCATTGTATAGCCTTCATTCCTCAAAACATTGATTGACTTACGAGATTCTAGAGAAAGTTCCTTCTATTGTCTTTTTTTCCATTTTTGACCTAATATTAACATTAAGACATGCCAGTCTATTGCGTACTGTGGCAATTAAAAACAAACACAAAGATAATGTTAAGCTTCATTGAATGAACCAAATAGCTTTAAACTGTGTTTGATATTTTTTGGGGCAGTGGTGGCTCTGGGTTACTGACCAGAAGGTCGGGGGTTCAAGCCCCAGCACCGCCAAGACACCACTGTGTGAGCCTTGAGCAAGGCCCTTGATCCTATCTGCTCCAGGGGTGCCGAATCATGGCTGACCCTGCACTCTGACCCCAGCTTAGCTGGGATATGTGAAAAATAAATAATTTCACTGTGTATATGCAGAAATGTATGTATAATATGTGACAATTGATCAATTTATTATATAATGGCAAGTGATTTTCTAGTACCAAATACCCATTTAGCATGATTCCTCAAGTATAAGTTGTTGGAGTGATGGCTGCTGGAAATGGAGCCTGTCTAGATTTGACAAAAAATTATTTTTTTCAAATAGTGATGTGCTGTTTTTTACATCAGTAATATCCTGACTATACTTTGTGATCAGCTGAATGCAACTTTGGTGAATTCCATACCTATTCCTACATTCCTAAATGGTACCAATTTCCTTCCGAAATAGTAACATCTGTACATTATTCCAAACTTGTGGCTGCCCGTGTATTTTCTGCATAAGAAAAGAAAGTCATGCAAGTTTGAAATTACATGATGGTGAGTAAATTATGACAGAATTTTCATGTTTAGGTGAACTTTTTTATTTTGGTGCATAAAAAAGTCTGATCTCAATGATACTTTCAATATAAAACAAAACAAATGTCTATGTAATTAGTAATATTAATCTTTATATAAGAACATTGTTCTCAAGCTGAGTAATAAAATAAAAATGCTGTTAAGTAGTTAGAACATACCAAATCACACACTGGTTTTCTCCCTACTATGCTTGATACATCTCTTTCTCAAAGGCTCCTCCTCTCCAACATATGTTGTTGGACAGAGCTGCATATCTTTCTCTGACCAACAGAAGGCGTTCAGAGTGATTTGAGTAAGTAATACTGGCATGTATTTGGTAGAAAGCCAGACTAATTTTACCACCCAAGGGACATTTTTATTTTGTGATTCCAAAAGTCTCCACAGAAATGTTCTGGTCCAGCACTGCATTCATACTGTTTATTTACATATACATATACACTTACACTTAATAATTTATCGGAAACTTTATCTAAAGCGACTTATATAAATATGGAAAAGCAAAAGTTATTTATCATACAGGACCCAACAGTATTAGCAGTAACACAATATCAGATTTCAAGAGTAAACAAGAGTTGCCCAAAAGCGTAGTTTTTCATAGACAGCAGAGAGAAAATGTTAACATAAAATACAAATAAGCAAATGCTCCTTTACCTTGCAAATTAGAAACAGGATATTATATATTCTATAATCCTAAACTGAGATGTGTGGTCCTAATTACTAATAATTGGTTCGGCAGGCATCTTTATAGACTTTTGGCCCACAGGGAACTATAGCAAGCCTGCTGTGATACATTTATTATAACCTCCAGACATTGCTTATTGAAAATCCCTTGTTTGGAACTTTCATGAGTAAAATGATTTAATCTGACAGAAGTATTCCTTTATCATGTGCGCAAATGTTATGAATGTCAAATGTCAACCTGATGTAATTTTGTAAATATGGCCTTCATGTAAGTTTTTCCAGTGAACTGTAAAATGGAAGATCTGCATGTTAAATGGGCTTCAGTCACAGTTACATGAAGTTTGATTGCAGATTCAGTGACAAAGTAGAATTATGCTGAAAGTCAAGAGCAAAAATGGACTGTTTTAACTACACAGTTTTCATTTTTTTTAACCAGTCTGGTGGTTCACTCAGATAAAGCTGCACAGTTGGTTAGACTCCAAAGGAAACTAGGATGTTTTTCCAATGGCAATGTTCACGCTCGTTATAACCTCGCAGCCTGAAACCATCTGGAATTATCACTGCACTTTAAAACACATTTGAGAGTTGAAATTCAGTTGAAACTCCTCTTGCAAGAAGATTGTCTGCAAAAAACATTTAACCTGAGAAATATCTTTGAAGACCTGGTAAACAGATGCAGACATAAAACAAAAAACACAAACTTTAAATCTATTTAATTTTTCTTGCTCACTTGCTGGCTTGCTTGGTTTAGAGAAATCCAGTCCGTGTAGTCAAGACTTTGTCCTAAAGGATAGGTTCATTTGTGATTTATGACACCCAGATCTCATTCTCACTAATTTTCTCCCTCTGTCTCTCCAAAGACTCCCAGAGACTCCTCCTCCACTCTTTCGTATTCTCTCTTTCTTCACTTCGTCCCTGAATTTTGTTCAGCAACACTGACTTGACTTAAACAATCACAAACAGTTCAAGAGCATTGGAAATACAAAGAAAACCAGATGCACTCACTCTGCGGTCCTCAGACATGTTAGGTTAGGTTGAAACAAAAAAAGTACAATAAATAAGACAGAAAACTACACATCAGTCTTCAGTCTCAGCCCTTGTACTGTTTCGTATATTCTGTGCAACATATTATCAAAGAAAAGGTTTGGAAATTTTTGTCAATTCTGGCCCATTTCAAGTTCCATGTTTCAGTGAAGCAGTATTTTAAGCAGATGAAGAGAGTGATATTTCAAAGGAGTTAACCTGACAGACAAATACAAAATGGGCTTGCAGCGCACTCTGGCCGCTCTCCTCGCAGTTCGCCTGGATTGGTACCAGAAACCAAACCTCTGAGAAAGTCTTTCCCCTCTGTGGGCGTGTGGGACAGACACATCCCTCTAAGCATTTTTTTTAAAGAGCTGCTTTGCCATTTTTTTCCCTTGTTTGGTTTAACAACCTCTCATTTTGGTCTTATATTTTAAGCAGAGTTTATTGAGCATGCACCAGTACCCAGAGAGAAGACAAGAAGTCCACAATGAAACTGCACCCTGTTACTTTCTCTGTCACACTCTTTGTGTCTATGTGTCTGAGAACTCTGTTAGCCATGTCTGCCATATAATTTAAGCCCTCATGGGTTAATTGTACAGTGTGCTTGTGCATGCCTTTGTTACTCAGTATCCTTCTTTTATGAATAAGACAGTTAGTTATCAAGTCATATAAAACCTAGGGAATGGCTTATTTTCCCCTGGCCAAACCACATTGACGTATCAGATTAACAGAACCATAAAAGCACATTAAATGCATATAAAAAATGTGTGCAAAAAGCTATCACCATACAACAAGTATGGACATACACAAACTTACAGATAACAGCAATATGAAAAGAAATACAAACACCTTAGCATGATGCAAATGTTTAGGATATTTAAAAAACATTTTTTAAAGCTGCTGTACTGTACTGCTGGATCCCGACTCCATTAAACACATTACATTTTCAAAAACCAGATAAAGAACTACACTACCCACAATCCTGAAGCACGATCCAATCTGAGTTCTGATATATGAATTTATTCAAATAGAAAACCGTTCTTTTAAATTGTAAAAAGAGTTCACAATATCACTGTTTTTACTGTATTTTGGATCAAATAAATGCAGCCTTGGTGAGCAGAAGAGAATTCTTTTAAAACTTTTAAGTAAAGTCTATATGTAAAGAAAATGTATAGTCATATTACTTTTATTAACTTAAAACTCCATTTTGATAATTAAGTCTCCTCGCATTCATTCTCTTTCTGTGAGATTCCTCAGAGATAGGCCCAGGGGAGGGGTCATTTGTCTCCTCAGGTGTGAATTACATCAATATTCATGATAATACACACCACCTCGCATATGACCTAACATTAAAAGTGTCTTACAAAAGTTAAATGCCTATATTGTTTTGTATGAATGAGTGATCAGGATGGTTTTCACATCATTTTGTAGCAAATACTCTAGGCTACAAGATCCAGTGACTTAAAATGTTGTTGTTTTTCAAAACCCATTCATAAACGTTATTTTCTCAAAACTACAAACATGTACACACATGTTGCTCACATATTATTGTAGCCCAGTTTGTGCTGAATACAGTGTTATCAGACTTTAGCCATTAATGTTTTTAAACAACTGAAAAAAGCACAAATGTCAAGGCATGCCAAAACTTCTCCTGGGCCCAAAACACCCTCAGACCACAGAGGGTTAAGTCTATTCTATTAATAATGATCATTAATGAGCATCTTTATAAGTTGTATTTTCCTAATATTAAGCTAATTATGGGATTCTAAAATGGCAGCCGCCATGAGGGTGCCCCTCCCCATGTAGAATAAAACAGCTTTTATAAGGTTACTGATATGATTCGAGTCCTCATATCATGTGAGTGGTCGTGATTTTATTCATATGTTTCAAAATTACAATAAAATGTGGTAACAGTGGTTATACAGTGGGGTTTTCCTCAATTCACACAAAAATACTATAGTTTTCAGGCTTGTCCAGCCTGATTGGCTACATATTCTGGAGTAAAAAAAAATATATAAAAAAATAAAAATAAAACCATGGCTCTCAAAGGTTATTGGCTCTTTTAACTTAAAGGCGGGACTTCTATTCCTGGCTGTATTGAACTTTGTGAGTTCTCCAATACATTTTTCTACAAGTGGTCCATCTCATCCCCATTATAATGCCTATGATGTAATGCTATGCATAGCAGCCGAATTGGTCAATTAACATTTTGTATTCCAAAGAAATCAAACTAACATTAAAATCTTTGTAAAGTGAATATTATTGCTACTATTATTATTGCTAATTACTTATTTTGATGCTGAAAAAATTGTTTGCACATTTCACTCCTGAAAATGGTTACCATGATGAAGAATATAAATTATTCTTAAGCCCACATCAGAATATATTATATTATATAATTATACAGATATAGGGGTTCAGAACAAACCCTAACCAGTATGTTTGAGGAAAGTCAAAATAATACTGCCTTGCTAGCATTGTAATAATTAAAATAATAATAATAAATTGAAGAGTGAAAGCGTTCACATTCTCATCCTTGCATTCTTCCTCTGGACAATGAATGCAAACCAAGTACAATGCATCAGACGTGGCAACACTAAATTTGTTCCACTAAAACACAGAGGAAGGAGTATGAGATGAAAACTTAAGGAAGGCTGTGGTCATCCCTGCACATTACAGTCCGTCCCATTCACCGCAATATAAAAAAGGGTTCACAAAAGTGTGAGTGGGTATACATGTGTGTGAGAGAGAAAGAAAAAGAGAGAGTGAACATATTGCCTGAGTTTGAGTGTAGGGAGGGTGAAGAGACTGCTGCACATTCTTTTCCATTGAAGTCACTATTCTCAAGTGCTCAGGGAGGCCAGTGCAGATGCAGGAATATGTCTGAGACCTGTGTGCAGCAGAACTGTTTGAAATAGCTCTAAAAATTGGGCTAGGTCTTCAAAAATAGTGTTGGGTTTTGAGGTGACAGGGTGATTGTCATAACTGACAGACTTTTTGATTCTATCAAAATTAATAATTATAAAAGTGTGTGGGTTGAATGTTATCAGTAAATTATGACATATATTTAATTTTAAGAAAAACATGAAACAGTTGTGTTGTTTGCCCTTTACAGCATCACAGACTCAATCTGTCTCCTCCTCTCATTCCTTCCTGCTATGAACTATAATCTTTAAAAGACAGGGATGGCAGATTTGGTCCATTATGCAGTAGGACTCTTGTGGGAGATCATTTATCAAGTGGGCTTATACTCTTCATCAAATCACCACTTTGCACTTAGTTCTGCCGCTGAAATCGGTCTGTGCTTACTAACCAGTGGCCGAAGCTGAAAGTGTTGTTTAACAAATGGGCAAGTGTGAGTTCCTGTTTCTGGGTGAAATGTCCAGAGTGGCACCAAAAGCGAGTTATCATTTTAGTTGTAAATGATGTGATATAGTCAACAGGAAAGCATATTATAATAACCATATGTCCTAACCACATCCCTAAACCAAATCGTCAGTGGAGCAAAATGTCATTTCTGAGCGAAAATGAAACCTTTGAATCACGCTCCCCATTGTTTATTTGTATGTGATTACTTCCTGGTTTTCACATGCAACACATTATCAGTAGCACTAGAATGAAATGTGTTCAAGCTTGAATTGCAAAATTCATGCAAAAATGTCTGTATGACGCTTGTCAGTAATTCGACAGAACGGGGTCGATTTTAGGGTAAATTAATATTTAGTAGCAACATGTCGATTTTAAATGTGACCGTGTTGAATTTTAAGGCATCATAGCATCCAGAAGGCTGTTCCTAAAGGTGGGCTGCATGATATCTTCTAAGATATCTTCTTGTTATCAAGTTTGCTAGTCTGTGTATGTTTGAATTTATGCTAATGTTTTAGCATAAATTCAATGATGATTGATCATTTCTCAAATCCATAATAGTTGATCCTAGTAACACTGCTTCTGTGTTTTCAAGAACTAAACCTAAGTCTTAGTCTTCATTTTTTCTAACAGATAAGGGTGTGTTTGAACTCACTGATGCTAGAAGATTTTAGCATCCTTCTGTTAAACAGGTTCTGAAAACTACCACATTCCCTGTTCTTATAGCAATATATTCCTTCACCTCAGTCACCTAAAACAGGTGGTTTGAGTCGCTCCCAACAACTGTGCTGTTTGAGACAGGTGTCTCTAATGGAATCTGAACACTCTTAGGCCATGGTTTGATTTAGCAGTTATTTTTGTGTAACTCCTTAAAAGAGAAATTCAGCCAAGTTCTGTTGCTGTGTTGCTGCATCCTGAGCCAGCACCTCTCCACTCCTCAAACATACAACTTGCCAGAGAGCACCGCTAAAAGTAATCTATGCTTCCTCTCCTCTATCCCTGCTCCCAGTTGCTGTCTCTATGCTCATGACAGATCTTTTCTGTTCACTTAAGCACAGCAGGTAGATCCATCTGCTCCCACAGCAGCTCTCCATGTCATCCACTTACATTTCAGAGGTTAGCAGCACTACACAGATCAAGCCTATCAAAACAGAGCTACAACAACTACATCCCAACTTCTGAAACGGCACTGCTGCACAGCCTGACCTACTATGCGATTCTGGCAATGTGAAAAAAGAGCACATCACTTAATACATGATGGTTGATCCAGTAAGCTGTTATAGAGTAATTCTCCTGTCAGTCTCCTAAAGTGTATGAGAGGAAATTATATTAGATAAAGCAGTATCTATAATAACATTTCCCTTGCTCTTTTAAAATGAATGTCCAATATACTAGAAATACTCTAAAGTCTGACCATGCAAAGCTCCCCACCAAGTTCAATCAGACCAAGGAAAATAAGCAGCAAAAATTGGTTATTCAGAAATCATGGTGGAATCTGTAATCTAAAACCATTACAACAATTTAAAGGAATAAGTCACAACCTAAATGTTCTGTTACAAATGACCTCAACATGTCTCTTTAACATACAGTATGGACGTACACATTTGCATACAGTTTCACTAACTTTAACTCATTATTCAGCAATTGAATATTGAATAGACAGACAAATATTCATAATTCGTCTGCTCTTAACGACACGTGTGAACTATGCTGGTATGTGGAGGTTAGCCAGACATACTACAGATAATTTACAAATAGAAGTCTTAAAAGCAACTTTTAAAAACAGGTTTAAATTTTAAGGGTCATAGAGAGGGTAGAGCTTGGTCATGAGAAAACTAAATTATGACTGTTTTTAGAAATTTCAATCAATATAAGTGGACTTCACACTGGATTCTTGCATGCCTCGTCGCCTACGTTATGACATAAGAACCAATGAGGTTTGAAGTTATTTGACTTGGGCTCTGTTAACATGAGTTGTTCAATGATTTGATTTGAGGGTGAGTAAATAATGACAGAAAAAGAAGGAAAAAAGAAAGAAACAACTTAGTTGAGAGCTCATGAGACCACAATACATGAACTGTACTACATTGTGCATCTAACTGGACTCAAGATATAACCGTTTCTTGAGACATAACAGTTTCTTATTGTGGAGTATTAATCAGATGTATATGTATTTGTTGTAGGTCATGGGCTGCAGTTTGTCTCTAGTTTTACTCTGACATTCTGCCTCTCTTCCTGTTCAGGATTTTCCAGATGCTTCGAGAGACATTCCCCTACATCTCTGTGCCAAGCAACACCCTCATGCTCTCTCTATTCCATGCACATACAAACTAATAAATTCTCCCACCATTCTATCTGCTCTGTTTCTGTCCTTTGCTCTGTCCTCTATCATACCTTCAGATTTGTCCTTCTTTCTCCCCCATTTCTGTTACTGTCATACTCTTTTTTACCCTCTTACATTTCTCACTCTTCCTCCATGTGCTTCGGCCTGCAGCAGTATTTATGAGTGCCTGTGTGGTGGCGTCAGGGGAATGATGAGGTTTCCAGACCCAGCGTTGAACTAATTTCCTCCGCTATGCTTAGACATCTCTTGCGAGAATGCTTAAGACTCAGACAGCTCTCTTGACTCTTTTAAACTCATAAAAACCAATACATAAAATGAATAAATTAAAGGGATTCTATTCTCCAACCCACAGACAGATTACATAAATGTTATGATGCCATATTTGACACACAAAAATTGACAGATGAATTTGAATAGAAAATGGAAAAGATTCGAAATGGTCACTCCAATAAGGACTTTTTCCATCAGGGTGAATAAATCAAACAAAATAAGGTAATGGAATGACAAGACTTTAACCTAAAAACAGTCATTCTTACGTGGAGAAACCATAATTACATCTGGTGCAGCTCAGCGTGTCTCCAACACAATTTAATAACATATGTTTACATTTAAAGGATAGTTCACCCAAAAATGAAATCACCCTCATGATATCCCAGGTGTGTATGACTTTCTTTCTTAACCAGGACACATTTTAAGAAAAATCAAAAAATATCTCAGCTCAGTAGGTCCTTAAAAGTGAATGGAGATTTCTCTTTGAAGCTCCAAAAATCACAGACAGTCAGCATAAACGCCATCAATACAACTCTAGCAGTAAAAATAATGTCTTCTAATGCAAAATGATCACTTTTGGTGCAAAAAAGATCAATATTTAAATACTTTTTAACTATAACTCATCACTTCTGGTAAGCTTCACGAGAGGGTGGAGTCCATGTCTCTCGTGTGATGTATTCATGTTGCCATGATACAGAGATAATCTCGGATTCAGGGACCGATTATTACCGATTTAGGCGCTCGGATGAGTGCGCCGGCTCATTCAAGGGCGAGTTTGACCTCTTATTCGGAGAAGGCAAAGGCAATGAGCTCTCGAGCGCAGCATCAGAGAGCGGGCTCGTCCAGTCTGACGCGGAATCCTCCGCTGGGCTGGGCATGGTCGCCAAGTCACAGGCAGATGGCCTGTGATGGACATGCTTTCCCAGGCCGCCACGAGCATCAGGCTGGAGTGGAACCCTCCGCTCTCCCCGAACCCTCGCGGCTCGATGATTGGTATCTGGGCTTATGGCGCCTCTCAAACCCAAGCCCCGCCCCAGTGCCTTTCTTCCCGGAGGAGCTGACAAGATCGTGGGAGGCACCTTTCATTGCCCGGTCACGATCTTTCGGCTCCCCCGCTCTCACTACCCTTGATGGCAGAGTGGCCAGGGGTTACTCGGCGATGCCCCCAGTGGATAAGGCGCTCGTGGTGCACCTATGCCCACTGAGCGCCGCCACCTCGAATGGGCGCCCGAAGCTCCCATCCGAGGCCTGTAGGCTTATGTCATTCCTGATGGCCAGGGCCTACTGTGTCGCTGGGCATGCCACCTCCGCCCTGCCACCTCCATGGCTCTCCTGCAGGTACACCAAGTCAAGGCCCTGAAAGAACTGCACGAGGGCTCACCCCCTGTTGGGAGCAGACGACACCCGTCTCATGGCTGCCTGCTAAGAAGAAGTCTTCTAAGCACCCCTGAGATGGGCGACCCAGGGATGAGAAGACCTGCTGTCCTGAAGCTGGTACACAGACCACTCCATCCCCAGTGGAGGGCCGGGAGGAGAATCGTTTGTTCCTGTTTAGCTGCGGCACCCAAACATTCAACTAATTTTTCCTCTTTCGCTTGGTCACATAACCAGTGTGTACGGCCGACCACCATCCACCATTTGTCTTTGGAAGGTCCAGCGCCCCAGTGGCAGTTCCCCCACGCACCAAACTGTGGCACAAACATGCTCAACCCAGATGGTTTCGATGGACCATGGGGACGAAGCACCTCCTCCCCCCTCATTGACCGATCCGCTGATGAGTATCAGGAGTCAGGTAAGTACTTTGATGTCTCTCGACTCAGCACTGCCACAGGGCTCAAACCCCGTAAATGTGGCCTCCCTGGCTCTGCCCCGCCGCAAGGTCCCACCTGCCGGTACATCCAATGAGATTGTTCCCTTGGTCCCCCTTGCTCGGAGTTTGGACACGTGGCTCACGCTCTCCAACCCATCGCGGTGTCAAACCCGTACCGTCCGACTCTCAGTGGCAGCCACTTCACCACGGTGAAGGGCAAGAATGCCATGACCTTACTTTGCAGAAATTGCTACACTTCTGCAGAAGTGTGCGATAGAGCCTGTCCCTCCAGCTGAAATTAAGATTGTACTTCATTGTACAGAAAACAGGCTGTGGGTTGCGGCCAACCTTAAACCTACGGGTACTGAACCGGACATTACACAGTCTCCCATTCAAGATGCTGATTCAGAAGCACATTCTAGCGAGCGTCCAACATCAAGATTGGTTCGTGGTGGTAGACCTGAATGACGCGTACTTCCACGTCTCGATTCTACCTCGACACAGACCCTTCCTGCAGTTTGCATTCGAGGGCCGTACCAATACAAAGTCCTCCCTTTCGGCCTGTCCTTGTCACCTCGCATCTGAACAAAAATCGCAGAGGCCACACTTGCCCCGTTAAGAGAAGTGGGCATTTGCATTCTCAAATACTTCGACGACTGGCTAATCATAGCTCACTCTTGAGACGCGTTGTGTGCGCACAGGGACCTAGTGCTCTCTCACCTCAGCCAACTAGGGCTTCGGGTCAACTGGGAAAAGAGCAAGCTCCTCTCAGTCCAGAGCATCTCTTCTTGGTCTGGAGTTGGACTCAGTCTCGATGACAGCGCGTTTCACAAACGAGCATGCCCAGTCGGTGCTGACCTCTTTGAAGGTTTTCACTGTTTTCACTATTTTCACTGAAAATATTTCAGAGGCTCCTGGGCTATATGGCATCCTCGGCGGTGGCCACACCGCTCGGGTTGATGCATATGAGACCGCTTCAGCAATGGCTACGGACTCGAGTCCCAAGATGGGCATGACATCGCGGGACACATCACATGGCTATCACGCCAAACAGTCTCCACCTTTTCAGCCCTTGGAACGACCTCGCATTTCTACGGGCAGGGGTTCCCCTAGTACAGGTCTTCAACCGATCGATGCCTCCACACGGGCTGGGGCGCCGTATGCAATGGGCATGCAGCCATCAGACCCTGGACGGGCCCCACGGCTGTGTTGGCAAATCAACTGCCTCGAATTGTTGGCAATACTGCTCGCCCTGAGGAGGTTCCGGCCGTTGATCCAGGGAGAGCACGTGCTGGTTCAAACAGACAACACAGCCTTGGTAGCATATTTCAACCACAAAGGTGGTTTACGCTCCCCTCGCATGTCACAACTCGCATGTCATGACTTAAATCGCTCAAGCCACTCATATCCTGGGTGACCTCAACACCGCAGCAGACGTGCCGTCATGGCAGTTCACCCGCAAGGGAGAGTGGAGACTCCCCCCTCAGGTGGTCCAGCTGATCTGAAGTTGATACGGGCAGGCACAGGTGGACCTGTTCGCCTCCCCTGAATCCTCCCATTGCCCACTCTGGTACGCACTGACCGAGGCACCCCTCGGTATAGACACGCTGGCACACAGCTGGCTGCCTGGGCTATGCAAGTATGCGTTCCTCCCAGTGAGCCTGGTTGCACAGACCCTGTGCAAAGTCAGGGAGGATGAGGAGCAGGTCATCCTAGTAGCACCCTACCGGCCCATCCATACTTGGTTCTTGGACCTCACGCTCCTCACATCAGCCCCTCCCTGGCAAATTCCCCTGAGGAAGGACCTTCTTTCTTAGGGGCGGGGCGCCATCTGGCACCCTTGACCAGACCTCTGGAGCCTCCATGTCTGGCCCCTGGACGGGACGTGGAAGACCTCAGTGGCCTACCACCTGCCGTGGTAGACACCATCACTCAGGCCAGGGCCCCCTCTATTAGGCGTCTGTATGCCTTGAAGTGGTATCTGTTTGCTAAGTGGTGTTCTTCCCGATGCGAAGACCCCCAGAGATGCACTGTTGGCTCAGTGCTTTCCTTTCTGCAGGAGAGGTTGGAGGGATGGGACCTCAACCTTGAAGGTGTACATAGCTGCTATAGCAGCACACCTCGACACAGTGGATGGTAAGTCCTTAGGAAGCACGACCTAATCATCAGGTTCCTGAGAGGTGCCAGGAGGTTGAATCCCTCCAGGCCGCACCTCATTCCCTCGTGGGACCTCTCTGTAGTCCTGCAAGGCCTACGAGGGGCTCCCTTCGAGCCCTTTGAGTCAGCAGAGTTTAAGGCACTCTCCTAAAAGACTGCCCTCTTGACCTGCAAGCGTTCTCTGTCAGTGAAGCGTGCCGGGAGTTCGGTCCGGGCTACTCTCACGTGATCCTGAGGCCCTGACCGCGCTATGTGCCCAAGGTTCCCACAACCCCGTTTAGGGATCAGGTGGTGAACCTGCAAGCACTGCCCCAGCAGGAGGCAGATCCAACCTTAGCATTGCTGTGTCTGGTGCACGCTTTACGCATCTATTTAGATCGCTTGCAGAGCTTTAGGGTCTTACCAAGCCTAGCATGTGCCGCCCCTGCAGGGCTATGAGCCCATTCCACCAGGAGTGTGGCAGCCTCCTGGACTCTGACCAGTGGCGCCTCTCTAACAAACATTTGCAGAGCACACCTTTGCGAGATTCTATAATCTCTGGTTCGAGCCGGTTTTGTCCCATGTCTTAGCAGGAATGAACCGGTAACTCCGGGTCATCTGGCCGGGTATATCGCTTGCACATAGCACCTTTCACCTCCCTTGAGCTGAAGAAGTGTGTTCTTAATTCCCAGTAGCGTTCACAAATGTGTTCCCTGGTTGACTTCCTCATAGCCCTGTGGCAGTTGAGTTTTCGGAGAAACTCGCCGCCAGCTCAATACTTGTGCTAACTAAACCCCGTACTGGGACAGGTGCTACGCATGCTCTGGTTCTCCGTAGGTAACCCCTTGCGATGTATATTCCACTGAAAAACTTTTCCCTGTTGGCAAACTACATCTTCCTTGGGCAGAGGCCCCTCTGCCCCAGTCACCATGCTCTTAGAGCTTCCTCCCTCATTGGGTAGGACCTACCATGGGATTTCTCCACTTGACATAATTTTGATTAGACTCGGCAAGATCATGTGACATATCACCACTTGAAATTGCATTTTTGGGTGAACTATCCCTTTAACACACAATTGGCACTTAAGCCGATCTTTTCTTGCCTTTCAATGTATGGAACTACAATATTTAGTTTTTTCATTATAATAAATATTATGAACAAAACATAATGGGACATAAAATAGTAATGACAATAATTTTCCATTGCGGAAACCACAGGGTTCCCACAGTCATGCAAATCAATTTGGTGATGGGCAAGGGTGCATGGTTAACTGATTGGTCTGTATGGTGTTTTACTTTGTTTTTATATATTGTGTATATAGTGCATATATAATAAATGTTGTTTTTAAATGTCTTTATTGTTCTGTGATGTCAGACAATACATTTTTGTTTTAATGTGAGATAGTTTAGGTTATATTATTGTTTATTATTTATTATTTTTATTTAAGTCTGTAAGGGAAAGGACAAGTCATTGTGTATGTGTATGCACCACAAGTCCAAGACAAATTTCCCTGCAGGGCCCATAAATTGTATTTAATTTAATTTCATTTCATTAATGGAAAACCTGGAAATTCAGGGAATTTTAATCATTTCCTGGCCTGGAAATGTAATTGGATATTGATAAAATCTTAATAGGTAGATGGAAAATTCACCAAAATGTCTACTCTAAAATGGAAATGCTAGGAAATGCTCTTTTCAAGTGCAATCTCTACATTTACATTTTCATTTTCATTTTGTATCCGATGGGTTGAAAAGATACAACACAGGATACAAAACTATTTTTGGGGAGTTTAATCTGATGGCTGATTGAAAAAAAAAAAAGAAAGAAAAAACAGCAGTTGATGACACATACGTATTAAAAAAATAATTATAATAAATCTCAACAAAATAAAACACGGAAAAATGGAAATGAAATACAAAAATGAAATATGCTAATTAAATATGGTAGTGACTAATATCTTAGTCCCTACCATAATTCATGTTTGAATATTCAAACATGGCATTAGCCTGCCCATAAGCTTCAGCATACATCACCTTGTTACATGCTTACATCATTCAAATAATTTTATGCATTTAAAACTTAAAGTAGTTTATGCATTTAACACTTCAAGCATTTTATGCATTTAACACTTAAATAATGTTATGCATTTAACACTTAAAGCATTTTATGCATTTTTAACCAGGGTTTAAGGACATAAGGATTTAAACTGTATAACAGTTTAGAACAATTAAATTTTCATTACACATGTTCACTTAATTGGAAAACACTCTGGGCTATAAATTATTAAAAAAGATTTGATTAATTCTAAATATTAAATAAGATATTATTCATTCAAAATTTACAGTCCTCGCATGTGCACAAAACGTACTCAAACTACGCACACATGCGATCCATATACATCCTAAGAATTCTCAACCGATGAACAAAACTGGGAGCTCTCTTTGCAATACGTTCTCATAATTCTAACCAGCACACATGCGCAACATGAGAGAGTACTTGATCGCAAAACTCCAGTTCTTAAAGGTGCCATGTCCAATTTATGTTTAGAGTTAATTTAAATTACATTTCTCCACTTGGCTACATTTATATAGCAGATGCTTTTAAAAAAATGTCTATTTGCACCCCAGTGTAAATAGCACCTGCCACACAGGGCAGCTATTTGCATCCTAATAGGCCTGTGGAACCAGAAAAATATACAACAAATGAACCAATAGATGTTGCTGCAGTGGCTTGGGGTGTAAATTTGGTGTGTGATAGTGTATTGTTGTCCTAGCGAACGCAGTTCGAATCTGCGTTTTGTCCCAGACTTTTTCACATCTGATTTCCAGTTTCCACTCTTATTATTATATTCTATATTTCCTTTATACTTTTTAAAATAATAGATAAAAAATTATTTGGTCACGTTGAATGTCTAGAGTGCAGAGAAGAGTTTGATCCGGAGGCCGGGTCTTTCGATCGCACTCGTTCCTGTGTGAAACCATAGTTACTATAGTAAAACCAAGGTTATTTTATCTAAGGTAAGGTTAAGGTTAGGTTTAGGAGTAGAGGTTAATGTAGTGTGTCTGTGGGACTCTAAATAAACACAATATACACACAGCAGTAATGCCCATACTGTGTGTTAGTGTTTAAATATGGGTGCAAATAGTATCTGACACTATGCAGTGTGGTGTATATGTGGTGTATATATCTATATAGACATCCTTATTCAGTCCTGGAAAGTCATTGATCAGAAGATATGGGAACCCTGAAAATAGTAATTATAATACAGTTATTATCACATTATAAACAGATGTCTGATCTTCTTGAAGTCTTGCACCAGCACATACTTTCATATACAGTACTACAGCTCTAATGGTACAACCCCAAGCTCAGCAGGGAGGGATTTGAAGGGGAAAATCTACAGCCTCCTCAAAGTGAATGAAATAACTATTTATTATAGACCTCTGAATCACAGCAGATGTTTAGACTTGTGGTCCTATTTAAAAAAGGAAAGAGTCTGAGAGAAGAGACACATATAGAGATAAACAAAGGAAAAAATAAGCACTTTTCAACTATGCACACTTTCGACACGACTTAACAACCTGGCAAATTCTGAAGCAGAATTTTCACGCTATTCATCATTATAAGACAAAAAGCTAGAGGAGGACATTGCTTTAACTCCTTGAAGTTTGCGATTTAGAAATAAAACAAGACTGGCATTAGGGACTGCATTAGCTGAAAAGTCATCTGCTGATTAAAAAAGAAAAGAAAGAAAAAGTATAATTACTGTCCGATTCAGATTTCGAAGGGAGGCTTTGCGCTTTCATGACTACATAGCCAACACCAATCATAACATCAGTGTGTTTCTGCCAGTTACTGCATGATAATAAAGCACACAAAATGTACAAGATTAAAAAAGGAGTGTGGAAAATTCATGCACCGTTTCTGCTGGTTATACTTGGAATTAATCTTAGCGCAAACATGACATTTAGTGCAGAATTCTGAGATATTTTAGTAGAGTAGGCTACTTGTATTATTCAGCTTTAGATGTAAGCTACGTCCTTCTCATCTGTCACTGCATGCATGTTGATTGCGGTGGTGTAGTCGGGGCCATATGCACGTATATGCCGTATGCTTACTTTTTTCCCAGGGCTGTTTGTGTACAACGACTTCTAAGGATAAATATTTGCGTATACAAGTTTCAATCTACTGTCAGTGTGATCAGTCTGAAAAATAAACCCATGTGGCATAAAAGAGCCAATAGTTGAAGAAACATGTTTAAAACTACATCTTCAGATTAGTTTTTCCTTTGACATAACTTAGTTTACAAACTTAAACAATCTTTTATCATCATCATCATCATCATCATCATCATCATTCAGTTCAGAATTTCTCAACATAACTTAAGAGAGAAACTGTTTACAAACCAAACAAGATTGACAACAGTAAACATGCTAGAAAAAAACAACAGTGTGGAACAATGTATTAGAGATGAAGCAGAAATTTTCTTTCTCAGATGTTTCTCTGGGCAGAGGTTTCCGATGATGAAAATGTCTGCCAATGTGACAGGAACTTGTGTCTGGGAGAGACACAAGTGCTGGAGAAAGCCACATCTGTCAGGAGTATATCACTCACACTTTCATGACATAAACACAAAACCCAATGATTCATTAATAATGATTATCTGCCCCCCTTAAAGCTTTTAAACGCTTTTCAATATCCTGCTATCTTATCAATTCAGCTAATTTGAGTTTTTAAGTGTTTATGAAGTGTATTCCAAAATTCATAGCCCTTCACTGTCTATAATTTCTCTTCAGTAGGTTGTGTCATGAGTTCCATTTGCCATGTGCGTATTGTCTGAAGTCTAGGAAGAATTCAGTCATATTTTCCATTCGGTTTCTTTCAGTTTTCTCTCTTCCTGGCTAGGGGTGAAGGAGTGGATTGAACTTAGAATAGGAATCTGTAAGGGAGTGTGTCTAAGAAGACAGACCTTCTTAGATTAATGAGAATAATATGGAATATAAAGAGAGAGTGAATGTAAGGCAGCTATGTTGTGATCTGTTTTGATGTACCATCTCTCATCAGACATCAGTTCAAATGTGTTTATCTTTATCTGTGGCACTACTGATTGATTTGATACTGACTGATTGCTCGAGCAGCCTCGGAGACACGGGTTCTGGCCCCATAGAAACCAGGAAGTAATTGCATTTATATGAATAATGGTGAGCGTGATTCTGAAGTTGGTTTTTCACTCTAAAATTAAAATTGACCTCCACTGACAGTTAGGTTTAGGGTTGGGGTTTGGGCAAGGGGTAAAGTTAATAAAATATATCTTCCTGTTGACTGCATTACATAATTTACTAAATAAAAACAACTCGCTTTTGGCACCACCCTGTGGACATTTCACCCAGAAACTGGAGCTCACACGCACCCATATGTTCAACTACAACACTTCCCTCTAAGGCCACTGGGGGGTAGTGGTTCGAAATTTGGTAAGAAAAGACAGATTTCAGCAGCAGAACTTTTGACCTGTTGTCATTGAATTCAATGTCTGATCAGTCTGTTTTAAATTTTATCAAATATTCTAGTTATGGGTTGTTCTAAACACATAACTTGAAGTATTAAACTTCTCCAAATAATTGATATTACACTGCCAGTAGTGTACACTAACTATACATTTAAGTTGACTTCTGTTGACTTTATAAAATAGTTCAAAATATAACCGACAGAGATGACATGGTTGAAAATATTTGCATACTGAATTTCAATGAGTCTTCTTTAGCATGTTTGTTTGCATACTGAATTGTGATTTGTTTCTTTTTCAAGCATCTTTAAACAAACAATCACTTTTACACTGCAATAGTTCTCTTCTGTTGTGTGTTGACACTCATAGAACAGATTGATTTGAAAGTTCTGCTGCTGAATTCGGTCTGTGCTTACCGAATTCCAAACCACTGCCCCAGTAACTGAAGCTTGTAGTGTTGTTGACCATTTTTTGTGTGAAAATCCATAGTGGTGCAAAAAGCAAGTCTTTGTAGTTGTAAATTATGTAATATAGTCAACAAGACTGCCTATTTTATTAACCCAACACCCTAACCCAAACCACAACTCTAAACCTTACTGTCAGTGAAGGAAAAAAGTCATCTTAGACTTAAAATGCAACCTCTGAATCGCGCTCAGGATAGTTTATGAGAATGCAATTCTTCTTGGTTTCCATGGGACAGGAACCAATGTCTCAAAGGTTGCACACACAACATGCTATCAGTAGCAACACAGGAAAAGGTCAACACATTTTAACTGATGGGATGCCGCTTGTCAATATTTCGACAGAGTAGGGTGGATTTCAGTGTACATGAACATTCGGAAGCAGTATGTCGATTTCCTGTGTAATCATGTTAAGATTTAAATCTAAACTTATCTAAAGTCTCAATATTATTCTTTAGGTGTCTTCACGGCACTAGTGTTTACAGCAGAAAATGTCAATCTAGTTCATATATAGGACTCTAAGAACGTACTAATAATCTTAAATAAAAAAAAAAATAATACAAATATTGGTAACAAATGGTAAATGTTTACATTTCACCATGACCATTTTGAAAGTTTGAAGAACTGCTCTCAAAATTTCTTTACAACTTCACTACCTTTATGGGGCAGTCCAAGATTGGGTAGGGTCAGAGAAGGGCCGTGCACATGAACATTGAAGTCTGTTTCCCCTCCTCCTACTCACGCCTTTATTTTCACATTTCCTCTGCTGGTGACGTGGTTTGAGAGGAGAGCACACTTTTGAGAGGAGAGCACACTGAAATTAATATTAGGTCAGTGTTAATCTGGGGCAAGTTAAGAACTTAATTCATACTGCATTACATTAACCGTCAACCTTGAGCCAGTTCTACAAAAATAAAGAGAAGATTCTCAAAATCTCAGATTAGAATTTAACAGTAGAGCAAGAGCCATAAGTGTATCTCTGTCCTACCAAAATTCCATCCCTTACACTGAGACAGTAAAATACTGGCCTGTAAGATTAAATGAAGGGGCTGAGGGATAGAGTTGGACAAAGAGTCAGTCTAAAGACAGAGGTAGAGAAAGCCATGTGATTAGAAAATGACTACATCTCACAAAGATTCAAGCTTTCTAAAGTGCAAGACTGCCATGCAATTGGAAGAAGTCCTTCCACTCTGTAGTTATGTTAATCTTTTACTGCACCATGTGCAGCTTCAAATTAATTGCAAAGAATATTTTAAAGCAACTGTGAAGCAAATGATCTCATGGTGGCAGCATGAAGACACTTGGTGAAGAGGATGGTTTGCCCTCAGGTGTTTATGTGTCTTCAGTGTTATCTGTTATGAAGGAGATTCAAAGTTGTTCACGGATGTATGTAAAACAGTGAAACAGTTATACACTGGAATCAAATTATTGACTTATAATGTTCATTAGTGATTGTTATTTGTTAGTTGAGTTTCAGACCAGATAAAAAATGGACCTAATCAGTTGTAGGAACACAGCATGATCCAAATTATTTGCACTCCTAATAGAACCTTTTAAGCTCAAGCATCTAAACCAAAAGCAATCTGAATGCAAACTTTTTGGAATATGATCTCCCAGATTCCAAGCTGCATTGTGGCAGCATAACCTTTACCCTGTCTTAGCTCACAAGGGTGGCCTGAGGATACAAATCACTTCTTGAGGAGTGGAGGGGAGGAGAGTAGGAGGAGAAAAGAGTGAATGGGCGGATTGCGGTTAAATGGCTTTGTTGACATCCTTGAACAATATAAATACTGGTCTACTGGAAATGTAACATTATCTAATCTAAATGCTATACCTAAATTCAACATAGCATTGAACAGCACTTTGAAATTAAACATTGTCAATATATATATATATATATATATCTCAAGTCAAGTGGTTTTTATTATATCAAGTGGTCAAGTGGTCGTTCAACCATATACAGTTAGTACAGTATACAGTGAAACGAGACAATGTTCCCCCAGGACCATGGTGCTACATAAAACAACATAGGACAAACACAGAACCACATGAGACTACAGACTAAATAACATACCTATATAAAGTGCACGTGCAAACGTGTGCAAAAAGTATGGGACAGTACAATAAATTACAAAAAATTAACAGGACAATAGGCACAGTGTGAGACAGTGCAGCGCCGACCAGTACACAGTAGTGCAAAAAGATGACAGTTTCTAAAAATGCCAGATGTAAACATAACCTACTATGAGATAGTGTTCTATGGACATAGCAGTTATTGAGGTAACAGACTGTTATAAAGTGACAATAATTAAAGTGCAACTCAGGATATGTGTGTGTGCGTGTCAGTCCAGTCTCTGAGTATTGAGGAGTCTGATGGCTTGGGGGAAGAAGCTGTTACACAGTCTGGCCGTGAGGGCCCGAATGCTTTGGTACCTCTTGCCAGACGGCAGAAGGGTGAAGAGTTTGTGTGAGGGGTGTGTGGGGTCATCCACAATGCTGGTTGCTTTGTGGATGCAGTGTTTTTTGTAAATGTCTTTGATGAAGGGAAGAGAGACTCCGATGATCTTCTCAGCTGTCCTCACTATCCTCTGCAGGGCTTTGAGGTCCGAAACGGTGCAAGTCCCAAACCAGGCAGTGATGAAGCTGCTCAGGATGCTCTCAATAGTCGCTCTATAGAATGTAGTGAGGATGGGGGGTGGGAGATGTGCTTTCCTCAGCCTTCAAAGAAAGTAGAGACGCTGCTGGGCTTTCTTGGTAATAGAGCTGGTGTTGAGGGACCAGGTGAGGCTCTCCGCTAGGTGAACACCAAGGAATTTGGTGCTCTTGACGATCTCCACAGAGGAGCCGTCGATGTTCAGCGGAGAGTGGTCACTCTGTGCTCTCCTAAAGTCAACAACCATCTCTTTTGTTTTGTCTACATTCAGAGACAGGTTGTTGGCTCTACACCAGTCTGTTAGCCGCTGCACCTCCTCTCTGTATGCTGACTCGTCATTCTTGCTGATGAGACCCACCACGGTTGTGTCATCGGCGAACTTAATGATGTGGTTCGAGGTGTGCATTGCTGCACAGTTGTGAGTCAGCAGAGTGAACAGCAGTGGACTGAGCACACAGCCCTGGGGGGCCCCAGTGCTCAGTGTGGTGGTGGTGGAGATTCTGGACTGACTGAGGTCTACCAGTCAGAAAGTCCAGGATCCAGTTGCAGAGGGAGGTGTCCAGGCCCAGCAGGTTCAGTTTTCCAATCAGGTACTGAAGAATTATTGTGTTGAATGCTGAGCTGAAGTCTATGAACAGCATTCGAACGTATGAGTCCTTTTTATCTAGGTGGGTGAGGGCCAGATGGAGGGTGGTGGAGATGGTGTCATCTGTTGAACGGTTTGGACGATTTGCAAACTGCAGTGGGTCTGGTGAGGGGGGCAGCTGGGTCATAATGTGCCTCATGACGAGCCTCTCGAAGCACTTCATGATGATGGGTGTGAGTGCGACGGGACGGTATTCGTCGATGCAGGACACTGAAGACTTCTTTGGCATGGGGACGATGGTGGTGGACTTGAAGCACGTTGGAATGATGGCGCTGCTCAGAGAGATGTTGAAAATGTCGGTAAGAACATCTGCCAGCTGGTCTGCACATCCTCTGAGCACTCTGCCAGGAATGTTTTCTGGTCCAGCAGCCTTCCGTGGGTTGACTCTACGTAGAGTTTTCCTCACATCAGCCGTGGTGATACAGAGCACCTGGTCGTTGGGAAGAGGGGTGGTCTTCCTCGCCACCATGTCGTTGTATGCTTCAAACCAAGCGTAGAAGTCGTTCAGCGCATCTGGAAGGGAGGCATCTTTGTCACAGGCAACTGATATTGTCCTGTAGTTGGTGATGGCCTGGATGCCCTGCCACATGCGCCGGGTGTCGCCGCTGTCCTGGAAGTGACTGTGGATTCTCTGGGCATGTATATGCTTTGCCTCTCTGATGGCCCGGGAGAGTTTGGCCCTCGCTGTTCTTAGGGCAGCCTTGTCGCCTGCTCTGAAGGCGGAGTCTCGGGTCCTTAGCAGCGCACACACCTCCGCAGTCATCCACGGCTTCTGGTTGGAGCGTGTGGTGATGGTCTTGGAGAAGGTGACATCATCAGTGCACTTGCTGATGTAGCTGGTCACTGATGCTGTGTATTCCTCCAAGTTGGTAGAGTCGCCATATGTTGCAGCTTCCCTTAACATGTACCAGTCCTTAAACTCAAAACAGTCCTATAGAGCAGAGATGGCTGCTGGCCAGGTTTTCACCTGCTTCTGGAGCGGATTTGTGCGTCTGACGAGCGGTCTGTATGCTGGAATTAGCATAACAGAGATGTGGTCTGGGTAGCCGAGTTGGGGCGTGCTCCGCCCGGTACGCGCCTGGGATGTTTGTGTAAACAAGATAAAGCATGTTCGCCCCGCTTTCGCTTCCTCTCACACTGCTTATGACGTCCCCTCCCCCGGGCACTGGCATCAGGCGACGCCGAGGACCGGAGCAACTCCTGCAGATCATCATGCAGCTTGGTTGTTGCATGAATCTTATATTTTAACAGTGTCTGACGATGGTAGTCTCGAACACCGGTTGCTCCGATGTCCATGTTCCGTAAAAGTTGGGCTAAGTGACAAAAATAGCACCATTTTGGATCTGGAGAGGCCGCTGCGTGCTATATTGTCCTTTATGTCTGTGCCAAGTTCAAACTTGATCAAACTTATTTGTGAGTGTGCAGCATTTTAAGACTAACTTGGTAAAGCAGGGATTCTCTAATGCTTTAGACTGGGGTTGAACCTTTTGCAGACAGAAGCTGGACACCTTTCAGGAAAGCATTAGTCAGCCTACTTTTGCACTGCATCACCAGAAGATATGTCTGGTTATGGAGTAAAAAGTATTCCATATGCCTCCTTTATACAGTATTATTGTGTATTATACGCTAAACTATAAACTGTCAGGTTCCTTATGAATATAGAATGTACAGGTGAAAACAATTAAATAATCAACTCAAGTCAAGTCAAAAATGTTATTTAATATGACTGAATCAAGCTCTCTATTAGGTTGCACATGCAAAAACAAATTGTACCAATATTTATACCATGATCAATGGAAACATGTAAATGCTTCACGCTGCAACCCCCAATGTTCAAGACAAATCTATGCCCTTGTTTGCAACACTGAAAATCATAATAAGTTGACTCTACTTGATTGAGTAAACTCATTCCCTCAATTGAAATTGAGTAAGGTGTCTCCGAAACTTGTGTAATTAAGTTCACTTAATTTAGTGTTCATATAGAAAGAACAGTAGCTATTTAAGTTATAACTAGATGCAAATAGACTTGCTATTTAAATGTTGTTATTTCAACGTAATAATTTAATTGAATGGACTCAAATATTGGTTGTACAATAAGCTTAAATAATAAGGATTATGACTGATTCTAGGTCAATCATTAACTACACCTATTTCCCCACACAAATGCATAGACACCCGTACTTAAATTGCACATGCACAAGAAGAACTGATATAGTGTTAACAGGGTCCAACTTGACCAAAAGGGACACAGATCACCCTAATGATGACAGCCTAAACAACTATTTGCAAAAAAACACAAATAATACTGCAAAAGAGCTAAAACTTATATGAATCCTTAATAACAAATTTTTAAAAGCCCCCATATGTTCCCTTCGACCAAGGAAACATGATTAAAAAGTTCAAAGCATTGTGGTTATTCCCAATAGCCTCAGCTATGTGCTCAATAGTTTGAGTTAAAACTCAAAATCCTAAATCTGTGGATTTGTAAGAAAATTAGTTTATGGAACTTAGATATTTGAGTTATGAGCCTGAAACTTGACATTTGAAGTCATTTAATTAAGACAAAACTTGATTTTACTCTAGTAATGACAACAGTAGGGTCTATAGTGAAGTAAATGAATCTTTTATGGATGTTTACATATTTTTACTGGAGAACCAGACAAATAAAACTCATTAAGTAATTTGTTTGTCATTGTGTAGAAATAGCAACTGCATGTTTCCTTTTTTATGGTGTACTGAATGCAGTGTCAATCTCATATTGTGAATTTGGCATTCAACTTACTCAAATGCTTAATGCATTAGACTCACAAATCCAAGTCATTGGATTTGAATGACAGAAAACATCTCTGCATTCATGAATCAAGTAGAAATTTCCTAAACAGCTGTGCAATCCCTGAAGTATTCTCTGCATACTTACAAGCTCGAACGAGGACTCTAAGGTAAACTTTTTGAGAGCAGACTTTAAGATCTATCAGAAGCATCATCATAGTGATGTATTGTACTTAAGGAACAGCAAAAGATGAGGTAAAGAGGAAAAAGATGAAAGAATAAAGAAAAGAATCAGCTCTGTTATGGACGGTCTCTCTCAGCGCTTCTTCCTCAGCAAGTAGAAACGTGTTTCATGTGTTCCATGGCTGTGCTTGTAAAAGAGAAAGGCTGAGGAATCTCCACTACCTTCCTGAGCACTATCCAAACACTTCTGCCATAACTCAACATAAAAATATCACTTCCTTCCACATTCTATGTAATGTTCAGAAAAATGGGACATAAGCGAAAAATTTCATGTTATTCTGTTTAAAATGTAATATGTTCCATTTAGAACATGTTAATCCATTGTGATACCCATTCAAATTTGTTTTTGTGACCCATTTTTTCTATGAACTGCAACATTAATACTGTTAATACAGTAGCAATATCATGTCTTAATGTCTGTCACATCAACAAATACCAGTGTTCTGGTGTTAAACACTATAAAACAAACACAAATGTTAAAGTGACCACACTTGATCAAATACACAAAGATAATGCTCAGATATACCTGTATATAATTGTGCTATACTGTACCACCTTGGAGAATTAAAGCATTTATAATGTTAGCTGCCTCTGGCTTACTGACTTAACCAGTCAGTTATCTCAAGTCCTAATTTTACCCTGAACTGAGTGAGTTCCATGCTCACAGTTAGAGGTGTAATGACTCCTCCTGTGCTGTTTTCCTCCTATTTAGACACCTCTTAAATGGCCCATTATAGCAGAGAAACATGGTCTTTCAGCTCATGAGGGGGATGTGGCAGGGTGGATTCTACACACCCGGTCCCTAATCAGGCTAATCAAGCCTCCGAGAGGGATAAAGGCCGACTGCGGAGGATGGTGCAGGTGATGATAAACTTAAAGTTATAGTACACCCCAAAATGAAAACTCTCTCATCATTTACTCACCCTCATGCCATCCCAGATGTGTATGAATTTCTTTCTTTTACAGAACATAAACAAAGATTTTTAGAAGAAGGTTTCAGCTCTGTAGGTCCAGGTAAGTAAATGGAGACCAAAACTTTGAAGCTCCAAAATGTACATAAAGCAGCATAAAAGTAATCCATATCACTCCACTGGTTAAATCTATATCTTCAGAAGCGATATGATAGATGTGGTTGAGAAATGGATCAATATTAAAAGTCCTTTTTTTTTTTTTTTTTTAATAAATTGACCTCCCATCCCAGTAGTTGTCAATATGCATGAAGAATTAGTGGTGGTGATTTTGATTATTTTTAGTGACTCGATTCTTTTGATTCACCGAAAAGATTTGTTCAGATTAGTTCACTGACCAGATCTTCAAGTTACGTCTTTGCACCTGCAGATGGTGCAAAATGACGGTCTTTAAAATAAATGCATTGAATCGAAAGCAGTCAACATGACTAATTATCCTTTATTAAAATTCTATTAAGAGACTTCAGGACTACAGAGTGTTCAAGAAGTCTTTCCCCACAAATGACAACAATGCATATGTATCATACAGTGAACTGATGAGCATGATTTTTTTAATCAAGCTATACAATAAAGGACAACAATACAAGCCATATTTCATTATAATGTGTGGTATTCACTCACTTTTTTTCATAATTTATCCGGCTCCTTATCTTGTTGAATGAGATTGACGATTTGAACAAACGACATGCAGCTCCTCCTCCTGATCAGCAGATCATGGTTCATGATGACTGATTCGTTCATGTTGGTCAAGACTCAAAAACAAGTTTACCAGTACATTCAGTTTGTTCACAAAATGAATGAAATGTCCAACTAGTTCAGTGAAGGTGTGCATGCGTTCAGAGGGTCCAACCAATGATATTCTCCTTCACAGCCTACTCTCGAATCCTATTGGCTCATGCTAAATTTGTAAAACAAATTTAATTTGCATGTCTACAAAAGTAAGAAGACAATTTAAATTTTACATTTTATGCATTTGGCAGACGCTTTTATCCAAAGCGACTTACAGTGCACATATTACAGGGACAATCCCCCCGGAGCAACCTGGAGTTAAGTGCCTTGCTCAAGGGCACAATTTTTACAACAATTTAAAAAACTTTAAATGTGAAAAGTGAGTTTAAACACCATAACCATTTTCACCACAAATGACAGGTCTTATATTCTCTATATTTTGTCCAATGCTGGTCTTAATTATTACCAAAACAAAGAAAAAGTTCAAGAAAAGCCTAAACATCCTACACTGTTCATCAAAGCACAAAATTTCCATCTGTAATTCATATGAAATTAACTGTATGGTCTTTAGACATTTTTACCCATTCATAAATTTGGGATCATGTTTTGTGTATTCCTATAAGCTTGTCTTAAGTGCATTTCATCTCTTTCTCTTGTTGAACGGGATTGATTCACATATTGTACTGAATAAACGACATGCAGCTCCTCCTTTTGTTCAGTCATTCAGCAGATCTTCTTTCGCGAGTCGTTTGCGAACAAGTTTACTATTCAGTTTGTTTAAGGATGACGTCTCATGTCATTCAGACTCAAATGACCGACTGGTTCAGTGAAGGCCCGTATTCATTCGTTCAGAGTGTGAAACCAATGATATTCTCCTTAACAGTCCACATTCGACTGCTGTTGGCTCAAGCTATGGTCAGTCTTTACAGGCATGAATAGCAGCAGAGCTCATTGGCTTTGAAAAGAAGGGACGTCAGTGAACGCAAAATACAAGTAAGTGTATGGAGGTGAGTGAGAACGAAATGTACACTTAAAAGATTAGTTAAAAAAACATATACTTTAACGTGACTCGAATTATTTTAATTAATTCAAAAGATAAAATCATCTGAAAAACTGATTTTAATCTAAAGAGACTGTACATATACTTTTTTTACCAAGTTATCACCATGGTCCCAGTACTTATCCATTATGAACTTGATATATAGTGTAATGTAAGTGCACAAGACTTAATGGTGATTGTTAAAAATCTGGGCTGGGAAAAAAAAAACTAATATAGCAATTAAATTCATATTTGTAGGATATAAGATATACATATATACATGAAATTCAAGAACTGACTGTTCACTTGCTGCCTAATATATCCTAACCCATTGACAGGTGCCACTGTAATGATATAATCAATGGTATTCACTTGTTAACCATCTGACAGTGGTTTTAATGTTGTGGCTGATCAGTGTATGCCCACGTGCCACATAGGCTGGCACATGAGGTAAAATAATTCACCACTGCGAAAAATACATTTGTTGGGTGTCCAATGATAATTCCCTATTCCTTGAGGAGGTTTGAGAATTATTACTGAAAACAAATCTAAGCTGTGCACTACACTACTTTATCACTCCTCTTGAGCAGTCAGTTGTATTGGGTTAAACCTGCCCATTGTGTCTTAGTAATGTAATTAGCTAATTTCATTGACACTCTGAACCCAAATTTGATTAGATGATGACAACGTTTTAAGACTATGATCATGAGTGTTGTAGATTTAACATTAAAACTTTGAAATTAACAAACAATTGGTCACATAAGTAATATTTCTATGTATTGTTTAGAACCTATTGGTTCCTCTTGACTGTCTTATTTCACCACAGTGAAACAGTACAACGCCTTCTTTTTGTCTTTCTCCAATTAATGACTGCTATTACAACTTTAAACAAGAGTATTGGCAGTGCACATATACAGCATTTCTTTCTGAGCTCTCTGTGACATCTCATGATGGTTTGCACTGTCAACTACACGTATGCATTTAGATCTATCTGACAAGTAAATGGCTCATAATGTTTTGTCATTGTCCCTAAAATGATTTGGCACCTGGTTCAGAGAAAGCCATCCACATTGAGCACTGACCCTATATGATTCAACCTAACCGCCAGTCTGAGCTCTGCCAAACGCTGACCACAGAGGCACACATTACTGCAACTCCTGTAAAACAAAAACACTGAAAATGACCACTTCTATTTAAACCTCACCCTGCCCCAATCTAGACTGCCTTTCCCATCTTTCAATAATAAAACAGGTTCTTCCAGTAAATACATTTTATAGGGAAAAGTTATCATAATTTGCAAATTGCTGTATGGTGTTTGAAAGATTTTAGCTGCAAGTGGGTTTGGAATAAGAAAAAAAAAAAAAAACGTGTCAGGTGGATGCAAGTTTGACACATAGGCCTATTTAATAGGGCTTCAGCCCCACTAAAATTAATCTCAGCCTGCCTAAAAACCTGTGACTGCAGTCAGCACACACATTTTTTAAACTACGACAGCCAGAGAGCACTGAACGAGTTAGAAGGGTGATTTTCCACCTGTAAAGACTGAATATAGCATGAGCCAATAGCATTGTAGTGCGGGGCTGTGAAGAATCATATCATTGGTTTGACCCAATGAATAAATACGGCCATTTCACCCATTCAATTTATGAATGAGTGAGTTTTAGCATCTGTAATACCGACTGAAGCATCTAGTGTATTCATTCAGTAATCTTGTTTACAAGGAAAGAAAGAGGATGAATGAATTAAGATTCAAATTGACTGATGACATTACAGTGTAATTTACTTACTAAATTTTTTTATTATTTTTAGGCTAATATTCTCTCTCTGCTGATGTCTCTTAGCAGACACACAAATATTAAAAAAGTATAACTAGACTTGTTTCTGTCATGAACATCATAAAAGTATGATTCCAAAAATGGTCACTGAACATGTAAGTGAACAAATTTTAACTATTTTTTACATATATCGATATATACAGTTTATATATATATATATACACCTTAACCAAATATATTAATCCCAGTTTTTCACAATTCCTGACATTTAATCATAGAAAACATTCCCAGTTTTAGGTCAGTTGGGATCACTACTTTATTTTAAGTTTAAATTTTAAATGTCAGAATAATTGTAGAGAGAATACATTATTTCATATTTTATTTCTTTCATCACATTCCCCGTGGGTCAGAAGTTTACATACACTTTGTTAGTATTTGGTAGCATTGCCTTTAAATTGTTTAACTTGGGTCAAACATTTTGGGTAGCCATCCTCAAGCTTCTTACAATAAGTTGCTGAAATTTTGTCCCATTTCTCCTGACAGAACTGGTGTAACTGAGTCAGGTTTGCAGGCCTCCTTGATCGGAAATAATTCAGTTCTGCCCACAAATTTTCTATCGGATTGAGGTCAGGGCTTTGTTGTCCTTAAGCCATTTTGTCACAAATTTGGAGGTATGCTTGGGGTCATTGTCCATTTGGAAGACCCATTAGCAACCAAGCTTTAACATCCTGGCTGATGTCTTGAGATGTTGTTTTAATATATGCACATAAATTTCCTTCCTCATGATGCCATCTATTTTGTGAAGTACACCATTTCCTTCTGCAGCAAAGCACCCCCACAACATGATGCTGCCACCCCCATGCTTCACTGTTGGGATGAGGTTCTTTGGCTTGCAAGCCTCACCCTTTTTCCTACAAACATACATTTTTTGTTTCATCAGACCAGAGGTAATTTTTCCAAAAAGTAAGCTCTTTGTCCCCATGTGCACTTGCAAACTGTAGTCTGGCTTTTTTATTGTGGTTTTGGAGCAATGGCTTCTTCCTTGCTGAGCAGCCTTTCAGGTTATTTCAATATAGGACTTGTTTTACTGTGGATATAGATTCTTGTCTACCTGTTTCCTCCAGCATCTTCACAAGGCACTTTGCTGTTGTTCTGGGATTGATTTGCACTTTTTGCACCAATCTACGTTAATCTGTAGGAGACAGAATGTGTCTCCTTCCTGAACGGTATGATGGCTGCATGGTTATACTGTTGTTATAATGTTTATACTAGCGCACTATTGTTTGAACAGATGAACGTGGTACATTCAGTTGTTTAGAAATTGCTCCCAAAGATAAGCCAGATTTGTGCAGGTTCACAATTGTTTTTATGAGGTCTTGGCTGATTACTTTTGATTTTCCCATGATGTCAAACAAATAGGCACTGAGTTTGAAGGTAGGTCTTGAAATACATCTACAGGTACACCTCCAATTGACTCCAATTAGCCAATTAACCTAACAGAAGCTAATTGGTTAATTGCCTAAATGCTTAACAAAAGTTGCTTAAAGACACAGTTAATTTAGTGTATGTAAAATTCTGACTCACTGGAATTGTGATATAGTCAATTAAAAGTGAAACTATCTGTCTGTAAACAATTGTAGGAAAAATTGCTCATGTCATGCACAAAGTAGATGTCCTAAACGACTTGTCAAAACTATAGTTTGCTAATATGTAATCTGTGGAGTGGTTAAATTTTTTTTTTTAATGACTTCTGACTTCAACTGTATATATACAGTATATTCAGACTCTTTAGATTCAAATCAGGTTTTCAGATGATTTTATCTTTTGAATGAATTAAAAAATTCACATTAAGGCTATAGAGTAAAATATCACCTGGAGTGAAATTATTCCACTAAATAATGATCAAGCTAAATGTGTTTTTTTCTGTAATAATAGGTGTGACGAGGAGAGGGATAAAGGCAGTCGAATGTGGCAGTTCGGGAGAGAGAGAGTTTTAATTTTACATTAAAATATTACTTTGACTGTTCGCCTGGTTCCCGCCTCCTCCTTTCCTATTTTAACCCAATTACATTGGTACTGAAACCCAGGAAGGAAGAGGGATGCGCTGTCGTGGAGTCCTCGCCGCTGCCATCTGCCCAAAGGAGCAGCCACGGCCCTCCGCAGGGGGATGGAGGAGTCGATGCCGGCCTGCCTGGGAACCGGCGAGCAAATTTTCTTTTCTCTCTCTCCTCTTTTTCTCACTTTCCCTCTGCCTTGCCCTTGCCCTTGCCCTTGCCCTTTCCCCCTCCCCTTGTCCCCCTCCCCAGCTCTAGGAAGGTGGGGAAAATCCTGCTGGCAGGTGCAGCCAAAAGGACAACGCCCCTCCAAAAAGGAGTGGGGGATGTACGTCATGCCGGGCATTCCCCAGCCTGAGGCAAAGGAGGGAGGAGTGTAACGAGGAGGAGGGCGGGACCAGGCCGTGACTATGAACGCCCGCCCCCCAATCGGGCTAATCAGCCAAGGAGAGAAATAATGGCCGGATGCTGCAGTTCAAGAGAGAGAGGCACACACAGCTGCCTCTATTCCTCTCCTCAGCTGATTAGCCCGATTGGGTGGGCGGGCGGGCTAAGTTATGGCCAAAAATCTGTTTTTTTGCTTCGTTATTATGGGGTATGGAGTGTAGACTGATGTGGAAATAATTATAATTTAAAGCATTTTATCATAAGGCTGCAACATAGTAAAATGTGAAGAAAAAAAAAAATTAAGGGGTCTGAATACTTTCTGAATATAAACCAACCACCATATTACCTTAATCTGTTTAGAAAGTCAAAATGTGTGTTAAAAGAACTTGCAATTATTGAAATGATTCACACAGCTTACATGTCTTAACAAAGAATTTGCATTTTATCCAATAGACTCAAAAGTGTTTAACATTATAAATATTGATTAATGGCAGTGTTTGACTGTTTGACAGTGTAGTGGATGTAGAAATATAAAGACACTGACTCTCACAATATTGAAACATAAGATCACCGCAATATGATTTTTTATTTTTTTATGTTTCTGTTGAACTATTCTGCATTGTCCAAATGTATTGGACTGGTAGTGACATTGTAAAAAGAGCTCTGTGACTGACAGTCTCATTCTGGCAGAGTGTACAATATAAAACCAGCATCCACATGTGGCTTTCCTTGGACAAGCTCCATCTACTCTGCTATATCCAGCCACACAATAAAAGATGATAGAGGTCTATTCTAACACGTGAGCCAGTCACATCTTTGAAGATACTTCTCAACCTTGTCCTAATAAATCCCATAAATTAACAAACCATTGTGAAAATGCAGAGGAAAAATAACAGTCCCTCTTTCCCAAAATATAATGATAATAAATTAGCCATTAACTCCAGAATATACATACTAAGTTCTGTCAGTTCAGTACCAAACAGATCCTAATCCACTTTAATCTTCATCTTTTGTCTACTATGTTATGCTTTGTTATTGTTATGTTCCTAGTACAAGAATATTGGGCCATTATATGGCCAGCACCATCGTCTCTGATCATTTCTCTACACTTTAAGACAAGAGAAATCTTGAACAAGTTACAGTGATCATAAAGAACAACAAAAATGTAAATATGTAAAGATATATGTAAAGTAAGGGGAGGTCAGGCAAGGCCATCGGTCTTGAAATTGCAACGTGTCCACAGGGCAATGAGCATGGCTTGATGTGATGCCAAATTTTCTTCTTTTTTTTCTAGCTCTAGCTCTATCTCTTTCTCTGTCTTCTCTTTTCACAACATGTTGCATATGAAAAGACTAATGGATCACAGCTTTGCTCATATGTTCAGACATGTGGTGGATATTTGCACAAATATTCATGTTGAGTTATTCTTTTCTATATGGGTTTGACATTGATATTATTTATTATTATTATCATTATTATTATTTTGACATATCCCACTTTATAACCAAGGTGTCACTACCTGCTAAGTTTTTGTTTTTAGTGTGGATGAAATGAATAAAAACTCCTTGCTTTTAACTTTATCTTTAGTCATCATCTTGAAAGATTGTTGCAGGTGATGTCATCACAGCCAAATCTGTAAACATCACCTAAAAGTTTGACTACAATTGGCCAATGCAAAGAATTTATGCATTGTATAGTCACCTAAATCCAACTATAGGGCAATATTAAGAGTCAACCCTACATCCTAATGCTTCATTACATGTTTAGCCATCCACAACACCTTAAAATTCTTTCCTCATCAATATACTGCAGTGAATGCTCAATACAGCAACTCTACATCTCACCATAGAGCACCATTTCTAATGAACATACAAAGTCAACTAATGAATCAGCGAATCATCACTTGGAAATCCCTGCAATATAAAGGTTTGCACCAAAAATGCTCACATCCACTTAGGATGCAACCTGTCCAAGCCGAAACATGCAAATCCTGAATATAGCATCCCGAGATAAACATTTTAAGGTTTTGATTCATTTCTTTGCAGTGTCAGCATTGGAAACCACCCCTGATCTATCCATCTTTACGCTTCTATGGAAAAAGGCATTGTGCACTGCAAAGCATCCTATCAAATCGTGCTCCATCACGACATCCTGAACCTCAACAACACTGCTCCATGTTTGAAAATGTCCACGTTGTAAAGAGGACCCAGAACAATTTGACATGTTTTAAGGCGGCCCTTATTGTTGGCTGAAGGAGGGACTCGCTTTAACTTGAACATGTAGAAGTTATCTTGCGCTCTCAGCACCTCCCCAAAACTTTGGCGTATAAAAGCCAGGGTCAAACATTTAAGGCAGTAGGGAGTTTCTGCTAGGGTCTGGATTGGAGTTACACAGACCGGAACCTACGTGTATGATTTAGGACACAAACAGGATTCCCCTTACCTCAAAGAGTCTACATGTCTAATATTTAGACATGTTCAGCTTTGTGGATATCCGGTTAGGGTTGCTGCTCTCAGCAGTGGTCCTTTTGGTGAGAGGACAGGGAGAGGATGATAGTGAGTATATGATTTTACTGCTGCTTTTGAAAAGGTGCTTGGCTGAGGAAATTGGAGAATGCAAAAGGGGTAAAGTGAGTTTGGCAGCTTGGTGTTGTTGCTGATACCAACTGACCTGCAATCTAAAATCATTTTGGGAACGTCTTGAGGAGGAAAACAGCGTTTCCTCTGGCAGGCTTTTCCCTAGAATTCGTAACTTTTCCTCTTATTGCACGCGGACTATATTCTTTCCTCGTGCGCCTGCTGATACATGTTCGGAGCGCGCACTACGTGATGTCCTGAAGCTGCAGCGCGTCTGGTGCGCTTAAGGAAAGACGTGACATGGATGAGAGAGGGAGTTGGCGTGCGCGTTAAAGCTACGTATCCTCTACGATTTGCTTTAGCATTGTACAATTACAGGATAATACGTCTTATCGCTGGATAACAAATGTCTTAGAATTAATTTGGTGCATCTCTCTTGTAATATATGTGCTTTAGACAGTTTTATCCAACATAACTGCTGGACTCAACGGATAGAACTATAATTTTCCATATTGAAAGCAAAACAAGGCAATTTTAATCTATTGGGAAAACTTCAGGTTTTAATTCCAATAGTGCAGGCGACAATGAATTGCATTTGATCGGGGCGTGACTGTATTATTCAAAAGACTCTGGCGACACCAAGCGGTGAACTGAAATACTGCATGGGTCTGATATTTGGGGGTGGGTGAATTAAAAGGCCTTTTCCTCTAGCACAATTCTCCACTCTCCCCATTTTACCTTTCAACTTTTTGTAATATATATATATATATATATATATATATATATATATATATATATATATATATTTATATATATATATCAGCCTAGGTTAAAACTATTACATAATATGAGCTCTGTATACTCGATTGTAATGGGTTTCGCTTATAATCACTGATTGTTTTGGAAGGGTGACTCTTTATTAATTCATTACTAAAAAGATAACTGTAAATGCACTAGACAGGGTAATGCACTCTATCATCATTGCTTTAACTGTGCTAAATCTTAACGTTAGATGATAAATGCCATACTTGTTCTTAAAATATGAAATGCCCTGGAAAGTAACATATTAGTTTCTAGCTTTGGAACCTATTAGTTGAGACATATTAGAATTAATGGAACTCTTGGAGGGAGGTCAAATCTTAGTTTTGCTTTATATTTGGTGTCGTGGAAAAGTGATTGAGTCTGTCCTGAACTCACTTCCGTCTTTTTCCTCACAGCCTCTTTTGGTAGTTGTTCATTGGACGGTCAGTCTTACAATGACAAGGATGTTTGGAAACCTGAGCCCTGCCAAATCTGCGTCTGCGACAGCGGAACCATCATGTGCGATGAGGTGATCTGCGAGGATACATCAGACTGTGACAATCCAGAGATTCCCGACGGAGAATGCTGCCCCATCTGCCCCGACGGTACACCTACCACCTTTGCTCCATTGGCGCATTATGCGCGCAAAGTAGCTCTGTCTCCCTCTAGTGTACAAGCGCTTAACTACATGCTGTGGGAAAATACCGCGGAAGACCTGTGGAGGGCGCTTGTGTTCAAAAATACATGACTGGATTTTCTCTGACCTTTGATGGTTTTTCACGGGACTGAAGGATTAAGGATATTTTTGCTTGTAGTTTTTATTGCCTTTTGGATAATTGCACTTTAGTTAACATCTTTGACAGACATGAATTAGTCATTAAAAAACAGTTAATGATGCATAACAAATCAACTGTGCATTAAAAAAGTCAGAATATTTGTGACTGGTTGAATTCAAATTAATTGATGAGCAGGGAAGTATCATATAATGTTTATAAAGTTATTATTTAAAGTTGTTATAAAGTGTCACTATACTTATGTGATGATGTGGAACAGTCCCCCGAGTTAAGCATGTGCTCATCTATATGTTTACTTGAGTTGAATTAGTGGCACAGTTCTAAAAAATACATGTATTTGTTTGTTTGTTTGTTTGCTTGCATGTTCAAGATGTTCCAGTAACTTTGCCTCCAGTTCCTGATCCTGTGAAGGTCAGTGGGAATTTAATCAAATAAAATAATATAATGCACCTCATTTATTAGATAATATTACATATCCAAAAATCAGATTTTTCACTTTCATATCTAAACCTTGTCACACAATGTATATGTAAATGCACAACAACTTTTGGTATTTACATGTGCAACATACACCAAAATGACGTGTTGTGACTCATTTTCCATTTTTATCCTCAGCCTGACAGTCCTGGGCCAAAAGGTGACCCGGTGAGTAGAATTCTTGTTGTCTTGTTGCATGCTTATTGTTATCTTTTTAAAAACACATGTAAAACATGCCAAATTATTACAATATTATATGAAGTGAAATATTTTTTAATGCATTGTACCAGCTGCATTGGATGAAAAACCAACAACTAAAAAGGCCAAAAGCACTTGAGATGAAAATGTAAAATGTGTTGCAAATGGAAAGAATTATTGCTCGTATTGCCAACATATTGGCCTCTAATTGTCCTGCTGACCTTTAACCTTTGTTACCATACGTTGTACATGAAAAAAGCTGCATCAAATATTATGGCATGTATTGTTACATTATATTGTATAATGTATTACATTATGATACTGTTTCACGATTAGCCTACATAATTTTTTCTGACCCTATGTCCTTCATAACATACCAACACATGTTTGTTAAAGGAACAAATCCTGATTAGACATGTCTGAGGAAATGATTAAATAAATTGGTTTTCATGTAAACACTTCCATATCTTAGAACTATGCTGCCACGCAAAGCCAAAACACAGTAACTACACATTTGGTCAAAACCGAGTTATCGTTGAAATTATGCCTCTGACACTATGATCTATCCAGGACTGACAGGTTTGGCTCAACTATGCTCGGATATTCCACTTTTGTCTGGACCTTAAAAAAACAAACAAAGTTGAAGCTGTTTTTCTAATTTCCTGTGCTTTTAGAATTTGTTCTAGGACGTGCTATTTGATGTTGAGATGTTATTATTATAATTCTATGACATTCATGAATCTTTGCTGCTTGTTTGGTAGGGCCCTCCAGGGCCTCCTGGTAGGGATGGCATTCCCGGAGAGAACGGACTCCCTGGACCTCCTGGTCCTCCTGGAACCCCTGGCCTTGGTGGTGGAGTAAGAAACTAAATTTTGCTCTTGTAAAACTTGAAATCTTGTAATTGTGGTGTCAATATCCATAGGATTAAGTTTCTGAGTACTTTGCCATGATGGCCTAGATTGAAAATATACAGTAAATCTTGCATCGGCATGTTGGCGGCTAAATCGTTAGCGGCAAAATCGCTAATTCCAATAGTTAATTTCTCTTGAAATTAACAAATAAAATTGTTGTTGTTTTTGTAGTTGTTGTTTTATTTTTGCTTTTTTCAAAAGTGATTGTAAGTTAAGATCAATGGAGCATCTGTCATGCATTGCATTATAACCCAGTTTAGTTCAGTACCAGCAAGGTGAACAGCTCCCAGCAATCTTACTTTACTTTGCTGGTCTCTGGGTCAGTATGCACTGTGAAAAAAGCAACATATTGAATTAACCTTGTTAAATGGTTTGACACTGCAAAGGTCATTTATTATTGTGGCTTGTCACATTTCAGTTTTTGTCACAGCATTTATACAGTGTGATAAGCAAAATGTTTGCAATATCCTTCAGTAATTCCAGTGACACTGCATTGTGGTGAATGACATTGTGGTACGGTTGTGGCAGTGTTTGTATAGTCAATTTAGAGGAACAATAATCACATGTGCACCAAAACAAACTGAATATCGAGATGAATAAACAAAGCTCTACTCGGCTTACCCTCTTTCTTTCTTTTTCTCCACTGCAGTCTTTCCTCTCCCAGATGGCTTATGGTAGTGAGAAATCCAGCGGCCCTTCTGTCCCCGGACCAGCAGTAAGATACAACTCTTCCTTCTGTTTCCTCTCTTTCATGACCCACATCTCACACCCAAAACAGAAAGCACTTATCTTTTAAGAAAGTTGGTAATTTGTCTTCATTGATCCCTGTTGTATACACACAATGTAATGTGATGTAGATCATTTAGTACTTTGTAAAGAGATGCATAAGGTGTATAATAGGGTGTGTGCCTTGAGACACAGATGAGCAAGATTACAGTTATACCATGCTATAGGCAAATGGAATATAAAGTATAACATTATATATTACTCATTAGCTATACTAAATGTTACAAGTGTTTCTTGGTTGTTGGCAGATTTGATGTTCCAAGCTTCTTGGAGAATCTGCCAAATTTCTTCTATATATTTAGGCTGTCTCAGTTGCTTCTGTCTCTTCATATAATCTCAGACTGACAGGATGTTCAGTGGTGGGCTTAGTGGGGGCAATGCTATCACTTGCAGAGCACCCTGTTCTTCTATTCTATTCTGTTTGCAAAAGTAATGTTTGGGAGTCTAACATTTCAATTTCCTATTGACACACTAAAGTTGAAGATATAAATAACCATCTTAAGACAAATGCTTTTGTGAAACATCTTATGTGCCCAAGACTTTTGCACAGTACTGTATATATATATATATATATATATATATATATATATGGATGTATTATTGAAAAAATTCTCTCATCATTTATTCACCCTCATGCCATCCCAGATGAGTATAACTTTCTTTCTTCAGCAAAATATCTCAGCTCTGTAGGACCTCACAATGCAAGTGAATGGTGATCAGACATTCGTTGCTCCAAAAATCACATAAAGGAAACATAAAAGTAATCAAATTAAATCCATGTCTTCAGAAAGTATATGATAGGTGTGGTTGAGAAACAGAACAATATTTAAGTGTTTTTTACTCTAAATCAGACGTGAAAGTGAAACTAAACAGGTATTACATGTTACTTTTAAATGTAAAAGTGAAAGTGGAGATTTAGAGGGGGAAAATACCATTTACATTTGTATCTGTTTCTCACCCACACCTATCATATCACTTCTGAAGACATGGATTTAATTTGATTCATTGATTGCATTGTGAGGACCTAGAGAAATTAGATATTTTTCTAAAAATATTCATTTGTGTTCTGCTGAAGAATGTCAGTCATACACATCTGGGATGGCATGAGGGTGAGTAAATCATGAGAGAATTTCCATTTTTGGATGAACTATTACTTTAAGTAATATATTTATTATATTTATATCTTGATTTATAGTATTTTTCTTTGTAGTATTTCTGTATTATTTCTATTTATTTTTTCTTTCTCATTTTAACTTTTTGTTTGTCTCTCTTGTAGGGCCCCATGGGTCCCCGTGGCCCCCCAGGACCCTCAGGTTCACATGTAAGTCTATTTCATGAATTTTTCAACTAGAAGAAATGCTGTTGGTTTGTTAAAATACATTTTTAGCTTAAGTATTAAAGACTTGAGTGCTGTCAGTGAAGCCCATAGGCAAAACTCAAACACAAATGATATAACATCCTGTAGCTCCTGTATGATTTTTGACTCTTCTGTATTATTGTCTGTTCTCAGGGCCCTCAGGGATTCACTGGTCCCCCAGGTGAACCTGGAGAGGCTGGTGCTCCTGTAAGTATCATCTACCTCCTGTGACCTTGTTTAGTTACTTCCTACAAACACTATTTCAGGGTTAATTTGATTATACAACGTTTTTCACTGCAGACAGTGAAAAAATATTCAGAAACATGCTACATCATAGAACACTTAACATAGTTGTTTTATATTTTACTATATGTGCATATTTACAACCACCCACCCAACACACTCATCCATACTAGCATCATGTGAGCTGTATTCTTCTGCTGTTGTTGCCTACAGGGTCCAATGGGTTCTCGCGGTGCTCCTGGTCCTCCTGGAAAGAACGGAGAAGATGTGAGTTTTGTGTAGATTAATCTGAACTTCAGATGAATCCAATTCTATGTGGCTGACTTCCAGGGTTGAATTCTTTTCAATTCTTTTCAATTCATTAGTTGGATTTGAATTTAAGTAGCCAATTGCAATTCAAGGACAGTCAACACAGTGACAAAACACACTCCAAAAAATATTTCAGTCCATTTTTAAGAAGATTCATTTGATCAGGTTTTAAAAAATTATGCATTTCGATGTTAAAAGTTTCATTAAATTTACATCAAACTGAATTGAGTAATCTTGAACAAATTGTATCTATAGATTATAAATTATGCACAGTGTGTAATATTACATTTAACCTTAATACATCGATTTTTTTTTTCTTAATAAAAACCTGCATCTACAATGATTTAGCACATGAATAATTTATTCAAAGTTGGAACAAATCCATATATTTAATTAACTCAATGAAGCTGCCATTCAGAACCAATATCCATTGTGATGAACATCAGAAATAACTATTAAAACATTATCATGATTTTTTTTTTTTTTGATTGATTGATTATCATTAATTGGTGCATTTAGAGTAGACCTACGAGACACATTTTATATATATATATATATATATATATATATTTGGTGTCCCTGGAATTTAATTCAATTCTGAAAGGATTAAAAATCACTAAATTCAGTTAAATAGAAATTTGTCTTTCAAATTTAAAATCAACTGTATTTTTAATTATTTATTTATTTAATTAATAATTTTTTTTTAGGGGAATTTCATTAGTCAAACACAGATTTTTGTTGGGTTAACCTCCTCGTGGTCGCTATAATGTGGTTCTCGCTCTCGGTGGGACACGTGGTGAGTTGTGCGTGGATGCCGCGGAGAATAGCGTGAAGCCTCCATGTGCACTATGTCTGTGCGGTAAAGCACTCAACAAGCCACGATGTTCTCCGCCACTCGGATTGAGTGCATTGGGAATTGGGCATTCCAAATTCCAAATAATACAAAAAATAACATCAGTTATATGAATTTCTTTGAATTCCATTACGTTTTAATTCTACTTATTCACTACTCATTCTTCAAATTACAATTACAATTCCTCATCCTTTTTGCGACCTCAATTCAAATTTAGGAATTGAATTGAATTTAAAAGGATTCTTAACCTAATTCTGTCACAGCTGAACATTTGCTTTAATAAGTGAAACAGATGCTCAATGCATACATTCATCGATATGGCAGATATTCAAAAAGGACCAGCTTCAACATGCATTCCTGTTAAATGTTCTTACCTCTTTCTTGCTCTTCCTCAGGGTGAAGCTGGCAAAGCAGGTCGCCCTGGTGAGAGTGGTCCTGCTGGGTCTCAGGTGAGTTTTGCTCACACATTGTGGCCCCCGCTTACACTCTGACACATGGGTGGAAAGGTATGTTGTACGGCAATTAGAAAATGCCATTTATTATAATAAAGTTCTCTCGTTTATTTTAAAGGGTGCTCGTGGGTTCCCTGGAACCCCTGGACTCCCCGGCATCAAGGGACACAGAGTGAGTATGACAGCACATACAGTTTTATTTATGCATTTTTTTATTTACCATTTGATCATATTTTCATTTGATCTTTTTATTGATAGTTTTTATTTGTGTTCCTGATTTTATGTGCTGTAAAGCACTGCTTGAAAGGCGCTACACAATACAGTTTTTATTTTTATTTAAGTTATCCTTTGTGTAACATCGCTGGTCACCTTTTACAGGGTTTCCCTGGTCTAGATGGTGCAAAGGGAGACGCTGGAATTGCTGGACCTAAGGTACGATTTTACTTCAGTTTGTATGCTGTGTACATACAGTTATTTTTCCCCCAGATTTGGTGGTTGAACATGTTTGCTGATTTGACTTCACACATGGACATATAGTGTCTCTTTCTGATAACAGGGAGAGGCTGGTTCCCCCGGTGAGAGTGGTACCCCTGGAGCCATGGTGAGTAGGAGATTCTGCTCTCCATTGTAAAGAACTTGTAAATCTTGGTATCATTGTTCTTACTTTCGCTCTCCATATGACTTTCAGGGTCCTCGTGGTCTACCCGGTGAGAGAGGCCGCCCTGGTCCCTCTGGCCCTGCTGTAAGTGCCATATCCATGCATCACTGAGTGCGTTTACATGCACAGACTTACTAACATTATGTTGAATAACCTGAATACAAAAGGTCAAGTAAACGTCTTTACCGGTGTTCTGGCAACTTACTCAATGTACGCATGCCTTGTACTCATGACTGTCAATGTTTTTGTCAAAACCGGAGCAAAAAACAATCATTTCAATTGTCATCACGTCATGCATTTTTCTTGCGTTGTGGGGTTTTCAGAATGGGCTGATTTCTCTAAAACCCTACTGTGCTTAATCTCGTGGACAAGAAACTACAAAACCATTCTCCGTTTCCCTTATTGCTTCCATTTAAGCTCTTATACAACCTTGAACAGTCAATTCTAATCTGTAATGATTTACCGTCCTGGTTGACAGCCATGATTTTGCATCTGATACTACACAAACGTCAATCAAATCAAAGATCAGTCACTGTGCTAAATTCTTGTACATCACTACAGTCTACTCTTTGGTCTCTTTTGCAGTGGCCCTAAAAAGTATTTAGATACTAAAGATATATTAAGAATACATATTCTGTATCTTATGCAATGGCATCCATGCATTGTTAAGTGTCCACATACAGTACTTTATGGTGCAACTCAATGTTAAATTCAGAATACACCTTATGTCATGATGCAAAAAAAAATACCCATTTGCTGGTATTTATGTCTAGCAGAGGATATGGAGTCCAACTTCAAAAAATCAGCCCTGAAAACTCACACAGAGCAAAGTGATTGATTGGCATGGAGACATAATCTCATCTGGTATTGTATTTGAACCAAAATGATTGACTTGTAAACAGGTCAGATTTTCTGGCAGGGTTGAAGGTTATCAATCAGTGTTATCACCAGTTCATAAAGATAGACGATATCATTTTTTGTTTGTTTCTTTTCTGCAGGGTGCTCGTGGTAATGATGGCAACACTGGTGCCGCTGGACCTCCCGTAAGTTTCTTAAAATTAATACTTTGGTAATGCTGCAGTACTGCGTACTTTATTGATAATCAAAGAATCGTTTGATAATACAACTTCCTTTAGCCAAATAACTTTAATAAACTTTAGTTTGGCTAAACACAGTTACGTCAAATACAAACGTTACAGTAAGAAAGTGCATTTAAGCAGTTTATTTGGTGCTTAGCACTTAATTGGTTTGATAAATCATACATTTTGCGTCCAGTAAAACTGTCAAATAACCAAAACTTGCACTCTATATCTTCATCATTGCACTTCATCTCAATTTTCAATTAAAACATTTTATGTAAAATATCCAAATTATAGTACTTTTATTGGATTACACCAATGAAAGTCCTTTTTAAGGGTCAGATCAGGTAGAGATAGCTCTTTACTGTAACAAATGCACTTGTCCACTTTTAACGATATTTTATGATTTTTCTGAAATATTAGGGATCCACTGGCCCTGCTGGTCCTCCTGGATTCCCCGGTGGTGCTGGTGCTAAGGTAAATCAGCCCCCAAACACTTACTGTAACCCCACACAAACAAGCACCGACCACAGATAACATATGTGTCTATGGCAGTGGATTGGAACAGCAGTCAATAGTTGTCATGTGCATAAATGTAAAGCAATCTCAAACTGTAAAAACTATTGAACATATTATATGTACCTCCTTAAATTGTGTAGACAACAATTAATTGATCGTTATGTGACCTTGTTTTTTAGCAGATAAATGTACCAACATGCAGCCCTATGCATATATAAACACACATATATATATATATATATATAAACAGGTGCACAGTGTCACTCACTGTCTGTTTGTCCTCTGTAGGGAGAGACAGGCCCTGCTGGAGGCCGCGGTTCAGAGGGACCTCAGGGAGCCCGTGGTGAGCCTGGCAACCCAGGACCTGCTGGCGCTGCTGGTCCTGCTGTAAGTATTTACATACTGTGTAGATCAATAACATGATAAAACACCGTCTGAAATCACATACCCATTTATTTGGTAGAAATAGTTCAAATGAACTAGTCTTGCATTTCCAGAAGGAAATACCAGTGCTTGCATTGTAGCAAAATAATAGTGGGAAATGTTTAGGTAAAATTATATAAAATAATATTAGCCCAAATATAACCCCAAATATAGATAAAGTGATAGCGAATGTGTAAAGGGAGTTCAATGGAAAGGAAGAGGCGAGAACCAGCTTGACATAATATTTATTGAATTTAAATAATATTTGAATTATAAACTTAAACCAAAAGACACAAACACACATATGATGGACATGTCCATAAACTCTCTCTCTCTCCCGCACCATCCTCTGCAGTCGGCCTTTATCCCTCTCAGAGGCTTGATTAGCCTAATACTGGACTGTGTGTGTAGGATCACGACCCGGCCCGCCCTCCACCCTGCCACAGAATGATAATAACGCTATATCAATGTATACAAATAGATTCAGTGTTGCAATGTTGCAAATTTTGCAACATTACTGTCAGTTAGGTTTTGGATGCTGAACAACTTTAATCTTAAATTTAGAAATAAAGTTATATATAGTATATATAAAGAAATATAAGTTGTTTTAAAAAAAAAAAAGTCAAACAAACAGAATAGCACACCTAAAACAAACTAAAAAATATCTACAAAACAATGTTTGAATGGAGTCTGTACAGTGAGCTGTTGAAATTTAGTTCATTACAAAAATAAAATAAAATAATTATCTATGGACAAAGAGAAAAGAGAACATACAGCATTATATTATATTATATTATATTATATTATATTATATTATATTATATTATATTATATTATATTATATTATATTATATTATATAGCATAGTTAAGAGTGATTTTGGTTATAATTCAGTTTTGAGCAAATGTAGATACTGTGTTTTGCCTTTGCAGGTCAGTATAGTATAGTACTCTAATTTAATTGTTTGATTGGTATGATTTATTTTTTATTTCTACCCTTATTCCTCTTTATCTTTTTTTTTTACCTTCCCAGAACTAACATTGTTTTAGTTTCGTATTTTCTTTACATTTGCTCCTTTTTCATTTTTGTGTGCATTGTATAGTACTGTAATATTAGTCCCTCTGCCTCTATGAAAGTCATATAAGCACTTGTGTCACTCCACAGGGTGCTCCTGGATCTGACGGTGCCCCTGGTGCCAAAGGTTCCCCTGTAAGTCTGATTTTATAATACAGCAATTAAATGCAGTATTGTGCTATATATCTGTGTGTCTCTCTTTTGTAATGTTGAATCCCTCTGTATGGCAAAGTGGGCCCATTTTAATCACTGTGAACAAAAACACATTGTTGTTTTACAGGGTGCTGCTGGTATTGCTGGTGCTCCTGGTTTCCCTGGTGCCCGTGGACCGGCTGGACCCTCTGGCCCTAATGGTGCTCCTGGCCCAAAGGGTAACAACGTATGTACTGTACACTACCCACTGTATTATATATTTCTGTACTTTTAGAATGTGTCATTTTAGCACTTCAGATAGCACAGATAGTGTTTGACTGATTGACAAACAAACAGAGTAATGTTTTGCTAGCGCCACAGCACCGATGTGTTATCAACCTGAAAATGTCTTACTTATAGTTGTCTCTGCATAATAAGCTGGGGTAGGAGAAAGTATTTGACATTGAATAAGGAATTGTCTGAAGAGTGTGGAATAATGTGCTGAGCTCATAGATTCATCTCTCTCACTCTATTTCCAGGGTGACCCTGGTCTCCAAGGCTCTAGGGGTGATGCGGGTCCAAAAGGAGAGCCTGTAAGTATCAAATAGATTTCCTTGGAAACAAATATATTTCCATTATATATTCAAGGCACTGCTGCTGTTATATTTAACACATGCTGTTTTTTTTTTAGGGCCCAGCTGGACCTCAAGGTCTTGCTGGACCTGCTGGTGAGGAGGGAAAGAGAGGAGCTCGTGGTGAGCCTGGTGGTGCTGGACCTGTTGGACCTCCTGGAGCTCGTGTAAGTTAAAACTATATAGAACTAGAGTAAACTTGAACTTAAGTAATCTGTTTCCTCTTTTTGTGAAAGATGTGGTTTACCCAAAATTAAAATTCTGTCATCATTTACTCACCCTCATGTTGTTTCAAACCTGTATGAATTTCTCTCTTTCTGTGGAACACAAAAGGAAGAATGACGACCTCATTCACCATTCACTTTCATTGTATGAAAAAAAGATGCAATAAAAGTGAATGGTGACTGAAACTGTCAGTCCCTAACATTCTGCCTACAGTAAAATCTCCTTTTGTGTTCCACAAAAACAAAATATGGGCATTGAATAAAACAAGGCAGAATTAGTATTTTTGAACGAACTATCCCTTTGAAGTGTCTTTTATTTTGTTTTGTTTTGTTTTTTTTTTTGTTTTGTTTGGTTTGTTGTCTGGTTTGGTTTGTTTTTTGTTTTGTTTGTTTTGTTTTGTTTTGTTTTGTTTTGTTTTGGTTTTGGTTGGTTTGTTTTTTGTTTTGTTTTGTTTTGTTGTTTTGTTTAGGTTTGTTTTTTGTTTAGTTTTTTTTGTTTAGTTTTTTGTTTGGTTTGGTTTGTTTTGTTTTTTGTTTTGGTTTGTTTTTTTGTTTTTGTTTTGATTTGTTTTTGTTTGGTTTGGTTTGGTGTTTTTCACATTTTATCTTCTTCTTTCAAAAGGGTGCCCCTGGCAACCGTGGTCTCCCTGGTGCTGATGGAGGACCTGGTACCCTGGTAAGTCAATATTTTCTGTTAAGCACTGTGAACACAAATCAGACCTAGGCTATACACATGCAACATCTTTTACTCTAGTTCACTCTAGATGTGCAGTATAAAAAAACAATACATTTACTTATTGCATATTGCTTGTTTCATATGATTGATTCAATCTGACTGCATAGGCTATACCACTGAAGTATTTTTTTTTAGTGTCAAGGCCCACTTAAAGGAAACCCCTTAAATTAAGAAAACCCTTTGTTCTAATTGTAAGTGTATTGTTACTAGGGGTTTTCTTAACATAAGGGGTTTGGTGCAACTGGCAGCTAGAAAGAGCTTCACATTTATACAGTGTTGATAAAACTATAACAATAAATGAATATGCATATCTATATTGATGACACCTTCTGTTAGACAACTGACTGATCTGGGTGTTTAAGAAGCATTTGTTAAATGTTTGGACATCAGCATTAGTTCCCTAATACAGTACTTTGAGAAGGAGCTGTCCATGGTCCTGTAGGAAATTCTGTAGCTGAGAAAGTAAATACAGCCATTCTAATTGTCATTGAACTTTACACATTTCAGGGTGCCCCTGGTGAGCGTGGAGCCAATGGACCAATGGGAGCTCAAGGAGCTACAGGAGAGGCTGGCCGCCCAGGAGAGCCAGGTTTGCCTGGATCAAGGGTGAGATATAGGTCCCCCATTTCTGGTTTGCATATCAAAAGTATAAAGAGTCTTCACCTCACCTGATCCCTGGGGCCTCTATTCTAGGGTGTGACTGGTTCCCCAGGTAGCCCTGGACCTGATGGCAAAGCTGGACCTGCTGTAAGCTGAATATAATTGTTTTAATTCACTGCCTTAGATACTATATCTGTAGCACTAGTACACAATCATGTTTAAACATGCTTATACAGACACCATTACTGTATTACAAATCACAACACCACTAGTAGTATTTTCTCTTATCATTCTGTTTTGTGTACATTTCTACAGTATTTTATAAAGTACAGATGATCAATGGGTCTATATGGCTTCTTGTCTTTAATCTGTAGGGTGCACCTGGACAAGATGGCCGCCCTGGACCCCCAGGACCTGCTGGGTCTCGTGGTTCACCTGGTGTGATGGGATTCCCTGGTTCCAAGGGAGCTGATGTAAGTTTCTCTGTCAAACGTGCATATTTACTATTGATTTATAAATTATATACAGTAACCGTTAGGTCAAATAATTTGACTGCACAAGCAGCATAGTGGTGCACAGATCATTCATTTTATTCTGTTAGAAAGTAAATGGATTTACTTTTTTTATTTTTTCTGTTTTCTCTCAGGGTGAGCCTGGTAAGCCCGGAGAAAGAGGTGTTGCTGGTGCCCCTGGTGCCTTGGTATGTACTAAAATACACAGTTTTGAAACTGTTTCTTAGTTGTATGTCTTGATTTATGCAAAAAGCTAATAAAAAATTAACTCTGAGCTGAGTTACCTTGGTCAGCCCATATAAAGGGGGTGACCTCCAATCATTGCTTGTATCATGTCTTTAGCATTAAGCAGTGCATCTGTTCTGTGTATTCATATAGGGTGCTCCTGGCAAAGATGGTGATGTTGGTGCTCCTGGTGCCTCTGGACCCGCTGTATGTGTCTTTGAGCCTCTTAAAATTGCTATGATGAAAACATGTTTCTGCAAATGATGATGTGAACTGTTTCTGCTCTGATCATTCTCGGTCTGCCGTCTCATAGGGACCAGCTGGAGAGAAAGGAGAACAGGGACCCGCTGGTTCCCCCGGATTCCAGGTGGATTTTCAGCTACTCGCATACTTAAATACATTTTTTCCCCCTAAATTTTATTCACTTTTATTCATTCTTTCACATTCATATTCTTCCAGGGTCTTCCAGGTGCACAGGGTGCCACAGGTGAGAGTGGCAAACCTGGTGAACAGGTATGTGTGTTCTGTTGAATATCCACGTGTCAGGCATGGATATGTGGACAATCACATTAGTGCATTGTTGCTCATCATTTAGTTGGTCGTTGTTATTTATGATGTTTACTGTTCAACAGGGTGCTCCTGGCGAGGTTGGTCCTTCTGGTCCTTCTGGCCCAAGAGTGAGTATCTCCTGCTTTACAAACATGCCTCACAGAGATACTACAACATCTCAAAACAATCTTTAAAACTCACCCGTTAGCACCCATTAACCTTTATAACAATAATCTGAAATCCACCATATTATCAGCAATACTACTAAAATCTCTTCATCAGTATCTGTGTATTGTTTTTATCTTTGCATAGTAAAAGTATCTAAGCAGCCTTTAAAACAAGATTCACTTGAGAAGCAACATTTTCATCAAGAATTACTAAGATTTGGGGGCCTGGGTAGCTCAGCGAGTATTGATGCTGACTAAACCCCTGGAGTCGCAAATTCAAATCTAAGGCATGCTGAGTGACTCAAGCCAGGTCCCGTAAGCAACCAAACTGGCCCTGTTGCTAGGGTGTGTAGAGTCACATGGGGTAACCTTCTTGTGGTCACTATAATGTGATTCTCGCTCTCGGTGGGGTACGTGGTGAGTTGTGCGTGGATGCCGCGGAGAATAGCGTGAATCCTCCACATGCTCAACAAGCCATGTGATATGATGCGTGGATTGATGTCTCAGATGCGGAGGCAACTGAGATTCGTCCTCCACCACCCAGATTGAGGCAAGTTACTATGCCACTATGAGGATTTGGGAATTCCAAATTGGGGATTAATGGGGAGGGGAAAAAAATATTTACTAAGACTTGTTTTCGGAGAGTGTATCTTGAATGTCTAATCAACAAGAAACTTTTTTGAGTTATATTTCAACTAAATAATGCTAAAAAATGTATGGTTAGGTAATGTATGGTTCAAGATAAAAAGTCTTCACTGAAAAAGTATGTGTTGGATTTCTTAAATTACATACATAGTATTTTTGCATCAGGCTTTTTAAGTAAATTCAACTTAAGCACAACTTAAAAACCTTTGTTAGATATACACAAATGTATCAGTTCATTAAACTTTATTTACTTAGAAACTAAAGCTTGAATGTAACACAAAGTTGTTTCAAATTAACATTTAAATCACTGTTTCTATTTAATTTGCTTGACTCTAAAGAATTGATAACTGAGGTCAGGCATTAAACTTCATTCCCCAAAGAAGTGCACATAAAGCTGCGCTCCAGCTACGCAAACTGTAACTTCACCAATGGGAACACTAATCACATTAATGGTGACTTTACACAAGCAACTAATTACAGTAAAACAAAATCAGTAATACTAAAAATAGCTCAAATCACTATGAATTCCTAATAACAACTAATGAAATGCCCACATAATTCTTTTTGACCAAACAAACACACTTAAATGATTCAAGCGCAAGGGATTATGGGTATCCCCCACAACCTCAGTTCTGTACTTAATTGAGTTAGTAGGACTTAACATTTTTAATTTGATGAATTTGTAAACAATCAAAGTTCAAGGAACTCACAATTATTTATTTACTTTAGGTAACTCTCTAAGTTCACCTTAAAATGTATATTTTATGTTGTACACATAAATGAAAATTAAGTAAAGCTAAACATTTTATAAATATGTCTATTTAAATATATAAATATATTTCTGAGTAGAAGCTATTGCATTTTACACATTATGGTTGTTGCGCCAACACATTTTTCTGGAACAAGATATCTTTGTAATTGTGTTTAATGTTTTTAAAAACTTACATTTGAAGTTATAGGTCTCATACAACTCATTTGTACAAATATTGAATGATCAACTGATTGCACGATTCATGTAATTTAAAGGGAAGCAAACATGCATTTAATTTAATGGCAGTACAAATGTTCCCATCTCCATGCATTAGTAAACAAGTAAAAAAAAATAATATTTTCCAATTCAGCTCAACTGGTGGTTTATGGCAATTGAAACATCAAATATCATGGGTTTGATTACCATGATACACATACTGATAAAAAAGTACAAAACTGCTTTAAATCAGTTTTTCCAACAAATTCAAAGATCTGTTATTTTGAAATGTGCAAATCTTGTTCTTGTTTTAATCGTACCAAGTGTATTTTGTCTTGGTCCGTTGAAAGATTAGGATAAGAAAACCTCAGTAAATTCATCATTTTATTTCATATTTTCTACCAGCCATGTTTTGCCTTGTACAGTTGAAGCACTATAACGATATAGTGGCTTTTCCCCATTTTACTTACCTCACTTCTACGGTGAACAGATTTTGTTAGACAGTTGAAATGAGAGACAACAAAATGAGAATCTTAAAATCCTGAATGTCATGCACAGGGTGACAGAGGTTTCCCTGGTGAGCGTGGTGGTCCTGGACCTGCCGGTCCTTCTGGTCCTCGTGGAGCCCCCGGAAGTCCCGGTAATGATGGTGCTAAGGTAAGATTCCTAGCTTAATAGCATAATGACTCAAAATAGTGATGTTTGAAAATATATGTAAATATATGTAAGTCGAACTGTTTACATGTATAGGGAGAGGCTGGTGCTGCTGGAGCTCCTGGTGGTGTTGGTCCTTCTGGATTACAGGGAATGCCCGGAGAACGCGGTGCTGGTGGCATGCCTGGAGCAAGAGGAGAGAGAGTGAGTTTTTTTCTTTATAACAAGCCTTCAAATCTCTTACTTCACATTTAAAGTGTTTTACCACTAAATTGTATAATTGACTGTTGTCTCTGGCAACAGATTTCTACATTCATAGCTGTGCTAGTTTCATGTCTCTTATATCACTTGTTCATTTATGTATTTTATTTTTTCTAAGTAGCTATGTAATAAATGTAGTCAGCCATCATCTAAAAAAACAAAAAAACAAAAAAACAAAAAAAAAACCTTCAGGATGATTCAAGACCCTTTCACTTTTTATTAGGGTCCTGATCACCCTGTCTGGGATTATTGTCTGATAATGATCAGCTGACTTTACATTCCCTTACTTAGTTTGTATAATAGCAATGTTACATATGTAGGGATAATAAAGGGTTAAATATCTATACAGCTTCTGACTCACAGCCATCATTTTACAGTATATACAGTAAACCTTAGGCTCATTGGCCTTATTTTGCACTATAATTGCGCCTCACATGGTAAAATTTTAATTCTAAGCAAACAAGGAACTTAACTTTTATTAAACTGATATAATACTGACTTCAAACACTGTCAAATACTATGTTTACAATTATGTTCCTATTTTCATCTTTAGGGAGATGCTGGACCCAAGGGCCTTGATGGTGCTCCTGGCAAGGATGGCTTGCGTGGAATGACCGGCCCTAATGGTCCTTCTGGACCCAGTGGTGCTCCTGGTGAGAAGGTAAATTAAGATAATATTCTAAGACCCACATAATTGTCCTATTGTCATGCTTAGAAATAAATATTATATAGCAGTTATTTTTCAGAAGCATCACTACAAGAATTATAATTGATCATTATTTGTGTTTAAGGGAGAGCCCGGTGCTGCTGGCCCTGCAGGACTGACTGGCCCTCGTGGTTCCCCTGTAAGTACTCAGCGTGCTACCCAAAACATAACCCAATCCAGCACAGAGCTTCAACATACAACATAGCTTTTATAAGGTTACTGATTCTACTTCTCAATGAGTCATTTTATACAAATGTGTGAATATGACTATTAATTTCTTAAAGAGTACAACTTTTTTAATGAGGGAAAAATTACTGAGTGCATCTTTAAATGTGGATAGCACCAGAATCATAATTACTTAATTTAATTACTTAGTTATGCACTTTAAAATAAGTCTGTATTTGTTAACATTAACAAAATGAGTTAACATAGACTAACAGTGAAAAACACCTTTGGAGCATTCATTTTGCTCTTGTATCTTCTCAGGGTGAGCGTGGCGAGGTTGGTGCCCCTGGACCTGCTGGGTTCGCTGGACCTCCTGTGAGTAGAACAATTTTATGTCCCATCACCTCAACTAGACAAACAATTCTTTGCCAATTAATTATCACCATAAGGTGGATAAAACACCTCGGCTCAAGTTTCTGTGTTCTCAATGCAGGGTGCCAATGGTCAGCCCGGTTCTAAGGGAGAGACTGGTGACTCCGGACCCAAGGGTGAAGCTGGAGCCCCAGGACCTCCTGGACCCGTCGGAGGTGCTGGCCCACAGGTGCTGCATTCATCAAGCCTTCAGTGGCTTTAGATAAAGTTATGGGCTTTTCCCACTTTAAACTGTTAACAGGCTCAGTCTAAACCCTGGATTTACACAATCCTGGCTTATGTATTTCTATAGTATGATTTATACTTTACCCCAGGTTAGTAATTAATCCTGGCTATTCACATTTCAAGATTTCACACTTTACATATGTAAACCCTGGGTAAGCATTCTTATGTGCATACTGTTGTTCAGTTTCTTAATGATTGCCTCTTGCTAAACAGTTGGCTTTTACATTCTAACGCCCCATCGTTTCACAAGGCATGCCTTTGGCACCGTCATTTTAAAGGTTTAAAGGGAAAAAAGTGGCCTTGACCAAGGGCTAAAATTTAGCATAGTGTGAAAAGCGACTTTAGAAAGTTAGGAAACATTGCTATTGTTGAATATAGTCAATAGAATGAGTGGCGATAGCTCCATTTGTCCTTATGCATTCTATTATAATTAAGTAGATGAAAAAACATTATCCGTCTCTCTTTAACAGGGACCTGCTGGAGCTACTGGACCTAAAGGTGCTCGTGGTGGTGCTGGACCTCCTGTAAGAATCATTGCTATCAAGATTTGTTTATAAAATAGGAAGGACAAAAAGTGTATCTATACTAACAAGGGCGTAGGAACTATTTGAACTATGTGTGGGGAGGGCATATTTTATATCTTATCAGCCTCTATTTACAATATGATGCAGATTTAAACGCCTAGTTTCCAAGGATGCTCTCATATGAGGTATAATTTGTACGTTTAAAGGCTAAATATGGCAGAAACATCGGCCTCTCTTGCGTTTTTTGTTATAAAGGTTTAAGAATTAGGATTGTTCCACAACTCTAGAATTCTCCATAACATTTTTGGTAAAAGATGGGAATTTGTAGGTGACTACTAGTCTGAGTGGGACTACCATTTTCCACCAGCCAAATGTAATAATTTCTAAAAGTGTGTCTGTTGTGGTTGGGAGGTGGGTGGTGTTTCCATGGGTTGGAACCCATTTTTATAGCTTTCCCACTTCAATGCTTATTATAGTGGTTCACATTTTTTCTCTAAAACAGACAACAGTTTCACACTGTCTTTGTTTTTGTATAGGGTGCCGCTGGTTTCCCTGGTGCTGCTGGCCGAGTCGGACCTCCAGGTCCTTCTGTAAGTATTCTTCAAAACAATTGCTAATCGAACGCAGAATAAGTATGGATTTTAATTCCAGCTTCTCCTTGTGGTAATTTTTTTGCCTGGTCAAACGTTTGGCCTCAAAACATATACTGTTGCTTAATTGCTATTCTTCTCCCATTTCAAACATTTCAGGGTGCATCTGGACCCCCTGGACCAACTGGCCCTGCCGGTAAAGAAGGACAAAGAGGTGCCCGTGGTGATAAGGGACCTGCTGGTCGCCCTGGAGAGGCTGGTGCTGCTGGACCCCCAGGACCGTCTGGAGAGAAGGGTAGCACTGGTCCTGATGGTCCTGCTGTAAGTGATCATGCCACAAACATGTAGATCCATTGCCACAGCTACAAAAAACACATTGTTTATTGATCAGACCTTCTGCAAACATTTCAGCCAATGTCTATTATCCCTGATCAGCCCTAGATTTCAACCAGTATCTACACTTAAAAAAATGTTAACCTAAAAAATGTACTTCATGTGGTAGCATTTTATTCAAGTCAAAAATATTACTTAAAGGAACAGTTCACCCAAAAATGAAAATTCTCTCATCATTTACTCACCCTCTTGCCATCCCAGATGTGTAAGACTTTCTTTCTTCAGCAGAACACAAACAACGATTTTTAGAAGAGTATTTCAGCTCTGTTGGTCCATTCAATGCAAGTGAATGGGTGCTACATTTTTTAAGCTCCAAAATCAACATAAGGGCAACATAAAAGTACTCCACACAACTCTGGTGGTTAAATCCATGTCTTTTGAAGTGATATGATAGTTGTGGGTGAGAAACAGGTCAATATTTAAGACCTTTTTCCTTCACGTTCACTTTCTTCTTCTTCTGTCTTTGGTGATTTATATTCTTTATGTATATCACGCCCTGTTGTGCAGGGAGGAGAATGTATGATAAAAAAATCTCTTAAATATTGAATTTAAATGTTTCTCACCCACACCTATAATATCATGTCTGAACACATGGTTTTAAACACTGGATTCCTTTTATGGTCCCTTTATGTGGATTTTGGTGCTTCACAATTTTGGTACTTGCATTGTATGGACCTACAGAGCTGAATTATTCTTCTAAAATATTTGTTTGTGTTCTGCTGAAGAAATAAAGTCATACACATGTTGGATGGAATGAAGGTGAGTAAATCATGAGAGAATTTTCATATTTTGGGGTGAACTATCCCTTTAACGTCATTGAATGTACCTGAAAATCCAGTGTTCGAATTGTGTCAGAGCTCTTGGGGGGTACTTTTATGAACTTTTGTTTCTAGTATTCTAGCTTCGATAAAACACCAAGGAATCCCCCAAGTTAATTTTTTCTTTTACTTTTGGTCTTTAGGGCCCCCTATCCCTTAACCCCCCTCAATTTGAGCACTGGTTATACCAACAAAACAAATTTTAAGGGTAAGATCAGATAGAAATAGCTCCAATTGCAGGTTACCACATTTTACAGTGTATTACCATATTTCTCAAAGCAATCTGCACCGCCCTTTCGTAACTTGACATTACGGGCCTCATTTATTAAACGTACATTATGTATGATCAGATTCGATGGATTCCTTTAAAACAAGGAATACATTTAGATTTATCAAGACAGAAGCTGACGTGAAACTATTCTTATACTTACGGCAAGTAAAGCATGCATACGGACATTTTTCTGTTCATGCACCAGTATACCAGTGGTTATATTTATAGTAGATTATGTATGCATTATGTAAATGCCTTATTTTAGATATCCTCTGTAGCGGAATATTTATTTATAGTCCTATCTGCGTCTGTCTGTAAGAAAGTTATTTTCAAACCTACGAAATAACAGCCGGTTGTAATATACAGTATGTAATATCTCAAGAAGAAATGTTTTGGAGTAAGGACGAGAGAGGATAGTTTTCAAGCCTTAAAAGAAATGAACATAAATCAATATACAGATGGGTGAAAACATCGCAAATGTCCTAAATGGTTTTAATCTATTCATCCTTCAGCATCTTGTCTACGATTGAATATTACTTACTAGGACATTTGTGGGTGTTCTTTTGGTGGACTCCATACGCTCGTTCATAACGATTTGCGATTTAAAATTTGTACTTTTTTCATGCATGCAAATGTTTTGCAAATTTTTTAGGAAATTATCATACGTTCATATTTTGGATCATGATACGCATGTTATAAATGAGGCCCCTGGTTTTTGATTTGGGCCATTAACTGAAGTTTCCACAGATGTGTGCTGCTAGAAACTGTCGAAGGTTAAATTGTCTGGAATTGTCAGTTGAGTTAAATATAACCTTGAGCTGGCTTTGTTGTCTGGACTTTAGGGTCCTGCTGGTGCTCCTGGACCACCTGGTGTTATTGGATCCCGTGGTATTGTTGGACTTTCTGGACAGAGAGGAGAGAGAGGTTTCTCTGGTCTCCCTGGACCTTCTGTAAGTGCTCCAACAAAATCTTTTTCACCAAAATGTAAAAAAAAACAAAAAAAACAATCATGTTTATTTTACAAAAGTTAAATGGGTTCCCAACAGCATTTCATATTGACTTCAAAAATGAAAATTCTGTCATCATTCTTTCTTCCATGGAACACAAAAGGAGATTTTTAAGAAGATTGTTAGGAACTGATGGCCTGAGCCATCATTCACCTTCATTGTAAACAAAAAATTATCCAATGAAAGTGAAAGGTGACTGAAGCTAAAATTCTGCTTAACATCTCATGGACTGTTTGCCATGGATTAAAGAAAGATTTAGGGGTCAAAGAAAGTCGTGAACTATTTATCTTTATGTTCATTGCCAATCTTGATAAAATACTGTACATTCATCTACTTTAGGGAGAGCCAGGAAAGCAGGGACCCGCTGGCCCCGTTGGTGAGCGTGGACCTCCTGGACCTATGGGCCCCCCTGGACTGAGTGGAGCTCCTGGTGAAGCCGGACGTGAGGTGAGAAATCTTTGTTGTTGTGAACCATTGATATCAAGGCTTAATCTTGTTTACCCATACATGTCAGGTCAAAGAACATAGTGATTACATGCTATGAGTATGATGAAGATCATTCGTCACTGTGACCCTCGTCTCTCTCTGCAGGGTAACACTGGACATGATGGTGCTCCGGGTCGTGACGGTCCACCTGGACCAAAGGTGAATACAACCTCACATTGTAAGCCTAGGCTTCTGCCTTTGGCATTTGACAACATTTTGCTTTATGATGCAACATACTATAATAGCAAATTTAAAAATGTCACAATTTCTTAATTTAATTTCTTGTTTGCCATAGGGAGATCGTGGTGAGGGTGGTAATGCTGGTCCTCCTGGTGCTCCCGGTGCTCCTGGTGCCCCTGGCCCCATGGGTCCATCTGGCAAGAATGGTGATCGTGGAGAGGCTGTACGTTTTTAGATTCTAGCATTGCTTCTAAATTTCTTTCTATAATTGTTTTCAAGGTACACTAAATATTTGATATCCACTTAAATGGTTTACACCTAAATAAATGTGGCTATGGTGGAAGCCATGTTGAGATCACATGACAAGTTGATGCATCTTTGTACATTGTTATCATTATAAATTCTCAGACCATTGTCATAACAATTTCTTAGGAAGATGAATACGAGCCAGTGAAATTATGAAATTACTTTAAATTCTAAAAGTACACTTTTATTAAAGGTGTTCCCTGCTGAAAAGACCAACTTAGGCCAATGTGAATCTCCATGCTGGTTCCATAGTTAAGATGCAGTCTTTTGGGGTGCGTTGTGATCTTTAGGGTGGGCAAGTGGTTGTCTCTTCGTAGGACTGGGAGGGAGTCTCCAAATTTTCTGGGGGGCACAGGCCCGCCTATGGTTTGTGGTGGCTTAGTGCTTGTTAAGCTGGAGGAACAGCACAACGTGAAAGCAAACCATCATGGTCTCTTTGGTGAAACTGACTGACTGAAGAAGGCTTGTTTGTTAAGCTAGCTAGAGGACATTAGCACACCAGCATCGAAAATGGAACATTTGTTGGTGACCATTTATTGTGGTCTTTTCAGCAAGGTTGGGATTCTTATATCCTTTCAGCTAGGTTTTGAATCTCATGTCATGATTCTTTAGAATTTGGCTCAATGGATGTTCTCAGTCTTGTCCTCTTTCTCTCTAAATTCCTTCCAGGGTCATGCTGGTGCTGTTGGTCCTTCTGGCCCCGCTGGTCCCCGTGGTTCTCAGGTATGAGTTTCAAAATTATTCCCATCAATTACTGTATTTAACTAGTAGTTTGTATTAATTCACCAGACTGATCACTTACATTTCTTTCTACGTAGGGTCCTGCTGGTCCACGTGGAGACAAGGGTGAAGCTGGTGAGACTGGAGAGAGAGGCATCAAGGGACATCGTGGATTCTCTGGAATGGCTGGAGTTCCTGGACCTCCTGTAAGATTTGAACATCTACACATAAATCTGACTACATAGCACTTTATCTACACAAATCTTCATTTCAAATGCTTTCTGAACGTCTTTAGGGACCTCCTGGTGATCAAGGACCTGCCGGACCTTCTGGCCCCGCTGGCCCTCGTGTAAGAAACATCACATCTAACACATCACTGAAAGCATCTGATGTATTTAAAGTAGTGGAATGTATAGACACTAGAAAGGGATTGATTTATACGTATGACCTCACTTTTAAAATACATCGACAGATGAAAAACTAGCTTTCTGAATTTATTCAATCTTCGATACTGCTCATTCAAAAATGAAAATTCTGATATAATTTACTTATCCTCATAATGCTTCAAACCAGTTTTGGGTTTGTTTTTCTTCCGTGGAACACTAAATGAGATGATTGGTGAATGTCCAAGCTGCTCTTTTCCATAAGATAGTAGACATTCACCAGGGGCTGTCAAGCACCAAAACTGACACAAAAGCACTACAAAAGTACAATAAAATTCATTCATACCTCTTGAGTTATATATGCTAAGGCTAAAGCCAAATGGTAGTGTGGCTCCCTTTAAATAACTCAGTATTTGTTTTGTAGAACTAAAAGTTGCTTTGAAACAAAAGGACAAGCATTCCAATGTATGCATTTCAGTACACCAAATGATTTTCTTCTTTTAGGGATCTTCTGGCTCTTCTGGTGCTGTTGGTAAGGATGGTATGAATGGTATACCTGGACCCATCGGACCCCCTGGACCCCGTGGTCGCTCTGGAGAAATGGGACCTGCTGTAAGTCCTATATTAACTTTGAAATCAACATGGAATTCACCCTATATGATCTGGCGTATCATATTTGAAACATGATTTTCTAAAGCCTCTACATCATCGCCGTGATGATTGTATACAAAATACTTAATATCTACTGACTCCTGGTGGATTATACTTGAACTTCACGGGCCGGATTCACGAAACGTTTCTTCTTAACTACCATTTTATTCTTAATTTCTAACGTAAGAAAAAACTTAAGAAGCATTCAAATTCTCGAAATTGTAAAAATCATCGTAAATAACATCTTAAAATTAGGATAACCTCACAGATGTCTTAAATCCTAAAAGGTAAGATGTTTAATGAATTTACTGGGTTTTTCATGTTGAGTCTCAAGTCGCTGTGGGCTATTTACGTAGAAATTTGATTTTAGACCAAAAAACTTTTTTGACTTTTGTGTTTAATGATATTTGTTATTTTCAGCTTTCAAACCATTTAAATGTTATCACCAAATTCAAACAATAAATGTTGTTTTGAAGCTTCTTAATGTGGTGACCATGTGCTGCATATATATATCACTATCGGAGTTGGGTACAGCGAAGACAGCCTCCACCACCCTTTCCCATTTACCCGCCTCATAATTTCCAACATGATATTATTATCAAACTTCCTAAGGAGAACTTTTTCCTTGTAGTAATTTCCACAACAACTCTTGTAGTTTTTGTTTCTTTTCTTTTCCTTCATGTCAATTTTAAAGTTATCAATGGTTAGCAGCAAGTAAATTCTCCAATGACGGTTAATGTCGTTAAACTAACACGTCTCACGCACTTTGCATTCAAAAATCATGGCGTTTGCTACTTAAAAAATAGGCTAATAGATAAATTTATCATTACGATCTACCAGCGTCGAAGTATTTAATTGGTTGTAGGCTATTAGACAAGGCAACTCCATGAGCAGGCCGATCAGACAATGTCAAAGCCTGTCTTTTTACTCTTAAGAAAACATTTGAGAACCTCTTAAGAATTTTTCAAGAATTGCACTTAGGAACGTTCTTACAAACTTCTTATAATTTATTCTAAGAACTTTCTTAATTTTTTTCCTAAGAACATTTTGGTGAATCCAGCCCCAGGATGTAATAGGCGTCCAAAATGGCCACCTCACTGTCGTAATGCACAACTTTTGCAAGAAAATCTTATATAACACTCTTTTATTTTTGTCTAATTTTCTAGTAAAAATATTTTAATATTCTTAAAAAATTATATACTTTGCAAGCAAAGTGGCATAAGATATTAAGTCTTGTTTTCAGAGAAATCTGACAAAATGCATTCAACTTTATAAAAAAAAATAAAATAAAAATGTGCCAATTAGGTAATACAAATAAAAATGGTTTTCTCTTTGAAATATTTTAATTTTATTTTGTTTTACACATAAACCTCACACAATTTAGTTAGATTTATTTGAAAAAAAAGACTAAATATTTTAAGCCATTTTGCTTATCAAGTAAATTAATCTTGTTTTAAAAATTATGTTTTTTTTTACTAGAAAACCAGATAAAAATTCTGATTAAGAAGCAAATTTTTTGTAGTGTGTCAAACATCCTGATAATTTTATGTGACATTGTCGCTCTTCCCCAGGGTGCTCCTGGTCTTCCTGGGCCTCCTGGCCCTCCTGGACCTGCTGGCATCGGTGAGCCCTTCATGGTCATGCCCCAGCCCGAGAAGGCTGCAGATCCTCTGCGCGGAGGCTACAGGGCTGATGATGCTAGCGTCCACGACCGTGATGCTGGCGTGGACACTTACCTGAAATCCCTGAGCCAGAAGATTGAGAACATCCGCAGCCCTGATGGAACCCAGGCCAACCCCGCTCGCATGTGCCGTGACCTCAGGATGTGCCACCCTGACTGGAAGAGCGGTATGTCTAAGCAACAAATGGAAACCTGCACCTGCTTTAAATGAAAAACTTTTAAGATTGAATCAGCTCCAATGTCCCAAGTAGCCCACGGGCAATTAAAGTGATGTGATAAAAATAAGTTTACCACAGAAATAGGGTAGTGGACACGACATTTGAAGCAGTTACAATTGTGTCCTGCAGTGTGACATGTTTCACTCCATCTAAAAGTATTTTTAAACAGCAACAAAGTTGCATCTGCAAACAAATGATGCAAGATGTTTCCTCAAAACTAATTTTTCAGATTTCTGAGCCATTTTTACGATTAGTTTTAACCAGCTGGGGTTAAGGTCAGTTACCCTCAAGTTCACATGTGTAGTTCATCACATTAAATGTAGACCTTTGTAAATACATTTGTTGGGCCACTGTATTTATCACGGTAAGCCTTGCATTTAAAAGGCAAGATATTCACTTGATCATTTTCTACAAGGTTCTTACTGGGTGGACCCCAACCAGGGCTCTCTTCTGGATGCCGTCAAAGTCTACTGCAACATGGAGACTGGTGAGACCTGCGTCAACCCATCTCAGGCCACCATACCCATGAAGAATTGGTACACTAGCAAGAACAGTGTGAAGAAACACGTCTGGTTTGGAGAGTCCATTCCTAATGGCTTCCAGGTATGTCAAGATCATAAAGTACATAATCTGTACCGACAATATGAGATTCAAGAGGCTGATTATGTTGGCTTGATGGCACCAACATACTGTTATTCTATTAACTTTGTTTGGAGTTTTTTTAAATCCCTAAACTGAGACCAAAATTTCTTACACTCATAGAACTTTCAAGCTAAATTCACCAAACTTGGCATAGATCTTCAGACTGTGTCTTTTCTAACTGATTGGACTTATTTTTTTCGGACAGTGAATGATAAAAAATTGGGAAAATACCATAGAGTTACATTGATGGAAAGTTCAAACGGGCCTACAGAATGCTTGTTAATTCAAACTACAACTGTCAAAATTTTCAATGTAGATAAACCTACAAAAGGCATTTTATCTGCTCTAAGTTGCTCCATCCTTATATATGTATCTATTTATCTATCTGTCTATCTATCTAATGATTTGTGACTATCTTGTTATTTATTTTATATCATTTCAACTGTCAACTGTTGTACTTTTCTTAAAATACAATATGTGGATAGTTATGTTATGTGCATGAATATACACTACCATTCAAAGGTTTGGACAGACTTAACTGAATTAATGTTTCTCATGATCTTGAAAATCTTTTGTTTTAACCCTTATTTGGTCTTGCAGAACATTCAGACCCAATTAGAACCATAAAAAAAAACAGACCGAGGAATGGTTTTGTTTAAATTTTTTAAACTTATTTGTAGACAAATATAAATTTCACCTGAAAATGGACATTATTGGTCACTATACAAATCCCATACTTCAGTTTGTGATATTTCAGAGTTTAATGACTTCACTATTATTCTAAGATGTGGAAACTGTAAAAAATAAAGAACAGTAGTTGTGTGCAAACATTTGACTGGCAGTGTAGGTAAAAGACATTTGGGCAAACGTCTGTTTTAGGTGTAGCCATCGTAAATGCTTAGCCACATCATTATGATATTCCCTGACAAGCACAGGAAGTAATCTTCTGTCAACTGAGTCCTTGAGATAGAATTCTTCTTTGTATTTCATTAAGCTTTTGTTCTTTAGTTCCAGTATGGCAGTGAGAGCTCAGATCCAGAAGATATCAACATCCAACTGAACTTCATGCGCCTGATGTCCAACGAGGCATCTCAGAACATCACTTACCACTGCAAGAACAGCATCGCCTACATGGATGAAGCCACAGGAAACCTGAAGAAGGCTCTGCTCCTGCAGGGCTCCAACGACATTGAGATCAGAGCGGAGGGCAACAGCCGCTTTACATACAGAGTCAGCGAGGATGGCTGCACGGTGAGTGTCCCTTCTTGTCTTAGTCTGTCAATATGCCTTTTCTCTCTTTGTCCATCCATCCATCTATGCATCCATTATGAAAGGCTATTACAGGATATGTTTATTTGCTTAATCGCTTCATCTTTGTTTGTGTTCCTTCTACACTTAAAGTTTTAGTGGTTTTTTTCATTCTAATCTCCCATCATACTTCTTTGCTTAAATTTATTTTAAATCCTACAACCTTTTTATATAAAGGTTTAAATGGAATTTGAAATCCTAGATTTTCCATTGATCTCAGGATTTTGAACTCTGCAGTACAGTATATTACTTAAACTATGCCTCAATCACTGATTTCTTTTTCTTTTTATCTCACAGTCACACACTGGCACATGGGGCAAGGCAGTCATTGACTATAAGACAACGAAAACATCTCGTTTGCCAATCATTGATATCGCTCCTATGGACATTGGTGCTCCCGATCAGGAATTCGGCGTAGAAGTTGGCCCAGTCTGCTTTTTGTAAAAATAAAAAAATCTGGACATGACTTTGCTGTTTTTTTAGCAGTCATCTTCAAATCTTTTCCTGTTCATAAATGAACTCTTATTCGGCTGCAATAGGTCCATGTGCTTAAATCTGATTTCCCGAGGACGGTGCTTGTTGTGATTTCCATCTTGAGAAACCTTCCTAAAACAACGTTTAAAAGAAAATCGAGGAGCACTACATCAGCCAGCATTGACAGCATGGACACTTAGTGAGAATCCTTTGTGTCAACTGCCAACAAGAAAATAATATATACTTGTAAAATGCCCTGCCCCTGGAGTCCAAAGAAAAACAACAACCCAAAAAAATACTTGTGACTTTTTTGCCGTTTTTTTGACCACTGCAAAAGGACAATGAAAAACAAGCAAATGCCAATGTACCATTCTCTGGTGTTGAATAAACATAACAAACGACAGCCAAGTGTCTTGTTCCTTCTAACCGAAAGTGAGACATAACATCACATAGGGAACAAAGTTAGGTAAAATTGTACACAGGACAACTCCATCTTCATATAAAGCCTACCTCAGGACAAAAAAGTACATGTGACTCAAGTTTTGGGGGATATGGGGCAGTTGTATTTAATTCTAGCAAGGATCAATAAGTAAAAACAACAGGTATGAAAAGGTGCTACTTCCTGTTTAGGTCCTGTCTGTGTATGTATGTTTTTGAGACAAAATCTCAAGGGGCAGGGCCTTTTTGGTGCTAAATGTCAACAGAATGTCTTGGTGTCAATGTGATGCAATTGCTTTTATCAAAGTGTCTGTTATAAAGGAGAGAAAATAGCTGGATAGGATGGTTACTGTATATTTGCATTTAATCTGATATGGGCTAAGTGGATGGACTGATTGCCATTTCGTCTCTTTTCTAAGACCCCCCCCCAACCCCCCCACCCCCGCCCTTAAACACCTTAAAGTCTAAAGAAGAATTTGTCTCTAGATGCGCTCTCCGTGTCATTTCCAGATTTTATTTCAAAATGCAATGCACACCTCTTTTTCTATTTTTTTATGTTTGTTTGTTTTTAGTGAAATGATTCTTTAAAAAAAAAAAAAAATTATCATAAATGAGGCGGCAAAACAGTAAACCACAGAAGAAATCGACCCTCCAACGGTTCCATCAAAGGATCTGTACTTATTTTGTACATGTATAGTATTTCGAGATGTTTTTAATTATTTTGGATGTTGAAATAAAGCATGTTTATGTGGTCAACTAGATGCTGGATATGCAATCTTCTTGCAATGGCCTCAATGTCTTTCTCTAAACATAAATTAAACAAACTTAATTTTACTCAACTACCTTTATTTCTAATTTATTTGCACGGGTTTATGATTTGGGTGTAAAATTGTTTTGGAATGTTGGTAATAGAGAGAGAACAGTCAAATATTTGAAAACTGTAGTCTAATTCATAAACGGATGATAAAAACTGGCAATATGTTGGTACGTTGTATGGAAAAATAGCTTTATTTAGTGTGATCTGAGCTAAAGAAGCAACTTGTGATAATATTGTTGTCAGATTTTACTGAGATTTTTTTATGCTGCTTGCATCCATGAAAAATAACTTCCAGGGAGCGTTCCCAAGATGGCCGCCAAATGGATTGACTTGCCTTGAAAGTAAATTTGAGGTTAGCTAACCGTGCTGGGGACAGTTTGTCACCTTACCGTACCGAACCGTACACTAGTGATGGCCGTTTTCGAAGAAAGAAAATAACCATGAAACATAAATAGCAGATGAAAGACATTAAATAATTTCCAAAGCATTGTGTCATTGTCGCTGCTTTTGACTTGAGTCATTGCATTTACACAGCTGTGACAAGCAGAAGTCCTCAGCATGCAATGTTTCGAGCGCATTGGTTCGAAGTTTCAGAAATCTTTGTTTCTCCCATCACTAACCGTGCTCAAGTGGAAATGCTGCTGCTCTATTGATGGCCCATTGCTCACTATGATCAGAACTGTTCAGTGATAGTGGAAAAGAACTTTAAGCAGGACTCAGTAATTTTTTATTATGTTGTGTTGGATTTACACTGACACCCAGCAGCAGGGATGCAACATAATTTGAATGCAATCATTTTTAGTAAACGATGCATTGTAAAAAGAAAAAAATCACTATTCCCGGTCAGATACGATTAATTTCCCCCATGAGTGAACGTTTCCAATAGCAGGCTAATTACTGAGATTAAGCGAGTAGTATTCAGATGGTCATGTGATCCTTACATGGCAGCCCCCATGAGGGGACCCTCTCCATGTAGAATAAAATAGTTCTCATAAGGTTATTGATATGACTGGAGTCTTCATCTCTGGTAAATGTGTAAGTTTTTATGCACGTTTCAAAATTACTATTCATTCTTTGGGAGTAAACATTTTTAACAATCTTTGAATGACAATAAGAGATATTTCTATACACACAATCAAGTGAGGCCCCTTTTGGACACGTTTATATTACAGTACATTCTGGCACTGTATTTTCACACCTGTTGACCTAATATATCATCTGGGTTTGAGCGGCCACACAAAAGCAATGAACTATAGTTAGGGTAGATGGCCTCTTTTATTTAATGTGTAGAAAAACAAAGCTGTGAGGGATAGAACGTTTTAGATCAAGTCTAATTACATAAGTTACATGCAAAACGCTTATCAGGATGGACTTTTTCATTCAACATGCTAAGAATTAGAATTACTTTTTACACATCAAAGCACAATTATGTATACAATCTAGCATTTTATCTAAGAATGCAATATACAACTTATATACCCAAATTCCAAGAAAAGACCATTTTCCCTTGTGTTGTTGCCAGTCTGGAGCTTTAACCTTTAGATACACAAAAGCAAAATCATTGTGAACCTTAAAACAAAACAACAACAAGCCTCTCACTTCCACAGAATATCTTCAACTTGGCTAAAAAAGATGTATGTCTGTGATGTGGCAGTCATTCAGTGCTCTACCATTGCCTGCTCTGCCATGAGGAGGGGCTGTATGCATTGCCGAGGGGGATCCACAGTGAGCCTGTCATGCCCAGCCAGTCTCTGCAGCTAGCTGGCATTATCCTGTATGGTGTGGTGATGGTACAGATGGAGCCTGGGAAATACATATGAAGGGAAGGTACAGTACATTGACAAGTAAAAAGGGTTAATAAATAAGTACAGAAAGAAAGGTAAAACATGCTACATATATTGATTTACATAAAAATATAATCCAAACTATTAGCTTGTTAGGTTATAACAGTAGGGTACATACTCAGGGGTCTTGACATTTTGTTTCAGACTGCCAATGACAGGGAGAAAAGAGGACAGGATTATTACATTACATTTGAACTGATTATTATTACATTTGAACATTATTTGTTCAAATATTGTCTTTCGACAAATCTTTCCAAATATATGAATGGGACATACACTCCTTCTCTCCGGCAGCACATAACATAGGCCAGGATGAGACAGAAAGATCAGCGTGAGGGCGAAGGGGATGATGACTGTGACTATGTAGTCTGGGAAGAAATCTCTCAGGTGGAGACTCTGCAGGGTTCACGACTCACTGGTTCAAGTGAGTGAATGATTAGCTCAAATGGAAAGTTGGCTAAAGGCTGCATTCGAAAGATTGGAAGAGCAAGAGAACATGTCTTGGCACTGTAACATCAAGATTACCAATCTCAGTGAAGGTACAGTGGGGAGAAATCCAAAATACTTTTTTTTTTAAGACCTGGCTGCCCATCCTGCTGAAGCTGTACACTAAAAAGGGCCGAGTCAAAATCGACCGTGTCCACCACAGCCCTGCACATAGTGGTAAGGTGGTAAGGCGAGGGTGCTCAACATTTGTCTGTACCATTAGTTAAACGTGCCGTAATGCAAAAAGCTAGGCAATTATAGCAGCTCATGTTCGAAGATGCTCAAGGTCACATCTTCGTGGACTTCTCTGCAGATGTCCAGTCTTAAAGACAAGAGTTTGGCAAGGTTAAGAAGAGGCTTCATGAGCTTGGTATTGTCTACGCAATGATGTACCCTGCAACTCTGAGGATTTCTTACCAGGGATGCGCACAATTTTTAAGTTGCCGAACAATGTGGCTGAATTCCTGGACGTTCCATCAAGTTCACCTGGAGATTAATCCACGCAATGGAAACGAGGGGGCTTTTCCGAGGAGGGCCCCCAACTTTACTTTGTGATGGGCTGAAGATAGACCATATCTTCAAGATTTGGAGACTTTGCCAAGGTTTGGGAGTTCAACTTCCTATCTCTCGTGCTATAGTCAGCGTTAATGAGCGTTTAGGCAAGGAAAAGGTTGTCAGTCACTTACCCCTTAATTTGGATGGGAAGGGTTAATTTTTTTATTTGGTTCTTGATGTTCATGCTTATTTTTGGGGCAATATACATTATATATATATATAAACACACACACAGATCAGCCACAACATTAAAACCACCTGCCTATTGTGTAGGTCCCGCTCATGCCACCAAAACAGCACAAACCTGCATCTCAGAGTATCATTCTGAGATGATATTCTTCTCACCCCAATTGTACAGAGCGGTTATCTGAGTTGCCGTAGACATGGTCAGTTCGAACCAGTCTGGCCATTCTCTGATGACCTCTCACATCAACAAGCATTTCCATCCGCAGAACTGCCGCTAAACATTTAACATCTACAATTGATTATTATTTGTCCCCCCTCAAATTATTGGTTTATTAGATAACTGTGCTTGGTTCTTTTCATCTGTCAGACCATACACCTATATTTTTAGATTGGGTATTATCGGATATTTGTATTAGCAGAAAATTCTGCAGATTTCACCCTTTATTTTTAAATGACCCAGAGTTTAAAATAAAAATAGAATCAGAAACAGAAAGAACAGACAGACAGACAGAAAGAAATAATACGATCAAAATACAAAAGAAAGACAGACAGACAGAAAGAAAGACAGACAGACAGACAGACAGACAGACAGAAAGAAATAATATGATCAAAATACAAAATAAAGAAAGAAAGAAAGAAAGAAAGAAAGAAAGAAAGACAGACAGACATACAGAAAGAAATAATATGATCAAAATACAAAATAAAGAAAGAAATAAAGAAAGAAAGAAAGAAAGAAAGAAAGAAAGAAAGACAGACAGACATACAGAAAGAAATAATATGATCAAAATACAAAATAAAGACAGAAATAAAGAAAGAAAGAAAGAAAGAAAGAAAGAAAGAAAGAAAGACAGACAGACAGAAAGAAATAATATGATCACAATACAAAATAAAGAAAGAAAGAAAGAAAGAAAGAAAGACAGACAGACAGACAGACAGACAGAAAGAAAGATAGAAAGAATACAATCAAAATACAAAAGAAAGAAAGAAAGAAAGAAAGAATACAATCAAAATACGAAAGAAAGAAAGAAAGAAAGAAAGAAAGAAAGAATACAATCAAAATACGAAAGAAAGAAAGAAAGAAAGAAAGAATACAATCAAAATACGAAAGAAAGAAAGAAAGAAAGAATACAATCAAAGAATACAATCAAAATATGAAAGAAAGAAAGAATACAATCAAAATACGAAAGAAAGAAAGAAAGAAAGAAAGAAAGAATACAATCAAAATATGAAAGAAAGAAAGAAAGAAAGAAAGAAAGAAAGAAAGAATACAATCAAAATACGAAAGAAAGAAAGAAAGAAAGAATACAATCAAAATACGAAAGAAAGAAAGAAAGAAAGAAAGAAAGAAAGAAAGAATACAATCAAAATACGAAAGAAAGAAAGAAAGAAAGAAAGAAAGAAAGAATACAATCAAAATACGAAAGAAAGAAAGAAAGAAAGAAAGAAAGAATACAATCAAAATACGAAAGAAAGAAAGAAAGAAAGAAAGAATACAATCAAAATACGAAAGAAAGAAAGAAAGAAAGAAAGAAAGAATACAATCAAAATACGAAAGAAAGAAAGAAAGAAAGAATACAATCAAAATACGAAAGAAAGAAAGAAAGAAAGAATACAATCAAAATACGAAAGAAAGAAAGAAAGAAAGAAAGAAAGAATACAATCAAAATACGAAAGAAAGAAAGAAAGAAAGAAAGAATACAATCAAAATACGAAAGAAAGAAAGAAAGAATACAATCAAAATACGAAAGAAAGAAAGAAAGAAAGAATACAATCAAAATACGAAAGAAAGAAAGAAAGAAAGAAAGAAAGAAAGAAAGAAAGAATACAATCAAAATACGAAAGAAAGAAAGAAAGAATACAATCAAAATACGAAAGAAAGAAAGAAAGAAAGAAAGAAAGAAAGAAAGAATACAATCAAAATACGAAAGAAAGAAAGAAAGAAAGAAAGAATACAATCAAAATACGAAAGAAAGAAAGAAAGAATACAATCAAAATACGAAAGAAAGAAAGAAAGAAAGAAAGAAAGAATACAATCAAAATACGAAAGAAAGAAAGAAAGAAAGAAAGAAAGAATACAATCAAAATACGAAAGAAAGAAAGAAAGAAAGAAAGAATACAATCAAAATACGAAAGAAAGAAAGAAAGAAAGAAAGAAAGAATACAATCAAAATACGAAAGAAAGAAAGAAAGAAAGAAAGAAAGAAAGAAAGAATACAATCAAAATACGAAAGAAAGAAAGAAAGAAAGAAAGAAAGAATACAATCAAAATACGAAAGAAAGAAAGAAAGAAAGAAAGAAAGAAAGAAAGAAAACAACTTTAGCTCTGTTGTGTCTCACCTCTCAAAATATCCTGGAAGGGGAAAGGGGACACCCTGTCCAGGCAGATGCAATGTTGACAAAATTGAGCCTGTCTGTTCCCCACAGATTCTGAACATCCTGTTTGATCTCCTCTTGAACATCAGGGGGCAGCACTTTCTCATTCTCTTTCAGCCCTATGAAAAACTCAGCCTGGAATGGCATTTGCTTTACTGGGAGAAAAGGAAAGCATGTTTAAGGAACCTCAAGCAAGTCTTGCCTTCAAAAACATCAGTTTGAGTGATTTATCTTTTATACCTGCAGGACAAACATTTATCACCAGCCTCTCTTTAAACGTCTCATAGCTGCGTTTGTTCACCACAAATATCTGACAAAGAGTTTAAAGGATATTTTGATTAGACTGTTTGACTAGGCAATGAGATAAGTAAAATATTATGAATATAAATATGTTTACCTGGGGAAGATAAAAAAAGACAGTTTAAACCAGTAAGAGGTTTGCTGGCTTTATGGATTAAGCTGGTCTTCCAGCCTGACCAGCTGGCAGGTACCCCAAACCCCTCTAAACAGACCAGCCTAAGCAGCTTTGCCAGTGTGGGAAACCACCTTTGGCACTTTCTGAAAGTGAAAAATAAAGTGGAGATTTGGAAAAAAAAGGACTATGTTGTTCTGTTTCTCACCAACAACTATTATATCACTTCTGAAGACATGGACTTAACCACTGGAGTCTTATGAATCACTTTTATATTTCCTTAATGTGATTTTTGGAGCTTGAAAGGTCTGATCACCATTCACTTGCATTGTATGGACCTACAGAGCTGAAATATTCTCCTAAAAATCTTTGTGTTCTGCTGAAGAAAGAAAGTTATACGCATCTGGGATGGCATGAGGTTGAGTAAATAATGAGAGAATTTTAATTTTTGGGTGAACTGTTCCTTTAATGTAGAGCTACTTTAAATCACAAGAGGGTCTCTATAAATGTTTACAAAGTCAAAAAGAAAGAGAAATAACTTTTCTGCACTCATTTATTGTACAGTAGGTCTGCATAAATCAGAACCCAGTCTATTCTGCACATGGGATGATGGATTTCTGAAACATACCACTAGATATATCAAGAGATCAAACAAATGTGGGGGCAAAACAATGACATTTGACTTGAAAGTCAAAGGAACAGTTCCCCCCATAATGAAAATTCTCTCATGATTTACTCACCCTCATGCCATCCCAGATGTGTACGAGTATCTTTCTTCTGAAAAACACAAATTAAGATTTTTAGAAGATCAGAATATATCAACTCTGTAGGTCCACTTAAAGCTCATAAAGGCAGCATAAAAGTAATCAATACTACTCCAGTGTTTAAATTCATGTCTTTAGAAGCAATATGATAGGTGTGGTGGGAAACACAGTTTCAAGTCTATTTTACCATAAATCTTGACCTATGACCAGCACCGACCAGTAGGTGGCGATATGCACAAATAATACATATCGCCAAAAAAGTGAAAGTGGAGATTTATAGTAGAAAAGGACATAAATATTGATTTGTTTCTCACACACCAATTGTATATCCACACCGCTTTTGAAGATATATATATATATATTTAACCAATGAAGTTGTATGGATTACTTTTATGCTACCTTTATGTGTTTTTTGAACATTTAAAAAACAAATTAGAAATTCTGTCCACCATTCACTTGCATTTATGGACCTACAAAGCTGATATATTCTTCTAAAAATCTTAATTTGTGTTCTTCAGAAGAAAGAAAGTCATGCATATTTGGGATGGCATGAGGGTGAGTAAATGATGAGAGAATTTTAATTTTCTTAATTTTCTGTTTTCTTCCCTGCTGATTTTTTTTTTTAAATCAGCCTTTGTTCAGAACTTCCTAGATTCGTGAATGAATCACTTTTTTGAGTCGGTTCTTTTCATTGGTTAAACGTGCTGGCGAAACGGTCCGAATCGGTTCACAATTCAGTGTGAATCATTTGGACACAGCTCACTCAAGTAATGAATCGTTTGGAACGGATTCTCATCCCCTCATTTACTTCATTGATGTAACAACCATCCCCCCCCCCCCCTTGCATCACTCAGAATTCTCATTCTCATTTTTGGGTTTAACATGTAAATTTAAAATGTGAATTATCTAGGTTTAATGCAATAAAAATAACATTTAATTAATTTGAATTTATAACTGCTTTCATTCTGTTTTCTAAAGACTGGCTGGAAATCAATAGATGTATTATGTTATTCTATTGACAGCTGTGAAAAAGTAAGAAACAAAAAATCAAATCAGCAAATAATTTTGTTTCACTTGTGTTTCAGTTTTCAGTTTTAGTAAGTCCCAATTATTTTGTTTGGAAAATTTTTGGAAAAACTTGTCTTTGTAATATAGTGCTTACTATTTTTCGCAAACAGTATATGTTTTTTATACATGAAAATAGGCTAGCTGCCTTTATATATCTAAGGAAAGTCTCCCTCGCTAGGGGACCGTCATATTGCTGGTCCTTGGAACCGAAAAGATTGAAATCCCTGGCTTTAAATGACCTGATAATTGAAGTTATTTTGATAAAAAAAAAAAAAATACGAATTACCAGTACAAAACAGATTACATGTTTTAAAAAGTTTCTGCAGACATCATTTTAAAGGGTCCACAAAAAATTATTGACTAATAGAGCTAATATATCATTAGCTCACCCTCATGTTGTTCCAACCCCGTGTGACTTTCTCTCTTATGGAACACAATAGAAGGTGTTAGGCAGAATGTTATCCTCAGTCACTGTTGACTTTCATTGCATCTTTTTCCAAACAATGGAAGTGAATGAGGCTAATGTTCTGCATAACCTCTCCTTTTGTGTTCCACAGCATGAGGTTGTGTCAGTGATGACTTTAAACTATCCCTTTAAGTTAGCATTTGATAAGTACATTTTGTGTCTCCGTAGTCATTGTATTCACTTTTTATTTTTTAATAATTTTCTCATATTTTAATACATTTTACTCTGTCATTCCTGTTTGATTGTTGTTTTTTTTATGCTTTTTTTCTATGCTTTTAAACTATGTTTTAAAAAAAATGAAATGTTACAAAATCTGACTCTGTGTACATATAGTGTGGGTTTTATGTATGAATTGTTGCAAATAATCTGTTTTATTCTAATTGTTTATCGGTATGCATGTGTGTTTTGTTTACGCAGGGTAAACAAAAGAAAGAAAGAAAGAAAGAAAGAATACAATCAAAATACGAAAGAAAGAAAGAAAGAAAGAAAGAATACAATCAAAATACGAAAGAAAGAAAGAAAGAAAGAAAGAAAGAATACAATCAAAATACGAAAGAAAGAAAGAAAGAAAGAATACAATCAAAATACGAAAGAAAGAAAGAAAGAAAGAATACAATCAAAATACGAAAGAAAGAAAGAAAGAAAGAAAGAAAGAATACAATCAAAATACGAAAGAAAGAAAGAAAGAAAGAAAGAATACAATCAAAATACGAAAGAAAGAAAGAAAGAATACAATCAAAATACGAAAGAAAGAAAGAAAGAAAGAATACAATCAAAATACGAAAGAAAGAAAGAAAGAAAGAAAGAAAGAAAGAAAGAAAGAAAGAATACAATCAAAATACGAAAGAAAGAAAGAAAGAATACAATCAAAATACGAAAGAAAGAAAGAAAGAAAGAAAGAAAGAAAGAAAGAATACAATCAAAATACGAAAGAAAGAAAGAAAGAAAGAAAGAATACAATCAAAATACGAAAGAAAGAAAGAAAGAATACAATCAAAATACGAAAGAAAGAAAGAAAGAAAGAAAGAAAGAATACAATCAAAATACGAAAGAAAGAAAGAAAGAAAGAAAGAATACAATCAAAATACGAAAGAAAGAAAGAAAGAAAGAAAGAATACAATCAAAATACGAAAGAAAGAAAGAAAGAAAGAAAGAAAGAATACAATCAAAATACGAAAGAAAGAAAGAAAGAAAGAAAGAAAGAAAGAAAGAAAGAATACAATCAAAATACGAAAGAAAGAAAGAAAGAAAGAAAGAAAGAAAGAATACAATCAAAATACGAAAGAAAGAAAGAAAGAAAGAAAGAAAGAAAGAAAGAAAACAACTTTAGCTCTGTTGTGTCTCACCTCTCAAAATATCCTGGAAGGGGAAAGGGGACACCCTGTCCAGGCAGATGCAATGTTGACAAAATTGAGCCTGTCTGTTCCCCACAGATTCTGAACATCCTGTTTGATCTCCTCTTGAACATCAGGGGGCAGCACTTTCTCATTCTCTTTCAGCCCTATGAAAAACTCAGCCTGGAATGGCATTTGCTTTACTGGGAGAAAAGGAAAGCATGTTTAAGGAACCTCAAGCAAGTCTTGCCTTCAAAAACATCAGTTTGAGTGATTTATCTTTTATACCTGCAGGACAAACATTTATCACCAGCCTCTCTTTAAACGTCTCATAGCTGCGTTTGTTCACCACAAATATCTGACAAAGAGTTTAAAGGATATTTTGATTAGACTGTTTGACTAGGCAATGAGATAAGTAAAATATTATGAATATAAATATGTTTACCTGGGGAAGATAAAAAAAGACAGTTTAAACCAGTAAGAGGTTTGCTGGCTTTATGGATTAAGCTGGTCTTCCAGCCTGACCAGCTGGCAGGTACCCCAAACCCCTCTAAACAGACCAGCCTAAGCAGCTTTGCCAGTGTGGGAAACCACCTTTGGCACTTTCTGAAAGTGAAAAATAAAGTGGAGATTTGGAAAAAAAAGGACTATGTTGTTCTGTTTCTCACCAACAACTATTATATCACTTCTGAAGACATGGACTTAACCACTGGAGTCTTATGAATCACTTTTATATTTCCTTAATGTGATTTTTGGAGCTTGAAAGGTCTGATCACCATTCACTTGCATTGTATGGACCTACAGAGCTGAAATATTCTCCTAAAAATCTTTGTGTTCTGCTGAAGAAAGAAAGTTATACGCATCTGGGATGGCATGAGGTTGAGTAAATAATGAGAGAATTTTAATTTTTGGGTGAACTGTTCCTTTAATGTAGAGCTACTTTAAATCACAAGAGGGTCTCTATAAATGTTTACAAAGTCAAAAAGAAAGAGAAATAACTTTTCTGCACTCATTTATTGTACAGTAGGTCTGCATAAATCAGAACCCAGTCTATTCTGCACATGGGATGATGGATTTCTGAAACATACCACTAGATATATCAAGAGATCAAACAAATGTGGGGGCAAAACAATGACATTTGACTTGAAAGTCAAAGGAACAGTTCCCCCCATAATGAAAATTCTCTCATGATTTACTCACCCTCATGCCATCCCAGATGTGTACGAGTATCTTTCTTCTGAAAAACACAAATTAAGATTTTTAGAAGATCAGAATATATCAACTCTGTAGGTCCACTTAAAGCTCATAAAGGCAGCATAAAAGTAATCAATACTACTCCAGTGTTTAAATTCATGTCTTTAGAAGCAATATGATAGGTGTGGTGGGAAACACAGTTTCAAGTCTATTTTACCATAAATCTTGACCTATGACCAGCACCGACCAGTAGGTGGCGATATGCACAAATAATACATATCGCCAAAAAAGTGAAAGTGGAGATTTATAGTAGAAAAGGACATAAATATTGATTTGTTTCTCACACACCAATTGTATATCCACACCGCTTTTGAAGATATATATATATATATTTAACCAATGAAGTTGTATGGATTACTTTTATGCTACCTTTATGTGTTTTTTGAACATTTAAAAAACAAATTAGAAATTCTGTCCACCATTCACTTGCATTTATGGACCTACAAAGCTGATATATTCTTCTAAAAATCTTAATTTGTGTTCTTCAGAAGAAAGAAAGTCATGCATATTTGGGATGGCATGAGGGTGAGTAAATGATGAGAGAATTTTAATTTTCTTAATTTTCTGTTTTCTTCCCTGCTGATTTTTTTTTTTAAATCAGCCTTTGTTCAGAACTTCCTAGATTCGTGAATGAATCACTTTTTTGAGTCGGTTCTTTTCATTGGTTAAACGTGCTGGCGAAACGGTCCGAATCGGTTCACAATTCAGTGTGAATCATTTGGACACAGCTCACTCAAGTAATGAATCGTTTGGAACGGATTCTCATCCCCTCATTTACTTCATTGATGTAACAACCATCCCCCCCCCCCCCTTGCATCACTCAGAATTCTCATTCTCATTTTTGGGTTTAACATGTAAATTTAAAATGTGAATTATCTAGGTTTAATGCAATAAAAATAACATTTAATTAATTTGAATTTATAACTGCTTTCATTCTGTTTTCTAAAGACTGGCTGGAAATCAATAGATGTATTATGTTATTCTATTGACAGCTGTGAAAAAGTAAGAAACAAAAAATCAAATCAGCAAATAATTTTGTTTCACTTGTGTTTCAGTTTTCAGTTTTAGTAAGTCCCAATTATTTTGTTTGGAAAATTTTTGGAAAAACTTGTCTTTGTAATATAGTGCTTACTATTTTTCGCAAACAGTATATGTTTTTTATACATGAAAATAGGCTAGCTGCCTTTATATATCTAAGGAAAGTCTCCCTCGCTAGGGGACCGTCATATTGCTGGTCCTTGGAACCGAAAAGATTGAAATCCCTGGCTTTAAATGACCTGATAATTGAAGTTATTTTGATAAAAAAAAAAAAAATACGAATTACCAGTACAAAACAGATTACATGTTTTAAAAAGTTTCTGCAGACATCATTTTAAAGGGTCCACAAAAAATTATTGACTAATAGAGCTAATATATCATTAGCTCACCCTCATGTTGTTCCAACCCCGTGTGACTTTCTCTCTTATGGAACACAATAGAAGGTGTTAGGCAGAATGTTATCCTCAGTCACTGTTGACTTTCATTGCATCTTTTTCCAAACAATGGAAGTGAATGAGGCTAATGTTCTGCATAACCTCTCCTTTTGTGTTCCACAGCATGAGGTTGTGTCAGTGATGACTTTAAACTATCCCTTTAAGTTAGCATTTGATAAGTACATTTTGTGTCTCCGTAGTCATTGTATTCACTTTTTATTTTTTAATAATTTTCTCATATTTTAATACATTTTACTCTGTCATTCCTGTTTGATTGTTGTTTTTTTTATGCTTTTTTTCTATGCTTTTAAACTATGTTTTAAAAAAAATGAAATGTTACAAAATCTGACTCTGTGTACATATAGTGTGGGTTTTATGTATGAATTGTTGCAAATAATCTGTTTTATTCTAATTGTTTATCGGTATGCATGTGTGTTTTGTTTACGCAGGGTTCTCGGTGATGCAATGAAGATGTGGTTGAACAGGTGGTTGAGCTGGCGTTGTGTACAGGAAGAATGCACTTATCCCATGATGGGACAAACAAAATCTGCTTTCTGCTCTCCCTGGCATTCTGTGCTCTGCTGGTGCTCCTTAAACCCTCCTTACAACCTCCACAGCGACAGGGGGATCTGCCCCAACCCCGGCCCCATGCCAAGCCTGCCAGAGTCGGACGGACCCATGACCTCCACAGGAAATCTGTATCAGCTGAACTCCATGGAAATCATAATGCCAAGGATGATAGTTTCACCCGCCCACTTCCTCTTGGGGGCCAACCCAAAGACCCACAGGGGGTGGTGGAGGGGGCCCCTACACATGCCGATGCCTCCGGGTCCGGTTGCAAAGACTCTTCGGTCTCGAGAGACATTTTTATCGCCATCAAGACAACCAGGAAATATCACAAGTCTAGACTGCAGCTCCTGTCCCAGACATGGGTGTCCAAAGCAAAGGAACAGGTATCGTGTCCAAGTAATTAAAGGGATAGTTCATAAAATATAATATTTCTTCTAAAGTCTGGAACATACCAAAAATGTATTGCACTCAAGTCATGTGGACTACTTTTATGGTACTTTTTTAGCCCTTTAGACGGCTTGAGAGCCATTGGGCATCCTCTACTCATGTTTATTCTGTCAAGTAAATGTTGACAGAATATTCAGTTTGAGTGAACTATACCTTTAATACACTTAATGCACCTTTTGAACTGTAATTTTGAAATTTTCTAATGTCTAGAGGTAGGGATGTTTTAAAGGTGTTAATATATGCAGTGGTAAGTGTAAAGGAGGAAGTGTGGCAGCTGCTCTTTGGGCGTGTGCCTGGTACTTTTGAGGGGGGGTGTCTTAATTGCCCTTGGGTCACTTAAGTGATCTGTCTGTGGGTCTCAGCAATCTGAAACCCACAGACACAAGACGTTGAGTTTGCTTTCATCCAAGTGCATTCACTCGACTGCTATAGGTGACACGGAAATAGATATACCCCCTTCCTGAGGCCTCTCCCATAGCCCTTTTCCACCGACATGGTTCGGGGGTGGGTTCCTGGGTCGTGCGAATTCTTGAACTGTTTTACACGTTTCCACCGCAGAAAAGTCCGTTCCGGGCCAAAAACCTGATTCCATACTGGCCCCAAAAGCTTGCTGGCCTCCACGCAGGAACCAGTTACATTAGAGGGTGGAGGACGGGATAATGTAGCTACCATCTGCAGCAAAGAGTGCTTCTGCGCTCTATAAAAACAATAAAAAACCTAAAAATGATCAGATATCAAAAGCTGATAACACAGATGAAACAAGCACTCAACTTGCATTATGGTCTTTACGGAGATCTGAGATTAACTATAGAGAATCACAAAGGGAAAAAATAGTCCACGAGAAGATCCGGCACAAAATTATGCACGCTGGCTTCAATCAGACAATTGACCAAATCTTAACCTAATTGAAAAACACTTAAGTGAGTGCAGGGACAGTGGATGGAGCAACCATTTTTTGGACTTGGGACAGTGACCAGCCTGCTTTCTAACTGGGACATTAAATTCAGTCAGTCATGCTCGAGAAAACCACTGAATCTCCTGTGTCCTCTGCAGCTGATCTCAGTATGTTATTATATTTGCCAGCTTTGTTAGCTTTACACGTTACACCTTACACCTTATTTTATGCATTGTTTTGTCCTGTAAGGGGATTTTTGACGATCTACTCACTAAGTTAGGAAGATCATGGCTATCTGTTAAGTAAATTGGTGGGTTTCTCAATCAAGACGTAAACATACTATTATATGCTATGGTAAAACTCCAAATATAACCATCTGCTACCCCATGTTAATAATGATCCCACTCTTACAGTTTACAGAACTTAGCAAGTTAAGCCATAGTTCATACAAAATAATGTTGTTTTTAGCATAGATTTCATCTCTGACCATCTTGTTAAGCAATGTAATAATGTTTGATTGCATTACTCCGTATATTTACATATTATATAGGTTATGTTATTTAGTCTGTGTAGTCTCATGTGGTTCTGGGTTTGTCCTATGTTATTTTATGTAGCACCATGGTCCTGGAGGAACGTTGTCTTGTTTTGCTGTGTACTGTACTAACTGTATATGGTTGAAACGACAATAAAAACCACTTGACTTGATGTCCTCAAAAATAAGAGTAAAAGCTGTACACAAACACGGTTGTGACGTGCCATTAACCCATTACGTCACAGTTAGGTTCTGAAGTCAGCGGCTGGCCTACGAAGGGCTCCAGGTTGCCTCAGCCATGAACCAGCGGAGCACAGGCTCGGCATACAAAAAGCTCGGAAAAGCAGTGCAGTACCATTTTTTTGCTATTCCATAATACAGGACCAAGATGCCCAGGAGTTGTTGCTAAAGTTCTTTGTTTCCATACTTTGCTCAAAAATCTAGATTTTGAAACCAAGCATTTATAAAACAACAGCTCAATATTAAGTACCAGTTCATGCCAGAGGAAACATTCTTTCCCAATTGGCAATGTTTAAACTTGGCCTCAAAGTCCTCCTTTTTTTAAATTTATGAATAAAATGGGAACCATCCTTCTCTTTTCAAACTGTTTTGTAGTTGACCTAAAGTCACATCCAAGTGCTAGTAGAAAATTATACATGATGTCTGCCATGCAGATCGAAAATAAATCAGATATACGTATACTGCATGCTTGTTGAGTAACTTAAATAATAATAAAAAAAAAAATTATTTTGGCATTCTTTGATGATCTGTGCTGAAGAAAACCCCCCAATTAAATTAAGAAATAACTTTGTTGACCAACACAAAATACATGTCTTTACAAGCTCTAAAGGTAGACTTTACAATGCATGTAGGCAAAATAACAACTCTTAAATGGTGCTTTTTACCTAGTTGACAAATTAGACTCGTTCAGATTTCATAACTTATGAAATATGATTATTTACTGTACACCGTACTTTCAAACATACGGTCAAAACATTATACAGTTAGGAAAGTTTTCATATATCAGACGTTCCCGAATAATATGAGTCCAACTAGTGTGACATGATGCATAGATCTTAAAATAATATTCCAGAAAATGTGCCGCTATCTCAGATTTATTTTTGTCATGTTGTGGGGTATGGTCTCTGGTTATAAAGTGAAGTATTGTGGTCTCCGTTAACATGTAGTTCCGTTTTTGGAGAGGTGCAAGTCAGGCTATGGCGTAACCGCCATGGCTACACGTTGCTTATGGCATAGGTTTGACGCAGAAGTATTAATTGGTCTTTACACGACGTCACAGCTTAGTTCTTTGCAGTATTGGTCACTGTATCTCTGGGTTCCACAATGAGCAGATTGTTTTGTGTGAGCGCAATGTATCAGATGGCAGTGATCCCTGACTGCATTCTATCTTTCAGACGTTTATCTTCACTGATGGGGAGGATAAGGAGCTCAGGCAGAGTGCAGGTAACACACGGTACTTTCATATGGCTCATGTCGTCTTCTTGATTTCATATTAATCAGAAATCATTAGTGATCTGTCATTTTCATGTTTTCGCAAGGGCTCAACATCATCAACACCAACTGCTCCGCGGCTCACACTCGCCAAGCCCTGTGCTGTAAGATGTCTGTGGAATATGACAAGTTCATCGAGTCACAGAAAAAGTTGAGTTCGACTTCAGGCCATGCTTGCCACTTTATAAATATCACAACCTGTCATTAAAGTCTTTCGTTTCAGCCATTATCAGCAGATGTTTCATTGTGTTGCACTCATTCTAAACTGGCTGTCGATTTTAATCTTTTATTTATACAGTTCCGTCGTACATTCTGATTGGAATCTGCAGCATTCAAAGCCGGTGTAAAATGACTATAAATGCACAACTGTGACAGCAGCACATTCCATAATAAAGCGCTAAGTTAATGTTGGGATAATGAGCTAGATTACTTGGTGGAAGAATTGTTTATTCCTATAATTATTAATAAGAAATGTAACTGTATTGAACATTAGTGTCTTTTATCAGATTGTGCCAAAGAACACCTGTTACCCAGGGTAAAATCACTGTTTGGCACAGCCTCTTGTGGATTCTCACTTTATTTTAGTTTTCTTTTTCAAAGGGTGCATTGAAAACATCATATCTTATGTGTATCATCATTTACAAGGAATGTGTCTAAATATAGAGTTTCAAGCTGTTGTGATGTGTTCAATGGTTTAATTGCTTTCTCTCTTTGCCATGTGTTTGCAGGTGGTTCTGTCATGTAGATGATGATAACTACGTGATCCTGCCCAGTTTGTTGGAGTTGCTCTCCTTCTACTCTCGCACACAGGATGTGTACTTGGGCAGACCCAGTCTGGACCATCCCATAGAGGCAGCTGAAAGAGTCAAGAGTGATGGATCGGTGAGCAAGGTGTCACTCATGGTGTGAAAGAAAGTGTAATTCAGTACCAGACTGAATGAATAACTGAGTTGAACTGAACAGAGCCATATACTGTATAAGATTTTATTTAGCCACAGTTTTTGATGTCTTTGTAATCAGATCAATCAATTTATTGTCATCACACTATTGTAACAGTGGGGGAAGTCTTTGGTGCGTCATCCACCAACATTGCAATCATATAGTGATAGTATAAGAATATACCAGATGTACAAAATACTCAGTATACACACAATTATACACAATTATTGTTGAATATACACATACTGCACAAAATGTACTTTGAACAGTTTCAGTTGGATTGGCAATTGCAGAACGCTGATCGTAATATTAATTTGTTAGACCAAACCATTGATAACCATCTTGGATATCTTCTGCAGGCATCTGTGAAGTTCTGGTTTGCCACTGGAGGAGCTGGCTTCTGCATCAGTCGCGGTTTAGCTCTCAAAATGAGTCCTTGGGCAAGGTACACTTAAAGGAATATTCCAGGATCAATACAAGTTAAGCTCATTCAGCAGCATTATTGCCATAAAGTTGATTGCTACAAAAAAAGTAGTAAGTTCTTAAGGAAAAAAAAAGGAAAAATCAAGGTAACAGTGAGGCACTTACAATGGAAGTAAATGGGGCCAATTTTTTTAGGGTTTAAAGACAGAAATGTGAAGCTTGTCATTTTATAAAATCACTTACATTAATTCTTCTGTTAAAACTTTTGTATTATTTAAGCTATAAAGTTTAGATCATTGTTTTTTACAGTCACTTTATGGTTTAAGGGTTTATCTCAAGCGTGTCAAACTCATTGTGGTTCGCGGGCCTGATTGGACTAAGCGAAATTGCTTGGGGGCCAAAGTTTATATTTATAAATGATATATACTGTGTGTGTGTGTGTGTATAGGTATGTATGTATGTATGTGTGTATGTGTGTGTATATGTGTATATAAATATATATATATATATATATATATATATATATATATATATATATATATATATATATACATACACACACACAGTTGAAGTCAGAAGTTTCCATGCATGTTAGCCAAATACATTTAAACTCAGGTTTTCACAATTCCTGACATTTAATCGTAGAAAACATTCCCTGTCTTAGGTCAGTTAGGATCACTACTTTATTTTAAGAACGTGAAATATCAGTAGAGAGAATTATTTATTTAAGCTTTTATCTTTCATCACATTCCCAGTAGGTCAGAAGTTTACTTACACTTTGTTAATATTTTGTAGCATTGCCTTAAAATTGTTTAACTTGGGTCAAATATTTTCGGTAGCCTTCCACAAGCTTCTCACAATAAGTTGCTGAAATGTTGGCCCATTTCTCCAGACAGAACTGGTGTAACTGAGTCACAAATTTTCCATCGGATTGAGGTCAGGGCTTTGTTGTCCTTAAGCCATTTTGTCACAACTTTGGAGGTATGCTTGGGGTCATTGTCCATTTGGCAGACCCATTTGCGACTGAGCTTCAACTTCATGGCTGATGTCTTGATGTTGCTTCAATATAACCACATTATTTTCCTTCCTTGTGATGCCATCTATTTTGTGAAGTGCACCAGTCCCTCCTGCAGCAAAGCACACCCACAACATGATGCTGCCACCCCCATGCTTCATGGTTGGGATGAGGTTCTTTGGCTTGTAAGCCTCACCCTTTTTCCTCCAAAACATAACGATGGTCATTATGGCCAAACAGTTCAATATTTGTTTCATCAGACCAGAGGATATTTCTCCAAAAAGTAAGATCTTTGTCCCCATGTGCACTTGCAAATCATAGTCTGTCTTTTTTATGGTAGTTTTGGAGCAGTGACTTCTTCCTTGCTGAGCAGCCTTTCAGGTTATGTCAATATAGGACTCGTTTTACTGTGGATATAGATACATGCTACCTGTTTCCTCCAGCATCTTTACAAGGTCCTTTGCTGTTGTTCTGGGATTGATTTCTGCTTTTCGCACCAAACTACATTCCTCTCCAGGAGACGATTGCGCCTCCTTCCTGAGCAGTACGATGGTTGCGTGTTTCCATGTCTGGTTCCATTTTTGAACCAAACGTCCAAAATTCTGAGGTCTTGGCTGTTTTGTTTTTTTTCTCCATGATGTCAAGCAAAGAGGTACAGAGTTTGATGGTAGGCCTTAAAATATATCCACAGGTACACCTCCACTTCAGTACACCTGCTAGACTCCTCCATAAGGCTTGACATAATTTTCTGGAATTTTCCAAGCTGCTTAAAGGCACAGTGAACATGGTGTATGTAAACTTCTGACCCACTGGAATTGTGAAACTGTCTGTCTGGAAACAATTGTTTAAAAAATACTCAAAGTAGATGTCCTAAACGACTAGCAAAAACTATAGTTTGCTAATATTAAATCTGTGGAGTGGAATATATATATATATTTCCACTCCACAGATTTAATATATAATTCAGTAATTTCATTCACTGAAGGATTCGTCAAACTTATTCAAAACAAAAACTTGTGAGCTGGTGAATCACTGTTTTAAAAGTACCGGTTCATAAGAGTAATTCATTCACGAATCAGACTAAACCAGTCAGTCAGTGAACACAATGCAATACAAAGGTGCATGCTTTTTTTCTCACCACATTCAATTCAGACTGCAATCTCATAACTTAAAATAAAAAATAAATATAATTTCTTAAGTGGTAGTTCAGCAGTGGAGCAAAAAACATTGGAGCAGGAAAATAAAAATAAAAATGCTGTTGTCATAGCTAACACTGTGGTAAAAGATACAAAATAAACTTTTTTGCCCACCAACCACAGTGGCTGTGAATGCCCATTTTCTCCAGCCACTTTGCTTTTTATACCAGCTCCTTTGGTTTTTCATATGAAAACACCAGTAGTGTAATGTAGTGAATTATGATAACAAACATGACAACTCATTTATGTCGCTGCATTTCATTTGCTTTGTATGGTAATGTATTCAGCGAATACTTCCGTGAAGATAAACGTCTGAAAGATAGAATGCATTCAGGGATCACTGCCAATCAAGCAAACTAAACTTGGAGCACCTCCTGAGAAGGTCTGAGATCATTTGCAGCATTTTCATGGACGAAACTGTTCTTGCAGTTGCAAACTATTTACAGCTGACTGAATCAAAGCAGAAACGGTGAGCACTCTGCGTGTGCGGGTTCCATGAGAAGCACTGCGCTTTTGGGTGGCAGAGCGCCTCTGAATACACAGTGAATCATACACACTCATCAATGGCTATTAATATATAATCAAGTGTGTTTCTTCAAATGCACATCTTTGTGTCTGACAGCATTTCTTGTTACATGTCACTTATAATAAGTCGCCCACCACAGAAATAACCAGCCACTGCGCTTAAAATATCCACATTTGGCGGGTTAGTACGTGCTAATTTTAAACTCTGAACAAAAGGAAAAATACGGAATTTACTAATTACATCTAATATTTATCCTTAGACTTGTCCATGTTGTCATTATTCCATTAGAGAAACTTCACTGTGGGAACCTGTGACCTTGGAACTTGTGTCATCCTCAGACAGACATGTGTGGCATTCGCTGGTACGCGTGACACTGCGAGTGCAGAATGTCGGGCTTAATTATAAGAAATTCCACTGATGATGCAAGCTATGACATGCATGCAACACTACAAATTTAAATTAATCTGTTCTGCTGTTGCTAATAAAATAATAGTATGAATACATTATATTCCGACCGCAAGCATGATTTAGTTAAAAAAAAAAAAAAAAATCAATATTTCACACCAAAAAGACATTAATTTAAGAGCTGGTGTCAATATGGATGACATTTATGCTGACTGTCTACGATTTTTTTAAACCATCAAAAGAGAAATCTCCATTCACTTGCATTTTAAGGACCTACTGAGCTGAGGTATATTTCTATTTTTCTTCAAATGTGTTCTGGTGAAGAAAGTAAGTCATACACACCTGGGATATCATGACAGTGAGTAAATAATGAGATAATTTTCATTTTTGGGTGAACTATCCCTTTAAACCGAGATTCTTCTCAACCACCTGATTTGCCCCATCTATATGACCCTCTTACATAAAACCTGCCTACTCTTACCCCATAGTGCTTGAGATCTATAAAGTTGGTCAGTCTCAGCTAACTCCTACTTTGCCCAGCAGTAACAATAATCTGCCTTTCTAAATCTAACAGCTTCTGAATCTGTGTGTCTTTGCATTGCTCCATAGGTGACCCTCAGTTATGGGGGATTCGAGAACAGGAGAAATGTGGTCAGTGTTGGGGGAGCATTCTCATTGTCTGAAGACCCTTCACGATACACAAACACATACATACAGATATATACAGGTTAAAATGGTTCACTGCCTACTCTACCCAAACACTGAGTGGTGTCCACACAAGAGTCAACACTGTCTGGGATACAAATGCCTCTCATCTTGTCTCAAAACTATTTATCCTACGATGATGCTCTGAATGATTGAGGTGGTTGTCTGTATGAAAGGGCAGTTAACCACCATTTCATTCTTTTTTCTACATGCACAGACTCAAGAGCTGTTGTTTAGCTGGATAATAATATCTTTGTTTTGTATTTTGTACATTTATATGGTATACAGGATGAAAAAAGTATGAGAATTGCCAAGAGATTGATGTGTTTTTGTCCCTGTTTTAAGAGGGTTTTGAAAGGATTGTGTTATCTCAGATTTACTGGGGGATTTTTGTGGCTTTGACTTGTTTATACTGTTGAGTCATCTTTTTTCTGTGGGTCGTAAAATTGCCCACTTTTTGTGTGCAAGATGGTCTCATCAATGTCTCCAAGGAAGATAAAGACAGTTTTGATGCTGTCACCGCCGACTCGTAAGCCGCAACTATGAGGGAGACTACACGTTGGATATCTTGCTCAAAGTATAATTTATTAAGAAGGAAACAAGTAATAAAAAGAATAACTGGTAACAAAGGAGAATAACACAATCTGGATCTGAGAGAGGCACCAATGGAATCCTCAGTACAGGTGAATCCTGTCAGGACTAATCATTGGGCTCATTAACTTCTTAACTCGGCCACAACCAATCCATCAAAACAAAACTGAACACAAAAGAAAAACAAATACAGCCCAAAAGGGGCCGTAACACCCTACCCCATAAGGGGATCTATAAAAGACCAGCTTAAAAAAAAAACAGCCAATCACGCCTTTGGATAGCACCAACCCATACACCATGCCAACTCTGGCTTTCAGCAACAACAGGCCCTGCAGAAGCAAATTAAGAAGACAAGACAAGCATGGTATACATTAGGGCAACCCAACAAGGTCGATTACAAAGACTTGGGGCAAGAAGGCTCTAGATAAGGTGTCATCCAACATGTTATAAGAGCCTGTAATGTGTCTTATGTACAGTGCATAAGACTGTAGGAACAAACACCACCGGGAAAGGCATTGATGCAAAGAATGTAAATATGTGAGTGGTTATGATCAGTGTACACCACCAATGGAACCACCACTGACCCAACGTAGACCTCAAAATGTTGCAGGGTTCAAATCAAATCTAATGCCTCCTCCTCAATCACAGAATAGGTTAGCTGGTAAGAAGATAACGTTTTTGAGATGTAGCTCACCGATCAAACTATACCCTAACGGTCCTAAAAAATGCATCAACTCTTTTTTTTTTTTTTTGTGGTAGGAGAGGGTAGCGATCCATTGCGTCAACCTTGGCACACACTGGTCGTCATTGTTGCCCTGGCAAACTTCACACTTGGTCAGGTTGACAGTGAGATGTGCCTCCTCTAGACAGCACTGCAATGCGACAAGTGCTGCTCCCAGGAATCACTAACGACAACATTGTCCAAATAAACGGCCACTCCCTCCAACCCAAAAACAGCTCTGTACATTAATTGCTGAAATGTAGTGGGGGCGTTGCTTAAACCAAAACTCATAACGTTATACGAGATAATCCTGCAGGTGTAATAAAAGCAGAAATATCTCTAGCACCTGGTGTCAGAGGGACTTGTCTATCAATAGCCCTTCAGTAGATCGAATTTACTAACTTGGTCAACGCAAACCTCCCTTCGAGGGAGAGGGAAGGAGTCGGCTTGGAGTCAATTTTTCAGCTTGTGTTCGGGTTAACTGTAATGGTCCATCTCGGTTGTTTGTGGATGCAGAAGACAATATGCACTCAGACATATTGCAGTTTTTGGCTTGCAGACAGATGTGCTTCACTGGAGTCAAGCATTTGGACTTCTCTGAAAGTATACAGACCAAAAAAAAACGAATTTTATTTCTTCAGTGCTAATTTATCATTTGCCATTGAGGTTATGCATACTCTTATTTTTTTGGATAACAATTTTTTTTCTCAAATGTTTTGATTAAAACCCCAGTGAGTGTACTGATAAGACACATGGCCTTTCAGAGTCTTGTGAACAGTGTTCGACATATTTTTGTTTCACTTGCTGTCCAAATGTTTCCTTTGAATTTTGCACAAACATGTTCCTCACTGCAGGTCAGTGGTTTGCGTAAACGTACTAAAACTGCTCTTTGGTTTTACTTTCCTCAACAATGTCAAACGTTTTGTTCATGTTGTGGCTTTTCTTTGCAACATCTCTTAAACTGCCAAATGTCTTGGGATTTGACTGTTTGTCAATGTGTTTTATATCCATTTAATTGATAATGTTAATAAATGTATTTATTATGCATGTACAGCATATGCATGATTCATTTGAACAGTTTCAACACATCTAGTTGTATAAAACGTTAGGATAAGCTACCCAGTGTCTGTTTTGTTCAGTGTCCTTCGGGGATTTAGTCAGTGACCTTTTTTTTTTGTGACATTTTCTGACGTTTTTCCATCTTCATGGAAAAGTAGCTGATATATTGTTCTTTGAATTATTTTACTCTTTAAGAGACCACAATGTTGATGTTTTCAAAATTAAGTAATTCAGATGTTGCATAAGATATTGTTCACCCAACTTGTTTGCACAGAAAAGCATGTAGTCATTTGAATAGGTTTAGCTTTTCATGCATTTTCAAAGCATTCAAAATTGCAACATGGACTGACTCTTAAAACAGCTGTTCGTTCTTTGCAAACATTGCCAATCACATGTTATTTGGTCTCATTTCCAAATTACAATGATAAAATCATCATTCTTTGGGAAACGTCAATTTTGGTTTCCTTTTGAATATTTGCTTTATTACTTCATTTGTAATAAAGCAAATATTCAAAAGGAAACCAAAATGAGCTCTTGGAGTGGTTAGTCTATATTTTATTCCTAGTTCAATACAAGGTAAGCTCAATCAACAGTATTTGTGGCATTAAGTTGATTGCCAGAAAAAAATAAAAATGATACTCGTCTCTTCATTTAAAAATGCGAAACTCAAGGTTACATTGTAGCACTGACAATGGAAGTCAATGGGGCAAATTTTTTAAGGGTTTAAAGGCAGAAATGTGAACTTTATTTATATTTTACATTCATGTTTCTTTTTAAACTTGTTTATTTTAGCTGTAATATTAAATCATATATTTAGGGTTTTAGTGTGTACAGCTACGTCCTCATGTAAAATTGACTATAACTTTACACAAAAAAGGTTAGTAAGTGATTTTCACAGTAAAATCACGTTAACATGCATATTGTTTACAGCTTGTGGATAAACTTTTTAAATTTTAACATTTAGAGAATGGCCCCATTCACTTCCATAGTAAGTGCCTCAATTTTTTTATTTATTTTCTTTAAGAAAAGGAGGGACGAGTCAATATACATTTTTGTGGTAATTAACATTATATGGTGTATCTATATGCTTTATAGATATAAATTGTTGTGGTAATTAACATTACACAACAAATGTTGTCAATAGAGCTTAACTGGTATTGAATCCGGAATATTCCTTTAAGAATATTCTTGTGAATGTTTTTTTTATGAATTGCTCTTAGGAACATACTAACAAACATATAATATTGTATCCAAAGAAACGTCCCTAGATCATTTTGTAAAAATCCAAATAACTTTACAGATCTTTATTGTAAAGGGTTTAAACAAAGTTTTCCATGCTTGTTCAATGAACCATAAACAATTAATGAACATGCACCTGTGGTACAGTCATTAAGACACTAACAGCTTACAGACGGTAGGCAATTAAGGTCACAGTTATAAAAACTTAGGACACTAAAAAGACCTTTCTACTGACTCTGAAAAACACCAAAAGAAAGATGCCCAGGGTCCCTGCTCATCTGCGTGAATGTGCCTTAGGTATGGAGGCATGAGGACTGCAGATGTGGCCAGGGCAATAAATTACAATGTCTGTACTGTGAGACACCTAAGACAGAGCTTTGACAGATTTGACAATGCTTCAGGGAGATAGGAAGGACAGCTGATCTTCCTCGCAGTGGCAGAAAACATGTAACAACACCCGCACAGGATCGGTACATCCAACTATCACACCTGCGGGACGGGTACAGGATGGCAACAACAACTTCCAGAGTCACACCAGGTATGCACAATCCCTCCATCAGTGCCCAGACTGTCTGCAATAGGCTGAGAGAGGCTGGACTGAGGGCTTGTAGGCATGTTTTAAGGCAGGTCTGTATCAGACATCACCGGCAACAATGTCGCCACCTTTGCTGGACCAGACAGGACTGGCAAAAAGTGCTCTTCACTGACGAGTCGTTGATTTGTCTCACCAAGGGTGATGGTCAACATGCGTTTATCGTCGAAGGAATGAGCATTAAACCGAGGCCTGTACTCTGGAGCGGGATCGATTTGGAGGTGGAGGGTCCGTCATGGTCTGGGGCGGTGTGTCACAGCATCATCAGACTGAGCTTGTTGTCATTGCAGGTAATCTCAAAGCTGTGCATTACAGGGAAGACATCCTCCTCCATCAGGTGGTACCCTTCCTGCGGGCTCATCCTGACCTCCAGCATGACAATGCCAGCAGCCACACTGCTCGTCCTGTGCATGATTTCCTGCAAGACAGGAATGTCAGTGTTCTGCCATTGCCTGCAAAGAGCCTGAATCTCAATCCCACTGAGCACATCTGAGACCTTTTGGATCAGAGGGTGAGGGCTAGGGCCATTCCCCCCAGAAATGTCCAGGAACTTGCAAGTGTCGGTGGAAGAGTGGGGTAAGAACTTCAAAATCTGGTGCAGTCCATGAGGAGGAGATGCACTGCAGTACTTATTACTGATTGTTACTTTTGATTTTGACACCCCCCCCCCCCCCCCCATAAACTGGTTCAGTTTATGTCTTAGATTTTGAATCTTTTTATGTTCATTCAAATATTTACACATGTTAAAGATTATTCTATTTAATCTTTCATAGCGTTTAAATGTTTTTAACTACTACTACTACTACTACTACTAATTGTTGTATTTATTATTGTATTATTATCTTAAAACCATTTATATTGACATAACCTTAGAAACTATACTCCAGTTGGCATGGCAATAAAGCTGAATTGAATTGAAAAAATAATAATAAATACTTTCGTGGATCTGGCCCCTGGTTTTTGTGAACGATTGAGAAAAAGATAGTGAAAGTGAAAATGAATTTAGGGCATAATAAATCTGTCTTGTTTGGATGGCTGCGTCCTCTGGTGGTCGCATTTGTTGGCCGCCTACGTTATGAGGCTGTCTCGTTTCATATATGTGAGCAGGACACTTAAAATGCGACGGGAATTCGGAGGATGTATGAGGTGTAAGTAAAATTTATTTATATAGCACATTTCTCAGATAAAAATCACAAAGTGCTTCACAAGAAAAGGGAAATACACAACATTAATAAATACATGACACTATATGATTCAAATAAATAACTAAATCAAAAACATAAACCAACAGAAATACACATCAGACAGGCCTAACCACCCTATCCTTCGTTTGCACTCACAACCCAAAATTCTTTGCTTCACTGGAAAAGTCTAGAAAATAATTATGCCAATTTGCCCGTAAATATGATGTTCAAATGCAAAGAATGTTAATTCCCAAGTTGAAGTAAAGTAAAATAAAGTATTAGACTAAAATTACAACTGTAAAATCTATTTTCTTTTCTCTTTACATTATTATAACTCCCCTAAAATGTACCTCATGCATTCCCTTCTAGAGGGACTTGTTCCCTTCTCACTCAAAGTGCTCACGTTTAAAGAGTGGAGTGCTGTCATAACCATGATACGTTCTGTTTCCGTTTAAAGGAGGACGCTCAGTACTGCAGCCTTCAAAGGACGCATCCTACCTAGCACGCAGCCTTCGAAACGAGACCGCCTAAAGTATGCCTAGTATGTTAGTACGCAACCTCGATATATTCCATACTCCTCCTAGACTCTCTATAGTTTAAAACACAACCAACCCTTTAAAAAAATTAGCTAATTGTACGATAATTATGCCCTCTTATACAACATTACATTTCACTCGAGACACCATAAGCTGCTTAAGGCACTTTAACAGTTTGTTAGCATTTTGCTTGTGCTGTCACGTGACACTCTGGTGAACTTTGTCAAAGTCCCTTTCTGTTCAGTTGTCTGACTTGTGAAGTAAACATCAGATTGAGACTGAGGTACGTATAGAATTCTAAGTGTATATTTCATGCAACATTTCGCTTGCAGACTGCTTCGTTGATTATAATGTGAGCGTTTCGTTGACTGCGTTGTAGTTTGCGTCGCGTCGCACGATTGGGGTGTACAACATTGCGTGTTTGTTGACTTTGCGTCCAAATGCTTGAAATAGAAACTTATTTTTCCTTTCAGATTCTATAGAGTAGTTTACAGCTGATTGTGTAGCCGAACTTCGCGTTAAAGACAATATGGAGGTAAAATTTACTGGAAAGCGAGCTTTAGTGACTGGAGCTGGCAAAGGTAAGCTTTAATACTTAAAACAACAATAACAACAAACTTAAAACATGAAAATCATTTGAATTGGAAATCTGAATGTTTTTTTTTTTTTTTTTTTTTTTTGATATTCTGTGGAATGATGCTGGAACCTGCTGATTAAATGTGCATTACATGTATACCTATCATACTCTCATTGAACTTTCCAAATTAGTCACCTTTGTTGAATATAATGATATTCCAGGATATTTTGACTTTTCCTCAATGCCTTCTAGGGATTGGACGGGACACCGCACTGGCTCTGGCACGTTGTGGGGCAGAGGTCACGGCTGTCACACGCACAAAAGCTGACCTGGATAGCCTATTGCAGGAGGTAATGACCACTTGGTTAGCTTCAACTCATCCCCAAGACAAAAACCCCTGTCGATCTATTGATCTGATGCTATACAAGTGAGCATCAATTCCAAGCATCTGTGTGGCTGTTTTACCATTTATCTGCATTCCTCCATATCTCAAGAGGGTCTGCTGCTCCTTTATGCTTTATAGTTCTCATTCAGGCATACTATGACAATGGAAAACCTCTTTGTAATATCTGATGCTTTTGATCCCCAGTGTCCCTCCATTAAACCGGTATGCGTGGACCTGTCGGACTGGGATGCCACAGAGCAGGCGCTGAGAGATGTTGGTCCAGTGGATCTGCTGGTGAACAATGCAGCCTATGCTAATCTTCAGCCCTTTTTGGAGGTCACGCCAGATCAGTTTGACATGTGGGGCATTAAAATATCACTCATACTCTTATCATTTAAGTTTTTTTTTCATTGAATTGCATGTCTGATTTAAACTAGAGATGTGATGCTTTTGCAGGTCTTTCAATGTCAACGTGAAAGCTGCACTTCATGTTGCTCAAGTAAGACAAAACACCGGCATTATGATAATGAGTTTTAATAATGCTACACACAATCATAATGATGATGTGAATTCATTGTAGATTGTAGCTCGAGGTATGAAGACCAGAGGAAGTGGGGGCTCCATTGTGAATATCTCTAGCCAGGCTTCACAGTGTGCTTTAAAAGACCATGCCGTATACTGTGAGTGGGATGTTTTTGATTAATATTTTATTAATCAAATATAATTTTTTTTGTTTAAAATCTTAAAGGTGTTGCGTGATATTTCTGCGACACCAAATCAAATTTTTAAACTGGTTTCCCCAAACACTCCCTCCTCCTGCTTTTATTTGGACAAACAGATAGTCCCGCCCCAATCTCACGCCATTGGTTGAGCAATGGATAATCAAATAGAGCAATGTTTCCAAACATTGTGCAACAAAGTCTGTGTTTACACTTTTGGGGGTTATCAAACTTCTATTGGCATACTTCTAGTTGTTTCTGCATATTAAAGGGATAATTCACCCAAAAATGAAAATTCTCTCATCAAGATGTACAGTGAAAATTTTTTTATATTTAGGTCTGTTCTCACCCAAAATCGATTAGATTGCTTCTGAAGACATGGATTACAACATTGGAGTCATATAGAATACATCTGTTTCCTTTTTTTTTTTTCTTTTTGGAGCTTTAAAGTTCTGGCCACTATTCACTTGCATTGTATGGACCAACAAAGCTGAAATATTCTTCTAAAATTGTTGTTTATGTTCTGCAAAAGAAAGTAATTCATAAACAGCTGGGATGGCATGAGGGTGAGTAAGTGATGAGAGAATTTTCCTTTTTGGTGAACTATCCCTTTAAGCTGGGATGGGAGAAAGTATTTTAACATAGAAAAAAAAAATGCACACTTCAGCTTTAAGTAGTTTTATCGGTTATCAAATTCCAAGCACTTTCAGTAATGAAGGGTAAACTTAATGTGTTGTATGAGTGCTTATACAGTAATTATAAAGAGAACCTCTTACAGTGATTTAGAACTATATAAAATGTGACATTATTTCTGGAGAATTAAAATTGAATACATCATAAATGAATAACCATATGATTATCTTGATTAATAACAACCTTATAAGTGTACGTCTTTTCCAGAACTGCTCGTTTGATTTTGTAATGCATGTTCTGTGTTTATTTGTATGTATTTATGAAGGTGCCACAAAAGGAGCTTTGGACATGCTGACCAGAGTGATGGCGCTGGAGTTAGGGCCATATCAGGTTAATCATTGACACTTTTTCATGAACTTGCAATTTAAAGTGGAGATTTTGTCAGAACAAATTCGTGGCATACTTATCGTGTTTTTAAATTCATCAAACACTATGCTCAAATGTTGTTTTCTGCCTTGACCATATAAATCTTACATTGTGGTGGACGGTCTTTCCAGGAGGCTCCCAGTGAATCAACAGCTATGCTTTTAAAATTATTCATAGGCTGTACTGTTGTGCTAACTTCTAATTGTCCCATCTATTAAAAATGTGGGTGTGTTTCACTAACTACATTGTAATTACTTGAAGAAGGGATGTAATCACTAACAGCAAGTTATGCATATTTACAGATAGTGTTGTTTGTGCATTGGCATTGATTGTGTGTTAATATTTACCATCTTATTCGTCCTGTTTGAAGAGACAACAGTTTAGATTTTGAAATGTAGACTTTTTTTTTGTTATTAGCAATCATTATTGATTCCAATGAAATCAAACTACATAAACCTAAACCCTTCCCTCCAAAAATCGCCCTACCAAACACAAACACACCCCAGTGGCCCAACAGCAAACCAATAATGACACACAAATAAACAATAAATCAACAAAGTATTCAGAAAAACAAGAAAACAATGCACAAAAGAATGCACATGCACATTCAACATTGCCAATCTCCCTCCACCATCTCCCCATGAGTGCCCTCCAAAAAAATCCAAATATCCCCATGTTGCCCAGCCTTCTACATACCATCCCCTCAAAAGCCACCACCCTGCCCAACTTCGTGCACCACTCCAGAAACAAGGGCACTCCAGCTGACTTCCATCCCCTAAGGATGACCTGCCTTCTGATCATGACACCAGGCAGGACCCAACTCTTTATGAACCCCCACATCAATAACCGTCCCATCAATTAGAACATAGAGCCTGGTGCAAAATTAAACCTGAGCAACCAACACATCATAAATAAAATTTTGAACCCTCAACCACAATTCTTGAATCTTAACACACCACCAAAAAACATGTGTTGTGTCCCCGTCTTCTGATTGGAATAGCCAGCATCTGGGTGTGTCTTTGAGACCAATTCTATACAATCTAGAGGGGGTCCAATAGAATTGATGTAAAATCTTAAATTGCATCAGACACACCCTTGCATCTCTAGATGTAGACTTGATGTTTTTTAGTATCCTAGCCCACACTCCCTCCTCCAATACCAAGTTTAAATCTTTCTCCCATAATCTCTTGATAGAAGTTGAAGCTCCGTCTCCCAGACTCTGAATTAGTAGGGAGTAATACATGCCTCATGACCTTTTCCAAAAGCAGTAATCACCACTTCCAGAGGTTCTGCCGCTTTAGGGGGTTGTATGCTACTCCCAAAAATAGTATGGAGCAGATGGCGCAGCTGTAAATGTCTAAAGAACTGAGATCTGGGAATCCTAAAATGTTGAACCAAATTTTCAAAAGATCTCAACACTCCACTCTCATATAGGTCACCGAGCGTATTAACCGCGTATTCATTGACTAACACTACATTAACAAGCCCAGACTTTGTCAACTAAAATTTGACTAAAAAAAGAAGATAGGATAAGGTTGACTAAATAAGATTTTAAAAAGGACATTTGACACAGGCCTAAGACTAAATTAAAAAACAGCTGACAAAACTAACACTAGTATTCAGTTGCCAGGTCATTAGGATTGTATTAATGCAAAGCCAACATTTACGTGTTTTTAACATCACTTATTTTATCAGTATGGTACCACCTCCGCCTCATTTTGAGCCAGGAAAAACCTTTTTAGTTTAATAGAAAGGCTTTGCAATGGCAAAAAAGGGGCAAGAACTTCCTGTTCAAAACTGAACCATGGAGCAGCTCTCTCAGGTGGAAGCGACCAATGAGCCATATGTCTGAGACAGAATGCATAATAACAAAACAATATCTTGGGTAGGCCTTGCACACCTTTGTCAATTGGCCTATGTAATTTGTTGTAATAAGTGTAATCTGGGATGTTTACCATTCCAAATGATGGACTTCGCTATGCTATCAAATTGCTTGAAATAAGAGAGGGAGGGGGGGGGGGGGGGGGGGGGCATGTACAGGGAGAGATTTTAGTAGGAATGCAATACATTTTGATAACATTAACCTTCCCAATCATAGATGAATGTAATGAAGCCCACATGTCCACATTGCTCGAAAACCATTTTATTAAGGGGTCAAAATTAACTCAGTTAAATTAAAGCTGTTACTGGGCAGTGCGCTGTCAGAGCCAAACCTTCGGGAATTAATAATTCTGAGAAGGCAAGGCATAGATCTAATGTGGTCAGAAACGAATAATAAAATATAATTGCATAAAGCAAAAGCTTATGCGCCACACCTCCCACCACCACCCCTGGAAAATCATCTTCTTTTCTGCTAATGGTTCCAGGGCAAGACAGAACAATAATGGGGAAAGAGGGCAACCCTGCTGGGTGCCCCTATTCAGAGTAAAATAATCTGAAATTTGTTTGTACCGCCACTACCGGCTGTCTAAAAGTAACTTAATCCATCCAATAAATGTACTCCCAAACCCATACATTTCCAAAATCTTAAAAAGATAATCCCATTCTACCATATTAAACGCCTTTTCGGCGTCAAGTGAGACGGCAGCGACCAGAGTCAGATCATTCGCCACTGACCACATGATATTGATGAGACACCTGATGTTATCAGAAGAGCTGTGGCCCCGAATAAACCCCACCCGATCTATATGTATAAGAGATGTCATAACCAAAAGTTTTCACAATATTTTAACATCTAGCTGGATCAGTGAAATTGGATGGCAACTCTCGCTTGGATCGTCATCCTAATCAGATTAATCAGACTAATCCGGGCTTGTGTCATGGTTGGTAGAAGCTTTCCATTCTTTAATGATTCTGTATAAACTTCTAATAAAAGCAGAGCCAATTCTGTAGCATAAGATCTAAAAAATTCAGCAGCAAATCCATCTGGCCTGGGAGCTTTGCCTGTAGGCAAGGCCTTAATTACCTCTCCAAGCTCCTCCAAGGTTATCTCAGAATCAAGAGAATTGTTTTGCTCAGTCGTCAGTTTAGGGAGTTCTAGTGGTTCCACAAAATTACTAAAATCTTCATCAGTAGATTCTTTAAAAGCATTATTAATATCACCGGCCGAGGTAAATATATCCCCACCAGCAGATTTCACTGAGGCAACGGTAGAAAAAGACACTCTGCTTTATATATCTAGCCAAAAGCTTTCCTGCTTTGTTGGGGGACAATATAACTGTCTTGCCCCAAATAACCAAAACTCCACCTTCCGTGACAAAATAGTATTATATCTGTCTTTCATTCGGGAGATTTCAATCGCCCACAGAGGATAATGAGGACGATATGGTCTCCATATAAACATTGATTTCAGCCTTTAACATTTGTTGGAATTCAGGATTTTGCAAAAAGTATACATTAAAGCACCAACTATACGGTTTATTTTTCTCCATATGTGGCAACACCTCTAAACTATATATATATATATATATATATATATATATATATATATATATATATATATATAATCTATTCTAGAATAAATCTTATGGACTGATGAAAAAATGTATAGTCCCTACCAGATGGGTTCAAAAGTCTCCAAATATTTGTAAGACCAAGATTTTTACACATCCTGTGAAGCATCACTGTTGCTCTAGGGTGCTTGCACACTTTTGCTTCACTATGATCAAGGACTGCAACCATCAAAAGATTAAAGTATCCTCCCAATATTATATCATATGGGGTGCTAGTAGATTGCAACATCCCTTCAAGATCTATATAAAAGCCCTGATCATGCATGTTAGATGCATAAATATTAGACCAATCTGCCTTGGTTGCTAGCAGATTAGCAGTTAATTCCCTCTCCGATGACTCCAGATAATCTATCCGTCTCTCAAAGTCCCCGATTCCGTAACTAACTCTTACTTGTAACGTATTACAGGAAGATCCTCCAGGTCCACTACGACCTTTGTCAGCATTACCGACATGCTGCATAGTTGCCGCTGGATTTCTCCCACCACTCCATCCAGTTTGATCCAATCCCTGGTCTGCGGCCCTGTCCGTGGTATCAGCTTGAGCATGTGTCTTTTAATATCTCCAGAGCCCGAGGATTTTGAATTCTTTGACATATTGACTTCTTAGGACAGTTATGTAGCAGGGTGTATTGAATCTCACTGGTTTAAGACACAAAAAGAATGACAAACTAGCAAAGTGCGCAGAGCTCACCGTTCACACATCTGACCCTCGCGTGGCATCACGTGATTCTCCGGAATGTAGACATTCTTGGCAAGCTTCTAACATTTTTATATGTCAATGATCTTAGCAAACTGGTTTGTTCTAGGAACATCAAATTAATGATGATCAGGTCATGATGATTTCCATTTAATTCATGATTAAATAACATATTCAGTATATGTTTTCCCCTCTAATAAAGGAATAGTTCAACCAAAAATTAAAAGTCTGCTATTATTTATTCACCCTCATGTTGTTTTAAACACAAATGCTATTTTTTTTTTTTTTTTTTTTTGGTGGAACAAATATAGAAATGTTTGTATCTTTCCATAGAACCACATCATAGTGACCACATCTATAAGCATGCAAAGCACAGAAACACCATAAAAGTATCATGTGTGCATGCCAGTTTTAACATGTCTTATCTGACCTGGACAGATAAGAGTAAACTCAGTGAATCCAACCGTTGTGATGACAAAGATGGGTAAAATTGGATGGAGTGATCCAGAAAAGGCCAAAAGCATGACATTGCGTATCCCACTGGGTAAATTTGCAGGTAAGCCTCCGTTTCTTGTCAAATAAATGTACTCACTAATGTAGGTCACCTTAAAGGAATAGTTCACCCAAAAATGAAAAAATAAATCTCTCACGCACCCTCATGCCATCCCTGATGTGTATGGCTTTCTTTCTAATGCAGAACACAAACTTAGATTTTTAGAAAAATATCTCTGTTCTGTAGGCCCATACAATGCAAGTGAATGTGACCAAAACTTGAAAGTTCCAAAAGCACATAAATGCAGCATAAAAGTAATCCAGAGGTTCAAACTATGTCTTCATAAACAATCCAATAAATTTTGGGTCAGAGCAGACTAAACAATCTGGCAAAGACATGAGGGAATAAGGCACAATGTATAGAAGGAAAAACACATGAGGAACAGGTGACAACATTTAACACGAGGACTAGATGAGGAGGTGGTGTAAGGGAAGCACATGGCTGACACTAACATGAAGCTATGTGCTGAAACACAAAACAAATACACACCCACTGCCAAAACTGACAGAGGGAAGTACAGGTGGAATCATGACACTCGATTACACTTCCTATCACAGCATCTAGCACTCTGCACATGCGTCAAGCACTAGGAAGTGTAATCAAGCTTGAAATCATGATCGTGCCTTGAGACTGCAATGGCAAGATGTGCAGTGAAAAATGAGTTATATTTTGGTTCTCACTTAAAACCGATTGGATTACTTCAGAAGACATGGATTAAATCACTGGTGTCGTATGGATTACTTTTATGCTGCTTTTTGGAGCTTAAAAGTTTTGGCCAACATTCACTTTCATTGTGAGGACCTTAAGAGCTGAGATATTCTTCTTAAAATCTGCATTCTGCAGAAGAAAGCAAAGCATTAAATATTGCAAATCTCTTTTTTTTTCTTACTCTTGCAACTGGATTTACACTTTTAAAAATGTTCTGTGAGCATGCAATTTATTTTAACACTTTCACAAATCTTACTCTACACATGCAAATCTCTTGCATTTATCTTCATACATTAGCTTTATGGATTATGAAACATCAGAAGAATGTCAGTCTATCCACAAATATATTCTTGTTTAATGGTGTTATAGGCTTGTTTATTGAGAATCTCAATAATGCCTCAATGCCTTTTATATTATGTTCATTAGAAGTGGAGGATGTGGTCAACTCCATCCTCTTCCTCCTCAGCGATAAGAGTGCCATGACCAATGGGGTGATGCTGCCAGTGGATGGGGGTTTTCTGGCCTGTTAAAACTGATGGCGTTCCATCATGTTGTTTGGAGATCATCCCTCGAAAAACAGTAGAAAAAGTACAGTATTTTCCGGATTTTTAAAGTCGTGCACGGTTTAATGAACTGCATTGTACACGTACCTGTTACAACTTTCATGACAATTCATATGCATAACATGTCTCTGTAGATTGTGCCACATTAAAGGGATAGTTCACCCAAAAATGAAAATTATGTCATCATTTACTAACCATCATGTTGTTACAAACCTGAACGTTCACACTTTTTTTTTGACTACAGTTAGCAAAGACCATCAAACTCTCTTTATATTGAAAACTTCACAAAATGAAAAAGACATTTTACTGAAAAGAACAATGATCACAAAACCTTTCCTTTGTCGTCTGAAGGTCTCTCCTTCTAGTCAGTTCCAGATGCCATGACAATACAGTAGATTTTACTGTCTGGTCTCTCAAGTCCTGTAATTTCAAGTATAACCAGTAGAGATCACCATTTACAATCATGTCTGGATTGTTTATCCATTAAGGATTCTAATCCTAAAACAACCTCAGCAACTAAGGAATTACATTTTTATTGTGAATAAATATTTTGCGCTACACACTATTTAAACAAAGCACTTGATTGTATGTTGCTACATAGACGTTACAGTGTAAAAGTATTGCAAATGTCTGTATTAACATTATTAATATTTTTGGCAGGAATGCCGAAAAGTGAAATAAAAGGCAAAGGGTCAAAATATGGGTAAAACATGAATAGATTTATTAATTAATGCATTCCTCGTCTAAAACATTTTTAAATATACTATATTACATAATGGAAATGTCTTTTGGCAGCTGTGAAAATCATATTTTTTTTGTCCATTTATTTTTGTCGAGTTATTTACAAAGAGAGGGAGTGCTGTAGCACCGACGCAGGATACTGTTTGTGACCATATAGACTTCAGAGCTCACACTCAACAGCCACACCACTGCACGTCACATGCAGACACATTAGCAAGGTTTCCAAAGTGGGAAAATCAAGAACAAATGCCCATGCTCATCCTTCAATTAAAGAGACGTTGGGGTTAGTAAGACTTCTCGTTGTGGCATGCAAGACACTCGTCCGTACCCATTAATGGGCATTTGTTCAAATAAAGCTTGGATATTTTGGATAGTGAAGCTTAACACCCTTCATCATAGATCAGGGTGGAAAAAAGGATGAACATGGTTTAAAATACATTAAAAAACTAGAAAAGAAAGAAAATTCAAAAACAGTGTATTCACTCACAAAATTGTTGATTTTTGTATCAACATGAAAGTAGAGACACAATGTTCCAGTTTCACAGTTGGCTTCCCTAGTGTTTGCAATGTTGTTTAAGAGTTTCTAAAGAAAAAAACATTTAGCGTTCATAACTGCATGTGGCTTAAAGTCAACATGAAATCCAAAGTGACCCTATTTACTTTCTTATTACACGTTCCTTATCATAGTGAACGATTCACTGGTGCGTGGTAATCCAAAGAAGAAAAAAAAACATGTTTTTTACTCATTGAAAATCCTATTTCACTCAGAAATACGTCACATTACGGAAGTAAAATGGGTTGCGAATGCGGTTTCATGTAGACTTTAACACCACCAGGAATGCTAATACTGTAATGGTTAGCTTTGTACAAGACTGTCTAAATCAACAGAAATTTCCCATTTCTTTGACACACTTCCTTTATAACACCAAGAAACACTTCCTTACAGTATGTCAACAATTACATTGTACCACTACAGCAAAACTTCTCATATAAACAATATGAAATGGAATATTACGTCTCTGGACACTTGAGGCCGCGAAAACAAAAGCCATCTACCACAAGGTTTCCCACCGCCTCGACAACACCTCTAAGTCTAGCCAATGGTTCATATACATTAGAACTTCATGGACAGCTATCACTTAACCTGTAAGAGTAGTACAATATATTTCCCAAGAGGCTGATTAAAAATATTGTAGTTTTGTGTGGGGGTGCCAGGAATTGTCATCACTTTAGCTCAGAAGAGAGTGCACCTCTTGCCGCGTTTTTTGACGGGTGGAGGGCACAGGACAGCACGGATGGCCTCGTCAAATACAGTCTTTAAACCACGCTGAGTCAGAGCCGAGCATTCCAGGTACTTCACTGCACCTGTGAGATAAGAGCAGGAAAGAATACTTAACATTTTCAAAGAACAGTTTTTACAAACCATTCTTTTTTTCTTATCTGATTTTCTCCCCAATTTGGAATGCCCAATTCCCACTGCGCTCTTAATTCCTCGTGGTGGCGTAGTGACACGCCTCAATCCGGGTTGTGGGGGATGAATCTCAGTTCCCTCGGAGTCTGAGACAGTCAATCCGTGCATCTTTTCACGTGCCTTGTTAAGCGTGTTACATCGGAGACCTAGTGCGTGTGGAGGCTCACGCTATTTTCCACGGCATCCACACACACACACACACACACACACACACACACACACACACAACTCGCCACATGCCCCACTGAGAGCGAGAATCACATTATAGTGAACACGAGGAGGTTAAACCAACGTGACTCTACCCACCCTTGCAACCGGGCCAATTGGATGCTTAGTTAAGCCTGACTGAAGTCACTCAGCACGCCCTGGGATTCAAACTTGCGTCTTCAGGTGTGGTAGTCAGCGTCTTTACAAGCTGAGCTACCCAGGCCACTATAAACTACATTCTTAAAAAATGTGATTGCTTGCAATTGAAGAACTAGGAGGTGGGTGGCCGCCAGAACATTGCTATGCGGTTGCTAGTAGGACAATATCGATACAATCAAATGTCGATATATTGCGATACTTTAGATCCATGTATTGATATTTATATTCAACAATTTGTGTATCCATATCAAGTCCGGTATTTAACAAAAAGAAGCAGGTCATCTAAATAGATGCAAACTCTGAAAGCAGTGTTCCTCAGCGAAGTCAGAGGCGATCTTAGTCGCGATCTTCATTTGAACGATCCTGATGTCGATTCTTAAAATCCCAAGATCGCTCTTTTATTCTACTTGTAACCCTCTACAACGCACATAAATTACTTGAATATGCAACTAAGAATGTTTGTGATTAGCCACTTGCTGGTAGTTTTTCAGATTTCCCTCATTTCGCTTTGGTTCGCGACACTGAACTCACAGTTCTTTAAACTAAACCGGAATCAAGAGAAGTGAAGATTGAAAGTTTTTCATTATTAATCAGTCATTTTTATTTGTATAGCACTTTTCACAACACGCATCGTTTCAAAGCAGCTTTACAGAAAATCATGCATTAAGAAAAAAATAATCTGTAATATCTTTAAACTTATTTTTATTATTAAAGACATTTGCAAAACAGTTCCTTTCCTTTATAATGTAACTAAAAGTACTGTTCTTTAAGTGCAAAATGGTCCATCAGAGACGTAATGGGACTAAAAATCATCCCAGAACAGGGCAATGTGATACCAAATGGAAGGAATTGTAATGGAAGTGCATGCTTATCCAGTTAAATAATAATAATGTATTTATTAAATCAAATCAGACATGACGTTGGTTTATATTCCCCCATAGCATTATTATAATATTTTGCATTTGTAGATTAAAATGGCACTATCATTAAACCTCTGTAAAATATCATTTTCTGTCGCGCAGTCAGAGCAGATCACTTTCGACATTCAATCCTTTGCCCTAAAAAGGCACATCTCTTTCCCTCTCCCAGAGATGGATTATGGCTTGCAAAGGCCCTGGGGCCAATTATCGGCAAGGGCCTCCCTCCACCCAAAAGTTGTTGAGCGGGGGGGGGGTTTCGGGGGGGGGAAAAAAAAAAAAAAATCACCAAACTAGATCATGCAGCCTTAAAGCCCAGGGCATCCCCAGGCAGTCAAGGGCCCCTGGGCACTGGACCCATTGGCCCAGTTGGTAATCCGTACCTGCCCTCACCTGGTGCTCCCTGTATTGCATTTCATATTTCAGAGCTTCTTGTGTGTAATGAAATGATGTCCATTTGTATGCCTGTAGGACGTTGCGCAAATTGAATAGAATTGATACTAAGAAAAAAATCTCCACAATGCGCATCGCCACATTTTTGAACCACAATGTATCGTGCCACACAAAACCGTTACACCCCCAATTTAAAATTATAGAAATATGTAAAGCGATTGCTTCTGAGTTGTTGATTAGAAATATAGAATTTCAATTTTATTGCAAAATATTCTGTATTATGCAAATATATAAGTAGTCAATGTCAGTGCATCATGGGAGTGAGCGGTTGTTGCAGAGCTCTTCTGGTGTGAAAGAGCACAATTCTGCTATCAAACAAGTTTTTTTTAAATTAAGTTGAAATAACGCATACTGATGGCGTCAACAGAAGCATATACCATCGATTAATAACCTCTGTGCTCACGGTAGGTCTGTCTTATCAATAATAATCAATTCCCCACATGGAAGATATTACAGCATTTCTCACTGTTCCACAATGGCGGCTTTCTCAAAATGCATAAATTATACTCACACTAGTCTAATATAAGCCTAACAACTTGCTCTAAAACTCAAATTAAAAAACTTTGACATATGATGAAATTATTCCTTCTAATCAGGCGTTTTTGCAGTGTGGCCCATGTAAGATCCTAATTACACCACTGGTTCCTGCTAAACGTCAGAGACAATTATTTGGAGCACTGGTCTTCCACAAGTCAGCTTGCATAAAACACTTCACACTTGGGCTACTTGCAGCATATAGACCGACATGACAAAGAGCCCTTCTATTGCAGCTGACAGGTGGCTCTCTTAGGAGAGACAATTTTGTGTATTGAACATCTTTCTCTGGCAGCCACGCCTCCCACACACTCTCGGCTCATGCTGGACCTCAATGAGACAATGAGCCTCTGTGTGCGGCCCACTCCACTAAACAACTTGAGCATATGACAACACAACCAGCATCCCACTCCCTTAGTGAGACCAACTCAATAACTCTATTATTAGTTTGCTGAAACATGCCTCCAGTAATGGAAGATATGTACAGTACGATTTTACAGCTTTTCTGCTGTCTGGATTTATAATTCAAGGTTCACGATGAAAGTGTTACAATATTACTTTGGTTTCATAATTTAGGATTCTAGTTCTCTTGGGGTCTGTAATGTTATAAAGCTCATTTCTGACCATAAACACCCCTTTTCCCTGTCCTCACCGATCTCACGGGCCATGGCCAGGCCCTGGGGGTAGGTGATGGGTGAAAGCTTTTTGTCCCGCAGCCTTTCTATAGTGTCCTTATCATCTCGCAGGTCCAGTTTTGTGCCCACCAGGATGATCGGTGTGTTGGGACAGTGATGTCGCACCTCGGGGTACCACTGGTTCAAGAGGACACATTACAAAAATTAGACTTATATTTATTTTGAGATATATATATATATATATATATATATATATATATATATATATATATATATATATATATATATATATATATATATATATATATATATATATATATATATACACACACACACACACACCTTTAAAAAATAAAATGCAGTTCAATGTGCTTCACATGTCAGAGTATGAAAAAGATTCAAAAAAAAAAAAATTATGAAAACAAAAATGACAATAAAAGTGTAGATTTCATGTAAAAAAAATACTTTTATAAATGAATAGTTCACATAAAAATTTTAATTGAATCAGTTGTTTAATTCAAAAAAAACTTAATTCAAAATTCTCTCGCAAATGATGTCAAGATTTTCACTGAAAAATTATTTAAAATTTCAAATTGACTATAAATCTCCACTTTCACATTCTTCTTTTGGCAACGTGCATTCTTTGAGCATATCGCCACCTACTGGGCAAGGAGGAGAATTTATAATAAAAAAGGGCTTAAACATTGATCTGTTTCTCAACCACACCTATCATATTGCTATTTAACCGCTGGAGTTGTATGGATTTCTTTTATGCTGCCTTTGTGATTTTTGGAGCATCAAAGTTCTGGCCAAAATGTAACTAAATTGTATGGACCTACAGAGCTGAAATATTCTCCTAAAACACATTGTGTTCAGCAGAATAAAGTCAGTCATATGGGATTCCCCCCAAAACAACTACATGTCAGTTGTTTTAACACTCACCTTTGCACGGACATTCTCAAAGGATGCTGGACTCACTAAAGAAAAGCATATTAAGAACACATCCTGTAGAGGAAACAGAGGAAACTCTTAATGAACTTTTAGGATACTGCACATATAACCCCTTATAAATTCAATTAATTATCCACTTCCTGTTGTTGTGCAGGAGACAACTGATAAATGATGGTACTAGGAGACTCACACTTTACACAGTTATTAGTAGACCCACTGAGAATCAGTTCAGGCAGAATTTTACATAAAGTCCAGCTGATTTCCACAGAATTGGAAGACCAATCAAATCCCCTGCACCTTTGCATTTTAATGAGCTAATTTAAAGAGATAGTTCAACCAAAAAATACAATTCTCTCATCCCAGATGTGTATGACTTTCTTTCTTCTGCAGAACACAAAGATTTTTAGATGAATATTTAAGCTTGGTAGGTCCTCACAATGCAAGTGAATGGTGACCAAAACTCAGAAGGTCCAAAAAGGACATAAAGGCAGCATAAAAATAATCCATATGACTCCAGTGGATAAATCAATGTTTTCTGAAGTTATGTGATAGGTGTGGTTTGCAAATAGATCAATATTTAAGTCCTTTATTACTATAAATCTCCACTTTCATTTCCACGTTCTTTTGGTTTCGGCGATTTGCATTCTTTGTGCATATTGCCACCTACTGGTCCCGACAAAGTATGGTCAAAGGTGGAGATTTATAAAAGGACTTAAATATTAAAGCGTTTCTCACCCACACCAATCATATAATTTCTGAAGATATATATTTAACTACTGGAGTCGTATAGATTAATTTTATGCGGTGTAATATATATATATATATGTGCTTTTTGGAGATTCAAAGTTCTGGTCCCATTCACTTACCTACAGATCTGAGATATTCTTCTAAAAATCTTCATTTGTGTTCCGCAAAAGAAATAAAGTCATGCACATCTGGGATGGCATGAGGGTGAGTAAATGATGAGAGGATTTCATTTGAGTGAAATATCCCTTTATTTATGGTTTTGTGTATAAATACATTCTGCAGATGCCCCTCAAAATCTGCTAAAAAAAATAAAAGGTTTACGATTTCTGTCCGGGCCTAGATATTAGTCAAGAAGATGAAGATACCCACCGTCTGTGGGTATGAGAGGGGACGAAGGCGGTCATAGTCTTCCTGTCCAGCTGTATCCCATAAGCCAAGGTTGACTGGTTTTCCATCGACCATAACATTGGCAGAGTAGTTGTCAAATCTGAAAAAGGCCCCAGTTGATTGATATTGCAACGTCACTAAACATTTGGCACGACACAAATGACATCAGAATAAGTCATTGTGACCATAGTTCAGAAACTGACTTTCATTCCGAACCATTTCACCTTTCCTGAACGCAGTCATCTCTATAATGAATAGAACAATTACTCAAAAACATATTCCGAAGTGCTGAATTACATCAGCTCTCACATTTTTGGAATATCTCCCTGCAAAGCATCGGGGCATAGTTCACTTGATCTTTAGAAAAGTTTACAAATTGTCTCATTGAAATGCAAATCGATGTTGTCACATGCACTTAATGGCAAGTGAAACAGCAAAATAGGTCCCAGACCAGCAGTGAGACCAATAAATCATGTGACTAGTATGTGTGTGACTGGGTGTAAGCCTTTGTGTAAACAAAGTGTACTCAACTTGAAATCAAAATTGACTTTTTACTTTCTAAATGCATATTCCTGGTCTTATTGTGCACAATTCATCAATGAACATTACAGGTTTCCCACTCATTTTGACCAATGAATTTCCATGATTTTTCCAAATAGAGCACAACAGTCTGGTTCCAGAAGAAAAAAATTCCCATTTATTTTTTTTTCCATTGATAAATAGATTATCAATGATAGCTTCTAAACTATAAAAAAAAACAGACCTACAGTGAACTCAAGGTTGTTCATCGATGGCATATGCTTCTGTTAAAGCCATCGGTCCGTGTTATCTCAACATAATTCCTAAAACTCATGTTTAAAATGCCAATTCCCGGTAAACAACTACATTACCCATGGTCCAGCAGAGAAAGATCAACCAATCAGAGAGCAGAAACCAACAAAGCCCACCAAACAAGTCCAGGAGCATCACAACCGAGTCAATCTCCCTACACTCTCAAACTACATATACATAAATATATTTGTATATATCATAATATTTTGCCATAAATTTAAAATATATTGTTTCTGTACTTGCAGTACAGCTTTTTGTCCGATTTTCAAATATTTTTTGCTTTAAATCAAAGCTTGTATTGTTGTGATTCACCTTGGATCTGGTTGGTTTGGTTCATGGCTTAGAACTCTATTATGAAAAGTCAAATGGACAAAATAAATGGGAAAAATACTTCCGGAATCCAGAACCCAGGCGGCTGAATATGAGTGTGGGCACTCTATAGCTTGTGATTACTGAATGTGGAATCTTTAAGATCGTATTATAGAGGTTGCACTGTCAAAAGGTGATTTCTTGCAGATAAAATATTTTAGAGCTAAACATTTTCATATTCACTACAATCTTTCCATGATTTAATGATATTTCATTAATAGCCATGACCTTTTTCAGCCCTGGAAACAGCTATTTAAAAATTCCCTGATATATCACTGGGGACCCTGACGTTATTCCATAGGAAAAATAAAATGTATTTGTATACTTTGATCGAAATGAAAAAACTTGCTCCACCTCCAAAATGACTTTTTGTCTGACCTCATGAATCCCTCTTGCTTTTTAAACCCCTCCCCACTAACCACCGTGGGTTCGATTCTGGTATGGATCGCCCTGTTTTTACAATCCAATCAATTCCTGATCGATAAACTAAGTCCCGTCCTACATATTTATGATTAGTTTGAATATCTGGTTTTAATCAGAAATACATTTGATGATGGAAGTAAAAGGGGTTGTGAACGCCGTTTCATGATGACAAAACTATAACAGGTTCATACTATCAGACTGAAGTGATCAGATACTCACACTGTGGGGATGTACTCGCCAGGGAAGGCATTTGTGGTGTAGCTGATCAACAGGCAGGTCTTACCAACCGCCCTGGGGAAAAACATGAGAGACAGATGAATTTAATATCTATGAAATACATTTTTGTCAATTCAAACTATTCATGAAAGGAATAGTTTCAAATTGTTTTTGAATCTGAGGTATATCCTTTAATGTTAAACCAAGACATAATTCAGTGCATCTGTTCTAACTGTATTTGCTTGATGAAAAAATAAACTATTTTCTGTTTCAGATAGAGGACTCACCTGATTTGATTAAAAATGCGGAGTTGTTCTACATTTGAACATATTCTGTTTTTATATTGAGGAGTCAGTGTTCCTGATTTTCATGTTTTTTTCTTATACTGAGGCAATCAGAAAGTAACTAAAAGTAATCTGGTTACATTAATTTCTTATTGAGGTTACTGGATTAAGTTACTGAATACATTTCTAATAAGTAATCTGTAACCCTCCAAACCTTGGCCACAAGACATAAAGGACATGCGTGTAAACATGATTTTAATGTGACAAAATACTAACATATTTGACATACTAATCTTTTCTGTGTAAAGTTATATCCAATTTTACAACTTTGTTACCATGACAATGTAATGTCAACAAATCCTAAAATTACTGTAAAAGTTATGATTTAAACAACTTTACCGCTCAAATAGTTTTAATAGAGTTTTAACAGAAGAATTAATGCATGTGCTTTTATAAAATTATAAGCTTCACATTTCTGTCTTTAAACCCTCCAAAAATTTGCCCCATTGACTTCCATTGTAAGTGCCTCACTGTTACCTCTATAAGAAAATGAGGGAGTCAGGAGAGAGTCTAAATGAATTATTGTGATAATCAACATTATGCCACAAATACTGTCAATTGAGCTTAAACTTATTATAAAATATCCACTTTCACATTCTTCTTCTTTTGTTTTTTTGCGATTTGCATTCTTCATGCGTATCGCAACCTACTGGGCAGGGAGGACAATTTATAGTAAAAATTTATACAAATATGGATCTGTTTCTCATCCATATCTATTATATAGCTTCTGAAGATATAGCTTAAACCACTAGAGTCGTATTGATTTCTTATATGCTGACTTTATGTGCTTTTTGGAGCTTGAAACTTTTGGCCACCATTCATTTGCTTTGTATGGACCAACAGAGCTGAAATATTCTTCTACAAATCTTCATTTGTGTTCTGCAGATGAAAGAAAGTCATACAAATCTGGGATGGCATGAGGGTGAGTAAATAATGAGAGAAGTTTCATTTTTGGGTGAACTGTTCCTTTGAGCCCTGTTGACTTTTTGAAACTAAACTCAAGTTTTCAATACTTTTTTGTCCACAACAATGTTGTCCAACAGTGTATATTCATGCATCACAGGATAATTATTATTAATATTATAATTATAATTAAATAAACATATATTTTGTCATTTTTCTTCCACCACAATGTAATTTCCAGAATATTTCTCATATTTCATTTCAAGCATGCTCTTCACTGCTGTTTCCCTGGTAATTAAGTACACTAACTTTAAAAACTGAATAATTAGCCAAATATTTTTAAAATCTCGGTCTGGGACGAGGGTGAAACGAGAGGCTTTTCAAAAGTACATGATGCATGGTAAAAACGTTTCACAAAAAAGCGAAAAGGCTGGAAAAAAAGGTAGTTTTAATAGAAAAATCTATCCCTGGGACATTAAAGTGCTAGTTGTTGAAGAAACACCGCAACAAGAATAATGTTGTATCCTGTCAAACTATTTGATAATGCTTCTGTGCTCTTGTGTGGTTGCTAGTGTGCCAGTGACAGACCCTGTCCCAGATTCACACCCGCCCAAGGGCACACACCCGCCTGCAGTGCTCCGTTACATTAGGAGTGAAACGCATAGTGACAGCAGGGGAAACACTCTCGCGGACATGCACGAGCCGCACACACTTCTCGTGCACGCTCGCGCGCTTAAGAGGGAGTGGTAACCATAGCATAGAGCAGCGTTTGTGCTTCAGGTTTTTACCATTTAATATGGCTCAGTAGTACAACACCCTAATCAATACACTGTCTGGTTGCAAAGAAAAATGCGCGTTTCTGTAGAAAGCCTATTCATCTAATCTCCAATAATCAATGCATACTGTCAAATCCCACGTGCACTAATGAATCAGAATAGTATTGACATGAAGCAATCAATTTCCCATGATGTGATGCACCCATTACAATAGCAATTCAGATTCCCAAAATAACGGGTATATTGCATGCAAACCAAACGGATTATTAAATATAAGTTACAAATTATAAAATGCAAAGTCAAATACTAGAATCAATGTATTGCAATACCACACGCGAGTTTTCAAGGATGCTGTTCCAAATCACTTCCCAAAAACACACACACAGAAAAAAAAACACAAGGCTACTTACCCATCGCCGACAACCACGCATTTAATAGCTTGCATTTGTGGACAGGCAGACTGCTTCACTGCACGAGTATAAATATAATTTTATCTTATTTTGATACAGCTCTTAGTTATCCCGAGAAATGATAGATATCTGCAAAAATACGGTCACTGCCCTCTTTGCAGCAGCGGTTTTGACGACGAACATCACCGAGACCTTCCTGAAAAAGCCGAACGAATTTAAAGGGACAGGAGCACACACAGCGTTCATGGCAATGTTCGAAATGGCATCCTATCTTGGTAATTACTGAATACTAACAGAGATGATTTAGTAGAGACGGGCCACTTCTATAAAAAATTAATGGGATAAATTGGAACGCTCAACCAAGCAGCTTTGAGCGTCCAACGGTCAACGGATGTAGAAAGGAAGTCCCGCCTTACAAGAAAAGGAGCCAATCACCTGTCAATCAACTCCATAACGCACAAGCCGGGGAAATAGCGTTATTTAGTATAATATGAGGTAACAAAAATCACAATTTATGATACCATTATTGACAAATTTTATTGCTGATTTATAATATGTTCTTTGATCGTAATCTTGACCAACCGTTTTTGATATTTTGGTTGCAAAGATGCCCGATAGTGGACTGACAGCTAGAAATACTTTGATACTACACACTGTATGCTGCTTTCAAAAACAGTGAAACAAAAGGCATTATTGACAATAAACTGTTCAAACAGTAGTTGCTACATTGTAGTTGTTTACATGCTACAATGTTGTAATGATATCATTTTTTTGCATGTAATTGGCATTCCAGTTATTACTTTGGACATACGTTTTTTTAACAAATTATTATTTGTTTATTTAATTTTTATTCAATTTTTTTTCCAAAGCTTTTGGCAGTTCGATCAGATAATGAGTCCAAAAAAAGGTAAAAGAGAGTTAATAATGGCTGTAATTACTCCCAGTTCAGTCAAGTTGAAGGAATAGCACACCCCCCAAAAAGAAAAATCTCTTATAATTTTCTCACCCTCGTGCCATCCCACCCAGATGTGTATAACTTTCTTTCTTCTGCTAAACACAAACAATGATTTTTGAAGAATATTTCAGTTTTGTAGTTTCATTCAATATAAGTGAATGGTGACCAAACATTTTGAAGCTCCAAAAGCTCATAAAGGCAGCATACAAGTAATCAAAATCTGTGGGTGAGAAACAGATCATTATACAAGTCCATTTTTTTTCCATCAATCTCCACTTTCACATTCTTCTTCTGTTTTTGTTGATTCACATTCTCCATGCATATCATCTACTGGGCATGGAGAATTTATAGTAAAAAATGACTTAAATATTGACCTGTTTCTAACCCACATATTATATAGCTTCTGAAGATATGCATTTAACCACTGGAGTCTTATGGATTACTTTTATGCGCCTTTGTGTGCTTGTGGTCCCCTTTCAACTGCATTGAATGGACCTACAGAGCTGAAATACATAGCTGGGATGGCATGAGGGTGAGTAAATGATGAGAGAATTTTCATTTTTGGGTGAACTATCCCTTTAAATGCAATATGGGATGCAGTATTCTGTGCAATATTCTTTTTTTCCCCCAGCTTTTTTACTGTACATTTTGGTAAATATAGTGGGTCATCGAGGTATTCCATGAATACAGTGCATAAATTTGCACTGTGCACAGTATATACACTATAAACTGCAGAAAAAGTAACAGTAGTATATTAGTATGCCATTTAATTCCACAGCAGTTATATACAGACAGCACAGAACTTCTTCAAAACCACAAATTTTATTTAAGGCAAACAGCAAACATCACAAATGTGGAAAAATTCCAAAAGTAATTAAAAAAAAAAAAGTAAACATTTTCCAATATATAAACAACAATGCCGGAACATAAGGGCTTTGATGGATAATATGGCACAATCATGATTTTTCTCAATACAGATATGTGAAAGAGATCCAGTATTAATAGAAACAGTAAAATATCCCAATAAAGATGTTAATTTGTTTTTGATGCCTGACTATTTAATAATGCAAACTCACTTATTTTCAAACCAAAATACATATATACATTTAAAGAGACAGGAATGCATAGGGGATCCCTGGACATAAGTGAGTATGGCATTCTGGAGGAAGCTGACTCACTGGTCCTCATCCTCACGCATGCTGGATCTCTCCTTCTCTAACAGGCAGTCGCTCAAGCTGAGAGGACATCTCGCTCTCTTTGTCCAGAAGGGCCTCTCATTGGGTGGCACTGAGAACTGAGCCAAAACTCAAACACACATACACTGAGTCAACTGAGCCTGCAACACAGTCATCAGGTTACATTACAAACAGGCATGAAAGGAACAACAACAAAAGTTTTGCATCTAGTCTTCACTATGTAAAATGAGCAATTTGAACAATTACTAATAGTGCAAGAAGTTAGCATAAATAATTTACCATTCATTTCTCTCTCCAGAGCAGCAGTCTTCTCTTTTAGGCCACTCTATGTTGTCTGCTCAGCCTACAGGTGGCCAGTTTGCTCCTGCAGTTCTACCCGCACACGAGTCACGTCAGCTACTTTCTCCTGCTCTTTCCCTGCAAGTTCCTGTGTTTCAGACACATGGCAAGAGGTCAGGAGATTCACAGACTAATATCAGCTAAAGCAGACTGAAACTTTCAATAATTATTCATAAAATATTACAATAAAAAAAAAAAAAACAGTTTGAACACATCATTTAAATATAAGTACATTTTTTAAATATAAGTACTAGGTGATATAACTAAACAAACAAAAGCAAAAATAGCATTTTGACGCTATTTGATATTTATCTTGATATTTATGCATTTGCTCTGAAATGGCTAAAAAGGGAATCATCACTTAAACCAAAAAGCCATTTTGGCCAAGTATACTCAAAATGTTTAATTCAACAAGTTAAATACAGTAAAAATCTAGTTAAATCAAGGTTTCAATCAAAGTTTTTCACTAAATGTGAAATTCCTTGTGTATTTCACTAAATACACAAGGAATGTCAAATAATATTCTATAGTCATAAATAGCTATATTTACCTACACTGTAAAACATTTCCATCATTTTAATGGTAAAAGACTGTAAGTTTTATATATATATATATATATATATATATATATAATGTTTTTTTTTTTTTTTTTTTTTTTTTTTTTTTTATAAAGACAATACACAGTTCCGTACTTTGGGATGTACTGTTTTATATTTGATGTAGTTTAGTTCATGTTTATTGCATTATTTAAAATCTCACATATGTTACCCTGATGGTGTTCAGTGTTTGTGTGATTGATGCTGTCTCTACAGGTTTTATGCTCATTGCTCCTGGAAGGGCCGCTATTGATGAACGTCTGTAATTACTGCAGTGATTAACAATACATTATAAAGTGAAAAGCAGATTTTTACAGTTTCAGAAGTTTAATATATTAAGTTTAATATATTTAATCATTTAATAATACAAACAATGGTACTGCACTGTAAAATATACCATAAAAACAACAGTTTTAAACTGTAAAATGTATAGGTTGTACTGTAAAGTTGTTTATATTTTCACTGTATTTGTTATACATACACAACCACAGCTGCCATTTTTTTTAAACAACAGGATTTTTTACAGTGTACATATAGTTGTACTAAAACATTTTAATGGTTGTCAATGTTATGCATTATTTCAGTGCCATTACTTATATTATAATATTTACGCAATTAATAATGTCCCTTGACTGTAATAAATAATTTTTCTACCACTGGAGAAATACAACCTTAAAATACCACCTGTTCTCAGCAGAGGCTAGTAAGCAAAACTCCAGCTGTACATACAGAACAAAACACACACAGGCTTGCTTGACACTGGCGACACAGCAAAAGATAAGAGCATTCATTCTTGTGTTCAAACACAGCTACACAGAGCAGAATGTAATGTGTTTTAATTATCTGAATGATTCAATTTATAATATCTATTAGATTTTTAAATATGACTATTTATATTTAATCATAATATTCTGAACTTAATTTATCAAGCATTATTATTGAATCTGCATATCATTTAATATATTTGGTTTTAAAATGTTAAAGATTAAATTACCAGTAAAATCACCACAAATACTGTATTTATACAGAATATTTTATATGCTGTGAGTGCATCTGTCCGTTTGAGCAGTACCTGCTGTAACTGCGGTGGAGTGTGTCCATCTCAGTGCTTTGCTGCCCTTCTCTGGCGAGGAGCTCAGCGATATGTTTCTGCTGTGTGATCTGTTTCTCACCCTCACCTATCATATCGCTTCTCAAGATATGGATTTGACCACTGGAGTAATATGAAATACATTTATGCTGCCTTTATGTGCTTTTTGGGGCTTCAAAGTTCTGGTCACCATCCACTTGCATTGTATGGACCTACAGATCTGAAATATTCTTCTAAAAATCTTTGTTTGTGTTCAGCCGACGAAAGAAAGACTTTATAAATTCTTCTTTAGAGCAACACAGAGCTCTGCTTCCCCCTGGTGGTTGATTTGGTTATTGCGCAGGTCAAGCTGTGCGAGAGAGATGTTGGAGGCCAGACCTCCCTTCACAAAATATGACAAATCTTTCCTCCCACATTCCCAGTGCATTCCATTCCAGTAAAAGCCTCCAAATAAAACAGACATATTTTTTTCTTAATAGTTTCCAATAGCCCTTAATCTTAAAAAAAGGACAATTAAAATGGTGGTGGCAAATGTACAATACTTAGACTTATATAAATCATTAGTATTCAGAGGAAACTTTTATATGATGTGGTTATTGAGATTAATAGTCAGATTAAAGTCAAAATGAAATGAAACACTAGACAATATTTACTTTGTTTATGCAGATTCCTGGTTTTATTTTGCACGACACATGGATGCACATTATTCCAAATAAAAAATTGTTGTCACAATGTATTAACTTGCTCCTCTGAAATGCACCCCTAACGACAAATGCTCCTTACAATTTCAACCCTTCCCCTCCAATCATGTCATGATTTCATCCCTAGATTTAGTTTTTCATCGAATAGTTTGTTTTACTCAGAAATACAATGGGTTGCAAACTGCATTTCATGTTGATTTATTAATTAGGTGATATCCAGATGGCAAAGACACATACAAACAGGGTGATGCAATTATAAAGAAAGTTATTCAATTATTAAGACAGTGACAATGTTTACAAACAAATGAAACAATTATAGGTTGGAAAGTAATGTTAAATCACTCATCTGCACAGCACGTTGTTCCTCACTAATAACTGCCCAAAGCGTCAGCTCCTGTTCCTCTCTTGTTAATTCCCTTCAGAGAAATTATATTTAAAAATAAAACAATAAAATTAAACCACTTGGTAAGAACTACTGAGAATATATTTTAAACCAAGAGACAGACCTGTATTACATAATATAGTATATTTTAATATACATTTTATTCTATAATGTTATATATCATCTAACAGATAACAGATAAAACTATATATTTTAAATAGATTATACTGTTAAGTAAAATATTAACATACGTAATGATAATCTTAACTTCAGGTTCAACACTTTAGCTGTGGTGTAAGAGCAAAGCCCATTTAGGAGCTGCTTGACACCTGCAAAAACTATAGACATTAAAGGAACAGTTCACACAAACAGTTCACATTTACTCACTCTCATACCGTTTCAAATATGTATGACTTTATTTCGTCTGCTGAACACAAACTAAGATTTTTAGAAGAATATTTCAGCTCTGTAGGTCCATACAATGCAAATGAATGGTGACCAGAAATGTAATGGTCAAATAAGTGCATAAATGCACCATAAAAGTAATCTATATGACTCCAGTGTTTTAATCCATGTCTTCAGAAGTGATATAATAGGTTAGGGTGAGAAAAAGATCAATGTTTAAGTCCTTTTTTTACTATAAACCTCCAGATTTGACCAGCCCCGATAAACAGGTGGCTGAAAGGGAAAATGAAAGTCACTTCCACACCATAATCACCCACACTTATCATGTCACTTCAGAAGACATGGATTTAACCAGTGGAGTCATATAGATAACTTTTATGCTGCCATTATGTGCTTTTTAGACCTTCAAACGTCTGATCACCATTCACTTGAATTGTATGGACCAACAGAGCTGAGATATTCTTCTAAATATCTTATTTTTTGTTCTGCAGAATAAAGAAAGTCAGACACAGTAGTATGGCATGAGGGTGAGTAAATGATGAGAGAATTTTCATTTTTGGGTGAACTATTCCTTTAAGGCACGACTACATGTAAGTCATCCAAACAGCTATTTTATATGCAATTTCTTTAGATATGATGAGCACTATTAAAAGAGATATACATTAGAACATTTCTTAAGCAGTCCACATATTTTAAGCAAAAGAAATTTAGTAATAAAAAAAAAATGAAAAGAAATTAAAAAAAGATTCATTTGAAACTTGAGCATTCACGTCTCACTATTGAAGCTCTGTAAACCACACTAATGTAAACACACTAAAGGTGAAGTTCATATGGAAATATTTTAAATGAATTGTTAATTATTTTAGATACTTAATATTTTGTTTAAATATTTTTTATAAAAACTTTGTTTAAAGAGACAAAAAACCACATCACTTCTAGGGTCTACATTGTATCTATTACTGTATTAAGTATGGAAGTAATGAAGCGACAAAAGGAACCATGGAAAGTCTGTAAGGAGGAAATTCCCAGCACTACTAAGTATGTGCAATATACAGTATTTATCTTATTTATATCATATTAGTTTTACATATTGCAGAACATTATAACCTACAGTGGAGGCAATTTGTTAATTTACAAGGCATTTATGATCCAGCTCTTACACGTTTCCAATACAAAAGGCTTCACTTTAAATTCAAATGCATCTAAATATTTTTACATACATAATGCAATGTTCTCTTTTCATAGCCGAGCTAAGTGAAGCACTGTGCACTAACACTGTGCTAAGTCTTCTCCAATTTTCATGAGAGCACTAATTTAAATTTTGTGCCAGCACAATGTGCAAGTGGGTGTGGGTGGGAGTGTTTGTGCTATCTGTGAGTGTGTGTGTGCTAACTTTTGGTGTATTGTAGGTTTAAGAAGTTTTCTATCTGTCTGTTTTCAGCACAATGTCTAAACACAGTTCCTGCGTTTGCAGTTTGGAGATTCCACCAGCAGGTGGTAATAAAGGTCATGTCCAAACTTTGAAAATATTGTGGAACATCAAATGATGTCCCTGACAATCACTGTTGTAGCCGTTTTATGCACCAGAAATGTATGAGATTTGTGTTAAACTTCAACCGATCCCTCCATCCTAACTTAGAAGGCCAATACAATTTATTTTAATACTAGCAATGATTTGTGTGTCACTTGATCAACATGAGTAATAATACATAATGTATATCCAAATCCTGATGAGAACCACATTTTCCATGTGTATAAATGGAGCAATCAACAAGGATGCAGTTAATGCACAAAAGAACGTAAGTCTGTATTCCCATTTTTCGAATTCATTGCATACAGTCCAGAAAAATGTTATACTTGCTCCAGAAACCTGAAAAATAGTCAAAAATTTTACATTACATATTTGTTTGCTGAAGAGAGTTAGACAAAGCAAGCACATAAATGCAGGGTTTTCATTATAATAAAGGTGCTTGTGAGTATTTGCTCATTACGCTGGTCTCACTGAGGTTATGTGCATGAACAGGCATGAAATTACGAGCAGCCGTGTGTGATTCCCATCTGTGCCAGCTATGATTAAGGGTGGGGTTTAAATTAGTAGCTTTTCCAGATCATTTCAGTTTGTTGTACATTCACTAATGGCAACAAGCACATGCTTTCATGATAAATTATAGAAGCAAAGAATCCTATTGATTGTGCTGCATATGGAGTGGATGACATTCTGCGATCAGTGCACAGGCAATTAATGCGTCTTTATGTGATTAGAATCAGTGCTCCAATTGATTCCAGTCTCATGCGGGGTCCCCACTCCTTAATAAAATAATTCCACATGTGATGTACTGCTCTGACAAGTGTTATCGCCAGTTCCAATTCAAATCAATGTCCCACGTTAACATGGGAAACCAAATGTTATCCTGTGAAACTGTTCAAATCACTCTTAAACTGTGTCAAATTCAATAGAACAGATATCAATGAAACAAAGCAGGTTAATCATGATACCAGCATTGTTTTTGTAATGTGCAAAATGTCTTTTCTTTGCTCCTTGACAATTCACATTGAATGGATCTGCTGAAAAGGTAAGTTAAATTATTCACATGCAAGAGCACATCCCCAGTTAGCACTATCCACACCAGTGGCATTCATTGGCTAGCAGCTGCGGGCCGTGCATTTTAAGTCTAGGCCTTCAGTGTGATTCATACCAAATGGGAAAGTTTCACAATGAATAAGATGCCATATGTCTTTGGGCATCATACATTATGTTGCAGCTGACTAGTAATTGGTACCAATTGACATTTTAAAAACACGTCCACGCATGAAAGCCAGAGCTTGAAACGACACTTAATGCTCAAGCAAGCCTAATTTTAACTGCAGAATGACTGTTTTGTGAAATGAACGTCAAAAATAATTTTTCATATGAATCCGCAAAGGAGGTCTATAATACCCGGAAAAATATATCTAATAATATTTGCAATTTAAATATTGCTTGCAATAAATTTTGTTTCGTCAGGATATTGTGTGATATCGCCGACCATAAATATATTCTATTCCCTGATATTCAGAACTGCAATGCTCGTTAGCTTAGCAGAGGTTTGACTCATTAGAGATGTCTCCTAGCAACCAACTGATAAACAATGCTGCAGCGCTAGTATTTGTGCTACAGGTGTACAATATTACTTAATAAAGTGAATGTTTATCACTTACTTTGTATATCTCCCTTAGTGTCGACATGTTAGTGTGACATCACGCATCTGCATGCCAGTGAGTTGAGAATTTCTGCAGGAGCCTACAAGTTGCTTTCCATTGCACTTTTCCTGGTAGGAAGTTGTAAAATCCGACTTTCCGAGTTGAATGGAATGCAGCATTACTTTTCAAATCTTGATCTGACACTGAATTCTCAAGCAGCCTAATTTACACTTAGAAAACTCCTGATGTTGCTATAACAATGCAAAAAGCACTTACCAATTTACTTGAAGTGAAAAGCAGCCATCCTTTCCTATTTAATAAATTAAGCAATCACATGGTCATGCGGAACATCTCGTGTTTTTAAATCCATAAGTATCTCTTTCTCAATGGCGATAGTGGCAGTGATGACAATCTCTTCGCATTCTTCGCTTTCAAATTACGTACATCACTTAAAGCAGGATTGCATCACTCAAGGCCCACTAGAAGGCCTCGACCAGGACATATCCTAAAGATCACACCCAACAAGAACAAATAAATCAATCTGATTGACTGATGAATCTGACAAACTGACTTTAGTTGCTCATTCATTTGCACTGTTGGGGGATTCTGTGGAAATTCTGAAGGCCTGACGTGGTGGAGCTCAGACTTACGTGCTGCTTCGGATTCGGGCATGCAATTTGTGAAACAGTTGGCACACTTTGCTTGTAAGTTTGTAGATTAATTAAGAGTGGAAAGCGATTAAAAATACTTAGGCAAAAAGGTGATGGAGAATGAAAGGTTGAAAAATATTTATTTATTTGGAATGTTAGGCCAGCAGAGAAGGCTTTGCTGGCCCTGAGAATTCGCCACTGTTGGCTAGGCATCAACCAATAAAATGACTTCATTGACCCCTCCACCGCCGAACACTGGTCTTGCTCGCTCTCATCAGGATTTTACAAGTGCACAAGTGAGTTTTGCTTCAGGTTTTTTACAAAAGTTGTTGCAAAAGTCAAGTCGTGAAGATTTAAAGTTGCAGTGCCGGATTTGAGAGGTTGTAAGTGCCAATTTGTAGCTGTACTGCGAAAATGAATTCAAGAACAAAAGTTAATGTGTAATACAAGTTTGTGTCTGTAGTTGTATTTATGTGAATGTCATTTTACACATTTATGACTACTTGTCTGCAATTGTGAATTCACAAACACAAGTTTTGATTTGTCTGTGATTGCAGATTGCAACATTCAACTTCAAACTTTTATTTGACAAGTTTTCGCATCGGTTCTATGAGGGTAAATTTAAACTTACGAGTTCACATATTTATTGTAAAAGTTCTCAAATCCAAATGTGCAAGCTCTTGAGTTTACACACTCTATTATCTGCAATCTGCGAGGCATGGAATGTTTTCATTCAAACTTACTACCCAAGGAGGGTAATGTCATACCAAAAAAAAATGATTATACTTCGCCAGTAGGGTGGATTACTGCAGTGGACTCCTAACCATAACCTTTCCAAAAAGACCATTAGACACTTGCTGCTCATTCAGAATGCCGCTGCCAGGACTCTCACCTGAACCAAAAAATTTGAGGACATTCCTCCAGTCCTCAGGACTTTACACTGGATTCCAGATACATTTAGAATTGATTTCAAAGTACTATTACTCATTTATAAATCACTCAATAGCCTAGGACCTAAATACATGTCAGAAATGCTTGCTGAATATAAACCTAACAGACCTCTCAGATCATTAGGATCAAGTCAGTTAGACATACAGAGGGTTCACTCAAACAAGACGAGACAGCGTTAAGCTATTATGCCACCCACAGCTGGAACCAGCTTCCAGAAGAGGTCAGATGTTCCCCAGCTGTAGCTACATTTAAATCCAGACTGAAAACACATCTGTTTAGCTGTGCATTTACTGACTGAGCACTGTACTGAACTTTTTTATTTCACTGAATCATTTTGCTTTTATCCTCTGTTTAATCATTGAAGGTTAACAACAATTCAAGTGTGTATCAACGGGGGCCTGGGTAGCACAGTGAGTAAAGATGCTGACTACCACCCCTGGAGTTCACAAGTTTGAATCCAGGGTGTGCTGAGTAATTCCAGCCAGGTCTCCTAAGCAACCAAATTGGCCCAGTTGCTAGGGAGGGTAGAGTCACATGCGGTAACCTCCTCGTGTTGCTATAATGTGGTTTGCAAATGGTGAGTTGTGTGTGGATGCCGCAGTGGATGGCGTGAAGCCTCCACACATGCTATGTCTCTACGGTAACATGCTCAACAAGCCATGTGATAAGATGCATGGATTGACGGTCTCAGATGTGAAGACAACTGAGATTCGTAAGGCTTGTGAATCGATTCAAAAAGATTCCTTCCGAGGAAACCGATTGATATTTTCGGACTGTGTTTATTTCCTCGACCACTGCACTACTACACATTTTAGAAGCCTAACAGCACTAATAATATTTACAAAATTATTATAAAATGACTGCATCTAAACAATCATTAATCGGACTCAAATCCGCTCCGTTTGTTCATCTGTATGAAGTAATCCCACACGCCCTTCAACACATCTGCTTTCCAGGCCTGGATAGTCTGCAGGTATTTTATTTTGGATTAAACTATTAATCAAGTAACATGCCAAATTTGTGAAAGTAAATTTGCATACACTAATAAGTTCCCCAATGTTACAACACAAGTCTGCAATAAGAGGATGGCAGAGTTGAGTCAGCTTCCCAGTTCACATCAATAAATCTGTGTGTTAAAGTTTAAATGATCATTGTGCTGCACTTATTAAAGTGAGAATCTAACACTTCTCTACTTGTTCTCGACAATTTTACAGTTTAAAACCTTTTGCAAATATAATTTTTTTAGCCTACATTTTACACAATTTTACATAAAAATTATATGAAAAAATTAAAAAAAAAAAAAATGTTAAATACATGTTAAAATGTGTGTGTGTATATATATATATATATATATATATATATATATATATATATATATATATATATATACGACATGGCCCAAAATCAGCACTGCTGTGCCACAGGCACGAGGCCGTAGGTAATCACCTCACTACTTTCTTATGTGATCTTTTGCCACCACCTGCTGGCTAACATATGTAATGTCAAAAAATAAATAAAAAAATACATGTAAGAGACACTTATACAGTAACTCTTCCTCGCCCTTGTAACCTATACGTTCCCCTTCTGTCACTCACTCAACATTGTGTCGATGTAGTGACACTAGGGGTCCCTATCCAATAATGCCACAACACTGAACCATGTTACATGAACTGCTGATGCAGGTGCAAGCAAGCTGTTGCGTGCCAAAGGAGCAGACCACATCAGACTGCACGTAATCTTACCCAACGCCCAGGGATGGACTGGCAATCTGGCACACCAGGCATTTTCCTGGTGGGCCGATGCACTTTGGGGCCTATCATGGGCGGACTGGCCAGCGGGAGAACCAAGCGGGCCGGTGGTGCATCCGTGAAACGTGCCGCGATAAGCAAAAATGAGCCGCAGCGCTATGTAGAACGGACCACAAAATGGTGCCGCGATATGCAGAAGACAACAGCGAACCCCCCTCTCGCGCAACAACTTTTGGATGATCAGGTCGTGCTTCCCTAAGGACTTACCGTCCACTGTGTCGTGGTGAGCCGTACATAAACCTTCAAGGTAGACCCTCCCCAACTGTGCACCTCTGTGGATCTTCAGATAGGGAAGAACACCAATTTGCGAACAAACGCCACTTTAGGGCATAAAGCTGCCTGGTAGAGGGATCTTCCTTTTCCAGTCCAGGGGCCAGACGTGGAGGCTCCAGAGGTCTGGACGCGAATGCCAGAGGGTGCCCCATCCTTGAGGAAGAAGGTCCTTCCTCAGGGGAATTCGCCAGGTAGGTGCTGTCACGAGGAGCGTGAGATCCGAGCACCAAGTCTGAGTGGGCCAACATAGGGCTACAAGAGTGATTTGTTCCTCGCCCTCCCTGGCCTTGTGCAAGTAGGCTCACTGGGGGAAATGCGTACTTGCGCAGACCCTGGGCCAGCTGTGTGCCAGTGTGTCTGTCCCAAGGTGAGCCTCCAACAGGGAGTATCTGAGAGGGCAGTTGGAGGATTCCCAAGAGGCGAACAGATCTACCTGTGCTTCGCCCCTTTGATTCTAAACCAGCTGGACCACCTGGGGGTAGAGTCTCCACTCTCAACTCATCATGGCCTGTCGAGACAGCGTGTCCGCTGTCGTATTGAGGCTGCCCGGGATGTGAGTGGCGCACAGAGACCTCAGCTGCTGCTGACTCCAGAGGAGGAGATGACGGGCGAGTTGTGACATGCGACATGAGTGAAAGTCGCCTTGGCGTGTTATATATGCTACAGTCACAGAGCTGTCTGAGTGGATCAAGACGCGCTTGCCCTGAAAAGTTGGGAGGAATCTCCACAGGGCAAGAAGTACTGCCATAAACTCTAGGGAGTTGATGTGCCAGCCCAGCCGCAGTCCTGTCCAGGAGCCAGCAGCTGCGCAACCATTGCACATGGTGCCCCAGCCCAGATTTTAGGCATCTGTTGTGACCATGATGCATCTGAACACCTGCTGTAGGGGGACTCCTGTCTGCAGAGAACAGAGTTCTGTCTGAAGCCAGTGCTGAAGCGGTCATATGCATCAACCCAAGCGCGCGGCCACTGCTGAGGATGCCATATGCCCCAGGAGCCAGGAACTGCCGCAATGGAACCTCTGTGCCTTGTCTGAACGAACTTAGGCAGTTCAGCACCGGCTGTGTGCACTCACTTGTGAGGCGCACTGTCATCGAGACTGAGTCGAACTCCATTCCGAGAAAAGAGATGCTCTGAACCTGGAAGAGCTTGCTCTTTTCCTACCTGAAGCCCTAGGCGGCTGAGGTGCTTGAGAACCTGGGCGCACAGTGACTCTCAAGAGTGAGCTAGAATCAGCCAGTCATCGAAATAATTGAGTATGCGGATGCTCACTTCCCTTAGCAGGGCAAGGGCTGCCTCTGCGACCTACGTGAAGCCCGGTCAGGGTGTGTTTAAAGGTTTCCCTTTAGGAAGCCCTCCACTGGGGGATGGAGTGGTCTAGAGGCCAGCTCTGTAGCAGCCATCTCGCTCCTTGAGTCGATCGTCTCAGGAGCGCTTGGGAGCCTTATGGGTCCACAAAGCATTTAGTGAGACGTTGGCATCAGCTTCCTATGGGGAGCTCTACGCTGGGGCCGAGAGCTGGGCCCAGGTTGGGGTGGAGCTGCAAGAGCTTTCGCAGCAGCCGGGGGACGCCTTTGGCGAACAGACGGAGTACGTACTCTTGAGCAATGAGGAGGCATGATGTGTTGAATGGCCTCTGTCTGTTTCTTCACCCCTGAAGACCATTGGGCGAAGTCCTCAGCGGCAGCACCGAATAGGCTGAGCTGGGAGACAGGGGTGTTGACAAAGCGAGCTTTGTCAGTATCACGCATCTCGACCAGGTTCAGCCACAGATGTCGTTCCTGGAACACGAGGGTGGCCATCACCTGTCAGAGTGCCCATGCTGTGACATTCATGGCCTGGAGGGCGAGGTAAGTTGCGTAGCGCAGTTCCTGCAGCACATCAGGATCAGGACTACTCAAGTGCAGTTCTTTAAGTGCCTTGGCCTGGTGGGTTCTCAGGAGGGCCGTGGCATGCAGAGCATAAGCGGTGGCTCTGTAGGCTTTGGATGCCAGGTACGACATCGTCCTACAGGCCTTGGAGTTGAGTACCGGGCGATCCCACCAGGCGGCCACATTTTGCGGGCACAGGCGCACCGCAACTGCTTTGTACACATGGGGGAACTCTGTGTACCCGTGGACAGCCCCGCTGTTGAGGGTAGTGAAAGCGGACGAGCGAGGAGATTGGCTCCGGGCAGTAAAAGATGCCCTCCACGACTTCATCTATCTATCTATCTATCTATCTATCTATCTATCTATCTGTCTATCTGTCTGTCTGTCCATCCCTCTGTCCGTCCAATATACAGTATATTCATTTTTTTTGTTATATATATTTTAAAGTATTTAAACTTTAATTTTAAGACCAGGCTTTGTCAAGCCAACATCAAAATTTGTTTCTTATTGGTTCTCTAGGCTCTTACAATGTGTATAAAACTATTACTGTCTTTCTACTACTCTAATTGTAAAATCGCTCACTCACTCATCAGCAAGAGCCAATTATATGTATCTTGGCTTTGAGCCAGTCACCACCCATGCGTTAAATCAGCATCAGCAAAGGAGGAACTCTCTGACTGTGGAATGGTTGTCTTAACATCATAAAGCAACTGGATGTGACATACTGTAATTTTCCATTTACCATAATACTTGAAATAATTAAAAAGCATTAGTGACTTGAGTGTTTATTTGAGAGTTCAAACAAAGCCACTTCTTTGTCACTGCATGTGTGTGGTGACTCCTTTGATAAAAGAGAATATCGCAGGAAGTTCCAGGGATGGCCCACAGATGGCGTCTACATGGCAAACATCCATATGTTCACCGTGACAACCATGAATGGAGACATCCACTTCTTTGATGTTTTCACCACATCCTGTTTTAAGCAAGTTAATTTGTTTGATACGTACCAACAAGTAAAACAGCCAGATGTAAATATTTGCTTTTCTGCTTTACTTTATGACCTTGTTTTCCCCTGTCTGTGTTTTTTCAGGACTGAAGTATGTTGCAACTGCTCTGTGTTATTAGTATAACACAAAGATAGGCCAGTGATATTTCATGCCCCAGTTTTGCAGTGGAATTAGGCTTGTTAAAGGGATGGTTTGAAATAACATGAACATTCTGTCACCATTTACCCATGTAGTTTCATATTTCATATGTGTATGACTTTAATTCTTCTTTTAGGAGAAAGTCTATGGATGGGGACCATGGTCTGTCAAGCTTTAAATGTGCTATATGTAATAATTTTGCTGTACTAAATCATAAAATGTCCATAATATGTCATTAGAGAATTAGGAAACATGCTAAGTTGTAATACTGGCTTCTCTGATAACAATGCTCCAGCCAGTATATTCTACTTTGAAGTTTCCATTTCGGGCCTGTTATTTTTTATGTAATTGGCCTGTGTGGTCACATACCAATAGTATTTAGACACCACCGGGTTGACAGATTTGAACAAGTTTGCAGGCAAACAACACTGCATGCTGCAACCATGGAAGCCAGCAAATGAACTGGATCAGAGATAACAGATTCCACCAGACCTATAAAGCCTTGTCATCCATCTAAAAAACACAGTGACCAGAGGCGTAGTAAAACAAGGATAAACCAGTACAACAATAGATTTTTTTTTAAATAAAACTGAAATGTATTGTTTGGACATTTTATTCAGTGTACAAAAGGTGGTGGACAATTACTGTACATTCTAATATAAACCTCTTTCTAAACAAGAACTCATGAGTGGTAAAAGACCATTTCAATGGTGCAACATTTTTTGGATATCCTCTGTTTAATCAGGGAAGGTTAACAACAGTTACGGATGGTGTTAACAATTTAATATTCTTTTTCTTCGTAGTCATTTTAATCATTTTAATTTTGTAAAAAAATATTTTATTACTTTTTATTTTTATTTCATGTTCTTAATTTTATGTATCTTGTATTTTCTTTCAAATTTATATGTAAAGCACTTTGAATTGCCATTGTGTATGAAATGTGCTATATAAATAAATTTACCTTGCCTGAGACATTTAAATACTTTTTAATGGCCTGCATTTTCACCAAATTGATATTATACCTTTAAATACTTTTTAATAACACATGAAACCACACTGAACAAGTGTGAGCTGTACCCCAAGTCTATTTTTTCAGAATCCCTAACCAGAGATCCAAATCTCTAAATGTACTTTTTAGAGCTTACAAGCAACATCCACCAAACCTGACACAGGTTCTGACTCAGATCGCTATATGTTTTCTTACTGATGTGGCTCAATCTGTCTGTCTGTCTGTCTGCCCGTCTGTCCATCTATCCATTAATAATCTAGTAAAATAAATGTTGGCTACAATACTATTTAAACCATCATCATAAAATCATGAAGATATACTATCCGTCCGTCCGTCCATCTGTCCGTCCGTCCGTCCTTCCTATATACAGTATATTCATATTTTTTTGTTATATATATTTTAAAGTATTTAAACTTTAAAACAAGACTTTGTCAAACCAACATAAAAGTTTGTTACAACAGACTTCTGGGTCAGAATTTCTGTTTATGTTTTGGCCTGTGTGATCCCACACACTGCCCACACACCAATAGTATTTCGACACTGCCGGGTTGACAGAAGTTTGCAGGCAAACAACACTGCGTGCTGCAACCATGGAAGCCAGCAAATTAACTGAATCAGAGATAGCGGCTGTGGCTCAAGTGGTAGAGTGTGTCGGCTGCTAACTGCAGGGTTGGTGGTTTGATTCCTGGCCCACATGACTCCACATGCTTTCAAGTGTCCTTGGGCAAGACACTGGCAGGCTAGCACCTTGCATGGCAGCTCTGCTCTGCCATTGGTGTGTGAGTGTGAATGGGTGAATGGGACACAGTGTAAAGCACTTTGGTAACCTCTAGGTTAATAAAAGGTGCTACATAAGTGCAGACCATTTACCATAACAGATTCCACCTGACTTTAAAAGCCTTGTCATCCATCTAAAAACAAGGATAAATATTGAAGATATCTTCGGAAGATGGAGACAGTTAAAAGCCCAGAAATCCTTTAAAATGGATGCTGAGTTGGCTAATTTGAGTGTCATCATTCTGGCAACCTGCATCTGGGATTTTGAATTTGGACTGCATTACCCATTTCAAATGATTGTTGTCAATCTTACATATAGCACCTTTAAAGAGAACAATAATAATACCAATAGATGCATAATAAAGCCACACAACTTGTGCACTATATTTCAAATCTTATGAAGTCACATGACAGATTTATTTGAAGAACAGACTTAAATTGTAGTCATTATTCACAGAAAATCTTGCTTGACAGCCACGTTCACCATTCACTTTAATTGTATGAACAAGAGCATTTGGGAGTTAGCTCAGTGGTAGAACACCATACACTCGAGCACTACAGACCTGGGCTCGATTCCTGCCTACAGCAGCCCTGCCACAATGGCAAAGTCTGACAGACAAAGAAAAGGGGGAGTTTTTGGATGCCCCATGGATCTGAAAGCTTTGTTTGGCACCACTGTTTCAGCTATGCACCAACAGCTCCCTTCAATCGAGGGGTCATGTAAGTGGCTCAAGAGTAATCAGACTGAGTATTAGAGGAAGAAATAACTTCTTTACTCAGCAAAACAATTCTAAGAATAATATCGTTGGAAGATCACCATCAGGGTTTTTATTCCTGGTATTTTATTCCAAAAAGAGGGTGAGGACACCATTCCATTCTGGATTCGTGGATCCTCAACAAACACCTCAATACAAGATATGAAAATACAAGTTCAATGTGTTCACGTTCAGAACATTGTCTCATCATTGATCTCCAAGATGCTTATTTTCACATAGACATTTTTCCTGCTTACAAGAAATAACTCAGGTTCACCTACCAGCGCAGAGCTTACGAATATGGGAAAATTATTTTCGGTTTCTAACACCTAGAGTATCACAAAATGTGTGGAAGCAGCACTGACACAGCTAAGAAATGCAGGAATCAGAGTGTCAGATTATCTAGACGATCTGCTTGTATGCACGCTGTCTCAGCGGCAAGCGGAGAGAGATACAAACATATTGTTGACACATTTGGAGAGCTTGGGATTCAAAATAAACCAAGAAAAGAGATGTCTTATTCACTCACAAGAGATAATCTATCTGGGGCTCAGGCTGAACTCTATTCAGCTTCGAGCATTCCTGTGAAAGTATGGGGTTCGATTTTATTGAGAAAAGTGGTAATGACGGATGCTCCTCTCATAGGCTGGGGAGGGGCTGTGTTTGAGGGCAGGACAGGAACTGATTGTGTGGAGCAACACAAACCTATTGTCATTATGCGCAACACATGTTTCTGGTGTAATGAACAGGGGAGCAGATTTGCTGTCCACATTAAGGGGAGTGGAGATTCCATCCTCAAGTGGCAAATCTCATATAGCAGAGATTTGGACGGGCAGCTGTAGAACTATTTGCATCGCATGAATAAATCATGCAATATCCTCTGTTCTTCTACCTGGTAAGTCTCCCATTGGGTGTGGATGCGTTAGCCCACCCGTGGCCTCATGCTCTACATGCATTTCCTCCACTGAGTTTGTTCGGACCAACGCTATTAGCTACGAACTGGTCAGGGAGGCTGTGGATGGCAGAGATAGCGCAGCTGCTTTACGGCCACCCCTGGCCTCTGCCACTGCACAGAGATCTTCTCTCTCAAGCGCACAGGGAGATTTTCCATCCCTCTCCTCAGAAGTTGGCTCTCTGGGTCTGGCCCATCAATGGCTAAACTTAAATAGCACCGGATTGCCCCCGAGAGTGATTAAAGCAATCCAGAGCATGAGAGCAGCCTCAACGAAGATATTATATTATTATGACCTCAAATGGGGAGTGTTCGGAGGATGTTGTGCGGACATACATGTCGTTCTATACTTGTGTTCTGTTACGGATGTACTGTTTCCTGCAAGACCTTATAGATAAGGGCAGGGCCTTTTCTATGGTTAAAGTTTATTTGGCCGCTATATCAGCATGTCATGTGGTGATTGACTCTGGCACTATGGGCCAGCACCTACTTATTTGTCATTTTATGTGAGTTGCTTGGTGGTTGCTCCCAGACTCTAGACCAATTGTACCACCGTGGGATCTGTCCGTGGTCCTGAATGTGCTGTCTCTGCCCCCTTTTGAACCGCTGGAGAATATTACATTAAAATTGCTTTCGTTAAAGACATCATTATTACTTGCTCTCATGACTGCTAAACATAAGTGTATTACATGCTTTATCTGTTCATTACTTGTGTATGTGGTTCCCTTAGGAGCTTTAAGAGTTACCCTCAGACCTAACCCGGCGTTTGTGCCGGTAGACTTGTTGGCTTTTCACCTGCTTTTTCCTCTGAGGAGCAGCTGCATTTTCTGTTTCCTTTATGGGCTCTGTAAGCATACATGCAAAGGAGTAGTCAGCTTTTTATTTCATGGTCTGACTCTCGTAATGGTAAACATATTTCTTGCCAGTGCCTCTCTCATTGGGTATGGATGTGATTGTACTTTGTTATTATAGCTCTAATCAGCAACCTCCAGAGGGATTACGGGCTCACTCCACTAGGGGTATGGCCATGTCCTGGGAACTGTTCAAGGACATTTCAGTTTAGGAGATTTGTGCTGTGACAAGTTGGTCATTTCCCCACACATTTCTTTGATTTTATAAACTAGATGTTACAGAGTAACATCTTCTGTAGCTCACTCTGTCCTTGAGGCAGAAATACAACATACTTTGCCATAAGCACATATACAGTAAACACACACACACACACAGGCCAAATCAAAGCAGTGGTGATTTAGGGCCATGTAGCACACTTGCTCGTGTGATATTTCTTATATACAACAGTTCAATGAACAAGTACATTTTTAAAAACCCATTTGTGCATGGGACTACTTTCTTACGCAACAGATCGGAATCTGCCGTTGCTGGTTCAAACCAAATAATGCATCCAAAACTTTGTTAGTAATTAAAAAATGTCACTTTAGAACTAGTATCATAGCTTGTGCTGTTTCTAACAAGTTATTTGATAAACAAGGGTGTGTGTGTGTGTGTGAGAGAGAGAGAGAGAGAGAGAGAGAGAGGGATGGAGTGTGTGCGATCATCTGTATCCACACCCAAGCAGATATGCTGTCAGCTTTCTGAAGATCAGCTTTCTCAATGGAAATTAGCAATCCAGGTGGGTGTATTTCTCCCTATATTGCGGTAGCCGCAAGAGTCATTCACTATTGAAACCGCAATGTCCTCCACCATTTTAAACAGCACATCCTTTCCGGTGTGGAAAGTCCAGTAAGAGGAAAGCACCTTGAGTTTGTGTAATTAATCAGTCTATTGTGTCTCTCAGCTGTGATGAGCCATAATGCTGAAGTTGTTAGTTTAAAGCTGTTTAAAGCTATTTCCTAGGTTTAGTAGTAATACAAGCGATCATGGCGCACTGTTGTATGTAAAAACTGGCTGATGCGGATTCACTTCAGGTCACCTAACTGGCTCATATTACTCACAATCTTTTGCCACTACCTGCTGGCTAACATATGTAATGTCAAAAACCAAAAGTACATGTAAAAAGACACACTTGGTAGCTCTTAACACATCTGCACTGGTCTTACACTTAAGTTTAGAATGGCACTAACACAAGCAGAGTGATACACAGTGAAGCGTCTGAGTGCTGATGGTGTGAGAACATCAATGCTCATGGAAAGTCTCTCATCCAATCAGATTCAAGAACCAGAACTAACTGCTGTGTGTGTGTGTGTGGGGGGGGGGGGGGGGGGGGGGGGGGCAAGAGTCTCCAACTTGAAAAGTACAAATCAAGTAGATAAAGTTCAGTAGATAAAAGTAGATAAAAGTTCAAAGGGATGTTGTTTTATATGGGGAAGGACTGTCACAGATTGTTTAAAGCTAAAAACACATACATGATTCAGAAGTGTGGTGACATTTTTAATTTGTGATTGTGCTTTTAAAGGCAGTGTTCAGACCCCAATAAAACATCTTAATTTAGTTGTTTTGACTGATTTATTAAATAAGGCTATTCACCAATATTTTCCATTGTGTAAAACACAGATGAAGTAAAAAGTCATCCCCCACAGTAATACCAAATTTAATTGGTAGGGTAGAAAACCAGAAAACATATAAATGTTGTGTAAAACTAGAGCACTAAGACTCACTCATTACTCAAACTGAATTACAACACTGCTACCAGTAAATTATGACACACAGCATTTGAAATCCATTCACTCCATGTTAATGTTCTTTTGCAGGAGGTCAAGTGTTTCGACTTTAACTTTTCTCTCAGTCTGCTTGTAACTGGTGATGTGGATCCTGCTGCCAGACTGTGGAACCGCTATGTGACATCTCTTCCAAATGCTGTTCTGCACAGTCACCAGACCACTGTGGTGGATGTGATTATTCACCAAGCACTGGGCAAGATCTTCAGCTATGCTAAAGATGCTGTTAGTATTCCACCCACTAAATTTCCACATGGAAAATAGAGAAAGCTTTATAAAAGATCCTAATGCATTTGTTTGATTAGTATTAAGGTGGGTAGGCTTGTTTTGCATCTAAAATTTGAAGCCAGTGCAATCATTTTAGTTTGAAACTCTTGAAAATTGCTGTCATGATAAGGAATGTAAATCACTGGGCTTTTCCCCTCAAAAACATTTCCTCAAAAACAAGTCTGACTGAAAAGTACATTAAAGGATCATTTCACCCAAAAATTTACATTCTGTCACTCATCCCCATCTCCCAAACCTGTAAAGAAGAATCTTTTTGGAGCTGTTGGTACAACTCCATACGATAAGATCACAGTAACTACTGTACTTATTAAAAAAAATTATAATTTTATTTTTTTTATGTCAACTGATGAAATGGATGGCAAAATAACATTGGACATTAAATATTTGTAATATAATTATGTTGTAATGTGGTAAGAAACATTCAAATTAAGAATCTCAAGAAACATTCAAATTAAACCTATGGTTTGTGTGTGTGTTTTTTTAAATTATTTAACCAGGTTAGTCCATTTGAGATTTGAATCTCTTTTACAAGAGAGACCTGGCCAAGAAAGGCACCAAACAAATCTAGACAGTATACCACATAAAAACATAAATCAACATAATATGAAAAAACTGATAAAAACACAATAATTTATAGCAGTTTATTTTTGTGATTGCTTGGACTTAACAATCATTTTCAATTCTATAAGAGTAATAAGATCTTAAAGTTTAAGTACAGCTTGCAAATTGTTCCAAGAAAATGGTGCTGAAAAACATAGCCTTAGCAATCCAAAGCCTTTTTACCTTCATATATCTGCTTTAATTAGTAATGTGTGACCTTCATAGCAGCAGTATCTGTGCTATAATTTTTTCTGAAACCCGACCCCCCTTTCTGGAGAGGAAGTCTTCTATCATTCTCCTGTGCCCCAGTGTGTGGAGTTTTGCTCTCAGGTCAAGAATTGAATATTGAATTTCATTTTTGCTCTTTGAAGGTCCCTCCTCCCAATTTTCATGATGTCTAACATGCCACAGGGCATATGCTCATAAGCTTATCCCAGATACAAGCATCTTCATCCACAAACTTCTGAATTATATTCTTTAAGGTCTTATTAAATCGTTCGACCAAACCATCTGTTTGTGGATAGTACACGCTTGTCCGAATCAGTTAAATACCCAATAAATCATACAGCTCATGTAGTGTACGTGACATAAAAGCAGTGCCTTCTTTGAAATCTCCACCTGGGAGATAATTCTGAAGAGTGCAACACTATGTTGCTCAGAGACTTCTGGATATCGCATTGCATAATCCACCAGGACTAACGCAAAGCAATGCCAGCATGTTCAAAGGGTACCTCAATCAATGGGAGGGGGCACAATGGTGCTTTTGGTGTGGCTGGTGGATTCACCAGCTGACATTCCTGGCATGCTGCACACCACCGTTGAACATCGCCATGAATGTCTGGCCAATAGAAACAGGCCATGAGACGGCTTAGTGTTCCCCTTCTGTCACTCATTCGACATTGTGTCGATGAAGTGACACTAGGGGTCAATCTTTAGAGCCCAAAACACCTTCAGATCTTTGAGAAAAGGCCAATGAAAATTGGTGAAATGAATTTGCATGCCACTCCCCCGACATATGGGTATAAAAGGGAGGCCAGCAAGCAAATTCATTCAGATTTCTTCTTCGGAGCTGAGTGGTCGCACACAAGGATGGCGCAGCCTGCTCCCATATTTGGTACGTCTCTTTCCACCCACTCAGGTTTATGGGGAAGCACTCGATGTCTTGGGGCATCTGCGGAGGCTCTGTGCAGCCCGAGTGCACCTGCATTGGCAGTTCACATGACCAGTTCAGTCATTGTGGCGTATCGTATATGGGACCCCTAGTGTCACTTCATCAACACAACTTCGAGTGTGTCCCTCTTGTGTCCCTCTTGCCACAGACAGAACTTTACCGCTGAAACGGCCGGGACCTTTTCTTGACTCCTCAGTGCAAAATATGAATGAACTTGCTTGCTGGCCATCTTTTATACCCCCCTTTTGGGGGGAGTGTCATGTAAATTGAACTCACCAATTTTCATTGGCCTTTTTCTTAAAGATCTGGAGGTGTTTTGGGCTCTCAAGATCGACCCCTAGTGTCACTTCATCGACACAACTTCTTGTTCCCTCCATCAGGGGAATGGAGGTTATTACAGTAACTGAGATGTTTTCCCCTGTCCCAAGTAACCTGCCATCAGATTATAATGAGTTGCCTAGAATGACATTTCCTGATGGCTCTTTGGTACCAACAACTGGGTTGTATTTTTGTCCACGCGTCCTGTGTCACTCTATACAACCGATCTTTTATAATTGGAAAATATGGATATGCAGCTCCACTTCCCTGACATCAGCTTGACACGGAGCAGATGCAGACAGCCCAGGCCACGCTTCCCCAGCCAGTGCTTCGTCCATCTTGCACTGGGTTACATCTTACAGAACCTATCCACACACAACCCCTTCAATAATAATCAAAAAGCCAGCCAATTAGTTCCCAAATCAGTGGATGGGTGAGGCGAGGACTAACCACTGAACATTAACCCGGAACATTATCATGACAGTCACTACGGGATAATCCTGAATATCCCCATGCACATACCCTCAACCAATTATTTGCATCCAGTGCCCTGTTTTGAACCAAGTATTAATGAATGGAGCTTTGATTACAACCTGAATCCACCAAGGCTTGGTATATACCCACCTTGATACTCACCAGTATTTGGTATATTCCTGCTCGACAGGGGCAGTCTGTGGAGTGTCAGGGACCCGTATCAAGGCCCCCACCTCCATTACTGGGCACAGATCTCGGACATGACCCAGCTCCCCACAATTCCAGCAGACCGGCCCAAGCCTCCCGCCCACACCTGTGGCAGCCGGTTCCCTCACCTGTGATGAAAAGAGGGGGAGATACGCCACCAGATGGACTTCCGCCAGCTGGGCTGCTTCATCCCATTCGGCCATCCCCTTATGCAGCTGGGAGACGAACTGCTACAGCACCACCAATTTTATCACATTGTCTGTGTCGCTGTTCTCCCTAGCCAGCAACCACTGGCAGCAGTCATCACAGAGCTGCTGAACAAAGGCAAATGGGCTGCCAACCTCACTCAGCATTAAGGAAGTGCTGGTGGTGTTCTTCTCTGCTGCGTCTGACCCATTGCAGGATGGACTTCTCCAACAACTCATAGTCCAGGAGGTCAGTGACCAGAAGTTGTTGTGCCGCAATCTGGGCTTCCCTTGTCAGCAGTGGCAGAGGATGAACCACCCATTGCTCCTGCGGCCAACTCAGGGCTTTGATCATGTGCTCAAAGAGCTTGGGGAAAGGGTGGCGGCTGCTCCCTCCTGTGGTATGAGGCTCGGCAGCACCCACCGGTCATCCTCCTGTGCCCAAAGGAGTGCCTTGAAATGCTGCTGCTCTGTGCATAGGTAAATGATAAAATGGTAAATGGTCTGCACTTATATAGCGCATTTTTTAACCTTAGTGGTTACCAAAATGCTTTACACTGTGTCCCAATCACCCATTCACACACACATTCACACTCATACATCAATGGCAGAAGGTCCAGAAGGGCCTGGTGTTGGACCTTGTGGATGCTGGCCAGGGACCTGAAGACACTTTCTAGCGGCGACGACTCTATGGCAGCGCATTCACTTCCTCATTTTCCTGGCTTTCGGCACCAATGTAAAAACATTCTTAAGAGGGGCAAGGTGGAGGCAGGAATCAGCTGAACAGTCAATTTAAAATTGTAAAAACAAACTGAACTCAAACATTACATAAACTGCAAAATAAACAAAGACACACACACAGCAGAGTCTCTCTCTCTTTCACACACTCTGAGGACGGGCCCTTTGATTTCCTCGGTCTCTCAGAAACAAGTAATTACCAGCAATTAATCTCAGATGAGAACCCTTACCGCTTACTCTCTTTCCAGACGAATGCTTGACCATTCCCTCACCTCCACAGTGGTCTATAGCAACCAACCACCATAATATTATGATATTTGGAAATTTCTATGTTTAAAGCTAATTTAAATTAATTTATTTACTTACTAGAAGAGATCTCAGAGTGATACAAGAAGTAGGAAAGATGACTTTCAATACCCCCAAAAAGTGGTTTGATATCACATAGATGTGGTTGTTATTCAGAAATATCAGACCGCTGGATGGCAAGATGAACCAATCAGAATGGAGTAATCCAGTGAACAGTGCATTAACAGTGAATGATGACTTACATTTCAGACTGTTCCTTGCACAAAGCAATTGTATGGCCTCAGAGAACATGAAGTATGACACAAGTTACTGAAATGTATGGACTACTGAAATTATACTTTAATGATGCATACATGTCAATGTTTAACATATGCGTTAAGATTCCTTAATATGTTCTACTGGATATATAGCATACAGCAGGGTGTGAATTACACAGTGACTTTCGGGTCTCCGGGTTGTGGGGACAAAATGTTTTAGGAGTATACTGTACATCATTGTACTTTAATTACATTATTTTACAATCATTACAAATTCTTTTGTACAAAATATTTTTTGACAGGTATTTCACATTAGGTACAACTTTTGATAATGATAGGGGAAATGGATAAAAATATGCAGAAAAACATGTCATTTTGATTTAAAAAAAACAACAAAAAAAACAAAAAAACAGTAAAACTACTTCCTACTGTGTATTTTATGATCAGTATAATACTTTCTACTGTGTATGTTTTATGATCAACAAATCCTGGTGTGATCAGAGGAACGAACATTTTATCAAGTCTTTCTGCTCTCCTGATCTGGAATTTCTCATGCTTCTGTGTCAACAATTCTAGCTACCGAGTGAATTCACAGCGGTCATTATCACAGCTGTGTACATCCCCCCACAAGCCGACACAGACCGGGCACTCATTGGAATTTTACGGCGACCCACCATAGTAGAAACCATAGCCTGTATTTAATGTATCCTAGGCTACATTTCCTTTTATCTTGCATAGTTTTGTTCATGGTTTTCAAGTATAAGGGCATGCATCAATTACATTATTTTTGTTGTTGACAAAAGCTACAGTCTTTCCCCCCCCTTTTAAAAAAAAAAAGAAAAAAAAAAAAGAGCATATTTATTTAAATGAGCCCATTATTAAGCTGTTTGATTCCTAATTTCAAATATCATTCAAACAGAACATACATATTACACAAGAGGAAAGGCTCTTAATTACCACGGTTAGGTCAATGTTGCTAGTCTATAATAATAAACTATATGTAAACTTTTTGGATACCTATTACAAAAACCGACTACGCCACCTAGGTTACTACTTCACCCAGGAAAGTAAAAGTAATCAAAATACCCCCAAAAGAATTAAACCAAAAAGAATTACAAAAATAAGGACCCTGCTGGTTCGGATTGCATCAAAAGATAGAGACGTGACTTTCAAAAAAAATATAGAATTTATTTTACATAAGGAGAATCATTCATTTAAAATGTCAATAGATCTCATCCACAGTTTACCAATAACCTACCCACAGTCAATAGGAGACCATAATTCCCCCACTTTGACAGAAGGAACAAACCACACAGCAAATAAGTGAATAAAAAGTTCTACTACTTGCAACAAGTGATAGAAAACCAAATAAAGAAACAATACTGAAAAACAACAAAATACACTTCCCTTCTATTTAGCTTCGGTATCACGGTTCAAATAATCACATGTGGATATACACCGATAAAGAAATAATACCAAAGAAAGAAAACCAAAAGAAAGAAAAACGAAGTAAAAACAAACAGCAGCTAGCGCTCTGGGCCACACCTCATAGTTGGAATATTTGGACTACAGTGTGCTTTATGCTACCTGCGCTCGCCACTTCACACACGCCTTCCAGGGACCAGCAACAGGAAATATAAACAAACAGCCTTCTACTCGCAGCACAGAGAAGAACAACAATGTCACATTGAGACAACCTTTTTATAAAGCCACCAGAACCCAACACACCTTCCTGATTGAGCCACACAGGTGTGTTCAATATAGAGCCACGGCTAAATGCCAGTGGGTGTGCCTTCTCATTGGAGCTATCCCATTTAACAAAACCACTCCCACTGAGCCCAGAGCCAAACCAAATATTAAAACTTGACCCAGTCACATATAGTATATATGAAAAAATACTAGCCTAAACACATTGAAACTTTAATTACAACTGCCACTAATGATACAAAAATGACGTGTAATAGATTATACCTATTGATTTATTTCATATGAAACTATAAGATTTTGTAAAAATATATCAGTTACTTTTACTCATGTAAAATTATAAAATTTTATTTTTGTAAAGTTGATGTGTAATGAGAAAAAAAATGTAGCACATAGCACAGTGTTGCTCTTTTCCTCCTCAGTGCTGTTTGGCATGTCCGGGCTGCCTACTGTTTGACTTGAGTTTCTCTGTAACACTTTAAACTAGAAAAGTCTCATTAGAATTGAAACTGATCTCATCAGTTTTGAGGTATGTGCACCGCAATATCAAGAGAAACGCGGTTGTTGCACGAATGCCAGAGAGCAGAGCAGATCATTAGCGCGAGCTGGTTCCGTTACACTCACACGAAAGCTATAAATCGCACCTCGAAAACATCGCAGTGCAGATGAAAAGACTTTAGCTGCGAGATTATCATTAAATTTGCCTCGGTAGTCCTAAATAGGCTATCACTTGGGCAGCCACCAAAAAAAACTTCAAGGGAGAACCATGGCATTTTTCTTTCCATGCTGTCCGGAACCCAGGACGAATAGACCTGCGACCCACGTTTGGGTTGTTACCCACCAGTTGAGAAACACTGCTGTAGATGTTGTGGATCGCAGTGGGCCAACAACTACGATGGTGGTGGCGTTTCATGCTATTGTTCCACTTGTGGGTTATGTTTCACTTGATGAGCTTTAATGACGATTAAATTCCACCATATGAAAAGTGTAAATTGACCGTGCTAAACATCCCATCCTGTGCATGCACGTGTGGACTGAGCAAGAGAGAGAGAGGGACCCAGAGGGAGTGTTTTTTTGAAAAAACATTTTGAGAGTCAGTTTTTTTGAAAATCATACCAAAACAGAATTTTCTGTCAGATTAAATACTGTATATGTATTACTATAGTTATTTTAAATGATAACTTTCAAGGAGTCTCCTGTTACATTTAGGGTGTCTAAGACCCCCATAGACCCCCCTGTAATTCACACCATGGCATAGTATATACAGTATATAACAGCTTATGAGTTTGAAATTACATGAAGTTGAGTAAATAATGACTGAGTAAAACACTACTGTAAAAAAGCATAAAAATAATCTGTGATATCTAGGCTATGGATCGATGCCTATTTAAGCATTTTTTCAGAAAAATTTCCTGATGATTATTGATCTATATCTGCATTTTTTTTCTGATATGAATAAGGCTACTCGTTGCACAATAGCCTTTGTCTCTACATACATATCAACACAATTTTGTGGGTGGACAGGGTAACTTAAAGGGGGTTGCACACCAGGCGTGTCTGGTGGATGACTACAACTGTGTCTGGCGGACAGCTATGGTTCTAGAAGCTGTTTAAAATTCTGCAGTACCACGGAGCACAACTTGCATTGTTTTCCATTAAATTCAACCCAAATCATGAAGGACATAGATTATTTACTATAGCCATCACTGGATGACATATTGTGTATGTATGTATGTATAAATATATATGAAGCGGCTGGGATGAGAATTAGCACCTCTAAATCTGAGGCCATGGTTCTCAGCAGGAAACTGATGGAGTGTGTACTCCGGGTAGGGAAGAGGTATTGCCCCAAGTGAAGGAGTTCAAGTACCTCTGTGTCTTGTTCACGAGTGAGGGTACAATGGAGCGGGAGGTTGCACTCGATCTATCGCACCATTATCACGAAAAGAGAGCTGAGCCGGAAGGCAAAGCTCTCGATCTACCGGTCAATTTTCATTCCTACCCTCACCTACGGTCATGAAGGCTGGGTCATGACTGAAAGAACTAGGTCACGAGTACAAGCGGCCGAAATGGGTTTCCTCAGAAGGGTGGCGGGCTTCTCCCTTAGAGGTAGGTTCAGGAGCTCAGTCATTCGTGAGGAGCTCGGAGTAGAGCCGGTTCTCCTTTGTGTTGAAAGGAGTCAGTTGAGGTGATTTGGGCATCTGGTAAGGATACCCCCTGGGCGCCTCCCTAGGGAGGTGTTTCAGGCACGTCCAGCTGGGAGGAGGCCTCGGGGAAAACCCAGGACTAGGTGGAGAGATTACATCTCCACACTGGCCTGGGAACGCCTTGGGGTCCCCAGTCAGAGCTGGTTAATGTGGCTCGGGATAGGGAAGTTTGGGGCCCCCTGTTGGAGCTGCTGCCTCTGCGACCCGACTTCGGATAAGTGGTTTAAGATGAATGTATATATATATATATATATATATATATATATAGGATATACTTTCATATAGCCTACACAATGTATTTGCAGTTACTAGAATGTCTTATTGTGGTTTAACAGCTTGAATGAAGCCTAATCAAGGCTGCATACTAACAAATTGCATAATAAATAATAAATCGTTCAGTTTGCACAGTTACACCAGATTCAGCACTAACATGCAAACTCAACGTCACTTTGTTAATTCTTGAAGAAGTACAAAATAAAGGTACAAAACCTTTATAACGCTTGTTAGATTCACTTTGGACTTCCACCATTGATGCCTTCTTCACTATTAAGAACAGTAAATGCTATATCACCCCCTTGTGGTCTCTCAAAGCTATTACACCAGACAACATTAAACTCACTTAAAGGACAACTCACTGTGAATTGGAAAGCAAATTAGGCTTCTAATAAAAATATAAGCTAATGTTCATAGATTGATGCCTCAAAAATGTATATAAAAAATAATGTGCCGATCAAATTACCGATATTTTATGATATTTCTAGTGATAACACGTTTAAAATACAAGTCACAATGCTGGTCTATATTTGTGCCTAATTTCAGGTGTTGAAAATATGGGATATCCCAACTCAAATATATTTAAAGTCGATTCGACTGAAATTCCCCAATATCCAAGCATGCTTTACACCAGAGCAGGGTGCAATCTGACTGCAGATCCTGAACTCCTAGTGACCTGTAGGGAGTATCTGGTCATGCTGTGATTTCACAAAGCAGTGTCCAACAACAAGTCTAGGCTGTAAACCTGTGCTCTCTGTAGTCCTCATCCCTAACAGTATGGAGTATCGGTTTGTTAGATTGTTGGTTTGAGGACTGAACATTATAGGTTATTATCTTTAGTGAGTATATTGTGATAAGTACCATCTGTGTTTGTGTACTTTTGTGTATGTTCTAGGTAATCACGGCATGTGCTTACTCTTCATTGGCCAAGTGGCGTGAAGAGGATGGAGAAAATGAATGCTCATGGCAAGAAGGAGATCACATGTATGGCTCTGGATAGAGCCAGTGCAGACTAATCTCTGTAGCCACCAATGGCACTATCAAGGCGAGTGTCTGGCTTTCCTATGTTACTATTGACTGTGCAGACTCAGACTGACCACCTGATGTGTATAACACACAAAAATGGCAAGAGATGCCTCATAATTGCAAGCTTCAATCAGACCGGCTGTACACAATTTCTGGGTGTTGTGTGCAAAACATTTTGTGTACAAGTTCCCATGCTGCTTTAAAAAGCACTTCTGATGAAGAACTAGTCAGAAAGAACACAACTAGAGTAGCAAAAGTTGAAGGTTCATGTATTGGGAGTTTTGTTTGAGATACTTAATAGCAATTAAACAAGATATCCTTAAATAAATTAGTAAAGGCTGATTTACTTGCTGCTGAAGTCATATAAAAATTAATTGTGGTTGGTTGTTTAACACACTGATCACACGTCCCTGTCCTATCTAACACCCTCTATACACCACACACATGGGGGCACAGTCTTACACGGCCTGAAGCCCAGGGGCCCACAACTCAAAGAGGGCCCAGGTCACGGCATTCACACCCCATTTTCCCCATCCATGTTCGCAGGAGGTGTCTAAACGCTTTCAGCGGGACATGCAGACGTTTCACAACCATGAAAGTTGTCCGTGTATCACATGTTCAACGGAGAGCAGTCCAACCCCTCTCCTCCTGCCCCCAATCAACAACTGGAAGGGGGACTCCGTGGAACAGTGAGCCAATGGGCCCAAAGGTACCTTAAAGCGCCCCTGTGGACGCAAGCCATGTTGCGTCACAACGCCTGTTTTGACTACCATCACAATGTCTACACTGGAAAAGCAATGCTAATCCATTTATTTGTCTTGTTGGCAAGAGTAATGCCACCAATTGCAGCACAAATTAGGAAGGGGAATCTGTTTACTTTCTTCGTGACAGATGCATCCAGTGTAGACAGGGTGTAAGTAGGGTGTTTTGGGCCAGAATAAGCTCCAATGTAAACCAGACTGTGGCAGCGGGGGCGTGGTCAAGCGCCCGTCCGGAGATGGAAAAGCGGTAAGGGCGCTTGCACCTGAGCTAAATTACGTCTAACACCTGTCTCTAATTTCAGTGAGCACGGGGAGAGCGGCATAAATAGAGCCACAACACCGCCAGTCAGGAGCTCGACATACGTCAGTCCAGTGTTTGACGTGATCCAAAAAGTTAAAACTGTCTTTGTGTTGATTATAAGTTCTTCCTGTTTTATGTAAAGTTGTGTGCACTGCTGTGGGCTGATTAAAGAAACCCTTACCTGAGTGAGAGAGAGCTGTCAACGTGTCCTTCTTTTCCCCTGCCTTATCGAGAACCTTCGTTACACTGGTGCCGAAACCTGGGAATCCGAAACATGGAAGGTCGTCCCATAGATTCCTCCCAGCTGGCCGAAGTCCTCCAGTCCCTCGCAGCATTACATCAGAGCCACCATCAGTCCCTGCTTGAGCTCCGAGAGGACCAAGATCGGCGGTTCTTTGAAATCATGCGGGCTCAAGCAGAGGACCGACACGCCTTCCGGAGCCTGCTCAGCCAGGAGGTCGCTCCCGCCACAGCCGCGACCCCGGACAATCCTTCCCCGCTGCCCCCGCCCACGCTACAGAAGATGGGGGCAACGGACGATCCAGAGGCATTCTTGGACTTGTTCGAGCGGACTGCTGAAATTTGGGGCTGGCCGCGTGATCAATGGGCAGCCCGCCTTGTTCCTCTTTTGTCCGGGGAAGCCCAACTCACGGCTCAACAACTGCCCGCAACGAACCTCCTGGCCTACACTGACTTGAGGAGGGCCATTATGCAACGGGTTGGTCGGAGTCCCGAGGAACATCGTCAACTCTTCCGGGCCCTGAAGCTGGAGAAACCGACCGCCCGTTCGCGTTCGCCCAGCGGCTCCGTGATGCCTGCCGGAAGTGGCTGCTAGTGGAGGACCGCGACGTCGAGGGACTTATCGATCAGGTGGTACTGGAACAGTTCATCCAACGATTGCCCAAGAGAACGGCGGAGTGGGTCCAGTGCCACCGCCCGGCGTCGCTGGAGGCGGCCGTTCAGCTCGCGGAGGACCACATGGCGGCGATTCCCAGGACGGACGAGCCCTCTCTCTCTCTCTCTCTCTCTTCCCCCTCCCCCTGTGTTTTTTTCTACTCTCTCCCATCCCCCGCCCCCCTCTCGCTCTGTCTTCTCTCCAGGGTCCGTTCCTGCCCCACACAGGCGAGGAGCCTGGCAGAGGCCTTCCATATCAGCTCACCCCCCCTCCGCAACATTCAGCTGCTCTCCCCCTCAGGTGGGGGCATCCGCCAACGCAGGTACAGGGGTGGCGTCTGGGCCGGCCTGTTGGAGGTGCGGAGACCCGGGCCACTTCCGCGATCAGTGTCTGATGATGGAGGTGGGGACGGTGGTTCGGATCTCGATTATGAGGTTAAGTGAACCGATAGAGGGGACGCGCGTCAAATTTACCACCTCAACCTCCTTAAATTATGGAGAGAGGCGGTCCCGGTGTCGTTGGCCACGGTGATTCCAGAGAGGGCGGAGCTCGGACCGGAGGTAAACCCAAAACCCGATCTCAATGCCCCGGTCATTTGTGGAGACCACCTCTCCCCGTGCCAACAAACAGAGATTGCTAGGTTGCAAAAGGAGTTTGCAGACGTGTTTTCTCCCCTGCCGGGTCGCACGAACCTCATCGAGCACCACATCGAGACCGAGCCGGGGGTGGTCGTTCGTAGCCGCCCTTATCGCCTTCCCGAGCACAAAAAGAAAATTGTTCGGGACGAATTGGATGCCATGCTTGATATGGGGGTAATAGAAGAGTCCCACAGCGACTGGTCCAGCCCGGTTGTTCTTGTTCCCAAGAGTGATGGGTCGGTGCGGTTCTGTGTGGACTACAGAAGAGTCAACGCGGTGTCTAAATTTGATGCGTACCCAATGCCCCGGGTTGATGAACTGCTCGATCGGTTAGGTACTGCTCGCTTTTATTCGACCCTAGATTTGAAGAAGGGTTATTGGCAGATCCCTTTGACACCAATCTCCCGAGAAAAAACAGCCTTCACTACGCCGTTCGGATTACACCAATTCGTGACGCTTCCGTTCGGTTTGTTCGGGGCCCCAGCCACATTGCAGCGTCTAATGGACCGGGTCCTCCGCCCACACTCTGCTTACGCCGCTGCCTACTTGGATGATATTATTATCTATAGTAATGACTGGCAGCGGCATATGCAACATCTGAGGGCGGTCCTGAAGTCACTGCGGCGGGCGGGGCTCACTGCAAACCCTAAGAAGTGCGCGATTGGGCGTGTGGAGGCGCGGTATCTGGGGTTCCACTTGGGTCATGGCCAGGTGCGTCCCCAAATTGATAAGACCGCGGCGATTGCGACTTGCCCTAGGCCCAAGACCAAAAAGGGGGTGAGGCAGTTCCTGGGGCTGGCTGGCTATTATAGAAGATTCATCCCTAATTATTCGGATGTCACCAGTCCGCTGACTGACCTCACTAAAAAGGGGGCTCCAGATCCGGTCCAGTGGTCGGAGCAGTGCCAACAGGCGTTCACACAAGTTAAAGCCGCACTCTGTGGGGGGCCGCTCTTGTATTCACCTAACTTCTCTCTCCCTTTCTTATTACAGACGGACGCTTCAGACAGGGGGCTGGGGGCCGTACTCTCGCAGGTGGTGGAGGGGGAGGAGTGCCCGGTGCTGTACATCAGTAGAAAACTCTCCTTGAGGGAAACAAAGTACAGCACTGTGGAAAAGGAATGTCTGGCCATCAAGTGGGCGGTCCTCACACTCCGCTACTACCTGCTGGGGCGGGCCTTCACTCTCTGCTCGGATCATGCCACACTGCAGTGGCTTCACCGCATGAAGGATACTAACGCCCGGATCACCCGTTGGTATCTGGCTCTCCAGCCTTTTAAGTTCGAGGTGGTCCACAGACCAGGGGGTGCAGATGGCTGTCGCTGACTTCCTTTCCAGAAATGGGGGGGGAGTGGTGGGCAGGCCGGATGACGCCCCGGCCTGAGTCGGGCGGTGGGGGTATGTGGCAGCGGGGGCGTGGTCAAGCGCCCGTCCGGAGAGGGAAAAGCGGTAAGGGCGCTTGCACCTGAGCTAAATTATGTCTATCACCTGTCTCTAATTTCAGTGAGCACGGGGAGAGCGGCATAAATAGAGCCACAACACCGCCAGTCAGGAGCTCGACATACGTCAGTCCAGTGTTTGACGTGACCCAAAAAGTTAAAACTGTCTTTGTGTTGATTATAAGTTCTACCAGAAAGACTCGGGAGAATAAAGCTAGTGCAATTATCCATTTATTGACAGCTCAACAAGCAATATAATGATAAGTTCTTTGGCGTAGGCCCCGTCCGAAGCTCACAGTCCGGGGGACCGGACTCTGCTTTTCCTGCCTTGTGGTGGAGGCAGGGGCGCAGCCGACCCCAGTGAGGTATGAGAAGGGGCCATCCTGGTGGTGGTGGGGAGGATGGAAGGGAAGAAATCGTCTTGGTGGTGGGGAGGGTGGAGGTGAATGGAAGCGTCAGCGTCTGCGAACTCAGACAAGTGTAAGTAACTATCTTTTATACTGCAAGAGTTAGAACATGATTGGATAAAAGAGAAGGAATGAGTGACGTAACAATTGAGTCTTCCTGGCAGAACTTATGCTAGAGCTATCATTTCTACCAGAAAGACTCGGGAGAATAAAGCTAGTGCAATTATCCATTTATTGACAGCTCAACAAGCAATATAATGATAAGTTCTTTGGCGTAGGCCCCGTCCGAAGCTCACAGTCCGGGGGACCGGACTCTGCTTTTCCTGCCTTGTGGTGGAGGCAGGGGCGCAGCCGACCCCCAAAGAAGGTGGAAAAATAATTCCACCGGGACATAAACCTACCCCAAAGAACGGTAAAGAGAAGTACACCCACCAGTTGAATATCTTGGAGAGCCTAAACATGGAGAGAGAAGAGGATTAATAATGAGCATGACATAACGCCTTAAAGACAAAATCTAATTAGAAAGAGATGACTTAATTATAAGAAGGCAAAAATAAAACATAAAGCATTAAAAATACTGTTGCTGTATATACGTTAGCATATATCTGTTGCTGACGCTTTCATATAAGCGACTTGATAGGTTTTTGGGATGTACAGCAACTGATCAATCAGTTAAACACTGAGAATGAGTTGAAGGGAAAGTGAGCATAGGAGGGATAGAGATAAAACTGTGAATTGGCTAATTAGTATATGAAGAATCAATGAAAACGAGCCGTTATAGGCACATGAAGACAAGGCCACACAGAGACGGGCCACCTTGGGCCACACAGAACAGGGCCACCTTGGGCCACACAGAACAGGGCCACCTTGGGCCACACAGAACAGGGCCACCTTGGGCCACACAGAACAGGGCCACCTAAGGCCACATAGATCCGGCCCTAATGACCACAAAGCGGGGCCACACTGGCCACATGGCCTTGCTAGACCACAGAGACAAGGCCGCACGGCCACACGGCCTTGATAGACCACAGAGACGAGGCTGGCAAACAGCCACAACGGCGCCTAGTGCCGCACATAAAACAAAGTAGACTGGACGAGGCCGCGAGGCCACATAAAACCAACCACGAGGGCCACATGGCCATCTTTTAGTGAGGCTACAGTGCCTCGAGGCCACTTGGCCACGCAGACAACGGCCGCTAGGCCACATAGAACCGATGCCACTAGGGCCACGAGACCACTTGGCCATTTTTTACATATTAGGACAAGGCAACGTTGTGCCACAAGGCCACTAAAGACCACGCGGAACAAGCAACGTAGACAACGGCCGCTTGGCCACATAGAACCGATGCCACTAGGGCCACGAGACCACTTGGCCATTTTTTACATATAGGACAAGGCAACATTGTGCCACGAGGCCCGTAGACCCACACAGAGACAAGGCCCGCTGAGCCACAAGGCTGCTAAAGCCACGCAAAGACAGAATCACTCAAGGACACGGCCTTAGGCCACAAATAACCAATGCCATAACTGGCCACGAGACCACGGGACAAGGCCACATTAGGCTACACGGTCACAGTAGACCACACTGAACATAGAATGGGGCCGCGAGGGCCGCAAAGTCGGGCGCCCACACTGAGACGAGGTTGGACAGAGACAACGGCCACGCCGAACTGAGGCCGTAAGGGCCACAAGACCACGTAGGCCACGTGAAGGACAGGCAACATAATGCCACGAGGCCTTAAGACCTACATGAAGACAAGGCCCGCTGGGCCACAAGGCTGCTAATGCCACACAGATACAAGGCCAACGAGACACGGCTGCTAAGCCACATGAAACCGAGCCGTAACGGCTACAAGACCATGGGACAAGCCACGTTGGGCTACACGGTCACGGTGGACCACACTGAACATAATTATTTTTTTTTTTTTTTTTTTTTTTTTTTTATATATTATTAATATATATCACCACCACCAGTAATTGCATAGGTATTTACCTGGATCGTTAAAGGAGAGCTTGCTGAGCTTTGAGGATAGTTTTTGAGTCAGGTCTTATGTAGGACTCAAATGCAGAGGAAGACCATCTACCCAGGATTTTGATAGCTGACGTAGAGATGCCACGTTCGGCAGCTGAAGTGGCTGCCCCGATCCTGAAGGAATGACTGGTATACTGGGAGGAAGGTAGACTGCAGCTTTTGAGGACAGAAACTAGATGAGTCCTGAACCAGGCTTTAGAGAGGGGTGCTCCGTTAGGTAGTAAGAATAAGGGGGAAATATGAGGAGATTTGAGACGAATTTTAAGAAATTTAACCATAGATAGGAATGGACAAAAATTATTATTAATTTTTGAGATTGTTAGTGTGATGCCGGACCCTTTGGAATCATTCTTAGAGTGCTTAAGGAAGAGGGTAAAGAAATTGGGTGAAAAGTGTAAATCGGAGAAAGACAGATCGCGAGCGGGATCGAAATGATTGGTAGCGGATGCAAATTCCCCTGGGCGCATAAAGCCGTAGAAGGCAGTGAGAAACACAGCTTCTAGCAAAATATTGATGTACGTAGAAAAAAGGCCTTGGCGAATAGAGGAGATTAGTCTTTGCAATAGAGGCAAAGTAAATGGTAACCGTTTATCTGGAGAATTAATAGAGGATTTGCTTATGCCTTTGAGCAATAAACGGATAGGGGAAGCGGTGAATAAACTTGGAAAATCGGGGTTGAAGTATTTGGCGTAGAATTGAATGCCTGCTAGTCTACGGATGGAGGAAGTCTACGGATGGAGGAAGGTTTTAAATTGCATTTCTCGAAATTGAAAACGAGAAAGGAGCAAACAGTTGAAATCAAAATGGGAAAAACGGAAATCTGGAAGGAAGAACAGAACATTAAAAAGAAAAACCAAGCGGAAGTGTAAGCTCTGTAAGTTGAAGGAGCTACTCCTTTAGCCATGTAATATCTGGCTGAATTAAGCAGATCGTCTAATTTAGCATTGTGGCTGATAGGGGAGGGCACGGAGTTGGATCCGTAAGGGCTGAAGGGCAAAGCCGTCTGAAAGTCTGGAAACGAAAACGAGAGAGCGCGTCAGCGATAACATTGGAGTGACCTGGTATGTGAGCAGCTTTAATAATAAAATTAAAGATGACTGATTGCCAGATTAAACGTCTCACGAAAGGCATCATCGACTGGCAGGAAGACCGACCTTTATTAATAATGGCGACAGTGGCTTCGTTATCGCAAAACATCATAATGCGCTTCCTTGACCATGCAGGACCCCAGATGAGGCTGGCTACAACTAATGGGTAAATTTCGTAGAGTGCAGAAGAAACGGAACCAGAAGTAGACTCAGGAAAACCAGTTGGCCATTTTTCTGCGAACCATTGCCCTTGGAAGAACCCCCCGAAGCCAATAGAGGGGGCGGCATTGGTAAATAATTGAAGTTCTTCTGATGATTCGAAGGCGTCATTATAGAAAAAAGAAATACCGTTCCAATCCTTTAACAGCTGAGTCCAAAATTTGATATCGGATAGGCAGCCTTCGTCTAATTGGACCAAGTCACTTAAACCTTGTACGGAATGGGCCAGAGTTAACAGCCGAGAAATGAAAGCCCTACCTTGAGGAATTATGCTCATGGCGAAATTGAGGTGACCGAGCAACGAAAGCACGTCACGTTTCGAAACAATGCCGAGACATGAAAACATTTCCAAGAAGGATCTAATCCTTAAAAGCTTTTCATGAGGGAGAGAAGCTTGCATGTTAACAGTGTCTAGGAAAATACCTAGAAATTCGAGCGAGGTAGAGGGGCCCGATGTTTTTTCCGCCGAGAGGGGAATGCCGACGTCGCTAGATACCTGTTTAAATATGTCGAGGATAGGCGTTTGGGAAGACGGAAAATCAATCAGCAAAAAATCGTCGAGAAGATGCAGAACGAAGGGAAGCTTGCAGACATTCAACAGGATCCAGCACAGTGCTTCGGAGAAACTGTTAAAGATGTGAGGGCTACTTCGACACCCGAATGTGAGCCTAACGGCGAAATAGAATTTAGAATTCCACTTGACTCCGAAAAGTGGCCAGTCGGAGGGGTGAATTGGCATAATTTTGAAGGCGTCTGTAATGTCAGCTTTTGCTAACCAAGCACCTTGGCCGGCTAACTTGATTAACTGAATGGCATTGTCGACAGAAGCATAAGATAAAGAGAAGGGGGCGAGGGGAATGCATTCATTAACGCTTGCTGTGATAGAAGAATGGGGGGAAGACATGTCAAAAATAAGACGTTTTTTACTGGAATATTTGCGTGTAGCGACACCGATAGAATTAACCCGAAAAGGGGAGAAAGGAGGAGAAGCAAAAGGGCCAATAACATAACCTTTATTAACTTCGTTCTCTAGTAGTGTTGAAACCATGCCGGGATCATTCCTGGCTGATTGCAGGTTTTTTGCGACGAAAGAATCAGTGATGTGAGAAAGGACACCCACCCGAAACCCTTGGGACAAGCCGGTGATTAAATAGTCAACAAAAGTTGTATCGGGGTGAGAAGAGAGGTAACTAGAAAGATTTAGAATATTAATAGGAGTGGATGGGTGGCTGTTCAGAATTTTTTCCGAAATGGGACTTTCCCGCGGGTGGCAGGTTTGTACCGGCGTGGACAGACAGATTTCGGGTGTGGATCCTTGCATGCAGTTTTCAGCACCGTGGTCAGCGGCCGGAGCGTTGCATGCGAACGCTTTAGGGCAAAATGGAGCCGAGTGGCCGTGAGCGCTGCAAATAGTACAGGCTAGAGTTTTTTGACCTCCGAAATGGCGAACAAGCAGTTCGATGTCTGTAACTGACCAGTCTAATCTTGAATTGAAATTAGTGATGAAGAAGGCGGATTTAGCGGAAAATGCCTTATGGTATTCGTAGAAAAGCGTGCCCCCGTATCTTTGGCTAAAGTCTGCAATCATGGCTAGATAAAGATCCAACTCTTCCCTTCTCTCTGGGTAACTTTGACACAGAATGTCTCTGAAGATGCTAAAAGCGATCACAAATTCGCCAAACGAGAGATTACGTTGGAGCAGAGGATCAGAAGTTTTAAGCAGGACTGCCACGTCACCACAGTCAACCATTTTCCTGTCAGCCGCAGGTGACAGAAGCAATAATGAGGCAAGGTTAATGTCCTTACCTTGAATAATATTAGCTCTTAGGTGTGGGGACACTGTTGCGGCGGCTGGTGAGACGTAACGCCTGCCGAAAGCTGGAGCTGGAGTAGCTGAGGATAATGTAAAATTAGGGAGAACCGGTGGCACGGAGACTTGAGATGGCGTCTGGATCGTATGAAGGGAAGCAGGCAGAGTGGAAGATGTAGAGGGCATGTCCGAAGGGCCGCCCAGTCCAGAAGAGAAATGGGGATGAAACTGAGGAATCTCTGCCGAGTTCGGGGCCGGATCTGAACCGAAGCCAGGGCCGATGAATGAGTGTTCAAAGGCCGACATTTTGGATTCCAAGCTTTTAACTGTTTGAGAGAGGCTTTGAACAGCAGAGAAAATCTGGTCATTAAAGACTGTAGGTTCGGTAGACGGCGGAGGAGATGGCATCCGAGCGGGCAGCGATGATCTTTTTGATGGGCGCGGAGAAGATGATTTTGCCGATCTTTTCTTGCCTGTTGGTTTAGGCTGAACTGTCGAGGTTGAAGCTTTTGGAGACAGCTGAGGGGAAGCAGGCGGATTACCCAGGGTGGTTTGGGCCAGAAGGAGCAGATTATCTCTGGAGAGGCCTTGGCTGACCGGTATACCGGCGTCCTCGAGAGCGATGACCGTGTCTTCAGATGACCACTGCGCCCAAGGAGAGGTACGACGCTGGATACGAGAGCTGCGACGAGCAGGAAGAGGAGGCGGCGGGACGAAATCGTCATCAGAATCAGAATAGACGCAAATAAGTTGCGTATTCTTAGACATTTTTGTCGGCGACTGACACGAGCACTGAATGGAAGCGTCAGCGTCTGCGAACTCAGACAAGTGTAAGTAACTATCTTTTATACTGCAAGAGTTAGAACGTGATTGGATAAAAGAGAAGGAATGAGTGACGTAACAATTGAGTCTTCCTGGCAGAACTTATGCTAGAGCTACCATTTCTTCCTGTTTTATGTAAAGTTGTGTGCACTGCTGTGGGCTGATTAAAGAAACCCTTACCTGAGTGAGAGAGAGCTGTCAACGTGTCCTTCTTTTCCCCTGCCTTATCGAGAACCTTCGTTACACAGACATTATGCAGAGAGTCAAAAATTTGGCTACATGCTATTGACTTGAACACCAATTGTTTTAGAAACAGTATAAAATATCTAAAAATGAATACCTATAAATGCCTTTTAATTCATTCAATATATACCTCACAGCATCTGTTTTGAAAATAGTTTAATAATGCTTTTCTGATGCTTTAGTGACAGTAATTCCACATTGTGTTGTGAATTTGAAGTGAACCTGTATTTGAAATGTCAAATTAATCTAGTCTTTTGTCAGTAGAGTAATATACCCGATTTCTTTGTAATGAATGTTTTCAGAAAGGTATATAGAAGTGTAGTGATTGGTTATTGTGATTACAACCTTCTGTTATTAATTGGTAAATTTCCCTGTTAGGTGGGGAACTTACTGAAAAGTCACAATCTTCATAAGCTAGAGACCATTTCTGACACAGAGGTCACTGGGATCATCTGTCACCATGACAACCAGCTTATAGCCACAGGCTAGAGTCAACTAATCGCTCAGTACAGCATTGCATTTTCAAATGTAAGGGCAAGACACAGGCACACACACTTTATTGGCCACTTAAAGGTAAAAAGGGCTTTCAGCCAGTACACACATATAATATAAATTTTTAAGTTGTAGCTTTAATTATCTTAAATTGGGAATGTGCATATGTGGTCATACCTTGAAACCCTAATGACTACAAAGTGGGTTTTAATGGGGGTCAGGCACTGCACAGAAGCTGACTAAGCCGAACTGGAGATCTAAAAGACATTTACTGAGGTGTATCTGTGAGTACAGGAAAACCAGACCTGTCCTGGAAGTCTGGTCGTCAGCACAGTGATGATATCCTGGCAATTGATCAGTGTCCAGGTCTGGGGCTTTTGGCTACTGGCAGTTATGATGGAGAGATCATTATATGGTGTCTGGAACCCATCACATGACTGCAGAAATTCCAGCAGGGGAAGATAGTACAAAATGAGACCTCCACAAAAGCAACAAAATGTGGAATAATTTCCTTGCTCTTTTGAAAAAAAAAAAAAGAGTTTAATGAAGGGTGGATGTAGGTAAATTGTGCCATTTTTTGCCAGATGAATGGAAAAAGGTGGCCCAATATAACTGAACTCTCCCCACTTTGTAAACGAACTCTAACATTCAAAGTTCCACCAAAAGTTCACCCTGTCCATTTATGGAAAATAAGTAGCATTCAATAAATATTGATTAACAATTGCACTTATAAAAAAACAATGGCCTCCTTAAAATATACCTGCAATTTTGCACAGTGTTTCATTATATGTTGTTGAATTTAAAAAAGTTGCATTATCATTAGATTCTCATGTGCTCAGGGTTGATGCATTACAGTACATGACAGAAAACCTTTGTAAAATGTTTATGACTAATATCAGTTTGTATGTTCTATTTTTTGTTTATTTGCTAGCAAAGGGAAATAATAAGGTATTTATTCCTCTGTGTGTGTGTGTGTGTGTGTGTGTGTGTGTGTGTGTGTGTGTGTGTGTCCGCTTTTTTATAGGCTGTTGTTCCTACAAAGACGAGCCCGGAAGCAGTGTAGTGTTGCTCAGCTCACAGGCTGGATATGTCTGCTGGTGTAGCATCTGTGGTCCCCAACACAGCCATGGTAAACATATAACAGCGAGCAACTGATGACGAACAACACACCCCAAACACCATAATATGGACTCTTTATTAAGGACTCTTAAAGTTACTCTATGTAAGATTTTTATTTTTTTATTTTTTTTAAATGAACAAAAGGTAATTCATTAGCAAATACACCAACAATCTGTTATCAACAAATCATGATTTTGCCTTACCCTGATTCACTATGATAAGACAATAATTCTGATATTTATTTTAGAGCTGTTGGAACAGATTTGGCAGGAAATTGCATAGATCCATCATTCCTCCATGCGTGTTTTCGTCATGTCCATGAATAAAGAAATGAAGGTCCAGCTATACAGCGTGTGTATATTTGTGGTAGGGCTGTCGATTTAGCGTGTTAATTCAGTGCGATTAATTTGATAAAAAATAACATGATAAAAAAATTAATGCAATTAATCACCCCCGGACCGTAATAAGGAAGATTCCTTCCTGAGAAATGCAAGCTTGTAGTACCACCTGTTTACTCCAGAGGGCAGTAAGTGAAACTTCAGCTTTGTGGCAACACACAGTTTATACGGTGAAGAAATCAACCCATCAATAGACAGAAGAACACAAACATCTGTTATGTTCTTGCATTCAAAACACTTGATGGAGCGCAAATCCGAACTAAGGGATCTCAAGATGTGTTATAAGTATTAAACTAAATTTAACTTGACACGGTGACCTAAACATTTTCTGTTTATGAAGCAATGCACCCGAGACGCTACACAAGCATGTCTGACGCATGTGTACATTGACGGGCCCTTAAACAAGCCCTCATAATAAATCTCAAACTGATTGACAAATTCCCTTGTGAAATTAATATTTGTGAACTGTATTCCAATGAATGACTTATGATCAATAATATGGTAGTAAACAATACATTGTATTCTAACGCCGCTTTTTGTATTGTCTTATCAATGATTAACTCTTCTGCCACAAGAATGTAATGCATTTTAATTATCTGAATATTTGTAAATTTTATATATATATATATATATATATATATATATATATATATATATATATATATATATATATAATTTTAAAATGTTTAAAGATAACTATGTATCATTATTTCATCATTATATATTGAATTATTTTTACATGAGGGGCTTTCTCAGCAAATATTTGTAAATGCAGTTAATTGCGATTAATTAATCGGGACACATTGTAATTAATTAGATTAAAACATTTTAGCGATTGACAGCCCTAATTTGTGGTGATTGGTATTGTAGTAGTTCGAAGCTGAAAGCTGGTAGCCACAACAAATGAGCGACATTGACCATGGATCATTCAAGAAGACAACCCTCTGGGGAATCACCCGTTTTCAAAATAAAAAGACTTTGAATTGAAAAGAGATGGCAAGAAAAAAGGGAAAGCGACAGAGCCCCTATAAAAACATGAAACAACATTGGATTGGCTTTTCAGAGGTAGCGACAACTCTGAGATCTGGAAGGATTTAAAACCGACCCAAAGGTGAAGTTTTTCTTGCTCGAAAGGTAAAATATATTATTGTACAGATAGTTAGCCAGGTAGCTCTCTTAGCATGGTTGTTCATTAGATTGTGAAAGCCACTCTAATGGGGCATTTTATTATTGAATTGTGTACTGCAGTGCTTTCAGTTTCCTTTTTGAGGAAGGACAATGGAAAATAAATAACTTTATGCTAGTAACAATGCCAATCTTTAAACCAGTTACTACATTGGTGTATTTACCTGCTAACTAAGTTACAATAGTTTCCACCATTTGACTTTATCTGATATGACTAGCAATCATTGTCTAATGTCAGATTTGCCTTTATTTGAACTTTATTTATTTTAAATCAACTGTTTTCAATGAGTCAAAACAACAGCGGAAGATGTGCTACTTACCTGCTCATAAGACATATTTTTCAAATACTCATTTTTTTCTTCCTTTCATTATTTATTTATTGCGGGGAGGGGGAGAGTTTTTTGTCATTAGTGACATTCGCTCTGACAGTTGAATCACCTGCAACCATGGTAACACTGGAAATCCTCAAGCTGTTCTGTACACTAAGGGTAAATTGTTCCTTATCTCTGTGTTTTGAAGCTTGTTGTCATAAGACAAAGATGCCCACATCTGTCAAACGCTGTTCACACGGCAACTTTGCACGTGCAGAAATGCTCACAATCGTGATCGGCAGTGCAAAACATTTGCACTTAACTTGGATGTTTGCAAAGATTCAGTAGGCGCTCATATAAAAATGTAAACTTGAGGTCAGAAGAGCCAAAAGTACAGATTCACGCTGAGTATCACCATGACACAGAGAAGAAAACATTGTCACAATCTCTAAAACCTACCTCACCGTGTGTTCTTAAATTGGAGCTGCAACTTTAATCTTGGAAAATATCCTTGTCTTGGTGAAAAATTAAGGCATTGAATGGAGTGAAGAAATGTTTGTCTTACACGCTTGCTGCTGTAGTATTGAACACGACTTGAGTGAAGTTCCGCAGTCCTAAGAGTCCCATTCAAACATCTCAATGAATTATGCATTTATTAACACTTATTAAATTAAAACCAGTATTTTAACAACAGGAAAGCTATACATTTAATTCAGAAATGTACTTGACTAAGAGTGAAAAATATCCACAATGCTCATAAAAGTAATTTTTTCCCAAAAAGTTACTCAAGTAAGTGTAATGGAATAAATGTAGTGGTTACTACCCACCTCTGAATCCAGGCCTCAAAACCTGATTTTTTGAAAAATCAAAGACTTATAATTGTGTATACCCATTATTTGGTTAGTTTTGCATCCTTGGGTGTTTTGCATCCTTTTTGAAGATTGAGCCTCATTAATAATTGACCCTTGACTAAGCCCCATGTTAAAGGAATAGTTTAGTTGAATAGTTGAAAATTTTCTCATCATTTACTCATCACTCATGCCAACCCAGATATGTATGACTGTCATGGTTCTGGTAAGCCCGCAGGTTTGTTTTGTAATTTTCTCTCCTTTGTGTTTCACAGGCATGCTCGACTGGCATGATCGGCTTTTCTATGGGAATATTCATTGTTCTCAAGGCAGCGCCGATTATGCCACTGATTGCTTGTCGAGCAACACCTGTTCCAGCCTGATTGCACACCCTACATATGCCCTCATGTTTCTCTGTTTCTTTGTCAGTTTATTATGCTAAGTTTAGTACTAACCTTGCTATCCTTGTCTAGCTGGTCCTGTCTGGTCAATCTTGGTTTGCCCACGTTGTTGGGGTTGTTTGCCTCCAGTCTTTGCTGAGTTCAGCCTGGCAATCCACAAAGGAATTCCGCTCTATGCCCACATGCTTGGGATCTGCACTTCTGCTGTTGCTCGTATTGTCCGCTGGACATCTCTCTCATCGACAAGCTTCTACAGAGGATTCTACCAAGCTCCTCATGACTTCCACGATGCACACACTCCACTGACGAATACACTACTCCCTACTCTGCATGGTGGTGCACTTTATTAATAATTATTTTTGGAACTGTTCCCTCTGCTCCTGTGTCATTCTGTCCAGCACCTACACGTTACAGAATGATCTGGCCACAATATGGACCCAGCAGAGGATTCCACTCTTCGCTCCGCACTTTCTCAGCTGGGAAGTCAGCAAGACCAGATCACTGCTGCTAACCAAGCTTTGGAGGCGACAGCTCTGCCCATCTCTGACTCCTGAATCTCAGCGGGAGGTTTCCTCACAAGCCCCCGAGACACCTGTGTATTCTGGACGTATTGAAGCCCACATTCAGAATCCTACCCCGTATTCAGGTGAGGCTGAATCCTACAGCGCAATCATCTCACAGTGTTCCCTGTTCTTTATGTTGCAACCCTCCACATTTGCCTGAGACACCATGAAGGTGGCTTTTGTCATTGCACTCCTCACCGTTAGGGCTGGTGAATGGGACACTGCTATGTGTGACAACCGACATACCTGCTGCGCTATATATCAGACATTTATTTTGGAGCTCTGCTGAGTGTTTGATCGCTCAGCTCAAAGTCGGGAGGCGGCGAAGATTTTGTCTGGACTCTACCAAGCAGATTGATGTGTTGCAATTTTCTGTGAAATCTGGTGGCCATACTAGCACAGGACGTATGTCGTTCGTTGCAGTTTGCCTCATTTGCGTGACTAACAAAACGTCCCGTGAACCCCCAGCCAGGCTCCTCCAACCACTGCCAGTACCTTCAAGACCATGGTCTCCCCTCCTCCCATGGCAACACAGTCGTTTTGACTGTAGGGGACCGCTTCTCGAAGGCGGCTCATTTGAATCCCCTCCCCAAATTACCTTCAGCGAGGGAGACAGAGGTAGCAGTCATTAATCACGTCTTCCACATTCATGGCCTCCCGGTCGATGTGCTTTCTGAAAGAGGCCCCCAATTTGTGTCACATTTTTGGGCAGAGATCTGCCGACATCTGGGGGCTACAGTGAGTTTTTCCTCTGGGTTCCATCCCCAAACAAATGGGCAAGCTGAGCGGGTGAATCAGGAGCTGGAGAAAGCTCTGCGTTGTGTGGCCTCCCGTAATCCGACTTCTTGGAGTGATCATTTAGTCTGGGTTGAGTACGCCTATAACTCCTTGCAGTCATTGTCTATGGGGTTATCGCCCTTCGAGTCAGGGCCGCCATCAGGATTTATGGACAGGGGACAACATTTTCCAAATGTGACAGACTTTGACTGTGTGGAGTGCTTGTACACTGCTTGTACATGCTCATTGCCAACCTGAATATGAAAAACTAATATTCTAATAAAGAGAGTTTTCTTACTCTTAATGATTTTTGTTTTATTTATTTTAAAAAAAACAGCAACCCCTACTTACTGCGGCACAGCCCTCATCCACACCCACTCCAGCACCATCCACCACCCACCCATCCTTATGTTAATCACTCACTCACTGTTTAGGGATGCTAGTCTCTAGCATCAGTGGACCTGCTCTGCATGGTGGGGACGCTTGTCTCTCCCTCAGTTTCTGATAGAGGGTGATATCATAGGAAGAGTCTGATTATTTTATTGCGGACTTCAGGCCTAAAAATTAGCTAATTGCATGCTTTAGTAATTCCAGCAGGTTGCAATATAATTGCCTTATAAGTAGGGGTGGGTACCGTTAGGATTTTATCAATACTATTACTCTGATTGATACTCCTTATCGGTTTGTTTTTTATAAATTATTAAATAATTGATACAAATATATATATATTTTTAAAAGAATGCTGTTTCTAGAGTAGCAACAGTAATGTTTACAACAGCAAAGTCACTATACAAACTCAATATCTCACTGGAAACAAATCTAAAATGTCTAATTGTATCCAATGACTGTGAAGAAAGCAGGGAAGGCTGTCATCAAGGGGCTGTGTTTGATGTCAATCAAACTGTGCACATGTGGGTCAAGTGCAGGTGGACCTGTCACCGTCTTTGCTGCCTACATAGAGCTGGGGAAAATTGCTTGTTTGTTTTTAATTTAGATAGATGTCATAAAAAATTTAGACTTCTCAGCATTGGTAATGTGTCCCACATTAACATAGCTAATCTTTGTCCCACATTTGGTTTGTTGGGATCTGGTCACCCCTAGTGTGTGTGTGTGTGTGTGTGTGTGTGTGGAGCGCAGCTCCGAAATAGAGTAGAGAGGCTGCAGCAGCGTGATTATAAATTACACCAAAACGTTAAAAAGAACAGTAATGTCGGAACTTATCAATACTACGGTCTTTAATAATTTAGCACCAGTGCCCATTTAATACCGGGTTTTGGTACCCAACCCTACTTATAAGCGCATTTATATCTATTTATTTTATTGATATCTTATCATGTTAAGTGAATGTGCTAACGTTATTTAAATGTCAAGCTAGCTAACTGCAGTTTTATTTGCTAGTCTACACTAGCTCCTCGCTTTTGCCATGCTCAGCTTCAACTGTCATACCTAGTGCTTCATGCTTCGCAAGAAATTTGGCCATCGCCTCTCTGCTTCTTTCGTTCACTTTTGCTCTCTGTTTGCTCGCTTTTCTTTTTTGTGCCCCTGATTTTAGCTTTAGTGAGGCAATTTGACTCTCTAGTCAGTCCCCGCTTTGCACAATGCACATTGTGTGTGTTCCGAACATATGATTGGTCAGATGTTTTGACCTAAACATTTTCACAATAACAGCGGGGGGATGGGGTATCAGAATCAGATGGCAAGTTGAAATGTGTTTAAAAAAAATTTATAAAAAATTTATGTATTTATCATGTAAATACATATGCATTCTATTTTCGGTGGTATAAGTCAGTATGTAAATAGTTGTACTTGATTCCATTAAGGGTCAACTATAGACCTTTGCATGGGCCCCCCTGAACCTTGGGTACCTAGAAAGGATTCAGAAAGTGTTTTTCTTTTTTTTTAAAAAATCCTTAGAATAAACAAAGAGAAGAGCCTGTTATTGATTATACCACATTCCCAAATGAACATGTATAACATCTGCAAGGACACGTACATTTGCTCCAAGGTAAAGCTCATAACTTAATATTAATTTATGCGTTGATTCAGGTCTCAAAAAATGTGATGATAAATAAAGATTTCAGAGAATCATAGTGAGTGTGTTATCAGATGTTGTAAGCAGTTCTTTTCACTTACACTATTGATGTCAGGAGTGGTGGTGGGGTAGTGGGCTAAAGCACATAACTGGTAATCAGAAGGTTGCTGGTTCGATCCCCACAGCCACCACCATTGTGTCCTTGAGCAAGGCACTTAACTCCAGGTTGCTCCAGGGGAAATGTCCCTGTAATAATTGCACTGCAAGTCGCTTTGGATAAAAGCATCTGCCAAATGCATAAAAGGAAATGATAATCATTATTCTGATTCACAATCTCTACATTTTTCAAACAAATTACTGTGTATTTTAACAATATTTTTTACAAAAAACATTCGATAAATATGCTTAACAAAGTCACTCTTCATTCCAGCCCAAGTAAAAATATATTGTTAGTTTTGTTTATGAGATTATTTAGCCAAAAACCGCTCTGTTTACGGCAATTTCCCATTCATTCCTATGGGGAGTTCTGCAAAGCTTGTCAGAGTGAGCAACTGTAGCCTAGAGGGGCGGAGCTTTGCGAATGGTCAGTTGCGACCAATACAATTCCTTAAAATGTTTCCTTTTGTGTTCTATGGAAGAAAGGATGAAGAAAGAACATAGGTTTGGAATTACATGAGGGAGAGTGAATAATATTAGAATTTTCATTTTGGGTGAACTATTCCTTTAATGACCTGCAATATGTTCACACTGCACTATTAATGTTGCAACTAGTCTTACCGCAAACGACCTACATTTTCACTCTAGTTAAAACACAATTGCTTTGTTCTTTATCACCTCCCACCGAAACAAAACCTCCAGCATTCTTTGTGGTTGTCCTGCTATTTAGCAATCATAGTGCCATGACTTGAAAAGCCATAATTCTATTGACCATCCGACTGCTCCAAACTGACTGTAAATTTAAGTTTTAAGTACAGACAGATGGGATCTGGCTGTTTGCTGAGCTCAATTCCCTCAGTTGCAGCTCCCAGGCTGCCCTAAGTCCCTGTCATGCCAAAACAAGCGATTAACTGAGCCTCCCGACTGAGCTGGGTGTGTTATTTGGTTTCTGCAGCTGTCTAGACACTCGTTAGAGTGAGAGTTAAATGTCTGCTGATGCTCAGACTTCTTACAGTTTCTCCTTGTAGCATTGAACTTTAAGAGCAACTGCTTAGGGCGTTTTCTTTTGTCTCAAAATGATCAGGAATTCTTAAAAAAATCAACATGAAATCAAAACTGACCCAGTTTACTTTCTAAATAACTGTCTCTTGTCTAATAGTGCATGATGTATCAGTGCACATTATTCTAAAGGAAAAAAAATATCATAATCTTTCATCAAAACGCTCTGAAATTACTTTTCCACTTATGTAAGGCTGCATTTGCAGTATAATTTATACTAATTAAACATATTATAGTCTAAATTGTTTCACTGCCTCCCAATCCAATCAAATCCTAGCCAATCAAATCCTAAAGTCTGATACTTTTTGCATTTTATTCTGGTCAATAACTGCCCTGCCCATTTGACTGACATATAAAGTGACCAACAAGAGTTTGTTTTGTTTTTACATGCTGTTTAAGTGGGTGAATCTGAAAAACAATGACCAAACCATCCATCCATCCATCCATCCATCCAACGTCAACCGCTTATCCTGTGTACAGGGTCGCGGGGATGACCAAACCATGAAAATTCAAATTATGTCACATGGTCTAGATGATCAGTAAACACTAAAAAGAATAGTGGAAAATTTGTTTACTTTGAATTAAAACTCTATAGCAATTACAATTCTGATTCTGAAAGAAAACAAATTGGTGCATACATACTGACAAAACCTTTGATGAAGAATTGATGCCACTAACCTGACAATTCCAGTGACTTGTTCTTCCTCAGAAGCAGTCATAGGGCTCTATTTTCATGGCTGTGCTATGCACAGAACTATGAACAACTATGTACACTAAGTCCAGGACCAGACTTTTAAACAGGCTTACCTGATCTGCAGCCCAGGGCCCCGGATTGTAGGGGGGCCCCAAACAGTGTGAGAAGTTCAGGGTAGACTGGATTTGCCAAAGGAGCATTTTTTTCCTAAAGTCTGAGAGTCAGACTGTTTTCTCTCACTCGAAGAACGCTCTGATTTTGCTCCAACACAAGCATAACCTAGGTGAACTAACTCTCTCTCTCTCTCTCTCTCTCTCTGTCTCTCTCTCCTCTTCCAAATACCCCTTTAAAATATTAGAAAAAATTATATCATCATACTAACAGATCTTCCTTCCATATTGCACAAACATGCACAAAAACTGTAGGCTACATTCAATTTAACAATAACAACAATAATGCCAACTATTAAGGTTATCATTTTGTATCAGGGATTAGAATTTGTATCATACGTTATTTTAGGATGTTAAGCTTGTTAACATTTTCATGTCACGATATTTGCTGTTGCTTTTATCACAGTATATGGTATTATCATGGTATTGAATTACATTACATAAAGTGTTGAAATATAAACAAACTTTTTTGTTGTTCTCTTAATAACAAGTTTAATTACTTTTCAATTCAAAACTGGCCTTTAAATGAACAGATTATGAGAAACTTTGAAAAGATCCCTGGACATTAAAAAACTACCATCAACACCATAGATACATAGCCAAATATAACATTTAGTTGACGTCTTAATATTTAAATAGTCATTATGCCACGAGGCCATAAAATATCAGTACATACCTACAAGATGACTTGTTGAGGCTGATGCTAAAGTAAGGCTAGACTAATTTTATCAAGCTAGTCCCTAGGCAACAACAATAGCATGTACTGTATGTTTTTTTCTGGATTGCAAGCCAATTGCTAATATATAGCTAGGTGCTAGCTACAAATGTTCACTCACACTGTATGGAAATGTACGTTTGTGTGGCATTCAAAATTAATATTGAAATCATAATTGTGTCACATTCCCATTATTAATTACAAGATTTAGTATTATCTGATTCCAGCTGTATTTTAGTTGTTACTAAAAGATGCAGACGTTACTGTGTAGCTAGCAGAGTTTTAGCGAACTACTCTCTAGCCACTTGAAAGCAAGCTACACATTATCTGCAAATGGCAACGACAGTTCACACTATTTGTCATCTTAGTTGTCACTTAGCTAGTTGTCTCTTATAGTGTTGTCTTTCAGTTTTCTAAAGCAGTTTGGAAAAACGAGCAAAACTGTCATAACTTATCTTTATCTTGATGAATTGAACAGAATGATTGTCAAGTAAATGAGCATGTTGGAGGTGTTGGAGGTGTTCTGCCGCATGTTTTACACAAACCATCACTCCTTCTGCATTTTTATGGAACACAAAATACTTCCACACTACCGACTTAACCCTACTAGAAGGTTGATAAAGTGTCAGCTGCGTCGCTCCTTCAGCCATGCTTCTAGTCCATGCTGGTTTGTTTACATCAGAGTGCGCATGTGTCATTTGTACCGCATCCACGCAGTGTTGTAAATTTCGATTTAAATTTCGAATAAAAACTACTATGTGATCAGAAAAATATAAACAATTTGGTTAAAAGGCTATCTAAAATTATTATAAATAGTGCCTACGATAAAAATATTGTGCATGTTCATTACCATGATATACCATATAACCGAATACCGTCACGTGCCTAGATGGAGTATCACCTGTTTCCCATACCAGTACATAGATTGCTCATTATTTGTTCTTCATATCGTCTAAGTTCTTCGATACGGGAACTGTCTTGTCCAAAGATGCAAAAATAAGGGCACAACTTTTGTCTGAGTTTTGTCATTCGCCAGGGAAGCAGCCGTGGCCGTCTGCCTGGGGATGGAGGGGTCATTGTCGGCCACCAAGAGAAGAGTATTAAACCTTTATTTTGACTGTTCAGCCGGTTTCCACCTCCTCCTTGCCCATCCTTATATTGTTACACACTGCTTCTGAAACTGTTGTGAGTGAAAATCCCAGGAGATCAGCAGTTACAGAAATATTCAAACCAGCCCATCTGGTACCAAAAAATATCCATGCAATTATCTAATCAACCAATCGTGGCAGCATGCGGGGCATGAAATCATGCAGATACGGGTCAGGAGCTTCAGTTAATTTTCACATCAACCATCAGTATGGGGAACATTTTGATCTTAGTGATTTAGACCGTGGCATGATTGTTAGTGCCATATGGTTGGTTTGAGTATTTCAGTAAATGCTGATCTCCTGGGATTTTCACACACAACAGTCTCTAGAATTTACTCAGAATGGTGCCAGAAACAAAAAACATCCAGTGAGTGGCAGTTCTGTAGATGGAAATGCCTTGTTGAAGAAAGAGGTCAACAGAGAATGGCCAGACTGGTTTGAACTGACAACGGTAACTCGGATAACCGCTCTGTACAATTGTGTTGAGAAGAATAGCATCTCCGAATGCTATTCTGAGATGCGGGTTGGCAATGTTTTGGCGGCACTAGGGGGACCTACACAATGTTAGGTAGGTGGTTTTAATGACGTGGCAGATCAGGGTAAAGCTTAGTGCTGCACCTCGTGCTGGCGCTCTTAAAATAGAGCCCATAATATCATAACTTTTAAACACAATTTAGTTTCCTAAGACGGGATGTGTGCCATCTGCAGTTGAGACTACCGGTAATCAAATCCTGACGGATCTTGTACTAAATTATTTTGTTCTTAATATTCTGCTTAATTTAAAAAGGCACCACATTACGGATGCTAAAATGTGTTGTGAATGCCATTTCATGTTGACTTTAAGTAATAAAATCTAGATATACTGTATTTCAAATAAATGGTAAGTGTTGAGATGTTTATCTCATGACTGTCTGTTTGTTGTTTCAGAATTATCTCTAGACTTACAATACATTACTAAGTTTGAACTAGGACATCAAGCCACTGTGCAATGCAGAAAATGAGATATTGACCGCAAGAAGCTTTTTTGCTTTGGGGAGGTCACACCATTTCGGGCCCTTTTGAGTTGCCAATAAGTCAGTATCTATTTCTTGTGCAATCAAAAAAAATTATAAACATCACCAGGGATTTCCATCCAGCATTTGTTGTATGTTTGTTGCCATGCAAGCCCTAACACACTAGAGTTTTGCTTGGCCACTGAAGCTCTTGGTGAGGTGGAATAAGCAGGCTCAAATGTTTTTCTCTGTAAAAGTCTCAAACAAATGACCAAGCCAGAAATGAAATGAAATATGAAGAGTGAATCACTGTGAGATTGATGTTGGTAGCGGGTGAGAGACTGCAGATGCATTGGCGTGTGCCAGGATCGGCTACTGACTGCCATGGCACATTTAGAGGAGAGAGACATTGTTATGGCAACCACATCACAAAAGTCAGACACATTTTGTTTGTCTCAACCAGAGTGGATAAAGAGCTTTAAAAAGGGCAAGACGCAAAACATTCCAAATCTTCACCTAGCTGTGGGAGAGAAGCATTTGGCAATATTTTATATGAAACATATAAAGGCCGCCCACAAGAGTGTAACATCATTTACTGTAATAAAAAAATAAAATGCTTTTATTTTTAATTCTTTCTAGGAGACCAGTGAGCCTGTGGATTTATCTTTGAAGCCCTGGAACCTGAAAAAAAATGGTAGCTCTCCCCCAGAGGAACAGAAACATCTGAAGGTCCTGTGCATTTTGAAACACTGGATTAGACAGTTGGTATAATGAAGGTGACTTCTTTAATTACATTTTTTTTGTCACAGTTCCAGTAATTTTCATTGTTTTGTTTATAATTCCATGTCCTCTGCCTTTAACTGTAGAAAAGGTATTCCTTTTGTGCCATGACCACAGGGAGATTTGTTTTGCATTATCAGTGTTTGCACATACAATATATTTTTGATATATTTAATTTAATTTGATTTTGATTTCCTTATGAACTTTTCAGTTTCAAATAACTGATTTTAATAATATAGTGTTTATTATTGCTGCTAAATTTCACTTCCAGCACATGTACAATCAGCACAGGTGCCCCACAGGGATGTGTGCTCTCCCCACTACTTTTCTCCCTGTATACAAACAACTGAACCTCCAAGGACCCCTCTGTCAAGCTCCTGAAATTTGCAGATGACACTACTGTCATCGGCCTCATCCCGGATGACGATGTGTCTGCATACAGAAGGGAAGTTGAACAGCTGGCCATCTGGTGCAGTCAAAACAACCTGGAGCTGAACATGCTCAAAACAGTGGAGATGATTGTGGACTTTAGGAGGAACACCCCAACATTGACCCCCCTCACCATTCTAAACAGCACTGTGGCTTTTCAGGTTCCTGGGCATTACCATCTCACAGGACCTGAAGTGGGAGACACACATTGACTCCATTGTGAAAAAAGCCCAGCAGAGTTTATTGTTTGCCCCCTGCCCTCACTTCAAGAACTGTACACTTCCACAGCTGGAAATATCACTCTGAACCCCATTCACCCAGCCCACTACCTTTTTGAACTGTAGCCTTCTGGCCGGCGCTACAGAGCCCTGAGCACCAGTCAGGCAAAGGAACAGTTTTTTTCCTCAGTCTGTCCATCTCATGAACATTTACAACTGCCCCATTGAGCAAAAATGATGTGCAATACACAGTTTAGTGTTTTTTTTATTTATTTTAGTCTTGTTGTTGTATTGTATTGTTGTGCACTGGAAGCTCCTGTCACCAAGACCAATTCCTTGCATGTGTAAGCATACTTGGCAATAAAGCTGATTCTGACTCTAAGGCCAGCATCACAGTTACTATTGTGCACTTAACTCGTCCACACTGTTTGTGCTATGCTAATGAATGACACCTAAGATCGTGCATCTTATTGAGGAGAGGTGTTCTATTACTTTTCGAAGCAATCAGACGTAGGAATTTTTCATGGCGGGATGAAAGCAGGCAAAAATTATTGTAGACTATCATTAAAGGACAAGAATATCATAGAGACTTAGGGGTGGACTCATTTTTCTTGGGCCAGTAGATTACCACCACAACACAATGCTTCAAAAAAAACTCTCAGAACACCTTAGCAACAGTGTAGAAATCTTCCATAACATAGCATCATTGTGGCGAGTTTTGCATAAGAATGTGCAAAGCATGTTATTAATATTCATTATTCTGGGGTGTCTTACTGGGGAAACGAATGTGGGATGAACTTCCAACGGAAGTCGTTCTGTAGCATTCGCTAATGTAGGCAGCAGTCATTTATAACCAATTTACAGCTGGTATTAGGATGTGATTCGGATGGTCCTATGACAAGTGATCAGCACTATATACAGGTGTAAATGAGGTGCACAACATATACGTAGGTAGTCAAAAACGCATTTGAAATGCTGTAAACACTCTCGGGATGCAGCGAAGAGTCACTTCTTATCTGTCAATCAACCACTGCACTAAATCAAGAGTTTAATCTGTTCATGACTCTTCTCTTAGAATCACTACGATCTTTATGGATCTTCTTCAGTGTGTCTTCGTGTGCACTTACAGTAGATTCAATTTCAGCTGTACCTGGTGCGCCATTTTTCCATGCTTCTTTTTATTTTGTGACAATTTTACGGTTTATTAATTTATGATGTAGTGATTATATATGCCATCATAAAACCCTCCCTCAAAAACAAATCACAAGTGCTCACAGGAGATGAATTTGTGCGACCAACAGCGATGTGTCTCGTCTGACCACCTGTGATTGGATCACCCGAGATACTGTGATGATATGCATTAATTACCAATACCTGTTTTTCTTCAGGAATACAGTAGATGGCACTATTACAGCAAATGTTACATTTGGTTTGAGAAACAGATGTACAAGACCAATATGTAATGTGCGATCAGTCAATAAACATACATGTTGAGATGTGAGTCAAAAAAGTGAGTCATTTTATTTTGAATCATTGAACAAAACAAATACCAGCTATAAACAAGGTCTTAATTAGTATTGTATTATGCTTTGCTCAAGTTGTTTTGCCTAGAACATATTACAATGTCCTTAAAGAACTCAGGGATAACAATAGTGCCTGACCAATTTATCGGTCGGACGATATTAGCCTTTCACAGATATATCGGTATCGGTGTATATGCTTTCTGATATGCGCAGATATGAAAAAAATTAATTCTGATCATATAATGCAGAAAACAATGCCTGGGGTGATTTAGAGTTATCCAGCAGAGCGTGCTCCATCTCCATTGTTAACAGAGCTTAGCTGACGGTGGCTCTGCAGACAGTGTGGAGTTAAGCGGTGTCTTCACGGTAAGTTGCTAACTAGTTTGTGAAATACATATTGGAAAGTTATTAAACAATGACCCCATCATTTTCCCTTTTCAATATAACTAATATAACGTTAACTCTGTCCCTATAAACCATATCACTCATATTTATCACATCTTTTTGTTATGTTAGCCAGCTATAGTTTTGTCAGTGTATTCAGTAACATTGCAGATTGAAAGGTAAACATCGAGCATCTTTTTTGCAGCTCAGCAGACAGCAGTGCGGTGCTGGATTGTATCTGTTGAGTGTTGATTGCACGCTAGGTTGTTACCTAGTCGCTCCTATAACAAATTAAATCACAAAAATTTGCTTTGATCCCCTCATGTCTGCATTCTCTTTTTTCGCTTAATAGGAATGTACCAAATTTTGCATGTGCCTATGGACACCTGTGATAGCCTCAACATTTCTGAATTACTAATAACAGCTCAACGCATTTTGCTACTCTAATACATCAAATATTCTTATGAAATCAAGGGAAAAGTGCAACTGCAGTGCTCCTGCTATTGATTATTGAGTTAATCAAGGCAGTGTAAATGTGCTGTCCAACTGTGGCATCTTATGGGTTGTGTGACTAAGCCTCCCATGACACTGCAAATATGTCATGCTTTCTGCTTAATTAAAAGAAAACTTGTTTTATTTTGTTCACTTAATTTTGAATAATGTATCATGCAAATATATATAAACCCTCATAGCGTGTCTAAGCCTGTACACTGCAACTGCTATGCTCCTGCAATTGGCTCAGTTATTGGCTCTTAAGCAGTGCAAATGTGCTGTCCAGGTGCTGCGACTGTGGTGTCTCTCGGGCTGTGCGAAGGGGCAAAGCATTGTTGTATTTGCGGGTGTATTGCCTTAACAATGCTCACCCTTTTGTAAGGGTTGGATGCATCACACAGCATTGTTTATCCTTCTGCAAGGATATTGCAAAAATTATGCTCACACTTTTGCAAGGGTCAGATGCATCGCAAATCATTGTTTACCTCTACGCAAAGATATTTTGCACAAACAATTCTCACCCATTTGCAAGGGCTCAACATCTCTCAAAAGTATTCCTTCTGCAGGGTTTAGTCATATACAGTTCTATGGTTGTATCAATCATTTATTTTTCTTCAGATTTGTCTGAAGAAAGACCTGGTTGTTCTGGAGGGAAGTTTCTCTCCCCTGAAATCATCATCTTCAGGTAGGATCTGATGGTTTGAGCAAGACTTATGCCAAAGGAAACTGTTCTATCACTATATTCATATTAATTCTTATTCATTCCGAGTCTTTCTGGAAGAAGTGGAAGCATATGTGGCATTTCTGTCAGAAAGACTCGTAGCATTACGTCATCCATTCACTTCAGGCATTTCATCTAATCATAATTCAGCCTCTCCTTTATAAGCTACGCCAGGTGTTCGCCATTGCTCATTAAGCTGGTGTCTTTCTTCAACACATCAACACTTCAACACAAGTTTAGGTCCCGTCCTGCTATAGGGAGTAAGTTTCTCTCCTCTGCCATCATCATCTTCTGGCAGGATCTGATGGTTTTAGTGATAATCTGAGCACTGAACCATAGGATGGAGCTCACCCCAAATTAAACTATTCTATCACTATATTCCCATTAATTCTTATTCATTCCTAGTCATTCTAGAAGAAATCATACTTTCTTGAAAAAAGTACAAATTCTAGTTATTTATATATATTATACTTTCATAAATCTACATTATTATGATGTTCATTATTCATTAAAACACCTAAGCAACAGTACAAAAACCACCCACAACACATTAGCATTGTGGCTGCAGGTTTTGTATGAGATATCATACTTTCTTAAAATATATGCAAACATTCATTATACATTTATAAATCTATATCCTTATAATATTCAATCAACATTAAAAATTAAATATAAAATTGAACATTAAAGAATACATCAGGGAAGTCATGAACTATTTAAGCTAAAACTGATCAGCACATAGATCTTTGTCCATTACCCTGATTTCACTCTGCATGTACCAACGTTCTGGTGGCTTATTCAATGTGTGTGTATTGTGCTCATGCCTGCTTACGTTTTCACATCAAAACCAGTGATAAAACCCAATGATTTGATGTAAATTGGTTTTATTGCGTTATACGATTCTTTAGGAATAAGCTTATTTTGAATAGTTTTCAGCGTAATCGTTGCCTCATTAGCTTAGGTGTGAACTATGTTACCTTGAATTGAACTGAATGATACTGTGTAGAATCCTTTTGATTACACTCTCACACAAAGGTCAGGGACTCCATGTGAGAACTGTAAGCAGCTCCATGCATCTCCAGGGCTGGGGCTTCAAGGGTATCCACGTATACCAATCACCAGCCAGTGACTGAACTTCGTGAAAGCATATTTAGAACGTATGTCCGGCCCGAGGAATGTCCACTGCAACGCCACAGAGTCAGAAACTGGGTGCAAAGAGACTTGTGACCACTCCAACCTCAACTCAACAAAATATATATACTTCTCTGGACACAAACTTTAGACTTTGAACCCGAGTAAATGCAGCCAGTCACCTCAAACGATTTGAAAAATTTGAATGATTTTTTTGGCCCATTTTATTACTCATTCCACATTACAAAGCCCATAATTCTTCTCTAGGTGAACTAGAGATTCATAATATATGCTGTTTTGGTGTTCAAATCACACAAGTTGAAAAATGAAACAGCTTTTATGGTCCATAAGACTCGTTTGGACACAATGTTTCCCCTAGTGCCACATAAAGTCATACATAATGAGTTGTGAAATATCTACCACTATTAACACTTCTTCACACCTGCACCTCTTGTCCTTTGGCGCTCAACGAGTGGAACATCCATCGTCCAAACAAGTGTAGAACTCTGTGGTGTGATTTATTATTTGTTCCATCTATTCAGTGACAAAGACCTGGAAAACTGTACACACAAATTGTTCTCAATATAAAGCATGATGTTAAAACATGACTGCTAACTAAGGCTCTCGTCTGGGAATGCAAAAAACTCCCTCTCAGTGTGGAATGTATTCATCTGAAATAAGGAATATTAAACTTTGAGTAGGAAGGATTCAAAATTTGTGTTAAACTGTATACATTTCTTTTGAAGTCATGCAAAGTCCTCTGGTGATGAATATGCACACTACCAGTCAAATGTATGAACACATCTACTCATTCTTTATTTTTCATAACGTAAAATAAGAGTAAAAGCCACGAAAGTGATGAAATAGCACAAATGAAGGTATGTGAATTATGCAGTCACCAATAATTCTAAATAAATCCAAACTTTCTTATATTTGAGCTTTTCCAAATTAGTCACCCTTGGTCTAGATTACAGCTCTTCACACATTCTATCAATGTACTTCTTTTTTTATATAAGTAGAACATTTTCTTTGCAACTTAACACTAAGATTTCCCAAAAGTCAACTCTTGACGTGCTGTTATATAATTCCGTTGAACGAATTCCTGGAAGCTTTGGAGCTGCTCTGTATTAATAATCCAAGACAGATAAAGAAGAGTTCAAGTAAACACAAAGCACCAATCTTACACAGATGACAAATAACCTTGTAAATCTTTTGCCATCAGTACAGCTTCAGACCAGGCATAACAATGAAGTGCAATGAGAGTGTTTCCAAGCTTAAGCTACATTGCTAAATCCTACACCATGAAATACACAGCAAAATACAGAGTTGGCTGTCAGAATTCCACAAGCAACCCAGTCATGAATAGAAAGACCTTTCTGTGGAATTTCCATACCACCACTTTCTATTTGCTGGCAATGGACTGGGTGTTACCCAAATACATTTATCCCTCTTCAGCGTCTTGAGACATCAACAACAGCTGCAAAGGCCATGTGATTTCATTCAAAAAGATACAGTATATCTGTTTTCAACCAGTAAATTGACTCAGACAGTGAGATTTTAAAATAGCAATGAATTTTGGATGCCTTCACCACTTGACTATTGGGAAAGACCTTTGTTTTTGTTATTTAGTGTGTCTACAAATATAAATTTGGACTGGTTGAGCCTGTTTATTATGTGGTTTGCTATTTTGTTGTTTTCAACCTGGTCTCACGGAATCACTTTACCAACATTTTTCCAAAATAATTTTTACGTGGCTTGTTGTGCGTATTGTGGCAGTTTAGTGGTGAAATGAACACTTAAGGTGCTACAACAAGAACTTGTATTCCCTTTCACACAAATTACAAGTAAAACAGTAGATTATCAGTTCATAAACATATTTTTGTTGTTGTTACTCATAACAATGCTCTCTTTTGACATAAAAACACTTTAACCTGACTTTATACACTATAACACATGACTTCAAAAACGGTTGTCAATCAATACACATTTTTTAGCAAATCAATTACATGATATGTTGATTAATTAATTGACGCGTTAATGTAAACATGCATCAGGCCAACGCTTTTAGGGTGCTTTAGTTGTGTTCTTATCTTGTGCTGTCTCTAGTGTCAAGCAAACCTGAGTGTGCTTTGTTCTCTGTACAGCTGGGTGTTGCCTAAACAGCTGGAGTTTCGCTTACTGCCCCCTGCTGAAAACAGGTGGTACTTTAAGCTTGAATTGCTTAGATAGTAGGAATATTCTTTGATTATAGACAGGGGACATGATTAATTGCGTTATTTTGTTTAAGGCATTGTTTTTCATTTAATTAAATCGCACAGAATTAACATTTTAAATCGACAGCCCTAATTCAAATAAAAAATGGTGCAGTGGCTCAACTGATAAGGATGAACTTGCAATACAAAGGACAGGGGTACAAGTTTTTAAGAGCACCCGAATCAACGCTTGAGTCGAAAGTGTTGTAGAAGCACTACAAAATTATGCAGTTGCTTTAGCATTTGTGCTTTTCATCTCACACTTGCTTTTTATGACACTATCAGTAAAGTTTAGGTTTAAGGTTTAGGATAGGGAGATAGGTTTTGTTGATTTAAAACTCAAATTGAGCTTAATAACCTCATCTGTTTGGGAGAAAATTGAACTCTCTTTTAGCGCCACACAGTGGATATTTCAGCTTGAAACTGCAGCGATACATATAAGGAACCTCGAAATAACATTTAGCAAAAGTGTCGGTTGCAGTCTCATAATTTTCATGAGATCAGGCTATTTTTTGGGGTCTTGTCTTCCCCTCCTGAAAAAAAAAATTCCCACAGACGTACATTATGCAGACACATATCCAAATAAACGGCAGATGTTCCAGAATACCACAGTGGCACATCTGCAGTCCGTGAAATACTTTCTGTGCTTCCCATCAACCTCACACAGCAGTTTGTTGTGCTGTCTCAATGAAACGTAAAAAAAATTGCTGCTCCCTCCCCAACTAATGCTTGAGGAAAAGAAAAATCCAGCCTTTTTATTTTTCAACTGAAAACATAGACTGGCACTCAAACCTGCTTTCTGTCTCATTCCCTTTTTCCCTGCCTCACCCCCTCTCTCTCACTTTTTCTCTCTCTCTGCAGTTTGTTTTTCTGCATGTGTTTTTTGATTGGAGGCTGTGTCTACATGAGAAGTGGGATGGTGCAGTTGGAATGTTGCCTAAAGGGAAGGGAAGCACGCTGCTTTCACACTCCAATCTGTGAGACAGCATGACAGCGTGGCTGAGGGCAAAGAAAACTGTGTCTTCAAAGCAACCTCTCGGTCAACTTGACTCAAAGGAGCACTTTGCGCTCTCTGAGTCAGCTGTATAAGCTACTATGACAAAAACAAACAGTTCTTATGAATGGCATAAGTGGGGAACATACTGGTCTGGTCAGACTAGAAGGTGCAGGACCTGTTGATGAGCAGAAACAAGCACTCTGGAGTAATCGTCCATCTTCTTGAAATTAGAGGACAACATCTCATACCATCTTGAAGGAGAAGCACTGCGGAGTGAATGTCCATCTTCTCCATGTTAGAGGAGAACATCTTCGGAAGCTGGAAGTTAAATCAGATCATCCAACATCATAGTTCTCTCAGAAATAAGCACTGTCGAGTGGAAGTCCATCTGCTCTAACTTCGTGGAGAACATCTCTGGGAGCTGGAAGGAGAACCTGATATTTCAACACCGCAGTTCATTTCGGCCATTCTCTGGAGATATGAGAAGAGATAGGTTACTGGTAGCCGTCACTTTGGTCACTCTCTTAGCGGCTGACATCCATTTTGTTCTTCTTCCCAGACTGAAATCCTGGTATCACCTTCCCAGAGAAAGCTGTGCATGCAGGGATGCCAATGGCACCTTGGGGAATGGAGGTACCTCAACTGAACCGTGGATTTTGATCCAGAATTCCACCCTGGTTTCCACAGAGTATGGCTCCAAGCTGGATCGATTGTTCAGACACCCACTGTACAACATCCATCTTCCAGAGCTGGGGCCTGATGAGCTGCTCCTGCAGCATGAGGAGCTTATTAGTTACTACAAGAGGAAAGTGAGCCGCTGGGAGATGTAAGCATCCCGTGTGGTCATGTTGGTTTAAGTGAAGCACTTGTAATGTATGTGAATTTTTAGAGGGTTTAAAGGCAGAAATGTGAAGATTATAATTTTCTAAAAGCACTAACATTAATTGTTCTTTTACAACTTGGGTATTATTTGACCTGTAAAATTGTTTAAATCATCATATTTTGTAGCAGACTATTAACTTCTAGTTATTTGTCACAGATGCTACCTAATCATAGCAACAAAACATTGTAAACATTGGATATAATTTTACATAGGAAAGGTTAGTAAGAGATTTTATCACACTAAAATAATGTTAACATGCATATTGTTTACAACTTGTGGCTTTAATTTTGAAACAATTAGTATGTTTATGAATTTGCCCCATTCACTTCCATTGCGAGTGCCTCACTGCAACCAAGATTTTTGCAATTATATAATAAAATAAAATAAAATAAAATATTTTAAAACAATAAAAAAAGGGGGGACAAGTTAAAATATTTTTTGTGGTAATCAATATTATGCCACACATGCTGTTGATTGAGTTTAACTTGTATTGGATCCAGTATATTAATTTACAGTAAGTGTGAACTTGACCTTGAAATTAAAACAGATGTTGGACATTTCCACCCTTACAGCTCATTAAACAAATGTTGACCTTTTGTGAAACATTTTGTAGCTACATAACTACTGCTAGAGAAATCAAGCATTTGTGCAATTGGTCTTTGATTTAAAAAACCTAATAGTAACAGAGACACAGAGCTCTTGTATCAAGTGACAACTAGCCCCAGTCGACTATGTAGACTATAGTTTATCACTATTATATTACTATAAACAGACTGATGATACTGGATGGAGCCAAAAGCAATGTGATTTTTACAACCTCATTACTTTAAGTTCATTTCAGTTCTGAGAATGGGGAATATTAGACAAGTAAACATCAGTTTGGACATTGAGGGAGCCAACAGATAAGACAAGCTTCCTTTTAAAGAAGATAAAGTGGCTCAATGTTTTGCTTGCTCTGAACTTTGTGTGAATTGCCAGAAGTGTACAGATCTATGAATAGGACTGCTCTGGATTGGGACAGATGAAATTGTTTCATCTTGCTTGGTGTGAGGTATCAATTTGGGGTCACAGGGTGAGTTTTACTCCATTACTGCCAGAGTAAGTCACAAAAGAACAAAAATATTTGAAAAAATAAATACTGGAATCACACTCTGTGCTTTTTTTATGCAATACTTTTGAATTGATTTTGATACTTTGGAGTCCAAAATGAATATTGAACACAGTGTTTTAATATGAGGGTTGAGGTGTTAATTTATTGCTTTATTATTAATTGAGTAATGACTACAAAATAAGTCATAAAGAAAAGAATTTGGTCACTCAAGCAAGAAACTTGATTGTTTTTTTTTCTGAAGAGTTTGTCTGAACAGCGCAGATGTGTGCTGCAAGCGCGTCTTGTCGCACACTCTTACCCAGATCAGCAGCAGCGCATGACTGCAGTATTGCCAGGATTTCATGCCAAATTGTGCTCATTCTTAAAAGAATCAAAGAATCGCGACGGTGCGTAAAATGAGCACCCTGACTAACCTGAGAATACATTTACTCAGAATATTTCACCAATCATGAAATGTGTCCCATATTTTTGTTGGCTGTTTAAAAGAACTAGCAATGCCCAATTTACGAATTAATAATTCTTTTGAATCGGTTCTTGTCAGTGAATTGTCCAAACGGGCTTGCAAAACGATCTGAATTGATTTGTGATTCAGTACAATTTGTACAGAGCGCACTCACACTCAGGGCAGGACTGGCAATCTGGCATACCGGGCATTTTCCCGGTGGGCCAGCGCACTTTGGTGCCGATCAGGGGCAGATTGGCCTGTGGGAGAACCGAATTGGGCCGTTGGGTCGGCCGCGAGAAGTGTCGAATGGGCAGCGTTAAAAATGCGTTATGCAGAATGGAGCACAAAACGGCACCGCGATATGCAGATATCCTTTCGGAAGTTTTTGGGTCCAACAGTGGTCAACATCTTTGATTGGCAGGCATCTTTTCAGGGCAAAAATCACCTCAAAGGTTTTCTCATCAAACATTGTGACTAATTTCTTTTTAAGATCTATGGATCTTGATGAGCCCATATGGTAAACACTCCTCTTATTGCAATGGTCTATACCCAGAGGCGTGTCCAGATTGGTGGCATAGGATGGCCCTGGTCCCCCTAGAAATTAATTGGCAATTCCAGGTGCCACCATTTCCCAAGTAATTTCAATAAAACCAGGAAGAACCTTGTTAGTTGAAATCAAAGTCGGAAGCAGTGTCAGGAAGCACTACAGTTAACCTAGTGGACTTCGGGGGTGGAAACACTGCGTACAGTCATCCGGGATGAAATATGGCTTGAATGCGTGCTGTAGATCGCACTGCATGTCACATCCATAATACCACAACACGACATGCAGACATCTCTCCAAAACTGCACAGAACTACAGTATGTTTAATGTTACGTAATCCTCTGTTCTAAAAAAAATTCTTCTGTGTTTTGCAGTATTAATAATTAGTAACAATTCATCAGTTAACTAAATAACATTCAACTATTAAAAATTCCTGAACATTTATATCTTATGAGATATATATATATGTTATTATATATAATATAACTATTAATATCAGGAATGTTGAGTTATGCTTCATGCCACTCTTGAATAAATCTGTGCCCCACATGAGGTAAAAAGTCAGGATATGCCACTAACTATACCTTGTGAATTATGAGCAGAAACACACTGATGAGACATAATGTGAGCATTTGTCCAGGTGTGAGTGCTCAGCCAGCACAGTATGGCAGCACTGATGAGTGTGGTAACTATGGAAGCAGAGAGTCAAGCAACGAGAATGTAGAATTCATGCGTGGGCTCATGCTGGGATGCTGCCACAGTTAACATTTCTCTTCATTATATTTGTCTTTTGACTAATTTCTCATCCTCGATGATGTCAAGCTGATGTCTTTCTACAATTTCTGAGAACCAATGGCAAATATTTGCTGTAAATAGCATCAATATTCTGTAACATGGTGATTGTGTGTCTGCCAGAGCATTAAAGTCAACATGAAATCAAAATGGACAGGGCCGATTTAATATAAGTGCTAAAATTTTATGTGGGCTGAAGGGGGCCCTGTGATTGGCTGCAGAGGGTGGGAGTCCCTCATTGCTGATGATTGCATTCTTGATTGACAAGTCATGAGTGGTTTGTCTGTTTAAAGTTAAAAAGAAAAGTGATTATTCTTTTGGAAAACTTGTCAGGCTTTTATAATTAATTGTCCAATGAAAATCACTTTTCAGTTTGCGTAATTACGCTGGGGATCACTTCTTTCTTTTACCTGTTGGTAAACCGGAAATGTGGCTAGAATGTGTAGAAATAGCAGAGTTCAAAAAAGATTTCAAAAAATTTAGAGAGCAGTCCGAATGTCCGTGTGTACCATGTGAGCTCCAACTGACCTGAGAAACTTGTTCTCTCAGAATATTTCCGCAATAATGACATTTATCCTGTCTTTCTGTTGGCTGTTTAAAAGAACTAGCGATGGCCGATTCATGAATGAATCATGAATAAAACATTTTTTTTATTAAAAACTCACCAGGTGAGCATGCCCCTTCAGGAGAGCGCTCATTCTCAAAATGATCATTGATTAAAAAGTGATTTTGGTCAACAATGGTAAAGGAGAGACTGAACCACCTTACATGTTCCTGGAATATGACATTGTTAGAACCGTGGATTTTAACGATATCATCAATTTATCCTCTTCTAAAGCCAGAAAAAATACATTCTAATGCTAAGATCCCCTCTGCACTTCTTGAAGCGTTGTACGTTCAAGAGTTGTTTTAAGAACCCTGTTTGCTATTATTTAATTTCTGGGATTATTGTAATTATGTTGTACTTAATGTGTCTGGAATAGTTAGTATGCATACTAAATGCTGTTGTTTGACAAGCACTGCTTGTGTGAAATGCAATGTAATGATTGTTACAGCTATAATAACAAATGACGATTTAAAAAGAGATTCATTTCCATGGTCTCGAGGGAGAACTTGACCTTCGGCCTCAACGTCTTTCTCCTCATAAGAACGGAAGTGTTTCAGTAGGGGAGTTGTCATTTTATATATATATATATATATATACACACACAACAGTTAGTTCCGGTCCTCGAATGTGATTGGACGTGGAGAAAATGTACTGTTCATAATGGCAGAGGACATTGCAGTTTCTATAGTGAAAGGCTCTTGCGCACTGGCCCCCAATTTATCCCCAAATTACCCCCGATAAGACCACTATTTTTCCACTGAGAAAGCTGATCTCCAGAAAGCTGACAGCATCTCTACTTGGTTGTGGCAACGAGTGATCACACCTCTCTCTCTCTCTCTCTCTCTCTCTCTCTCTCTCTCTCTCTCTCTCTCTCACACACTCTCTTACATCATCCTTGTTTATCCAATAACTTGGTAGAAACAGCACAATCCGTGATACTATTTCTGAAGTGACATTTTTGAATTACTAATGGAGGCTTGGATGCATCATTTGGTTTGAACCAGCAATGGCAGATTCTGATCCGCTGCATAAGAAAATAGTTAGAAAGTAGAAAGAGACCCCTTTACATTTCATCATAAAATCAATTTTGCCTCACAAGTGGAAGCAAAAAAAAAAAAAGCTTCTGGCGGATCGCTGAGGCTTTGAAAGATGACTGTGCTGTTTTTTTATCCCAAAGGCTAATACTTGTATTGTTTCAGGAGCTAACAATACCTCTCTCAGTTGTTAATTTAGAGAGTGGAAACCAAAGGTGTAATTTATGCTCAGTTCATTCCAAGTGAAGCTTTTAAATATGTGGAATGTGTTATAATGTGTTCAAGGCAAAGTGTTGAGAAGCTTAACCTTCAACCTTCAAAGTGGAACTTTCTGTCTCCTATGATGACTTTAAAGAAAAAAGAAAAACTATTATTGTAATTTTAAAGGATATTACAGCTAATTTATAGCTAATTTGCTAGGCTACTCAGTCACCACTTTATTAGGGACACCTGTATGCAAAGTTCTTGGCCAACAGAAGTGGAACCTGACAAGGTCTTCTGCTACTGTAGCCCATCCGCATCAAGGTTTGACATGTTGTGCATTCTGAGATGCTATTCTGCTCACCACAAATGTGCAGATTGGTTATTTGAGTTACCGTAGCCTTTCTGTCAGCTCGATCCAGTCTGGCCATTCTCTGTTGACCTCTTTCATCAACAAGGAATTTCCATCTGCTGTGATTACTGTCACAAGCATTTTAGAGAACAATTTGAAACTCAAAACATTTGATTTCTTTTTTAAATAAGTTCAAAGTTAATTGACTGTTAGCTATCCTAGTCTCAGTAAGTTCACATAATATACCAAAATGCACTTGAAGAGGGATCAATATGGAATTAAATATGTTCCATTGGGCCTTGAACTTGAATATTAGGACTGGAATTTGAACATGTACACTTGAAATAGAACTTGCATTTTTGAACTTGAATTACTAACTTGAAATTCAAATTTATGTTGCACAAATTCAGATTGGTATATTCTGATTAAATTTTTAATGCACTGATTCAGGTTTTATTTTCAGATTCAGGTAAATTTGATGAAGACATCTGGGGTACTTAGAGCAATTGAGCTTGTATGTAATTGAACTACTTAACCAATCACAACGTAGTTCACAGTTCATATCTGGAAGAGGAAGAGTCCGCTATAAAATAGTGCCAATGTGGGATCATGGCTGAACGAGAGCCACCACCTCTCTCTATCGCAAGTTACATGTTCTCCCCAAACTCCAGTCCTAATTAGTGTGATTGGTAAACAAGCTGTTTGATGCATGAAATAAATGTTTATCAGTTCAATGTTTGCTATGAGTTCCAAAAGGCAGTTTGCTGTATTTTGCAAGCCAATCACCTTTCGCGAGCTGCAGCTCCTTCTCTTTCAGTATTGAAAGTAGATGCCTCGCTGATCATAACACTTCAGCATGGATATCATATCAGTAGAAATGTGACATTAAGAAGACTATTTGTTAACGACTAGACCTTACTTTCTTTACCAATCACACTAATTACGGCTGGAATTTGCATTAGGGCAGAACTAGTAACTAGTAGTGGACTCTTCCTCTTCCAAATGTGAACTGTGAGCTATGTTGTGATTGGTCAAGAAGGAGTGCTAAACATACAATTGCTCTTTCTGAGTATCCCTGATAGTCTTCATCAAATTATCCTGAATTTGATTATAAAACCTGAATCAGTGTATTACAATTTTTTATCTGAATTTACCAAAACTAGAAATTAGATTTCAAGTAAACATGTTCAAATTCACGTCCTAAATTTCAAGTTAGAGTCCCACTGGCACATATTTAATTCCATAAAACAAGCCCTTGATCGGATCTTTTGCCCCTAATAGAAGAATCACTCATGTATGGCAAGACAACTCTCATGTTTAAAGATCAGAGAGATTTTCATTTCAAAATCTGAAAATACAAATCAAGACAAATGGTTCATCAGAATAAAACAATCTTCAAACTCAGCTCTCTTCTTCTCCCTTAGACTGAAAAAGTACTACATTGAGGCGGCTGCGGCTTCAAACATCACTATACCTGATCACCCTGTGATCTTTGACCCTGAGGCCAGTTGGCTGCAATTTCATCTAGGAATCAACCGCTATGCACTGTACTCAAGAGAGGACAACAGCATAGACAGACTGCTGCAGGATATGAAGACAGCCACTGTCATAAGTGCAGGTGACAATTTTCCTCTGATTTTAGTGGGAATGAAAGCTGCGTAGGCCTATCATAATATGCTAATGCAGTGTTTCATTAAACCGAACACTTGCAGTGTTAATTAAAATATGACATTATATATATATATTAAACCTGAGACCATCGCACAGGTATTATTCCCAGATCTGGTGTGCTGCCTTGTTGACAACTGCTTAGGCAGCTGCCTCCCAAGGTAGATTTCGAACTGAAATGGAACCTCATACGTGTCATCTACATAGACTTCAACTCCGCACATCATGCAAATAGCACTCCTCACGTAAAATGCATAGGAGACATTTGTTTTTGATGAAGCTTGCCTTTACCATGTTGCTAAGCTAACATTGCAGTCCTCTTATAAACATGAAAATACAAAGCTCACACAGATATTGGGTAAAATAGCCAATTAGATTTAGCTTTTTTCTACACTTTTTGGTATTGAGCTAACTATATTTATACAATTATATACACAATTAAGATATCTCTCACATTTGTTCTCCATCTTGGCTGGAGATTTTCCATTTAGCTCATCGCAATGCATTATGGAATGGCCTTCTTTATGAATACATGAGATTCTGCCTTTCAATCTTGCCAAAACAAGGTGTTTCAAATGGTACCATGTTATTCTTAACTTCCATTTGGAAATGCCTTTACAGTGGGAGTATGGCAATGATACCTTAAAATGGTGCCTGTTAGATAGCTCACTAGGTTTTGGAATGGTCTACTCAATTGTACTTTTGCAATATTTAGAAATACAATTAAATACGTGATACTGTTTATCAAAAAGTTTGCCTAATTTGTCTTTTGGAGATCATGTACAGTACTCATGACATGGTTATTGAGATAAAATATTATAATAAAGAAGCTGGGACATACAGTGCATCCGGAAAGTATTCACAGCGCTTCACTTTTTCCACATTTTGTTATGTTACAGCCTTATTCCAAAATGGATTAAATCTATAATTTTCCTAAAAATTCTACAAACAATACCCTATAATGACAACGTGAAAGAAGTTTGTTTAAAATCTTTGCAAATATATTAAAAATAAAAATAATCACATGTACATAAGTATTCACAGCCTTTGCTCAATACTTTGTTGAAGCACCTTTGGCACCAATTACAGCCTCAAGTCTTTTTGTGTATGATGCTACAAGCTTGGCACACCTATTTTTGGGCAGTTTCTCCCATTCTTCTTTGCAGGACCTCTCAAGCTCCATCAGGTTGGATGCACAGCCATTTTCAGATCTCTCCAGAGATGTTCAATCGGGTTCAAGTCTGGGCTCTGGCTGGCCACTCAAGGACATTCACAGAGTTGTCACGTAGTCACTCCTTTGTTATCTTGGCTGTGTGCTTAGGGTCGTTGACCTGTTGGACGATGAACCTTCACCCCAGTTTGAGGTCCAGAGCACTCTGCAGCGGGTTTTCATCAAGGATGTCTCTGTTCATCGCTGCATTCATCTTTCCCTCGATCCTGACTAGTCTGCCAATTCCTGAAAAACATCCCCACAGCATGATGCTGCCACCACCATGCTTCACTGTAGGGATGGTATTGGCCAGGTGATGAGAGGTGCCTGGTTTCCTACAGACATGACGCTTGCCATTCAGACCAAAGAGTTCAATCTTTGTTTCATCAGACCAGAGAATTTGTTTCTCATGGTCTGAGAGTCCTTCAGATATCTTTTGGCAAACTCCAGGTGGGCTGTCATGTGCCTTTTACTGAGGAGTGGCTTCCGTCTGGCAACTCTACCATACAGGCCTGATTGGTGGAGTGCTGCAGAGATGGTTGTTCTTCTAGAAGGTTCTCCTCTCTACACAGAGAAATACTGGAGCTCTATCAGAGTGACCACTGGGTTCTTGGTCACTTCCCTGACGAAGGCCCTTCTCCCCCGATCGCTCAGTTTGGCAGGGCGGCCAGCTCTAGTAAGAGTCCTGGTCATTCCAAACTTTTCAATGCAGCAGAAATTATTCTGTACCCTTCCCCAGATCTGTGCCACGCTACAATCCTGTCTCGGAGGTCTACAGACAATTCCTTGGACTTCATGGCTTGGTTTGTGCTCTGACATGCACTGTCACATTTACATGTATGCATTTTGGCACTTTTATCCAAAGCGACTTACAGAGCCCTTATTACAGGGACAATCCCCCCGGAACAACCTGGAGTTAAGTGTCTTGCTCAAGGACACAATGGTGGTGGCTGTGGGGATCGAACCAGCGACCTTCTGATTACCAGATTACCAGTTATGTGCTTTAGACCACTAACATGTGATTTTTCTTTTTTGTAAATTTGCAAAGATTTCAAACAAACTTCTTTCACGTTGTCATTATGGCTTATTGTTTGTAGAATTTTTAGGAAAAATATGAATTTAATCCATTTTGGAATAAGGCTGTAACATAACAAAATGTGGAAAAATTGAAGCACTGTGAATAATTTCCGGATGCACTGTATGTAAGGGATAATGTACAGTCAAACAGTTATTGCAAAATAAACCCAGACAGGGTGATCTGGACTTGTATGATGTAGATGTAGATGTGTGTTTGTCACACAGAAATATCAGACTACTAGATAGCACCATTGACCAATAAGAACTGAGTATGTCAGAGAGCCGTGTCATAAGAATGAATATCAGACTATCAAGTATTCTTAATCTAATTCTGAGAATTTCTTCAAATTGATAAAGTATATGCTGTTATTGTATGCTATGTACAGTAACACCAAATATTCCATTGTGTCTGACAGATTACACTCAGGATGAGAAAGCATTAAAGGGTTCATGTGACTGCTCTCAAGGTAAACATCATTTTTAAACTACTATTTTACACTTGATTATATGATTGCATTACCTTGATTACTAGGTCTATGAACAATCTGAAACTAAAAGAGGCCCACCTTTATTTTAAATCCACACTTTCGTATGCTTTTTTCCAGTTAAAATCACAGTAATTATCACAGTAACAACTAGTTTGAATGCTGTAGATTTGAAGCTAATGAGTAAGACCAATACTTATTATAAAGGCAGTGTTGTAGAGTGAACAGTCACCAACATCCAAAAGGCTGTTTGCAGCTTTACTTTGATTTCTTTCTCCGAACCCTTGATATCAAAGGCAGTGATGCCAAGTGAATGTGAGCTCAGACAATTGAACCTAATGCTATTATTATTTAGCATTGTCATTTTTAGCTTCGTAGCACTCAAATTAACTTCCAATGCATTCATAGTTTACATTGGCTTGAATTTTTATGTGTTGTTTTTCTGTTTTCGTTCATGACTTGTGTGCTATTTTGGAGTGTGGTTGAGTTTGTAAACTATTGATTTGAGTGAAGTGCTAAGCTTAAAAAAGACATTCAGAATGATGTGGTTTAGGGTTGGCGGCAGCCTGCCATTGCTTCCCACAACAAAGCAAAGGGAACACCACTGGCAGGGCGTAAAGTACACCGCAGGCACTTGTTATGGAAAAATGCCTCTATAATTGACAATCACAGCTGAAAGATCTGCCCATGGAAACAGAAAACAAGATCTCATAGCTAACATAAAATACAAATTCTTCTCACAATCAGGTATTACACACTTACATGTATAAGATACATTTATATTACAAAATAAATATGACCATTTACTTCCTCTCTTAATACGCAATCAGTGGTTAAACCAAGTGGTCTTCATCTGAAGCTGACACTGAAGCTCCAAGACTTTGGCAAAGCTATGTTCAAACCAATGAGGTAAGACTTTAAAGGACACATTTAAACTCTCATGTTGTGAACAACCCAAATTACTTTCTTTATTCTCTGGAACACAAAAGTTGCATTTTTAAAGAATATCCTGTCTGCTATTTTCCATATAATGAAAGTGAAAGGGGAATGGGTCTGTCATGCTCAGACCCATTCAAAAATGACAGAAAAACATAATGAATGTGTCATAAAAGAGGTCTATATGTCTTGTGTTCTATGTCCCAAGTCTTCTTAAAGGAAAATTCTGGGTTTAATCCAAGTCAAGCTCAATCAACAGCATTTGTGGCATAATGTTGATTACCACAAGAAAATTATTAGACAAAATCCATTTAAACATGATTTTATTCTGCTAAAATTGATTTCTAACCTTTCTGTATAAAGTTATTTCCAATTTTACAACTTTGTTGCCATGACGCTAAAATGACAGAAACAACGATGATATAAACAACTGTTCAGCTCAAATAATATATGCGTTTTGACAGAAGAATTAATGTTAGTGCTTTTATAAAATATTAAACTTCACATTTCTGCCTTTAAACCCACCAGAAATCAGCCTCATTTACTTCCACTACAAGTGCCTCACTGTAACCTTGATTCTAACTCTTTTTTTTAGAAAAAGTCCAAATTATTTTTGTGGTAATCAACATTTTTCCACAAATGCTGTCGATTGAGCTTAACTTGCATTGATTCCATTGATACAATACGCTTGTGTGACAAACCCCATTAGAGGCTCTTGGGTCAGGTTCAAAGGGATAGTTCACCCAAAATGAAAATTCTCTCATGATTTACTCACAGATGTGTATGACTTTCTTTCTTCAGCTGAACACAAATTAAGATTTTTAGAAGAATATTCCAGCTCTGTAGGTCCATACAATGCAAGTGAATGGGTACCAAAATTTGTTTGCCAACAAAAATCATATAAAGGCAACATAAAAGTACTCCAGTGGAATCCATATTTTCTGAAGCAATATGAAAGGTGTGGATGAGAAACAGAGCAATATTTAACAACATTTTGTGTAGAAATTCTTCTCCCTGCCCAGTTGGGGGCATATGCATGAAGAATGAAATCACCAAAAAACACAAGAAGAAGAATGTGAAAGTGAATGTGGACGCTGACTGAGCAGGGAGGAGAATTTCTAGTAAAAAATGACTTAAATATCGATCTGATTCTTACCCGCACCTATCATATCACATCTGAAGATATGGATTTAACCAATGGAATCTTATGATTACTTTTATGCTGACTTGTTATTTTTGAAGCTTAAAAATTCTGGCACACTTTCACTTGTTTTGTATGGACCAAAAATCTTCATTTGTGTTCAGCAGAAGAAAGAAAGTCACACACATCTGGGATGGCTGAACTATCCCTTTAATGTCAATGTTTGGTCACGATACGCAAAGAAATCAATGCTATTTGGCATACTATTTGTCATTTCACATGGCTTCTGAAGTCCAATTTAGAGCTCCGGAGGGGAAGATTATAACCAAGGAACATCTTAAATATTATTGTGTTCCTCACACAAATCTATTTTTAAGGCTTCAAAGACATGGAATTGAGTATAATGACAACATTTATGATACCTTGATTGTGCTTTTTTTTTGCCCAATTTATAGCTTGAAAGCCCCAGACCCCTCTCACTTTTATTATATGAAAAATCACTGCCAAATCATTCTTTAAAAATTCACCATTTATTTTCCACAGATGAGAAAAAGTCATATTGGTTAAATGATGATAGAATTTCCATTTTGGGTGAACTGTTACTTTAAGGGAAGGCCCATGTTATCCAGATTTACCAGTTGTTTATTTGGTACAGTAACTAACAGAATTTGTCTGTCTTGATTTCAGACAGGAGCGGTACGAAGAGACCCCAGAGAACTTCTTCTATTTTGTCGACTTTCAGAGACACAATGCTGAGATTGCGGCTTTCCATCTTGACAGGTGGGGTGAGACAAATATTGATGAGAGTCACCACAGTGAATGCTAACAGACAGACAAATGGATTTACTTGCAGCCTCAAGGGTATGAATGAATTATACTTCTGATCTGATATGAGTAAACTGATGAAATCCCTCAGGCAACAGCCAACTCATTGGGAAACTCTTCATCCTTGCTTCGGACTGATGAGACAATGAGGTTCAGATTAGTCTCACCAAAGCATATTTGGTGTGTGGTATATTGTGTCAGATTGTGGACTGATGAACCATAAGGCAGACTGAAACAGACAGAAATCACAGGGTTTAGATTCAGTAAAGACAAGTTAAGCTCAAACGACTGTATTTGTGGCGTAATGTTTATTACCACACAAATGACTTTTGACTCATCCTTCCTTATCTTAAAAAAATGTACAGTGAAGCACTTGGAAGTGAATGGGGCCAATTTTTGGAGGGTTTAAAAGGCAAAAATATGAAAATTATCATTTTATAAAATGCTAAATTAATTCTTCTGTTAAAACTCATGTATTATTTTTGCTGCAAAGTTCTTTAAATTGTTATTTTACAGTTGTTTTAGGGTTTGTTGACATTACATCGTCATGGTAACGAAGTTGTAAATTTGGCTAGAAAATATACACAGAAAAAGAAAAGATTAGTAAGAGATTTGATCACACTAATATCATGTTAACATACATATTATTTGTTTTGTGGCTTTAATTTTAAAAAAGTGTGTATTTGAACATTAAAAAATTGGCCCCATTCACTTCCATTGCAAGTGCCTCACTGTAACCCTGATTTTCGCTTTTGTTAAAGAAAAGGAGGGATGAGTCAAAATGATTTTTTGTTGTAATTAATATTATGCCACAAATGCTTTCAATTGAGCTTAACATGTATTGAACCCGGAATATTCCTTGAAGGCTGTCTTCACTTGTCAAAAATTCAAAAGCAATTCTAATTGAATTTCATATTCTGGAACCAATTTTAAAAGGATCAAATAGGAATCCTCCAAGAATCCACTAAAAATTAATCAAGATTTTAGTGGTAATGAAATTCCAATTATTTTCAGAAATCTATTTAAGTATTTATTTCCCTCAGATTTCCATTTGGGTGAAAGAAGCTAGGTGAATACTTATTTGATCCTTCAAGGATTGCCTCCAAAGTATGATAGAGTACCCATTTGCATTCCGAAAGATATGCATGTTTAAAAATATGATTTTGAGATTGTTGCTGCAGCTTTATTTTCATATTTAATGCTGACTGAGATTCATGAATGTGTGACCTGTGTGTAGAATTCTGGACTTTAGGAGAGTTCCTCCTGTGTCTGGGAGATTTGTCAATGTGACCGGTGAAATCTTGCACATAACTCACAATGAGGACCTGCGTAATGTTTTCTTCACCTCTCCAGGTGGGAACTACTTACTACCAAGATTTTAATAAATCTAAACATTACATTATTGATTTTGTCTGACCTTAGTGTGAGTTGTTCTCTTTTTCTCTGACCAGCCAACAACACGTGTTTCTTCGCTAAGTGTTTATATGTGTGCAAGTCGGAGTATGCAGTGTGTGGTCACCCTGATCTTCTAGAGGGATCCATGTCTGCCTATTTACCAGGCCTGAGCATTGCCCCCCGTATCTCCATCCCTAACCCCTGGATACGATCCTACAGTTTCACCGGGAGAGAAGAGTACGCTGTGACTTTCATATGCACAAAAATAGTCTCACTTCTACCTGACTTGCTAAAAGGCTTGCTTGTAAAGCTAACATGAAACAACATTCACAATCCATTTTACTTCCATTATATGATGTTTTTCTGGGTGAAACCGCATATTGGAGCTATACAAACCATGGAGAAATATGTCACGCTCAGAAAGGGTTTAAAAGTTCAGATAAGTCCTACAGATTGAAACAATTAACACTTTTTCTTGCTTTTTACAGGTGGGAGGTCAATCCGTTCTATTGCGACACAATCAAAAAACATTATCCCTACAGCTCTGGAAACAGACTGCTCAACATTATTGACATGGCAATATTTGACTTTCTCACAGGCATGTGAAACAAAACAAACAATAAGGAAAACTTAAATGCCAAAGCTACATAAGCCAGCGTCTTGATCGCTGAGGGAAAATATCTTTCCTTTTGTGTTGTAGGAAACATGGACCGGCACCACTATGAAATTTTCACCAAGTTTGGGGATGACGGTTTCCTGCTACATTTGGACAACGCCAGAGGGTATGTGCTCATCTGTATTGAATCCTTTTAGCTGTTTATCATTATAAAAAATCTGATTCTTCAGCTGTTTGTTTGCTACAGATTTGGACGACATTCCCATGATGAGATGTCCATTCTAGCACCCTTGAGCCAGTGTTGCATGTAAGGGTCTGTTTTTAATTATTTCAGATTAAAAAGTGTGTTTATGGGTGTTGACATGCCCCGTGTTGACATGCTACGCTCTGTATAAAATTGTTTTAAACAGCATTTTGGTAAATATTGCATAATTCATATGCATGCAGTTGAGAGTCAACAAAGTTTAAAGATTTTTAACTTTTAAAAATTAAATCGTCACATTGCAGGACCATTTCAATGATCTAATGAAGGCAAAAAGGCGACTAATCACATCACCCACACGGTGCTGTCACATTTCAAATTTCAGTTTCATAACTCAATTCAATAAAATGTAATTGTGTTAAGTTTAACAAAATGTACTTAATAAAACTTAAAGTATTTCATTTTTATATTTTATTAAGGAGTAATAAATTCAACTTGATTTGTTATGAAATTGAAATGCGTACATTTTAAAACGATTTTGTTTTGTGTGTAAAAATAGTTTATGTATCCTAAATACACATATTAAAATAATATTTTCACACTTTTTGCATAATATAGCAAACTTGACTGGAAATGACGCCTAATAAAAACATTCTGCAAAAAAGTGATGTCAAGCAAGCTCCTCACTGACACTTTTGTTGAGTCGGTTAACAAGCAAACTTACATTTAGGGGCACAATTGTTTGGTGTGGTGGAAATGACACCACAACTGGGACAATTTTTGGAAAATAGTAGGAATCATTTTCACACAGTAAATATTGAAGTCTGGGTCTGGGACAAGGCCAAAACAATCAAATCTATACATAAAAGGCTCTTGAAAAGTACCAGAAATAAATGTTGAAGGCCTGTCTAAAGGTTTCTAGGCCAGTTTTAATGTGGCCTTCATATACTGTATAGAGACCGTATATATACAATTGTTTTACTAAAAATCAACCCCTGGAACATGAAATGCCCAACGTTGAAGAAACACCCATCAGCTAACCTTTATTCTAAAATACACTATTCCAGAACATCTTTATCATACTTTTTGTATATCAAAATAATTGTGCAAAAAAAAAAAAAAAAAAGTTTAAAAATGTAACCTCATACTTTGTTACGGTGGTCTTTACCTCCTGTAGGATCAAGCGCTCTACGTTGTTGAGACTGGAGCTTTTGGCAAGATCTGAGTACCGCCTGAGTGATGTCATGAGGGAGTCCCTCTCCCGAGACGCTCTCACGCAGGTTTTGACTGAGGCCCACCTGCAGGCCCTTGACCGCCGGTTGGAACAGGTGCTTGGGACAGTAGGAAAGTGTGTGAAGAATCTGGGAGAAGCTCAGGTGGTGGCCACAGACTTTGTGGAATCCACAAGAAGAACTACTAGCCACCCAGGAGGAAACAACAGGTGACAGAGCGAGAGGGACGTTTCAGAGCGAGGATTCGAGGAGATAACTGGAACTGACTGTGTCCATGATTGCAAATCTAGTCAGTTTTACCAACTTCCATCATACTTAAGGTGCAGCAGAGACTGTTTGGAATGAGACAGGTCACTGCAACTTGTTTTCATTGAGAATGTGCAGGCACATTAAATGGACCAGCCTGAAAAATAGATTTTTTTTCTGTAAATTGAGCTAAAGAAACAATTTATGATATGATTGATGTCACATTTTTTGGCAGATTGGAAATATTTTAATTTATTGTAATCTTAACCAAAAATGTTGACGATTTCTATCTTTCCCCATTCAGTAGATAGGAGCTGTACTGGTATCCATAGACAATAGTGTACCCAGACTGCCAAAAGGATGAGTTTAAGGGGTTAGTCTGTGAATTAAGCGGCCGATCATAGTCAAACAGACTGCTTTCAGTTGGAAAAGCTGCTAGTTGGTTTAAAAACCTCAGCCAGACAGATGATGCAGCATTGGCAGGAGACTGATTCAATCTTAAGATCACCTCACGTCAGCAAGCACACCATTTATGTGGTATTTTAACTGCACAGTGAAAACAGTTTCCTCTGATTATCTGTTCCTTTTTTGTACATCTTTGTACAAACAACTATTAGTGGTGGCTGGGCCTTTATGATGACGTACCACACAAATAGGACACGTGGACACAGAGGGCTTGAGAAAGAAAGAGATACAATGTGGCAGGTTAAGTCTGATTTCATTACAGGAACAAAATACATGCTATGGCTCATTTTTCAGACAGATCGCAAGCGTTTAATTCTTGGCTGTCTCATCTGGGCATACTTCACAGGCTGTCAAGTGGAATCTTAAACAATGCACAAAAACAAATCGTTTGAAGCATCTAAATGCAATGTTAAGCTTTTTTGCAACCTGTAGTGAAATCACACTTTTGCAATATTGTGTTGTAGGATGGAACAAGCTTCAACCCATGTACAGTACATTACTATCTGTCTCAGCAAGCAAAAATAGCTTAAAGAAAATGCATTAAAAAATTCCATTCTGTTATGTCAAGTGCAACAGAAGCCTGGCTTTATTTAGATGTCACAATCAATTTTTTATGACTATTTGACACATAATTCTCACATTGCCTGTATAGTTATAATGTCCCTTTTTACAATACTTAATTTAGGCTCATAGCTCACTGATATTCTGAGCGGTGTTTGAGGAAAATCAATTGCAATAAACATTCTTTAGTCCCACGTACAGACTCTGACGATACTCGACAAAAAACCTCCCGATGGCCAGTCTGCCCCGATCGCCCCCAAAGTGCGTCGGCCCACAAGGAAAATGCCCGGTATTCCAGATTACCAGACCAGCCCTGCTGCCTTGTTGCTTTTGTACCCTGATGTAATGAAAATTAAGCCTTACTTTACGACATTAAGCCTTTTTCTCATCACAAAAAACATTCAGTGCTATGGACAAAAGATCCGGGGCTTCAGCCCTATCAGCCTGGGTTAACTACGCCACTACCTGGATGCCCTACAGCATTTGCCAAAATTGACAGTGCACAACTGCATGCCACCTTGCAATTCACTTGTGTTTGACATTCCATTTCCAGTATGACGAATAAACCTAAAATAACCATGATGTCATGAATTTTAACATCTCAATTTTGAGCAATTTTTTTTTTTTTTATTAGATTGGCAGAAGTTAAGACATTTCTAAATGCAATTTAATTTGAAAACGCTAAAACAACTTTTTATATCCAAAACTTTAACTGGATGCCACAAGCAACAGGATGAGTTCATGTAACCTCATGTGTAGCAGCAGCAGATTTCCATTTGAAATCGGGTTTCACTTACTATTTGTAAATAATAGTAGACAGTACATAATGTATATTGTGCAGTATGCAGTAATTAGCAAGCTAGTATTCTATTCTGCACATAGCCCCAGATTTTTCTCTCTTGGTTCAATACTGCCCCCTTGTGTCTCATTTATAGTGGATGGTGACTCAGTGAAAATGTCAGATCTACAGTACATCTAACTACAAACATATAGGCATGTAAACAAGTTTTAATATATAAAAAGACAAATAAAGAGCATTTTTCTGGTAATAAAGTATCCCACTTCAGTTGATGGTTCAACAATACAACCTTTTTATTGCTTAAACTGCCATTTGGATGATTGATACCAAAAAGGATTATTTTTGCGCAGAACTCACTGGAAATCGAACTACACATATGGGTAACATTGAAAAATTAAAAAAAATAAATAATAATAAAAACAACAACACCTCAGTGGTCCGCAATACGTAAGCAGCTCACAAGACTGCAGGTCGCAGGACTAGCAGATACATTTGGGTTAGAAGGAACATCCAACCCTTGATAACAGAAGCTAAAGCAAGCCCTATTCATCCGTTTAATACACAGTCATTCATCAGTCTGCCCATTCACACGGATATAAAATACAACAAGCATCACTGCACGAAGACGAGTGTTTGTGAATGTCTGGGCCTATTGTTTAAGAGGAAATCAACATGATCAAATTGAGAAATGGTAATGAAGAGGTGACGAGCAGCAAGAGTTAAAAATCTTTAATCTTTGAATATATGGACAGCTAAAATGTGGAACGTGCTGTAAATAAAGACAATCTGTGATTACTTTAAAATCACAGGATTGTCTACAGACAAAACTGGAAATGTTGTTTTCGTACAGAGTTTCTATAGAAAGTTATCGTGAATAATCTTGACCTCATTCATAAAACATGGACCGGAAAAAAAAAAAAAAAATCACTGTAAATCGTTCATAAAGCTATTCTTAGGTACTGTGCCTAGTCAAATTCAACCAAATAAAACGTGAAATGAGGCGCATTATTCTCAAACCGTAACTCATTAAAAACCCGAGAACTCTGTATTTACACTAAAAACACATTTTTTAATTGTTTCAGGCTTATTTTATTTAAACATTAAAACCGCTACAAGCCTCTTCAAAAACAAGAGAAAGCAACATGTTAATCTGAAAATAGGACATGCGACTATATATGCCACTGTGCAATTCAACATATAATTTGTGGAAAAATAAGCTTATTTAAAATAAAATTGGTATTTCTCGGCATATACTGACAAAAAGGTAAATACTGAAACATTCGGATTGAAACCGATTCATTATCAGAGATAGCGCACATGCAATTGTAACAAACAAATCAGATATTGTCAGTGCCAGCTATGCTGCACTGTTCACCGATAGAAGCTAGATTGAAGACGCGAGGCTCTGTCCAACGTTTGGCACTGGCGTTAAAAATCGACGAGCCAGCTTCTCCTACAGTAGAACCTAAAATATAGATTCTGCGTGGAAATGTCCTGACAAATGATTTACGCATCTGAACACAAAGAGCGTGTGCAGGAATGATAACAAATATGACAATAAAATAGCATATTATTCCTATACTTCTCAGGTCGTGACATATTTCCGACCATTGTTTTTTTTTCTCCATTAGACCATCTAACTTTAATAGAGGAGGTTGCAAAGGGAAAAATTAGGCAGTAAGGCTTGAATGAGTTGAATCACAATGTCTGTGGTGCAGCCAAACATCACTCTTCTAGTTTACTCTTTTCATACATATGTAGGCAGTTCATCTTTTTATAAAACTAGTCTTTAAAAAACTAACTTCGGCACTGTGAGGGTAAAGGAATTTTAAACATGTTTCTTGTTTTAGAATAACTTATTATAAATATAGATTTTTTTTTACTCGTCTATTTTTTTTTTGTTCACTGCTTGGAGTTAAAGTTAAAAACATCGTAGAGTAAAGGCTGGGATTTGATTGGAGGAACATACGTTTGGATTGTCTGTTCTTTCATTTGGCTCTAAATGTCCGACTATGAAACAGGCTGTTAAAGCTTTAGACTGATGTCACAGTCACATGGGAAGCAATTCATGAAGCATGTGAAGGTAATGGGCTTTTAAACGCTTAAAACAATGAGGAGATGAAGAGCTAAATGGTGTCGGTGGACCCTGCGGTGGAGGTTTTGGGGGATGGATAGTTTCAGACGGAGAGCGAGACAAAGCTGTTGTACTGCTGGATGTTGCGTTTGAGGATGTCCGAGCATGGCCCCAGCACCCGCTCGAAACGCGGCCTGTCCAGCTTGACACACTTCAGAGGGCCACGGGCCACCACGGTGGCTGCACGGGGTCGGTTCATCAGCAGAGCAATTTCACCTAGTGAGGGGAAAAATAATGTGAGTAACCTACAAACAGGCCATATATATATATATATATATATATATATATATATATATATATATATAAAAAGCTAAATGGAAATAAATGTATATTAATCATATACAATTACAGTGTAATATATTTTATTATTTTTCTAACGTTTTTCATCACTTTTAATTAACTACATTAAATAGCATTGCAATTCTTTTATCACAATAATACATTTTAATTCATATTATTATTCATTTTAATTAATTATATTTTTTAAATTAAATTAACACTATATAGCATGATTATTTTTATTATAATTTCATTTTTTTTATTCTTATTAAATTCTTTCATTTATTACTTGTTATATTTTTTATAAATATATAATTATTATTTTAACTTAATTAACTACATTAGCATAATTATTATTTTTGATCATTCCTATATTTTATCTATTATTTTTATTAATTTAATACAATAATTTATTTCTTGTGTTATTGTAAATTAAATTATTTTTTATTTTAACTACATTAAATCATGATTATTTTTATAATTATTATATTTTTTTATTTCTATTAATTTAATTATTACTTGTGTTATTATTATTCAATAATTACATTAGTTTATCTTAACTACATTAATGATTTAACATACACCTTGCATGTGCAACCTAGACACATCATCAGTGATGTAACCTGGAGTCATTGGGTGTTTCGGGTCTTTCAACATCATACACATGGCTGGCGACCCAGCCAGGGGTGATGAGTCCCCGACTTGTGACTAGGTAGCATGTGTGATCCACGGATCACCCCTTTTGATCCACAGCCATCTAGATGCCTTCTCAGCAGCTGTGATGTTCCTGATAGCTTTCTTGTTGTGCAGTCCCCTTATTCCCAGGAGCTTGAGGGCCCTGTAGAGCGGCTGGTCGGTAAACCCTCGGCAGCCAACCTCGACGGGGAGGTCTACGGCATTCACCAGCCAATTCTTCGTACTTGGCCCTCTTCCATTCAAACGCCTCTTCCATTCAGTTTTCCCAGGGCACAGTCAGTTCCAGTAGGACCACCTGCCTTGATGATTCTGAAAAGAGGACAATGTCAGGCCTAAGTGTAGTCGTGGCGATGGTTTCTGGGAATTTGAGCTGCCTTCCCAGGTCAACCTTTAGCAGCCAGTCCCGGGCTGTTGCCAGAAGTCCCCCTGCTGGGTTCCTGTTCTGTGGTGGTTTCTCTCCAGCCTTGACAAATGCAATTGAGCACTGTGCTGGCTGCTGGTGCCTGCTGAGGGAGATCCCTGTGCTGATGGCTTCTGCAATGACCCTTTGCACCTGATCGTGGCACCACCGATAACGTCCATCTCCCAGAGCTTAAGGGCAGCAGCTTAATATGTGCTCCAGGGACCCTCTTTTTTGGCACAGAGGGGATGCGGGTGTGTTTATCAGGCCCCAGGAGAAGAGGTTGGTTGGGCTGGGGAGGAAATCGTAGACTGATCGGATAAGGAACTGGATCCAGTGTGGCTCTGCTTTCCACAACTCTGACCATGAGATCTTTCCCTGTTTTCGCATCCCCACCATCCTACTGATGCGTTTTTCCTCCACCCCTGATCGGATTTCTTCTTGGACCAGTCGAAGCTGGGTCTTTGGATACAACCAAACCCTGCACGTCCTGACGCCACTATCCCCAACAGCACACTGTGCCGCAGCCGTGCTTCAGCCTGGTCGACTGCCTCCTGGGCCCTCCACTACATATCTGTCCTCACCTCTATACCAGCCGAGGAGACTTTGGTGTTAGTGGCCTCTCTATACAGCAGCACCTCTCCTGCCTGGGAAACCATAAACTCCGACAGGTTGCTGAAGGGGAGTTGTAGCTTGTTCTTACTCCCATACAAGGCTATGCTCCTGAGGCTGCGAGGGAGGCCCAACCACCTACGCAGGGTGTGGCTGATCTTCCTCCCAAAGCCCTCAACAGTGGTTAGAGGGACATCGGAAACCAGCAGTGGCCAGATGAGTCGAGGCAGGATGCCATGCTGGTAAATCCAGGCTTTATACTTGCCTGGCAGCCCTGACTTGTCCACTGCAGCAATCCAGGTTTGCAACTCCTTCCCGGTTTCATGAAGTATGGCTGTGTCCCTAAATGTGCTGTTGAATAATTTCTCTGTGATTGATGGAATTTGGACTCCTCCCAGGGAGACACGTAACTTGTCGGTTACATTTCCCTTCCTCACCACAAGGGATCGGGACATGGCTGGTTTAAAGTCCATTCGGGCCCAGCTGATGAGGCATTCAAGGCCTTGGAGGATCTATCTGCAGCCTTGTACAGATGTTGTGGTCACCGTCAGATAGTCCATGAACTCTCTGATGGGGGGTTGTCGCACACCTGACCGGGTAAGTGGGCCTATGCATTCCACCTCTGCTGACTTAACTAGCATATTCATGGCTAAGGCAAACAAGATCACCGAGATAGTACACCCAGTGATTATTCCTTTTTCCAGCCTATGAATTGCAGATGTTGTTGATCCAGAGGTGACTCTCAGACTGAAACCGTTATAATAGTTTAGAATGAGGTCCCTGGTCTTGTCTGGAACATGGTGTTGAATCAGCAAGGTTTCCACCAGCTTGTGCGGGATTGACCCATAGGCATTGGCAAGGTCAATAAATGGCATCATGATTATTTATATGAATAAATATGTATTATATGAATGTAATACATTTTAATTATTATTTATCTTATTTTATTACATGTTATCATTTTTTTAAATAATTATTTTAACTAAACTACACTAAATAGCATCATGTTTTCATTATAATATATTTTAATTATTTTATTTATTTTAATTATTTATTACTTGTCATTATTGTAACTTAATTAACTACATTAAATAGCATCTTGATTATTTTTTATCATTATAATACATTTTAATTATTATTTTTACTATTTTATTGTAATTACTTGTGATATTTTTAATAATTCTATAATTTTTTTTAACTTTTAAAAATTATTTTACATAATTTATTGTTTTAACTAGCTACATTTAATAGGATTATGAATAATTATATCTCCCATTACAATTTATTATGCATGCAAAGAGGAAAATTCTGAAAATTATTATTGGAACATTAGTCATATTATATTACATACTTATTGCATTAAATGTATAACAAAGGTGCACTCAGTAATTTTATCTGTTTATGTTGCTTTGTCCTACATAGCAGTAATCTTGGACTTATACTGACACCTACTGTAGCTGTGTGGATGTGGCATCACGCAAAAGCAATAATTATAAAATTGTCAGTCAGCCATGATTCAGGTTTTCTGAGTTAAAATAAGCACTATTTGCCTGGTCATGTGATTTCAACCTAAATGGCCACAATGAGGCAGCCGAGCTCCATGTAAAACAAAACAGGCTACTGATGTGACTTCAGCCCTCATTGCATGTGTGCAAATGATTTTTAACATATTTTTCAAAAATAAATATGCATTTCTTTTGGGGTAAAACATCAATGAGTGCAAAGTTAATATTTGCTTTGAAACTTCAGTGTTGTTTTGCAACACTTACCAAAGTAGTCTGATGGTCCTAAACGGCCGACCTCTACAAACTCCTCATTCTCTGACCTACGCTGCAGAACAGCTGCACATCCCTGGGGAAGCAAAGAGACATTGTGACTTTGGAAAACAGAAACAAACACTTGCACAAACACTGACATACTTGCGGCAGAAGGGTAAAGCTCACCTCTAGGATGATGAAGAACTCGTCCCCTGGTTCTTCCTGCACCACGATTTTCTGACTGTCCTCAAACTGCACTGGCTCCAGAGCATCAGCCACAGTCAAACGCTCCCACTTATCCAGAGACTCTGCAACGATCACATACAATTGTGTCACAGAAAAAACAAACTATGCTGTCCTCCCTAGGTATTGTAATTTTACAAATGGATGAATGTCATTGTGATAGATAATAAAAATATAAAACCAATGGCATTTACACAGATCAGCCACAACATTAAAACCAACTACCTAATATTGTGTAGGTCCCCCTCGTGCTGGTTCAAACTGACAAGGTCTATGGTAACTCAGATAACCGCTCTGTACAATTGTGGTGAGAAGAATAGCATCTCAGAATGCTATTCTGAGACGTGGGTTGGTGCTGTTTTGGTGGCACGAGGGGTACCTATACAATATTAGGCAGGTGGTTTTAATGTTGTGGCTGATCGGTGTATTTTAATTAGCATGAGCATACTTATCAAGAACAAGATTTAACAAAAAGTATTTTTTTCTGGTTTTAAATTATAAAAAGAACAAACATACTGTTCAAAATTAAGGAAAAAGTATTAGACTCTTTCTGGTTGTCACACTTCGTGGAACATAGATATTCACAGCATTTCATATTCTCTGCAGTAGCTCTCAAATCTTATTTGTACTCCTGCCTATTCAAACATGGTGTGGCATTCCTTTCATTGGTGTCATTGACGTCAAACCTGGCAAGATTTTGTTGATACTCATTGATAGATGAACTGAATGCGTTTTACTGCAGGTTTGAAAAGCCCAGTCTCACACCCCTCCCCCACTCTGATCTTCACTTCACACACACACCAACACCTCCTGGAACCTCCTCCAACTCAATCTGCACTTATGATCTGTGAGGATGTGTGCTAGGTCTTTCAGAAATAAAAGACTAGGAAAGCTTCAGGCCCAGACATTGTTTCATCTGCCTGTCTGAAAGTCTGCGCTGACCAACTGGCCCCCATCTTTACACAGATCTTCAATAGATCACTGGAGCAGTGTGAAGTTCCCTGCTGTTTCAAATGCTACACCATCATACCAGTCCTCCATAATCACAGGACTTAATTGCTACAGACCTGTCGCTCTCAAATCTGCGGTCATGAAGTCATTTGAGAGACTGGTTTTGGCCTACCTGAAGGTCAGCACTGGATCTCTGCTGGACCCCTGTCAGTTTGCTTACCGAGCAAACAGGTCAGTGGATGATGCTGTCAATATGGGTCTGCATAATACCCTGCAACACCTTGACAGACCTGGAACTTATGCAAGGATCCTATATGTGGACTTCAGTTCAGCCTTCAATACCATCATGCCTGATCTTCTCTCAACTAAAATGACTCCGCTTTCCATGTACACTTCAATCTGTCAATAGATCACCAGCTTTCTGACAGATAGGCAGCAGCTAGTAAGACTGGGGAAACTCACATCCAGAGCCCCCACTAGTGCTCTAGTGCTCCTCATTGATGTGTTCTCTCTCCAGTGCTCTTCTCCCTGTACACAAATGACTGCACTGTAAATAACCCCACTGTCAAGCTCCTGAAGTTTGCAAACACCACCACGGCCGCCTTATCCACGACAGTGACAAGTCTGCATACAGATGGGAGGTTGATCAGCTGGCTGTCTGGTGCGGTCACAACAACCTTGTGCTGAACATGCTCAAAACAGTGTAGATGATAGTGGACTTCAGGAGAAATCCCCCCGCACTCCCCCTCACCATCCTGAACAGCACTGTGGCAGCAGTGGAGTCATTCAGGTTCCTGGGCTCTACCATCTCTCAGAACCTGAAGTGGGACACCCACATAGACTCCATTTTGAAGAAGGCTCAGCAGAGGTTGTACTTCCTTTGCCAGGTGAGGAAGTTCAACCTGCCACTGGAGCTGCTGACACGTATCTACTCGGCCATCATTGAGTCTGTCCTGTGTACATCTATAACTGTCTGGTTTGATTCAGCCACAAAATCAGACAGAAGGAAACTACAATGGACTGTCAGGACTGCTGAGAGTATTATTGGTGCCCCCCTGCCCATCCTCCAAGACCTTTACATCTCCAGAGTGAGGAAACGCGCAGGTAGAATCACTCAGGGCCCCACACACCCTGCCCACTCCTTCTTTGAACTGTTGCCATCTGGATGGTGCTACAGAGCACTGAGCGCCAGGACATCCAGGCAAAAGAACAGTTTTCACCCTCAGGCCATTTTCCTCATGAACAATTAAACTGCCTCAGGACTCCCCCATAGTGCAATAATGTAAATACATAACTCGTGTACATATGAAAATTCACATAATTAATTCAATAACTGTACATACCCCTACCTTGCACAGATATTACCACTTGCACATGTACATATGCCATTCTGTTATATGTCCTATTATTTGTATGTCTGTTTATACTCTTACCTTGTTTTATATTCTGTGTCTCACTGTAATGTTCTGTGTGCACTTGTTTCTCCTATCACCAAAAAAAATTCCTTGTGCGCGTGAGAACACTCGGCAATAAAGCTCATTCCAATTCTGATTATTTTGAGGATTAGATTTGTTTTAAACAAAAGTAATATATTTCTGTCCTATTCACTTTACCTTCACCTGGAGCTTTTATTTTGACACTGAAATTGTTGTGTATTTGACAGTTGACAATGTTCCACATCTGGTGAAATGCTTTCATCTTCTTTTCTGTTATATTTGTAGATTTGTATAATAATTTGTTGTGGTTACTATTTGTTATGTTTGCAGTTCCGCAAATGCTTAAACATGCAGCACTTTTCTTTCACAATGCATGTAAACTGCTCTAAAATCACTAAAAACGCAGTCCTGCATGTGCACACATATTAGTGCATCACCCTGTTTATGCTGAAACGCACACAGACCATGTTTATCTGTCTTTAATCGTAGACTTTTACAGTTTAATAATCACATGACCATAATCACCATTTTTATGTTATTTTCATTAATTGCGCAGTCCTGAAGTTTTGTGAAATTAGACTACTGATAGGCTCTTTATGAAACTTAATGGCCAAACAAAGCACATTAAAATCATATAAATAATTTTATATCATTAGCAAAATCATTGCGATTATATTGTGAACATTCTAAATATTTCCCAGCCCTTTCCTACACTACTACATTCATAGCCTAAAGATATTAAACACTTACCTAGAATGGATACTTTGCTCAGGAACTCCTCATACATCTTCCTTTTCCTTAAAGTGCTTCCCTAAAATCAAACAAAATTGTTACTGAATATCAAATACATCCTAAATAGAGCTCTCTGTGGTCTATGTCAATAAGGAAGGACAGATGTACCATCAGTATTCTCCTGTAGCTGTCCCTGTCTATGCCCCAGAGCTTAACATTGGTCTTGGCTCTGACAGTGGCGGCTCTAGGGGTACCATAGATTAGAGCCAGCTCTCCAAAGCTGCCTCCCTCTCCAATATTGGTCACCAACTCATTGTTCACATACACCTGTGAAGAGATTTTACACCACTAGAAAAGTAAACTCAAAAGAACTTTACTTTTCATATGTCATTCGTTCAAAGTTTAAAATGCATTGACAAAAGCAAAAAATTTTCTTGTGCTTTATACAGTTGAAGTCAGAAGATTACATACACGTAGGTTGAAGTCATTAAAAAAAAAAATTAATTACTCCACAGATTTAATATTAGCAAACTATAGTTTTGGCAAGTCATTTAGGACATTTACACAAGTAATAGGCATGACACAAGTAATTTTGCCAAGAATTGTTTACAGATGGATTATTTCACTTTTTACTGACTAGATCACAATTCCAGTGGGTCAGAAGTTTACATACAAAAAAGTTAACTGTGCCTTTAAGCAGCCTGGAAAATTCCAGAAAATTATGCCAAGCCTTTAGACGATTAGCCAATTAGCTTCTGACGGGAGGTGTACTGAATTGGATGTGTACATGTGGATGTATTTTAAGGCCTACCTTCAAACTCAGAAATCAAAAGAAATCAGCAAAGACCTCAGAAAACAAATGTGGACCTACACAAGTCTGTTTCATCCTTGGCAGCAATTTGCAAATGCCTGAAGGTACCACATTCATCTGTGACAGATGACACCATGGGACCACACAGCCATCATACAGCTCAGGAAGGAGACGCATTCCGTCTCCGAGAGATGAACATAGTTTGGAGCGAAAAGTGCCAATCAATCCCAGAACAACAGCAAAGGACCTTGTGAAGATGCTGGACGAATCAGGTAGACAAGTATCTATATCCACAGTAAAACGAGTCTTATCTCAATATAACCTGAAAGGCTGGTCAGTAAGGAAGAAGCCACTGCTCCATAACCACCACAAAAAAGTCAGACTACTGTTAGTAAGTGCACATGAGGACAAAGGTCTTACTTTTTGGAAAAATGTCCTCTGGTCTGATGAAACAAAAATGTAACCGTTTGGACATAATGACCAAAGATATGTTTGGAGGAAAAAGGGTGAGGCTTGCAAGCCGATGAACACCATCCCAACCATGAAGCATGGGGGTGGCAGCATCATGTTGTGGGTGTGCTTTGGTGCAGAAAGGACTGGTGTACATCACAAAATAGATGGAATCATGAAGGAAAATTATATGCATATATTGAAGCAACATCTCAAGACATCAGCCAGTACATTAAAGCTCGGTCGTCAATGGGTCTTCCAAATGGACAATGACCCCAAGGATACCTCCAAAGTTGTGGCAAAATGGCTTAAGGACAACAAAGTCAAGTTATTGGAGTGACCATCACAATGCCCTGACCTCAATCCGATAGAAAACTAGTGGGAAGAACTGGGAGGCCTACAAACCTGTCTCAGTTACACCAGTTCTGTCTGGAGGAATGGGCCAAAATTCCAGCAACTTATTGTGAGAAGCTTGTGGAAGGTTACCCAAAATATTTGACCCAAGTTAAACAATTTTAAGGCAATGCTACCAAATACTAACAAAGTGTATGTAAACTTCTGACCCACAGGGAATGTGATGAAATAAATAAAAGCTTAAATAAATAATTCACTCAACTGTTATTCTGACATTTCACATTCATAAAATAGTGTAGTGAACCTAACTGACCAAAAACAGGGTATGTTTTCTATGATTAAATGTCAGGAATTGTGAAAAACTGAGTTTAAATGTATTTGGCTAAGTTGTATGTAAACTTCTGACTTCAACTGTATATGAAGACGTCCATAACTTGGTGGTATAACTTACATCCATTTCACCCTGGTCGATGACATAGAAGTTATCCCCTTCATCACCTAAGAAACAATTGAGAAACAAACAACAACAACAAATTCTTAAAAAATTATCTTGTTTATTTTTGGATTTGTAATCTGCAATAAATTTGATTCTTCAAAAGCTCTCTACCTTGCTGGATGACAATCTCTCCTGCAATGTAGGTGACTGGGAACATTGCATCAAATATGTCGCTGTGGGTTAAAATATGAAATATAATTGAATTAATTAACATTTATGCGTAAACATATAAAACTGAAACAATTAAAAGTCAGTATATTACCTTCTCTCATTGTCGTCCAAATGTGAGAAGAGCACATTTTTTTCAATAGCTTTGGCAAGAGCAGCCATGGTTTTGTAGTCTTTCGGGATAACCTGCACACAGAAAAAACTTGACTTTAGCACACATTTGTTCATTCACAGTAAAACACCCAATCATGTAGGAGCAATGTACAGAGGCTTCAGAAGTCATGACTGATTAATCCAGTGAGTCAAGGACAGGGTTGAGACTGACAGGGAGCTTCTGACCTTCCTGACATAGGAGGTGGCATCCTCCTCGGTGTAGACCTCAGCACTGATGGCCCCTCTCCGTCTGCGACCTTTCACCACAGGATTCATTGGAGGGGACACCTCATCTTCACGAGAGTCTGAGCGAGAGCTGCCTTTCTGCTGGTTCAGGAGCTTGACTTCCTCCTGTGCACAGAGCAGACAAATACAGTATACATTCCCAATCAATAATTTAAGGTGGTACAGATTTTTTATTGGATTTAGATAACTGTGACTTTCATCAATATACAATCAAACATTTATAAAACATCCAAAATAACATGTCATGTCATGGGAGTGGGCAGTCTCTGCAGAGCTCTTTTGGTGCACTTTGTTTGCTGCGTTTGTTTTATTGGTGGAACTTTCTCTGCTGTATCAGGGGTGGTGTAGTTCTTTATTTATACAAATTTTGCTGCTAAATTGGATTAATTAATTTGAAATGATGCTGACTGATGGCTTCAACAGAAGTGTATTCCAGCGATTAAGAATCTCGGAGCTCACGGTATGTCTGTCTTTAAAGGTTTATAAAATATTGTTACAAATATTAAACAAGGAAAAAAATTTAATTTATTGCACTCTATGAAAGACTCTGTTTGAAACTGACTCTTCATTATTTCTGACTCTAAACTGGGATTGGATGATCTGTGTTCAACTCCATTGTAAAATGCTGATAATATTAAATTGACAAGTTTCAATGCTACTAGCAACCATTCGAGAGAAAAATCCGCATGACGCGTTGTCACGAAAGCCTATCGGCATTGAGAATGTCCAGATGTCACTGACGTAGTAGCAGAAGAAATCTGGAAAAATGGATGAGAAAATGGTTGTAGCAGTGTGTGGGCACTCGGATTTGTATGACACAACATCAACGTATCTGGGACTTCCACAAAAGATACAGAGCAGCAATCGTTGTGATATCAGCCATGGTTGATGGTGGAAAGATAAGTTGTCATAGAAGCCTCACGGGTTCGCGCTAGGGTTGCAGCGGTATACCGGTTTCACGGTATAACACGGTTTGAAAATCGACGGTTATAATACCATGTACTACATTTGCTTATCTACGGTATTGAGAAAAAAATGCAACTGGACAGAAAACTCACATGCACATATAGTTTCATATGAAATAATCTAAAGGTAGAATCTATTAGATCTCATTTTATATCAAGAGTGTAGTTAACATTTCAAGATGTGTTTCAGCTAGTATTTATTTTTCATAAATACTATAATTTATTATTATATTACTATTATTTAAGACTAGCACACTGAGCCTTCCAAAAAATACTGTGATAAATCACTGTAACTCTCAGCCTTTGAGTGGCTTATTCCGTTAATGAACAAGTCTTTAAAACAACTGTTGAAAACATAATTAACAACCAAGATGTCCCAGTTCTCTATGGAAAATGTTTTATTTTTTATTTTATGTCAGTATTATTGTAATGTAAATGTACAAAAGAGTGCAAACCTTTTCAAGCCTCTCAAAGAATTCTCTGAGGAAGGCCATGGGTCTGTCTGGCCTTGAGGTGCACAGCTGGACAATGCAGTCCTTCAGCAACTGCTGGATGTTGTGTTTCTGCACATATATCTCACATTCTCTAAGACTCTTCTCCTCCTCACTGTTCGCGCTGCCTGATGCCATGGTGAATGCAAGATCTGACCTTTGATCTGCAGAGGTGCAGAAATAGAAAAAAATGAGTTACAGGACAAAAGGACAGTTCAGTGAGAAGATTAAATATAACCAGCATTTTAGCCTTGGTGTTTGTTGTCTGAGAGACCCTCAAAGCTGTTTTAGTAGCTAAACAAACATTAACATTGTACTTGTCCTAATCGCACGAGAACTGATCATAATCAAAATTTCAACATGCATTTTTACAACTATGTTGAAATATGCATGCCTGATACAACTGAGGGTTAAAGCGATAGTTTACCCAAAAAGTTTAATTCTGTCATCTATTACACACCCTCCTGCCATCCCAGATGTGTATGACTTTCTTTTGCTGAACACAAACTAAGATTTTAGAAAATATCTCAGCTCTGTAGGTCCAATACAAGTGAATGGTGGCCAGAACTTTGAAGCTCCAGAAATCACATAAAGTCAGCATAAAAGTAATCCATAAGACTCCAGTGGTTTAATCCATGTCTTCAGAAGCGATATGTTAGGTGTAGGTGAGAAACAGATCAATACTTATAGTTATTTTTTACTATAAATCTCCACCTTTTACCAGGCCGGACCAGTAGGTGGCGATATGCACGAAGCATGTGAATCACCAAAAAAACAAAAGAAGAATGTGAAAGTGGAAAAAGTAATTTAAAAAAATTACTTAAATATTGATTTGTTTCTCACCCACACCTATCATTTTGCTTCTGGAGAAATAGATTTAACTGGACTCATATGGATTACTTTTATGCCGCCTTAATATGTATTTTTGAGCTTTTTTTGTTTTTTGAGGATCTACAGAGCTTAAATCTTCTTCTAAAAATCTTCATTTTGTTATGCAGAACACAAGAAAGTCACATACATCTGGGATGACATGAGGAAAAGTAAAAGAAGAGAGAATTTTCATTTTTGGGTGAACTATCCCTTTGAGTCAGAGGAATATATTTAGAGAATTTCAAGGAAGTATAAAGGTTAATATCAAAATTACTATTATTATCTTTAGTATCTATATATTTGGGAACCCAAACATAAAGCATGTAGAGTCAATCTTAACAAAATATGAGGATTAGTGGTTGACCTATATGGGTTTTTAATGGTAGATGCTGTTATATCACACAATATAATATAGTAAATAACAAACATAAAATTGCTATAAAAAAAATAAAATAATAATTTATATTTACTCAATTTCACACAAAATTTTTAAATAATATTGTATTTTAAATGGTATATGGCAGTTTCTTCAGATTTCTGTTTAGTCATTAAATTTTTGTAATTTATTTGCACATGAAGAAATTGATAATATATAAGAAAGAAGGAAATAACAGTACACACAGTAGTCCAGCGACCATGGATATCCACATTAGCAATCGCATTTACTAAAAAAATACTGAATCAAATCAATTGTACATACAGTGCACAGTGAATAAGACATTTACCTACAGCACATGTGAAGCGCTTTTGCCTTGGGCTGCATCCGTAAACGTTGGCAGCTGACTTGCTACCTTGCTGACTAATCTGTTTATGTCTTAACTGAGAGCTGTTTTGAATGATTGGAACTCTTTAAGGAAACTGATCTCCGAACAGTTTGAAAAGAACCTTATTTTCATCCTTCCTTCGTATACAACCACTGGAGGCAGCATTATTCCTGGTTTTGGACGCATTCTTTAAGTTGAACTCTCGCATTCGTGCGCATCCCGCTTGAGCCTCAATCTCTTGACAGTTTAAACGGCCTAGATCGCCTGTTAGGATTGTCACAGGTCAGATCGTCATGATTTGTGAATGAGAGGAACTTTTGATCCGGATCCTGAAGTTTTGATTCTAGCTGATATAATATGCACTTCAGAGGAAGATATTAGATGAGCGCTTGACGTGAAGAAAACACTGGATTTCCATGATGTTCATGAATTACATCCGTTTAAATGAGGTGACTGCATATTTGCAAACAGTATGTAATAGAAGTTTTATTGATATTTGCCTTTTATCATTAGAAAATAAAGTTAAAGGCGACTTTAGGAAGGAGAGGCTGTTAGAATACTTGCTTTAGAAATAAATAAATGAGTGCGCCACAGGATGCTGGATCTGCTGAAGTTTTGTGAGGTTTGTTTATTACTTCTGTTTATACGAGATATGCGCATATTTGCAGACGGTATATAACAGTAGTTTTATTGATATTTGCCTTTTTATCATTAGACAAAACAACTAAAAGTAACAGGGAACTGTTGAGGAGAGAGAGTGAGAATGAAACAGACGAGCACTTTAACATTATGATCTCAAACGCGCCTGCCATAGCTCTGATATGCAGACACTGTGTTGCACACCGGTCTATTATTGTTGTAACACGATGGCACAAACCATGACTGGTCATTTACATATCTCAGTTGCTTCACATGCATGCAGGCGATTTTCTGCACCCTAAGGAAAACAAAATAACTGGCCGAACGGGAAAATTTACCGGCCAATTTGATTATTAATAAGTCAGAATATAGTCTGATTTAACAGCCTCTGCATATATTGAAGCAACATCTCAAGACATCAGCCAGGACGTTAAAGCTCGGTCGTCAATGGGTCTTCCAAATGGACAATGACCACAAGCATACTTCCAAAGTTGTGGCAAAATGGCTTGAGGACAACAAAGTCAAATTATTGGAGTGGCCATCACAATGCCCTGACCTCAATATATATTATTGTATTATATTATTATTATTATATGCAATATATTGGTCGACCACTAATGAGAATTAAAAATCCAAATATTTTGGGGAAATATATGACTTCATAACATATATAGGGGTTGTTTGGTGTTTTAAAAATTAACAGCAATGTTAGTTTGAACAGAAACCACAATTACAACCATGTCACATCATGTGCCATCATAATGTTATTTTGGATTACTTAGTTGAGCATTTCAGAAGTTATAATAGATAAAACACACCATTGTTGTGCTTTCCTAAACTGTAATCAGTATGTTTAGTTCTGTTATAAACATCCATCCATCCATCCATCCATGGTCAACCGCTTATCCTGTACAGGGTCACGGGGGTTATAAACATTATTATTATTATTATTAACAACAATATCATTAATGGCTGCACATCCTGAAAGTGAATTAAAAACCCAGTGCAGATTTAATGTTCTGGCCATGCTGGATTCCCATAGAAGACAGGAACAGGATTACAGCATCATTAGTCATGGGATTGATGTCGAATATAATCTGCGGATCTGATCCATTGCATGAACTACATGAGTTTAGTATGATTCATCATTTACAGCTTCATGTTGCAGATTGCTTTCTTATTATTGTGTATAATTAACAAAAATGTCTATAAGCCAAGACCATTTTCCCACTCAAATACTAATTAATTTACGATGGATAAACTACTCCATCACAGTTTTTAATTAATTTTGACCGAGACGAGCAGACCATAAACATACAAAGCATTGCATATGCAATATAACTGTAATGTAGCCTACGTCAAAATATCTAAATATCATACAGAACAGAGATGCTGCTGTCAACATGTGATCTAAGCCACGTCTAGAACCTATAAAATAATCAAATAGGCAAAGTGCGTCGTTTTTAATATGATATTTGAATATAAAGTGACATAAATATCTAATAGAAGGCCGCAGAGTGGTCGCCATCTTCATCTATATCATAAACAAATGACATTTACAGCATAAGCGATAATCACACGTTTAATGTTACATCAAACCGCGCAGCAAATATGACATATGAATTACAGTTATTCCTTACCGAGCCTTTAAGGCGACTCGATGTGTGCGTTACTCCGTTATTCAAAATTCAGGCAGAGCGACTCTTTATTCTGCACAAGGGCTTGGACGTCTGCCCACCGGAAACGGGGAAACACCAATCAAAGTCCGCCATTGACGTCAATGTAACCCCTGGCAACCTTAAAGATCACGTTGCACATTTTAATCTGGGTACCAAACTGAGAATTTCTCTTGAAAACTCACATTACAGTTTACTAAATCTTTATGTATGTTAAAATATATATTTTTTTTTCATGGCATTTATCGATGATGATTTGGACGCTCACACAGCACTACATTCAGTAGTCTGAATGCATTAGCCTACTATAGATTGGATATTTATCTCTATATTGCATTGTGAATTTCATTTTCCTTTTTATTGTGTACTGTAATTTCCTACTTTAATTTAGTTTATATATCTATATATCTAATATATAAGTAAAAACCAAAGCAAATTGGAATGTTATCGGGCCCTAAACAGAACATATAATCTGGCAGAAAATCTGCACACTGTAAGAGATCCGAAACAGAGACGGATCCTCACCAAATACAGACTCAGTGATCACAGTCTGGCAATAGAAAAAGGTTGACACAGACAAACATGGCTTCCAAAGGAAGAACGAGTCTGTGCTCACTGTGACACGGGTGAGGTCGAGACAGAGACACACTTTCTCCTTCACTGTGAGAAATGTACAGAGTTGAGAGAGAAATACCTCCACAAACTCTCAAACCTCAAGCCACAGTTTCCCAGTTCAGCAGAAACAGATCAGATGCTGGTGTTACTGGAGGAGGACCATCATGCATCAGTTGCAGCAAAATTCATTTTTGAGATGCACACCCTCAGAAACCAATTACTGCCTTAATGTACTTCATTCACAGTACTTTTATTCTCTTATGTTTATAATGTCCTGTCAAATGCTTATTTTATATTGTATAGTGTATATTGTTATGATAGTTTTTATTTGATTCATTACCGGGCACCTTATTTTAATTCTATCTTTATTGTTATTTGTTACCATTTTATTATTATTATATGTCTTGTCATTATCTGTTTTGTGTTTTAATGCTTTGGCAGCATTGTATGTAAACACAATCATGCCAATAATGTACTTTAAAATTGAATTGAAATTGAGAGAGAGAGAGAGAGAGAGAGAGAGAGAGAGAGAGAGAGAGAGAGAGAGAGAGAGAGAGAGAGAGAGAGAGAGAGAGAGAGAGCTCTTTATTGTAAAGTGTTTAAACAATGTTTTACATGCTTGTAAACAATGCATGAACCATAAACAATTAATGAACATGCACCTGTGGTACAGTCATTAAGACACTAACAGCTTACAGACGGTAGGCAATTAAGGTCACAGTTATAAAAACTTAGGACACTAAAGATATCTTTCTACTGATTCTGAAAAAACACAAAAAGAAAGATGCCCAGGGTCCCTGCTCATCTGCGTGAACGTGCCTTAGGTATGCTGCATGGAGGCATGAGGACTGCAGATGTGGCCAGGGCAATAAATTGCAATGTCTGTACTGTGAGATGCCTGAGACATAAAGGATAGCTGATCATCCTCGCAGTGGTAGACCTTGTGTAACAACACCTGCAGGTACAGGATGGCAACAACAACAGCAACACCAGGAACGCACAATCCCTCCATCAGTGCTCAGACTGTCCACAATAAACTGAGAGAGGCTGGACTGAGGGCTTGTAAGCCTGCTGTAAGGCAGGTCTGTATCAGATATCACCGGCAACAATGATACCTATGGGCACAAACTCACCTTAGCTGAACCAGAGAGTAAAAAGTGCTCTTCACTGATGAGTCGCAGTTTTGTTTCACCAAGGGTGATGGTCGGACTTGCGTTTATCGTTGAAGGAATGAGCATTAAACCGAGGCCTGTACTCTGGAGCAGGATCGATTTGGAGGTGGAGGGTCTGTCATGGTCTGGGTCGGTGTGTCATAGCATCATCGGACTGAGCTTGTTGTCATTGCAGACAATCTCAACCCTGAGGAAGACATCCTCCTCCCTCATCTGGTACCCTTCCTGTAGGCTCATCCTGACATGACCCTCCAGCACCAGCCACAGTGCTTGTTCTGTGCAGGATTTCCTGCAAGACAGGAATGTCAGTGTTCTGCCATGGCCAGCAAAGAGCCTGAATCTCAATCCCATTGAGCACGTCTCAGACATGTTGGATCGGAGGGTGAGGGGTAGGGCCATTCCCCCCAGAAATGTGCAAGTGCCTTGGTGGAAGAGTGTGGTAACATCTCACAGCAAGAGTTGGCAAATCTGGTGCAGTCCATGAGGAGGAGATGCACTGCAGTACTTAATGCAGCTGGTGGCCACAACAGATACTGACTGTTACTTTTGATTTTTTATATATATATGCAGATTTTTGTCCTTCAAGGACAAAAATGTAAGTGTAAAAAACTGCCATAATATATAGTAATATTATTTTACACTTTCACTGACTTTTTAAAAAAAAATTTTTTATCCAACATCATTCATGATCATGTCTACCAAATATTCATTCAATTTCAGGATTTTAACACTTTAAATGTCAGTTTGTTCACATAATGCCACTGTTGTTTTTACATACACACACACATACAAAACACACTTTGACATCCATACCAACACACCCACGCAATTTTAGCTGCATGATTTATTCAAGTGGCCTGCAGTGCTCTATAATACATAAAATAGGAAAAAAGCATGTATTTGCTCCATAGGTTAAACATGAAAAAATGGCGCCATCTGGTGGAAAATATAAGAAATTTACATTTTGACGCCAGGGCTCTGGAAAGCATAATATCATAAAATTCATGATTTTATGCTTTAATGGTTCTGTGATAAAATATTGCAGTTTCAGTTGGGACATGTATGTCCTGAAGATCCTGAGTGTAACTATTTTGTGTACACCGTGTGTTATAGATTTATTAGAGGAACTGAGGTTGAAAATAACTAAATTCCCCAAAATACACACCTTTGGCAAAATTTATGCCATTGGCATTAATGCAGCCAAAATGATCGAAAAAATTAAAGCCAAAAAGGTTTAAGCTCTAAAATCATATGTTAGATGTAAATTACAGTACTATGCAAAAGTCTTAGGCACATTAGATGTTTCACAATATGTTTATCTTAAGTTGGATCTGTTTTAGTGTGTCATTATAAAAATATTAATAAAAAAGAGTCCAAACATTCATTTTGCAAATAGAATAGAATAGATTTAGAACAAGACATTCTGCAACAGATGATTTAGCTCCAACAGAGCCCAGATCTCTACATCATCATCTACAATTATATCAAGAGACAGAAGCAAATGAGACAGCCTAAAATACAGAGAACTGTGACAAGTTCTCCAAGAAGCTTGGAGCAACCAAAGCAAACAACCTTTATAAACTGAGCAAATGTATCTAGAATTGGTGCTGTTTTAAAGGTATAGGGTGGCCACACCAAATATTGATTTTATGTTTACTGCACTTTGTATAGTTAATTGATAAATAAAAAATATTCATGGTATTATTCTTTTTTTTAAAAACATCCTCACTATACAACATGCTTCACAATTTCATCCAACTTTTTCACTGTAAGGTACAATGGTCTAAAGGCTCCACGGGTTAAAAGGCTCCACTGATTTTATTTTCTCCCAAAACACTAAATAGCGACAAAAACTACCACTTTCCTAAACACCTGTTTGACACTATACACTGCAAAATTTTCCTGATCCATGAGACCTTTGCGTGTAATGTATAAAGTTTGATTTAGATGCAACTTTATATTTAAAAAAAATCTATTTTTTTAAAATGTTGCAAATTTATGTAGCTAATGAAACTCCCTGAAATTAATACATTTATTTTGAGATAAAATACTTATTTGGCATTTTCAGTTTTGTTTAAGGTGATTAAATCAAAACATTTTCAATAACTGTCCTATAAGGATAGTATTTGGGGTAAAAAAAAAAAATCTGTCTGTCTGTTTGTCGTCTATCTGTCTGTCTGTCCGCCGTCCGTCCGCCTATCTATCTATCTATCTATCTATCTATCTATCTATCTATCTATCTATCTATCTATCTATCTATCTATCTATCTATCTATCTATCTATCTATCTATCTATCTATCTATCTATCTATCTTCTGCGGGCTTGTACGTTTAAATTCTTACTCTATAAATGGCCATCAAACCATGCGTAATAGTAGCGACTTTTATTATGAAAAAGGTTGTAAACACCGGAAGTGTCATTAGACTCAGTCTGTGCATTAACAGGGTGCATTATTGAGTACATTCTCGTTCATTATATAGATGTTTCATTCAGTAGCGATCATGGCCTGAAACATTTTATGGGCGATTCGTTTGAATAACTTCATGGGACCAGCTTTGGTACGTTTTATATTTTTTTTTAACCTTTTACTGAATTTGCCGGGTTTATTATCAGCACCATTCATCTGACTTTCACATCTGAATATACAACTGTCTACCTGTCCACTGAAATAACAGTGTATACTGGTCATCCCTCGTTAGTTTGAATAATGGCATTAAGTGATTTGTTACTTTACCCTGCTGGGACAAATACAGTTAAATTCAGCAAAGCCAAATCTTACATGTTTTAGCTGGTCTTTGTTGATTTAAAGGAACAGTTCACCCAAAAATGTAAATGATCTAATGATTTACTCACCCGCATGCCATCCCAGATGTGTATGACTTTCTTTCTTCAGCAGAACACAAATTAAGATTTTTAAACGAATATTTCAGCTCTGTTGGTCCATACAATGCAAGTGATTTTTTTTTTTTTTCTGTTCTCATCCAAAATCTGTTGGATTGCTTCTGAAAATATGGATTAAATCACTGGAGCCGTATGGATGACCTTAATGGTGACTTTATGTGCTTTTTGAAGCTTCAAAGTTCTGTGGTCTATGCTGTAAGACATGACATGGTTAAGCCTTTCCAATTAGAGAGCAGAGCTCCTTAATTTTGAAGGAAAAGTAACTTCCCCTGGGAAACAGCCAATAATTGTCATGTAGCGTGGATGGCAGTCTTTTGATTGATTGATTTATTGATTTATTGCGGATTATACATTTTGCTTAATATAGTTAGACCAATATATTGGCCAAACGTATTAATTGTCTGAGTGAAATTGCAATTTTGAGATTATGCTGTAGCCAGATTACCAGAAGTGCTTCCTCACACAAACTCCTCGAAAGCCTCAAATATTGTCAGTGGATTATAAACAATTTCTGTTTTCAGTTTTATTTTAAGAATTTAGAGTCAATATTTTGTAAGGGTAAACAAAGGGCAGTTTTGCTGTACATCTCATTTGCTGTCATTAAATTGGAATATGTAATTGAGTAATTGACAAATAAGATTGTATGAGGTGATCAAAATAAGAGATCTTTAAAAATCTGGTTTAAAACTTGTTTCAAGTTTCTGTAATCTGTAAAGCTTTGTTTTTCTACAATAAAAAACAAACAAACAGATTTAATGATTTGAAAAATGTCAAGTGAAAGGTATTAAAATACATTTCATTGCACCTTGAATATACGTGAGTGTACACAACAAATTCATTAATAAAAATAAAAATGTATTTTTTACACAATGTTAAAAATATGTTTTCTTTACTTCATTTAATCTATAAATTAATAATAAAGGGGTGTTCGTTGTTTTGATTTATTTGTTTTTTGTCACATGACAATGGCCACCTTCATAAGTTACACCACCTGACATTGATTTGACGTGCAATGTTTTACACATTAATAATATGTTTAAAAAAAAATTTGAGAAACAATAATAAAAGATTATTCCTATTTATGCCAGCATTTTTTTGTTTATGAATTTCAGCTTGTTAACCATCTCCATACAGTTACACCACTTACACATTTTTCATTTAAGCCCTAGAAAAAAATATTGTATTTTATAATGCACTTTTGAATAACTTAATAGATCCGACTTCAGATTAGCATTGCATCATTGGCCTATATACAGTGACATTTAAAAGTATTTTGAAATTAAAAGTCACACTTATAAATGTACTGATGTTATTGCATTAGAAAATGAAATATATTTTAAAGAAATATAGCACATGTTTAAAACTAAATATTTCACAAAAAGAAGTTTATTAGGTTTCATAAATCAGTGTCACTTTCTGGGTGTCCTACTGCCAATAGTTACTGTGATGTACTACACCGTGTGAACTTGTGCATGTGCACAATTTTATATCTTACTCTGTGCTTGTGCATTGTGGGATTTAAATTGAGTGTTTGACTACGTTCACCAAAATTCCTTCAGATCCATTTAATGATTCAGTGACCATTTCTGGTGATGCCAGAAGGTGGTGATAAATGTGTTTCCTGTGTGAAATGAGTTAGTCACTGAATCAAAAGAACATTTGTACGTTTTCATGGATAAAAAAAAGCATGTCTACATATCTATTGACTTCAGTAAAATGAACACAGTGGATTTATCGTTTTTCCCACAGTTTGTCGACTGCACACCAACATAGTTAAAAAACAGGAGCTGATATTAAAAATAGCTTTACATATTTAACACCATTAACATTGTCAAAAACAACCCATCAAACTATTACCTCACAAACATAATCATAACTTAATGAAGACTCAGGCACTGATATAAACTCCACTTACAATGTGTGCTTAGAAGGATTGTCCTTTGTTTTTTCAGCAGTGCATTTCACATAATTCTGCCAATCAAGAACGATATGCTGATAAATAACGCTCATTTGTGTGTTCCTCATTTCTAGATTATTAATTTAGACCAACATCAATGCCGATAAAAGCATAAATGAGCATTGTTGAAAGCAACTTGTAGAAATGAACGGTTAATTAGACTGTCTGACTGACGGCCTATTACGTAAGGGTTGTTTCGGCTCATGAAACTCACCTGCGATGGGCTGATTGAGCGACTATCCAGCCAAAAGTAACAAAATGCAAAGAATACTGTATACATATCCACCATTAGGACTCGGTATGGGTTTAGCTTGGAAAAGTGTGGGGGTACAGATATCATCTTTTTAAAGAGTGACCGCCACATCCCCCACATCCCCTACGCCCTTGGGTGTATGACATCATCCAGTCACATCAGGCAATTTGACTAACTTCTCTCTATCACAAGCTCTCTTTTCACATGCATGAGGTCATGAGTGGAACCCCACGAGATGCTGATAAAAACACGACCCAGTCTTTGTAACCAATACTCACTTTCATCAGGCGATGGCCATATCAGATGCGCACTTATTGTCCTCTTGAGGAAATGCATCCAGTGTTGGGTTACACTGGTCTTGTGCCCTGAAGGTCTTCCTGCTGTAGTTGGTTGTTGTTAAATGGGTGAACTGCCAAGAACTTGATCAAATATTTAAAGTGTTTTGTCATGCCTTAGACGTTAGTTGGTAATACTGCGCAATAGCTGTCCACTCCTTTGTAAAGTATTTTGAGCCCTCCACAATTTTTCTAATCAAACTAATGCTTTTTGCTGTTAGTGAAGGTGTGCATGACCTCTACCGTTTCATTGGTGTTGTAGAAGTCTATTATGGACTTTAAGAACAGATTGTCTCTGGGTACAAACAAACAAAGAACAATTCTTTTGTGATTTTATTTAATTTAGTATTTATTTTTTGGTGCTTTCTGAATCCAGAAGAAAATCTGAGACCATAAGGGTTAGGTAAGGACTTCAGAACAGAAGATACTCTCATTCTCCTGAAAAAACAACTTTATGGAATTCTCATAATTTATTAGCATTATCGATCATCATTTCCATTGTGTCATTTGCAGTAAAAATTCCTTGGTTTTGTTTCATTTTATAGGTTGTGTTTAGGTTGATGTGAAATACTTTTGGGAAGTTGACTTGTCCTGCAATGTGACATGCTGTACTAATTTTAAACAGTATTTTGCTAATTATTTTATAGTTATTATGAATGCAGTTTCATGATTTCATATTAGTTTTTATATTCATAATAGTTTTATTAGGAATGCACCATTTCTTATCGATATCGATATTTTGCCACTTACCTTATTTTGTCATCAGATCACTATTTTGCTCAGGAATTATGCTTTAAAAATGTACAAAGAGGTACAAATTTGTATTTATTTATTTAACAATAAGTGATTTTCATTAAAAATGGATTGGATCTGTTGAACACAGGCCACATTTTTAAAGAGACCCAAACTGAAAGATAAGTTGAAGATAAAAAGATGAAAAAACAACAAAATATCATAGCATGATGACTGATGTGAAAAAAGGTTTATTTTGTTCTTGAAATTTTATGACTTTTGTTTTTGCAGTTCAAAACAACAGAACTCTAGTGCTGTCTACGATATAACATTACAAATTCATATTATGCATATGTTGGGCAATTCCACGGAAATGTCAATCAATCACATCATGAAAAATAAGTTTAAGGAATCTGGCAAGACCATATTGTGATTTTAATCTTAACTCAATCAGTCGTGCAGCCTTAATGGTACCAATTTCCAATGTCTGAGAAGTGTGTCAAAGCATTTTGGATGGTTTCCCATCATCATGTATTGCTAAGTGCAGCTTTCACAACTGTCACGTTTTTGCATTTCTGCATTTTTGGCTGTCATTATTTCTGTATTGTGCATTTGATTTTTATTGTTTGTGTTTATAATTAATTATAAATAAACCACTGGTTTTTCATTGAGCTTATGCTTATAACCGATGCCGATGGTTTTAATTTGGTCAATAATTGGCTGATAAATATTGGCAACCGATACATCCCTAATTTTCATATTATATACTTTTATAAAAAATATTTTTAAATGAACTTGTTAAAGTCACACTGCACCTAAAATATCAATTTTCCATTATACATTATCCATCCATCCATCCATCTTCTTCCGCTTATCCGGGGCCGGGTCGCGGGGGCAGCAGTCTAAGCAGAGATGCCCAGACTTCCCTCTCCCTAGACACTTCCTCCAGCTCTTCTGGGGGGACACCGAAGCGTTCCCAGGCCAGCCGGGAGACATAGTCTCTCCAACGTGTCCTAGGTCTTCCCCGGGGCCTCCTCCCAGTGGGACGTGCCCGGAACACCTCCCGGGGAAGGCGTCCAGGAGGCATTCGAAACAAATGCCCGAGCCACCTCAACTGACCCCTCTCGATGTGGAGGAGCAGCGGCTCTACTCTGAGCTCCTCCCGAGTGACCGAGCTTCTCACCCTATCTCTAAGGGATCGCCCAGCCACCCTGCGGAGAAAGCTCATTTCGGCCGCCTGTATCCGGGATCTTGTCCTTTCGGTCATGACCCAAAGCTCATGACCATAGGTGAGAGTAGGAACGTAGATTGACCGGTAAATAGAGAGCTTTGCCTTGCGGCTCAGCTCCTTCTTCACCACAACAGACCGGTACATCGACCGCATTACTGCAGAAGCTGCACCGATCCGTCTGTCAATCTCCCGTTCCATCCTTCCCTCACTCGTGAACAAAACCCCAAGATACTTAAACTCCTCCACTTGAGGAAGGATCTCCCCACCAACCTGAAGGGAGCAAGCCACCCTTTTCCGACTGTACATTATACATTACATTTATATAAATTATGCCTTTTATAATTAGTGATAGACCGTTATATGTCGACCAAGCCATTAAATCATCTGATATTTGGCCATTTTGAGATGATCTGAATTGGTCGATATCTGTGTTCATTTATCCAATGAACAGAGGCGTTAACTTTACTTTGTGTCAGTTCTAAAATCTACCAATAGGTTTACCAATCGACAGTCAACATTAGTTGATATTTTTTTGTATCAGCCATCGGCCATCCTGCTCTCTAGATATCGGTATCAGCACTGCCCATTGAAAAACCCATGTCGTTCAACCACTGCTTAAAGTCTTTAATGTTGATATAAAAAGCTCATGTTACTACCCTTCTACTTTTGGGATGAATTATAAACTATTTGACTGACTTTATGGGGTAAACTAAGACCATAATGTGACAAGGACTTTGTATCGCTGATTTCTGCCTGACCAGTTGTACTGGTTAGGGTGCTTACTATTATAGACTGTGTGTTGTGCTTGCTTTTGTTTTTAGATTTGGTACATAGAAGAAAAACACTAAAGTTTTTTGTTTTGTGTGTGTTGAAGGTGGGGAGGATGCGTAGCTGGAGGTGGTATCTCTCCAGGTTCATGCATCTTTTCCTGCTCTGGTTCAGGCTCTGCCCCCAACGAGGATGCAGAAAGCAGCAAAGCAAAGTGCGAGACTTGTGGAACTATTGGAAAGTGATAATGAAGTCCCTCTACTTCAACGTCTTGACCAATTCAGACACCGTATTAGACTGCACCTTTGAGCCCATCTACTGGCTGGTGGACAATCTGACCCGATGGTTTGGAGTGGTAGGAGGACCAATATCTGATGTCATTTCATAAGTATCTGATTATCAAGGGCTCAGTGAGACCGCTTTAGGCAAGAATAACTTGTGATAGTCTTGAAAGCATCAGTTAGATTGGAATAAAATTATCAACAATAGAGATTGAAAGAAAGTGGAATTTTCCAAAACGGGTAACTACAGTATAGTGGTGGAAAAGGCAGATGACATTAATCGGCAGATAACAGATCAATCAGATTAATAATTTTTTTAATCAATTCATAAAATGTAAAAGAAAACCTTCTAAGTCTTTCCTTACATCAACGGACACAAACATGGAAGATACAAGAGTTTAAAATGAATAAAATCCCAGATGCAGTTTTTTGTGCAACCAAAATCTCAATAGAAACCATGAAAATGAAGATTTGGTGGATAATGCAGAACTTTGAACTATATAAAAATGATGGAGACTTCACTCCGTTGCAATGCTCTATATTTATGTATTTACCAAATTAAACTTTTTATAGCCTGCATATTCACCAGATGAAGTAATTTATACAGGCACGTTTCTATAGAATTGCATTTTATTTGCGTGTCCTCGCTTCAATTTAAAACAATTATCTAATAGAAAATAAGTGCATTAAAGTGAGGATAAAAATATGGATAAATATTGTCAATGATAAAATATTTAAATACAGCAAATCCCAACAAGGTGTCCGTGGTTGTTTTTATTTCACCTCTAGAGGCGACTGCTATACCAAGCCACTCTAATGGTAAAATCCTCCAGCAGGGGAACATAAAAAATATCGGCATAGATGTAACCGATTGCTTCAACAAGCAACTATAGGCATTGAATAATCGGTTAAACCGATATATCGGTCTACCTCTAATCAACAAATTAGTAATATTTTGGAAGTATACCGATCGGTTTTCCCAATTAATCGGTGCCGATAGTTGCTTTTTGGTTGCGATCAGTTATCGGCAAAAATATAAGTCAATAGTTGTCAGTAGTTTAAAACTAGTGAATGTAGGCAATAAAAAGATTAATTTGGTAAATACTGAAATATAGAGGATTGTAACAGAGCCAAGTCTCCATTTTAAAATAAGTAAAAGTATATTGTTATTGATGAAATTCCCATGTTATGCACTAAATCTTTTTTTTTTCCTGGTTATTATTGGGATTTTGGTAGCACAATAAACAGCTGGGTTTTTATTCATTTTGGACTTTTGTAGCCTCAATGTCAGTGCCCATCATAGCAAGGAAAGAGTTAGAATTTTTTTTACATTCTATAAATTCTACAAATAAATTTTATAAACAACATCGGCCAATTATCAGCCTTTTCCACCACCTCAGTTATCGGTATCGACGAAATCCACTATCGGTCGATCTATAATGTTTTGGACCATTTTCCATTGTTTTTCTGCAAAAATTCATGAATTTATACCTGTATAATTAAAACATAAAAGATATGAATTCAAAGTAGAAACCTACAGTAACTAATTATTTGTTTGAAAGAAATTTTATATGTTAATAAAACAACAGTTAAAGAAACAGTTTAGTTAAATATCCAAAAATGGAAATTCCACATTTTCTCAATCTCATGTAGTTCCAAACCTGTATGACGAATACAAACCGAGATGTTTTAATGATTTTTTTTTAGATACAATAGATACATCACATTGCCAGACCTCTGAAGGCAAACATTTGGTTTCGTGATAACCTAAAATTTTAAGTAATTTTTCGGCAAAAATCTCGACATCTGTTGTCATATGACAGAATTTTCATTTTTGGGTGAACTATTCCTTTAATTTAAATTCTGAATATATTATTTTAAGACAAATACGTCACTAAATAAAATGCGTATTTGTTTTGTGGCAGGGCATGAAAAATGTAAACTACTTATCAGACTGAGCTATGAGAAAATTAACCCATTGTTGAGCCCTGTTCTCTGATTTTCTTTGTAATTGTTGTAAATGTCAGTATTTGATATCCATCCTAGTGACATTATGACTATGATATTTTCATCTACTTACTAGAGTACATTGCTTCCATCATATACACGCTTTGGCACATTTCAGACCTCCGTACATGTTAAAGCATGTTTAAACTTTTACCACCGCAAATATTAACCCATTCCTAATGCTTCTTCATTTTCTCTATGAAGATATTTGTATCAATGGTGATCGCCTTGACCAGCTCCATTGTGATCATCGTCTATCTGTGCGTGCTCCCCATTATCTTCAGCACATACCCCTTTCAATGGATTCTATGGCACCTGTGCTACGGCCACTGGAATCTCCTCATGGTGGTCTTCCATTACTACAAAGCCACCACCACGCATCCGGGATTCCCACCGCAGGTGCTTCAAACTATATCTGATTTTCAAACTCAGAATTTTGATTCAGCTGTTCATTTATTTAAATCAAAAGGCTGATCTCGATGATTACTTTTTATTTATAGTAGTAAACAAACAGCAGAAAAATCTGAAAAACGTCTGCACCAAATACTGAAAAAGCTTGTATATCCGAGTAGCTTTTTGGGGAGTAAGCTCAAAAAAAGTCAATTGAATCCAAATCGAACAGACTTAAAAATATGTCATAGACATGCATTGTGTCTTTATATGATATATTAGCATCCACACATATTGCTCAAGATCTACACATACATATCAGGAGATATAATCAAAAAAGGACACCAATTAGATGATGAAAACAGGTTTCCCAATTACTTTCTTGATTATACCTCCACATTTGTACATTTGTATTTTTGAAATCTGTTCGATTAGAAGAATTTTGGTAAACGGTCTAGCCTGACCTTAAATGGATTTAGGTGCTGCTGTTATTTGGACACTGATGATGAAATGTTTTGTTTCTGAACTGAGCACTTTTTGGTCTCTTAATAAATTCCTGTAAGATTTTTTCTATGGACATTGTGTGCGAGCCTTCTCTCTCTTTATATTTAATTGACTTTTTATTTATGCAAGGGGATTTTGTGAGAATCACCCTGTTAGGACTCATATGGTGTAACACTAAATTATTGCACTATAATGGGAAAACTCTGTAGCAAGCTAAATAATTGAATTGTACGTCTTCTGTTTTAGGAAAAGAGTGATATACCTACTGTTACTATATGTAAAAAATGTATAGTTCCCAAACCAGCTAGAACACACCATTGCAGTATCTGCAACAGGTAAGACTTTATATCTATATCTAAAAAGATGTTGGTAACACACAATGCATATTTACAAACAGCTGTACACTGGTGGCCAAAAGTTTGGAATAATGGACAGATTTTGCTCTTTTGGAAAGAAATTGGTACTTTTATTGACCAAAGTGGCATTCAAGTGATCACAGTGTATAGTCAGGACATTAATAACGTGAAACATTACTATTACAATTTGAAAAAGAAATCCTCCATGTGCAGCAATGACAGCTTTGCAGATCTTTGACATTCCAGCTGTCAGTTTGTCCAGATACTCATGTGACATTTCACCCCACACTTCCTGTAGCACTTGCCATAGATGTGACTGTCTTATCGGCACTTCTCACGCACCTTACAGTCTATCTGATCCCACAAAAGCTCAATGGGGTTAAGATCCATAACACTCTTTTCCAATTATCTGTTGTCCAATGTCTGTGTTTCTTTGCCCAATCTAACCTTTTCTTTTTGTTTTTCTGTTTCAAAAGTGGCTTTTTCTTTGCAATTCTTCCCATAAGGCCTGTACCCCTGAGTCTTCTCTTTACTGTTGAACATGAAACTGGTGTTGAGCGGGTAGAATTCAATGAAGCTGTCAGCGGAGGACATGTGAGGTGTCTATTTCTCAAACTAGAGACTCTGATGCACTTATCCTCTTGTTTAGTTGTACATCTGGCCTTCCACAACTCTTTCTGTTCTTGTTAGAGACAGTTGTCCTTTGTCTTTGAAGACTGTAGTTACACCTTTGTATGAAATCTTCAGTTTTTTGGAAATTTCAAGCATTGTATAGCCTTCATTGCTCAAAACAATGATTGACTGATGAGTTTTTATAGAAATCTGTTTATTTTTTTGCCATTTTTGACCTAATATTGATCTTAAGACATGCCAGTCTATTGCATACTGTGGCAACTCAAAACAAACACAAAGACAATATTAAGATTCATTTAACAAACAAAATAGCTTTCAACTGTGTTTGATATAATGGCAAGTGAGTTTTTTTGTATTAAATTAGCAATTTAGCATGATTCCTCAAGGATAATGTGTTGGAGTGATGACTGCTGGAAATGGAGTCTGTCTAGATTTGATCAAAAATGACTTTTTCAAATAGTGATGGTGCTGTTTTTTACATCAGTAATGTCCTGACTATACTCTGTGATCAGTTGAATGCCACTTTGGTGAATTGGTCTCCAGTGAACATGCAGTTTGTTAATATTACTTTGGACTTACGTAAAAACACTGTAGCAGACACTATAAAATGAAGTGTGACCAATGTTTCTTGCTTATCGTATATGTTTTGCACTTTCTTTTTACAGTGCGTGTAAACCTTAATACTAAAGAATGTACTGAGTAATATTAGATAACTACATGTACTTAATATGGGTTAAGGTTAGGGATATTACCTAGTAATTACTATAATTTTTTATTTTTATAGTATGTAAATGGAGAACAGTACTGTAAAATAAAATGCTGCCCGAGTTATGTAAGAATGTAAATATTCTTTTATTTAAATGCTGTTTTATCATTTTTTTTTACAGGTGTATTTTGAAAATGGACCACCACTGTCGTATCCTTCTGAAACAGTGAATAAATTATTAGATTTTATGTGTAAGATATTTGAAGAAATATCAATGTTTAGCTATTTATTGGTTTAGTTTAGTTGTTTAGTTATTCTCTTTAAATTTAGAAGTTGTTTTCTTTTGTGAGATCATTATTTAGAGTGGGCTCCAAAAGTTTGAGGCCACAGTGAAAATGTGAGCTTTGTATTTAGACCTTGGACGTGAACCATTTTAGGATTTATAAACAACAACAAAGTTTTACACTGTGTGCCTGATTAAAAACAAGTATATTTAGCATTCTGCACTATTTCTAGTTTATTAATCAAATATAACTAATCTGTGATCATGTTAACTCCTTTGTACAAATGGTCAGATTTCCTTGCTTCCATTGAAGCACACAAGATGTTCATTAGAACATTCTCCAATCATGCTGGATAACATGAATCATCAGGATTTGATGCCAGCTCGAGTGCATGCTTACAGGGAGTCAAACCAAAAAACAATATCATTTCTAAGGTTTTTCTTGTAATAAATGAGACAAGAATTTAAAATAGGAGGATTTTAGACATCACAGTAATGTATGTGAAAATGTCCTTTTGTGATTTCCATCTTAATTGACCTCTCGTCCAGCTTGGTTGAATAATTGTGTGGGTCATTTCAACCACCGGTACTTCTTCAGTTTCTGCCTGTACATGACTATGGGCTGCATCTACTGCAGCATCAGTGCCAGAGACATGTTCCTGGATGCTTATAATGTCATTGAGGTGAGCAGATGTTCTTCTAGAACATAAACAGCATTGACTGAACAATGGGTTACTGATGGGGTGGCTTTATACTGCTAACTTACAAGATCCGAATGCCTTCAAATTATAAACTGTACGATATACAAGTGAAAACTCTTCATACTGTGATTGTGTTATATTGTGGGGTATGGCACTGTGGGTTGTTGTTTTATGGTGGGCTTGTGTTTTGTATTGTTTTTGTAGTCAGACAGATATATGGGTGTGCACACAGGGAGAGGCGGTCACAGGGGCATGGCTCATCAACAGCCTGCTGCCCCCTGGATATACCCCAGCAGGTAGAAGCTACCTAGAGGCTGCAGGTGCTCATTGGGCAAAACTCTTAAGTGTAATACTGTTTGGGGGCCTGAGTAGCTCAGCGATTAAAGACACTGACTACCACACCTGGAGTTGGAATCCAGGGCATGCTGAGTGACTCCAGTCAGGATTCCTAAGCAACCAATTGGCCCGGTTGCTTGGGTGGGCAGAGTCACATTGGGTTAACCTTCTTGTGGTCGCTATAATGTGGTTCTCACTCCCAGTGGGGCACGTGGTGAGTTGTGCGTGGTTGCCGCGGAGAATAGTGTGCAGTCTTCACATGCACTATGTTTCCGCGGTAACATGCTCAACAAGCCACGTGATAAGATGTCCAGATTGATGGTCTCAGAAGTGGAGGCAACTGATATTCATCCTCCGCCGCCCGGATTGAGGCGTCACTACACCATCATGAAGATTTAGAGCACATTGAGAATTGAGCATTCCAAATTGGGGAGAAAAATACTATTTAAAAAAAACAGTTTTTCTACCGTCAAGGTTTATCTCGCTGGCATATCGACTTGTCATATGGGAATTGACTCGAATACAGTGGGTCAAACCCGCTAGTTCCATCATGGGATCTGTCTGTGGTTCTGAACGTGCTTTTTCAGCCTCCATTTGAGCCTGTTGAAAGTATGGAATTGAAAATCCTTTGCTACAGGCAGCTTTGTTATTGGCTTTGACGACGCAAAGCGAGTTAGTGAACTCCATGCTTTGTCGGCTCATCACTCTTGTATGCGCTTTGCGGTAGATTTGTCGAGGATGACTCTTAAGACGAATCCAGCCTTTGTGCCTACTCCATGCTCAGCTGTTAGCCGGTGGACTTGCTGGCTTTTCTTACGGCTTAATTTACATTTTTACATTTATGCATTTGGCAGACACTTTTATCCAATGCGACTTATAGCACAGTTACAGGAACAATCCCCGGGAGCAACCTAGAATTAAGTGCCTAGCTCAAGGCCACAATGGTCATGGCTGTGGGGATAGAACTGGCAACCTTCTGCTTACTAGTTCAGTTGCTTTAGCCCACAACGCCATCACCACATTATATTTTGTCCATTATGTGTCCAGTTCATACTCTTCGTTTGTATGGTTGTACAAAGGCATCGAGGAAGAGTAATCAGCTTTATGTTTCACTATAGGGCAGACCCATATCATGACAGCACCTGTCTCATTGGGTATTGGAGGCTATTATGCTTTTTAAGCTATAATAGTCTGGGGTTGCGACCTCGAGAGGTCATTTTACCAGAGGCATGGCTACCTCTAGGGTGTCGTTTAAGGGCATTTCAGTCCAGGACATCTGTGCGGCTGCAAATTGGGTGTTGCCTCACAATTTTGTCTGATTTTACAGTCTGGATGTTACAGAGCCATCATTGGCTCATTCAGTTCTTGGTGTGGGTAGTCAATCTATCAATGTTTATAAAAAAAAAAGAAAAACACAGAATTTCTGATTTGTCATTAGTATATTATATAATGGTTTCAATCTAATATAAGTGAGTCATTTAACATTATTTTTACTTACTATATGTTTTTGTTTATTTAAAAGAGTGATTATCAGACCCTTCCACCCGCCTTCACTCATCAGGAGAGAATGGTGCACAAGAGCCTCATTTATTTGTGGGTGCTGACAAGGTAAGATATTTTATATATATTTTCACATGTAAATCTAAAGCAGATGGGTCATTCAAACTTTTAAAACATCCATCCATCCATCCTGTCACCATAAAAGTATATTGGTGCTTTGTTTGTCAGTGAAGGTATTTGTTGCACTAGTGGCCTGGCAGCAATGGCCCTAATAATTCTCCTAATAAGGGCCATTCAAGTATTTACTAAATTATTTGCTGGCCATACAATTACTTTTAATTTCTGATTGTGGGTTGAAATTAACATATGCATTCTGTTACTCAGGCAAAAACAATTAAACTAAAGTTTTTTTTTTTTTTTTTTACAAATACAATATTTTGCATTACTAATATTTTAAAAATAAATTATAATTATTTAATATTTTTTATACTGTTAATGGAATAAAGAAAATTCTTTTGCTTTTCAAATTATTTCTTGAATGTCTTGTGGGCCTTATATGGCCCTGAGGACAGATGCCCCCCCCCCCCCCCCCCCCCTTTAAATCCTAACAGATTGTTTTTCCATCGTAACAGCTCAGTGGCTGTAGCTCTAGGTGCACTTACATTGTGGCATACAGTGCTGATTACAAGAGGAGAGACCAGCGTGGAGAGACATATCAACCGCAAAGAGAGAAAACGACTCAAACTGAAGGGCAAAGTGAGACATTCCATAAATCATATGCTTGTAAGATTAGCCTATGCATCCACATTTCAATTTTTAAAGATAACTGAAGATGTGAAAATAAAAATCATAATGCATGGCCTTTGTAAGCTTCTATAGACTTCAAAACAATTCTTATTTCTTATATTATATTCCGATTTGTGCCACTAGTGTTGTAGAAATTACACACCTAACCTCAGCATTCACTTAAACGATGCATCAAAAAAGATCTGTTCAGTGTTAAAATATTTTCTACTGTCCCAACTTAATATATAGAAATAATTTTGTAGGCTGATTTGAGCACCTGAAACAGCCCAACTTAGCCACATTAATGTTAGAAAAAACTAGTTTGTAAAGTCATTATTATTTCTTGACGAAACCAACATACTCTTATCTACAAACTTTGTTTAGGGTTTTTTTTAAATCCCTAAACTGAGACCAAAATTTCTAACACTACTAGAGCTTTCAAGCTACAACCACTAAACATTCAGTCTGTTATGGAATAGTTTGCTGTGTCTTTCTCTAACTGATCAGACTTCGCCCCTTTCACTCCCATTAATACGCTTCCGAATGCGGCAGACCGGAAACGCAAGCTCATGTGGAGAAATGCTGCAGATGAAAGTTCAAGTTTGGTGAACTCTGACCTGTGAATCTGGATGAAAAGAAGACACGTAACCAATAGAGGATCCAAACGTCACACACTGACCTCTTGGCTAAATACAAATACGTTTTTATTGTTACAGGGAAGTGAATAAATGGTATATTTTAACATTTTCAATATAATATTATGTTATTTGTGATGATTCACTAAAATCAGAAGCCCTCCCGTGTGACATCCTGTTCAGTTGCGCTTTCAGAAAAACAATTGCCTGTTCAAATCATAATGTGACCACACAGAGGACAGTCAAAAAAAATCCCCTTGACTTACATTGATGGAATGTTCAAATGGGCAAATGGAATGCTCCTTAATTTAAATTCCAACTGTCAAAAATTCAAATGTAAACAAACCCACAAAATGCATTCAATCTCTTAAATTGCCCTCTTTCTTCTCAATCTGACATTTTTTCCTGACTATTTAAACAGTCTGTCTGTGTAGCTAGCTGTTTGTCTTAATTTCTGTATATCCATAAAACTTTATAAAACTAGTTTACATTTTCAAGCAAGGCTTCGTCTTGACAAACTTCAAATCTATTTATTCTGTTTAAATTACACACTTCACCTTTTGTATTACAACTGTTCACAGGTTTTCTGCAATCCCTACCACAGTGGAAAAATTGACAATTGGAAAATGTTTTTTGGTGTGAAGAAGCGGAGGTGAGGTGTTTACAGTTTCATTTCCTTCCAACATTTCATTGAAAATTAAGAAAGGCAATGTTGACTATACAACTACTTCACAGTAAATGTTTTATAAACACTGTCATTTTGAGCCGTATATTATAATAATAATCATAATAAATACATTTCTTGTCAAACAGTCACTGGCTAACGCGAGTACTGCTGCCTTCTAGTCATGCTCCTCATGGGGACGGCCTGACGTGGGACAGTCCTGTTTACAGAAACAACACCATGGTTATATGATGTTACAGACATATCCTTAACATATTCCTTAACCAGCTCTGGAACTGATGGATCATTTCATTTCATTGACTCTTACGGGAGGGGTCAGATCTGCTCTACCCAAACCCTGGTCCTTTTAAAATTAACTATTGGTGCCGTTTAAGCATCTTCAGGGTTTTTAATGGTTGTGTACTGCAATAGTGTGGATATGGTAATATGTGCCGAGTTTAAAGTGATACTTGGTGCCAAAGACTTACTGTGAGCAGATTTTTAGTGAAATCTGTGGAATATTTATATTTTTTACTGAAACGTTTGTACCAATAGTGATCACACTGATTAACAGAAATCTGATTAATTGAAGTTCTTTTGTGTTCTTTGTGTTTGACTGTAAACACTTCCAATTAGTTTATAAGTATATTTCCAAATAATGTTTTCTAGTTAGAACATTTGACAATATTTTACATGTAAAAACTACTGAAGTACTTTGCAAACGCATCCCAGATTTTTAGTGCGGTCTCACTTTTGGACCCAAATTTGTGTTAGCAAAAATATATTTCTTGGGGTCTTTTGGCATTTCAGTCATACAAATGTAACTACCTAAAATCTGTTTGAAATTTATGTTTAAGGTTTCTTATTGGTATCACATACCAACACCTTACATGTTAAGTTAAGCACTCCGATATAAATGTACCAATAAAACACTGCAGTTACTACAGGGAAACTCTAAAAATTACCACAATATGTATATTTTATTTTTAAACATGAATTTACTTTATTTGCAGCAAAGTTTCACCACAATGTATACGTTTACAAAAGGTTTTTATTGACCGAAATTTTAAACATTGTTTTATATTCTTGGCTTTTGTCAGAGTCCTTTAAGTTAGTTAATCTTGTGGCTAATGAAAATACTGACAATGAGACAGTAATATTAATAGCACATTCAATAACTGCGTTCTTTACGCTCTTCATCAAACTAACATTCCTATAATAGTAACACGTGTTTAATCTGAAATCTGAGGTGGTGTACAAAACAGGTCAGCAGAATTAGATGTGCCGTGTAAGAGCACGCTGGCACACAGTCTGAAATGTTAATGCAATTCTTGCCGCTGGCACACAATACATGTATTTTACTCAAGGATACTGATCCAGCATCATTTGTTAAGGACCTGTATAAAAAAAAAAAAAAGAGCAAGTTCACTCTCAGTGCATCATTTGGGTTCATTTTCAAGTTCACAGCAGCCCACAGGTTGCATAGCCATTGCTGTGTGCAAACAGGCCAACTCCAAACATGGTGTTTTTAGAGCAGAGGCCTTAAAGGGGTTAGGGGAGTAAAATCTGTGAGTGGTGATCCATCACTGATCTGCTCATCTTCCACCAGGGCTACCTATCAAGAACCTGAAGACAAGAAAGTTGACATTAGATTGGATATGGAATGTTTGAATATTTAACAAATAATTAGGCTAAATAACGATTACATCTTACTGTACAAAACTATTAAAGAAATAAAGGCTGCAATACAGAGAGGCACAAAACAGCTTATGCGCATCCTGAAGCCAATGTTTTCCTCCGGAGTGCTTCAGGGTGATCCTCACTGCACATTCAAAAGTGCAGAACTGCAAGATAATGGTGAGGATTTAAAAACTGATCGGCTTGAAATATATTGTTGATGTGTTGCTGTGCTGCAACAACCGGGCATATAAAGACTTAATCTAAAGCATTAAAGAGAAAGAAAAAAAAAAAAAAAAAAAAAACAACACATCGGTTCTTATGTGTATTTTCACTATTTTTGTTGAATGTGAAGTGAATGAGATTTGAGGATGGGTCAGTCTTCTGCATCCCCCTTGTAATACCTCTGTTGCAAAAATGAAAAACTTTGGGTTGATGATAACCAAAACTTATTTTAAGTCTTCAGAAGACTTGGAATATGAGGCACAATTCCCATGGACATCTTTTATGGTACTTTGAGGTCCTTTAAGCTTAAAGAGAGTCACTACTTCCATTGTATTGAAAATATATTCTATTGAAAAGAACATCTTTTTATGTTCCACATAAGACAGGAAGACATAAGGTTTGGAAGGAAATGACGGAGTAAATTATGACAGAATTCAAATTTTTGTGTGAACTATTCCCTTAAAAGTGACTGTACGTGAAAAGATGGCCAACTCACCATTCTCCTCGAGCAGCCACAGCTTCCCTCCTAACAAGCCTCTTCTTGTCATCCAGAGGAACATCAAGAGCTTTCAGCACTCTGGCACGGAATGGCAGGATCTGAAAGGGAGACAAAAAAGGCAAAAATAAAAACTAAGTAATCTGACAATTACTGTCATTTACTTTCATTCGCTCTCCTGAATGTTCAAAGAAGATTTAGAGTAAAAAAGGACTTAAATATTGATCTGATTCTCACCCACACCTATCATATCACTTTTGAATACATGGATTTAACAACTGGAGTCTTACGGATTACTTTTAAGCTGCCTCTGTCATATTTTGGAGCTTCAAAGTTCTGGCCATCATTCACTTTTATGGACCTACAAAGCTGAGATATTCTTCTAAAAATCTTAATATGTGTTCTGTAGAAGAAAGTCATACACATCTGGGATGCTGATCATGAGTTTGACTCTTACCATATGTTCAGGCAGACGGGAGAGAGCATTAACGCAGCGCAGAGACGCGATTCTCACTTTCTAAAGAGAGGAACAGAGAATAACCTGTCAAATACTGCAGCTTGAAGTCAAATGGAAGACTTTTTTTCCAGTGAATTGTTAAAAGAGGTACCATAGCGGGGCTGGTAGTGAGGGCCAACAAGCGAGAAAATAGCGCCTCCAGTTGGTTGTTGAGGGCCGGTGGGGGCTCCAGCAACACTGGCTGCAGGCAGGACAGAGTAGACAGCTGCACCCCCTGATCCGGACACGACAATGCTTCTAGCAGGAGTGGCAGCAACTGAACCCAGAACAGCACAACAAACATTAGCACTGCATCTGGTGCTCTCATTTAATGGTTGTTTATTTGAAAGCACTTACTGCAGGAAGCTCTGTGAGCTGGACTTGTCTGGGAAGGTTATTGACAATGTGGGACAGGGCTTTCAAATAGCACGACTTCTTGTCTGTGGGGGAAAAATTTTTTTTAGATGTAGGAATGAAGCAGCTCAGCTGTACTGATGACTAAAGGGATAGTTCACCCAAAAATGACAATTCTCTCATCATTGATCCATCCCATTCTGCAGAACAAAGATTTTTAGATGAATATCTCCACTCTGTAGGTCCACACAATGCAAAGAAAATGGTGATCAGACCCTTGTAGCTCCAAAAAAAAAAAAAAAAAAAAAAAAATCACATAAAGGAAACTAATATGTTATATCACAATTTAAGTCCCTTTTTACTCTAAATCTCCACTTTAACTTTCACTTGTAAATCTTATTTTTTTTTCCTCACCCAAACCTATTAGATTGCTTCTGTATCCTTTGTGATTTTTGGAGCTATAAAGGTCTGATCACAATTTTTTTGTACTGTATGGACCTATTGAGCCGAGATATTCTTCTATATTCTTTGTTTGTGTTCTGCTGAAGAAAGAAAGTCATGCACATCTGAGATGGCATGAGGGTGAGTAAATGAGAGAATTTAATTTTGGGGGTACTATCCCTTTAAGAAAAGAAGTGGTAATCCGGCGGTACCCTGCTTTGCCGAGTTGAAGCCTTGAACAAGTTTGGTTGAACTTTCAGTGAAAAATCTTTGTCGGTACATGATACGCACATCGGCGTGGCAATTATGATTAAGCACGTCTGGCGAATCACTCATGAGAACGCAGAAACCTTCAGCCACCTCACATCCTAATTCTGGGTCACTTAACAGAGCAAAGAGCTGGAAATAAACAGGAGAAGAAAAGAGATCATACATGACAAACAACCCCTGAAACAAACAAACAATATGAGAATAAAAAGAGAGGCTTTTACCTTGTCAGTCAAGACTGTTGATAGTGGATGGTACCGTAAAAGGAGGGCCTTAGCCACCTACACAAAAATGTAATTTGTCAGAGAGCCAAACCACAAATAAATGTTACTCTGTTACTAATGAGTTTAGTAATAGAGTTGAGATCTATTACTTGTATAGTTCAGGTTGAAAAGCATTAAGTGTGAGGTCCAAAACTTATGGTAAAGAATAGTGGATAGAGAGATACATCAGTCAGATTGATAAATCAGACAATATTTGTCCATTTTGAGATTACTGACCAGTGTTAGCTAGGTCAATAATGTGACCCTCAATTTTTTGTCCATATCTATTAAAATATTCAAAAATAGAAATTTACTTGAATACACCTCTCCTATGATGAACATATTTTCAGTTCCGGAGTCCGAAAGTCATTTTGATATTTATTCTTAAAGTCAAAAATGTCATGTGGTGTAACTGTCTAGAGACAGTAAAATGAAAATGAATGAAAGCCTCATTAAAAGCTGAAATTCTTAAAGAAATGTTGGCATGAGTAGTGCAGAATAATCTTTTACTAATATTTCTTAAAAATAAATACGCAGTGAAACAATTGTGCTTTGAAATATGCTTAATTTTTCAAAAACGTCTACCAATTTAAAGGAAATGTTCACCAAAAAATGAAAATTCATACATTCAACTCCAGTGTTGAAATCCATATCTTCTGAAGTTTTTTTTTTTTTTTTTTTTTTTTTTTTTTTACTATAAATTCTCCTCCCTGCCCAGTAGGTGGCGATATTCACAAAGAATATGAATTGCTAAAAACAAAAGACGAAGAATGTGGAAGTTAAAGTGGACATTTATAGTAAAAAGTACTTAAATATTGATCTGTTTCTCACCCACACCTATCACATCACTTCTGAAGACATGGATTGAGATATTCTCCTGAAAATCTTAATTTGTGTTCAGCAGAAGGTAGAAGTCTGGGATGGCATGAGGGTGAGTAAATGATGAGAGAATTACATTTTTGGGTGAACTATCCCTTTAAAGAACTATCACTTTTTATTTATGTTGACAAAAACCATGAAAAAAGGAGACTTTAGACTCCCTTAGAGTGTGTGAAGCTAACTGAAAAATATATCATATTTTGACATTTTGTTCAAGTCACGTAGTGTAATCCTCAGAAACTATCGTGTGTCTCAAAAATTCATGAAATTTGTAAAAATGTCAAGTTTTTGAAGAAAATGTGAAAGGTTGTGTACTCTTATATTCAAGGAGCAATACCTTTAATACCTTTAAAGTAATGAAACCTTTGTTTTTTGGGAAAATGCTATAAAATGTTTTTCAAAAATGTATGAAACTAAATTGGACACAAAGATTACATTTCTACAAACTTGACTTTTTAAATGAGATTTTGTTTTTAAAGATTTCTCATTTTCATCACCTCGGACAAGCTCATTTGTAAATGGCCCAGCTACCACTTGTTACTTCCAAGATCTACCAAGAAACTATATGCATAAGAGAATGCATTTTCTGTTTTTAAATTTGTTTTAAATGGAATAATGAGTAAATAAGGTGTAAACTACATCTTCAATGCAATTTTGTGTACATCTCATTTGCCATAATTGTATTAGAGATATAGAGGCATTAAATCAGCAATTTGCTCTTTGAAAAAGAGCGGCCAACCGCAAGTGTAGGAAAGAAGTCTCTATGAGGTCTATACATAGTTTGGCTCGCTCTTTCAATACATGTCTAACAGATTTTTTTTTTTCACCCATTTTATCATCCAACAGATGAAAAGTCTGAATACTAAAAATGTGGGATGCATTACATGGTGAAGTTAAATCCTGGTGGTCAGAGGTTTGTTGAAATCCCTAACCACAAGTATTAGCAATAGTAATACTAATGCTAACCTTAGCAACACAGCTAATTACAAAAAGAAAATAAAAACAGTTACTCATAAGTCCTCCAATGTATTGACTGTGTATTTTACCCAGAGCAGCAGTGTGAATGCTTGTGTTCGTTGTGAAGATGAAACATTCTCCAATTCAACATTGATCCTCTTCAGCACTCTCTCCAGCACCGCATCTAGAGCTTCACCTGAATGCACACAACACACACAATTTCACTCTCACAAATCACTAAGCCGATCAGGTAAATAAACTCCAGGGCTCAAATAACTCATTCATTATTTCCAGTGACGTAGATTGATAGAAGAGTCTTCCATTAGGCAATGTAGCACAACATTTAGGGCAATGTGATGTGGAAAGAAGATAATCTCATTGTTTGTGTACCTGCAGGCCTCTTGTTGATCAAGCCAGCAAAGCATTTCGCCGCAAAGGTGTAGGAAAACAAGTGTGGACACGTACAGCTCAGTTCCTCCAACTGGACAAGAAGCCTGTCAATCTCAGGAATGTCCACCTGCCACGTAATCCATCAAATGAAGATCTCTCATCATTTGCAATAGCTATGATGTTTAATTAAGTGGGTAGCTAAATCCCTTAAATTAATACTATTATGAGACTCTTTTTTTTAAACTTACACTGCTTGGAAGAGAGCAGACACAGGCCATCAGCAGACAAACCAACTGAGATGGGCCCCTGGACTCTGCTTGGCTCTGTGGGAAAACAAGAGCAGATAATAGGTGGTTGGTAGACAGTTGCTAGGGTGTTCTGGGTGATCGCTAGGGTGTTCTGGGTTGTCGCTATATGACAGATAGATAAGAGCAAGAAGAAAGGATAAAAAGAAAGAGGATAATAGATGAAAGAAAAAGAATAATGGAAGGAGAAAAAGAATAATGGAAGGATAAAAAGAAAATCATGGATATATGGAAGGATAAAAAGAAAGAATAATGGATGGAAGTATAAAGAAAATAATGGATCGATAAAGGATAAAAAGGAAAGAAAGAAAGAATAATGGATGGATAAAAAGGATGGAAGGATAAAAAGAAGAAATAGAATAATAGATAAAGAGATGACAAAAAGAGAGTGATAGATACAGAAGAGTAATAGATAGAAAAGAGAGATAGATAGATCTAGAAAATATAAAAAGACAGAATAATAGATGGAGATGACTGAAAGAAAGAAAAACAAGAAAGAAAGAGAGAGAGAGAGAGAGAGAGACCAAGGGTGGGTGGGGGCATGGTGCGTCATTAAATCTGAAACAATTGTTTTCTATTAAGGTACACACACGGCTGCCACTTGCCATCTGTCGGCGTCACACAGATACAACTCCACCGGCAGATACAATTTCTGCCGTGCCACGGAGCGCAACTCGCATAGACTTCCATTAAATTCGCCTTAAATCATTTAAGGATATGGATTATTTACTCGAGCCATCACTGGATTATATATTGTGTATATGTATCTTTCATATAGTCTACATAATGTCTTCTGTGGGTTTATAGCTTGTATAAAACCAATTCAAAGTGGATATAAACGTAACCATTTCTAATGGCTTGCACTGTTACACAAGCTTCATACACTAACCTGCAAACTCGTCAATGCCTTACACCCATAAAGGACTTTGGTGGGTTTGTTTACATTTTCATTTTGACAGTTGGAGTTTGAAAAGTCTTGGCTCATCTGAATATTCCGTCAGTGTAAGTGAATGGGATTTTTCTGTGCAGAAACCATAGGCCCGACCAGTTAGAAAAGATCATGCCAAGTCAGAACAGTCTGAAGGTCTGTGCAAAGTTTGTTAGATGTAGCTTCAGAGCTGTAAGAGGAGTCTCAGAAGAAGAATGAGCTTAAATAGTAGAACAGTATTTTGGCTTTTCCTAGCCAACATAAAAATAACAGATTTCATAATGACAAAATTTAAAGGGATAGTTCTCCCAAAGAATGTAAGAATTACCTAGAATGTTAGACAGTCACAATTTACTTTAATTGCATTTTTTGTACATAAATGTTTTCACTTTAGATTTTTAGAGTTCAATGGTAAAACTAGGCTTGGGAGTTGAGCTCAAAGTTCCTCATACCTGAAGCAACTGGATTTGTGATGGGAAGGCATTTTCTGGCAGAAAGGAAATATCTCCATCCAGGAAAAGATTAACAGCTTGGACCGCCATGTGGGACGCTAATCTACAACAGAACAGTGCCGTTTCAATCTTGAAATCACAGGGCTTTCTTGATTATTTTTGATATGATGGATGTTTGTGTTTTCATTATGTCAACAAGTCTGTCAACTTATCTACATTTAATGTTTAGATGAGTTTACTGTGAAGGGGCATAAATGGCATGCTTCCCTCTTGACTCACTCTGTTTGTAACGCAGCACAGGCTGTGCTGATAACAGGAACTATAGCGGACAGAACTGCTTCATCTGTTAGTGGACTACTGTGATCTGTGGAATAAAGCAATAGTTAAATACACAGCATAGACAAAATTTACAAAAACACTTACAAACACCAGAAAAAAAGTTAGACAAAGTCATGAGAGTTATTACTTTGCAGAGCTGCCTGCAAGGCCAGGCCTAAGAGGCGTGGAATGATTATGTCATGGAAGAATCGGCCTATCTCCTCAGTGCCACGTGCATGTTCTGCTATCCTCTGCAAACTGATGCATACAGATGTCACTTCCTCAAGAGCAAAACCACAGCTACCTGAAAGATCAATATTAATATAACACATACTGTAAAACTGATAGTGCTGATTGGTCAATGCAGCGTTCCAGCCATGATAAAATACACAATATAGTAACAGCCATGATGCCCAACACTGGATGATGCCTTCACCTTGTTACTGTGTATATCACTGCGCAGCACCCCTAGAGGTCAAACATTTACTGCTGTTTACATGAAAGGGACTGTATCTTAGCAGAAGGATGACACTTATTGAATTTGCCTAATAAAACATTTCATAAACGAAAATGTGCTTCTTCAACATTTTAAACGGATAGTTCACCCAAAAATGAAAATTCCCTCATAATTTGCTCACCCTCATACCATCCCAGATATGTATCAATGTTCTTCTGCAAAACACAAAGATTTATAGAAGAATATTTCTGCTCTGTAGGTCCATTCAATACAAGTGAATGGGGAGCAGAACTCAGAAGGTCCAAAAATGACAAAGGAAACAGAAGTAATCTATACGACTCCACTGGTTAAATCCATATCTTCAGAAGCGACATGATAAGTGTTGTTGAGAAACAGATAAATATTTAAGTCCTACATTACTATAAATCTCCAACTTTGACAAGCCCCAACCAGTATGTGGCTGAATGTGGAAGTGAAAGTGTAGATTTAAAGTTAAAAAAGGACTTAAATATAAATCTGATTCTCACCCACACCTATCATATCACTTCAGAAGACATGGATTAAACTACTGGACTGGTCACCATTCACTTGCATTGTGAGGATCAGAGCTGAAATATTATTTATAAAGTTTTGCCGAAGAAACAAAGTCATACACATCTGGGATTGTATGTGGGTGAATTAATGAGAGAATATGAATTTTTAGATGAACTATCCCTTTAATTAAACAGTGAACATTTTATAAAAGCAATAAGACAATCAAGGTTACAGTTGTAGTAATAAAACATGCCTTCTAATGAATTATTGCATAGATATATCAGTACAACATGGTGCATTGCTTATTTTATCAGCAGAAATTTGCAAAAAGCCGTAAAAAGTAATTACATTTTCATGAAACGGTTACTGTGAATGTATGAAAATTATACCTGTGTTGGATGAAGCCAACAACTGCAACAGCACGGGGGCGCTCTCCTGCACCACACTGAGCTGAGATGACACGGGTGCTAATGCTGTCACACATCGCTGGCGCACAGCGCCGTTAGATGCTAGGTCTGTAAAGAAAAGTGCTCCAATATTAAAGTGTGCACTGATGAAGTGATTAGCTATTAATCTGGTATGAATGTCGTATGTGTGTTATCTATCCTTGGAGGCAATAGGAGAGTCCAACCTGAGAAGATCTCTTCTTTTAATCGAGGAATCATCCTGGAGATGAAGGCTTTTGGATGCAGATGAGCCAGAGAGCCTGAACACTCCACCACAGCTGAACTGAAACAGAGAGGCACACAGATATTTCAGTGTAGGTCAAATCTTTAAATCTGATGTGTGTAATATTTCAATGTTATATTTCCCTCGCGTATATCTCAGGTTTCTCAAAAAAAAAAAAAAAAAAAGGAATACTGTGGCACTATTAATACATTGCTTTGTTTGTTTAAGCACCACATCCAGTCCGTCATAGCAACATTGGTTCGACCAATGGTGTGAGTTTGGGGTGGGACTGTCTGTTTGTACAACCAATGGAACATGGGGAATATTTCTGGAATCGGTTTGAAAACAGTGATTATTCTTACAATTCCGTTTGGTGACACTAGTGGCACAGAAATTGCACACTTCAGCTTTAAGATATCTTTCACATGATTGTTTATGTGTGACTACCTCACTTGAGCATCTTCTTCCTCAAGAATGAGTCTGGTCAAATGATCGACAGCTTTCTCAACATATGTCTGTGCTAACAAGCCTGTGAAGAGCAAAACAAGTGTCATCACAAGCATGAGTACATTATCATATGACCATTCACATTTACATGTCAGAGCCCATTTATTATTCAACAAGGATGAAAATTATTATTCCTAATTATAATATAACAATCCTTTTTCCTGACTGATTGCAATTGCACCACACCACAAAAACATTATTGTGTTTAGTGTAGACAGACAAATGTTTATTTTACTGCATCACATCTGGTTAGGACACAGCGTTAGGGTCTGAGAGAGGGTGAAGTTTGCTTTTGGTGCAATAAAACCTGACCAACATATTCAATGGACTTAAAATGTGACAAAGTCTGGCAACATTATGACCCCCCGATACTTTAGGGTAAAGCATTCAAGAGGGTTCATGCACTAAATAAATCTAGATGCAGTACAACGAATATAACAGAAAGCAGGTGTCTCAACACCTGCTTTTTAAAAGAGATGCAGTGCATCAAATTGGTCCAACTAGCGCATGTTTACATAGAAAAACTACTTTGAAAAACAGAACAGATGGATGCAGATACATGTTTGGTGTGAACGGCCCCTTAGTCTTGTGGATAAACTGTTGACACAGTGTGGATTTTAACGTTTTTCCTAGTACATTGCCTTAAACCATAGACTTGCAATGCAAGTGATTTTTCTGTTTTCGCAAACTGAGATTTTCTGTGGTAATAGACAGCATGCAAATTGTATATAAAGGTTGATTTTCCTTGCAGTGATTTGGTCACAGTGATAGTTTGGGAGTTGAGAGAAATGTTTGAATGTTTAAAATTTACCATAGTGTTACTATGCAGTAGTTATATTGTAGTAACCATGTATTTTGGCAGAAGCCAAAGCTTTAATGCAATTAGCCATGGTGTTACTACAGCAATATGGTTTTCTTCAGTAATATGGTGTTCATTAGTAACCATGTTTAATTTTGTGGCTTCTATTATTTTACTACAAAATACTGTGGTGATACTATGTAGTAAATACCTGGTTTAATTTTGTAAGTGAAGGTTAGGGTTAGGTTTAGGGGTAGTGGTTGGAGTGGGGTGTCTGTGGGACTCTTAATAATCATACTGTTGTGATGCCCCTATACTAGGGGTGTAATGGTTTATAATGGCACGATACTTCACGGTTCAAAAATGCGACGGTGTGCATTGTGGAGATGAGACTATTTATTTTTTATTTTAGTGTCTGTTTATCCAATATACTAAAATAAATGAATATTTGGTAGTTACGATCAGGAATGATGTTGGTTAAAATGATTAACTAATTGAAAGTGGAAAATATTAATATATAATGTTATTATGGCAATTTTTTGAGGATTAATTATGGGAGCTAATATCATCTTTCACTATCTTAACTTAGTCTGAATATAGTCTATGCTTTAATTTAGTGTTCATAATAAGGCCAAAAGAGCAACTGGAGTGTGGAGAATGTGTGCTATGGAAAGTATATGCTAATGGAATATAATACTGTGTTGTGGTTTTGTTATGCATCCACTCACCAGGTTGCTGTCCCAGTGCAGTAAGCACACGTGTGGCTGTAACCTGGAGACCAGCGCTAGACTCCACCAATGCAGAGAACACCACAATACACAAAGTCGGCTGAAACTCAACCAATACACTCTCCTCTTTGTGTGTGTATATGCAAGTGAAAGTGAAAGAGAGAGATATCATCAACACTGCATATCGAATATTTTAAACGTACATTGCAAAACTATCTTTTTTAAATTAGAATTGTAGTTTTGTAAAGAGATTTAGACATAGACAATTTATTTAGACTTGTTGCTACTAATATAATCTTTCAAGAGGTGGGCAGAAACAAAGAAAAATCAGCTCTAATTGTACTAATTCATTACTGGCCTGGAGGAAAAGTGTTCTAAGGTGGAAGAAGTTTGAGCATGTGCTCTTCTCACATACCTCCCTCTGCAGGCTGGCTGAAGGGGGTGGGCTGAACGAAACCCTGCAAAACCTCCAGCAGGGTGCGCCGCTGAGCACACTGTATAACATTGTAAATTTAAAAACAACACAGCACTGTGGTTACTTAAATACACACTATTTTAAAAAAAATAAGCATCAAATCAAAGCTTTGAACCTAATCTATGCACAAGATACAAGTTTTAGGTCGCCCAAAAATTGTATTTCTCTCATCATTTACCTCACGCCATCCCAGATATATTACTTTTTCATCTGCTGAACAAAAACAAAGATTTTTTGAATATTTCAGCTCTGTAGGTCCTCATAATACAAGTGAAAATGTGCCAAACTTCGGGATATAACACCCAGAACTCTGGTTAAATCCATTTATATGATAGGTGTGGGTGAGAAACAGATCAATATTCAAGTAATTTTCCCTTCAATTTCACCATCTGTTTTTGGTGATTCACATTCTTAATGCATATCACCCCCTACTGGGCAGGGAGGACTATTTATGATAAAAAAAAAAATACTTAAAGGGCACCTATTATGCCCCTTTTAACTAGATGTAATTTAAACCTTTGGTGTCCCCAGAATGTGTCTGTGAAGTTTCAGCTCAAAATACCCTACAGATCATTTATTATACCGTATTGAAATTGCCAGTTTTTGGGTGGGAATAAAAATGAGCTGTTTTTGTGTGTGTGTGTGTGTGTGTGTGTCTTTAAATACAAATGAGCTGGTGCTCCCCGCCCCATATCCAGAATAGGGCGGAGTTTTGACATCTCCGCTTTGGATAACTAGACATCATAAGCAATATGACTGACAGCGAAAATAGTGGTGTTCAGCCCGATATGTTTGAACCGGAGTCAGACACTGATGAGGGAGAGACTCAGAAGTAACAACTTTGAGAATGAACCAGGAAGTTTCCGAATGGTTATTTGATACATTTATTTATTTGTTGTAGAGTTTTTTCAACAGTTTTGCAACAATGGATGAGCAACACACACACACACACAAATACTGTTACAATGTTCGTTATGTGCTATAACGAAACAAACATGTCCGTCGGCAGTGTCCGTCAACAGTCGTGGGCAGGGCCTGTACAAAGTGAAATCACTTTGTACAGAATCTGTGAACGGCTTGTTCTGAGACAGTGTTTATGATTAATGGGGACTGGGTGGATTTTTATAATTATAGGGTGGTTGTGTACACACACTGCCAGCACACATTTATGTTCAAACACAATGTAAAAGTGAATTTTGCATAATAGGTCCCCTTTAAATATTGATCTGTTTGTCATCCACACCCATCATCTACAGTGCATCCGGAAAGTATTCACAGCGCTTCACTTTTTCCACATTTTGTTATGTTACATCCTTATTCCAAAATGGATTAAATTCATTATTTTCCTCAAAATTCTACAAACAATACCCCATAATGACAACGTGAAAAAGTTTGTTTGAAATCTTTGCAAATTTATAAAATAAATAAATTAATTAATTAAAAAAAAAAAAAAAAAAAAAAAAAAATCACATGTACATAAGTATTCAAAGCCTTTGCCATGACACTCAAAATTGAGCTCAGGTGCATCCTGTTTCCACTGATCATCCTTGAGATGTTTCTACAACTTGATTGGAGTCCACCTGTGGTAAATTCAGTTGATTGGACATGATTTGGAAAGAAACACACCTGTCTATATAATGTCCCACAGTTAACAGTGCATGTCAGATCACACACCAAGCCATGAAGTCCAAAGAATTGTCTGTAGACCTCAGAGACAGGATTGTATCAAAGCACAGATCTGGGGAAGGGTCCAGAATAATTTCTGCAGCATTGAAGGTCCCAATGAGCACAGTGGCCCCCATCATCCGTAAATGGAAGAAGTTTGGAACCACCAGGACTCTTCCTAGAGCTGACCGCCCGGCCAAACTGAGCGATCGGGGGAGAAGGGCCTTAGTCAGGGAGGTGACCAAGAACCCAATGGTCACTGACAGAGCTCCAGCATTTCTCTGTGGAGAGAGGAGAACCTTCCAGAAGAACAACCATCTCTGCAGCACTCCACCAATCAGGCCTGTATGGTAGAGTGACGGAAACCACTCCTCCGTAAAAGCGAAACAAAACAAAATCAAAAACAAAACAAAACAAAATAAAAAACAAATTTGTAGAAATTTGTATGAAACAAAGATTGAACTCTTTGGTCTGAATGGCAAGCGTCATGTCTGTAGGAAACCACGCACCGCTCATCAACTGGCCAATACCATCCCTACAAGTGAAGCATGGTGGTGGCAGCATCATGCTGTGGGGATTTTTTTCAGCATAAGCAACTGGGAGACTAGTCAGGATTGAGGGAAAGATGAATGTCGCAATGCACAGAATTCATCCTTGATGAAAACCAGACCTCAGACTGGGGCGAAGGTTCATCGTCCAACAGGTCAACGACCCTAAGCACACAGCCAAGATAACAAAGGAGTGGCTACGTGACAACTCTTTGAATGTCCTTGAGTGGCCAGCCAGAGCCCAGACTTGAACCCGATTGAACATCTCTGGAGAGATCTGAAAATGGCTGTGCATCCAACCTGATGGAGCTTGAGAGGTCCTGCAAAGAAGAATGGGAGAAACTGCCCAAAAATAGGTGTGCCAAGCTTGTAGCATCATACACAAAAAGACTTGAGGCTGTAATTGGTGCCAAAGGTGCTTCAACAAAGTATTGAGCAAAGGCTGTGAATACTTATGTACATGTGATTATATAAATTTTTATTTTTAATATATTTGCAAAGATTTCAAACAAACTTCTTTCACGTTGTCATTATGGGGTAATGTTTGTACACTTTTTAGGAAAATAATGAATTGAATCAATTTTGGAATAAGACTGTAACATAACAAAATGTGGAAAAAGTGAAGCGCTGTGAATACTTTCCGGATGCACTGGAGTGTCTGAATACATGTTGTTTATGTTCAGTAATGTTTTTGTCGCGTTTAAGATGATGTCTCGGCAGTAGAAGTGGCGCAACTACGACGATCAGCCTATAATCCCACCCACGTTGAGACGGCACTAATCTGCAGTGGAAAAGCAAACTCCGAAAAGTAAAGCGAGCAGAGCCGAGACAAGTCAAACCATAACTTGCAGTGGAAAAGTGCCACAAATGAGATATTATGCAGAGTGAATAGAGCGCTCTTTTTCATAATGGGTACTGGGGCTCTCAAGGTCCAAAAATGACCAAAAAAAAAAGCACCATAAAAAGTTGTTGACTTCTGCTCTACTTTCCATATATGTAAATCTTTCCTTCCACTGTAGCTCTCATTTACTCTCCCTTTATTTAAATTATGGCAAGTTTACAGATATAGACTTGGAAAAGAGGATGATAGGATTATAAGGATGACTCTTTTATGGTGCCCCAATCCCCATAATAAAAAAATAAAATAAATTTTATGGAGATTAAAGAAAAAAAATAACAGGGTTTGGAGTGACATTTGGGTGAGGAAATGATGACAGAATGAAATTTTTGGGTCACATATACAAGCACTTTTTTTAGCAGCTGCGTTTACCTGTGTTCTGTTGTTATACTGCTCCAGCAGTGCCGGTATGACAGCTGCAGTCACTATCAGACTCGCCCTATATGAAGCCCCGGCGGCAGCCTGCAGGAGTTTGGCACTGGGCCACACTAGTTTGAGGTCTGGCTCGCAAAGATGGTGCTGACAGTCTGGGCGTATAAAACACACACCAAGTGTGACAGATAAAACAAGCCTGGGCAGCACTAATACTGATACTAATACTTATATAGACTGACAGTAATATTCATGGAAAGATGCGCACATTCATAATCAATTTTGTGTGATCAAATATTTGGCTGGAGGCTGTCCATTATGCATATAATTCATGCAATTACTAAGAGAACAACTCAACTTTTTTTAAATAAATCCCTCCACCATTCACCAATTAGGTCACTGGCAAACAATACAGCAGAAGACTTTTTACCTTTGATAACGAGGTCTAGAAACACCTGCAAGGAATCCTCGGAGTCTGAACTGAGCACAGAACGGGAAAGACAGGATGTGATCGCGCTGAGAGCGGAGAGACCAGCTGATTCCACCCTCTCACTGGCTGTCTGGAACACCTACACATAGGATATGGATGTTAAGATTAAACATACTGTACTGTGTAGCACACCATAAAGCCAGAAATAAACTCTACTAAGCACGTAAATGCAGACGCTTCAAGCTACTAAAGCTCAATTTCACGTGTTGAGCTCGGAAATGTGTCAGAGGTATGATTCAAGGTAATTCAGAAGTATGCAACAAAGTTATTAGTTTATTTAGTTTGTATTTTCATTATATTTTTATGAATGTGACGTACACGAATATAAGCAAAGCATCCGTTGGTTCCTGCGACCATCGTTTTACATTGTTGTTCTTACCTCCCTCCGTATTGAGCTCCAAAGGCCTGAAAGGAATTCTGCCAGCTCTTTATGACTATATATCAGACCACAAGCAGCCTAGAACACAAGAGGAATAGTGGAAACTTTTCTTTTTATAAAGTAAACAAATATTGCAACACTATTTAACCAGAGCAATTTTACAAATTATTTTCCTTGCCAAGCATACTCATTAAATAGCAGCACGCTTAATATGTGCATGATTTAGAGCAGCATTTCCCTACTCTGTCATGGCACTGATATTCAGAGTACACATTTTGCATGTCTCCTAAATATGAACTGTTGGGTGGCTCAATGAACAGAGTTGGGAAATACTGATATAAGAGTAATCTAGCAGTTGTACCAGAGTCTGCAGGGAGTCCACTTTGGCACTCTGAACATCTGAGTCCAGTTTCTCGATGATCAATGGTAACAGAAACTGTCCAAAAGAGAGGATACAAAACACAAAATTAGAATACATGTAAGCAATTGCACATGTGACCAATTGCCAGTTTAATGACGCACACAGCCATTCCGCATAATGCCAAAGAGAGCACTACTTAGGTCAATAATCTTTAGAGACTGATTTATGTTTAGGTCACCTATCAAGAGTAAGCGTCATACCTCAGCAAACCGAGGCGTCCCTGTAAGAACAGCCTGTAGAGACAGAACAAGCTCTTCCTGTGTGACCCTATGAGGATCATTGGGTGGCTGACCACAAACAGAAATTGAGGCATATGGTTAGAAGTGCAGTTATTTATATCTTCAAGATACTACGTTTTCTTATCGTTAGAATATTACACATTCTCATCAGAAGTCATCTTCAATCTGTGCTATGGATAACATGTAGCCTAAATGATATGAACACTGGCGGAAGAATCTGGTCAAATGCAAACATCTTAGAAACAAGCACTTACAGGGCTAAAGTCTATGGGGAAATAACAGGACGTCACTTCAAAGAATTCCTCAACGAATTTCCCTGTGAAAAAAGGAGACACTTAAATCATTAATTGAAGAAATTTCTGTTCATGTGTATTTTATCACAAATTACTAAAATGATCAGCATACACAAAAAATACAAATTCAGTAATCATTTAATCACACTCTTGTCGTCCCGTATGTAGGGCTAGATACTGATAGAGATTTCCCGATTTGACTGCAATTCAAAAGCTCTCGATTTGATTCGGCATGATTCGGAATTGATTCATATGGGTATTTTTTCTATTACAATGTCCATTTTGCTTGCTTATGAAAAAAATAATTATCTCAGCTAATGCTCTAAATTATAAAAAGGTACATTCAAGGTATAATTCGAAAATAATAATTTTATCATTCGTTTTTCATCATATATGTCACATTTAGCTTTTGAGAAGTGTTTAAATTCAGTTTATTTCATCAATGAATGCCTTAAGTTTCATAAATTATGCTGAATATATATTTTACACCATTATTTTTTATATTTTTACCATTTACAAGTATTTACATTGATATGTAGAACACGTGGTACTGTCTCTTTAAGACTACCGGTATCAGTCAGTTTTTATTTTTTCAACTTTGAGGGAATAACTTCCCACAATCCACAGACGTGGACATCATGTTTATCAGCCTGCTGACATTTAAAAAAAATGTATGGATTGTTTAAAGCGGCATATCAAAAGAAACTAGAGATGCTACGCTTACACCCAAACAGGTTTCAATGAAAAAAACGCAGAGGTTTCTTACCAGAGGCACTTTTGTTTGCTCTGCACACCTACAGAAGTGCTTCACGGAAATCTACGCCATTCTGTTCTGTCACATGACTCGGTGTGCCAGAAGTTTAACCCTTAAAGTCTAGATTCTTGTGAACAGTATTTAGTCGATTTAAATAAATGAAAATTATGCATTTTGCACAGCAAAGCCAAAATACACCGTCCACGCATGTATAAAATCGGAATATTTACCAGCCAGCGGCTAATCACAAACATTTTAAGTCACATAGCATGAAATTTGGTCACACATGTGAGTGATTAACTTGAATTATAGGGCTTGCCACATAAACGATTGATCTTTGGATTGAAGAACCTACAGTACATAGAGATTGTTCAAATGAAGATTGCGATGCATCAGAAAAGCAGTATTTCTACTCAGTCCTACCCATATGACTTTCTCCCGTGGAACACTGTAAAGGTTCTGGTTGTTTGCTTCCATGCATTAAAAATAAATGGTGACAGGAACTTTTAAGCTTCAAAAAGGATGCAAGTGCACCATAAAATTATAATAAAAGTAGACCATACGACTCACCAAGTCTTCTGAAGCCATACGATATCTTTATGTGAGGAACAGACCAAACGTAAGTCTGTTTCTCTCACTGTAATTGCATGGAAAAAATGACTAATACTTTTTCTAAATTTCTCTGATTGGGTGGGTTCAGAAAGTCACAAGGGTGAGTAAATGATGGCAGAATTATCATTTTTATGTGAACCAATTCTATAACATTCATTGTATGTGTGATTCCAAGTGCACACTAACCGAGATCATAACCTCTGAGAATGATGTTCCTGGCCACTTGGAATGCCAGCAAGAGGTTGCGTGGATCTCGTTCTCCATCTACTGACTGCACAAATCCAAACACAAAGTCTGCACCCAGACCCTTCAGCTCTGTGGAACAGGAGATGTATCATGATATCCGAGCACTGTTCAGATGTCACATCTGATAAAGGTCTGAAAAAGAAAACTGCTCCTCCCTTACCCTCTTCTCTAGACTCCATTAGGTTTATAAGAATGTTGTACACACATGATCGATCAGCCAGCATCAAAGACTGTTGCAAAAAAATTACAAATAAATAAATAGTTGAAGTTGTCATTTAGAAAACATATCTTCTGGATGGATAACACATTCAAACTGAAGTATTCACCTGAACGTGAACATCTTGGAAAATGGACCTCAAAATGGACACAGCTGAACCAGGGGGCAGAACAGAGCATTGTGTCTAAAAAGTGGTGCACAACATTGAAACAAGAAATGAGAAGACTTGAAATGAATTTCACTTGCCATGCTGTTCTACACCGTGGATTCTATTAAACCATTCCATATAAAGGCATGGTTACATTGGCACCACTTTTGCGAACACTTGACCCAAACCTAAGGCAAAAAAAAATCAACTTCCTCTCTCTGTGTACTTTTCTGAGCAATTTGCAACTTTGTATTACAGCACTTCTCTTATTACTGCCTCTTTAGGATGAAATAATTATGTTGTATTCCTAATTTGTAATATGCTTTGGGTTAAAAGTGCCAGCTAAATTATTAAATGTCAAATGTGCATGGTTACATGGCCCCTTGATACAGGGATTACTGAGGTTATGAGGACTGCAGTGAATGACCATAACATACATGAATACATTATCAATTACACACTCATCTAAATCAAGAAGTACTTACCAAAGCCTTGAGCCCCTGAAGTACATGTGGTGTGATCACAAAGTGATCCTTTAGTCTGTTTTCGTAGAAAGCTATTAGGACCTCCACTGCAAACAACACATGCATGTGAGATACTGCAGGCCTATGTCACAATTGTCTTTGTAAACTGACCATCTATTATGATAAGGCGCTTTCCACCATCTGGCCGAATGGTTTTCCTTGTGGAACCGTAACATTCTGTGCCAATCCAGGTGTGTCGACCCCATTTAATTATTATTATTTTTATTTATTTTTTAAGTGCGGCACCACGACATCAGACATTAGAATAGACTGAGCAAGTCACCAATCGTGAGTCGCCATGCCACTAAAGTCATTCCACCAGCACATTTCTCTGTCCGGAGTATGGTTAGCCAAATGTTCGAGAAAATATAAATTGGGACGTGAATGGTTTGTACTGCAACTGGAACCATAACTCACCATGCTCAAAACCACTGGGCTGATGGTGGAAAAGCGGCGAAAGGTTTTGTCAATGCAGCACTGTTGTTGAAATGTGTTACAGTATGTTATGAAGGAAATGTGCATCCTGTATTTAAAAGAATATTAAACTAAATGTCTTAAATGATCATCATGATTTAAATAAACATTATTCAAAGCAACTGAACACAGAAGGCCTTGAGTAATAAATACTCATGATGATAGCACACAGTATGATGTGGCAGAAAAGTTTCACCTTCTCTCTCAGACAGACTGCTGTAGCATTCCTGCAGGACCTGAGACAGGAGCTGTACTCCTCTGCCACGGGTATGAGGCTGAGAACTGCTCAGGCTCAAACTGTATGGAGGAATCGAAGGCGTAGAAGTAGGTTAACAATAACTTTTTAGCCAATACCAATTTATTATTTGGTGGAAAAAGCCATTAACTGATAAATCTGTCAATCGCGTTTAAAAATAGAAATATTGAATGTCTAAAAATGTGTGTGTATATATATATATATATATATATATATATATATATAAATTATTATTATTATTTTTTTTTTACATTCAATATTTCTATTTTTAAACACGTAACTAAGATATATATATATATATATATACACTACCGTTCAAAAGTTTGGGGTCACATTGAAATGTCCTTATTTTTGAAGGAAAAGCACTGTACTTTTCAATGAAGACAACTTTAAACTAGTCTTAACTTTGAAGAAATACACTCTATACATTGCTAATGTGGTAAATGACTATTCTAGCTGCAAATGTCTGGTTTTTGGTGCAATATGTACATAGGTGTATAGAGGCCCATTTCCAGCAACTATCACTCCAGTGTTCTAATGGTACAATGTGTTTGCTCATTGGCTCAGAAGGCTAATTGATGATTAGAAAACCCTTGTGCAATCATGTTCACACATCTGAAAACAGTTTAGGTCGTTACAGAAGCTACAAAACTGACCTTCCTTTGAGCAGATTGAGTTTCTGGAGCATCACATTTGTGGGGTCAATTAAACGCTCAAAATGGCCAGAAAAAGAGAACTTTCATCTGAAACTCGACAGTCTATTCTTGTCCTTAGAAATGAAGGCTATTCCATGCGAGACATTGCTAAGAAATTGAAGATTTCCTACAACGGTGTGTACTACTCCCTTCAGAGGACAGCACAAACAGGCTCTAACCAGAGTAGAAAAAGAAGTGGGAGGCTGCGTTGCACAACTGAGCAAGAAGATAAGTACATTAGAGTCTCTAGTTTGAGAAACAGACGCCTCACAGGTCCCCAACTGGCATCTTCATTAAATAGTACCCGCAAAACACCAGTGTCAACATGTACAGTGAAGAGGCGGCTGCGGGATTCTGGGCTTCAGGGCAGAGTGGCAAAGAAAAAGCCATATCTGAGACTGGCCAATAAAAGAAAAAGATTAAGATGGGCAAAAGAACACAGACATTGGACAGAGGAAGACTGGAAAAAAGTGTTGTGGACAGATGAATCCAAGTTTGAGGTGTTTGGATCACAAAGAAGAACGTTTGTGAGACGCAGAACAAATGAAAAGATGCTGGAAGAATGCCTGACGCCATCTGTTAAGCATGGTGGAGGTAATATAATGGTCTGGGGTTGCTTTGGTGCTGGTAAGGTGGGAGATTTGTACAGGGTAAAAGGGATTCTGAATAAGGAAGGCTATCACTCCATTTTGCAACGCCATGCCATACCCAGTGGACAGCGCTTGATTGGAGCCAATTTCATCCTACAACAGGACAATGACCCTAAACACACCTCCAAATTGTTCAAGAACTATTTAGAGCAGAAGCAGGCAGCTGGTATTCTATCGGTAATGGAGTGGCCAGCGCAGTCACCAGATCTGAACCCCATTGAGCTGTTGTGGGAGCAGCTTGACCATATGGTACGCAAGAAGTGCCCATCCAACCAATCCAACTTGTGGGAGCTGCTTCTGGAAGCGTGGGGTGCAATTTCTCCAGATTACCTCAACAAATTAACAGCTAGAATGCCAAAGGTCTGCAATGCTGTAATTGCTGCAAATGGAGGATTCTTTGACGAAAGCCAAGTTTGATGTAAAAAAAATCTTATTTCAAATACAAATCATTATTTCTAACCTTGTCAATGTCTTGACTCTATTTTCTATTCATTTCACAACGTATGGTGGTGAATAAGTGTGACTTTTCAGGAAAACACAAAATTGTTTGGGTGACCCCAAACTTTTGAACGGTAGTGTGTGTATATATATATATATATATATATATATATATATATATCTCTATCTTAGTCTTTCTTTACCATGACAGGCACAAAAATGAGTCAAATCCGTGCTGTGTGTTTATTGCGCAACCAAAATCACAATACCAGCAAAAATGAAGATTTGGTGCATAAAGTGGGACTTTTAACTATACATAAGCCTGAAATGTAACGCAGGCTCTTATTTTGAAATGTCCGTGCTTCCAGCTAACACAAACACATGGGAAACAAAACATGTACTCTAATCATCTACAATGTATTACAATAGAAACACTGTAAAATAATAAGCATTTGTATACGTTATATATTAGATCATCACTGATCACTGCATCAATTGTCATGTGTCTTTTTTTTTTAAATAAATTTTGTATTAATAATTGTGAAATATTCTATAAACAGTGATGGTGACAGAGACATGGCTCCATAACAATGAATTATATGTACATTTTCACCAAATTAAGCTTTTCATAGCATATATATATATATATATATATATATTATTATTATTTCAGCTCTGTTGGTCCATATAATGCAAGTGAATGGTGACTAAAACTTTGAAGCTCCAAAAAGCACATAAAGTCAGCATAAAAGTAATCCAAAGGACTCCTGTGTATAAATCCATGTCTTAAGAAGCGATATGATAAGTGGCTGTGAGAACAGACCAAAATATAACTTCTTTTTCACTATACATCTTTGCATTGCATTCTCTGATGTCAAGATTTATAACAAAAAAAAAAAAAGGAGTTACATTTTGGTCTGTTCTCACGCACACCTATCATATCGCATCTGAAGACATGGATTTAACCACTGGAGTCATTTGGTTTATTTTTATGTTGCCTTTATGTGCTTTTTGAATCTTTAAAGTTCTGGACACAATTTACTTGCATTGCATGGACCAAAAGAGCAGAGAAATAATTCTAAAAATCATAATTTGTGTCATACAAAGTCATACACATCTGGGATGTCATGAGGGTGAGTAAATGATGAGAGAATTTGCATTTTTGGGTGAACTATCCCTTTAAACAGTATTGAAAAGATTCCATATATGCTAGGCACAGGCAGTCTGCTTTTCCTTTGCAATCCAGTCCATCACATTAAAAAAAAACAGGCACGATTTATATTTGTCTACAAACCTAATGTCAACCATTTAAGCTTAAGAATTTATATGTAAAATAGTTTAAGTTGAAAAACAATTTCAGGGAGCCTGGTTAGCTCAGTGAGAATTGACGCTGTCTTCCAACCCTGGAGTCACTGGTTTGAATCCAAGGAGTGATGAGAGACTCCAGCAAGGTCTCCTAAGCAACCAAACTGGCCCGGTTGCTAGGGAGGGTAAAGTCATATGGGGTAACATCCTCATGGTCACAATTAGTGGTTCTCGCTCTCAATGGGGTGCGTGGCAAGTTGCGTGTGGATTGCGGAGAGTAGCATGATCCTCCATATGCTGCAAGTCTCCGCGGAGTCATGCACAGCGAGCCACGTGATAAGATGCACATTCTGACGGTCTCAGAAGCGGAGGCAACTGAGACTTGTCCTCTACCACCCGGATTGAGGTGAGTAACCGCGCCAGCATGAGGACCTTCTAAGTAGTGGGAATTGGGTATTCCAAATTGGGACCAAAAAATTTCAGTCAAGTGTGTCAAAATTTTTGACTTGTATTGTAGTACTGGAAGTACTCTTAATAAAGTTTGATTAACAGAGAAATAGTCTCAACTACTACAGACTGGAGGGAAGTGACACAACAAACAACAAAGCACTCTCAATGAAGGATATACAAAACTTTACCCCAATGCCTCAACCAACTGAAGTATTGTGAACTGTCCAGTCTTGACACCTTAAAGAGAAAATAACATAGGATAAATGGAAAGAAAATCTTAGTGACCACAAGACAAACACCAAAAGGTAAAGGTCATTTAAGTAACAGTGGAAAACACTGTTCAGAGTCCACTGACAGGTTCATATTGATGGGACACTGTTAGCACTGTAAGGCAAGCATACAAGCCGCGGATACACAAAAAGACTCAATGGCAACTCCTGATTTGAATGTATTACAAAACGGAGTACCGTGCGATTCTAACAAAGGTTTGATCTCTCTGGTCAGACCCTATCAGCAGACACACAGTGTGTGAGTGATACAGGATGTGGTGGTTAGCTCACAGCATTCATGTCACGCTAGAAAGGTAGCATCACACACACATGCAGGGTTCCCGCTGCCTTTCTGGCGCAATGTTTAAGAGTCAAGGCTTAAAGTTTCAAGGAGTAGCTAAGACGAGAATGACAAAAGCATAAGCTACCTGTAGCGGTTTCTGTGGCCTTGCTATCAACCTGTCCCGACACGAATTCTTCCACCAAACCAAGCAGCACACAACTATCCGCAGCCATTCTGAAGTGCAACCACAAGGCTTTCAAACTCATTAGCGCATGCGCACAAAAGCTGCAGCCCAGACAGGAACAAGGATAAATAATTCCTATTTCCAGCAAACTTAGTTGCTGCAAACGATATTTTGGAATACGCCTCATAAAATGTACCTAGGTATTATTGAAAGATGGGTCTTTAAATATATCGAATCGTCTCTATTACAGCCCTAAGAGTTGTAAACAACCAGAGAGGGCGGGCTGCGCGTTTTAACCAATCACAAACGCCCTCTGCCTGTCAATCATTATGAGTGTTCGTGTTTGATAACATCGGGTTGGCTGACATGTCTGAGAAGGGCGGGGTTTTAGAGAGACGCGTGCGGATGAAATTAAAAGGCTGGAATCGCGTACGGCGCATTTAAGTGAATATTTAAACATTATTCATTTTTATTTTGTGATTCATTTTGATGCATAGACTTAAATCACATGAACAACTTTAATTATTCTAAAAATTAAAAAACACTTCTGTCAGAGAAGACTTTGGGCGAATACCAATCGAAAGTGATCGTCCCTATACCCTACTCACTACAAAGGACAAAACTCTTGATGTGGGCTCTCTAAAGAGAGCATGGCATTACAGTGGTGCTCTATTCATGTGCTATCGGAATTATCCTACTTCTCGAAGTGGTAAATACGAGTACGTCAAGTGCTTTGTTGTCGGAAAAACTTTAATTCATAATATATATAGAGAGAGAGAGAGAGAGAGAGAGAGAGAGAGAGAGAGAGAGAGAGAGAGAGAGAGAGAGAGAGAGAGAGAGAGAGAGAGAGAGAGAGAGAGAGAGAGAGAGGAATGAGGGACTTTTATTTTGACACAATAATACATATCACTCAGTTAGCTTGCAGGCGATAATGGATTTCTGGTCAAATACAAGCTATTTTTAAGGTGTAAAAATGTACAACATGCATAGAATGGTTGTTTATATACGTAAATGAGTATAACCAAAACGGCAAGCGCTAGCAATTAAATGCATTTAGAAACATTTACAAAACCTGTCATTCACTACAGAAACTGTACTCTTCTCCGCCATGTTGAAAGTTTAGGACTCCTCCCATATCGTAAACTCAGGTATCAAAATGATCTCCGAGATTCCCAGTCGTAATTACGACTTGATGTGCCGTTCATGTGCAGCTTCAGAATGAGGAAACTCGTATTTACCATAATTCCGATAGCACGTGAAGTCAGCATAAATACTAGCGTTGTTTATGTTTTTTTTCTTTTCTATGGGACTTGAGACGTCCGTATGAAGTTATTTAATGGTGCTCTGGCTACTAGTGCTCAAAGTTAGCTCGTGGGATAAAGCCAAAAATAACTCAACGCAAGTCTCGTGCCAGAGCACTGATCGATCATCGCGAGCGACCCTCAATCCGGATATCTGTTTTGTTTTGGGGGTTCTTTTCGTTTGCAATTTGTTTAGACTTGCTAGTCAGGTTGTTCTGCCGTTTTAGACTTCCTAATGTATAGATGTATGATATATAATGGTTTTGAGCTGTTAAGAGTATTGCATGTGATAAATCAAATGGCAATACAGTAGAAGAGGAGAGCGAACCTGTAAGCCTCCCTGATGCCATCTCAAGGCGAGGTAACCAGCTAACATAGCTCAAAACATAACTGCTGGGTGTTTTGTTGTTCTAAAGGAGCCCAAGGTGGACACATGTCGATATTTGTCACCCTGCCTTATTGTGTAGAGAGGATGCTTTCTCAGCTGTCTTGAGATGTGGCCAGTCTCTGATTGATAGTCATGGGAGGATGCGTGGGGAGAGAGCGCGCGGAGTCACGCAGACACGGCTCGAGCCGCAGCGGCACGAGGACGCAAAGGAAACGTGGAGGTGAGACATCTATACACTCAGGATCTGCAGTAAGACATCTGGCATGCTGTTTTGCATATTTGTCTTCCGCGTGTGGCTTAAGTTTCTTAAAAATGCAAATGATAGGTGTATTGACTCCAGCCTTTGTGAGCAACAAACAAATGCCAACACCAACACTAAAAAGTACCATGGTATTGTAGGAAATACATTTGAGTATTATGTAAATACCTATACATGGATATGGTAATCATGCAGTACCATGAAAAATACACCATGTACCATCTGATGCCATTAATATACCATGGTATTGCCATGGTACTTTTTTTAAGCACATCATTGGACAAATATTAAGCCAGTTGTAAATGTCTAAAAAAATAGATTAAAGGGGGAAAATATTGACAGACGAGTAATTCCAACGTCGACTAGCAGCATCAGTACCATTTAGTTGACTATATGACTAGTCTGGCACTTCCCTAGTTTTCCGAGCCAAGGAGCTTTACAAGGTATGAGCAAATCACCGGCTCCACACATTCACAACCTTTCACATTTGAGTGCAAACAATATATTTATCTCAATAAATCGAAGCCTTTGTGCTTTAATAATCACATAAGGGCATAGCGTGATTTTAATTTGTGTGCTGAATTGTAAAGGAATGATATTTGTATGTCAGGTAGTATCGTTTTTTGGTATTGGAGCAGTTTTACGTGTAAAAGTAAAGTACATGAGCATGGTATCAGACCCCATTTTGATACCAGTATGGTTATAGGGACATCCCTAATAGTGTCATCATCTGATGCCATCATTGTTCCATGGTACTGCCAACTTATTTGTTCTTCGTGTGGCTTTACTTTAAGTATGTGTAAGTTTGAGGTGCGTCAACTTCAACCTAATTTGGGAGCAACAGAAGCACTTTTCCATCTACTATTGTGGTGTCTCCAACAATCAGGGTTGCACAATATCATGTTGTGTCTTCGTGTTGATCAGTCCTGTTTCTGAAGCTCCTTGTATTATTGTAGACAATATTATCAGGTAGAGATGATGACATTGCTTAGGGATCTGGGGCCGGTTGCACCAGTTATATGTAAGTTATAACTTAGTGTAGTTATGGCGTAAATGGGAACTAAGTTACAATTTACGCACTTATAAGTATTTGAGCATTACACCATTAAACTTTGGTAGAAAACCGGCCTCCGACCAGGAATAACGGTTGGAATAAAAAAGCAGACTGATATTTTATGACGTCAATGCTCATGTTTTGGTTGACAGTCATCAATCCTTTTGTCACAGAGTATGATGTTTACATTAACACTCTCACTTTTACGAGAGATGGGGGAAAAAATTACTTTTAAGCGGCTCTTCAACATAAAACCGATCTAATGGTGCGGTTTTCAGGATGCGTCGGCCGGTGTCAAGTTTCAACGCATTCAATCTATCTTACAACCTACTAGTTAAGTGACTAATTTCTGCACTTCATTTACCAAACATTCATGTCAACCATTTCTGAAGATCCTCTGCACGAACGTCTGTCTGAACACCCTGTCCATTCTTTCTCCTCCTTCACTCCCACTAGTACATCATCAGTCAGTGATTTAATTTTACATTCCAACTCCTCATCCTGTCAGTTGGACCCTGCCACAACCTGCCGCCTTAAATTCTGTGAGTCAGTCTTTTTGGTACCTATTTCGCATGAGGTAAATGCATCTCTTGCATCTGCCATTGTTCCTACAGATCTTAACATTGCAGCTGTTAAACAGTCTTTAAAGGTCCCAACTTAGATCCATCTTCCCTATGCAACTATCGTCCTATTTCCTAACCTGCCTAAACTTCTGGAAAAAGTTGTAGCCTCCCAGTTACAATCACATCTTGCTGCTAATAATCTCTAGGAGCCTTTCCAATCTTTGTACCTCTCTACCTCTGAGCCTCTGTGACATCTCTATTTCTATCTTTAAATCTCATCTTAAAACACATCTTTTCTCAGCGCATTATCTGTCTATTACTGATTGATGATTTCTTTCTCCTTTGTAAATGAGATTGTATCTTCTGTTGAAATGTATATTAACGTACTTTGTCCTGTTAAATATATATGGAGTGTAAAATGTCCTTGAGCTTGTGGAAAGGCGCTTTATAAATAAAACATTATTATTACTTTACGGAGAGCTTACAACCTACTAGTTAAGTCTTGCTTTAAGAACATGTGATGCAACCAAATGAAGTACTGACTTAGTTACAAACTATCTAGTAGCTACTAAGCCCTTAGTGTGAACTTTTTGTCCCAATTTACTAAGACCTAACGAACAGCTTGTGGTACCTACCCCTGTTCATATCTTTAGAGAGATTCATAAGGGCAGGATCTTTTTGGCTCTGAAATGTGCTCTTACAAATTACTTCAAATGTTTGACCATTGTCAACCTCCTTATCAACCGTAGTAGCATATATCTATTATTTTTCTATATGGATGTTGGAGCACAGCAGTAGTGCAGTCTGCAGTGTCCTGTCCCTGGGCATTTCCCTGCATGTTTTCTCCACAGACAACTTTAGTGTCTGTCGTTTTGCATTTGGCATACCATTCGAAGGCCCATCTTTTTCTTATCTTTAAAGCAAACTTTTCATTCGCATGGTCCAATCAGTGACATCACCAGCAACGACAACATATTTTTGAGTTCTATCAGTGAACGTTTTGAAGTCACAGATGTCTGACACACATTATCTGAGTGTTGCAGCACACTGCAATGTTATCTGCAATTGCAGTGGCGCTGAACAGGAGATTTTCATTTACAGCAATGGGCTGTGTCACGTGACCATTGCCGTCCATGAAAGAAGACAACTCGCCAGACTGCCTGTGCATTAAAGCTCAATGAACACTTTTACATGCACTAAAGTAACAGTTCACCAAACATGAAAATTTTCTTGTGATTTATTCACCGTCATGCCATCCCATATTTGCATGACTTTCTTCAGCAGAACACAAACAAATATTTTTGGAAGAATATTTCAGCTCTGTAGGTCCATAAAATGAAGTCAATGGATACTCCAAAATTGAAGTTCCAAAAAAACATAGCCATCATAAAAGTAATCCATATGGCTCCAGTTGATCGATTCATGTCTTTTGAAGCAAAATGCTAGGTGTGTGTGTGTGTAAGAAATAGTTTAGTATTTAAAACTTAACGCTGCTTTCTCTAAACAGTGCATGTAAATGGGAACGCCACTTTCTCTCAACACGTCGCATTCTGGTGTCCATATAAACATAGTCAATGAAACACTGATTGATGCTATATTTGAAATCGTATTCTGACATAATCTAGGGGACACCTGGGTTAGTTGTAGCTTTTTACTCCCGTGGATTCAGAAAAATTAAGAAGTAGGTGTTTGAAACCAACATACAAAACCTCTGTTAGAGAAAACGCATATTTGTATAGTTGGGCTTTTAGTCCTTGTGTGAGTCAATGAGTCCTGGTCCCTATACCGTTTTCTTTTCACATGCAAGTCAGTATGTACAGTATATGATACATGTAAACTCTAGCATTGATTAATTGATCAAAAAATACAACAGACAACATTAGCAATGTTTATATATATATATATAATATATATATCATTTTCATATAAAATTTTTGCAAATCATTTTTTTCAAAGTCATTATTTCAGTCTACTAAGAAAATAATCTAGCACAGACAGCACAATAAATCCCAGGTGTAAATGCAACCAAGACGTATTGTGATTGGATCACTGTAGCCACATTCGGAGGTGGTCAGGGATGGATTCTGACCATGTTCAGAGAAGGTGTAAATGAAAATGCGTTTTCGTTTTCCAAATACATCTACGTTAGTAATGAATTATGTGACGAGGTAATGCTACTGCCGTGAGATAAATATCAGTAAATTAGCTTTGGTAACCCAAATTTAGCTTTGGTGGCAACCAGAAAGGTTCAGTGAAGGTAAAACCCTGACTGTTAAAGTGATGGATAGCATTTTAATTATCCGTCTGTGTTTTTTAAAATTCGCTAAAAGACAGAGAATTCTCATTTACCACCGTCCAGGATGTCTATCCGATCACAGAGCAGACCAGTTGACTACAAGGTGTAAAAGCAATCCAGCTAATGAATATCCAGATACTATCTGGAAATAAAAAGCATGTTAATGCAAGGTGTTAATGGGGACTTAGTAAGGATAAGATTTGGACTCAAAGGTCTAATTACACAAATGTGTCGGCTTGGATAAAAATAGTTATTCTTTTTGTGAATTTTACCCTCCAAAGTAAATTCACAATAATATTTTTGTAATTGCTCTTGGATAAACAAGCAAACATAATCAAATCACACATTCAGGCATGATTCAACTATATAATAAAGGCAGATTTGTACTGAAAGGTTTAATTGTGTTATTAGGACAAAGGCATTTTTCATGAGTCAGGGCATGTTGTCACATTTTCATTGGGGCAGTTTGTCACATGTTTAAATTTCATACATCCATAGTTTATTGATAACAATATATCTTGTCCAAAACAATGTTTTAATATTTTTGTATGTTACCTTTTGTATTTTTGTTTAATTATTTTGTGCCTCAAAATTGTTTTACTTTTTACATTTTGCTGAAAAGCTTATAATGCGCTGTTCAGTGCAGGTGGTTTTGTTTTCAGCCTGATCTCACAGTGAAATCGGAAAGAGTAGACCGACTTTTATTTCGTCAAAATCGGTATACGTTGACCGAAATTTCGAAACACTGCCCCCAGTGGCCAAAGCGGTAAGTGTTGTAGGACATATGGGCATGTGTGAGCTCCATTTATGTTCTGGAGAGGTTGCCAAAAGCTAGTAGGTAAGCAAGTTGTTTTCTGCTATCCACGACGTTATACAATGAGGAGAAAAGCATATATTTATAGATTGTTACCTTAACCATAAGTGGGGTAAAAAAGTAATGTTAGAGGGAAAAGTGAAACCTCCGAATCATGCTCGTCATTGATTATTCAAATGTGGTTACTGCTAGGCTTTGAGCACAGTTCTCCCACGCAGCTGTTGCAAGCACTGCCAACCACGCCAGGTGGAAAGGTAAACACTTTGAAACCACTGCAAACATGTCTGATAAGTTTGCTGCATGTCAGCGCATCGGCAAACAGTCGCCAAGCCTAGGGTTCCGAAACTTTCGGAAACATCATGCCGACTTCACGTGTGATCACGTTGTTTGTTTTGGCGGATGGGATGGTGGGGTCGGTGACAGGAGGACATGATTCCATTGTGATAACTTACCACATTAAGTGTGACAACATGTTTTCAAAAAAACTCAATATGTGTTCCATGAAGATCTTTTTTCCAGGACAATATCGGTTGAAAATGTTTAATAGATAATAAACTACCATGAGACATTTTTGCTGGAGTAAAAAGTATAACAAGCCCTTGTCTGTATGTGTGTGTGTATACACTCACCTAAAGGATTATTAGGAACACCTGTTCAATTTCTCATTAATGCAATTATCTAATCAACCAATCACATGGCAGTTGCTTTAATGCATTTAGGGGTGTGGTCCTGGTCAAGACAATCTCCTGAACTCCAAACTGAATGTCAGAATGGGAAAGAAAGGTGATTTAAGCAATTTTGAGCATGGCATGGTTGTTGGTGCCAGACGGACTGGTCTGAGTATTTCACAATCTGCTCAGTTACTGGGATTTTCACGCACAACCATTTCTAGGGTTTACAAAGAATGGTGTGAAAAGGGAAAAACATCCAGTATGCGGCAGTCCTGTGGGGAAAATGCCTTGTTGATGCTAGAGGTCAGAGGAGAATGGGCCGACTGATTCAAGCTGATAGAAGAGCAACTTTGACTGAAATAACCACTCGTTACAACCGAGGTATGCAGCAAAGCATTTGTGAAGCCACAACACGCACAACCTTGAGGCGGATGGGCTACAACAGCAGAAGACCCCACCGGGTACCACTCATCTCCACTACAAATAGGAAAAAGAGGCTACAATTTGCAAGAGCTCACCAAAATTGGACAGTTGAAGACTGGAAAAATGTTGCCTGGTCTGATGAGTCTCGATTTCTGTTGAGACATTCAGATGGTAGAGTCAGAATTTGGCGTAAACAGAATGAGAACATGGATCCATCATGCTTTGTTACCACTGTGCAGGCTGGTGGTGGTGGTGTAATGGTGTGGGGGATGTTTTCTTGGCACACTTTAGGCCCCTTAGTGCCAATTGGGCATCGTTTAAATGCCACGGCCTACCTGAGCATTGTTTCTGACCATGTCCATCCCTTTATGGCCACCATGTACCCATCCTCTGATGGCTACTTCCAGCAGGATAATGCACCATGTCACAAAGCTCGAATCATTTCAAATTGGTTTCTTGAACATGTCAATGAGTTCACTGTACTAAAATGGCCCCCACAGTCACCAGATCTCAACCCAATAGAGCATCTTTGGGATGTGGTGGAACGGGAGCTTCGTGCCCTGGATGTGCATCCCACAAATCTCCCTCAACTGCAAGATGCTATCCTATCAATATGGGCCAACATTTCTAAAGAATGCTTTCAGCACCTTGTTGAATCAATGCCACGTAGAATTAAGGCAGTTCTGAAGGCGAAAGGGGGTCAAACACAGTATTAGTATGGTGTTCCTAATAATCCTTTGTGTTTGTTTGTGTGTGTGTGTGTGTGTGTGTGTGTGTGTGTGTGTGTGTGTGTGTGTATATATTATACACACTAACACACACACACATATAGCAGTCTTAGGGGAGGACAATATCTTGTGTTCCTCCGTAGAATGGTAAAACATTGGGTGAGGAAGAAGAATATGTTCCTGCTTGTGTTGGGTTGTGGGAATGTAACTAGAGAGTTACAGGAGAGGAATGCAATTTTATCCCACACCCTAGAGTTCTTGGCCTCCAGACAAATGGAGAGCCGCAAACATTTGCTTATCATTTGACTAGAGATCATATTAGATGGTGAACTTTGTCTGTGCCACATTCTGCAATACATTTCTACATTATCTCATGTTGTGGCATAAATCATAACCATAAAGTGGACTAAGATCTTTGACTCTGTTAAAATCAACTCTCTGCTGCTGACTCTTTGTTTCTCTTGTGCTCTCATAACACAGATGGTATGTTTAAGTAGTCCCTTATGGAGCTCTTCACATTGCCAGTGGTCTCTTTTATTTGACCAAACCACACACTGGATTGTAGTCATTTGTCTGCGTTTCTATTCCTATCACATCAAAAGGACATTCGGCTTTATGCTACTTTTGAGAGATTAAGTGGAATGCAGGAAGATTTCCTAGAATCCTATGCAATGTGAAAATTTGTTCAATGTTGACAATACTCATCCACCCACTTAAGGCCTTTGCACACCAAACGCGAATCTTTGCCGTGATTAACATTTTGAATCGAAACCATGGATTACTAATGGAGTGAGAATTTTATTTTTAAATGTTGGTAACCGTTAACAACCGAATAATAATTTTTTTTCATGAAACCATCAATCAATACACATTTCTTTTTCTAATTGCATGTTGTGGATGTAGCCTTCCATAACATGCTAAAGACCTTTTTAACATCTATACTGTTTCCAAGTCTCCACTGAATTATTGTTGGATAAGATGCATTAATACAGATTTAATTCTGAAGTGTAATTAAAATTAAATGATCCATACAGTTGAATTTTTTTATTTAGGTCTTATTTTGTGATCTTTTTCGGATTCAAATTGCTTCCTAAAACTAATGAGCCATGAGCAATGAGTGTGCGCTCCCTTCTGTTTTACCCCAATGTTGGTTATTAAATCAGTATAAAGTTGATTCAGGACTTTAATAGCACCAGAAAAACATGGTCTGTGCGTGCACACTCTGTGGGTACGCCAAGGTTTTAAAAATAAAAATTTGGCCCACATAAGGTGACGTTTAGTACAAATGTGCCAACACAGTGTACGTATGCATGCAGGGGAGAGAGAGATTTATTTACTTATTTAATTTAAATGACCAGATGTATGCATGTATATTTGAAATATTTAAAAACAAAAATATTTTGGGTGAGGATTTTGGGCTTGCTTTTCCAGACCAGGTCCCTTTTTTCTCTTGTGAGATCTAGCAACACGCAAATGGTATATCACCCACCATTAGCACAGAGTACTGTAATTTAAAAAATAATGTTATTAACCATTTTTTGATATCGTTCTAACGGGTTACCATCTGGAAAGGAGGCTGCGAAACACAGGAAATGGAACGAAAAACCGTTTCCGCTCAGAATTAACCGAAATGAAAAACATTTAGTTTTCAGTCCCTGCTTTTGAGAAGCTTTTTAACAAATTCAGACCAGATACATAAAAAATTTATGAGGTTTAGGTTTGTTTTCAAGGCCGTGTCTATATGAGAGAAATGCTCATGTTTGTTTGTCTCATTCTCTTTAAGAGGACACCCATTGCAGACAAACAATCATAAACACATAACCTTTGACATTATAAAAATATATTAACATTAATGGTCTGGTTCTGGAAGGAAAAATCCCAGTAATTTTTGCTATAGGCAAAATTGATTTTTATATTTTTATCTATAACCTCGTAGCACACGGCAGGTGTGTCTTTTCTTTAATCAATGGTAAATGCTTCTGTTGAAGGCATCATTCCACGTTGTTTCAACTTAAAATTATATATTTTTTATTCTTGTTCAATAGCATAATTCTTGGTGAATATCTACATAACCCATGATCCAGTAGAGAAATTGAAGTATAAGCTCCACCAATCAGAGAATCGCTCTCAAATTATTTACATATTTGCCTATATCTGTATATTTTGACATAAAATGAAAATATATTGTTTTAAATCAGTAGTTTTATCACGTGATGTGTGACCCCATTTACACCTGATGTTAAAGCTACACTATGTAACTTTTGGCCCTCTAGCAGTTAAAAAATAAAACTGCATGCGTCTTGCGGAAAAACAGAGTTTTGGTAATGACGTAAGTTGTGCTTCGGCTCTGCTCCTCTTGAGTTGTTTTGACTTATTGGAAACATTGATGTTTTCAAATAAATGAAGTTACAAAAGTTAGGCAACTTTAGTTTTTATAACTGCAGGATATTCTGGCCAAATAGACCACGAGAATTACTAATTTATAGATTGTCATTGTTACCAACCAGTGGTCAACATCTTTTAAAGACTCGCATGTTCTTGGCAAGCCTAGAACTAAAGGATTTATGTATGTATGTATGCAATTTTGTGTTTAAAAAATCCTTAAAGAATCATTAATATAAGTTTACCAAAGTGTTTTTGGGTAAAGACATGGTTTGGAAGATGGATGAATCTCATTAATAAAATGTTGTTGTTTGTTTAACAAATAAAAGTTACATAGTGTAGCTTTAAGATGCATCTCGGGTGATCCGATCACATGTGGTCAGGCGAAACACATCACTGTTTAAACCTGGTCACCTAAATCCGTCTCTTGGGACCACTTTTTGGTGTTTGGATTTGGAAGGCAGAGTCAATCTGTATACATCAATCACTATAGTGTATGATTGATGTATACTGTGGTGTTTTGTATACTGTTAATTCATGATATTTAAGCGCAACAAAGTCAGAAAAGCAAATAAAGCATTTAAAAACAGCTCACCGTTTCTCTCAGATGCAGATGAAATCAAGCACAAATGCAACATTTAGCAGAATTATCTGACATAGTTATAAAAACATAAGTAAAAAAAATTGCAATTATAAGAATTGTAACAGAATTAAGACTTTAGCAGTGCAGATTTCTGTCTTTTGCCTTTCAGCTCACCACTTGTACTTCTAACTCAATTATAAGTACTCTTAAAGGGTTAGTTCACCCAAACATTTTAATTATCCCATAAATTACCCACCCTCAAGCCATCCTAGGTGTATATGACTTTCTTCTTTCAGCCAAACACAATCGGAGATATATTTAAAAAATATCCTGGCTCTTCCAAGCTTTATAATGGGAGTGAATGGTGCCTTGGATTTTGATCGATACATATAGATGTATATCGCATCGAAGTGCGTTCATACAAACATCGGAAACAGCGCATGTAAGTGAAAGCTGCCGGGGCAGCACGTATGTTGATGAAAGAACTGTCCGCATAAACTTCACATGCTTTTATCTGATCCTCTGTTTCTAGTGTACCGTGCGACACTCTGTTCTTTTAAGGTTTGGTCCTGTGTTTCTCCACAATTTATTATTTTTTATTTTTTTTTTCATTTTAGTTCAGTGCAGTTTGTGTTCGTTATATGTTGTTTTTAATATGGTTTCACTAAGAGAAGTAATCTTTCGCATGACTGCGTGTACCGTACCGAAGGCCCTGTATCTGTTCGGTTCAGCGCAAATAGATGTACTGTTGCAGCCCGAGTGTCTCTGCCTGAACATGGCTTGAGACATCAGTTCTTCTGTTCAAAGTTTTCTCTTCGCTCTCTCCGTCATGATTATTGAAGTTGTTGTTCTTCTGTTTTTTTGTAAAATGTTCCTACTCTTTCATCCATTAATCTATAATAATTTAAAAGCACTAAAAGTCCATAGTTTATTACACTATTACTTTTACACTCAAATTAATCCTGTTTGTTGTCCAAGAAGAATTGATGGAATATGCAAATGGCAAGTCTTTGTTGGCATATATGATGATGTCATGCGTGTTCAAGGCAAATGAGTTTGATTTGTCTGCCATAACATCATAATGTTATTGGAACAGTAAAATCCGGGCCAAATGGTCAAAAATAATTGGGTGTTTCTTTGATGTTATGAGTCATCAAAGCTACTCAGTCTTGCTAGTTTCAGTGTGTTAGCAACAGCTGTGCCATTATTCTTGGAATACTGCATAGCCTACATGTCTTATACAGCAATGGTAATTCTTACATTATCTCCATATAAAGGTCGTAATGAGCCCCTGAAGAAAGACAAGCCAAAGTGGAAGAGTGACTACCCCATGGCAGAGGGGCAGCTCCGCAGTAAGAGAGATGAATTCTGGGACACCGCTCCAGCATTTGAGGGACGGAAGGAGATTTGGGATGCCCTTAAAGCTGCCGCTGTGGCTTTGGAGTGTAGCGATCATGAGCTAGCTCAGGCTATAGTGGATGGAGCCAGTATCACATTACCACATGGTGAGAGTCATTACACTACCCTGTCAATTTCATGAATGTTTCATGAAGTTTTATTACATTGGTAATTTGTGAGAATAGCATGGTGGTTTATGGGGGTTTTGGCAGCAAAGAAATAGTTTAGCCATGATGTACTCACCTTCATGTTGTTCTAAACTCATTTGACTTTCTTCCTTGGAACAATAATGATGTTCTGGCCTTTGCACACCAAATGCGGCTTGATAATGAGAGAGGAATCGCAGATGAAAAACACTTTTGCATTAAAAGCGATGTGAATGATCGCCGTTAGCACATTCAAATCTCTACATTCGACAAGCAATTTTAACCTGTTACGGTAGGTGGTTACCGTACCTTTCAGCTGGTCTGACGATTTTGTGGATACCACCATGTTTTTGGTATACAAAGGCATTTTAAATGCAAAGACATACTGTATACAGAGTGCAAATGTCACAGCAATAGTATCAATATTTGGTGGAGAAAAACACTTAAGAAGTTATTTCTCACATAAGAGTCAATGCAAAGGCAAACAATGCAACAATATGGGATAAATTAAGTAGACAATCCATATAAGATCAGAATTTTTAAAGGGGATGCAAAGCAGCGATACAGCAATGTAATTTACATGTTAAGAGAAACCATATGAGAAGTTTTCTTCTCCCAAAAATGAAAATTCTCTCATTGTTTACTCACCCTCATGCCATGCCAGATGTGTAAGACTTTCTTTCTTCTGCAAAACATAAACCAAGATTTTTAGAAGTATATCTCCATTCTGTAGGTCCATACAACACAAGTGAATGGTGACCAGCATTTAGGAATTCCAAAAAGGACATAAAGGCAGTATGAAATTATTCCAAAAGACTCCAGTGGTTAAATCCATATCTTTTGAAGTGATGTGATAGGTGTGGGTGAGAAACAGATCAACATTTAAGTCTTATAAACTACACTTTCACATTCAGCCACCTATTGGTTTGGGCTGTTCAAAGGTTGAGATTGATAGTAAAAAAAGGACTTAAATAAAAAAAAAAGTAAATGAGATGATTTTCATTTTTGGGTGAACTATACCTTTAAGGGTGTGAATACACCCTTGAAATACACATGAAATACACATCCTCACTGCTGGTTAAGAATTTCTTCCTCGAGTGTCTTGTGCTTTTGCTTCACCTTTTGCACTACTTTTGGTAACTGCAGTAGCTCCTGACACGTGATCCAAAGCTCATATTAGTTGGTCAGGACATTTCATCTCCCAGCGAAGAAGAAAAAATGTATGCAGTCACTGTACATTTTTTTTTTAAATTAATCCCTTTGTCTACTCATGGTTTGCCATAAAGGTTCGCTCCAGGTATGAATGGCTCATTAGAAATCCATTGTTTCGAATCAAAATGTTGATTGTGGCAAAAATTCATGTTTGGTCTGCAAAGGACTTTTATGCAGATTGTACAGGTTGTTTTCCACACAATAAAAGTGAAAAGGCATTGCGTCTTCACGTACTATATTTGATTGTACATAAATGCAAGTTAGATTTGAGATTTCATTCTGTTCCTCACACAAATCAAGGGATGGGAATTGTTAGGAATTAAAAGATTTCTGATCCGATTCTGGTTACTTAATGGTTCCATTAACAATTCTTTTAGTGCTTTTGAGGAAGAAATATTTCGAAATGGGAAATGCAATTTTTATTGGATTTACTGCCCTCAGCAGAGATTATTTCATGTTTTAAACGACTTTATTCAAGGGATTTTTTCAATTTTTTTTAAATGTTATCCAACACATATCACACATGTGAAAACCTTACTGCCCCCTTAAACTTAATAGCTGGCTGTGACACGTTGAACAGATACAACTACAACCAAACGCTTCTGATAACTGGAAATCAGTCTTTCACAATGCTGTGGTGGAATTTTATCCCATTCTTCTTTGCAGAACTGCTTTAGTTCAGCCACATTGGAGGGTTTTTGAGCATGAACTGCCCATTAAAGTTCCTGTTACAAGCATCTCAGTCATATTCAAGTCAGTACTTTAACTAGGCCACCAAAACATTAATTTGTCTTCTTTTGAGCCATTCAGATGTAAGGCCTTAAAATACATTCACCGGTACATCTCCAATTGACTCCAATTAGCCTATCAGAAGCTAATTGACTACAGGCTTGACATATTTTTCTGGAATTTTCCAAGCTGCTTAAAGGCATAGGTAACCTATTGTATATAAACTTCTGACCCACTGGAATTGTTATTACAGTCAATTAAAAGTGAAACAGTCAGCCTGTAAACAATTGTTGGAAAAATTATTTGTGTCATGCACAAAGTAGATGTTCTAAACAACTTGCCAAAACTATAGTTTGCTAATCTGAAATCTGTGGAATGGATCAAATGTTTTATTTAATGACTTCAAACTAAGTGTATGGAAACTTCTGACTTCAATTGTATATGGAAAAATAGCTGGTTGCACATTTGTGTTTTAATGAAGACATTAAGAAAATTATCAATTTGGGGAACTGTTTCATTATATAACATTTTAGGTTTGGTTTTGGCTCTATACCTTTTCATTGTTCAACACCTAATGGCTTGTTTAGAATTTAAATAAATTACTTAACTAGCCTAGAGGGGAAGTTGGATTGGACCACAATGGATAACCACACAATTGTTAAATAAGTTCCCTCTAAATGTTGTGTTTATAATATGAAATGTTTGATGGTTTGTTTGTACTTTCAACCAACCTAGGCTCTCTGACTGAGTGTTATGATGAACTTGGCAACCGTTACCAGCTGCCGGTGTATTGCCTTGCCCCACCTGTCAATCTGATTACAGAGAGAAGTGAGGAAGACCTGTCAGATATCCCCGAGCCTCAGACAGCACAGAAGAAAGAGTTCCAGTTAAAGGTGCGACTCTCAACCGGCAAAGACCTGCACCTGAACGCCAGCATGACTGACACCATTGGCCTGCTGAAAAAGCAACTGCAGGCTCACGAGGACATTGATGTGCCCCACCAGCGTTGGTTCTTCTCTGGGAAGCTCCTCACAGACAAAACCCGCCTACAGGACACCAAGATCCAAAAAGACTTTGTTATCCAGGTCATCGTGAACCAACCATCAACACCAAACCACTAAGGCATAGCTGTCGAATTACGAAGAGATAAATTACCAAACTATTGCAGTTACATATATCAAACACAAAGCATTTTGCACAGATATTATTAGAGAACCTCAAGAGGAAAAGGAGAGACGCAATACACTGCTTCTCAGTGTCTTTCTCTACCACGAAAGAGCTAAATTAATTATTGAATTAAAAAATGAGTTCCTGGTGGCGTTTCGGAGAAAAAACTGAGTGCATTGAGTCCTTCAAGATAAGCATCATATGTTAACAAATAAACCAACCTAAAGGATTGCATCTGTGCTAACTTGAGCAAAAGTGCCAAAGTGAATAGCTGGAATATAAACTTTAAAGCACACTGATTTCAGTTCCTTGACTATGCATATTCTGCACAGCCTAATTCTCTAAAGAGTTCGGGTTAGTGGACCTACCTGTTTATGGTTCTCAGAAAGTGATCTAAATTTTTTTGTTCAGTTATTTTGATTTAATTCTTAATAGTAAGATAATGTAACCTGAGCTTCATTTTGCACACTTCAAAAAATATATTCGTATAGTAGTGCCTTGAAAGAGTGAGAGTAGGTGATTCTAAATGCTGTTTTTATTTAGCTTTTAATGCATATTTATCCTGGAGATGGTTTGAATCGTAATTTTTTTTTATTGTGCTTTGTGTTTTATAGCTGATGTCCTTGAGCACAATCCTGTACTTGCTATGCAATCTTAAAACAGTTAGGGGAAAAAACGTAGAGATTTCATTCATTTGTCAACAGAAATATGTAGTCAATCTAAATTCACCTGCATGTTTTATATAGACACATTAAATGAATAGTGATGCTACATATATTGTAATTAAAGAGCATCTCCTAAATCAACTGAATCTCAGTCCCCATCCCTTTAGATGACTGATTGTCTTAGATGAAACGTATTGCTGCCTCTTAAAGAATGATTGGAGATGCTCTATCAGTTTTTAAGTCTGTCTGACTTCCTCCATGTTAAGTATCTGTTCTTCTTTTGTAGTAGTGTTTTGCTGTAAGTGCTCAGGCTGCAATCAAAACTGAATATTGTGAATATTTTTTTCTGTTTTATATTTGGTACTTTCTTTATTCAGCTTATTGTTAACAACCTAGAATAACACTTTTTTTCCCTTTCTTAAGCCATCATCATAAGTGGCATTACATTCTGCAAAAAAAGCTGTGGGGTATATAATTTATCAATTTAAGTATGCGTTCATAAAATTTCATAAGCATCTGTTTAAAGAAGTAAACCCTGAATCGTATTGGCAACATGTTCACACACCTCTAAACATTCAATCCTTAATGTGCATTCTTGTTAATCCAGAGGAAAACATGTTTTTTTCCTTTACTAGTTTGTGAAGGTTTTCTGTTCCTGATTAGATTGTGGTGTCGTTCTCCACACACCCTACATCAGTTAGAAATCGCTCATTACCTCAACAGCAACTGTTCCTTATTAAATAACCCGAGCACCGTTTGTTCATCAAACCTGTCTCTTTTTTCTCTCGTCTAACTCTCTGCAACATGACATTCATTGCTGTATTTATAAAATGATAAACATTCATTTGGATTTACCTTTTGATGGATGGGTGGAAAAACTTGCATCATACACTGCCTGGCCAAAAAAAAAGTTGCATACTCATATTTCGTTAGACTGCCTTTAGCTTTGATTATGGCGTACATATGTCGTGGAATTGTTTCGACAAACTTATGCAACGTTACAACATTTATTTTCATCCAGAGTTGCATTCATTTTTGGCGAGATCTTGTATTGACGATGGGAGATTCGAACCAATACCTAAAGTCTTCTCCAGCACATCCCAAAGACTTTCAATCGGGGTTAAGGTCAGGACTTAGTTTCTTAGTGGCCAATTCATGTGTGAAAATTATTTCTCAAGCTCCCTCAACCACTCTTTCACTATTTGAGCCCGATGAATATTGCCATTGTCATCTTGGAATATGCCCATGAAGAAAAAAATCCATTGATGGGATAACCTGGTCATCTGTTTCATTCAGGTAGTCAGCTGACTTCATTTTATTGCTGCATAATGTTGCTGATCCTAGACCTGACCAACTGAAGCAAACATAGATCATAACACTGCCTCCAGAGGCTTGTCCATTGGGCTCTATGCGTGACGGGTGCATCGCTTCATGTGCTTCCCTTCTTACCCCGATACGCCCATCGCTTTGGAATAAGGTAAATCTGGACTCATCCGACCACATGACCTTTTTCCATTGCTCCACAGTCCAATCTTTATGCTTCCTAGCAAATAGTATTTTTTTTTCTTATTAGTCAAGTGGCTTTCTTGTGGCCATACTGCCGTTTAGTCCCAATCAATTTAGTCCCAAATAATGCCATGGACAGTTCTTAACCCAATTCCAGTGATTTCAGCAATATCCTTAGATGTTTTCTTTGCCTGTTGCAGGCCAATAATTTGCTTCTTCTGAAACACAGTAACATCTTTTCCACGACCACAGGATACATCTTCCGACATGGTTGTTTAAGAAATGAGAAGCTACACACCGCATCAGTTAGTGTTAAAAGAATTGTTGCCATGCAGCTGATACATATTAATCACAGCAATAATGGTCCAATCATAGGCTTTTAAGTATCTGCTTATTTAAATCCAAATGGCGACTTTTTTTTTGGCCTGGCAGTGTATTACATTAAAGGAATATTCATGGTTTAAAAAAGGACTTTGCTTTATCAACAGCATCTGTAGTGTCAGTTATCACAGAAAATAATTTTGACTCATGTGTTGCCATTCATGCACTTAAAAAACTGAAAGAATCCCAGTGTAAGTGATTTTGTTTTTGGTTTGTTTTTTGTCGTTACTATAGTTTTTGTACTGATGGATGAGTCAAAATCATTATGTTATTACAGTACACCAAAGATGCTGATGATAGAACTTTACTACAGTAAAAAAAAAAGGCAGTAGGTACAATTGTTTGTCAGACACGTAGTTGAACTCCACCCTTAACACACAAACCTCAATAACGGTGAAATTCAACAAACCAAAAAGTTAAAAAATGAGCTTCTAATATCACCACACATCAATTGGTTAACAACAATAACATCAAGTCAGCAAGCAGCAAAATATAGGCCTTTAACCCCATAATTTACGTTGCTGGGAAGCATGCTGGGAACTTGCAAATCAGCATTGTTCAATATAAAATAGTTTTAGACAACTCTAGCTAATTGAGACAACATTTGGGGGATATGCAAAGTAATTCACATTTTGTAGTATCTGTGACAAAAAAAAAAAAAAAACAAGCTGGAAAAAATGCTATTTAATTTTTTTACATTGTACAAATGCTTTGCATTGCTGATAAAAGAGCCGAGATGGCGAACTATACGTTTTTTTATTCTTTCATTGCCTTTTTGTGCAACAAGCCCACTGTCATAGAAAACCGATAACTGTTTTAGTGGTATGTTGTTTATATAGTTCAGAGTTTGAATGACACTTTGTGAAGTCTATTCATTCTTATTACTTGTCTGGAGATAATTGAAAGGGTTAAAATGCACTCAAAAAAATTGCCTGTATGTGTTCTGATCTCATTCATGATGGCTTTAAATTTTAAGCACACCGTAAAGAGGGACATTAATGCTGTTGTTTTTTGCTATAATTTTTTTTACAGTATTTAAATGAATGTTGATGGTTCAAGATGTATGTACACAAATAGTCAATGTTTATATATATATGTTTTTGTAACGATTTACAATAAGAACCTATACAGGTCCTTCTCAAAAAATTAGGATATTGTGATAAAGTTCATTATTTTCCATAATGTAATGATAAAAATTAAACTTACATATATTTTAGATTCATTGCACACCAACTGAAATATTTCAGGTCTTTTATTGTTTTAATACTGATGATTTTGGCATACAGCTCATGAAAACCCAAAATTCCTATCTCAAAAAATTAACATATCATCAAAAGGGTCTCTAAACGAGCTAATAACCTAATCATCTGAATCAACTAATTAACTCTAAACACCTGCAAAAGATTCCTGAGGCTTTTAAAAACTCCCAGCCTGTTTCATTACTCAAAACCGCAATCATGGGTAAGACTGCCGACCTGACTGCTGTCCAGAAGGCCATCATTGACACCCTCAAGCAAGAGGGTAAGACACAGAAAGAAATTTCTGAACAAATAGGCTGTTCCCAGAGTGCTGTATCAAGGCACCTCAGTGGGAAGTCTGTGGGAAGGAAAAAGTGTGGCAAAAAACGCTGCACAACGACAAGAGGTGACCGGACCCTGAGGAAGATTGTGGAGAAGGACCGATTCCAGACCTTGGATGACCTGTGGAAGCAGTGGACTGAGTCTGGAGTAGAAACATCCAGAGCCACCGTGCACAGGCGTGTGCAGGAAATGGGCTACAGGTGCCGCATTCCCCAGGTCAAGCCACTTTTGAACCAAAAACAGCGGCAGAAGCGCCTGATCTGGGCTACAGAGAAGCAGCACTGGACTGTTGCTCAGTGGTCCAAAGTACTTTTTTCGGATGAAAGCAAATTTTGCATGTCATTCGGAAATCAAGGTGCCAGAGTCTGGAGGAAGACTGGGGAGAAGGAAATGCCTGAAGTCCAGTGTCAAGTACCCACAGTCAGTGATGGTCTGGGGTGCCATGTCAGCTGCTGGTGTTGGTCCACTGTGTTTTATCAAGGGCAGGGTCAATGCAGCTAGCTATCAGGAGATTTTGGAGCACTTCATGCTTCTATCTGCTGAAAAGCTTTATGGAGATGAAGATTTCATTTTTCAGCACAACCTGGCACCTGCTCACAGTGCCAAAACCACTGGTAAATGGTTTACTGACCATGGTATTACTGTGCTCAATTGGCCTGCCAACTCTCCTGACCTGAACCCCATAGAGAATCTGTGGGATATTGTGAAGAGAAAGTTGAGAGACGCAAGACCCAACACTCTGGATGAGCTTAAGGCCGCTATCGAAGCATCCTGGGCCTCCATAACACCTCAGCAGTGCCACAGGCTGATTGCCTCCATGCCACGCCGCATTGAAGCAGTCATTTCTGCAAACGGATTCCCGACCAAGTATTGAGTGCATAACTGAACATAATTATTTGAAGGTTGACTTTTTTTGTATTAAAAACACTTCTTTTATTGGTCGGATGAAATATGCTAATTTTTTGAGATAGGAATTTTGGGTTTTCATGAGCTGTATGCCAAAATCATCAGTATTAAAACAATAAAAGACCTGAAATATTTCAGTTGGTGTGCAATGAATCTAAAATATATGAAAGTTTAATTTTTATCATTACATTATGGAAAATAATGAACTTTATCACAATATGCTAATTTTTTGAGAAGGACCTGTATGTTAACATTTGTTAATGCAGTTTTTCATGGCTTAACAATGAATTTAACACTATTTGGTAATCATGGTTAATGTTAATTTATGCAAATGCTGTTGTTCATTGTTAGTTTATAATGCATTTTACTAATGATGATGAATTGTTAAGATATAGGAATTAACATTTAGCAAGATTAATAAATGCTGTAAAAACACAGTTCATTGATAGTTCATGTTAACTATTGTAACTGATAACATATACAACCTTATTGTAAAGTGTTATGTATTGTATTTTATCTTTGTATGAATGTTAGCCATATATGACATCTAATTTGATTTGGAGTCTCTGTATCTTGCTTTTTTGTGAGTCTTGCCATGTCTGATGGCATGAAGTTTCAGAAATGTAAACCGAAAGACTGAGGAAGCTGCTAGCAAGCCATTAGCTGTGGATCTTTTAATTTCAGGAGAATGACTTTGAACATTTTACTTTCAAATCCCAGATTGTAAAAAGCCATTACACTTTACTCAAGCCTGCTGTGGGCATTTATGTGTCCCACTCGGAGACTTTGAGCTAAATTCACTTTCATAAACCTTTGAGAAAAGGAATTAGTGTGAATTCTTTCATGAATAACTGTATATTAAGACATTTTGAAACAGTGAATTCTTATACTTTATTGTGCTTACAACATATTTTACAAAAGTTATGTACATTTTATAAGGTTATTTGTTTTTCAGATGTTTTTATTGTCAATTAAAATGAATGACTGGGAAAGTAAACATGTTCAGTAAACTGCTAATTATTGCAACATGTTCACGGTTTCCTCTAGTACAGGATGCATTTTTGTGTCTAGGACCAGTTTGCCTGACCTTAACCTTAAATAAGCAAGCTTTGCTGTAATCTTTTTGTCAAAAGATACTGCTGACATTAATAATCTATGTGTCTGGACATGTACTGACCAACACTCGACCACAAGTTGCACTGCCATCTATGGGTGGGAATGTTTTGGTGCAGAAAGAGGTTTTAAAAGAATGTGTAATAATACTCCATTGGCATGATTATATATTATAAATGTTTATTATAAATTTAAATATAAATACATAAAATATGTTTTTTAAATTCATGGTTCTCAACTATTCAAATAATTTTATTTAGTGGAAGTATGTATTATTTAAACAATAATGTATAAGAGGCTGTTCTATATTGACAATATGGCACAGCCTTATTTTTTTATCAAATCGGTAACATGTTAAAAATGTTAACACACATTTTCCTACATTTTTGTATTTTTTTAAAGTAAAATCGTAAAATGCCATCCGCTAGCTTTAAAGGGGTCATGACATGTCTTTTTTAAATATTTTAAATTGTTCTTTGAGGTTCACTTATAATATTAGTAAAGATTTTTTGCTTGTCATATATTTGTAAAACAGAATAATTTTCCACCTCATTCTGGCCCTCTGTTAGAAACGTTTGGTTTAGGTGCTGCCTCTCCTTTAAGACTTGATAGTAAACGCCCACTTTTCTGATTGGCTCTTTGCTATTTTCTGTCCTGCTCTCTCCTTGTCATCACACGGCTCACCGCTACTGGGCGGGGCTACGGAAGTAATCAGGTAAAGTGGGTGTTGATGTGTGTTGAGGAGGTGGTCAGATGCAAATGTCTTCCATAATGTAAAATCGCAACGTGGAGGAAGTGGAGAATGAGTCATTTGGCAGCTTAGTTTCAACAAATGCTCTTTTTGCAGAGAGGAAGTTTAATGTATTTTTTATAGTACAATGACCTCTTATATATTCAAAATGAAAATTGTATTCCTTGTGGTATGACCCCATTAAGATATATCCAAAGTGTTCCTGATCAACCACTAGAGGGCACATTGAAGATGATTCTGATTGTTGCTGGACTGTGTTCTGGTTCCAGTCTCCATTAGCAGCAATATTAAAACTAACGAAACGAGTGATCGAGATGGAGAACAACAACCCTTTTAATTGATAGTTGGAGTAAAAATTAATTCAGGCTCAACTTGTGATGTATGGCTTTGGCCATCAACTTAACTAATCACTGTCCGTATCAGCACTATGGAGCCACATCATTTTATTTGACCATTTTAAATTTAATATTTGCTGAACATCACATTATCTGCTAAAACATACAACCATGCGTGTGAAAACACTGGGGACCAGAAACAGAAAATAGGCTTCCGTTATGAATCATGGAACAATTGCATGTTTGATTAAAACATGGCGATTGACCAATCAGCTTTCAGGACTGGAATTTTTTTTATAAAGATTTTTATAAAAAATGCAACTGTCAAAGTTTGTGTTACGGACATTAAGTATACCTCAAAATTTGCTTGTTGAGGAGGCTACTATTTCTTTTCTAAATATGCCTTTTCACAATTCCGTGTGTGAAGAAGACATGGATAAGAAGTGAGTGTGAGAACTGCAAAAACTATTTGTCAAGCTGCACCCTTTTTATGATGCATTTTATTCTCTGGGACAGTATAATAATAATAATAATAATAAATAATAAAATAAAAAAAAACTATCAACAAAAATTATTTGCTCGTACATTGTGAATATTCATAGTTAAAGCAACTTCCTGTTTGTCAACGTGGCAAATTCGCATGTCAAAGTTCACCAGACTTGAATTCCACGCGAAATCCGCGAGGGGAAATTATTATCCATCACGCGAAATTCCTGATTGTGTAAATTCCCATTGAGAGGACTGGATTTCACTCGTTGCAATTCACTGTGCAAAGGGAAACGGGACCACGTTTTTAAGCAATCAAAATCATGATTGTTTGCCTGCCAATAACAATAACAACAAAGTACAGTATTATAGCTTGGTGAGCAGTGTTTGTTGTGCACACAATGTTCTTGTGTTAATGACTCCTGTAATGTGGTGAAGAGGGGCAGGAAGAGAAGCTGCCGGAAGTCTGGGGCTAGAATGAGGTAGGTGTTGCTAGAATCCCTGAAGAGAGCCGCCTCACCCTCTGTAAACCTGCTGACACGGTTTTAGTCTTATTTAGACAAGCTTTGCAAGCTTGAGAAACGTTCACCCGCTTTGACCTTCCTGCTGACCTGAATGCCCACTCAAAAGAAACCTGCTGTGAATTGGACCTCCACGACAAATGTGCCACACGATGGCAGTGTTTGCAAAGAAATATACAACATTTTATAATAATAATAATAATTTATATAGCACCTTTCTACAAATTCAAGGTCACTTTACAAGTAGAAAGGAAGCAACAAAAAAAGGCAGAAGAGCAGATCAAATAAGAGTCAGAATGACATTTGAGTGCAAAGAGATATGTTTTGATTTCACTCTGACTTCAACAAAGTGGAGAGATACGTTGTCAAAACAGCAGGCTAGGGTTCAAATTTTGGCATTACAAAAATTGTTCAGAACTTCTTAAACTACTTCAAAGATTTCTCATCAAAAAATCCTCCATGTGCAGCAATGACAGCTTTGCAGATCATTGGCATTCTAGCTGTCAGTTTGTCCAGATACTCAGGTGACATTTCACCCCACACTTCCTGTAGCACTTGCCATAGATGTGGCTGTATTGTCGGGCACGTCTCACGCACCTTACAGTCTAGCTGATCCTACAAAAACTCAATGGGGTTGAGATCCATAACACTCTTTTCCAATTATCTGTTGTCCAATGTCTGTGTTTCTTTGCCCAATCTAACCTTTTCTTTTTGTTTTTCTGTTTCAAAAGTGGCTTTTCTTTGCAATTCTTCCCATAAGTCCTGCACCCCTGAGTCTTCTCTTTACTGTTGTACGTGAAACTGGTGCTGAGCGGGTAGACATGCCAGTCTATTGCGTACTGTGGCAACTCAAAACAAACACAATAATGGCAAGGGATTTTCTAGTACCAAATTAGCAATTTAGCATGATTCCTCAAGGGTAAGGTGTTTGAGTACTTTTTCAAATAATGTCCTGAATGTACTTTGTGATCAGTTGAATCCACTTTGGTGAATTAAAGTACAAATTTCCTTCCGAAACAGCAAAATTTGTACATTATTCCAAACTTTTGGCCTCCAGTGTATCTTATTTTAAATAATTGTAAGTCATCTTGTGGCCTTCTTGGAAGTTTACTGGTGCCCCTGTGTGTGACTTGGCCCAGTGGTTAAGAACTACTGACTTACACTACTGTACAATAATGATGAATCACTATGAGATTGTTTTAGAAATTTTTTTTTACTTTTTTCAACAAATTTTAAATGAAAATTTTAAATGTAATCCTCAATTCAAATGCTCTCAAAGAAAACAACACTTGCAGATCTATGCAGATCTTAGGCAATCAAACAGTCGGTTTATTAAAATATTTAAGTGAATTTTCACCATATGCTTTCTGTAGCATTGGTAATTAATTGGCTTGTAGGACTTTTTGCTCTACTGTAGCTGTTCCCAAACAGCTCAGATCATTCATTCATAATACTCTCTTCTAATCATTTGCTTTCTAATCTTATTCGCTAGTTTCAAATATTTCAAGCGTAATATTTAAAAAAGCTGTAATATCCAAGCAATTGTTTGGTGATGCTAGTAGAACAGAAATTACACGTCATCTTAAAATTGTATTTTATTATTATAGAGGATGTGACCTTGCTTGACTAATTCTTATATGAAATTGTTGGACATTAAAAGCCCACACTAAGAGATCTTTGTGTGTGATTATGAGCAGGAACCTGACAGATGTGGACAGTTGCTTCTTCTCCTTCAATGGTTTAATAAGTACTCTTACAAAAATCAAGAGTTTATGCAAACTTGCCGCAAATTCACCACTGATCATTTTCAGGATTTTCAGGTCAATTGTTGCTAAAGGTTTGCTGCAGGTTTTACCTAGGGTTGCCACTTTTGAAGTCTTAAAATAAGGGACACTTAAATGGGGGTGGGTGGGGAGGGATCATGACATTTGTGGACATTTCGGATGGTCCTTTACCACCATTGGCCCATTTTCCAACTTATATCAGTTAAATTAGCGGTCTGGAACGATTTCACTTTGATGCCATCTGCCAAGCTTAAATACGGGACAAATCGTGTCCCGTATTGATTCGATACGGGACGCATAAAAATATGGATGATCCCATATTTTACAGGATGGGTGGCAACCCTACCGGTGAAGAGCTGCAAACTTCTGGCAAACATGTGCGGCGAATCACAAGCGTATTTGCAATTGAAAATAATGAGTGGAAAACTCGTGGCAAGTTTGCAGCTTGTTTGCCAAAACTCCTGTTTTTGTAAGGGTAAACAAATAAAAAAAGTTCGGGGATTCTTCTGCATGGTAGTTTTTGTTGAGTTTGTTAATTTTAATAGTTGATTTGCCTTGTTTTGTGCCTATACTCACATGCATATTTGAGTGCTTCTTTTTTGTGATGCATAAGTTGTACACTGAGTAAAAAAAACATTAAAAGACCTCTGGAACCGGTTCATTGGAATTACACTTTTTACCATGGTGTGGTTGCTTACATAACATCAGCTGCTGTCTCCTTTCCAGACATTTCCTCTCTAGTGATATGATTCAGGTTAGGAAAAGGAGGAGGTCCCTGGCATTAGAATCTGCCTGTTAGCAGTATAACGCTCGAGGGCCGGCTGTGGGCAAAAAAAAAAGTCCCTAAAATGGTGGGAATGATGACTAATGAGATAAACATCTCAGTGAGAAAAAAAAATGAGAAAGAGACAGAAGAGATGAGGAAGGGTACTGAGTGTAACGGTGTTAGATCTGAAGGGCACATTCATAGACTTCTGTGCCTTCACCATGGTCTATTGCACAATGAGAAAATACGCATTCATTATAATAGATGCCTAGGAAAAAGCCTCCATTGATGCAAATTCACAAGGAGCTCTGTGTTCTACTGTTTCCCGCTCGGAGCAGCTCTGTAGTGAGGGACGTGTTGCAGTCTGTATCTACAGTTGCAGTGGTCTTGACCGAAGGCCTATATCATCAGATTTATGCTTTATATGTAGTTGTACATTCTCAATACCATGCTGGCCAGTTTAATGGGGTGATAAGTAATTTTTTTTGTTAAATTTTCCACAAAAGTAGCTACAGTATTTGTTGACTCAATCTGTTCAGTCAGATTTCAGATATGTGAATTGGACCAATTTGGTTTCCATTTTGGAAATGTTTTTTTTTTTTTTTTTTTTTCCTCACCATACCACACCTATCATGACATCATGGCAGAAGTTGCATAGTGCACTGGTGAGCCATGACCCCAATTTTTTTTATTTTTTTTCAGTCTGCAAGGAAAAACAATGCTATATATAAATAATAAAATGCTAACCACATAATCTAAACACAGAAATGTATATAGTTAAAATAGCAAAATAAATAAGCTTGTAAACTCTTAAAGAAGAAGCAAAAATGCTTCCCCTATCTTTTGTTGTTGATGTCAAAGGTCATGTGTCATGCTCAAATGCCCAACAACACTTACCCCTTTAACCACTGGGAGCAGCGTTTTGTATTTTGGTATGCACAGTCAATCTGTGCCTAACCCTACCCTAGATGCCAACATTGACAGGTGGCATGACATCCTCAAAATCTTAAACAAAACTAAACAAGGTAAAAGAATGTATGACCCAAACTACATTAAATATAGTTAAATTAGTTACAAAAGCTAGTTTTAAATTGAGGATAAACATGGTTTGTGCCAACTACAATGTGTATTGTGTGGTGAATTACTGGCTGCTTAAGCAATGAAACCATTGAAATTCAAGACAAATTTAGAAACCAATCGCTGCAAAGTTTCCCTATTCAGCTAATGTCATGCTAACATTTCTGCATATTGTTCATGTTCATAAACCTTATTGTTTGATTTTTGTTGACTTCTGTAAGATGAACAACTTTGGTACTGTGTTGAGTTCCACTTGATGTGTCTAGTGTAAAATGTTGCCTGTGAAGCAAAACCAGTTGACAACCTTTGGCACAGAGCACAGAAAGATAGCAGCAACCATTGAAAGGTAGCAAGATGCTAGCTGAGATGTAGATGCCATAAATGTAAAACATTTCTCACTATCCCTTTCTGATATTTGACATAACTGTCAAATAAATAAATACAAGAATTTGTGTTTGGGAAGTGCAGAATTCATTTATGGTTAGTGAAGAGGCTATATCAAATAAGAAATGGACGCCGCCGCTCTAAAACTCCCTCTGTTTGCTGTAACTGGGCTATTCTGTTTCCTCTTTGGAAATTATGACCACCCTCCCACCCACACTCTCAAAACCTTCTACATGTGCCTGTAACACAAGCCAATGGTCCTGCTACGCCTGTAATGTGTACATCTGTGTGGCTGGCAGTGTGTGTAAGGTCTGCAAATGTTTGCAGTAACACAGCCTTGTTTTCCCTGCAATTTTCATGCCTTCTTTCAGAGAACTACCAAAGATGCTCTCTTTTGTTGAAACTGCTAGAAGAATTCCAAATGCATGGGTTATTTCTTTCCACCAAATGACATATTTGAGATCAGACATCACTGGGATTTCAATTTTCCGCCCTTAAACCAATCCTATTCCATTCTGTATCAGATTAAGAGTTTTCTATTTTCCCAGCTGGTCAAAATCTAGGGTAATGACTCCATTGCATACCACATCTCACAGGCTATGACAACCACTATGTGTGCCAATATCCAATTTGTTATAGAGTTGTTCAGTCATGACATCAATTTGTAGGCCTATCCAAAAGGCTAAATCGCCATGGGTTGCCTTAGGACTTTCCATTGGGTTTTTAGAAAAGTGTCTTTACGTGGAGTAAAATAAAGTCAGTGGTTAATAGTACTTGAAGATATTTTCACATTTTGTTCTACAACATAAATTAAACACAATCATACCTCAAATGTAAGCTCTGGAACTTTGAGATGGGATGTTCAATACTTTTCTGCAAACCGGTTATTTTGGATGGTTTGTTTAAATGAACAAGTTAAAAAAAAGATTCACATTCTTTTACGTTATCGCGCAATGACGTCACTGTACATAATGCTAATACCCTGGCGTCGTAGAATACATCCTCAAAAACATTCAATAAAGCCATATGTAAGCACATATAGCTGATTATTACATTTTATTAAATGGAGTCATAATAATAAGGGTGTTCATTGTGAGTGTTTCATTCATTGATCTTACAATACATCCTACATTAAAATTTTGCACCTAAAGCACCCAATACTGAAACTGACATACAAATGCGGAAGTTCTATGTGCCTCAAGCATATAAAATGATTAAACTAGTCTTAATCAACTCTTAATCAACTCCTTTTTTATTATCCAGCTGATAACAGCTTCAAATATAATCTGCATGCACAATACTCAGTAGTAAATTTCATTTATATCTCTCGACTGAAACGTTTCACCCCTTCAAGTCCTCGGTTCACGCATGCTCATCAGCAGCACACTGATCAGCAGTTCTCAGTATTATGTACGAAAGAGGCGATTCTCAGTTCAGTGTATTGGTGACTCGCGAACAGCTGTGAGTGACTCAATTTACTGTTGACGCAAAAGCTTCTGTCCCCAGATCATTGTACTGTTAACTCTAGAACAGCGGCGAGGGACTCGAGTATTGTTGACATAAGAGCTGCTGTCCACGGATCAGTGTACTGTTGACAAGAGACTGTTGACTGGAGAACTGTTACGATCGGATCATCTTCATACATTGTTAAAATAGTAATACAGTCATGTCCTAAACATATTTCCAGTATGTTTTATTTGTTCTACACCAGAAACATACATTCGTCACAATTTCATGGCTCATCAGTTCTCAGTATGCCGGATACCTCAGAAAGAATCGATTCTCAGTTCAGAGTACTGTTGACTCGAGAACTATTATGAGCGTCTCATTGTACTGTTCACTCAAGATCCGTTGCGTCCGGAGTCTTCAGTCCGATTTGTGAACTAGTTGGAATGGTTCATTGCAAAGAAGCAGATATCACCAGTTCTAGGATCAGATTACTCCTGGGCCCAGTTTTTCAAAAAATGTAATCTGGATCAAATTGATCCGGATTTGGAAATCCCATGTCTTGCTATCCAAGATCACCTGAGCCATCTTACTTTTATGTGACATGCTTCATATATGCTTCAAATATGAAGAAATGTATATATCATCAGTAAACATTGATTTTGTGATCATTCACTTAAAAAAAAAAAAAATCTCTGATTTTATTTGGTTTGAAAAATCACAACTGAATCCACCCTTCTGATAGGATCAGGATAATCCAGTTTTTTTTTTTGGATCAAATAGATCCCAAACCGAGTTCAAAGTTTTGAAAAACCCAAATGTAAGATCGGACGGATTACATGCTCTGATCTTAGTTCGGAATCCCTCTTTTGATTTTTAAAAAACCCATTTCTAAGATTTGATCCAATCCGTGATCCGAAATCCCACTGGATTACTGGGCCCTGGTTATCAGCTCATTACGATTCAGAGTGTCAGGCACATCCAAGAGATAAGTTAAAGTAGAGTAACTTGTTTTCTAACATGAACTTGTTCAACTTGTTCACTAAAAAGAACCTGTTCAAAAGAATGATTCATTCACAAACTGAACATCACTACTTGAACCACTGTTTTTTTAAAAACCACTCACAGTTCTTGCATTATCTATCGAATGCATATTGCACATAAAAGTGGAAAACGCTTTCTCAATATAGTAAGTCCTAATCTGATTGGGTTGTTTGATGGAATGGAATAGTCTGGTTGACTAGTTTGACTGTCGTGTCAATTTTTAAATATTATTTTTTCCACTCCAGTTTAAAATTTTTGTTTGATACTGTATATATCAGAAAACCCCACCCATAAACGGCACATAATGACAATACCGACTGATACATATAACAATACAGATTGATCACTTTATTTGTCATTACACGTCTTCCTGTTTTAGCCCCAGACCTTTTGCCATTTTTGTTAAAAGTTTGGCTATGAAAGACTACTTAAGGCCTACAATGTTTGAGTTATCAAGTACGTAAACTCACAATCTTGTGGTTATTTTGCTATCAGTAGCCCTTGAGGGAAATGTAATTCTTCTTGAATTAATGAAAAAATGTCTGATGGGCTAAATTTGGCAGAATGGGGTTGATTTAAGGGTACATAAACTTTCGGAAGCAACGTATCGATTTCCCATGTGATGATGTAGAAATGTTTTAGGACTACAACTTGAACAGCTCTATTCTTCTCTCTATTTATACTGTATTTGTGTAGATAGAGATGAAACCACAGACAAGTCTCAGAGGTGAACTTAACCACTCCCTTCTAGAAAGCTCCAACCAGAATAAACTAAGAAAATCCACTCAGAGTGCTGCTGAAGTAGTTGACATATGGGTGGGTGTCAATGGCAGGAGAGGATGAGAATGAGTGACGAAGGGGAGGAGGACCTCCAGGGTAATCTCTTGCTTTCTCCATGTGGCATGTAAGCAGGAACACACACTTGACTCAGTTCTAGGATCAGATTACTCCTGGGCCCAGTTTTTCAAAAAATGTAATCTGGATCAAATTGATCCGGATTTGGAAATCCCATGTTTTGCTATCCAAGATCACCTGATCCATCTTACATTTATGCCAGTTTTTTTAAAGGAACATTGGATTGGATCAAATACTATTTTATAAAATGTGTCATCTTTCTTTATAATGAATGCCACTTCATTAAATATTTTGTTATCTAATGCAGTGACATTCATATATTTTTAATGTGTGGTGTAAATGTCCAAATACTTTTTGGGGTCACTACTGGATAAACAGAAATTCAGAAAAATAAGAATAATCTTAATGCATTTTATTTGATACTATTGGTTCCAAATTGTGATAAAAATTCCATAAGCAATCTAATCACATTCTTTAGGATTTTGATTTTTAGAGTAGATGTCTTTATTGAAATGCATGTTAAACTGTGTTTCCATGACTTTGGCACACAAACATTGATATTCATTTTGTCCCAGCTCAGGCTTAGGAGGAACACATGCCAGCCTATGGGGTACAGTACATTAGATGCATTAAATCTGGCTTAGTGAGGTTTGTAAACCAGACAGACATTTCTGTCAGGTCACAGAGAATGAACACTTGAACCCCCTGAAAGCTAGGAGGCTTCTGTCCTGACTGAAGCTGAGTGCCAAGTCTGATATTGTTTATTACTGGAAATTTTAAAAGGTCCCTTTGTTTTCAAGACTAATCTCATAATAATTTGTGATTAACCAGATAATGAATGTTCTTGATAGTTTAGGCTGAAGGGTTTGAATCATCAATTTTCTTAAACTTGCAACTTATTACTGTAACTCATATTAGTGTACTTGCTAATCGCAATTACTATTGCTCAAATAGGACTTAAGGGTAAAGTATGCAATTTCTGCGCTGCTAGTAGCACCAAACAGAATTACAGAAATAAAGAATGTTTTCAAATAAGCTTTGCCAAAACCCCTCAGACTCTCTGATTCCCTTTGAACAAATAGGCCATGCTAAATCATATTCGTCATATTAAACAAGACCCTATAACATTAACACACCGGACAGAAAGCATTGCAGAGGAATCGGTTTCTCCGATAGCGTTGCCGGATTGAACGGCAGCTGGTATGCGAGGGATCTAGCACAAGAGGTAGGATAGTTCTAGTTAACTAGAAAGTGTAACGATACATATTCTGAGTATCTTATGAATTTTGCTGAAGCTCGACAGTAATGAGCTAACTTGTGTTGCAATACCAGAGTGTAGCTGTCAAGAAGCAACACAGCAAGAATCGAACCCCCATAATTCCCTCAAAGTCCTCCACCTTGTAAATGTTCAATCTGGTTTTACTCCGTTCTCTGTCTTTTAGTTTAGCAAGTCTTTTTGGTGAAGCTAAGTTTCATTTCCTCTGTAACATGTCTGCCGTGGGCGTTCATATTCTCCCGGTTGAACAGTTTACAACAAGCAGCCATGCCCCAAACTTACGCCATATCTTTAGATAGAAAGGGATGGGTGGGGCTGAGCGGGCTGCTCAAAATATAAATGTCAGTGTTTCAATGTGCCTGGGAGGCTCAGTGTTTACACATTTGTGGGAGGTAAACCCACAAACGGCTTACTTATATTTGTCAGTGAACTGGGACTGGGAAACTGGGAAATTAGAACATATTTTGATATTAAAAAAAAACACACTTCACCTTTAAGGTCTTGAACTTCAATAAACTCCTAATCTTTTATTCGGCATGCAACTTGTTTTTGCTACACAAATGAATGATATCTCAAACCGTTTGGCTTGTTCAGGAGAGGTGTTTGATTACTTTTCTTAGCTATTGGACAACAACTTTTGCCTGGTGGACATTAAAGCTGCAAAATCCCACAGAATTACATTGAAGGATGGAACTGAGCCACATAGGGACCATAATATCACAAAGACTTGAGGTGGGATCTTATGACTCGGGCCGGTAAGAAACCATTAACCACCTACAATTGACCCCAAACACCCTAGCAATGGCCAGGAAACCAACCACAACTACTCACTACCCTATCACTACTTTTTTTTTCAGAAACTGTCAAAGTCTATGTTAAACTTGAAGCTGACCAATGAAAAACTCTAAATATCCAGTAAAATTAAGTGTAGAGTTAGACAATGAGACTGTTAACTGTTTCCTGGCTATCATTATTTTAATATGAGCACCCCATGCTGCTTCAAGAGGCCAAACCTGCCAGTAAATGTATGTTGTAAATCACCAGAATGTTAATGTCTTCTCTGTCTTATGTGTGCAGGCATGTCGCTCTAATGGAAAAACATTATGGGAAATATACTATTTATACTATACTATAATACAGACAACTACACAATGATTTCAATGTGTCATTTTGTCCCAGAATGCAGCATTCACTGTATGACAGACTTTTTTGGCTGAATTCGGTTGACGCTTCCTGCATAGTTTTAACACCATGAAGATCATCTGTCTTGCATTAAGAGCTATTTCCATGTTCTCAAACCTCTCCCTCCTTTAAGTGAATCTGCTGACATATAGAAATACACATGGTTGCATAACATGCACAACTCTTGAATGTGAAGATGCTTTTAAAACATAGCCAAACACATAATGAATACAAAATAAATATAATAATTAAAAATCAAGAAGAAATTCATGAGCACACAAACCTTCTGATGACAAAGACGTATTAAACAAATAAATAAACGACAAATAAATAAATACATTTAGAATAAAAATGAACACGAGCGTGAATCTTGAGCCACAACACCTTTTGATGCCAATTCTAATAAAGATAGACATTCAGTTTAGATGACAGGAGGAAAGATGTATAAATTTGTTGATATCAAGTTCTTCTCTCATCTTTTCCTTCTGGGTTTTAAAATCCTCTTCAGTGCATTCAGTCTTCAACTCAGTTTTGCACATGCACATTAACACAGCAGATCCAGGATCAGATTTCTCTGCTGTTTCAAACATTCTTTCCCATCAAACCCCAAACCTTGGAACAGACCTCAGACTGGCGTTGAGGTTCACATCTGGAGCGGGCCAGCACCTCGCCTACACTCACCAGCAGGAGTCAGCATAATCTCTCCAAGCCCAGTGACATGAGAGCCACATTTCTCGCCCCCAGGGCCCCGGCGGTCTGGCGCTGCCAGTAAAGGGGAGGAGGAGGAGGGGTAGAGCGAGGGAGAGAAGGGGGGCAGAGGAGGGTGCCACGTTTGCATGACGGCCCAGGAGCCACGCGAGAGAACCCGCACATGCAGTCCATGCCGGGTGATGTGAAAAGGTTCACTCAGCAAGGCTTAGCCGTTTCACCATATAGTTTATGACATTTTTATAAACCATAAGAAGGCTCAGTAAAAAAAAAAAAAAAAAACTATAAACAAAACAAATAGATATTTAACAAAGACAAAAATTCATTCACTTGCATTAAACGGACCTACAGAGCTGAATATTCTTCAAAGCCATGTTTCTGGAATGCCATATAATATATAATACGTATATACTATATATATATATATATGGCAAACTATATTAACATGTACATTATATATACAGAACTAAAATTGCACAATTAAATTATAGAGTTAATAAATCAAGAAAATGGCACAATACTTACAGATTGCTGCTTGTTCTATTACACATAATTCCTAATTTCAAATGTAACCCTCCCCTCCTGGTTTTCATTGATGCAAAAGCATGAATGACTGTCACATCTGCCCAGCAATCGCATGGTTGATACTTATTTTCTCAAGACCACTGAATCGATCCTGTGTCACGGTATGCCTATACTACATGATTTTGGTTATCTTATGTTTGTTCAGAATGTAAGAATACATTATGAACATCTATAATCTAACCATTTAAAGCCTTTTAGACTGAGTAGCCTGTCTGGAACAACTCGGGACACCTTTCCCCCTTCGCGATCTTGCAAGCTCTGTGCGGGGGTGGGGTGGCATGATTTGGTACACCTCTCTCCCATCTGATCTTGTCAGCTCGGGTTGACACGTTTCGGGCACCTTTCTCCCGTCGCGATCTTGTGAGCTCTGTGCAGTGGCGATCGATCAGGTACCCTGTCGTGCCGCCCCAGAAAGCATTGCAGCCCTAGGCGCTTGCCTATGTCGCCTATGGCAGGATCTGCTATTGCTCATGCCTAATCAGATGTGAATGACTTTCTTTCACCTGCCGAACACAAGTGAAGATTTTAGAAGATTTTCTCAGCTCTGTACATCAGTAAATCACGTTCATTTGATAATGTATGGTCAATGGTAATGGCCTTAAACCCATAAATAAGAACACTGCGGGCAGTTGCGTATAGGCTACACAATACAACGGGGGGGAAAAGCCAGCACAATGTCATATAGCTTGCAAATCTGCAGTAACTTACACCGTTTGGGTCTTCGGACATTCTATCAATTTCTTTAAAGATTTTTCCTGTTGCAAGAAGTATATCTCGGGACATCTCAGTGTACATTTACTCATGAAGTTTCACTAATGATTCTGGCGATGCACTCAACTGAACCAAAGAAGGTTAACGGCAGTGGAAATCATAACTGAACATTTTTCACACTGAAGCTTCATGTCAAACCATTTTCATTGTCCTCTTGGACTGTTTAATTCACAAAAGAAACTCTGCTGACAGCAAAACCAAAATTACATGAATGCAAAACGCACGTAATAACTGTTCTCTTACTTTTTAGAACGAACGTTTACTAAATCAATATTTTACGATGTGAATGCACTTCATTAAGAAAAATAAAAAATTACTGTTCACAAAGATGTTAAAAGCTTCCCATTCTTCCCATTCTCGTGTACTGGCGAGTCTGAAGCCTTCCTTATATGATGTTTCATGGGTGTGGATTATGATGATTGTGAATGAACGTGCCTGCACGCTCTGGAACGTTTGGAATTCACTAACATACACGTGATTTACTTACAAATCTGGGGAATACGAAGCGTCCGTGAATCCGGGGAAAATTTTTGGGAAGCTCCATTTTACGTGTAAATTCCTCCCAATTTCTTCGTATACTTACCAAATTTTCATGAATGAGGCCCAATGCAAGTGAATGAATGCTACAATTTTGAAGCTCCAAAATCAACATAAGGGCAACATAAAAGTAATTCATAAGACTCCAATGGTTTAATCCATGTCTTCAGAAGCATTATGATAAGTGTGGGTGAGAAACATAAAAAAATATAAGTCATTTTTTTACTGTAAATCTCCATGTGACATTGAACATAGAAACAATAATTAGTAGCAATTCATCTCAGGTGGAACTTCTTACCGCTTTCTCTCTCACCAGACGGGCGCTTGACCACACCCTCACCTCCGCACTCCACTTTCACTTTTACATCTGAAAGTCACATGTTGTGCCTGTTTTGTTTCACATTCACATCTGACTTTTATTGAGCATGAGATTAATATTTTTTAACAAGAAAAGCAGAGATTTGTATCTTGTATTTGTATCCCAGACATTGTGCAAATGTCTAAGAAACATGCCAGTTCATGAAAACGCTTATATTTTCTAGTTGTATTTCTACTGGGTCCAAGACATGTGAATACAGTGTTTTCACTCAAGTATCGTCAGACTGCACTCGTGTCGAGGCCTATAATTGTCCTCTGTGCTCGTCTGTCCTCACAAATTGCTTTGGCTAACCGAGAAACATCTGTGTCTTTGTGTGTTACCTTGGAGACAAGGGCATCCAAATAGTCTGAACAAGGAGCACTGGAGTGGCGCAGTTCAGTCAGGGAAGTTCAGATGGGGCTGCAATGTGAGAATGGCTCCCAAAACCCCAACAATCAGCACATTCCTTTGTCCCAGGGTTTTTGAGTAGAAAAATATCACTGACTGTTGGTGGACGTGGTTTGGCTGTGCATAAACAAAGGCTAGGGGGATTTACGATTCTGGCCGTTGCATGTGACCACAACCATAGGAGGAGAGAGAGCGAGTTAGCCTTCTTGAATCCCAAGAGACAATTTCAACATGTTTTGTCACCGAGTCACATTATTATTGCTGTTTGCAAAAATAAACCTCTGAGTCAGCAAACCGTAAAAAATAACTAGCGTCATGGTTTGCTATTACAGAGACCCCCTACAACAACAGTTTCATATTTAAATAATGACTATTTAATCATTCTCATGAGTAAAGCTTCAGTAGAGTATACAGGGCTCATAAATCTGTATTGGATGAAGCACCACTAGGATTTTAAGAAATGTTTGTGTGTGTGTGAGTGTGTGTGTGTGTGTGTGTGTGTGTGTGTGTGTGTGTGTGTGTGTGTGTGTGTGTGTGTGTGTGTGTGTGTGTGCGTGCGTGTGCAGTGGCGTTTCCGACCAATTTGGCACCCTAGGCCAGATTGCAAACAAGGGGCAGAGATTTGCAAGTATTAGCAAGTAATCCTGAGTTGCCCCCCCCAACCACGCCACATAGTTTGCCTATGCCTTGAAACAGTACTGTGTGTGTGGCTGCTTTGATACAATTGTGCAATGTGTAGCAATGCCAAAACCTCACATCCCTTATCAGAAATGCTAAAAGTGGGCCAGAAGGAACAAACTTTCCCCACATGTCATCTTATTCAGCATGTGGGAGGCAAAAAGAGATGACATAACAATTACATAACTAAAACAGTTTCGCCTGGTGCTATTTTTGGTGTACTGGTACAAGGGTAGTTGACACATAACATGTTCATGTCTAGACTTAAGGTTACAATTTATATGTAGGCCTATGTATAAGAGAATGTATATATTTTTGACATTTAATAGTTTAATTTCTGGTGAAGAACTTCACAACCCTTGATCCTGAAAGGAAACGATCCACCAATCAGAGAACTGTGTTGAACAGAGCACGCCAAAAAAGCTCTGCAGAGATCGCCCACTTTCATGGTGCACTGTGAATGATGTTCTCAAAAAACTATTATCTTTGAAAATGACTTAATATTTTGCAAAAAAATAAAAAATAAATAAAATATTGATTATGTACTTAGAATAAAAAAAACTAACAAACTATTTTTCAATCATTTTTGATTAGATTATGTCATTTACAATGCTTTATGGGATTGTAGTTAATTTCCTCATTAAAGACGGTAAGTACACAGTCCTTTGCTTTTCTGCCAAATTAAAGTTTGTAATTTTGTGATTCAGCTCGGAGCTCGTTTGTTTGGTTTGGAAATGTATATGAAAGACATGAATGGGAAAATTCTTCCGGAACCCAGAAGGCTGAAATGTGGGCGGACACTTTTGTGCTCTATTAGGGCACACTTTCTGTGTCCAGTGACCTTCCAGTGGTCTTTCAGAACTTAAAGAAAAGTACTTTCTTTTTGTACTTCAGTTCCTCTACTTATATTCTTTAATATCTAAATCAGACCACTCTTCAACCTGTGTTCTTTAAGTTGCCTGCCTACACAGCACATGTGCTTTGCCCCACCTCATTCCAAGTATTCCCATAATTCCTTAACAGAAAACATCTCCCATTGTTCACCTCTCCCTTCTGTGGGGGTCATGTCTAGAAGGTTACCGAAAGTCTTGCGAGAGCAGAATGCAACATTCACACACTTTATTGCATTTGTTTAGAGACCCACAGAAACCATAAACCTACTCCCAGCCCTAAACCTAACCGCAGTAACAGCGAATGAGACTCTCACTAGACTTTTGGATTACTTTCGAGACACAGCCTTCTGTGGGCCATAGCTACTCTACCCTAAATTGTTCTTATGATTAATGCTTCCTCAATATGCCCCTGCTAGAACTTTTGGGAATTTCAAAATATAATTTCACAATATCTGCATCAGTATACAGTATATGTAGCACAGTTGATAGATATTTCAAAACTCAATGTGTTATAACACTTTTCATTGTATTGTTCTATAGCAGATTTAAAATATAGTTCCTTGACAAATTGACAAAATATTGGAAAATTCTGTAGTTTGTAATTGTTTTATACAACAGTTAGTTCCAGTCCTCGAATCAGATTGGACAAGAGACATTTAATGAGTACTAATGCACTCGGATGCTTCATTGTTTGTCTCACTCCGCTTGTGTTAGTGCTGTTCTAAGCTAAAGTGTAAGAGAAAAGTAGTGCAGATAAGAGCATCTAGATGAGTCTTTTCATTTATCCCTGTGACATTAAAGGTTTTAGCCAGCAGGTGTTGGCAAAGAAAATGTTTTATGAGTTGTGAGCCAGTTAAGTTTGACATGTATTTGATCGGTTTCTTTGAAGTCATTTGCATTATCTCTCACTCCATGATTGCTCGGATTACGATTACTACTATACATCACAGCTGGGAAATACAATTAAACTATCAGCTTCAACATTAAGGCATATCACAGCAGAGAGACACAACTGACTGTGTGTCCTCATTGGGAAATGTAAACATTCAACATGGCGGAGGAGAGTACACACCGGCTACAATGAATTACTCAGTGGGGACCCACCGCTCAGACCGCTATTTTTACACTGAGAATATTGGATGTATTTGACTAAAATTCCATTATCTTCAGCAAACTAACTCTTCACTACAGCTGTGGAATAAAGTTAAACTGTTACGGTTCATCACTGCTAGGGTGTTGCGACAGATTAAGGTGTTCACTCTCTCTCTCTCTCTCTCTCTCTCTCTCTCTCTCTCTCAAACACATCCTTGTTTCTCGAATGATTTGTTAGAGTCTAGTCCTAAAGTGATGAATTATTAATGGAGGCTTGTGCACATCTTTTGAACTAGCAATGACAGATCCTGATCTGTGGCTTAAGAAAGTAGTTCCATACACAACTGTATTAATTTCACACACACGACATGCCACTTCACATCAGAGCAGAGTTGTTTAAATGTAAGTTTCTTTTCAATTCCCACACCCATAAAATGGAAATTATTGGATTTCATTCAATTTTTTTGCATGTTGTCATGGTTTCCCTCTGATGTGCGGGAGAGGGCTGCTTCACTACACCAGCCTGTTGCAGTGTCTTGGCAGGCCTACCTGATTCCACTGGCCTGCTTTGGAGTCTCGCCCGGCTTACCTGATTCCACCGGCCTGTTGCTGCGTCTCGCCTGGCCTACCTGATTCCACCGGCCTGTTGCTGCGTCTCGCCCGGCCTCCTTGATTCCACCGGCCTGTTGCGGCGTCTCGCCCGGCCTACCTGATTCCACCGGCCTGTTGCTGCGTATCGCCTGGCCTACCTGATTCCACCGGCCTGTTGCTGCGTCTCGCCCGGCCTACCTGATTCCACCGGCCTGTTGCTGCGTCTCGCCCGGCCTCCTTGATTCCACCGGCCTGTTGTGGCGTCTCGCCCGGCCTACCTGATTCCACCGGCCTGTTGCTGCGTCTCGCCCGGCCTACCTGATTCCACCGGCCTGTTGCGGCGTCTCGCCCGGCCTACCTGATTCCACCGGCCTGTTGCTGCGTCTCGCCCGGCCTACCTGATTACACCGGCCTGTTGCGGTGTCTCGCCCGGCCTACCTGATTCCACCGGCCTGTTGCGGTGTCTCGCCCGGTCTACCTGATTCCACCGGCCTGTTGCGGTGTCTCGCACGGCCTACCTGATTCCATCAGCCTGTTTTTTTACCCAATGGCACATTTTGTTCGAACTGTTTGTCGGAAATGTGCAAATCCACATTTTCACTCCAAACTATATGTTTGTGTGTTGTGCTTATGCAATTTTTATTTTTTTTTTTGCTGCTTGTGAAACGCTTTGAGCTTTGGAAAAGCGCTGTATAAATTAAACTTATTATTATTATTATTATTAAGTGACAGTTTTTTTGTGACAGTCCTTTTTCCTAATTTGTTTTATTTACTTCTTTATTGAACTGTTGTATAAAAGCAGTATTATACCCGCAATCATGCAGATGTAGGGCCATACAGCACTTTTGCTCATGTGTTATTGCTTAAATAATGGTAAAACTTTATTTTAAGCATCCACAATAATGCAATAGTTAAGGATATATTAGACAGTAATTAATCATTAACAGGATGTAGAGTAAGGCTGTCTTAGCCACAATTTACAACTTATTCAACATTTTATTTTTAGTGGTAAAAGTCATGTAATTAATGTAATTAAGTTTTCGAAACAATATTAAGCCAGTAATTGAGACTAATTAGTATTGTCTTTTACTAAAATATTCTATTAAAGCGGACTGGACCCCGTTTTAAGTGAATTACGTATTAAGACAGTAATTATTATTATTAGTATTTGTTTTATTAACTTGTTACTAAATATTTTTTTTACTAATGAAAAGTTTGATTCCCTGTTGAAAAGTGAAACATTTACACAAGTTATTAATTTGTTTGACAGTTATTAGGCACATCCGATATTTACAGTAATCTTAAAAATGTTCAGAGTGTTTTATTGTAACTGAAACGTGCATAGCAAATAAACTTTCTTTTTAGAACAGGAGGCCAAGTTGTCTTTAATAGAAGATTCTAGTCATATATATATTTATTAGCTTTAATTACTGGCATAATTATATTTTGTATGTCTATGATCTCTGAAATAGAGCATTAATTACATACATTTCTATTAGACGTTCAATGAGTAAATGATGGCTTAGATAGCCTTACTCAGTTAATACAGATTAATTACTTTGATTTTAACTAGTGCATTATTGTAAACCCTTAAAATAAAGCATTACCGTTATAACTAGTTCATTTGTCTATTGATAACTATAATAAATAAAATAAAAATTCTAGTGTATTTTAGTACAAATATCACAATTATGTCCCAAGAGACTATTACCAATTTCATAAATACATGGAAGCACATACAGGGCCAGAAATCCTTTACAAAATAATGAATTGTAAAAAAAAATATTTTCAGGATGCTCAATAAAACATTATATGCAGTATATCCAAAACACTTGTGTAAGCAATTCATACCAGCAAATCCCATATTACCAAGGGGTAACATTCTCTTTTTTCAGCATACGCTGTGATTCCATTTTGTGAAAACTCCCACTGTTTGATCAACAGGGTCCCCTTACCTTATAGTTTATTTACCAAAGATTATGGTCAAAGGGCCATGAGAATAAGATGTCTATTTGAATGTTTACAGTCCTTGGAGGGAGATCCCCATAGTGGATTAACTGTGGGTGGACTGCACAGTGAGAGGCCAGTGGGGGAGGGGGGCTTGTATATGTGTGTGTGTTTGTGTGTGTGATGTGTGACTGATTGTGTTATTATGATGGGTGTGACCTAAAGGGTACAAAAAGGTTCATTCCTATTACAAAAGCTATACTATATACAAAACAGAAAGCCATTTTTCTAAAAGAAGCTTTGAGTGTTTAAAGTAATTCCCTATTAAGGAGGGTCTTGTGATCACAGTTACACAACAGTTCACATGTAATGCCCCCAATAACCCAACAACTGCCAGCAAGAGCTTGAAAGTCAACCTTTATTAATACTGTGGGAAAAAAAAAATCTTCCATGAGCATTTCAATAGATGAATGAGTATTGTTGTTATTACACTTATTACATCATAACACAATATAATTGTGATTTATAATTCTATAAACTTTTAATGTTTTTTCTCTGTGGAATAGTACAAATCAAAATACTTCAAATGATTGCCACAAGTAAAGAAAACAAACCCAAATAAATCCAAAACCTATATCATCATATTGCAATTATTGCCATCAAAGTCATTCAAAGCTATTGATTTGATTTCATTTTAATTTTGAATAAAGGTAAATAAAAATAAAAATGTAATAAAGTCAATAGCTTTGAAAGACACATTATACTCATTTTAATCATTTATGGGGATGAGGTGAAAGTTTTCACTTGTTCACAGCTGAGCACTTATTCTAAGTCCCTTTTTACAAATTAACGATGGGAAAATAAAATGCATGCACCAATCTTTTAATAAACAAAAGTATAAACAGTGCTACTGTATCATACTTGAATGAAGTAGGTAATTAAAAAACAAAAATCAAACAAACACAGAAGGCACTTGTTATTATCTAAGTGATTTTTATCATTTTATATTTTTGGGTTTCATGCACAGTATCCTGCGTTTAACAGAGGACACCTTGTCGTATTCAAGTACCTTCTTTTAGGCGTGGGGATAATAAATAAAATGCCGTGAACTGCCCTGCAGTTGCAATATGTTTGATGATGAAATGCAAAGAAAACAAGATATCAACATACAGTACAGATGTGGAATACAGAAAAAACATGACTGCATACAATGTGAGGTTCAAACTTTCTAACAAATCAACCGACAAAAAACAAATAAAAAGATGGGTGAATCTTACAAAACCTGCCAAGAACATGTCTGAGTCATTTTGTTTATAGGAAGTCTATTTTTAGATTTCTTTCTTTTGTTTTTACACATACTTACGATTTCACATTACTGTAATTAAAAAAAAAATCTCATCCTCATTACTCTAATGTGACAAAATGATGTATTATTTACAATTTGAAGTATGTATTCATCATGCTAACATATGTTGTATCGTCTTTATGGAGTAGAAATTAGCCTTTTTTTGTCAAATAAATAATATCACATTGCAACATTTTTTTTTAATTATCTCATGATTTAATCACCCTCCTGGCATCCCAGATGTGTAAGACTTTCTTTCTTCTGCAGAACTCAAATGATGATTTTTAAAATAATATTTCAGTTCTGTAGGTCCATACAATGCAAGTGAATGGGTGCCAAAATTTTGAAGCTCCAAAATCCACTCAAAGGCAACATATAAGTACCCCACACAACTCTGGTGGTTAAATCCTTATCTTCAGAACCAAAATGATAGGTGTGGGTGAGAAACAGATATTTTCAAAAACAATATTTACGTTCTTTTTCCTTCACTTTCATTTTCTTCTCCTTCTGTTTATGGTGATTCACATATCGCCACCTACTGGTCAGGGAGGAGAATTTATGAAACAAAAATACTTAAATATTGATCTGTTTCTCACCCACACCTATCATATCATGTCTGAACACATGGATTTAACCACTGGAGTCATTTGAATTACTTTTATGATGCCTTTATGTAGATTTTGGAGCTTCAAAATTGTGGCACCCATTCACTTCCACTGTATGGACCTACAGCTGAGATATCCTTCTAAAATCATAATTTGTTTTCTTCAGAAGAAAGAAAGTCATACATATCTGGGATCCCAGGAGGGTGAGAAAATCATGAGAAAATTTGCATTTTTGGGTGAACTATTCCTTTAATGCTCTTAAAGTAGGCTTCATTTTCTTTATGCAAAATATAATTTCTTACTATTTTGTCTTTTGTGGTTAAATGTGACCTGGACATGTCTCATGAGATTCATCCAGATAAACATTCAGAATTAAATCTAAACCATTCTTAGACCCTATTTTGGCACCTTCTAGAATCTGTCAAAATTCAAGCAACCAAGTCATTTGTAGATAAACTGTTCCACCAAAATGAAGGATCTTGTGATTTACCAAGACATTCAAAGAACTGTGAAACTAAAGGAAATGGTCAAAACCAAGCCTTTGCACATTCATTACTTGCATTACTCTTACACTGTGACATGCAATGATGTTCCTCTTTGGTCACATTGTCTCAGCCTCTTGAAACAGGTTCAGGGACTCACCTGAGAGAGCTTACAACCCAACAACTGTAAAACCAAACCAAAACAAAAACTAGAGGCACAAGCACAGGACGCTGTACAGCAAAATATAGCATCTAAACTGTTTTTGGTGTGTGTGTGTGTGTGAGTGGAAATTTTGGCTTCTTTGGCATATATATATATATATATATATATATATATATATATATATATATATATATATATATTGGGAAATGTGTTCTTTAAAGCGCTGCATACAGGTTTAATTTGACAATCTCCAAAATTTCAACAAGTTCAAATGCATCGAGCTAATCTATCTTTTAAACTCTTCCTGAAATGTCCAGCCTCAATAAAAAGGAGTACTTCAGTCATTCTAAAGCTAAAAATGATCTCTCTTAATCTTTACTCATCTGCTTCTGGAAAACTCAGTAGTTGAATTTATTTGTCACGACAGTTATTTATTTATTTTTGCTCTTATCGTTTTTTGCTGTCCAGCAACAAACTACACACCACATCCTAATCTAACCTGACTGATAAATACCGTGCTTTATAATCCTTTGGTGAGAGGAGAATTTTTTTGGCTGTTTGGAAGAATTGTACTGGATGGGGAAGGGGGGCTTTTCTCTCATGGCCTACCATCAAGGCTGGGTGGGGGGCGTGCTGGAGGGGGGCAGGGTGGTCCTGGGAGGGTTCGGGCAGGTGGTGGACCTGGTGGAGACTGTGCCAGGGGTGGTCCCCTCGGAGGTGGGCTGTTTGGGGGAGATGTGACCGGGCTAGGAACTGGGCGATAGTCTGGCGGGGGTGGAGGTGGGCTTTGAGCTCGTAGTGGGACTTTTGCAGCCTCTTCTTTCACTCGTGTAAAGTTTATGCATCGGCCCTGAGGAAAGAACAAGAACAGAAACATTGCACATCAGTGAGGTCACCTTCTCTGTTGAAAGTGGCCACTGTCCAATATGCAGGCATTTTGTCCTATTTTCCAGAATGTTGCTGTGGCAATGATACCCAAATCTGAGCAATTCTTTCTTTCACTCGTCGCTAATTTCTTACTAACTCACACACACATACAACATTTCGCACATTGGCTGAGCCCTGTGAAAACCACAGATGAAATCACCCAGAATTGTAAATGCATCATGGAAAGACTAAGTCCTCTATAACCTCAAATGCTCCTCTAAATAGACTCACTTGACTTCATGAACAATACCTAATAAGTAAATCTGTATATATATATTATTTTTAAACAGAAAAGAATCATACATGTATATTTAATGTTCTTGTATTAAAGCCAACATGAAATCAAAATTGACCCTATTTACTTTCTTTAAAGCTAAAGTGTGCATTTTCTGTACCACTTGAGTCACCAAATGGAATTGCTTGAGCTTGATAAAAACTAATTTTCCATGAGTATTAAAAGGAGCATGCCACTGCCATAGAAATATGCCTGATATTCACCAAGGCCGCAGTTAATGCACAAAATAATGTAAGTCCATATATCTATACTTTTTTTTTCTTTCATTCTTTTATCCCCATTTTCTCCCAAATTGAAATGTCCAATTCCCACTACTTACTAGGTCCTCATGGTGGTGAGGTTACTCACCTCAATCTGGGTGATGGAATACAAGTCTCAGATGCCTCCGCTTCTGAGACCGTAAATCTGCACATCTTATCATGTGGCTCGTTTTGCATGACACCGCGGAGACTCACAGCATGTGGAGGCTCACGCTACTCTCCGCAATCCACGCACAACTCACCACGCGCCCCATTGAGAGCGAGAACCATTAATCGGGACCATGAGGAGGTTGCCCCATGTGACTCTACCCTCCCTAGCAACCAGGCCAATTTGGTTGCTTAGGAGACATGCCCCCCCCCCCCCCCCCCCCTCATATTTCTATTCTTCTAATTCATTGCATACAGTCCGTTTACACTACCAAATACTTATGAATGTGCTGTCTTTGTTTATATCGCTGGTTCTTGAGGGAATTAACTATACAGTATTATAGGATGCAGTCGGTGCAATTACCAGAGAAGACCCTAAGAATTGCACTTGACCCAGCCCTTTAGCACTTAGTACAAGCAATATCGCCAAACCCACTTGTCTAGGCAGACTTTGTGAATGCTTGCACGAAAATACCAAAACTTAATTTGACATGCCCACTGAATTTGCAAGCATGTCCTATTGCATAGTGCTGAGGTTAGCGCTAGCTCTCTTAAAATAGGGCCATTATTCTTCTTTCAGATGACATTTAAAACATAACACACTTTCTAACAACTTTTAAAATATTAGACAACTCTCTAGATGTAAAATATAAGCACACATATTTTACTTATAAGAAAATCTTTACCTCAAAGGCACCTCTAGGATTTCAAAACCCCATAAAATATATTGTTTTCCTTTCATCTGATTCTTAATGATTTAAGTAATCTTTAGGAATATCTGAAGACAAACAATGTCTTTTTTTTATCAAATGTCATTCGAACAGAACATATATTGCACAGGAGGAAAAATTTGTCAATAATGTATCCATAAGACTTAAAAACCCTTCATGTATTTGCCCATATATTTACAGTGCAATGCCATATAAGCACAGGTAAGTCCATGGATGGCTCCTCATTACTTTGGCCAATGTAGCTAGTCTTTCTAAAAATACAAAATAATAATAATATCCAAATAATAACTTATTATTTAGTAGTATTTGTAATGAAAATATAGTAGCCTGAGCACATTTAGAAACTGCCACAGTATTAATACAATTGAAGAAATATCACAGATACTGTTACTGCTGTAAACTTGTGATACATTTGAGTAAGGGTGGTGTTTAACTTGAAAAAATGAACCTCTCTTTTCCTCTGCGCTGTTAATAATGTTTGTGCTTTCTGTTAAAGAGGTTTGATTTCCTCCACAGTGCTTAAAACTAGAAAATTCTTAGTAGAATTCAAATGGGTTGCATACATTTTGTCATCTGCGCTGTGATATCGAGGGAAGCCCGATGTCTCACTTGCATATGTAATCCGCTCTGTCATACTATTCTGACATGAGTGCGCTCCAGGAATACAGTAGAATGAAGCAGAGCAGAAAACTTTACCAGTGGCCTGGCCTCGAGGGTGCAGTAACACTCCTGTCTCTCTCTCCCACGGCTCTATCAACTCTTCCTCTCAGGTGGGGGAAGCTGCCACTAGTGTTGTGGGCGTGAGGAACTCTTTTGGAGTTGTGGGGAGCCGGGACACGTCCGCAAACAGTACACGGTGATGGGGACATTGATCCGGCGTTGACACTCCACAGGTCCACAGGGTTCAACCTGAACAACCTGAAGCCTTGGTGGATTCAAACCAAACATCCATTCATCAATGCTTGGTTCAAAATGGGGCATTGGATGTAAATAATCAGGTGAAGGTGAGGTTTGTGCATGGGGATATTTTCGATAATCCTGCAGTGATCATCACGATTCTATTTCAGGGTCAAAAGCATAACATTTAGGCTGTGGTTGTAATGCAGGATTCTCAGACAATGTTGTTCCAAGCGGGTCATCGTTGTCCAATAGCAGGTCACTTGGGACAGGGGAAAAAACAAAGCCGTCTCATGACCCGTATCTTTTGGTGAATCCGCCGGACACTCCAAAAGCGCCATTGCTCCTTCTTCCATTGGTCGATGTTCCCTATGACAGAGTTGGCATGGACCTTGTCGGGCCATTAGAACGGTCAGAATGCAGGCATCGCTTTGTGTTGGTTCTGGTGGACTACGCAACGCGATACCCGGAAGCAGAGCCCCTGCGCAACATCTCAGCACGTAAAGTGGCAGAGATAATCTACCGAATAATCTTCTGAGTGGGGATTCCTAAAGAAATTCTCACTGACCAGGGCACTACTTTCATGTCAAGTACATTACATGAGCTGTACGAATTATCGGACAAGTGTGTACCATCCACAAAAGGATGGCTTGGTCGAACGATTTAATAAGACCTTAAGAAATGTGATTCGTAAGTTTGTGCATGAAGATGCTCGGAATTGGGATAAGTGGCTTGAACCCCTGTTACTTGCAGTGCGAGAGGTCCCGCAAGCCTCCACAGGGTATTCTCCATTCAAATTGTTATATAGGCATAAGCCGTGTGGCATCTTGGAGGTCATGAAGGAAAATTGGGAGGAGGGATCTTCACAAAGCAAAAATGAAATTTGATGAAAAAGATGACCCAGTCCACCGAAAGGAAGAGAGAGCCAGCTGAGAAGCAGTTTATGCATTTGAATTGAAACTTCACCATTGCGCTTTAAGCGGATATGTTTATTTTCTGTTAATAAAAAGTGACATTCTGGAGTTGGAATCGCAGTGTCGCGCTTCCTCCTTTTGACCCAAATACGAACATCTGTTACACCTTGTTTTCGTGTGACATATGCCCTTCAAGTGGACTCAGAAATATCAGCGAAGTCGGAAGTTCAAGTGGGAAACTTGGAATTCTAGATGATACCCGAGTTGCTGAGATGGGAGGATTCCTAAACTTTCAACATGGCGGAGGAGAGTACAGTTTTTGTAGTGAATGAAAGACTAAATGAAATTGTTAGCATTTGTAGTTTTGGTCATATTCATTTATGTATATCAGCAACCATTCTATACATGATGTATGTTTTTACATTGTGAATATAGCTTGAATTTGACAAAAACTCCATTATCGTCAGCAAGCAAACTGAGTGATATGTATTATGTGTCAAAATAAAAGTTCCTCAAAGAAATATGAATGAATGAACCTGGTTTTATCCATGTCTCCTGTTCTTTCCAACAACAAAGCATGTGAACACAATGCACTTCTATTTACCACTTCAGAAGTGGGAAGTAAGAAAATTCTGATTGCACTGATCGCAACAGTACCACTGGTGCACGTGAATGGATCTGCTCTGGAGTTCCGAGCAGAAAACATTTGGGGCTAGACCAAAATCATTCGGGGTTCAAGCGACGCCTCTGCTTTGCCTTACAAAGTGCTAATAAATTGCTTGAGAATACACAGCAAAGGACAAATGCATATTTTCCATTTCTATTATTGAACCCAGTTTCGTGTTGAAGTTTTTGTCAAATATAATTTATGGGCACATTACAAGAGAGGTAAAGAAGGTGTTTTGAAATGACCTCCTGAAACATCTGCCATTATATCAGGGATCATAAAGCAGTCTGAAGTAAGTCTCAAGATGATGACTTAGCTGTTTGATGTGGCTGTTTTGCGGAGACAGCTCTGTATACTGTATGACCTCATCCACTAACCTCCTCCAGAGTGAGTGTGTGAGGGGGTGGAGGGGGCAGGGGTGGGGTATAATTATGGCACACTGACCCACCGTGTTTCACGTCAGAGACTGATCCCAGTGCATTGTTAGACTGAATGTAAAAGCATGAGGAAGAGTGCTTAGCCAGGGTACAGATGAGAAAACCAGACTGAGGGGAGATAATGATACACTATAGAAGTCAGACAAACAAGTATTCTGTACTGCAGAGTTCAAAACCTAACCAAAAGAATTCAACCGAAGCAACATTTAACCTTCTCGTTATACAAAAATGCAAAGTGTTCATTTTAACCCAGCATGAACACACACAGGGAGGCTAGGTAAAGCCAAAAATATGTGTGCACAATTTTACACTGTAGAAAGTGGTAACTTGCAACTGATCAGTTGCTAAGCTCTGCCCCCTTGGTTACCTTTGCTCACTCTTACAAGCTTTACAGAACTTGCTATAGGAATGAATGGGAGATTGCCGTGAAAGGTGCGGTTCTTGGCAAAACATTCTCATAAAGAGAAACGTGGGCTGGAATGAAGAGGGACATTGCAAAGCATTTTTATCAAATGTATTTTTACAAAAAAGTCTCTGAATTGGAATCGAGGTAAGTGATTATCACTGTCAGCTGAAAAGAGAAATGTGTCATTTGATAGCGATTACACACCTGATAACATTAGTGTGAGAGAACATAACTGCTCATAAAGCACTCAATATGATGCTGTGAACTGATGCTGTGAATTTACTATTGTTTTTATGAATCATAACATTAAGTTATGAGCTTTAATTTACAATGGAGAAAATGTCGGTGTCCTTGCTGATGTTATAAATGTTCATTTGGGAATGATGGCTGACAGTTTAATCTATAATATATTCTCGATATTTATTTAAAGATTTTATTTAAATAAAGAAAAAACACTGTGTGCATCCTCACTTGGTACTTTGTGTCAGTATAACAAGTGACCCGACCTCAACCTTTTTTTATTTATTGGATATTTTTTGTTTTAATTCTGCTATAAACTACTCAAAATCACATTAATCCCATAGACTCTCATTGGAAAAAAAAAAATATCTGAAAAATGGTGAACAGCAAATGTTGTTGAGAAAGTATTGGTCAGAAACACTTTTAAGGCAGGACTTAAAGAAGGGTCAGTTTTTACCTTAAAGAGCTATTTCTACCAGATCTAAACCTTAAAATTAGTTTTATTGGCATAACTTAATGTATTCAGGTTTTTTCAGTGTAGGAAAAATGGCAGAGATTTTCCATACAACAACCAGAGTGGTGGTGGCGTAGTGGGCTAAAGCACATAACTGTTAATCAGAAGGTCGCTGGTTCGATCTCCACGGCCACCACCATTGTGTCCTTGAGCAAGCACATCCGGGGGGATTGTCCCTGTAATAAGTGCACGGTAAGTCGCTTTGGATAAAAGCGTCTGCCAAATACATAAATGTAAATGTAATAACTTTTGACACAAAAAGCAAAAAACTACATTAAAGGATTATAAAAGCGACCCATATGACGGTTGCTATATACTTTCATTCTGATGCCATGATCATATTGTGTGAGGAACAGAATGAAAATTACCCCAATGTCGTGGCTCCTAAATCTAATTTGAAGTCGGATTTTTGAACACGTAACGATCGGTCACGTGACACAAGAACCACTATTTGGCGTCAAAAAGTCAAACCTAGCAAAGCGCATAAAAAGGCACCATTTCTTATCGGTATTGGCAAAATCCAGTATCGGTCGACTTCTACTTCAGAAGACTTGGAATATAATGCACCAGTCATTTATGATACTTTTATGGTGCTTCATGCAGCTTGGCAGTATAAATCATCCACCTTTGCTTTATGGAAAATAGCAGGTCAAACATTCCGCATAAGATCTCCTTCTGTGGTTCACAAATGAAAAAAAACAATACAGTGTCAGAACAACATGGGGGTGAGAAAATTATGGCAAAATGTTTTATTTTTGGGTGAACTACTCCTTTGTATATGTAAGGGACAGTCACATTATAAGCACTGCTGGATAACGTTATATTCTTTTAAAGTAACTTTAGACAGGAAATGATGCCCATTTCTTTTTTCCATACTCATAAAAAGAGAGAGAGTGAGTGTGAGAGAGAGAGAGAGAGAGAGAGAGAGAGAGAGAGAGAAAGTGTCAGTCTGGGCATTTTTCAGCCCTGTCGTCACAAACCACAAAGCAGCAGAAAGAGCCATAGCATTACAGGATGAGGAGATGAAAATCCTTCCATTGCAAGGAACTTTGCATCATGTAACCTTTTCCTCGAGGGCTATTGAAACCAGTTGGCTAAAAAACTTTGGGAGCATTTTGACTAGAACTTTTTAGTTGCTAAACTGTATGCATGGAATACGGTCAAGTGCCATCCAAAGTTTGCACACAACCAAATAATAGTCTTATTTCACACATCACTAGTTGCTTTTGGCAGTGACGAGACACTCTTAGTGATAAAGATGCAGTTAAAAGTGTTATGTTGGATAGTCTGCAAATAACACACAGAATGAACTAGTACCTGAAGACAGTTAATCTCAGCAGAACCAAAGCAACTGTGTGAAAGATGCACTGACTCCACTCAATCAGATGGTACGAAACCCAATGACAGACAGTCCAACAGTGCAGAAAACCCCACCACATCAGTGCTTAACCTGTGATTTCACATTAAAAGTCAGTTTTGTGAAGACAAACCATGTGTGTGATAGGCCTTTAAAAGCAAACTATCTGTCTGGAAAGTTTAAAAATTCTTTTTTTTTTTTTTTTTTTAGCTTTATGGATACTGATTTAATGCAGGTTGAAAGCTGTGCCTATGATGTTTCTTGGCACCCATTAGGGGTTTGGCCGCTGGTGGGGCGTTGCTGATGTGGGCTGACAAATGAAAGGTAAGGTAATGTCTGGCCAAGTTTAAGTAAAGGTGGAATGAATTAAAAAATCCAAAGGACAAGAATTTACAAGTTCCAAAAGCCTTGAACCCTTTTGGTTAAGACTGTTGCTGGATTTTTTTTTAAAGATGTTACAGACGTTACATCTGATTTTCTGTAAAGCTGCGTAGGAACAATGTGTATTGGAAAAGGCACATATTAAAAAACTATACAAATAAAAAAAGATTTAACTTGATATTAATTTTATGTTACAATGTTTTTCTACTCTTGCAACAAATTCTCAATGTTCTGTCTTTTCACTGTCAAAACAAGTGATAGCCAGTGCTGAAGCATTTAACCAATCAGAAATTAACATAAATAATTCTAAATCAATGTAATGACCATCATTGTTGAATCACCACCAACCACGTTAAAATTTTTTATTTAGCATTATTAATTCTTAATCTATGTACTGATTACATGTTGAGTGGCGCAAACATCATCTGCATCCTGAAACGTAACTTTTGACCGGATGTTAGAGTTATAGGATGCTCCCTTGCTCCCTATTTAGGGAATGACTTAACATGCAGTGTGTTGTCTGACTGTATTGGATATTTTTCTTACAAAAATGCATTGCTTCACTTCAGAAGGCCTTTATTAACACAATGGAGCCTTATAGATTACTTTTTTGATGGATGGATGTGCTTTTTTGGGCTTCAAAATCCAGGTACCATTCACTCCCATTATAAAGCTGGGAAGAACCAGGATATTTTTAATATAATTCCGATTGTGTTTGGCTGAAAGAAGAAAGTCATATACACCTAAAATGGCTTAAGGGTGAGTAAATTATGAGATCATTTTCATTTTTGGGTGAACTAACCCTTTAAGCTGGAATAGGAATTGGAAAATTTGAATTTTATGGCTTTTAGTCCAAGTATGTTAGATTTAAGGCCATCTACTGTATATTCTAGTGTGCCTAAAAGTTGGCAAATAACTTTTAGTAGACATCTGAAACGTCTTTCTCCTTTGGGAAAATGGACCAAAAATATTAAAGAATCATGTTGCACTTAACAATTTTGTGTCTATTCAAATGCTCTATAATGAGAAAGTCCCTCCTCATATTATAACCTGAAACTGACTGGAAAGTAGCAGACTGTAGTTCATGGCTTTGACATAGTGTAGTGGCTATAAAGTTTGAGCCCTTAAATATGCCAACCCTAGCTTTCAATAACTTTCAACAACCCTTTTTCAATTAGAAATCCGACAGGGTCTTTGGTCATTTTAGGTTGGATACTCACATGATCTCCTGGTTGAGGTCTCATAAGTGAAACTTGGTCATATCCACGGCGGAAAAGAGCCAAGATCGCATCAAGTTTACCCTAAACATAAGAAATAGGAAAGCAGAAATGTATGGAATTAAGCAAACATCTCTAGATCCAAGCTTACAACATTATTTGAACAACAGCAACAGATAGAAAAAAAGCATTTTTACCCTAATGGGAGAATACCACTTCCTGTTTTGAACTGGCTTCCTGCCATCTGATTTTCTGGGCTTGGGTTCAAAGGGTTCAAACTCCTGCTCTGGCATCTTTATCACAGCGTTCTTGGGTTTTTCCAGCTTGGCCCCTTCCTCAGTTGAACCCTTTCCTCCCCAGCGAACCTGGACCACATAGAATAAAATGGTAGACTGCTTTGTCCTCCTAAGTGTAATTTTAAAGCATTTTATTTATCCTAAATACACATCATTAAAAAATATTTTCAAATTTTTCATAAAGTAATAGTGCCTTTCTATGCACATTTATCTTCTTGGATTGCATCTCCTCTTTTGAAGACACCAACCTCCATTCTTTTAATCCCGCCAACTCCTCGACCACCATAATATGATGCATCTACAGTGGGCCATTTCTTCTTTGGCATCCCGTCCTCATCATCTGACTCCTAAGGAGGAAAAACATAGTCTGATGCGGCAAGAGAGGTATGAAACATCTGCTCACAGGAGTCAACTGCCAATGCAACTTTAGCTGCTGTTTTGACACATTGATGTTGTTATACTCAAAGACATCTGATGGTTTTCATTAAAGTCTCTACATGAATCTCTTGGTGAGAACATGCAGTTCCTTATGGTTTAGATGCTGACATGGGCATTGCTACTGGGAATACAGACCATGAGATGAAGCCATCAAGCAATGGGAAACTTGTGTTCTGAGATCATTATTCTCATTGTATGTCAATATAAATCGAATTGATCATCTTTGTAACTGGATTCTGAGGCCTGTGACAGATCTTTAATTAAGGAACATAGGCAGCTGTAAGAAGGCGCAGGGATAAGTCTCACTCCTCAACCTAGTTCCCTAGGCTGATTCAGTCAACTGTGAACATGAATTTGGGCCCATAATATTGTCTTCTGAAAAATAAACTTAGTGGTGAAACTCCAACTCACTGGCTCTGGGGGTGGAGGCGGCAGAGGTTCTTTGATCACCTGTGGAAATAAACATCTTACAGTATGTTGTATCAAATATTCAGGCATATCTAATGTATATCTAAACGCGAATTACAATATACACATAATATAGAATAGCAAGTTAAATCTGAATGAACCACAGAGTTCATCAAGACATCTGGTTATACTGTGTGTGATCTTTGGAGATTAGCTGACCAGAAGTTCAGTCTTTACCGCAAATCCATAGGCATTGACTCCCTGATTTGCACAATACAAGCACATAATTTGTCATGTGAAAATTTTTCAAAGGTTGATATCAAGATGATAAATGAGTCGCAGACTTACAACAGTGCAGCAAAGCGGCCAGAACCACCACATGAACAACAAAGCCAGTAACAGAAACAACACCAACAGGGTGATCAGGAGAATAGTGCCATCATACTGCAAGCAGAAGAGAAAATGTGTGTGTGTTTGTGTGTGTGTGTGTGTGTGTGTGTATGTGTGTTTAAGAGAGAGAGAAAGAGAGAGAGAGAGAGATGCAGCATATTTATTATATTCACACACACACAAAAAAAAAAAAAATTAAAAAGTACCAAATTAATAACATATTAATAAAGAAAATGGTATTCTTTGATGTTAATACCATATTACGAGAAATGGCAATCATTCAGTACCATAGTACACTACCACTTCAAAAGTTTTTCACATTTCATAATATTCATCATTAAAACTACAAAATGTTAAACAAATCAAACTTTTTTTATTTTGGTTCTTCAAAGTAGCCACCCTTTTTCTATATTACAGCACTGCATTGTAACAGTTCATCAAGCAACGTCATTAGGTGCATCCTGATAAGGTTTTTATTTATTGATTGATTTTTATTTAATAACATATTTTAAAGAAAAAAACGTTTTATTAATACCATCTGTGCTAAAGTCATGATAACCTGAGATGCTTTTAAACAGCATTGAAGAAGTTCCCATTTATGCTGGAAACATTGCCGACTGTTTTTCCATCACTTTCCAGTCCAACTCTTCCATTGAGAAAATGTTATAAAAACGTTCACTTTACATTGCGGTTGTATTAGTTAACATTAGTCAACTACATTAATTAACAAGAACTACCAATGAACAACAATTATACAGCACAGCTTATGTTCATTTCTACATATACTAATACATTTTTAAAGTTAGTTTTATATGTTAACATTGGTGTGGCAGCGGGAGCGTGGACGAACGTCCGCCCGGCGAGAGAGAAAGCAGTAAGTGTGCATACACCTGAGTCAGATTATGTTTAACTCTTGTTTCTAATTGCAGTGAGCTTGGGGAGAGCGATATAAAAGCACCACACCACCAATGGGGAGTCACTGATAAAAGTTATGGTGATGCTGATAATGTTATTGTGACGCTGACAAGCCATTCAGAAGCTGATGACTGTTGTGACGCTTTTGAGCTGCTGTAACGCTGCAAGTTTTATCAATTAAAAGCTTTACTTGTGAGATGAAGAAACCGATACCCTGTGTCCTCCTTCCCCTCCTGCTGTGAAGTTTTGTTACAATTAGTTAATGCATTATGAACTAACATAAACTAACAATGATATTTGTATAAATAAATGTTCAAAATATATAATTTATAATATTACATTACCACGGTACCATTACCAGAGATTTAATTTCATTTTCAAACAAATTTGATGTTTCTGAAGTGTAATAGATGCACTCATAAAACTATAAACCCTCAATAACATACTGAAATCTTGTCTTTCCTAGGGTATAAACACAACAATCTCATATATAAACAGAGTGTCATTGCAAAAGAATGGGAAGAGCATTTTTAAAGTGTTTCAAATAGACAGACTGTCTAAAAAGTTATTTTGTGGATGTGGGCAGAAAGTCTGCTCAAGTCTAAATCAGAGACAGGATCTTCAGAGAATCGGGGCTTTTGGCTGGGGACATGGTTAAGCCCCTGTGGTTTGGCCCTTGATGAGTTTGTATGTGTGTGTTTGTGTGTTGTTGGGGGGGATGGTGTGAGATTTGTGAAGACAAAACAACAATAAAGTGGATGGCCTGAATGTGAAGAGGGATTTGTAAAGAAGAGAAATAAGGGAATATGAGGAAAAGTTGGATTACAACGTGTCCATCCATAAAACGTACACATATATTGTACATAAACTTGCCAATGATTTATAATGTAACATAATGTAATTGTATAATAGCTATATTTAGTTACAGCAACAACAGTGATTTAAATAATTAAAGTGTTTAATATGTGATATTCAGCAGCATTCACCTGCATGCTAATGACATGAATTCGGCTGGAAGTGCTGATGTGTATGTATTTGTGTGTGTTTGTGTAGTCAGACTTACACACTCTGTTGTGGTTATGTGCACCGAACTGGTGATAAATGTTAGACCCTCATTCATGCTGACCTGCAAGTACACCACCCTGAAGTGAAAAAGAGCAAACGTTAGTTTATTATAACTCTGTTACTTTGAAAGCTAGCAAGATCCTTTGATATTGCACAGCAAAGAGTAAAAAACACATCTAAGCTCAAGGGATTTACAGAATCTGTGCCAAAGAAAACCCCACAACATTTTTGTTACTGTAGACTTTTTATAACAAGATTTGTTTGTAGCTCTTTAGTTCCATGAAAAAAGATCATAACTGGCACCCTTACAGAGTGCTGGTTAACTTTTGTCATAGTCAGCTGTCTGGTGTCTCAAACATTCAATAAAAACAGCTTTCCAAATTTTCAGCATTCCCCTCAAGATTTGCATTTTAACAGATAGAGTTCACAGATGAATCAGAGGCCAAGTTTGCTCTTTCGACAGATAAGATACTTTAGCTGAGGCCCACATTCCTTTGTGCAAGAAACAAACCGATGATCAGTCTGACTTTTGCCAGACAATTATGACTAAATGGCACTCAAGCCAAGTTCAGGTAAATTGCATGCTTGTGTACATATACTGTATGACTATGCACCCATAATTAAGGCTATTTTCAAAGCTTTTTGTGCTTGCTTTGTCTGAATTTGAGTTTGATTCCACCAGTTCCACTATGTTATCATGAGTTTTATACATGAAACACAAGCAGAACAAATTTCTGCCAAATGGTTCATAGATATATTCTTGCGTAAAGTTGTGCCAATGAATTCAATGCAACAATTTAGGTAATAATGGTTATACATACTATTTACATGATGTATTTATGTACTATTTGCACTATAAACTATTTTATGCAGTTGCTTTGCAAAAGATGCAAAGAATCTCCTCTCCATAGGCAATTTAGAGACAATCGGCTTTGGGAAATGTACTATACTGTAAGATTTGTGACCGGATGTATACAAAGATGCTAATTATAATTCATCAACATTAGTTCACTTCAATGAGTTAGGATGGACTACTTATATTCCACTTGCAAACCATAACAGAGTTAACATGGACCCTAATATGTGGACTTGATGAGGTCCCTGGTGTGAACAAGCTCTAAAAAACACTTTCAAACCAACCAAACAAACTAAACTGAACAAACAGTCAGACAACAGACATGAACAGAATGAACAGCCCCCTAAATGATTTTTGTAAAATACAACTGTTAACTGTCAGTATCACTGTTAATAAAAGGAGAGGACACAAATCCTGAAGTGTTTGAGGGGAATGTTATTTTTTAAAAGAAATGCCTGAGAGGAAGTGTTTTACTTCTATAAAATCAATAAGATGAAAGGACAGGGAAAGGCTTTCGACTGCTTTGATCAAGGGAAATAAATGAGTGGGAGTTGGAATATGTGTGAGAAAAGGATGGGCTGAACATTTGATGCAGAATGGGATGAGAAGAAAAGACAGTGGTAAAATTAAAGGATGAAAATAAATGGATGGGTGACTAGGGTTTAGAACATTTCACTACTAGACTAGTTAGTACGTGAAGGACACTAAGTAAAAATAAATAGAGTGTGGTATTTAGTTGAAAAAATAATGTTACAATTAGAATCAAAAAGGGTTTTTATAAATGATAAAACAAACAGTTCCAACTTTAAATTCTGGTTGGATGAGCTACATTTGAAGCCATTGTGAAATGCTGATGACTGCACACCTATAACTGCACATTCTACAATTAATCCATCACATTTACAGCCTACAGACTTATGAACTTTATTACTTGAACTTGAACATTTTTTTGTCTTTTATATTATTGTTGCAACAGTTTTAGAAAAGCACTAAGCATCTTTCACATTGTACCTCAGAATGCCCCTTACCTGTGATAATATCGCTGTTGACTAGAGTGCTACAAACATCTCATAGCTAAAAAGTAGTTATCTATGCTACAAGCAACAAACAGTAGCTAACTGCACAAAAGTGCTTTTTTTTTGTTAGACATATAGCAATCAGATTATATTACTTATACATTACAAAATATAATGTTTTAACTACATTAACCATAATTAAACCATGATATTTCTAGTAAACATGGTTACTACAGTCATGGTTACTACAATATTACTATAGTAAAACTATGGTTAATATTTGTAAGGGTTAAACAAAAAGGTTGACAAGACAACATTAAATTTAACAAATGTGTCATTATAGAGAACACCCTATTTCATAAAACTGAATACAAATGTAGTTAACAGCAGATAAACAGCAGCAATTAAAGTCTTAGTTAAGAATGTAACCTCAGTTTCCTGATAGGAGAGAACAAGACACTGTGTCATTAGCTGATACTATGGGAACTCCTCCCAGGAGTGAAGATTTCTGTAACTCGTATAGAATCAAAGCAATCTATTGGCAGATGAACCTTGACACTCTGCCCCCTAATTTGCATTTTATTGCAAGCATTCAATACAGAGCACAGCCCACTTTCAGCAGGATATTTCAACTGAAGGGAGGAGCCATTTCAGTCCATACACCATGAGAACACAGAAGTATGTAAAAGTTAAACAGTGTCTTGTTTCATCCTGTCAGAAAACCAATATTGCATTTGTAATGAGACATTCCATTTCAAGTCAGTCTTTCAACACTGTGTCTCTGTAGCTGTTGCTATAGGAATTGTATTCAGTTATACCGAGCTACTTATATAAACACAACAGAACAATGCACACTAGCCTGTCGTGGTAGTAGAAATATTGAAATTTTACCCTGCTTCACATTCAAAATATGGGAAGAGAGGCAAAAAATGTCTAGGTTATAGAACCTGGTAAAGGTGTTTGCAGAAACTCAGCCTGCAGCCTCCAAGACACCCCTTTCAACAATGCCAGAAAGAACTATTCTGACAGACTACTTGGACTCGTAAACAATGCCCTCACCGGACAAAGCATGTGCAGCTTCTTAGCAGTACAGAGGAGGAAAGCTTGCAGGGTGACTACCTGAGCTGTGAAGGGAGTGGCCAAAACCCTGAACACATAACCTTCTCTAGTCTACCTTTGACCTACCCGGTCAAAACTCTAAACAAGGAACTTGAGTGTCAGGGCCTGCAAGTCGCCAATACATTTCACTGAGGCCAATGGGAGCAGCAGCACAGTCTTCAGCGAGAGTATGTGTAGGCTTACCGCATTTAATGGCTCAATTGGGAGGCCCTTTTAAAATTTTCCATTTTAAAAGTACAGAGCCGCCTAGTCAAGGAGTAGTATGCAGTAGTATAGCTTGTAGTATGGTGTCATGCACTGACTGAGTCACACCAGAGTGTATTAAAAGCAGCTCTCTCCTCAAGGGAATCTTCCATGAAGGAGCATCAAACAGCTCGACCAAGGGCAGTTGTGCCACTCTAACACAACCAATACCACCATTTACTTGTCCTCTCAAATCTTACATAGCTCTTGGTGTAGCAAGCAAAGAGTAGAGAAAGCACACTTGCATTTTGATGGCCATTTGTGAGCTGCCAGGTGCCATACTAAAGTCACACAGGGCACCCAAGCCCGAGCTAGACCTGCCCGTCATGACAACTTTGCACCCGACCACTTGGCCGAGCACAATGCCCTTCTGATAGAATGAAGGCTTTCTCTATATAGCAAGCGCACTCCAGCACTGGAGAGGCCTCATATGTTGTTTTTCAAAAGGGGTGTCAGTGGCCATGGTGGCTGCAGTGGCTATCAACCCCAACATCTGCTGGAAAACTCGCAGTTGTAAAGCTACTACTGGCTTGAACCTTATCAAGCATTGGAAGGCAGACTGAATACAAGCATACATAAAGGCAAGTCATCATAGTCACTGAGTCGAGTTTCATTCCCAAGAAGGAAACTTGCTGACTAGGTACCAGTGTACACTTTGCCCATTTGAATTGAGACCTAGATTCTCCAAGCGCATAAACAACAGATCCCTGTGCTTGCCTGCCAACTACTCGATTGCGCTAACAGCAGCCAATCCTTGAGGTAGTTGAAGATGCGGACACGTTGATGCACTTGGTAAAAGTGCGAGTAGCTAGGGACAGGTGGAATGTAAGGAACGCTGCACCCTCGAAGGCGAATGTCAAGAAAGACCTGTGGCGAGGGGCTATTTGTTCATGAAAGTATGTGTCTCAGAGGCAGTTCTCGCTAAAGAGAATCGTTTATTTTAAATGGTTTATTAACATTAACTGTTTGAAAGAACGAATTAATTTACATGGTTTTATTTTCCTAGCACTACATATTATAGAGAGAGAACGGTTAATGTAAATGTGTTTGATTACTCCCTCGGCTCCATCGCTGTATTCAAAATATACAGTAATGTGGCAAATGTAGCGTTTAGTGACGGTACAGCTACTCGTTGGAAATGTAGCTTATTATTGGAAAAGCTACACCATTGTGAAAATAACTGACCTAAGTACATCCCAACACTGCTTTAGCCCAAAGCCTCTCATGACTTCTTGCTGTTTAACAGACTGACACCATAGGAGATTCTTTTTAAGTTCGGCAGAACTTTGAATCCTCTAGATCTTCGGAAAACGACACATTAACTGATGAACCTATTACGTAACAATAAGAACTTAAGAACCCTATACACAAAAACAATTTATTGATAAGAAGAGGATTCTGAACCTCATGAGTTTCAAAGAACCGTTGAAGAAGCTTTATATTTAAGAGTGCTGGATTGCAGAAGTGTGTGAACTGATTGCGGGGGTAGAGAATATGGAACTTCTAGGTTCTAGTGAAGTTGTAAATGGACAGAAGGAAATAAAGGATATAGAACAAAGAGAAAGAGAGTGTGTGGGTTGGATGAACACAATGCTGTGAAAGACCCTGAGGAACCATTAGCTTTAATGGCTCATCAGAGCCTCAGCTCAGGTTCTGTGAATCAGAAAGCAAAAGCTATCAAAGAGGGCCATGAACTCAGATAACTAAAAAATCATGCTGTTCTGGAAATCACTGGCCCAAGAGGATTACCTCACAACTAAAACACAGAGTTGGGCAGGAAGTGGAATGTGACCTCTGACAGGGATCATAAACACGGCCTAATGTATGGCAGACCTGTCCTTCAGCCTTTCTGACAGTCAAACTTACTTTCCAACTTCATCTATAACCGGCGCAGGGCACAGCAAGAAAGTATCTTCAACACTTGCAGGCTTCTCATCTGTTAAGGGGGGGAAAAAGTTTGAAAGTTGAGTAAACTAAATCAAATATGATCCTATTCTATAAATACAATTAAAGGGTGTCTCTCACGAAACCTGTCAAGAAATTACCAGATCACATTTCTTTATGTTGTCTACTCTTAGGACCTTTAGAATTGTTTTGCATTGTTATGTTATTTAAAGCACAACAAAATGCATTAAGTCTGGTTTGCAGGTATTAGCCTGGTCAGGCTGGTCTGGTTTGCTGGATTTACAGGGGTTTTGGGCACATGTCAGCTGCTTAGGCTGGGTTACCAGCTAAAAAGCTTAAACCAGCTAAAACCAGCAAACCAGCTCATATTATTTGTGAGAAAGTCCTCAGACTCTTTGTGGGAATATATGAGGTACAAAAAAACAAAAAAACTCACTGAGTGTAACTGTGTCATTGATTTTGAAGCTGCACCGGACTTGGTCTATGTTTCTAGCATGCCGAAAACCATTTCCTCTCACCACCACTTGAAATGACTCTGAAAAACAGATTCACAATTCCTCAAAAATGGTGATGAATCCACACAAAATACACATCTCAACTCATAATTTCCATGCAATGATATTAGCTTCCCTGTATTTCAGCATACTGCTCAATGTCTTCCTGTTAAAATAATCAGAGCTCAAGTAATGCAGGACAATATAAAGCCACAATGATATAACTGTCCTCTTGGGGATATGTGTCAGACAGACCATCATGTTTAACACTGGAATTTCCCTAAGGATTTTAAGCATTAACTCATCTATTCATTCATAGACTCTAATCTTTTATAGACTATATATTTGGCAACATTTAAATTTGTGTGACATTAATGTTTCAAGCAGGTAGGTCTTATTTTTACAGAGTTATGGTGTTCTTATTGATTTAAAATATGCCATTAAGATTTATAACAACTGCATCAATCTTAAGTTAAAAATGTACTTAGTGTAAAAGACATGTCTATTATTGAGAATACATATTTCCAACAGTAGAACCCCTTATTTCTGGAATAATATAATTACCACAGCTATTTGCAAATGAAAGCAATGATATAATTTATTGATTTGTTTTGTGCATACCTCCTGCACATACACTGGATGGTTCTGCTGCCAGGATCTCTATACAAGATTTTTTGATGATCTAAAAAGAAATAAAAAAAAATTCCATTCATATTTGAAGTACACGTGCTTGTTAATGTGAAGTGTGTAATTTCTGTGCCACCAGCAGTGCCTAAAAGAACAGCAAAGTTAATGATGAGTTTGAAGCACTCCCCCTTATTACCATTAGCTGAGCCAATATTGTTACATCCGACCCAGTCGTGCCGCTCAAACAAACAGATTGCAATTCTGTTTGGTGCAACTACAAGCACAGAAATGACACAGTCCATCTTTTAAGGTTAGGATCAGAATGTAATACAGTTAAACATAAAAATGAATAAACATTGTAGTAAAATGGAATTATTATTCATTAAAATGTTAGTTCACCCCAAAATGTATATTTTTTTCTCAATTACTTACCTTAACCGTTTCAGTCACCCTTGATTTTCATTACATGGAAAAAAGATGCAATGAAAGTGAATGGTGACTGAGGCTCTCATTTTGTGTTTCACAGGAGAAATGAAGTCAAAAAGATTTAGAACAACATAAGGGTGAGTAAATAATTGATGACAGAATTCCATTTTAAGATTTACTACCCCTTGATGGATTTTTGGTTTAAATCCGTATCATCTAAAAATCTTAATATCCATTTCAGAAAGAGAGAGACATGTTTATATATATATATATATATATATATATATATATAAAATAAATAATGTTTAAACACTGTATGTATAAACACTTTAATTAATGTTCCACATAGCCACTAGCAGAAAGCTTTATTTACCGAGTCAATCATTCCTCTTAGTGCCTGGAATCCTCCCAAGACAGGAAACACATGCTTACTGGTGTCTGCTATGGTCGCCAGCTAAAGCAGGACAAAGACAGAAGTTTTTTCATTGCGGGTCTCTAAGCTTCTACGTATATGCTGATTTGAGCTGTTTTGTATGAAGTAAGCCTTATTGGTTTATCCTGGTTTACATTCATTAGTAAGCACACACTTGAAAGTTTAGGGATGGCCTCAACACTGTTTGTTAGAATGAAGTACTTATTGGTGCTTTAAAATTAGTTGAATTGAAGACAAGTTCATAGTAAATGGTAGTTTAAAAAGATTAACACAAGATCATCATTGTCATCTCACCTGTGTTTCGTTGAAGTCCTTAACTCCAACACAATACACGATTGCACCCAACATTCGAGCTCTGGCTGCCTGGTTAAATATTATTCAAAAAGTTATTAAAATATACAGTATAACATACAGTAATGACGAGGCCAAGCACAGCCAGCATTCACAAAGCACTATGCAAAAAGCTCCAGGACAAGATTTACCCACTGCATCACTCACTGACAGCTCTGTCTTTTGCCAAAAGGACATACCAAGTTAAGTGTCAGGACAAATCTTGTCATGACAAATCTTAGCCGAAATACAAATTCGTTAGATATTAATTCAGTATCATTTGTGAGAGACAAATTTGTTAGAGGCGTAACAAAAACACTAACAATATATTTTACAATTGTACATGGCAGGAACTGAAAACACCAAATTCAATCAACTCAATCAAATACAACAGCAGCAGAAGAAGAAGCAATTGCTTTTCTAGACCAACAGGTTAAAAGATTATTAGCAGAAGAACAGTCCAACTTAAAACTGATGATGACACTAGAAAGTTAGACTGGGAGACCCTCAAATGGGTCAGGGGATTATTTACGCCCCTCCCAATCAGTGTGCCAAATTTCACAACTTTCCTCCAAACTGTTCTACAACTTTCCTCCAAACTGAGTCATAGACTCCCATAGCAGAGGAAACATTTCGCTACCAACAACAATTGGTGTTACACACCTTTGATGCATGGCCTCTAAACATTGATTACCCTCACACTTTAGATTCAATAAGTGGATGTAGACTGAATAGTGGACAAGTCACTTACCTCCATTTGGGCTGCTATCAACTGATGTTCTTGTAGCTCACCATCTGTCAATGCAATTATGACACTTGCTGTTCCTACAAAGTGAAGTTAAAACTGTCAGGTGAGGATGACAAATGGTAATACACTCTATGGGAAAAAGTATGTGGACACCAGACCCACATGCGGTTGTTGAACATTTAATTTAAAACCCATTGGCATAAATGGGGAGTTTGTCCTCAATATCAGCTTCCTCAGTCCTGACAATGCTTTCCACTAGATTTTGGTACATGGCTGTGGGAATTTGTTCCTATTTAGACACAAGAGCATTAGCGTAGTCAGGTACTGATGTTGGCTGATGACCCCTGACTTGCAGTGTACTATCAAATGCCAACATCCCAGTAATTCAATGAGGTTCAGATCTGGGCTTTGTGAAGGCCAGTCAAACTATTCTACCTAGACTCAGTAATCCATTAAACTGGTGACATCCTGTGGAACATTGAATTTCACTGAGCCCTTTGGCATGCCCTATTCTACAGAAAATGTTTATCTTTTGAGATTGTTGGCTGTATATGCTTAATTTTATGTGCTGTAAGTAATGGGTGTACAAATAGCAAAACCAAAGCCAAAGTTAATCAAAAGGGGATGTCCACATACATTAGCTCATTTAGTGTAACTGTAATGCTGTTCAATGGCAACAATGGGTGTTCTTGATGTGAAGCTTACCAAAGTTTTCCTGGTGTATTTGTTCATTTGCCTGTTAATGAAGATGTATAATATTGTTAAAAGCCAAGAAAAACACATTAAAAAAGCTCATAAAAACAACTGAGTGATACATAGTTTGAAACGTTTTTTCCACCTTCTCCAGACCAAGGTGCATAAATGTATCTCCACCCGGGACCTCTCGTCTTAGGGCGTTAAGGCCTTTCTTTATGTACTCCCTTTGCAAAATAAATAGAAAGAAATAATGACAATAAATACTAAATAATCTTTTCTGAATATGCCCAACTAGCAAAATAATTTCACAATTGAGATGTCACTAGAGGAAATGTGCAGTCTTATTGCACCTGTTTTCAGTTAGCCTCATGATTGTGTTTCCTCTGGTTGAGAACACAATGAAGGACATTCGTAGCATAGGGCTGTGTGAGAGAGAGAGAGAGAGAGAGAGAGAGAGAGAGAGAGAGAGAGAGAGAGAGAGAAGAGAGAGATAGAGAGAGGGAGAGAGAGAGAGAGAGAGAGAAAGGAGAGGAAATATATTTACAATTTAACTTTAGTGTAAAATGGATTTGTATGATCATATGTGACTTACATCAGAAAGCTTGAGCAATTGGATTATGTCAACAAAAACATGAAATTCAATTGACTTGTACCCAATTGAAAAGACAAGCATATGTTGTGGATTGGATGCTGGTATGCCACTGTCCTATCTAAGCTACTTAACAAGCTTAACCAGCAAGCCTCCCTTGGTCAACCAGTTTCACCAGAAAGACCATGCTGGTCCACCAGCTAGACCCACAATAAAACAGCAACAACCAGCATTAAAATTAATGTTGGTCTAAGCTGGTCTTTTCAGCAGGGAAAGTGTGTTCACAATTCTCATTGGGAATGTTTTTGTACCTGATGAATTTCTCAGCCAAATGTTCAACAAAAAAGTAGATCTCATTCCAATGGTTTTTGACACTTCCTGACCTGGGGAGAAAGAGATGAAATAATCAATAAACAGGATGTTTCTGCTTTAAACCTCAAACAGATCAATAAAACAATTAAGCTGCCAATTTAATTATCAGTGTTCTCAACTAATTCCGGAAAAGATGAAGCAACAAAGGCATCTAATTTTGTCCATTTCTGGTATTCCCCTTAGGCACAGCTGTAAACGCTGTATGACAGCTGATCATTTCCTTTCCTTCCCTCAGTGGTAAGCTGTGGTAATTCATTAGTGCTGGATGACAAATGGGAAGTGAGCTAAATAAGTCTACTGATCTGTGCTTGAGTCAGTTTTACTTAATTGATGAAACATGCAACAGAAATAATGTAGGTCTGTGTTTTTTTAAGCTATTCCACAGGCTGATATAACACATTTAATCTGAGAGCCAGACGTAATATTAACCAGTGCCTCCAATTAGGAGCACTGTACACCCGTCCCTGGCTCACTTTTGTGCCCTAGGCGAAACGGGACATCACCAACATAGTTTCATGACAAGCAAGACGGCAAAATCTCAAGGTATCGTAAATATTGACTATTTAAAATCTCAAGATGGCACCGAGTATGGCTGCTGCGTCGCGAGCTCCGTCAAAACACTGCAGTTTATTGTTTGTTTTGTTTACAGTTCTGTGTTTTTTTGTCTTGGATGTTGTCTGCCTTATTGTGTACGACAGACAAACGCTTTTGGACATTGGTTCGGCAATCACACACCGAAAACCGGACTTCACATTCCTCAATGCCGACCCGCGGTTTACAAACACGCCAGCGGAGCCCTTTGTTTGGGCTGCCCGGCCGCGGAAACGCAGAAGGAAAAGAGGAAAAAGAGCCGGCGTTCTCATCAGATTAAGACGTCGCGCAAATCGACCCCCGCTACCCAGTATACTACTGGCAAATGTTCAGTCTCTGGACAACAAGCTCTGCGAGCTGAGAGCGTGGATCTCCTTCCAACGAGAGACGAGAGAATGCTGCGTTATCTGTCTTACGGAAACTTGGATGTCCGGGACCGGGTTTTGGATCATTGCTATTCTCTTTTCCGGGATGGCTACAAATCCCTCCCCCGCCCACCATTTGGCAAATCCGACCACTCTTCCGTTCTGCTTCTGCCCGCTTACAGGCAGAAACTGAAACGGGAAGCACCCGCCCTCAGAATGATCCAGTGCTGGTCGGACCAATCAGACTCTGCGCTACAGGACTGTTTTGATCACGCGGACTGGGAGATGTTCCGGTCTGCCTCCGATGACGACATCGAGGTTTACGCTGATAGCGTAACGTGTTTCATCAGGAAGTGCGTAGAGGACGTTGTTCCGACAAAAACTATACGGATCTACCCCAACCAGAAACCATGGGTTAACGGCGATGTTCGCACGGCACTTACTGCGCGGACCACCGCTTTTAATTCCGGGAACGCGGAGGAGCGTAAACAAGCCAGTTATGCCCTCCGTAACTCCATCAGTACAGCCAAATGCCAGTACAGGCACAAAACTGAAGGACAGTTCAACACCACTGACTCCAGAAGTATGTGGCAGGGAATTAACACCATCACGGACTATAAACAGAATAAAAACTCCGCCATGAACACCGTTGCCTCTCTCCCGGACGAGCTTAATACTTTTTATGCTCGTTTCGAGGACAACAACAACACCGCCCTCGCGGAGAGAGCACTCGCGGCCGATACTACAGTTGATGGTTCACTCTCCGTCTCTGTTGGCGGATGTAACCCGATCCTTTCGACGGGTGAACATTCGCAAAGCCGCGGGTCCAGACGGCATTCCGGGCCGCGTCATCAGAGCGTGTGCGAACCAACTGGCTGGTGTTTTTACAGACATTTTCAACCTGTCCCTCTCCCTGTCTGTAGTCCCCACATGCTTCAAAACATCAACCATTGTGCCTGTACCGAAGCAATCAAAAATCACTTGCTTAAATGACTGGCGTCCTGTTGCCCTCACCCCCATCATCAGCAAATGCTTCGAGAGGTTGATCAGAGATTACATCTGCTCTGTTCTGCCCACATCTTTGGACCCATTGCAGTTTGCCTACCGCAACAACCGCTCCACTGATGATGCCATTGCATCTACAATACACACTGCTCTCTCCCATCTGGAAAAAAGGAACACATATGTGAGAATGCTGTTTGTAGACTACAGCTCAGCATTCAACACCATAGTGCCCTCCAAGCTTGATGTGAAACTCCGGGCTCTGGGCTTAAACAGCTCGCTGTGCAGCTGGATCCTGGATTTCCTGTCAGGCAGACGTCAGGTGGTTAGAATGGGCAGCAACATCTCCTCATCACTGACCCTCAACACTGGAGCCCCGCAGGGCTGTGTTCTCAGCCCACTCCTGTATTCCCTTTACACACATGACTGTGTGGCGACACATAGCTCCAATGCCATCATTAAGTTTGCTGACGATATGACGGTTGTAGGTCTGATCACTGACAATGATGAAACGGCCTACAGAGAGGAGGTGCACACTCTGACACACTGGTGTCAGGAGCACAACTTCTCCCTCAACGTCAGTAAAACCAAGGAGCTTGTGGTGGACTTCAGGAAGAAAGACAGAGAACACAGCCCCATCACCATTAATGGAGCACCGGTGGAGAGAGTCAGCAGCTTCAAGTTCCTCGGTGTCCACATTACTGAGGAACTCACATGGTCCGTCCACACTGAGGCCGTTGTGAAGAAGGCTCACCAGCGCCTCTTCTTCCTGAGACGGCTGAGGAAGTTCGGAATGAACCACCACATCCTCACACGGTTCTACACCAGTACTGTAGAGAGCATCCTCACTGGCTGCATCACCGCCTGGTACGGCAATAGCACCACGCACAACCGCAAAGACCTGCAAAGGGTGGTGCGAACGGCCAGAAACATCATCGGAGGTGAGCTTCCCTCCCTCCAGGATATATATAACAGACGGTGTGTGAATAAAGCTCGGAGGATTATCAAAGACTCCAGCCACCCGAGTCATGGGCTGCTCTCACTGCTTCCATCAGGCAGGCGGTATCGCAGCATCAGGACTCGCACCACCCAACTACATGACAGCTTCTTCCCACAAGCAATAAGACTTTTGAACACATGATCTCTCACGATCTACAATCAACACTGCACTTTATAAATCCTCATTCTGTCAATATATTCTCGCTCCCAATTCAGTTAGTGTATATATATATATATTATATACCCTTATCTAGTGTACGTGTATTCTACATTGTGTGTATTGTGTACATTTGATATGTAAATTGTTGTGTAGGTATGTGTACATTTGTTATGTAAATTGTGTTGTGTAAATATGTTGTTTATTGTAAAGTGGTTTATGTCTCGTCACTGTCATTACTGCAATGTTGCTCGGAACTGCACACAAAATTTCACCTGCTGTTGCACTCGTGTACACAGTAGTGTGACAATAAAGTGATTTGATTTGATTTGATTTGATTTATGAAATGGTATGATGTTTATTCCCATAGAGACCAGCTGATCAACAAACAGAAATTAAATTGATACAATACAGGCATCAAATTTCAGCTAGCCTCCAATCCAACACTTATTTTAAGAAAGGAAACACCAGTGAGCACATTTGCTTACAAATGACTGATGTATGCAATAACATGTAATCCGCTTAGTCCATGGTATGCATAAGTTATTTTCCTATTAAAATCATGGTTAGGCTTATTGTTTGGAGTTAAACTTCATGGTTAGGTTTAGGTTAGAAATTAAACTTGGAGAAAAAAGTAATAACATTCCCTTCTAGGGGAATAAAAGGCATGCATTTTTTGCACAAGCCAACTACGATTTCTTTGTTAGTCAACACCACTTGCCACTGCATCCACAGAGCAAGACTTTACAATGCAAAGCAGAAGCCACACATCAACACTTGGTCTCAAGCAACACTGCTTGAGACCGAGCCCAGACGTCTCTGGGATCGGTCTCATCTTAGATGGAAAGTAGAACAGTGGAACTGTGTTTTTTGGTCTGTAGAAAAACACAGCCATTGTGTTATCTGGACCAAAGAGGAAAAGGACCATCCAAGCTGTATTGGAGCAACATATACTGCCATCCAGCACCATCTTTTCCAGGGACGTCACTGCATTTTCCAGCAGGACAACTTCAAACCAAATACTGCACGGATTACAAGTGCATGGCTGTGTAAGCAGAAAGTGCGGGTACTAGATTTGCCTGCCTGTGGGCCTGACCTGTCTCCATTTGAGAATGTGTGCCGCATTATGAAGCAAACTATACAGCAACAAAGACCTCAGACAATTGTGCAGCTAAAAACCTACATATTGAATGAATGTTGGGAAAATCCGTCTTCAGTGCCCAAATGCTTAGTAAGTGTTATTAGAGGAAATGCTGATGTTTCATAGTGGTAAACACACGACTGTCCCAACTTTTTTGGAGTGTGTTGCAATCATCTGATTTGAAATGACTGTACATTAAAAAACACAATGAAATTCACAGGGTAAAACTTCATATAATATTTAGTTGTAGTGCTTTAAATATCACAAAGGGTGAATATACAGTAATTCATAAAATCACACATTTTTGTATTTATTAGCATTTTTCATAATGTTTAGGATTTTGGGGTTGTAACATGTAGAGCTCAATGAAATCCAATTTATTTCACCAAATTCCATGTTTTCCATTGTATTTTCTTTGAAATCTGTATTCAACAGTTTATTATCAACAGTGTCTAAATAAATACAATTCATTAAAACTTTAATCAAATTATTGCTTTTATACAAATCCTCACAGTACAATCCAAAATACAAGACTGGAGTTATTTTTGGACAAATAAAGTGCTGCACAGCAGAGCATCATATACAGTATGTTAGGTATTGCTTACAATTATTGTTGATTTATTATTATTATTACAAGTAGTAGTAGTAGTAGTACTATTACAGTGACTATTACATAACTCTACACAGTAATGATATATTTCTGTCATATCTTTTTATTTAATTGTGTCTTTTATTTTGGAGTGAAGCCCTTTCAGTTTTGGTGTATTTTTCAAGGTAGTTTCTCACCTCCCGAAAAGCAGGTCCCTCCATGACCCAGTGTGATTGTTAAACAGCAAAAGGCTGTGATTTAATTAGATAAATATGTAGTCTGTATGCGTGCTTGAAAGTTATCGAGCTCTGCTCTCTGTCATCTACTACACTCAGAGCACGAATGACGCTCATGGTGTTTTTGGTGTATGAGCAGTCGGCTTCACACTGTCACTTTGAATCTATGGTTGAGTTTCCCGATAATGTTGCAACTTAAGCTTTTACGATCATATTAAATAACGTAGGTCATTATTTTTCAACAGAGTAACATTTGCTCCCCAAACTACATTTACGTTTATGCATTTGGCAGACACTTTTATCCAAAGCGACTTACAGAGCCCTTATTAAAGAGACAATCCACCTGAGCAACCTGGAGTTAAGTGCCTTGCTCAAGGACACAATGGTGGTGGCTGTGGGGATCGAACCGACAACCTTCTGCTTAATAGTTTAGTGCTTTACACCACTACACCACCACCACTCACTCGCCACCACAAACTAGCACATAGATCGCTCATTATGAAGATTAACTTAAGTGCTTCATTATGAAAGCTGTCATGTCCAAAGGTGCTGATCACTTTGGAAAGATTGTCTTCTCAACATGGAAATGCTAAAAAACATAGAACTTGTAACCTTGTTGAGGCATCAAAATGTATTAAATATTACAGAATTTAATTAGAGAAATAATGATGGCTTTTGTAAGAAAGGGTTTCAGATGTATCAATGCTCAACTTCATACAGATAATGAAAGTGATGCAATAAATGCATGTAATGTGAATGTTCGTGGTTTGAATAATAAGGGGCTCTCAGGTAGCCTTAAATTGTTACTTTGGAGGGGCCTGAATTCTTACTTTGGAGGGGCCTGTGTAGCTCAGCGAGTACTGACGCTGACTTCCACCCCTGGAATCATAAGTTTGAATCCATGGTGTGCTGCGTGACTCCAGCCAGGTCTCCTAAGCAACCAAATTGGCCCAGTTGCTAGGGACGGTAAAGTCACATGGGGTAACCTCTCCGTGGTCACAATGGGGCACGTGGATAACAGCATGAGCCTACACGTGCAGAGTCTCCGTGGTGTCATGTACACGAGCCCCGTGATAAGATGCGCGGATTGACATTCTCAGAAGTGGAGGCAACTGAGACTTGTCCTCTGCCACCCGGATTGAGGTGAGTAACCTCTCCACCATGAGGACCTATTAAGTAGTGGATACTGGGCATTCCAAATTGGGGAGAAAAGGGGATAAAAAAGATTTTAAGAAAAAAAAAAAAAAGGTATTTGGCTGGAAACTGAACGAATGCACATATAACACAAATAAAATGATGGGCATCAGTATTTAACTACTCATGGACCTATCTAAATATTAATAGATCATCTGGTTAGAGTTCTAGGCACTGGGTACTTCTAGCCTTACTGCCATTATGCAGCATGAAATTTGTGACTGTCATTTAAACAGACTATAGGACTATTTGAACCAGCCATTGGAGGAAGGATGAAGAGGAGGAGTAGGATGTTGTAGAGAGAGAGAGGGAACCGCTCATTGCACATTCTCACTCTAATCTCCTTTGTTAACCATATTTTACTTATTTATTTAGGCACATTTTTTAAGCTTTATTCTAAACTACATATGCCTTCTTAAATGATCAGTTTAATAAAAACAAATAATCTTGTTATTGTCTTTAGCACACATTAGCGGAGCACACAATATTGCACACAAGAGCACACAAGATTGTGGGGGAAAAAAGCACACTTCAAAATAAAGAAAGTTCATGCTGCTGATTTAACCCCCCGTGACCCTACAAAGGTTATGCATGAGAATGGATGGATGGATGCTGCCGAATTCAGCTTTCTGTGTCATTATTTATAAATGTTTTTGTCCGTTTGACCAAAGTAAGTTAATAGATGTTTGCTTCCGTATTCAATTATAATATATTATTGTTTATATCGCTTTACATCTCGTTTAGACATTTTACACATTGTTATTTCTCCATAGAATAATTTAACCATGAATAGAACACAGCCTAAATAAATGTGAATGAACAAAATCACTCACTCGTTCACTCATTCTCTTTATAGTGAATGCCATTTAGTGCACTAAATGAGGAATAGGGAGCAGACTATTCTGAAGGAAGACTAACCAGTTGATTAAAGTTAGCTCTAATTAGTTAATGACAATTGTTGGTGCAATAAATGTTATCATTACATAATATTTAAACCTCCTTGTTCCTTAATGCATCTGTGACTCTAGTGTTCAAGACTGGTGCATGTCTGTGCTGTCTCAATTAAGAATGTTCAGTAAAAAAAAAACTTTTAATCTTTTTTCTGCATATTTTTGAAAATAATTATGAATCGCTCCAAAATAATTGAATTAAATCAGATGGAATCAAGACCAGATTTCAGTTTTCACTAATTATTCGAATCAAATTGAATCATTGTCAGTGCAAATATTTACACCACTATTTATTTTTTAAAATTATTTTTCTATTATTAAATTTAGCCTTTGCGGTTAAATAATCACCCTAGGACATATCATGATTTTAATTTGTGCGCTGAATGTTTATGCAATGACATACATATGTCAGAGGTACATGTGTCATAGAGGTACATGAGCGCAATTTCAGACCAGATACATCCTGTATACCAGTATTGGTATCATGGACACCCTTAGTTTTAGCACCATTTTTATCCTACAATGAATACGCAACTTAATCAAAGATACATATAATTTTCAAAGATACATGGCCTTTCAAAAATACAAAGAAACATTTCACGGGGTGGGCACGTGAATGAGTATGGCGCTTCTACCTCAAACTCTCTTTATTTGACGATGCTTTCAAAGGACTCAACTGGATATATTTGAATGTTTATGGTAAAATGATGGCAGTTAAGTTGAAAACTCAGTTGAAGTACTCCATCTTGAAAAGCTAGCTAATGACTGATCTTGATGGAGAGAGATGTATTCTCCCCAAACCCTTTTTCTGGAACAGCGTGGGAGGAAGATGTTTTTATAACACAGTCAACAAAAGATGGGCCAGCACACAGCCGGCCTGCTCTGAAACAGTAGAACAGAATCGACGCAAAAGAGAGGAGAATGTTGGCATGAATATGCAGGTCATGCTAAGGGCTTGCCACAGTTTTCAACTTTCTTAACATCACAATGGATACTGTTTGTCTTGGACACTTGACTTTCTTGAGGTAACAGCAATCATGGGATTGGTGCCTAGCTTGCAGTTTTCTCACCTGTGCAAACAGCATTAGGAAAGGAAGCGGTCTATTCTCATGAGAAATCCTTGATAAAATATGTTGTGGTACCCCTTTTGATCTAATTTTAATGGGTTATACTAAACCATATATGGCCCAAAATGTCTTACAGCAAGATTTTAACTGAATAAATCATTTCTGGAGATGAACCCTAAAAAAGGAAATGTATAGAATGGACAGTTCCAACTCTAAATTCTGATTAAAACACATTCAAATACATTGTAAAATTAGGCCTGTCACAATAACTACTTTTGTTGGACGATATATTGTCCCAGAAATAATTGTGATAAACAATATTATTGTCATTTTAAGACCATTTTATGTCACTGATATAATGATAATGTAATAGCATAATAATGCATGTACACCCTTTGAAAGAGCAATTAACTTTTAATTCTTAAGTATAGTCAGTCATTGGAATTGGAATGTCAAAAAAACCACAAAAAAAAACAAGAAAGCGCCTCTCCATCTCTAACTGTGGTTTTTGTTCCCAGCTCAGACAACTGGATGGGATGGTTATGTTTTAGATGAGCTTTTAGGTTAGTTGTATTGCCACTTTGACATACCAGCTTGTTCACGTTAATGGGCTCTCCTCTCTCATTCGGCTTAAAGCCTAAATATTCCCACATCGGTGTTGTGGAATGCGGCTTTGTAACCAAGTCCATTTGGGCTTATTCTTCCAAACTTTCTGACTGGAATTACGCAGCCATCGGGAAAAACACCTATTAAAACACATATTAGCCTCGAGTAACACGTAATCTTCACCTGTCGCTGTCTGCTCCGTGTGTCTGGAGGAGCTGTCTGAGCCCCGCCTCCGACAGAGAGACCAGACGAGACAACAGAAGCAGAGAGACTGGGTAAAATGTTGGTGACATTCATTCTTATGTAAACAAACACACATGTAAACACAATGGGCAATATCGAGGTCAGCAACAATGATCGAGATCATGTTTAAATATTATGTCAATTTAAATATCATGACAGGCCTATGTAAAATCAACTCATCCCTGTGACCGCACATTCCACAGTATATTAATGCACCAATTTTGCAAAGTTGTAATGTTGCAACTTATATCAATGTTAAAATAATGATCTGAAACGATTTCACTGTGACACCATCTGAACAGCTTATGGGAAAAATCACATCCCATATTGATTCGATACAGGAAGCATCATTTCATATTTAAATACGAGAAAATCATTTATAAGCAAAGTGTTGAGAGTTAATAAAAGAGTTTATTCTGAGAATTTGTAAATTGGGAGAACAGCGTAAGGAGTGGTGGAAAAAAGGGAGAAACCCAGTATAATCAGGAGTGTTGGCATGTATGGTTATTATTTATGTCATTTTTAACTCAATTGCATGACACATTGTCATGTGCTGTCAACATGGCTGTGCCCATGAGGGGGCGACCCGCTTCATGTAAAATGACACAGCTTTTATTGGGCTACTGATATGACTATTCTATCTATTGTGATTGTTCATAATTTTCATAATTTTTCTAATAAATGCTTTTTATATCTTTATGAGTAATTTTGTTTAATTAGCATAAACTTAGTGCACCTTTAAAATGTGTAATTTTTCAAATGATTTGTTAGCGTAAAAGTGTTTTGATATCATAACATAGCAGTGTGTGAGTAACAAAGTGAAAAATAAGTTGTAGTCATGATTTGTGTGAAAGTGACTAAAATGCACAGTTGTTGTAGCACCTCTAGTGTTAATTTCACCGTGACACTGCGGCGAAACGTAGAACACGATCATGTTTCACTTTGTAATGTTTATTCTATGAGAATGGGTTGAAAACATGGCCACACATGGCTTATTGCTTAAATGATCAATGCACAACCAGTGATGTCATTCTTTGAATAACCCCTCAAATCTCATGTTTTCTGCTTTATGTGCATATTCATGGATAATTGCACATATTTTAAGACATGTGAAAGTCATTGTGGTTTGATAAAACAAGAGCCAAGACAGGAAGACTCAGAGTAATGGATGGTGGAAAGATAATTGGAAAAGTGTGTTTCTCTTACAGGTTTCATCTGCTCTCAGATCAGTCTGCTCAATAAGGATTCAGAATTTTCCAGTCTGTTCCCTTGAGGCATAACCCTGCGCTGACTTTTTAGATCTGGGTTTCTGCCTGAACCAGAAACCAAAACATACCTAAACAAAAACTTCTCCATGCTGTCAAGTGTAGTTACCTATTGACAGTTCAGATTAAAAGGGGTTTTGGAAAATGTAAATGATTATGTTTAAAGTCCTCTGGTCTGCTTACAGTACAGGGAGGACCAGGAAACTGCAGTGTAGGTTTAGGCTTTTGTGAAGTCAGCGTAACACTTGTGCAGACGTCCCTTCTTCCTGCACTGTAACGCCTGAAACATGGCAAGATTATTATGAAGACATTTCCAAGACAGTGCACTTTTACTGTTCTTTTGGGAACTTAAACTTCTCCTAGGCCTGGAGCAGTTTAGCAGAGCCAGTCTCGATGTTCTGTAGACTCCTCAGTGTTTATAAACAGCATTAAAGCTGAAGAGTATCATTTTTCAATGTTAAAATACTTTCTACTATCCTAACTTAATGGTGCTGTTGGTGACTTTTTTATGAAATGCAGAAATCGTCACTGTTACCTGTCAGATGTAACTAAAATAGGTGCCATGAAATAGCACACCTGTCTGTTACAGCCCAAGGCTTTATTTAGCCAGTGAAAAACTTCTTTCAAAAAATGTCTGCACTATCTGCCATGAATGGGCAGCAGGAAGCTGAGAGCTTGCAAGTGCAGAAATGACTCGCTTTCAATCTGTTTTTCAGTATTTCATTTTTCTGAACCTAAAAAAAGGCTGGTGGTTAAATTGGAAGCTCAACATGCCTTCAGGTTTTACATTTTGTAAGTGTTAAGAGAAAAATTCATCACTGAGTCCAAAATTGTTTGAGTAATTCACCATGTGAGCACCACTCCATCCTGGGATGAATGACTACACTGCAGTTAAATTGACTGGGCATTGAGAAAGGTACTGAGAAAACCACTAACCTACTTTTAGCTTAAAAGGGATAATTCACCCAAAAATGAAAATTCTCTGATTACTTACTCACCCTCATGTTATCCCAGGTGTGCATGACTTTCTTTCTTCACCAGAACATATTTTAAGAAAATTTGAAAAACATCTTAGCTCAGTAGGTCCTTAAAATGCAAGTGAATGGAGATTTCTCTTTTGATGCTCCAAAAATCACAGACAGTCAGCATAAACTTCATCCATACAACACCAGCTGTTAAATGAATGGCTTCTTAAGAAACACGATCATTTTTGGTGTGAAAAAGATAAATATTCAAGTACTTTTTAACTATAATCCAATGCTTCATGAGGGTGGCGTCCAAGCGGTCTCTCATGTGACGTATTCACGTTGCCATGGATAAAGATGTAATCTCACAATCTCTACTCGGTTGTGACATCCAGGATGAACACGCAAATGCACCATTGTGAGTAAAGAAAGAGAGCAATACAGATCTAAACCAAAACCAACCAAGCTACTGTACAGCGTTCCTCCTTCTCACTTGTAAACAGCTCTACTCTTCCGACTGTGACGGAAGAGACACAGTTCTCAGTTCTCATGTGTTTTAAATATCAATGCGATTACATCACACACGTGTACCGCTGCCATCCAGAAGCATGATTTAGACTTAAATATTTATATTTTTTTGCCTCAGAAGTGACCATGTTGCTTTAGAAGACATTAATGTAAGAGCTGGTGTTGATATGGATGAAGTTTATGCTCACTGTCTGTGATTTTTGGAGCATCAAAAGAGAAATCACCATCCACTTGCATTTTAAGGACCTACAGAGCTATGTTATTTTCCTATTTTTCTTCAAATGTGTTCTGGTGAAGAAAGAAAGTCATACGCACCTGAGATATCATGAGGGTGAGTAAATGATGAGAGAATTTTCATTTTTGGGTGAACTATCCCTTTAAGTCTGAGCTGGGCAAACGAGCCTACGCTTCCAAATTTCTCAATCTCATTTTTTTTCATTGGTTTTCTGTACCCATCTGAGAACACATACTGTCTGTATAGATTAATACATTTTTTGCCCTGTGTAAACTTCCAAGCAGTTTCTGGTATGCACACAGAAAATACATTTGTAGTGTGTGATAAAAAACTGTTCCATGAGCTTTAATGCTAGGTAATGTTTAAACTCTACATTGTTATCAGAGAGGGACTTGATGAATCATAGGCACTCTGCAGCTGTTATTCTGGCTGTTTTAAAATGGACGACTCAATGCTTGGGCTATCTTAAGCTAAATAACATTTACTGGGAGCTGAAACTATGATTAACACACTGATGTTGCAAATTCAAGAAGATGGGCAAAATCAGACCAGATCCTTTGGGGACATGTCCAGACATCATTGACAGACAAAAATACTGAGACAACACATTAAATAATAGATTCCAAATTCCAAAAGTTAGGTGGCTTGTATAGAAGGATGCATAGTAAAAGCTTGAAAGGAGCACCAGCAATAATCACAGCAGTTCTATTCCAGAGTGAGGAACACTGAAGTGCAAATAATGAGGTAAGTAGGATTGACACAATAACAAATTATCAGTAGTTGGTAACAATACCAGTAAAATTCGACAATTCTCTATACCCAATGGCACCTTCTAATGGTCTAATATCTGTTAGACAAGCACTCATCTGGGGATACAGACTTCAGACCGCTCATCCAGGTGTGCGATCTCTAATAAAAATAATAATACAATGTCAATTCAAATCAATGTTTCATGCCCATTTTTTTTTTTTTTTTTTGGCAAGTAGCTTTGTAATAAGCTGGATAATGAGGAGTCATATGATCATTTTCACAAAATGAACACCAACAGAACTCCAGTGCAAACCAGAAATGGATTTCAGCTATTCAGCGTTTCTTTCTTCTCACATAATTACAGAATTTCAATGCAAATCATTATTTATGTCCATTTATATATTTATTTGCTTAGTAGCTATGTAATAAGCAGAATAATGTACAGTCAGCCAGACATTATTGCAAATGACATCGCTTCAGAATGATACAAGACCCCTCCCCCTGTCAGGGTTTATTTTGCAATAACATAGGCTGACGGTACATTATCCCTTACACATATCCATGTAAATAATAAACTGAAACAATTGCATGTTTCCTTGAAGTGTTTATCAATTAAGTAAACACTGCGTGTTTAAATGTAATAATGATAATAATATTAATAATTGTTTCCCTGCCTTCAGCTGGGACAAGCTACAGCACTACCCGCAACCCTACATTGGATAAGAAGATGGATGGAAGGATGGGTGAATAGTAATAATAAAAATAATACTAATTATGTCTTAATAATGATGTTTATGTCTTGAGGCTATACTTCTGTAAAAATATACTTTTGAATATTTTAATGTTTATGGATTGGCCCCATTCTCTTCTATATTAAGGGCCTTAATTATTATCCACAATTTTTCTTTTTACATTTTTTTTTTATACACAAGGGTCAGTTAAATTTTTTTTCTGGAAATCAACATTAGTTCACAAATGATAATTCCTTTAATTTATTGGTCAGTTTGTCAACAGTCATTGAGTGTTGGCCAATAATCACAGTCAAGGTTTTTAATCCCAACATTAAAATGCATATGATTCTAAAGTGAATAGGACCTGATGGAATCTGCAGACTTTTTTCACGTTTTGAGTGCCAATTTGGGAGAAAAAAATTTACTGAATGCTGTGGGATGGTTTTAAAGAATGTAAAATGTACTTACTAGAGCTCAGAGTTCTACACTCATTGGTAGCTGTAAGCAAAATCAAATTAGCCAAAATATGCAATAAACAAACAAGAATGGGGCGGGAAATGAATCACAGGCGTTTCAATTTTGCAGACATCTACAGAGACCTCGGAGGAGTTCTGTTCTTCAATTGACTGGTGAGTTTCTAGGACAAGTTTGGAAAATGTCTCAATTATCTTATTTATTACCAATATTCAGATGTTCCAGAGACTATGTGTTAAGGTGGGAATATGACAACACACATCCATTATATAAACATGCCAACAGACCCAGAAGACTCAATCTGAGGGGGAGTTCCAAGAAGCCCAATAATGGTGCAAATTATGACAGACACTTTTGTGCAATACTGTTGATATTTTTCATACTTTTAACAAACCATTCTGAGAAAACACAGACCAAATTGCCACTCTACTCTCTAGTAATATCCACCCAATGGCACAGTGATTGAAAAATATTGAATAATGCATGCAAGTTGAAAGTTTGTAATGTTCTGAGAGGGCTGCAGATGTTTAAGTGCACACAATTTAACTAAATGTCAGTTTTTCCAAAGTCTCTCAAATGAAGAAGGGGGGATACATGGGTTGGCTATGCCTTCAGCCATCATTAAAAGAAACGGGTGAAATATCATCATGTTTGAGTTAAACTTTCACTTTGCTGAACAGTCCAAAAAGAAAATTGCATGCCAATCAAATACAGCACGCATTATGATGCATTTCCAGCTTTCAAAATGTCCAAAATTTGACATTTTCTAATGGTAAAGCATGATTTATATAACCCAATTTAGAATGAAGAAATGTTGCTTACAGTGATGGTTGTAAATGCATTCTGTGTAAATATGTGTGAAATGCTAAATCCTGTGCCAAAGTAAAAGGGATAAAGGCACACCTAACAGAAAATTTGCTTTTTTCTCTGGTCCCAAAGTTTACCAAGAAAAAATACAACATCTATTCATTGAATATAGATGGAGAAACATAATTTGTTTTAAAATAAATAATAATGGAAGGTTGTTTTGATTAAAAATGTTTTTAAAAACCCCAAAATGTGGCAAAGGGGCTAATAATGATTTTGTGTAGATATAGAGGCAATAGTTATAGGGCAAAATTGGTCAAATTATGCAAATACGTTTCAGACAGCATGATTCTTTTTTGGGTAACAAATGAAGACAATGCTTATTCCAAATAACCACTTCAGAAAAAGGTGCACCATATCCATTTAGTTTCAACCACATTTGGCTTTTCATAACATTGCATGTATTGTAAACAAATAAATCTCCATTGTGATTGGATGAGTTAATGTGAGCCCATTTTTTTAATTTTTCATAACTATTTCCCCCACTTAAGAAAAACAATGTGTTTTATGGGGGCCTTTAGCCCCAGCAGCATGGGGGCTTTTTACTCCAAAATCTATCCTTTCACTTATTGGACAGCTGTGGAAAAACTGTTGATTTAATAACCTTGGATAAAACTGAAAGATACCTTTAGATACATACATTTTCAACATTTTAAAAATGATTAAATATTAGATCAAATTACCTCAAAATCAACCTTTAGACACTGAATGCAATGACCTCATGGATCAGGTTAATTTTGAAGTGCATAGTGACAAACAGGTGTTAAGGAACATACAGAGGTAGTTTTTGTTACAATTTAGTGTTTTGGATGGAAAATCCAATCCATAAAACCAAAAGTGTCTTTTACCCCAGGAGGGGTTTAGCCCTGTTGCACCATATCACTATCCACTCATCATGTAAGAGCTGTCAACATGGGCTAAGCAAAAAGTGGGTAATATTAGAGAGTCTATAAATAAATAAATAAAGTAATGAAATAAGTAACAATAAAAAAAAACATATGTGATGTGTGACTCTCTGAATTTTGTATTTGGAAAAATACAAAAGACTTGTAAGACTTGAGAGAAACAAAATAAAAGCCGATGTAACAGCCAAACTATCCTACAACCAAGCATTTTTGCAAAACCCACATCAAAATATGTTATAAAAAGTAACAATATAAATAAAAGTGCAATTAGATCAAATATGATATAAAAAAAACAAAGAAGTTGTTTTGCTGGAGGTTACAAAGATATTCCTTAGTTATACAAAAAGGCAGGAAAAGAGAACCACAAAGGCATGAAGATTCCTTAATCTGCAATCTTCACATATACCATCATTACCCCCCCCCCCCCCAAACAACAACAACAACAACAACAACATGACTTTCAGGCTCAGATAGGCCTTAGTGCAAAATAAAACAGGAGAGAGAGAGAGAGAGAGAGAGAGAGAGAGAGAGAGAGAGAGAGAGAGAGAGAGAGAGAGAGAGAGAGATTCTTTGTTCACCAAACATGCAATATGATGTATCATGTTGCATGAAATATAACTGTTACTTACTTATCAAGGACAAAATACAAGTCGAAGGCGCCTTGACAAGATCTCTCCTCCACATCTTGAGATATGGCAGATGGAATCGTGACCAACAAAAGTCCAAATAAAACTACGCCAAGACACATTTTAACTTCAGAAAGTGCCATCCTCTCTTCTTGGAAAAAAAACACCGATCCTCAATATAGCGAAAGCCCATTCACATTATCTCCAAAGAAGAGCTGAAATGAGCCTTTGACGAGATCCTGAGAAAAGGATGAACACAAAGAATAGTTTTGCGGATGTTGACGTAGTCTGTACAAGCATCAGTCATTAAACTGTAACTCCAAACTTGAGTTGCACACGCTTCCCTTTAAAACCACAACATGGAATGTCAGAACAAAGCTATTCCCAAATTTTTACAGTATAGAAAAAAGATATCGTTGAAAGCCACAACGAAAAACGTTGTCGAAAGTCAGTTTGTTGTCCGCATATCCCTCTCTGCATCTATATACGCTTAGTTAATGAACTTGAGTACATTTAGAATAGTTTATGCGTGAAATCCACGTATAAAAGGCCAGAGTAATTATTTTTTCAAGCGCTAAAATTTTCATGTACATGTGCAAAGCAAAGACTGAGTCGTTTGAGAAAAGAGCACAGGCTCAGAGTTGGCAGGAGAGCAGCTGGTGTCATATTTCTACCCTTGTAGACAAAATTTGGGTCAGTTTCTCTCCTGCTCCATTAAGGTTTCCTCCCTTCCTTTGGATATGCTAAATATCTTTCTTATATGCTGAAATTAGAACTTTCCTTACCCCTGACTTATAAAAGAAAATGTATCTTTTATATGTTAGTTTTTTTCATTTTATTATTTGTCTATTACGTTTTATTATTATTATTATTATTATTATTATTATTATTATTATTATTATTATTATTATTCCTCCACCTGTGCTTTCTTTATGTCTCAGTGATTGTATTCATACATTGTTTGATCTTATTTGAACATTTATAGAAAAAAATCCACTATATATCAATGTTAAATTAGCGATCTATAACGATTTCACCGTGACGCCATCTGACCATCTTAAAAACGGGACAACAAATCCTGTATTGAGTAAGTGTATGTCTTAAAATACGGGACGATATTTTACGGGACAGGTGGCAACCCTACATTGTAAGTGCCTCACTGTAACCTCGATTTTATTTATTTATTTATTTATTTATTTTAATAAAATCAGGGACTAGTTGAAATTCATTTTTATGCCACAAATGCTGTCGATTAACCTGTATTGATCCCGGATATTCCTTTAAGTACTTTGTTAATGCATCAGGTGCTATACGAGGTTCATATAAGTATATTATTTTAGTGTTTGTCCAGTACACCTCAAGCTTACACTTTGACACATTATACTATTGTGTTGTGGGTGATCAATTGAATGATCGTTTTATATTCCAGTAGGCCTACAGCGAATGTCTGTTATACACTCTATGAGGACGTGCTTGACAGTATGCTTTGGTCCGCAGATGAATATAGTAGATATAATGCCATCTATTGGCTGAGCAGGTGTAAGTGTTTGTCTCATAACTGTGATTCAAGGAGTTTGAGTTTGAATGCAATTATTATAAGTACATGCAGCGGTAAATCACCTGATCAAAACAATCTGGGAGAATCACACGAGGCATTCAGCTTCATAAGCACTTCTGGAATTTTTTTATGTACTGTATGTTAAACCAATTTTAGCTCAGTTGGAAATAAATCTCTAGTTATTCTTTCAAACACACAACAATTAGAGCTTTTTCCATATTGCATTTATTCAGTTTTATCAGTTGGTTTCAGACAGTTCATCATGAAATCCCAATTTTCCAACAAAAAAAAAAAAAGAAAAAAAAAGAAAAAAAGGGGAAGATTAGAAGTTTAAAGGTGCTATATAAACAAGACATATTTTGATTCTGTTCATATCTGTCAGTTTTATATGAGGCATAACAATTTCAATTAATACAAGGATAAACACATTTTTATGTGCACAAAGACTAACAAGTACACAAAGTACCCATCACACATGTTAAAAATTAGGATAGGCCTACATATGAACTTTACTTTTTAAGTCTCCAACCATCAATATTAATGTGCAGGAGGGATGCTAATTTCCATCGCATTCTACTCCTCAATGTTGCTTTAGATTGGATGGGCTATAAAGAACTACATAAGAAACAAAGGAAAATAATAGAGAATGTTTGAACTAGCATCAAAAGACTTAAATGTGGATACAGGCTTTCTAAACATTAACTTAAAGATCTACACAGAGTATAATGGGCTCTCTACAATATGTCAATCTAAATTACTCATATCCTACATCATTTGGCTTCCATACCAGCCCTAGATTATTTCTGGCCGGCAAAATGCTTGTTGAGGATCCCCTTTGCTGTGTCGAGGGCGGTGACTGCGGGCACTGGAATGTGAGGGGAAATGCCAGCACCTTCCCAGGAAGGGCCATGAGAAGTGTCTGAATGGCTGATTGGAATAGACAAGAAGGTATCGCTCTCACCCAGGCGGAAGTTCTCTGGGGGGTGACAGCCTCCACTGGTTGTCTCACCGATAATCATTGCACGTCCCAGCCTCTTCATGATAAAAACAAACTCCTCAGCTGCACCAGCGGTCGCACCACTGGTGAGGATTATGAGGCTCTTTTTGCTGCCATATCTCCTGCCTAGACATTTCAGAATCATACAGTTAGTTTTGCAGTTATACAGTGAGAACTTTTTTTTTACAAGCTAGAATATTTTTGCAATTGGTCTATACAATGAGTATGGTAATGTTTTGGAAATGTACGGATCAGCTGTACCTGTGAGTTTGGTAAGGGTTAAGACACCTCTTGTGGTATTGGAAGGTCTGTCATAAAGCTGGTCTAGCACAATCTGCTTGTCATCATCAAAGAAGTATGAGCAAAAACCAGCAATGGAGGTAGTAGCCCCGCCAATGTTGTTTCTTGAAAGAAAATTGAGAGTGATGTCATTAGCATGTGGATGGATTTTCGAGATGGGAGTTGAAATTCATTTGTGCATTGTACAATAATTACCTCAGATCAAGGATCAGTGCGTCAGTGTCAACCACTTTATTCCAGACGTGTTCCACAATTATCTGAGCGATGGCAGCAACATGCTCAAAATCTCCAAACATGTCAAAGCGAAGGTAACCAATGTTATTTTCAAATACATCAGTGTGGAATGAAACTTTGATGAGCTCAATGAACATCTCTGGTGTAGGATTCTGTAAATCAATGAGAAATGCCCAGATATTATTTTGCTTCTAGAGTCAACAACCAACATCTAACATCTATACATCTAAATTGTGACTAGGTCATGTTTACACTTACAACACATAAAGTAGTTCTCAGAAATTAGTCAGATTTTAAACTAAATCTTCTGGCTGTCTTACCATTGGAGGTAGTGCAGGGATATTGCTGGTGGTCTTCAGGCACTTGTCCCCAGACAGTTTTAGGAGGTCAGCAGAGAGCTTTGCTTCCAGTTCTTCTTTTGTGGAGACAAAGTTGTATTCCCCACTAGCCACAACTGCCTCCAGCTTCTCTGCAACAACAGCACCAACACTTGGAAATGCATAGTTGTCATCAATCAGTGTGGCTGCAGCCTGAGCCAACCCTGGGATCTCAGCACGAAGTTTAATGATTGCAATTGCAGTATCAAGGGCATCTTCTGCAGTGACTTCGACATCTGGTGCCACGCCATTGATCTCCCAGCTCTTGCCAGTGATGGGGTTAACTGACTTAGCGACTGGCACAGACACATAGAAGTCAGTGTCACCAACCTTGATTTTGTCAGTCTTCACTGTTCCCCCAGCAGTATTCTCTCCAACAATGGTGGCCCTTTTAAGGTTTTTAAGGCAATAAGCAACATCTTCTGCAATCCCAATAGTGTTCTTGCTGGTCAGAATGATCAAGGGTTTGGAGGTTCCATACCTTTTTCCCAACAGGGTAGGCATGGACCACAGCTCTGTGGTGGTGTCAGAGGGGCGATCATACACAGAATCAATGTGGATTAGAGGCTCAGAATCGGTGAAGTAGGACACAATGTATGGAATTCCGGATAGCTCACCACTGACTGCATAGCGGAAATCAAGAATCATGGCAGAGGTGGGGAGAACTTTGTCCCAGATATACTCTAGCAAAAGAGGTCCAACTTTCTGAGCCATCTCCTCTCCAATGATGTGCTGAATTTTCAGGTATGCAATGTTGCCATCCAGGACCTTGACTCCTACAGTGCTTTTGATCACTGCAGCCAGGTGCTCCGGTGGGATGTCAGGCATGGCTGGAGGTGCTGCAGGTATGTAACCTGGCTCATACGTGATTTGTACTCTGGAATCCCCGATTGTGTTTTTTACCCCATCAGTCAGAACACTGGAAAGGGTGGCAGGATCTGGGATGCTTAGGATCTCTGTGTTACTGCTGGCAGCTTCAATTGCTTCTTCCATACCAGCAAGTCTTTCTGGTGAGCAGTAGTTGTCTATTAGAATTTTTGCCATATCCATGATAAATGTAGGGGAGAAAGCACAACGAGCTACATTGCTAAAGATCAGCAGTGACGCTAGTAGGACTACAGCTCGAGCCATGTTAGCCGGTTTCTGATTCTTGATACAATACTACGTTACAGCTGAACTCTCCTCTAGCAGAGAGGTTTGTCAACTGAGGCTGCTTCGACAATCAGGTTTCTGTTAACACACGCATAAGAGGCTTTTCCTCACAATAAAACCTTAATCTCATTACCCAAAGTTCTTCAGGAAGACAATAACAAGCTAAAAATGTATGTTACATATGAACAAAAAGCTAGGTAGATACTAAGCACTTCATTAAATTATCTGTAGTTTAGTCATTTTGTGTGCTTAGAACTTGGCATTTAATAGGATTTGTTTTACAATAAATAATAATACAAAATTGTTTTTTAAAGAAAATGAAATGTTTGGTCTATCAAATAACCTTTCATCTCAATGGCTACAGCTAAAACATAAAAATGAAAATCATTTTATTTTGGGGCTTTTTTGCCTTTATTTAGAGGATAGTATAGATGTTCAGGAAACTGAGGGAGAGAGGGTTTGAACCTGGGTCCCCTTGAGCCAACAGATTCGATATTTGTCAGGGCAAATGCACCCTAACAAAAACTTTACTAGTCTACCATAACTTGCTAAATTATTTGAGAAACATGTCACACATACTGTAGCATTATATTAGGTAACTGAATTTCACCTCCACAAAAAGGTAGTGCTAATTAGTTAAATGTTGTATTACATTTACATTTATACAGTTTAGCATCATCATACCATCTTAAAGTGTTTCCCTATTTATAACACATTACAACATTTAAGCATTATTGTTTTATTCTGCAATTATTCTGTTTTATTTATTTTATTTGAAATACGAGGACTCCTGGGAAAATCAGGAGTGTTGACAGGTATGGTCCAGGAGCTCCACCTATGGCTTAACCTGGTTGAGATGAAGTTACACCGACAAGGTCCGCTTTCTCGATGCCCCCATCTCCCAGACCAGCTTATTCGTCAACACCGTTTAGGACTTTTACCAGCAGTTCACAGTGGTTAAGAAGCAGACTGAGGCCATTCAACACATCCTGCCCCGGTGCGGTTCAAGGTCCCACACTCCATCTGCTTTCATCTTTTTTTTTTTTTTTGGAAGCAGAAAGTAATAACAAAAAGTTATTAAAAGTTATTGTTCCATAATAAACCGTTTTGAGACATGAAATGATTCTGATTTTTTTTTTTTAAAGCAACATAACATTGCAAATAGTCCACTGAGAATTTGGAAATTCTTGATTGTTGTGCATTTGTTCAGATTTTCTTATGGATTATATTCCGCTTTCCCCTGTTTTGGCACAGCATAGGAGTACAGCAAGAGAAAAATAAGGTCAAGCTTTTGAAATTAATGTCTGGGTCCAGGCTAATGACATAATTCCACAGGTCCACAGGTGACCCTTCAATGAACAGAGACGGCAATGACTATTGTACACTGGAGATTTCTTCAATTAAATTCAAAAGCACATTTAAGTCTCACTACATTAAACTGCAACATACTGTACATTTATTACCCAAGAGAACATTAGTTCAATACCAGTTAATGGAATTTAGTTTTATAATCATCAATGCGTTAAAAAAAAAAAGAGGAACAATTAATCTTGCAGCAAAAATGTGCTTTATTTACAGACTGAATTACCATTCCTTTCAAACTTGTGTATAAATAAGTTATTTCATGTCTTTCTGGTTTGTACCTAAATAAATCAAAGCATTAGTAAAATATTTCTAAGCTTTAGAATTTAGAGGCCCTCGCTACTTTTACAGGATGTAATTAAGTAACTCCCCACTCACTCAACTCCTCTAATTGGTGCTACACTGTTAATCTTGCTTTATCTTTTAATGCTCTGTGTCTTAGGCAATTCTGTCTGCTGATTCCATGTGGCCAATCAGTGTTTGGGAATTTTAAGATACGTGGAGTGTTCTCTACTGTTCTTCTGATGTAAGGAATGGAAGGAAAGGAGAGGATAAGGAGAGCCAATCCAAGCAATTGTTTTTATTGTTCTGACAATAGTTCCACTTATTAATTTAGATATTTTTCAGTGTTACAAACATCCCTTGCCAAATATTGCACACCTATTTTTAACCAATATAGATTAGGTTCTGAAACACACACACACACACACACACACACACACACACACACACACACACACATATATATATATTGAGAATGTTTTGTTAAAGCTAAAATTAAGTTTTTTAGGGGTTTTCAAACTTTTTGATCTTCTTGAAATATAAAGGCAGCTTTATATTTCAATCTATAAAGACCCATTTATACTGTGAGAAAAATAGTAAGTGTGGTATTATAAATACATTGTGGTGTTTGCTTAATTAATTACTTGGCTTTTATATTGTCATTTGCCTAAAAAAATACAAAATCTGGACAGTACTTCATTATTATATAAATTGTAATTTGACAGTGATTTCTGACCACTATTAGATTAATGTTAGGGTTAGTCAGAATAAACCTGAAGATAATATTTTTTTTCCAAATTTTTTCTCTCCTAAATCTTCCACAACCCCACTAGAACCTTTTTGTGATCCCATTTTTGCAATGGTTGTCTAAATCAGATTAGAAAACCCTTGATTTAGACAACCATTGCAAAAAGAATTATCAGCTGGCTGATCATTATCAGTGATCAGCCACAACATTAAAACCATTTTCTGGACCCTTTCCACCAAAGCAGACAAAGAGCTGCTGATGTTGTCTAAAGCTCTGCGTGCGGTCCAAATATATACGCAAAGCACGTACCGGACACAACAACGAAGGGGCTGGGTCTGCCTCCTCCCGGGGCAGTGCTTGCAGGTTCACTACCTGGTCTCTGAAGGGAGTCGTAAGAACCTTGGGCAAGTAGCCCGGTCATGGTCTTAGGATCACATGAGCGTCTGCCGGACCGAACTCCAGGCAGGTGTCGCTGACAGAGAGCGCCTGCAGGTCCCTGACCCTCTTGATGGAGGCGAGTGCGATCAGGAGGGCCGTCTTCAGGGAGAGAAACTTGAGTTCAACTGATTCTAGCAGCTCGAAGGGGGATCTCTGAAGGCCCGAGAGGACCACTGAGAGATCCCAGGAGGGGAACAGGCTTGGCCAGGATGGATTCAATCTCCGGGCGCCTCTTAGGAACCTGATAACTAGGTCGTGCTTACCCAAAGACTTGCTGTCTACTGTGTCATGGTAGGACGCGATAGCGGCTACATACACCTTCAAAGTGGAGAGGGACAGCCTCCCCTCCAACCTCTCCTGCAGGAATGAGAGCACTGAACCAACTGCGCACCTCTGTGGGTCTTCAGCGCGGGAAGAACACCAATTTGTGAACAAGTGCCACCTCAGGGTGTAAAATTGCCTGGTAGAGGGAGCTCTGGCTTGGTTGATCGTGTCTACGACAGTAGGTGGTAGGCCAGCTAGATCTTCCGCATCCCATCCAGGGGCCAGACGTGGAGGTTCCAGAGGTCTGGGCGCGGATGCCAGGTCCGATGGAGGCGTCCTCTAGACTCGTCAGAACCGGCCGGCCGGGGGACAACAGTCGTGGGGCTGGAGGTGAAGTGTCTGCGTCCAATGTGCCGTCCAATGTGTTAAGGTGTGGCACCTGCGTGCCTTGAGAATGGCATTTGCTGGCCAGGTGACCCAGAGACAAAGGAAATTGCTCTTTTATTGAGAATGTTGGTTCGGCAAAGTAAATAAACTTAACTGAGGATTCTCCTCCCGGCCCTCCACCGGGGGATGGAGTGGTCTGTTTACCAGCTCTGGAGCAAACGTCCTGGTGCCTGGGTTGTCCGTCTCAGGAATGCTTGGGAGCCTTCCAGGTCGTTGAAGGGATTCGTGAGACAGGGGGGCGTGTCAGAGCTATTTTGGTGGCACTAGGGGGACCTACATGATATTAGACATGTGGTTTTTAATGTTGTGGCTGATAGGTGTATACAGTATATGCTAAATTACATAACAATACAGTAAATAGGCAAAAAGAAAGGATTACATACACATCTTATTTTTTAAATAAAAAACTTAAAAAATAACAAATAAATAAAGCCATTTTTTTGTAAACAGGGCAAGTACAGAAGAGAAGAAACGGGGACATTTTAAGGTATACTGCAGTTTAGGCCTTTATTCTCAAAGTAATCTTAAAAGAAACAAAAAACACAATACTAATCAAGTTATGGCAGCTGACTTTAACCTCTACTGTGAAACTTATGTTTGTTAAATATCATTATCTTGTTTAATATTATAACTTTGTCAAATGGGAATGATAAAAGAAAGGCTTAGATTTTCAAAAATAGTTTATACAGATCTGTAATCAGTCAAACACTACCTAAATCCATTTCTACCTAAATCCATTTCCGTATAGATGTGTTGAATCGTGATGACACCGCTCTCTTGGTACATGACGGTAAGCGGGTCCAGCTTGGTTGGGACACAGCATGCCATGTTTGACTTTTTCGGATTACTCAGATAAACTAGAGTTTGGATGATACTGTGTTTGGAGGGGATTACGTCATCTGTCAGGGGAAAATAGCACACCCCTTTGCACCCATAAGCGTCATACTCAGGTGGGGCCACAATCCATATATCCCACCCAATGTCTTTGAAGTTCAACTTCAGTGAAGTTCTCCGACAGAAATTATTCTTTGCTCTCCTCTTTCTCCTCAAGTGCTGGTCCACAAGAACATGATTGCCCAATAATACCCACTCTTTCGAATGAAGAAGCATCTCCTTCGGTTCTTTCATTGACTCCCTTTCCCTTTCCCTTTCCCTTTCTATTCCAAAGGTCATCCGAAAAAACAATTACAACAGCTGAGGTGTTGTCTTCTAAACCCAGGCTTATCTCAAGCCATCTGTCCTTTAGAGATTCACTGCCTTGTTCTAGCTCTACCTGGAGCTCACCTGCCCAATGTCCACATTCGTGCCAGCTACTGATGGCCCTAGTCGCATCCAAGGCCACCCATGTGTTTTTGGCCTCAGTTACATTTCTCCAATCCAGAAAGTGTAAAATGTTTGTGTTCTCTCAGTATTGTACATCATAGACATTAATGGAAGTCATTGCTAGTGCTTTTAACTCTTTCCAAGAGAGTGAACAGCCTTAGCTGTACCAATGTAAGCTCTTCATTATTTGGGATGGATATGTTAGCAGTCTGTGTTTTGTGTTGTTTGCATGTCGAAAAGAGTGTCACATCTGTAGAGGACATAAAAAAAGAACATTTTGAAATAGTTGTAACACTAATCTTCTCTTTAAAGGGTTAGTTTGCAAATTTTTTTATAAAAACAAAAATAAATAAAAAAGAAAAGAAAAGAAAAAAGGAAAATGCTGCCTTTTTTACATCCTCATTTCGTTCTTCCAAACCTGTATGGCATTCTATCTTCCGTGGAACACAAAAGGAGATTTGTTTTGGTCATTGAAACATTTATTTTAGTAATGGCAACCATTTCTGACTGTGGAACAGCACATATCATATTGCAGAAAACATCTACATTATATAAGCAATATTGTCCTGTCATTAGAGATCTACCTCTGAGACTGTAAGCTTTCTTTGTGTACTTTAAAAACGTGTACTGTATGATGAAGCTCAGAATGACGGAGGGATGGAAGTCTTATCAGAAGCATATTTGTTGTGGAGTTATATCATGAACTGAGGAGGCTGAACATTTCTGTGCTCTTGAGGCGTACCTGAAAAATTCAGCTTCCTCAAAACATCTTCCTTCACAAACCCCCAAAAACTTGGAATTCACAGTGTCTTCATCCTCGAGGTATTGCTCCTCAGCCTAAATGAACTTTGTGTTTTCCAGCAAAGTAGATTTTGCCCAATGATTTCCCCTTAGAAAGCCCAAACGAGGCAGCAAAACTGATGTACACCAGAAAGACCAGATATTTAAAACCTTGCATCTTTGTTCAGTTGATAAAAAGGTAGGTGACCTTCTTCTCTAAGTTTTACATCTGATTTTCTTTTGTAGAAGATTCTTTGAAATTGGGGTTCCTCAAGTTCACCTCAAGTTCACTCCCATGCTCCACACTAAGTAGCACACGCATTGGAAACCGAAATAGTAGCAGAGCTATTATTATCTTTGACACTCTGAGGAAGCTTGCATTTATTGAGGATTCTATAAACAGTTTGGGAACAGACATTGGGAACTAATGAGTGAGATTTTGACAAACACTTCTGTATTCATAGGGTCACATTTCATGCTGTTGTCACAAAAGCAGCACTATCATTGCAAATATGCTTGTGTATATACAAGATCATGATTGAGCTAATCAGCCTCAGCTATGACAAATATTAACAAAATAGATTCCAGTACTTCCAGTGTTTCTAAATTACATGTTGACCACCCGCCAATGAAATTAAAATGCTCGAATCTATTGTAATCTAGTTGTGTAAGACTTTAATGAGTTAGAGGAAGTTGGCCTTTGCCCTGTCATTGCAAAAATTCCTAGTTTCTAATACAACTCATTAAGTCTTTAGGTGTGACACACACACACACACACACACACACACACACACGATTTCGTAGAACAATTTGTTTTTATAGGCAAAAGTAATAAACATAAGTAATACTGTTTTTAAAAAAAAGACAAATAACATATAACAGTCTTACTATTAAATACAAAACTCTCCTTTGAAAAAGTTTCACAAATCTTTGACAAAACCACTGAGACATACTTGACTACTAACATTGACACAAATTCATTCACACATAATTTATTGAATTACTTAATAACATGTTCTCTAGTTGTGACTAATCAATTCCTCTGTTCAAAGGTACTGGGGCTCCACAAGGTTAAAAAAAACAAAACATTTAATGAATATTTGAATACAAAGCCATAAAAGTCACCAGGCACTAGATGGCAGCAGTATGCTGAAAGTTCCTCTCATTGCCCATCTCCTCACAAAGGACCAAAACTTGTCTTCTTAGTTAAAATTTTACATGCAAGAGTCTGCAGCGCACAATTGCACTCCTAAGTTCCAAAGCAAGTTGAACTTTAGCTAACATGCCTAACAAACAAATGACCCTCTATGCAGTCAAATAACAAGGATTTAAATACAGAAAAGTATTTCAATCATTACGTTCTTTTCAATGTATTCATTTAAAAAGAAAACAGTTTGGCTTACTATCTGTTACAATAACGATTATATACAATTCATTTAAAGAAAAAAATGGATGTAGGATAGAATGTTTGTGTGCAAATATCCTATATCATAACAGTTTTGAGGTGTTGAAGTCTTATTTGCAGATATTAAAAAGTTAAGTATTTGTCAAACGGAAAGATTCAACAGTTCCCCATATCCTCGGCCTGGGTTCATTGTGTTTTGCAGGTCTGATGTTTGTTTATTTATTTATGTCCTTATTAGCTTATAGACAGGCACAGGTTTCCACAGACATGCTGGGGAAGACCTTCAGTACAATGTTCCTGCTTGTGTCAAGGAACAGCACAGCCAGAGGGCTCATCTTGTCAGGAACGCAGCATGGTTCTGGAACTCCAGGGACAATTCCCACGGCTCTCACTATACTCTGTATGGTTGCATGATTTGAAGGATGAACAACCTGTATGGCATTGAGAGAAGAAGAGGTTAGAGACATATGCAACCAGGTCTTAAGTTGAGTATAATATACATATATATACAGTATGTTATTTTTTTGAGTTGGTCCAACCAGATGCAGTGAGGTAAGTACCAAATATTTAGATATTGTGGCACGGTGGAGGGTGGGACCGGGGCGTGATTACGCACGCCTGGTCCCGTATTAGGCTGATCAAGCTGTCAAGAGGGATAAAGGCCAATCGCGGACGACGTGCGGGAGAGAGAGATCGTTCACGGACATGTCCGTTGTCTTATGTGTTTGTCTTTTGAGTTTTCCATTAAACCTATTATTTTATATGTCAAGCCGGTTTCTCGCCTCTTCCTTACCCGTGAGTGTGAACTGTTTTACAGATATATAGCCCTAAAGAAATAGCAATATCTACAGATGTGCTTGAAGAATTTACAAACATAAAGTCCCGGGCCAGGACATTTTATAGAGACACGACGCCATGAACCTCGCAAACTTTGGGAAATCTACAATAGACACAATTTTTTCACATAAGCACCCATTTTAGCTTATTTACAGCCAGCTATCTTCTAAACTAATCGAATCTAAATAAAGTTTTGAAGTACATAGATGTAAAAGCACACAACTTCTGGGGCTCTATTTTTGTGACCACGTTAGGCTCAGAGCAACGTCCGAGTCTTATCTAATTTTCGCGAGAGTGCTAATTCTAAGCACAATTTTCGTGCCAGTGCAAAGTGCAAGTGGCCGTGGGTGGGAGTGTTTGCGCATTCTGAGAGTGTATTATATGTAATTGAAATGGCAAAGAGGAATTTCCTATTTTCCTGAGAAATGGGTAATTGCGCTAAGATGTTTCAGAACCACATCTGTTTTCTACGGTGGCCGTGAAGTGCAAAACAAAACAACAAATCTAAAAACACAACAGCAAATCCAAAGACAAAATAACAATTCAGAAAACACAACGGCAATTCAGTCGAAATGGAAAGGTTAGGTACCATAGCTTCTCACCTGATTGACAGCGCAGAGTTAAAAGAGTTTCCTATAAAGAGTAATTTTCTCTGTAAAAGAGTTTATTTCTCTAAAAGAGCAATACACAGCGGTGTTGAATGTCATTTTCAGGACGCGTCTTTAAAAAGATGCCATTCAACCCCTGTGTAGTTCCTGGATGCGGTAGAGTGCTCTCCGCTTCAGACGGCCTCAGGCACTGTCTCGTGTTTCTGGCGCCGATCACACCGAGGCAGCGTTTGTGGATGGTTCATGTTCTCACTGCGAGAACATGACCATGGCAACGTTGCGTCGCGGTGCGCTTTCAATAGAGGTAAAACAGTGCGCCTTCTTTCCCAGGAGACCCCCTTAGGTCCCTGGTTGATTCCTCCCTAGCCCTTTTGGGTCCGCAGTTCAGCGGAGGAACTTGCCGGCCCAGTCCACTATTGGTACCCCAGGCTACCCCTACTGGAATAGGTGCTCCACAGGTTAGGCCTCCTACGCGGACTCCTCCTGTGTGTACTTCCTCAGTACGGTCACCTTACGAGCTGACCCGTGTCTCCCTTAGGCAGTCTTTTCGCTGCCCTCCGGTCGCCGTGTTGTAGCAACTCCCCTCTCCCTGAGGCGGGATCTACCACCGTGCCATTTTTTCCACATGCAACCTAAGAGGCCATGTGATGTATTTTGCCACCTTTACCTCCCCTGTCGGGTGGGTGTGTATTCCGCAGGGACTTTTCCCCCTGAAAGAATAGGAATCCGGGTAAGACCCCCTTCCCTCGATGCGGTAAGGGCCCCAGCTGCTCTTGCTCTATGCCGAGAAAACATAGAGAGAAAAGAGGCCCAGCCAGGCTTGGCCCGTTCCCTAGTTGGGAGCGTCACCTTGTTCCCCCCTAGGGTAACCAAAAGGATTCTGACGACTTTTTTGGGGCATTGGGGAAGAGTACGTGCAGTCTGACACAGTTGGTCGCTTGTGCACGTAGAATACCTGCCCGCTTCTGTGTCAGCAGTACACGTACACGGCTCAGCGCATGGCATAATTTGAAGTGGACCCCTAGTGTGCTTTTTCGACACGACGTCATAGTGAGCGACAGACGGGGAACGTCTCGGTTACGTATGTAACCTCCGTTCCCTGATGGAGGGAACGAGACGTCGTGTCTTCCCGGCCACGTCGCTGAGCCGAGCCGCTAAGGTGGCCAGGAGACTCCCGGCTCCTCAGAAAAATCCTGAATGAACGAGCGTATTTCCCTCACCTTTATACCCGTATGCCCGGGGGCGGGGTATGCAAATACTGTTTGCCACTCTCATCTGCCTTTTTTCATAGATCAGAGGCATATTTCGGCGCTCAAGAGAGACCCCTAGTGTCGCTTCTTCGACACGACGTCTCGTTCCCTCCATCAGGGAACGGAGGTTACATACGTAACCGAGATGTTTTCTGATTTGTTTTAGTTTTTTTTTTCCTTTTCTGGATTTGTTGTTGTGTTTTCTGATTTGCTGTTATGTTTTCTGATTTGCTGTTGTGTTTTCTGATTTGTACATTTTTTTCTGGATTTGATGTGTTTTCTGATTTGTAATTTTTTTTCTGGATTTGCTGTTGTTTTCTGATTTGCTGTTCTGTGTTCTGATTTGTTGTGTTTTCTAACTTCTTGTTTTGTTTCTGGATTTGCTGTTGTGTTTTTGGATTTGCCGTTGTGTTTCTGAATTGTTATTTTGTCTTTGGATTTGCCGTTGTGTTTTGCACTTCATGGCCACCATAGTTTTCAGTGCAAAGTCTAAACTCAGTTCCTGCATTTGCAGTATGTATATTTCACCATTAATTTCATTCATTTAGTTTAAAATGTAATTAGAATTTAAAGATATTTTTGGTTTAAGTTTTTCATGTTTCAGTAAATTAATTTAAATTTGAAAGCAAAATTGACTGGTAGACATGTAGGCATGAAGTGCATGCAAGGGAAAAAAAAAAAACGATCCACAGCCTAACCTGGAAGGTGATCAGTAAATCAATTCAAATAAATAATACTTACATTCTCTATAATATAAAGGAGCATACATCCAAATCCTGGTAGGAGCCACAGAGATCTAGAAATATGCCTGACTTGTAACTCGTTAATGCACAAAAGAACGTAAGTCCATATTTCTATTTTTCTAATTCTTGCATACAGTCCCTTTACACTACCAACTTCTAATGAATGTGCTGTCTTTGTTTATATCACTAGCGCTTGAGGGAATGGACTATACAATAGGAGGCAAAAGCTGCAATATCCGGAGAAGAACCTTAAACCAGAATTAAATCGCACTTGACCCAGCCCATTAGCGCTTTGCGCACTTAATTTCACCAAACTTAGCGCATACTTGCACAAGAATAGCAAAACTTCAAGGTTTTGTCCACTGACTTTGTGCATATGACATAATGCATAGTGTTAGAGAGAGTACTACATTATTATGTAATGGTTAATGGTTAAATGTTGTTTTCTGGGACAATTATATAAAACATATCATATTTTGGCTGCATGATGAAGCATCAATTTCATGAACCCTTACGTTTATCCTCTACATTCTTGCAACATAGAGAATTGCAATTAAAATCAATGGATCAATGCAGCATAAACTTTGTAGATGCCATAATTTGAAGGGTTCTAACTCATAAATGGCAATGATTTAATTGTATTAGTGTGAATTTGTTAGTGGTTGATCTAAGCCCATTCCCTGACCTTTGGAATCGGGAATGCACAGGTTCCAGCACAGTAGTATGCATCAAATGCTTTTGGAGCTAATATCCATTCACTCCAGCCGATGTCAGCAAAGTCCACCCTCAGGTAACGACGCATACACATTCGTGGCTCACTCCACTGCTTGCGTCTAGCTTTTTTCATGGTCTTCTCATCGAAGCTGAGCTCCTGGGATGCTCTCAACCTCTCATGATTCTCCTGGCCATTTGACAAGAGTTTGGGCTTTTTTGCAAAAAAGGTGCTGTCCCATAACTCCCTGTTCTTAAGATCGTTGTAGTGGACATCAGGTAAGTAATTATTCTGCAAGTGATCAACTTCCCTTCTGATTCTGGAACTTAAGGAAGCTGAGGGAGGATTGGTCCCTTTCTCCTCACCAATAGGAGATGGACTGTATCTTTGCAGGCTCGTCGCAACACTGTTTGGTTCTGTTATGACAATGTCCTTTGTGTAAACAAGAATAAATGGCAATCTGTGAGGAGGCAAGTGATCCTGGCGTCTCTGGTGCCTGTCCCCAAAGTCAAACTCAACAGTTATAGAGAGCTCACCCTGAGCTTGGGCTTGTTTGATGGCTAATGATACATCAGTAATCTGCCACAGCCCCTTTCTGTTAGAGGACATTGTGATGTTGCACAGCTGAGAAGGGATGGCAGCATTTGGTGATGTGCCCTTAATAATAAGTTGTGCCAAGGTAAGTGGCTGCAGGTGCTGAATGCGACATGAGGAACGTCTGCAGTGCCATGGTCGTTGACGGGATTGCTGGTCAAGAAAGTGAAGTGTTGAAGTCAAGATCACTTCCGAATTAGGGATAGAGGTCAGGTTGAAGTGAAACAAAAGCCTATGGTGGAAGAGCTCTGAAATTAAATGTTTGGAAAGAAAACAGTTTTAGAATAAACAAGTAATTGCTGCTATTCAAGCTAGTTTGGGTTTTAAATCCCTGTCAATATAAAATTTAATGGAATAATTAGTGAAAATTTTGAATGCATGTGAATGACCAGTAAAGTTTCCAGACAACATCCTCATAAACAACACATTTTTTAAATTGTAGATTTAATATCCAACCACATTCTATGGTTTACGAGGAAGTTTAATAAAAAGATAAACACTGCTCCTGAATCATTCTCTGACCATATGGTAGTGTTTAGTGAGCGGTTCTCTAGGTTTCTACGTTTTTTTCTGTTTCAACTAATACCCCGTGTGTTTTAAAAGTGCACCTCCTGTGGAAACTTAGCAGCTCAGAAAATAAGGGTACTAAAACTGAAATAATGGAAAAATCATTGTCTTGCAGTTGCTGAATCATCTATTCACTTACAGCCTATACAGAACTGATATGTAATATTTAAGTGCATTTTGCATTATTGATTTTGACTATTCACAAGATGGAGAACAGGAATCATTGTCATCTCCTCAAGGGATAATCTATGAATAACTAATTAGCTAATTTCGCTAATAGTGTTCAATCAAACATATGTAGTCATTAAAACACATATGTCAAAAAAGCAGAATTGTGAAAATGATAGGGTAGACAGAGTACAGTTGTAATAGAGTAAAAATGCCATGAATATTTCACTCCTAATGCAAGTTTGAACTTCCAATTTTCAGGATACATATTCACATTAGCATCCTCTCTCTGTGTGGAAAATTTGAAGAACCATATTCCACACTGATGAGAAATTATTAGAGAACATCAGTTTTTCAGTTTTTTTTCCCCCCATATTCTTATTTATCTTCATTGTGAATAAATCATTATTTCTACATCATTAACGGAAATTTTGCTTGTTATAATTATTGATTTGTCTACCTTCAATGAATGTATTTTGGGGCGTCTTAGGATATAAGGCCATGGAGAATATCAAGCAAAAACATATAAGGTGATCAGAGGGGGATGGATATAACACTGTGTTACAATTGTACATGCTACATAAGAAACATTTTGCTGGCTTTTATTCAGTCAGAAAGCTTAGATAAGTAAGCAAAACAAATGAATGACTTCAGATTTCTTTTTGCACATATGTGAATGTCACAGGGTGCCAGGGTGAGGTGCAAGAAATGTATAAAAGCGTCCGAAATATTTGAAAACAGTCACCGAGTATAAAATGTGTCAGTAGGCCAATATTTCACATAAGTTAAGCATGATGCCTTATTTATATCAACTGACACAGGGTAGTGATGCAACTGTAGGCTACCTGCTATGGGGGCACTTGAAACAAAAGCACTCCTTGTCTTCAAACACTAATTGTAAAAAATAGGAGCAATGTATGCAGTTATTTATTATTTTGTTAGCAGACATATAAAGGTATCTCATTTTTTTTAAAAAAAAATGGCATGTTTATTCTGCTCTATATTTGTGCAGTACAGCAAAAATCAAGTGTTATATCTGTATCCGGTCTACCCTAAAGAGTGTGTAACGATGTTATAATCATAAGTAGCCTAAACTTTAATCAATATCTATCACACGTGCATAAGGAGCCGTTCACACAGAACGCGTTCTTGTGCTAAAAAAGAAAGAAAGAAAAAGCTAGACGCAGTGCCACTAATTAAGCAGGACGCAGGTGTCTCGAGATGTGTTTTTAAAAGCTGACAATCTTTTTAACTTGACACATTGCCTAAAAAACTCTGAAAAAAATCTCTCGCGCTGAAAAAAATGTTGCGCAAAGGTAAAAAATAGCCGCCTGCGCTTTGTTTACATAGAAAAACCATTGGAAAAACAGCACAGACGGAGGCAAAAACGTGGTCGATTGAACGGCCCCTTGGCTACTGTTTTTTAAACTCAGTTTTTCAGCACAGTTTTTAACAATTCTGAAGTTATAGGTGGTTAATTTCACTCACCTGGGACGGCTCTGAAGCTTCGGACAGTATTCACACTCTGTTGTTGTTGTTGATGATGCTTGGAGTATTTTTCATAAACTCTGTACATATTCATTATCATCATGTCCCGTTCAGGGTTGGGAAATGACGGTTCTGTTGCGGCTGCATCTCCGTTCAGCTGTGAGGAGTTCACTAAGTGCAGATTTACGATGTTAAGGCAGAGAATGATTTGTGCCACGACACAAATGGTTGACATATTCGCAATGCTGACTTCAGAATCCCTTTTAACGTAAAACCTATGATGAATGTGGGACCAAATATAAGATGACTGATAGATGAAAGCTCGGGTCCGTCTGAGAAGGAATGATACTGAAATGGGTCTCTTAGAGTGCAGAGTCCCCTATGCGTAAAGCTGGTGGAGAATTACTTGAAGCTCATACACTTGTTTCTTCTTACGGTTAAACCAAAGACAGATGATGACGCGCCCGGCAGCCAGCCAACGAGAGGCTGCACTGAGTCAAAGCATCGTCCATAAACGATGCACAATGCATTCAGTTCTGAAGAATTCTCTGTGGTTTCATTGCTTTATAGTGGAAATATTTATAGCCTATTATATACAGTATGTGCGCCTACTCTCCTGTGACCCATTCATTATTTTATGTTCTCTATAGAGGACATCAGGACTCAAATATTAAAAGGGTGCAATATGTAATATATTTATAAAGCATAAAATGATCATAATATGTTATCCGAGATTTAGGAAACATGCTAAGTTGAAATACGGGCTTCTCCGAAAACAATGCCACAGCCAGTATATTCTACTTTGAAATGTCAGTTCCGGGCTGGAATTTCTGTTTGCGTTTTGGCCCGTGCGATTTACATATAAATCACACAACCCGGTATCACGCCGAGGCGTGAAATAGACACGCCGGTCCACTCGCGGATGCGTGTCTATTTCACGCTTTGCCTCCTCCAGGCGTGTACATGACACGCGCGCGTCTACGTAGAATACCGGCAGGGGGCGATCGTTTCCTCGACGCCAACAACTGTCCGCGCACCAAAGAGGAAGCGATACATCGCGTTCTCCACTTCCGGGTTTATTTTTGTATATAAATACACTTTTTAAATAAATATATATATATATATATATATATATATATATATATATATATATATATATATATATATATATATATATATATTTATATATATATATTTATATATATATATATATATTTATTTGTTTATTTACATCAGCACAAGATACTCGACAGCCCACACACACACACACACACACACACACACACACACACACACGTATAACAACGTTAGGCTACAGCAACGTTAGGATTTCTTCATGAAAGCAGCACTATGTAATGAACCTTTATTTGTCACATATGGTCACAAGTGAAAGTAACCGGCGAAATTGGCCGGCATCCCGCCCGCACGAACGTGCAACGCGACGACAACGGTATCGCTTCCTCTCTGGTGCGCGGAGAGTTGTTGGCGTCGAGGAAACGATCGCCCCCTGACGGTATTCTACGTAGACGCGCGCGTGTCATGTACACGCCTGGAGGAGGCAAAGCGTGACACCGACACGCATCCGCGAGTGGACCGGCGTGTCTATTTCACGCCTCGGCGTGATATCGGGTTGAATCACACGGGCCAAAACGCAAACAGAAATTCCAGCCCGGAACTGACATTTCAAAGTAGAATATATATATATATATATATATATATATATATATATATATATATTAAAAAACACTTCAAACGTATACATTAGCTGATCAACTTACAGTGTAAGGCTTGTCACTTGCCATTGTCAGTTTGTTCATTCCTGTTGCGTGACAACCCCGTGAGAATTGAGTCTGAGGAGGAAGGGGAGGGGGAGACAACTCTCCTATATTTTTAATTTGGACTGCAGTACTAATTTTAAACGCTTGATATTAATGTTACTTATTACTCCTTTACAGTTTTTCCTCAATCGATTTGGCACATTTCTGAAATAAAATTACAATGGACATCTTGTCAAATGACAGTGTACTCTGAAAGTGTGATAGTTACCCACTATGTAATATTGTCCATTTGCTAATATTGTATATGTAGGCAGCTGAATAGTATTGATGTCAAAAAGTCACGGCACACACACACACACACACACACACACACACACACACACACACACACTATACTTTCAACAAAACATTTATTCAAACATTTCTCATTGTATGTTACATTTTTGAAACTTTAAAAAAAAAAAAAAAAAATCAAATCAAATCAAATCACTTTATTGTCACACTACACGAGTGCAACAGCAGGTGAAATTCTTGTGTGCAGTTCCGAGCAACATTGCAGTAATGACAGTGACGAGACATGTACCAATTTACAATAACAACATATTTACACAACACAATTTACATAACAAATGTACACATACCTACACAACAATTTACATATCAAATGTACACAATACACACAATGTAGAATACACATACACTAGATAAGGGTATAAATATATATACACTAACTGAATTGGGAGCGAGAATATATTGACAGAATGAGGATTAATAAAGTGCAGTGATTGTAGATCGTGAGAGATCATGTGTTCAAAAGTCTTATTGCTTGTGGGAAGAAGCTGTCATGTAGTCGGGTGGTGCGAGTCCTGATGCTGCGATACCGCCTGCCTGATGGAAGCAGTGAGAGCAGCCCATGACTCGGGTGGCTGGAGTCTTTGATAATCCTCCGAGCTTTATTCACACACCGTCTGTTATATATATCCTGGAGGGAGGGAAGCTCACCTCCGATGATGTTTCTGGCCGTTCGCACCACCCTTTGCAGGTCTTTGCGGTTGTGCGTGGTGCTATTGCCGTACCAGGCGGTGATGCAGCCAGTCAGGATGCTCTCAACAGTACTGGTGTAGAACCGTGTGAGGATGTGTTGGTTCATTCCAAACTTCCTCAGCCATCTCAGGAAGAAGAGGCGCTGGTGAGCCTTCTTCACAACAGCCTCAGTGTGGACGGACCATGTGAGTTCCTCAGTAATGTGGACACCGAAGAACTTGAAGCTGCTGACTCTCTCCACCGGTGCTCCATTAATGGTGATGGGGCTGTGTTCTCTGTCTTTCTTCCTGAAGTCCACCACAAGCTCCTTGGTTTTACTGACGTTGAGGGAGAGGTTGTGCTCCTGACACCAGTGTGTCAGAGTGTGCACCTCCTCTCTGTAGGCTGTTTCATCATTGTCAGTGATCAGACCTACAACCGTCGTATCGTCAGCAAACTTAATGATGGCATTGGAGCTATGTGTCGCCACACAGTCATGTGTGTACAGGGAATACAAGAGTGGGCTGAGAACACAGCCCTGCGGGGCTCCAGTGTTGAGGGTCAGTGGTGAGGAGATGTTGCTGCCCATTCTAACCACCTGACGTCTGCCTGACAGGAAATCCAGGATCCAGCTGCACAGCGAGCTGTTTAAGCCCAGAGCCCGGAGTTTCTCATCAAGCTTGGAGGGCATTATGGTGTTAAATGCTGAGCTGTAGTCTACAAACAGCATTCTCACATATGTGTTCCTTTTTTCCAGGTGGGAAAGAGCAGTGTGTATTGTAGATGCAATGGCATCATCAGTGGAGCGGTTGTTACGGTAGGCAAACTGCAATGGGTCCAAAGAGGTGGGCAGAACAGAGCAGATGTGATCTCTGATCAACCTCTCAAAGCATTTGCTGATGATGGGGGTGAGGGCAACAGGACGCCAGTCATTTAAGCAAGTGATTTTTGATTGCTTCGGTACAGGCACAATGGTTGATGTTTTGAAGCATGTGGGGACTACAGACAGGGAGAGGGACAGGTTGAAAATGTCCATAAAAACACCAGCCAGTTGGTTCGCGCATGCTCTGATGACGCAGCCCGGAATGCCGTCTGGACCCGCGGCTTTGCGAATGTTCACCCGTCGAAAGGATCGGGTTACATCCGCAACAGAGACGGAGAGTGAACCATCAACTGTAGTATCGGCCGCGAGTGCTCTCTCCGCGAGGGCGGTGTTGTTGTTGTCCTCGAAACGAGCATAAAAAGTATTAAGCTCGTCCGGGAGAGAGGCAACGGTGTTCATGGCGGAGTTTTTATTCTGTTTATAGTCCGTGATGGTGTTAATTCCCTGCCACATACTTCTGGAGTCAGTGGTGTTGAACTGTACTTCAATTTTGTGCCTGTACTGGCGTTTGGCTGTACTGATGGAGTTACGGAGGGCATAACTGGCTTGTTTACGCTCCTCCGCGTTCCCGGAATTAAAAGCGGAGGTCCGCGCAGTAAGTGCCGCGCGAACATCGCCGTTAACCCATGGTCTCTGGTTGGGGTAGATCCGTATTGTTTTGGTTGGAACAACGTCCTCTACGCACTTCCTGATGAAACACGTTTTTTTTTTTTTTTATTGCAAAAACAGATATAAATCACAAGTGACATATCAACAAATACATAACAATTTTCAAACATAATTTGTAAACAAAATACAAGAATTTTGCCAGGGGAAGCATATAGGTCATTATAATGAAAAAAAGGACCATATATTGATAGTTTTAACTGCCTTTTTGTTGTTGGAGCCAGAAATCAAATTAATATAATGTACAACTTCATGGAGAAAAGGTACAAAATTAGGTTTTTTAGAGCTGAATTTACATTTATGAATATGATATTTAGCCAACAGAATTAGTAAATTTATAATAAAGTATGTCTTTTCTTTACTTTGCCTTCTATAAAAGCAAAATATAACATTCTCCCACAATAAGGCAAAGTTTTTATAAATATGGTCAATGATAAATCTGCTGAAGTTTTGCCAAAAAGTTCTGGTGTGTGAGCAATGCCCTGATGAAACACGTTACGCTATCAGCGTGAACCTCGATGTCGTCATCGGAGGCAGACCGGAACATCTCCCAGTCCGCGTGATCAAAACAGTCCTGTAGCGCAGAGTCTGATTGGTCCGACCAGCACTGGATCGTCCTGAGGGCGGGTGCATCCCGTTTTAGTTTCTGCCTGTAAGCGGGCAGAAGCAGAACGGAAGAATTTAAAGCACATTCAAGGTGAATTCAGTTGTTTAAATCATCAGTCTCACAGCATTTTTTTTATTTGGATGGCAGAAAACAAAAACAAACAAAAAACCAATCAAACAAGTTGTCCCAAAAATAAAGATAATGATATTTATTACAAAAATAACTCCAGCTGTACAATTTAATGAACAAGATGTGCATTTCCTGAAGGAAATGCCAGTGCTTGCAGCAACAAATGAATAATGTTAATTTGTTTGACAAGCTAATGTTTCAGGCTGCCTTTTCCCATCCCATTATGTATCTCTAAAATCCAGGATGTCCTCTTCAAGACACACCTAGACTTAAAACAGTGGCATTTGATCAGATCATAAATGCATGTAGTCAGAGCTATGAGAAGTGATTCTGTATGAAAGGGCTACAATGTGATACACAGTGACAGCTCTTCTTTGAATTCATGAGAAGAACAAATAAGTGAGGACTTTACTATTGTTAATAGTAATTTTGAATGTAACCTCTCGGGAAGAGCTTTTCAGATTTTTCTTTGGATTTTGTCTAGCCCTGTGAAAGAGGTGCTGACAAGTCATTAAAATACTTCCAGCTTCCCTGCTCAGCACTTTTAGGTTTGTCTTTTCACACTGATCTATACATACCCTTACGTTGTGCTCAGGTTTGCTATTATAATGAATGATGATGCAATAAAATTAGCATTTATACTCAACATCTTACAACACCACATCCATTTCTGTATGTGCGCTTTCACTTAACTCATTATGCAGCAGGCAGAATTCGGCTGCAGAGGTTGGAAGATTTAATTTTGGCTATGATTCATATAGTATTATAATGTACCATTAATTCACCTGAAATGAGCTACTTGTACTTAATAAATAATATCTTTATTATGATAAATCTTGTGATGTTAAACATTGTATTGACACATTCGTCCATCTAAAAGGGACAAAAAAATGTAACTTAACTTAAAGGTTTAATAACATTAAATACTATTGTGGTATACGTATCTGTGTGCCATTCATTACCTTTTCATCATTGTTCAAATAATGCACCTTGGAAGAATATACTAGAAAAAGACAAGTCCAGGCCTGGTATTAGACATTTATAGTAGGGCTTCAGTGTATGCTAATAAACAACTGCTAAATGAAGGTAAACCAATCAGACTTTCTGGTGTTTTGTCTGAAAATGACAAATATGTCTGGTGCCGTCTAAACCGATTTGTCCTTTTCAAACCTATTTAGTACCTAATTTTTTTCTTTACACAGCATCATTTCTGGTGTATTGAAGTGGACTTGGATTGAAAGAGCTCTCTCATTCTCAGTATTTTTGTCTTGGGTGCTCATCTAAACTAAAAGACAGTGTTAGCTATGTTGTTTTTGGCCCCTCACCAACCACCCACTTGTCTTTTTTTTCCATATTGCTGGCTCCAGCTAAATGACCAGTTTGACTGATTCAGTCATGGATGTCCGTGGGCCATGAAAACCTCTGTTAACCGCCTCATCTGTGCCAAGATGTCCATGTGTAGCTCACACAATGTTCATCAGTGTTTGGCTTCACCTCCTCCCCTTGTGTGGTGCACATCAGCTTCTAGCTTTATGACAGCCCGAGTCTCCCAGAAACATCCGGCCGGCCTGTTGTATTTTTATATAGCAACCAGCCATGCAAACAGGGTGATGGGACCAAAGCTCTCCCAAAAATAGAGTTAAAATTGTTGCTTGTGTATCTCTGACTGTACAACATGATCGCACGGGAAGTCGGTATGTTGATTCAGAGAATTCCAATACCCTTGGATTGGCCACATTATGCCGACTCACCGACAAGCACCATCTCCTATCACACATTTTTGCATCGGCTCCAGCCTCTTTATCTTCCCCTGTGACTCAACCGAAAGCATGCTGCATTAGCAGCATGGTAGACCCGATTTCGGATATCATGTTAAAATCAGGAAGTAGCCGTGTTCACATAATCAGTGACGAGCATGATTCAGAAGTTACATTTTCCCTCTAACGTTTCATTTTTACTCCACTGATGGTTAGGTTTGGGTTGGGGGATTCAGTTTATAAAATACGTATTCCTCTTTACTGTATTACAGCCAGTTCAGCTGAAAACAGCTCGCTTCACATCTGGCTTTTTGCATACCTCTGTGGACATTTACGTTCACACATGCCCATACACTCAACAACACTTACCACGTTGGCCACTGGGGGCAGTGTTTCAAATTTCAGTAAGCACAGACTGATTTTAGCTAAAGAAAAGTCAGCCTACTGTTTCCGATTTCACTCTGAGATCAGTCTGGACTGCATCACTTAATGTGGTATTTATATGTAGTATTAAACAAACAAAAAAAAAAAGTAGCAACTTTAATTGCAAGATAAAAGTGAAAAGAAAGAAGAATAAAAACTGAATGTTTGAGTAACCTTACAAGCACAGTAATAATATTTTAGTTCATTTATGTCATTTTGGAAAAGGGCCAGTCTAAATTAAATTGTCAACTTAATCACATCATGAAGATGTTTCTTTTTATTAAGGGGTTGTCTTCAATTCGATGTAGTGAGTAGAGCATTGAATGTAATCTACACAACATCTCACAATATAAAGTTGATCATCAATCATTAGTTCACAGTAGCAGAGCCATTGTTAGTGGGGTCAACCAGGAATGGTGTCCCAGGCCCTTTGATGAGGGAGACCCTTGTTGATTCTACTGTATATGGTAGGCCTATAGTGTACTTTAGCCTATAGGGCCCAGGGGAGGGTGGCACACCTCTAAAAATATTGTGTTTAAGTGATGGCCCTGCACCAGAAACAAGTGATATCTACATAAATCCACCATAATTACCTAGCATTTATCTTCAGAAATAATCTTCGAAACCATTCATTTTCTCATCAAGCAATTCTTCCCACCAAACAGCAAAGGTCGTAATTCATTGTAATTTTGCTGTCAGAGTCACAGTTAATTTACCACCAGTGATGATAAAAAGCCTTTACTGTGTTAAGAGACATGTCTGATCATGGTTTGATGTCATGAAGTTTGATGCGATCCTCATGTTACAGATAGCATTTTAACTTGCTTTGCTTCGTGAAAGTTTTTTTTTGTGATACGAGCAGTTTCAACAATGCCTCAAGATAAAAGTCAAAGTACTGAGCAAAACACTGTGGAACAGTATGAATAGACAAATAAATCAAACTGTGCTGGACTATTTTTTAGAAAGGTTTCTCCATGTTTTAATATACAAAGAGTTCTGTTAAACAAAAAAGTTAATTGCTGGAGCATTCTAAAAGACTCTTACCTTAAATTCTTAAAGCGCCAGGTCAGTTCAGAACTACAGAGCACCTTTTTGGCTTTACCAAATAAAAGCATTAGCTCAAGTGCATTTCAGAAACCCTTTTGGCAAATGGATGTCACTTTGTGCCAGATAGTTCTGATATGTTTATGAAGACCTGTAAATGTGAGCGCAGCGTAGTTCTAGCGGGAAGACTAGCAGCTGTACATCATCACACCATTAGCTGGGTAATTCCTAGCCAATCGCAGGTAAGCCATTGCTTTATAAGTCTGCTCACAATCTATCACATTGCTGTTTCAGTGTGCTAACACGGCAACCTCCACCACCCCACCACCACCAGTTGAGCCCCGTCCCGCACGGGGGTAGGCTCCTCGCCCCTGCCTCCTATCTCCGGCAGGATATAATGGTTCAGAGTACAACTCCCTCGGACCGCCAGACGGGGCCTACTCCAAAGATAGACATTACTTTTCTGTTCTACATTCATCAAATAAATGGCATCTTAAACCTCACTCAAGCCTGCATGTCTTCCCCATAGAAATGATCATTATAACTCAGAGAGGGTTTGTAGTTTGAGGATGTTCTAATGAAACAGTTGTTTCTCTGCAGAAGCCTGTAGCATCAGGTCTGGACTGCTGTCAATTACCATTAGTTCACCTTCAATACGGCTGCCCTGTAAAACACACACCTCATTGACTACATTTGTGTATAACTGCTACTAATACAGTTTAATACATGAAATATATACCATTGTTTTGGCTTGCAACTATTCAGGCATACTTTTTTTGAGTGACTTGATTTATGGTTATTTTTCACATCTTTTCTGTTTAATGAAACCTTACTTGACCATTACATTTTATATTTACTTTAATTAAATTAACTGTGCAAGAAAGTACTGTTCATTTGTTATCACCTTTACTTAAACAGGTGGCAACATACAAAATACAAGTATAGGACACGAACCGTAAATGCACATTGAACATAATGTGATTCATGTGGTAACATCTACAATAAATCAACTGTTTTTAAAACATAAATAAATCGTTAATAAATTACGTTATACCAATAAAACTGTTTTAAAGTGTTATATAATGTAGAAACAGCTCCAATCAATGGTTACTACTTTTTACAATGCAGAACCATAAGAGAAAGAGTGATGTTAGATTTGTTTTGTGTATTTATATAGACCTTTTGTGTGTGTGTGAGTACAAATAATATTTTTTTATTTGTTTAATTTATTTTATAATGCAAACATAGTTCATTATTAATAACATTAAAAGTCTGAGAATTGACCTCAAATGTCAAAAGTTGCGGTGCATTAATCTTTCAAACTTTAGTACTTAACTTAAATTAATAAGCATGTATGACACTTTTTGCAAGTTTTTCTTTTGTAATGTTTGACTATATTTTAATGAGGTTTTAAATAGTTTATAACTGGAGGAAAAACATATCTTGAATTTAAAATGTCTAAGCACATTAGTTTTAATTGAATTTATACAAAATATAATTTTGTCTTGTGTGTTAGAGCTCTTTTGTCAGGGCTCTACAATTACCATGATTTCTTGTTTTACCTGAATTATTTCTGTATTATGTTACGGAATGTGTTATTGCCGCAGGCCTTTGCTGATTTCCAAGGATTATTGTCTGACCCTTGGATGAACCCTCAGCATCGAATCATTGGAAAATATGAGTGTGCAGGGCAGACTGCTGCATTTGTCATTAAGCTGACAGATCTACCTTTACAGTTCAGTTTTACTGTATGTTTCTGTTCACTTATGTCAGGGATGTCCAAACTGTTTTGGGTTTTGGGGTTTGGTCTTCTGCCAAATGCAGAAGAAAAATAGGTGTTGCTTGCTGGCTGCATCATTATAAAAATGAAAAAAGGGAGGGTGAGCCCAGTTAATAAAATAATATCTGACTTAAAGTGTTAGTTCACCCAAAAATTAACATTTTAAAACTCCAAAATCCACATAAAGGCAGTACAAAAGTAATCCATACAGTAGTTAAATCCATGTGTTCAGATACAATATAATAAGTGTGTGTGAGAAACAGATCAATATTTAAGTCCTTTTTAATTATAAGTTCTCATCCTTGCTCAGTCAGTTTCCACTTCACTTTCACTTTCTCATTCTCCTTCTTCTGTTTTTGGTGATTCACATCCTTCTTACATATAAACCAGTGGTGCAGTCAGACATTTGTGGGTGGGTGAGCGTGGGCCAAGGGAATGAATCGAATGCATGAGGCGTTTATTTATTCATCGTTAAGAAGGAGGCCCTGTGGCTGAGGACAGATATTAATTATCATACGTGGATTCGAGGGATGAACCCTAGACATTTTTGAAAAAGTTAAAACTGAGTGGACATTTTAACCACAGATTGGACCAATTTTGGTCATTTTTTTTCCAAGCAAAATTTGCTTCGGACGGATGAAACTGACAGATAAAAATTACAGAAATGGGTATTGTTACCATGTCGTCATGCCATGTCAGATAGATAACCCTGCTGCAATACGGTAAGAGAGAAAAAGCATAAAAGAATCAGATTGAAGTTACAGAAAAAATATTTATATATTTATACCTGTGACCGTTTCCTTAAGTTATGACATAAAAATTAAAGCAATAAATTCACACATATTATATTTTGATATGATTTTAGTTATAGGGGGAAAGAAGCTGGAGTTTAAGTCTTAGGAGCTTTCAGAGAATATTTCAGTGTGCCTATGCCATCACAAGCTGCTTTTGATGCATGAAATAGAAGTTATAATGAATACAATTCAATACATGTGATATTAGAAATTAACATGATTTATTTTAAAAATGAAAGTCGATGGAGTTTAGAGTTCCAAAGTTATTTAATTCAGCATCTTGTCAACTCAATGTTAGAAGTCAGAAGCGTTATCCCCATTAAGACTGAGGCGGCACATGCCCCTATAGATTTTTTAGCCAAGAGGATTTTCAATGTATTAGAAGATATTTTGAACTGACATTTAGCTTTTATATATTCAGTTCCCTTAAGCACATTCTGATCAATCGCTCCCAGTTTGTAATATAGAGCGTCAAATGACAATCACTATAGAGAATAGTGAACAAGCGATCGATTTTACATTTTGGCCAAGTTCTACATGGTTAAACCTTATGGAGAAAGAACACACTCTTGGAGAATTACAAACCATTTTATTCAGTAAAAGTTCTTTGTTTTCATATCACTGACACTGAACATGGAATATCATTTTTACATGATTCATTCACTCATTCAGAGATAGGAGACATGTTTTCACTCTTTATTTAGATGAAGCAGTTGTGGTTATCATTGTGTTTGTGCTGGCACCTTTTGCACCACCTCTTGTGTTGTGTATGGAAAATGCCTGCACAAAAGCACTCCCTTTAGAAGTTATTTAAGCAATATCACAGGAGCAAGAGTGAGATATGGCCCTATATGTGTCTGTGATTCTGTCGCAGTTCGAGTGCCATAGGTAATCACAGCAGTGCTGATTTAGGGCCAATTAGCATGATTGCGAACGTGATATTGCTTATATACAACAGTTCAATGAAAAAGTACATTTTAAAAAATGAGGAGAAACTGAGTACGGTCATAAAAACGCATTTGTGCATGGAACTACTTTCTTACATAATCGATCAGAATATGCTGTTGCTGGTTCAAAACAAATTACGCGTTCAAGCCTTCGTTAGTAATTAAAAATGTGATTTCAGAAATAGTATCACAGCTTGTGTTGTTTCGAACAAGTTATTGGATAAACATGGATGGATGGGTGTGTGTGTGTGTGTGTGTGTGTGTGTGTGTGTGTGAGAGAGAGAGAGAGAGAGAGAGAGAGAGACGGAGCATGTGCGATCACCTATTGCCACACCCAAGCAGAGATGCTGTCAGCTTTCTGAAGATCAGCTTTCACAGTGGTAAAATAGCCGTCCAAGCAGGGGTATTCCTCTCTATTTTACAGTTGCCGGTCTGCAAGACTCATTCCCTATTGAAACTGCAATGTCCTACGCCATTTTAAATAGTATGTATCCAATGTGTAAAGTAAGGTAAGAGGTAAGCACCTTGAGTTTGTGTAATTAATCTGTCTGTTGTGTCTCTATGGCTGTGATGAGCCATAATGCCGAAGTTGTTCGTTTAAAGCCGTTTAAAGCTATTTCCTAGCTTTAGTAATGTAGTAATAATACGAGTGATCATGGAGTGAACAGATTCACTTCACGTCACCAACTGGCTCATATTACACACAAAAATTATCTTTTGATAGATGTAAAAAGAGACACAAGCATACAGAAGCTTTTAACACATATGCACTGCTCTTACACTTCAGTTTAGGATGACGAACACAAGCGGAATGATACCCACAGTGAAGTGTCGGAGTGTTGATGTGTCAGACCATCAGTGCTCATGGAACGTCTCTCGTCCAATCAGATTTGAGGACCGGAACTAACTGTTGTATATTTAAATCGAGGCTAATTAATGCAATTCATAGCAATCAATTCACATATATGATATTTGTTACAAATATTTTATTAGACTGGTTGGAGCCTCTACAGGATACGGGATCCCTGTCAACTGATCATATGTCCCATTGCCGCATCAGGTGTTTAAATTAGCCTTGTTATAATGAAAGTGTATATACCCCTAGCATGTAGATATTCAGCACACCTTCCCCACCACATTCTCTCTTTCTCCACCTGCTCTAATTGTCTTTCCTCAATGAAGTCTTTTGAATAGATGGACAGAAAAAACAAAGCCCCAGTCAGCATATGTGAAGCTGATCAGACACTTGGAAAGATGATGTAGACTGTTGCTATTCCCATTCATTGGCTTTGTAAAATATAGTCGGCTGCAAGATGAATAGAAATGCAGCAGTTGATATATTTGATTATCGTTACTTTCGAGTTCCCCAGACGTCAGGGTCAGGTTCCCAAAAGTTGAGTCTGTAATTTATTTGTCTGGGGATGAATAACATTCCAGGATCCATTTCCATATGGATGTCTTTTTCATTTTTCTTTTCCTTTCCCTAGATAAACATCTAATATTCAAACATTTCTGAATAGAGGTTTCATTTTCTTCACATTGCCAGCTCTTGTTCACATTGTCTCAAGTTCCTATGGGTGCATGGGTTGTGTGCGAAACAATGAATTTTATCTTACTACTTCAATAAGATAAGTGATTGTTTAAACAGTGCTTGAATTTCATCAGAGTGATGACAATCTTTGCGCAGAGGCAATCAGTCAAATTCACTGACCAGTTGTGCCAAGTCCAGCAAGTCGTCCATCTCCCCAAACCTAGCATGCACTGCTTTATTTCATCATGAAATTTTTATGTGCAGAAAAATAACAAGCCGGAAACCTGAGCACACTGATATTTTCCGTCTATTTTGTTTCAGTGGAGGTATTTAAACAAAAGACTTTTGTTGTTACTAAATCAATGTTAATTTGCGACTTGGCAAAGGTTTGGTCAGAGGAAGCTTGTGGTTGGAAGATATTTCTTTCACATAGCTATCTTGTGCCTTTTTGTGGAGCAAATTCTATACAAAGCCTGCTTGAAAAGTACATCATGACATGCACTTCTCAAGAGGTGAGATTTATTATATTAGGTTTCAAAGCTAACAATTCAGTACAGCTACACCTCTGCACAGACATTAAAGCATCTTACGTTCCCTTTTGACCCCAAAGTCTTGAGGAACTGCTGCCAAAGAAGGGGGCACTCTCTTGGGATCATGGTAGACAACACAGTGAAACTCCAGAACAGGTCTAAAACATAATAATAAAATGAAATCATAAACGAAAAATCCTGTCCACAGGCAATCATAAAGAAAATGTCGATCCAAGACTTACAGAACACGGGCAAATTTTGGTGCAGTGGAGACTTGCCCAGTTTAAATGAAAGGGAGATATCCGAACCAGGAAAATCACTGAAGCATGGAATTTGAGCTCTGCGCTAACAGCAGGGGAAGAATTAACACACTTTCATCAGCTGGGGTGGTAGATCCAAGTCGTTACAAATTTGGCTGGACAGCTGAACGGATGAAGGCTAAACCCTAAAAGAGGCGATCAAAGAAGAATCACCAAATGATGCCATTTAACCTCAGGTTGATCCAAGGGAACCAGGGGTCCCTGTAATATGTTTACTCTTAATTATCACATGGATATTTATCATTATTATATGATCAATGGTATATATATATATATATATATATATATATATATATATATATATATATATATATATATATATACTGTATATATATATATATATATATATATATATATATATATATATATATATATAGTTTCAGTTATTATAGATGTTATCACATGAAGCACATTTTTAGTTTTTTTTTTAGAAAACATTTATTACAGTGTACCAGAGCAGCTACTGCTAATTAGGGGAAAGTTATGACAAATGTTTAACTTTAGAGGTAAGCATAGCTTTAATTGTTGGATAGGAGATTTTATTTTGAATTGTCATAGAAAAATTATTAAAGTTTTCACTCAACACACTTTCACTCAGCATGAAACTTTTTTGAATGTAAGTGTTGTTAAAGTTACTGGTGCCAACTAGCTGCATTTTATTGCGTGTTGTTGTCTGAGAGTGCAAAACAGAGCGTTAAGGATTGGAGGATTTGCAGAGATTTGCATGGCTCACAGGACTACAGTATATTAGGTGAGTGTGAATCTGATTATTATCCATTTACTTTTGCAACTATCAATAATTATATTTCCTCTTATTAGAAGTCACACATACCTCAAAACCTGGAACCAATAATATTTTCTTATGAGATGCATGTCCCAAACTCTAAAAGGCCAGGAGTTATAAAACCTCTTTTGTTTCCCAGACTTTTATATTTGTGTGTGTGTGTGTGTGTGTGTGTGTGTGTGTGTGTGTGTGTTTTGATACGAATGGATACAAGCACAGACCACTTTCCCAGCGATCACAATCCATTTGGAATCAGGTCATTGGCATATTTTTTCCCTCGCCTGTCTCACATCTGTCTCTTGTCTTTATTTAAGTGATTTGCTGTGGCAGAATGTTGACGTGCAGATCCCATACAAATGAATCTAATGTTTCATCACAGCAACAAAAATCAATAATTTAAAAACTTGTCAAATGAGATTCTTCAAAGCTGTGTATTGTGAGAAACAGACCTTCGTATAAATGAATGACTTCACCTGGTCGATTAATGGAGGGAATTGTTATACAGTGGTCTGTATTTTGACTTTTAGAACTGGTTTAGAAGTGGTTGGCCAGTCTGTGCACATCTGGCGTGAAACAAGTTTTTCTATACCTCTGCAACAATTACTGGCAGTAAATAATGGTGTGAGTTTTTATGACATGTCTCAGGCTGCTATCCATGTGCAAGACATAAAACAGCTCCTTAAAAGAAATTTCTTTGTCAGAAAAGTTGATGGGCAAGCATGTAATCAAATAAGCCTAATTACAACCACACTGAACTCATTGCCATTTTAAACCCTAACCATCACATTACTTCAATAAAAAGATTTTTTTCCCTGTGTTTTAGCTTTTCAATTTTGAATGAAGTTTTATGACTTACCAGTGTTTGAACAAATGTTTCTTTGTTTGCAGGATATATCAACCATACAGGTTATTACAATACAGCTCTAGTATTGTAAAACTGAAATAATTAAAAAAAAATTGGCAGCCTGTGGTATGGCAACATTTCTGTGAGTGTGCATGATGATTGTAGGCATTTAATGAGGTAAAGGTCACAGGAGTGTTGGACAGGAATGAACTCAGCATTACTGTGATTTTCATATTTTGCACCACATAGTTGGAAAAATAAATATAATGCTATTAATCTATGAAGTTTAGCAACATTTGTAATGATTTACACATGCAATATTGGTATAATGTTACCATGTGGATAATTCTTTCTCTGAAAAAAGTGATGGCCCTTAAAGTTGATAATTTCAGACAATTTGATGGAATTGCAAAAATAATGACTGTTTTCAAACTGTTTTCCTGAACACTCCCCCGTCTGTACAACCCTCAAACAATTGATTGAGCAAATATTGATGTGTCGGGATGCAGTGAGTTTATTAAAAGGATCGTTAGCCAACTATGGTTGCAAGTTCAGTGAAAATAAATATTTTTTTTCAATTGTTATACCAGAAAATGTTACCTTATCCTTTAAGGGGCACCTGTAGCCCTGTTGTATCCTATCGTGAAGCTCACTTAATCCACTTAATCCATCTGTTCCACGATTCATAATGGATGTCTGTTTTTGTTTTCTGCTCTTCAGTGTTTTCACTCATAGCTGTGTATTATCTTAGTCGATAATGTGACAATAGCATATTACATTTATAAAAATTGTCTCTGTCCATCATCACCCAGTCCACCAGTCATTTTCGTCTCCGTAAATCATACAGAGCAGTTGTCCTTTTACCTGATCCAATCTCCAGCAGCACTGGTAGTGTTGGAGCAACCTTGGTTGGTAACGCACAACCCATATATAGACTGGTCAACCAACACTGTTCTTACTTGGAGTCCTTATTGTTTGTCGTACTGTCTTAATTCTGCTGTCTCCCCTATCTAGTCCTGTGTTTCATTGTAGGATGAACTGGCAGATATATTATGAGTACCATTGACATACCATGACTTGAGGGCGGTGTTCAGCCGGTCCTATGCTGCAGCCCTCCCTCCTCATCGCCCATACGACTATGCGATTTAATTGCTTCCTGGCACCTCGCCTCCTTGTGGACAGCTGTATTCACTCTTGGCTTTCAAGAAGGCATGGACAGGTGTATCAGTGATTCTCTGGCAGCCGGTCTCATCCACCCTTCCTCATTGCCAGCAAGGTTCTTTTTCGTGGAGAAGAAGAATTGCTCGCTTAGACCCTGTATAGATTATCGGGGGCTGAATGACATCACGGTGAAGAATTGCTATACTTTGCCATTGATGTCCTCAGCTTTCAAACTCTTGCAGGGAGCGCTCGTCTCTGTGAAGTTGGACCTATGCAATGCTTATCACCTTATCTGAATTAGGAAGTGTGACGAGTGGAAGATGGCTTTTCTTTGAATATTTGGTTATGCCTTTCAGATTGGTCAGCGCCCCCGCTGTCTTCCAGGGGCTCGTAAATGACATGCTTAGTGACATGGTTGATCATTTTGTGTTTGTCTATTTTGATGATATTCTGATCTTCTACCAGAATAACCAGGACCATGCTCAGCACATCAGGCAGGTGCTTCAGCATCTGCTAGAGAATCGGCTGTTTGTCAAGGCGGGGAAGTGCGCTTTTCATGCACAGTCGTTCCGTTCCTGGTGTTCTATCAACCCTAGATTCTATCAAGGCATTGCATAGGTTTCTGGGGTTCGCTAACTTTCATCTGAAATGTATAAGAAATGACAGCCAGCTCGCCACACCTCTGACGGATCTCACCTCCACTCGCACTGACTTTTGTTAGTCCCCATGGGATGAGGCCGTGTTTTCTAAATTAAAGGAGCGTTTTTTAACCGCACCCATTCTTGTAACTTCCGACCCTGCAAGTCAGTTCGTGGTGGAGGTGGATGTGTCTGAGGTTGGTGTTAGAGCGGTCCTGTCGCTGCGTTCTTCCTTGGATGGAAAGATGCACCCGTGTGCTTTCTTTTCGCACCGCTTAACACCAGCAGAACAGAACTATGACATCGGTAACCAAGAATTGCTGGCTGTCCGGTTGGCCTTGGATGAGTAGCATCATTGGTTAGATGGTTCGGGGGTTCTTTTCATGGTCTGGACTGATCATAAGAACGCAGAGTACATCCGTACCACCAAATGCCTCAACTCTAGACAGGCTTGCTGGGTATTATTTTTCAATCCTTTTAATATTTTTCTTTCGTATCACCCGGGCTCTAAGAACATCAAGACCTCCACCATTCCATCGGATACCATTCTAACTGCCATTCGAGTGGTGGGTATGGCATCCTGGGTGGTGCAGGCTAAAGTCCTTGCTGTGCTAACAAACACCACACCCCCCGCCATGGATTATTTGTTTCACGATCCGTTCGGAAGCACGTCCTACAGTGGGGTCACTCATCCGATGTTGCTTGTCATACAGGGGCATATCATACCCAGATGCTCATTAGACAGCATTTCTGGTGGCCATTGTTGCACAAGATGTATGCCGGTTCAGTGTCGCTTGCCCCATCTGTTTGCCCTGTCTAATAAGACCTAATGTAACCCCCCCACCCGGTCCCTTTGAGACCCTGGTCGCACATCATATCACCCCTGGTAGCTATGTGCGACCAGGGTCGCACAAAATCCATGGATTTTGTAACTGGTCTCCCCCATCCCAAGGCAACAAAGTTGTTTTGACTGTAGTAGACTAGATCTTTAAGGTGGCTCATTTCAATCCTCTCCCCAAATTACCCACAGCGAGGGAGACAGCGGTAGCAGTCATAAACCACGTCTTCCACATTCATGGCCTCCCGGTTGATGTGGTTTCTGACAGAGGCCCCCAATTTGTGTCACATTTCTTGGAGGAATTCTGTCGATAGCTGGGGGCTACGTTGAGGGGGGGTACTGTCACAGCGCCAGTGAGTTTGTTGGTTTATTCTGTGTGTTTCGTTATTTTCTCTTCCTCAAGCGAAGCGGCATGAATGATCAGTGTTTCCATGGGAACGGTGATCATGCCACTAATTAGCATGCTAGCAACACCTGGTTCTCTTCCAATTCACTCCCTTCATGTTCATCATGTTGGTTGCCCGTCACAGCTTGCTTGTTGGGAGTGTACTTACCTTCCTGCTTGCTCTGTGCTTGTGCTCTATGCTCACAAATCTTCAATGGGGGATTCCTCGTCTCTGCCCGCATGTTCTCTGCACCCCACTATGCTTCTACGGAGGATTCCAAGAATCTGCTCCTGACTTCCACAATGCACACACTCGTCTACGAACACACTCTTCACAGTTCTGCCCATTGTGCAGCTACGGTGGGCACACATCCCCAAAACTCAACTGCAGCCGATGCCAGGGTCTCCAGTCTTCCCCAGCACAGTTAAAGTTATCATTTATTGTTAATAAATGAACTGTTGAACTGTTCCTCTGCTCTTGGGTCTCTTTGTCTCGCTCTCGCTCTTGCTCTCTGACATCCATCTGTAATGCAATCAGGTATTGTATTGGTAGTTTCTTATGGAGACCAGAACCACGAAACAGTTCAGCAGCAATTAAAATCATCATGGGAGCATCTAGGGGTTGGTTTGAAAAACTCTGGATATCTTTCATTACATTACAGCATCAATTCAGTCCATTTGATCCATTTGTTGTATGAGAAATGCACCTCAGAACAATATCTTCGTAGCACCACAGATCCACATTTAAACTTTTTGGGAAATCAACCAATGGCTTACTCATACCTGGCTTTGCATATTTTTATGAACTGTGATATCAGAAACATTAAAAACATGTAACAGATTACTTTTACAGTAATATATAATCTTTTTTTATTACTCTATAACCTCTAGATAATTATAATATCTGAAAGCTATTTTAAGTGGTAAGAATTGCCACAGACAGAGGGAAATTCCTGTTCTCCATTGAATGTTTTATTAGCCAGGCAAATGTGTAGGCTACAATATTCACCCCCTACCACAAGACACTAAACCACTCCAACTTCTAAGGTAGTATATAATATACAAGCTGACATGCCTGGTGGTCCAACAAGCTATGGTGAAATGTTAGGATTTCATATTTGACAAAATGAGACATCAGCAAACAATAGCAATGACATTTTTTTTAACCCTCATTTTTGCTGAGTTTGATTTTACTGCTGTCTTTTAAGTTTGGGGTACCAGAAACCCCAATGATTTATGTGTAAAAATATGAATAGTCATTTCAAAATTACACTGAAAATATCTTTACCTATTTTTAAGATTTATGCATTTCAGCTTCATAACAAATTCCACAAATTGAATTGTATAATGTTAAACAAACCTAAATTAATAAAACTTTTCTTTCTTTTTCAAAAATCTTTCTTTTTACATTATTAAAGATTACTCAATTCAATTTGATGGCATTTTTTATGGAATTGAAGTGCGTGAGTCTTGAAATTCTTCTTCTTATTTTTTGTATTATTTTCCTTTCAAATTCTTTTCATTTGTTCCTTTGACCTAAACCCATTTGACAGCTGTTGTTGAAGCTTCATCTCTCTGTTGTATCACAATTTATTCTTATTCTTATTAACTTATTTCTTCCAGAAATGTGTCTGGTTATTCACTAAAGTAATTAGTATCCAATTTGACCTCAGTGAAAAAAACATAGCATAAACATTCAGTTGACGGGGGTGAATTGCTATTTTGTGGACACCATCTGATGTGAAAATCCATTGCATTTAGTCATGTTTGATATGTAAAATTTTTCAGGAAGGACATGTAATTGATGTCATCAAGTTGAAATGTATATAATCAGTTCTCATAAGATAAAGAAAAGTCGTCAACCTGTTATTTCAATGTTAGGTATGGTTTTTGAGATAATAAAAAGGCCTTGGGATCTCTCAGGACCCCAAGAAAAACATGAAGTTTGGATGTGTTTGCTACAAGCAAAGGTTTACTAGTTTAAAAGCAACACATGGAGCATGTCTTTCATCATTTCCCTCCTTTTTAGGCCAGAATAACAAAACACAATAAAGATCAACTTGCAGTGTTTGCTGGTGGTAGCACAGGAGGTGACATTCTTGAGAAATAGTGGTGCTGCCATGAAGGCATGCAGTGGGAGTATGACTGTGTCTCCTGCCATATTACTTACAGTTTAAGATGTAGATGTGAATACCATGTACTAACGTCTGGCAGCATGAGACGTTGCTCTGAGGTAAGAAAGTAGAAAGTGTCTTGAAGTTCACTCCACAGTATATTGAGTTGGCTGAAGGGGTGATGCAGCATCTGGTACTGCAGAAGTCAGGAGGGAGAAATGGCCTCTCAACAAGCTCACACTCTTGCTAAGCTGGAAAAACAATGTGCGTAATTTTCAGGTTTTGAGAACCATAAAATCTGCTTTTAATAATGGCAAACGGATGTGCCTTTACGCCAATATGTCACTGTCTGGATGAGGCTTAATGGGTATTTTGGGGAGACATGTTAATCTCTGAGTGGTGAAAACGTCTCGGTTACTGTTGTAACCTCCATTCCCTAATGGAGAGAACGAGACGTTGTGTCGATGAAGTGACACTAGGGGTCGATCTTGACAGGCATACCAATTATGAGAGCATGCTATGCCAGCTGCGGCCTTTTCTCTCTAAGTTTCTGCGGAGGCCACACCTTGCCCTGAAGACGAGGGGAGGGTAAAGAGTGGCAAATACACCATACGGGCCCAATGGCCGGACATGAGAGAGGAGCGGTGGTAAGTCGTGCCCTTCGTAGGGGGGAAGATTCTATAACACAGTGACCGGGGCAGAGAGGGCTATGCCAAGGGAGACGCAGGTCTACCACAAGGAAGGGGGAGAAGGTGCCAAGGAAGATACATCACAGGAGGTTAACAAAGGAACCAAAAACCTGTGGAGCACTACCCCGGTACAGGGCATGTACCACAAGTATCAGGTCTGACCACAAATTCCTCTGCAGAATTTGTGAGTCAGAGGGCTAGGAGGAAGAACATCCAGGGTTCACCAGTCATGATCATGCATGGGGGAGATGAGCATGCAGCTTCACCTTCTTGGAGGGGAAAGGCTCTATGCACAAGTGGTACACCTGGCCAGCTGTCTGTGTAATGAAACTTGTCTGCAGTCCATCAAAGCAGACAAAGAGCTGATCAGAGCATCTAAAGCTCTGTGTGTGATCCAAATAGATGTGCAAAGCACTCACTGGAAACAGCAACTATAAGGCTGGGTCTGCCTCCTCTGGGGGCAGTGCTTGTAGGCTCACCACTTGATCCCTAAAAGGGATTGTGGGAACCTTGGCTCGTAGCCCGTTCGGCATCTCAGGATCACGTGAGAGTCTTCTGGACCGAATTCTGGGCACTCTTTGCTGACAGAGAAGACTTCAGAGAGACTGCCTTTAACTCAACTGACTCGAGGGGCTCGAAGGAGGCTCTCCGTAGGCCTGAGAGGACCACAGAGATGTCCCATGAGGGAAAGGGGCACAGTATAGGGGAGTTCAGCCTCTTGGCACCTCTCAGGAACCTGATGATTAGGTTGTGCTTACCGTTGGACTTACCTTGAACCATGTCCTGGTGTGCCGCTATGGCAGCTACGTAGACCTTGAGAGTGGAGGGGGAGAGCTGCCAATCCAACTTCTCTTGCAGTCAGGTCAGTGACCTGACTGCACAGCTCTGGGGGTCTTCATTCCGGGAAGGACACCACTTAGCAAAGATATACCACTTCAGGGAGTACAGAAGCCTTGCAGAAGGAGCTCTGGCATGAGTGATCGTGTTAACCACAGCGGGCAGTAGACCAGTTATGTCTGCCACGTCCCATCCAGGGACCAGACATGGAGATTCCAGAGGCTCACTGGGGGGAACACATATTTGCACAAAGTGAGTCTCCATTCTCCTCTGAGCATTACCTGCCATAACAGAACATCTGGTGTGATGTTGAAGTCGCCCGGAATGTGAGTGGCACGCAGCGACCTGAGCCACTGCTGAATCCAGAGGAGGAGAGATTACAGTCCCAGCATCATGCATGCCCGGCTGCACCACACAAACCACATCCCCGGCCACCTGCTGATGACGAGTTTCGAGGACACCCCGAGAGGCCCTCCTCCTCAGTCGCTGGCCCGCCTTGTGCCAGACACACAAAGCATGGTAAGTGCTTGGAGGTTCCCAGCAGCATTCCCGCCTCGGGTCGGACCCCCGCTGGGGTGGCGAACAGGAACGCTGGCGATCTAACCCGAGGAGTTTCTTCTACGTTTCTTGTAGCAGTCTCATAAGCATCAACCCGAGCGGAGTGACCATCACTGAGGATGCCATATGCCCCAGGAGCCTCTAAAAGTACTTCATTGGGACCGACATTTGCCAGCTGGATAAGTTCAGGCAGTTCAGCACCGACTGCGTGCGCTCATTCGTGAGGCCCTCTATCATTAACACCGAGTCCAACTCAATGCCGAGAAAAGAGATGCTCTGAACTTGCTCTTTTCCCAGTTGACCCAAACCCTAAACAGCTGAGGTACGTGTGCACCAGGTCCCTGTGTGCCCTTAGTAACATAGTCAGAGAGTGTGCTAGAATCAGCCAGTCGTCGAGGTAGTTCAGTATGCGTATGCCCACTTCCCTTTGCGGGGCAAGGGCAGCCTCTGCGACCTTCGTGAAGACGCGGGGGGACAGGGACAAGCCGAAGGGGAGGACCTTGTACTGATACTCAAGCCCGACACTCGCGGTGGCCAGGGAAAGCATGGCAGTGAGTTCAGCATCCGCCTCAGACCAGGCTGCTACACAAAGGCGGCAGTCCGGTTGAGTATTCAGCCTCCGATACAGTGATCAACAACAAAATCAGGATCAGAATGCACAATTTCAACCTGTTCAGAAACAGATTCTCCCCTTGATTGTGGTGTTGTGGGACATTGAGTTTCTCTCATTTCTGGCTCAGTAATAGAGTTAACACAAAGGTGCAAACACATTCTATGGTCTCTCTTTATAGGATCACCCTCAAGGGGCTCAATTGTGTGTGTGTGGTACCCTGCACATCTGTAACCCTGTATACAGTAGGACCCCATGAATCCTGTATTGTGTTCCTACCCAAAGGTCGGTGACGCAAGTATACCTGCTAAACCACATCAATCACAGGGCAATAGACCTTGCCATTCAAAATGGCAAGTCCCTGAGCAGCCTTGTGTTCAGCATATTCTCTGGCTTTTTCATGCACTTCTTCCAATCTATCATGGTGAATCACTAACCGGTATTTTTTTCTGTGCACAGTTTGCTCAGTTTGCAGTACATCTACTGGAAGATGCATGTTGACTCCAGCAGGTAATGTGGTGAGTATCCAGTGGTTACATGTGGTTTTACATTATAAGCATAAACCGTAGGAAGGTGTTCTGGCCTATGTTTGTTCCTTTCAGGGGGAAGTGTATGTAATAGATCATGTAGCATTCTGTTAAAGCGCTCAAACTGAGTGTTACCCGACAGGTTGTGGTGCAGGCTTTCTTTACACCATACATTTTGAACAGCTCAGCAATCGTGTTGCTTTCAAAACTTCAAAAGTGTACTATGTCTTTTCCAGCTACTCAGACTACACTTAGCAACTCTAGACTGCTGGCACTCTGCATCTGCTGAAATTCTGCAGACTGCAACTCTCCACCTAGGGTAGTATCAAAGTATCTGCATGAACCAGTTGTCTACATTTGCTAATGATGCTCATGCCAATGAGGATTGGTACAGCAGAAGAGTTATGTGAATCTCTGACTACGAGAAAACCACATTCTGGTAGGGTAATACATGGTTTCAACCTCCAGCTCAAGATAACCATAGTAAGGTATGTCTAAACCATTGGTAGCTGTAATCTACAGCCAAGATGCTGTGGACAGCATATCTACATCCTCCCCAGACAAGTGTTGTCTGAAGAAACTCTCAAAAATAATACTGACTTGGCTTCCCATAGCCAGAGCCTATGGACTGCCCTCACACTGCCTGGCTCACAGCAAGTGAGGGTACAAGTTTCTTTGCTACACTGGTGATTTAGCATTCTCTATGACAGTCTGTTTGTTTTTCAGCATGTTTTAGCTCTCCTTTAACTTTTCCTTATTCTGATACAATTTTTAAAACTTCTTCAGAGTAGCAGGGGTTTTCTCAGGTATACCAACAGCAGCACACTGAGCTTCTGCTGTCTTAGACACAACACTTCTGTTGCTGGTTATTCTTATGGCTGTTGAGAAAAGTGTTGATGGATTTGTACATAAAAAAAGAGAGAATAATGAAAATACAAAAGTGAAATACAGTAAAATGAAAACGGAAATGAAATACGGTAGAAGCTAATGTCCAGATCAAAGGAAAAAACAGAGCATTAGCTTACACATAGACTTCAGCATAAATCATTTTAATATATGCATTCACAGTATTTTATGCATTTAACACATGATTAAATCACTCAAAGCATTTTATGCATATCTAACCAGGCTTTAAAGACATATATAACAGTTTTCACATAACACATATTTTCACATAAACTGGAAAATGCTCTAGGCTATAAATCATTAAATAAGGTATGATTAATACTAAATTTAAATACCAGTCCTTGCATGTGCACAGAATGTGGACAAACTCTACACATACAGTCCATATGCATCCTTCAAAAATAACCCTTCAAAAGCCTGATCACCATCAACTGAGCCAACATATTTTTTTACTATTTTTCCAAATCTGTTCTGCTGCGGAAAGAAAGTCATACACACCTGTGATATCATTAGGGTGAGTAAATGATGAGAATTTTCATTTTTAGGTGAACTATCCCTTTAAGCTTGAACATGGCTATCATTAGCTTTATAGTGTTTCCTAATTTGTAGGAAAATGAATGGGCGAAAACATAAGGCTTATCTTTCAGTTAAAGGGATGGTACACCCAAAAATGAAAATTCTCTCATCATTTACTCACTCTCATCCCAGATTTGTATGACTTTATTTCTTCTGCTGAACACAAAGAAAGAAAAATTTTAGAAAAATATTTCTGATCTTTAGGTCCTCTCAATGCAAGTGAATGGGTACCAACATTGAAGCGCCTAAAGCAAATAAATACATAATTAAAGTAATCTATATGACTCCAGTGGTTAAATCCACAACTTCAGAAGCGATATAAGTGTGGGTGAGAAACAGAACAATATTTAGGTCCCTATTTTCTATCAATCTCCACATTCACTTTCATATTTTCTTCTTTTGTTTTTGGTGATTTGCGTTCTTCGTGCATATCGCCACCTGCAGGGCAGAGAGGAGAATGTATAGTCAAAAAGGACTTACAGTGCATTCAGAAAGTATTCAGACCCCTTCATTTTTTTCACATTTTGTTATGTTTGCAGACTTATGCTAAAATGCTTACAACATTCTTTTCTTTTTTTTTTACATCAATCTACACTCCATATCCCATAATGACAAAGCAAAACCCATATTTTTGATAAATTTGCAAATGTATTAAAAATTTAAAAAAATTTAATATAACATTGACATAAGTAGCCCATGAAATTCACTCTTCATACAAGTAAATTACCTGAGAGGAAGATGGCGGTACATGCCGGCGGCAGGGCAGGAGCTATAGGTGTGGACGCTGCCAATTTTAAATTAAAAACTGAGAGATTCAACTTTAAATTCGACCTTAAAACCAGTCAAACAAAGACAATATACTGCTGACCGCAAACAGAAAATCATTGTTACTGGTTACATTGTCATACTCCTGATTCTGTCATTACATTGCTGCTGGGCGATCTATTGAGATAAGAAAACCATCTCAACTGTTCCGGAGTACAATTAGCTACTTAGCCATCACTCTCCTACTTGCGAGCGATGTCCACCGAAATCCAAGACCTAATCCCAACTGCGGTGACCTACAGTCTTCTGAAGCTTGCAGAAGACAAGGTACTGTACATCCTAAGGAAATTTCCACGATTGAAACACTTCAACTATGTGAAATGAATCCGATGTCCCCTGTGTTAATTACTAAACAAATAAATGCAGTTTCAATGCTTTCAGTCAATTCCAAACAGCATGCTCATAATGAGACTGTGGAACACAATTTTTAGCTGTTTATATCATGTGAAAGTTTTGTGGGATCCATGCTCTAAACCCAAAGGATTACTTGTGGGACATCAGAAGCTTTGCCTCAAAAACTGAACAACTGGAACAATTGCTTATGGACTCGAACCTTGATTTTCTTTGTTTGTCAGAAACGTGGCTGACAGAATTATCACCAGACACTGCATTCCAGGTCACAGGATATAAAGTCTTTAGAAAAGACTGAAAACGTGGAAATGGTGGTGGACTACTCATGTATGTGAAGGACTGCATAAAGTGTAAGGAAATCGATTTCACTAATTTAGTGTGTATAGAATGTATTGCTGTAAGAATGATTTTATCCCAATGCATGTTGTTCAAAGTTGTTGGTATATATGTACCTCCTTCATTAAATAATATGTTTTATGTTTTTATGTTTTAAGAAACCTTTTGAAAGGACTAGATAGAAATAAAGAGTTAATCCTAGTTGGGGACTTTAATATAAATTGGACTGAGAAGTCAAATAGGAAAAAGCTTAAGGACATAGCAAGTCAGTTTGATCTCATACAGTTAATTCAAGGCCCCACTAGAGTTACTTCATCATCTCAAACTCAGGGTTACCTCATGATAGGAGGACATTTCAATGTTGACATAATAAAGTTGTAAAGGAATTGAGAATTTTTTTTGACCTTATAAATAATACTTAGGGGAACAGTAGACAAATCTGGGAGAATATTAATAGAGCACGAAAGAAAGAGAGTAATAAATGAGGGTTTGTCCAGGGAATTTTAATTCAAGATAAGATCGTATTTAATAATTATTTTATAAATTCAGTTCAAGATCTGTCAAGAGGTTCCAGTGTAAGAAGTAAGGTCAATACATTACCAAATTGTAATCTTCCTCTTTTTAATATTTCTGAAGAATACGAGTCCTCTATTATAAAAAAAATGTAAGTCAGTTTAAGAGCTCTAGGGCCACAGATGTCTTTGACTGTGATACTGCATTTGTATAAATGTATACAAGTGTTCTCAGTACACCCATCCCTCACTTGGTAAAATTTTATTTTCCAAATTCCTGGAAGTCAGCAATAGTAACACCTATATTTATGATCCCACTAATATAACTCATTACAGACCTATTAGTATTCTTCCAGTTATTTCCAAAGTAATTGAAAAGGTAATTTACAATCAACTAAATGAGCATTTAATCTTGGCCATTTTCATTACATTATACAGTTTGGATTTAGGGCACATCATTCTACAGAGACAGCAAACTGTTATTTTGTTGAACAAATTAAATCCAGTCTTGATAGGGGAGGTGTTGTTGGTGCTGTCTTCTTTGATATTAAAAATGATTTTAATACCTTTAATCATAATGTTATTTTATCTAAATTTTAGTTAATTTTTTCTACTTTTACATTAACATGGATGGAAACATATTTAAACTAGGGATGTCAATCGATTCAAATTTGTAATCGAATTAAATACATGGTGAACCGATTAATTAATCGCGATTAATCGCATATACAAATATTTGCTGAGAAAGCCACTCATATAACAATAATTCAATATATAATGATTAAATCATTATACATAGTTATCTTAAAAAAAATACATAAAAAAAATTACATTTTATATATATATATATATATATATATATATATAAAATTAAAAAGCGGCTTTAGAATACAATGTATTGTTTACTACCATATTATTGATCGTAAGTCAATCATTGGCATATTTATTACATTTATTATGAGGGCTTGTTTAAGGACCCGTCAATGTACACCTGCGACAGAATTTTTTTTTTATTTATTTTTTTAAACAAGCCAGGGGTATACATAGTACACAATACTACAGATATATTTAACAAAAATGCCAAGACATTATATTCATTACATAGTGCAGTGGTTTTAAATGCTTTGGAGTTGTTGGAGGTACAAAGAGTATTTAAATAATATTTCAAGTCGTTACTAAAAAGTGTTAATAGGGGCTTTATAGACATAAATTTACACTTATGTATAAAAAAAACTTGGCAAGAAAAATAAACAGATTAATCAGAAAATATTAACTTAAGTTATCAAAACTGTGAAAACCAAATAAAACATCTTTATAAAGCAAAGAAAAACTAGTTAAAATAGAGGTACGTACAAACAAACAAAATGTTCTCCAAAATACTTCAGCATGGACACATTCCCAAAAAAGTTGAGGGGCAGATTCATCTACAGCGTTACAGTAGGAGCAACAGAAGTGGATCTATTTCAGGGAGCATGTTTCTTAAATAAAGATTGACTGGGTAAAAACAGAGGCTACAAATTCTAGTCAATTTAATTGACGTGTTGCACACATATTCACAGTTGGTCACACCTAAAGTTGTTCCCAAAGCACTAAATCAGCGCAGCATCAAAGTGTAGCTTTTTGATAGGGAACTAGGTATGCAAATTTAGAATTAATCTTAACTCATTTAATAATAATTTATATCCCAGAGTGTTTTCCATTTAAGTGAACATGTGTAATGACAATTTTATTGTTTTAAACTGTAATACATGTCCTTAAAGCCTGGTTAAAAATAAGTCAAATACTGAGTAAAAGCATGTGTTGAATGCATAAAATATATTTAAGCAAGTACTTGAATGTATAAAATGCTGTGAAGGATATAAGCATGTATTAAGATGATGTTTATGCTGACGCATATGTGTAGGCTAATGCCCTCCCTGTATTTGCTTTTTACATTAGCCTCTACCGTATTTCATTATACTGTATTTCTTTCTTACAAATGATCAGAAAACTCCTGGATTGTAATCCAATTTAAAATGTTTCAAATAATACAATATGGCCCCATAGACAGCTAATCTTCTTTGTTATTGAAATAGCTGTCAGATAAAACCCCCAAAAGATATTTGTGTGTCCTGTGGTGATTATTTTCAACACACTGGCTACATATATACAGATATGTGTCTGAGTTCATAATCATGAACATCATCAAATCAGTTTTTTCACAGTTTCTAATGATTATTATCTGCACAATATCTTGCACTTGTGTGCAAATTCATGTGTGCAGGACAAGGAAAGGCAAATTTTGTCCCCATTGAATGGGAGGATAAAATAATAAAAAAAGGAAAAACAGATACATTTTTACATTTATTTTGTGTAAAAAAGACCATTGTTCTCTTATGTGTGTTGATAGTGACAAAGATACAGAATTTAGCAGCCATATATTGTATGGTTTTTATTTCCAAAGTAAAGTTAATCAAAACCTATTTGTTAGTTGAGGATGTGAGGTCATGTTTGCTCTTCAGTCAGATCATATAAATTGGCCAGAACTTGAAAATATTCATTAATACCTCTTTTAATGTAATGAAATACTATTTAATGCAAATAAATGCATATTATTAACAGTTTTCTTTTCATGTTTACATGTTATTTACAATAAAAGTGTTCGGTAAGATAAATGTGGGGAAAAACGTTTGGCCCCAGTAAAGTTTTCATCTGAATAATTGAAGAGCTCTGCCTAGAGTATAAAACCCCAATTTGATATACTTATTTTTAAATAAACTCTAATATGTTGCGAACAAGAGTATATTTTATTTCTCCAAAGAAATCATATTTAATACAAGAAGAGTACCTGCACTTATTCCACTTCAAGCACTGGTGGTGCCAAAATTTTGCAAAATGGTGTCGTAAAACATCGTTAAAGGTGAACACTAGATAGAGGTTTTAAAGAGTAAAACGTACCGCTCTAACAAAAAATGTGCCTAAACCTACACAATAGTGTCCTAAAAGCAAATGAGAGGTTTACAAAATAGACATTCTTACCAAAACCTAACGATAGTGTCCTAAAAGTAAATGTCATATGAAAAGCACATTTTCTGAAGCAACCAGTCATATTGTGTTGTTTCCATGACACGTTTGTCTCAAGTGTCAGTTTACGTGCTTGGCTAGATTAAATATTCCAAGTCCAAAATCCATCAGTTGAGCAAGCATGCAAGCTAATCATGTTTGATAAAAGTGTAAATGTAGGTAAGTCTTTAATACAAGCATTAAATTGTAGTAAAAGTTTCAATAAATAGATTGTGGGTGAAAGAGTGAATAATAGGTGTTTATATATTCAGATAGGACACAAATCACAGAAATATGATTTGTGTGAAAGTGAATAAAACGCACAGTTGTTGCAGTTCCTCTAGTGTTACTTTTACTAGGAAACTTTGAAAACGTATAAGGTGGCACGTAAAACTCAGTTTGCAAAAACAGAGTTATAGTAACGTTGCATTTTTAAACAAGTTCCTAATAATAGGCACATTTTGTGCATAATATAGGAGTGGTGATTATGAAGCCCTTTCAATATTTTATCTGTAAAACACCGTCAATGCGCATAGAGTTAAAGAAAGAAAAGAATGTCTTGTTAGCTTGAATCATTAGGATTCACTCAAAAACAGTACAACAGTCATGCAATGTTGTCTCATTATTCTGACAATCCAGGTCATAAAGTTTTCCTTTTTCCATTTATAACTTTTCTTCCCTCATCCATTAAAGCCAGCTCTTATCTTCAGACTGTTCTGCTTGATTGGGCATGAACACAAAAGAGCCACAGTGTTTTTTTCTGTCTTGTCTGCTGAAAGGTAGAGGTAGTTTTGTCAGTGCCTTATCAAAGTTATAGTTTACAGACAGTTCACTGCTGTACAGCCGTTAAGAGTAGATTCAGCAAATGAATCTGGTCTGCCCAACTTTACACTGACATTTTCCAGACTGCTTACAATATGGCTTTCAATTATGTTTTCTGACTAGTAACGGAGGTTTTTGTGCATCTTTTGAACTAGCAGTGGCCATTCCTGATCCATGGCGTAAAAAAAGTAGTTCCACACACAAGTGTTTTTTAGACCGTCCTTAGTATTTCCTTCCTTATTTATTTACTTGTTTGGTGAAGTGTTGTTTAAAAGCAATATCGTACTCGCAATCGTGCTGTATTGTCCATCTATCAGCACGGCTGTGATTACCTGTGATTAGATGGACATACAGCACTCTTGCTTGTGTGATTATTGCTTTAACATGTCACAGTAACCTCACTGGAAAACGAAAACTATTAAACACATTGTGATCTGTAAACACATTATCCCCAAGTGATGTTCAGTTCATTTAAGCATGAAAACCAATATAAGCTTCAACAACCCTACCAGAAAACATATCCAAGCATTGTAAGTAAACAACTTCACCAAACAGTTCACCATTAAACATCCATTTAGAGACTGCTGTCATCCAACGGCAACTGACTGAATAGTCGTATCTTTCCCATCCACCACACACATGACACAGTAGCCAGTGTCGTGCCGAAATCGAACTCCCTGCCAGACTCTTAAGCCCTGTATACACATGCAGCGACTCCCAGTGACAAAATGACTAGTTCTCATTAATTTTCAATGAGACAGCGAAGTCTGGTGACTAGATGTGGCCGTGGACACGACAAAGTTGAGAAAAGTTTAACTTTATGCAAACGAGGAGCTACTTTCGAGAGCGACAACCAATAGGAGTGAAGACTGTGTCAGTGGCGCTCACATCACGTCGAGTGCAGACTAGACGGAGCAGCGTTGTGATGTTTCTGTGAGTGATTACATTGTTATATATGATTTCTCAGTAATCACATGCATGGATAGAAACGATGCATGGAAAAGAAACTTTTGGGCAGTCTAAATGAGTTTGATTCATACATTGCTAGATTGTTCATCTTATTAATGATATGAGGTATTGTGCACTGCTGCAGGTTACATAAATGCACTCTCCCCTGTACAATGTGCATTTCTAGGGGCAAGAAAACTTCCATTTCAAACTAGAGTGATATCATAATTTTACTGGCTAAATACCTAATCTGTGATCAGATTTACAAAAGACATGGCCAGACGCGCAGTCCACCAATGACGTTATAGCGACAGCAGTAGGAACACCCACTAGCAACTTCACAGTGCAGAGACAAGCGACATCAAGTGATGAAGTCACTGCATGTGTGCACGGGGCTTTACTACTCACTACCTGATTGCTCCCTATCCCTAAGGCCACTCCTACTCTCACCCCTAATCATAACTATACTACATAGTCATAAATCGGCACAACACTGGCCCAATGCCCCTCTGGCCGGTCCTTCTCTGAGCTTATAGACATAATGTAAACACATAAGGATGAATGATGATTTTTGCAACAAATCCAACCCGACAGCTCAAAACGTGAATCATTATTGTAGGCATGGCTGTAACCAGCTATGAGGTTGAGTTGATGAGTTTTGAAGCTTTATACAAATGAACAACACGTGACTGCAATTTTTTCATTGCCTTTGTTCATATCATTTCATGATACAGTGACATTGAATCTTTTGTTCAATATTTATTTATATTTATAAATATAAAACACATTTATATCATTAATAGGCTGTAAACTGAGTTCCAGACTGATGCTAAAGCACTACAAACACAGCACTGTCACGTGGCACTTGTTACTTTTCTCAGCACTGGTTAGGATGGACCAATCATAGTCATTTATTAACATCACAGGATGTGAAATGATTGTATAAATACTGCTGTGGTGGATTTCCATCCAAAGGTACGAATTATTGCAATTGTCAGTTTATTTTTTTAATTCCATAATTACTCTAAATAAATTAATATCACTAATCGGCTGTAAATTACTGTTGAGTACTCTAGACCGCTGCTGAAGCTGCACATATACCGCACTGTCACATGGCATCTTTTAGTTTTCTCTGCGCTGGTTCGGATGGACCAATCATAGCTGTGTATTATTACTGGATGGATGAAGAGTTTAAGAAATTATTGTATAGATTAAGATTCAACTTTATTGTCATTGTGCAGAGTATAGGTACAGAGCCAATGACATGCAGTTTTTTGCATATCCCAACTAAGCTGGGGTCAGAGCGCAGGGTCAGCTATGAAACAGCGCCCCTGGAGCAGGTAGGGTCAAGGGCCTTGCTCAAGGGCCCAACAGTGGTATCTTGACAGTGCTGGGGCTTGAACCCCCGACCTTTCGGTCAGTAACCCAGAGCCTTAACTAATTAAAAATTACAATCCAGTGTAAAAAATGTCTCCAATAACATATTAAAATGTCCTGAGATTTAAATGCGGATAAATGGATGATTTGGTTTTCTGTACCATCAAGCACCCCGTGTAGGATGAAAGTTTTCAGTTTTGTGATTTCATTTTATTCCAGCAATTGTATGACTTTAGAAAATATGGAAAACAGCACATGGGAGAAAAAAAACATCATATCTTCTATAAGAAAACTCTATATCTTCATGCCCAGGGGCACTACGAGGTCTTAATCATCATGGGCACTGATGATAATCATGACATTTTCTGAAAACATTCAAAAACAGTAGCACACTACACTAGTACACCATCTGTAGTACAGACTTCTGTTATATGTCAAATATGTGAACACTGGCCATAATGAAGTATATGCTATTTCATTAATTTTAGTAGCTGATGTTACCCCACATAGGTAAAACAATTATTGTATTTTTGGTACAATTCTTAGCATCCCACTCCAGAACTCACTAATTTTCAAACCCTGGTCACGGCCCTGATTGTAGGCTTACCCTAGTAGATCGGGGTAAGGAAAGGACAGGGTTTTGAACACTGTTCTTGCTCAATATTGAACTTTTATAAATTTAACCAAAGTATTTATTTATTATTAAATGACTGAGTGCACCTTTAATGAAATAAATCAGTGGTGTCTTGCTATTCAAAGAGCTCAAGTTATCAAACCCTTTTAATGAATTTTGGGAATGTGAAAAATTATGAGCTTGGGGTATGAGGCTTTTTAAAGGGGATGATAATTTGCTCAAAAAGGACAGTTCTGTCATCTGTCACTTTTATTGTATGGAAAGAATCAGTTTACATCTTGTGAAAATTGGTGCCCTTTAAAGATTGACTTATGTATTTATAGAAATCATATTAGAAATAACAGCTACCATGAGTATGTGCTTGTTTAGCGTTGAACTGGTACTACCCACAGTGCAAAATTACTCACCGTAATAACCATAATTGTCAAAATGGTGGCGATGATTACAGATTTTGTACACAGGATGTACACCTCAACAAAAAATGCAATCTGTTTACAGTTTTTAGCATTAATATGATGTTTTGTTACTAAGCCACCAGAGCACAGCTTTGTGGAATGGAAGTGTGTAATTGAAAGACAAAGGGTGTTTTAGAGCAGTTTGTTTTTAGGGAGCAGCAGGGGTGTGTATGTGGGTTAGGAGATTTGCCAGAGTGGAGTCCTGCAGTTGTCCTCTTGACCACCCATAGTGGGTGCCTGGAGGCCCCAAAAATGTTCCCCTGATAACACGTGCCCACCACAGAGCTTACGTTAAAATCATTGGTCTGTGGGAGGAACAGTACATTAGATTTGAACGTGTACTGTGCTTTTATCATTTTAAGCTGATTTTAATTAAACTTTTTTAAAAGTGCATATGTGATTGCACATATCAGGGCTCCAGACTGCAACTAAAATGTACGCAAATTCGACAATAATTTAACATCTAGTCACCATTGGCGACAGTCGGGTTGTGTGCGTTCACATGCAGCATCTTTAGAGCGCGCACCAGTGTGTCTCGCACCACTTTTCACCCTTTCTGTGTCTGAAGAGCTCGCTTAACCGCACGCAACAACAAACTTAGTGTGAGAGAATCGTGAACAAATGACTCTTTTGAACTGGGACTTTTTCATGAATCACCCGAAAAGAACTGTATTTGTACAGTTGTAAATATACATGTGCAGAAAATCTTTAGTTTTAATTGATCAATTAACGTCATAAAAAGTCCAGCCAACATAAAAAAAAGAGTTAAATCAATATTTGGTGTGACAACCTTTGCTAAAACACTGGCCCTGCGACACAGGCGTTGTGTCAAAGAAGCAACACTAGGGGTCTCTCTTGAGAGCCTCACGCATCTCTGAACTTGAGAAAAGGCCAATGAGAAATTGGCAGAAAGAATTTGCATGTCCCGCCCCTGGACATATGGGTATAAAGGGAGGGAAAATTTGTCTTTCCATTCAGAAATTTTCTTCGGCGCCGACCGGTTGTGTGATCAGCGAGCTGCGATTCACAAGACTGTTCACTTCATCTCTAAGAGTTGCTGTTGTTGCAGTATGAGTTGAGTATGCTGTTGGATCTACGCCGCATATCAGTGGCTTTCTCCTTCTCTGCACGGCAGTGCAGCTTTGCCCCTGGGCGCTTCGACAGCGCTGTGGCAGGGCGGAGGGCGGGGCCGGGTCGTGGCGATACACAACCGGTTCCGTATCAGGCTAATCAAGCCTCTGAGAGGGATAAAGGCCGATGGCAGATGGTGGTGCGACGAGAGAGAGATCGTTTACGGACATGTCCGTCATGTGTGTGTTTGTCTTTTTAAGTTTATAAATTAAAATATTATTTACGTTGTCAAGCCGGTTCTCCCCTCCTCCTTGCCCATCGAAATACGTTACAAGCGCTTTTCTAAAAGAGAATATTTTCATAAAAGAGTTTATTTCTCTAAAAGAGCAATACACAGCGGCATTGAACGTCCTTTTCAGGACGCGTCCTTATGTCTTTGAAATCTAAATGTGATATTTCCTACTGATAAACTAAAGGCAGAATAACCATTTTCATACACATGTTTTTGTGAAAAATGTAATGCAACTAAGACTTCTGCACAGTGCTGTGTGTGTGTGTGTGTGTGTGTGTGTGTGTGTGTATATATATATATATATATATATATATATATATATATATATATATATATATATATGAGATCAAGCTTTTGACACTTTGGCACACAACTATTACACAAATTGCAAATATTCATCGATGCTCAAGAAGACAACAAAGTACTATATGCATACAATACTTTATGTAATTATCTGTAATGTAGATTCTGAAGGGCAGAACTAAATTTAAAAAATCTTAGATTTTAATTCTCATAATAAATCACGAAAGGGGTGTGAACATTTGAGTCAAAAGGTATTGCAAACTTATCTTCTCAACAATACATTTTGTTTATTGAACCTCAGATTAATGGGTTATCAGATTTCTTTCTTTTCATTGACTTTCTATCTTGTTTCTGAACAGCAATCTAAATCGAGCAATTCTGTGATTTGGCGAGTAAAAACAACCATTTGGCTGTTTAATGTTTCAGTTTAGGAGCCAATGTCTCCTACTTCATTTGTTTTATTCTGGAGCCCTGCATATACTGTATACCAGCTATTATACTCTCTACTTTAACGTAGATAACTGTAAATACTAATGCTAAAATATTAACTAATGTGAAATATTAAGAATGCCAAAATCTTGGTTATGAAAGTAATGATTACTGTATAATTTAAAATATAATGATTTTAAGAGGATAAAACAAGACTTTAATCAAATTAATAATACAGTATATCTGACAGACATCTGTAATCCAATATTACATTGATGGTTAGGTTTAGGTTTTGGGTTTGGTGGTAGAGATAATAAAAAATGCAGTCCTCTTCACTGTTTTAAATAATTTTCAGTTAAAACAACTCCCTTCACAACTTGCTTTTGGCACGCCTCTGTGGGCATCTCACCCAGGCTCTGAGTTCACATGTGCCCTTACATTCAAAAACACTTCCTGCTTCGGCCACTAGAGGCAATGCTTTGAATTTCAGTAAGAACAGACTGAGATTTGCTATAAAAAAAAAAATTAACCTACTGTTTCAAATTCACTGTGAGATCAGTTTGAACGGTTCCTGTCATCAGCAGAGGAAAGGCTGGTGTGGTTGTGTGCAAAATTAGCAGATGTTATTCCAGTGAGGAAATGGTAATGGAAGCCATGGATACCAACACCAGAAGTGTTGGCATCCATGGTCTACTATCTATTGTAATTTGGAAAGTAATGGAAATACAGGGTTTCATTACACCAGTGACAGAACTTAAGACAGAAATCAAGATGAAGTTCTGAAGACTTCAGTGAAGGAGATAATTGAGTTGAATATGGAGCCAAACATATTGCTGTAGTTGCCTTGTTTGACATATATTTAGAATAGTAGTAAATATTAAATCTCTCTGTGACAAAGAGACAAGAGGGAGAAATAAATAGATTGGAGTTTAAAAAAAGGCTGGGTTGTGGTTTGAGCATTTCACTCTCCTTATACTTTTATTAATGTTGTTTTTGGAGCGCTGGCCTCTTAAGGGCTTAAAGCAAAGCTTGGTGCTGGAATGATAATATAATGATTTACATCCATCAAAAAGATAAAAACTTCATTGTGCTAATTTTTTATGTTTGATGCAACATAAATAACAATTTAGCATTACCTTCAATGAGTCCTGTATATCATTGAATGAGTTCAGTATGACAAGCATGCATAAAAAAGTAGAAATTGGCATAATGTTTGGCCTGGAATGCTTTTTGATGTTGCCTTTCCTCGTAATTATTAGCCAATTAAAATATGTGTCAAACTCTTACTCAAACAAAAGGCCAGATTATTAAAGGGATAGTTCACTCAAACATGAAAATTCTCATCATTTACTCACCCTCATGATATCCTAGGTGTGTATGACTTTTGTTCTTCACCAGAACACATTTAAAGAAAAACAGAAAAATATCTTGGCTCTGTAGGCACTTTAAATTCAAGTGGATGATAATCCAACTTTTGAAACTCCAAAAATCACAGATAGTAAACCTGGGCTGGACTGGTAATCTGGCATACCGAGTATTTTCCCGGTTGGCTGACTCACTTTGGGGCCGATCAGGGGCGTACTGGCCATCTGGAGAACTGTGGTGTCAGGTTATTCGGCCACGAAACGTGCCGAATGAGCTGCCGCGTTATGCAGAATGGACCACAAAACGGCACCACGATATGCAGAAAATGACAGAGAACACAATGAAATTGCCCCCGTCCGCTCAACAGTTGGGCCAGTTGCCATGTAAAATCCCAGGCCGATTTTTCTTCCCAGTCCAACCCTGTAGTCTGCATAAAAGTCATCCATACAACTCCAGCTGTTAAGGTCTTCAAAAGTTACATGATTGCTTTTGGTGTGAAAAAACATGAATATTTAAGTGCTTTTTTAACTCTAAATCTTCATTTCTTCAGCTACGGTATGCGCCTGTGACATAATCACATTGGCACATAAGACACGCAAGAACCGACGCACTTGAGACACAGCCGGAAGAGCAGCGCTGTTTAAAAGTGAGTAGGAGGAATGATGTAATGTGGTTTTGGTTTAGATCTGTATTTGAATCTGTTTCTTTACTAATAATGGTGCGTTTCTGTGCTTATCCTGGATGTCTCAACCGAGAGGAGAACGTAAGATTATTTCAGAAACATGGCAACGCGAATATGTCACACGATAGACAGCGTGAACTCCACTCCCTTGTGAAGCTTACCGAAAGCAATGATTTATTGTTCAAAAGTACTTAAATATTCATATTTTCGTAATGCTTTAGAAGATATTGATGATGTTTATACTGACAGTCTGTGATTTTTGGAGCTTCAAATGTGTTTTGGTGAAGGAAAAAAAGTCATAAACACCTGTGATATCATGAGGGGTGAGTAAATAATGAGTGAATTTACATTTTTGAGTGAACTATCCCTTTGAAATTGAATGTCACTGTCCAGTCCAATCTAATCGTTTCAGGTTTCACACTGAATTTATAGAAAAGTGACAGGATGAAACTGGATCAGGGATGTTGATGTTGATATGACCCTCTGCTGACTCATAAAACCCTTGAATTTCCACTTTAAAGACTATTAATCTGTTATTGGTCTCAAAATAACTCTTCACGTCTCATTTGCACCATCTGCTGTTCGTGTACAATAGCGAACATATTTGAATTGGTTATCAGTACATTCTGCAAATTTCTATTTTTCTTCAAATGCTTTGTGGTGAAGAAAGTCATACACACATGGGAAATCATGAGGGTGAGTAAAATATTAGAGAAGTTTAATTTTGGGGTGAACTATCCCTTTAAAAAATGTATCTACTACACAAAATTAGGACAATGTTTTTTTTTGTTTTGTACAGTTTATGTTGACTAAATTTAATGAAACATAATGTTATGAACTACACCAGTGGTTACTCTGCAGGACAACCGTGTGAACATGAGGGGAACTGACTTTATACAGTACATCCACTAAAAATCACCTTCAGACTGGTTGATTAAATGGTAGTTTTGATCAAATGTTTTGCTTCAGCTGTTTGCAAATGCCAATTGCTTTGATATTTTGTTTTCTAATGCAATGCAATTCATGAATTGTTCACCCAAGATGTTCTCTCATCATGTACTCCCCCTCATGCCAACCCAGATGTGCATGACTTTGAGTTTTAGAAGATATTTTCAGCTCTGTAGGTTTTCACAATGCAATTAAATGGTGATCAGACCTTTTAGCTCCAAAAATCTCATCATAAAGGAAACAGAAGTAACCCATAAGCATCCAGTAGAGAAATCCATGTCTTCAGTAGTGATATAATAGGTGTGGTATAATACTACTGAAGACATGGATTACTTCTCTTTTATTACATTTTTGTAGCTGCAATGGTCTGATCACCATTTACTTGCATTGTGTGGACCTACAGAGCTGAGATATTCTGAGATAAATCTTTGTTTGTGTTCTGCTGAAGAAAGTCATACATATATGAGATTGCATGAGGGTGAGTAAATGATGAGATAATATCTCTTTAAGTGGGGCTTAAATGGTCTTAATACGTTTCCGGGCCACTGCATATGATCTGATGAAAGAGAAGAATTCTCTGAGCAATAGGACACCACACTTATTTCTTCTCTGGGATGCCCTTGTAATTGTTTATGAATGGCAAAGGTGACATCTTGTGGATAGCTCTTGTGATGACCTATCTCTGTGTGTCCTTCAGGCTTGCTGTCTTAAATCCACCAGCAATCAGCTTTGTCATCACAAATCCTGGGCTCAGTCTGGATAAATGCACAACTGATCTCACATCAGCTGCACACAGCAACTAATGTCTTCAGTGTCACTGTGTGGCCATTGGTTGATAGCAGAAATGTTTGCAGTCCACTCCAGATGGTAAGGTCAACACCCTGCTCCAGGTTACCTCAAATTAGCTTCACTTCCTCCCTATATTCATGACTTACACAGACTTCTTGTGCTGTGTATTTCAACCCCACTTTGCGTGAAGGCTCCACGCAGTTTCCCCACAATAAAAAATTAACATCCATAATGTAAGACCAAGTAAGCCACCCATAAACCATCCCAGTGTGGAAATGAATGTGAACTTTTATTGGGATCTACACCATTTTATGAACGGCAATTGACAGGTACTTCAGAATGATTTATAGTTCTGGCTCTCTGTCATTCCAAGTAGGAAATGTTAGAGAATATTGAGGTTAAAGGATATAAAATATAACCAAAAGGTGTCATCAGCTAAGTCCTATAAAACCACATGGAACACGGTGCCTTGGTGCTGTTAAACTCCTCTTGTGGATTATTTTGTGGTTCCTCACATTTCTGGAGAGTAAGAGCATCTCTAATCAGATGTTGCTTGTTGGAGGTGCATGTCTCAAACATGAAGAGCAAGAGAATGTAGAGAGAGGGAAAGCTTGTAAAGTGGCCACTTGGACTCCAGGGCAGTGCTGTTTCACACAGTTTGAAAATGAAGAGACTGAGAGCAGAGCCGTGGATGCTGATATGGTTAGTCAAAAGTTAGTCATATATATATATATATATATATATATATATATATATATATATATATATATATATATATATATATATATATATATATATATATACACTACCGTTCAAAAGTTTGGGGTCACATTGAAATGTCCTTATTTTTGAAGGAAAAGCACTGTACTTTTCAATGAAGACAACTTTAAACTAGTCTTAACTTTGAAGAAATACACTCTATACATTGCTAATGTGGTAAATGACTATTCTAGCTGCAAATGTCTGGTTTTTGGTGCAATATGTACATAGGTGTATAGAGGCCCATTTCCAGCAACTATCACTCCAGTGTTCTAATGGTACAATGTGTTTGCTCATTGGCTCAGAAGGCTAATTGATGATTAGAAAACCCTTGTGCAATCATGTTCACACATCTGAAAACAGTTTAGGTCGTTACAGAAGCTACAAAACTGACCTTCCTTTGAGCAGATTGAGTTTCTGGAGCATCACATTTGTGGGGTCGATTAAACGCTCAAAATGGCCAGAAAAAGAGAACTTTCATCTGAAACTCGACAGTCTATTCTTGTCCTTAGAAATGAAGGCTATTCCATGCGAGACATTGCTAAGAAATTGAAGATTTCCTACAACGGTGTGTACTACTCCCTTCAGAGGACAGCACAAACAGGCTCTAACCAGAGTAGAAAAAGAAGTGGGAGGCCGCGTTGCACAACTGAGCAAGAAGATAAGTACATTAGAGTCTCTAGTTTGAGAAACAGACGCCTCACAGGTCCCCAACTGGCATCTTCATTAAATAGTACCCGCAAAACACCAGTGTCAACATGTACAGTGAAGAGGCGGCTGCGGGATTCTGGGCTTCAGGGCAGAGTGGCAAAGAAAAAGCCATATCTGAGACTGGCCAATAAAAGAAAAAGATTAAGATGGGCAAAAGAACACAGACATTGGACAGAGGAAGACTGGAAAAAAGTGTTGTGGACAGATGAATCCAAGTTTGAGGTGTTTGGATCACAAAGAAGAACGTTTGTGAGACGCAGAACAAATGAAAAGATGCTGGAAGAATGCCTGACGCCATCTGTTAAGCATGGTGGAGGTAATATAATGGTCTGGGGTTGCTTTGGTGCTGGTAAGGTGGGAGATTTGTACAGGGTAAAAGGGATTCTGAATAAGGAAGGCTATCACTCCATTTTGTAACGCCATGCCATACCCAGTGGACAGCGCTTGATTGGAGCCAATTTCATCCTACAACAGGACAATGACCCTAAACACACCTCCAAATTGTGCAAGAACTATTTAGAGCAGAAGCAGGCAGCTGGTATTCTATCGGTAATGGAGTGGCCAGCGCAGTCACCAGATCTGAACCCCATTGAGCTGTTGTGGGAGCAGCTTGACCGTATGGTACGCAAGAAGTGCCCATCCAACCAATCCAACTTGTGGGAGCTGCTTCTGGAAGCGTGGTGTGCAATTTCTCCAGATTACCTCAACAAATTAACAGCTAGAATGCCAAAGGTCTGCAATGCTGTAATTGCTGCAAATGGAGGATTCTTTGACGAAAGCAAAGTTTGATGTAAAAAAAATCTTATTTCAAATACAAATCATTATTTCTAACCTTGTCAATGTCTTGACTCTATTTTCTATTCATTTCACAACGTATGGTGGTGAATAAGTGTGACTTTTCAGGAAAACACAAAATTGTTTGGGTGACCCCAAACTTTTGAACGGTAGTGTATATGTGCCAAAAGTTTGGAATAATGGTCGAAAATGGCAAAAAAGAAACCGATTTCTCTAGAAACTTGTCAGTCAATCATTGTTTGGAGGAATGAAGGCTATACAGTGCTTGAAATTTCCAAACAACTGAAGATTTCATACAAAGGTGGACACTACAGTCTTCAAAGATAAAGAACAACTGTCTCTAATAAGGACAGAAAGAGTTGTGGAAGGCCAGATGTACAACTAAACAAGAGGATAAGTACATCAGAGTCTCTAGTTTGAGAAATAGACACCTCACATGTCCTCCGCTGACAGCTTCATTGAATTCTACCCGCTCAACTCCAGTTTCATGTACAACAGTAAAGAGAAGACTCAGGGGTGCAGGACTTATGGGAAGAATTGCAAAGAAAAAGCCACTTTTGAAACAGAAAAACAAAAAGAAAAGGTTAGATTGGGCAAAGAAACACAGATATTGGACAACAGATAATTGGAAAAAAGTGTTATGGATCTTCCCACATGGAAAGAACCAATATGAGGATATATGTGCATATATGAAACCTATATGCAGTTTATATGCACATATATGCTGCATATATACAGCATATATGCACATATATGATAACATATATGCTGTATATATGCGCATATATGCCACATATAGGCAAAATTGGTGCATATACAGGCCATATAGGTCTCCTGTATTGCTTCTTTATATCCACATATAAGCCCTATATGTGCATACAAGATATGTCTCCTATATAGCTCATGGCAGGATCTAGTCATTTTGTAGCTCATATCTCACTTTGGCAACTGTCATACACGGTATTGGTATCACATTACAAATTGGTATCACATGTAATTGGCATGTTATGGAATTTAACTATGGCAATTAAGTGAGAGGAGATGGAAAGCTATGATGTCTACACATTTTCCTGAAACATTTACAAGGTCAATTCTTTCTTGTATGAAGATAGTAGAAAAGAAGGAAATGTATAACAAAATGGTTTGTCGTTTTTTTATTTTGTCAATCAAGCCTTTTTTACAATTTCACGTAATACGCAATTACGTTGAAAAGGTCACGCTTCCATAGCTGCCAACTCTCACGCTCGCCGTGTGACACACGGTTTTGACTGTTTTCACACGCACTCACGCCACACATCCAATTTCTCACGCAAAAAAAAAAAAAAAAAACGATCTTGAAACTCCCCGACCGTAGATGGCGCTGATGAGCGCCACTGAACCCCATGCGCTGCACCCCGAAGTTAGCGAAAGAAGAAAAGATACCGTGAAAGACAACGGGAGAAACTACCTCGAGAAGTCTGATGATGAGATCAGGTATGTAACAATGAAATGTCGTCCAATTGACTCACTCTCTTAAACTTTAAATCTTGAAAGAAATTATTTGTTTGTGTTTCTGCGTGTGTCTGTGAACATGAGTGAATAAACTCAGCTGTTATGACAGTTTATTCATTCATGTTCACAGACACAACTGTTCACAGCACACAAGCAGCAGGAGAGCACCTTGTTAACCTCGTGGTATACAGGTGAAACTTGAAAATGTTTTATATCGTGCAAAAGTTCATTTATGATTATGGCTTACCTTTTCACAATATTCTAATTTTGAATTTGGGGTTTTCATATGCTGTAAGCCATAATCATCAAAATTATAACAAATAAAGGCTTGAAATATCTCACTTTGCATGTAATGAGTCTATATAATATTTAGTTTCACATTTTAAGTTGAATTACTGAAATAAATGAACTTTTGCATGATATTCTAATTTTTCAATGTTCACCTGTACTGCATGCTCAAAACATCAGCTCATAGCATTGTTTATTTACTCACATGGCATTTATCTTTTTATTAACAGGCCAAAGATAAAGGACTCACTGTGGATGAAGACTTTCTGTAGGACCAAACAGCACTTCGAACAGGTAATATGTATTCAAAAGAATTTAACATAAATACAGGAACTTTGTGCATAGAAGTAGGCATGTTTTTGTAACTGAGAGTAGAGTTATTAAACCAACATGACCATGAATTCTTTAAGGTTTCAAAGATGTCCCGTTAGAGACCTTTGCCAGGACAAAAGCAGAACCTTTTATTTTATTTAAAGAACCAGCCAAGTGAGAAAAGACAGACAAACACACTGACAGAACAGCCAGAACGACTGATAGAAATGACAGGACAGACAGAAGAGCAACACACAGGACAGAGAGAGCAACAGACAGGACAGATAGACGCCCATGCAGAGGAGCAACAGACAGGACAAATAGAACGACCAACAGGGCAGATGGAAGAAGACACAGAGGCACAGACAGAAGAGACCCCCCCAATCCAACAGCAGGGCCAGAATAATCGTGCTCTGGCTGGAGCAGCAACATATAGATCCATTTTCAAAAATGAGTGGACCTCTTCATGGCCATTTATTACTAGAGGAAGCCTCAAGACGCACTACTGGTGTGCAGTCTGCCGTATTGAAAACTCATGTTGCCACCAGGGTGTGGCAGATGTAGTGCGCCCAGTGGCGGATCTAGAGATTTTTCCCTGGGGTGGCAAAGGGGTGGCATGAGGTTTCAGGAGGGGGGCCATGGACATTATTCATAATTTAAAATGCTACGGTTTTCATTACATTTTGTTCTCTACACTACATTACACAGAGTGGGAGTCAAATGAGAGATGTAGCTGGGTTTTTGGATGGCGTGGGTCTTAATTTGTGAATTGTGGACCCTTTCTCTGTGTAATCACTATCCACAGTCTGTGCAGTCTATACTTAAATTGTACTTTGTGAAAAAGCAATTATTAGGGGGTTTGGGGGTATGCTCCCCAGGAGATAAAAAAACAAAACTCAAATGATGTCTTCTAGTGAGTTTTGAGGAAATATGGACAGATTGAATCACTCACCATAAGCCATCAATACATTTAGGTTATCTGGATTGAAACAAGATTATAATGCAGGATTGTTGCAATGATAACCATGACTGTCAAAACATACTACCCTGCCCCTCGTCCTGCTCATGACCCTCAGTCTGCTCTAGTCTCTCATGCTGCTCCTGCCCCTCACACTGCTTCTGGCCCTCGGTCCGCCTTAGTGTCTCCTGCTGCTCCTGAACCTTGGTCTGCTTCTGGCCCTCGGTCTGCTCCAGTCTCTTGTGCTGCTCATCTTTGTCGAACTTCTCTCCAGTCTCCCTTCTCTCCCTGTCTTCTCCACCTGTGTCTAGTTCCCCCCTTTTTTTCTTGGGTTGAAAGAACTTGGCTATGCCAAACCTTTTCATTTTGCATCCTAATCTGACCTGCAGTTTGTCAAACGTAAAAATAGCATGTTGGTTAAAACCATGTCATACAATTCCAATTAATCTATCCATGTCAATTGAATCTTAATCCTTAGTAAAATGTAAATACTTTTAGATTCATACTATTGTGTATTACCATGAGAAGTTTTTAACTAACAATGCTGCAGAGCCATGAACAGCTGTTAACAATGTTACTGTTTATTTTCTCTCTAGTTGATCATGATTTTTGCATGTTTGGTCATGGCACTTATACATTGTATGAAATACCAGTCTTCAATAAACCGACAGTCTTGTACCAAGTCTGCCAAATTTCTGTAAATTAGGGGTGGAACAGTACACAGAAATCACGGTTCGGTTCATACCTCGGTTCAGACATCACGGTTCGGTACAATGGAGTGAAAAGCAAAACCAAAATGCAGAAGGCATTTTTATAAATGTCTTAAGCCTTGTATTTTTAAAATAAGTTTTATTAATAAAGGCATAGAACCAGTTTATTTGTAGTGAACTGACAATAGTTTTATATAATTAGTTTATTAATTAAATTAATAAAAAGACAAAAAGTCCTTGCAATATTTTTGGTAATTGTACCTGTCCTGAATGAATTTAAAATTAATTTGCTATATTTCAGATCAATATATTTGTTTTCCTTAAAGGAGAACTCCGGTCAATTTTAACATTGTGCTAATTTTTTTGTAAATTTGGAGAGCTGTCAGTACAGAGAACAACGACAAAAATCGGTGTTGCCTACATCATGTTATCCTCTTTTTAAAATTTGCACCATGTTGACTTAAACGGGGCAAGTTTTAAACCTGCTTTTAGCCTCTTTAGATCCTTGATGTGTAATTTTAGGTGAACAGCCATGTGAGTGATTTTATTCAGAGTGAACACAATTGTCGATTTCGCGCCCGCGATCATTAGTTATATTAGTTACCAATGATCGCGCGCGCAAACTCGACAGTCGACTACTGTGGACTTCGACCGAAAATAGATAGTAAATACAGGTATGTAAGTTGTCTGAATAAACATAATTTTTATTCATATGCGTTCACACCAAACGTGAATAGAGCGAAATTTATCGCTATTTAGAGTTTTATTTATTTATACCGTTTATTCTCCCTCCTTATAAAATTGTGCACCAAACCGTGACGCCCCATACCGTTTTAGTTCAATACGAATATGTACCGTTTCACCCCTATTTGAAAGTAGTGGGCTACTTTTACTTGTTGTGAATGTGATTGAGAAGAATTTCAGTCATGCAACTTAGGGCTAACTGCAAAATGCGTCAACCACAGAGAAAACGGTCATGTTGTTGATAACAGGTGTCCATGTGAGTCACACGTGCAGTGCTTGTGCATCACCGCTTAGATATCTCAGTTTAATTTGGCATGTCGACCATTTTTCAAAATTGGATAGTCATTGATGCTGGGAAAGTGGATGCATGCCAATTTTGTGACAGCAGAAACGTTAGTTTAAACACACACACAAAGCTAGACTAACGTTAGACCCTTATCTGACCTGACGATCATGGAAAACTTGCGGATGTAAATAATGTAACAATGTGGTTGTTGGGTTGGGTTAACTGTCTGCTATGGACTTTTTCGACTTGGTGTCAAAAACTTACCTCAAAACTCACTGCTCACTCCGATGTACTGTCCAAGCTGTCCTGGTGACTGACTGATCAAATTTCACGGGGGTCGCCTCGCTGTCGTGCTGGTGATGGGTGAAACCATTGTGAGGGGGAGGGGATTCTAAATCGGCGATTTCTGTTTGAGAGGAGTTTGGTGCAGGTCTCATTGGCCTTCAACGTGTAGGCTATGAACATAAATTATACTTAAAAAATATTATCTGATTTATAAATGGGGTGGCAACAGGGGTGGCAAGACTGTATCCCAGGGGTGGCAGCTGCCACCCTTTGCCACCCCGTAGATCCGCCCCTAAGTGCGCCACATAAAAAGCAAAGGCCACCAAGAAAAGACACGGGCTCTCCAGTCCACATCCACAATATCCCAATATGCAATGCCCGTTCCCTCTGTTGGGGGGATGTCTGCACAAGAGTTTAAGGTATGATATGTGTAATGGTCCTGTCAAGGTTCAGTCAAGAGTTTTGTGTTATAGCTGATCACAGTAAAGTCATGGTTGATAGTTTTGACTAATTGGTTTGTATTTCAGTGTAGTACAGTCCAGGTTTCTTAATTTGAGATCTTAGTTGCTGAATGTGTTTTTTACCGTTATCGCAGGTGTCTATTTGAAATAAACTATGGTCTTTGGGGAGGATTAATAATTTTTAATTTCTTACAGACAAGAAGGGCTGAGGTCAAAGTGACAGCTGGGTTGGTAGTTCACAACATCCCCCTAGCCTTTGTGGACCACCTGGGGCCTCTCCTAAAAGAATGTTTCGGAGATTCGAAGACAGCGCAGGAGTACAGGTGTGCCAGGACTAAGTCATCCTGCATTACCAATGAAGCACTTGCACCATATTTCACACAGGAGCTTGTGAAGGAGATGAAAAAAGCCCCGTATACCCTTGTTACGGATGAGTCGAATGACACTGGTATTTCCCAAACTATTTGAGATTTTTCTCCTCTGCAAAACATTTACTTTGTGCTGCTGGTTGATGACAATATACCTAAAACTTAACAACTTGTAACTCTACTTTCATAAATAGGTTTCCCCATCTCCTTCCATACCATGGGCCAGAGGAGCATGACCTTCTGGGTGAGGAGTTTCTAAATTATCAGACCATGCCAATGATATCCCTGCAGGACGAAACTGAAATGGAAAGTTTCTGGGCTGAAATGGAAACCCGGAAACATAAGGTAAACACTTTTTTTTTGTCTTTCCTTTTGACAGGTGTGGCTTGGCTACATCTGTTGCATGCATATATGTCATGCATGTTGCAAATTATGAATTTTTTTTTATCTGAACTTTGTTAATGGATCAACCTGAAGTATACTTGCAGTATTAATCAATCAAAAATCAAAGTATGTTTTTTCCATTGTGTTCTTGGTGCATAGGTGACAGGAGCCAAAGAATTCCTGGTCCTGGTGTTGCCCCATGCAAACGCAGATGCTGAGAGGGTGTTTTCACTTGTGGGACTGAACAAAACCAAGAGAAGAAGCAGCCTAGCATTGGATGGCACTCTGTCATCAATAATGACCATAAAGATGGCCAATCTGGAGCCCTGCTTTAAATGGGAGCCCCCCTCAGATATCATCAAGGCCTCCAAGAATGCCACAGGCCAGTATAACCATGCCCACAGATCATAGACAAGGACTTAACCCAGCTTCTGATCTGCATCTGATTATGCCTAATTTTTAGTTATTTTTGTAATTCATTCATCTGTTTTACTGCTTGAAAAAGTTGTACTGTTTAAGCACTTTATTTGTTGCACTTTATTTGTTTCTGTGGGAGGCTTTAAATGAAGAATAATTTCCCTCCCTAACTAATCTTGTTGTTTTTGGCCGAACATAAATCATTAAGTGCTCTTAAGAATACAATTATTCACAACATAGGCTAGGTTTCAGTTAAGAATTAGTTTAATACCACTCTAATCAAAATTCAAATCAACCTACCTAGGTTAAATCTTAAACACTGGTCTATGAATTAGGCTTTATTGTGGTACATAGGCAGTCATTTAGGCACAACAATAGTTTTCTGGTTGAATGTTCAGCTCAAGTCTAGAAGGCCCTACAAGTCATGATGCCGAACATGAATCAGAATAAGTTCAGGTATTGCACATCTTTAGCAGACCACCCAAAAATCCACTAGAAAGCAGGAAATCACATCTACTTAATCAAAAATTTCCTGGGGATGGACCTTAAGCTATGTTTGCTTCACAGAATGTAACCAATATTGTCCATCTCAGTAGGCTGCCCCTATCACCGGCTTTGGGCCTCCCCACAAACCACCAGAATGCAGGGTGCAACATCAAATTAATTCCAATTCTCTGATATCTGAGCCACCAACTTGTGTGGCTGCGTGCGCGGCATAATCTAATCTAAAACAACCACAGAAGTTGTACTTCACCTGTGTTTTAAGCAAACCAAAAAACACGGGAGTGGCCAAATTTTTCCTATCCATGAATTTTCTCTGCTTTGGATGCACATGATTGACCGTGTGACTGTGCAGTCTCCATGACGGACACGTGCATATGAAAGAACGATGCCGCTAAAAAAAAACGGGAGGGGGTGATGTTTCCAATCAGAATTTCCTTCAGATTTAGCAGAATCCAATCAGAATCTTCCAATTGACGTGTACATGACGCATTTTTTATGATCAGCCCTTTATCCAAAATATGTGTCCAATCGCAGCTGTACTGTAAGCACTTTGGGTTCCTGATGAAGCACTATAATATTATTATTATTATTATTATTAATCTGTCTTATTATTTTTGTCTTCTCTAGATGCTACATTGAAGAAGTGGCCGGCAACCAGCCAAGGGCAGATAGGCACATCTATCAATTCAAAGCTCACAGAGCTGAGAAGATCAACAAGATAATATATATATTTTTTTCTGTTCAGTTTTTTGACTTATTTTTGTTCTTGTACTATTTGATTGTTCTTAAATAAATAATGTATATTTCTAAATTTTGGGCTATTATTTATGTTGCCTAGTAGCTATGGATTTTAATAATTTTACTAATATATAGGTATATAAAGGTGCATATATAGGTGAACATATAGGTGCATATGTGTACACATATATGTACATATATAGGTACATGTATGCACGTATATATGCACAGGTATATGCACGTATATATGCACACATATATGTGCACATATACGCACCTATATGTATACATATATGCACCTATATGTTCACCTATATATGCACCTATATAGGTACATGTATGCACATATATGTATACATATATGTACATATAATATAGGAAACCGGCCAATTTTATATCAAAACCTATATTAAAACATATATGTTTATATAGGTTCTTTCCATGTGGGTTAACCCCATTGAGCTTTTGTGGGATCAGATAGACTGTAAGGTGCGTGAGACGTGCCCAACAAGACAGCCACATCTATGGCAAGTGCTACAGGAAGTGTGGGGTGAAATGTCACATGAGTATCTGGACAAACTGACAGCTGGAATGTCAAGGATCTGCAAAGCTGTAAAGCTGTCATTGCTGCACGTGGAGGATTTTTTGATGAGAACTCTTTGAAGTAGTTTAAGAAGTTCTGAACAGTTATTTCAAATTGTAATAGTAATGTTTCACGTTATTAATGTCCTGACTATACACTGTGATCAGCTGAATGCCACTTTGGTCAATTAAAGTAACAATTTATTTCAAAATGTATTTTATTTTTAAGTGCAAAATCTGTACATTATTCCAAACTTTTGGCCGGCAGAGTGTGTGTGTGTGTGTGTATATATATATATATATATATATATATATATATATATACATTTTCTCTTGTCAATTGATGGCACTTAAGCTCATCTCAACACCTTATTGAATGTCTTTGCTCCTTTTAATCTTGATATTTCATCTGAACATCATTTGTTACATTTATTCTATCCAAATAGTTTTGAGGTTAAATTATCCTCATTAAAAAAATGTAATCTGATATATTGTGTTGGATATTAACAGATTTTATGACCATTTGTTAATGGGGGGATATGTGGACACAGTACGGTATTTAGTTTTATTGTGTAAAAAAATATTGTTTATATTTTGGGGTAAGATGCCCCAAATAATTAATTATTATCTTATGGGGTTATTGATAAATACTAGATGTACATTTTAAACATCACCTCTATTCCATCTATTCAATCTATATTCATTCATAGTATTGCTATCAAGACATGCATTCAATTAAAAATATGGGTGTCTGTATATGGATATATTCATGGGCCTGTCCAGTATATCATTCATAAAATATAACTTTCAGATGAATCTCTTTGACTGGGATTCTGTTATTTGATTTGCCTGTCATTGTTTAGCTATTCAATTATTCAACTAAATTGTGAAAATAAACAATTACATGAAATATTTGATTTTATATTTTACTTTACATTTCAAAAATTCATTACTATGTATGATATCAGATTTATTTTATACACTCTGTAATAATCGGATGACACCCTGGTGGCTTCTTGCCTCTGGTGGGGGGACATCTTGCCCCAGTAGTGGGATAATTTCATAATTTCAAATTTTGTGCTATGACAACAAAATAAGCAAAAATGTTCTATTTATTTTCCTTACTATTATGCTGGATGATGCATCATCATCCTGTACATGCTTAAAGTTTATCAATATATGTTACAAAAGTAAATAAACATTGTTCTTAAGGGGGTTGTCTTACCTTATCTACTGTAATAGGCTATATATATATATATATATATATATATATATACATTTTAATATTTTAAAGCCTTTTACAATTTAAAAACAGATACAAAATAGTAATAAAAAAAATCTATTAAATGTGATCTTGAATATCTGTGGTTTTACTCAATAGATCGTTCCTCTCCAGATAACTCTAATGGTAGCTGATCAGTTGTGTTTTTTTAATATTAACAATATTTACTGTGGTAAAGTACCGCTGTCATTAGCCATAATAAATAACTAGAAGAATAATAATGACAGAATTTAGTGATATCTGCTTATAAACTATCACACGACCACAGGATGTACAGCAGAGTATTGATAATGTCGGATCATTTTCTAATGTCAGCATTTATAGTAAAAGAGTAAGAAGATAAGTTACTGTTGCACTAAAAAGAGGGCAATACAATCTGCTTGTTAATTTACCAAGAGCATGACAATGCCGTGTTTCTTGTCTCCGTAAACCTCCATTCATTTATTTCCAAATTTGAAGACATGCTGACTGCGAGATCTGCATATCTGTCTACTTTACACAAGAAAGGAGAGAAAAATGCATATCTTATTTTGCCAAGATGAAACAAGATGCAGATTTGGTGAATTGAAAGTTGAAGAAGCATAAAAGTGCATGTTGAGTCGAGCTTCTTTTCCCCGCTGCTGCTTTCTGCTCTTTTTCTCCCTCTCTCTCTTGATTGTGTGTAAAGTTTGTGGTAGCCATGATGACGGATTTAAGGATTGTCTGTTTCAGGGCTTTGTCTGTCATTCATTCCCTTGGTCAAGCATTTTGCCGAGATGACACAAGATGCAGTTTTGGTGCAATGAATGTTGAAAAAGAAATAAATGTGCACGCTGAGCTCTCTTTTGGTTGTGTAAAATTTGTTATAGCCATGACAGACAGATCTGAGGTGACGCTTCAGTGCCTGATCTCTCATTCATTAATAGTTCCCACAGTTTAACACAGGGGTTGGCAAACTTTTTAACATGGAGTGCCATTTTTTTATTTTCCTGGTGTGACGAGACTCACGCTGTGTGTGCAAGCCATTCGTGCATCACAAGCTAATTAATTATTTAGCCCTTGTCTGTGAATCGCACCTCCAATATTCTAAAACTTTATTTCCAGGATTAATATATATTTTGAATAGACTTAGATTTTTGAACCACCATGATGTGGGTTTATGTTTTCTGTTTTAATCGTTTAATGTATTTTTGAATGTGACAATGGTTTGAGGGTGTATCTATATGCTGGGTTGGAAATCTCAAGGATTAATAGTGGTGTTTTCCTTATTACATCATGTGCTGTTCTTAAAGCAAAAAAGAAACAAATGAAACTTGGAATGAAGGCAGTCATCCACGCAGCCTGACCAGAGCAAAGCGGACGCATTTACTCACATGATTAACCAAAAGTGAAGTGCTGCTGGCTTGTGATGCATGAATGGCTTGCACGCACTGCTCAAGTCTGCTGGGTATACTGCAGTCTCGTCACATTTTAACTTTTTGTTTAGCCTCCCATTAAGCTCATGAAAACATATTGCTGCGTGACAATGAGGAAGAATGTAGATTGGAATGCAGGTGCCAGTGCCAGTGATTACCACTCCAGGAACCAATGCTGGCACACGTGCCATAGGTTGCAAACCCCTGGTCTAGCAGTTGTCTGCCAGTATAACAGTGTGTGATGAAGCAAGGGAAAATTGTGATAAACAGAAACTACATGCACTCCAAATTAATGTGTTTGTGAAAATAATAATCGACAACAATAATATGATTACATATATTGCCAGCCTGCATTATAAAGCAGTATAATGTAGCATTTTGTTTCACTATAATAGCTGTAGGTGACTTATACAGGAAGAGGTCCACATTCAAGGTTGATAATGGTGGATAAAGGTGGATAAACTCAGCTGTTCAGGTTGCAGTCCAAAAAAAAACAGAAGAAAATTAGCATTTTCGAGCCATGGTTAACCTCAGGAATTTCCTATGCGTTTTCATAATGGCAGATTTAGATTAGTTTTATGAGTACAATAAGGACTTTATTTAAAATTACTTGAAAAGTAAAGATCTTGCAGCTGAGGATTATGCCTTGGGTGACCAATCCTTTCCTCTGGAGGAGATTCTGCAGCTGTTCTTTGAGATGTGGAGTCTTCCTCCCGCTGCTGTCCCTTCCAAGATCCTTTAAAAGAGGAGGTCTGTAGTTCCTTCCAGGGTTGTCTTTCCTGAGGCACCTGCCTTCACCATGGAGAACCCCTGCAGGAGTCCAACTCTGCAGCTTTCCTGGCCGTCACAGCAGCCGTCCCAGCCCTTTCCAGATTGGCTGCCCCCAACCTTTCACCAGTGGTCAGTTCAGTCCTTTTTCCAGCAGCCATTCCAGCCAGTTCCCCAGTGACCATCACTGACCTGGTCTTATCCCCTGCGGCTGCTGCCGACCAACCCTTTGGCCAACCTATCAAGTCAGGTCCCAAGTCCCAGTCAGCCCTGTCTAGACCCCCTGTCAGCCTCACCAGATCTCAAGCTCACAGCCCTCTCCCAGCAGCCACCCCCCACTCTATTCCTTCCCCAGGAGCTGCTGCCAACCCATCGTGCTGCCCTAACCTTTTCCCCTGTGAACACCAGTGATTAACCCTTCTTCCAAGTGGTCACAGCTGACTCGTCCTTCTTCCCTGTGGTTGTTCTGGTCCTTTCACCAGCAGCCACCACTGACCCATCCCTCCTCCCAGTGGTTGGTTCAGCCCTTTCTTCGGTGGCCATTGTGTCAGGCTGTGCTCCCCTGTCTGCCCCGGCAGGGCTAGCTCTTCAGGGGTCTTCAGGGCTACTACCCCCATTGTTTCCTGCTCCCACTCTGGAGTTGCCCAACATCATGTCTGCTCCAGGACAGCCAGACTTTATTCTCACTGTGGAGCTGCCCATCCCTCTTCTCACTCCAGGTTTGACCAATCTTATCCACCCTCTGGAGCCACCCGTTCCTTGGTTGGTCCTGCCAGTCTCTCCTTGGCCTGTCCCCTGTCCTCCCACTCTGAAGCTGTGAGACTCCTATTATACCCTATACAGGAGCTGCCACACCCCACTCCCAGCTTAAAGCCACCGGACCTCATTGCTGTCTCAAAGCACCCATGTCCTGCCCCTGAGCAGCCGGGCTCCAGTTTTGTCCCTGCCTCAGAACAGCCTGACCCTCCCTCCCTGATTGCTCCAGGGTCACCGTACCTCTCCCCAGCTTCAGGGTTACCAGTCAGTCTTCCTGCTCTACTGCAACTCCACCTCGTTCCTGACCTAGAGCCACCTAACCCAGCTCCTGTGTCAAAGCCACTTCCACTTGCATTGCCCACCTGCTGGACTCTGCTCTCACTGCAAACTGCCTAACCCTGTTCCTGTTTCAGCTGCTCCCTTGGTTTTCCCCTCCCACCCATTTTTAGCCTGGTCCTAGTCTTCCTGTTCCACTGGCTCCACCCTAGTCTGTCCCATCAGTACTCCTGTGGTTTCTTCCTGTCCCACCTGTACTCCCCTGGACTTTCTGCCTAAAATTAGCTGTTGTTTGATTTTTGTTTTGTTGTGATCAGGTTGGGATGCCAGGTGGAATTCATTAGTTGCATCTGTTCTCCATAATTCTTCAATGCACAGTATGTATACTGGTCTTTTTTCATTTGTTAGTTGCTGGATTGTCTTGTGCTATACTCCTTGGTTGTTATCACTTTTATGTTAGTTCTGGTGTCGCTGTCCTTTTCTGCACATCGTGGCCCCTTTCAGCATATCACGGCGCCATTTTGTGGGCCTCTTCAGCCAGTCGCGGCCTGTTCCACATAACACAGCAACCCGTTTCAGCTTATTGCTGCCCGTTCTGCCCCATTTTGCGGCCAGCCCACTGGAAAAAGTCCCGGTTCTCCCTATGGCAAGCCCACCCCTGGAGGTGAGTAAATGATGAGAAAATGATCATTTATGAGTGAACTATTCCTTTAAACAAACTCTTTTTAAAATCAATGTCATCTTCCCTGGCTAAGGTCTGTAGCTTTTTATAATTTGTAAATCCTATCACAGTGATCTGAACTTAACTTTGCTGGAGCATAATCAAACAAACTGTCCAGACTAGATATTTTTGTAATGCCCTAATTTATACATCAATAATTAATAAACATGTAATTTGCTTTGGTTATCAGTAAATTCTGTGGCCAGCAAAGGCTACACACATTCACAGATTTGTTATATAAGTGAATGTGGAAAAAACAGCTTATATATAGTCTAATAGCTTGTATATGCTTATATCTTCACATGATAACAGTGCTTTCTGTGTTTGTATAGTAAAATGCTTGTCTTTCTCACAGAGGATTAAATTCTCTACTTGTTATTGGAATATATATATATATATATATATATATATATATATATATATATATATATATATATATATATATATACTGAAAACTATTCGACTGTATAAAGTGTCATTCTATTTAATGTTCTGCAACATAGTAAATTTTTCTTTAAAAGAAATGCCAACACTAAAATACTTATAGTTGTCCCAGACATTATTTGGACACAGCCACACTTTTTGTGTGAATTGCATGAATTTCATTGCAATAGATAACATAATATCCAACCATTGGCATTTATTTAAGAGACAACAAGACATTTCACAAAAGAAGTTTGCTAGATTTTAACGATTTTATCTTTTTTCACACTAAAAGTGATAATGTCACTTTAGAAGACATTAGTTTAACAGCTGGTGTCGTATGGTTGGCGTTTATGCTGACTGTCTGTGATTTATGGAGCTTCAAAAATTTTAAGGACCTACTGAGCTAAGATATTTTTCTATTTTTCTTCAAATACTTAGAATATAAGAAAGTCATACACACCTGGAATATAAAAAAATACATTTGTACACTTTTAGGTTGACTAACATTAGTGAAACATGTGCATAGTTAATGTTATGAACTACACCAGTGGTTACTCTGCAGAACACCCGTGTGAACATGAGGGGAACTGACTTTATACAGTACATCCACTAAAAATCACCTTCAGACTGGTTGATTAAATGGTAGTTTTGATCAAATGTTTTGCTTCAGCTGTTTGCAAATGCCAATTGCTTTGATATTTTGTTTTCTAATGCAATGCAATTCATGAATTGTTCACCCAAATATGAAAATTCTCTCATCATGTACTCCCCCTCATGCCAACCCAGATGTGCATGACTTTGAGTTTTAGAATAATTTTTAATCTCTGTAGGTTTTCACAATGCAATTGAATGGTGATCAGACCTTTTAGCTCCAAAAATCTCATAAAGGAAACTACAAAACGACTCCAGTGGGGAAATCCATGTCTTCAGAAGTTAAATAATAGGTGTGGGTGAGAAACATATCAACATTTAAGTCTTTATTTTACTCTAAATCTCCACTTTCACTTTTACATCTGAAAGTCACATGTGGCGACTATTTCGTTTTTTTATTTTCACATCTGAAAGTAATGGTTAAAGTATATTTGTTCTGTTTCTTACCCACACTTATCATATCACGTCTGAATATATGGATTTAACCACTGGAGTCTTATGGATGATCACCATTCACTTGCATTATATGGACCTGAGATATTCTTCTAAAAATCTTAATTTGTGTTCTGCAGAAGAAAGTCATACACATCTGGGATGATAGGTGGGTGAGTGAATTTTTTTTGTGAACTATCTCTTAAAGTGGCTTAAAGTGTCCCAATAAAAGTTTTGGGGCCACTGAATATGATCTGATGAAAGGATAGATTTTTCTGAGCAATAGGACACCACACTTCTGTCTTCTCTTGGATGCCCTTGTAATTGTTTATAAATAGCACAGGGAACATCTTGTGGAAAGCTCTTGTGATGCCTGATTTCCACATATCTCCGTGTGTCCTTCAGGCTTGCTTAAATCCACAAACAATGATCTTTGTCATCACAAATCCTGGGCTCAGTCTGGATAAATGCACAGCTGATCTCACGTCCGCTGCACACAGCAACTAATGTCTTCAGTGTCACTGTGTGGCCATTGGCTGATAGCAGAAATGTTTGCGGTCCACTCCAGATGGTAAGGTTAACCAGGTTAACTCTAGTTAGCTTCACTTCCTTCCTATATCCATGACTTACACAGACATCTTGTGCTGTGTATTTCAACCCCACTTTGCGTGACATCTGCACACAGTTTCCCCACAATGAAAAATATACACCCATAATGTAAGACCAAGTAAGCCACCCATAAACCATCCCAGTGTGGAAATGAATGTGAACTTTTATTGGGATCTACACCATTTTATGAACGGCAATTGACAGGTACTGCAGAATGATTTATAGTTCTGGCTCTCTGTCATTCCAAGTAGGAAATGTTAGAGAATATTGAGGTTAAAGGATATAAAATATAACCAAAAGGTGTCATCAGCTAAGTCCTATAAAACCACATGGAACACGGTGCCTTGGTGCTGTTAATCTCCTCTTGTGGATTATTTTGTGGTTCCTCACATTTCTGGAGAGTAAGAGCATCTCTAATCAGATGTTGCTTGTTGGAGGTGCATGTCTCAAACATGAAGAGCAAGAGAATGTAGAGAGAGGGAAAGCTTGTAAAGTGGCCACTTGGACTCCAGGGCAGTGCTGTTTCACACAGTTTGAAAATGAAGAGACTGAGAGCAGAGCCGTGGATGCTGATATGATTAGTCAGAAGTGAAAATGTTAAAACTAGTAAAACCTCCTTACATGCTGTACAGTTCCTCTCTGTGATTCAGTAAATGAATAGTGTCTGTTTGAAAACAGTGATCTTTCTTCTGCCACTGTACAAACTTTTAAATTTGTCATAAAAATGAAACTGTAAATAATTATCATATGTATATAATATACGTATGTATTTTGTATTTTTTTATTACTTCATATATATATATATATATATATATATATATATATATATATATATATATATATATATATATACATACAGGGTTGGGGAGTAACATAATACATGTAACAGGAATACGTATTTAAAATACACAATATTAGTAACTGTATTGCACTACAGTTACAGTTTAAATAATTGATATTTAGAATACAGTTACATTCAAAAAGTATTTTGATTACTGAAGAGATTACTTTGCATTTAATTGTCATTTGTTTCATTTAATAGTCTTTTCAGATGGAAAACATTTATACATATAAATGATGCGATCCAAAGTGCATTTGAACAGCGGTGAAACACTTTCTTATGATGTGTTACATTCATACGAGCAGACAGAGTTTGGAGCAAAAGAAATAGAAATAAACCTTGTGTCAGCTTTATGCTAAGCTAAAATGCTATTTCAAGCCATTTTCATGCACATGTTACCAGGCACGATCACATTTTTTTATCAAGAATATTCACGTTGGATCATAATTTCTTTTTTTGTAGTAAGACCTTTCATATAAGGGAAAAATCATAATTTCTGGGTGAACTATTCCTTTAAACAAGCTCTTTTTAAAACCCCCTGGCTAAGCTCTATATCTTTTTATAATGTGGAAATCCTATCACAGTGATCTGAAGTTACTTTACATTGCCGGAACATAATCAAACAAAATATCCAGACCAGATTTTTTTGTAATGTGCTAATTTAGGCATCAGTAATTAGAATTTGCATGTAAAATACTATAACTGAATCAAACATTTCAGCAGGAAATTACTTATCTGATAGCATGTATACAAACAGATAAATTATAACCTTAACTGGCCCACCCATGTTTAACATGATCTGCTGCTGCCACCTACATCACTTAAACAGTCCAGGTGGAACATGATTGTAAGTGTTTGTTACTGCATGCATTTAATGACTTGATCATCCTCTTTTTCTTTTTTTTTTAAAAAAAAAAGAAAAAAAAAAGAAAGAAAAGATAAATGCAATGGGTTAGAGCTGTGGTCAAGTATATATAGTATGCATGTGCCATACATGTAAAGTAGTAGGCTCATGTCGAGTTACCTTACCAGTTCCCCTCTTTCACCATCATTTTTGGTTTGTGATATTTTTATACTTAAAAATTCTGTAGCGAAAAGACTCCTATGGGCATTACAATAATAGTTTTGCACATTTCACTCACAAATCCAAAATAGTGAGTCTCACTTCATAAGAACGCAATGGAGTGAACATAATACAGTTGTTGGATTTGATCGATTAAATGGTGTTTTAAGTACTTTCACTATTCTCCATTAACCTCCCCTGTTGCTCTTCCGAATTACACCCACAGCTCACAACACACTATAACACACCATGAATATTGACAGAAACAGTCTATGTAACTTCAGCAGTTATTCTAGCAGACTTGACTCCTGTGTATTCTGACAGGATGGGCGCAGGCTGACTACTGTTCTTTCCCACCGTAAGGCCCATGTTTCAGGGCTTCGTCTGCACCTCATTGCAAGGGAAGTTCTGCAAAAAAACAACAACTTGTAATCCCTCAGGTCTTTTGATGGATTGTGCAGATGGTTCTTTTCTGGAAGTTGTGGTACACTTAGAATTAAGTGAGGAAGGGGTCTAATGTAGTATGTCTCAGAGACTGATATTTATGATAGATGTCTTGCAATAAAAGTCTCTGTGTTTATTCATACACTCAAAGCAACACTGAACTGCAAAACAATCAAAACATCTCTCGCTTCGTCGCAGATCTGAGCAAATCAGATACAGTATAAGCTGCGACAGAAGGACGACATAGAAAAATGAATGAGCTGGATCTCAAAGCTCAAAAAAGTGGTTGTGGGAAAGGAAGCCCTGGCTTTCACTTAAAATTGCAGATCACCTTACTAGCAGGCAGTTGCCGTCTTAAGTGCATTAGCTGAACCAACCTGAAAAATTGCTAATTATTTTGAAACAAAATGTAAAACAATGGATAGTAAACTTCCACTGGTTTACAATTAAAAGTGGTTGGAAACGGTGAATGCGTTCTCTCCTGGTCTGTTAATGTATATGTGTAGTGTCTATCTCTCTTTCACTATCTATTGATTTTCATGACTGCTATGATGATGACGACATGTAATAATGACTCCAACAGCACAAAACATTTTTTTAATCACAAATAAAAGCAGTTTACATATACATTTAAAGCATTATAGTAAAGTTAAGGAACAGACTGATGTCAATATACATATTTCAGATCTTAAAACAGGCATATCTTGTGGCTTTGTGAGCTGTGATATCTTATTTTGACTGCAAGGCACCAGAGAAATTATAATGTTTAAGTCACAGTTAACAAATAATGTAGTAGTTAAGGTAGCTGGGTAGGTTATGGTAAGCTGCCATAAACATTGTTTGGTGCAATACTGGGTCAGTGTACCTGTGAACAAACACACATTAAAGAGCTGTTCAGTTGTTTGTTTCCTAGGTGGCATAACATGTACTAAGCATAATGGTGTTACATTAGCATTCAGGATGTAGTAATATCTCAAACAAAAACAAAACAAACAATAACCCATTTCACCAGAGACAAAAAGTCAAGTGTCCGCTAAAAATTGAGAACAGAGATATGTATATGCAGCTGTGATGCCATCTTGTGGACAACTTGCAGTGCATCGTTGGAAAAAACAACATGTTTGTTAACTACATTTGATTTATTTTATTAAGTCTATTAAGATCTTATGTTGGAACATTTTGTTACATTATTTATGCTTATGACTTTAATAATCATAAAATAATTTTGAACACAGAGGCCAGACTCTGCTAAGAATTTAGTACTTCAATTCATCATCAATAAACTTCAAATAGAAGGCACATTTACAAACAAAAATATACAGAACTAACAAGAATACCAAGTCTGGTCTTCAGTGGAATTTGAATACTTATTGAACACATTGTATAGTCTTTTCAATGTACATCATGAACCGCAGTACTTAGATTAAAGCTAATGTCTCTGAAAACTTCCCACGTTGGGTATATACCATTATTACATAGGTCTCTGGAATACTCAATTCTTATTGGTCAATGGTGCCATCTAGTGTTCTGATATTTCGGAGTCACAACCGCACATCCAGGGATTAAGACAAATCAGATTGCTTATCGGTGTATTGCGAGTCATCTTTTCTACTTCTCTGATCACTGTGCGATCTCAACAAGTAAGCTCATAAAATAATGTCAACTCAAATCAATGTTTCATGTCCATTTATTTATTTGACAAGTTGTCATGTAATAAGCTGGATAAAGGCGGTCAGATGGTCATTTTTGTTTTTTTTTTTCAAAATAAACCAACAGAACTCCAACGCAAACCGGAGGAGAAATTTAGCTGTTCAGCGATTTGTTTTTTTTTTTCTTCTCACATAATTACATAATTTTAATGCAAATTATTTGGCAAGTAGTCTTGTAATAAGTGGATAAGTCAGACTTTCATTTTCACAAAATATACACCTACAGAACTCTGATGCAAACCAGAGATGGAATTCAGGTGGTCAATGATTTCTCACATAATTCCATAATTCAACGCAAATCAATATTTTGTCTATTTATTTATTTTGTTAGTAGCTGTATAATAAGCAGGATAATGTACAGTCAGCTAGTTGTAATAGCAAAATACATATAATTTTATGATACATATCACAAGTTGGGGTTAACTGAAACGTACCTGTTTGTCCAGTCAAGTAAACGACCAGGCACCATCAATCTTTGCAAGTGCTTCAAACTGGTAGTCAACTGCAGCAATCATTCCTGTGCCTTTTTTGTATTTAAAAGGACCTACAGGCAAACAATATCCTTTTAGTTCATTTAAAAACACTCTTCAAGATGATCTAATAAAGTGTAGCTGTAATGTACAGTAATTAAGAGTCTTTCCTTGCTATAATAGTAAAGTCTACTTGGCACCCTAAAACATATTTGGGCTAGGTGTGACTAGATTAAGTGGTGAGATGCTCACATGTTGACCTTGCTTTTACAAGTTCAGGATTATCCCTTAAAAGACTTAAAACCCTGTGTTTGTGTTTAAGTGTGGAAGCACTTGTACATTGCCAATTTCACTCACTCTGCCACACAGTGTCTTTGGCTATATGACAAAAAAGTCAATATAAAATGTGTTGCACCACTCAATATATATATATTTTTTAACTGTCCCTGTAAATTCAAGGCATTGTGAAATGATATAGGCCATATGCTGGACTGAGATAATCCAGTACATCCTTGTACGTCACAGATCTTCAGTAACATTTAGAGGATGCCATCATGAAACACCGACTTGAGAACAGCAGTTGTTTGTTAACAGAAGTAGAGCATATGGATAGAGCATAAGTCTATTTAAATCCTCTTTTCAAAGAATTTCAGAAAAATTCCAGAAATCAGTTTGGCTACAGAGATGTCGGAATTGGAAAACATGCCATATGTGAATGATTTTTGATATTCTTAATTAGCTATTTTAATTTCAATCAAATTTCATTTGAATATTTGCAACTGCATATGTGGATTTAAACTCAACTTCAGCTTTAAGTTTGATTCAGAAAAACATACATGTTACAGTGAGATTCAGCTTTCACTATGGTTTGACTTTTCAAACCCCTCTGTAGGATCCATCATCGCCCATAACGCAGGATTCCTCTATGGGCTTTTTTCCCTGGAGAAGACCTTCATTAAATGCCCATATAACATCTTTGATGGTTCAGCTGCAGGTCAGTTGGCCTATTTTCTCAGATATAGGTGGCAGTTTTCCTTAAGAACATAAAACATGATCACAAGTTATTCGTAAATTCAGGAATAAATATGTAAACTATATTAAACTATATTAGATAACATGAACTAGCAATTAACAATACTTTTACTGCATTTATTAATCTTGCATATAATTTTAATATTAAAAGTTGTATAAGATAACTTTGGATAATGCATTATGAACTAACAATTATTTTTTATTTTTTTTATATAAAAGTAACATTAAGATTAATAAATGTTTTGTTTATTGTTAGTTCATGATACCCAATTCATTCACTAATGTTAAGAAATACATGTAGAACCTTATTGTGAAGTGTTACTAAAACATCCAACAGATCAAAATCTCCCAATAAAATGGGATTAAATATAATGTCTGTATTACCTTCAGCAGGGCGGCAAAGCACAAGATGAACCTCTGAAGGAGAATTCCTCAATAACTGTATCACTCTCTGTTGTGTCAGATCACAGGGCAATTATTAGTTTATTCACATAGGAAAAATTAAACCAACATAGAGTACATGAAGAAAATGTTCCCCTAATTTTGTTTACTGGTTTAAATACTATTTTACCTGTTGCGACTGTAATGTGTAAGAAAATGTCTGTTCAATGCAGCCTCCATCATTACCTGATAGGACAACCCCTTCAGTGGCTCTCCATTAATAGACAGTATGACATCTCCTTCCTGAATCTTGCCACTCTCCTCTGCAGGCTGACCAGGGAACAGTGTCCTTATTCGTACAATATTGCCACAGTCAAGGGAAGTGTCCAGCTCTGTGATGAAAAAACTGAAGCCCAGACCGTTCAGTCTCTTCTTCAGGGTCACCTCCAGGATGTTATCTAGACAGAATCATATACGTAGATTTAGGCATAAGGTGACAACCTGCGACTTAGGCCAGTTTCACATTGGATGCATGAGCAGCGCATAAGCGAAGAAGCATCGTAAAGCTGCAGTCCCACTACGCTTTGTGCTCCATTCACTTACATTCATTCGCATCCAAACGTGACAAATATACTCACCCTCTTGTCTTCCCAGATGTGTATGACTTACTTTTCATCCGTAGAACACAAATGAAGACTTTTTAGAAGAATATTTCAGCTCTGTTGGTCCTCAGAATGCAAGTGAATGGTGGCCAGAACTCTGAAGGTCCAAATATCACATAAAGGCATCATAAAAGTTATCAATACGACTTCAGTAGTTTAATCAATGTCTTCTGAAGTGATCCAATCGGTTGTGGCTGAGAACGAACCAAAATATAACTCCTTTTTCAGTGTAAATCTTGCGATTGCAGTCTCTAGGCACAATCGTGATTTCAAGCTTGATTACACTTCCTAGTGCTTGATGCATGTGTGGAGCAGATGGCGATATAGGAATTGTAATCAAGCTTGAAATCACAATTGCCAAGGAGACTGGTGTCAAAATATACAGTGAAAAAGGAATTATATTTTGGTCTGTTCTCTCCCAAAAACAATTGGATCACTTCAGAAGACATGTGTTAAACCACTGGAGTCTTATGGATTACTTTTATTATGCCTTTGTGCTTTTGGAGCTTCAATGTTTAGGTCACTGTTCACTTGCATTGAATGGACCTACAGAACAGAGATATTCTTCCAAAAAAGTTAATCTGTGTTATGAAGTAGAAAGAAAGTCGCACACATCTGGAATGGCATGGCATTTGCTTGCTCAGAGTTTCATTTTTGGCTGAACTATCTCATTAACATCCAAAGTGCACCTATAAACCGCTTACATTTTCTGGTTTCAGTTAGACATACAAAATTCTCAGAAGTCCTGAAAACAGAAGGTGCTATGTGAGCGCCCGCTACAGTGTGCAGAACTTATATCAAACCCAATATACTTTTAGTTTTTTTTAACAATCAATAGTTCAGTAATTCTCTCCATTAATTTATATTGCTTCATACAGGACTATATTGTAAAAATAGCATGCAGTTTGAAACAAACTTATACTACTGAAGCACAATGAAGATTGTAAACTTTGGAAAATAGCACAGTGTTGTTGTCACACATACTTATTGTTTGTAGAAAGTTTAATTCATTATGATATTCAAGGGCACTGGCTATTCAGAGCAGTATAGTAGAGAGTTGAAAAAGTGTCCAGACCGGTGGTACTCAACCATAGTCAAGTCAGGAGCAAAGTTGACGAATAACTTTTGTTTGCAAGAGTCATCCTCATTTTTAAAACAGTTTCAATGTGATCTTGTAAATTGTGAGATTACATTGCCACAAAACAGTCATGTGCTCTTTCCAATGAAACTTTGATTGACGACAGCGTCATTAAAAAGCAACATGAGGCTTGTGAGCCATAGCTAGCAAGGTCCTAAACAGCAGCTTCCATAAATACCTTTCATGTGATCATGTTCCATCACAAAAACAAGACATGAGAGCAGATAGAAATTCCTAATCTTTTCATTACCATCAGACACAAAGCTGTAGTCTCTGTGCTTGACCACAAAGGGTCTTGTCATGGTGATGGCAGGACAGCTGTTCCTCGTCTGTGCCCCTACAGGAGCTGGTGTGTGGACGGTGAGCATGTTCCCTAACCGAGGTCTTGCTGGGCCTCGAGGCAGCACAGAGCCTCCATCCCTCTCCAGTATCAGACTCACCATCTGAGAGCACAGACACATCATCAAAATATGAATCTACTCAATCTCTAATTTTATTAGATATTCTAATGTATTAAAGTAGCAGATGATTTTATCCAAAAGACTTACAATTGACAGTGTTCTATTGCTTAGAAAAGTAAGTATGATGTTGTATAGAAATGTTTGTGTGACCGAGTAAAAAAAAAGTGAAATAGTATAGTAGAAGAGATTAAATGGTTAAGGAGTGTGTTAACAGTTGTGAGATAAGTGCTCACGTAAGTATTGTGTCATTAGGTGTTTCTTTGAAAGAGACTCAAGTTGAGTTTGGAAGATCTTTCCACCATCAATGAAACACAATTAAAGTGAAATAGTAATGCTGTGTTTTTGATCAAATCTTCGAAGTGATTGAATTATTATCTTGTATGTAAGGTTTTCATTCACTAAATGGATTGAATGAGTGAGGCATCATGAATTCACTTCGGCATGCAAGTCAATCTTGTTCTGCAAGTTTAACGATTCAATGACTTACTTTGTATTTGCACTTACACTTAACATGTTTTCATTGATCTGTGTAAGTGTACTGTAATGCCCTTTTACACCTATAGAAACATAAATGAAATCATAGCAAAATTTTGCTGCCTGACATTAGCATCATCAAAGCAAGTGTAGTGTGGGAATAGATTTACATCTGATTTACATCTGTATTGCCGAGATACATTTATGTGGCCAAAAGTGAATGGAGTGCAGGTACCCAACCTACCCCCAGGTAGTAATTTGATCGATCAAGATGTATGAAGGTGATTTTTGCCTCTTTGTGTTGGTATCACCACTAGTGAGTTTGTTGAAATGTTTATATCAGGGGTGTTTCTAGGGTCAGTAGATAGTCGGGTCTTAGCCCAGGCCATTGTGGATACACAAGGCAACCTTTGATACAATATCGAAATATAAAACACTTAATAACAAAAGTTTAAAATGTTACATTTAGATGCCATTTATATATATATATATATAAAATCTTTAAACATTACTGAAACAAAAAATAAAATGTCCTACTGACTTTTGTGTCAATTTCAGATTTTCAGCTCAAAAGATCAGAAATTGCATGCTTTTTATATGTATTTTACATGTTTATTTTTACCTCTCTGTAGTTCAATGTACATTGTGTACAATTGACAGTTTATTGACAGACTCCAGTTTCCACACTTTGAACTTGACAAAGCATCATAAAAATGCAGCGTTTATGACGCTGAATACCAGCGAGACGGCACGCACATGTACAGACTCTACAGATAACAATTAAAAATAGCACAGATGGAACGCAAGAATGCATACTGAGAACTGGACACATTGTAGGCTTGTTCAATGATATGGGAATAAAACAAACAATATAGTGCTTTATACAAAAATAATTTGTTTTGCTTTATTCATCTGCCACAATAATGCAACTTATTTCATAATGTATGTCAAGCCATATTATATATTTATTATAGGCCCTACATATTATATATTTAAATATTAGAATTATTGTGAATTATCTTTATTTGGGGGCCTTTCTCAGAAAGTCAAGATGCATGCGAATAATTGGTACCTAATCTAAATATTTGGTACTGACCGGATATGGAACAACATAAGTTAACCTGCCCGAGCACAAACAGTCTACCTGGGGCAGATGAAGCCTGAAGAAGTTTTTGCTGCTGTTTCACATATGACGAATTGTGTGTGTTTTTCTTTTTGTTTTTTTTGTTTTTTTACAAAAAACTACCGGATAGCCATTTGGGAATCTAAATCCAAATTAAATGAATAATCTTTGACTTGGAAATCAGTGTTTACTGTTGATCATATAAAGATCAAAGACCAGTGTGTAATTTGTGTTTGCAATTGTGCTGATGTAGTAAGCAAAGAGTGCTTACCTCTCCTGTTCTTGCCAAGCACTCAGCAGCCTGCTGATCTGTTAATCCCTGCAGTCTGATGCCATCCACTTCCAACAGTCTGTCTCCTGACACACGCACACACACATTATACACAAACTATCATCACTCCCTAGTCGTTGCGTCTCAAGTGGATCAACCAAACCGACACATTTGTGCAACAAAATCTCAGTTCAGATCCAAGATATGTCCAACAATATCATGTGATGATTATGCCAATGTAAATAGTATATTATCAGGGATAATAGCAAGTACCTGGCTGGATCCGCCCATCTTGTTCCGCTGCTCCACCAGGTACCAGGCTCTTGATGTAAATACCTCCATAGCGAAGACCTGTATTCACCCCTCCCTGTATACAGAATAGACTTGTGCTGTCTATCATCTATAAAGTTTATCAGGTGATTGGTTTTGAAATTAGTCACAGTTCTGTATTTTATTTTAGAATTGACATTATAAGGGTAGCTTTAAACGTTAGTCGAAGTTAGTTTAACACAATTTCCACCCTCTCAGCTCTTCCTGACCATTAGAACTACACTGGGTGTTTTTGCTGCTGTGCTTTTGATACTTCTTTGTAAACGCCCTTTTCGCAAGTAACAGCGCTTACAGGCAGGGGTGGAAAGAGTTCTGAAAGATCATAATCAAGTAGAAGTACTGTTACTTCCCAAAGAAGTAAAGTAGTGTCTACTCAAGTACGAGTAAAAGAGTAGCTCATTTAAAAGTACTCATGAGTAGCGAGTATTGGGTTGCGAATGGAAGACCCCTTATAATAAAAACTGTATGATGCAATTTCTAAGTTTAGCATGCATACCATAATTTACATTCCCTTTCATGACAGCTTTCCAGAGAGAATGAAAAATATAGGTATTTTATAGGTATTTTTGACTACCAACTTTTAAAATACATCACTTATCTATGACAAACACTACATGAATTTACACTAAGCATAATTATACATAATTTTATCATATCTAATGTCCTGGTAATTTATTATCCAAATTAACACAATGAAAAAATGACAATAGACTGTTATTAAAAATAAAATATTTTTATTATGTCACTGATTTACTATATTACATTAATACTTTTAAAGCTACTAAAAATATTCAGCGAAAAGCAGTGAGTGGTTTTCTCGTTTTCTTGTTATTGTTGTTTGATTAATAGCCTTTTAATGACACACAAGACAGTGGTCTATTCGGTTACATATACACTTCACAAGTCTAAAATTTTAATAGAAATACATTTTTTCCCACTGTTTATGTTCACTTTAGACATAACCGAGTCTGACTGTGTTTACATTAATACCTCGCCAAGATGGCATTTTAGTGCGCTCTAACTCTTTTGGCATTAGCGCTCTCGGAACACACATGCATGTCAATCCGCCTATCAATCAAACAGCTAATGGCTACAGAAGCAAAGAAATAAGATCAACCAGTGGTTTTCTTGCTATTGCGATCAACGTAATGAGCACAGGTTAAAAAAAAATGTAGAACACAGGCTAAATATAGAAAATTACTCAAAAGTTTATCATAGATGTAAAGGATGTTTTTCAGATAAATAATAGCCTATTGAGATACATTATATAAATCTCTCACATCAGCCCAATAATCTCATTGATAGATAGCTAATTTACAGGTGTTATTGATACAGAAAATCTAGTAAGCAGAAATATGAAATTTACCTCAATATGTTTCTTCAAATTAGATGTAGAATTAATGCTGATATCTCAGTTATCAATAATAAACATGACACGACCAAGCAACTGGCCTTCTTCATTGCAAAAGCCATTTCAGGTGCGGCCGTGGATGTTCAGGTGTTGTAATGCTGCTTGAGGCATCCTCCACATACATGCAGTTAGTTGGTGCCTGATCTACAGCTGCTGTTCAAAGTTTCTATGCATGTTTTGATTTGACGGGGGTCACGAGACTCTCGTAGCCAATTACGTTGGTGGATAAAAAATAAAATCAAGACAAGGATGTAGCGAACATAGACAGATTGAAAATAGCCCAGTAAAAGTACAGTTACAGCTCTTAAAATGAACACAAATAAAAGTATCCCATTTTAAAACTACTTTAAAAAAGTATAATTCAAGGGGAAAATGACTTAGTCTCGAGAGTATTTGTAATTAGTTACTTTACACCACTGCTCACTGGCTGTAAATTTGCTGTTGAGCACAATTTAGTTTAACTGCCCCACGCAAACTGTTAATGTCAGACTGAAATTACAAGGGACCTCGTTTAAAATAAACATCAGCCACTCACATAAACAAGCTTGAACCAAGCCTGCAAAGCAATCAGCCGATATTAACATGATTAAGTGAATCCATATACTTCAGAGGAGTCGCTTAAAAGAGTTTAAACAAGCTAATCTAAGTGTGGCAGGGCGGAGGGCGGGTCCGGGTCATGATGATACACACCCGGTCCTGTATCAGGCTAATCAAGCCTCCAAGAGGGATAAAGGCTGATGGCGGAGGGTGGCGCGACGAGAGAGAGCTTGTTTATGGACATGTCCGTCATGTGTGTGTTTGTCCTTTGTTTTAAGTTTATTATTAAAATATTATTTATATTGTCAAGCCGGTTCTCGCCTCCTCCTTGCCCATCTAAATCCTTTACAGTAAAAAAACTGCAGTATTACCATCTGGCTAGTCGCATGTCTCTTTTCTTGAAAATTCTGGAACAAATTTACAGAACTTAATTAAACTAACCTTTAGAAAATAATCTTCCAATAACATGCAAAGTTATTGTGTATAAGCATGTTACTGGCCCAATCAAAGCACTGAAAATAAGTGGCATTCCAGCCCAAGTGTGATCACAGAATCACTTCACTGTATTTAAATAAATATTCTGCATTAAATACAGCTTAAGCTCTATCAGCAGAATTTGAAGCCTGCTCTCAATTACCACAGAATATATTTTTAACTCGTCCTTGAGTTTGTAAAATAGAATGTAAACGTATTTACGGTACAGTAAAGTGGCTTAATTAAGCTGTATTTAACTCTGAATGTTCTTTTAATACCCCAAGCACAACATTGGAAGGATTGAACTCTTCCTGTCTTTTTCCATTTCTGTTGAAGGTCCTCATCACTGAAGAAAGTGCAAACTTAAAAATGTTCTTCATGTGGTAGCATCTACTGTAAATTAACTGGCTTTATTCAAGTAATATCTGATATAACTGAATCAACCTAATTTAACTCATTTTAAATGTTAGATAAGCTATTCCTTAAAGGAATAAACTGGGTTCAATACACATTTAGCCAAAGTCTTTCTAGCAAGTCAGTCCACTGTCGGCCATCTTTGGAACACTCCGGGAGACTATTTCCAGTCATGACAGTACAGCTCCTATCTACTTAAATGGGGGAACACTGAAATCTCAAAAAGGTCAAATTACTGTCAAGATAACTTGGTCAAGATTATGTTCAAAGAACATATTTCAAATCAGTGGTAAAATCTGACAACGCTGGAATCATAAATTGTACTTCTTTACCTCATGTTATTCTAAAAACGCTATTTTCCTGGCTTGTATTGCTAATGCGCATGTGCGTTCTCGTGGTGATTGACAGGCGATGTCTATGTCTAAAAGGTGATTGCCTCTTTCACCAGTAAGGTGGGACTTCCTTTCTACATTTTTTGACCATTAGGTGCTAGAGCCTCTTGGTTGGGCGTTCCAATTTATCCCATTAATTTTAATAGAAGTGGCCCGTACCTGGTGAAGCTCAATCGACAGCATTTAAGCAATAATGTTGATTACCAAAAATAAAAAAAAGAAAGTTTGACAACCCTCTTTTTCTATTAAAAAATCAAGGTTACATTGAGGCACTTACAATAGAAATGAATGGAGTCAATTTTTGAAGAGTTTAAAGGCAGAAATGTGAAGTTTATAATTTTATAAAAGCATTTACATTAATTCTGTTTAAACAAAGTAGTTTAAATAATTGATTTTATGATCATTTTAGGGTTTTTGCATTTACAGCACTATGTCGTCATGGCAATGAAGTTGTAAAATTGGACATAACACAGAAAGGGTTAGTAAAATCATGTTAACACACATTCTGTTGATGTCTTGTGGCTATACTTTTGAAACAGTGAGTATTTTAACATTTATGAATTGGCGAGATGGACAAGTCTCTAAATTAATTTTTGTGGTAATCAACATTATGTGACAAGTGCTTTCGATTTAGATTCATTTGTATTGAACCTGGAATATTCCTTTAAAGTAACAATTGCAGCTTACCTCTTTTAACATTGCAGCAATTGAAAAATGTCACAGACATACAATGGTTACAGATATATAAAAACCAAAGGGTGCTTCCAAGATATCCAAATAACATTTACAGACCACATTGTGACAAGCTGTGCAGCCTGTTGACCCCTACTCAATCACTGTAGCTCAATCACAGTCCATCTATGGTAGCTCCCTAATCCCTCCACATGAAAGAAGCTCACTTGTTCAGGCCTGGACATTTTCAACAATGGTGAAAATCCACCTCAATTGTGAAATCAGCTCCCAATCACAACAGTCACAAACAGCCACAAATTGCGTTTGAAAAAGTTTTAAGAAAACTAAACCTCTTGACCTTTTGTTATCAGCACTTATTTTTATTGTTTAAACATTTTTGTATTTGTGTTTTAGCATTCCTCTGCGAATTGCACCCAGAGGTCTAGTTTTGTTACTTGGCTTATACTTACAATACCTGTATAATCTAGTTCTACTTTCTTTATTCCGTTTCTTCTTTTGGTAAGAAACTGCTTAAAACCTGAATGTAATCCCAGGGGAATAAAACTGCAAGCCAGTGCTACTTTAGAGAATTTTTTTTTTAAAAATAGGTCTTTGACTTAAAAATTATTTTATTAATTTGTTAAGGGGAGGTATTTTAATTAAGGGAGGTTTCAACACCAACGGTCAAGGGATAAACTGGGTTTGTGTAGACATTAAAAGACTAAAGTCTGTTGACTTGCCATTGGCATTTTAGAGACACAAAATTCTAAGATACTTCTTAAGTGATTTGCTAATAACAGCTAAAGACTTTATAGGTCATGGAAACCCAAGTACGCAGTGTACAGTATGTTGTGTGGTCTGCAAAGGTTAATGTCATCAGACTTAAACTCAGTAATGTTCAATACCAATGCCTCTCAAGCTACTTAATCCCCATTTAGAGAGATTAGCCCTCGCCTGTAACTGCTTCCCCTTTCCACACACTGTGTAGTCATGTGACCACTCTTCCTTCGCCCCTTGGCCCCTGATTCTCTTTGACATTCTATAATACTCTGACCCTGTGGGAGCCAATGTAGCAGCAGACATAGAGAATTTTTTTTTCTGTTTCAATTATGGCAGCACAAATTTATGTTAACTTTTATTAAAAAATTGCCTGTATGCCCCCTTTCAGTTTTGTCTAAAAAGAACAAGATCACTGAACCAATTAAAAATATAACACTGTGTGCTTACAGAAATGCTGATGCCAAGACTGCCCCCAGATTTCCGAAGCATCACTATAAACTCTTCAGGTCTCAGGCTGATCAAAGATGATGACCGGGAATAATCATCCTATTATATATAAAACAGAGAAAATACAATGGGCAGATGTAAGAATTAGACAAAGTGATAGACAAACATGTCTAATAGATTGAACACACTAGGGATTGCTCTGAATATTCAACTAGTCAATGGGGTTCAAGTCTGTGTTAACTAGTTGTGGATCACATCATTTCAGTTTATATCCATATAGCTTATTCTATATGGTGACAGCAGGAGGAAAATAACACTGTCCACAAACTGTCACAGTATATCTGAGTGCCATTTGCTTTGTATACCTAATTATAATGTATAGTTCAGTCATGAGAACTCTCAGAAAGATTTAGCATATTAATGTGGGTATGACATATGGCTATTGGTTTTGGCAGACTAGATCTGCTACACTGCTGCTGCTGCAGAGTAAGTATGAAGACTTGCTACTGCTAGAAAATACACAGACATAATGAGTTAAGTATGAGGACATGCTTTGCTGCAAAATTAGACAAAATACAAGACATGAAGCATCGGGCATGTATGAACATGCTTCTCCATAAATAGACATTACAAACAATCCCCATGTAGCAGATTTTGGCCTGTGGAGCTGGGCTGGAGGAGGGTTTCAGAGAAATAACTCTTGCAGCTCACTGCAATTAAAACAGTTTGTCTGAAAAATTGAGCAATTTAAATGTTACGCAAAGAGAGACGCAAGTAGATTGGCTACCTGATTACTTGTCAAAGGACCAATCATCTCACAACATGCCAGACGATTGCCCTAACATGTCACCTATGAGTAACAGAAAACAAGCTCATCAAATCAGCTTGCGCCACATAGAGATTCGTGGCTGAACTTTGGTCATTAGGCTAACAGAAACTATAAGAATAAAAAAAACATGTCTGTTTTTAACACTCTTTATGACAATGCAATCAGCACAAATCTGTTAATGGAGATACATAATATACGTATGCTCTGTCAATGCTGTGTTAAACTTGCAAAAAAAGTAAAAACTGCTGATGCGGGACGTAGTATCGTGAGTTATTTATATCCAGTACTCTAAGGTAAACGTTGTAGATCTAGTTGGCACTTGTTGACTTCTTTTCTGGACGACTAGTCGACAAGTAAAAATAAGTAGTCGTTTAAGCTACACATACACATACCTATTTCAGAAAAACTTTCACAGATATTAACCAGCAACTGAATACATCAGTATCATCCCAAAGCTTGAGACAATATGTACAGTATACATCCCATTTTCTGATACTGTACCTGTGCATTTACAATGCGGACCTCAGGAACATGAAGCCTGCTCATGGATTTAGGGGTCATCATAACATTGACCAGCTCATCCAAATCATCATCCCCTGCTCGATTGTCAACCAATATAGTACTCTGGGAATCGTAGCTCCTCTCTGCCAGATTACCGCTGCCACCACACTTAATGAGACCTGATATACATGATTTCAGAATTTCATAGTTCATTCATCTCTGAGCAGAATTGTATGACCATTGCTGTCTTTATTTTGTAAACTCTATTGATAAGATATCACGTGGACTGAATGTTGGTGATGGATGGGTCCAGAAGTACCTTTTTGCTGTGAGACAATAAGTTCCACCTCATTAGAGCTGTTCTGCATGATGTTAGCAGCTTCACTGAAGGACACTCCCTCCAGGCTGATCTGGTTGAGAGAGATCAGTCGACCACCTGAGGGAAAAATATGAGGATAGTAGGGTTGCTCCGATACCAAAATATTAGCTTCGGTTTGATACTAAACTGATACTTAAAATACTTAATACTTAAAATAATCAGCCTCAGATGACCAATGAAACTAGACAAAAAACAGTTTTGCAGGACAAGTGACACGTTAAAAGAATAAAGTATGTAAAAACTTGTTTTCTCTATGTATTTATTACTATATCAAAATTATGCCCCAAAAAAACAACAAATGTTGAAGGAGTATAACGACTCTCATGAGCCATCAGACTATTGGGAGCTTACAGCGGAAAACTCTTGAGGGAAAAAATTGTAAATGTCCTTCGTCTGCTATCATAGTACAGAGTTCTTGCCCACAAGTCACCATCCGATGCATCCTCAAAATTAAGGAAACATTCATGTAATGTCCTGCATCCTCTTAGAATTGAACTCTGGCAGTGGATGATGACATAGAACGAGTCCAAAAGAATGTAAGAAAACAAAAGAATGCACATTGAGAAACAGCATAGGGATCGCTCCTGAGAGCCCGAGCTCTCAGAGGGATTTTCCATCACACCAATTTTATTGGGAGAAGTCTTTCGAAGTCCTGCTTACTATGATTAGCAAGACCGAATGACAGCCTCCTAAAGACATCTGACTGAAGAGAGGAAAGGATCTCTAAACCCTTTTCAGTGGGAGTCAGTATTGTGGCATGGCTACGTAACATCTTGTTCCCTCCTTCAGGGAACCGGGGTTACAATAGTAACATAGACATTCCATTTCAGGTTGGTCACTCGACATTATGTCGATGATCGACACAAGGGGTCTCTAAAGCACAGCACCACAAAACTGATTTTGATGTGCTTGCTACCAAAAATGTGTTAGAAAGTTTGCAGAAAGCCCACAAGTTCGGGACACCACAGTGCCACTTGCCACAGTCCGAGGGTTGTCAATTCTCTCCACAGAATTCACATCAGGTGAGGTAATGAACTGTTTGGAGGGAAGACTGAATTCACAGTCCTTTGATCGTGGTTATAAAAGGGGCCGCAGATTGAAGGAAGAGTTAAATCGTCCCATATTGAATCTAGAAGAAATTTGCTAGATTAAATAGTCCAAGTAACTTGCTTTGCCATGTGGGTAAGCAGTTAGAGTGATAAAGTGATAATGTGATAACTGCCTTACCCTTCTGGGAGGCACAAGAGTGCTGCATGACTTGAGATAGAATTGACCTCTTACACTGTGGAGAGTGTCAAAAAATTCTCCCAGCCAACCCGAATTTGGGCCAGTTGCACAACAAGAGGAAACGTCTCGGGTTACTTAACTGTAACTCCTGTTCCCTGATAAAAGCGGAACGAGATGCTGCGCTGAGTTAGTGCTTTGGGCACAACTTTAGGTGTGACCAGCTGTGAATATGTGTGCAACATGTCAATGAAAATTGACTGGAATTTATAGCCTCTGCCGGTGACATCATTGGATGCACCTGTAGCAGGGCTATAAATAGATGCGTCGCAGGTGCATAGTCAGGTATTTTGTCTGAGAGCAGTCCTGGGGCATCCCAGTGTGTCAATGAAGCGCAGCATGTCGTTCCGCTTTTATCAGGGAACAGGGGTTACAGTTAAGTAACCCGAGACTTTCCCTGTCAAAAAAGCTACACTTATGATGCTGCGCTGGGTTAGCGCATTGGGAACGAGAATACCCAAGCCGCCACACTGTGGATGTCCAGACGCCTTACGGATGTGTAGTGTGCTCACAAGAGTGTGAGAGGTCTCAGACATGAGCTTGTGATGTTGACTCAAGGACATAAGACCATGGCATGAACATGAACATTGCATGAACATCCAAACTATAAAATCTTGTGAATGTGTGTGGAGAGGACCAGCCTGCCGCATCACAAACATGCTGCAGAGGGACACCTCTAGCCAAGGCTTGAGAGGATGCGACCCCTCTGGTAGAGTGAGCCCTGATACCTACTGGCGAAGCTTGACCGCTCGCCTCATAGGTCAAGGCAATAGCGTCCCTCACGCAATGCGACAGTCTGCTTGGTGGCGGCTGCCCCCCTGTTGCGGCCCCCATGGAAAACGAATAGTTGCCCTGACTTACGGCACTGGCTAGTGTGGTGGACATAAGTCTGAAGGGCACGGACTGGATAAAGTCTGTGAAGACTTTCCTGCTCCGGCATTGTAAACGACAGGGAGCAGAAGGCTTAGATTGTGACCAGATGTAAAGTCGAGAAAGGAACCTTAGGTAGGTAGTCAGGATGAGGGTGCAAAATTGCTTTAGCCATTCCTGGGGCAAAATCTAAGCAGGCTGGAAAGACAGTAGATCCCCAATTCCTTTTAGAGAGGTTATTGCCATAAGAAAAACCATCTTGAGAGTCAGAAGTTTATCAGACGCTGACTCTAGAGGTTCGAAGGGAGTCTCAACCAGACCCTCAAGGACTATTGCTAAGTCCCATGAAGGGGTCCTGGTCCTAGCAGGAGGCCTCAGTCGCATAGATCCACAAATGAAGCTTGCGAGTAGAGGATGTCTCCACAACGGCACCCCATCAATCAAGGCATGGCAATCCGAAATGGCGGCCACATAGACCCTGAGAGTGGTGGGGCATGTGCCTGCTGACAATTTTTCCTGCAGAAAGTCCAGAACTGAAGCAATCTGGCAGTTAACTGGATCTGCATTATGTGCACTGCACCATCTTTCAAAGACACCCCATTTATTGGCGTAACTTCTTCTAGTAGAGGGAAACGCACACAGGCGCATTCTGGGCAATGTATGCGCCATCGCGTCCAGCCCCAGGGGAGGGACAAAGTAGAGGGAGCCCTAGCACTTAGAATGGTCTCGATATCTTCAGGTGAAATCCCAGTGTCTGCCTGATAAGCCTTCCCCACAAGCGTGGAGGTGGTCCTGCACGGCATTGTGGGGAGAGTGGGTCTCTTTAGTGATGATGTCGAGCCAGGCGAGAGATAACCCGCAAGTGTCTCTTCTACCGGTGGCATCAACAAATAGCCCCATATCTCAGCACCTACAATAGTCGAATATGTCGACGTCGAGGGCACGAAGACACAGGAAGTAAAAAGTTTCCTCCATGTACGAGAAAGCCTAAAATTTCTAACTCCTAACAGAGGAAAATAGAGCGTTTCTGACAGGCTCATGAAGCACACACACACAAGATCTGATGATGCATCTGTGACGCATCTATTTATAGCCCTGCTACAGGTGCATCCAGTCACCGTCAGAGGTTATAAATTCCAGTCAATTTTCATTGACGTGTTGCACACATATTCACATCTGGTCACACCTACAGTTGTTCCCAAAGCGCTAACTCAGCACAGCATCATAACTGTAGCTTTTTGACAGGGAACACTCTTTTGTGCAAGCAAATAAGTGGTTAACCTTTAAAATAGTATACAAAATGTAATACTAATGTACTATAAAGTATACAAAAAGACTGATGCCACCCAAGCAGTATTAATACAGCTGTTGTGCTAAGCAACCCAGAGAGAGGTGTTCACCCAGCAGGGAAAAATCCCTCTATGCATTTTAAGAGCGAAGCCTTAACAGACATTTTCAATTGTAACTAGCTGCTATGGGGAGTTTACAAAAGTATTTTTTTGTCACAAGAGCAGTTTTTTTACTGCTTTTTTTTTTTTTTTTGCTGCTATTGTGCTGAATAACACAGAGAGAGGTGTTTTACCGATTGGGAAACAACCTTCTGTGTGGTTTAATAGCAAAGTTTTAACAAACATTTAAGTTGTAACTAAACACTATGGGGAGTTACAAAATAGTGCCTTAATGTGATTGCTTGAGTGCAACTCATTTCTGATGAGAGCTCAATTCCGCTTCACAGAAAGCACATGGGAAGACCTGGGAAACATCTAGATTTTCTGGGAAAGCCCAACCTGCTGCCTAGCAGATGACCAATAAGGACAGGCCTTTTACTCACGCTCAAGAGGAAGACATGCCGCTTGTGGAGTGGGCTTCAACACCCACCAGGCATTTCAAGCCCTGTGTTTTGTATGCTAATTTAATTCTGTCCACGACCACGTGAGACAGCCTCTGTTTAGAGACCGCTCTTTAAATCCTTTGGATTGACCTCCAAAGCATACAAAGATCTGACTCGACAGCCTAAGCTGGCGTGTAAACTCAATGTAAATGCACAACACTCACATTGGGCAGAGGGTATGCAATAGACTTTCTTCCTCCAACTGAAAGGGAGGAGGAGAGAAAGCCTGTAGGTTTATCACCTGCGCTCTGAACGGGGTTGATAAAACCTTAGGAACAAGGAATATAGGAATATAGCTTTAGAAAATCCTGGACCAAAGTCTAAGCAGGAATCTTCCACTGATAGAGTTTGGAGATCTCCAATACACTTCACTGAAGCAAGGGCCAGTAGTAATGTGGTATTTTATGACAGAGCTGTATATTTCTTTCAGCACCAAGGATAGGCCCCACACTAGGACTGTAATGGGGCGAGAGGTTCTAAGACGTCTCACACCACTTAAACAATTTGTGACAAGATCGTGCTTGCTCACGGAAATGCCCGTGATTTGCCGTAATAGCCGAACATACACTAAATAAACCCGAATCCAAGCACTCTTGTAGGAAATGAAGCATCACTGAGCGGTCTGATGGGCTTTCATTTCGTGATGAGCACAAGTCTGAAAAGACTCACCACTTTAGTGTACAAATGTGTCTGGCAGAAGGCAATCCATCTACTTCCTAATTTTATTCAACGTGGTTATTCAATGTGTAGTTTCCACAGCTGCCTATCGGACCTCCGAAGGAGAAATTCAGAGGATTCGGTCTGCTTTTAAACACACGCTGAGCATGGAAGTCAGGACTTCGAAAGACATCTGCCATTGCAATTGGCATGAAGGAAAACCAATCAGAGAGCTCGGGTGTTTCGAGTATGTCGATCGTCGGCGTAATGTCGAGTGACAGACCTGAATGGCAGCTCCCAATTCTTAATGACATTTGTAAATGCCTGCGAGCCGAACTCTCTGAGCACCACCAGAATATAAGTTTGAGTGGACCGTCCAAGCCATTCACTAAAAACTTTGTATCATAATGAGTATCACACCTGCTTTGTGTACTGAAATACACTTGTTTATATTTTTCAGCCATTCTTTTCCGTTCTGTGAAAGTCTTTCATGATGATTGTTCACAACTGTTAGATTATATTTGAGCGTGAATTTGTGTGAGAATGAATCTACAGTCTTGGAGGAGAATGATCTTCTAATTGATGCACCTAACCTAAAATATGCACCAACAGACAGAAAATCCTAACCCTATTAATCTTTGTGAGTCTTTAAATGGGTTTAGGACAATAACCCTCTGTCTTGTAAAGTTTACTTGACCACAGGTTAGCTAATATTAAAGATTCACCTGATTTGATGCGTCCATCGTTGTCAACTGGGCCTCCAGGTACAACGGACGCAATGAAGATACCAAGGTCCAGTCTCCCAGTGTTGTCTTCTCCAACAATTACAATACCTACAGTACAGTGTTTATTAACCCATGGATATTCTGCATATAAGGATATCAGTTATCAGTAATATTGGAAAATCTACTCACCAAGGCCAACTTTTGGATCCTTTTTGAGGGAAACACAGATTATTTCCCTCTCTGGTGGTCGTGAAATTATTGTATCTTTAAGAAAAATAAAGTAATTTATCATAATTTACCCTTTTACTTTCTTAATACATATTCCTAGACTTATTTTATGTTATTATATACAAAAAAAAAGCTTCATTTTGTAATCTTATAATATAAATGTAATAATTTGTTCTGCCTCTGAAATGACTTTCCTTTCTAAATCTTATTTGGTCAACTCCACAACCACCAAGTCTCATTCTGGTATGTACTTTTACACAATTTTCTTTTTTTTAATACCTCTGATTTTGAAAGTACAATTGGTTGTGAATGTCAAAGTTCATAAGCCAATTAAATTGGACCATCCAGCCCATATTTAACATAGTCTGCAGGTTAATTGTATTAGGGAATAGTTATCAATCCATACCTCTTTGGGCGGAAGACATAGAAGGGACTTCAGAGCATCTCTTTTGAGAGCTAAAAGAACTTCTCTGCTGAAATGGACTTTGGCTTCTAAAAGTACAACAAATATTGTTCAACAGAAACAGGGATTACAAGATTGCAGTACAAGTTCAAGATTAGGGTAATTGTAAATGGTGCACATGCAGTTGGTTCTCACCCTGTGTGGTCTAATAAGTCTCTCTGTTGTTTGATCTTTGTCTCAATCTGGATAGCAATGTCCTCACAGAGCTTGCTCATAGAGTCATCAGGAGTGGTGTTGAGGCGTCCATCGTTAAGTGCTACCTCAGACAACCTTCTCGTCAGATTATTCTGGGCCCTGCACATGGCTGAATACTGCACGATACTCTCCTCTGAATAAATATTTGGAAGTGGTAGTTACTGTGATTAGTAAGGGAATGGTCTGGTTAAATTTAGTAACTCCGCCCACCCTTACCATGTGTTCTGGGTGGTCAAAGCTGAACAACTAACAACTTGACCAAAACTAAACCTGGGTTCACACTGTATGATTTTGCCATTCAAGACAGATTTTGAAGATAGCAAATGATTTACTGTATCTTGTCGTAGGACAAAATTTGCAGTCGCTAATTCATTGGCCGATTAATTGCCTTTATGATGAATCTTAGCATTTGATAAAGTTCTGGTAGTGTCTGAAATTTTGGATCTCAGTCATGCAGAGTAACTACTCAGTGTAACTATATGATGGCCAAAAGAGATAAAAAAAAAAACTGTAAACACTGTCAATCTGGAAAATTGGGATCATAATCTTGGCTGTAGTGTGTTTCGTACAGTTTGACATAATATTTAAGAGTGTGCCATAGTTTTTACCCAAGATACCACTGGCATAATATCATACAGTCTGACAAGCAACAGTCATAAAGGGCCGTAAAAATCGTACAGTGTGCAATCGGCATAAGGAATATCTTGAGTCATCGGAAGCTTTCACCAACACTTATCAGATTATTCTTTTGTTTTGTTTAAAGCATGACACCAAGAAAGGATGCTATAAAAATAACTAGCACAAAAATGGGGGGTTTGGGAACTTGATGATTTGGGCTTCATCTCATCACATTAAACCAATAATTTATTCTTGACTAAAAGTACGCTCACACCAAATAAATTGCTGGATTTTGCCAAGATGCTTTACTGTTGGTCATTAATACAATATATAATAACTGGAGAAAGCTATCCATCAGCAGTCCCTTTCATTTCAGTGGCAGTTACTTGGCTGGTGCATGATGCCCCATTAGTAAGCGACTTGCCTGCTTTGTTCATGGGCATTCAGTTCCAGATTTTATTTGAATTATTTTGAGCCAACCACCTGAGCCATAAATGCTAATGTATGTGACTAATCATTCTGGAGTTGCAGAAAATTACATCTTGTCAACAACACTGATTGGCTGATGTCACCACAAGAATGTGTACAGTCACAACCTATTCACTCGTGCCTATACTGAACTGTTACGTAAAAGGCAGCAGACTAGGAAAAAGTCCAAATGTACACTTTTAAGAGCACTACAAAAATGGTCACTGGGGGAAAACGTCTGTTGCAATATAATAAAATTTTTCTCATTTATATGTTGCTTGAAACTTTGATACAATTTGGATCCAATTGGTTTTGGAGGCAGATCATGTGAGCTCCACTCTCTCCACTCCCATTGGTAGCCAGCACATCGTGTCATGACTCATTTGTGTAAAGTTGAATTCAACAATGCACCATAGCCCAGGGCCGTTGTTGCTCACGTAACCTCAAATTGGCAACACTTTTAAAAATGAATGACTTCCAGTCACTTTGTCACTTCAAATATCTGTCAGTATGAATGTACCTTAAGAGGGTTGATGTGAACTAACCTGAAGCAAGGCTGCGGCTGAGTTGGCGAGAGCTCATCTCCTTGTGAAACTTGTGCTGTGCAGAGCAGAGATTGCAGAGGTATTTGGCAACTTTTGACTTTTCCGTCAGAAAGGTGAGCTTCTTTTTATTGGTGCTGCTCTCAATGACGAATTTACATCGCTGTGTTGACGAGAACAAGGTACAGAGAATCATTATGTATAAAAAAAGACATCTTAAACTCTTTGAAACCTGCAGACTTTGACCGTATGGGATCCATTCAGGCTACAAGTTTGATTGGATTAAGACTGAAATCATGAAATGGCCTTGCACCATTACTAAAAATAAAATGTTTTTTATTTAAATTGTTATTAATAACAATTTAATGTATTATTCCATTATTAAATATAGTCTGCATTCATTGCTTAAGTCAGCGCCGTATGAGCGGGTGGCACTCTCTAGTGGGTGCACCACACACTCATTCAAATTGCAAAGTTCTTCAAAATGATCGCTTCCCAAATGTTGGCTTTAGATGCAGTAAGCTTAAAACACCTCACAGATCAAAACAATTGTCAGTGATCTATCTAATCATCACAGTAAAAGAAGCAGTGAAGGTTTGTGATTCTCCCATTGATATCTCTATGATTTGATACAAAGTGTCCGTAAATGTCACATCCGTAAAATGTATTCACCGCACTTAACATGCGCACAACATTGAGGCCAGTTATGGTTTGACTTAATGCGGCACTAAGCCGAGCTACAATAGCATTATCTTGGTGTGTTAGTCCGACTTCGCATGCATCAGACTGATGTGATTTAAGTTGGACTAAAGCATTTACATGACATTTTAAAAAGACAAATTATTGTTTTAGTCCGACTTTTTCATTGCATGCAAACATATTAAATGTGACTGTGTCGGGCTGGTCGGCATGTTCAAACAAACTACAGCTTTTTGATTACGCCACAGAGGAACACTTTTAAACTTAAAAATGACTTAGTTGTTTTATAATCAGATGGAATAGCAGAAAGTAGTTTAACATCAAAACACTTTTTTATATTACCCTTAAAGGTATAGTTCACAGCCCACAAACTATAATTATCTTATAACTTACTCACCCTCATGCCATCCCTGATGTGTATGACTTTATTTCTACATTAGAACACAAAAAGAAGATTTTTAAAAGAATATCTCAGCACCGTAGGTCCATACAATGCAAGTGAATGGTGATCAGACATTTGTAGCTCAAAAAAATCACATAAAGGAAACATAAAAGTAATACAAGTAAAGTACTCTAAATTTTAACCTTTGCTTTCAGATGTGAAAGTGAAACTAAACAGGAAAAAGTGACTTTCAGATGTAAAAGTGGAGATATAGAGTAAAAAAAAGGACTTCCTCACATCTATCATATCAGACATGGATTTAAACATGAGTCTTGTGGATTACATTTATGTTTCCTTTATGTGATGTTTGGAGCTACAAATGTCTGATCATCATTCGCTTGCATTATATGGACCTACAGAGCTGAGATATTCTCCTAAAAATCTTTGTTTGTGTTCTGCTGAAGAAAGAAATTCAAACACATCTAGGATGGCATGAGGGTGAGTTAATAATGAATTAATTTTAATTTTTGGGTGAACTATCACTTTAATGTCTTAAAAAAATATCAGTGGTTTGTATTTATGGTTACTCACAGTTGAGGTGATACTGGTAGTCTCTCTCCACTGAAATTTAAGGCTTGCGGTGCGGGAGTTATTTATAACTTCATACACAATGATGCCTTTGGCACACACTCCCAGGACAAGCTCTTCAAAGACAGGCTTCTTCTCACGGGTCACACGGTGAAACAGCACTCCGTACTCTGGAAGCTGTTGAATAGTCTGTGGGGGAGTGAAGTCAGTGCTGCCAAGTTAATTGGATGGATTATGTAATGTAGGACATCCACTACCAAGCATCTTAAACAGAAAAGCTATTCAGACTCAATGGTATCTATAACAATGTTTGGCCAGTAGCCAGTAGAGTCATTATGGATCTGGATAAATCCAAGATGACAAGAAGATGAAAAACATTTGTCACAGCAGACAAAACAAACACAGTGGTCATATTTTCCATCTAAATAGGCATAAAGCAAACATCTGGACACACCTGGTCATTTTTTATTAATATTTTACACATTTTACCATAAATGGTAATTATACAGTGACCACTGTCATGATAAACATAAATTCTGTTAGCTACAATACTGTTAAAAATTGTGGGGTCACATGCCTGAAATGTTTCTCATGATCTTAAAAACCTTTTGATCTGAAGGTGTATGCTTAAATGTTTGAAATTAGTTTTGTAGATAAAAATATAATTGTGCCAACATATTAATGTATTTAATTACAAAACAAAAATGTTATAAAAAAAAAAAAGGTTTTGAAATTGATGACTTGGACCGAAATGCCCAACATAGATGGGAACTCCTTCAATACTGTTTAAAAAGCATCTCAGGGTGATACCTCAAGACGTTGGTTGAGAAAATGCCAAGAGTACATGTCTGCAAAATCTACGCAAAGTGTGGCCACTTCGAAGATGCTTAAAATATAACATAGTTTTTTAGTCACGACATAATACCCATATTTCCATAGTTGTGATGACTTTACTATTATTCTAAAATGTGAATAAAAAAAATTACAAATAAAAAAATTGAGTAAGTGACCCTAAACTTTTGAATAGTAGTGTGTCTAAACGTTTGACTGGCTCTGTATGTATATAGTGGCCCCAAAAAATATTTGGGCATTTAAGCCACATTTAAAAAATGTATTACTATTATCTTATTTATTTATTAGATTACATAATATCAAACCAAGTAGCATCTGCAAACAAATGACACTAAACTAAAGTCAAATTTTCCTAGCCATTAACTGCTCTATATTTAAGTCAGTTCCCTTCAGATGTTCTCACAGGTGTATTTTGTAATTATATGAGAAGTCAAATAAACCATGTGTGATGTCAGAAAGAACAGAATGAATATAACCTTGAGAAACTCTAGCTCTGACTCGTCAGCAACCATGTTTGCATTGTTGGCATGTAACCGCAGCAACTCTTCTTTCAGGCAAGGCATTGCCATTTTCTGCAAAACTCTCTTAGAAACATAGTGCTCTGGCTGATAGTAGTTCTTCCCATAAACCTATCAGAGGAGACCGAAAAGCTTTTAAACATGGAGAAAATGTGCTAAAAACAGTGCTTTTAGCATTAATCTAAAACAAGTAAACACTTGTAAAAGCTATATAAAAAAGATTTGTGCATAACCATTTAGCAGTTGCTTAGTATGTATTTGACCTAAGTTCTCAATGCTTCCTAAAGGCATATTATATATTAGCATTTGTTTTAATCTTCTCCCATGATGTCATCACTATTTTATGGGTGTTACATCATGGCACAGATAGAGAGGCAGAGACTACAGCTTGAAAACCTGTGTGACTGTAGCCCTGAGAATAAACACACATCATTGTGGAAAGGCCATCATGTGATAGCTGGAATACCTCAGGCATACTGTCCCCGAACTCGGCTTGGAGAGCCAAGGCACCAAGAAACAAGCACGTCTCCTCATTACAGGGTAACCTGTCCTCCAAAATGTCCCGCCTCAACTGGAGATAGTACTGATGACAGGTCAGCTTGTTGCTGTGGCAATACACACAATGGAGTCCAAGGTTGGAAAACAGTACAGGTAAAAATACACTATTAATCCTTCAATGCATACGTTGGGTCTTTAGTGATACGGGACCTCATCCCACCTCCTTTAGCTCATCCATTTATTTGGAGTTTTGCCCATACTTTTTTAGTGTTCCTAAGCCTTTCTCTTATGAATCTTCTAACAATAAGAATGTCAATGTTGCAAAACAAATAATTTTATTTTTAATTGTTTAATAACTAGAAGTATATAGGGACTTTAGTGATAAAAGATTTGTAATAGTGTGTATAAATCACATTTTTATCATTATTTCATATCTATTTCAGTTTAATATCACATGATATCTATTTCTTTTTAATTACAAGACAAATATTTGCCATATTCATAAAAAATACAACAACTACTATTACAACTCAAATATTCTGCACTATGGTGGTGAATTATCAGTATCCCATATGCGTGTACACATTCATATTATACATGTTATTTGTTACAAAATGTAGTGCTGTTGTTTCAGTGATTGACTTGATTGACATTTGACAAAGAAGCAACATGGAAGTAAACTATAGTAAGTGTAACAGGTGAACAGTATGATATGACTACTGATGTTTGGGTGTACAAAATAAATTCTGTTAGTAGTATGCAGGGTTGGGAGGGTTACTTTTGAAATGTATTCCACTACAGATTACTGAATACATGCTGTAAAATGTAATTTTTAACGTATTTCATTAGATTACTCAAGATCAGTAACATACTCTAAATACTTTGGATTACTTCTTCAGCATTGGTAGATTTTTTTCACTTGTTTTTTCTATAAAAACAATTTTTTTTTTAAATACACGTTAAAAATAGATTCTCTGAAAAACCTAAATATCTTATGTAGCATTGTTTCTAAAACAAGATGTATCAAATTGATCTTGTTTTAAGGATTTTAGATTATTTTTACAGGACAATAATACAGAAATTGTCATCAAGAATATGATTTTTGCCCTAATTTCAAAGGTCTTACTAGAAAAATAGAAATTTATGATCTAACATGAATTTTCTTGATAAAGAAATATGATCGTGTCTGGTAACATGTGCATGTAAAATGTCTAGAAATAGCATTTTAGCTTAGCGAAAGCTGACAATTTACACAAGGTTTATTTCTATTTCTTTTGCTCCAAACTTACTTCAAACGTACTTCTCTGTCTGCTCGTATGATTGTAACACATCATAAGAAAGTGTTTCACCGCTGTTCAAATGCACTTTGGATCGCATCATTTATATGTATAAATGTTTTCCATCTGAAAGGACTAAATATTAAATTAAACAAATGACAATAAAATGCAAAGTAATCTCTTCAGTAATCAAAATACTTTTTGAATGTAACTGTATTCTAAATATCAATGATTTAAATTGTAACTGTAGAGGAATACAGTTACTAATATTTTAAATACGTATTCCCATTACATATATTCTGTTACTCCCCAACCCTGGTTGTATGTCAATAAGTCTCAATTAGACTCAATAAGTGCCTGAGAAAATACATATAGACACACATCTTGTGTGTAGCTCAATATGCCAGTTGAGTCTCATACAATTTCAGTATTGAAGTATTTATTTGTTGCACCATCTCTTTGACATATGAAAAATAAAACAGAATATAATCTATTATTTTCTAATTGTCTTAAAAATGCTTTGAAAATTTTACACTATCTGGGCATTTTTTTTAGATCCATTTGAGATTGATATACGTTTACATATAAGTATGTAAAAATGTTTTTGGCAAAATGCCCACGCATTTAAGGGTTAAACAGGTCTGGTACAGCGAGAACAGGGAAAGAAAGAGACTTACATAAGAAGAGAGATGTCGTTCACAAAAAACTTGACGCGGAAATGAAGCACAAATGTGGAAGTGGGCACTTTTTTCCAGCTGTAGGGGGCAACTTTTGAAATTTTTGTTTCATTGTCAAGAAAGAAAAATTCATCATCTGAAGAAGAAAAAAAGGAAAATTTAAATGGTAAAAACTTAACTGACATACAGACCTAATTTTGCAACATTAGAATTATGTAAATAAAGCTGTGACTACATACTATATAGCACACTTTCTTGTATGGCATTGCTAAAATGACAAAATCAAAATTCTGGGGAAAAAAAAAATACCAAACATGTCTAAAATACATTAGATATGCATTACCATCACTGTAAGCAAGGCCAAAGTAAAAATGTTCCACAAGGTTTGAATGAGCGATGATCATATCAAAGACATCCCCCCCTCTCGACTTGACATCACACTTGATGAGAATGTTCTGTCCATTTGGCATTATAACTGTCAAGTCCCTTTGGTTTGAACTTGACCTCCCTTTGTTTGACTGCTCAGAAAGAATGAGAGAGACAGTGGAAGTAAGCGCAAAAGGTGATCCTTTCTATGGTACCAGGCTGCCTATGTTAATATATGACACATTATTTGGATACAGAGCCAATACAGAAACTGGGGATGTTAAACTGACCACAATAGAATTAGGCAGCTCTAAAATGACGAGAGGCTCCTCCAACATTCTGATGAACTCTGGGCCATTTCCCTAAAAATATGAACACACATAAGCATTTGTCCTACATGGGAAGCTTGATAAACTAGGACAAGAGAAATAGGAACATTATAAGGAAGAGCCTGAAAGGTACATAATTTTGGATTTTATGTTTATATTTTTTTTCTTTATTAAAGGCAAATTTACTTCACCTCACCTTTATTTTCCTTCCATTAAGGCTAACTGAGGAGCCAAATAAATGATTTGTCCTCGAGTTGAACAGGCGATGTCTGTTTAGACAAGGACTTTGGGTCAGCCAAGTGCTGTTACAGCTTCTCTGCTGTGAACTGTGACAACTTCTGGAAAAGGAAGAGCAGTAAGATTAGATCTAAATTTAACAGCTAATGGAAAAGCAATGCTAAATGCACGTTACAATGGAACAAACAATATAACCGTGCATAGTTAGAATAGCAAAATAAGGCCATGCATTCAATCAAATTCTATGATGTTTTGGTGCAAAACAAATCACCATTCCAGTTTGCTTGTAAATGCTTATTTGACCTATGTCATAATGTGAATCATTTTGCACATTGTCAGGTCTATGGACTTTGTGGTAAATTCAATGTTTATCTTTTTTGAAATTTTGTTAGTCTTTAGCTGTGTGTTGGGTCGCCACTTGATGTCCAATGTAAAATCCTGAAGATTTTAGAGTCCTGAAGCAAAACCAGTAGAGAACCAATGCTTAAAACATGTGGAAGCATTACAGAGTCATAAATTGATCACGTCTACTCACCTGTTAAAATCTGCTTGTGATGGTGTGCTGTTCCCTTTTAGAAGCCAAACAGAGTTTTGACATGAAGCACCTAGTGCATAAGAAGAGGTTTAAAAATGCATTTATTTTTATTTTAAGAGATTACTTTGTGAGGTCGTGTTGGGTTGTGTGAAACATGCCTCTAAGTCTTTCTCTAACCATCTGGCTTCGGTCCGTGAGACGAGTTGCATCATTTGGGGGTTTTTCCACCTAGAAAATCAAAATCAGCAAGTCTTATTTCAGGAATTATGATGGATGCAAGAATTCACACATCAAAGATAAAACATTAAATTATTATATGAAATCCAGCAACTAAACCTAAAGCAGTCTGCAGTGCTAACTATTGATTTAAAGCACTACAATAATTGGGATACTGTATTTGAGATATATTGATGTATATTGAGATATCCAGCATAGCACTGGATCTTTTAATTAACTGAGGACATTGTTGTATTTGTTTTGGTGCTAGTTGGGAATCCACAGTTATTTTCATTGTGATAGTTGGCAAGCAACTAAGTTGTGTAACTAAGCCAAATGCCCTTTAACATTTACTTCTGATATTCCATTTATTCCAGTTAATGTACTCAGTTTTGACTTTCACCAAATTGTTAAGCCAGTAGCAAGCCGGCAATAAAATAAAAACAATCAAATAAGTTGTAAGCATGTTAACATTTACAGATATGTTGCAAATATGTTTTGCAATGACTTTTATTTTTACATATAAAGCATGTTCATGTGCAAAAGAAAATGAACCATACCTTAGTTTATAGTTACATCATATAAATATGTGTGTGTGTGTGTGTGTGTGTGTGTGTGTGTGTGTGTGTGTGTGTGATATACAGTTGAAGTCAGAAGTCATTAAAACAAATTTTTTTAACCACTCCACAGATTTCATATTAGCAAACTATAGTTTTGGCATGTCGTTTAGGACATCTACTTTGTGCATGACACAAGTAATTTGTCCAACAGTTGTTTACAGACAGATTGTTTCACTTTAATTACTATATCACAACTCCAGTAGGTCAGATGTTTACATACAATAAGTTAACTGTGCCTTTAAGCAGCTTGGAAAATTCCAGAATTTATGTCAAGCCTTTAGACAATTAGCCAATTAGCTTCTGATTTTAGCTAAATGGCTAATTTGAGTCAACTGGAGGTGTACCTGTGGATGTATTTAGTTTGGTGTGAAAAGTGCAAATCAATCCCAGAACAACAACAAAGGACCTTGTGAAGATGCTGGAGGAAACAGGTAGACAAGTATCTATATCCACAGTAAAACGAGTCCTACATCGACATAACCTGAAAGGCTGCTCAGCAAGGAAGAAGCCACTTCTCCAAAACTACCATAAAAAAGCTAGACTACAGTATGAAAGTGCACATGGGGACAAAGATCTTACTTTTTGGAGAATTGTTTTCTTGTCTGATGAAAAAAACTGTTCATCATTCACTGACCATCATTATGTTTGTAGGAAAAAGGGTGAGGCTTGCAAGCCGAAGAACACCATCCCAACCGTGAAGCATGGGGGTGGCATTATCATGTTGTGGGGGTGCTTTGCTGCAGGAGGGACTGGTGCACTTCACAAAATAGATATCATGAGGGAGGAAAGTTATGTGGATGTATTGAAGCAACATCTCAAGACATCAGCCATGATGTTAAAGCTTGGTCGCAAATGGGTCTTCCAAATGGACAATGGACAAGCATATCTCCAAAGTTGTGTCAAAATGGACAACAAAGTCAAAGTATTTGAATGGCCATCACAAGGCCCTGACCTCAATCCGATCCGATCTGAAAATTTGTGGGCAGAACTGAAAAAGCGTGTGCAAGTAAGGAGGCCTACAAACCTGATTCAGTTACACCAGTTCTGTCTTGAGAAATGGGCCAAAATTCCAGCAACTTATTGTGAGAAGCTTGTGGAAGGCTACAAAAAATGTTTGACCCAAGTTAAACAATTTAAAGGCAAATCTACGAAATACTAACAAAGTGTATGTAAACTTCTGAGCCACTGGGAATGAGATGAAGGAAATAAAAGCTGAAATAAATAATTCTCTTTACTATTATTCTGACATTTAAAATTCTTAAAATAATGTAGTGAACCTAACTGACCTAAAACAGGGAATGTTTTCTGCGATTAAATGTCAGGAATTCTGAAACACTGAGTTTAAATGTATTTGGCTAACGTGTATGTAAACTTCTGATTTCAACTGTAACTATAAACTAAGCTATGGTTCATTGTATTTTGCACATGGACATGCTTTATAGGTAAAATATCATTGCAATACATATTTGCAACAAATCTGAAAATGTAATTGTGTGTATAATTAATTGTCTGTATATATATATATATATATATATATATATTTATATAAGTTAGTTACATACATGTTTTATTTATTTTACCTGTAGTACATCCTCTGACATCTGCCTGATGACTCTCTCTGGTCGGGAAAGGAGAGCATTCTTATGATGTTGCTCACATGTCTCCAGCACTGTAAGTAGGTTCACCCGTTTGAGAGCCACGTCCTCACACATGCTCAGTAGGAGGCTGTTCAGATTGTCACTGAGTTGGACAGGCTAGTAGCAGAAGAGTTACAATAAATGATTTATATATTAAGACTTGATTTTATCATTCGAGAATTGGTTGAAATGTGAAAAGATTTGATGATGTAAAATAGAGATCAATACAACTTTGAGAACCCACTTGATTTTGAGGAAGTTGATAATCCACTGTCCAATAGAGTGTCATGCCCAGTGAGTAAACCACCATCTAAAACCAAAACAAAGAAATACTAATTTTTTTCTTATTGAAAATTGGACTTTCTGGCTCTCCAAGCCAGAAATGGAAATCTCACATTCTTAAGAGACTTACCACCCCTTCCCTTAAACTTCAAGGCCACCCTATTAATCTCATTCACAAGAAGGTCAGTCTGAAAAAAGCTACACTTCTGGGCCAACTCACCTTCTCTGTGGCCTGCCTCCTGGTGGAAGAGTTCCTCTGTGACATTTCTGGGGAAGTAAATGAGCCCATATCCTCAGAACGACTGCAGGTCTTAAAGGCAATGCTGCCGCTTGTGGAAAGGAGCATGGAACCAGGGCTGATGACCAGGCACATTTTGCCAGGATCTGAGAGGGAGAGTAAAACGTTGACATACTCTACATCAAGACTTTGCAAATGGAATATACTTTTGTTGGAACTGAACGATAAGGACATGTGTGCTCTGTACCTTTACTGGAGATGTCTATCAATACTTCTGTTGCACCCAGGAGGAGAGCCCAAACCTCATCCTCCTCCAGAGGCGCTCCCCGTGACTCCAGCACCTCTGCAAGGGTCACAAATGTGCTCATTCTGCAAACCATGTGTCACATATACAAACACACACACATAAAATATTGATTATTAGTTTACTGAGATGTTAGTTATTTTCTCAATATGCTTTTGAGGCATTGATATATTAACGTCAGCTGACATTTAAATTAGAAGTCTAATTTATGTGCTTTCTAATTCACTGTCAGTTGCCTTTCTGTTAATGTAGTTGGGTGCAATTGCTTTGGGAGAAAACAAGGGGGGGCTATAACATGTACTGCACTTAATACTAAGTTATCATCACCTAGGTCACCCTTAAGTTTGTGCAGCTGGTGTTTCGCATACTGTTTTATTGTGGGTTATGTGTATGGCAGATAAACAAATGGGAGAGTTTTATGGAAAGGGAAAACGAAGCAAAGTTTGGAGTCTTTTTAATTCTGGGTTGATGGAGCTGGCCAATACCTGGATGAATCCCCATACCCCTTGAACACAACCAATCTATATCATATGAACAGATATCATGACGAATTGCAGGGATGTGCAGTGAAAGTCAGTAAACAGGTACAACCTGCAATTGTGGAAGCTTTGACTCCGAAGAAGAAAAAATAAGTTGATTCGCCACAGTCCAAGAAGCTAACAAATAGTGTAGGTAAGTTTATAGTCAGAGATATGTAGCCCTTTTTGAAACATGTTAGAGGAAATTAAACTTAATGAGTTTAAGTTACCGTGCCACTCACACTCAAAACTAATGTTGTGTTGAGAAGTATACAAGAGACAAAGACTATATTGCTTAAGCAGCTTGAGAAGGTGGAGGGCATGGCTCTTCCTATCGACTCCTGGACATCACGAGCTACTGACAATACTGGTAATCCTTTGTAGTAGATTTAAGGGTTCGCTGTAGCAACGAGTAGCCTTATTTATATCTGAAGAAATGCTGTTATACATCGATAATTATCAAGAATATTTTCGGATTGTCCATGTGTGAAAAAGGCATTGATCCCAAGCCTAGTTTTGAGTCAAAAGTCCTAATATACAAATGTGAATTTTCACTACCAGTGGAGTAGTATGTTGGTTTCAAGCACCTAGTTAAAACCCTCTGCAATGAGAGTAATTTTTATTAATTCTATCTTGAAAACTAACACACAGTATAACGTTGTCCCCCCCAATATTGACATAAAATATATGCCGATGGATTAATGGCATGTTTTATTGTGTTAATTTACCCTATATACCATGACAGCCTAATAATCATTCAAGAGTGTTCCCAAGAGCCAGCAACATATTTCCATTATCATTATGTCAGTCACATTGGAAAAAAACAAATCTTCTTAAGCGGCAGCTCAATGTACTAAACTAAGCCACCACTTTTGTGACCATTATAGTGTCTTATCCAGTTTTAAGAAGTGCAATTTGTGCTGATATAATGCAAACACACCTCTTTCAAAGTAATTTAGGCTTATTGTGCCTTTTTCACTAAAGTCAGCGCTATTTGCCTGGTGCAAATAATGTTGCATTATTTCCGCCACAAAAAGCAGGCTGTAAATTGATTTTTTTTTTAAAAAGCGATGTTGGTTTAGGGTACGTTTTTTGAGATCATTGCAGCAATTCATTATATTATAGTGAATAGCATTATAATTCCACTTTAAAGTATTGAATCAGATACCTGGACTGCAGTGGTGGAGCAATGCTAGGCAGTTTCTTAGCATTGTATACCAGATTGCGGTAGTCTGATGCATCAATTCCACAAGGAATCAGAACTGGCCTGAAAGGTGGGAAATTGTGCAATACAAATTGCATTTAGCACTACTCTTTGGTCCTTGTTTCACTGTTGCCTGATTTGAATAATTAATTTAGTGATTGCATGTTAAAACAACACATACAGTGCAGGAGTACTCTGTCTCTAGCTTTCCTCTTTAATTACCACAGGGGTAAAACAGCAGAACATACCACATGTTGGTCTTCTGGCTTTAACACACTTGCATACTGGCCTGTCTTTTCCTTAAGTAATTGGTTTTGAGAGAGATTGGTGGATTTGCTCTAATGTGTCTCTAATGCTTCCTTTTCTTACAACCAAACTAAAAGCACAAGAAAAGTGCATAAAGATAGGCATTTTTTGGCAGACAATGTATTTGATATGTCAACTTCAGAAGAACTAAGGGGCAGTATGTTCTTCCATGCACTAGCATGCTGAAAGTTCGACCAGTTCATCAAGAGCTGGGGTACTTAATTAACATTCCGATTGGCTGACAAAGGTCTGTTCTGAACACTTTCAATAATACTTTTAATAATTTTAATACAACTTAGATACAAAGATTGGAATTTATTTGTCATTGCATCTATTAATCAAAATTTCTCTGCAAACACTTAGTGACCGGTTGCACACCATTGTGGATTACCTTGACATTTGCCTCTTAGTCGCTTGACTTCAGTTCTTGAGTACAAACATGTCACTACTACATTGATTTCCACCGACTCACTTTTGAATTAGATCTTCAAAATTAATGTTCATGTTATGATTCTTGACAGTATGATACTGTCTGTGTAAAACTGCACAAAAAGTTACATAAAAGCTGATATTAAGGCTGAGAACTTGCCACCACATATAATGTTTGAGCTGTATGAGATGTTAAGTGTGAATATGTTTGTATTGTGCAGAGCGTGATGTATCCAGTCTTTTGTGTGAAAAGAATCAAACAGAAAACTTTCACAGACAGAGGACATCATAACTGCAACGAATGAATAGGCCAAATCCAATAATAGACTGTACATTGTTAAACTTAATTTGTGCACCTGCAAGAAATGATATAATTAAATTGACATGCCAGTTTGAAAAAGTTCTATATGGGGTTTTCCTAGGAGGTATTAGACATTTGTGGTTATAATGCAAGTATAATGTAACAAATGAGGCACTTGTGCACCAAATACAACTGCCAATAAATAGAGAACATGCCCATTCCTTTCCAATCTCCATTTCTTGATCATCTGAAACACAATCTGTTTTGTCTGCCATTACAACGGTGGTTCACATATTGGTGAATAATAGCATAGAATACTCTATTTATCTGTGTCTATGTAAAAGTTATTGGAACAGATATGAAACTAATGTCTATTAAGGCACACAGGGAAGTAACAAGGCATCTTTACCTTTCTACATTCGATATACACAGAGTTTTCCTCCAGATATCTTCTGCTCAATTATAATCCTCAAAAGCATTTTACTCTGTGGCTCTCACTTACATACCAACAACAGCACTCGTTTTATAATTATCCATTTCTCCAGTTTTTCCATTATTATCCAAGAACGTTTCCTCTGTTTCCCGATACTGTGAATTTGCCAAATGTTGCCACTGCTGCGTTATGGCTAATTAGTCCTATTCTTAGAGACCAGCCATAAGAACTCAATTGGATTAGAGGAAAAGGTTTGACAGGTCAGTGGGTGACCAATCAGTGTGGCCAAACTCCCCACCAGCATTTAACTAATCTGACCCAAAGGAAGTGAGTTGTGACTCTATAGATTTCACTACTGTACAATATATTCCATTATGCATTCATATGATGCATTCATAGAATATAAAATTAGCTATATGATTAAAAAATGGTCTGTTTCAAATTTATGTAAAACATTAATTGTAAGCCTGGATACCAGTAAACAACAACAACAACAACAAAAACATATTTTATTCGCCTGCAAACCCGGTTCTGATTCTGCATTGAATTCTATTTCAGTATTGGCTCAAAACTGATTTACTAGTAAAACTAACCCACAACTTAAGTCCCTAGAATGCAGTCATAATTAGACCACAACTGCAAATATCTTCTGATCTGAGCTGAAAAAAATACTAAATTCAAAACAAGTGATATTGCCGCCCCCATTTGGGACTGTCTGAACACCCAACCTACTTTATACTTCAATGGATTAGTTCAAATTAATTCAGTAATTAAATAAGTTGATCTTATTGTAAAAAAAAATACAAAATACAAAATTAGGTTTCATGAAAAATACTTTCAAAGTCTTTAGTTTTAAGTATTGTTTACTAAAGAAATATGGATAAAACAATGCATATAATATGTAATATAAAACATTCAATAGCAATGTCGGTTATAAAGTTGTTTTACCCTTAAAGTCAACATGAAATGCCATTCACAACCCATTTTACTTTCACACTCTGATGTGTTTCAAAGTGAAACGGGACATTAAACAAGGGATTTTGCTGATTCCTAATCCATCAGGAATTGATTGGATCATGAAAAGTGGGCATTGCATGCCAGAATGGAGCCAGTTGGTTGGAGGGAAGAATTTGAAAAGTAAGTGGGATTCATAACACCAACAAAAAAATTAAGGTCTGCTTTTGCATCCCTTTTGAAGCTTGAAAGCAGATGACACTGAGGTAGACAAAACCTACAAGGACACAGAAAAAGCATGTAACAGAGCCACCATTTTTTTTTCTTCCTAAGAATGAATTTGGCACTTCACCATCCACTGCATACATTACTAAAAGGTTCCATAAATATTTCCAAAAACACTTACCAATTACAGCACCCTTGAGCAAAAGACATTTTCCCATTCACATTTATCCAGCTGAATTTTTGTTGGATCATTTATATTGTCTGCTTGATAATTCTCCAGACAAGTGTCCTTCACATTGTTCCGTCAACAGCTGCTAACACAAGCATACACTTTTATAGTTTTATCTAAGACTGATATTAGGAAAAGTATCAGCTCATACAAGATTTGACAGATTTGACAGGAAACCAAAAATCATAAATATAATTTCCTTTTGTCCCTTTTATTTTTGTGAACAGTAATTATTAATAGAATTACATTTTAAAATAAATGATCAGAATCAGACTTCTAAGAAGCAAAAGTATGCAAGCATGCATAACTGACAATCACTACATTTGTGTTGTGATCAATAGTTGTCTTCAGAACTTGAACCATCCTTTTTTGTTTCTCAATTATAAGTTCTTTGTAAAAAGGTCATATAACAATGCTGAAACACATGTAATACAGTTGTTAAAGGAAAAGTTACCTCAAAATGAAAATTCATCATTTACTCTTTTACCCTCATGCAATCCCAGATGTATAGGACTCTTTTGATTTTGCAGAACAGAAATTATGATATTTAGAAGAATATTTCAGCTCTGTTGGTCCATACAATGCAAGTGAATGGTGACCAAACTTTCAAGCTCCAAAAAGCACATAAAGTCAGCATAAATGTATTCCATACGACTTCAGTGTTTTAATCCATGTCTTCTGAAGTGATCCAATCAGTTTTGAATGAGAACGGTCCAAAACATAACTCCTTTTTCACTTTACATCTTGCCATTGCAGTCTCCTGGCACAATTATTATTTCAAGCTCGATCGCCAAAGAAGACTGCTGATGTCAAGATTTATTGTGATAAAGTAGTTACATTTTGGTCTGTTTTTACCCAAAACCGATATATATTTGGCATGAGAGTAAATCATATACAAAACCAATATTAGAAAAATAAGAATAAAAATAGGTCATTGGAAAAATTGCCATGGGACACTGTGCATGTTGATGATTTGATTTTTCTAATATATGGCTTGAATAATTGATTCATACATATAGGTGGACCTGAAACGCCCATTTCCTCTGATTGGTCATAGGTCGTCTTCCTCAATGTTGTGAGACAGAATAAAAGTTCCCTGCTGTTTAATTTTTCAGATGAATTCATCTCAGTTAATATTCAATTATTTACAATTTATTTTCCAAAACTCTCCACGTTTATTGCAAATGAGCTATCTCTCTCATCAATTAGTCAGACACAGTGCCTACACACAACCGTAAAATGTTCACTGAATGCAGACAGGGTTTTGTCTTCATGCGATTCAGCATTAGGACAATCAATGCCACGTGAAGCAATTGATAAGAGCGACACACACACACACACACACACACACACACGCACACGCACACTATTAAGGTGTTTATTAAGATTAATCCCTCGCTCTGTATGCCAAATGTCTTCTCACAATTATCCTTCTTGTTTTATTCATATATAAGTGGTGCATGCAGTGCAGCTGACCAGTTGCCCACACTGCACTGGAGAATCGGCTGACATTCGCAGTTAGGGTGACCAGATGTCACTTTAAAACAGAGGACAAGTCTGATAAATTCGACTACTTGATGAGAGAGATAGCTCAGCTGCAATAAACATGGCGAGATTAGGAGAATAAATGGCAAAGAATTTAATATTAACTGAGACGAATTCATCTGAACAATTAAAAACAGAGAACTTTTATTCTGACTCACAGCATTGAGGGAGACGACAGTGCAAGTTGACCAATCAGAAGAAATTTTCCAATTTCCTATTTTTAACTTGTGCGTTAACTCGAAATTACGAAATAAGTCATTATTTGTATCATTTTGGTTTTGTAAACTAATAATTAAATAACAAGTCTTTTTTTCTGATTTTGAATTCGAAAATGCAATTGAACATGCTGTACATGTAGCATAAAATAAGAAATGTAAAAAAACAAACAAACAAACAAACAAACAAAAAAAAAACAACAACAACAAAAACGTTTTGCCTCTGTTTAGTATCAGACCAAGTCAGACGGCGTCATCGCAAGACCGTCGTCGTAACGTCGGCGGATCAGCAGAACTGCTTACGTCATCGCCCCGCAAAGTCAGAGTGACGTATTACGCAAGTGTCCACAGCTCAAGGCCTGCCAGTGGACGGAAGCGCAGTGAGCGCAGAGCAGTTAGTGTCTTCAAGTGGAAAGCAAGACGAATACAACGTTCTGTTGTGAGAAGGGATCGGTCCTTTGTTAAATCTGCCCTTGACTCGTCTGCGTATCTTTTGAGAGGGTGAGTGAACATTTACAGTTTGGGCGCTGATGTTTTTAAGGTGGGTTGTTGTGGGGGAGGGTAACGCTCATTTGTCGGTGTAATACAGCACAGTAAATAGCATTGGCTAGCTGGTTTAACCTGGTTAAAGTGAAAGTGTCAGGATCTTCTTCCACTTAGTGGCGAAAATCGTTTCGTTTATTAAAGCCTTATGAACATGTGCAGTGCAGCCGCTATTCAGACCTTACATTTTGTATTAATATTATGTCACATGGGCTGATACTGTGATGGAAACATGGTACATTGATGATTAACATGATCATATTCTGTAGTATAGTATATCACTATAGTATTAACATGGCAGTTAAAGTAATACTATGTCATTACTATGGTGTATGACCAAAAAAAAGTGGTATTAGCATGGTACTATTTCCACAAAACATGGTCCTTCTTTTTGTCACTGGTTATTTTCTGTGAAATGATGTATCAGGTTGAGATCCTTGTGTATGGCTGACACTGACATTGGTTGTGTCTCAACCTTTATAGTGTTTCACAATGTGCTGCTTCTAATGCCCATAAAATGCTGTCTAGGTAGGAAGCTCACTGAGTTTTTAAGATAGAACCATTGTGTCCATGCATAACTCTCATTATGCTCTGATCGTATTGATTATATTCAGTTTGATTTAATAAACGGGTTTAATCTGTTGTATTTAATGTAGCTACAGTGTAACAGGCTCAGTGGAGGTGTGAGGAATCCGATCAGAGAAACTGAGGTCACTGGATATGGATGGTGGTGTGAGATGTTGAATTCAGATCATAACATTCAGTGCTTTCAGAGGGGCATGACAGTGGATGGCATTTGTTCGGGTGCGGTTCAGTCTTCATATTATTTTAGGATGTCATTGACATTTTACTTGCACATTAAAATAAGAGAATGCCGTGTTTAATGCAGTGTGTCTTCATTAATTAAATGGATAGATCGCTTAAGTATTGACATACCATTAAAAGGTTTGCTGAGAAGGCGCGTTAATGAATTTACAGTTTGGTTCAACTCTTGCAACTGTGAACTGAACCTTCTTAACTTTAAACTTTGCATACTACACCTCCTGCATTCAGATTTTGTGATGTTTTTGTATGCAGTTTACACCAATATCTAAATAAATTCATTCAGGTATGTGTGATCATATTACATTTTTATTTTCTGTCAATCAAATAAAATACTTGTTTTTTTGCTTTTTTCCTGTTCACACTAATAAGGGGCTTTGTCCCCAGTTTCAGACATCGAAACTGATGTATAACAACTGTAGGGCTGTTATGTACCGAATGTCATTGTGACTATAATGATTTAATGGTCCTTTGACTCTGTAAAGCTTTTTGTCAAAGACACAGTCAGAAAACCTATTTTAGACCTAATCTTAGAGCTCCATGTCCTTGACATAAAAATAATAATAATAATAAAAAAAAAAGAATAAAGAAACATCTCGAACAAAATTAAAATGTAAATGGATAGAGGAAAGACTGCCTTGATGTAGACATAAAGAGGCCAAGTCATCTTTGTGACTCTCACTGCAGCATCCTCAGTGTAATATGCTACATTTTTGGAATGACTTTCAGCTGCATTGGTTGAAAACAGCCTGGGTCATTTTTACAGAACGTACTCGCAGACTTTGCAGTGCCAAATTCAAATTTTGATTCACAAGCTCTCAGTTAGATTCTGATTTTGATTCAAAATCGATTTGTATATTTTAGTTATAATGTCCATTTTGCTTACATATGAAAGTCTATCCCATCTAATGCTGTTAATTATACAGGACATTCTATCTAGCTACTAGGGTTGCAACGGTATGAGATTGTAATGGTACGATTACCGTCTCAGAAAATATCACATTTCACGGTAGCGCATAACTGTAACAAATACCCAGACTCGATGGTAGTGTTGAACTCGGAGGTTGCGTTTATTGAACTAGGTAACTGAGAATGTGGAATGCAATCAGAGGGGCGATGGAAAAGAGCTTGGAATATTTACGATGGAGCGAAGGAGAGTAGAACTTGGGTTTTCGTTACTGGAGCGAAGGAGCTGGGAATCGAAGCAGAGGTAAACGCGGGGTAGCAGGTAAGTGAGTCTGTATTCATAATCGAGACCAGATGAAGAGTGAGAGGTAGATAGTGCTTTTAAGGTGTGGAGCTGATTGACGCGGATGCTGGTGACAGGTGCAGATGATTAGTACTCAGGGGAGAGGGATCGTGGAGTATTAGTGCAGGGAGAGACAGGAAGATCTGTGACAATAACACAGTGTTGCTCGTTTCCTCATCAGTGTTGTTTGGCATGTCCGGGCTGCCTACTGTTTGATGGGTTTGACTTGACTTTCTCCGTAATGCTTTAAACTAGAAAAGTCTCACTAGATTTGAAATTGGTCACATCAGTTTTTGAGGTCTGTGCTCCGAAATATCGAGGGAAGCCCAGTTGTTACGCACGTGCGCCAGAGAAAAGAGCAGGTAATAAGCACAAGCTGGTTCCGTTACACGTGCGAAAGTGCAGATGAGAAGCCTTTAGCTGATTGTGAGATTATCATTAAATCTGCCTCAGCAGTCCTAAATAGGCTATCACTTGGGTGGCTGGCGAAATGTCTTCAATGGTAGAACCATGGCATTGTTCTTTCCCTGCTGTCCGCGACCCAGTCCGAATAGACCTGTGACCCACCAGTTGAGATACACTGCTCTAACTCACACAAACATACACACACACACACACACACACACACTGCACATGCAAATGTAGGTGATATGAAAATGTTCATACTGTGGTATACCGTGAAACCAGTATACCACTGCAAACCTACTAGATACATTGCGAACATATTAATTTTACTTATTAAATGTGATTCGTTTTTCATAATTTTTTGGTCCCATTTTGGCTTTTTAAAAATAAACAAATCCGTATTCAATCAATAAATAAGTTATTATATTTCTTTTTTGTTTTGTTGCATGTTTAATTGCATAATTTGAACTGCTTACAAGTTTTTACATTGAATTGTTGAACACGTGCTGAAACCGGTACTGTCTCTTTAACAAAAAAAATAACAAAAATTTGTAGAAGAGTGCATGTTAACAAGACAGACTGGAATGGCTTTACATCATCTCTGCTATGTTGTTTTTGATCAACAACTGAGTAGAGAACAGAGGGTATTAAAAGAGACATTATTCAATGACAAATGGGTTATGTGGATCTCGTATTTGGGGACACATTACACGGAACAACTTTTAGTCTCAACATGTAGTAAAAGGATCTCACTGCTATATACTCTACCACTATACTATGCAATTACTGGTGAGTGAAATATGAACATTTACCAGACAGTTGCCAAATAGATTGAAATTTGGCTGCAAATGCGGGTGATTTCCTCTCATTGTTGTGGAGGGTTGCGCATAGATTAAAAGATCTATCTTATGATTTAAGAATGTATATCGAGATCATTCAAATGAAGATCGCAGTGCACTGGAAAATCTATGTTTGTGCTCAGCCCTAATTTCCACAGAGTTTTAGTATTTGCATGAGATAAGTTGGATTCAAACTATTTAAAGCAAGAAGTACAATACAGTAAAAACCTAAAAGAATAAAGTGGTCAGTGTCAGGATGGTGGTGACAGGATTTGTGTTTTCATGTTCAGAGTGTGGTGTCTGGGTCCTGACTCAGCCTAGTTCGGTTTCTGTTCTGGTTCAGGATCCGGACACTCATGCTGCGTGTCTCGACTTTTGTGAGCGCATGGCTTTGGGTTTGGTCCTCTTGCCATGCACTCTTCTGTCAGTCTTGTGTGTTGTGTGAGTGCACATGGCTGTGTTTGGTCCTTCATCACCATGCACACTTGTGTCTGTTTTAGTCTCGTGTGTTATCACATGGCTTTGTGTTTGTCTGCCATGTGCTTCCCTGACTCCGTCACCTCGTTACCATCATCACTCTTCCTCCTTTATTCCTTGTTATGTTAAATGTCTTCACCTGTTCCTCATGTGCCCTACCTCTATATATTGTGCTTATTTTCCTCTTGGGTTTTTCGGATCGTTTTGTTCTCATTTTCAGTCGGTGTTTTGTTGTGCAGTCTCCAGTTCGGTTTGTAATTTGTTTTTCAGTTTTAAGTTCTTTGTTGTTTTTTCTCTTTATCTCTTCTCTTCCTTGAGAGTGTTTTGTTTTTCCTGTTTGTATTACTTATTTAATAAATCTTAATTTTTTGCCTCATTCCTGACAGTCATGACATGCTTATCTTTTTGTTTTATTTTCTTCCCTGTCTTTGGCCCTCTGTATGACATGCTCTGTTTTCTATGTATGTCACCTTTAGGACACGCCCACTGTTATAACTGACTAACTTAATTAAAAAAGTGAACACCCTCCCGCCATTACAAGCGTGGAACTGTAATTTACAAGTTTGAAAGAATGAAATCCCCGTAAATTTGAAGCGATTTACGAAATCCCCTAAATGCATTCAGTCCAGGCAATCCTTTATATATATATATATATATACAGTATGTCACAATTAATGTAAAGTACACAAACTATAAAAGTTGTTTGACTGTAATAACAATAGAAAACTGAAAAAATAAAAAACCATTACACCACACTGTTTCTCTCCAATACTTCTCAGGCATACAAGATTGGCGATATGATAACGCTATTTAAACAGCGAGCTCACAAGCTGTGATTGTGAAGGGTTAATACATGGGTCTTACAGCAAGTGTTATAAGAAACGGTAGTTTTCCTCTGTTTGACCTCCAGACTTCAATATGCATCCCGTGTCACACCCACGAATGAATCGATCAGCGAGGGTGTCTCCATTAATTTGCCACTTAAATATGGGAAAATGAGTGTAATGGGACAGACAAGAAAGCAGACAGCCTTATTACCTTATACTTCACTATTTTCAATCTAATTTAATCTCAAATCAGTATGTCTTAAGAAATTATGCGTTTTTTTATGTAACCATGTAATAAGCACAATCTGCTCTGCTTTGGAGTCATGATCATGGTTTATTTTGCAATTAAAAATGTCTGACTATAAATTTCCTTACAATTCCTTACATATCATACAAACACAGGCAGATGAAACATTAGAATTACACTTGTTACTCACCGGTATTACTGTTGTGTCCAATATTGTTGCCACTGCTACATTTATCTATGCACATTTCTTTGCAATGCCCAAATCCTTGGTTCTGAGAATATTTAATTTAATTCATGAAATTAACTCATTTGAGTTCTAAAACTTACTGTATGTTTTTATAGTACAGTGACCTCTTATTTGTCAAAATATCAAGGAAAATTAAATTCCTCATGTCATAATCCTTTATAAAAAAATCAAAGTCTGTTTTTCCAAATAGTTTTTTGTAGGGATACACTGAAATTTTGGCTGCCGAAATTATATTTTATCAAGTAAATTTTATTTGTATAGCGCATTTCACAACACACATCGTTTCAAAGCAGCTTTACAGAAGATCAGGCATTAACAGAAGATAAAACTGTATTGTCTATAATGTCGATGAATCATCATTGTGTAGTTTGATAAAATACGATTGTTAATCATGTATAAAAATAAATAATTAAATAATAATTGTATTAATAACCCCAGTGAGCAAGCCGAAGGCGACTGTGGCAAAGAACACAAAACTCCATAAGATGTTGGTTAATGGAGAAAAATAATCTTGGGAGAAACCAGTCTCACTGTGGGGGCCAGTTCCCCTCTGGCTAACATGCACTATATATAATTAATATTGACATTATATTCAAGTCATGTTTTAAAATTATTAAATTAAAAGTAAGTGTTAAGGATCAGTGTTTAAACAAATATTTTGTATGAATTGTAAGATTAATGACCAATGTCTTTGAAGTCCATCCTGGATTAACTGCAGAAGTTCACATAGATACAATTGTCCTTGTTAATTGGCTGATGAAGGAGATTTTGGCCGGAATATTTAAAAGAAACTGTTACTTTAAAATACGGTAACAGAAACACTCACATGGAGAAAAAGCATTGTTTATGTTGGACATTAAAGTCCACATCCCCAGAAGTGAAGTGATCACTCTCTTGGTCATTAGCGCATTAACAAAAAGTGTTTCCAGTGCTCAGATAATGTGTGTAATTGTGTGTGACCGTTACTGTCAAGCACTAATATGTCATTAAAGAAGCATAAAAGCACCATTAAAGTAGTTCATATGACTGGTGTATTATGTTCAAAGTCTCTGGAAGCCATACAATTGTTTTGTGAATTGCAAAGGAATAATTTAATAAGTAAATATATTGTCTGCTTGCGCAGTGCGCTTACATCATTGAGCGCTGCTCTGTTCTTGACACACTCACAGCAGCAGCACACGGACAAATGGCTCGCGAAGCTACTGTTTTTGGCACAACTCAAAGTTCTTCCTGGAATATCCCGCCAATATACAAGCCAAAAGGTTTTAAAATTAAGATATTACAACTAAAATGTTATTATTGTATAATATAACTATTATTATTAAATTACAATAAGAGTAATTTGATATTCTATCACAACTAAAATAAGCACACTGTTCACTGGAAGAACTGTTAAATTAGCTGCTGCATTATCCAGTTGAATAGTTTATAATAGGCTAAAAGTTTTTTTCTTCTCTGCCTAGAAAAAGTGATTTTGGTACATCCCTAATAATAATAATATGTAGAATTTGTTCAATCATTCCAAACAAAGTCTAATTTAAAATAATCAGTTTTCGATTTTTGGCCCATTGTGTCCAGAATTTTCAGTTTTGGCCAAGAATTTTCATTTCGTTGCATCAGTATTTTTTTTGACTGAATGAACACAAAGAAGAATTTTTATTTACCTTTAGCCTATATCCACCAATTTAATAATATAATATGGTAATAAACAACAAAAATTACCTACATATATTTGTAGACTTCATAGACTTCTGTGAAGATTTTTAGATTGATGCAAACAAAAATTATACTGAAACTGATGCAGAGTTACAATATACGCAGTTGGGCATTCACCTGCCCTGGTGTCATCAGTACAGCACAACGATAACCAAAGGAAGCGGCAAAATTGTCCAAGTTTTAAAGGTGCACTCAGTAATTTTTGTATGTTGTATGTCGAAGTGACTTACATTGGCAGTGACACCTAGTGGCCTGGAAGCTGCATCTTTAAAACACAGTAGGTTTCAGTTATCAAAGCCATTGTAGAAATTCACTTTGCACAATAAAAAGTGAATGTTGTTTGAGCCCTGCCTGTTTTGGCGTGAAACTGCTATAAAAACAGGTGCACTAACACCATTTCTGACAGAGAACAAAGGAGTGCATCACTCATGCCTCAATAGTCTTGCAGTGCAGCTAGCAGTCGCAATGTCTCAGGGAACTGAGGTTACGTACGTAACAGAGACGTTTCCTTACAACTTGACATTGCGTTTATTAACGCATATGGGGAACAGAATCCCATCACGCTGCACTACACGACATAACCTCCCAGAAAGGAAGCATGCCGCTGCGGTCTCGTGGAACGGCGACCGACATGAGTATTCCGCAGTGAGTGACCCTTGTGTTGGGCCAGGAGGGGAGCACTCAGAATGAATATGTGAATTATTGTCGTATAGTATGAATTAACTTCACGATTGCAGTCTGGAAGGGAGTTTATTTATAAAGTAAGTGCTTGCGACTAATGGTAAATACAACGGCCTGAATGCAGACGGTTGTGTAAAAAGAGAAGCTCATCCTTAAAGGGAGGAGTATGAGTATAAGTATTTGACCAATGAATAACATGCGCTCTAAGCAGGGAGGACTTGTGAAGAGAGATGTTACATCTAGGTTGTAAAACTTTGCAAAACATGTCTTGTAAGGACACACCATTCGTCCATGCCCAGCCTCTAGTTGAGTGTGCTTTAACACCAATTGGGCAAGTCTTAAACTGAGAATAATAAGCCAGGGCAATTGCATTGACAGTCCAGTGAAAAAGTCTTTGGACCAAGCATGCTGTGGCACGCAACGCTTGAGCCAGCACTGAAGTGTGTAATGTGTAAGAGACCTAATGGAATGAGGTCTGCTGCCGCCATAAACCCCAAAGCTTTTTTAAACAGCTTCAGTAGAAGTGTTCTCCCCAGTTTGAACTGAGACATACACTGTAGAATGGCCTAAACGCGCTCGCTCGTGAGGTGCACGCGCCAGATCTTGGAGTCAAGGCGGACTCCCAAAAAGGAGATTTGTTGGCTGGGGAGGGTGTGCTCTGCACCCAGTTCACATTGAGGCCCAAGCTGTTTAGATGTTGAAGCATTAAGTCTCTGTGTTGGCCAATCGTAGGGCTGGACGATTAATCGAAAAGTAATCGAAACCGAAATTCAGAACCGCTAACCGACGTAATTTTCCAATGTCGTTTATTTCGGTATTTTAATCCGGTTACTAATTTCCCCTTAAAAACATACTAGCGCATGTGGTCACATGACTCCGCCCCGTCCAGTCAGTGGCATGGAAGCAACATGGAGGTGATCTCAAACACAGAGTCAACTGAGCAACAGGAGCGGGTTGTACAAAAAAAAAAAAAAAAAAAAAAACGCAGTGTCTGTCGTTTGGACACACAATTTTCACAACCAGATGTAATACCAGCAATCTGTTTCAACACTTGGAGCACAATCACGTTACCGAATATGAACAGTGCATGGCTCAAAAAAAAAGAGAGAGACTGACAAGACTCAGTAACTAGTGCCTCCACAAAGCAAGCAATATGAAAAGGATACAAGATGGAAAGAAATAACTGATGCCATTTGTTACTACATCGCGAAGAATATGGCTCCCATAGCTACAGTGATGCGCAGTGGGTTTAAACACCTCGTTAAAACTCTCGACAGAAGATACACTGTGATCCATCACGACCATATTTTTCCCAAACTGCGCTGCTTCAGATCCTGCCTGAAACCTGAAAAGGTAAACATGCTAGTGTTTCTTAGTAAGAACCTAGAGTAAATACTTGCATAGAGTGACAGTACAAGAACACTGAAAGGAAGATCACATGCAGCAGCGATCATGAGTCAGATTCAAATCTATAACGCTATGAGCACACAGCCTGCTAATCCATTAGAGGTGCCCTGTCCAAGCCCTGCTCTTGCTCTTAATCAGCAGTGTTCTATTAACATTTTTGCACATGGCATTATTTCAAATATTTGTTTACAGGAGATGCAGTAGAAGTTATTTTCTACTTTTCACATGACAATATTTAAAATAATTTATTTTCTTTGCAAAAAAAGCAAGTGATTTATTTTCTACTTTTTAGGAATCACAAACTGAAATGTGACTTTTTTTCGTTTGACGTTTTCATTTCAAGCAATGTGTGCTTAGATTTCAGTTGTTCGAAATGTTCAATAAATATCCATAAATAGTTTCAATTATTTTAAAATCACAAAGAAATGCACTCCTTCATTAGAAAAAAATATCCCACCTTTAATAGTTGAGCATATTTACAGTACAAACCTTGTCAGTGAACTATGAGGAAAAAACAAAACAAAATAATCGTTCATTAATCGCAATCGAGGTAAAATGCTCAATTAATCGAGATTTTGATTTTAGGTCATATCGTCCAGCCCTAGCCAATTGTCAAGGTAGTTAAAGATGTGCACGCTGCTCAGAGGGGCGAGATGCAATTTGTGAAAGTTTGATGAGCCAGAGACAGTCCAAAGGGCAGGACTTTGAATTGATACGCTGTTCCCTCAAACAACAATCTCAAATATATTAAAGTACATTTGTTATCTTTTCTTAAAATGAAAGGCATACGAGAAACTATTATTTAAATTGAGCAATTAATTGTATTAAATTTATTTTGTATTTTATATGGTGTAAATTTATAATGTGCATTTTGCGCAAACTTTTTTTCAAGAAATTAACAAAATTTTCTGCCATACTTTGTCAGTTAAGTGATATCCTTTCTAACTGAGATAATATTGAATCGTGAACCTCATATCATATATCGAACCGAATCGTGAGATACTAGAGATGCACCGATCCGATACCTGGATCGGTACCGGCTCCGATACTGACGTTTTTAAACAGATCGGTGTGGCAGCGGGGGCGTGGTCAAGCGCCCGTCCGGAGAGGGGGAGCGGTAAGGGCGCTTGCACCTGAGCGTAAATATGTCTAACAGCTGTCTCTGATTTCAGTGAGCATGGGGAGAGCGGCATATAAGAGCCACAACAACGCCAGTGAGGAGGCCAGTCTAGTGTTGGCAGCTGAAACCTACAAGTTTATGTTTATGAGAAACCCTGTGTTTGTGACAAGTAGTTTATGTTCAGTCCTGTACCTTTATGTTGAGGAAATTAAAAACCCATACCTTTGAGTTCTCCCTCCTGTCATCGTGCCCTTCTTCCCCTGTCGAGTCAAGTTTTACACTGGTGCCGAAACCCGGGAGTAATCGTCATGGAAGGTCGCCCCGTAGAGTCCTCCCAGCTGACCGAAGTCCTCCAGTCCCTCGCAGCATTACATCAAAGCCACCATCAGTCCCTGCTTGAGCTCCGAGAGGACCAAGATCGACGGTTTTTTGAGATCATGTGGGCTCAAGCAGAGGACCGGCATGCCATCCGGAGCCTGCTCAGCCAGGAGGTCGCTCCCGCCTCTGCCGCGACCCCGGACCATCGCTTCCCGTTGCCCCCGCCCACGTTACAGAAGATGGGGGCAACGGACGACCCCGAAGCGTTTCTGGATCTGTTTGAGCGGACCGCAGAAATCTGGGGCTGGCCGCGCGACCAGTGGGCAAGCCCGCCTTGTCCCTCTGTTGTCCGGGGAAGCCCAACTCGCGGCTCAGCAACTGCCTGCAACGAACCTCCTGGCTTATACGGATCTGAGAAGAGCGATCATGCAACGGGTAGGTCGGAGTCCCGAAGAGAACCGCCAGCTGTTCCGGGCCATGAAGTTGGAGAAAACCGACCGCCCGTTCGCGTTTGCCCAGCGGCTCCGTGATGCCTGCCGGAAATGGCTGCTAGTGGGGGACCGTGACGTCGAGGGACTAATCGATCAGGTGGTGCTGGAGCAGTTCACTCAGCGATTGCCCAAGAGAACGGCGGAGTGGGTCCAGTGCCACCGCCCGGCGTCGCTGGAGGCGGCCGTTCAGCTCGCGGAGGACCACATGGCGGCGATCCCAAGGGCGGACGAGCCCTCTCTCTCTCTCTCCTTCCCCTGTGTTTTTTTCCGCTCTTCCCCCTCCCCCTCCCCCCTCTCGCTCTGTCTTCCCTCCAGGGTCCGTTCCTGCCCCCCGCAGGCGAGGAGCCTGGCAGAGACCCACGGTGGCAACGCACACCCCCCCGCCACATTCAGCCGCTCTCCCCCTCAGGTGGGGGCGTCCGCCGACGCAGGTACGGGTGTGGCGCCTGGGCCGGCCTGTTGGAGGTGCGGGGACCCGGGCCACTTCCGTGATCAGTGCCCGATGATGGAAGTGGGGACGGTGGTTCGGGTCTCCGATCCCCCGCATGCTGCCCCCGATCGGGCTGGAGCGTACCGGATTCCGGTAAGAATCCAGGGGGGTACACACCAAGCATTGCTGGATACTGGTTGCAATCAGACCACCATCCATCAATGCTTGGTTCAACCCGGGGCTTTGGGCACAACTAGACGGGTGAGGGTGAGGTGTGTGCATGGGGATATTCACAAGTACCCGATGATGACCTTGTTAGTGAAATTCCGGGGAAAAAAGCATAGAGTGGAGGCAGCGGTTAGTCCCCGCCTCACCCATCCTCTGATTTTGGGAACCGATTGGCCAGCATTTAAAGATGTGTTGGGGGGAGTTTATACGGATGGGTCCTGCACTAAAGTGGGGAGATGTGCGATGTGCGATGCTTTGACAGGGGAGGCGGAGCCGGGGCCGTCCTCGGCTGCTCCAAATCGGGATGACGAGGAGAGGGGCGAGGCTTTCGCCCCTCCTCTTCGCAGGGAATTCCCTGACGAGGATTTCCCTTTGGAGCAGTCGCGGGACGAAACCCTCAAGCATGCCTTTGACCAGGTGAAAATGATCGATGGACAGCGTCTTCAGCCAGACATCGCTCTCGCACACCCCTATTTTACAATTATAAATGACCGACTATATAGAGTGACGCAGGACACTCAAACGAAAGAAAATATGACACAGCTTTTGATTCCACGGAGCCGCCGGGAAATGTTATTCCAGGCGGCTCATTATAATCCCATGGCGGGTCATCTGGGGGAAAGAAAAACACTTCTCCGACTAATAGCCCGTTTTTATTGGCCGGGCATTAGCGGTGACGTCCGCAGGTGGTGTGCGGCGTGCCGCGAATGCCAGCTGGTAAACCCACCGGCCACCCCAAAAGCGCCATTGCGCCCTCTTCCGTTGATCGAGGTCCCCTTCGAGAGAATTGGAATGGACCTCGTCGGGCCATTAGAACGGACAGCACGCGGACATCGCTTTGTGTTAGTCCTAGTGGATTACGCAACGCGATATCCGGAAGCAGTGCCTCTAAGCAACATTTCAGCACGTAGTGTTGCTGGGGCGCTCTTCAAAATAATCTCCCGGGTGGGGATTCCGAAAGAAATCCTCACCGATCAAGGCACAACTTTTATGTCACGCACACTTCGCGAACTTTACGATCTGTTGGGCATTAAATCGATTCGCACTAGCGTGTATCATCCGCAGACAGATGGCCTAGTGGAACGTTTTAACAGAACCCTCAAAAACATGATTCGTAAGTTCGTGCACGAGGATGCTAAGAACTGGGACAGGTGGCTCGATCCCCTGTTGTTTGCAGTGCGAGAGGTCCCGCAAGCCTCAACCGGCTTCTCCCCATTTGAGCTGTTGTACGGGCGATGCCCGCGCAGCATCTTAGATGTCTTACGAGAAGGCTGGGAGGAAGGACCTACAAACAGCAAAAATGAAATTCAATACGTTCTTGACCTCAGAGCAAAGCTCCACACTTTGGGAAAACTAACACAGGAGAATTTGCTCCGGGCTCAAGAACGTCAATGCCGGCTGTACGACAGGGGAGCGCAGCTGAGGGAATTTGCACCGGGAGATAAAGTTCTTGTATTGCTTCCCACATCGAGCTCCAAATTACTCGCCAAGTGGCAAGGGCCCTTTGAGGTCATACGACGAGTGGGGGATCTCGATTATGAAGTTAAGCGAACCGACAGAGGGAATGCGCGTCAAATCTACCACCTCAACCTCCTTAAATTGTGGAGGGAGGCGGTCCCTGTATCGTTGGCTACGGTGGTCCCGGAGAGGGCGGAACTCGGACCGGAGGTAAATCCGAACCCAGATCCCAATACCCCGGTCATTTGTGGAGACCACCTCTCCCCGTGCCAACGAGCAGAGGTTGCCAGGTTGCAGAAGGAGTTTGCGGACGTGTTTTCTCCCCTGCCGGGTCGCACGAACCTCATCCAGCACCATATCGAGACCGAGCCAGGGGCGGTCGTTCGTTGCCGCCCTTACCGCCTCCCCGAGCATAGAAAGAAAATTGTCCGGGACGAATTAGATGCCATGCTTGATATGGGAGTAATAGAAGAATCCCACAGCGACTGGTCCAGCCCAGTCGTTCTTGTTCCCAAGAGTGACGGGTCGGTGCGGTTCTGTGTGGATTATAGAAAAGTCAACGCGGTGTCTAAATTTGACGCGTACCCAATGCCCCGCGTTGATGAACTGCTCGATCGGTTAGGTACTGCTCGCTTTTATTCGACATTGGATTTAACAAAGGGTTATTGGCAGATCCCCTTGACACCAATATCCCGCGAAAAAACAGCCTTCACCACGCCGTTTGGATTACACCAATTCGTGACACTTCCGTTCGGCTTGTTCGGGGCCCCAGCCACGTTCCAGCGTTTAATGGACCGTGTCCTCCGGCCGCACTCTGCTTACGCCGCTGCCTACATAGACGATATTATTATATATAGTAATGACTGGCAGCGGCATATACAACATCTGAGGGCGGTCCTGAAGTCGCTGCGGCGGGCGGGGCTCACTGCAAACCCTAAGAAGTGCGCGGTTGGGCGTGTGGAGGTGCGGTATCTGGGGTTCCACTTGGGCCATGGCCAGGTGCGTCCCCAAATTGATAAAACCGCGGCGATTGCGACTTGCCCTAGGCCCAAGACCAAAAAGGGGGTGAGGCAGTTCCTGGGGCTGGCTGGCTACTACAGAAGGTTCGTACCTAATTATTCGGACGTCACCAGCCCGCTGACTGACCTTACTAAAAAGGGGGCTCCAGATCCGGTCCAATGGTCGGAACAGTGCCAGCAGGCGTTCACACAAATTAAAGCCGCACTCTGTGGGGGGCTGCTCTTGTATTCCCCTAATTTCTCTCTCCCTTTCTTATTACAGACGGACGCTTCAGACAGAGGGCTGGGGGCCGTACTCTCGCAGGTGGTGGAGGGGGAGGAGCGCCCGGTGCTATACATCAGCAGGAAGCTCTCATTGAGGGAGACGAAGTATAGCACCGTGGAGAAGGAGTGTCTAGCTATCAAGTGGGCGGTCCTCACACTCTGCTACTACCTGCTGGGGTGGGCCTTCACCCTCTGCTCGGATCATGCCCCACTGCAGTGGCTCCACCGCATGAAAGATACTAACGCCCGGATCACCCGTTGGTATCTGGCTCTCCAGCCTTTTAAGTTCGAGGTGGTCCACAGACCGGGGGTGCAGATGGCTGTCGCCGACTTCCTTTCCAGAAATGGGGGGGGAGTGGTAGGCAGGCCGGATGACGCCCCGGCCTGAGTCGGGCGGTGGGGGTATGTGGCAGCGGGGGCGTGGTCAAGCGCCCGTCCGGAGAGGGGGAGCGGTAAGGGCGCTTGCACCTGAGCGTAAATATGTCTAACACCTGTCTCTGATTTCAGTGAGCATGGGGAGAGCGGCATATAAGAGCCACAACAACGCCAGTGAGGAGGCCAGTCTAGTGTTGGCAGCTGAAACCTACAAGTTTATGTTTATGTTTATGAGAAACCCTGTGTTTGTGACAAGTAGTTTATGTTCAGTCCTGTACCTTTATGTTGAGGAAATTAAAAACCCATACCTTTGAGTTCTCCCTCCTGTCATCGTGCCCTTCTTCCCCTGTCGAGTCAAGTTTTACAATCGGGTATCGTTCCAATGATCCCGATCCAAATCATATACTGTGTGTTAGTCATGTTTGTTACTGTCAAGCTCAAAAAAAATTTAATTATAAAAAAATCGGCTTATTTTCTACTGATGACTTATACTGGAATTACTGTTAATTTTGCTGCTACATTATCCAGTATACTAGTTAATAATAAAGTGTTTCTTAATGAGCTATACATTACTATTGAAGTAATGTGTAGTTTGAGGTTTGTGTTTCTTTACATATTAAAGAGTACTCCCAATTTGTTCCACTCGATAATGTAAAGATATTCTAAACCGATTATGCAAAAAACAACAACACTGGTATCGTATAGTGATCGTATCAGCCAATACTGAGATTTCCGATATCGGAATCGGATTGGAAGAGAAATAGTGGTATCGGTGCATCCCTAGAGATAATCATATCGTCCCATTCCTAGTCTTTTATGTAAGCTGATATGTTTACATCATGTGCATAACTGCCGGTGGCACTCTGGAGATGGGCTGGGGTAAACTAGCTGAAAACTAGGGCAGCTAGCAGTGATAGAGTGCGGTTGTCACGGTGATGCTAGCAGCCCTAGCTGTGTTTATAGTTAAATGTAGTTTGAACATTGTTCCATGTTTTCCATTTTATTTTTCTGAATTCTGTTTTTAAAGTTGAATTAAATGTATCATAAAACAAGACTGTCTAATCAAATAAATGAATAGAACTTAAATCAAATGAAAACAGAACAATAACTTTTTAACATACCTTTTGAATTATTTATTTTTTATATCAAATGAAGTGCTTACAGATCCTCACAGCACTTTCCAAAACACAACTTTGGAGTTACTTATTTTTTTCAAATACATTGCTGCACAGCAGAGCATCACATTACTAATAAAATAATTGATTAAATCTTTCATTTATTACAGCAGGACTCTTGCTTGTGAGATATTGCTTAAATTTAATGTTTAATTTAATCATTTTCACTGTATGATAACCATCACAAAAATTAGCACGGTATTTAGGTGCATTGATAATATTATTAGAAGTTTAATATTTGGTTATGAAATATGTTTGATAAACACAGAGAAATATTTCAGTATAACCAATTCTTGAACTTTATTTTAACCCATTTCTTAAAATTTCCAACATGTACAGTAGTCTTTATAACAAAAAAATAAAATAAATATATATATATTTTTTTTTATTTTTTTTTTATTTTATGATTTATGAAATCATAATAATTTGAAATGATTATTGCCAAGGTTAACACTTCAGATATGGATTTAGGCTATATGCATTCAGTAATTTGTTGCATTTGTGGTTTAGTTTAATTCCGGTTGCCCCGGCCTTTCTGTGTGGAGTTTGCATGTTCTCCCCGTGTCTGCGTGGGTTCTCTCCGGGTGCTCCGGCTTCCTCCCACCATCCAAAGACATGCAGGCTAGGTTAATTGATGTCTCCAAAAATTGTCCTAGGTGTGGATGTGAGTGTGAGTGGTTGTCTGTCTATGTGTGGCCCTGCGATGGACTGGCGACCTGTCCAGGGTGTACCCCGCCTTTCGCCCAATGTTAAATGGGATAGGCTCCAGCCCCCCCCTCCTGCGACCCTGTACACAGGATAAGCGATTGACAATGGATGGATGGATGGACCTACTGAAAATATATTATTCATTTGCAGTTTATTTATTGCCTTTTTGTCCAATACTGACTATTTTCTGCAACAGATTCTCTGTCAATTTCCTGCATGCAAATGCCAATTTCCTTCACACCAAAAGCCATGCACTTTGTAAACCCTATTTAGCACTATGTTTTACAAATAAAACATATTATTAGTAATACCAAACACATTGTTGGCCTACTGTTGTGCTGCACTTTGGCAAAAAACAGTTAGCACATTCGTAATGTCATGTTACGAGTGCTAAAATTCATTTGCTGCATTTGTGAATGTGATAAAAAGCATACACATAACTTTAACCTACCTAGTCATTACATATAATGTAAAACTAAATTGAATCTGGTGTTTTTATGGAACAGGGGCTATAATTTATTATCCTGTATACTGTATTTCCACGTATTTTGTAACTTTTCTTTTCACTTTTAATTTGAGGCGATACTTTTTTGCGACAAACTTTACAGACTAGATTACCATCAACATTGATGGTGCCTCTTGGGTCTTTTACATACCCAAAGTAATCCCAGACAGTGGACTTCAATCGCTTTGACAGCAGAAATAAAGGTTCAGGCTCGGATATGTCTTTATGATGCACTTGTGCTGCACTCATTCTGCACTTTTTAAATTTTTTCATTTTATTCCCTTTTCTCACAATTTGGAATGCACAGTTCCCACTACTTAGTAGATCCTCGTGGTAGCTCGGTTACTCCCCTCAATCCGGGTGGCAGAGGACAAGTCTCGGTTGCCTCCACTTCTGAAATAGTCAATCCACACATCTTATCGCGTGGCTCGCTGTGCATGACACTGCGGAGACTCACAACATGTGGAGGCTCATGCTACTCTCCGCGATCCACGCACAACTTACCACGTGCCCCATTGAGAGTGGAAACTCCTAATCGCGACCACAAGGAGGTTACCCCATGTGACTCCACCCTCCCTAGCAACTGGACCAGTTTGGTTGCTTAGGAGACCTGGCTTGAATCACTCAGCACGCCCTGGGATAGCAAACTCCAGGTGTGGTAGCCAGTGTCTTTAACACTGAGCCACCCAGGCCCCCTTTTCCGGATCTTTGACAAACCAAAATGTTGCCAAACTCTGGATTTGAAAGAGGAAGGCAGATTTTAATGGTCTCCGACGCGTTCATGTTGTCATCAACATTTCTTTGCTGTGGGTGAAGCCAAAGGATTTCCGTTCTGTCTCAGCGGTAAAGTGTTATAACTGCTCCAGCTAAGGATCTGTTGTAGAAGTTGAAAAATTTATAAAATATCGATTTTTGGCACGTAAATATCGATACAATATCGTGAGGAAAAATACTATAACATGTTGATTTTTTTTCTCACTTTTACTGCAGATGCAGACTGTGTATTTATTTAATAAAATCTCAGCCTTCTGCAACAGACTCAAAACAAAAATTATGTCCTTTAATCTGTCTAAAACACCTCACAAATAAACTTGTGGACTATGCATAGTAACAGGAACATTGCTTACAGCAGGCAATTTAAAGGGAAAAGAACTAAAATTGAAATGCATTGTAGAATGCGGTGCATTTGTACACAAACAATGCTTTAATGTATGAGAATAATTTCATACACAACTTCTCAAAGTTTACACACTGATAGTAACTACACTCAAATGCACAGTGTGCTGTCGGTGAGAGACGAGCATCTCCGTGTTAGAGTGCGCATCAGCCGGTGGAACTTTAAATCTCTCCCGGTATCAGCTCACGCTCAGATTGGGTCACTTCCGTGACTGGTTGAAGTGGCTCTGACCGCACAGAGAAAGACAGTTTTGAATTTTGTGTTTAGTTACGTGTCATGCTCCAGTATTATATGAACTTTAATTAAGGATGAAATAAAATATATCACCAAGATGTGATCTGTGTTCATCAGACACTCGAGCTGCAGCGCTCGTCTTGCGTGTCATCATTATAGTTTTATACGATCTCGTGTTACGTTAAATGACATCAAGTGACTATTCGACAATGGAATTATTTAATTATTATTGCAGAGATTTGTAGTTACAAATGACAATACACTGAGTGCAACGCTTGTTAGTGTTTTCTACGAAGACTCCCACCAGAGTTTTGTAGACAGACGGAGGCGGCATGAAAATTGACGGAGGTGGACGCCTAGTAGTTCTCTATGCAGGAAAAACCCTGATAATGCTTTTTTTATCACTAGCATAATAATTATAAATATATTTTAAATATATGAATGAAGTCTATTTACAAGATTCACATGCAGTCTATTTTACATGTGAATCTTAAAGGTAGATCATGTTATTGGAATGTTATTGTAGTGAACTTTTTTTCCTGCGCTTGTACATCTTACCTGATCTTGCATTGAAAGCTGCATTGAAAATGGGTTTTATGAACAAACTGTATCTTGACTATTTGCTCTGTCTTTTCAATGCAAAACCCAAAAGAAATCCACTTTCTGTTGTCAGGAAAGGATGAAACATCATGAAAGTCTACTCACTCACAAATGTCTACCTTTTGTGTCTTTTCAGATATTTGAAGGTGAATTTCTTCTTGAATGACCAAGACAAAGTCAGCACCGTTTTCATCATGAACAGGAATAAGCGTGAGAAAGAATATTACAGCATTGATGTAGGAGATTCAACTTTCACAGTTTTGAAGCGGTATCAGAATTTAAGACCAATTGGATCTGGAGCACAAGGCATCGTCTGGTAAATTTGGTTTAAATGTAATCTCTATCAACCTGTAAATGATGTAAGTGAGTATAAGTGAAGACTCACACAAGTTGGAAAATGACAAGCTTGTCTTTTGTTTTTTAGCTCAGCGTACGACCACGTCCATGAACGTAATGTTGCAATTAAGAAACTTAGCCGACCCTTTCAGAACCAAACCCATGCCAAACGGGCTTACCGAGAACTGGTCCTTATGAAATGTGTTAACCACAAAAATGTAAGTGTTGTTCTATGCATTTCTTTGTCTGTTACTGTGTGTGAATATACTGTATATATCACTCTTTTTTATTTAGTTTAGTTTGCTTTAATATATCTGGAATTGAAAGACTTTGACTTTCGGGTCATATTTCTTTATATAATTTTAGAGAAATACAGGAGAGCGATACTGCATTATACATTCTGCTTTAATTTCACAGATAATTGGCTTACTAAATGTGTTCACACCACAGAAGACACTTGAAGAATTCCAGGATGTGTAAGTTATTTCTGCTGTGATTTCATTGAAATAGAATGGAGGTGATTACGTGTTTTGGCTTGTAAAGTCCGTGATGCATTTTTGAATACAAATGTTATTTTAAAGGGTTAGTTCACCCAAAATTGAAAATTCTCTCATCATTTACTCACCGTCATGCCATCCCAGATTTGTATGACTTACTTTCTTCTGCTGAACACAAACGAAGCTCTTTAGAAGAATATCTCAGATCTATAGGTCCATTCAATGCAAGTCTCCTGAATCTCCTGTCTGCAGTTATCTAGTGATGGAGTTGATGGATGCTAACCTGTGCCAGGTGATTCAAATGGAGCTGGACCACGAGAGACTCTCCTACCTGCTTTATCAGATGCTTTGTGGCATCAAACACCTACATGCTGCTGGCATCATACATAGGGTATGCTTCTTCAAAAATACAGAAATAGAGACATTGTATAGCTCTTCTACAAGGATAGCAACTTTCAAGTGTGTTATTCTCATAAGTGGAAGATTTGAAATGCTCTTCAAGGGCAACAACTTAATGATTGGTCACTCGCATCATACAAACAGTGCCTCTCAGCTGAGGTGCAAAGTCAAAATTCGATAAACTACACATTTGGTCAAAATTGAGGTCTAACTGAAATTGGGTCTCTTAGACTATGATCTGTCCTGTGACCGACAGGTATGGCTCAACACTGGAGTGAGACTATTTTAAAACACATGTTTGGCTGAATAATCACAAACCTTTCATTGCTTAAATTGCATTGCATAGTTACTACAGTTTGGCTCTGTTGGGCAGTATACAGTAGATGGACTAGTAGAACTTCTTATGGAAATCCTTGACTGTCTGTTTTCAATCTTGCCCATGCCTCTCGACCTCTGAGCATTGTAGAATGTGACCTGTCTGCTGACCTCTTACCTCCTTTCTTTACAGGATCTGAAGCCCAGTAATATAGTAGTAAAATCTGACTGTACGCTGAAGATTCTTGACTTCGGTCTGGCCCGCACTGCTGCTACCGGCCTTCTCATGACCCCTTATGTAGTGACACGCTACTATCGTGCCCCTGAGGTCATTCTGGGCATGGGTTACCAAGCCAACGGTGAGTGCTAACCTGATGCCATGCCACTGTTTCATTACCGCTCTGCAGCATGCCCTCTGAAATGGTCCCACATGACCTGACGAGCACCCTCACACAGTTCTGCAGAAAGGATACACACTGCATTTTGGGATCGCTCCAAACTACTTTGGTCACACCAAATGGCTTTTGTGCTTTACCGTTAAAGGGATGGTTCACCCTAAAATTTTGTCATCTTTTACTGACCCTCAGGTTGTTCCAAACCCATATTGTTTTCTGCTTCCATAGGACTGGGTGAAAATACAACTGTAAATTTTCTGATGCATCGTGATTTTCATTTGAGCTATCTCCTTCTCAGGTCATGCTATTTCTTGTATGAAGAGCAGATCACCATTGAAGTCATTACTTACTGGTAATAACTATGACACAAAGTCATAGTGTGGTTTCAGAAGTCTTGAAATTTTGCACCTAAATGAAATGAAAGTCTTGAAAGCCTTAGTCCCCATGCATTGCGCACTGTACATGCATGGAAAAACAACCAGTAAAATTCTTGAAAATATATTGTTTTGTGTTCCATGGAAGAAATATTCAGAGTCATTCAGGTTTGGAACAACATGAGGGTGAGTAAATAATTACAATTTTAAGTTTTAGATGAACCATGCTTTTAAAGTTTCTCGAGGGATTTTGGTTCAGCTTAACTAGTTTTAGTTGCAATGTATGTGCATGCTCAAGCACACTGTATGTTTGCCTGTAGCACAGAGCATTTCCCCACTATACAAACAGCATTAGTCATTCAGTCTAGTTGCGTAAACCACATTGGGGAGGGAAAGTGGTTTACTGCAGTGCGAAAATATTTAAAGCAGAAGTTTCTGACATTTAGTTCTGAACTGTAGCACTGAGAGAAATTGGCAATGAGTCAAACTCGGCAAAAACGTAACCAATCACGCTGCCCTGTTTGCTTTGCTCATGTCCTCTTTTCTTCCTCTATGCTACGCTCGTGTAGTGGATATTTGGGCTGTTGGCTGCATTATGGCAGAGATGGTGCGGCACAAAATCCTTTTTCCAGGGAGGGACTGTATCCTTGTTCAGCCTCTAGTTCTTTTGCATTTTGCATTGATTTTGTGAGTAGCTGGATCATGGTGCCACTTGTTTTAGGTGGCAGTGGGTCCCTTTCACTAATATTTGCGTACAAGTGTTCTTTAATGCATAAAAATGTTTAGCTGGATTCACAACAGATGCATGTGCGCATTAGTTTATTCTTTCCCTTTTTCTCATGTTTATGAATCTGGATTATTTCTGCACAACCTCACCTGCACAGGTGCCAATTTACGCTCTCTAAACATGTTCTCTCAATTGAGAGAACTGTTGCACCACTTTTGCACTGAATAGGGCACTAAACAGTGTAGACTAGGGATGCGCCAATCCGTTACCTAGATCAGCTCCGATACTGACATTTACTGTTCAAATACTGTTTGTTCATCATGGTCAGTACCTTAAAGCTCCAAAAATGGCATAAAAGAACCATGAAATCACCTTTAAAGTAGTCTATATTACTTGCTCATTGTATTCAATGTCTCTTGAAGACATACGACAGCTAAGTGTATCTCATAAGGCTGCTTTAATAAATAGATATGTAGTCTGCATGCGCAGCACGCTTCAGTAAATGAGCAGTGCTCTGATGTGACACGCACATAGCACGTGTGGGCTGATGACACACTATTGTTTTCAGCACTCAGAGTGGCTCACAGTAGGCCTTGTTCGCAGTAGCGCAGTGAATACATTCTATATGTGAGCACTCCACACAAACTACATCTCAGATGAGATACACGATAGTTCGGTTCACTTATAACATACACTGAGATTGGAACCAGAGGAGCAAATCACCAGATTTTTGAGTGAAAAGCATTAAACTACTGTTAACTAGCCAAAACACAGACACTCTAAGGTCATTGTCTTCTTGGAGTGTCAAAATAAAAGCTCCTGGGCTTTAATCGGGTCATGTCATGAGCAGTCACATTTTCCTTGATATTTTGTCATATAAGAGGTCATTCTACTATAAAAACATACTGTAAATTCCAGAACTCAAAACTTAATCTCCAATGCAATAAAAGCATTTATTGAAACCAGGCTGCCAAAACGCCCTGTTCTCTACTTCCGTGACAACTCTACGTCACTTGAGGTACTCATTAATCCAAGATGGTCTCTACAGTAACAACATCAACACCTATTTTAAAATCGTCGCACCCATGACCCCGCCCACTGGTGCTCACTCAGTTTGTAAACATAAACAGAGAGAAGGACAAAGGCCTACTGTCTGTGGCTTCACTCCTGAACATGAAAGGGGACCCATCTTGACTATTTTGAATTATTCAAAGTTAATTTGTCTTGTACGGGTTATTGAATGCTTTGGTGCAGTAATGCCAGTGACCAGCAGTACTTGCCTGACACACCTGTGACTGCACAATAACATGTTTGCATGTTACTTTTTAGCTGTGTTGCATCCACATTAATGCACTCAGTTCTTTATTTGTCCTATTATATATGTATTTATGTGTGTGTGTGTGTGTTTTGTTGTCCCTTTTTTTAAATGGCATTAAGCATGCCATTTCATTTGTGGGATTTTTTGGCATTTTAATTTGGTTCTCATTTCATTTTTCAGTTGATGTCTGGTCTATTGGCTGCATCATGGCTGAAATGGTCAGAGGCAATGTGTTGTTTCCTGGCACAGACCGTATCCTTACCTGGTTGTCTTTACTGTTCCATTGTAAATGTCTCTGTATGTGATTGATTGTTTGGTTTGTCATTTGTTCCCTCAATCTGTAGTTTATCTTTGATGGGAAGATTTTGAAATTGAATGAAAAATTGCTTTTGCAATTCAATGAAATCCGCGTTTACATGACATTTGAAGTGATCGTGATACAACACGTGCGCACATTGGATAATCCGGTTAGAACGTCGGTTAAAGTGTTTACATGGACAGCAAAATCGATGTAACGGGCAATTATTTACCCATGTCAATCTGTTTATTCTCATGCCATTTCATGACTGTACAGTGATAATGGAACACTGTTTAATGCGTTCACTTGACCACACGTTGTCACCTTCATAAGCATAATCGGTGTAAGAACGTGCATGTAAACGCGTTCATTGACTCTTATAATGCGCCTAGTAATTTATTATATATGAATGACTTTAAATCTGACGTCTAAGACAGTTTAGAGAGACATGCAAGGCACCAGTCTGTAGTTTTCCTTAGCATGTAATCTGAAGATATTGACCAATGGAACAAGGTAATCGAGCAGCTGGGCACGCCATCTCAGGAGTTCATGGTGAAACTGAACCAGTCTGTGAGGACTTACGTGGAGAACAGGCCCCGCTATGCTGGCTACAGCTTTGAGAAGCTCTTCCCAGACGTGCTGTTCCCTGCAGACTCCGAACACAATAAACTAAAAGGTGAGAGATTTGTTCATTATCTTGTTCAATATTTAAGTTGCTCTGAAATTAGATTTGATGTACAATGGTTAACATTTCTCAAGGTTTGATTTGTGTCATGATTCAGGTGTAACTGTTCAGTATGTTCAATAAATACCTGGTACTGTAACTTCACTATTAGGTGTAAACTGGTATGGAAAAGGAATATTTCACCCAAAAAGGATAATTATTCCTCATTTACTCACACTCACACAACTCACGTGACATTCTTTTGCAGAACACAAACAAAGATTGCAGAATGTTTGCTTCAGTCATCATGCACTTTAATTGCATTTCCATTTGCTTTACATAGAATGAAAGTAAATGGTGATTGAGTTTAACACACTGCCTAAAGGCATGATCACTCCAAATCCAAGATGAATTTGCAAGATAAACTGCTGACAAAAGGTCTAATCACACCTAGGCCGAAATGAATGACATAGAAAATAATTGCACCCCTGTACAGTAGGCATTGCTGTTCTACAAACATAATTATTCTGGTTTACTGCACGGACCTTTCAGCATTCAGCTGTCAATGCATGGAATGAATATAGGTCTATTTAATATAGAATATATGAGGAATATAGAATCTGTGTTGTTTCTGCGAGTGAGATGAGTAACAGTGTGCATCTTTATACTAATGCACATGTATTTTACTACAAGTGTATTCCGAAAGAACTCCTGAACCCAGTGTTTAATGCCTGAATAATATGACAAAATGTACAGTGATTTAAACACACATGGAATAGTGTACATAAAGTAAAAACAGCTATAATATAAAATATGATGCATAGGACCATTAAAAATAAATAAGAGAAACATGGTGTGACAGGTTCTTGGCTCTCTTATAAAGGAGGAAGCAGGAGCCGGATAAACAATCCACGAGTCTTTATTTCTACACACTTACTCAGTGTTTTCATCACTATTTTCTTTTCAGCACAACATGCGCGCACACACACACAGCTTCGTGCATCTCTCTCTCTCTCTCTCTCTCTCTCTCTCTCTCTCTCTCTCTCTCTCTCTTTCCTCCGGTGGACTGGACTGCTCTTTTATATCTGTGACGAGGAGGGCATGGCTGGGCCGTGATGAGATCTAGATAAAGGGGAGCCGGAGGCACCAGTTTGAGAGAGGGAGATATGTTTGTTTATTTTATGTTGGTTTAAGTTTACCAATAAACTTTATGTTTACTGTTCAGCCAGTTCCCGCCTCCTCCTTGCCCATCCTTTGAACTGTTACAATATCCCTCTCAGCTCTCACAAACAGCTGTTAGAGATCATTTCCCACAGGTGTCAATCCTTACCATTCTTCCTCCCGTGGTCTCGCTCGCTACAGACGTCGCTCGGCCATGCACCATCACCACATACCCTCATCGTCTGACTCAAGCTGGGAGCAATCCTGCTTTTGACCCCCCCCCCCCCCCCCCATTTCTAGAGAAGAAATTCACCATGGCCATCTGTGCCCCCTGCCTGTGGACCACCTCGAACTTAAAAGGCTGGAGAGCTAGATATACAAATGGGTGATCCGCACGTTGGTATCCTTCATGCGATTGAGACACTGGAGCGGGGTGTGAAAACAGAGGGTGAAAGCACGCCCCAACAAATAGTACCGGAGGGTTAGGACCCCACCCCTTGATGGCCAAACACTCATTTTCTACTGTGCTGTACTTAAGTTTCCCTAATGTAATAACTCCGACTAATGTACAGCATGGGGTGCTCCTCCCCCTCTACCAGCTGGGACAATACTACCCCCCTGTCCGATGCATCCATCTGCTAGATAAAAGGGAGAGATAAGTCAGGAGAGTGCAATAATGGCCCGCCATAGCTTTCCAAAAGTTCAGCTTTCACCTGTGTGAACACCTGCTGACACGGCTCCGTCCATTGGACCGGATCTGGTGCCCCCTTTTTAGTAAGATCAGTCAGTGAGCTGGTGACGGTCAAATAGTTAGGTACAAACCTAAGATAATAGCCAGCCCCAGGAACTGTCTCACCTCTTTTTTGGTCTTCTCGGCAGGATGCAGTCGCTGCAGTTTTATCAATTTGGGGCTACATCTGTCCATGACACGTGGAAGCCTAAATACTGTACTTCTGCCTGTCCAATTGCACACTTCTTAGGGTTGCCATGAGTTCTGCCCATCTCAACGACTTCAGGACAGCCTTCAGATGCTGTAGGTACTGCTGCCAGTCATTACTGTTAATAATTGTATCGTCCAGATAGGCAGCGGCGTGTGGTCTGAGAATTCTGTCCATGAGCCGCTGAAACGTAGCCGGGGCCATGAACAAACCAAAAGGAAGGGTGACAAATTGGTGTAAGAAAAATGCTGTTTTTTTCATGGGACATGGGGGTTAAGGGGATCTGCCACTAACACATTGTTAAATCGTGTCTAATAAAAGCGAGCCACGCCTAACCAATCAAGCAGTTCATCAATCAGAGGCATTGGGTATGGATCAAATTTTGACACTGCATTGAATTTTCTATAATCAACACAGAACAATACCGAGCTGTCACTCTTCGGAACTAGCACCACCGGGCTGGCCCAGACACTGTGGGATTCTTCTATTACCCCCATATTTAGTATGGCCTTTAATTCTTCCCGAACCACTTTTTTGAGTTTAGGTAATCGGTAGGGATGACTGCTTACAACTACCTCTAGGGTGGTTACGATATGGTGCTCTATCTATCAATCAATCAATCAATCAATTAATGTTTATTTATAAAGCACATTTAAAAACAACCGAGGTTGACCAAAGTGCTTTACAGTGAATAAAAGGAATAAATTAAAAAATAAAATAAACAATTTGTACGACCGGGAAGAGGCAATGACATGTCGGAGAATTCTCTTTGCAACCTGGCAACTTCTGTAAATTGTGACAGTGAGAGGTGATCTCTGCATGTCCTACCAGGTGTCGTGATCTGTGGCTTTTAGTTCACCTCCTGTCCGAGCTCCTCCACAGGGACCGCCTCTCTCCATGGTTTTAGGCGATTGAGGTGGTAAATCTGACATTGTCTGCCTCTATCCGTTGGTTTAACCTCATATATTTCCCCGGCTAACCGTGTGACCTAAAATGGCCTTTACCACTTGGCGAGTAATTTAGAGCTTGATGTGGGGAGTAATACAAGGACTTTATCTCCCGATGCCAATTCCCATAGCCAAGTACCCCTATTATACAGCCAGCTTTGACGTTTTTGAGCCTGGAACAAATTCTCCTGTGTAAATTGCCCCAGTGTGTGGAGTTTTGCTCTCTGGTCAAGAACGTATTGAATTTAATTTTTGCTGTTTGAAGGTCCCATCAACTAATCTTCACGTAGGATGTCGTGCACACCACGTGGTCGACACCCGTAAAATAATTTGAATGAGGAGAACCCCGTGGAGGCTTGCAGGTCCTCATGTACTGCAAATAATAGGGGCTTGAGCCACTTGTCCCAATTTTGAGCATCTTCATGCACACATTTACGTATCATATTCTGTTGTGTCTGATTTAATCATTCTACCAAGTATCTGTTTGGGGGTGATAAACGCTGGTCTGAATCAATTTAATCCCCAATAAATCATACAGTTCACGTAGTGTACGTGACATAAACATTGTGCCCTGATCAGTGAGGATTTCTTTCAGAATCCCCACTCGGGATATTATTCTGAAGAGTGCCTCTGCAATACTATGTGCTTCATGCACAAATGTACGAATCATATTCTATTGTGTCTGATTTAATCATTCTACCAAGTATCTGTTTAGGGGTAATAAACGTTGGTCTGATTCGATTTAATCCCCAATAAATCATACAGTTCACGTAGTGTACGTGACATAAGCATTGTGCCCTGATCAGTGAGGATTTCTTTCAGAATCCCCACTCGAGAGATTATTCTGAAGGGTGCCTCTGCAATACTATGTGCTTAGATTTTGAGCAGAGGTACTGCTTCCGGATATCGTATTGCATAGTCCACCATAACCAACACATAGAGATGCTCTAATGGCCTGACAAGGTCCTTGCCAATTCTTTAGAAGAGGGGTGGCCGGCAGATTCACCAGCTGACATTCACGGCACTTCCCCACGAATGCCCAGCCAATAGATGTGCCATCAGATTGTCTAGTGTTTTTTCCCTGCCCCATGAGACCTGCCATCAGATTATAATGAACCATCTAGAATAGCATTTCCTGACGGCTCTTTGGCACTAACAATTGGGTTGTACTTTCCTTTGTCTGATCATCCTGCGTCACTCGATGCAACTGATCCTTAATAATTGAAATATAGATATGCGAGTGCAAAATCTGGCTGGAGGCATTGACCATCAATCACTTTCACTTGATCAATGGCATGCCTAAGTGTCTCGTCTCATGTTAATTCCAGAGGGAAATGCCCAGCAGGAAGTCCTCTAAGGGCTGGGGAATCCGAGACTTCCCCCTCCCTTACGTCCTCCTGATGTGAAGCTGACGTAGACAGCACTGGCTCCACCTCCCCAGCCAGCAAGACACACACCACACACTTTGCTGCAGGACCCATTCACATACATTCCCCTTAAGTTAGTAAATGCCAGCTAATTCGTTCCCAAGATTAGTAGATGGGTGTTGTGGGAATTAACCGCAGCCTCCACACTTTGATTTTGTGACTGTCACTACAGGGTAATATTGGATATTCCCATGCACACACCTTACATTCACCCACCGGCTTGTTTCCAAAGCCTCGTACTGAACCAAGCTTTGGTGAATGGAGGGTTGATTACAACTTGAATCCACCATGACTTGATATGTACACCTCTTAATACACAGGCATCCATTATGCTACTGCTCGATCAGGGACAGCCTGTGGTGCCATGGGGAACTGAACTAATGTCTCCACCTCCATTGTGGGGCATCGTCCAGGAAATGCTGGGTTCCCCTCAGCTCCAGCAGACCAGCACAGACTTCACTCCCACACCCATGGCAGCGGATTCACCAGCCTGTGAGGGAGAGCAGAGAGTGTTAGGGAACAGCCCACGGGACCGGGAAAACGATTTTGGGTTAGGAATTCCCCATTTCTGGGGAACATGGACAGGATGAGGGGAAGGAGATGGATGAGAGAGTGAGAGAGAAGGCATGCCGGCCCCCGAATAATCTGCCATACGGTCCTTAGCCAGCTGGTCTGCCCCATTCAACGATGCCGGTCGGTGGCACTGGACCCACTCTGCTGTCCCTTTCGGTAGCCGTGTGATGAACTGTTCCAGTACCAAATCGAGTACCTCTTCGGCGCCGTGATCTTCAGCCAGCAACCACCTTGCCAAGCAAATTCGAACAGAGTTCGAGCGAAGTGTTGGTGTTGTTGCTCTGGGCTTCGGCTGACCCATTGCAGGATGGCTTTCTTCAGATCTTCGTACACCACGAGGTTGGACGCAGGTAGTTTGTGGGCTGTGAGTTGGGCTTCCCCGGACTTCTCTGGACAACAGCGTCACGAAAACAGTTTTTACCGTACATTCTACGCCCTGGTGTGTAGGTGGCGTTATACAAAATGTGAATCACCATTCAAGCAGAAATACTCAGCCAGGTCAAAATGTATATAAAGCACACAATTAAACTACAACAATTGTTCACCTGAAATAACAGTAGAAAACTGAACAAATGGTATAAAATAACACTATTTAAACAGTGAAAATATTCAAACACAAGCTGCTAATGTAAATAGTTAATTAATGTGTATGAATTTGTATGATTTGAACTGAATCACTGGTTGACCCAGGGAGGGGGTCTCCCTCAATATATTTGCTGCTTAAATACGGGACATCATGGCTATAACGAGACGGATGAGAAAGCTGGCAGCCTTACTACTATATAGTTTACTATTTTTATTTTTTGCACTCCACGTTCTTCTAACATATTTAAATAATTTAATCTCAGATCAATATTGTTTGAGAAATTATGCATTCACTTGGTAAGTAAACAGATAATAAGCATGATTCAGTCCTCTTTGGAGTCATGACCTCTTTTGGAGTCATGTTTAATTTGTGATAAAAATGGCTGACTATACAATTCCTTACATATTAAACAAACATAGGCAGATGAAACATTAGAATTACACTTGTTACTCACCGGTATTACTGTTGTGTCCAATATTGTTGCCACTGCTACATTTATCTATGCAAGTTCCTTTGCAAAGCCTGAATCCTTGGTTCTAAGAAGAATGAATTTCATACATGAATCCAAATAATCCAAACATTTATTCCCGTATCCCACATTTATGCGTTCAGGAACTTCGTTTGAATTTGCCAATTATTCCTAACATTGGGATCCTTCAGAACGCTATGCAGGATATAGTTTTTCGAAAAGCAGGAACACAACAACGTTTGTGTACTCTTTGTCAACTCACTGCCGTGATGATTGCATATGTTGTGGAGGCAGGGACTATGCAAATGACTCTCATGGTTTACAAATCATGTAACCGATTTTCAAAACGAGTAGCTATTTTTTTTCAGGGTGAAAACAATAAATTATATTTTTGGACTGGAGAGGAAGCTTTGAGTTCTTAAACGTACAGTACGTATACAGTACAGTGACCTCATATATGTCAAAATATCAGGGAAAATTTTATTCTTCATTTCATGACCTCTTTAATGTAATTTTATGTTTAGTTTTCTTCTTTTAGATTTAACATCCAAGCACTGGCAGCAGTGATTGTCATCCAAATCGTGCAGCCCTGTTATTATTTTTATATTTTTTTTAAATAGTTCTCAAATGACAGGATACTTGAGATTGATAATAGTGCTAAAAATTTTGAGCAAAGTTAGTGTGATTATTATTTTAACCAAAATAGTGCAGCCCTAATAAATGTGCATATATTATAAGAATATTTTCTAAAATAGACTGGGCTCAAGAACTTAATCTATTTAGATTTACATAGCAATATAATTCTCGGGGGGTGTGTAAACTCATTAGCATCTGCACATCCACTGCTCTTGTTTGCCAATTGAGTAGCGTTATCAACGCAGCAGCAGCAACTATGGAAAAATTGACCCTTTGCTGAACTTTGTTACGGTCGCTCGCTTTGACAATCTCTGCAGATCTCCCCATTGGAATGAATGGGAGATTGCCATGAAGGATGCTGTTTTTGGATAAATATTCCATTAATGAAATGTATAATATTTTAATGTGGGATGGTATGAAGAGTGGCATTGTAATGCATATTTATCTTTGCAAGTTTTTTGTAAGATAAATTGTTACATTACACAGTAATTTGATTAAAACTGTGGAGACTGTGAATCAAAATTAAGGCAAATGATTATTAAAAATGATTAAACGATTATTAGTCACTTGAAAAGAGAAAAAAACTTGTAATAGTGATTACACATGTTAAAACATTAGCGTAGGTGAACAGAACTGTTTATAAACTCTCAACACTCATTTTGATGCTGTGAACTTTACTTACTATCACTTTTACTCTAGCTTGAATCAATACATAAATAATTTAATGTTCAATTATTAGCTTTAATTAACTTTGGAGCAAATGTAGTTTCGTTGCAGATGTTATACAGTATGTTCATTTGAGAACGAGGGCTGGCACAGTTTAATCCATAACATGCTCTTCTTCTATAAGATTATATTTATATATATATATATATATATATAAAGAAAGAACACTGCGTGTATCCTCTTTGGGTAACTTATGTCACTATTACAAATAACCCAGCAACAATGAGTTTTAGATATTTTTATTTTTATTGTTTTGTTAAAATCATCCTTAAAAGTACTCAAACACACATTAATTTCATAGGCTGGCATTGGAAAAATAGCAAACTTGTATCAGATTAATGGCAGTAGGGCAACAGTTGCTCAGTCAATTGGTCAGAAGCGCTTTTAAGGCAAGGTATAGCAAAGGGTCAGTTACAAAAATCTAATATCTCATTTGTCTGTTAGTTTTCTTTAGAGCCCAAATGAAAAAATAAATCAGACTGCTCTCTGTAAAAAAATAACTAAAATAAAAGCATTCAGATTTTTGGACCTGTTGTGAATAGCGCCATATAAATCCATTGTTCCTGTTCAAAAGCATGTTCGCAATGAACATTTGCACTGAAAATTTGGGCTTGATGTGAATAGGCCTTTACATTCCCATCTCCCCAAAAAAGAAAGTCATTGTTTTTGAACAGCATGACAGATTTTTTTTGTTTTTGGGTGAATGCATTCCTTTAATTTAAACCCTTATTTCTCAACTGCTTTGCAAAAGTTTGGCTTCTAAAGATTCACAGTCTTGTTTTTCCATCATTAAACAGATCAAATTTAAGTCCCCCAAACTAATTCAGGATAAGCATGATTGTCCATGGTGAATTTTCTACTCCATTCACTCTCTAATTTCAATGCAATTACCTTGCAGCAAGCCAGGCGCGAGACTTGTTATCCAAAATGCTGGTAATAGATGCGTCGAAACGAATCTCAGTGGATGAGGCCCTCCAGCACCCCTACATCAATGTGTGGTACGATCCATCAGAAGTGGAAGCAGTAAGTGGTTCTGCTTTAATTATTTCTGCCCCAGCAGCAGGGTGTCGTTGACATCAAAACCCAGATGGGAGCTCGATCTGTATGACATTTTGTGAACTCTCTGGAGTGCAGGACTAATGGAGTGCATGATGTCTTGTTTTCTTTCCTTTTATGATGAATCTGATTGACATTTATGTGCTTGGTTCCAGCCTCCACCGGCGATCACGGATAAACAGCTTGATGAGAGAGAACACACAGTGGATGAGTGGAAAGGTGCATTTTTATTAAATTATTGACTGTTATTATATGTTTTTGTTGATCAGAATATTTAGTCTCTGTCTGGTGGCCGCATTATCACCTCAGGTTTGCATTATTTTTCATTCATTCTAGGGTTCGTCGTCAATGAATCCTTACATATACAGTACTGTGAAAAAGTCTTAGGCACATATGATTTTTCACAAAAAACATTTGAATTTACATGGTTATTTTTATCTTCTGCTTTAGTGTGTTAATAGAAAATATAGGTTTTAGATTCCCAAACATTCCCAACCATTTATTTCGAATACAATAGAATAGAAGAACAGGGAGCCCTGCAGCAGTTGGCATGGGCACCCACAGAGCCCCCCACTGAACATCAGGTCAGTCTGGGATTACATGAAGAGACAGAAGCAATTGAGACCACCTAAACACATAGAAGAACTGTGGCAAATTCTCCAAGATGGTTGAAACTTCCAAAAACCAAGAAAAACTGTGTCCAGGTGTACTTAGGAGAAATAGTGCTGTTTTGATGACAAGGGTGGTCACACAAAATATTAATTTAGCTTTTTTTATGTTTACTGCACTTTGTACGACGTTAATTGATCAATCAAAACTATTTACTTTTTAAAATATTTTCACTATACATCATTTTTCACAAGTGCCTAAAACTTTTGCACAGTACTGTGTGTGTGTGTGTGTGCGTGTGTGTGTGTGTGTGTGTGTGTGTGTGTGTATATATATATATATATATATATATATATATATATATATATATATATATATATATACACCAGATGAGTTTTTTTTTTATTATTATTCACAAGATATGCAGTTGGAGACACAGTGTATAGTATGTGCTGATGGTGCACGTTTCCACGTTAAGAAAAATCGACATAGATTTAGCAAAATAACTATAGTTCCAAAAAGCAACTATTCTCATTTGAGCATTATACAGGTTAAACAGTTTAGAGCAGTGTTTCACATTTTATAAGAGACATCAACATAATATGAAATACTGTTTCATACTATTTTAAGCAAAAGCTCCTGGAACAAAAGCCCAAATACACCATATGATGCATACTTTAGATACTGAAGTAAACATCATGTTTGCAAGTTGCATACTGAGCAGCTGAAGGGAAGTTGGATGGCTACCCCCAAGTCCTAGTGCCTGCCCAATACAACCTCTGTCAGTGTGACATACTCAGATGCGACTTATTTGTGGTGAGGTTTTTCTCTCAACAACACGATTTTTATATATTCTACATCCCCCTTGTAATTACGCAAAGGACCACTAGGGTTCCACGGTCCCCTGGTTGAGAAACTCTGATTTAGAGGTACTTGATATATCGATTTTACCAATTAATCGGTACCAGTAGTTGCTCTTTTGAATTATCGGTTATTGGCAGAAATGTATGCCGATAGTTGCCGTTATCGGGTGATCTAAATGTCATTCTCATTTGCAACAGACCTAAATAAGCTGTTTGAAGTTCTTGCTAGCTTAGCACATGGCCCTGTGAGGGTGAACATTCGTGCCTCTTTAAGAACGGGCAATCTGTGGAAGTGTTTAGTAGTCTGTGCTCAACTATCTGAGTTTCCTGACGTGAACTCTTGGTGCCATCTCATGCTTTTCTGTGTCTCTTCTCTGATCAGAGCTCATATATAAGGAAGTGCTGGACTGGGAGGAGCGGACAAAAAATGGGATGATCCGAGGACAGCCAGCCTCACTAGGTTAGTTTCCTCTTTATGTTCACTTTAATTTGTTCACGCGACTTTCGAATTGTGAAAATGGAAATGGCTGTGCGCAAAACCACGCCATGGTCAATAAACGAGGTGCAGACGGTCCATGCGTTAGCGATGAGTGAAACGAAAAAGTCTCACAGGAAGTGTATCAGCTGTTGGCCGCACACGGCTACCACCGGACATACCAACAGTGTAGGAAAAAGTACAAAAATAAAATAAAAGTGACTACAAAACCATCAAGGAAAAGTGGAAGTGGTTCGACCAAATGGACAATATCTAAACCGGAGAGCAATGGGAGTGAGAGTGCCCTAGACTGCCGTTGATTCACAATGGTTTTGTTATGTTAACTCCATACTTTGCTTGAAAGTTTCACTTTATTTAGTTGGCCAGTGTGGCAGCGGGGGTGTGGTCAAGCGTCCGTCTGGGGAGAAAAAGCGGTAAGGGCTCTTGCACCTGAGCCAAATTATGTCTAACACCTGTCTCTAATTTCAGTGAGCATGGGGAGAACCGGCGAGTACGTTTTTCTTTTAATGCCACAGCAAAAATAAACAAACACAGACACACAACAGACATGTCCGGGATTGCTCTCTCTCTCTCTCTCGAACCGTCGTCACCGGCCGCCTTTATCCCTCGCGCGCCTCATCAGGCCGATTGGGGACCGGGCGTGCGACATTCCAACCCGGCCCCGCCCCACTCCACAACCAGCTACTGGAAGCTTGCTTCTTAAACAACCAGGCAAATTTAACTGTTACACTTGTGTAAAATCACCATGCAACAACTGCTTTATGCCGCACAATGAGCTAGTAGCTAACAGCTAGTGGTCGTGTTATTTATTTTTTTTTGGTCAGTTTGTGTCGTGTTTAAGATGATGTCACGGCGGTAGAGGCGGCGCAACTATGACGATCAGCCTATAATCCCACCCACGTTGAGGTGGCACTTAACTGCAGTGCAAATGCAAGCTCAGAAAAGTAAAGCGAGTAGAGTTGATGAGAGTCGAACCGTAACGTGCTGTGGAAAAGTGCCATTAGTTCACAAGTTCAATTTCGTTTTCAGGTTTCCTATTACTTGTAGTTTAATAATTTTTTTCTCAATGTTTCTAGTTTCAGCTCTTAGATATGACATCCAACCTTTGCAATAGGTGCCATATTTGCTTTGAGAGCTACATTATGATATGTATAACTTTTGAGAAGTGTTTCATAAACTAAACATTGCTTGCCTAATTGCATATCAATGTGCTTTGTACAGTCACAGAAACATTTATGCACTGTATTTAAAAATAAGATAACTGGAGTCATCAAGAGACAGAATTATGTACAGTGCTGTGAAAAATTATTTGCTCCCTTCCTGATTTCTTCTGTTTTTTGTGTATTTTTCATTCTAAATTGTTTTAGATCTTCAAACGAGATATAACATAAAACAAAGGCAACCTGAGTAAATACAAAATACAGTTTTCAAATAAATATATATATATTATTGAAGCAAAAAAGTTATCCAAAACCTGTCACCCATGTGAAAAACTAACTGCCCTGATAATACTAAAGTTAATACTAACTTAATACTGGTTGTGCCACCTTTAGCAGCAACAACTACAACCAAATGGTTCTGATAACTGGAAATCAGTCTTTCACAATGCTGTGGTGGAATTTTGGCCCACTCTTCTTTGCAGAACTGCTTTAGTTCAGCCAGGTTGCCGGATTTTCAAGCATGAACTGCCCGTTTAAGGTCCTGTTACAGCATCTCAATCAGGTTCAAGTCAGGGCTTTGACTAGGCCACTCCAAAACATTAATTTTGCTTCTTTTAAGCCATTCAGAGGTGGACTTACTCCTATGCTTTCGATCATTGTCTTGCTGAATTATCCAGTTGCGCTTGAGCTTCAACTCACGGACTGATGTCCAGACGTTCTCCTTTAGGATTGTGGCAGAGAGCAGAAGGATCATCAAGGTGTGTTTGGCATGATTCAGATGAGCCTTATTGTTCTTCTGGGTTTGCAGTGGTTTTTGTCTCACCACTTTTCCATGGTTGGAATTTTTGGCCAGTGTCTTTCTGATAGTGGTGTCATGAACAGGGACATTTATTGATGTTGTCCTTTGCCTTTTGTGTTTTCGTGTATGAGTCATCGCTGTGCTCTAGGAGGAATTTTGGAAGGTCGGCCACTTCTGTGAAGGTTCACTACTGTGCCAAGTTTTCACCATTTGGAGATAATGGCTCTCATTGGGTTTCTTTGGAGTCCCAGAGCCATTGAAAAGCATTGTAACCCTTCCCAGACTGATGTATTTCTAGCATCTTTTTTCCCATCATTTCTGGAATTTCTTTCAAACTTGGTATAGTGTGCTACTGGGTGAGACCTTTTAACCAACTTCATGCTGCTGAAAAGTTCTATTTAGGTGTTTGATGTGATTGATCAGGGCTGGCAGGAATCAGGTCATGTCCAGCTGAACCGCATTATGAATGCAGTTTCATAGATTTGGGGAATTAATAAGGGGGCAAATACTTTTTCACACAGGCCCAGTTGGTATTGGGTAACTTTTTTGGTTAAAAAAACATTATCATTTAAAAACAGAATTTTGTGTTTACCCACGTTGCCTTTGTTTTATGTTAGATTTTGTTTGAATTTTTGAAACAGTTTAGTGTGAGAGATACACAAAAACAAAGAAATCAAGATGGGGGCAAACCCTTTTTCACAGCACTGTATGCAATTATTTCCACAGACGGACAAGTGTTAAAACCGCTCAGGTGCTTGTTTCACGCTATACTTGTCCAATCAATGTTATAAACTTGTGCAAATAAGAACAATACAGTGTGAAATCTTGTAACCTGATAACCCAGGATAAATGACTAACCCCAGGAATTATGGAACATGTTGACTCAGGATAAAGTTAACCAATAATATGGCAATTTCAAGTATAATAGCTCAAGTATGCCCACCTTCATACTGCTTTCAGCAGAACCTGGCAGATTGAAATCTGATCTGTTTCTCATAGCACAGGTTCAGCAGTGAGCAATGACTCCCAGGAGCCCTCGACGTCGTCCTCCTCCATAAATGACGTCTCGTCCATGTCCACCGACCACACCTTGGCCTCGGATACAGACAACAGTCAGGAGACCTCTAAGGGAGCACTGGGCTGCTGCAGATGAATATGCTCGTTCCTCCAGTCCCTGCTACCACCTGTATTAACTGGCACAGCATACACGTCAGTTTGGAAACATGTCCTCCTTTCTTTTTTAAACTGATGAGTTCTATTGAATTGACAAAAATAAGAGCAGGGGTAAGGGTTTTTGAGGGCACCTTAAAAGCTTTTACACCAAACCAGCATTACTCTGATTACATTAATGGTATTCTTTTTGTACTTTGATTTGACATCAGATTAAAGCTACTACTATGTCATCTTGCCATTTGGATGTGAATGGTTTGAGTTTATTTGTAAAGATAAATGGTATTTTGGGGATGTTTGATTTTTCAGGTTTGCAGAGAGCCATTTTAATCACTAATTAGTGGAGGTTCGTGATGTGACACATCCATCTTCTGGCTAAATGTCGGCAATGAGTATTCCCACACTGTTACTACTGTTTTGGAGTCAGTGGTGTCATAAAATGCATCGGATCGCAGTTTGTTCAGCTGCAGATTTAGCGACACTTTGTTTTGGCCTAAGAAGCAAAGATTGTTTAAAAATGAACTTTTACCTAATAACATTTAGTTCATTATTTGAAAAACAGTAGTTTATTTGGTTGTCTTAAAATACAATTAAAAAGTGCTTTTATTGTCTTTAATTTACTCTATTTTATTTCTAATTTTAGTACACAAGATGTGCTTCACCTAGTCTGTACATATTTCAACCTAAAACATTGAAAACAGTAACTTCGAGCATTCTATTTAGCTTTCCTTCAGTGTGTAGCCCAGTACAGGAATACAAGGCAAAATCTTCTTATAAAGCTCTTGTTTTGAACAGTTCAGTATATGATATGAAACTGAAATTGCATATTTGGCATGTAGCAATATGTGAAACACCCAATGCTTATGAATTTACAGTACTCATGTTTGAATTACAACCAGGAGACCTGTATCTATGTGATCTCATGTTATGAGAAACAAAAAACTGCTCCCAAAGGTGATCTGATGAATGCAATTTGGGATACAGTGATCATGGTAAATGGATGAAGACATAGTCTGCAGGTTCCCAATGGATCCCCAAGGAACCACTTCTTTTTAATAGACTGTAGTAGTTTATGAACAGCTGTGTAATGCCCATAAAAAGATGGGCCTCAATTTTCCACTCTAATTTTTGGGAAAATTTCACATATTTCAAATGTTATGTATTGTGCAAATGTAATGTTCGGAATGTAATTATATGTTTACAATAATTAATGTAATGTAAACTATCCTCCTCCTACTGTACACTTTATGAAAGTATACAAAAAAATCCTTTTGAACTGAAATTCATGCTAAATTTAGAATATTTAGATATTCAACATTGGCTTAATACCTAGGGATTTTTATTTTGTGTATAAAATGGATTAAGTGCCTGAGTCCAGCATTCATTCCTGAATTCGAAAGATGGAGAAATTTTGGTGAGGTTTTTCAAAGTAATACTGTTCATATCATGTGGTGTCTATTTTTCTATTGTATTGGTATGCTGTAGATTGAAAGGGTAAAACATATTGAGAAGATAAAGATGACTTTATCATGACACATATGATCTGTTCATTTGTAAAGGGAATTTTCTTCAAACGAGGTCTTTCATCAAAGTAATAGGAAACTGGAAATTGTTTTTTTTTGGTGTGTTTGAATATGGTTTGCAGTTTTATTTTGTTGACGGAAATATGTAAGATATTGCATCAAATGCTGTAGGTGTCTGGGGACTATTTTTCCCATGAGGTAATGGAATGGAATGTAAATGCGTATGTGGTGATAGCTGGGGATGTAGGAAAAGGTTATCGTTTGCATAATAATTGGCCTACATATTCTGAATTGTATTTGACAAATTCTGATTTATTGGGGGGGGGGGGGGGGTCATTTTTATTCTTTCATGTTAAGTGCTCTTATTTGTCTTTGTTCTCTTTTGGGAAGTTAATGAATTTTATCATAGGTTTTGTTTTTTGTTGCATTTGATTTTATCTCATCTCTCAAACATTTTAAAATTCAGATCAAAGTAGGCTTTGATGAACTACCTCACTCTAAATTTCTACATTTTTATAATTTTTTTTGTTTGTTTCTTTGTTTTTGCAACATAGCTGCCCGTAAGATGTTAATACAGATTTCATTATTTATTTATTTCGGAAGTGAACTATTGTCAATAGTAGGTAACGTATAGTTTTGTACATTATGTATACTTCAAGAAGTAAAAGAACTGAAATGTAAATTTGATCTTTTCATTGAATTTTCTTTGTATTAATTTTTTACAGTTCATGTGCAATACCCACTGCTGTCATGCTAGTTGTAAATTGATAGATCTAGATATGTTAGTTTGATGCACCCAGAGGTCGAGATGTTTGGTACTTTGGTCTTTTAAATCTGGATTGTATTTCTTATGTTTGGTTGATTATCATAGGCATGATGTTACAAACCTGTCTTACCAAAAACTGAAAATCTATGGCTGACAAATGTGTTTGGAAGGTGTTATGGATGGCTATTGGGTTTATTATATTTTTTTTTTCTCGAGTTGGAAAGTCCATTTCAAAAGCATCTGTAAAATATCTTGAATTACCAACTTGTTAATATTTGTTGCTGGTATGTAATATTTGCTAGCAATGCCAGCCCTACATTTAGTTGTAAGTATTTTCTAGCTCTGTGTGCACCCTGAACAGCATACAGATTATGAGAAGTGCACTACTACAGAGAATGCACTGGGATGTTATGATACCAACATGAACATGTACTGCAAATAAACACTTAAGTTTGAATCAGAACCTTTTTCCCAGCTGTCTCATTGCAATTCAGTCTATTTTCCCAAAAGGGAGCTGTGCTAATTAGAGATAACAAAACAGTACCACAGAATTATCAAATTCAGCATTACAAAAGGAACAGCCTTTAAAGTTTTCCATTTAATTTAGGTATTTGAATAATTACATAGCACCACAGTGACACTTGATAACATTTCAGCACAACACAGAAGACTATTTGTCATGTATGACCACGGTATAATAGTCTAATAATGATGATGATGTATAACATCTTCACACATTCTAAACAGACATTAAAGTCTTTTGTAAAAGCAGTTGATCTAGAAGCAAATCTAAAATGCAAGTTGATTGAGAAGTGAAACTTGAGCAGTGAAACATTCTTTGCAAGAGGGCACAATAGTGATGTCAAGTTCCTGGGTTTCTTTCTTTTAAGGTTGAACCTGAAACCTTTGTATTTGCAGCCCAGTAAGTTAACCATGAGGCAAATACCCATCATGCTAGTGTGTAGTGTCAACTACTACGCAATCAGAAAATTGTTGATCAGAGAATTAGCTGAGCATACAAAATCTTTAACAGTATCCAAGCACTTTGAAAGAGAAAGAAAAAGAGAGAGAAAAAAACATCCACAAAGCATTTCTAGATTTCTTTACACTTAAGTTAAATCAAATTAGACCAGTCACATTTCTAACTTTTATTTTGCTTTATGAAAATGGCACTATCACTTTGACAATCTTAAAATACCACCCAAAATGAAAGAAAATGTATTCAATGTGAAGATCTAGAGCTATTTTAGTGACATTAGCAACATAATGTTTTCCAAAATGAGATCTCAACAAAGGCACTGTCCCACTTCCCATATAATTTACATGTTTTTCTGAGGCAGTGGTCTGCTTACTGTGCCAAAGCCAACAGAACTCGCTGTTGTTTTTAAATGGGCCTTGATCATGCACAAAGTGCATGATTCCACTTGAACAAATGTCTTTACTTAATTCAGATGTTCCATTAACATGTTTCTTTGCCATCTGAAAACTCCAGAAAACACTTTAAAACAACAGATGGTCAAGGGTTATAAGAAATGCTACATTGCTGGAAAGGAAGGGATGGCTTTGCTTTATGTCCTTGGTAGTTTTTTTCAAATATTAGTGTGAAAGTGGCTGACAATAAAAGGATAGATCACTTACAATGGAAAATTCTATCATCATTTACTCAGCCTCATGTTGTTCCAAACCTGTAAGTCTTCCTTCCATGAAACATAAAATTAGGCAGAATATTAAAACCCCCACACACTCAAGGCCAAGTGCTTTTTTGTCCTTCGCTCAGAGCCAAAAAGAAGTTAGGTACAGCTGAGCATACATAACATACTGTTTGCGAATGTTAAAAAACGGCACATCGTTGGGGGAGGCGTTTAGAAATGCATTTAAATATGAGGATGCTCAATTTCTTCCAAACATGTAAAAATCAACTAATAGGACATTAAAATGTGTAATCAATGACTACGAGATCAGTAAAAGAAGCTGTTTTAAACACTCGATGATTTACAGAAATAAATTCTGTAGATAATGTGGAAATTGTCTTGTTTTACATTCTGAATTTATGGCACTAATGTGCAAACACAATATGTGGCCATAACATGCGCTGATTACACTCTGTTATTGAAATGTGTGATGACATGGATACTACTGTAAAGATGGGATTATAAAAGTGTGTTAATGGGTAGAATACAGACAAAAAATGAAAATAGGCATATCTTACATTGGACAGATGTGTGAATGGAGTCAGAGCAACTTACAATTTTAAAACAGTGAGCACATATAACATTAAGTTTGGTGGTGAAGGTAGAATATTCAGGCCTTTGAGCATGCTGACTTTGATCACTGACCTTCCACCCCACACACACATCGGATGTTAGATTTTATATTATTTTATATTGCCATTAACATACTAGCTAACAAAATGTTTTTGGGAATATAACAGCATATGATGGTCCATTTAGTGCACCTCTTGTGAAATGGAAGTTTACATTTTACTATTGTAAGTCTATGAAGTCAGACTGGAAAATCAGGAAATATGTGGGAAATTTATTTTTTGATTTTGACTCATGACTTTAAGGATGTTATCCAAGTCATGGAAAGGTCTTGAAAATTCACAGGTCAAAATCTGTGGTTGTTGCATCTGCTACTGAATATACCCACTGGAGAAGCATTGTGGCTGAAGACACTACCCACAATCCCATGTGCTTGAATTTATTTAAGTGTGTTTGGTCAAAGTGTGATGACTTATGAGGACATATAAATACATTGTAAATAATCTGTTTTGAATTCTTAGATTTTTTTAGCACTTTATGTGTTTTTAATTATGTTAATTAGTTTAAAGTTGCCATCAGGGTGATTAGTGTTTGCTTTGATGAAGTTTCTTTATTTATTGCGTTGTCTTAACTTCTAAAAGTTTGAATTACTTGTAATCTACACCACTTTTTAGGTTAGACCAACTGTTTGGTGTCTTGATGGGGCTGATACATGAGTTTATGTTAAAATGTAAATTAATCTGCTTAAAAATAATATTTTTACATGCGTTGCACGAAATTCAATATTGAAAATTATGGTCAGAATGCAAGTTTATCGAACTTAATAATCATTGATATATATTGTATTACGTTTATGGAATTTACACTCCAAATTTAATAGTTAAGTTGGTAAAACTAATTTGCCTAAAGTTGAGTAAACTAAAAAATGCTTTGCAGCTGGTTGCCTTACTTTTTAGGTTAACTCAACTTTACATTTTTTACAGTGTATTTGAGTAAATTTGATTAATTCTAACCCTTTAGTAAACTAATTAAACGAGACATATCGGATGACATGTTCATGGAAAATGTCTCTAATCGAATGATCATGCAGATGTAGGTAAGTTTGCACCAGCTCGCTAATAACTCTGAACGCTGATGTGTTCATGTTAACTGATCTTAACTGACTGAATGGAAAATAGTTGTAGGCTTTACCCAGGGCTGGACTGGTAATCTGGCATACTGGGCATTTTCCCGGTGGGGTGACGCACTTTGGGGCCGATAAGGGGCTAACTGGCCATTGGGAGAACAGAACGGGCCAGTGGGTCGGCCGAGAAAAGGGCAGAATGTGCTGCAATAAGCTAAAATGAGCCACCGCGTTATGCAGAACAGACCACAAAATGGCGCCACAATATGCAGAAAAGGACAGCAAACACTCCCAGCCCCCCCCCCCCCCCCCCCTACATCACATCTGTTTGTTCTTCAATATCATATGAAGTGTGCAGGGGCCTTTAGCCTCAGTCATCACATCATCATTTCCCCCCATATAATGACAGTGTATACAGACTGTCAGTACCTTACATTTGTATAACTTATCTTTTTGTGCTCAAGAAGAATGTTATACTATTTTTTAAACAACATGAGGTTGAGTAAATTTTTGGGTGAACTGTATTAACAAATTTTAGGTCTGGGTTGCTGGACACCTGGATTAGCATATTTTGTAATAACAGCCAAGTGTAGACCATTTCCATGTAATTTATGAAGATACCCGAGGGCCACTGAGACATATATTATAATAAACAACTTGCATGGATATGTAACACCTTGTCATTATGATTCATTTCGGGTGTGTTTATTTATTTATAAATATTTTTTAGTTAAATGTCACTGGTGCGGCTTCCAAGCGCCAGGTCCCCTAGAGTGGAGAAGAAATCTTCCATTTCTTTCTCAAGGAGGCGATTACGATTTTCTGCATCCTCACGAGCCCGTTCTGAGTTCCTAAGTTTGATCTCAATCATTTGTTTTCTTTTTCTCTCCTGTTCCATCTCTTGCTGGAGTCTCTCCATCTGTGCACACAGGGCTGCACTTGACTCTTCCAACCTGAAGAGGGCAGCAAAATCTATTTGTAAGTGTAAATATTCTTTTCAGAAGTGCTGCACAGTTAACATGCTTCTTTTACTAGTGCTTAAATATTGCTTTTCATTTTTAAACATAAAAAATTAAAGAAGTGTGTAATTTCACCAGCAAAGTAGCACCACCAACCAGAATTGCAATCTGCTTTGTTGAGTGGGCCAACTGGACATGACATAACAACATTGGCTGAACCAATGCCATAAGTTTGGGGTGGGGCAACATGTTCTTTTCAACAATGTCAGATGGATGAATTGTTAAGTTAAGTCATAATAATGGTAAGAATTTAGCATGAACAGATTTAGAAAAAACTAAATAAACGTTACTAATATTTAAAGGAATAGTTCACCAGAAAATGACAACGCTTTCTTTATTTACCTAATATTTCTCCAAACCTGTATTACTTTCTTTTTTTTCTGTGGAACACAAAAAGTGAATAATAATATTAAAGTCTTCACAGGGTTTATTTGCCTTATATTGAAAGCGAATTGTGACTCCAGTCTGTCAAGCTCGAAAAAGGACAAATAACACAACAAACCAATGTAAAAGCAACTGACTCATATACTATATTCCAAGTCTTCTGAAGCCATCCAATCATTTTGTGTGATGAACAGAATGAAATCAAATATGGCAGCTATGTCAAAGACATCAAACCTCACTGGTTCTTGCAACGTGATGTCATGACATTTGGTGATTAGAAACAATGATTGATGTTAGCTTGATTTTACCAATGTAGTTTTCATATTACAATTACTATTGTCAATTATTTTATTGTGGTTTTATTGTGTTTTTTGACAGCTTGACAAATTTGGAGTCATTATTCACTTTCGTAACATGGAAAATAAACCATGTGAATTCTTTTTAAAAATTCACCTTTTGTGTTCCACTGAAGAAAGAAAGTCATACAGGGTTGGAGTGACATTAGTCATATGACAGAATTTTAATTCACGGATGAACTATTCCTTTAATGATTCAAACTGTACTATTCATTTGAGAAACAGAAGCCTTACATTTTAATTCTAGATTCATAAGCTTGTTTCTGCTTCCTCAGTTCGTCTTTCAGCTCTGCCACTGCACTGGCCAGGGATGAGGGATTTTCATCAATGTCTTCATCCACAACTCTTATGATTGGTGCCATGTTGCCATTGTCACTGAAGAGTGATGCTGCAGAGTTCTCCACAGTGATCCTACTGTCCTCATGTTCAGTGGGCTTCACTTCCCCCTCAGTCAATGCTGTTTCCTGAGCATTCACTTCTGGGTGTGACCTGTCCTCTGTCCTGGAGTCTGTCCCTAATGGGTCACTTCCTGAGTCTGGGACAGAGATTTCACAAGATGAGGTGGACCACAGTGTGCTGTCTATGCTCAGCACACTGCCCAGACTTGACGAAGACGTGACATTGTCATAGGTAGACAGTCTCTGGGAAGACCCCGAATCTCTCGAGCGTTCTCCCGAGGAGGTGCGTCGGTGTCCCCGCAATGAGGACAGCCCATTCATAAGCCAATTCCCACTGGAGGCAGTGGACATATCTGCTGTGGAGCCACTGACTTTGGCAGACTGTGGGCGAGGAGAGGAGCCTTTGAAAGAGTACTTCCAGCCAGGCAGTGTCTTGGCCTGCTTACTAGGGCTGAGAGCTGTGTCTCCCTTTCCCTGAGGCACTGACTTGGAGGTAATAGCTGCCTGGGAGGCATCCAGAGATGAGGCACTACTACTAATAGGGTTGTCACTGGGACAAGCATTCTTCCCTGTGGGTGAGCACGTATGCAGGTCCTCCTCAGAGATCCAGTCAACCAGGTTGGACTGCTGATGTTGCTGGCCTTGGACTCTTACCTCCATGTCAGTCTGAGAAGTTTCTGAGTATGTTTCAATATACAGGTGATCGTGCTTGCTAATAAGCACTGTCATGAGATGCTGAACGAGGGAAGTCCCTGTAAAATACATACAAATATTCCATCAGGCTCATCCATTAAGTGATATGCCCACAGTGTTGCCTTGTTTTAGGGCTGTCAATTTAATGTACTAATTCAGTGTGATAAATTATATGAAAAATGCATTAAAACAATGAATGCAATGAATCAAGCCTCCGACCCATACGTAATTTCCGTAATCACCTCTTGAGACTGCCGCCTGACTGCTGTGTGCATTGTCCCTTTCTCTTTTTGATTAGTAACTTGTAGGACCTAATAAACAAGCACAAAATTCTAAAGCAAATAGTTTTCATAAAAATGTATGTCCTCATAAATTATGTGGCCAGCAGGACTAAGTTGTAATACCAAACTATGAAACGAGTCTGAGCTCCACTAGCCTTCTAGCGGGCCTTGAGTGATGCAATCACGCTTTAAGTGATGTACGTAATTCAAGAGCTAAAAGCATAAGATCAAGCTGTCTGACGATTCGGCTCATCACTGCTGGTATTGCCATTGAGAAAGAGATCCTTATGTATTTAAAAACACAAGATGTTCCGCACGAGATGACCGTGTGATTGCTTCATTTATTAAACAGGAAAGGAGGGCTGCTTTTCACTTCAAATAAATTGGTAAGTGCTTTTTGCATTGTTATAGCAACATCAGGAGTTTTCTAAGTGTAAATTAGGCTGCTTGAGAATTCAGTGACAGATCAAGTTTTGAAAAGTAATGCTGCATTCCATTCAACTCGGAAAGTCTGTTTTTACAACTTCCTACCAGGAAAAGTGCAATGGAATGAATCTTGTAGTCAGAATTACAACTTGTAGGCTCCTGCAGAAATTCTCAATTCCGATTTCACTGGGATGCTAATGCATGATGTCACACATACATGTCGACACTCAGTAAGATTCTATAAAAATGATATGGGTAAGTTCAATGGAATTAAAAACAATAATTTTTTAAAGCCACTTTTTGTATTGTGTAAATACTTTAATTGTCTACTGCCACAATATTTTTATGATGAAATGTATTTGAATTTATATAGAATTAGAATTGAACAAATATAAAATAGAATTTATTCTATATAATATTATAGTCTATAATTTACTAAAATATCTTTATTTGGAGGGTTTTCTCAGTAAATATTGATAAATGCAATTGTAGAGTGGAGGAGGGCGGGGCTGGGCTGGAACGAAGCATGCCCTGTCCCCAATCAGCCTGATGGGGTGCGCGAGGGATAAAGGTGGCTGGTGACGACAGTTTGCGTGAGAGAGAATTACAGGCAGCTGCCCTGTGTGTGGTTCTGTTTGTGTGTTTTTGGTTAAGTTTATCATTAAACATTATTTATATTGTCAAGCCGGTTCTCGCCTCCTCCTTTCCCTGTAACCCCCTTACATGGGCGATGAAACCCGGGAAGGAGGAGGGATGCCCATAGCAGAGTCCTCGACACTGCCGTCTACCCAGGGGAGTGCCACTGCCATCCGCCGGAGGACGAAGTTGCCCGACCGTGGGGAACAGCCACTGTCCGTGGGGCGAGTGGGGACTGGACTCCCCGATCGCCTGGAGTGGTAGGACCACTGTCAGGGGATGGAGGAGTGTCCCCATGGGTCGCCGGGAATGCAGAGGGGCATTCTGTCCACTGGGGGTCGGAGGTTTGACTTCTGTCCGCCTGGGGAGGAGAGGCTGCCATCCGCCTGAGAGGGTGGTGGAGTGATCGAGGACCACTCTCACTCTCTCTCTCTCTCTCTCTCTCTCTCTCTCTCTCTCTCTCTCTCTCTTTGTCGCTCCATGTTAGCCTTTCCCTTGCATATTTTGTACTTTTTTTGTTTTTCCCCACCTATCTCCTCCCAGATCGAGGAAGGCAGGGATGACCAGCCAGCAGACAGTCGCAAGAGGGGGGGGGGGGGTGTTGTATGTCATGCGGGGGGCTCTCCGGCCTGAGGCAATGTTGGGAGGAGTGTAGAGCGGAGGAGGGCGGGGCTGGGCTTGGTCCCAATCAGCCTGATGGGGCACACGAGGGAGAAAGGCAGCTGGTGACAACAGTTCGAGAGAGAGAGAATTACAGGCAGCTGCCCTGTGTGTGGTTATGTTTATCATTAAAAATTATTTATATTGCCAAGCCGGTTCTCACCTCCTTTCCCTGTAAACCCCTTACAGCGATTACTTCAATTAATTAATTGGCACATCATGTAATAAAATTGATTCAGAATTTTAATCGAGTGACAGCCCTACTTGTTTTACAAAGCAATTTCTTTTAAATTTAATGACTTAGTGCTTACCTTCCATAATAGTTACTGGGTCCTCAATTTTAGGACGAAGGATATTTGGTCCAAACACAGTGGCCAAGTTCTGCACGCCCATTTTGTTTTCATTTGAGTGAGACTGCACCTCATCCAGAAATCTACAAAGATGAAGTTCATTTTGAGAACTGAACCATAAAAACAAATGATAAAAATGTGTCCAAAATGATTATGTTGGACTTACTTGCATATATATTTCAGAAGGTTGTAATTAGCAGCTGGAAGGGTCTTCACCAGCTTTCCTACTTCTTGAATTCCCTGAGTAAATATATGAAATCATTGAAGCAAGTCTCTTGGTTAGAACAGTCTCTTGGTACAGTGAAAATATTGATGGTTTTCCTTTATCATATTTCAGAATTGGCCTAAAGTGTCAGCCTTAAGGAACTTGAAGCACCTGACTATGTGTGTGTAATTTAATCTTTAAAACCATGGGAATTAAATGTCCCTCTTTTTGGCCTCAGCTTTACACATCTTCTGCATTAACCTATGTCTTCATGTCAGCTGTAAAATATGTGGAAAGGATACTGTCTAGAAAACTGTATACTGTCTTATGATAACTGTTTTATGAGCACACAACCAAACAACATTTTGACAAAATAACTGCAAAAATATTTTGTCCTAATACCATCTAACAACTAAAAAAAAATGTTCCTATAATTTTTATTCTTCACATTGCCTGATTTTTCAGCTATTTATAATCAATGAGTAACAAACAGTAGAGTTCAGTGACAGTTACTAACCTCCTCCTCATCTTTGGCCAGGAGCTGAGCACAAGTGAGGAAATCCTCATACTTGCAAAAGGGAATGACAGGCTCAGGCAGCTCTCTGAGGTACAGCTTCAGCAGGGAAGCCACAGTGTGGACATCAGTGTTACTATAAATGGTTATTATAGTGTTAGTGTGTGAACAGATTTAGAGGCAGTATACTGGTTTCATGCCTGTGCTTATAGTAGTTTTTACCTGTCAAACTGAGGCTTATCTCCACAGTCAAAGGCCTCCTGAAGGTCCTTCACGAGGTTGGCTTGCCCTGGCATCCGGAATAGGCCTTCTTCATCAAGTCCCTGTTCCCTGATGAAATCCACACACTGCTCAACTAAAAGAGGGGCTAGGCGAGGACCAAACTTCCTTTCGAAATGGACGGTGTCCACTAAATGTTGCCCAAATATACCTGCAGAAATGAAGCAATTCGTCTCGAGTTACTTAACTGTAACCCATGATCCCTGAAAAAGCAGAACGAGATGCTGCGCTGATTTAGCGCTTTGGGAATGTCTTTTAGGAGTGACCAGCTGTGAATATTTGTGCAACATGTCAATGAAATTGACTTGAATTTATAGCCTCTGCTGGTGACATCATCAGGATGCACCAGTACCAGGGGCTATAAATAGATATGCCACATGTGCATCGTCAGGTATTTTGTCTGAAGAGCAGTCCCGGGGCATCCCCAGTGTGGCAATGAAGCGCAGCATCTCGTTCCGCTTTTTCAGGGAACAAGGGTTACAGTAAAGTAACCCGAGACATTCCCTGTCAAAAGCTAGACTTTGATGCTGCGCTGATTTAGCGCTTTGGGAATCAGAATACCCTTGCCACCCCACTGCGGATGTCTGGACCCCTTATGGTTGTGTAGTTTATGCTCACAAGAACGCGAGAGGTCTCAGACATGAGCTTGTGATGTTGTCTCAACAACGTAAGAGCCCGGAGTGGCATGAACATCCAAACTATAAAATCTTATGAATGTATGCGGAGAGGACCAGCCTGCCGCATTACAAACATGCTGTAGAGGGACATCTCCAGCCAAAGCTTTAGAGGAAGTGAACCCCCTGGTAGAATGAGCCCTGATACCTACTGGTGAAGTTTGACCACACGCCTCATAGGCCAGGGCAATAGCATCCCTCACCCAATGTGACATTGTTTGTTTTGCCCTGACTTACACCACTGGCTAGTTTGGTGGACATAAGCATGAAGGGAACGGACTGGACACAGTCTTTGAATTTCTCCAGATCCAGCATTGTAAAGGGGCTGGAGACAGAAGGCTTCAAGAGTGACCGGATGTACGGCCGAGAAAGGAACCTTAGGCAGGTAGTCAGGATGAGGATGCAATATTGCTTTAGCCATTCCTGGGGCAAAATCTAAGCAGGATGGCAAGACAGACAGAGCCTGAAAATCCCCAATTCTTTTTAAAGAAGTAATCATCATAAGAAAAACCACCTTGAGAGTCAGAAGCTTATCAGACGCTGACTCTAGAGGTTCAAAGGGGGGCTCAACCAGACCCTCAAGGAATATCGCTAAGTCCCATGAAGGGATCCTGGTCCTAACAGGAAGTCTCAATCGCATGGCCCCACAAATGAAGCGAGCGAGCAGAGGATGTTTCCCCAATGGCATCCTGTCAATCAGGGCATGGCAAGCCGAAAGAGCGGCCACATAAACCCTGAGAGTGGCAGGGCATGTGCCTGCTGATAATTTTTCTTGCAGAAAGTCCAGAACTGAAGCAATCTGGCAGTTAACTAGATCTGCATTATGTGCAGTGCAACATCTTTCAAAGACACCCCATTTATTGGCATAACTTCTTCTAGTAAAGGGAGCCCTAGCACTCAGAATGGTCTCGATAACTTCAGGTGAAATCCCAGTGTCCCTCAGTTGGTACCCTTCAGGGGAAAAACATGAAGGTTCCACAGCTCGGGCCGGGGATGAAATATCGTCCCCTGTGCCTGAGACAGAAGGTCCCTCCTCTCCGGAAATGCCCAAGGCGAGTCGTCGAGGAGAGACATTATCTCCAGGAACCATACCCTGTTCGGCCAATGCTACGCTATCAATAAGAGGCAGGACCCTTGCTGGCGAACTCTGGCCAGAACACCCGGGAGCAGAGAAACAAGAGGAAACGCTTACAGGCGCATTTTGGGCCATGTATGTGCCATCGCGTCCAGACACAGGGGGGCTGGTTGAATCAGAGAGAAGTAGAGGGGACATTGCACTGTCTGTTGGGAGGCAAAGAGGTCCACTTCTGCTCTATAAAGTATCAACCAATCAATCTCTAAAAGACATTCCCAAAGCACTAAATCAGCGCAGCATCAAACTGTAGCTTTTTATAGGGAACATAAATAAGTGCAGATTCTTATAATTTAGCAACATAATCCTGTACCATGGTGTTTTCATGGTATGCAAAAGTATTTAAAAAAATACCATGCTACTACTATGTCACATGTACAAAAAGAAACATGGCATTTAGAAGAGGTTGACTGATAGTGAATTTTGCAGATACCGATATCTAAGGTGATGGAAAAGTCTGATAACCGATTAATTGGCCAATAGTTTTTAAAATCGATAGAATGATTAAAAATAGATATATCTGTCTTTCCTTACTTTGGCGGGCACATACACAGGCTACAAGAGTCCAAAATGAATTAAATAAAAGATCCAATTTATTGTTCAACTAAAATCCCAAATCCGTGCATTTTCTTGGTGGGCTGACGCACTATGGGGACGAACAGGGGCGGACTAGCCATCAGGAGAACCAGGCCGGCCACGAAACGGGCCAAATAGGGCTGCGATAAGCTGAAATGAGCCACCATGTTATGCAGAGCGGGCCACAAAATGGCACCGCGAAAAGCAGAAGGGGGCAGCAATATGCAGAAAAGGACAGCTACACCCCCTGACCACGCTCAACAACTTTTGGGACAGTTTCTATGTAAAATCCCAGGCCTATATCTCTTCCCAGTCCACCCCTGATGGCCTCAAAAACAATACCTACAAGAATACAGCAACAAGCACATCTCATGTATATTTCAACTATTTGCCTATTATTTATATAGTCATCTTATTTTTGGATTATCCGTCATCTACACCTTGGTAAACAACACAGAGTTCGTGATGGCACGGATCTGTATCTTTAAGAGTGAGTGCTCACTAAAAAGCATGTCACTCACATCCCATTTCACGATAAAGCGTTCATTCACCGCACACTTTACGAGCTCAGTGATATTCCAAGGAGCTGAAGGTGTGAGAGATACTGCCTCACTTTATCTGCCAGTGTCACTGTTTTACAGAGTGACTTTAGAAATACGACTGCTACACACGTTGTTTGAGCTCACATTGTGTAATATTTTATTGGTTTTATTTATGTACAGTCATTTATTTTGCTCACCCAAATTTTTGAGAAGGCATTACCTCCCTTGCCTACTTGGTGAAATCCCGACTGATATAGCTCTACGTCCTAGTCAAGACACTGTTGTTCAGCCTGTTACTGGTCTTGCTTCTTACAAGTGGAGACACATTGCCACATTAATTGAAAGATGAGAAATGTTTGATAGAACATGCTTTTAGGTCTATATTTCATTCACTTTATATTAATAACATGAACTTTGCAATTTAATGTCTGGATAGTAGGCTATCCCTTACCCATGTCTGTTCAGTGATGATATTTTTGTGTGCTCAGAACATGTTTAGGCTAATATTGGTGACATCACATTGGAAAAGGCATGGAAAGGGCATGGCAGAGAACAGTAAAATAATTAAAGGCTTTTAAGCAATGCTTTGTTATAGGGAATTTAAACATTACAAGCTTAGTTAGCCTGGCATACTGTGACTCATTACAGTTTTAATGTGATAACAGTGCTTGATTCCACCTTGATTTCATTTTACCTCCTCCGAACGGAGCCCAGATGACCCGTCTGATGGCCTTCACCCAGTCGTCCACGTCACTTTGAGAGGTGGCCATGAGAAGAAAAGACTCATGACTTATCACAGTCTTGTCTTTTTCACCAGCTGAGAGAGAAAATGAGAAAGAGAGAACTGTCAAGTGAAGGTATTTCTTACCCTAAGGTTTTTTTACTATATCACATGGAGTGGAAGAACATTGTTTATTTAGCACAGATTTCTCAATATTCCTCTTAATTTTACGCTATTGAGTGTTTCAATGTTCAATTATACAATAAGCTTTCTCAGTGAATCAAGCATAAATAAATAATGAGAGCAGGGCTGTTACAAGGAATTCTGGGGCCCCTGGCTGTATATTGCTCTGGGCCCCTACACAATTTGTTGTGGGCCCCTACAAACCCTAACTGATTCTAATTGAGCTAGATTATAGGAAATTACTGTCACAGATGGATGATTAAGATCTACTAGCCTTTCATTGTTTTTTAAATCAAATTAAGCCCTCTAATCCTCAAGACTGATTTAGAAATACATTGTAGCCTACAGAATATGAACTAAACGGTGTGCACATGGAGAACTGTGTATTTCTGTGAGGGGCAATTACCATTAGATGAAGCTGTTGTAAAGACACTTTCATACATGAACAGTTTTATGAATCCAGCGTTTTTATGTTATCTCTTGTTGGTAAAAGTCATGTTTTAGCATGAGGTACATTTTATATTTTTAGTATCAAACTGGTGCACACCTTCTGGTCTGTTTGGCATGAGCACTTGAACACCAAATAATAATTTATAGTAAAGTTGCAAAAGAACCAAATTGACACAGAAACTTTTTCCATGGACAATTTGTAAAAAGTAATTGAAAAAGAATATTCCGTTGGCTTCAGTTCTAAGCTTTACATTGAAAAAGGCTTTTCCAGAATCAAAACCAGAAACATAGAACTGCCAGTATTCCGCTGGCCAGATTAAATGGCTGATGGAATAAGTCATGATGAGACAAGCGTTTACAGCAGTCTCGGCTGAACTGAAGTACAGATGCAATTAGGATAAATAAGAAAATTAGACAGAGCAAGACATCTAAAGCTAACGCTCTCCTGCAAAGTGGAAGCCAAGTCTAAAACGTAATGAGCACCCCTCATTTCTCTCCATGGTGTGGCATTCAGTTTGAATTAATGTCTCTTTAGGAAGTGTCAGAATGTGGAAAAACATAAATTGACTTGTGTAGCCACTATCTGATGAATTATGAGTTTTGTGGTTATAACAGCCAAAGCGTGTTTAGGCATGAAATACTGGCTCAATTAAAAAAGGGGCAGCCATTCCAAACCGTTACTAAAGATATAGGGAGCACCTTACCTAACCCTTCCCTAACCTTAACCACGAGTGGATGTGACACCCCCTTTTGGAGTTGGCGCAATCCCCTTTTGGAGTAACTCCACTCTCTCTTGGAGATTCCGCCCCCATTTGGAGGTCTCCTGTCTGCAGCTATACCTACTTGTGTATCTAAATTTGCACTGCAACTCAATTGACAAGCACACACAACCATGGATACACAATTAGTGTGTTGAGTGTTGATTATGCACCATATAATTATGCACAGGACTGGAGAAGATTATCTTCAGTTCAAGATTATGCTCCAAAATAACTTCAAATGACAGATGCCACATAGCAAGCGATATTGATATTGGCAGGTTACAAAAGTACTAAACAGTTATCCATCCTATTTACGCTATGATACATAGAAGGGATAGTACACTCACAAATGAAAATCCTGTCATCATCCACTCACCCCCATGTTGTTCCAAACCTCCTGCACAAATACACATTGTATAACATTTACTCTCCTTGTTGTGTGCCATGCAAAGCATGCTGGGATTTAAAAATCCCCTGCCCAGTTTCATTTAACCAAACTAAAACTATTCATGTTGTCCCAACACAAATAGATTAAGTAAAGCTTGAAACAAAGATGAATGAGAAATGCTCAATAGCCGACATAATTTTGGAGAAATTTGTTGTTTCACTAACTCATTACAATCGAATGTGCTGAATGACAAAAATGCCAAATAGTGTTGCAATATGTGCTCCCATTGCAACATTGGAAGATTAGATTGAGAGCCTACTGGACATCTTTAAGTTCAGTTGGACAATTTAAGTTCCTGTAAATTTAAAGAGGCATGTTCATTAAAACTGCACTACGGAAAACAGTGTTTCACTACGGTAAACCTACAAAAATGATTTGTTCTACTGAACTCAAATTATGATTTTTAGAAGAATATCTCAGCTCTGTAGGTCCATTCAATGCAAGTGAATGGGTGCCAAAATTTTGACACTGCAAAAAGCATATAAAGACATCATAAAATAATCCAAACTTTTCTCACCCACACATATCATATATAGTTGACGTCTGAAGTTTACATACACTTTAGCCAAATAAATATTAACTCAGTTTTTCACAATTCCTGACATTTAATCTTTGAAAACATTTCCTGTCTTTGGTCAGTCAGGTTTATAGGCCTCCTTGATCACACATGCTTTTTCAGTTCTGTCCACACATTTTTTTTCATCAGATTGAGGTCAGATACCGGTTCCTAAACTTTACTTTTTTCAATACCAATTTTATGAAATCAGTTTTAACAAGATTACAAACATTACACATTACCTCAAAAAAACGTTGGTTTTATTTTTTACAGACCCAAAGACTACCCTCCACTGAGTCTTCTAGTCTCCTCATGCCAGGGTCGGCAGGGGAAGAGAAAACAAGAAAGCTAAACTGTAAATTCTTAACAAGATATCTAGTTTAATGTACATTAAATTTGATCAGTTACTGTCAACCTTAAAGCATTTTTAGCATCGATTTAACTATCTATATCCATACATGAAAACAATATCTGACATAGGTCCCAATTTATAGGACGATGTCACCGCGCATAGAAACATTAACAAGTACAAAAGCATGTACCACTACAAGTTAGCGATTTTGTTTGTTGGTTTGTTTGCTAAACATTAACCTATCTGTCGGTGTGTCAGTCATAGCGCTGCTGCATTCATCAGTAGTTTTGAAGGAAGCTCTGTGGCAGGAGGATGCTCAGAGGATGACTGCACCGGCTCGGTCTTCTTGCAGTCAAAGACGGAGCAACTTTCTGCTCTTAAATTTATTCCGTGCACTGTCAAGTGCTTCATCAGATTTGTCGTGTTGGCGGTCTTGGCAGCAATGATCTTGTCGCAAATATTGCATCGCACGCTGATGGCATCGAGCCTGGTGAAATGTAGCCATAATTTTGATCTTTACCACATCTTTTTCATCAATGTGATTGAGACGCATTCACACTAAAGCCTCACGTGTGAGCCGCATCTCTAGGCATAACTGGCGTAAACTAGTGTTTTTCCTTGATGCCTAAACACAGCCAATCACTGGCACTTTTAGATTTGGGCACATCTAGCATGCTACATGCTTATCACTGACGTTGACAAGATTAACCCCTTAGGTATCGAAATTTGGTACCGAACGACAAGACATTTTTCGATACTCGATTGTTTAGAGACAATTCGGTCGGTGCCTAAAATGTAGCGAACTCGATACCCAGCCCTAGTTATGGCCACTCCAATACCTTGACTTTGTTGTCCTTAAGCCATTTTGACACAACTTTGGAGGTATGCTTAGGGTGATTGTCCATTTGGAAGACCCATTTGCAACCGAGCTTTATCATCCTGGCTGATGTCTTGAGATGTTGCTTCAATATATCCACATAATTTTCCTTCCTCATGATGCCATCTATTTTGTGAAGTACACCAGTCTATGCTATACTATGAGCGCTCTGTCAGCATGTAGAAAGAGGCCAACCTGTCAGACAGTGTGTGTGTGTGTGTGTGTGGGGGGGGATTTCTGAGGAAGGCAGAGGAAGAATCATTTATATTCATCAGGAGAGCGTTATCTGATTGGTTATGGAAACTATATCCAAACCCTAACACTACACCTAAACCATTCTGTAACTCTTACCAATCAGGTAGAGCTTTTCTCATAAATATGAATGTCTTCCCCTGCCATCACATGTTTTGGAAATCCACATGCAGAGAATTGGAAATGAGGAAATAAATAGTGATCTTTTCACTATTTGTGTTATGTAGTTTCTCTCTAATCCCATTCTATTTTGACCTGTTAATGAGATCGACCAGTAGTTGTTTTATGATCGACTGGTCGATCACGGTCAACGTAAAATGAATCGTTGTTAACACATTTTAAAACAACAGTTTAAAGGGGATAGATTTATAATTTCAGACATAATATTGGAAATAGGCCCAAATAAATATTATTTTCAGCTATCAGAATAAAATGTTCTATATTGATACATCCTTAATACATTATTGAACAAACTTTGATAAAATTCTGTATGCATCATCCCAAACAACAGAGCACTGCTACCCAGTTATACATTCTTATATTTATACCAACAGTGTCATAATCCTTTTACAGAAAATCATCTTCAATCATCTTCAGCACTTCAATTTCCATATACACTCACCTAATGGATTATTAGGAACACCATACTAATACTGTGTTGACCCCCTTTCGCCTTCAGAACTGCCTTAATTCTAAGTGGCATTGATTAAACAAGGTGCTGAAAGCATTCTTTAGAAATGTTGGTCCATATTGATAGGATAGCATCTTGCAGTCGATGGAGATTTGTGGGATCCACATCCAGGGCACGAAGCTCCCGTTCCACCACATCCCAAAGATGCTCTATTGGGTTGAGATCTGGTGCCTGTGGGGGCCATTTTAGTACAGTGAACTCATTGTCATGTTCAAGAAACCAATTTGAAATGATTCGAGCTTTGTGACATGGTACATTATCCTGCTGGAAGTAGCCATCAGAGGATGGGTACATGGTGGCCATAAAGGGATGGACATGGTCAGAAACAATGCTCAGGTAGGCCGTGGCAATTAAACGATGCCCAATTGGCACTAAGGGGCCTAAAGTGTGCCAAGAAAACATCCCCCACACCATTACACCACCACCACCAGCCTGCACAGTGGTAACAAGGCATGATGGATCCATGTTCTCATTCTGTTTATGCCAAATTCTGACTCTACCATCTGAATGTCTCAACAGAAATTGAGACTCATCAGACCAGGCAACATTTTTCCAGTCTTCAACTGTCCATTTTTGGTGAGCTCTTGCAAATTGTAGCCTCTTTTTCCTATTTGTAGTGGAGATGAGTGGTACCCGGTGGGGTCTTCTGCTGTTGTAGCCCATCCGCCTCAAGGTTGTGCATGTTGTGGCTTCACAAATGCTTTGCTGCATACCTCGGTTGTAACGAGTGGTTATTTCAGTCAAAGTTGCTCTTCTATCAGCTTGAATCAGTCGGCCCATTCTCCTCTGACCTCTAGCATCAACCAGGCATTTTCGCCCACAGGACTGCCGCATACTGGATGTTTTTCCCTTTTCACACCATTCTTTGTAAACCCTAGAAATGGTTGTGCGTGAAAATCCCAGTAACTGAGCAGATTGTGAAATACTCAGACCGGCCCGTCTGGCACCAACAACCATGCCACGCTCAAAATTGCTTAAATCACCTTTCTTTCCCATTCTGACATTCAGTTTGGAGTTCAGGAGATTGTCTTGACCAGGACCACACCCCTAAATGCATTGAAGCAACTGCCATGTGATTGGTTGATTAGATAATTGCATTAATGAGAAATTGAAAAGGTGTTCCTAATAATCCTTTAGGTGACTGTATAAGTGCATGAACAGAGGTATTACCTTGCTGTAGTGATGGTTTGTGCCTCCCTGACTTACAGCAGCCCTGCCCCATGATGCACTGGAGGGATTGAGCTGGCAGAGTGCTAATGTTGTGCCATGTTCCTTATTCCAACAGGTAGGCCATACATCCAAACACAGCACAGGTAGTTCCCACACCACCCATATGTCATAATACTGTAGAGGTGTTTGCTCCAAACCATCACTTGCAGAAACTTGATAAACAAGTCTTCCCTTTCATTGAAACAATCTCCTTTACATCTCAGACTTTTCACAGAGAAGATGAAGAACTTTGAATCATGCCACTCTATAAATCCTGCTAAAACAAATGTGTAAAAAGTGCTTTCAACATCTTGAGTTTACCTCAAGCTCCAGCACTTCACTTCTGTTTCTCTCATTTCCACTGAATTCTCATGGTAGACTGACACATGGATACAGACTGCTCTGTTAGTCCTTTCCAAGCACCTCGGTGCACTTAAACAAACAGAACACCAGATGCATTAGACTCAGTGGACCTGACACTTGGGGATATCCTCACTACCTAATATATTACCATGTTTCTGAATGCTACTTTGATGTAGAACTTTATGGAGGCAATATGAGGTAGGCATGAAATGGCAGATCTGGAGGCACTGGGGTCGCAACACTGGGGTCCCAGTTATGCTCCTTTAATTTTATGTCAGTACAGTACCTAACAAATGCAGATGTGTGAAAATCTCCCAGAGCAATTCCAGCCAGCCAGCAAGCTTTTTCGACTGGCTTGCAATCTGCACAATTGTGGCTTGTCATTTCTGTACCTGCAATATATGGTGCCATAGTTGGATTTTGTTTCTTTTCTTTTCTTTTATTAGACATGTCTATTAAGAAGACCCAAAACCTCACTAGAAGATGTCTGTGGCTTCACACAAAACCGAAAGCCTTTTAAAAAAAAATGTGTTAAAGATAGTTTGGACTGGATCTCCAACCCATGTCTCTAAATAATTTCTAACCTGGTCTCTTAAAATAACATTACTATACCTTCATGTGTACAAAATAATTGTTTGTATAGCCACAGTTACCTGGTAAAATGAACACTAGTAGTGCTTAAACAAAAATTACTTTTAATCCCTTTCACACAAATCACGAGCAAAACTGCAGATTATTAGTGTTCCTCACACAATGCTATCTTATGACATGAATACTTTTAGAATGACTTGGTAATACATTTGAACGTTTGCATTATACCAACTACACTTACAAGCTTTTTGAATGCAATCAAATTGCATGGTAGCTAAACTAATAGAGCCTTGCACTTGGGATGCAAAGGACTGGGGTCCCAAAGACCCCATGAAATGTCCTGAAGAGCATGTGAGTCAATATGTGAGACAAAAGTGTCATAAAAGTGCCTCAAAATTATGTGGCTACTTAAGCAATTGTTTTTTACATGTTGCATTTATTTTTTATAACACTATCGGTTAGGTTTAGGGTAGGTATGGGGTTTTGTTCATTTAAAACTCGATAGAGCATTAACCTTCAAAATGTCATCTGTTTGAAAAAAAACAAACATTTAACTTACTTTTACCGCCATTGATTGGACATTTCACCTTGCAACTGTGAGAAACCACACAATGTCAATTTGCAAAAATGTTGCCACAGTCACGTAATTTCCATGAGATCAGATGGATCATTTCATTCTTTCCTGGAATCAGTTTTTGTTGAAGCAGTGCTGTTTGTAAATCACGTCTTTCCATTTCTCCATTGTTTGTGGAGAGCCTATTAATTTTCAGAATCACAATCAACATGAGGCAAGGCATCTCTTGACAGTTGCCCCACTCACAGATAGTTTAAAGTTGGGCAGCTTGAGGGAGTTGTAGTGTTGTGTATGGAAAAGAGATTTGGCCAGTGAGATTGTTTGACAGAATGGAGCTGATGCATGCCGGTCAGGCAGAGACTGTTGTTAAGGGCTCTTCTCTGGGGAGAAGATGCTATGTTGACTGATTTGTCATGAGAAAGTGGTGTTGGATGCAGGGTAACTGGTGCTAATGTGTCCATGCTGTTTGAAAAAGGGTGTGCATGTCTGTGCATATATGCAGAGAGGGCTGTGCATGTGTGTTTGAGAAATGTTTAATTTTATTTGGTGCATCAAAGGCAAGCTTTGAATTTAGTTACCTAAATGATTATAATGCACATTAGAGTTGAGGGAATGATTCTTTGATTCTTTCTCAAATGATTCTGGATTGATCAACAAAACATTTATATAATTATATAGCATAAAGAAATAGCATACGCAGGTTGAAACATTACATATACATTTAAGAGTCATGTGGTGTGCAATACTGCAAAAATAGAAGAAAAGGCTAATCTGCAGTGGTGTAGCCTACTACGACAAGGTACATTTACACTGTGCAAACAAACATATGCGGCAGCTTTCGGATAAGCTTTATTTTACACCTTAAATCAACAACCAACCACGTTCTGCATCATGAACTCTAGATATAAAGAGAATAAATGTATTTACACAGAAATCACTATCAAAAGCAAAGTGTAAGGTTGCTCTAATGCAGCATTTCATTTACACTCAACAAAAGTTGCATAGCCACTTCTGATACTAGGCTACTTTTAGAGATGCACCAATGTTTCACCAATCATCGGTGTCTGACAGTAAAAGCAAGTACAGTATCTGTCCTATCGATCGTTTAAAAAAAAAAAAAAAGATGATCAGAGCCGATTGGTTCCTGTCAATCAAAAGGGAGTGCTGTGTGTGAAAGAAAATGGGCCCTATTTTTAGAGCACTATGCGGAAGAGCAGCACTATGCGACACATCACACATGTAAAGTCAGTGGGCATGGCCATTAAGTTTTGATATTTTCATGCAAGCATGCACTAAGTTAGGTGCAAGTGGGTTGGCGAAATCAAGCACTCAAAGTGTTAATGGGCTAGGTCAAGTGTAATTTAATTCTAGGTTTTTCCTCCAGTTATTGCATTGTCTGCACCCTATTATACAGCATATTCTATATGTAATACATTAGAATGAAGGAAATATGGACCATTTGTGTCTTACGTTTTTTTTTTTTTTTGCGAAATAACTATGCCCTTGCTGTGAACTCTCTCCTGTTTTGTCTGCAATTGTTCCAGTGCTATTGTGTTTAGCTGTAAAATACTAAATATTACAGAGGATGTTTTTGCTTCCATCTGCCTCCCAACCGTGATGAATGTATTCCCTATAAGCCTCTGTAACAAGGGACTGGACTGGACAGGGGAAGAAGGACACAATGACAGGCTGGAGAACTCAAAGGTAAGGTTTCTTTAATTTTTCAAAGGTAACGGGGGAACACAAATTGAACACAAATGATCTTTTTTAAAGGGGTTGTGATGTCTTTAAATGAGGCTGCCAACGCTGGACTGGCATTCTGTGTCGACTGGCGGTGTTGTGGCTCTTATATGCCGCTCTCCCCGTGCTCACTGAAATTAGAGACAGGTGTTAGACATATTTTAGCTCAGGTGCAAGCGCCCTTACCGCTCCCCCTCTCCGGACGGGCGCTTGACCACGCCCCCGCTGCCACATACCCCCACCGCCCGACTCAGGCCGGGGCGTCATCCGGCCTGCCTACCACTCCCCCCCCATTTCTGGAAAGGAAGTCGGAGACAGCCATCTGCACCCCCGGTCTGTGGACCACCTCGAACTTAAAAGGCTGGAGAGCCAGATACCAACGGGTGATCCGGGCGTTAGTATCCTTCATGCGGTGGAGCCACTGCAGTGGGGCATGATCCGAGCAGAGGGTGAAGGCCCGCCCCAGCAGGTAGTAGCGGAGTGTGAGGACCGCCCACTTGATAGCTAGACACTCCTTCTCCACGGTGCTATACTTCGTCTCCCTCAAGGAGAGCTTCCTACTGATGTATAGCACCGGGCGCTCCTCCCCCTCCACCACCTGCGAGAGTATGGCCCCCAGCCCTCTGTCTGAAGCGTCCGTCTGTAATAAGAAAGGGAAAGAGAAGTTAGGGGAATACAAGAGCGGCCCCCCACAGAGTGCGTTTTTAATTGGTGTGAACGCCTGCTGGCACTGTTCCGACCATTGGACCGGATCTGGAGCCCCCTTTTTAGTGAGGTCAGTCAGCGGGCTGGTGACGTCCGAATAATTAGGTACGAACCTTCTGTAGTAGCCAGCCAGCCCCAGGAACTGCCTCACCCCCTTTTTGGTCTTGGGCCTAGGGCAAGTCGCAATCGCCGCGGTTTTATCAATTTGGGGATGCACCTGGCCATGGCCCAAGTGGAACCCCAGATACCGCACCTCCACACGCCCAATCGCGCACTTCTTAGGGTTTGCAGTGAGCCCCGCCCGCCGCAGCGACTTCAGGACCGCCCTCAGATGTTGTATATGCCGCTGCCAGTCATTACTATAAATAATAATATCGTCTATGTAGGCAGCGGCGTAAGCAGAGTGCGGCCGGAGGACACGGTCCATTAAACGCTGGAACGTGGCTGGGGCTCCGAACAAACCGAACGGAAGTGTCACGAATTGGTGTAATCCAAACGGCATGGTGAAGGATTTTTCTCGGGAGATTGGTGTCAAGGGGATCTGCCAATAACCCTTTGTTAAATCCAATGTCGAATAAAAGCGAGCAGTACCTAACCGATCGAGCAGTTCATCAACGCGGGGCATTGGGTACACGTCAAATTTAGACACCGCGTTGACTTTTCTATAATCCACACAGAACCGCACCGACCCGTCACTCTTGGGAACAAGAACGACCGGGCTGGACCAGTCGCTGTGGGATTCTTCTATTACCCCCATATCAAGCATGGCATCCAATTCGTCCTGGACAATTTTCTTTCTATGCTCGGGGAGGCGATAAGGGCGGCAACGAACGACCGCCCCCGGCTCGGTCTCGATATGGTGATGGATGAGGTTCGTGCAACCCGGCAGGGGAGAAAACACGTCTGCAAACTCCTTCTGCAACCTGGCAACCTCTGCTCGTTGGCACGGGGAGAGGTGGTCTCCACAAATGACCGGGGCATTGAGATCTGGGTTTGGATTTACCTCCGGTCCGAGCTCCGCCCTCTCCGGGACCACCGTAGCCAACGATACAGGGACCGCCTCCCTCCACAATTTAAGGAGGTTGAGGTGGTAGATTTGACGCGCATTCCCTCTGTCGGTTCGCTTAACTTCATAATCGAGATCCCCCACTCGTCGTGTGACCTCAAAGGGCCCTTGCCACTTGGCGAGTAATTTGGAGCTCGATGTGGGAAGCAATGCAAGAACTTTATCTCCCGGTGCAAATTCCCTCAGCCGCGTTCCCCTGTCGTACAGCCGGCATTGACGTTCTTGGGCCCGGAGCAAATTCTCCTGTGTTAGTTTTCCCAAAGTGTGGAGCTTTGCTCTGAGGTCAAGAACGTATTGAATTTCATTTTTGCTATTTGTAGGTCCTTCCTCCCAGCCTTCTCGTAAAACATCTAAGACGCTGCGCGGGCATCGCCCGTACAACAGCTCAAATGGAGAGAAGCCGGTTGAGGCTTGCGGGACCTCTCGCACTGCAAACAACAGGGGATCGATCCATCTGTCCCAGTTTTTAGCATCCTCGTGCACGAACTTACGAATCATGTTTTTGAGGGTTTTGTTAAACGTTCCACTAGGCCATCTGTCTGCGGATGATACACGCTAGTGCGAATTGATTTGGCTGAAGACGCTGACCATCGATCACTTTTACCTGACCAAAGGCATGTTTGAGGGTTTCGTCCCGCGACTGCTCCAAAGGGAAATCCTCGTCAGGGAATTCCCTGCGAAGAGGAGGGGCGGAAGCCTCGCCCCTCTCCTCGTCATCCCGATTTGGAGCAGCCGAGGACGGCCCCGGCTCCGCCTCCCCTGTCAAAGCATCGCACATCGCACATCTCCCCACTTTAGTGCAGGACCCATCTGTACAAACTCCCCCTAACACATCTTTAAACGCTGGCCAATCGGTTCCCAAAATCAGAGGATGGGTGAGGCGGGGACTTTGTCCAGCTTCATGGCCCGGAAGAGCTGACGATTCTCCTCGGGGCTCCGACCAACCCGTTGCATAATGGCTCTCCTCAGATCGGGGTAGGCCAGGAGGTTCGCTGCCGGCAGTTGTTGAGCCGCGAGTTGGGCTTCCCCGGACAATAGAGGTATGAGGCGGGCTGCCCATTGATCGCGCGGCCAGGCCCAGATCTCCGCGGTGCGCTCGAACAAGTCCAGAAAGGCCTCTGGGTCGTCCGTCGCCCCCATCTTCTGTAACGTGGGAGGGGGCAACGGAGAATAATTATCCGGGGTCGCGGCTGTGGCGGGAGCGACCTCCCGGCTGAGGAGGCTCCGGATGGCAAGTTGGTCCTCTGCTTGAGCCCGCATGATCTCAAAGAACCGTCGATCCTTGTCCTCTCGGAGCTCAAGCAGGGAGTGCTGGTGGCTTTGATGTAATGTAGCGAGGGACTGGAGGACTTCGGTCAGCTAGGAGGACTCTACGGGGCGACCTTCCATGACTATTTGTCCCGGGTTTCGGCACCAGTGTAACAAGGGACTGGACTGGACAGGGGAAGAAGGACACGATGACAGGCTGGAGAACTCAAAGGTAAGGTTTCTTTAATTTTTCAAAGGTAACGGGGGAACACAAATTGAACACCAATGATCTTTTTTAAAGGGGTTGTGATGTCTTTAAATGAGGCTGCCAACGCTGGACTGGCATTCTGTGTCGACTGGCGGTGTTGTGGCTCTTATATGCCGCTCTCCCCATGCTCACTGAAATTAGAGACAGGTGTTAGACATATTTTAGCTCAGGTGCAAGCGCCCTTACTGCTCCCCCTCTCCGGACGGGCGCTTGACCACGCCCCCGCTGCCACAGCCTCCTACCTGTGGTCTAGATGGTGTTAAAGCGATAGTCCCCCACCCCCAAAAATTTATCTCATCAGTTACTCACCCTCATGCCATCCTAGATGTGTATGAGTTCAAGCTGCCTCTCGTATGACGTAAGCGTGTTGGTATGTTGATGTCGGCAGATCTATGGTCAGATCCATCAGCTGGTCTGACTTTGGAGGGGAAAAATGTTCACTGCACTCCCTCAATATTTTTTTAGTGACTCCAGATTGGATGTTTTGATATCCCAGTGAACAGCAAGCAGCCATAGCTTCAGTCAATCAGGATCAATGATAGGAAATCTGTGAAAAGAAAGTCTTTCGACTTTCGATGATGCCCACAAATGTAATCTAACATTTTTCAGTTTATGCAAGCACCGTCTTGAAAAAAAAAAAAAAAGATATTGTACAAATACAAATCTATAAAAAAAAACAATTCAGCTTCTGTATAACAACACAGCGCATCTGTATTTTACGTATTTCACATGTCAGTTCTCACAAGAAAGTTGTTTAATTGTTGGTGACTTCAATATTCAAATTGATAATGAAAATTACACAATGGGATTAGCATTTGTCGATATGATCAACTCTGTTGGGGTCAGACAAAATGTGACAAGACCAACTCATCACCATAATCATATGCTAGACTTAATTCTGTCATATGGAGTCGATGTTGATAATATAGAAATTCTGCCGCAGAGCTTTGACATCTCAGAGCATAACCTCATCTCTTGTATGCTGCACTTAACTAAAGTGACTCAATCTATGCCGCGTAATCGATCAGGTGGAACTATTCTTTCGACCACTAAAAATAGCTTCACTAATAATCTTCCAGACATGTCTCAAATTCTCAGAATGCGAAAAAGTTCAGAAAAACTTTATGTATCACAGAAAATATGAATACAGTCTTTAAAACTCTAGTCAGTGTCGACCCACTTAGATTAAAGAAAGTTAATGAGAAAAGCCCAGCACCATAGTACAATGGTAAAGACAGGTTCTAAAGTTGCCTGTTCTGCATATGTGAGCAAACTCATAGAAAAATAATAGGCTTTTATTCAGTACAGTGGCTAAATTGAGAAGTAACAAAGCTTTGACCAAACCAGACATTCGATTGCATCTCCCACATTACCTCAGAAGACTGTGTCTCATAGTATTCCATACCCACAGCTTCAGTCCTTCAATGTTATAGGTCAGGAAGAGCTAACAAATCTTATTAAAGCATCAAAATCTAGAGCATGTATGCAAGACCCCATACCTATTAAGCTCCTGAGAAAGTAATTTCCTGAAATATCAGAACCTTTTCTTAATATTATTAACTTCTCACTATCCTTAGGGCATGTCCCAAGAAACTTTAAGTCAGCAGTTATAAAACCCCTTATCAAGAAACCACACCTTAATCCTGGAGAGTTGACAAACTATAGACCAATCTCAAATCTCCCATTTATGTTGAAAATACTAAAAAAGTTAGTGTCCTCACAACTAAGTTCATTTTTTTTTACAAAGAAATGGTGTCTGTGAAGAATTTCAGTCAGGATTTAGGCCCCATCATAGTACAGAGACATCACTTATCAGAGTTACAAATGACTCTTATCATCTGATCATGGCTGCATTGCTCTTTTAGGGCTTGTTTGGCATGTTGGCATTCGTTATCTCCAAGAACCATACTCTGTTCAGCCAACGCGGCGCAATCAATAAGAGGCAAGATCCTTGTTGGCGAACCCTGGCAAGAACTCCCGGGAGCAGAGAAAATGGTGGGAATGCGTACAGGCATATTTTGGGCCATGTATGTGCCATAGAGTCCAGACCCAGGGGGGCTGGATGACTCAGAGAGAAGTAGAGGGGACATTGCGCTGTTTGTTGGGAGGCCAAGAGGTCCACCTCTGCTATGTAAAATCTTAGCCAGATTTGTTTCACTACCTGGGGGTGGAGTTTCCATTCTCCCGTCTGTATTTTTTGTCTGGACAGTAAGTCCACTCCTACATTCAAGCATCCAGGGATATATACTGCTCTTATTGACAGTCTGTTTAGCTGGCGTGACCGTAGATGTCCTTGGTGGTTTATGTAATGGACTGCTGCTGTGCCACTGACCACCCGCACCAGGACATGGTAGCCTCTCATATTCTGGAGGAAGTATTTCAGGGCCAGAAATACAGTGAGTACATCAACCCGAGAGAGTTGATGAGCCATTCAAGCTGATGGGCCTCCCATTCCCCTCGAGCTGGACGACCAGTGAAGACCACTCCCCAGGGAGGCGTCTGTCATTAGCAATCTGCGACAGCAAGACGCACCTAGAGTGGGACCCAAAGCGAGGAACTGGGGTCTGAGCCACATAGAGAGGGTACGTAGCCCACGGCACGTATCATTTATCTGCCTTTGGGGATTGGCCCTTGTGTGAAATCCCCTGGCTTTGAGCCACAACTGAAATGGTCTCATATGCAGAATCACATAGGAATCACCAAGGATGCAGATGCCATGAGACCTAACATTCGTTGATACTGAAGAACAGTACAATCTTGGCTGACTTTGCGCAGGGTATACTGAATGGTCTCGATTTGAGCGGGAGACAGCTGTGCCCACATCATGATCGAATTCCATATGATCCCTAAATACGTTGTTCTCTGGGTAGGAGAGAGAATGCTTTTCTTGGCATTGACTCTCAACCCCAGCGAAACCAGGTGAGCTAAGACAATATTCCTGTGCTGTAATGCCAGTTTTGTGACTGTGGTAGTATCGGCCAGTCGTCTATATATTCAAAATGCGGATACCCCGGAGTCGTAATGGAGCCAGTACTGCATTCAAGCATATTGTGAATGAGTGAGGTGATAAAGCTAGGCCAAATGGAAGAACCCGATATTGGAAAGGTTTACCCCCGAAAACGAACCTCAGGAACTTCCTGTGTTGTGGCAGAATTTCTATATGAAAATATGCATCAATGAGATTGATCGTGACTAACCAATCGCGATGTAGGATTTTTGACACAACCATTCTGACAGTTAACATCTTGAATTGAGCGCTTTGACCGAGCGGTTCAAGTCTCGAAGATCTAAGATCGGACACAATCCCTCATCCTTCTTGCGAACCAGGAAGTATCTGCTGTAGTAACCTGACTCTCTCACTAGAAGGGAAACATGTTCTATGGCCCCTATGACTAGGAGATTTTACAGTTCTTGTGACAGTAAATATGCTTGTTCCGGTTTCACGGTAGTGGGAACATTGGTGGGGACGGCAAACAAATTAAATTCTGTAACCTTTCTCTACTGTTCTTAGGACCCACATAGAAATACCCGGCAGTAGTTTCCACCAATTTTTATACTTCCCGTTGAGGGAATGTTGGATGTTCCGTGTCCTGGGCGACAACAGGAAGCAACAGAACACCCAACATTTCGCTGGAAACTGGAAACAGCTGGACCGGGGGAGGCTAGGTGGCCGGCAGACCCTCCCTGTGAGTGTGGTGAGGAAGGAATTGTATAAATTGTATAAAGGCTTCCTTGTTTCTTTTTACCTTCTGAAACTTGGTAATGACCATATTCATCGAGTCACAGAATAGGCCAGAAGGTGAGATCAGGGCATCAAGAAGGAACACTTTGTCCTTATCCTTAATGCTTGAAAGGCTTAGCCACAGATGCCTCTCCATGCTGACCAAAGCAGCCATTGAATGGCCGATAGCACGAGCCATCTGTTTGGTCACACGGAGAGATAAATCTGTGGCACGACAAAGCTCTGAGAATGTTTCCTCATTGATAGTACTCCCCGCACTCAGGTCCTTTAATAAATCAGCCTGGTACACCTGTAATACCGCCATGGTCTGTAGGGCAGCACAGGCCTTACCTGCTGCCTGATAAGCCTTCCCCACAATAGTTGAGGTAGTCCCTCCTTTGTGGGGAGAGTTGGTCCTTTTAACGATGATGCCGAACCAGGCGAGAGGTAGCTTGTGGGTGTCTCTTCTACCTGTGGCATCACCGTATAACCCAGAGCCTTAGTGCCCACAATTGTCGAATATGTTGACATCGAGGGCACAAAGATACGGAAAGTATAAGGTTTCCCCATGAACGAGTCAACTCGTCATGGAGGTCATCAAAGAAGGGGAGAGACTGATTTTGAGTTCCCTTTCTCTGGCCACCAGACAGAAACCTGTCTTCTAATTTTGAACGTTTGGGGGTCTCATGTTCATGCGGCCAATCTAATTGTAATCTGGTCACCACATGAGTAACCACCTCGAGCAATCTCTCAACCGTTTTGTCATCACGCAAGGAATGCTCAGAGGTAGGCAACTCAGAATCCGCGGTCCCAAGAGTTTCATCGTCCCTCTCATGAACTGAAGAGGTGTCGAGATGCGCTTCGAGATCATGGGAGGGACCAGTTGGAACCGGAGAGAGCGAGAGTGATAGGGACGAACCCAGATCCATAGGTGAGCCCCACGACGAAATGGTGGGGGTTGGCTCTTGGAAATAAGCGAGATGAGTGTGCAGCATCTTCACTGTGAGCAGCTCACAATGCTCACACCCACCTTGCTCCAACGCAAGAGCAGCGTGCTCTTCCCCCAAACAAACAAAACAAAACTGGTGTATGGCCGATTCAGCCATATGGCGTAAACAGGGAAACACACACCGTTTGCTTTGTTTATCGCTCATTTTCACTTTGTCTTTCAAACTTAAGTGATAGAAGAAGAAAAGAAGAAAAAGATTTCTGCACACTGCCTGACAAATCTAACACCTATCAGAGTAAAATTCAGAGTTTGAGAGGCTTGAGAAGCACAACACATTACAGAGTGGTATGAACCACATTACACCTGTGGCACATCTATTCATAACCCTGGTACTGGCGCATTCTGATGATGTCACCAATAGAGGCTATAAATTCTAGTCAATTTTATTGATGTGTTGCACACATATTCACAGCTGGTCACTCCTAAAAGACGTTCCCAAAGTGCTGAATCAAGTGCAGCATTAAGAGCAGCTTTTGATATTAGATTATTTCGATTGATGTACTGTTACATCATTTTCTACAGCAAAGAAATTGTGTGTTATATTTTATAGAAAACTGTCCTTTGAAAATCAAATTTCCAATGTTTGTAGAACAACATTCTTCCACCTCCGAAATATTGTTAAATTATAACACATGCTCTCTGTTTCTGATGCCGAAAACTAATTAATGCGTTCATGACCTAAAGACTAGATTATTGTAATTAATTACTGGGAGGATGTCCTGCAGGTTCAATAAATAAACTTAAATTGGTTCAAAATGCAACAGCTAGAGTGCTGCCATTTTATCGTTGCTTCACTGGCTACCTGTTTAGTTTTGTATTAATTTAAAAATTCTGTTTATTATTTACAAAACTTTGTATGGTCTAGCTCCTCAGTAAGCGACATCCTATCATGCTATAATCCATAAAGTTCAATATGATTGCAAAATTCCAGCTTATTTATAATACCTACATTATCAAAACACACAAAAGGAAGCAGATCCTTTTCCTATTTAGCTCCTAAACTAAGGAATAAATTTCCTAGCAATGTACGGGACTCATACATTTACATTTACATTTATGCATTTGGCAGATGCTTTTATCCAAAGCGACTTACAGAGCCCTTATTACAGGGACTTATTACAGGGACAATCCCCCCAGAGCAACCTGGAGTTAAGTGCCTTGCTCAAGGGCACAATGGTGGTATCTGTGGGGTTTGAACCAGCGACTCATACATACTTTCTCAGTTTAAAGAGTCCCTATTATGCTTTTTGGGATTTTACCTTTTCTTTAGTGTGTAACATATCTCTTTGTGCATGTAAAAGGTCTGCAAAGTTACAAAGCACAAAGTCCTGGGGGCCTGGGTAGCTCAGCGATTATTGAAACTGACTACCACCTCTGGAGTCACAAGTTCGAATTCAGGTCTGAGTGACTCCATCCAGGTCTCCTAAGAAACCAAATTGGCCCAGTTGCTAGGGAGGGTAGTGTCACATGGCGTAACCTCCTCGTGGTCACAATTAGGTGTTCTTGCTCTCAATGGGGCACGTGGTAAGTTGTGCGTGGATCACAGAGAGTAGTATGAGCCTCCCATGTTGTGAGTCTCCACGGTGTCACGCACAGCGAGCCATGTGATAAAATGCGTGGATTGACTGTCTCAGGAGCGGAGGCAACTGAGAGTTGTTCTCCGCCACCAGAATTGAGGTGAGTAACCACGCCACCATGAGGACCTACTAGTTAGTGGGAATTGGGCATTCCAAATTGGGAGAAAAGGGGATAAAAAAAGCACAAAGTCCATGCCAAGGGAGTTATTCTCTCCCACAGACAACACTGCTCAACAGAGACTTGTCCTCCGCCACCCGGATTGAGGTGAGTAACCGTGCCACCCCGAGGACCTACTAAGTAGTGGGAATTGGACATTCCAAATTGGGAAAAAAGGGGATAAAAAAAAGAAAAAAACACTGCTCAAGAACTACAACAATTAGTCCAGCCATTTTTTCCATAAAGTATCTATATCACTATGTGCTCACCAAAGAGCTACTTTGGCCCACCCTCAAACAAACGTAGTTATAGCCGAGGCCAGGATGAGCTGGGTTAGTGTTGTCGCCATGTCAAGAAGAAGTTGTTTTCTTCACTGCAAAAGCAAAACCTCTTTGTTTGGACTTCCAAAGGCAGACAAATTTAAGTATCAGTGGTTAAAATTTATTTTTACCAATATTTCTCAGCAGTACAACCACAACCAATGCTGGATTTTCAAGACAGTTATTCCTGAAATACAGTGCAGTTCCCACATTGTTGGGACACTCTGTCGGTTCAGGATCACAAATTGTAAGTATGCTTGATTATTTGTGGATTTATCTGCTACAGAGTGATCAAAAGCAGAGTTTTGTGTTGTAGCTATGGTGTACACCCTGTGCACAGCTGTAGTCTTCTGCTAACCTGCTAGCTAATGTTATTGTGTTGAAATATATTTGCTAATCAGCTTTGGGCCCACTTTTACCTACAACTGTGTAGAATTATGCAGATTGTTTGTCATTCTTACTTTCAAGAATAGTGATCAAGTGTGGAGATGGATTTATTTTTACAAACGGTAGAACATTTTACATCTGCAATCCATGATAGTGCTCGGCTAACTTGCTATGTAATGTTATTGTTTTGGTAAGGGTTTACTATTCGGCTGTGGGCCGGCTTTTACCTAAAATTGTGTAACAAAATTGAAGATCTCAAGAGTCTTATATAATTCTCCATGAATAACAAGCTGTAATGTTTCGGCCACTATTGGTAGTCCACAGCTAACTTGCTCACAAACTCTCTAATACACCTGGTAATGTCCAACCGGTAGAAGCCACTGTTCTCCATTCATAGCTTGGGCGAAAAAAGGTTGGCTGCACCCATTCCAGCAAAAGATGACTAACTTAGATGCACTACTTGTCTTTTTCTTGAAGCTTTGTTAGGTTCACAACAGTGTACTTGAAAGAAAGCTACATAATTAAAACTTACCACTGTGAAATGTCCTGCTCAAGTCATGCTTATGAAGGTGTTCTTGTCGATCAGCTCGTTCTTCCAAACTTTCATTATTTCATTCATTATGACTCGGCTAGAGCTGGTGCGGCAAAAACCGACGCCACTGTTATCATAGTTACAACAATGTTTACAGAGCTGCTGGGGAGCTGAAACTCGGTTATGGTAAGGGGCGTTACATTTCTGACACATGCACTACGCTGTTGACCAATCACAACAGACTAGGCCAGCTGACAAATCAGGGCAGATGGGGCATTTCAGAAAGGGGGGCTTTAAGGAGACAGGAGGTAAATCAGAGCATTTCGGCCAGAGTATGAAGAGCGGGGAAAAGAAATGTACGGTATGAGAAAAATAATGTGTTTTTTGAGCATTAAAGCATGTACACATAGCATAATATGGTCTCTATAACTCTAGATTAAAGACTAATTTTTTTAGGCAGGCATACACCTAATTTATCCCTCAATTTATAGTTATGCTACATTAGTTTGTTACATAGACTGTTACTTAGTTACATAGTCTGCCGGAACCAGAAACTCTGTAACCCTGCTTTAAATTGAATGGCATCTATGCTAACATCATTCTATTTGTTTCCACGTCTCAACCTCAGGATACATATCTCAGATTAACAGAGCCTGCCAGATACTGCTCCGGTCCTAACCGATGTCCTGCTCCCACTGCTATGTGTCACTGATTGATGATTCACTTCAGTCTACTGTGATGGACTTCACGGAGGATAAACTGCTGCCTTCTCAAAAACTGTAAAACATTGGATACATCACTGGCCACTGCATGAACCTTGGACTTAGAATGGATTTTACATGAAATGAACTGCCACAATCTTCCAGCCAGACTGCGATGCCCCTCACTGAGCTCTGCTAACATCATCTTGATCATAGGGTGGACTAAATTAGAACATTTTCAGTCAAATAACAAAAGACACTGCAAATGTGTGCACTGCCACAGTCAATTCAGGATGGACTTAAAGACTTCTCTAATTTTTTTACTTCTTTATTTTTTTCTCCACATTTCTCCACAATTTGGAATGCCCAATTCCCAATGTGCTCTAGGTCCTCGTGGTTGCGTAATAACTTACCTCAATCAGTGTAGCGGAGGACGAATGAAGCTTGCTGAGGCTTCCCGCTATTCTCTGCGGCATCCACGCACAACTCACCACGTGCCCCACCGAGAGCGAGAACTACATTGTAGCAACCACGATGAGGTTACCCCATGTGACTCTACCATCCCTAGCAACCAGGCCATTAGGATACCTGGCTTAGAGACTCAGCATGCCCTGGATTCGAACTCGCAACTCCAGGGGTGGTAGTCAGCGTCTTTACTCACTGAGCTACCCAGGCCCCCTGTAGACTTCTCTGATATTATGGTACACTGGCCTCCAACCTCTACTAAATTTACTAACTGAGACAGTTACTCTAAAAAAATGGAAAACATGAAGAGACAGAGAATACAATTATATTTATATTTCTTATGTGATTATTTATAAGTGATTTGAAACAAGGAAGCATGAAAAAGCAGAACTACCAAAGAATCGGTATTGGCAGATGTTTTTCTAAATAATTGGATATCTGTATTGGCACACAAATGTTGTATCGATGCATCTCTAGTTAATATAGCACTTGATTGGTCAGAGCAGATATATTAGAATTGCTTTTATTGGGAATCTTTACACAGAACTTGAAAGTGAACCATAACTCATCACATTTTAGTACTGCTTACACGTGTAAATGCTAAATAATTGAAGTTCCTAACGCAAGTTCTGAAGGAGTTTGTTCATAAAATCCCATTAATTCATCAAATTCAAGTGCTATATAAACTGAAGCTTGCCTACCTCTCCTATGATGACTTTCGAGGATCTGGCTACACACGTACAGGAAACCATGGCTGATTGTCTGCAACGTTAAATCTTTGGCCACGAAGACGAAGTCACCATCTCTCTTTCCTCTCCTTCACTGATTCCGGATTCCATCCAAGCATTGCCATCTTCATCCTCATCATCAGAAGCCACACCGATACGAAAAGGTTGTATAAGGCATCGTTCCCCCTTTCCTCCCAGACCCGTCCGAGGAGAGCATATTCTCCTCCATCTGAGAGGCTCCAAGCTCAACCGATTCAGCAATCTAGCCCTACTCCCCAGTTTACAGTCCCTCTAAGCTCATCAACTAATTACATGCCTTCTGCAGCCAAATTGATGGTAATCGTCTACGTCATGCTCTTGCAGCCTCAGATATCCATTTTTCCCACAGATCCACTAAAGCACAGATGTACAACTTGTAAGTCACCACTAAATGCGCCAGCTCTGTGATCCAACCACCCGACATTACTCTACAATCTCTTCAAAAACCAGTTAAACTTCCATTCATTTCTCAGCTCGGGCCTCCACAACCATCAAAACAGTCACTACTTCCACACAGTAAATAACAGCTCACGCTCAAACTCCACTCCAATCAACTGATGTCCCGCTGCATCATAATGCTCCTCCCCCACAGGTTGCCTTATCCACTCAGATTCCCCTTTCCTCTACTCACCTCCAAAACCTCCCTCATTTCCTCGGCAGCGCCTCTCCAATATTTTTCTCATCCAAATTCCTCTCTTTTTCCTTCTCGCTCAGGAGCAGATACATGTATGAGGCTGCCTCTGCATGATGCATCTGCTCCTCCTCTTTTGTTATCTAACACCTTTATTCCAACTACCTTGTAAACACTGAGTGGATTTGAGGGCATTTGGAGGTTGACTGAGTTAGCTGAGCGAGAGGTATATAGTGTACAGGACATGACTGTAACAAGATAGGCCTATTCTGTTTTCTTCTTTGCTCTTTTGTTAAAAACCCTCATTCACAATGACCCCGACTGCATGTCTTCACACTCAGCCAGTGAGTGTGAAGACATGAAAAAAGGTGTCACGTTACTGTGTTATATTTACTTGTCATAAAGAAAACAAACATAGGCATTCAGCAAAAATAAACAGGGATTGGCAAGATTACCCAAAATACCCCTCTCTAATCAGTAAATGCTCCAAGGGTCATTTGAGTTGCTGACATACAAAATCATAATATAGGCAGTGTTAAGAATAGCTGTTCAATTGAAATATCGGTTTCTTGAAGGAATACCCAATAACATTATAATCTGTATTTGATTACTCGCCCTCATGTTGTTCCAAACCAATATGAATTTCTTTCTTCTCCAGACACTATGAAGATATTTAACAGAATGTCAAAGCCACTTGTCCCTGGTCACCTTTTATTTTCATTGTCATTTTTTACAAGTAAAAATTAATGCCAACCAGTTACAGGGCAGCTTGGACATTTGGCCAGAAAATCACACAGGTTTTGAATGACATGATAGTGAGCAAATTAATTCATTTTCATTTTTGAATGAACCGTCACTTTGAGGTTATCAAAGCACTCAAAAACAGACCATTTGAATGTGTCAGTGATGATTTGAAGACCTACTCACCTGGCACAATTTCAAAAAGGTGTCGACCGGGCTCTTCTGTGTTGGCTGTCAGCTCATTCACTTGGCTGCCCTTCAATGGTATGCAGCCCTGCACAGATAAATAGTAGAAAAAAATGCAGAATTGCATCTCTAAACGTTTGTTAACCTACATATACAATTAAATCTGAATGCTGTGTATACTTGAATGTAATTCTGCAATCATCATAAAGTTGCTTAGTCTTGTGGAAATTTATACCCATGAAGCATTTGGGGATTTTAAGCCTATGGTATTATTAAATGTTTGGCGTGTTGGTTTGCCATATTAACTGCAATTTTGATTTGAGTGCCCCCTCCAATAAGTTAAACTAGCAATTGAATGAAATGAAGAGATTATTCACCAGGACAACAAATTGAATGAAGAGTTATATTCAGGCTCATTAAAAACTCCCCCATGATTTTAGTTAGTCAAATCTATCTGGCAATATTCAAGAAATGTTTCATGAATTGTAAACACACTGGTTATACATACAGTACATCCTCATTGATTTAAGGCTGGATCCTCTTGTTTTGACTGGATTTTTTTCCTTTTTTCCTGATTAATTAAAAAAACTGTACATTTCATTTTAAGACAATTTGTGGCTGGATTTTACACCAGTTTGTTTCAGGATCTATTTCTGAACAACCATAAAATCCCCAGAATTCTCTACCTTGGCACACTATTCAATTTGGGCCAGTCTCCAATGTTTCCTTTTATCTCAGCATGTGGTTTGCTATGTGATTTGCTACACAGCCCTTCCACTTTGAATCTCATTGATTGAAGGCAGAAAAAGTGGGTGGGTTTGACATTTTCTCACACATCCTGGCCAGCGCAGCATGGGCACAGATTATTGGAGCTTGGATGAGTATTGACAATCCTCTAAGGGATGCTCCAGTCAGACTGACGAGCTTACGAAGGCTGGACGGTATTGCTTGCCTAATATGAGATGGTCTTAAACCTGTTAAAAGCAATGTGTAAGCTTGGATTGTGTTGGCAATGCGAAAATGGAAGAGCCTTACTGTCTAATAGCACTTGGCCAAATGATGCTCAACCATACAGTGCTGCATCTTATTTAACAAGTACTTAACATTAAAGAAGCAGAACTAAGTAGCAACAATAAGATAAGCATCTCCATAGTGAAATGGTACACATTTTACTGTACAGTATGGTGTGTGGAAGTCTTCTTTTGGACTAGTTTTGGAGAGAAATGTATGTACCTGCGGTTTTGTCTCCTCCTCGTCCTTGTAGAAGTAAAGATGGTCAGCCCGCAGCACAAACCAGCGCAGCTGCCAATTCTTCATGATGTTCCTCTGCTTCTTCAGCCAACCAGCCTTTAGTGCCCCTTCTTGGAGGCCTGGTGAGGTGGAACGACATGAGCCACGTGATGCCTCACCCATCACCATGCTCTTGGACCTGGCTGTTGGTGAGGACGACAGACATGCATGGAAGTATCAAAGATATTATGATCATATCAGCCTGTGAAGAAGGATGACAAACCCTTATAGAAGTTTTGATTTATATGCTAGATTACCCCTAAAAGTTGACAAAATTAGCCTTTATAGGCTTTCTCTTCCAGAAGAGCAGACAATAAAAGTCCAGGTTCAATAAAAGTTAAACTCAATTGACAGCATTTGCGGCATAATGTTGATTACCACAAAAAATGATTTTGAAATGTCTCCTTTCTTCCCTCAAAATAAAATAGCACTGGCAATACTATAGCTTATAATAATAGCAAAAAGCAAATCATGATTCATGGCTATGATGTAAACTAGAGCCTATTAGCTGTTTTAAAACAAGTCCTTCTGAATGTCCCACCGAAACTTTGTTTCAATAGGAAATAGGTAAATGTGGGATAGAAAAAGCTATTTCTATTTCAAAAAAGAAAAGACAACTCTTCCGTTGGTTCACACTTTTAGATCAAGGACAAAGTGGTTTGTACTGAAGGGTATTTCGAGCCTTGTGCGCACACATTTTACCCTGGAGTAAAACACAAAGAAAAATCCAGTTTGCTCTGTGCCACGTTTCCTCAGGTAAAATTGTCTGCAATCCTTTTCCTCTGTATCACTTGCTTTTTTTGTCATGCCAAAAGAGAAGGAGCGTTTTCATAGTAGGATCACCAGAGAACAATTTTGTCAAAGGTTCACTTGATGTAGAAACATCACAGTTTTGGCATTTCAGATAGTTTAGATAAATGTGCCAAACATGATATGCATGTCTACCTAAGTAGCTATGCTGTAAAGCAAGTGAATATAAAATCTTGATGAAAATAAGGAGTTTGTGAGTGAATTTAGCTGTTTTGGTGTACTAGGGGTACATAAGCTGTGGTGCTTCCAGGCTCAAGACGAGACTATGGTCAAACCTCAGAATGGATCATTTACTGGATATGAATCAGTCCAGCAGAAGCACAAAGTCATCTTATGCCTCTGGGCTCTAGACTCACAATCAATGCCTTTGTGGCTTTTAGAAAAAATAAATCAATGTGTTTTTTTTTATTCTTTATATTATTTTTCAGTCCCAATACACAGGTGATCTGTACAACTGACTGGTTCATATTTAAGTCTCATATTCATGCTTAAAACACAGCGCTCTGGAATACTTGGTCACTGCATACACACTGCAGCTAAATTTGGTTGTCAGTTCATTTTTGAGTGCTTAATTATTTTCTATAGACACAGTTTGGTAATTTACAGAAGTGACAATCGCATTCTACAACATAATGATCTCACGAAAAATGCTCATAGAAGTTTTGCTATGGTCATCACATTTCAATTGTCGCAATTGCGGTAGTAACACACATGGAATGGAAATATAGTGGATACTCTTCCGCATTTAAATGCAGTTGACAATCCCGAAACTAGGTAGAGTGTTGTCCCTTAATTCTGTGATCGAATATTTTTTTTTTCTATTGGCTGCTAAACTAGATAATTTACCCTTGTCCCAGGCGATGGATTTCTAACATTAATAGTTGTGTTAGTTTGATGTGTCACATATCACATATCTTCAATTTAATATTTTATGCCTATGTATTTATTTGATAAGTGGCCATTAAATAAGCAGGATATGTCAGCTGATCGTTATGGCAAAATTAACCTCTTCAGTTTTCAACAAGGCCTCTCTTGTTTTCCCTCTCAGTGTTTATTTTGCATTATTATTTATAAATATGCCTCTTCTAAGTTTTTATTTTTTATTTTTTAAAGTATTTGCTTTGAAATGACACCCTTCTCACCATACTACCCAAACATCTATTTGTTGTTTCAACTACACTTCAAAAAGTAACCCAACATCCATTTGTTGTTTCAACTACAGTTCAACTAAGTTTACAAGTTTGCTCAATGGCCTTTTCCATAACATCCCCTCCTCATCGGCCTTGATTACATTAAGCATGTCTATGGGTGTGGTAGAATCAATAGCCTTGCTCTGCAGGAGGAGAGCAGAGGAAGAGAGTGTCAGAGAAAGAGATATCTGAGCTTGCTCACTATCAGGGCTGGACTGGTAATCTGGCATACCAGGCATTTTCCCGGTGGGCAGACGCACTTTGGGGCCGATCAGGGGCGGACTGACCATCAGGAGAACTGCGAAAAGTACTGAATGGGCCACGATTAGCTAAAATGAGCCACCGTGTTATGCAGAACGGACCACAAAACGGCGCCGTGATATGCAGAGAAGGCTCAGACAGCGAACTTTCAGTTTGTACTCTGGCCACCTCAATCTCAGATTGAAATTAATCTTCCCTCCCAAATTCACTAGGTGGGGAAATGAATCATTACAAATCACACTATAGGTGTGTATTGGATACTATCTCCACATTGTGGACATTGTGACATCCTAATTATTTCCATCCTTCCTTGTTTCTGTGTATTGCATTCAATAAGAACGTTCTCACAAAAGAGCAAAGATCAAATTGCATGAGATGCATACACATTCTGCTACACACTCCAATATGGAACTCCAAAAGGGTCATATTTCACCAATGGTGTCCTATCATCCACAGTCCCATTGAAAAAATGGGGTGTAATGGTGCAGTGTGCAGAAAATCCACAATCTCCTTGTAAAAAGCGCAATAGGGATTGTTTAGAACTGCAATGCTACATGCTCCAATATGGAACACCACAAGGGTCATATTTTACCTATGGTGTCCTGTCATCCACAGTCCCATTGTAAATGGGGTGTGATGGTGCGGTGTGCAGAAAATTCACAATCTCCTCACAGAAAATGCGATAGAGATTGTATAGAACTGTAATACCCTATGGTCTCTAGCTCCTCGCACGTTCATGAAGTGTATCAATGTGGCACTCAACCCATTGAAACTGAACGGCGTTTGCATTCTGAATTACCTCGACGATTGACTAATGCATATAGATCTAGTACTTCAGCAATCGAACAGTCTGGGTCTCAATGTCAACTGGACGAAGAACAAACTTTCCCCCAGCCAACAAATCTCATTTTTGAGGGTCCGACTCAACTCGGTGGGCATGCCTGTGCATCTCACGAGCGAGCGCGTTCAGACCATTCTTCAGTGTCTGTCTCAGATAAAACTGGGGACAAATATTTTCAAACAATGTTGCGTCTCATGGCGGCAGATTCCGCCATTGTATATTTAGGTCTCTTAAACGTGAGACCTCTCCAGCGCTGGTTCAAGTGTCAACATTCCTCTGTCTGGCTGCTCTAGCACCATGAACTACAACAGACTTTTACTGTCAGGTTGTTATGCTGGGTCAGGTTTCAAGTGAAAAGCAGTGACCACGAACACGTCCAATGCTGGCTGCAAAGCACATCTAGCATTTGGCACCTGGACAGACAGCCCTGAGGATTTGGGAAATATTCTGCATAATGGTGATTGATCTATTTGCCTCTGTGGAGAACGCCCACTGTCCCCTTTGGTATTCCAAGTCCCAAGCTCCACTAGGAGTGGGCACAATGGCCCACAAATGGCCTGCGATTACACAAATACACATTTACCCCGGTTTGCCTCCTTCACTCTGTCATATGCAAAGTCAGAGTGGACAAGGAAACGATTCTAATGGTTGCACCGAAGTGGCCCAATCAGCCCTGGTTTCCAGAAATAATAGAGATTCTGTACGGCCCTCCATGGGAAATACCACTGAGGAGGGATCTCCTCTCTCAAGCTCAGGGCACAATCTGGCATCCTCAGCCCAAGCTGTGGAACCTGCATGTGTGGCCCTTGAATAGAATGGGGACCCCCTTCGAGCCTCTGGACTCTGTTGAATTGCATGTGCTTTCTCTTAAAACCGTATTAATTCCGCTCTGGCCTCAGTAAGACTGGTCATGATTTGCAAGCGCTATCGGTCGACAATCCATGTCTGGAGTTTGGTCCGTGTCTTTCAAAAGCCAACATCAAACCCAGAATAGGCTATGTGCCTAAGGATTTGCCTTTCCGAGCTCAGGTGGATCACATTCAAGCCTTTTTCCCTCCTCCATTTAACTCAGATGAGGAACAGTCCTTGCATTTGTTATGCCCTGTTCAAGCGCAACACACATACATTGAGCACACCCGCCAGTTCAGACTGTCTAACCAGCTCTTTGTGTGAAATGGAGGATGCACAAAAGGAATATCCATTTCCAAGTAAAGACCTGGATCGTTGATGCGATCGCCCTGGCTTATGAGTCGCCGGGTGCAAATTGCCTAAATGGTGTTAAAGCACTCTCAACTAGAGGCATGGCCTCTTCATGGGCATGGACGGACAGTGTGTCCTTACAAGACATACTGTATGTTTTGCAGCAGGTTGGTCTTCTCAAAACACTTTTGCAAGGTTTTACAACCTAGATTTAATGTCTCTCTCTTCGCAAGTCCTCTTTGTCTAGAGCACTTGCTATTTTGTTGGTCAAACATGAACTTGTGCCCCTTTTTAAGTATAGGTTGCCCTGTTATTTTACACAACCATCTGCATTCAGACCGTTGTATTTCTTACTTGGTCACAAGAACTTTCATTGTAAATAAAACTCCCTTCCCGACTGGGTTCGCGAAGGGGATAATTCATACTACTGTATATGACTACTGTTCAGATATCCATTCTAAGTGCTCCCCTTCTGGCTCACCATGAGGGTTATTCACTTGCAGCATACTCATGTCAGTCGCCATGACGCAGGGCTGTGGAGTACTGTTCTTTCGGTTATTATGCTTCGATATCCCTCTCTGGGAGGGTTAGGACTCTGTGATTGGACTCTGTTTTCCTGAGATGAAGGGAACGAGACATTGTGTAAGCTGGCCGCACTACAGACTCTACAGTACACACATTTATTTAAGGTGCGAGCGATGCATTCTTTGTCCCTGGTCAGAAAATTCTGAGTAATGGTGTTTGGGCTTAAACACCAAAGCCATTCTTAGAATTGCCATTATCGTAGAAAGGTTTCCCATATGCGTCAGCATGACGCAATGCCTCAGGGAACCGTGGTTACATACGTAACCGGGACGATTTCTGTGAATATGTCAACATAGTCAAACCAGTTGCAGAACTGGAAACTTTCAGCTGTGATATGATTAACCGAAACACAAATATTTATGTTATATTTGTGTTTTCAAAATGTTTATAAATGTTCCCCCAAAGCTGTACATTTGTGAACCTCATGAGAGAGAACTTTTTCCATGTGCTCTGGTTTACAAAAATGTTTTTTGCTACACTGCAAAAAAATATTTTCAATACAAGTATTTTTGTCTTGTTTTCCAGCAAAACTTTCTAAAAATTCTTAAATTTGATTGTGATGAGGAGGAGGGCGTGGCAGGGCCATGAGTATGCATGGCCAGCGCTGAGTTGCCCAATCAGCATGAAAGAGATAAAGGAGGAGCCGGGGATGCCAGAGAATGAGAGAGGGCGCATGTGTGTTTTGTTCTGCTGAAAAGCACTTTTATGTTGTGTTTTGTTTAATTAAAAGTATTTTTGGTTGATAACCCGGTTCCTGTTTCCTCCTTTCCCCATGAACTAGAGACTTGTCTGCCACAATAATTTATTTGGCATAAGATATTGTCTTGTTTGAAGATAAATCTGACAAAATTAAGTGAACTTTTGACTTAAACAAGAAAAAATATCTTCCAATCGGGTAAGAAGAATAAACTTGTTTTCCCACTGAATTACATTCATTTTTCTTAACCCCATTGGCAAACAGTGTTTTCTTGTTTTAAGCATTATTTTATTAGTTTGAGTTAGATTGATCTTAAAACAACACTTTTTTTAATTTTACTAGAAAACAAGACAAAAATACTTGTTTTGAAATTAATTTTAATTTATTAAATTCATTTCAATTCATTAAATTTATTAATTCATTTATTATTTTTTTTTAAGGTTTGAGCAATTATTTTACTCTGAGTTGAATTCAAATGGAAACAAGTGCAGAGACCCAATTTGCAAATTTCTCTACACAATGATTCATACCTTCCCACTTTGTCATGGGCGTTTCTAGTATGTGGTTACCACAACTACCAGTTTTTGCACGGAGGGGATCAAGTCTGAAAATAGTTGCCTCTAAATTTGCAATGAAAATTTGATGGAAATGATGTTTTCATGTTTTGCATAATGACCAGAAATGCCAGTGTCAAGTTACAAGCTTCCCTTTTGTGGCATATATATTTGACACTTTAGATAAACTCTACCTGAGCTGAAAATTCAGCTTTTTTTTAGAGAAATGCAAGACATGTTAAAGTAGAAAATGCATATTTTAGGCCCAAAGACAATCAAGTTGGGGATAGTGTACAGTCAGCTGGTCATTATCGCAAAATAAACCCTGTCAGGGTGGTCAGGACCCCGACGTGGAGTGAAGGTTGTATTTTGCCATACTGACCGGCTGACTGAAAATATTTCCCACTTATTACTTGTCAAATAAATAAACAAAAATGTCAAATTGGTTTTATTTGAGAAAAAGACTGCTGAGTGATGCAAGAGATGTGAAACTAGCACAGCAATATAGAAAGCTGGTTGCTTTGGACAGCTGTCAATTGTACATTTTAGCGACCATTGCACAAAAATATCTAAATGCAGAATGCTGCAATTGACCAATCAGAATCAAATATTCCAGACAGCTGTGTAATTAAGTGACACCTGAATTGTACCATCTGAATAGATACTGCTGGAATTCGTTGATATTCATGCTCCATTCTTTAATATCACCTAGTAGATGCCTTGATGTTCAGCAGGCTGCTTATAGAATGTGGAGAGAGCGGTAGGAAGCTACAACCAGGTTTGAGAGAACAGAAAAGGGATCAATTATTTTTGGTTATTAACCCAGCGTCATCCATCAAGTTGATGTATGATGAATGAAGCCTTGTGCTTTAGATCTTCCCCTACCCAAGATCAGACCATTGCGGGCATGTGTATAGCAGCACTCAGCGGGCTAAGGATGATGGTGGAAAGTGCGCCTTGATGTTCAGCTGTTGTGAGGTGTAACATGCATCACTGGTTGGTTGTGGTTTGTCGTACAGTCAGCCACAACACAATGAGAGCAAAGCAAGAGGGTTCTATTTAAGACTCACTGTGGGTTTCTTGAGAAATAGTGGAATTGAACATTTATTTGTCTCACAGCTTGATTTCAAATCCAAATATCTGAGTGTGCAAATAGTAGAAATATCAGTTGCAGAGTTGTTGGCATGATTTTGGATGGATCATTACACATGATGTACACATTCAACATATTTTCAATTTTTCTAAAATGGTTCATTATCATAATGATCTAAATTTCTGGTTACTTTAACAGAAAATGTGCTTTTCTGTAACATTCAAAGAAATCAGAATTCAGAAAAAAAACCTTTTCAATAATGTACATCATGTAAAGGTATTTATTGTCTATATTTTCACATGTATACAGTAATATTGATCAACTTAGAGGAAGGATCATCAAAATTACTTAAATTCAGAAATTAGAAATTAAACAGTTCGACTAAACAAATGTGTATTTATCGCCAATATTTTCATAAGTATATAATATTGATTCACTTAGTGGAAAGATTAAAAATGATTCTGTTTTAGAAATCTTTTTGGGGTTTTTCTTGGAAAATGTTGATTGTATACATCATATACAGATATTTATCATCTGTTTTCATATTTACTGTCTGTATATAATATTGATTATCTAAATCGATCATCAAAATTAGACAATTTTGAAAATAAATAAATAAATTAGAAAAGATTGTTGTTTGCATACATTTATGTACAGATATTTACCATCAACAATTTCATATGTACATATATGACTGATCAGTTCAGTGTAATGTCATAATTCCAGGGTAAAATTATCAGTATGTTAGGAGCAGAGATGATCAAGTGTGATGAATGAACCAGTATGATTATGCGAGCAGCTGCAGCAGAGATGCTGAGAGATGACAGCACGTACAGTATGTGAGGCGCACTCTGAGAAGAGCCCGTGACAGATGAAATACAAACGCAGTGTACTGTACCTCTCCTGGTCTGTCTGATCTTAGGACTCAGCATGGCTGCCATCGATGGTCTAACCTTCCCCTGCTCGGCATATTCTTCCTCCTCTTCTCTTCTGTCAGTGCATTCCCTCTCTTGCTCCTCTCTCCGTGGCTCCCTCTTCCTCTCCTCCTCACTCTCTACACTCTTCCCCGCTAGCTCGCTGACCTCATGTTGCAGGCACTGGTTGATTGGGGGTTGGGGGGGAGGGATCCCTCACACACATTGACGTGTGCACATGCTCGCCGGTTCTTACTCACATATACACACGCACGCTGGTCCACACCCACCAGGCATTGCATTATTCATTATCTGCTGCTCTACATTGACCAGGCAGTGTGTGTATGATTACAACAGGCTGCCCAGAAGACCAAAGCCACATACTCGCCTCGTAATTTTCCACAGGGTTGTGTACTCAAGCTTGCGCAATCTATCCATCTCAAGGGATATCTTATCCTGCCTGCCTTCTCTCTCTCTACCACACACACACACACACACACACACCTTCATTTAAAGGGATAGTTCACCCAAAATAAAAATTCTGTCATGATTTACTCAGCCCCATGTCATTCCAAACTATATGACTTTCTTTCTTCTATAGAACACAAAAGGAGGCATAATATTTGCCTCAGTCACCATTCAAAGTGAAGTGACTGTGGTATACTGCCTAACATCAACTTATTTGTCTTTTTTTTTTTTTTATCAACATAAGGAGGTTGTATGGGTTTGTAACAACATGAGGGTAAGTAAATGATGAGTTTTAAATTTTTGGGTGAACTCTCTCTTTAATATTCTCTCTGTCTCCATCTCCTGCCCCTTTCTTCCCCATCTTTTTCTTCAAGACATGCCCTGAGTACACCACCCCCAGTATTGTAGGTAATGGCTCCAGCTCCACCAATGCAATTGAATAAGCTCAGCCCTGAGTACCACAGCTGGTTCTCTCGCAGAAAGGGTGGGCGCAGGAGGGAGGCCTAAATGAGACGGCAACAAAAACCTCATTCACCACCTCTACTGCTACTCGGGATGCTGGGAGCTACTGCTGTTCCAGGCAGAGGGTAACCACCACTGAACTGCCAATTCCCGAATATACTCCACCCTCTCAAATAAAGCACTTTGTTCTTTCCCAGCACAAGCTAGTCAAATTATACCTTCTAAGGCTCTACAGTATATAGAGATATATATTACAAATTATATGGTACGTTGACTTTGTACATACAGTGCATAAATATTCAGACAACTTCATTTATTTCATTTTGTGGTTGCAGCTTAATGCTAAAATGCTTTAAATTTGTTTGTTTTTTTCACACATCAATCTACACTCCATAACTCACAAAGCAAAAAAAAATATTTTTAATAACTTTGCAAATTTATTCAAAAAAACAACTGAAAGATCACATTGACATAAGTATTCAGACCCTTAACTCAGTACTTAGTAGAAGCTCCTAAGATAGCAGTTACAGCCTCAAGTCTTTTTGGGTATGTTGCGACAAGCTTCGCACACCTGGATTTGAGGATTTTCTGCCATTCTTCTCTGCCGATCCTCTCAAGCTCTTTCAGGTTGTATGGGGACCGTCGGTGGACAGACATTTTCAGGTCTCTCCAGAGACGTTCGATTGGGTTGATGTCCGGGCTCTGGCTGGGCCACTCATCGACATTCACAGAGTTGTCCCTAAGCCTCTCTTGCATTGTCTTGGCTGTGTGTTTGGGGTGAACCTTTGGCCTAGTTCTCATTAAGGATATCTCTGTATTTTGCAACATTCAGCTTTCTTTCAACCCTGACCAGTTCCCCAGTCCCTGCCACTGAAAACCCCGCCCCCCACAGCATGATGCTACCACAACTAATTTTCACTGTTGGGATGGTATTGCGCAGGTGATGAGCGGTGCCTGGTTTCCTCCAGACATGATGCTTGGAACAAACCGGCCAAACATTTCAATCTTCATTTCATTAGACCAGAGAATCTTGATAGTCACTGTCTGAGTCCTTTAGGTGCTTTTTTGATATTTCCAAGCAGGCTTTCACGTGTCTTGCACTGAAGAGAGGCTTCCGTCAAGCCACTCTGCCATAAAGCCCAGATCGGTGGTGTGTTGCAGTGATGGTTGTCCTTCTTCAAGATTCTCACATCTCCACACATGATCTCTGGAGCTCAACCAGAGTGACCATCAGGTTTTTGGCCACCTCTCTTACCAAGGCCCTTCTCCCCTGATTGCTGAGTTTGGCCAGGCGGCCAGCTCTAGTAAGAGTCCTGGTTGTTCCAAACTTCTTCCATTTAAGAATCATGGAGGCCACTGTGTTCTTGGGAACCTTCAATGCAACCGACATTTTTTTTGTAGCCTTCCCCAGATCTGTGCCTCAACACAATCCTGTCTCTGAGCTCTGCAGGCAGTTCCTTTGACCTCATGGTTTGGTTTTTGCTCTGATATGCATTTTAAGCTGTAAGTCCTTATATAGACAGGTGTGTGCCTTTCCAAATCATGTCCAATCAATGGAATTTGCCACAGGAGGACTCAAATCAAAATGTAGAAACAGCTCAAAGATGATCCAGAGAAATGGGATGCACCTGAGCTAAATATCAAGTGTCATATCAAAGGGTCTGTATACTTATTTCAATGTGATATATTTAAGTTAATTATATATAAAGATATATTAAGTTATCAAAAATCTGGTTTTTGCTTTGTCATTATGGGGTATGGAGTGTAGACTGATGTAATAAAAATATATAATAATTGAAAGATTTTTAGCATAAGACTGCAACATAACAAAATGTTGTTACATGTTACCAGGTGTGCAAAGAGTACTGAAAAATCATACTTAAGTAGAAGTACTGTTACTTCCCAAAATTTGTGTGAGTAGAGTAAAAGAAGCTTTCCTAAAAACGTAAGTAAGTGTAAAAGAGTAGCTCATTTAAAAGTACTCATGAGTAGTGAGTATTGAGTACAGAGATGCAAAACCTATGCCCCATTATAATGAACATTGTATGCTAACTTTTAAAATACATCACTTATCTGTGAAAAACACTACATGAATCTGATTCCAAAAAATAAAAGGGAGACACTGTAACAGATATGAAAAAAAAAAGTTATTTTCAATACAGTGATCACCATTTTAAATCGTAATGAATGAAACATTTACATTAAAATCAGTTTATGTGTAGGGTCTAAATTTACCTTAATGCTGACAGAGCGTTATTGTTGTGCATAAAACATGTTCAAACAATGCAAGGAATGCAAACAAATTCTAAATAACCAGGATCACTTGGCACATCATGTCCTGCACAATAGAGGAGGTAGAGCAGGAATGGGAAAAGTTGTTTAGTACAGGGGCTACATCATGGAATAGTTCCCCCCAAAATGAAAATTCTCTCATCATTTACTCACCCTCATGACATCCTGGATGTGTATGACTTTCTTTCTTCTGCAGAACACAAATTTAAGATTTTTTGAAGAATTTCTCAGCTCTTTTGGTCCATACAATGAAAGTGAATCAGTGCTAAAATATTGAAGCTCCACAAATCACATCAATCAGCTTAAAAGTAGTCTAATCCATGTGCCTCCAGTGGTTTAAACCATGTCTTCAGAAGTGATATTATAGAAACAGATACATATTTAATTTCTTTTTTACTAATTGTCCTCCCTGCTCAGTCAATCTCCACTTTAAATTTTACTTCTTGTGTTTTTGGTGATTCACATTCTTCATGCATATAGCCACCTACTGGGCAGAGAGAATCATTTCTAGCAAAAACTGACTTAAATATTGATCTGTTTCTCTCCCACACCTTTTATTCAATTCTGAAGTCATGGATTAAACCACTGGAGTTGTATGTATTAGTTTTATGCTGTGTTTATGTACTTTTTGGAGCGTCAAAATGTAGACAACCCTTCACTTACATTGAATAAACCTACTGAGCTGAAATATTCTTCTAAAAATCTTAATTTGTGTTCTGAAGAAAGAAAGTCTTAAACAGATCCATAATTTCCACCATTAAATGTTATGTCTTGAAATTGCATATACTGTATTATATTGCATATATATTTTGTTACATGCTTATTATTTGAATGCATAATTTGTACTATTATTAGAATGCATGAAATGGCACTGTCCCTTTAAGAATAATAGCTGTTCATGTGTATTGTTTACATGCATAATTTGTACTATTTACAAGCATTTACATTTATTTGTAGAACACATGCTAAAATAGTACTGTCACTTTAACAATAGCAGCAGTTCAGCAAGCATCTCATAGAAGTGTTTTGGTTGAGCACATATCAACGAGAGTCAAATGATTAGGATTACATTTTTATTTGTTGTTGCTTTTGATGAACAACTGACTGTAAATAACAAAAAGTATATTAAAAGAGAATTTTTTCCAATAACAAATGGGTTGCATGGATTTCATCTTTGGACGCAGATAACACAGAATCAATCCAAACCTTTACTTTCAAACTGAAGTGAAAGGATCTCAGTACTAAACTTAATCAATGGTGAAAACTGAAAATTTACCATCCAGTGGATACAGCACGAAATTTGATAGCATATGCAAATTATCTACTTGCATTTTTCATGATTGCCGCATAGAGGAAAATCTCAGTCTTGGGGCTTCAGAATCAATATCGAGATCAGAAAATCAATCCTTTTAACCAGCCCTAATTCAGAAATTTTATTTATTGACATTTTCTAATACGCTTGGGACATTTTCACGTTTTCTATCAAAATCTTGTTTTCATTTTCAATTTTATAGCTTTTAAAATCACACAACTCTGAAAGAAAAAGGAACTTGTGCCTTCTCAAAAAAATACTGCTATGCAACTTTTAGGTGTAATGATGAGGTCTGACGAGGGAGTAAGGATCCAAATGCAGTTTAATTGGAATATTAAAAGTAAAAGCAAACTCAAAGGCAGGAACAAATGAAACCTCCACGAGGGGAAAAATAAAGGAAAGAAAACAAGAAAACAACACGGGGGTTTAGCAAGGTGGGCTTAGGCAGGGACATGGACCAAGGCAGGATACGGGACAGAGCTTCAAACGTAGAACATCAAACATCAACAACGACCGACAAAGGACAAGGTGAACATCAGGACCTAAAATACAAAACAAGGGAAAACATAAACCAATAGACAAACAGAACTCAAAACAAGATAACAAGGTAATGAACTAAAACCAATGACAAGACTAGAACTGATAGTAAAGTAATTAAACAATAAACCAATGAGGACCGGACACATGGACGAGGAGGGAAGACAGGACATGACAAAACTTCAAAATAAGAGTGCATAAAACAGAAAGCAATACGGAACATAAAAGGTGCCAAAACTCAGAGTGCATAAACAAAGAACAATGTGGAACATAAAGAGTGCCGAAAACTTAAATAAAAAGGTAAACAAACCAAAGACGGTGTGGGTCGTTACAGAGCCCCCCCTTTAAGGAGCGGATCCCAGACGCTCCTAATCAAAGGAGGAGCAAAACGACAACGAAAAACGAGAACGAACAGGCAGATCTAGGGAACACGAGGGGCACAGAGGGACAAGACATGGACAGGAAGACAGAGACAGAACAGGTGGGTGGCCAGAAGACCAAGGAGGCCGGGTAGGTGCCCAGGGGACAACTTGAAGGAGGGGACCGGGTCGGGGGGCAACCATAGAGCAGGGACTGGGTCAGGAGGCCGGGGAGGTGGCCGTAGGGCAGGGATCGGGTCAGGTGGCCGGGGAGGCAGCCCCATGGCAGGGACTGGGTCTGGAGGCCGGGGAAGTGGCCGTAGGGCAGGGATCGGGTCAGGTGGCCAGGGAGGCAGCCCCATGGCAGGGACTGGGTCTGGAGGCCGGGGAAGTGGCCGTAGGGTAGGGATCGGGTCAGGGGGTCTGGGGGTCGGCCACAAGGCTAGGGCAGGGTCAGGAGGCTTTGGAGATGGCCTCAGGACTGGGACAGGGTCAGGAGGCCAAGGAGAAGGCCACGGGATAGGGTCAGAAGGCCAGGGAGGAGGCCGCGAGACAGGGTCAGAAGGCCAGGGAGGAGGCCACAGGACAGGGTCAGAAGGCCAGGGAGGAGGCCACAGGACAGGGTCAGAAGGCCTGGGAGGAGGCCACAAGACAGGGTCAGAAGGCCTAGGAGGAGGAGGCCACAAGGCAGGGTCAGAAGGCCAGGGAGGAGGCCACAGGACAGGGTCAGAAGGCCTGGGAGGAGGCCACAAGGTAGGGTCAGAAGGCCTGGGAGGAGGCCACAAGGCAGGGTCAGGAGGCCTGGGAGGAGGCCACAAGGCAGGGTCAGAAGGCCTGGGAGGAGGCCACAAGACAGGGTCAGAAGGCCTGGGAGGAGGCCACAAGACAGGGTCAGAAGGCCTGGGAGGAGTCAAGGAGGCCCCCAGGGACGGTGCCATGGTGGGCGGTGACCAAGGAGGCTTGGAAGGTCCTGGGGTTTTAGTAGGCGAAGGCAGAGCCGTGGGAGGCGGAGCAGACAGAGCCATGGAAGGCGGAGCAGACAGAGCCGTGGAAGGCGGAGCAGCTGCAGGCAGAGCCGAGGCAGTCCTCTGAGGCGGAGACCTGGGGGACTCTGGTAGCAGAGGCGCGGAGGGCTCGGGAGACAGGGGTGTGGAAGGCTCGGGTGGCTGAGGCGTGGGAGGCCTTGACCTTGGTCTCGAAGGCTCGAGAGGCGGAGCGCTGGGAAGCTCTGGAGGCGGAGCGCTGGGAGGCTCGGGAGGCGGAGCTCTGGGAAGCTCGGGAGGCGGAGCTCGGGAGGCGGAGCTCTGGGAGGCGGAGCTCTGGGAAGCTCGGGAGGCGGAGCTCTGGAAGGCTCAAGGAGGGCTGGCTCTTGGACGGTCGAGGCTACAGGCGCTGGCTCTGGCTCTTGGACGGTCGAGGCTACAGGCACTGGCTCTGGCTCTTGGACGGTCGAGGCTACAGGCGCTGGCTCTGGCTCTTGGACGGTCGAGGCTACAGGCGCTGGCTCTGGCTCTTGGACGGTCGAGGCTACAGGCGCTGGCTCTGGCTCTTGGACGGTCGAGGCTACAGGCGCTGGCTCTTGGACGGTCGAGGCTACAGGCGCTGGCTCTGGCTCTTGGACGGTCGAGGCTACAGGCGCTGGCTCTGGCTCTTGGACGGTCGAGGCTACAGGCGCTGGCTCTGGCTCTTGGACGATCGAGGCTACAGGCGCTGGCTCTGGCTCTTGGACGGTCGAGGCTACAGGCGCTGGCTCTGGCTCTTGGACGGTCGAGGCTACAGGCGCTGGCTCTGGCTCTGGCTCTTGGACGGTCGAGGCTACAGGCGCTGGCTCTGGCTCTTGGACGGTCGAGGCTACAGGCGCTGGCTCTGGCTCTTGGACGGTCGAGGCTACAGGCGCTGGCTCTGGCTCTTGGACGATCGAGGCTACAGGCGCTGGCTCTGGCTCTTGGACGGTCGAGGCTACAGGCGCTGGCTCTGGCTCTTGGACGGTCGAGGCTACAGGCGCTGGCTTTGGCTCTAAGGACGGGGCCATGGAGGACGGAGACTGGTGAGCGGAAGCCCCTCCTCTTCTCCTCCTCTTCCTGGCAGAGGAGGCTGGCAACGCCGGCTCTGGGACGGGCGAGGCTGGCAACGCCGGCTCTGGGACGGACGAGGCTGGCAACGCCGGCTCTGGGACGGACGAGGCTGGCAACGCCGGCTCTGGGACGGACGAGGCTGGCAACGCCGGCTCGTTGGCCGTGGCAGGCGTGGGCGTTGGCTCGTTGGCCGTGGCAGGCGTGGGCGTTGGCTCGTTGGCCGTGGGCGTTGGCTCGTTGGCCGTGGCAGGCGTGGGCGTTGGCTCGTTGGCCGTGGCAGGCGTGGGCGTTGGCTCGTTGGCCGTGGCAGGCGTGGGCTGAGAAGCAGAAGCCTTTCCTCTTCTCCTCCTTCTCCTGGCGGACGGGGTTGTCAATGCTGGCCCTGGGACAGACGAGACTGGGGGTGCATTGGCCGTGGCAGGCGTGGAGGAACGAGTTAAGGAAGGCTGGGGGGTGACCATTGTGGGAAGAAAGGTAGCGTCCTCCTCCGCAACACCCACAGTGAAAGGTGAGCCACAGATCTTCAGGGTCTCATCCAGGAAGTCGATGAGCGTCCAGCCAGGAGTCGCTGGTGGTAGCCGCTCCTTTAACAAGGGGTCAAGATTTGCCCTGAAGAATACCATCAAGCTGAAGTCAGGGAAATCCGAAGAGTTTGCCAGCTCCAGAAACACAGAAACGTGGACCTCAATTGGGCGGTCCTCCTGTTTGAGGCCAAGTAGAAGGAAATTTGCCTGTTGGGCGGTAAGGGCTGCTGGATCCATTGTTGGTCGGTCGTTCTGTAATGATGAGGTCTGACGAGGGAGTAAGGATCCAAATGCAGTTTAATTGGAATATTAAAAGTAAAAGCAAACTCAAAGGCAGGAACAAATGAAACCTCCACGAGGGGAAAAATAAAGGAAAGAAAACAAGAAAACAACACGGGGGTTTAGCAAGGTGGGCTTAGGCAGGGACATGGACCAAGGCAGGATACGGGACAGAGCTTCAAACGTAGAACATCAAACATCAACAACGACCGACAAAGGACAAGGTGAACATCAGGACCTAAAATACAAAACAAGGGAAAACATAAACCAATAGACAAACAGAACTCAAAACAAGATAACAAGGTAATGAACTAAAACCAATGACAAGACTAGAACTGATAGTAAAGTAATTAAACAATAAACCAATGAGGACCGGACACATGGACGAGGAGGGAAGACAGGACATGACAAAACTTCAAAATAAGAGTGCATAAAACAGAAAGCAATACGGAACATAAAAGGTGCCAAAACTCAGAGTGCATAAACAAAGAACAATGTGGAACATAAAGAGTGCCGAAAACTTAAATAAAAAGGTAAACAAACCAAAGACGGTGTGGGTCGTTACATTAGGAAAAGAGGACCCCCTTTTTCCTTATTTATCACAAACAAATTGTGAAAACTCATTCATTGCTCCTCACCCCAGCCTTTCAAATGTCTGTATACTTCAGTATACAAAAACCTTTTAGGGTTAACAGTTTTAGTAAGCTTCAAGCAAAATAATTTTGAAAGAATTAGCAAAAATGCTTTTGCTAACATTGCTATCGGCCGTAACATTGTTTAAAACAGTTTTAGATGATGTACAGCATTTCACACTCCAGGGCAACTTACAAAAAGCATTTTATGTCAACTACCCATAAGCATTTTCACAAAATGATTTATTATTTCTTATAAACATGCTTTTCGGCACATTAGATGCTTTTAAGTATTTTAGAGATGTATACATCACAATCTACTTATACAATCTACGGTTATACCAGACAAGCAGTTTTGCTGATGATTTAGTTTTGTCTCCAAAATGCTTTTGGTCTTTTTGGAAAAAGCATCATGAGTGGTCAGTATGCTTCTTCTCTCAGGGACATAGTTTTTTTTCCGAATCTGATAATCAGAGTTCTACTGCTGGATTCTTTGATGTGGAGAATGTGTTCTGAAAGTGGGCAATTTCTGTTATTTGTCATGTCTTTCAAATAATGGCCTTTGCTTTACAGAGTCTGTTCTGCACATGCTTAAAATTCAATCCTTGAAACAACACTGAAAGCTTTGATGGCTGTCCTTGGATGTAGTTCTCTGATGGCCGTGACCCACGAGAAGAGATGTTCACTGGAATTTTATCATTGGAAATGACAGATGCCACTCATATTTAAAAAAAAGTATGTTTATAAATGTTACATAATGAAAAAGCATAATTCTATTTATGATATTTGGGGCCAAGTGTTCAGTAAAGATTCCATTGTTAAGATACATTCTGAAATAAGTGAAATGCAGTGTCACATGACTTATTGATTTTGGAAAGTATGAATTATTCAGAGGTACACCTCCAGAGATGGCATAGCAAATGGAGTGTCAGGAGATGATTCGATTTTCAAAATGATAACAATGATAATGCAGTAGTCCTTTTGGTAAGACCACAAAAGTCAAAGACCATTTCCAGGGAATGCTGCTATCCTTCCATATCAATTTCAGCTTTCTCTTTGATCCAGTATTGCCCAATAGCACTGTTGAGTTTTGTTTACTTTGACTTATCGTGGGAGTAATCAGATTACAGACCTCTATTCTTATTCAAAATGAGCAATTTCAAGATACATATTTTAGAAGAACAGTGCTCCAAACCTCCTGCACTCCTACTATTTTTGCAGAAGCATGATTTGGTTTGCCAGTTCAGTTATGTGAGGTGTCAAACAAAATGAAAACAAATGACCACTCACTCATTACTCATATCTCTGATTTATTTTGCAGTGAATGATGCTGTAATTTATATATCATATACACTATATATGTTCAGTGAATCATTTTATCTTTTCAGTTGTGATGACTTTGAGTATTGTCACAGGACTGAGTGCAGATCTGCAAAACCAGTGCAAATGTGGGGGATCATTAGAATTGAGCTAGGTGTTAATTAGGAAACTCTTCCTCAAGAGAAATGAAAAAATACATTAATAAAGACATAATTGCATTTACCAGCACCAGTTGCTCATTAGAATAGATAATGCTGAAAGTAATCTATTTGTCGACAGGCAAGTATTTGGAAGGTATTGCTTACAAGTTATTATTTTTCATTATCCCCGGATCTCTGCTCCATTTACAAATATAAATCTCATATTAGAAAGATGTGCATCTTAAAGGTCATCACAATAAAAAAATATTACATTCTCAAAGTATTTAATTATCTTTTGATATTTTCAAAATATTTGTTTTTAAACTATATTTTCCAATAATTTTCATTGGATTTACGGTATATTATTTCTTTTAGCAGGTGATTTACATGAGGACATGCACAAGCAATTTACCATTACTGAGCCAATAAAACACACAAGTGCCGCAATACACAATATCACATTTCAGAATATGTCAGAATAGCAGAAAATGTATAAGAAAAATATAAATATGATGGTAATACAAAGTATTATATATTACTATAATAATATATTTACTGTAATTGTCTTAACTAAATAACATAAACTTAGAACAATTGATTGTTTACACACAGAAATGAGCCCAAGATGTGTTTCTAATTGCATTTGATCTGTATAGGGCAGCGTATGATAGGCTATGGCTTATTAGGTCTTTGCTACTCCCTAGTGGTACAAACATACCTTAGACTACTACACAGATTCACTAATACTTTTCCACTGCATTGTATGGCTGGACTCCACTCTGCTCACTTTTTGGGGGTTTTCCACACTTTTTTTAGTACCACCTCATTCGAGGTTCCAAGAGAGCTGAGCCGATAGTAAATGTGACGTCAAAACCCTGCATATTACTGATTGGTCAGAGAGAATCTATAAACTAGGTTGCAGTTTAGCCAACTCATATCGTTTGTGCTGGAAGAGATATTAGGAAAGCCAGCAGGGGGTGCACAACCTGCGGTCTGTGTGGGTCCTGATAAGTTTATTTATAGCACATTGCACGCACAATGGCTATTCAAAGTGCTTTACATATACATTTTAAAGAAAATACAAGATACATAAAAATAAAATAAATCTGAAAAAATGTGTAAAAATTAAAATGACTAAGAAGAAAAAGAATATTAAATTATTAACACCACCCATAACTGTTGTTAACCTTCCTTGATTTAACAGAAGATAACCAAAAATTTTAAACAAATTTAAAAAGTTATTAAAAAATATAAAGAATAAAATAGAATAATTAAAATGAAAGAAAGACAAAAGCAAAATGATTCAGTGAAATCAATAAGTGCAACACAATGCTCAGTCAGAAAATGCACAGCTAAACAGATGTGTTTTCAGTCTGGATTTAAGCGTGGCTACTATTGGAGCACTTCTAACCTCTTCTGGTTCCAGCTGCGGGTGGCATAATAGCCACTGTGTCTGTGTATCTGACTTGATCCTAATGATCTGAGAGGTCTGTTAGGTTTATATTCTACAAGCATATCTGACATGTAATTAGGTCCTAGGCTATTGAGTGATTTATAAACGAGTTATAGTGCTTTAAAACCAATTCAAAATGTAACTGGTAGCCAGTGTAAAGTCCTGAGGACTGGAGTAATATCCTCAAATGTTTTTGGTTTGGGTGAGAGTCCTGGCAGCGGCATTCTGAATGAGCTGCAGGTGTCTAATGGTCTTTTTGGGAAGGCCAGTTAGGAGTCCATTGCAGTAGTCCACCCTACTGGTGATGAATGCATGAACAAGTTTCTCTAAGTCTTGACTGGATACAAAACATCTAATTCTGGCTATATATTTTTAGATGATATTAGGCTGATTTCATTATTGCTTTGATGTGACTATTGTTGCCAATGTTCACATAGTCAAGTCAAGTCAAGTCAATTTTATTTGTATAGCGCCTTTCACAACACACATCGTTTCAAAGCAGCTTTACAGAAGTTCAGCATTAACAGACGATAAAAATGTAATGTCTATAAAGTCGATAAATCATCATCATTGTGCAGGGCTCCAAACTGCGACTAAAAATGGTCGCATTTATGACCAAATAAATTTATTTGCGAGTGTAATTTCTGTCAAGGTCGCCATTGGCGACAGTAAAAATTTACTCCCTTTGATTTTAAAATTTGCATTACATTTCCCGAAATACATTACAAAAGTTTATATCAAAGAAATAGCGGGGAAAACGGAGTTCATTGCAGGAACTAACCATTTCAAAAAAAGAGACTGTGAGAAAACACGGTGACAGTAACAAGCATAAAAAAAAAAAAAAATGCACGTGATCACAAAATTGCGAAGAATGCTCCACAGACTACACTGTTAGCACGTGCAGTTTTTCTTGCATGCGAGCTGCGGGACGAAAAGGAATGGAAGGAGTTAAAAATGAAAATATTTGGCGCCTGTTTTTCCCCCTATAGGAGCCATTGGCTCCTTAATTGATTTTTTGTTTGGAGCCCTGTTGTGGAATTAGATAAGATATGATTCTTTATCGTGTTTAAAAATAATTAAATAATAATTGTATTAACCCCAGTGAGCAAGCCGAAGGCGACTGTGGCAAGGAACACAAAACTCCAAAAGATGATGGTTAATGGAGAAAAATAACCTTGGGAGAAACCAGACTCACTGTGGGGGGCCAGTTCCCCTCTGGCTAACATCATGAATAATGTAAATAAGAATTATTTATAGTTAAAAAAACATGATTTAAAAAAAATTATTAAACTTATTAAGTGTTAAGGGTCAGTATTTAGACAGTGATTGTGTTTGAACTGCAAGATTAGTGACCAGTGTCTTTGAAGTCCATCCTTGATTAAATTCCAGAAGTTCACTTAGATGCAATTGTCCTTGTTTGGCTGATGAAGGCTTTTGTTGGCAATAGTTAGTCTATGTATCCCATTTCAAGATCGTAGTCCATGGTGATGGGGCATCTGAAGTCTCCGTGAGAGACTGGATACAAACTGGAGCTGACGAACGCTATTTACCTCGGGACTGGCGTCCCGAGATAACAGCAGAAAAGCAGATGGGAAATAATTAGCATAGCTGATGTTCATAATATTAATGCATTATAACTGATTCAGCAGTAGTATAAAAAGTAAGCATTATGTGAATGCTTGGTTAAAGAGATGCGTCTTTAATCTAGTTTTAAACTGGGACAGCGAGTCTGAGCCTCGAACAATATCAGGAAGGCTATTCCAGAGTTTAGGAGCTAAATGTGAGAACGCCCTCCCTCATTAGTGGACTTAGATATCCTAGGTATGACCAGAAGCCTCGAATTTAGTGATCTTAAAGAGCGCGATGGATTGTATGGCGATAGAAGATCCGTTAAATACACCGGAGCTAAACCATTTAGGGCTTTATAGGTCAGTAGTAATACTTTGTAATTGATACGGAACTTAATAGGTAGCCAGTGTAGAGATGATAAAATCGGTGTTATATGATCATATTTTCTTGATCTAGTAAGAACTCTAGCGGCTGCATTTTGGACTAACTGTAGCTTGTTTATTGAGGATGCAGGGCAACCAGCTAATAATGCATTACAGTAACCCCTACCTTCTAGATATGATATCAAACAACTGAGGACCATCCCAGGGAGCACAACCCAGTTTTCCAATCTGTCAAAAGCAGCACTGAGATCTAATAATACCAGCACTGATATTTTGCCTGAATCAGTATTTAGCCGAATATCATTAAGGATCATTATGAGCACCATCTCTGTGCTATGATGCGGTCGGAATCCAGACTGTAAATTTTTCAAGTAGCCATTCGAGATTAAGAATTTGTTCAGCTGATTGAAAACATGAAAGGAAGATTTAAAATTGGTCTGTTTCATCTTTTCACTTGTGATGACTTAGAGAATTGTCACTGGACTGAGCGCAGATCAGCAAAACATCTGCAGTTTACAGGGACTTTGGAAATGTGCCTGAAATGAGTGTAACGAATACTCAGGCTGGTTGGGATCCATAAGCAGTTTATTGGAGTAAGCAGTCTCAGGTAATGCAGGCGAGTTTCAATAGTCAGGAAAACAGGGATATCATAGATAGGCAGAATCGTAGTCAGACAGGCAAAAGATCAGGGCAGGCAGCAAACGGCAAACAGTTCAGAGACAGGCGTTAATTCAAGTAGGGCAGGTGGATAACAGACGTAAACGAAGATACAAGGCAGGGTCAATACACAGTGGGTCAGTAAACATAGAAATAAACCCTCAGTAATGTAGCCGGGGCAAAACAAGACTTCGCAATGAATGAACAAACAGATGTGGTTTAAATAGAGTGACAGTGATCTGAAACAGCTGTGGTGTAATCGGAACAGGTATGATAGGTTTATGGGAAATGTAGTCTAAAGGTCAATACTCGGGTGAGTCAGATCTCCGGTGGCCGATTGAGGAGGCATCTTCACCGGCGTTCGTGACAATGAGTCACAAATTTACTATTTCTAACAGATCTTTTTCAGGATAGTTAAACACAGTTTTTAAAATTGTTATGGGGAGAGTGTCAAGACAGCAAGTTGAAGTTTTAAGATGCTGTGCTATTTCTTCCAGGGTTTGCCATACATTTCCTCAAAATCAGACATAGTGAATAATTTCTGAACTTTTGTGGTGGGTGCTGTCTGACCTCAATGCAACATGAGGACAAGCTGGACGCCATTTTAATATCATTGATCTTCTTTAAGAAAAAATATGCAAACGTTGCATTTTCTGTCAGACAGCATTTCACAGGTAACCTGTGTTGGGGAGAATGTCAGTCTCTCTGCAGTGGCAAAAAAAGTGTTTATAATATTGAAATTATAAAATATTGTTTATAATAATATTATGCTGTTAATAATATTTGAGAAGGTCTACCTAGCTGTGCCTAATTCCAAATTGAAAGCATGAAGGCTGTCTTTATAGATATTTTAATGGACTTCAATTTGTTTTTTCCGCCACATTCGTTCTGCTTTCCATCATTTTCTTTTCATGTTTTTCACTTCTGTGGTTTTTCTTCAAGGTGCTTTATGCCTACCAGTGATCTTTCTGACCATTACAGGAGCAATGCCATCAATAGCATTTTTATCTATAAGTTAAGTTATCGAAAAGATCATGAACACTGTCTGCTGATATACTCTGTTTAAGATATAACATTGATAAATTGCACACTAGTGTTCTCATTTATGTACCTCTTTTTAACAGAGACAGATCTAACTGCAGTGGCAGGAGAAATCAATATTTCAAAGAAAATACAGAAATGGTCAGATAGTGCAACAACCCTCTGAAATGAGACTGTGTGTTGGTCCATCTACATGTTGTGTCAGATCAAAAGTTTTTAAAACTGTTTTGAGTTCATTGGCAGTGTTGTGTTCAGGATTATCTATATGAATGTTGAAATCCCCAGCTATAACAAAATAGTCAAATTCAGAGGAAGTTGTTGTCATCTAACCAAGTCTCATTTCATATCAAAACAAATCCCTTTATTGTCACTCAACCATATACACAAGTGCAACGGTGGGTGAAAGTCTTTAGCCATTTAGAAACATAAATTCCAGGTTGTTTGTGGTGATGAGGTAATTGAGTAGAAATTACTTGTTCTTTAGTGAGCAAATGTTTAAAAGTGCTAACTTGACAGTATCTGTTTTTGGCCCACAGTAATGTTGAATTGACATCTAATATGCAACGTAATAGATTGGTTTGCCATATGTTTTGAGAAAGCTTAAATCTTCCTATCACTTAACACAACAGATATTGAAAAAGATATTGTTCTGTAAACATTTGTGAATGTTGCTGCTACCATAGCCGGGACCCGATACACAGTAGGGCTGTTATCAGTTGTTTGTTGTTCACCGAGAGCAGAAGAAGGACGAGATGTATCCTTGTGTTGTGGCAGTGGCCGGAGAGTTCTCTCAGATAGCGGGTGAGCTGGGCCTGCAGGCTTTGTTGGTAGAGGGGCCCGCCATTTTTTTGGTTAGTATCTGAAGGCTAACAGCAATGGAGTGGGAGAGGTTTCTACCAGCATACATTAGTTCCTCCATTTTCTCAGAGAAGCTCAGAAGTGTGGATGTTGATGAGAGGGAGAAGGTGTGTGGTGACTGTGGAGACTATGGCTCTGGAGTTTCTGAAAGCTGATGTATGTTGTTGTTATCTTGGCTCCCTTGGATAATAATTCAGTCCATGAATTGGCTCTCCTTTCTCCTCTCCACCAATGGCTGGTGTGTGGTGAGCGTACTGGTGCAACATGGCTGCTGTTGCATCAGCCAGGTGGATGCTGCACACTAGTGGTGGTTGAGGAGAGTACCCTGTTCAATGTGTAAAAGCACTTTGAGTGTAGTGTCAGAAAAGCACTATATAAATGTAACGTTCAACATTCATTTGTGCTGTGAGATTCTTTGGGAGACTAATGATTAATGATTATACCACATGAAAACATTAATTGTGTATCCCTTTATTAACACATAATTGTACTGAAATGAATGAAACCTGTTTTAGATTCAGTGATTTGATCAATTTATTGTGATTGTATGACATTTAAAAAATCTAGAGCAGAAATCAATGCACAATGTTCACTGAAAATATTATTTTGTAATAAAAAGTGTTATGAAATAGATGCACACATATACCTTTCAGACAAGATAGATTTGGAATCTTTTGGGGATTCACAGGTTAATTCAGCACTTCTACATTTCACCTCCATACAGCCTGATTCTCTTGCGCTACAGAATTTGGTGTAATAAGCCCACCAAATATGGACTTCTTTTGTGTAAACGCTGCACTCACATGAATGTCTAACCTCTCCCTTTCCTCCTTACACCTTTTCAAGCAGTCAACACACAGATAGTCCTCCCTCACTAGGTACAGACAATCCACTCTCTGGATGGATTCCACCTCTTGAGAGTCATCTGTAGCGATGGGGTTAGACTTGATGTTCACCTTTTGCAGTTTTGGGAGGCTCTGGAGGCACTTGGGCAAATGTGTCAAGAGGTTGTTGAAAAGCCCCAGCTCCCGAAGCTCTTTGAGAGCAGCCATGGAGGGCGGGAGGGTCTCAATGCGGTTCATTCCCAGGTTGAGGATCCATAGGTTCCTCAAGAGCCCCAGCTCATGCGGCAGGCCCGATGTGGTCAGATGGTTGTTGCATAGATTGAGATTGTAGAGGTTATGCATACGTCCTATAGATGAAGGTATCTGCTCCAAATGGTTGCTGTGCAGGTCCAGCCACCGAAGGTTAACAAACCTGTCAATGGTGTCTGGAATCTTCTTGAGCAAGTTGCGGCTGAGGTCCAGCTCGTCTACATCGCAGAGCTTTAATATGCACTTTGGGAAGGTTGCAATGTCCATGTTGCTGAGATCCAGACGACGTTTGCCATCTATAGTTATCTTCAGAGCGTTCTTCGCCATCTTGAGTGTGATTTTTCTACCTGACGGATCATTTAATTTCTTCTTCCCCTTCACCATAGTGTCTATGAAAAAGAACATTGTGTAAATTAACACAACAAACACAAAATGTGAAATGTGCTCTCTCAAAGACTTTAGATTTTGGATATATTTGAAGATGAGGAGCATATAAGCAAATGCCTTTAACTGTTAAACACCAAATTTATGGCTGTTCCAAAAAGCCATTACAGTATGGATGAGAAATCAGTAGCAAAATCAGTGCATTTTCAAGTGAAAACTTTTTAGCATTGCTGTAAGCAAATGCTAAAAATCCATCAAAGATGGCAGACAAAGCGAGAGAAATGTCAATACAAAATACATTTCATTTATAACCGAAAATTAGAGATAAACACTTCTTCATGCCATTTAAAAAAATCACTTACAGCACCTTTAAGTAGGTTGCACACAAACACATCAGGTTGTTGACATACCACGCTGTAAAATTAGAAACGTCTCGGGTTACTTGTGTAACCCTTGTTCCCTGAAAAAAGCGGAACGAGATGCTGCACTGCTAAGCGCTATGGGGAAACAATCTTATTGTGAGCTGCTCTGAACATGTGTGTAACACGTCAATGAAATTGACTGGAATTTATAGCCTCGGTTGGTGAGATCATTGGACGCACCTGTGGCCAGGCTATAAATAGGAGGCGTCACCAGAGTGTCGTCAGATTATTTTTCTGAAGAGCGGTCCTGGGATGTCCCAGCGCGGCAAAAGAAGCGCAGCATCTCGTTCCGCTTTTTTCAGGGAACAAGGGTTACACAAGTAACCCGAGACGTTCCCTTTACAAAAAGCTTCACTTTGATGCTGCGCTGCTAAGCGCTATGGGGAACGAAATGCCCACGCCGCCGCACTGGGGCTGTCCGGACCCCTGATCGTTGTGAAGTGTTTTCACAGAACGCGAGAGGTTCCAGACATGAGCTTAAGATGTCGACTCAAGGGCATAAGCCTGGAGTAGCAGAACATCTAACACCATAAAATCCGAAGAGTGTGTGTGGAAAGGACTAGCCTGCCGTATCACAAACCTGGTTAGACATGAGCTTGAGATGTCGACTCAAAGACATAAGAGTCCGGAGTAGTGGAGCATCTAGCCCACAAAGTCAAAAGATGAGTTTGAGAAGCCGATCCAAGGGCTCTAACTCAAAAGTTCGTACCATGAACTTGGATTTGGCATGAGCCTGGGATGTCGACCCAAGGACATAGTCCGGGGTAGCAAAAACATCCTAGCCCATGTAGAAAATTGTAGAATGTGCGTGGAGAGGACCAGCCCGCCACGTCACAAACTTGTTCCTGCATGAGTTTGAGATGTCGACTCGAGGACGTAAGAGCCCGGAGTAGCATGAACATCCAAACTATAGAATTTAATGAATGTGTGCGGAGAGGACCAACCTGCCGCATCACAAACTTGCTGCAGAGGGACCCCTCTAGGCAAGGCTTTAGAGGAAGCGACCCCTCTGGTGGAGTGAGCCCTGACACCTACTGGTGAAGCTTGACCGCGCGCCTCATAGGCCAGGGCAATAGCATCCCTAACCCAATGTGACAAAGTCTGCTTAGTAGCGGCCGCCCCCCTGTTGCGGCCCCCATAGCAAACAAACAATTGCCCTGATTTACGCCACTGGCTTGTGCGGTGGACATAAATCTGAAGGGCATGGACTGGGTAGAGTCCGTGAAGTCTTTCCTGCTCCGGCGTTAAAAACGACGGGGAGCAGAAGGCTTCTAAAGTGACAGGATGTATTGTCGAAAAAGGAACTTTAGGAAGATAATCAGGGTGAGGATGCAAAATTGCTTTGGCCATACCGGGGGCAAATTCTAAACAGGTCGGCAGAATAGACAGAGCCTGTAGATCCCCAATCCTCTTAAGAGAGGTAATAGCCATAAGGAAGACCATCTTGAGAGTCAGAAGTCTGTCAGACGCTGACTCCAGAGGTTCAAAAGGGGTCTCGACCAGAGCCTCCAGGACTATTGTTAAGTCCCACGAAGGAGTTCTGGCCCTAACGGGAGGCCTCAGTCACCTGGCTCCACGAATGAAGCGGGCGAGTAGAGGATGTCTCCCTAAAGGCACCCCGTCAATCAAGGCGTGGCAAGCCGAAATGGCGGCCACATAAACCCTGAGAGTAGCGGGGCATATGCCTGCTGACAGTTTTTCCTGCAGAAACTCCAGAACTGAAACAATTTGGCAGTTAACTGGATCTGCATCATGTGAACTGCACCACCTTTCGAAGACACCCCATTTATTGGTGTAAATTCTTCTGGTGGAGGGAGCCCTAGCACTAAGAATGGTTTCAATAACCCCAAGCGACTTCCCTGTGTCCCTCAGTTGGTACCCTTCAGGGGCCAAACGTGAAGTTTCCACAATTCGGGCCGGGGATGAAATATTGTCCCCTGTGCTTGAGACAGAAGGTCCCTCCTGTCCGGAATCGCCCAGGGCGAGCCGTCTAGGAGAGACATCATCTCTGAGAACCAAACCCTGTTCGGCCAGCGAGGCCAGGGGGGCTGGGTGACTCAGAGAGAAGTAGAGGGGACATTGCGCAGTCTCTTGAGAGGCGAAGAGGTCCACTTCGGCTCTGTAAAATCTCTCCCAAATCTGTTGTACTACCTCGGGATGGAGTTTCCACTCGCCCGATGGTAAGTTTTGTCTGGACAGAAAATCTGCTCCCACATTCAGGCGTCCAGGGATATAGACTGCCCTGAGTGACAGTAACTTGCCCTGGGCCCAAAGGAGAATCCGACGTGCCAGCAAATTGAGGTGGCGAGAACGTAGGCCTCCTTGATGATTTATGTAGGAGACTGCTGCTGTGTTGTCCACCCGCACAAGGACATGGCAGCCTCTCAAATGTTGGAGAAAGTATTTCAGGGCCAGAAATACTGCCATCAGCTCGAGGCGGTTTATGTGCCAATCGAGTTGATGACTCTCCCATTCCCCTTGGGCTGGACGACCACTTAAGACCGCACCCCAACCCGTCAGGGAGGCGTCCGTCGTAAGCATCCTGCGACGACACAACGCACCAAGAGTGGGACCCAAGGTGAGAAACCGGGGTCTGAACCACATAGAAAGGGAACGAAGCACTGGGCGCGTAACCCTTATTTGCCTGAGGGGACTGGCCCTTGGATGAAACCCCCTGGCTTTTAGCCACAACTGAAACGGTCTCATATGGAGAAGGCCCAAAGGAATCACCGTGGACGCAGACGCCATGAGACCTAATATTCGTTGGAACTGAAGAACAGTGCAACCTTGACCTAGCCTGAGAATGCTCAGGGAGTTCTGAATGGAGATGACACGAGCGGGAGACAACTGTGCCTGCATCGTGATCGAATTCCATATAACCCCTAGATAGGAAATTTTCTGGGTCGGGGAAAGAACGCTCTTTTTGGCGTTGAGTCTCAGACCCAGAGAACCTAGATGAGCCAAGACGATATCCCTGTGCTGAACTGCCAGTTCTTGAGACTGGGCTAGGATCAGCCAGTCGTCTAGATAATTCAGAATGCGGATGCCCTGGAGTCGCAATGGAGCCAGTGCTGCATCCATGCATTTCGTGAATGTGCGGGGTGATAGGGCTAGGCCGAATGGAAGGACCCGATACTGGAAGGCTTCGTCCCCGAAAGTGAACCTCAGGAACTTCCTGTGCTGTGGCAGAATTCCAATATGAAAGTATGCGTCCATGAGGTCGATCGTGACCAGCCAATCGAAATGTTGGAACTGAGACACGACGGACCTGACTGTTAGCATCTTGAACTTGAGCGTCTTGACCGAGCGGTTCAAGGCACGAAGATCTAAGATGGGACGCAACCCCCCCCCCTTTCTTGGGGACCAGGAAGTATCTGCTGTAATAGCCAGACTTTTTCTCTGGAAGGGGAACATGTTCTATGGCCCCTTTTTCCAAGAGATTTTGCAGTTCTACCTGAAGTAGACATGCCTGTTCCGGGCTTACGGTAGTGGAAACCACGCCGTTGAAGCTCGGAGGGCGGCAAGCGAACTGAATTCTGTAGCCTTTTTCTACTGTTTTTAGAACCCACATAGAAATACCTGGCAGAAGTTTCCACGCTGCCAGGTTCTCTGAGATGGGAACTAATTTCAAGACTTCCTGTCGAGGGGGTGTCGAATGTTCCGTGTCCTGGATTATGGCAGGGAGCAATGGTACATTCAACATTTTGTTGGAAACCCCTGTCACCCGAAACACCAAGGGTGGCGGGAGTGAAGAGGTTTCGTGAGGGTATCGGGAGGGCCGAAGTGAATGATACACGCGCCCCGTCCCGAAGGGAACTACCCTCACAGGTTTGGATACAAGACCGTCAGGGCTTCTTTCTCTTGGAGATACAAGCCCTGAGGTCTTGTTTGGGAGGTTGCTGAGGGCGACGAGCCTGTCCCCAATCTCTGCGAGGGGGAGCACAACTTGCCACGCTCTGTTTCTGAATCTCCCTCCTAACAGAATCAGGGCGAGAGTGGGTGACCGACGGCCTCGCCCCCTGAGTGCGACGAGGAAGGAATTGCCCAAAGGCTTCCTCATGGCTTTTCGCCTCCTGGAATCTGGAGATAACCGTGTTCATGGCGTCTCCAAAGAGACCAGAAGGCGAAACTGGGGCATCAAGGAGGAAAACTCTGTCCTTATCCTTGATGCCGGCTAGATTAAGCCATAAGTGCCTCTCAGTGCTAACCAAAGCGGACATAGACCGGCCAATAGCACGGGCTGACTGCTTGGTGGCACGGAGAGACAAATCCGTAGCTCGAGGAAGTTCAGAAAAAGCTTCGTCGTCGAGGCCTCTTCCAGCACTCAAATCTTTTAGTAGGTCAGCCTGGTACGCCTGCAAGACAGCCATGGTGTGCAGTGCAGCACCAGCCTGACCCGCCGCTTGATATGCTCTCCCGACCAGCATGGAGGTTACCCTGCATGGCTTAGAAGGGAGAGCAGATTTATTAAGCGACGATGCCGAACCCGGCGAGAGATAACCCGCAAGTGTCTCTTCGACCGGTGGCATCTTTAAATACCCTCGCGCCTCAGCGCCCACGATAGTCGAATATATTGACGTCGAGGGCACGTGAATGCGCGAGGTATAAGGTTTATTCCAAGAACGAGAAAGCTCGTCATGGAGATCATCAAAGAAGGGAAGGGACTGATGAGGTGTTCCCTTCCCTTGGTCACCAGACAGAAATCTGTCCTCTAACTTAGAGCGCTTGGGGGGAACTTGGTCACGTGGCCAGTCTATTTGAAGCCTGGCCACCGCGCGAGTAACCACATCGAGCATTTCCTCCGAAGATTTAGAATCGTGATTGGAGCGCTCAGATGCGGTTAACTCGGAATCTGATCCAAGGGAATGGAGGTCCCCCTCGTGAACTGAAGAGGCGCCGAAGCACGCTTCAGGATCACGCGAGGGACCAGCAGGATCTGGGGAGAGAGCGAGCGAAAGGGGCGAACCCGTCTCTCGCTCCTCAGCCAGATCCATGCGAGAGCCCCAGGAATGAAGTGTGGGTGCCGGCTCTCGGAAGTAAGCAAGGCGAGCGCGAAGCATCCCGACCGAAAGTAGGTCGCAATGCGCGCACCCGCCCTGTTCCAACGCGAGAGTAGCGTGCTCTTCCCCCAAGCAAACAAAGCAAAATTGATGCGTGTCCCTGTCAGACATAGAACGCTGACAAGGAAACATGCATTGTTTGCCCTGTTTTTCCGCCATTTTCCCCTTTTTCTTTTCTTTTTTTATATATATATATATATATATAAAAAGAGAGAAGGAAGGAAAAGACTTAGATTTTTAAACAATTTTCTAACAAGAGTTTTGTGAAAACACACAGAGAGAAAGCTCTGAAGAAAAATGTCTGACGACACTCTGGTGACGCCTCCTATTATAGCCTGGCCACAGGTGCGTCCAATGATCTCACCAACCGAGGCTATAAATTCCAGTCAATTTCATTGACGTGTTACACACATGTTCAGAGCAGCTCACAATAAGATTGTTTCCCCATAGCGCTTAGCAGCGCAGCATCAAAGTGAAGCTTTTTGTAAAGGGAACCACTGTTTTCTATGAATGTATGCACACTGCTGCCGCCATTTTTAAAATATTGATGGTGCCCAGCTTCTACTTTGGGGTCTGTTTAAAATTGTTCAGCGTACATAGTTTTCTACTAAATTAAGTTGAATTTGACCCAAATCGTAATCAATGAACATACATTATTTATTTCAGCCTATGATAGATGATATATGCGCATTGGCAATTTATCGCTAACAAGTTTTTAATTATATGCTTTGAAAGCTTGAAAAAAGCCTAGGCTATATATATATATATATATATATATATATATATATATATATATATATATATATATATATAAAACTGCATAATAATGTCACACTTTCTAATGTTTTAATTTGCACAATTGCATTACATTATTGAAGAAATGCAAACCTTTGTAAGATTTTTTTTTTTGTCTATACCATGATTAGATTCACTGTTTTGGACTGCCAACATCGTGCTACATGTGTGATATCTGTGCGTGACACTTCTCGTCTGGTGTGCGGTGTGTTAGGTTTTTGAACAGAGCCATTATATTCATGCCATCACTGAATAGAGGTGACTGTCATGCTTCAGGCAGGGAAAACCGTCACAGAGACCTGCCATCGCCACAGGTAGCTCTCACTCGACTCAACACTGTTCTTTGCATCTCCCTCTTGATGCGTCACCTTTCTTTGCATGTCCCTCTCGATGGATCACTGTTCTTTGTGTCTCCCTTTTGATGAGTCACAGTTAGCTGCATCTCCCTCTCGATGTGTCACAGTTAGCTGTGTCTCCCACTCGATGCGTCACAGTTAGTTGCGTCTCCCTCTTGATCAGGACACAGCTTTTTTGCTGGAATGGGTGGGACTTAAGTGTGAAAAATTTGGCTTTACTTTCTTCTCGTTAATATTTTAATCTTCAGCAGCCTCATTTGAAAGTGCAAGTCGTTTTATTTTTATTCAGTCCCACCAGAATTTTGCAGCACTTTTTCCTGATTTTTTTGGGGTTGTTTTGTATTGAAAACTCACAAATCATCATTATATACCTCTATAATTGTGTTAATAACAGTGTAAATGACTTTTTATTTACATGTAAATATTTTAGTGCACAATAACTGAATATGCAGTTGATATAAAAATAGGCTACCATACATTTAGGTGAAAACTATTGGTTTTGGAAGACCCTTAATTGTTTTTGTATTACAATTTTCTGACTCAGACAATGCAAGCAAATGTCTCAGTTACTCGTCGTGGTCGGCCGCTAAGGTATGTGACGCAATGCTCACTGGGGGAACGCATATACCACCTTATCAACCTGAGCGACCTCCGCGTACCCGTTGGATGCCCACCCGTCAAAGGTAGTGAGAGTGGACGAACTGTGAAGTCGATTTCAGGGAGCAAAAGGTGCCCTCCACGAACTCATCAGTTTGTGCAAGGACCGGGGGTTGGGGGGCGTGGCCGTGAGTGGCGCCTGAACCCAGGAACCAATCATCTAGCCACGAGGGCTCAGTGGAGGGTGGTGGCCTGGGCAAGCATGGTGGTCAGCTCTGCGTTGGCTTCAGACTGCTTGTGAGCTCCGAAAGAGATGTTGAGCTGGCCATGAGGCGAGCTGGTCTCATCTCGGAACTCAACGGGTTAAATAATAATTAAATAATTCAAAAGACTTTCACTTCAATGTGCTGATCTAATAGAGGAAAATATACTCTTTGCAGAAATATATACTCTCTTAGTAGCGCTGTCTTTCTGAGGTGAATGGAACAGCAGTGGGATCAGCTCGCTGATACACAACCGCTCGGCTTTGAAGAAAAAATCTGAATGAGTGGCCGCATTCCAGCTCTTTTATACCCTTATGTCCGGGGAAGTGGCATGCAAATTCCACTTGCCAATTCTAATTGGCCTTTTCTCAAAGATTAGAGGTGTTTGTGGTCCTCAAGAGCAACCCCTAGTGTCACTACATCGACACAACTTCGAGCGAGTGACAGAAGGGGAACTTCTCTAAGTTTAAAATAGACATGCAATAAATCTGTAAACTAAAACCCACAAATGAGGATTCATTAGCCATGTTGCAATTATTGCATAGTCTGATAGTGAAATCTGATACATGGCCATATACAAATACAATTATTGTTCACATAAGTGAGCATTTATGTACAAATTTATATTCCACAATTTTTTCGAAAAAAATGTTACATATATGAAAGTGGCAATTTTGCCATATTTTGAAATATATGTTGCATATACTGTATGTATATGTTACCTTTTCTATATCAGAAAAAAATTTATGAATATTTATATTCAGCATAAGTGTACAGCATATTGCTATTTTCAGAGACTACTGTATTAAGCAATTTAAATTCTAATCACATTTTACTACACAACTTATGGGGATAAAGTGAATGTTAGGGTTTCTGTCTATAAACATAGGTTTTGTGTCTCATTCGTAGTGCACAGGTTGATGATTTAACACTAGTTGTGATGTAGCCTATGTGTGCTGTTTAGACAAGGATTTAGACAAGGATTTTGATAGTGAATGGAAACCGTGGAAGAGATGAGGCAGAGATATGTTGGCGTGGAAGTGGCCTCCTAATTTTTTGCCCCTCCAAGCTAGTGGTGCCCCAGGCAACCGCCTAGTTCAACTATGCCTAAAAACGGCCCTGCTTACAGGAACAACACTTGGCACAGATGACATACATGACCAGTAGAACCATGTATTAGTAAAACTAAAAATGGATCTCTTCACAGAAAAACAATAAATACAATCAATAAATATAGAACATTTACAATTAGGGGTAATTTACAGTGAGCTATACATATGGGAAAGTGGTACGCACATCTTACTCTTAGTAGTACTGTTGTGCAAGTTGCAAATCTAGGAATATTGCAATGATGCAGGCTTTACATTGTGAGGTTGCAGCAAGTTCTCTTGTGCAAAAGACAGGCAGAATACATATGGATTGTAGAGCAAGAGAAGTGCTAAAGAAGTATGTATATACTGTATGTTTTAAGTAGTGGTGTATGGTAAGTGTATACATGTGCATTTGGAAATATTATGAAACTGCCCATATATACAAATGTTTATGTGTATATATATATATATATATATATATATATATATATATATATATATATATATATATATATATATATATATATATTGTTTATACTGTATATTTACGGTGACCGATCGCGAGAGAGATGCAAATAATGGTGACAGATCGCAAGGGAGACACTTATGAGTGAGAGCAGCCTGTGGTGGTGGCAGAGCTGCATGTGGCAGTGACAGGTAGAGTAAGAGCTACATGTGGCAGTAACAGGTAGAGTAAGAGCTGCATGTGGTAGTGGCAAGTCGAGTGGGAGCTGCCTGTGGCGGTGGCAGATCGAGTGGGAGCTGCCTGTGGAGGTGAAAGGTCGAGTGAGAGCTACCTATGGTAGGTCAAGTGGGAGCTGCCTGTGGCAGTGACAGGTCGAGTGGGAGCTGCCTGTGGCGGTAGCGGTGGCAGGTTGAATGGGAGCTTGACTGGGTGCTGCCTGTAGCAGTGGCAGGCCGAGTGAGAGCTGCCTGTGGCGGTGGCAGGTCGAGTGGGAGCTGCCTGTGGCAGTGACAGGTCTCAGTGGCGGCTATCCCTGCCATGGAAAGATTTTATCCCCTCTCCACAGATGAGTGCTTTGGTTTAATGAAATGAAACAGGGCTGAAATTACTGGCCCACAAAATTATTCTACCACACAACTCGCCATGCAATTTTAAAGAAGCAGGTTACAGGCTATGTTAAATTTGTAACACAAATGACAATAACCTAGCAGCTCCTAACATGACAGAGAGAGAGGATAATAGTATGATGATGTTTTGCAACTAAGCAATGACAACATATAACTGTCAGGTGAATGTTACAGCAAGCAAACTCTCAAACAAACTTGTTAAAGACACAATATAAATATGCCACCACAGGGCAAAATGTAAGAGCATTCACAATGTCAACAAGCCCACCACTTCAATATACTTGAATCACTTATACAGTAGCCTAATAAGTAGTTTACAATTAACAGTGCAACTGAACTCTACTGTTACAGTGTAAAATATCCCATTAAATATTAAATCAGATGAATCCCACCCCCGTTCAAAATGACAGGATTAAAGCGACGTTGACACAGTAATGTTTACGTAATTTATATAGATTGCTTTCTTACCTGCTGTGATTGGGTCTCTGTCTCTCAAAGCAGCTTATAGATGTCACATCTTTAAATGTCAGAGACTACTGTGTGCTCATCATTACAGTCCGTCGTTGTTAAGGATCGTTCCATGTGAATAATGTACAAGTGCCTATCAGAAACCCTGTAAATAAAAACCAGCAGGGTAAACCTGACTTACTTCATTTCCTCTGAGTAGACAGCACTGCTTGTTGCTGCCTTTATGGGATTATTGTTACAGTCGTGCCTACCATGAGGACAGTTTTGTTTTCTTCTGTATCCTGGCAACCGAAATGTGCAGTTCTGCCTGGTAGTTTTATGGATTTGTTGTGGGCTTGTTGAGTGAGGAGCACAATTTACAGTGGTTTGTTTTATATTAAATGACAAAGATATTTTGTATTGCACTATAATGAGCTTTTATTTTATTCAACATTAAGATTTTAGGTGAAATATGTATTACAATAATTTTTAAAGGAAAGTGTATATTTTAAGCTTCACGTGACTTGTCAAAGTTTTTTTTTTTTTTTCTCCATTTGAACCCTTGTACGCAAACAGAGAACCCCATTTCATCTGTTCACATTAGAAGTGGAACCCCAATATTCCACGGGGATATATATATATATAAAAAAACGTTTAGAAATGTAATTACAATGTCTACAGTTATGGCTCTAAATATATGCAATTCTTTTTTTTTATTTATTTATTTATTTATTTTTTGTTTTGTTTTGCTATTTTATTAATCTGTGCTGTTGCAGGCAATGCAGGCAATTTATATACCACTCAATTACTCCATGTTCATTTAAAATATGCACATTTTCTATTGTTATTCACAACAATAAACACATTCATTTCAGTCAATTGAAGTTTTGTTGGGCGTAGGGTCCACAAATGTCATGCATTGGTGTCTCTGGTGACATCTGCTGGAATAAAAATCGCAATTACATGAAATGAAAATTACGGTCAGTTGATGGATTCAGTGCTCCAAGCATTGGCTGATGTCTATGAGCCAAATATGGTAAAAATAAATAAATAAATAAATTCAAGATATTATCACAAGTTATGCACTGAATATATATTAAGACATTATAAAAGCTGATTATTTGTAAAATTGTATTTTTTTTTTTAAACCACTTTTTTTGTTTTTGCAATGATTCCACAAATGCTTACAGTCAAACCTGACAATGGTGTGCAGCTCCCACACCTGAGCATAAACTTTCTCACAGTGGAGTCAGAGTATAATTCAGTTTTGACACAAACGCTTAGTGTCCACGGACAGTCGAACTCAAGCCTGTCAAATTATACTTCGTATGACTGTATGCGCATACACAGGTGGTTGCCGCATGCATGCTACGACTGCTCTTCAGTAGTTAAGACCCATAAAGATTACTTTATTTTTCTTCAGACTCAAGTTATACAGATGCAGGTATCGCCTGACCTCCTCACACACATGTTCTTGACGTGCACACACACTGTTGTTGTTTCTACTTTTGTCTCCTGTTGTTTAGCGGTGATTACATCTTCTTCTAGCACTTCTTCATAAAAGTAAAGGCTGAAATGTGAACCCACCTTGTGGATCGACTCACTAATTAGAGCAAATAATGCCAGGCGCTTGCACATTCTGCGCATTCAAAGACACGCTATTAGAAAAATTGGCCCACACGCATTCAGTGCTTGAGTGCTTTGCTGATGACGAAATTTATGTTACACGTCCTGAGCGTTCTTATGTGACCAAAGTATACTATGGGCTTAAGACTTTCATTTGACCTTGAAACGTGTGTGTGAGTGTGTGTGTGTGTGAATGTCAGTGTGTGTTCTACATTGTGGCTGATTAATATTTATTTTTGCTGTAGCCAAGTGGAGAAATTAGACGTGACCCCTTTAAGAGTTTTGCGATGGACGCTGTGTTACACATGTGTGTAAGAATGTGAGAGCATACACTGGGCAAGAGAGTTCCCATTTTTGTTCATCTGTTGATAATTCTTTGAGATCCATATGGATTGAATGTGTGGAGTTTGCACACATTCTGTACATGCACGAGAAGACTGGCCTGGAATCATCGTGCATGGAATATGATATGTCAACCAGTAGTGAACCCCAACTACCTTTATTTTTAACCTGTAAAATATAAAATTTCACTTACACACAAAATATCACCTCATTTGTCATTGCATTTTATCACCAAGAGAGGGCAGTAAATTGATTGGATTTGTTTACTTAACTGACAGATGATGGAAAGCATTTTGGAACTAAAAAAAATGGCAAGGAAATATGAACATAAAACATGAAGACATATTTTATCTTTTAGAGTCTTTAAACTGTAACTCAACTGTACTTCAACTTTTAGGATCTCATAATTTTTGTAATCGTAAAAGGCTGGCGTACATTATCTCAATGTTTGAACCAGTCGATACAATCCAGTCACTGTTCCAAATACAGTCAGTCAGTGACCGAAATGGCAAGACATTTTACCTCAAGTCACCTGCAAGTCTTATGATATCTATTGTTGGTCGATCAGAAAGCACTAAGGCTGATCTGAGTTATGCATTATGATATCATATGTATATCGAAACGGTGACTGAGATTTTTGGCAATTAGGACATTTGCCTGGGTTAACATCCTTGTTGGTCCTGGAACACCATTCCAATAAAGATTAGACTTTAGGGTTGGGTTTATAGTTAGCGTTAAGACTATACTTGATTGATAGGAATGAGGTTTCAAGACCAACATAAGACCCAGAAACGCATTCTTGGCAAAATCATGGCCATAAAGATGTCTATCTAACCTATTTAATAGGTGGTCTTTTTGCCAGAGTTGAAACAGGACTTGCATAGCTTAATGAATTTGTTCTAAGAAAGTGTTTTTTTATTTTATTTTTTTATGTTAATGTTTTTCAATGATTAAATAATAATGGGGGAAAAATGGTCTGGGTTAAAAATAAATAGATTTTTTAAGCCCATTTGTTTCAATGTTTAAGACTATATTAAATAAACTTATTTTAAAATTTTAGACATTATTCACTCATTCTATAATTTCCTAATTTTCAGCATTTGAAGCAACAGGTGCGTATCTGTGTCACTATTAATCACTGATATCTTACCCAAAGACCGTCAGCAAACTGCTTATGTGGGAAAGGTGATCTAAAGGCTCCTTGGAGAGGACATGTCAGAACCTCTTTCCTGCAACTCACAAACTGCCGCTTGATAGACATGCAAGGATCTGATTTCTGGTTCTGAGAAGCCCAATATGAGAACCGTCTCGGGTTACTTGTGTAACCCTTGTTCCCTGAAAAAAGCGGAACGAGATGCTGCGCTGCTAAGCGCTATGGGGAAACAATCTTATTGTGAGCTGCTCTGAACATGTGTGTAACACGTCAATGAAATTGACTGGAATTTATAGCCTCGGTTGGTGAGGATCATTGGACGCACCTGAGACCAGGCTATAAATAGGAGGCGTCACCAGAGTGGCGTCAGATTATTTTTCTGAAGAGCGGTCCTGGGACGTCCCAGTGCGGCAAAAGAAGCGCAGCATCTCGTTCCGCTTTTTTCAGGGAACAAGGGTTACACAAGTAACCCGAGACGTTCCCTTTACAAAAAGCTTCACTTTGATGCTGCGCTGCTAAGCGCTATGGGGAACGAAATGCCCACGCCGCCGCACTGGAGCTGTCCGGACCACTGATCGTTGTGAAGTGTTTTCACAGAATGCGAGAGGTTCCAGACATGAGCTTAAGATGTCGACTCAAGGGCATAAGCCCGGAGTAGCAGGACATCTAACACCATAAAATCCGAAGAGTGTGTGCGGAAAGGATTAGCCTGCCGTAACACAAACCTGGTTAGACATGAGCTTGAGATGTCGACTCAAGGACATAAGAGTCCGGAGTAGCGGAGCATCTAGCCCACAAAGTCAAAAGATGAGTTTGGGAAGCCGATCCAAAGGCCCTAACTCAAAAGTTTGAACCATGAACTTGGATTTGGCATGAGCCTGGGATGTCGACCCAAGGACATAGTCCGGGGTAGCAAAACATCCCAGCCCATGTAGAAATTGTAGAATGTGTGTGGAGAGGACTAGTCCGCCACGTCACAAACTTGTTCCTGCATGAGTTTGAGATGTCGACTTAAGGACGTAAGAGCCCGGAGTAGCATGAACATCCAAACTATAGAATTTAATGAATGTGTGCGGAGAGGACCAACCTGCCACATCACAAACTTGCTGCAGAGGGACCCCTCTAGCCAAGGCTTTAGAGGAAGCGACCCCTCTGGTGGAGTGAGCCCTGACACCTACTGGCGAAGCTTGACCGCGCGCCTCATAGGCCAGGGCAATAGCATCCCTCACCCAATGTGACATAGTCTGCTTAGTAGCGGCCGCCCCCCTTGTTGCAGCCCCCATAGCAAACAAACAATTGCCCTGATTTACGCCACTGGCTTGTGCGGTGGACATAAATCTGAAGGGCACGGACTGGGCAGAGTCCGTGAAGTCTTTCCTGCTCCAGAGTTAAAAACGGCGGGGAGCAGAAGGCTTCTAAAGTGACAGGATGTATTGTCGAAAAAGGAACTTTAGGAAGATAATCATGGTGAGGATGCAAAATAGCTTTGGCCATACCGGGGGCAAATTCTAAGCAGGTCGGCAGAATAGACAGAGCCTGTAGATCCCCAATCCTCTTGAGAGAGGTAATAGCCATAAGGAAGACCATCTTGAGAGTCAGAAGTCTGTCAGACGCTGACTCCAGAGGTTCAAAAGGGGTCTCGACCAGAGCCTCCAGGACTATAGTTAAGTCCCATGAAGGAGTTCTGGCCCTAACGGGAGGCTTCAGTCGCCTGGCTCCACGAATGAAGCGGGCGAGTAGAGGATGTCTCCCTAAAGGCACCCCATCAATCAAGGCGTGGCAAGCCGAAATGGCGGCCACATAAACCCTGAGAGTAGCGGGGCATATGCCTGCTGACAGTTTTTCTTGCAGAAACTCCAGAACTGAAACAATTTGGCAGTTAACTGGATCTGCATCATGTGAACTGCACCACCTTTCGAAGACACCCCATTTATTGGTGTAAATTCTTCTGGTGGAGGGAGCCCTAGCACTAAGAATGGTCTCAATAACCCCAAGCGACAGCCCTGTGTCCCTCAGTTGGTACCCCTCAGGGGCCAAACGTGAAGTTTCCACAATTCAGGCCGGGGATGAAATATTGTCCCCTGTGCTTGAGACAGAAGGTCCCTCCTGTCCGGAATCGCCCAGGGCGAGCCGTCTAGGAGAGACATCATCTCTGAGAACCAAACCCTGTTCGGCCAGCGAGGCGCTATCAATAAGAGGCAAGACCCTTGCTGGCGAACTCTGGCCAGGACTCCCAGGAGCAGAGAAACCGGAGGGAACGCATACAGGCGCATTCTGGGCCACGTATGCGCCATCGTGTCCAGACCCAGGGGGGCTGGGTGACTTAGAGAGAAGTAGAGGGGACATTGCGCAGTCTCTTGAGAGGCGAAGAGGTCCACTTCGGCTCTGTAAAATCTCTCCCAGATCTGTTGTACTACCTCGGGATGGAGTTTCCACTCGTCCGATGGTAAGATTCGTCTGGACAGAAAATCTGCTCCCACATTCAGGCGTCCAGGGATATAGACTGCCCTGAGTGACAGTAACTTGCCCTGGGCCCAAAGGAGAATCCGACGTGCCAGCAAATTGAGGTGGCGAGAACGTAGGCCTCCTTGATGATTTATGTAGGAGACTGCTGCTGTGTTGTCCACCCGCACAAGGACATGGCAGCCTCTCAAATGTTGGAGAAAGTATTTCAGGGCCAGAAATACTGCCATCAGCTCGAGGCGATTTATGTGCCAATCGAGTTGATGACTCTCCCATTCCCCTTGGGCTGGACGACCACTTAAGACCGCACCCCAACCCGTCAGGGAGGCGTCTGTCGTAAGCATCCTGCGACGACACAACGCACCAAGAGTGGGACCTAAGGTGAGAAACCGGGGTCTGAACCACATAGAGAGGGAACGAAGCACTGGGCACGTAACCCTTATTTGCCTGAGGGGACTGGCCCTTGGATGAAACCCCCTGGCTTTTAGCCACAGCTGAAACGGTCTCATATGGAGAAGGCCCAAAGGAATCACCGTGGACGCAGACGCCATGAGACCTAATATTCGTTGGAACTGAAGAACAGTGCAAACTTGACCTAGCCTGAGAATGCTCAGGGAGTTCTGAATGGAGATGACACGAGCGGGAGACAACTGTGCCTGCATCGTGACCGAATTCCATATAACCCCCAGATAGGAAATTTTCTGGGTCGGGGAAAGAACGCTCTTTTTGGCGTTGAGTCTCAGACCCAGAGAACCTAGATGAGCCAAGACGATATCCCTGTGCTGAACTGCCAGTTCTTGAGACTGGGCTAGGATCAGCCAGTCGTCTAGATAATTCAGAATGCGGATGCCCTGGAGTCGCAACGGAGCCAGTGCTGCATCCATGCATTTCGTGAATGTGCGGGGTGATAGGGCTAGGCCGAATGGAAGGACCCGATACTGGAAGGCTTCGTCCCCGAAAGCGAACCTCAGGAACTTCCTGTGCTGTGGCAGAATTCCAATATGAAAGTATGCGTCCATGAGGTCGATCGTGACCAGCCAATCGAAACGTTGGAACTGAGACACGACGGACCTGACTGTTAGCATCTTGAACCTGAGCGTCTTGACCGAGCGGTTCAAGGCACGAAGATCCAAGATGGGACGCAACCCCCCCCCCCTTCTTGGGGACCAGGAAGTATCTGCTGTAATAGCCAGACCTTTTCTCTGGAAGGGGAACATGTTCTATGGCCCCTTTCTCCAAGAGATTTTGCAGTTCTACCTGAAGTAGACATGCCTGTTCCGGACTTACGGTAGTGGAAACCACGCCGTTGAAGCTCGGAGGGCGGCAAGCGAACTGAATTCTGTAGCCTTTTTCTACTGTTTTTAGAACCCACATAGAAATATCTGGCAGAAGTTTCCACGCTGCCAGGTTCTCTGAGATGGGAACTAATTTCAAGACTTCCTGTCGAGGGGGTGTAGAATGTTCCGTGTCCTGGAATATGGCAGGAAGCGACGGTACATTCAACATTTTGTTGGAAACCCCTGTCACCCGAAACACCAAGGGTGGCGGGAGTGAAGAGGTTTCGTGAGGGTATCGGGAGGGCCGAAGTGAATGATACACGCGCCCCGTCCCGAAGGGAACTACCCTCACAAGGTTGGACACAAGGACGTCAGGGCTTCTTTCTCTTGGAGATAACAGCCCTGAGGTCTTGTTTGGGAGGTTGCTGAGGGCGACGAGCCTGTCCCCAATCCTTGCGAGGGGGAGCACGACTTGCCATGCTCTGCTTCTGAATCTCCCTCCTCACAGAATCAGGGCGAGACTGGGTGACCGATGGCCTCGCCCCCTGAGTGCGACGAGGAAGGAATTTTCCAAAGGCTTCCTCATGGCTTTTCGCCTCCTGGAATCTGGAGATAACCGTGTTCATGGCGTCTCCAAAGAGACCAGAGGGCGAAACTGGGGCATCAAGAAGGAAAACCCTGTCCTTATCCTTGATGCCGGATAGATTCAGCCATAAGTGCCTTTCAGTGCTAACCAAAGCGGACATAGACTGGCCAATAGCACGGGCTGACTGCTTGGTGGCACGGAGAGACAAATCGGTAGCTCGACGAAGCTCAGAGAAAGCTTCATCGTCGAGACTTCTTCCAGCACTCAAATCTTTAAGCAGGTCAGCCTGGTATGCCTGCAAAACAGCCATGGTGTGCAGCGCAGCACCAGCCTGACCAGCCGCTTGATATGCTCTCCCGACCAGCATGGAGGTTACCCTGCATGGCTTAGAAGGGAGAGCAGATTTATTAAGTGATGATGCCGAACCCCGCGAGAGATAACCCGCAAGTGTCTCTTCAACCGGTGGCATCTTTAAATACCCTCGCGCCTCAGCGCCTACGATAGTCGAATATATTGACGTCGAGGGCACGTGAATGCGCGAGGTATAAGGCTTATTCCAAGACCGAGAAAGCTCGTCATGGAGATCATCAAAGAAGGGAAGGGACTGATGAGGTGTTCCCTTTCCTTGGTCACCAGACAGAAATCTGTCCTCTAACTTAGAGCGCTTGGGTGGAACTTGGTCACGTGGCCAGTCTATTTGAAGCCTGGCCACCGCGCAAGTAATCACATCGAGCAACTCCTCCGAAGATTTAGAATCGCGATTGGAGCGCTCAGATGCGGTTAACTCTAAATCTGACCCAAGGGAAAGGAGGTCCCCCTCGTGAACTGAAGAGGCGCCGAAGCACGCTTCAGGATCACGCGAGGGACCAGCAGGATCTGGGGAGAGAGCGAGCGAAAGGGGCGAACCCGTCTCTCGCTCCTCAGCCAGATCCATGCGAGAGCCCCACGAATGAAGTGTGGGTGCCGGCTCTCGGAAGTAAGCAAGGCGAGCGCGAAGCATCCCGACCGAAAGTAGGTTGCAATGCGCGCACCTGCCCTGTTCCAACACGAGAGTAGCGTGCTCTTCCCCCAAGCAGACAAAGCAAAATTGATGCGTGTCCCTGTCAGACATAGAACGCTGACAAGGAAACACGCATTGTTTGCCCTGCTTTTCCGCCATTTCCCCCTTTTTTTTTTTTTATATATATATATATATATATATATATATATATATATATATATATATATATATATATAAAGAGAGAAAGAAGGAAAGACTTAAGATTTTTAAACAATTTCTAGAAAGAGTTTCGTGAAAACACAGAGAAAGCTCTGAAGAAAAATGTCTGACACCACTCTGGTGACGCCTCCTATTTATAGCCTGGTCTCAGGTGCGTCCAATGATCCTCACCAACCGAGGCTATAAATTCCAGTCAATTTCATTGACGTGTTACACACATGTTCAGAGCAGCTCACAATAAGATTGTTTCCCCATAGCGCTTAGCAGCACAGCATCAAAGTGAAGCTTTTTGTAAAGGGAACTCTTGTTTTCTCCTGCTCATCTTTTCACATCTGGAGTTAGAAGAGCTTGGATGGAAAGAGTGATGATGGGAGAGCTCAGGACATTTATGAGGACCGGTGCATCAAGCATGTTTTCAGTCAAAGAGCTGTAAACCTGATTTTTACAATTTTGCAAAATGTGAGTGGTGCTTGCCAGTGTAAAAGGAATTTCTGACACAATGTTAGGGATTTAGTGGAGGATTTCAGGACAATGCCATTGTTTTTTTTTTTTTTCTTCATTTTTAAAAAATCATGCTTAATAGTGGAATTTATGGTTAGAGAACTACATTACCTTTAATACTGAGGAGGAAAATCCATCAATCAGAAAAAGCTAGTATAAAATGTGCATTCCTGATTATTGTATTACACCCTGTACAGCTGAAAACAACATGCTTCATAACTCGCTTTTGGTGCCCCTCTGTGGACATTTCAGCCGTAAAATGGGCCCCTACGCCCAACAAAACTTACCACCTTGGCCATTGTGGGCAGTGTTTTTAATTTTGTTAAACACAGACCAGTTTGTCTAAAGAAAATTCAATCTGTTTTTTCTTCTTCTCCAATTTAACAGTGTAGGATTTTATGAAATCCCTATGGAAGAAAGGAACGGAAAAAATACTTCCAGGACCAAACCGGTTGAAAAAGTAGATGGGCACTTTTGCACTTTATTTTTTGTTTTTATTTGCTGAGGCATTGCAAGTGGAGAAGGTCTGCATATTGTGCTGAATTCATTATGACAGTGCTATGAGTTATTATGTTAGTATCTGTCTTTCTTGTGTTACTACAGATTAGATCTTCATGTTTAAAAGCTTCTGCTGTCTGATGCTGCTTTATAGTGGCAGTTACCAGATTATCCTGACCTTTCACTTTTGTATAACACACTTCATTATTTACATGACTTTTTTTATGAACTATTCATTCCTGAGTGAGTAAACAGTATGTAGACCTCTTGATTTGGTTCTGTTTGCATTGTCCCTTGAAATCTTTTTAAAAATGGTAAATGTGTGACAGAATTATAAGCTTTCAGACACTCTCTGGAAAACTGGCAAATGAAAGTCAGTTTGTTTAAGGAGTCAAGGATGTGGTTTTTGTTCAGTTTTTTCCCCAGTATGTCATAGGTGGGGCACGTGCAAGTCTCAGATGACCTACTTCATAAATGTTTATCTGGATGCCACTCAAAGAATCCTGTCTGGTCAAAAATGGAAACCTTTCTTTTATGAGCTAATCCAAACCCACATGTCTACTTTTAGTTCACTCTTTCACTGGCTTTGGTTTGTCTCATAGAGCTTGAACATATTTTAGGCATTTTGAAGCAATAAAAGCAGTAGTGTAGTCTACGGCATACGCAGGCATACGACGTATGCCCATCTAACTTTCTTAGGATTTTGCATATGCCCACCTAAAAGAATTAATGATATGTATAGCCGCCAGAACAACGAGTAGGCTTTTGTCCCTGAACTTTTTCAATCTACTAATGCGATGCAGTAAGGGACGGGACATTTCCAGCATCTAATGCTGATGCACAACCCTGGAGTAACCATAATTTGCGCTGTAAATGTATTTTCCCAGCTAAATGTAAATATATACATAAATAAATGTAACGTATGCAATCAAACTTTGTGAAAATACTGCATGTTTTTGCACAAGTGCTCGATTTTTATGCTCTTCACAGATGCTGGATAACTGTCCTTTAAATATACTGTCTAAAATGTATTTTATTTTGGCCTTTTACTAATGTCAGTGGATATCAACAATTTTCAACATTAATGCCACCTATTAATTTAAATATATATTGTTTCTCACCCACACCTTTCATATCACTTCGTTGATGATATGGATTTAACCACTGGAATCATATGGATTATTTTATGCTGCATTTATTTCCTTTTTGAACCTTCTGTGTTCTGGCCACCATTCACTTGCATTGTGAGTACCTACAGAGCTGAGATATTCAAAAAAATCTTTGTTTGTGTTCTGCAAAAGAATGAAAGTCATACACATCTGGGAACAATTTTGGGTGAACAATTCCTTTAAAAACTGACACTGAAGGGGTCAAATCAGTTGTGCTTGTATGTCCATTCAAGATATGGTTCAGATGTTTCATTAACTTTTCCATTATTAAATCCATGAAGCCATAAAAAACAAAACAAAACAAACAAACAGGCGTAAGCGAATTCTGCAAATGTAAAGCTATGTTTTGGGTCCAACACAAGTTAAGCTCAATTTTTTTTTTTTTTTATTACCACAGAAAATTCTTTCAACTCCATCCCTCAGTTTGTAAAAACAAACAAAAACACTTTTACAGTAATGCACTCACTGTACAATGAAGCAAGACATTCCACTAGAATACATTTGTACATAATATTTGTTTCAGGCATTAACATTACACAAATGTAATAAATCACTTCCTAATCTTTGCTGTGCAAATTTCTAACCATTTTTTTTAACTCTTATCATGACTAGGTAAATTCAGTTAACCTGGTGACTTCCACACTGAATATGCAAGACTACCCTAAAGGATATGATGTAACTATTTGCAAATCACTGTTTACATGGAGCAAATTTCACCCACAAATGTTAATCCACCATGAAAAGTAGTTCCTTTAAAAGTAGCTACAAGGAAAATGTTGACAACTTTACAACTTAAACAACACAAACGTAGTGTTGAAGAATTATAAAAGTTATTTTAAAAAAGTATATATTCACATTTCTGCTTTTAAACCCTCCAAAAATAAAAAAAAATACATGCTTACAACTTACCACTGTTATTGATTTTTTTGCACTTCAGTCTACAATGGTTAACTGATTTGGACACATTTACAATAGGGAGTTCATCCACAGGGATATGACACAGATCAAAAGGTGTGTTTGAAATAACAGACTTGTTGGCTCCTCAGTTGTTCACCCTTTTAGCTACAGTCTGCAGTTGTGAAACATCAGATGTAAAGCTATGTTTTAGGTCAAACACAAGTTAAGTTCAGAAATGTATTTTTATTTTGTATGTATTTTCAGAGTAGAATTATCTGTCTACTGTACATTTGCTTAGTGTACAGTTTTACATATATATTATACATAAACATTAAACATTTGGAGAGTCAGCACAGATAGAAAGAAATATGCATATACAGTATGTACAATTTAACTTGTTGAAAAAAAAAATGTTAATAAAAAAAAAAAAAACGGTGACGACAAAAATCAATATAGATTTTTTATAAATAATAATTTTTTACCAAGTAAATGGTGTTAATGCTAGACTTGCTTATCCTCAAAGAGTATTTGAGCATACACAGTTCCTGTCTTTGCAGTTTTGGCATCGGGCGGTGGCTTCATCAGTTCAAGTTCAGCATATGTCAGACTCTCCTCTGCAATTTTGGGCTGTTGGTTCAGGAACAGGAACAGCAGGGAACAGATAAGTGAAGATTTGAAATAATGTAAATATCAACATGGAATCAAAATTCACGTTCATGTTGCAATTCTAAATTACTATTTACTTCTTCATGCACATTTATTGTATTATTGCACGTTTCATGCATTTAATTCCAAATAATTGTTTTGCCATCTTTTTTAAAACCTTGTTTCACCTCTGTAATAACTTTCCTTTTTAGCTGTCACCAAGTCCTCCCCTCCAACCACCTATCATAAAAAACACTTTCCATGATTTAATTAATTCCTGAAGGGTAAAATTAAGTCTTGCACTGCATATTTATTTTTTCTATTTTTTTGTCTTTTTGAATAACCCGTTTCAGTTGGAAATACACTGCCAACATAAATTGTGAATACTGTTTGCTTTTGACTTAAAAAAAAGAAAAGAAAAAAGAAAATGAGATTAATTACATGTATATGCAGTTTTGTAATACACATAGTTAGCATACAAGGAACTTACCAAAACCACTTTCCTGGGTTGAGGTTTTAAAAGCTTTGGCTTTCGGATTTTGTCTGCAATAGGGGCTGGAATGGAATATTTCAGTTATTAAAAGTTGATTTCAAATTAACATTAAAAGAGTAAATTACTATTATACACTTACTGTTATACACAAATGTTTTTCTTACTATGGCTTGACAAAGCCAACATACTGTTATTCTAAAAACTTGATTTAGAGTTTTTTTCAAAATCCCTAAACCGAGACCAACATTTTTAACGCTAACACTCCCTAGAGCTTTCAACCTACATCTAGCAGACTTGGTATGTGCTAACTGATTGGAGACACGATTTACACATGACAGACAATCAAAAGTAAGAAAAATCCCATAGACTAACATTGATGGAATGTTCAAACAGGCCAATGGAATTCTCGTTAGTTCAAACTCTAAAACTGTCAAAAAAATTTAATGTAATCAAACCCACAAAAGGACTTTAATGTGCTTTAAGGTGCTCACTCTCTCTCTCTCTCTCTCTCTCTCTCTCTCTCTCTCTCTCTCTCTCAATTCAATTCAATTTTCAATTTAACGAGCTTTATTGGCATGACAAAGACATTTTGTATTGCCAAAGCAATTACATAGAAAAACAAAACAGGAACTAAACTAAGACATGACAACAATAATAAATATAAATAAATAGCATTAATGCAACATATGGGGTCAGTAACGGGGGGGGGGGTTATTGGGTTTTATTGTGTTGTTATTGGTTGAGTTCTGGTTGTCCCGCAGGTTTCTACAGGATAGTACAAATCTTGCAGCTATATTTGCACATTCCTCTTTTTCCCCCAGAATAAAACACATTTTTTGTGTCGGGGTGCAGTCATTGAAATCTGGGCATATGTTGTTAATTTTAGGGTAATATTTGTTTCTAATTGGTTGGTATTTTGGGCATTCTGTGAGGAAGTGCAGTTCTGTCTCAATCACTCCCAGGATGCATTGGGAGCACAGTCTGTCCTCGCGGGGCAGCCATGTCTGTCTGCGGCGGCCCGTCTCTACGGCCAGACTGTGCTCGCTGAGTCTGTACATCGTCAGTGCTTTTCTTAACTTTCTGTCAGTCACTGTGGTCAGATAGTTTGCCACCGTGTACTCTCGATTTAGTGCCGAATAACATTCCAGTTTGTGTTGAGTTTTAATGGTATTTGTCCAATGCGTGAGGTATTTCTCCTTTTCTTTGTGTATAATTTGGTTCGGCCGAATGTTTGTGAGTGTGCCGTTATCCTGAGACTGGCCGATCTCCTCAGGTGTGACTTCAGTCAGTCTCAGGACAAGCTGGCATAGGGGACTCTTCACTAAGCTCAGCTCTTGGTGTTTTAGGGCTTTATAATGGTATGTGTTGGGGTCACTTGTCTTTAGGTGCTTCCAGAATTTGATGGCTCTTTTCTGAATGTTCAAAAGGAGAGGGTATTGGCCTAATTCTGCCCTGCATCCATTATTTGGGGCTTTTCTTTGGACATAAATGATTCTTTTACAAAATCTCTCTCTCTCTCTCTCTCTCTATCTGTCTGTATATTGGTTTATCTGACTGTTTGACTATCTAGCTAGCTAGATGGCTGTTTATCTTACTGTAATGTCTGTATAACCATTAAACTGCAAACTTTTACAACTAGTTTAAAATTTCAGACAAGGCTTTGTCAAGCCAACATCATGTTTGTCCTGACAAATTAGTTTATATTTACCACACAAATAAGACAAAAGTACACTGTAAAAAGTGGTAACCTGCAATTGTTACCTCATGGATTGTTACATGCATTCCTAACACTGATAACAGCAGCAAACCATCTTGCACACTGTCTCAGAGTTCATGAGCAATTATAGGGACTGTTTTAGGAATGTTACCTTTAGCCGGAATCTCTGGTGGCTCATCTGGCTGTTCCGTGATTTTCTTTTTCTTGTACTTTCTCTCCTTTTTTGGAAGAGCCGGGGACAGGCTGACTAAACTAGTGACTGTCTCTCCTGAGCTGAACACAAATAGACACAATTCATCTTTGTGAGGACAGTTAAACTTCTCCCCTGCTGTTACAAATTTCCCCCATGCTGTCCAATTTTCTTCATGTTTCTCACCTGTTCTGTGGGCTCTTGACCAAATGATAGTTTTCTAGAAAAATTATGAAATACAGATTATTTAAGATGTCACATTAGATGGTCATCAGATGTTTTCACAGGGGCATTAAAACTGTCCAACCCCAGGATCACATCAAATGTATAGAGTATAAATACCAACATGTTATTTGCACTTCATAACTTATACAGAAATTATTTGTTAGAATACTTTAGTCAATAAAAGTATGATGAAAGTTTGTACCTTTTAAACGTCTCTTCCTCTGCAGATATTTACAGCTCACAGCTAAAGTGAACATGCACATGCACAAAAGCCCAACACAACAAACCAGGACTGCACACAGATACACATCTGAAACACACAAGGAAAAATACACCTCATGCTAATCTACTCAAAAAGACACAAGTGTGTGTTCAATAAGTAAATGTAAAGGTTAAAGAATTATCTCACTACACACACTCATATGCACACACGCACACACATACAAATACACACACTTGACAACAGGATCTACACTGAAAAAAAAAAAGATTTTGTGGTGAAGTAAATATAGCAGAAAATATTAAGTACTTTATACATTGAATAAGATTAAGCTTGAACATGAAGTTTTTATGTAAATTCTACACTGAAACATGCACTGGGCTTGAATAATTAATGAGCTTGCTTGGTTTTACTGTTTTCAAGTTTATTTACACTGTTTTTATTGTTAATTTGTTGTTACGCTTAGTGTCAGTAGTTCATGGGTTCAATGTTGATTGTCACCATCACTGTGTTTTGTGCACCAAAGTGTAGCGGACTGTGTGTGGAGCTCTTTATCTTGTGTCTATCTCCAGTAATGCAAGATGATGTTGTCTCATAAGCCACGCTTCCACTGTTGGGCCAAATAGCCCCGTTTCCACTGTCGGGCCAAATTAAGGCATACTAGTGTGTGCCAAGGCCAGTTGTGTCCCACTGTCACTTCCTGGGCTTAATCATGCCTCCTCTGAGCTTATTTGGGGCCAACAGCCAATGGCCTTTTAAATGGCCACCGATTAACCTTGGTCCAAAGAAGGTCAATTGGGGATTGAGTCGCAGTCAATGTCAAAGGCAGAGATTAGCGTGCTGCATTTCATTCAAGTCGGATGTGGGATATTCCTACTTGAATTCTCTCCAGTTGCTTTACCACTGTCACTTCCAGGGCTTAATTGAGCCTACTCATGGTATATTTGGGGCTGATGGCTTTGGCCCGCCGATTACCCTTTGGCCAAAATAGGCAACTGGGAATGGGATAAATGTCAAAGGCAGTGGCGAATTCTCAGGACCAGCAAAGCCTTCTATGCTGGCCTAGCGTGCCTAATAAAAAATGATGTTTTCAACCTTTCATTCTTCTTCACCTTTTTACCTATTTTTAATCACTTTCCACTTCTAATTCATCTACAAGCAAATATGGGAAAACTAAAAGTTTATCCAAAAATAATTTATTCCTCAATGCTTACAAGCAAAGCATGATGGCTGTATGACATTGCATGATTTTCACTACAAGTACATTGGTAAGTGCTTTTTGCATTGTTATAGCAGCATCAGGAGGTTTCTAAGTGTAAATTAGGCTGCTTGAACATTCAGTGTCTTCAAGTTTTGAAAAGTAATCGAGTACCCTGATGAAACAAAATTTATTGCAAGTGATAATTAAATCACAAATATAATTAGATTTTCCAGGTATTGTAGAACTCCTTGCTAGATTCATATGAAAAATAATAATTTTGGAATGTCAGTTCGGGAGATGTATCCAACTCTTATTTAATAATGTATTTCACAAAACAATCATGCTGCAGTTAAAATTAGGGCATTCAGCATCTTTTCAACTTTTGGCTTTCATTCATGTGTTTTTAAAATGACAATTGGTGTATTAGATGGTTGCGATGTAAAAATATGATGTCCATAGGGTGTCTTGTTAATTGTGAAGCCGTTTTCTTAATGGCATAAATCGCACTGAAGGCTTAGACCTAAAATGCACGGGTCGCCACTGGTCAAAGGCAGAGTATAGCAAGATACTCATGCTGTGTTTCATTCAAGTAGGATGTGGGATATTCCTACTTGAATTGTAAGGTCTCGGACCATATAGGAATTCCATTGCCAGATGCTCGGAAAATGACATTTAAACAACTAAAATCTGCAATGCTCCCATTAGCTTAACAGGGGTTTGACTGTCACCAAAGAAGTCTCCAAGCAACCTAACTGATAAACAATGCTGCTATGCTAGCATTTGTGCTACAGGTGTATGGTCATCAAAAGAGAGTTTAATATACCACATTTGTACATCTATCTCTGCAAACATTTGCTTAACAAGCTTTAATATCTAGTAATGTAGGAACTTTGACTTATTGATCGATATAATTTGATAAAAGTGATGTTTCTAACTAATTTTGTACATATCAATCTAGGTGCCGACATGTTTGTGTGATGTCAGGCACTTGCATCCCAGCGACAAACATTGTGGACATATTACAAATCTGTTAAGATGCACAATGGACAAAGTGTGCCCAAAGGAAGCATTTTCATGGTTCAAGATCATGGGTGGTGTGCTGGGACATCATCCCGCTGTTAGTGGAGAGACCACTCGGGACAACATGTCAGTTAAAGTCGGTGAGTTGTCAGTGGTTACTTATCTTGCTAGCTAGCTAACGTTTACGTACAATATAAACTTCATATTATAGATAACTAGATAACATGGGTATTTGGTTTGGCTTGTGAAATGTGCGGGGTGTGTGACGTTTGCATCAGGGCGGCATATTAAGGGTGGGTTTTAGGGCAATGTTGCAGGGCTTTAGGCCCAATGGTGGGAATGCAGAGAGATTTCAGTCTCACAGCTCGATGTCTAAGGCTATTGGCCCAGCTGAACAGTTTATGGCCCTGAACGGAATCACTTTTGCTGATTTAATAAGAATGGTTTCCTTAATCTCAGCGGTAAAATAATTGGTGACTTCCTCCACTTGCCATCTTAACATAAAAAAAAAAATGGACATGATTCGTTAAATCAAAAGCAAAAAAACAGTAATCTCAAAGGGAAACCACTCTATTATGAATTTCGTGCAATGGACTTCCGATGGCAAAGTATTTCCTCACACTGATTTCGCCTCGAGTTTGGTGAACTTTGACAGGTGAAATTGCCACGTTGAACTATAGGAAGATGCTTGGTTTGGTGTTGTTGGTGCTTTGTAAACAGCTAGAGTGAATATTCACAATGGAAAAGGATATAATTTTAGGGGTGTGTTTTTAACTTTTTTACTTAAGCCTCACTGAGTATTAAGTGCAGCATTAAAAAAGGCTGTTTGACAATTATGCTTATAATGGTTTCACACACACACTCAACGTACACACACGTCATCTTCCCCCGCGGAATTTTGCAGTGAGAAGGTATGTGTGACCATGCCTTAAGTGGTTGTAAAAAAAAGTTGCACCTTTTTGAAAATGAAAGCTATTTAAAATGAATGGGAAAAAACACAGAGGGTTTTTTTATCTGTCAATAACAATAAAAAAATCTACCAAAATGAAGACAAAACACACAGAAATTAAAGGATGAGACTATAAAACATCCAGAATGCAAAACATCTCTCTCTCTCTCTCTCTCTCTCTCTCTCTCTCTCTCTCTCACACACACACACACACACACACATGCACACACAACAATGAACTGGTGAGACTATAACACAGAGCATTTTTTATTTGTCAAATAAAACCAATAAATCAGCCACAATGCTAAGCACACACACTCAGAAACAAGGGGGTGAGACAATAATAATAACGCACGCACACATACACACACACACGCACTGTCACAGTCTGGCCTGACTGCCTTCCTCTGTCTGTATGTCAGTTTGTCTTGTCTGAGTGTTTTCCTGTGTTTGTCTCTCTCTCCCTCTTGTTTTGCAGGTGCCACGTGTAGAATGCCAGCTCCGTTGCCCGGAAAACAGCTTGTTCTCCAATTGACTAATCACTGGTGGCACCTACTCCCCATTAACCTCTCCCTTCTTAAGCTCCCCTCGTGTTGAGTCCTGTGTCGAATCGTTAATGTTTGTCTCCAGTAGGTTGGTTCCTGTATCTGTTATTGACTTCGGTCGGTTTCTGTTTTATTGCTTTGTGAGTGTTTTTGTTATGTTTGTATTATCTCCTGTGAGATTTTTTTGTTTTGTACATATTTATTATTATTAATAAAGCCTATATCATTGCCTCTCTGCATTTGGGTCTTGCCTTGCTCTCATACCCATGACAGAATGATTTGACAAGATTTTGACCCAGCAGAGCCATTATGGGCATCCTCCATTTCCCATCTCCTACCCCCCAGGGCACCATCAGAGAGCATTCAGCTCAACTTGACTGGCTTTTCTCCCTCCATCATGGGAAGGCTGACATGAGGGTTTTTGCCTGCAGGATCCTGAAAACAATTGAGGGGCTGAATTACAACGATGCTGCCCTCAAGGAACTTTTTAACACTTGCTTTGAGGCCGACCTCTGCTGCTGGGAGATGGGAAGTCTGGATGTTTTATCATTTGAGGGGTTTGCGAGTTACCTGTCACACACCGGTTGCATTGGGTTACCCCTGACTATGGTCAGCCTCCCATGATTGACAGGCCTGTTGATTCAGCCTCATCCGATCAGACCTCCAGATCTCCTATGACTACTAAGCGGAGGAGCAGCAGGAACGTTTCAGTTGGAGCCCCAGTACCCTCCTCCCAGGCTGCCAGACCCTGCCCCCGATCTGTAAAACTCCCAGTATGCTGGACCTCGCAGTGTGAAAAAAAGGTACTGCAAGGTACTCTACACTATCTGCAAGGTACACACCATCATATTTACACACTGCCACAGATTAGTGAATGAATAAAGACATTGCATCATTCTTTACTGTTCTTGTTGTTTTTATTGTTTACTCTTTGTTGTTTTTATGCCTTTTATTGTTTATTATTTCTGTTCACCTCACTGATTTTAAAATGTTTGCAAAATAAATGTTTACTATAGAAAGTTTGAAATTGCTACATGTTTACTCTGATTCTTCTGTCTTATATGCAAATAGAATTTTCACAATTTTGCTGTTAATTTCTATTAACAGCAAAAACTGACACTTTAAATCCATTTTAAAATGGTAAACTTTGATAAATTATAGTTTGATAATGTCTAAATATATATCCAAATGTGTAACAGGTTTGTAAAAATAGCTGCAGCTAATGAAATACAGTAGTTTACCCAAAAATTAAGATTCTGTGATTTACTAATTTACTAACTTGTTTATTTTAAAGTCATTAGTTTACTAACTAATGACTTTCTTCTTCTGTGGAACACAAAGGTGAATTTTTAAAGAATAACCTGGCTGCTTTTTTTTTTTTTTTTTTTTTACAAGAAAGAAAAATTTAGAAAGATTTAATTGAAATTATCCAGTCATAATATATTGGGAATTTAAAATGTTTGGATACATTTCGATCTGTCATTTTGCACATTATCGTCTACTAAACCAAATTATATTTTAGTTGACTAAAATTATATATAATATATGTTACTCATACAAAGCTATTGTATGGCTTCAGAACACTTGAGATATTTTCAGTCGTAGTACTACTTTAATTATATTTTTAGGGTGGTTTAGGTCATTGGAGCTTGACAGCCCCAGTCATTTTTCGCTTAATACACTGATTATATGGAAAAGACCAGCTATAGTATTCTTCAAAAATTCACCTTCTGTGTTCCACAGTAGAAAGCAAGTCATACGGGTTTGAAATGATGCCAGTGTGAGTAAATTATGTCAGAATTTCTATTTGTGGGTAAACTGTTCCCTTAAGAAAAGCTATCTTTCCTTCCATTTCTAGACACTCATTGCATTGGAACATCATGTTCAGCATGTTTCTTTTTATCCAAGACAATATGGGTGAACAAAGTTCTGGGTCTTACCTTCAAACAGACTCCAGAGTTCTTCCTTTGGTCTAGCAGCTGGGAGAAAATGAACTGTGAGAGGAAGAAGAGAGAATTGCACACTCATCACTGTGGCTCCAAACCATCATAATTACACAACACACACAGTTAAATCATGTTAATTACAAGGGGAATTGTGTGTGGGATGACAGCAGCAAGGCTATCCCTCTCTCTCTCTGGATATCTTCCTGCTCTGTCCACAGCTCGTGGTGGCTAACACCCACTGTGATGCCCTGAAATACGCATAACCACAGCAGCAGCTGATGACTGTAGGGCTAGCTGGTACTACAAACATAGCCACCCTGACTGCCCAGGAAATTTTACTGCCTATTTGGGTGAACAACTGATCACTGAAGAGCAAAATTTTATTTACAATCCTTGTTGACTGTGATTTCTGTGTCAGCGGTATAGTTAAGCAATAAGGTACAAGAAACCTTGATATATTGTGAATATAGTCATAGCTAAGGGCCGTTGTTAGGCACGTAAATGGTAAATGCCTTTTTAACCTTCTCGGTATCAAAGCACTTTACACTCATTCACCCATTCACACACACATTCATACACATACATGCAAGGCGCTAGCCTGCCATCAGGAGCAACTTGGGGTTCAGTGTCTTGGCACATGGAGTCATGTGGGCTGGGATTCGAACCACCAACCCTGTGATTAGTGGCCGACCCACTCTACCAACTGAGCCACAGCCGCCCACATCATTAATATGTTTAGTAAAATTGTTACTACATAATTAAAATATTAATGACTCAAATTCTCATTAAAATGCTATAAAGTGACATTCTTCTGCTAGAATATTATCCCTGACATCGCAGGACATTGCTATGCAACAAAAATACAAACTGCTATTTGTGCTGCACAATGATATGGAAAACAGGTTTTTTTTGTGTGTTTTAAAGCTGGTACCACATTTTAACTGGAACACTGTGTTCCTCTTCTGTCACTCACTCGACGTTGTGTCGATGTAATGACACTAGGGGTCGCTCTTGAGAGCCCCGAATACCTCTATTCTTTTGAGAAAAGACCAATTAGAATTGGCGAGTGGAATTTTCATGTCACTCCCCCTGACATACATGTATAAAAGGAGAAGGAATGCCCACTCTCATTCAGATTTTTTCTTCAGAGCCGAGCAGTTGTACTATCAGCGAGCTGAATACATTCACCTCTTAAGAAGCGTATGCTGTTGGATATATGGTGCATGAGGTGGTGGTGGCGTAGTGGCTAGAGGGCTTAGGGCTGCTAATCAGAAGATCGCTGGTTCAAACCACACGGCCACCACAATTGTGCCCTTGAGCAAGGCTCTTAACTCCAGGTTGCTCGGGGGGGATTGTCCCTGTAATATGGGCTCTGTAAGTCGCTTTGGATAAAAGCCAAATGCATAAATATATTTCCAGTGTCTTTCTCTCCTTCTGCACGATGAGTGCAGATTTTGCCCATGGGCACTTCGACAACGCTAAAAGTGTGTATATTCCTGCTAAAGAGTATATTTTCTCTATTAGAGCACACACATTGACGTTGAATGTCTTTTTAAAGACGCATCTTTATAAAGATGCCTTTCCGTGATTTCTGGCTGTGGTCGTTACATCTCCACCTCTGACGGTCACGAGCACTGCCTCAAGAGTCTGGGCAGTGATCACACTGAGGCAGCATTTGTGGATGGTTCATGTTCTCATTGCAAGAATATGACCATGGCAACATTGAGGCCACCCAGATACTCTAGCCACCCTATGCCTTCTACCCATGGGTATGAGGCCAGCCCGGCTGGCGCTGGAGGCGATTTGAGGAGTTCAAAGTGCGCGGTTTTGAGGGTAATTTCCCACGGAATGAGGGCATATGTAGGGAGTGCAATGAGGCTGGAACAGGTGTTGCTCAACAAGCAATAAGTGGAATGATCGGCACCCCCTTGAGAACAATGAACATTCCCATGAAAATGCTGATCATGCCAGTCAAGCACGCCTGTGAAAAAGGAGGGAGAGAAAATGACAAAACAAACCAAACAAACCTGCAGGCTTACCAGAAACGTGACAGACTACAATTTATTTCTCCATTCTTGGATCCTGCAGTGATGTGCTTAGTTTTGAAGCTCTTGTTCATGAACTTGGGATGGACAGAAGCTCTTTTGAATCATAGAGCTCAACAATGAACAAAAAGTGCCAGATAAAAAACTGCCAGTGGTTTACAGAAGGCTTGTGTTACTGTATAGGATGCCCTCGGCCAAAAGTTTTAAAAGGCCTAAATAATCCTCACAGAACATGCATGAATATATGCATGTTTCAACATAGCAGCTGCATGAATTGACACACTAATGATTTCATTGAATGGCAACAGCATAATCAGTATTGAAAAGAAGTATTGAATGTATGAAACAGTATTAAAAGGTTGTGAATGTAAAATTCAATAACAGTTTCCTCTGTATTTGCAGTGTGAATGGTCACAATGTATGACAGCTAAACCTCACACAGACTTATTGGTTGAATGCCTTTTTATTTAACATGACAAGTTACTTGCCATTTAGCAATGGAAATATTAAAATTAGCAACAGCATAAATAATACAACATTTTTTTTGAATTGTGCATCTTCTGCACAACAACATTAGCCAAATGGAATCAAAAGAAACAAACAGGTTTCCAGGACAAACCCATTGGTCCGCAAACAGTTAATCCCACCCCAAACTCGCGCCATTGGTTGACACAATTTTGCTGTGTTGGGGTAATTGGGATATTTCAACAAAGAGAGCAATAGGGGTTGGGAAATGAGAACAGTTTTTTGTTCAAAACCATTTCCGTTTAAAAAAAAAAAAATGAAATATACTGAAATCATGATGGTTCTCGAATGTGTTTCACCACTGATGAAGATGCTTCACTGTACTAAAATACTTAGACAGTGTTTCTTGTGGTACCACTCAGCAGCACACACACACACACACAAAAACCCTGTGCAAGCAGTGTAGAAAGATTCCTGAATGAATTACTCTAATAATCAGTTCTTGAATGTTCAGTGCGAAACATACAGTGTGATCAGGGTAGTGCAATTTCCAAATTAATTGCTTGAGCGAGTTCTTTTGAATTTACACCACAAAACATACAGCTCTAACTGTCGAAAACATTTACTCTTATCAGCCAGTTCTTTAAAGGTGAATGAAAAAACTTGCTGAATAAACAAGAAGTTCATTTTGTCATGACTGACCGAAATTAACCAAGAAATGTTTCTGTGTTGTGTTCTTAAGGCTTGTGAGACTTAAATCAGAGAAATTACTGAATGGTTGTTGTTGATATGATAATGTACTGAAGATACACATTATAAGTTTTCTTATAAAAATGTATGAACTAAGAAAATATTTTAATTTAAAAGTCAAGTCAAGTGGTTTTTATTGTCGTTCAACCATATACAGTTAGTACAGTTAACAATGAAACGAGACAACGTTCCTCCAGGACCAAGGTGCTACATAAAATAACATAGGACAAACACAGAACCAAACAAGACTACACAGACTAAATAACATACCTATATAAAGTGCACATGCAAACGTGTGCAAAAAGTAAGGGACAGTACAATAAATTACTAAAAATTAACAGGACATTAGGTACAGTGAGAGACAGTGCAGCGCCGACCACAGTAGTGCAAAAAGATGACAGTTTCTAAAAATGCCAAATGTAAACATAACATGAGTGTTCTATTGAGGTAGCAGCCAGGTATAAAGTGACAATAATTAAAGTGCAACTCAGGGCACGTGTGTATGTGTCAGTCCAATCTCTGAGTATTGAGGAGTCTGATGGCTTGGGGGAAGAAGCTGTTACACAGTCTGGCCGTGAGGGCCCGAATGCTTCGGTACCTCTTGCCAGACAGCAGGAGGGTGAAGAGTTTGTGTGAGGGGTGTGTGGGGTCATCCACAATGCTGGTTGATTTATGGATGCAGTGTTTGTTGTAAATCTCTTTGATGGAGGGAAGAGAGATCCCGATGATCTTCTCAGCTGTTCTCACTATCCTCTGCAGGGCTTTGCAGTCCAAAACGGCGCAAGTCCCAAACCAGGCAGTGACCCTGCTCAGGATGCTCTCAATAGTCCTTCTAAAGAATGTAGTGAGGAAGGGGGTGGGAGATGTGCTTTCCTCAGCCTTCGAAGAAAGTAGAGACGCTGCTGGGCTTTCTTGGTAATAGAGCTGGTGTTGAGGGACCAGATAAGGTTCTCCGCCAGGTGAAAACCAAGGAATTTGGTGCTCTTGATGATCTCCACAGAGGAGCCGTCGATGTTCAGCAGAGAGCGGTCACTCTGTGCTCTCCTAAAGTCAACAACCATCTCTTTTGTTTTGTCCACATTCAGAGACAGGTTGTTGGCTCTACACCAGTCCGTTAGCCACTGCACCTCCTCCCTGTATGCTGACTCATCGTTCTTGCTGATGAGACCCACCACGGTCGTGTCATTGGCGAACTTAATGATGTGGTTCGAGCTGTGCATTGCTGCACAGTCGTGAATCAGCAGTGTGAACAGCGGTGGACTGAGAGCACACAGCCCTGGGGGGCCCCAGTGCTCAGTGTGGTGGTGGAGGAGATGCTGTTCCCGATCAGGACTGACTGAGGTCTCCCAGTCAGGAAGTCCAGGATCCAGTTGCAGAGGGAGGTGTCCAGGCCCAGCAGGTTCTGAGGAATTATTGTGTTGAATGCTGAGCTGAAGTCTATGAACAGCATTCGAACGTATGAGTCCTTTTTATCTAGGTGGGTGAGGGCCAGATGGAGGGTGGTGGCAATGGACAGACTTGGTCAATATGCAAACTGCAGTGGGTCTAGTGAGGGGGGCAGCTGGGTCTGATGTGCCTCATGACGAGCCTCTCGAAGCACTTCATGATGATGGGTGTGAGTGCGACGGGACGGTAGTCGTTGAGGCAGGGCACTGAAGACTTCTTTGGCATGGGGTGATGGTGGTGGCCTTGAAGCACATTGGAAAGACGGCTCTGCTCAGAGAGATGTTGAAGATGTCGGTAAGAACATCTGCCAGCTGGTCTGCACATCCTCTGAGCACTCTGCCAGGAATGTTGTCTGGTCCAGCAGCATTCCGTGGGTTGACTCTACATACAGTTTTCCTCACATCAGCCGTGGTAAAACAAAGCACCTGGTCATTGGGAGGAGGGGTGGTCTTCCTCGACACCACGTCGTTCTGTGCTTCAAACAGAGCGTAGAAGTCATTCAGTGCATCTGGAAGGGAGGCATCTTTGTCACAGGCAACTGATGTTGTCCTGTAGTTGGTGATGACCTAGATGCCTTGCCACATGCGCCGCATGTCACCGCTGTCCTGGAAGTGACTGTGGATTCTCTGGGCGTGTGCACGCTTTGCCTCTCTGATGACCCGGGACAGTTTGGCCCTCGCTGTTCTTAGGGCAGCCTTGTCACCTGCTATGAAGGTGGAGTCTCGGGTCCTCAGCAGCGCATGCACCTCCGCAGTCATCCATGGCTTCTGGTTGGAGCGTGTGGTGATGGTCTTGGAGAAGGTGACATCATCAATGCACTTGCTGATGTAGCTGGTCACTAATGCTGTGTATACCTCCAAGTTGGTAGTCGCCATATGTTGCAGCCTCCCTGAACATGTGCCTGTCAGTACACTCAAAACAGTCCTGAAGAGCAGAGATGGCTCCTGCTGTCCAGGTTTTCACCTGCTTCTGGAGTGGTTTTGTGCATCTGACAAGCGGTCTGTATGCTGGAATTAGCATAACAGAGATGTGGTCTGAGTAGCCGAGGTGGGGGCGAGGCTCCGCCCGGTACGTGCCTGGGGTGTTTGTGTAAACAAGATCAAGCGTGTTCATCCCTCTCATTGCAAAGTCCACATACTGATGGAATTTAGGGAGCTCTGTTTTGAGATTCGCATGGTAAATAAACAATAAACAGTCAGTCAGGATGAGCATTGTGCAGTTCGCTCATAGCCCCATGCAGTTCACAGAGCGCTTCCTTAGCATTAGCGCTGGGGGGAATGAAAACTCTGGTTATAATAACAGTGGTGAATACCATTGGTAAATAAAAAGGTCTGCATCTAACAGTCACAAGCTCCACCAGCGAGGAGCAGTAACTAGAGACTAGCATAGAGTTATTGCACCATTCCGTGTTGATGTAAACTCACAAGCCACTACCGCGAGTCTTACCGCACAGAGCTGCATTTCTGTCGGCACAAAACGAGGCGAGCCCGTCTAGCCGAATGGCGGCATCCGGAACTCTGTCGCTGAGCCACATCTCCATGAAAACAAAGATGCAGCAGTCTCTAAGCTCACGCTGTGTAGTCTGCTGGAGTTGGATGTAGTCCATTTTATTGTCCAGGTTGCAAACATTTGAGAGCAGGATAGACGGTAGAGCCGGCCGGCTAGGGTTTGTTCTTAGCCTAGCATGGCCCCCTGCCCTCTTGCCGCGCTTTCGCTTCCTCGCACACTGCTTACGACGTCCAACTCCTGCAGATCATCATGCAGCTTGGTTGTTGCATGAATCTTATATTGTCTGGCGATGGTAGACACGAACACCAGTTGCTCCGATGTCCATGTGCCGTAAAAGTCGGGCTAAGTGACAAAAATAGCACAATTTTTGATCCGGAGTGGCCACTGTGTGCTACCATGCCGCCATCTCGGTACAACTCATCTTTACAACAATATTCATTCTTCTAATTCATTCTACACAAAGTCTGTGTAAACACACCTTTTGAAAAAATCTGTTCTGATAAATTATTAAATCAATTCATTATACAGCTTGTTGAGCAGAGTAAATCCAGTAAGAATTGCAGTTCTAATTAAAAAAAAAAGGCTTCTTCAAAATGACTAAAATAATTGTTAATAAAACCATTAAGGAACCGCAATCCTTAAGGAATTGGAATTGGAACCAGGATTGTTAAATTCCTTACAATTCCCATCCTTAGCCACAGTGATTTCACTTTCTGGAAAATTAGCCTTCGAATGGCTTACTTATACATGTAGTTGTCTCTGCATATAAAGCAGGATGGTAGAAAGTATTTTAAAAATGAAGAAATTACATACTTCAGCTTTTACTCAAATTGTTGCTTTTTTTCTCCACAAAGATAGATGAAGAATTCACCAATTTACCCTATGAAGGCTTTATTTATGTCTTTCAAAGCACGTTCTGAAAAGAGTGGCACAAAAAGTCTCCCTACTGCATCATAGAACCCACAAACAGTATTCAGGGTCAGTATTCCCTGCTCTTTCTGTGCTACTGTGTATTTAAATCTTCACCACATCCTCCCTTACATGGCAGATGCTCTTCAGATCAGTCTTCTTGAAATTACTCTCAGTGGAAAATATGACCATGTTCTAGGGAACAAAGTTTTAGGCTTAGTGATATGGCCTGGTTTTAGGACTACTTTGCTTATTTTGTTGGAAGACCTAAAATGAAAAGTTTGTTTTGTTTAGAACAGTGTTTCCCAACCTTTTTATTCCTACAGTATGTCCCCAACAGACCCATCATCATATTCAGAAATAGCATTATTGTCAAGTATGCTTACACATACAAGGAATTTGTATTGGTGACATAAGCTTCCAGTGCACAAACAACACAACGACAAGACAGAGATAATGAAAAAATAGAATTAAAATAAAAAGTGAATAGAAAATATAAGTACAGTATATCTGGAAAGTATTCACAGCTCTTCAGTTTTTCCAGATTTTGTTATGTTACAGCCTTATTCCAAAATGGATTAAATTAATTATTTTCCTCAAAATTCTACAAACAATACCCCATAATGACAATGTGAAAGAAGTTTTTTTTAAATCTTGGTGGAAAAAAAAATCACATATAAATAAGTATTCACAGCCTTTGCTCAATACTTTGTTGAATCACCTTTGGCACCAATTAAAGCCTCAAGTATTTTGTGTATGATGCTACAAACTTGGCACACCTATTTTCTGGCAGTTTCTCCCATTCTTCTTTGCAGGACCACTCAAGCTCCATCAGGTTGGATGGGGAGTGTCGCTGCACAGCCATTTTCAGATCTCTCCAGTGATGTTCAATTGGGTTCAAGTCTGGGCTCTGGCTGGGCCACTCAAGGACATTCACAGAGTTGTCCCATAGCCACTCCTTTGTTATCTTGGCTGTGTGCTTAGTGTCATTGTCCTGTTGGACGATGAACCTTCGCCACAGTCTGAGGTCCAGTGTGCTCTGGAGCAGGGTTTCATTAAGGATGTCTCTATACATTGCTGCATTCATCTTTCCCTCGATTCTGACTAGTCTGCCAGTTCCTGAAAAACATCCCCACAGCATGATGCTGCCACCACCATGCTTCACTGTAGGGATGGTATTGGCCAGGTGATGAGCAGTGCCTGGTTTCCTTCAGACATTATGCTTGCCATTCAAGCCAAAGAGTTCAATCTTTGTTTCATCAGACCAGTGTCCTTCAGGTGCCTTTTGGCAAACTCCAGGCGGGCTGTCATGTGCCTTTTACTGAGGAGTGGCTTCCGTCTGGCCACTCTACCATACAGGCCTGATTGGTGGAGTGATGCAGAGATGGTTGTTCTTCTGGAAGGTTCTCCTCTCTCCACAGAGAAACGCTGGAGCTCTGACAGAGTGACCAGCGGTTCTTGGTCACCTCCCCGATGAAGGCCCTTCTCCCCTGATCGCTCAGTTTGACTAGGCGGCCAGCTCTAGGAAGAGTCCTGGTGGTTCCAAACTTATTCTATTTACGGATGATGGAGGCCAATTTGCTCATTGGGACCTTCAATGCTGCAGAAAATTTTCTCTAACCTTCCCCAGATCTGTGCCTTGGTACAATCCTATCTTGGAGGTCTACAGACAATTCCTTGGACTTCATGGCTTAGTTTGTGCTCTGACATGCACTGTTAACTGTGGGACCATAATAGACAGGTGTGTGCCTTTCCAAATCATGTCCAATCAACTCAATTTGCCACTGGTGGACTCCAATCAAGTTGTAGAAACATCTCATCTCATCTCATCTCATTTTTTTTTTTTTTTTTTTTTTACATTTGCAAAGATTTCAAACAAACCTCTTTCAAGTTGTCATTATGGGATATTGTTTGTAGAATTCTGAGGAAAATAATGAATTTAATCCATTTTGGAATAAGGCTGTAACATAACAAAATGTGGAAAAATTGAACCGCTGTGAATACTTTCCGGATGCACTGTATATATATATATAGAAATAAACTATATATATATATATATATATATATATATATATATATACAAATACAAATTTATTATAAAAGATATGTTGGATAAATATAAATAGACTAAGCTGTGTATTGCACAATGGGGCAGTTATAACTGTTCATGAGATGGATAGCCTGAGGAATCTTTTTTTTTCTTGTGCCTGTGCTCTGTAGTGCCAGACAGAAGGCAGTTCAAAAAGGTAGTGGGCAGAATGAGTGGGATCCAGAGAGATTTTCACTTATTCACTGCTCCTTACCTTTTATCCAGAATCTGCAGGCCTCGTGCGTCACATGTCTACAAATTTCAGGATTCTTAGTGGGATCGTGCCCTCTTGGAATCATAATAGACATCTTCCAACCTCTCAAGGCCACAAAAGAAGCAGTGCATAGAACATCTCTGGAAGCCCGCCTTCCCTTCCCAACGAATGGTCATTCACCGTGTTGCATGCCCGAGTGTTCCCCATCGGGGAATTAAGATCATTATTATCATTATTCAGGCATGTCATCCCGTACAGTGCTTATTGTATGGGGTCCCATCACTCCATTCAGTAAGATATCCCTGTTTTGTTGGTCGCATTCGCCTTAAATCACGTAACAGGTGATTTCCAATACAATTTATCTTCCCTATGCCCTACTCACTAGGAAAGACAGAGCTCATGATGTGGGCACTCTGAGGGAGCATGGCATCACAGTATAATATAGCATTTGCTAAAGTCTTGTGAAAGGGTCCTTAGTGAAATAATTAACTTGTTTTGTTCGGTTCAACATTTCGAGCTGTGTTCCCTTCCCGAGCGCTTCCAAGGGTGCATTAATGTCACTTCGTAAAATGCTGTGTTTTCTTACTCTATACATACTTCCACTATCTACTCAGAAGCACCACTGTTGTGGCGCACCTCTAACACCTAGCGGCAGTCTCCGCACTGCATTCCCTTATGCATCAGATTATTTCATTACCAGCGTAATGCATTTCACCTATATGATCAGATCATACAGTGTGTAATTCCTATTTCACTGCATATTTACATATTATTACTCATTCAGGCATCATTAAAGTGCAGAAATTTGTATGTTATGTCTTCATAAATCATTCACTCTCATCTTTGTTCAGACCATGTTTCAATCTATGGGGATCTTCAAGCATTGGGACTTTATCAATGTTCCAAATTTCAATGCTCATAAGTATAACAGTCATGCTAGCCTAACTACATTACTTTTAATTTAAGTATCAAAGCATTTCAGTATGATGCTGTTCAATTTTAATGCACGTGGTAAGGTGCGTTACATTTAGTAGCAGGTAAGTAGGTTTGGCAATCATTGGATAAAACCTGTGCTGAGTCAAGCTCATTAATATCATCATGCTACTGTTAATTTCTGTTCCTGCTGGTAAGACATAGTGCCCTCCTAATGCTCTGTTATTTCTTCAACTATGTTGCCAAATGCCTTATTGAATTTAAAGCTGTCAATGTTTTCGTTTTGCTCCACTCAATGTATGCATGTAAAAAAAAAAACACACACGGGTCCCGCCACGTCTCTCGAATTTCTCGGCATCACGCTCGATTCTCTAAACAGCTTCCCTGCCTAAAGATAAACTCGACAGGATTAGGTCTACTTGAACGTCGTTCTCTGGTCAGTTTGGGTCTCATAACGCAATCTCCTGTCCCTATTAGGCCACCTCAGTTTTGCTATCTGCATCATTCCTCGAGGGCGCTCCTTCATTTTCCGCCTCCTCACGCTAGCCCGTTCTGTAGACAACCTCTCCTACATATAAATCGATGACAGCTGCCACTCGGACCTCCACTTCTGGTCACAGCTACATTATTGTGGACATACAGTATACTGGAATGGCATTTCCTTTTTTCACAAAAAAAAAAAAAAACTCCAGATGACATGTCCCTTTTCACTGATGCAGCTCCCTCCATAGGATTTGGGGGATATTTTCTAGGATCATGGTTTACAGGGAAATGGCGAGATGTTTCATACGCTCCTTGATCCGCTCTCTTTGAATTTTATCCCATCGTCATGGCCAGCGTCATATTTGGTTCCCTTTTGACATGCAAACACATCATAGTTTTGAGACAATTCCGCAGTTGTCACTACAGTCAATAAAGGCGGGTCCTCCTCTAGCCATCATGTCCCTTATGAGACGTCTGATGTGGCAGAGTATTTCCTGCAAATTCATTATCTCATCCATACACATTCATGGGTTTTTTAATGTAATCACCGACTCCCTCTCTCGTTTCGCTTCCAGGAGTTCCACAGACCATGCCCCCCACCAGCAAAAAAAAAAAATCGTGGGATATCTTTCAATGAAGGGTATTGCACGCAGCATCGCCATTATCGTATGGCTTTACACATGTTGTTCACATTTCAGCAAATTTAACCATCAAACAATGCCCGCCCTTGTCAGAGGGTTCATAAACAAATGCTGTTTTCTTTCAACGAAAAGTATTGCATGTAACGTCGCCATTATCGTATAGCTTTATACAACGTTATTCATCTTTCGGCTAAAATATCTCAAACAACTCTTCCCTCATTGGAGGGTTCTCATAATCAAATGTTGTTTTCTTTCAATGAAAGGATTGCACGCAACGTCACCATTATCGTATGGCTTTACGCTACATTGTTAACCTTTCGGCAAAGAGATCTCAAACAACTCTTCCCTCATCTGAGGGTTTTCATAATCAAATGTTGCTTATCTTTCAACAAAGATACTGCAACACAAGCCTAACGTAGGGCATCATACCACGTTATTCATCTTTGGCAAAGATTCTGGACAACCAGGGGCTCCTCGACGGAGAACCCAAAATCACACTCAAGGACCAGGATAAAATTAAACTTAAAAAAAAAAAAACCCAGACAAGGACAAAATCAAACTCAAGGGAAAAAAAAGATATCGCACACCATGTCAAATCTAGGTGTTCACATCTCTCCTTTCTTTTTCTCTCTTCTCCAGAATGAAACACAAGACCTGGTTTGTACCTGACTGGATCGTTTCTTTTGGGGGTAGTATTCTACTTTCTCTCTCATTTGATGTAGGCTCCTTGCTCTGGCAGGATATGATGGTTCCCAGTAGCTGATCTCTTCATAGGAACCAATTACAGCAGGGGAGGAGGGCAGGATAATGTTTCACCACCAGGTAAAGTTTTCCCAAACAACAACAGAAGCTACCGTATGCTGTAAAGAGTAATTATTTGCTCTATGATAACAATGAAAAATCTATAAAATTATCAGGCATAAAAAGCATTCAGGTAACGCAGACGAAATGAGCACTCTATTTACGATATGGTCTTAATAGAGATCTGAGATAAATTAGAGATATTGCAAAGGAAAAAAAGTCTATGAAAGAGAAAAGGCATGAAAATTATGCACACCAGCTTCAAACGGATGATTGACCATATCATAAACAAATTGAAACACACATAAGGGAGTACAGGGACCATAAGAAAGACACAGGCAAAAGTGGCAGAGGACGCAGCAATGATGTTTTGGACACTGTCCAGCCTACTTTCTAACCGGGGCATTGAATTCTGTCAGTCATGCTCGAGATAAACACTGTATCTCCTGTTACCTCTGCAGCTGATCTCAGTAAGTTATTATATTTTCCAGCTTTGTTAGCTTAACACGTTACACCTTACTCTGTTGTCTTCTTATTTTGTGCATTGTTTTTTGACCTACTCACCAAGTTAGGAAGATCATGGCTAAGTAAACTGGTGGGATTCTCAATCAAGATGTAAACTTACTTTTAAATGCCATGGCAAAAATCCAAATATGACCAACTGCTACACCAATGTTTATATCAATTTTACAGTTAAAGTTTACAGAACTTAGCAAGTTAAGCCATAGTTCATACAAAATAATGTAATTACATTACCTGTTGTCTTTAGTGTAGATGTGGTCTCTGTCAATCTTGAAGCAATGTAATAACGTTGGATTACATTAAACCCTATGTTTAAATATGTCCTCAAAAACAAGTGTAAAAGCTGTATACAAACAAAGTGACATGATATGTTTGTTTGTGGGCAGGTGAGGTAGTCACGTGAAACTACCATGTAGCCCGTTACGTCATCATTCGGTTCTCAAGTCAGTGGAAACGCATGGCTGGTTTATGATACAGCACGTGAAATGTCGTCATTTTGGTGGAAAAAGGCTATGAGAAACGAAGCTGCTTTTCCACTATTGAGCTGAATGGTTGTGTTTTAGGCAACACCTTGATGGACCCTCAACATGGGGGGCATCCCCAGTTGAGATTCAGAGATAAAATACAGCATATTCAGCATTGCTCGCTGTAGGCAAATGAGAAAAGGAAAATCACTTCATGATATTCCAGTAATGTTTTTAATAGTCGACTAGCTGGTGCAGAATGATTACTTAGTCGATTACTCGTACACATTATTATTCTTATCCTGATTTTACATCACCACAGTGGAAGAATTTACCACAACAGTGCCAACGAGCCTGGACTGGTACGATACAGCACTCTTCTACAACAAAAACTGTTTGGCCTGATGGTGAAGTGGCTTCTCTCATAGTTCCTATAAAAACTCTAAAGACGGTAAATACCTCCATCATAAGGAAAAGGTTTTGAGGCACTTGAGGGTTCCTCCATGGTCCTTCTGGTGAAGCTGGTTGACCAAGGAAGTCTGGCTAGTTAAACTAGGTAAGAAGCCTGGTTGGGGCCACCAGCACACCAGCATCTGATGCCAGGAACCAATATATATGGTGACCATCAATGCTGGTCTTTTCAACAAGATATGGAATTGTAAGTTAGAGAAATTTCTTACCTCTGAGCTGTGTGGAGGCTGAGCTGTTGGTTAAAGCTTTCCAACGTTCCTGATGCTTCTTAAACTCCTGAACCCTGCAGCTGTAAAGACCCCTGTCCTTCTCTGTGATGTTCAAGATGAATAGGTTATACATCTTGCCCTGTTTCACCACTGTCAAATTTATTTTGGGCTTGTGGAAGCTCTTGGTGTAGTTTCCGTAGAACTTTGCTCTCTGCATGTTAACTCTGGCCACCAGTAGTTCCTCTCCTCCACACTCAGGCAGGAACATCCAGCGTACAACGGGCAGGCTTGCCGACCTGCGCCGTTGGGTCACCTGACAAGACAAGGTGACATTATCCCCCTCAGCCACCAACGTGAATGGAGATGGAGTGACTGTTACGTTGATAGCGAAGCAAACATCTGGAATCAAAAAGTACAAATGCAACATTTAAAGGTGAAGTTTGTAGTGACTCCAAACTGAATTGCAATCTGTTTGTTTAAATGGCTTGAACAAACTGAATTGCAATCTGTTTGTTTAATTGGCTTGACTGGGCCAGACATAAAAACATTGGCTTCACCAGTGCCATGAGTTTAGGAAAGCTTTTTGAATACTTTTTTAAAAACTTGTTTGAAAATAGTCATTATTTTGCAATTCTATTTCGTGATGTTAGTGCTGAAATTACACACTTTATCTTTAAATTTAAGACAGTTGAGTCTTCCAAGTGATAAGAATACCTTTTTTGTGGTAAATGTTAACCGAATACAACATTTTTTAGAAATAACCCAATTTATTATTCACTGGCTGTGTGCAAAACCTAAAGCAGCTGCCTCACTTCCCAGTCAGTCAGTACTGTAACTTCTTGTTGCCTTCCTTCATGTACTGCCTGCAAACTTTCAGACACGGCAATTGTCTTGGTCATGGCTTGTGTATGTATCAGACATTTGTCTTCAGACATTATTGCAGAAGTGTGAAGTAATGCTTTGCTGTGAAATTTTTCCAGCTTCTACTTCGTCTGCTTTATGTGCTTTCTTTGAATGACCATCTGGGGAACATTATTTGGGTAGATACTGGCACAAGTCCCCACAAATAATGGAAAGGAGTGAAAATGTTTTATTATGTCAATGAAAAAGTTGAGTCTCTATTTTCAAGGTTAATGCTCTGTCGAGTTGTAAATGAACAAAACCATCCTCCCTACCCTAAATTAACCGGTTGTTTCAATAAAGTTATGTGACATAGAAATCCCAGTTGCTGAAGCAACTATTTAATTTTTTTGGTGCTTCTATGACACTTATGACTCTTCTTAGTACCCCGGTCAGGGTATGGATTTAACTTTTTTGCTCACTAGCCACAATGGTGGGTGAATTCCCAATTTGATCATAGTATTTAAACTATTAATATCGTTAATGCCGTGATAATTTTTCAACAGCACAGAAGGGAAACTTATTGTTCAAGAAACACATCTTAAGTTGTAATGAATTATGACACATATGACAGTTCACCCGTAGTCCCAATGTTGTTGTATCCTGATATGGTCTGATATCCCATGCAGCATTATGATAGACAGCATTATTCTTTCAAATTGTTCCCAGATGACTGACAGAGAAGAAATAACGAGAACTCGCTTTGTACATAAGCGTCAATAAATCTCAGAACAGACGCTCATCGACTGCTTTTCTTTCATCTGTTCATCAAAATACAAGCAAGTGTGCTTCTTTAAACTTGCGTCTTTGCATCTATCGGCATTTATTGTCATTTGTCACTCCGAGATGTCATGCCTGCCACAGAGGCATGTTGATGTGCAAAATGAATGCTAATTTCATTCCCTGACCCGACCCCCAATCCTTAGCGTTGCAAGTGCAACACACTTTCATTTTTGCTGCAGCAAATTTAGATTGTGTGTGAACAAGTTTGTTAATGCAGTTGGATATTTAATGCAAGTATTAAAATGTATCAACTAACAAGTTCCCTATCAAAAGCTACACTTTGATGCTGCGCTTGATTTAGCGCTTTGGGAACGTCTTTTAGGAGTGACCAGCTGTGAGTGTTCAACACGTCAATGACATTGACTGGAAATTATAGCCACTGCTGGTGACATCATCAGGATGTGCTGGTACTAGGGGCTATAAATAGATGTGCCACAGGTGCATCATCAGGTCTTTTGTCTTCAGACCATTCTGTGTGTGTTGTGCTTCTCAAGCCTGTCAAACTTTCTACTTTCCTATGATAGGAGTTAGATTTATTAGGCAGTGTGAAGAAAACCTTTTTTCCTCCTAAATAGTGAGTAATAAGCAAGGCAAACTGTGTGTGTTTCCGTGTTTACGCCATATGGCTGAAGTGGACACACACCAGGTTTGTTTTGTGTGTTTGGGGGAAGAACGTGCTGATCATGCATTGGGGCGGGTGAGAGCATTGCGAGCTGTTTACAGTGAAAATACTTTGCACATGTCTCGCTTACTTCCGAGAGCCAGCTCCCACCCTTCCATCATGGGGCTCTCGTATGGATCTGGATGAGGAGCGAGAGACGGGTCCGTCCCTATCGCTCACTCTCTCTCCATATCCAGCCGGTCCTTCTCATGATCTCGAAACGTGCCCGGTGCCTCTTCAGTTCATGAGGGGGACGTTGAATCTCTTGAGTCCACAGACTTTGAGCTACCTACCTCTGAGCGTTCCTCACATGATAGTAAAGTGGATGAGGAATTACTCGAGGTAGTTACTTGTGCGGTTGCCAGATTACAGTTAGACTGTCCACATGAACAAGAGACCCCCAAATGCTCTAAATTAGAGGACAGATTTCTGTCTGGTGGCCAGGGGAAAGCAAATGCAGAATCAGTCCCTTCCCTTACTTGATGACCTCCATGATGAGTTTTCTCATTCATGGGGGAAACCTTATACTTCCCGTATCTTTGTGCCTTCAACGTTGACATATTCGACCATCATGGGTGCTGAGGCACGGGGGTATTCGATGATTCCGCAGGTAGAAGAGACACTCGCGGGTTATCTCTCACCTGGCTCGGCATTGTAATTTAAAAGACCTACTCTCCCACACAAAGCTGTGCACAACCACCTCTATGCTTTTGGGGAAAGCTTATCAGGCAGCAGGTCAGGCTGGTGCTGCCCTACACACCATGGCAGTGTTACAGGCGTACAAGGCTGATCTGATGAAGAACCTGAGTGCGGGCAGTACGATCAACGAAGAGGCTTTTTCAGAGCTTCGTCGAGCCATGGCTCTGTCTCTGTGTGACCAAACAGACGGCTCGCGCCATTGGCCGGTCGATGGCTGCTTTGGTTAGCACTGAGAGAAATTTATGGCTGAACTTTTCGGGCATCAGAGATAAGGACAAAGTGTTCCTTCTTGATGCCCCGGTTTCACCTTCTGGACTGTTCGGTGACTCGATGAACACAGTCATCACCAGGTTTCAGGAGGTGAAGAGTCATGAGGAAGCCTTCGGGCAATACCTTCCTCGCTGCACTCGGGCCACCGGCCACCCAGCCCTGCCCCAGTCCTTCTAGAAGGGAGGCTCAGAAACAAAGTGTGGTGTATCGCGTTCCCTGTTAGTCACCCTCAGCAGCCTCCAAAGCAAGAGATTAGGACCATTATCTCCAGAAAGAAAAAGTCCTGACGGTATTGTGCCAAGCCTTGTTCAAATGGGCCATAGAACATGTTTCCCTTCCAGAGAGAGAGAGTCAGGATACTACAGCAGATACTTCCTTGTTCCCAAGAAGGATGGGGGATTGCTTCCGATTTTAGACCTTCGGGGCTTGAATTGTTCAGTCAAGGTGCTCAAGTTCAAGATGCTAACCGTCAAGACGGTCGTGTCTCAAATCCAACATCTCGGTTGGTTGGTCATGATCGATCTCATGGATGCATATTTTCATATAGAAATTCTGCCTCAACACAGGAAGTTCCTGAGGTTCGCTTTCTGGGACAAAGCTTTCCAATATCAAGTTCCTAGCCTTATCATCCCGCACATTCACAAAGTGCATGGATGCAGCACTGGCTCCTCTGCAACTCCAGGGCATCCGCACTGAATTATATAGACAACTGGCTGATACTAGCACAGTCAGAAGAACTGGCGTTACAGCACAGAAATATCGTCTATGCTCATCTGGTTTCTCTAGGTTTAAAACTCAATGTCAAGAAAAGCGTTCTTTCTCCTACTCAGAGAACTACGTATCTGGGGATCGTATGGAATTTGATCTTGATGCAGGCACAATTGTCTCCCGTTCGAATCGAGACCATTCAGAAAACCCTAAGCAAAGTCAGTCTAGGCCAAGTTTGCACTGTTCTTCAGTATCAACAAATACTAGGATTCATTGCATCTGCGTCCTCGGAATTCCTTTTGGCCTTCTGCACATGAGACGGTTTCAGTTGAGGCTCAAAGCCAGGGGATTTCATCCAGTAGCCAGTCCCCTAAGGCAGATAAGGGTTACGCACCGTGGGCTACGTGTGGGTTATGTGGTTCAGACCCCGGTTCCTCACTTTGGGTCCCACTCTAGGTGCGTCTTGCCATCGCAGATTGTTAATGACAGACGCCTCCCTGTCGGGCTGGGTTTCTATGCTCACCAGTTCACCAGCAAGGGTCTTGCCTCTTACTGATAGCGCCACGTTGGCCGAACAGGGTATGGTTTTCGAGATAATATCTCTCCTCGACTGCTTGCGTTGTGTGATTCCAGACAGGAGGGACCTTCTGTTTCAGGTGCAGGAGACGATATTTCATCCCCGGCCCGAGTTGTGGAACCTTCATGTTTGGCCCCTGAAGGGTACCAACTGAGGGATTCTGGGCTTTCACCTGAAGTTATCGAGACCATTCTCAATGCTACCTTCCTTCCATTAGGAAAATATATGCCAATAATGGGGTGTCTTTGAAAGGTGTTGCACTGCATGTAATGCAGATCCAGTTAACTACCAGATTGCTTTAGTTCTGGAATTCCTGCAAGAGAAATTATCAGCAGGCACATGCCCCACCACTCTCAGGGTTTATGTGTCCGCACTGTCGGCTTGCCACGTCTGATTGGCGGGGTACCACTGGGGAAACATCCTTTGTCTGCTCACTTTTGTTCATGAGGAAACGCAACTGAGGCCTCCCGTTAGAACCAGGATCCCTTTATAGCATTTAGCTATAGTCCTTGAGGGTCTGGTTGAGACCCCCTTTGAACCTTTGATCCTCTAGAGCCAGCGTTTTACAAGCTTCTGTAAGATGGTTTTCTTATGGCTATTACTTTTTTAAGAAGAATTGGGCATTTGCAAGCTCTGTCCGTCTTGCCATCCTGCTTAGACTTTCCCCCAAGAATGGCAGCTTGTGTAGCTTTTGATAAGGAACGTCTTGGGTTACTTAACTGTAACCCTTGTTCCCTGAAAAAGAGGAACAAGATGCTGCGCTTCATTGCCGCAATGAGGATGCCCCAGGACTGCTCTTCAGACAAAAATACCTGACGATGCACCTGTGGCACATCTATGTATAGCCCCTGGTACCGTTGTATCCTGATGATGTCACCAGCAAATGCTATGAATTCCAGTCAATTTCATTTACGTGTTGCACACATATTCACAGCTGGTCTCTCCTAAAATCAAGTGCAGCATTTCGTTCTGCTTTTTCAGGGAACAAGGGTTACAGTTAAGTATCCCGAGACGTTCTGCGCAATAGTAAAAGTTTGTAGATGTCATATGATAGCATTGTGTCAGGAACAGAGCAAAGTTAGGAAAAGTTAGTGGTGAAATGAGAATCAGCCATTTTACTTGTGATTTATGTGAAAGGGAATAAAAGTATTTTCTATTTTTTTTGTAACGCCTCTGGTGTTTATCACCAGGGAAATGCCACAATATGTACAACAAGCCATATAAATAATCTTGCAAAAATACAGTTATAGTAACTATAATATCTTTCACAATTGCAACTTTCCACATGCAGTAAGCACTAAGCACATTTTTAAAGGAAGGAAACAACCTCAACTGGTGTGTCAGTTCTGTCTGTGAGGATGCAATTCTATTTATAGACTCAAAGTGACCACACACACACACACACACACACACACACACACACACGTTGGTGCAGCTATCATTATGAGGACTCTCCATATACATAATGATTTTTATACTTTACGAACTATAGATTCTATCCCCTAACCCCAATCCTAACCCATCAAAAACTTTCTACATTTTTACAATTTCAATAAAACATAATTTAGTATGTTTTTTAAGCAATTTAAATTATGTGTACACTAGAAATGTCCTCATAAACCACATTTATAGCATAATACCCTTGTAATTACCAGTTTGAAACCTAAAAAAATGTCCTCGTAAACCACTTAAACCTTCACACACACACACACACACACACACACACACACACCCCCCCCCCCCCCCCACACACACACACCTATATATAAATTGATGATGTTCCATATATTGGTGAAAGATGAGCCAGAAACCACAAAATATTCTTAGACTAAGAGAAAGAGTGACTTAACAGCAAAAAAAAAAAAAACACACAAAAAAAATCCTCTTTTTATGATCACACATTTTGTCTGAAAATGTAGTTTTATGCTATACATATTTTGAACATGCAGTGGGGTCCAAAATCTGGAACCACTGGTGAAAATGACCCAAAAGTATTAGTGGAAAATGTTTTGTTTATTTTATGACATGCCATTAATTAATTACAATTTATTTATTTATTTAAAAATCCTTAAATGTTCTATCCAGGCTTAAATGGAAAATAATCCAAGAGATCTCAGACATTTGGACCACACTTTAAACCAGCTTAACTGACTTGGACAAAGCACAAACCACCTAGTCTATCTCTTGCATGACTGTCTGCAAATACTCACAAATATTACATTGTCCATCACCTTTTATTTAAATGAAAATTAATAAATAGATTAAATAATAATAAAAATAAAATTAAAAAAAATTACATCAATGGAAAAAAAAAAAACACATTAGATAAATCAGTTTGCAGTTAATGACACACATAATATACAGTACAGTAGGCTGAGATTTCTTGGCTATATTAAACATAAGATTTGGTTTCAGACTGCTCATACCTCCAAAGAAGACGCTAGTCAGGAGAGCTGTTACCACTGTAGAGATCTTCATTCTCCAGTCTGATTCTCCAGCAACTCAAGTTGAATGTGTTCTCCAAAAAAGCACTGTGAATTCCTCAACACCCCCCCCCCCCCCCCCACCCCCACATTTTTCCTCTGTGTAACTTGATACTGGCCACACTCTGTTTTAACTTAGTGTACACCCCTCTCTCCTCCACATTTGTATAGATCCGCACACTACACTCAATAAAAGAAATGCAATTTCTGTTCTGTTCTGTTTATGTACAGTGGTCTTCTTAACTAAATACAATGTGCTGATTTGGAAACACACAAACCACAGCTAGTCTCTTAATCAGACTATATATCTGTGCTGAGGTATTCATTATTCCATATCTTAACTTTAAATTTTGTGATTTACATTTCCCCTATCTAAAGTTATATTCCTCCTTTTAGAACAAAATGTTTGTTGATGTGGGATGTAGTTTTTAGATATATATTGACAGATAAGAATGGATCTGGCTGCAGGGCCCTGCAGAAGTAACTGTATTTGTTTACAAGATCCCTCATATTCTTAAGACTGATGGCTTTCCAGCGATAGTGGAAACAGATGTGCAACAGCAGGAAACAACTGACTGCCCTCTTCTGGATAAAGTGTGATATTGCATGCTTCTTGAAGAGAGAGTTCACCCAAAAAAATTAATCCTGTCTTCATATACACACAAAAAATCCCATAAATGAGTTCCATATGACCATAGGAGTATTCTTAACCCATATGATGGCTCACGTGTTTGAGATACACTGATAACTGACAGTCTCAACTTGATCACAATTTAGCATTTTTTTGGGAAACTATCCCTTTCAAAGCACCAAGTAAGCCTTTTGCATGTTAATTCCACCAAAAACGTGTAAACTTGTGCTGTGAATGTTGTGTTGCTTTTAAAACACTTCCAAACCAGACAGTATTTGTACATGTTTAATCATGAGTGCAGGATTGTGTAATTTTATTCAAATATACATCTTAGATAACAGTAAAACTACCTTGAGTGAATGATTAATTAACCCTTGTATTTTCCCTTTTAACATCTGTATGTTAGAGTTGATGACTTGTGAACAATTTGTGATTGGTAATTATAGCATGGCTTGGATCATGGCATCTTCTCTCAAAAATGGTAATTAGAGAGACCGAGGAAGTGAGTATTGAATGAGAAGTGTCATTTTGTGTATATATCAGGTAGGCAAAGCAAAGAGAGTCAAAAAGCAAGATGTAATGAAATTAAATGTAAAGTTCCCCATTCTTAGTTCAAATTTAGATGGCCCTCAAATTTAATTAAAAAAAAAGCTGGTGTGAATCTTTTATGTGCTCTTGATAAACATGATTTAGGTATTTAAATTTTTGCCTTAGCAGACACTTTTTCCCCCCAAAGTGACTTATAGTGCATTTAAAGTATGCATTTTGGAAAATTAAATCTTGAAAAAAAAAAAAGGAAAAAATATGTTAATAAATAAACCTATATAAAATAGGTTGTTTTGTGTAGCTTTCTAATCAGTTTAATATCATAATATTAGTTTGTCTTTAGAAGTAGCTGGTTTCTCCTGCCCTCCACATAAGCGGCTCTAAAAAGAAGAGGTCATACATTTAAGAAATACACATTTAGACAAACAACTATCATACAAATGGGAAAGTAACAGCATAGTTTTATGACCTGCATATAAAATGTTCTTACCGTACAGATTGCCTTCTTTGTGATCCCTCTTTAAAAATGCAAATATATGTATATTGATATTACTTATTTTTTTCCCCATTTAATTAAAGCTGTTATGATTTATGATTATGATTTAATTAGAATTATGGAGCAGTTCTTACCTGGTGACTCAGTCTCAAGCGCTTGTTTTTTGATCATGCAGATCATTATTATAAGAAAACAGATGGAAAAGACAAGGCCAATCATTGCTCCTATGACAGCATATTTTATTTCTGAGGCCCGGTGGAAAGAAAAATAAAAGAAAAAGACCTAATTAGGACAGCAATCACCTTTAAATGTCTTTTGAATTGTTTAATCTCATACTAGATCCTGTGTTTGTAGTCTCCTACCTGGTTCATCACTGGAGGAGTTTTGTCCCATTACCCGAGTCACCAACAAGCAATCTGTAAGATATTAATCAGTTATCATTATTCAAAATAGTTAACTTACTTCATCTGCAGATGGTTACCTTAAATTTATATTAAGGAACAATTTTGATTTTAGCATTATGTTGTCTTTAACGCTCATCATCTTTAACGCTTGTCCATGAGTCTAACTTTTTCCACAGATGAGAATTTTTATGTCATGCTTTATTTTCCATAGCCTCAAAACTAATAATGAAATGTGTAGTTTCTGTAGTCAGCCATATAAGCCTACTGTTTTTATGTCTCTCTACTTTTCCGGTTGCTTCTAAACGACCTATTTACATTTGGTAGAACAGGCTCTTTTTGAGGTCAGCAGTTACAATCAAGACCTGCACGGAGGAAGTGAGATTGTATCTCTATTAACTACATTACATCACTACATCACTTTACATTGAGGCATGTAAGAATTTACAGATTGCCATTTACAGTAGCTTATATATATATATATATATATATATATATATATATATATATATATATATAAAAGAACAGCAATACAGCCAAAGGCAGAGTCAAACTGTTACAAACTAACATGTGAATTGATCCATCACAGTTTGTATCGTTCATACTTTCTACATGCTTATTAAGGGTTTATTATATTTAAATAATAGCATGGCAGTAAACACTTGCTTCTGGGTATCTATAGTTCACTTGCTACTAACTGAATATCTTTAGAATATCTGATGTCACTAAATTGATGAATTCAGTGATTATTTCATCCTCAAAAGCACTTGTTTCATTAACTCAGAAGCAAACATGACTTTTGTTTCCAGGCGGAGGAATATACAGTCTTTACGCCTTTACTTGTGGAAACTGTCAAATCAGCCAATCAGATTAGAGATTACTAGATATAAAGTTTAGTCCAATTTTGTGTGCATTATGTATCAGACAGTGAAAGTGAACGGATAGTTCTTGTCTGAAAAATAAATAAATAATTAACATAAACAATCCCAACCCCTAAGTCTATGATGATATTCTGGTCCCTTGATATTGCTTGGTCCCTCCTATAACTCTATGGGATTTCCCCCACACACAAGTTTTATTGTCTGCCAGGAGAACATGGTAAGTTCTCTCACTAAGAAAAATAACAATGCACTTCTCCTCAAGATGCCATGCGATTTGAGGTATTATTCATGTTCCTACCACAAAAGATGCTGAGTTTAATACTTAAATAAAAAAATAAATAAACTATAAGCAATAGTAATAGTGATGCTTGCTTTAGCAGACAGCATTCATTTATTCCATTCTATAAGTCAAAGTATAAATTTGAGGTCAACACATACAGTATAAACATTCTATACTTTGATATCTAATTCATGTTTTAGGATTTTTTCTTAATATTAATAATACCTTTGATGGCTTAGAGTACCAATTTTGTAATAATAAAGAAAAATAATGATGTCCCTGATTAAAATAAGCTAAATGTTAAAAAATGACAGCTTCCAGAAAATATAACAACTTACCAATTGTGAAGATAAAGGAGATGGCTGAGCAGTATCTAGCATGGACAAACATTCTTAAGTCTTTTTATGTCTGTCTGTTACATTTGTTCTTTTGTGTTTACATGCTGATATGCTACTTACAAAATAGAACCATTTCCTGTGCGTTAACCAGTATGGTTTCCAGAGAAGATGAGAAGATAATTAAATGTGTGCTGCTCTTTAATGCTCTTTCCATTTACCGAAAATCATTGCTGAAAGGCAATTAGTCAGGGCATTTCATACCACTATGATGTATCAATTCAGAAAATTCTCACTCTGATTTAAGTATCACTCTTTGATGCACTGTGTACAAAAAATTATTGTACAATGAAAATATTCTGTCAATTTTTAATATTTCTCTCCATTAAAAAAAGACCATTTCAACTCCAAAGGGGAAGGTCAGACAATGACGTGTTTTATTAACCCTACCCCAACCCTAAATCTAACTTTACTCAGTGGAGTAAAATTTCATTTTAGAATGAAAATGCAACCTCCAAATTGTTCATATCATTGATTATGTGAACGCGGTCACTACTGGTGTTCATGGGACCAGAACCTGTGTCTCTGAAGTGGCTCACACAATGCACAATGAGCAATCATGCAATCAGTAGCACAACAAGGAAGGATGACCATGCCTGAATTGATGTGAAAATGTCTGATGGAGAATGCCACTTGTCAGTAAGTTGGTAGAATGGTGTCAATTTTACATGAACATTCGGAAACAACATGTCGATTTCCTTAGATATCATTTTCGTTATTTAAGTTTGGGCTGGTTAAAACTATAATGGACAGCAAACCCAGAGCTCGCGAGTAAGTGCAGCAATGCACTGTATCTCATTTCACATGTGAAGAGGGTGTTTACATATAGTAGAAGTCTTAAAGGCACAGTAGAAAACAAACTGTTTAATTCTAATGATAAGAAAGAAGAGAGAAAAGAGTCATACAAGTAAATTATGACTGTTTTAGCACAAAAACATTACTATGATTATAAATGTGTTATATGACGATAAACAATATTATTTTAATGTTCACTTAAGATTTACATGATGTCAGAGTAGTATTATTCACTTCTCAAATATTCCACACAACCAGCACATTTTTGCTTAATGGATCACTCAAAAAATGCAAAGCATGCCACCTCAGCTCAGTGGTAACTTTTTTGAATTTTTGTTTTGATAAATTGCAAGCAGTGATCAACCTTTACAAAAGCAGCTTGGGCTCACAGTCACTGCCTTGATCCTCCATTCTCCCAGCTGTTGGCCCATTTGGAGAGAAGGGTAAAGTTCTTTGAGCTTTGTATAGACATTCTTTGGGCAGGTTCATTTTTACCTTGGAACATATAACTTTACTTTATTGGGGAAAACCAGTGAATCTCATTAGTATTTGTAGATATGTGAATGTAAAGTTTATATGTAAATTTCTGTATGTTTGGAAAGACTTTCAACTCAAACGTTCAATATCAACTTAATCACAGGATCTAAAACGTACTTGCTTTTTTACGTATGAACAACTTTGGAGACACGTGACTAATTTTGCTTTAAAAGTCTCATATAATAGATTTACATGCATCCAAGTTCAAAAAAACTTTAATTTGCTCATAATTTAAATTGCAGCATTACCTTTTTTTCCCAGTATCAAAAACGACTTGTTCGATGATCTGTTCTAAATTATTCATTCTAAACTCCTCCTTTCAGAGAGCCTACTCTGCTCTGATTGGTCAAATGTCCCAGTCTGTTGTGATTGGTCTACCGCTTAGTGTAGTGTTTGAGGGTGGGTCAAAGCTGTTCGCGAGCAGCCAATGTTAACCAAATTATGTTGGTTAGTACAGGAAGTAAGTCTGGAATTACTAACGACTCGTTTCAGGTGTTCAGAATCGGTTCTTTTTTTGAGATTCAATAACTCCATTTGTCGTGACTTTTTTTACATTCACAAACAGCTATTTAACACACTACATGAAAGGTGATATTTGAAAAACCATAATTGGTGCTCTTTATGAATCCTCTGCCAATTCAAACTTTATGAGTTCAATACATAGCAGGACTTTAATTTATCAGTGAATGATGGAGAAACTTTGTCAGATTTTTAATGGCATTTTTATGTAGGCGTATACATTACATCCCAATGGGACTCTTTGTATCGCTGAATTTAATTGTTTTAAAAAGCATAACAAGTATAATATATGCAGTAAGTATAACAAAGTCAATTTAATATTAACGCATTTCTCAAATTTCCTGCTGTGTGTGTGTGTGTGTGCCGTACCAATTGTCCTGAGATTTTTGATTGTTAGAACCCCAAAGTTGGTCAGATGTAAAAGGCTTTATGTTTCTGATGGCATAATCTGAAACATACAGTCAGTAGTGGTTTTAGCTTGTTTGGCGCCATGGGGGTGTCGCCGCCGCCTCCTGGCACACCCCAGCAAGATGCCACTCTGCCCATGTTTCCCATGCCTAAATTCGCCACTGCATACAGTAGTTTCATAGTTTCATACATAGTTTCGGATGGTATGATTTATGTTTTCGGATGCTGTCTGAAGTGTTTATGTTCTTGTATGAGGCATACAAAGCTGCCACTACACTTTAAGTAAAGATTTTGATTTATGAACTCACTTAACTACAAAACAGGAGTACTGTCTCTTCACCAACAGGCATGAACTGAACACAATCAGAGTTATTTGCACAATATATGGACAGGCTGTTGTGACCAATAAGAACAAAGCATGCATGGGCTCTGACATATTATTGGCTTACGACCAACATAAGAATACCTCACTGTCAATACATCAGGTTTGTTTATGGATGTTTCAGTGTGCTGAAAATGTATGTGTAAGGAACCCCACTTTAAGTATGAATACCTATGTATATTCAAAACCACATTAGGGCAACAGCAGCATTTCTAAAGAATGATTAAGTAACATTCAGTCAGAGTTTGCAATGAGAAAGAATAATTTATGGGTCAAAAAAGTTAAGTGAAGTGTAGAAATGATGTGCTTAAACAGACAATGCAACCTATGAAAGCACTAATCTTTGAATCGTTTAATTGCACTTCACACTGGTGTTAGCAGAAGATTATTACATAACTGCTATTCATAACAGCTCTGACCACTGAGAGCTTTATGGCTTGATGGGTTTTTATAACCAGACATTTTGATAGGGTCGTTTAAAGTGCCGTGCTATGTTTAAAACTGCTGAAATTAGTAACACTTATTGCCAGTTGTTGGCAATTTATCTACCTGCTAATGTTTCATGATAATAGCAATGATAGATCTTTCCTACTTCTCATTGGCTTGTAGTAAAGTCCACAGCTATATCTCTACTAAGGGCTTAAAATAGTAAGGTGATGAAAAAGTCCATTAACCAAATTACCAAAGCATCATGCTGAAATTCACAAACTCTACTGGGAGATCTGTAGTTATTTACCTTGAGTTATTCATGTTGTATTTATGAAATCACATTTAATAATCTAAAAGATTGGTCAGAAAGTCTAAATTGGTTTGTTTATGTAGTTTGTTAAAACCGTGATGCTGTACCATTCAATATAACATGATCATGCCACTTCTTGTCCTGCCAACACTAAATACTTACTGGTGTTGGTACAGTAGCACACACTGCGTGCTTAGCATAATCTCTTAAAACATGACAATTCTCCAATGGCAGAAACATTATTTTTTACAGATTTATTTTATTATAAATAATTGATCACTCTTAATTACATTTAAATCGACAGAAACAACAAATAATACCAGGGGATTTATGGTATATTGTTAGTCTATATTGGTATATTAAAGGTATTTTGAAGTGGATTAGTGGTAAACTTGATCAAGAGCTAAAGAACATGGTTTAGGGTTTTAGACTTTTGTTTGTTTATTGGGTGTCTATGCATAGCAGAAGAATGAAGGAGTCTTTAGACTTCTGAATCTCCAGCATCAGGACAGAAGCCCTAACGGATGCATCACAGAAGTAGCTTATGGGGCATTTCCACTGCACGGTACAACTCAACTCAACTCAACTCTGCTCGCTTTTTGGGGTTTTCCATTGTGGATAGTACATGGTACCTGCTACCTTTTTTAGTACCACCTCTGTCGAGGTTCCAAGCGAGCCGAGCCGATACTAAATGTAACATTAAAATCCTGCAGATCACCGATTGGTCAGGGAGAATCGTCACTACCAGCATCACTGGATTTCCGACACGTGACATCAACCCGCTAGTTTTAAAGTTAGCAACAGCGATATCTGTATAATTTGTTTACGGGACTTTTGAATTGTGAAAAAAGAAATGGCTGTGCGCAAAACTACGCCATGGTCAATAAACAAGGTGCAGATGGTCCACTCGTTAGCGATGAATGAAATGAAAAAGTATCTCAGGAAGTGTCTCAGATGTTGGCCGCACACGGCTACCACCGGACCTACCAACATTGTAGGAAAAAGTAAAAAAAAAAAAACTTAAAAGTGACTACAGAACCATCAAGGAAAAGTGGAAGTGGTTCGACCAAATGGACGCTATTTTGACCGCCGAGCAAAGGCAGGGAGAGTGCCCTGGTCACGATGGAGGATGGTATGTTTTGTTATGTTAACTCTATACTCTGCTTGAAAGCTTCACTTTATTTAGTTGACCAGCTACTGGAAGCTTGCTTCTAAAACAACCAGGCCAATTTAACTGTTACACTTTTGTAAAATTACCATGCAACAACTGCTTTACACAGCACAGCTGGTCTTGTTAATGTTTTGGTCAGTTTGAGTCTGTTTAAGATGATGACACGGCAGTAGAAGTGGCGCAACTATGACAACCAGCCTATAATCCCACCCACGTTGAGATGGCACTAAACTTTAGTGGAAATGCAAGATCGGAAATGTAAAGCGAGTAGAGTTGAGGTGAGTCAAACCGTAACGTGCAGTGGAAAAGTGCCTTTTAGACCTTATTCACAGAAGCACCATTTTTGACGGGAATGACAATGATGCTGTGAGGGATAGACGTACAGTCTATGGGCTGTACCTCAGTTTAAAATATTTTTGGATCATTAACATAATAAATAATGTGTTGCTATGACATATGTGAGCTGTATGTTTTTGGATGAAAGGTTCTCACTTGTAGGCCTTAGTAATTAATATGAACCATGAAATGAATTTTCTTGTTTATTAATTCTATTAAGTTGTTTATATTAAATAAATTGAATATGTATGTACTCTGCTACAACTGAATAAATATCAGAATGATTCAGAGCCCACTAGAGGGGAAGCTTATCATTGAATAATTCATACTCAATAACTTGAATAATGTAATTGCATGTAAAAGAGCAACAAGTACGTTATACAGCTTTGTCCTTTTGTGTTCCACAGAAGAAAGAAAGTTATCCAGGTTTGGAATGTCATGAGGGTGAGTTTTTTCGAATGACTTTTGGATGAACTATTAATTTAAGCATTATATAACAAGGCTATCATGTGTCCTCACCTCACAACAGTAAATCAGTGATACTGTGTTATTACCTCTGAATCCATACTCCCCCTTTAAACAAGCATGGCAGCCAATAAACAACAGTAACATGAACTTCTGCAGTATCAGCTGATCCATCATCATTGGCAGTCAGGGCATTCAGTGGGCACTGGGTGCATGTTGAGGCCAGCGGATCAGACATGCTAGTATTTATTGGCTGCCATCATGGTCAAGCATTCTCCAGTGCCAAGCTATGAATGATAGCCAACCCGGCTGTTTTACTGCCAGCCCATGTGTGGATGTTCATCACCTCAAATAGACCACACTCCTTTCTGCCACCACCCTGAACATCCCCTGAGAGGTAAAGACTCTGCTGCTCCAGTTGTCCTATTATAGCCTGGACTGCTCACTTGGAATAAGAGGTTGAGTGGACATGAAAGACTTTTGGAAATGGTGAGACTGGTTAGCTAAGAATAGGGACTCATCTCTCTCCTTGTGACGTTCCTTCGTTCAAGATGTACATTAGCATATGGTAAAAGGGAAATGCGCTCCAGTTCCACCCAGGGTCCTAACTGCTGACCCAGACCAAGAGGGAGTTTTACACTCCAAATATTATTAGGGAGGGATTTTCCCCATATGACCACATGGACTGAGGTACAGGAATAACATAGAGGAACAACACATGCTGTTTTGTGGACAAAACAGAAGTGACTGTATGTGAATATGTATGTGTCAGAGCTCATAATTTCAAGCGATTGCTCAACCAAAAACTAAGAAATGCTGTCATCATTTAGTCACCCTCATGTAGTTTCTGTCTGCATATGCTTTACCATATTTTTTTTTCTTTTGCACTTCTAGTGCATTACTAAGCATATTGAACATTATGAAATTCATATATATATATATATATATATATATATATATATATATATATATATATATATATATATATATATATATATATATATATATTAATCATTCATTTACTAGGGTTAGAGTTTATTGTGTTAAAAGTAAGGCTGTCAATCGATTGCAATTTTTAATCAAAATTAATTAAAATACATGGCAATTAATTAATACGATATTTAATTGTTTTCTGAGAAAGGCCCCCAAAAAAGATAAAAAATATTGTGAAATAGAAATCATTGGGACTATAATAAATATAATAATTCATATATTGCATTATTGTGGCACATGAGCAAAGATTAAACAATTGATTAAACAATTGTGGCTTTAGAAGTAAACACACTCAATGAACATGTTAAATCGTCAGCCCTAGTTTACAGTATACAGTATGTATAGAGTATTTACAGTATATAGAAGCACTGTCAAGCATTCTTGAGAATCTGGTGTGGTACAGTGGAGAAACAGGTGTTGCTTTGACATGTGACAGATAAACTGAGATATGAAAGGTGTGACAGAATGAGAGACAGGCTTGGCTACTGTATGAAATTCAGGTTGCTTCAAATAGAGTGATATAAATAACGAACCATGGTACAGTGTTGGCATGAAGACCATCGTAAAATAAATTCAAATTACCTACTGAAGCAGAAGATACAAAGTCCTTGTTATGTAAAATCAGCAGTCATGTTCAATAAGCAATGGTTGGCAATGGGGGGGTTACTACATGTAGTTACTTGACAAAACATATTTTAAAATGAACACACATCAAATATTTTACTACACAATATTCAAAGTTTAAATGGTTAATCATTAGTAGCCAAAAACTGATTTAAAAAACAAACAAAAAAATCTGTATTCCATTGAAGAATCGCTACAAGCTATTTTGAATTGGGCCTGCATTGTGTCTCTCTCCCATTTTCTCCCCAGTAACTTCCAACTACTTTCTCTGTACTGACTCTGTCAAAAAAGAAAAGTGCAAGAAAGCAAGACCAGCTGCAGCCACATAAGTATTAGAAAGAGACCAGTAGAATGCGATTAACAATTGTGGGCAACATGAGTGATAAACTGGGCGAGTGTCTCATGGTTATCAGATTCCATTAGCCACTCATTCAACACTTTGAGTTTGGTGACACTGCTGGGTGATGCAAGGTGCTATATTTGCCTCCCCTGTTTGTGAGAGACAAATAACTCATACTTACCCCAGCAACCATACAGCAACATACCCATGTGTCCAATGGAAGGGAAATGCTGCAGTGTTCATGCTATCTGTTTTTGTCTCTGTAGGACCAGAGTGGTATAGACTAGAGCTATGGTGCTCATGCTGCTAGTACCAAAATAGCAGATGACCATTTCTATTTCATCTGTCGACCACTTGACACCGAACAGTCGCTCAGATATTTGCACTCACTAACTCCTTCCTGTGTTACAACTCTGGCCTTGCTGTCAACTATTTCTGTAGGGTGCGTTCAGTTCTACTCTTTCAGTGCTTATTTGAAAATTGATTTTTACTATAAGCTTCAATGCTCAAGCAAAGAGCATTTTGATAGTGTTTTTGTATAGAGTAACAGAAAAGTATGTCTTCACTAGGTGGATTGGGAACATTTTACTTTAAGGATTTGTGAGGATTCGTCATGTTACCATTTTATTCCTATGGATTTGTCAAAGGATGAAAAGCGTAAACTTAAAAAAAGGTAAGGGGAACATTCTGCAGTAGATTGCTCTGCTTTTACTTTGCTGTATTAAAAATGAATATGGTTCATTGAAGGTGACTATTTTCCTGATAGAATATCTGTTTGAATGTTTTTTTTTTTTGTGTGTGTGTATTTATTTTCCATTTAAAAATAATATAAAGCTAAGATGTTAAGCTATTTCACTTTTTCACAATTTCACGGAAAACAGCCTGTTATTTTGAAGAACTTTCGTTGAGGTTAGTCAGAAGATCACCATACTGTAGATCTTCGCTTCACATAAATAATGTAACAGATGTGGGAAATTACTCTGACTGCAAGTTGATATGGAATGGGCAGTGGAAAAAATGTGTGCTTTCCAAATCTTCTTGGCTACTTTGCACATATCTTTGAGTGCTCATACAATTTTTAAGGGATTTATCTTTGGTCAGCATTTGAACGCTATAAAATGAGATAACATTTCAAGAGTTATGCAAAAGTGTCAATTGCCATGCTGCCATACACATGTAGTATGAAATCTGCACTTTTAAGGCACATCCCCTTTCTATGATGGTTATGAGCTGTGATGGATGGGTGCTTCTTTCAGGTCAGAGGATACACATGGTTTAATGAGTTATTCCCAGCTTACCCACACAGTGCAGTAGCTACAATAAAATGGTTTATTAATGAATAATTAATATACTTTGAAGTCCAAATAACTCAACAAACATGTTGGATCACAGACTCGTAAGTCTGTTATAAAATGCCTTTCAAAACTATTGTTTTGGTTGAATGCATTGTGATTGTGCTCTTCTGTGCATATATTAATTAATTTTGAACAGTGTTGAAAAAGCATTTCATTTTGAAAGCAGATCAGTTGAACAGAACACTTATATGTCCTCTGAGAACTTATGTATTTACTTATGTAAATATGTATTTGTTTTACCAAATGATTGCAAAGTGTTATGTAGGTGGCCAGTGTATGTGAAAAGGCAGAGAGACATCTGCCTTCCTCTAAAAATAGTTTATGTTTGGCATGGGTGGTTAACCACCCACCTTTGAGGTCAAAACAATAAACTGTTTTTGTTCTTAAATATAAAAGTTATTTGTTTTAAAGTGACTGACTTTTGGCTTTTCACTGTTTTCTGGCAAATTTATTTATTATTTTCTCTTTTTTCTTTGGCAGGAAAATCACAATGTAATGGGCAATATGTGGTGATGACTGCAAGAAATGTCATGCCAGGTAATTCAGGATCAGACTGAAGGAACTGGGCACAAGCATTCATCATGAGCAACCAGGAGAAGCGACATACAAGCCACAAAACAAGCATGCAGCACCTCCGTTATCTTGATAGCTTTATGGATGAAATAGATCGGGAAGTAATGAGTCTGACAGATCGCTCTTTCAAGAGTCTATGTATTGGAGATGAAGCAATCTATAATGACTCAGAGTTCTCTCCTTCTCCAGTCAGCTGCCACAAGCCACTGGTGGAGGAGGTCTCAAAAAAGACCAAAGAGAGCTTGTTTTCTACTGTCAAGAAACTTAATTCTTACCCCCTTAATGTCATGAATGATGCATTGAGTAGATCAAATAAGTCTTCCAATGACTTGTCACCTTTTGCAGTGTTTGAGACTAAGAAGAACGGTGAAGATACTAAGATGACACATGGTGATTCATGGGACAAATCTGCTCTACTCAGCATCCAAAAGGAGCTCTCAGAGTTTTCTGCAGATCATCATAGTTTGGCAGAGGAACATCTTTCCATGGTCGAGAATCACCTCAAATCTGGGTCTGCCAAAAAATCAAACAAGGATGCATCGATACCCTCAGAAAAATCTTCTAAAAGTAAACATAGCAAAAACAACACACTGAGAAAACTGAACTCCAAAAACTTTTTCCTTCACAGTGAATTCAGCCCATTCCTGTCATGGGGGGATTTTAATAAATTCTCAATTGGGCAGGAGCACATTTCAGAGATTATGCTAAGCAATAGGTCACCAGAATGGTATGATTCACCTCTTTACAAAGAATTAGCTGCAGCACATGGACACTATAAATTAAGTTTCAACAGGTCAGTAGGAAAAAACTTTGAAAAAAGCCCCAAACAAATAGAGACTCATCAATCTAAGCCACAACTTGAGCCTGTACAATCCACTCCACCCAGTGTACCCCTAAAACCAAAGATAGAGACAGAGCACATTATACAGCACAATATTCCAAGTAAGGCTTCTCTGCTTGCTGCTGAACAAAGATGTAATTCAGAAAAGGTGGAGCCTTGTGTCCCCTGGCGAAAAAACAGAAGCAGAGCAAAGAGTGCTCTTCCAGTGGGGCATTCTCTCGTTAGCATACCAGTTTGCAAGAGGTCAAATACTGAAGAGGGAGGTGCAACACCATTTAAAAAAGAGGTGCAGACAATAGAGGACCAGACCTCCACTAGTTCAACTCCTTTCAGTATTTCACAGCTTTTAACACCAGTTATACCCTCCAGACATGGGACAGGAACCTCAGATATATTGCAAGCTGTGCTCTCTCCAACTGCCCTAGAATTTCCACAGGTCCCTGAGATAGAGATGTATCCATTACCTGAGCTTAAGCGAGAGGGGTACAAATCCATTGCATCAAACTTGTTGTTCAATCTCAAGGACAATAGAAAACGGGTTAAGACAATGTATAGCCCACCCAAGTTTAAAGGTTTGGATTCAGTAGCTCAAAGCAAAGAGTCTCCCCTGCCCAAGGTGTTAGTTTCAAAAGATTTGCATGAAATTCCAGATATTTCAGAAGATAAAACTATACCATCTGCTCGCCAAAAAGCCATCATCTCTCCAATGAGTCCCCTTTTGGAATTTGCAGACACTCAAAGTTGTTTTTCTCAAGGAATTGCAAATGGAGGTATGCCAGATGACTATTTGGCATTAAGTCTGCTTCGATCTGGAAGTCCCTTAAAATCAAAAAGGAGCCCTGCAGCTAACAAGGCAATATACCCATCATTACAGTTGTATCGAAAAGCTAGTCCTGAGGAAATTAACATCAGAGCAAATGCTCAAACTGTGTTTGATACCAGCTCTGGTGTTTTCACAGATAAAGATGAAGAGCACAGCAAGCATCATAATACAGAGAGTAATAATCCAAGTATAATATTTAAAGGTGTCATTAAAGCGCTGCCAGGCAAAATGAATCCAATAGAGTCAGTGATGAATACTGAAAACCCCACAGTAAGTTTAAATAGTGAAAGTGTTCTTGAGAACAAGTCTGGAATAAGCCCAAATTTAAGTTTAACAAAACATGATGAACAAGCCATTTGTGATGGAAGTCAAACCAAAGATAAGTTAAAAAATAAAGTAGTCAGCAAACAGAAAAGCCCTGTCAAAGAAAAGGAACCTAACAGAAAGGAGGCAGGAGCAAAGCATGTGTTTTCTGCAAGACAGAACAATTACATTAAAAGTCAGAGATTTGTAAGTACAGACATCGATGACAATGATCATGATGGTGACTATAGTGCAAAAGTGTTGATGGATATAAAGGATACACATTATAATGATGAGTGGTCCAGGCATTGCAAAAATTCAAAAACAAAAGAGATATATCAAGAGGAGCATAACACAGGCATTCATAAAGATAAATTAATTGTTCAAAACAAAGTGGGTGGACCACTATTGAATGAAAGTGTTAATGTCAGAACTGAGGCTACTACAGATAAAGACCACAACAGTATCATATCAAAGAGTGTTTTAGAAACTCAAAGTGAGCAACAAGTAAAGAATGAGGCTTTCTCCATGAAGGGAAACATTTCTGCAAAAAGAGCACTTTTTGCATCAATGGAACAGGTGCCAAATAAGACAACTATACACTTAAAGAAAGATAACTTAGTCATAGATAAATTTAACCTGGCCAAAGTAGCTTTAGAGGAAGTAATTGCTGAAAGAGAACAAAAGAAATTGAAAAGTATGGCTCAACTCTCAGTTGCAGAAGGTTCAATCAATGACAGGAATAGAGTTGGCTGTGAAAAAGAACAAGACGGTCATGAGTTACCCATCAATGGAGAGGAACAACAGATGGGTATGAACACGATGAGTGAAAAGGAGAAAAATGCAAAAGATGGAAAAGGTCTAAAACGTGTATCTGCTTTTAAAACAAGTGCCAAGACTGTTCAAATAATGTCAGAGGAGGTGGCCAAACATGGTGTAAGTTCATTGTACATAGGGGATCAAGAAAGGAACACAGATAATGCTAGCAAGGGTGATAAAGTACTTGGACACCAAGAGAAAGCATTGATGAATAAAAATATAAGTCATGCAAAGGAGCATACAAAAAGAGATGATCATTTGGAAAGTGGAGATATTCAGATTTTGGGACAGTATAAGGAAGAATTAGGTGTTAAGAAAAAGGGAAGTGTCTATAAACCCAAGGTACCCCCAAGAAGGGGGAGAAGTGATTGTCTGAGGGATGATAGAGTAGTTAAAAAGACAGAAAGCAATAAATGTTTAAAAAGTCAAGGCAACGCATCAGTCAAAACTGAGGAAATGATATGTAAGGAAGTCAGCAAAGCTCAGCCAAGTCAGTCAAAGAATCAAGGCCCAGTGAGAGGAAACGTATCAGCCCTGAAAAAGAAATATGACAAAGAAAGTGGGGTGCACTGCAAAGATGTTCATAAATGTCTGCATGTAGATGATTCAGATAAGTCAGAAGGACTCAATGAACTGGCTGCAAAAGACAAAATGAAACATAAAACTGTTATACCAAAACTCACAGTCAGTTGTCCTGAAAGTGAAACTTATTCTATTATCGAAAAAGACATGGATTCAGAGAATGAAAGAATGTCTGACAGTCCTTCCAAAATATCAGAGAAAGGTCAGGAACAATCTGATTCAGAAAGGAAACATGATGACACCCAAGACTTTCAAAAGGTTATAAGTGACCTCACAAACAACAAGCAAGAAATACAAGATAACAAGGTAAATGGAACAAAGGACAAGGAAAAGGGATTTGTAAGACTGAAAGAGTCAGGAGACAATCAGAACAAATCTAAAAGTTATGGCAAAAGCTACGTTAAAGATTTTTTAAATGTACTTCTTGGACTTTCAAGCTCAGAAAGGGTCAAAAGTGTGGGTGAAGATGAGGAAGAACTTACAGAGGGGACAACTTTGTCCTTTGAGTCTATCAAAGCAGAGACAGGCAGAAAGGACAGTATTACAGAACATGATATCCTTGGACAATCGCAGTCCTTTTCTACATCAGATGGTAAACAAACACATCACAGCAGTCTATCCTCAAACTCAAGTGAACTCTCCCTATTGTACAAATCAGAACGGGGGTCTCAGTCAAATCTAGAAGATTTATCAATTAAAACAGAGGTTTGTGATGTGAAAGAAAAAGTAGATGGAAAATTTGAGGATTTACAGAGGCCAAAAATGTATTCCTGTTCTTTTAGCAATCATGAAAGTGAGTCAGATGTCTCTGACAGAGTTGTTTCTCCACCAAGTGATGTGGAGAAAAGGGGATGGGTACACTGCTTGATTGAGTCTGCTAAGAACCTCACACAAATATCGCACAGTCACAACTCACCCAAGGATCTACACAAGATGGATCAACAATTATCTCAGGAAGAGTGCTTGAATGCATTTGAGAAATGTGAGGAAGATCTGGACATCTTCAAGGACTGTGTGCAATCTCCAGTGGTCAGGAGCCCCCAGCCAATCCAACCAACAATGTATCTATTGTCCTCTCCAGCATCTCAACTCAATGCAGTCAAGGATGGAAAGCTATCAGTTGGACGTATCTCTGTGTCTGAGGAGGAGGAACGAGGCTCTGCTGTGAGCACTTTATTTGAAGAGATGGACAGTTGTGCAACAAGCGTTGGAGATACAATGGAGGAGAACATCTCTAGCACTGTACTGGCAGAGGATGCAGAGGGTTCCAAGGCACCCAGTGAGAGATCTGGTTCAGCCTGCAGTGGAAACGACAGTAATGGCCAGAATAAGCCTCCTGCCGTCCCTCCAAAATCCGAGAAGGCTCTACGGCGTGCCATGAAACTTGCCACACGGAGGATCCACAAAGCTGAAGCTAACAGCAAATCTGAACGTAAAGGCAGGAGCACCGACAAAAGTGCCAGCCAGAAAGCTGAGAGGAGGCACCACAGCACTGACAAAGTACGTAGTGACAGATTAGAACACTGGCCACGAAGCAGTGACCAACTCAGCAGTAAACATAGTGAACATTACCTTGATGAAACACTTGAGCCCAAAACTCAAAGAAGCGATAAAAATGCTAGACATCACAGTGGTCACAAGAGCCAAAACACGGTAGCGAATGATACCAGTAAAACATTACAACATGCAACCAAAGGATATGACAGACAAACAAGCAAAACTGGTGATTCAAAGAGTCATAGCTCTGACAGATCACTCTTTCAAGAGTCTATGTATTGGAGAACACAAGATCACAAATCAAACCACATGGATCATTTTGAAAATAGTAATACAAATAACAACACTGACAGATTAGGTCGAAACAATGAGAAACACTCACCCAGAAAACTGGAACGTAGGACTCAAAGTTTGGATAGATTTTCAAGGGATAAACTTGAAAACAAGCCTAAAAGCACAGACAAAGCTGGGGATGAGTTATCAATGGAAGGATTGCTTCCCTCTACACCAAAGGCGCTACCTTTGCAACAAAACAGCATTGAACATTCTTACGCACCAGCCACCACCAATATTGTGACACAGTCCTTCCCATTCACCCAGAGGAAGGTATTACAGGACCCTGACTCAGGACAATTCTTTCTGGTGGACATGCCAGTACAGGTCAAAACTAAAACTTTCTTTGACCCGGAAACACAAAGTTATGTGCAGCTGCAAGTACAGTCTCCTGAGGCTGCTGTAAGACAAGCCCAGCCATTGGATGTTATGAACACACCACCACTTGTGGTATATCATGGCTTTGTTCCAGTGCCTGTCTCATCCTTACCATCACAGAAACCTATAGTTAGGACTGCAGGATCTGTCATTCCCCCTGATGACCTGGAGGATTTTACACCTAACAAGAAACAAATGCAGGATGACTTTTACCAGAAGCACAGTAAAGAGGTAAATCCTAACATTGAGTCTGTATATACGCCAAAAGAACACACACCTGAAGAAGAAATTGACAGTGTGAGATGAAAACATGCTTAGATGAGATAAATAGTATATAGACCGTGTGGGCCAGTGGATGATCCAGATATTGAATGAAGATGGAATTCATGGATTTGCATTATTTTTAGATAACAGATTTGATAATTTTCACAGTTCCCATGAGAACTTGCATTGTAATAAACATGGAATTTTTTTTTTTTTTTTTTTTTTTTTTGTATTTATGCTGTACACATACAGATATTGTAAATGTTTTATTCTTATTGAAGTTAGTCAATAATTTTTCTCTTGCTGTTAAAAGCACTTGTCTAATTTATAAAAGCAAGAGGTTTAAGTTTTAATTTATGACGTATTGAAAGTACCTTTGCTTTCACATAAATGTTTGACAAAATGCCATGTAACAGAATATTTTGATATATCTTGTATTTGAGTTTTGGATATACTTGTCCACAGTATTTTTCACAGGTGAGCAGAAACTTATTGTAAAAACTGAGATTAATGTGAGTGTTTTATACGCTTAAAATAGTATATTTGGCAAATGACTGCATCACTTCAGGGGTGCATTTCAGAATGAATAAATAAATTCATTTGATGGGATTGTTGCTTCAGAAAAATAACCATTCCAATAAAAGCATCATAAACTAGCACATTTCTGTTTGTATACTACATATATACTCTACATCTGTATAATATTTTCTATATTATCCAACAAATCACATCCAACTAAGCCAGTTACAATGCTATTCTGGCGCCTCCAGGTGGTTAATAGGATGAGTTCTGAAAGTGAAGTGCTCATTTGCTAAAACTGCTGTAGAGTCATGTTGAAACTAAGGATGAGTCAGAACAGAGCTGTCCTCTAGGAATGTGGGTACAACCAGCACCTGTGATGAGGGGGGCCCACTTACTGTAGGTGTTTTGTAGCTGTAAAATTTTGTGTGTCGGTGCTTCAAAGGGGATGAATTTGGAGGTTAAATGGTTTTAGCGTACTGACAGTGTGCTATCAGTAATTGTTTGACAGTCCACTTGCACGCTCAGACAATTTTTTTATTTTAGTCTATACACGTGTCAAATGGACATTTAATCTTTTGCATCTGCCTCTCACACAGTTAAATGTGAAATATTGATAAAAAAAATGGGTTTATACGATTATTTGTGATTTGATTAATCAATTAATTGTATCATATAGATTAATTGTATTTAATATTTTAATTAAGCCTGTCGATTTAACACATTAATTCAGTGCCATAAATTAGATATAAAAAAAATAACATCCTATTTTTATACTGTGTATACCATAAAAACATCGGACCGTAATGAGGTATTTTATACAATAGGAGCAATTCCACCTTGAAGCAGGCCTACCACCACCTTCATGTTTTTACGAGTCTTAGTCAGCAGGGGGCAGTAGGCGTGACTGCTGCTGTACAGAACATGCAGGCAACAAACCACACTGACAGCAGACAACAGAAGATGAGTACACTTTCTTGCATTCAAACACAGCTGGACAGAGTGCATCTTTGGATGCAAGGGGGCGTATTTTTTTAAGGTTCCATCTAGCGAAAACAAAACGCTGTGTTTATTACGCCACGACCTAAGTGAGCCTTTATGATAAGTCTATTGACAAGATTCAATTGCAAAATGGATTTCTTTTGTGTTCAATGATATGAAAATAATATATTGCCTTCTAACGACACTTTTTTTTTCTAGTTTTGGATTTGGGTTGGGGGGTACAATTTATAAAATATGCATTCATCTTCACTGTATTACAGCCTGTACAACTGAAAACAACTTTCTTCACAATTCACTTTTGCCACCCCTCTGTGGACATTTCACCCAGAAAATGGAGCTCACACCTGCCCATATGCCCAACAACTCTTATGGTTTTGGCCACTGGGGGCAGTGTGGAATTTCATTAAGCTTAGGGTGATTTTAGCTAAAGAAATGTCAACACACTGTTTCCGAATTCAACGTGGGTGTGTCTCAATTAGCTCCCTATGTTGTGAATAAGTAGCCACGTTTACATGCAACCAAATAATAAATTTATAATCTGACTGATAGCTCAATAGGATTGAAAAGCCTTCATGTAAACACAAAAATAATCTGATTGAGCTGGATCCAAATTAAATTTCCATCCAATTGAAGGGGGTGGTGTAGACCTATATAATCAGTTTAGAAGAAATATATTAGCCATGTAAATGTTTGAATCCAACTACTTTCTCAATCATATTCTACCTTGCTCTCATATGCAGAGATGTGGTATGTATGTTCATACATACATATTATTTTGCTTCCATTAAACATCTATAAAGTCAGCTGTCACCCACATGCTTTAATTCATACTCTCATCCAGAGATGCCTTCGGTAATACTGGAGTTGGAATGGGTTTGAGGCAAATACATGATTAAGTCAACAGGGTATTAGACTCTGCTTCTAATTCTTCATTTGCTGAGTAGAGTGAGTAACATAAGAAGAAAGCTTTTCTGGCAAATTTTTTAGATATGTCAACAAAGCAAAAATGGTAATTATTGTTTTTGGTGCCATTTCCCATCCTTTCTATGCATCTTCAGAATGCAAAGACTGACGCTATTCACATGCACAAATGTTTTGCACAAATGCACATGTAAATTAATATTTGTATCAGATTGCAAAGTTTAGGGGACATATAAACAGCACATTCGGAATCTGCAATTGGATTTAGTTTATTTGAATTGCCAAAAATTATTGCATGTAAACATAGTCAGTATGTCATGAACACGAATTTGGGCACCAGCAAGGATGTTGATCCATTGAACCAATGGAGTGGTGGTGGCGTAGTGGGCTAAAGCACATAACTGTTAATCAGAAGGTTGCTGGATCGATCCTAAAAATTCCCAGGATGCATTTTTGTTTAATACCAGCAGTGTTTTAATGCATAATCTCGTAATTGTGTCACATTAAATTAAGTCATAAAGCCAATGTTCAATTCACATTTATGCATTTGGCAGATGCTTTTATCCAAAGTGACTTACAGTGGACTTATTACAGGGAGAATCCCCTCGAAGCAATCTGGAGTTAAGTGCCTTGATCAAGGACACAATGGTGGTGGCCGTGAACAAAAATGCATCCTGGGAATTTTTAGGGAGTGAATGATTCAGTGCTGAAATGGTTCTGGTATTGGGAAAACCCTAGAATGGCTGATTCACCGATCAATTCCCTGACTACTGAACTAGGTAGCTGATTAAAGACGCACCCTGTAAGATCAGTCTGTCCAATCATGACAGCAAAGACTGGGTAACACATCTTGAAAAAGATAGGTCGACAGTTTTACGCTTAAAACAGACATTGCTGTATTTTGCTTGAATGAAATTAACATTAATTCGGTTTAAAGAGTCCCTTATATACATATTTAAATAGACACTAATTATGAAATCATTACATTTTACAATGAAGAGAGGCACATGTCCATCCATCCATCCATCGTCAACCACTTATCCTGTGTACAGGGTCGCGGGGGGCTGGAGCCTATCCCAGCTAACATAGGGCGAAAGGCAGGGGACACCCTGGACAGGTCGCCAGTCCGTCGCAGAGAGAGGCACATGTGACATTTAAAAATAAAAAACACATCAACAAATAAGTTTACATCTAGCCATTCTGTATTTTAAAGGCAGCCACAATTCCCAGTAACCATATCGTCGTACAGAATGACATTTTCTTTGTCATCGAAGTACAGGAGTCTGATAAGGTGAAGCACATCAGGTACACAGCACGGCTTCCTTCCTCCTGTGACAGTTTCAGAGCGTTCATGTTGGCTCTTATTGTAGAATGAATTGTAGGCCGTAGTCCCAGTGGAAATGGACAGGACCCTGTGCAACTGTGTGCATTATAACCTCTTGGAGATATTATCCACCCCAACCAGCCAATTTTAGTGAAGTCCACATAGAGGTTCGTTCTCTGGCATGAAGAGGTTAACGAGCACACACTCCTGCACTTGCGTGTTGATGACTTCATTAAACTCATCCTGCATAGATTACAATGAACAGGCAGCCTTTAAACTCAAATATCATGACTAGAGTTAAATAAAATATCTGCCTCATATTCATTAATCAGAAACATACATTATTCAGGCCACCATTAAAAATAATTTAACCTAATAAAACCTAAAATGATTTTGTAAAGAAAATATTACTTGTGCAATTTTGCAAAAAGTTTTTTTCCCGTTAAATCACTGAAGCTCATTTTCTCTCTTGAAAGTTTTAATGCTTTATAAAACAAGATTTAAATAAATAATTATTATTTATTTTTACAGTTCAAAATATTAATTAATTTGTCTAAAAGGGAAGTTGTGATGGAGCTGGTTGGAGGTAGCAATTTTTGTCTGACCCAGCTCTGGTTTTCCCTCAGCCCACATACAGCTAAGAATTACGCCCCTCTAGTGGCCCAGATACAGATTTTCAGACAAGAGCCACGCATGGGCCACAACTGGCCCATATCTCAGCCGATCTGTAGCCCATAATCGGCCCTGCACTGGACCAGAACATGTATAATATCAGTACCGAATCTCAGCCTATCATGAAGAGAAATTGGTGCAATTGTTTGTGTTGATTTTAGCAGATTGTTGTCTGTTGTCTGTGTAAAGCCAGGTTCCTGCATAGTAACAGGAGTAAACCCAGTGACATTACTATGATGCAAATGGAAATTAGGATTTATCATTGTTACCCTCAGCGCCACTGCCCTTCATGCAACAATTTTCCATATCAGAAAATAAGACAGGAAATACACATTTTGTCAGAATCTAATTAATAATGAAGTCAGAACTATTTAAAATACACATTTGGCTGAAAAAAATACAGCAACAACAAAAAAACTTTGAAGCAATTTTTCTCAGTTTCAGGGTTGTGTATAGCCTATTGTGTTTCAGCTTGGTAGGGCAGTCTTGATAAAGTATGAACGTAGGCAGATCTAAATACAAAATGCTTGGTGTTCAAGATTTATTAAATCAGAACATTATAATCGTCTAGGTTACGTATGTAACCTCCGTTCCCTGATGGAGGGATTGTGACGTTGTGTCGAAGAAGAGACACTAGGGGTCTCTCTTGAGCGGCGAATATGCCTCTGGTCTATGAAAAAAGGCCAATGAGAAGTTGGCAGACAGTATTTGCATACCCCGCCTCGGACATACGGGTATAAAAGTGGGGAAATACGTCGAGTTCATTCAGGATTTTTCTGAGGAGCAGGAAATGGTTCGGCCACTTCAGTGGCTCGTCTCAGCAACGTGGCCGGGAGGACACAACGTCTCATTCCCTCCATCAGGGAACGGAGGTTACATACGTAACCTAGACATTCCCCGTCTGTCGCTCACTTTGACGTTGTGTCGAAGAAGCGACACTAGGGGTCCAATTTAAATCACGCCATGCGCTGAGCCGTGTACGTGTACTGCTGACTCAGGAGCGGGCAGGTAATTTCACGTGCACAAGCGACCAACTGTGTCAGACTGCGCGTACCGTTCCCCAATGCCCCAAAAAAGTCATCAGAATCCTTCTGGTTACCCTAGGCAGGGGAACTGGGAATGGGCCAAGCCTGGCCGGGCCTCTTTTCTCTCTATATTTCTCATAGAGAGAAATGAATAGAGAAAGAACAGCCGGGGGCCCTTACACACATTGAGGGAGGAGGTCCTAACCAGTTTCCTATTCTTTCAGGGGGAAAAGACACTGCAGAGGCCGCACCTGCCCTAAAAGGGGAGGTAAAGGAGGCGAATACACCACATGGGTTTTTTAGGCAACATGTGGAACATGGTGCAGTGGTAGCTACAGCATAGCAACCAGAGGGCAGCTAGAACTGCCTAAGGGAGACACAGGTCCACTTCATAAGGGGACTGTACCATGGAAAATACACACAGGGGGAGTCCATGTAGAAGTTCCGATCTGTGGAGCACCTATTCCAATACAGGGTAGATTGAGTACCCGTAGTGGACTGGGTCAGCAAGTTCCTCCGCTGAACTGTGGACCCAAAAGGGCTAGGGAGGAATCAACCAGGGACCTGGGTGGGTGGGATCTCCTGGGAGAGTAAGTGCACAGTTTAATCTCGACCGAGGGAAAGGGCGCCAGGTGCAAACGGTTCTACCGGACCTGAGAAAATACGGGACGATACTGACTCAACCCTGAGATTGTAAAATCTTGCAAAGGTATTAGGTGTTGCCCAACCCGTTGCTCTACATGTGTCTGCTAGGGAGGTGCCTCTGACCAGTGCCCACGAGGACGCAATACTCCTTTGTTGAGTACGCTGGGACCCGCAAGGGGAGTGCACAGCCTGGGTGCGATAGGCCAATGAAATGGCATCCACCACCCAGTGAGAGAGCCTCTGTTTGGAGACAGCGTTCCCTTTCTGCTGTCCCCCAAAGGAGACAAAGAGCTGCTCAGAGCACCTAAAGCTCTGTGTGCGGTCCAAATAGGTACGCAAAGCACGTACCGGACGCAGCAATGAAGGGGCTGGGTCTGCCTCCTCCCGGGGCAGCGCTTGCAGGTTCACTACCTGATCTCTGAAGGGCGTGGTAGGAACCTTGGGCACGTAGCCCGGTCGTGGTCTTAGGATCACATATGTGTCTGCCGGACCGAACTCCATGCAGGTTTCACTAACAGAGAACGCTTGCAGGTCCCCGACCCTCTTGATGGAAGTGAGCACGATCAACAGGGCCGTCTTTAGAGATAGGGCCCTTAGTCCAACTGATTCTAGCGGCTCGAAGGGGGGTCTCTGGAGGCCCGCGAGGACCACTGAGAGATCCCAGGAGGGGAACAAGCTTGGCCGGGAGGGGTTCAACCTCTGGGCGCCTCTTAGGAACCTGATGATTAAGTCGTGCTTACCCAAGGACTTGCCATCTACTGGATCGTGGTGGGCCACAATAGCGGCGACATACACCTTCAGGGTGGAAGACAGCCTCCCTTCCAGCCTCTCTTGCAGAAATAAGAGCACTGACCTAACTGCACACCTCTGTGTGTCTTCAGCACGGGAAGAGCACCAATGCGCGAACTAGCGCCATTTCTGGGTGTAAAGTTGCCTGGTAGAAGGGGCTCTGGCTTGGTTGATCATGGCTACGACTGTGGGTGGTAGACCAGCTAGATCTTCCGCATCCCATCCAGGGGCCAGACGTGGAGGTTCCAAAGGTCTGGGTGCAGATGCCAGAGCGTGCCACATCCCTGAGAAAGAAGGTCTTTCCTCAAAGGTCTTGAATTCGAATTTGGGCACGGGGAATTCGCCAGGGAGGGACTGTCGTGAGGAGTACGAGATCCTAGAATCAGGCCCACAAGGGTGACATTTTCCTTGACCTCCCTGACCTTGCACAGCACCTGTGCAAGAAGGCTCACTGGGGGAAATGCGTACTTGTGCAGCCCCACCGGCCAGCTGTGTGCCAGTGCATCTGCCCCGAGGGGAGCCTCTGATCGGGCATACCAGCGCGGGCAGTGGGAGGTCTCTTGGGAGGCAAACAGGTCTACCTGGGCCTTGCCAAACTGTTCCCAAATTAGCTGGACCGACTGGGGGTGAAGCCTCCACTCTCCACCAGGCAAGCGTTGTCGTGACATTGCTTCCGCTACCACATTGAGGTTGCTGGGGATGTGAGTGGCACACAGCGACTTGAGTCGGTGACTGCTGGCACCAAAGGAGGAGACGACGGGCGAGTCGTGACATGTGGCGGGAGCGTACGCTGCCTTGGGGATTTATGTACGCTACTGCAGTGGTGCTGTCTGACCTGATCAGGGCATGTTTGTCTCGTATTAGCGGGAGAAACTTCCGCAGAGCAAAGAAAACTGTCGAATTAGAGCTGGGCCCGGGTTGAGACGGAGCAGGGTGATTCTTTGCCGCAGGAGGATGCCCTCGGCGGGCAGATGGGGCATGGCCCATGGCGGCAGGCTTGTGGTGGGGCAGGATACGTGAGATGGCCTCCATCTGCTTCTTCACCGCGGAGAACTGCTGGGCGAAGTCCTCGACGGTGTCGCCGAAGAGGCCGAACTTGGAGACGGGGTGTTGAGAAAGTGAGCCTTGTCGGTCTCACGCATCTCGACCAAGTTCATCCACAGATGACGTTCCTGGACCACAAGCGTGGCCATCACCTGCCCGAGTGACTGCGGTGTGACCTTCGTGGCCCTGAGGGCGAGGTCGGTCGCTGAGCGCAGTTCTTGCAACACATCGGGATAAGGGCTACGCTCGTGCAGATCTTTGAGCGCCTTGGCCTGGTGAACTTGCAGGATGGCCTTGGTGTGCATGGTGGAAGTGGCCTGTCCAGCGGCGCTGTAGGCTTTAGCAGTAAACGATGATGTCGTCCTGCAAGCCTTAGAAGGGAGCACAGAGCAACCCCGCCAGGTTGTATGGTTTCCGGAGCATAGATGGAGCGCAACAGCCCTATCCACCTGGGGAATAGCCGGATGTCCACGGGCCGTTCCGCCGTTGAGGTTAGCGAGACCGGATGAGGCTTTGTGATGACGCCAGATCATCGTGCACCTCCGGGAAAAATGGGGGGCGAGGCTGTGAGAGGCATGCAGACCCCAGGAATCTGTCATCCAACCACAATGGCAGTGTGGAGGACGACAACCCCACACTGGTGGCGGCAAGGGTAAGCATGTCGGACATCTGCGAGTCAACCTCAGCCTGGGTGTGCTGGCCCGAAGGCAGCAGCCCAGGGGAGGTATCAGCGTCAGACGCCGCGCTCTCCGACGCAGCGGTGAGCTCATCCACCTCGAGCATCTTTAGGATAGGCAAGCTGGCCGTGAGGCGAGCCGCTGTTGCCTCGAGCACGGACAGGAGTCAACGAGCATGCTGGAGGGCGGGTGGTCCAAGGGGGGGCGTACCAGGTGGAACTGCACCCGCTGCCATCCCCAGATTGCCTCCAGCGCCAGCCTGGGGGCGGCTGGAGTGGCGTGCTTTCTATTGAAAGCAAGCCGTGACCGCAACGTTGCCATGGTCATGCTCTCGCAGTGAGAGCATGAACATTCTACAAACACTGCCTCGGTGTGATCGCTGCCCACACATGAGAATGCCTGTGGCTGTCTGAAGTGGAGAGCACTCTACCGCATCCAGGAACTACACAGGGGCGGAATGGCATCTTTAAAAAGACGTGTCATGAAAAGGACGTTCAACGCCGCTGTGTAAAGCTCTTTTAGAGGAAAATAATCTTTTATAGAGAAAATAACTCTTTTATATACTCTTTTAACTCTCTTGCGCTGTCGAAGCGCCCAGGGGCAAGCTGCACTGCCGTGCAGAGAAGTAGAAAGCCACTGAAGAGCGCCGTAGATCCAACAGCAAGCAGAGTGTCAGAGGAACAGGGCAGGAACTGGTGTGTGACTCGCAGCTGGCTGCATACATGACCATCGGCTCCGAAGAAAATTTCTGAATGAACTCGACGTATTTCCCCGCTTTTGTACCCGTATGTCCGGGGTGGGGTATGCAAATACTGTCTGGCAACTTCTCATTGGCCTTTTTTCATAGACCAGAGGCATATTCAGCACTCAAGAGAGACCCCTAGTGTCGCTTCTTTGACACAACGTCGAAGTGAGCGACAGACGGGGAACTATATTTTGATGGGGAAAAAAAAACTTTAAACACTTTTTTCTTGGATTCAGCAATAAACTAAATGATTTTACTTAATTTACTGAAATGATTGCTCTGGATTCAATGTAAAGTTGAATTTTGCCAGGAGGCAAAGAGTCACGAGGAAGCCTTCAGGCAATTCCTTCCTCGCCGCACTCAGGGGGAGGGGCCATTGGCCACCCAGCCTTGCCCCTGTCCTTCTTGAAGGGAGGCACAAAAAGCAGAGGGTAGAGACTCGTAGAGACTGGGGACCGGCTCATCGCCCTTAGCAGCCCCCAAAGCAAGACCTCAGGGCAGTCATTTCTAAGAAGAAAAAACCCTGACGGTCTTGCGCCCAGGCTTGTGGATGTAGCCCCCCTCAGGGAGGGGCACGTGAAGCATTCACCTGTACCTTCCTGATACCCCCATGAAACCTCTCCATTCCCGCTGCCTCTGGTGTTTCAGGAGTTAGAGGTTTCCAGCAAAATGTTGGGTGTTCCGTTGCTTCCTGCCTTAGTCCAGGACATGGAATATTCGACATCCCCTCAACAGGAAGTGTCAAAATTGATACCCATCTCAGAGAACCTGGCAGCGTGGAAGCTACTGCCAGGTGTTTCTATGTGGGTTCTGAAAACAGTAGAAAAAGGCTACAGAATTGAATTCGATCACATCCTCCGTGTTTCAATGGTGTGGTCTCCACTACCGTGAAACCGGAACAAGCATGTCTACTGTGGAAAGAATTGCAAAATCTCTTGGTCACAGGGGCCATAGAACATCTTCCCCTTCCAGAGAAAGAGTCAGGTTACTACAGCAGATACTTCCTGGTTCCCAAGAATGGTGGGGGGTGTGGGGTGGGTGGGGGGTGGGTGGGGGGGGGGGGGGGGTTAGACCTTCGAGGCTTGAATCGCTCAATCAGGGCGTTCGAGTTCAAGATGTTAACTGTCAAGACGGTCATGTCTCAAATCCAACATCACGATTGGTTGGTCACGATCAAACTCATGGATGCATTTTTTCATATAGAAATTCTGCCACAACATAGGAAGTGTTGCTTTTTTTCACTTTTTATTGAAGCTTTCCAATATCGGGTTCTTCCATTCGGCCTAGCCCTATCACCTCGCATATTCACTAAATGCATAGGTGCAGCACTTGCTCCTTTGTGACTCCGGGGCATCCGCATTCTGAATTACATAGACGACTGGCTGATGCTAGCACAGACACAAGAACTGAAAGTTCAGCACAGGGATACTGTCTTAGCACATCTGGTTTCTCTGGGTCTGAGACTCAACGTCAAATAGAGCATTCTCTCGCCCACTCAGGAAATTACCTATTTGGGCGTTGTATGGAATTCGGTCATGATGCGGGCACAATTGTCTCCCGCTCGAATCACTAGGCCAAGGTTGCACTGTTCACTAGTATCAACGAATACTAGGTCTCATTGCAACTGCATCCTCGGTGATCCTTTTGGGCCTTTTGTACATGAGACTGTTTCAGTTGTGGCTCAATGCCAGGGGATTTCATCTAAGGGCCAGTCTCCTAAGACAGATAAGACAGATAAGTGCTGCATGCTTCGTACCATTTCTATGTGGTTCAGATCCCGGTTCCTCAATTTACATTTACATTTATGCATTTGGCAGATGCTTTTATCCAAAGCAACTTACAGTGCACTTATTACAGGGACAATCCCCCCGGAGCAACCAGGAGTTAAGTGCCTTTCTCAAGGACACAATGGTGGTGGCCATGGGGATCGAACAAGCGACCTTCAGATTACCAGTTATGTGCTTTAACCCACCACTCCACTTTGGGTCCCACTGTTCCCTGTCACAAATTGCTATTGACAGACGCCTCCCTGATGGGCTGGGGTGCGGTCTTAAGTGGTCGTTCAGCTCAAGGGGAATGGGAGGGTCATCAGCTCGATTGGCACATCAACTGCCTCGAGTTGATGGCAGTATTTCTGGCTGTAAAATACTTCCTCCAGTATTTGAGAGGCTGCCATGTCCTGGTGTGGGTGGAAAACACAGCAGTAGTCTCTTACATAAAGCATCAAGGAGGTCTACGTTCACGCCAGCTCAACAGACTGGCACGGCAGATTCTCATTTGGGCCCAGGGCAAGCTCCTGTCAATCAGAGCAGTTTATATCCCTGAATATGGGAGAATATTTACTCTCCAGAAAGAAAATACCAACGGAGGAGTGGAAACTCTTCGCCTCCCAAAAGACAGCACAATGTCCCCTCTACTTCTCTCTGATTTATCCAGCCCCCCTGGGTCTGGATGCGATGGCACATACATGACCCAGAATGTGCCTGTCTGCATTTCCTCCAGTTTCTCTGCTCCTGGGAGTCTTGGCCAGCGTTCGCCAGCAAGGATCTTGCCTCTTACTGATAGTGCTGCATTGGCCGAACAGGGTAAGGTTCTCGGAAATAATGTCTCTGCTCGACGGCTCGCCTTGGGTGATTCTGGACAGGAGGGATCTTCTGTCCCAGGTGCAAGGGACAATATTTCAACCCCGGCCCGATCTGTGGCCCCTGAAGGATATCAACTGAGGGACACTGGGTTTTCACCTGAAGTTATTGAGACCATTCTAAGTGCTAGGGCTCCCTCTACTAGAAGAAGTTATGCCAATAAATGGGGTGTCTTTGAAAGATGGTGCAGTGCTCATAATGCAGATCCAGTTAACTGCCAGATTGCTTCAGTTCTGGACTTTCTACATGAAAAATCAGCGCAGCATCAAAGTGTAGCTTTTTGATAGGGACCGTTTCTGGTTACTTAACTGTAACCCCTGTTCCCTGATAAAAGTGGAACAAGATGCTGCGCTTCATTGCCGCACCAGGACTGCTCTTCAGACAAAATACCTGACGGTGCACCTGTAATGCATCTATTTATAGCCCTGCTACAGGTGCATCCAATGATGTCATCAGCAGAGGCTATAAATTCTAGTCAATTTCATTGACATGTTGCACACATATTCACAGCTGGTCACACCTAAAGTTGTTCCCAAAGTGCTAAATCAGTGCAGCATCTTGTTCTGCTTTTATCAGGGAACAGGGGTTACAGTTAAGTAACCTGAGACATTATATTGGTATTTAAAAAGAGTATCTGTTATTCTGGAATTTTGGAAGTTACCATTGTGGTGAAGAATTGTGCTTGTGCTTAGCTCGAGGTTGCTGCATAGCTCTATAAGCATTTAGCTGTTAAATTGACATCACAAGTTTCACTGTAAACTTGCTCAATTGGCATACATAATGATCAATAAAATAAATTAAGTTGGACCAAATTAAGAAAATGACAAATTTAATTAAATTGAGTTAAAACTGTCCTCATACATTCATTTGAACTAATCCAACTAAATTATGTTGGCTCAATGAAACTGACTCAATCTGAATGAAAGACATTACATTTTGTGTACAAATTTTCTCAAATTCAAATAAGTAAGGGTAATGACTTAATTTTCTTGAGTGTTGGTGCGCCATTGGTTTGGCTTTTTAGGGCAGTGTTTTTTTCTTTTTTTTATCCCCTTTTCTCCCCAATTTGGCTCCAATTACCAATGTGCTCTAGGTCCTCATGGTCCCTTAGTGACTCAATCCGGGTGGCAGAGGAAGAATCTCAGTAGCCTCCGCATCTGAGACAGTCAATCCACGCATCTTATCACGTGGCTTGTTGAGCGTTACTATGGAGACCTAGCGCATGTGGAGGCTCACGCTATTCTCTGCAGCATCCACACACAACTCACCACATGCCCCTTCGAGAGCAAGAACCCCATTATAGCGACCATGAGGAGGTTAAACCAACGTGACTACCCACCCTAGGGCAGTCTTGATAAAGTATGAACGTAGACATATCAAATACATGGTGCTGAACATAAACAGTCATAATTGACTTTATAGGGCAGTCTTGATAATACGAATAAAGCATATCCTTTTAATTTAAAGGTGCTTGCAGTAAAATTTTTGCATCAACATGATGTTATGCATCTTTACCACAACCCCATTATGTGCTTTACCTTGAAGGCCATTTTTTTTGTAGACTGGAATGACATGTTCAAATGTGCAATAGTGTAAGACATATATTAATGCTGATTGTGCATAAGAGATGTTAGTGTTAAATTCAGCTACTGTACTGAATGATGTAAATCAAAAGTCTTAAGAGGCTTAGATTTCCCCCCACTAGATGGCACCAGTGACTATGGAAACACCATTGATTTTTACCACATCTGCAAGTCCTTGGCTCTAGGCTGATGCTTTAAAGCAGAGAACTTGAGTAGACTGGACACTTGTGTTATGAAATGTATTATTTAATAGTCAGTGCTTCATACAGAAATATTTGAGATGCCTCAAAAAGTTGGTAATGACAAGTATTTTTAAATGGATACATTTAGGGACATTATGAAGAATTTTTTTTATATGAAAAGACTATATTATTGCACAAACTGAATGTGCCCTGCTTATTCCCCACAGCATATACAGTACAATGTCTGGAAATTAAAATCCCATCTGTTAATTTTATATAGAATAACGTAAATATTTTGACAAAATTCTTTAGGAGATATTTGCAAAGATCAATGAACTGTAGGCCTTTTGATGATTTGAGGAATGTTTTTTTCTGACTCAAAGTATGAGTTGAAATTCTTGGCCTGGTCCAGCCCAAACCTACTGGCTCTGTTGCCACTTCTGTATTCCTATTAATGGCCTCCCCCTTTTGTTCAACATCTCGTTGGGTCCAAAGGAGAACAGATGAAAGAAATTAAGCAACACAAAGCCATTGCTGGTGTTCTATTAGATACCTGAAGAGAAAATACAATTATTGCTAAAGTGGAAACATACCACTTGGGGAATAGGGTAGGCCTTGTGTCTTATGTTTTTAGAATGATTGAATTTTCGTTGACTTGGAGGTGAAGTGTTTTGGGGGGGGGTGTTTAGGTTAAAGATGAGGATGGAGACCTGGTATTTTACAGGAGCTGCTCTTTTCTCCCATCTCTGCCACTTAGAACTTCCTCATTTGAGAGCCTGCTATGCTTGTCAACCAGTCAGTTTGTTAGTAAGCGCTTCTCATTTGTTATTTTCTTGAGAATATTTAGGTTCAATAGGGTTTAATACATTTTGACGTCTCATTCTCTCTGAGAAACCTGTCTTAAGGGCAAACTGTTTTCAGGTTTCTGGTTCAGAACAAACAGCTCTGGAGAAAAGAGAATAGGCCTACTTGACATAAAATGATTAATTATGATGAATTAATGTAGAATGGTTGATAAAACATGGGCCAGGACTGATTTTGGACAGATATTACCACCCTGACTTAGTGCCTCATCACAAGCCAAAGCAGACTTCTCCTTCACACATTTGATATACAGCAAAGGCGTTGAATCAGCATGTTATTGTAAGATGATATGTTCTCTTAATGGCCATTGAAACTTTGCAGCATTCTTTAAATTACAGTACAAGTGGTACAAGGAGGGATTGCACTTCACTACCAAATGCAGGGTTGGAATATCTATGATATTAGCAGTGTTTTAAGAACAAACTGGGGATGCAGTCATCATTTTACAGATTACAACAACACATTTAGGGTGTTTTGTTTTACTTGGATGTTTAATTGCCTTGAAGGCTGCATTTGTTAAAGGATTTAATGATGTACCTCTCAAAGACTAAACTTGACTATAACTGTAGACTGCCAAATGTAGACAGCATAAATTTCCTTACAAGATGAGGCATTTCTCTCGTCTTGACAGCCTCAACTGTAGGCTGAGCCAGCTTTCTGCTTTCTTCATGTACATTAGTGTTCAGCTCGAACAAAAATGTTCCTTGGTCATATTATTGTAACTTTAACTATGGTGTTTTGGTGAAATTGCTGAAGATTTATAATAAATAATGTATTAGGGCAGTAAGGGAATCAAATATGATCCCATGGATGTTGGCATGTTGTTTCCAAAAGTTCCAATAGCATTGATTGACCACATTATGCTGACTTATGGACAAGCACCATCTCCTATCAGACATTTTTGCATTGGCTCCAGCATGTTTCCATCCCCTGTGGTGCGACAGGAAGTGTGTTCTGATTCTGCACCAGGAAGTGAAGTAAAGTGATCCTGCATTTAACCCAGGAAGTAATCGCAATCGAAAAATCAGTGACAAGCACGTTCCCTTTACAAAATCTTCACTATGATGCAGCGCTTTGCTAAGCGCTATGAGGAACGATCCTAGTCGTGAACGAGCTGTGAATATGTGTGTAACACGTCAATGAACATTGACCGGAATTTATAGCCTCGGCTGATGTAGTCATTAGACGCACCTGTGGCCAGGCTATAAATGGATGTGTCACCAGATGTCGTCAGATCCTCTTTTTCAGAGCGATTCTGTGTGTGTGTGTGCCACAAACCCTGTCAAAACTTTCTTTCCTCTGCTAAGAATTAGAATTTGTGAGGCAGTGAAGTGAACCTTTTCTCCTTTCTCTTCTGTCAAGAAAATATATATTTTTAAAAGAAAGAGAGAATGACTGAAAGCGTAAACGATGCTTGTTTCCCTGTTCTCGCTCTATAGCTGAAAAGAACACGCATCAGTTTTGTTTGGGGGAAGAGTACGCTGCTCACGCGTTGCAGCAGTGGGGGTGCGAGCACTGTGATTTGCTTTCAGGCAAAGTGCTTCGCGCTCGCCTCCCTTACTTCCGGGAGTTACCACAGTTCATTCGTGGGGCTCTCGCATGGATCTGGGTGAGGAGCTAGAGACGGGTTCATCCCTTTCCCTTGCTCTCTCCCCAGACCCAGCTGGTCCTTCCCGTGATCTCGAAGCGCGCTTCAGCACCTCTTCGGTTCACGAGGGGGGCAGGTCGCTGAACCTCTGTACATTTCACGCACAATAATAAAACGCTCCAAACTACAAATTTCTGTCTGGTGGCCAAAATAATTAAATAAATAAAAGAGGGAATGGAACTCTATATCAGTCCCTTCCTTTCTTCTATGACCTCCATAACAATATTTTCTTTATGCAGGAAATTTATACTTCCTGTGTCTTCGTGCCCTCAACGTTGGTGTATTCAACTATCGTGGGTGCTGAAGCTCGGGGGTATTCGGTGATGCCGCCAGTAGAAGAGACACCTGCGGGTTTTCTCTCGCCTGGCTCGGCATCATCGCTAAGAGACCTACTCTCCCCACAAAGCTGTGCAGGACCACCTCCACGCTTGTGGGGAAAGCTTATCAGGCAGCAGGTCAGGCTGGTGTTGCCTTGCACACTATGGCAATGTTACAAGCGCACTAGGCTAAATCTGTTGAAGGACCTGAGTGTGGGCACCTCACTCACGGGGAGGGGCCATCGGCCACCCAGCCCCACCACGGTCCTTCTAGATGGGAGGCTCTAAAACAAAACGTGGCGAAACGTGCTCCCCCTCGTAAAGACTGGGGTCCAGTTCGTCACCCTCAGCAGCCCCCATTGCAAGACCTCAAGGGCGTGATTTCTAAGAAAAAGAAACCCTGACGGTCTTGTACCCAGCCTTGTGGGGGTAGTTCCCCTCAGGATGGGGCGCGTATATCATCCACATCGGCCCTCCCGATACCCTCATGAAACCTCTTCACTCCCACCGCCTTTGGTGTTTCGGGTGATAGAGGCTTCTAACAAAGAGTTGGGTGTACCGTTGCTTCCTGCCTTGATCCAGGATGCGGAACACTCAACATCCCCTCAACAGGAAGTGTCAGAAATGATACCCATCTCAGAGAACCTGGCAGCATGGAAACTTCTGCCTGGTATTTCTATGTGGGTTCTAGAATCAGTAGAAAGAGGCTACAGAATTAAATTTGCTCGCCGTCCTCGCCGTTTCAACGGCGTGGTTCCCACTACTGTGAAACCGGGACAGGCATGTCTACTGTGGAAAGAACTGCAAAATCTCTTGGTTAAAGGGGCTGTAGAACATGTTCCCCTTCCAGAGAAAGAGTCAGGCTATTACAGCAGATACTTCCTGGTTCCCAAGAAGGGTGGGGGGTTGCGTCCGATTCTAGATCTTTGAGGCTTGAACCGCTCGGTGTTCAAGTCCTAGATGCTGACTATCAAGACAATCGTGTCACAAGCCCAACATCACGTTTGGCTGGTCACCATCGATCTCATGGACGCATATCTTCTTATAGAGCCACAGCACAGGAAGTTCCTGAGGTTCGCTTTCAGGGGTGAAGCCTTCCAGTATCGGGTTCTTCCATTTGGCCTAGCCCTATTAACCTGCACATTCAGGAAATGCATGGATGCAGCACTGGCTCCTCTGCGACTCCAGGGCATCCGCATTCTGAATTTTATAGATGACTTGCTGATCCTAGCGCAGTTCCAAGAACTGGCAGTTCAGCTCAGGGACATCGTCTTGACACATCTGGGGGTTATATGATATTCTGTCTCGATGCAGGCACAATCGTCTCCCGCACTAATTGTTTCCATTCAGAACACCCTGAGCAAGGTCAGGCTAGGTTGAGGTTGCACTGCTTGTCAGTATCATTGAATACTAGGTCTCATGGCGTTGGTGTCCACGGTGATCCCTTCAGACCTTCTGCACATGAGACCGCTTCAGCTGTGGCTTTTATCCGAGGGCCGGTCCCCTAAGGCAAATAAGGGTTATGCGCCACGTGCTTCGTTCCCTTTCTATGTGGTTCAGACCCCGGTTCTTACCTTGGGTCCCACTCTAGGTGTGTCTTGTCATCGCAGGCTGCTAACGACAGATGCCTCCCTGACGGGCTGGGTAGTGGCCTAAAGTGGTCATCTGGCTTAAAGGGATAGGAGGGTCATCAGTTTGGTTGTCACAGTAACTCTGAGTGTCACAGTGTCTCGAGCTGATGGCCGTATTTCTGGCCCTGAAATACTTCCTCCTGAGGCTGCCATGTCTTGGTGCGGGTGGGCAATACCCCGGTAGCCTCTTACGTAAACCATCGGGGGGATCCACGTTCATGTCAGCTGAATTTCTGGCACGTTGGATCCTCCTTGGGGCCCAGGGCAGCTCCTGTCACTCAGGACAGTTTTGTCCCTGGATGCCCTTGTGTGTGGGAGCAGATTTATTCTGAGGTAGTGAACAAATCTAGGGCAGAAGAGGACCTCTTCACCTCTATGATAGCGCAATATCTCCTCTACTTCTCCCTAAGTCACCCAGCCCCCTTGGGTCTGGACTTAAAGGCACATACATGACCCTGAATGCATCTGTATGCATTTTTGTCCCCCGGTTTTTCTGCTCCCGGGAGTCTTGGCACCTACTTGGCATCTACTAATGGCGCTGCGCTGGCCGAACAGGATATGTTTCTAGAATACCTCTCCCCGACGGCTCGCCTTGGGCGATTCCGAACAGGGAGGACCTTCTCATCCCTGGCCCGAATTGTGAAACCTTTCACGCTTGGCCCCTAAGGGTACCAACTGAGGTTCACAGGGCTTTATCTTGAGGCTATCAAGACCTTTTCAAGTGCTAGGGCTCCCTCCACTTGGAACTGATCTGGGTAGATTTTACAGGGCAGAAGAGGACCTCTTTACCTCTGTTGATAGCTCATTGTCTCCTCTACTTCTCCCTGAGTCACCCAGTTTCCCCCCCTAAGTTCATATTACAGAACCAGCTAACTGCCAGTTTGCTTCAGTTCTGGATTTTCTGTAGAAAGAACTGTCAGTGGGCACTTGCCTTGCCACTGCTAGGATCTATGTGGCCTCCACTGCGGTTTGTCACACCTCCGTGGTTGCGGGGTGTCCCCTAAGAGGCATCCTAGCTAGGACCTCTTCATAGGGTAAGACCCCCCTTTTTAGACCTCTAGAGTCAGCGTTTGGTAGACTTCTGACTCTCAAGATGGTTTTTATTATGGCAATTACATCTCTAAGGAGACTTGGGTACCTACAGGCTCTGTCTCTTTTGCCGGCCTGTTTAGAGTTTGCCCCAGCTATGACCAAAAGCATTCTTTGCACCCTCACCTTAACTACCTTAAGCCTTCTGCTCCCTGCCGTTTGTAACACCGGAGCAGCTAAGACTTCTCAGACTTGCTACCCCAGACTCTTATGTCCTTGGGTCGACATCTCAAGCTCATGTCTGATCAAGTTCATAATGCAAATTTTATGGTTTAGATGTTTATGTTACTCCGGACTCTTATGCCCTTGAGTCGACATCTCAAGCTCATGTCTGAGGCCTCTCATGTTTTGTGAGCACATTTCACAACCGTAGGGGTCCGGACAGCCCCAGTGCGGCGGCGTGGGTATTGCGTTCCCCATAGCGTTTAGCAAAGCGCAGCATCATAGTGAAGCTTTTTGTAAAGGGAACGTCTCGGGTTACATGTGTAACCCTTGTTCACTGACAAAAGCGGAACGAGATGCTGTGCCTCTTTGCCGCACTGGGACGTCCCAGGACTGCTCTTCAAAAAGAAGTATCTGCCGACACCTGGTGACGCAACCATTTATAGCTGGCCACAGGTGCGTCTAATGACTACATCAGCCGAGGCTATAAATTCCGGTCAATGTTCATTGACATGTTACACACATATTCACAGCTTGTTCACGACTAGGATCGTTCCCCATAGCGCTTAGCAAAGCACAGCATCTCGTTCCGCTTTTTTCAGGGAACAAGGGTTACACATGTAACTCGACGTTTCAGAGGTTGCATTTTCCCTCTAACATACATTTTTACTCCACTGATGGTTAGGTTTAGGTTTAAGGTTTGGTTTGGGGGTACAGTTTCTGAAATATGTATTCCTCTTCACTGTATTACAGTCTGAGCAGCTAAAAACAACTCACTTTTGGCACCCTCAATGGACATTACACCCGGTACAACAAACTCAATAAGCCCAATGCCATAACATTACATTACAATAACATTTACCACTTTGGCCACTGGGGTAGTAACGCACAGTAGTGTTTTGGAATTCGGTAAGCAGAAACCGATTTTATTTTAAAGGGATAGTTCAGCTTCTTCTTCTTCTACTTCTTTCGTCTGCCACAGTGGACTGTCAGTGATCTGCATATTTGACTTGGCACAGGTTGTACGCCGGATGCAAAGGGATAGTTCAGCCAAAAATGTAAATTCTCTCATCATTTATTCACCCTCATGCTATCTCAAATGTTAAATAACTTTTTTTCTCCTACAGAACACAAATTATGATTTTTAGAAGAATATTTCAGCTCTGTAGGTCCTGTCAATGCAAGTGAATGGGTGCCAAAATTTTGACACTCCAAAAAGCACATCAAATTTTCATAAAAGTAATCCGTACAACTCCAGTGTTTTAATCTATATTTTCAAACGTGATATGATTGTCGTGGGTGAGAAACAGATCAATATTTAAGTCCTTTTTTACTTGAAATTCTTCTCCCTGCCCAGTAGCGGGTGGTATGCATAAAGAATGTGAATCACAAAAAACACAAGAAGAAGATGAATGTGAAAGGGATCTGTTTCACACTCACACCTATCATATCACTTCTAAGACATTGATTTAACCACTTGAGTCTATGGATTACTTTTATGCAGACTTATGTGATTTTAGGAGCTTCACAATTTTGGAACCCAATTCTCTTGCATTGTATGGACCAAAAGAGCTGATACATTCTTCTAATTATCTTCATTTGAGTTCAGCAAATGAAAGAAAGTTATACATTGTTACACATATCTGGAAAGTCAGAAGGGTGAGAAAATGATGAGATAATTTTCATTTTTGAGTGAACTATTCCTTCAAGAAAAGTCAACCTACTGTTTTACCAATTTCTTTACTTCATTCACAAAACTTAATCTGTATCACAGCTATATCAGCTTTAGTTATATTTTATTTTATAATGTATGGTTACTATGGAGAACCATGTTAAATCTACATAAGGGAGTACATTGTGTTTGACATTAAAGGATGAGGAATATGTTTCTAAAGAGATTCCATGTGGACTTGGGCACTACTGAATATGACCACATTACACTCATTGCTGGCAGATAGACTGAAGAATAAGCATGGCTCTTCAGCATAACAATCGTTTTCAATGTTTGACAGTTTTACAACATTAAGATGGTGAATGTTTGTTACATGTAAACATGATGGTCGATTTAGGGTGAAAAGGCCAAAGTAATTTGAATTCAAGTTGTTAGAATATTACTGCATTTACAATACATCAATACAATACAGGTAAACAAAAGGAATTTACTTTGGCAGCCTTGAGCTGCATAGTATTCATTGCACTGCATTTTCTTATGTAAGGGTGAAGGATATGACCAATTGAAAAGTATTTAATCTCATTTGTTTACTTTCTCTTTTTACATAGATTTTCATGGGTGTAAACCAGAAGGTAAGATTACTCATAACAAATGAATGATGAGCCTGCTATCAGTTTAAAACATCTTCATATTATATAACACTTGAGTTTAAAATATATAGCATTTAATATTGTTAAACAGATAGTACCAACTCTAAACTCTAAAGGATGAACCACATTGAAAGCCATTTTAAAATAACCAATAAATAAACAATTCTGATCACACATCAAGAGAACTCTATAAAAGTGCTAAAAGCAATTTTTTCTGGAACTTCCATCAGAATTATCTGTTGATTAGCCATGCACCCTCTTTCTGAAACCCTGCACTCCAAAGACTCGTGCACTCACACAGACACACCCTGGAGGGTAGGGAGTCACCCTGAGAGTTTCGCCTTCCGACCATTAGCGTTTCGCGGAAGCAGGAGTCCGTACCAGCATTTATATGAGCATATATGCCCTGTGAACACGCCTTCCGACCATGAATGTTTCGCGGGAGCAGGATACCATACCAGCATTTATATGAGCATATATGCCCTGTGAACATGCACAATGGTTGACAGGCAGAAAATCTTCTGATTGGCTAAGCAAAAAATCTGGCCGTGGCCTGCGGACATATTTTTTGCAACTGTTTAACAAGCTAGGGCTATTACATATACAAGTGTGATATTTCATGGGACCTATTTAAAAAATATCTGACAGGTAATAAGGACATTTTTTTGCATGTGATTTAATAAGAAAAATCACAAATTACAAATCACATTACATCACATGATATTTCTCAGCAATGTTTGTATTTAACAATGCATTTTCAAATTATTACATATATCTTTTGTTGCTCTTGCATGTTAAATAATGTAAAGAAGGCTTGTCCACTGATAGCTGTGCAAAGATTTCTATTGAGATAACATTCTGTAACAGAGGACTCATTTCTACCATTGCCTAGTCCTACTCTGCAGTTTTTACCAACTCTGTTCACATCTGTTCAGACTGGGACTAAATGCTCCGCAACCCAGCACCCTGTAGCCTAGCTTTCAGCACCTGATTGCCACGGGCCCTACGAGGCTGCTCTTTAGGTGCATATTGACAGAGGATAACCCCTCTGTGAACCAATCCCACACCTGATACTTCCTCTCTCCCCTGGCTGCCTCCAAACACATATATACACATATGTGTTGCAACGTGTGTTGACTGATAGATGTGGCACACTGTAATCAAACAGTAGTGGGCAACGCTGACAGATAGACATTGGGTCTATGCCAAAGCAAACATGGTGGGTGGTAAGATGCTGATCCCTCTGACGTCTGTCTGATGCGTGATCAGTGCAGCTACTAAGGAACGGATTATTCTGCATCAAATACAAAAGATATCAATTGAAAAGGATGGTTTGTATCTGCATAAAAGTGTAGAAAGTTATCATTAATTATGGTTATCAAGAAATTAAGTGCTCACAAAAGAGGTGGGACTTTAGCCATTTCTTGAAAGTTGTGCTGATTTAGCAGCTTGTTCCAACATAGTAGAGACTTAATATTGCTAACTGGAAGGCCAGCAAACAAAGCATTGCACACCCACCAGAATGACCAATAGATTTGCATAACCTAGTGTCTGGCTGAGAATGTCCTTGTCCTTTAGACAGCCCACCCATAGACAAAAGAACCATGTCTGGTTTAATTAGGCAGCGGACGGAGCATTAGGCCTTCAAGAAAATGGATAGAGCAGGTTGATTTCTGTCAGAAATAGTTTTTTCAATCTATCTGTGTAAAACAGATGAAAACTCATTTCAGAGATTGATTTCAAAGCTGAGCCTTAGACCAGCCAGGTTTAAACAAACATGCTAAAAAGCTTTGGCATAAAAGTGTGGTATTACATAAGCAACACTTCATTAGGCCAAGTTGGACCTACTCTACCCATTCCAGGCCCATCTGTCTTTCTTTCTTTTTTACCTGATTTTGCCTTTTTATTCACTCATCTCGCTAATTTATTCCCAAATTGCCTGTCTCATGTATGTTATGGTAAATTTGTAATTTGCGTCTTTCCGTGTTAAATAAGTGTCACCAGATCCAGACTACATACCACATGCTATACTGTTTCACAATAGAGTGATGGGTGTCTTGGATACTGACTGGATTTAAAATGGGCACAGAGACAGATTAGATAAAGGAATCAACCCCACTCAAAAATACAGACAATAAGGGATGTACTGCCCCATTAAAAATTTATTTACATCATGACAGAAGACAAAATGATGAACAGGCATGAGATTATGCCAATTTATGTACCTTAAAGATGGTTTTAGCTTATAGTGAAGCTCTAATGGAAGTTGGAAGACAAGAAAAGAGAATTCCAGAATTTAATTTAAGGAAAACTATTGCTCATTTTGTCTTATTTTGTTTTAATCACCCAATATGCCTAAATGAATCTTAAGAGCACATTTCTGACCTTGTTCACCAGGTCCTAATCCATTATATATGTGGAAGGGCTCATTTTTGAAACATAAATAGAAAAGCAGGGAGGCCGTTCCTTTAAAAAAAAAACAAGCAAGGTGCTCAGACGAGGCATTCACCATATTTCTCAGTGTTGAGCTAAAATAACAATGGGGTTTGGTTAGTGTAAGTGCTAAATGCAATGAGACACTGCACCGTGTCGCTGTGTATTTTTTCATGAGTCAGCTGGCAGGCACAGTATGAAATGAGAATCCTGCAGCGATGCCCCTGTGAAAACAGCATGGGAGTCTGCTGAGAATAGGAGTAAATTAAGCCACAGTGGTTCTGTTTTGAGCACAGCCTTCTAAAATTTCAGGATGTTACAGATTATGTGCGATGTAGCCTTTTCTCCTTGAGCACTCATTTGGGTTCAGAGATGTTATCAGTCATAATAATAGTACAGATGCAGTTTGTTTTGCTTTCAGACTTGTGCTCCAACTATAGCTTCCCTGCTGAAAAAATAAACAGATTCAACCAGCCTAAGATGGTTTCCTGGTCTTAGCTGGTCTCGCAACCTGGTCAATCAAGCCTATTTGCTCGTTTTAGAGGAGTTTTAGGCACTTCTCAGAAAGTCAGGATGCGAAATTACCTGGAAAACCAGCTAAACAAGTAGAGCACCATCTTGGTCAGGCTGGCAGACCAGCTGAAGACCAGCATGACCAGGTTGGGAGACCAGCTAGAGATCAACTTTGCCTGGCAGGGAGACCAACTAGACCAGCTGAGCACCAGTTTGACCAGGCTGGGAGACCAGCTGAAGACCAGCTATACCAGGCTGGCAGACCAACTGAAGACCAGCTAAGCCAGGCTGGAAGACCAGCTGAAGACCAGCTCTGCCAGGCAGGGAGACCAGCTGAAGACCAGCTCTGCCAGGTTAGGAGACCAGCTAGACTAGCTAAAGACCAACTTTGTTAGGCTGCGAGACCAATTAGACCAGCTAAATCAGCTGAGCACCAGCTTGACCAGGCTGGGAAATCATCTAGACCAGCTGAAGACCAGCTTTTCCAGGTGGCTGGGAGACCATCTAGACTAGCTAAAGACCAACTGTACCAGGCTGCGAAACCAGCTAGACCATCTTAAACCAGCCAATACTTGCAAACCATTTTAGACTGATTTAAGCTGGGTCTACTTGAAAAAGCCATACTAATTGTTTTTCATTGGGTCTATTTACAACTTTCACCACTGCTGGTCTTTGTGATCATCGACTATTGCTGGTCTTAGCTGGTCTAGTCAGGCCTGGTCAGGAAAGTCTGTTTGCTGGTTTGAGATTCAGTTCTAAACTGGGCAGGCTGGGATATCAGCTGGCTGACCAGCTAAACCAACTGAGCACCAGCTTGGTCAGGCTGGGAGGCCAGTTAGACCATATTAAACCAGCTAAGACCAGTAAAACAGCTTAGTCTGGTTTAAGCTGTATTTTCCAGCAGGGTTTACTTGCAAAAGCAATGCTAATAGTTTTTTTCTTTGGGCCTCTTCCAACCATCACCATTTTGAAGTAGTGGGAGGAGATCAGGTGATGAAGAAAGACTGAAAGAGAGTGACAGTGAGAGAAACACCATTCTTGGGCCAAAAGTCTGAGAGTCTCAGCTTTTTTCCCACTCCCGTCTTGTAACAGTCATCTCACCTTTTTACCATTTTAAGAGACTAGACACTACTTCATCTGGGAAATTGTTGCAGCTCAGATGATATACCTGATCGCTGAAATGCAGAGTGGTATTTTTATTTCATTATCACCAGTCTGAGTTATTGCATTTTCCTGTTTCTCATTTTGTGGGTAATAATTGAGGCTGACGGGTGGCGGCAGTTACTGCTACGTGTCGGGAAGGGAATAGCCACTGTGCCAGGTCAGGTGAAGCACTTCTTAGAATATGGCAGTAATGGGTTCAGGCTGGGTAAATAGGGGCACTCCGGGAGTAGAAGGGCATGTGGTGGGCATTGTCAGTTATCCAGCAGGGAGTTTGCCAACATCCACAGCACCATGGGCACAGTGACACAGATTACAGAGGACTGCACAAATATACTGAGGCAAGCCATTATTCATTGTGTGTCCACTAGTTTCTTGAGTCTAATGAGCTTTGCCCACAGTAAATCTTCCCTTATAATAGGCACCATTTTGTGTGAGGGACTATCATTGCATTTTTTGTACGTATATGTTATTACATTCACATGGCTTTTAGTAGTACAGAGAAAGTTCACCCGTTGCAAATAATCTTCAATCTCATTCCCTTTGGTAAATGGTGCTTTCACAACTGGTAACAAGTTTACACTTCGTCTCATGTCAGTGATGCAAGACCAGCTTCTAACTGAGATCTGGAATCCTGCCTATTGTAATTGGGATATTAAATACATTATGATTTTGTCTCAAGAAAAGAAGTTTGTCCAACATTGAGAGCATGCAGCGAGGGAGAAGGAGAATTATGGAAGTTTACAGAAGAAGATGGGAAAAGATGTTTTATTTGTGTGTGTCTGGTGGCTGTAGAGGTTTGAAGCCATGGCTGAGAAAGTTACCACCCTCGTTTGGCCAAAAGACAAATTTCACGGTGAGCTTTAAGCGGAGCTGATCAACAAAGGCCATGACCAGACCTCTAACAGTAAGGGAACAGATAAATATACCTCTCCTCCTCCCCCAACCACCCACTTACCACTGGCTAATGACATCAGCAGCTGTTGACCAATGGAAATGCAAATCATTTCTCCTGCTGCATCGCACAGCTGCAAGTGACTATCAGGCCTCAAGGGCGGAGGGGTTGCGGCCCTCATATGGAAGACATAGACTATAAAACTTCATTTTTCATCTCCTCTCACGGTTACGGCCCTGATGTAGCGCTGATTTTCAGATGGGTCCCTTGTCGGTTGGCCTTTAGTTTATATGCCATGTGTTGTATTCTCTTGGATCCTCATCTAACTCCCACCCTCAAATGAGGATTGAGGAAGTAGGCTCTGAAGTGAATGATGGCATATTTGAGCAAATCTACAGTGCGTTTTTAAGAGTTTAAGCAAATTCTATTTTTGCACACCTTGTGAGAGGATGGACAACTGCAACCACCAATGTGAGCTCATATTCATGCACTGCATATATTACAGGAATAGTTCACCTAAAACAAACATTTTGTCATAATTTACTCACCTTCATATCATTCCAAAACTGCTTGATTTACTTCAGAATTAGATTTTTGTATTGAATATCCCAGTCCATCTTTTCAATACAATGGGAATTGATAGTGACTCACTTTTAAAGGAATTGCTCACTGAAAAATTTTAATTCTCTCATCACACAAGCAAAGATTGTTGTTGGTTCTCTCAATGTAAGTGAATGGTGACCAGAACTCAGAAGGTCCAAAATGCACAGAAAGGCAGCATAAAATGAGTCCTTACAACACCAGTTAAGTCTATATTGTTTTCAGAAGGATATGATAGGTGTTGATGAGAAACCAATCAATTTTAAATCATTTTTTACTATAAAGCTCCACCTTTGACAAGCCCCAACCAGTAGGTGGCTGAATCTGAAAGTGAAAGTCACTTACACACCAGAATGTGGAAGTGAAAGTGAAAGTGTGGATTTTCTCACCCACACCTGTCATATTGCTTCAGAAGACATGGAATTACCCACTGTAGTTTTATAGATAACTTTTATGCTGCCTTTATGTTATTTTTGGACCTTCTGATTTCTGGTCACCATTCACTTGCATTATGAGGAGCAACAGAGCTGAAATATTCTTCTAAAAATATTTGGTTTTGTTCTGCAGAAGAAAGAATGTCATAAACATCTGGGATGGCAGATGTAAATGATAAGATCATTTTCACGAAAATGTTTTGTGAACATGCAAGCCACAGAAAAATATGTGTTTCATTTAAGAAAAAAAAGTAATACGGGTTTGAAACAACACAACAGTGAGTAAATTACGACAGGGTTGTCATTTTTGGGTGAACTATTTCTTAAATATGGAAGACCTCATGTTCTTATTTAAGACATTAGTAATATTGTGAATGAAACATAAATGGGTAGAGTTGATTGTCACTGGTCAGAAAACTGGCAGATCCGCTCGTGGACCCAACACTGCAGGGCTGGGTGATGTACAGGTAGGTTGCAGTCGTCTGAAAGGCGGATTTGTAATTTCCTGCTAAACGAAGCCCTCATTTTCAGTGTGGCTGGCAGCATCTCCAACTTTCCCTAGAAATGAAACATGTATATTTTGCTTAGTGCAGACAAAGGCAATAACTCTAAAGGGCCAAATCAAGAAATCATGATCCGGGACTCTTTTGTCGATGGATTGTGGTTCCTCAATAAACTATATGAAACATCTGAGACGGCCTCATTTTACAATAAGCATGGAGAAAGAGCTGCAGGCAATGGAGGTCAGCCGCAGGCCTACACAATTTCATATGAAGGATTTATAAAGTGTTTATACAAAGGCTGAACTGACCAACACAGCATAAATGAGTTCAAAATCTCCAATTTCATACTAAAATGCTTGTTTAAGGAGAAGCCGATAACAGCTAGGTTAGCTGCAATTAGGCTTTATTAATGACCCAAAAACCCTCTGTGGAGTATTTTTCCAAACATACTTAAGGTCCTATGCCAAAAGAGATGCAAACTGGACGGTGACCATCTCAGTTTTGATTCCAGAAAGGGAAAAGGAAAAACACATCTATTTATTTGCTTCCAAACTTTGAGAAGGTTGCAGTGTTTTATGAGACTCAATATAAAGTAAATTCTCCGTGAAGTGCATAACCCCTCCTCCTGGCGGATGGTGAATGGCCCCTGTTACCTGTTATTTCTTGGCTCAATAACAAACAGTAGTTGTAATTCTTCATCCAAGGAAGGAAGCAGAAGCTTTAAAAGCACTGAAATATTGGCATCCTCATCAGCCAAAACTAGCACAATACCAGCCTGCGTGTCCTCATGTTAGCAAAACACATCAAAAGCCTTAAAATGGAAGGTTATGACATGAGGCCCACTGCTGGTCTTTACAACATGCTGTGGTCTACAACCTCTGTTGATATTGATGTTTCAACATTTATGTCTTCATCATCAGAATCAGAATCATGTCATTTGCTATTGCTATGATGCAACAGAATTTGCACTAGGTGTCAGCACATAAAACGTCCTGTTACTTCCGTAACCTCCATTCCCTGATGGAGGGATTGAGACATTGTGTTGACGAAGTGACACTAGGGGTCACACTTGGAAGCCTGAGACACCTCTGATCTTTGATAAAAGGCCAATGGGAATTGGCGAGTGGTATTTGCATGCCACTCCTCTGGACATACGGGTATAAAGGAGCTGGTGTGCGATTGCTCATTCAGGTTTTGGAGCCGAGAGAGAAGGAGAACACCGCAAGTAGGAAGACACCGCAAGTTCACTCCCAAGGGGAAGACACCGCAGATTATTTTGAGTGGAATTACTTCACATGGTCTTTTTCGTCTGCAGTATGTCATGTGGAGAAGTCCTATGGTAGGCCCTACCCAACGGGGGAGGAGCTTCTACAAACATGGTGACTGGGGCAGACAAGGAAGATGCAGTTTACCAACAGCCTGCTGCTCTGCAAATGTCTGTTAAAGAGGCACGGCTGGTCAGGGCCCAGGAGGCCGCAACACTCCTAGTAGAATGGGCTCTTAGCCCTGCGGTAGGTGGCACGTGCTAGGCGTGGTATGCCATAGCTATGGTATTAATTATCCAGTGGGCGATCCTCTGGTTGGAGACAGTGCTTCCTTTCCGCTGTCCACCAAAGCAGACAAAGAGCTGCTCAGAGACACTAAAGCTCTGTGTCTGTGCACTGGACACAGCAACGTCAAGGCTGTGTCTGCCTCTTCCTGGTGCAGCGCTTGCAGGTTCACCACCTGATCCCTGAATGAGGTCGTGGGAACCTTGGGCACATGACTTGCAGGATCACGTGAGAGTAGCAGTTCTACGCATGACCTTCGTGAAGACGTGAGGGGACAGGGACAGGCTGAAAGGGAGGACCTTTTATGCCTGGCCTTCGAACGCAAACTGCAGGAAGGCTCAAAGGGGGCTCCCCATAGACCTCGAAGGACGACGGAGAGGTCCCATGAGGGAACGAGGTGGGGTCTGGAGGGGTTCAACCTCAAGGCACCTCTCAGGAACCTGATTATCAGGTTGTGCTTCCAATCTGTCATGGTGTGCTGCTATAGTGGCTACATACACCTTCAAGGTGGAGGGGGACAGCCGTCCCTCCAACCTCTCCTACGGAAAAGAAAGCACAGATCGGATTGTGCATAAATGGGGGTCTTTGCGTTGGGAAGAACAACACTTAGCGAACAGATGCCACTTCAAGGCATATAGGCACCTCGTAGAGGGAGCCCTAGCCTGAGTGATCATGTCTACCACTACCGCAAGCTCGTTCGTGAGGCACACCATCATCAAGGTGCTCTGAACCGGGAGGGGCTTGCTCTTGTCCCAGTTGACCTGACGCACTAGCCGGTTGAGGTGTCCCTGTGTGCACACAACACATCCAGAGAGTGAGCAAGGATTATCCAGTCATCGAGATAGTTGAGGATGCGAATGCCCACTTCCCTTAATGGGGCAAGAGCTGCCTCTGCGACCTTCGTGAAGACGCGAGGGGACAGGGACAGGCCGAAAGGGAGGACCTTGTACTGGTACGCCTGACGATTGAACGCAAACCGCAGGAAGGGTCTTGAGCCACGCCGGGGCAGGATGTGTTGAATGGCCTCCGTCTGCTGCTTCACTGCCGAGAACTGCTGGGCAAAGTCCTCGACGGTTTCGCCGAATAGGCCAGCCTGGGAAATGGGTGCATTAAGGAATCGTGCCATGTCAGCCTCTCGCATCACAAAAAGGTTGGGCCAAAGGTGCCGCTCCTGGACCTACAAGATGGACACCGTCCGCCTGAGAGACCACACCATGACCTTCGTCGCCCTTGGCTTTGTGGACTTGCAGGGGAGCCATGGTGCGCAGGGTGGAGGTTGCTTGTCCAGCTGCACCATAGGCCTTGGCCGTTAGGGACGACGTAAACCTACAGGCCCTGGACGGGTGCTACGGGCGCCTGCGCCAAGTGGCGGTGCGCTGTGGGCATAGGTGCACGTCGAGCGCCTTATCCACTGGAGGCATCGCCGAGTAGCCCCTGGCTGACCCACCATCGAGGGTAGTGAGGCCAGGGGAGCTGAAAGATCAGAACTGGGCAGTAAAAGCTTCCTCCCATGACCTTATCAGCTCCTCGTGCACCCGACATTACCAAAACCGTTCTCCGATGCAGCGATCGACATCTCATCCAAACCGAGCGCTCCGAAAGAGTCATTAGGCTGGTACTGAGGTGAGCTGTCTGTCTCACTGAATGGGAGCAAACGAGTGTGCTGGGAAATGAGAGATTTGTGGGGAATTACCTGGCAGAACCATACCCACTGAAGCCTCTGAATCGCCTTTAGCATCAACCGAGGCAGCCTCGTACCCATAGGTAGAAGGATCAGCGGGGGGACGGCTGAAGTGGCTTGCCCTCTAAAGAAGGAACGAACACTTCCTCTACGTGTTTATTGCCCAGACATGTATGAGAGTGATCGTGGCTGTGAGAGTTGGAACTGCACAAAGATGGAAAGGTATCTTTAAAAAGACGCATCTTTAAAAAGACATTCAACGTCAATGTGATTTCTCTAATAGAGGAAATATTATACTTTTAGAGATAATACACTCTTTTAGCGCTGTCAAAGCACCCAGGGGCATAGTCTGCACTCATGTGCAGAGGGAGAGAAAGCCGCTGGCATGCGTTGTATATCCAACAGCATACACTTCTGAAGAGGTCAATGTATTCTTAGTAGTATTCAGCTCGCTGAACTACATCCACTCGGCTCTGAAGAAAAAAATCTGAATGAATCCGCATTCCAGCCTCCCTTTTTTACCCGTATGTCGGGGGGAGTGGCATGCAAATTCTACTCTCCAATTCTCATTGGCCTTTTCTCAAAGATCTGAAGGTGTCTCAGGCTCTCGAGATCGACCCCTAGTGTCACTACATCGACACAACTTCGAGTGAGTGACAGAACCTTCTGTCACTCAGTCGAAGTTGTGTCGAATGTACTGACACAAGGGATCTTCCTTGGGAGCCTCAAGTACCTCCGACATTGAAAAAAGGCCAAAGAGAAATTGGCAGACAGAATTTGCATGTCCCGCCCCCGGACATACGGGTATAAAGGGAAACGGGCGTGCGTATGTCAGTCAGATTTTTTCTTAGGAGCTGAGCGGTTGTGCAGCAGCAAGCTGAGTCTCACTACTGTTCTACTCACCTCTGTTGGCAGAGCACTGCTGTTGGATCTATGTCACATTTCCGGCGGCATTCTCTCTCTCTGCACGCTGTGCAGTCCATGCCCCTGGGTGCTTCGACAGCGCTTCTGTTTTAAAGAGTGTGTGGCAGCGGGGGCGTGGTCAAGCGTGGTCTGTACGAGAAAACATAAACTTTTCAATTGTCTTGTAATTCTTTTGTTGTTTTCTCATACACGCCAACACTATGTGAGACATGTGTCTCTCTCCCTGGCTGGAGGTTCTGTGGCCATTTTTATGCCGCTCTCCCCGTGCTCACTGAAATTAGAGACAGGTGTTAGACATAATTTAGCTCAGGTGCAAGCGCCCTTACCGCTTTCTCCCCCGGCGATGACGCTTGACCACGCCCCCGCTGCCACAGAGTGTTTTCCCTCCTAAAAGTTTTATTTCACTAAAAGAGTTTATTTTCAATCACAAAAGAGCAATACACAGCAGGAGTTGAATGTCTCAAGACATCTTTTTAAAGATGTCTTTCCGCCTCTGTGTTGTTCCTGGATGCGGTCAATTTCTCTCCGCTTTAGACGGTCATAAGAGCTGCCTCACGTGCCTGGGCTGCGATCACATGCAGGCAGCATTTTATGAATGGTTCATGGTCTCAGTGCGAGAACATAACATTTCGCCAGGTAAATCCCCACGAACCACCCGCCCCCCCAGCACGCTCATTTGCTTCCATTCAGGCTCGATGTGAGGGTGACTCAACTCACGGCAAGTCTGTTTACTCTCTCGGACCCCGCGAGCTGGATAATGATTTTGCCGCTGCATCGGAGAGCATCACAGCGGCGTCTGATGCTGATGACTCATCTGGGCTGCCACCTTCAGGTCTGCTCGCCCAGTCTGAGGCTGACGGGCAGATGTCCACTATGCTTTCCCTGGCCACCGTGAGCGTGAGGCTGGACTGGAAACTTCCATCACCCCCTCACCCCTCAAGGCTAGTCGATTGGTTCCTCATGTCAGAGCGCCACTCATAGCCAAGAGCAAGAGAAATAGACAAGAGCAAGCTCTCTCCTTTTATTGTCTCAACATGACAGTGGACGCGCTGTTGTGACAGGTCTCACTAAGCGGAGAGTGGAGACTCCACCCACAGGTGGTCCAGCTGATTTGGGGCTGGTTCAGCATGGCACAGGTAGATCTATTTGTCTCCCAAAACAATTCCCACTGCCTGTTCTGGTACTCCCTAACAGAGACCCCACTTGGGACAGATGCGCTGGCACACAGCTGGCACCGGGGGCTGCGCTAGTATGCATTTCCCCAGTGAGCCTTCTTGCACTGGTGCTGTGCAAGGTCAGGGAGGATGAGGAACAAGTCACCTTAGTGGCTCCTTACTGGCCCACTCGGACTTGGTTCTCGGATCTTACGCTCCTCGCAACAGCACCTACCTGGCAAATTCCCCTGAGGAAGGACCTTATTCTTTGTGACGGGGCACCGTCTGGCATCCACACCAAAGCCTCTGGAACCTCCACGTCTGGCCCCTGGACGGGATGCAGAAGATCTGAGTGATCTACCACCTACAGTTGTAGACACGATCAACCAAGCCAGAGCTCCCTCTACCAGGCAGCTTTATGCCCTAAAGTGGTGCTTGTTTGCAAATTGGGGTTCTTCCCAATATGAAGACCCACAGAGTTGCGCAGTTCAGTCAGTGCTTTCATTCCTGCAAGAGAGGTTGGAGGGGAGGCTGTCCCCCTCCACCTTGAAGGTGCATGTAGCCGCTATCACGGCCCACCACGACACAGTGGATGGCAAGTCCTCGGGTAAGGACGACTTGATTATCAGGTTACTTAGAGGTGCCCGGAGGCTGAATCCTTCCTGGCCAAGCCTGTTCCCCTCCTGGGATCTCTCAGTGGTCCTCTAAGGCCTTCAGATACCCCCATTCGAGCCGCTTGACTCAGTTAATCTCAAGGCCCTCTCCTTGAGGTCAGCCCTCCTGATAGCGCTAGCTTCCATCAAGAAGGTTGGGGACCTGCAAACCTTCTCTGTCAGCGACACTTGCCTGGAGTTCTGTCCGGCAGATACTCACGTCATCCTAAGACCGCGACCGGGCTACGTGCCCAAGGTTCCTACGACCCCCTTCAGGGACCAGGTTGTGATCCTGCAAGCAAGCTGACCCGGGAGGAGGCAGACCCAGCCTTCGTTGCTGTATGTGCTTTGTGTACCTATTTGGACCACACGAAGAGCTTTAGATGTTTTGAGCAGCTCTTTGTCTGCTTTGGCGAACGGCAGAAAGGGAACACTGTCTTAAAAATGAGGCTGCCCGCTGGGTTGTCGACGCCATTTCCTTGGCTTTCCAGACTCAGGCCGTGCCCGCCCCTTTGCGTGTTCGAGCACACTCAACGAGAAGTGTGGCATCCTCGTGGGCACTGGCCAACGGCACCTCCCTGACCAGACATCTGCAGAACAGCGGGCTGGGCAACACCCAACACAATCGTCACAAAAAAAACACTCAATGGCGTGCAGAATTCTACAATCTCTGGGTTGAGTCGGTCTCATCCTGTGTTTTATCAGGTCCGAGCCGGTAGAACTCGGTAATACGGAACAGCCGACCAGGTGTTCCGCTTGCGCCTTGCTCCCTTCAACATGTTGATCCAGTGCGCTTAATCTCCCAGGTTAGCCACTAAGTTTCGCTTCATGGATGTTCTTCCTCCCTAGCATTCTGGCCTGCAAATTCAGCAGAGGAATTTGTTACCAGACCCACTACGAGCCACAAGTGCTCTGTAATAGTGTAGGGCTCCACAGGTTTAATTCCCTCTTCAGGCAAATCCCAGTGATATATTTTCTGCAGTACGGTCCCCCTGTCGTCAGACCTGCGTGTCCCCTGGGCAGTCCCACTGCCCCCAGTTGCTGTGCTTGTAGAGCTCCTCCCTCATCAGGTAGGACCTGCCACCGCGCCACTCCCATATGTGGCTTGACAACCCATGTGGTGTATTGGCCACATATCACCTCCCCCTAGTCTGGGCAGGATATGCTCTCCACAGAGTCTTTTCCTCCTGAAAGAATAGGATCAGGAAAGACCGCCTTCCCTGACATTTTTCATAGCGTTAAGATAGCCCTAGCTGCTTTACGCTCTATGAAAGAAACATAGAGAGAGAAAAGGCCGCAGCTGGCTTGCTCCCATGATGGTCATGTAGGCCTGTTCCCCCTTAGGGGTGCTGGGAACCTAAGGTCTGTATATGACACCTTTTTCTGGAGGCGTTGGGGAGGACTACATGCGGCCGATACAGATGATTTTAGCACGCAGCAGCCTGCTTGTACCTGTGTCAGCAGTTCACGTAACACAGTCTAGTGCATGGTGCTTTTGAACGGGACCCCTTGTGTCATTACATTCGACACAACATCAAGTGAGTGACAGAAGGGGAACATCATGGTTACTGTTGTAACCTCCGTTCCCTGAGAAATGGAACGAGACGTTGTGTCCCTTCTGCCACGACACTAGACCTACCACTGTAAATGGTGTATGGCCGTACCTTATTCTCGGCTCCTCAGTGCAAAAACCTGACTGACAGACACATGCCCGCTTTCCTGTATACCCATATGTCTGGGGGCGGGACATGCAAATTCTGACTACCAAATTTCTCATTGGACTAGTCTCAAGTTCAGAGGTACGCGAGGCTCCCAAGAAAGAACGTCTCATTCCCTCCCTCAGGGAACTGAGGTTACAAAAGTAACCATGACATTTTTCAATACTGGATTTGAAAAGAAAATGTATACTTTTACATTTCTCCAAAACCTTTCGTTACTTTTGCGAAAATACAAGCTGTATGTGTGCAAAAATGCATGCAGATTTGCATAGTGATATCTGGTTCGTGAAAGAATAATTTGAGTCGAATATTTTACATTTGATTCCTTTGAGTGTTTTGAATAATTCATTTTTTGAATCACAAATCTGAATCAAAATCACAAGCATGCTACATAAAACATGTGTTCCCTCGTCTGTCTGCACCGGGAAAGACAAGAAACAGCTCATTTGAGTTTACATTTGTTTTTTTGACTAATTAACATAAGTTTTAGATTACACATTATAAAAGCTGTAAAATAATGAAGTTATGTGTTGTCTGTCTCCCTCCTTTCCAGGAAACATGTTCACATAAAAATCAATTAAACGCGTTTACCTTTTACATTTATCCAAGGTGCGACGTGTATGAATAATTACCAGCGTTTATGAAAATGTCATACATTATCTTATAAACTAGGGTGTTATGGATAGTTGCTAAAGTCTTCTCTTTGCTTTTTAGCACATTGATGCTACAGTTTGTGGTTTCTATGGTGTTCTGGATGGTTGCTGGGGAATGCTATGCAGTTGTCAAGGTGATCTGCTGTGTGTTTTAGCACATTGCTACAGTGTATGGTTGCCAGGTTGTTACTATGCTTTTGCTAAGTTGTTTTCTGTATTTGAAGCACATTGCTCTGCATTTGCTAGGTTGTCTAGATAGTTCTCATGTTGTTGCTATGCCCTTTTTAAGTTGTTTCAACTGTGTGATTAGCACATTGAGTTGCCAGGGTGTTCTGGGTGGTTGCTTATTGGCCCAAATGAAAAGAGCCCAGTCTCTATTCTGGTAACTTAATATGGCTCAGCTCCCTCCTTGATTTTTACAATTTGTTGTGGACTGTTTTTTTGTTGTTGTTCAATCATACACTGGCAGCCAAAAGTTTGGAATAATGTACAGTTTTTGCTCTTATGAAAAGAAATTGGTACTTTTATTCAACAAAGTGGCATTCAACTGATCACAATGTATAGTCAGGACATTAATAATGTGGAAAATTACTATTACAATTTATTTACAAAAAAATAATAATTCAGAACTACTAAAACTACTTCAAAGTGTTCTCATCAAAAAAAATCCTCCACTTGCAGCAATGACAGCTTTGCAGATCCTTGGCATTCTAGCTGTCAGTTTGTGCCGATACTCAGGTGACATTTAACCCCACACTTCCTGTAGAACTTGCCATAGATGTAGCTGTCTTGTTGTAACGAACTGGAACGGGAGAGGATCTATGTGCAGCTTTTATTTTAGCCAAGAACAAGAACACCAGGAATAACAAAATCCACGAGGAACGTAAGGCTAAACAAAAACATGAAATAACTGACAAATGGACAGGAGGGAAACAAGGGATTAAATACACATGTGGAAACAAGGAACACCTGGGAAAACAATCAGGGAAATGGAACCAATGAGGGGAAAACCAATCAAAAAACAGAACTACAAAAGGACTACAAAAACCAAACTGGAAACAGGAAACTTCAACATAAAAGCACAAAAACAAAAGACAACAGAGAACATGACAGAGTCCCCCCTTTAAGGAGCGGATTCCAGACGCTCCAAAAACAAAACAAAAAAAAAAACAAAAAAAAAAAACAAAAAAACATTGTCCATAGAGCACAAGGTAAACAGATAGTCCAGGGGGGCACCAGGGGCAAATAGGCAATTCAAGGGGACACGAGGGGCACAGAGGGACAAGACTATGACAGAACAGGGGGGTGGCCAGGAGACAGATAGGGCAGGGACAGGAGGCCAGGGAGATGGCCGTGGGTCAGGTGGCCAGGGAGGCAGCCATAGGGCAGGGACCGGGTCAGGGGGTCTAGGGGATGGCCACAGGGCCAGGTCAGGAGGTCTAGGGATGGCCACAGGGCTAGGTCAGGGGGCCAAGGAGAGGGCCACAGGACTGGGACAGGGTCAGGAGGCCAAGGAGAGGGCCACGGGACTGGGACAGGAGGCCAGGGAGGAGGCCACAAGACAGGGTCAGAGGGCCAGGGAGGAGGCCACAAGACAGGGTCAGAGGGCCAGGGAGGAGGCCACAAGACAGGGTCAGAGGGCCAGGGAGGAGGCCACAAGACAGGGTCAGAAGGCCTGGGAGGAGGCGAGGAGGACTCCAGGGGCAGTGCCAGGGTAGGCGGAGCCATAGAAGGTTCAGGAGGCGGAGCCGCAGAGGGCACTGGAGGCGAGAAAGGCTCCGGGGTAGAGGAAGGCCCTGGAGGCGGAGACCTGGGAAGCTCAAGAGGCTGAGGCCTGGTAGGCCCGAGAGGCGGAGTACTGGGTGGCTCGGGAGGCGGAGCACTGGGAGGCGTAGTACTGGGTGGCTCGGGAGGCGGAGCACTGGGAGGCTCGGGAGGCGGTGCACTGGGAGGCTCGGGAGGCGGTGCACTGGGAGGCTCGGGAGGCGGAGCTCTGGGAGGCTCGGGAGGCGGAGCTCTGGGAGGCAGAGCACTGGGAGGCGGAGCTCTGGGAAGCTCGGGAGGCGGAGCACTGGGAAGCAGGCTCGGGACGGTCGAGGCTACAGGCGCTGGCTCTGGGACGGTCGAGGCTACAGGCGCTGGCTCTGGGACGGTCGAGGCTACAGGCGCTGGCTCTGGGACGGTCGAGGCTACAGGCGCTGGCTCTGGGACGGTCGAGGCTACAGGCGCTGGCTCTGGGACGGTCGAGGCTACAGGCGCTGGCTCTGGGACGGTCGAGGCTACAGGCGCTGGCTCTGGCACTGAGGACGGGGCCGTGGAGGGCGGAGACTGGTGAGCGGAAGCCCTTCCTCTTCGCCTCCTCTTCCTGGCAGACGAGGCTGGCAACGCTGGCGCTGGGACGGACGAGGCTGGCAACGCGTTGACCGTGACAGGCGTGGGCGTTGGCTCGTTGGCCGTGGCAGGCGTGGGCGTTGGCTGTGGCAGGCGTGAGCTTGTTGTCCGTGGCAGGCGAGGGCTCGTTGGAGGTACCGACAGGGGCAAACGTCTCCAACACCAGGTTGACATACCTCTCCCACGTATAATCACCAGTCTCAGGCAACTCAATCCATCCTTGGGCCAGGAGGCCGAGCTGAAAAATGGACTTGAGGTGCCCATCAGTAAAACTAGTGCATCGGGCAACGGTGCAAAACAGACGTGAGTATTCTGTCAACGGGAGGTTTGCTCGGCTCAGCTGAAGAAAAACAGCCGCTAGATCCATGTTTGGTGTGGTCCGTTATTCTGTAACGAACTGAAATGGGAGAGGATCTATGTGCAGCTTTTATTTTAGCCAAGAACACCAGGAATAACAAAATCCACGAGGAATGTAAGGCTAAACAAAAACATGAAATAACTGACAAATGGACAGGAGGGAAACAAGGGCTTAAATACACAAGGGGAAACAAGGAACACCTGGGAAAACAATCAGGGAAATGGAACCAATGAGGGGAAAACCAATCAAAAAACAGAACTACAAAGGACTACAAAAACCAAACTGGAAACAGGAACTAAACAGGAAACTTCAACATAAAAGCACAAAACAAAAGACAACAGAGAACATGACAACTACAAAGGACTACCAAAACCAAACAGGAAACAGGAACTAAATAGGAAACTTCAACATAAAAAGCACAAAACAAAAGACAACAGAGAACATGACAACTACAAAGGACTACCAAAACCAAACAGGAAACAGGAACTAAATAGGAAACTTCAACATAAAAGCACAAAAAACAAAAGACAACAGAGAACATGACACTTGTAGGGCACTTTTCACGCACCTTACAGTCTAGCTGATCCCACAAATGCTCAATGGGGTTAAGATCCATAACACTCTTTTCCAATTATATATTGTCCAATGTCTGTGTTTCTTTGCCCACTCAAACCTTTTCTTTTTGTTTTTCTGTTTCAAAAGTGGCTTTTTCTTTGCAATTCTTTGCATAAGGCCTGCACCCCTGTCTTCTCTTTACTGTTGTACATGAAACTGGTGTTGAGCGGGTAGAATTCAATGAAGCTGAGGACATGTGAGAATTCTATTTCTCAAACTAGAGACTCTGATGTACTTATCTTCTTTTATTTGTACATCTGGTCTTCCACATCTCTGTACCTGTAGACTGTAGTGTACACCTTTGTATGAAATCTTCAATTTTTTGGCAATTTCAACCATCGCATAGCCTTCATTCCTCAAAACAATGATTGACTGATGAGTTTCTAGAGAAATCTGTTTGTTTTTTGCCATTTTTGACCTTAATATTGACATTAAGACATGCCAGCCACATTCTGTGGCAATTAAAAAACAAACACAAAGACACTATTAAGCTTAATTTAACAAACCAAATAGCTTTAAACTGTGTTTGATATAATGGCAAGTGATTTTTAGTATCAAATTAGCAATATAGCATGATAACTCAATGATAAGGTGTTGAAGTGATGGCTGCTGGAAATGGGGTCTGTCTAGATTTGATCAAAAATTACTTCAAATAATGATGGTGCTGTTTTTTACAACAGTAATGTCCTGACTATACTCTGTAATCAGCTGAAGGCCACTTTGGTGAATTAAAGTACCAATTTCCTTCCGAAACAGCAAAATCTGTAAATTATTCCAAACTTTTGGCCACCAGTGTATGTAAAATCCACATATGCTTAACCCATAGCCAATATAAACACTATTCCAGTTATGTTGTGGATTAAACTGCATTCAAGTCCTCCTGGGAAGTTCATACTTACATGTTCAGAAGTTGTAATTTCAATGTAATGAGCGTTCAAATGATTTTAGTTGGGCAGAATTGGCCCGTTTTGCAATTTTTCATCTTTATCACTTTCTGAAAAAAGCAGAAAGCTTTTTCAGCAACTGCTTTACATGTACATGTATTCACATACACACTGCATGTGTCTTATTTTATCATTCTTGTGTGACCACATATACAGATGGGAAATGTTGTTCTGTAAGCCTGTCACCTCATATAAACTAGCTAAACGAGTCTTATTTCCTGCCAAGCTTTATTCTTCATCAATATGACCAAAAATACATTAAATCTAAACTACACAGTCAGCAATTTGCTTGATTCTTGCCATGCTTCTTAAATTGACATGCCCCAATCTCAGAAAATTGGCACTCCCAAGACAATCTCACTGGATTTATGACTTTGTAGTGGTGTTCATGTACAGTAATCTCATAAATATGATCATTCTGACGTAATGCTTCATTAAAGGGATAGTTCACTCAAAAATGTAAATTCTCTCATCATTTTATCACCATCACCCTCATCCCATCCCAGATATGAATGACTTTTTGTGTTCTGCAGAACACACACAAAAGAATATCTCTGAGATATTAGAAGAATATCTCTGCTCTGTAGGTCCTTTCAATGTAAGTGAATGGTGGCCAGACATTTGAAGCTCTGAAAAGCAAATTAATGTTCCGGGTTAAAAACAAGTTAAGCTCAATTAACAGCATTTGTTGCATGATGTTTATTACCACCAAAATGAATTTTGCCTCATTCAGAATTTAATTATTTTTCCTTTAAAAAGTCAAAAATTTAGGTTACAGTGAGGCACTTACAATGGAAGTGAATGGGGGCAATTTTTGAAGGGTTTAAACACAGAAATGTGAAGCTTATAATTTTATAAAAGCACTTGCATTAATTCTTCTGTTAAAACGTGTGTATTATTTGAGCTCTAAAGTTGTTTAAATTGTCACTTTTACAGTCATTTTAGGGTTTCAAGGTTTGTTGACATTCCATCATCATGGTAGCGAAGTTGTAAAATTGGCTATAACTTTACACAGAAAAGTTTAGTAAGAAATTTGATCACACTAAAATAATTTTTACACGTTTAAACTTTGTCTTGCGGCTATACTTTTGAAAAAGTTAGTATTTTAATGTTTGCGTATTGGCCACATTGACTTCCATTGTAAGTGCATCACCGGAACTGAGATTTTTGCTTTTTTAAAGAAATGGAGGGACAAGTCAAAATAAATTTTTGTGCTAATCAACATTATGCCACAAATGCTGTAGATTGAGCGTAACTTGTATTGAACCCAGAACATTCTTTTAAGGGTGCATAAATGTAATCCATACTACTATATAACTATATAAAATAAATATAACACCTTTTTCACCATACATCTTGACAGCAGCCTCTTGGCACGATCATGATTTCAAGCTTGATTACATTTCCTGTAGCACCATCTAGTGCACATGCATTAAGTGTAATCGAGCTTGAAATGATGATCATGCCAAGAGACTGCAATGGCATCATGTACAGTGAAAAAGCAGGTATATTTTTGTCTGTTCACACCCGGAACAAACTGGATCTCATCAGAAGACATTGTTTAAACCATTGGAGTCATATGGATTACTTTAATGTTGCCTTTTGGAGCTTTAAAGTTCTGGCCACCATTCACTTGCATTGTATGGACCTTAAACACAGCTGAAATATTCTTCTAAAATCTTTGATGTGATCAGCAGAAGAAAAACATTGTCACAATAATCTGGGATGGCATGAGTAAATGATGAGCACCGGCAATCAAATAAGTTTCCATGGGTTTAATTAGCTATTCTGTAATTTATGTGATTTACCTGTAAATAATTGCAACTTTTTCTTTAACTTTAACTTTTACTTGATTCAATTTCCATGAATGTATCAAGCAGCTTCATACAATACCCAATATCCCAGTAAACTTATGGTTTGACTTTTTGGTGATTCTTCATGTAAGTTATGTATTCTTCATTCTTACTTTTGTGTCATTATTCTGCTTTCAGTAGGTGTGCCTACTTCTCAGATTTTGACAGAAATCTGTGTGTATGGCTTTATAAATTTGCAACCCATATTTCCTTTCTGGGATAGGTTTTTAGCTAGATACGCCCAGCCATCTGTTCTAACAAACAAATCTTGGGAGTATAGTAGTAGGCCTGCTGTGTTTGTCATCACGTTTGCAAATCAACATGTTATATTCAAGCAATGGTTACTCCTAACATTTATGGACTTGGATGGATAATTTTTAGATCTTTATTTTGTTATGTTTTTATTTTTATTTTATTTATTTTTTTGTTTTTTTGCTTAAAGTGAATAGAATTATATTACAGGACTGAAGTTAAATTTGAAGTAAAATTTTAGCTGCCTGCTAAAATACTGACTTTCAAATGTTTCGGGAAACTTAATTATGACTTAGGATGTCATTCTGCCTAACATCTCCTTTTGTGTTCCTGTGAAGTCTGAAGATTTGTAACAACACAACAACAGAGTAAATGATGACAAAATATAAAATTTTAGTAAACTATCCTTTTTGTCTTTGCCATAAAATAATTTATAATCAAATATTTTTGTCCCTTTAGCTCTGTTTGCTTTACCTGTATGCTAAATGCCATCAAATTCTAATAGTTTTACCAAAACCCTCCTTCCTTCCATGACTCTCATTTGTCTGTGGGTGCTTACTAGAACGTGTGCGGATAACCAGACATTGAGAAAGAACTTCTACTGTATTTTGCCAGTGAGATGTTTAAAACACTCCAGGGCAAGAGAGGACCTTTTTATTACCAATCACTCATCAGTAGATGGGGCCAGGAAGCAAACAGTGGGTCAGAAGGTCCAATATACTGCCAAAAAGCAGAATGCTGGGAGATGCAGCAAACCCCCTATTACCACCCCGCAAGTCTCGAGCCAGGTTTGAGTGAGTGAGAACACAGGGGGAGACATAACTCTCTCCTCATTTCTTCTTTGAGGGCTGAGAGGTAGACAGACAGAGAGATGGATGGAGCTTAAACAAAAAGCTGGAAATGTCTGCAGAATGTCATCAGAAAGATATGCATCCTACAGCCAAGACAAACTAAACATAAAACCCTCAGAATGGACAGTGGCGCTTTCCCTCGTAGGCTTACGGATTGCTCGAGGCCAAAAGACCCACCAAAGACATGAAATATCAAACAGGACCTTCTCCCTGCAGTGTTGTGAGCCAATTATGTAATCAGAGAAACTCTTCTGAAGTGCCTGCTGAGAATAAGCCATACATCACTCTTGTATAAGAGGCAGATATATGTGGCACTCCCAAAAAGTCAAATCACTCCAGATAGAATGCCAGAATTTTCTATCATAACCCTTTTAGTGTTTTTGAATACATACAGACTTACTTCCCTTGTAGACTTCATTTTCAAAATGTCTTGGCTTAGTCTTATAACAGCTGTCAGTTTAATACTGGCCCTTTATTTGTTTCTTTTTATAGATGTTAGAGTGTTCATGGAGATCTTTGTCCACACTGAGTCTATTATTCCATACTTTCTCTTTAACAATGGTATAATCCACAGGTGGGCCTTGTTACTGTACTCTCAACACCTTAATTTTGTGTCTGACCTTGTCTGACATCTCATCCAATAAACACTTGTGGAACTTTTAAGGCAGAGAACAATTGGCTGAGCTCATCGTTGTAACTTAGTGCAGGTGGATATGACATAGACATCCAATGGGCTGAGTGGAATATAATGGGTTCATGACCTTGATAAGATGTTCTGCAACTATTAATTACTATTTGACAATGCTATCAATAGTTTCTGAGAGTTTGTTTTGATTGCCACCATGTTTCCTATTAAAGGTGTTATTTAAAGTTGTATTTCGGCAACAGTAGGTTGATAGTTCTGCTGCTGAAATCGGATGTCCAATTCTTGAAAAAAAATATTTCTTTTTAGCAGATTCGCAGCAAGAAACCGATCTGGCCAGGTCACAAAATAGAACTGAATTTAACTTAAGTTCTGGATTGATGATGAAAGATGCACAGCTGAAGTACTTGTGCTGGGTACACAGCAAGTCAAACTATCTGACTCAAAAAGAACCAAATGAGCCAGTCCAACTAACTACATCTAAACATGGGGATCGTCACTATGATTCCAGATGTCCATCAGGCCAGTGTAGAAAGCAAAAAACAATTTCACTCAGCAAATCTTCACATAATTCAAAGTCCTGTTCACTGATGACCTTGGAGAACTCCCCATCACATACTCTATGACGGTGGATCCATGTGTCCAGTCTGTTGTCCATCCTGCTCACCGCATTTCTGTAGCAATGCAAGAAAAAGTCAAAGCTGAGATCGACCGCATGCAAAGCTTAGGTGTCATAATCGCTGTCACAGAATTCACCGACTGGGTCTCTTCCATGGTAGCAAACACACAAAAAAGACATAAGAATCTGCATTAATCTAAAAGACCTCAAAACTGCTTTAAAGAGACCTCCTCACCCCATGTGCAGTGTGGAGGAAGTAACAGCCCAAATGCAAGCAGCTACAGTGTTCTCTGTGTTAGATGGAAATAAAAAATTAATTTAGACAGATCCGCCTTGACCAAAAATCTCATTCAGTACCGTGTTTGTGTGCTATATATTTCTTCAAATGCCATTATGCATCAACTCATTTATCATTCGATGGAACAGCTCTTTATGGGTTACTCAAGTGCAATTAATGGAGGAGAAGCACACAAGGAGACTGCATGGTGTTGGTTCCAGCAGCATCAGCAGGCATTTGACTCTCTCAAATCGTGTTTATCCAGCCCACCAGGTCTATGATATTACAATGTGAAACGGCCATTCACGCTCACCTGTGATGTGCCCAGTTATGGACTATGGCATGTCTACAGGATGGCAAACCAATTGCGTATGCGTCTCGAACTCTCACAGACACTGAGACATGCTACGCTACTTGTATGTCAAGCCTGTAGTTGTCGAGACAGACCACCAACCATTGTTGACCATATTAAAAAAGACCATATACATTGTCCCAGCATGATTGCAGAGGATGATGGTGCAGCTGAAGTGCTACAACATCACCCTGGTGTACAAGGCAAACACATGTACAATACAGACACATTATCATGGGACCCAAACACCCATATCTCTCCAAACACCACTGAAAGTGACACATTTGAAGTCATGTCTGTCAGTTACATCTCCACAATCTCACTGGAAGAACTAATAAAACACACATCAGAAAATTAGGTGTTACAGAGTCTCAGCACAATCATTCAAAGCGGGTGGCCCAGCAAAGGACATCACTTCCAACCTTCACTACGTCCATCAACGGCCACAAAGCTTAATATTCCCCACTCATTACAAAGAGAGTATATCAGCATAGTGCACAAAGGTCACCCGGGTATGGAAGCCACCAAGCGCAGAGCAAGAGGTATCATTTTCTGGCCAACAATGATAGTGACATCACTGCAGAATTGCAGTCCTATTCAGTTTGCAATAGCACAATGTCACAACAGCAGAAAGAACCTCTGCAACTCCACCCTGTTCCCAACCTGCCATGGTCTACAGTGGCCACAGACATGTTTGAGTGGCATGGGCAGCAGTACCATGTGCTTGTGGATTCATACTCAGGATGGAATGAAATTTACCTACTTTGTGAAACAACATCATCAGCTGTGATCACAAAATTAAAGAGACATTTCTCTGTTCATGGCATACAGCAAACCCTCATCTCTGCCAATACTAGACAGTATACAAGTCAGCCTTTCAAAGATTTTGCTAAGCAATGGGACTTCATCCATGACATCAGCAGTCCAGAGTTCCCAGAATCAAATGATTTGTCAGAAAGAGCGGTCCGCAATGTCTTTATGTAGTGCAGCTTATGCAGCTTATGGAGAAATCTCACAGAGATGGGACTGATGTTTTTTTTTTAAATCTCCTCAATCTAAGAAATATTCCTCACAACCCAAAGTTAGGCTCCCCCGCTCTACATCTAATGTCACGACAGACTCGCTTTGCCCTTCCTGTCAACTCGAAGTTACTGAATCCAGTCTCTAAACGTGCCCAACAAGAACTCCTCAACATGAGACTCATTCAAAAGTGCTATTTTGATGCTACAAGTTACCCATTACAACCATTGGTGGAGGGTCAAGTTGTCAGAACGCAGACCCCAAAAGGATACGACTGACTAGGCACATTGATGGGGGTGAATAAGGAGCCACGTTCCTACTCCATTCAGTACAAAGGAAAACATACAGGAAAAACCATGGCCACATTCTTCCTTTTGCAGAGCCCTCACCATCAGAACACATCCTAGGCCATTTAAGTACTTACAAAATTATTCACAGGCCATATACAATTGCTTGCAAGTTCTGATTGTGGATTGAAATTAATTTACGCATTCCGTTACGTGCTCACACACCAAAAACACTAAAAGGTCTGCCTATTATACAATATTTTGTGTTGTTATCATATAAAATTATTTACAAACAATATTTGAAAGGCAGGGGTGGCACGGTGGCGCAGCGGTTAGCACTGTCGTCTCACAGCAAGAAGGTCGTGGGTTCAAACCCCGGTTGCCCTGGCCTTTCTGTGTGGAGTTTGCATGTTCTCCCCGTGTCTGCATGGGTTCTCTCCGGGTGCTCTGGCTTCCTCCCACCATCCAAAGATATGCAGGCTAGGTTAATTGGTGTCTCCAAAAATTTCCGTGGATGTGAGTGTGAGTGTGTGTCTGTCTATGTGTGGCCCTGCGATGAACTGGTGACCAGGGTGTACCCTGCCTTTCGCCCAATGTTAGCTGGGATAGGCTCCAGCCCCCCGCGACCCTGTACACAGGATAAGCAGTTGATGATGGATGGATGGATGGATGGATTTGAAAGGCATTTTTTCTCAGGTTAATTGAATCAAGGCCATTTTTTACTTTTCAAATTATTTTCGCCCAACCCTAAGACAAAGGTGATGCAGGCAGAGATCAATGAGGTGCATTACAGTTCAACCAGCAGGTCATTTTGGTGAAGTTCAGTAGGATCCATCCTAAATCCAAGGTTCAGGCAGTGGCATATAATGTATCCCGTGTCTTACAGTTGGAGTTGGCATCAGTTCATCCTCTGAAGTCAAAAGACTGAAGTGATGTCTGGCTGGGAACAGCTGTAGTTTGTCGTCATCTTTCAGCGACATGCAGAAGTGGAGTCCGAGCTGGATCTGGCTGGCTCTGGTAACCCCAGGATGTGAATCCCAAGATTGAGACACTGAAACAACAACAAAAAATTATATTAGCGTGTAGATGGCATTCAATTTTATGCAGAGTTATAGATCATGATGGATGTTTCTGGTTTTGGCAGACCTAACTAAAGCAGCCTTATTGTGAGTTGAAGGATAAATTAGGTGTATGCCTGGCTAAATCGATGTGTCTTTAGCCTAGACTTAAACTGAGTGACTGAACAGTGTTAGGGAGACTATTCCATAGTTTAGGAGCCAAGCATTAAAAAGGATCTACCACCTTTTGTGGATTAATCTTGGAATTATTAACAAGCCCAAATTTTGTGATCTTAATGAACGTGTCGGAATATAGCATGTCAGAAGGTCACTTAAGTACTGTGGAGCTATACCATTCAAGGCTTTGCATGTAGTTAACAGAAATTTTAAATGAATATGAAATTTAACAGGTAGCCAATGTAACGACGATAGAATGGGACTAATATGATCATATTTCTTGGTTCTAGTCAGCACTCTGGCAGCTGCATTTTGAACCAATTTAAGTTTATTTATTGAACTTGCTGGACATCCTCCCAGTAATGCATTTCAATAAATTAGTCTTGAGGTCATGAATGCAAAAATGTGTTTTTTGGCAACAGTTTAGCATGTGTCGTAATTTAGTAATATTTCTCAGGTGGAAGAATGTTGATCTACAAACATTGGGAATTTGATTTTCAAAGGACAGATTGGTGTCAAATAAAGCACCTAAGTTCTCTGCTGTAGAAGACGACATACAGTACATCAATGATCAATGTACCACCCTGCACATTCACGAAATGCATGGATACATCCGCATTCTGAATTATGTAGACGACTGGCTGATACTAGCACAGTCACAAGAACTGGCAGTTCAGTACAGGGATATCGTCTTAGCTCATCTGGTTTCTATGGGTCTGAGACTCAACGTCAAAAAAAGCATTCTCTCTCCCACTCAGGAAATTACCTATCTGGGCGTTGTAAGGAATTCGATCATGATGCAGGCACAATTGACTCCCACTCAAATCGTGTCCATTCAGAACACCGTGAGCAAAGTCAGGCTAGGCCAAGGTTACACTGTTCGTCAGTATCAACGAATACTAGGTCTCATGGCATCTGTGTCCTCGGTGATCCCTTTGGGCCTTCTACACATGAGACCGTTTCAGTTGTGGCTCAAAGCCAGGGTATTTCAACCAAAGGCCAGTCCCCTAAGGCAGATAAGTGTTAAGCGCTGTGCGCTTCGTACCCTTTCTATGTGGTTCAGACCCCGGTTCTTCACTTTGGGTCCCACTCTAGGTGCGTCTTGCCGTCACACATTTCTAACGACAGACGCCTCCCTGACGGGCTGGGGCGCGGTCTTAAGTGGTCATCCAGCTCATGGGGAATGGGAGGGTCATTAGCTCGATTGGCACATCAACTGCCTCGAGTTGATGGTGGTATTTCTGGTTCTGAAATAGTTGTCTCTTACATAAAACATCAAGGAGGTCTACGTTCGACAGATTCTCCTTTGGGCCCAGGGCAAGCTCCTGTCAATCAGAGCAGTTTATATCCCTGGATGCCTGAATGTGGGAGCATATTTATAGTCCAGTCAGAAAATACAGACAAAAAAAACTCCACACCGAGGTAGTGGAACAAATCTGATTGAGATTTACAGAGCGAAGTTGGACCTCTTCACCTCCCAACAGACAGCGCAATATCTCCTCTACTTCTCTCTGAATCACCCAGTCCCCCCTGGGTCTGGACGCGATGGCACATACATGGCCCAGAATGCGCCTGTATGCATTTCCTCTGGTTTCTATGCTCCTGGGAGTCTTGGCCAGAGTTCGCCAGCAAGGGTCTTGCCTCTTACTGATAGTGCCGCGTTGGCCGAACAGGGTATGGTTCTCAAAGATGATGTCACTCCTCAACGGCTCGCCTTGGGCGATTCCGGACAGGAGGGACCTTCTGTCCCAGGTGCAGGGGACAATATTTCATCCCCGGCCCGAGCTGTGGAACATTCATGTTTGGCCCCTGAAGGGTACCAACTGAGGGACACTGGGTTTTCACCTGAAGTTATCGAGCACATTATAAGTGCTCCCTCTACTAGAATAATGTAAAACAGATCAAATTTGTGGCCAAGGAAGAGGCGAGAAACCGGCTTGACATATAAACTAAAGGTTTAATGTAAAACTCAAAAAACAAACACATAAGAGGACGGACATGTCCGTAATTGAGCTCTCTCTCTCTCGATCGCGTCTGCGAGAGGCCTTTATCCCTCTTGATGGCTTAATTAGCCTAATACGGGACCGGGCGTGCGTAATCACGCGCCGGTCCCGCCCTCCATGTGCCACAAATAAGTTACGTCAATAAATGGGGTGTCTATGAAAGATGGTGCAGTGCACATAATGCAGATCCAGTTAACAGCCAGACTGCTTCAGTTCTGGACTTTCTGCAGGAAAGCAGGCACAGCAGGCACATGCCCCGCCACTCTCAGGGTTTACGTGGCTGCTCTATCGGCTTGCCATGCCTTGATTGATGGGGTGCCGTTGGGGAGACATCCTCTGCTCGCTCGCTTCGTTCATGGAGCCATGCGACTGAGACCTCCTGCTAGGACCAGGATCCCTTCATGGGACTTAGCAATAGTCCTTAAGGGTCTGGTTGAGATCCCCTTCAAACCTCTAGAGTCAGCGTCTGATAAACTTCTGACTCTCAAGATGGTTTTTCTTATGGCAATTACTTCTCTAAAAAGAATTGGGGATCTACAGACTCTGTCTGTCTTTCCAGCCTGCTTAGATTTTGCCCTAGGCATGGCTAAAGCAATTTTTCACCCTTATCCTGACTACCTGCCTACGGTTCCTTTCTCGACTGTACACTCTCGAATTCTTCTGCTCCCCAGCGTTTACAATGCCGGAGCAGGAAAGTCTTCACAGACTTTGTCCAGTCCGTGCCCTTCAGACTTATGTCCACTGCAATAGCAAGTGGCGTAAGTCATGGCATCTATTCATTTGCCATGGGGGCCGCAACAGGGGGGGGGGTGGCCGCCACCTAGCAGACTATGTCACATTGGGTGAGGGATACTATTGCCCTGGCCTACGAGGTGCGTGGTCAAGCTTTGCCAGTAGGTATCAGGGCTCACTCTACCAGAGGGGTCACCTCCTCTAAAGCCTTGGCTAGAGGTGCCCCTCTGCAGCATGTTTTTAATGCGGCAGGCTGGTCCTCACCACACACATTCATACGATTTTATAGTTTGGATGTTCATGCCACTGCGGGCTTTTATGTCCTTGAGTCAACATTACAAGCTCATGTCTGAGACCTCTTGCGCTCTTGTGAGCACAGCTACACAACCGTAAGGGGTCTGGACATCCACAGTGCGGCGGCGTGGGTATTCTCATTCCCAAAGCGCTAAATCAGCGCAGCATCAAATTGTAGCTTTTGATAAGGAACGTCTCGGGTTACTTAACTGTAACCCCTGTTCCCTGATAAAAGCGGAAAGAGATGCTGCGCGGAAAGAGATGCTGTTACAGTTAAGTAACCTGAGACGGATCAAATATACATGTTGTGGCTTTTGATTTTTTGTTACATTTTAAAATTTTTAGCTCTTCATGATCTATGACAGCGAAGGATTGAAGTTGCACATGAGGAAAATTATGAGACACTGTTTTCTGAGGCAGTGTTTCCCAATTTTTTTTTCTGCCACGGCACACTATTTACGACTAAAAAATTCTACAGCACACCATTATCCTTAATTATTATTAAGCTAATCATCATCAGTATTTTTCCTTTTCAAGGACTTGTCCATGTTTTCTGTCCGTCTTAGCATGTTTACTTGTAATGTTTGAAATTCGGCTATGCAAAAAAAAAGTCACATACAGTGCTTGCGTTAGACTTTGTCATCTTCCGTCAATTTGACAGACAGGGTCGTAAAAATTCTGTCATAATCTATTATTACTTGTTATTTTAATTTACATATTTTAAGGATAATAAGACATTTAATAGCTTTTATTTTCATTCATGTTTTCATTTTGAATCATGAACTTACAGGACGAGCATATAGAACATTATGCATTTATTTATTTATGAAGAGAACAGATGAACAAAAGAGACACCACACCAAGCAGATGAATGTTTTCCCCCCCCGCAGTGATAGCAGAGGCCACTAAAATATGACATGTGAATAACACAATATTACAAAAAACAAATACGATTAAACTATGAACAAAATATGTAAAAAATTTACTGAACAGAACTCAATCGACAACTCAAATCTTCCTCCTTTTCCGCATCGACTTAAACTCGCCTGTGCATAATCAAATCCATCAAGGGAGACTGATGTGGAGGCAATTGTCATTAAATTTAGCATCTTTGCCTCGGTCAGACGAACTTCTCGTTGCAGTTTTAATTTGGTTCTTGTGGCTCAACCCCGCATCAAGCGCGCATTGCCCTCCACATGGCAAGAGTTGCAGAAAGCATCACAGACGGCGATTTTACAAGTTTGTCATGTAAAAAAGAGGGAGGTGTGCACAATAAACGTTGAAAACATCTATTTGGAAGAGAGAAAAAAGCTTGCAGTTGCTTTGATAGAAAAATGCAAATGGTAAACGCCCTCGACTGTGCCTTAAAAAGCATCTAGTTCATTCAATTTTCTGCGCATTTGAAAGATCGCACGATACACAGATTCCATTTTACAATATATTCAAATAGAAAACTGTTCTTTTAAATTGTAAATAGAGTTAACAATATCAATGTTTTTACTGTATTTTGGATCAAATAAATGCAGCCTTTGTGAGCAGAAGAGACTTATTTTAACGATAGTGTAGGTCTAAAATTAAGTGAAGTCTTTACGTAAAGAAAATGTATAGTCATATTACTTCTTAAAAAACTTAAACTTAAAACTGGATTTTGATCATTAAGTCTCCTTACATTCATTCTCTTTCTGTCACATTCCTCAGTGATAGGCCTAGAGGAGGGGTCTTTGTCTCCTCAGGTGTGAATTACATCAATATTCATGATAATTCATGCTTCCTCGCATATGACCTTTCTAACACTAAAAGTATCTTACAAAGTTAAACGGCTAAATTGTTTTGTATGAACGAGTGATCAGGATGGATTTCACATCATTTTATAGCAAGAACTCTAGGCTACAAGATCCAGTTCTCAAAAGTCTTGTGGACAAATGTTTAGTATGTGTTATATGGCCTTATTTCAATGACTTAAAACCACACATAAACATTATTTTCTCAAAAATGCAACATGTACACACATGTTGCTCACATATTATTGTAGCCCGGTTTGTGTTGAATACAGTGTTATCAGACTTTAGTCATTAATTTGTTTTTAAGCAACTGAAAAAAGCACAAATGTCATGGCATGTCAAAAATTCTCCAGGGCCCAAAACAATCTCAGAAACTGGCATTTGTCTGTGCTGTCAGCACCACGTCTATGACCGGGGAAGAGATTTAATTTTCTCCCAGTTGTTGCACAGTCTGGTGCGGGGACGCTCATCACACACGCATGTTTTCTGCAGCTAGATTATAACGTAGTGAATAATAATATATGTATCACATTCACTGTGTGTATCTTATCATGAAGAAAATCAACGATACGCAGCTCTATTAAGAAGAGAAAGGTTTTTAGTTAATGTTTATATTTTTTTTCTGCTGTTGAACATAATCCAGAGCACATCATTTTATAAATTTCAAGCGATCTAGTAACAGCTGCGCCCTGTTCGATAGACAGGTGGCGTATGTGTGCTGAACATGCCATGTGTTCCGAAAATGCTCGCGCTAATGCACCCCTGAATGGTCAAATTCATTTCAAAATTCCACCAAATTGCTTGTCTTGGTGAGTTATCCATGTAAACACAGAGAGTGATGTCTAAAGCGAATGTAAACATTGGAGAGAAAAAAGCGGATTTGTATTAAAATGTCAGACTTGTAAGTATACATTAAAGTTAATAAACCTGCTGCTGTAATGTGTCATTATAATAATCAAACAACCATAAGAACAAACCGAGAAAACAATCACTGCTCTTTAGTAACTTTAAAAAGTATTAATGTATTATAATCATACAATGAAGAGCAGCTGTAGTTTATGTTGCATTTAATTCTGAATGTTTACTTGAATACTTATAGACTACTGATGTTAAAACGTTTAAAGCTGTTAAAGCACAGGATTTTCTTAATTTAAAAATTTTTATCTATTATTTTTAATCTATTTCTATTCATTGCTGTTTTTTAATTGTTGTTTTATTACTGACAGTTTACTAGTCTTGAATAATTACTTTAGAACTTGAAAGCATTCTTCCATAATTAACATATTAATTAGTGTTATTTTTTGTTGTGGTTTTGAAGCTAGTATTGAGAATCATCAAATTTCACTACTGACTACTGAAATGTTGGTATTGTGATAATGTATAGCCTTTATTATACATGGTAGATCTTGCTGCAATAACATGACAAAAAGTAGATCTCATTCCATAGATCTATCATCATCCCTGCTATAAATGATGGCGATGGAGGCTTTTCTTTATTTGACTACCATAGGTAACATAAAATAATGAGCATATGACAATAGCCTTCTCCCCTACCCAGTGCAGTTTACATTTCATGTTCAAGGAAATCCACCCTTAAAAAGACACATTTTTTTCTTTAATAGTTCAACAAATGCATGATGTTTCCAAAGTCAATGAGTTATCGTGTTTAATAATCGTGATCTCAATATTGACCAAAATAATTGTGATTATGATTTTTGCCATTATCGAGTAGCCCTACTACTCTGTCCAGCCAAGCTGTTTTTGTCATTCCATGCTTACACTGCAATAGATGTCACCCTTGAAAGCCATGCCAAAACAGTCCCCCCATGCTAAATCATGGCCCCTTGATGGGGTATGATTTAAAACCAACTGGTCCTGAATCTGGGCAGTTTTCTGTGTCCCACACCCACAACTTCCTCAGCCCTCCTTTACTAAATTCACTGTAGCCTTTCGCTTCATCCAGAGCATTACTCACAATGATAAATCGCCCCAACGTGAATGACTTATGCAAAGGTGCGGGAGGGGGACAGCGAGACACTGTGAAAGTGATAGTCTTGTGGATATACATAGTCCATAACACCACCTCAAGGAATAGCAATGGGGCTCATATTTGCAACCAACTGAAAAAGGACAGTAAATATATGACTTAATAGATATTATTTATCCTTACTCTCTTGCCCAACTTGCTCTGGGTTGTAAAGTTGTGCAAATGGCAGGTTCTCTTTAGGGATTGAAGCTTATAAACGTACGTTTTCAGCCACAGGTGGTAATGAGCCGCTAGAGGGAAGTTTAATGAGGGTAAGAATGTGAAATAGAGGGAATTATGTTATTGTAGCACATCCTAAAGCCTTACAGTCTCCCAAAGTTGTCTCAAATGTAAAATTTCATGCCTGTCTAATGGCGCCCTTGCTTCAGCAGCCACTGTCCGAATCTTATAATGGAGAGACTTGTGAGATACCTGCTCTGATTCTTCACCATGAGTGCACCCCTTGGCCACCCTAATAAACCAGATTATAAAAATTAGTAAGGCAAAACAGTGGCTACCTCATTGTCAAGTCAAGTCAAGTCAATTTTATTTGTATAGTGCCTTTCACAACACACATCGTTTCAAAGCAGCTTTACAGAAGTTCAGCATTAACAGACGATAAAAATGTAATGTCTATAAAGTCGATAAATCATCATCCTTGTGCAGGGCTCCAAACTGTGACTAAAAATGGTCGCATTTATGACCAAATAAATTTATTTGCGAGTGTAATTTCTGTCAAGGTCGCCATTGGCGACAGTAAAAATTTACTCCCTTTGATTTTAAAATTTGCATTACATTTCCCGAGATACATTACAAAAAATTATATCAAAGAAATAGCGGGGAAAACGGAGTTCATTGCAGGAACTAACCATTTCAAAAAAAGAGACTGTGAGAAAACACGGTGACAGTAACGAGCATAAAAAATGCACGTGATCACATAATTGCGAAGAATGCTCCACAGACTACACTGTTAGCACGTGCAGTTTTTCTTGCATGTGAGCTGCGGGACGAAAAGGAATGGAAGGAGTTAAAAATGAAAATATTTGGCGCCTGTTTTTCCCCCTATAGGAGCCAATGGCTCCTTAATTGATTTTTTGTTTGGAGCCTTGTTGTGGAATTAGATAAGATATGATTCTTTATAGTGTTTAAAAATAATTAAATAATAATTGTATTAACCCCAGTGAGCAAGCCGAAGGCGACTGTGGCAAGGAACACAAAACTCCAAAAGATGATGGTTAATGGAGAAAAATAACCTTGGGAGAAACCAGACTCACTGTGGGGGGCCAGTTCCCCTCTGGCTAACATCATGAATAATGTAAATAAGAATTATTTATAGTTAAAAAAACATGATTTAAAAAATTATTAAACTTATTAAGTGCTGAGGGTCAGTATTTAGACAGTGATTGTGTTTGAACTGCAAGATTAGTGACCAGTGTCTTTGAAGTCCATCCTTGATTAAATTGCAGAAGTTCACTTAGATGCAATTGTCCTTGTTTGGCTGATGAAGGCTTTTGTTGGCAATAATTAGTCTATGTATCCCATTTCAAGATCACAGTCCATGGTGATGGGGCATCTGAAGTCTCCTTGAGAGGCTGGATACAAACTGGAGCTGACGAATGCTATTTACCTCGGGACTGGCGTCCCGAGATAACAGCAGAAAAGCAGATGGGAAATAATTAGCATAGCTGATGTTCATAATATTAATGCATTATAACTGATTCAGCAGTAGTATAAAAGTAAGCATTATGTGAATGCTTGGTTAAAGAGATGCGTCTTTAATCTAGTTTTAAACTGGGACAGCGAGTCTGAGCCTCGAACAATATCAGGAAGGCTATTCCAGAGTTTAGGAGCTAAATGTGAGAACGCCCTCCCTCCATTAGTGGACTTAGATATCCTAGGTATGACCAGAAGCCTCAAATTTAGTGACCTTAAAGAGCGCGATGGATTGTATGGCGATAGAAGATCCGTTAAATACACCGGAGCTAAACCATTTAGGGCTTTATAGGTCAGTAGTAATACTTTGTAATTGATACGGAACTTAATAGGTAGCCAGTGTAGAGATGATAAAATTGGTGTTATATGATCATATTTTCTTGACCTAGTAAGAACTCTTGCGGCTGCATTTTGGACTAACTGTAGCTTGTTTATTGAGGATGCAGGGCAACCAGCTAATAAAGCATTACAGTAATCTAGTCTCGAGGTCATGAATGCATGAACTAACTTTTCTGCATTAGAAACAGATAGCATGTTACGTAGCTTAGCAATGTTTCTAAGGTGGAAAAAGGCTGTTCTCGTAACAGATGAAATATGATTTTCGAAAGTCAAGTTGCGGTCTAGTATAACACCCAGGTCTTTTACTGTAGTGGATAATGTAACAGGACATCCTTCTAAATTAAAGTTGTATTGTAAGGGATTTTGTGGGTAGTTTTTTGGACCAATAAGTAATACCTCCGTTTTATCGGAATTTAATAACAGGAAATTACGCGTCATCCAGCATTTTATATCTTTAAGACACTCTGTCAAGTTAGATAAGTTAGTGTTTTCATCTGGTCGTGATGAGATATATAATTGAGTGTCATCAGCATAACAGTGGAAATTAATTCCATGTTTTCTTATAATTTTACCAAGTGGCAGCATATATATTGAGAATAATAGAGGGCCTAACACAGATCCTTGTGGCACTCCATAGTCTACTGACGTTATTTTCGATTTTTCCCCATTTAAACAGACAAAATGGTAACGGTCTGATAAGTATGATCTAAACCAGCTTAATGCCTGTCCCTGAACACCAGTGTAGTTTTGTAGTCGATCCAAGAGTATTTTATGATCTATAGTGTCGAACGCAGCGCTAAGATCGAGTAGAACTAATATTGAGATGCAGCCTTGGTCAGAAGCTAAAAGTAAATCATTTGTAATTTTAACTAGCGCAGTTTCTGTGCTATGATGCGGTCTGAATCCTGACTGAAATTTTTCATAGATATCATTTTCTTGTAAGAAAGAGCACAATTGAGCGGACGCAACTTTTTCTAATATTTTAGACATAAATGGAAGATTTGAGATGGGTCTGTAATTTGCTAGGTTATTTGGATCTAATTGTGGTTTCTTAATGAGAGGTTTTATAACTGCCAGCTTAAATATTCTTGGAACATGACCTAAAAATAAAGACGAGTTAATAATATTGAGAAGAGGCTCTTCCACTACAGGTAACACTTCTTTCAGTAGTTTAGTGGGTATTGGATCTAGTAAACATGTTGTTGTTTTAGATGCAATGATAAGTTTATTTAGCTCTTCCTGTCCTATTGTTGTAAAGCGGTGCAGTTGTTCTTGAGGGGCGATAATTGAGGCTGAATCATAAGACACCATAAAAGATTGTACATTAACAGTTGTGTTTACAATTGTGTTTCTGATGTTTTCTATTTTCTCAGTGAAGAGATTCATAAAATCATTACTACTAAACTGTAACCGAATATTTTGCTCAGGTGATCTCTGTTTATTTGTTAGTCTAGCCACGGTGTTAAATAAGAACCTTGGATTATTTTGGTTATGTTCTATTAGTATGCGGAGGTGCTCAGCCCTGGCTGTTTTTAGAGCCTTTTTGTAACGTGACATACTGTCTTTCCATGCAATTCTAAAGACCTCTAAATTAGTTTGTTTCCATTTACGCTCCAAGTTACGAGTTTCTCTCTTGATAGCATGTGTAGCACTGTTGTACCATGGTGCTCTAGTTTTTTCTCTAAACTTTTTTAATCTAATTGGTGCAACAATTTCTAATGTACCAGAGAAAATGGTGCTCAAACTGCTAGTCATTTCCTCTAGTTCATCTGTTTGTTTGGGTTCACTGAGCAGCTGAGATAGATCAGGTAAGCTATTTGAGAATCTATATATTGTGGTTGGAAGGATTGTTCTGCTTGGTCGATAACGTGGCGCAATATGACAGATTTCAGTGGTACATAGTATGCAAGTTACCATGTAATGATCAGTGACATCATCATTTTGCGGTATAATATCTATATCGGTTGGATTGGTTCCATATGATATAATTAAATCTAGCGTATGATTTAGGCGATGGAAGAACCAGTGAAATGCGACATAACCACAATGAGATGCTGCAAAAGCATTATAATATTATATTTAAGATTATTTTGATAATTCAATATTTAATTATCTTTGACAATCAGATGAAATACACATGAATACAGTTGTTGATAGGTGTTGTTTTTTGTATAAAAAGAAACAGGACACTGTATTTTAAAGACAATTTTGTAAAAACCATAATAACTTTACAGATCTTAATTGTAAAGTGTTTAAACAATGTTTTCCATGCTTGTTCAATGAACCATAAATAATTAATGAACATGCACCTGTGGTACAGCTTACAGACAGTAGGCAATTAAGGTCACAGTTATAAAATCTTAGGACACTAAAGATATATTTCTACTGACTCTGAAAAACACCAAAAGAAAGATGTCCAGTGTCCCTGCTCATCTGAGTGAACATGCTTAAGCATGCTGCATGGAGGCATGAGGACTGCAGATGTGGCCAGGGCAATAAATTGCAATGTCCATTCTGTGAGATGCCTAAGACACTACAGGGAGACAGGAAGAACAGCCAGTCATCCTCGCAGTGGCAGGCCTTGTGTAACAACACCTGCACGGGATTGGTACACCCGAATATCACACCTGCGGAACAGGAACAGGATGGCAACAACTGCCTGAGTTACACCAGCAATGCACAATCCCACCATCAGTGCTCAGACTGTCTGCAATAGGCTGAGAGAGACTCGTGTTTATCATCGAAGGAATAAGCATTACACCGAGGCTTGTACTCTGGAGTGGGATTGATTTGGAGGTGGAGGGTCACAGCATCATTGGACTGAGCTTGTCATCATTGCTAGCAATTTCAATGCCGTGCGCTACAGGGAATACATCATCCTCCCTCATCTGGTACCCTTTCTGCAGGCTCATCCTGACATGACCATCCAGCATGACAATGCCACCAGCCATACTGCTCATTCTGTGAATGATTTCCTGCAAGATAGGAAAATCAGTGTTCTGCCATGACCAGCGAAGAGCCCGAATCTCAATCCAATTGAGCACATCTGGGACCTGTTGGATCGGAGGGTGAGGGCTAGGGCCATTCCTCCCAGAAATGTCCAGGAACTTGCAAGTGCCTTGTTGGAAGAGTGGGGTAACAATTCACAGCAAGAACTGGCAAATCTGGTGCATTAAGTCACATGTCTGTGAAACTTGTTCGGTTGTTGAATCTTTTTATGTTCATACAAATATTTACACATGTTATGTTTGCTGAAAATAAAAGCAGTTGAAATTGAGAGGACGTTTCTTATTTTGCTGAGTTTATAATCCTGCATGCAACAGTATACAAATGTAATTCATTGTCTTATATATTCAGTATTTTATTGATAAGGCTGTGGTATTTAATGAGGTATTTCCCCTTTAAGAATTTTGAATTCCTCAGCCCCGTTGATTTGGTTGATTATATTTACACCTGTGACCCATTTGTGCCTGACACATTCTGAGGAAGGCTGTTTGCCGAAAAGCATCAGTGCACAGTCACTGCTTTTTTATGTCCTGATGTGACTAGCCAATTGACAATAAAGGCTTTTAAATGTTTCTCCCAGATGTGCCTTGGACTATTTTCCTTGAATTTCATTAAATTATCTTTCTTTGGGGAACTTTTCTACAACCATTGATATATAAATATTGATATACATTATGTGATTAATTGCTACTCATTTGATTAATTAATCAGTGTACCTTTAATGTGATTAATTCGATTATTTGTAAATGATTGACAGCACTATTAACATTAAAAAAGAAAAAAAAGAGGATCTGTTTAGCATCTTGTAGACACAACAAACATAAACTACCCTCTTAAGGTTAAAATTATTTCTTATGTGGAGACTGAACATTTATGGAAGCTTTTCAGAAGAGAGACTGAAACCATCCAAGTTAGATCTGACCTTTAATTAAGGATAACATTTGGTTGCTGTAAAGATAAGATCTAAACATAGATGCCAAAGCCTTGACCTGTCTCTCACTGTGGATGACAGAATGTTTGGGAGAAAAAACATGATAATTTTTGCAATAAAAATACATACATTTGAAAATTGAATATGGTAGAATGAAATATAAAAATGAGATATGTATAATGAAATATGGTAAAGGCTAATGTCAAGAAAATACAAACAGGGCATTAACCTACTGTAATATTTGGGACATTTTCCCTAGCGGCCACTAGAGGTCACTAGCAGGTTTAATACTTTAAGTTTGAAGTTTGTTTTTTGTTGTGCCTCTGTTCTCTGTGTTCCCTTTAATTCATTCCAGCTGTGTCTTGTTACCCTTGTTAGTTCTTGTGTGTGTGTGTATATATAGCCCTTATGTTTTCCTTGTTGTTTGTCTTGCATTATTTTATGTCTTTGTATTTTGCTCAGTTCTTGCTTGTTTTGCTCAGTTTTTGCTTGTTTTGCTCAGTTTTTGTTTGCTTCGCTCAGCTCTCATTTCGTTTTGACCTATATGGCTTTTGATTTTAATTTACTTAATAAACGTGCTGTATTTGGGTTCTAAACTCCTACTCACCAGACCCTCATTTTTACAGAATGCAAGACCCTTAAAGAAACCAGCAGTAGGTCATATGCATCTTGCCAGTGGAATTGTCCACTTGAGGATTTTGTGGAGGAATTCTGCTCCTTGTCCTGAAAGGTAGATTTTAGTGATGTTGCACTGAAGGACTTTATTTCATGTGGGAGTAAGTGAGCCTGTGTACTCCATTCTGTCCTGTGGTGGAGTTCCTTGTACTGTGGCACAATACATCGACTATGCCCTGTTGCTCATTTGTTCGCCATTTACTTAAGGAGTGGAGGATAAGGATATCATCCTCCCTTGGAGGCCACTATGTCTGTACCCCCCCCTTATGGCCACGGTCAATGAGCCAGCGCCCACGCCTGCCACGGTCAACGAGCCAGCACCTGAAGCCTCTGCCATCCCAGAGCCAGCGCCTGAAGCCTCTGCCGTCCCTGTGCCTGTGTTCCCACAGCAGTGCTCCCGGCCATCCGGAAGAGGAGGAGGAAGAGGAAGAGAAGGGTTCTTGCTCCCCTGTCGCTGCCTGCGCTAAAGGCCATGGAGGCCATTCCCCTGTCGCTGCCTGCACCCATGGCCACGGAGGCCATTCACCTAGTGCCTTGCTCACCGACTGCATTAGTTCCTTGCTCTCCAAGTCCCCAGCTGATCTGCCTCTGAGCCCTCTGAATCCCCATATACCATAAAGCCCTTGTCTCTTGTAGCTCCATCTCCCGAGCCTGCATTTGGATTGTAAATTCCTACTCGCCAGACCCTCACCATTACACCTATCCATATGCTTCAACACATGCGTAATTCTTGCTTAAACCAGGCTTTAAGGACATGTATAACAGTTTAAAACAATAGCAATCTCATTACACATGTTCACTTAATTGGAAAACACTCTGGGCTATAAATCATTAAATGAGATATGATTAATTCAAAATGTACATACCCAGTGCTCGCATGTATGTAAAACGTGGATGTGACAGAGCGGAGGGCGGGGCCGGTTCCTGATTATACACACCTGGTCCCATATCGGTCCAATTGAGCCTCGGAGAGGGATAAAGGCCGATTGCGGGAGAGAGAGATCGTTTACGGACATGTCCGTCATGTGTGTGTGTTTTGTCTTTAGTTTTAGTTCCCCGTCTGTCGCTCACTTCGACGTCGTGTCGAAGAAGCGACACTAGGGGTCTCTCTTGAGCGCCGAAAGATACCTCTGATCTATGAAAAAAGGCCAATGAGAGTTGGCGAACAGTATTTGCATACTCCGCCTCCGGATACGGATATAAAGGCGAGAGAAATACGCTCGTTCATTCAGTAATTTTCTTCGGAGCCGAAGGTCGTGTTTATGCTGACTGCTGCGTATTACACTGCTGATCCTGCTTCTGATCCTCTGACGCTCTGCTGCTGTTGGATTTACGGCGCACTACAGCGGCTGTTTTTCTCTTCTCTGCCGGCGTGCAGTTTGCCCCTGGGCGCTTCGACAGTGCAGAGTTTGAAAGAATTTCTCAATATAAAGAGTTATATTTCTCATAAAGAGTTTATTTCTCTAAAAGAGCAATACATAGCGGTGTTGAACGCCCTTTTCAGGGCGCGTCTTTTTAAAGATGCCATTCAACCCCTGTGTAGTTCCTGGATGCGGTAGAGTGCTCTCCGCTTCTGACGGCCACAGGCGCTGTCTCGTGTGTCTGGGCGCCGATCACACCGAGGCTGCGTTTGTGGATGGCTCATGTTCTCACTGCGAGAACATGACCATGGTAACGTTGCGGTCGCGGCTTGCTTTCAATAGAAAGCACGCCACTCCAGCCGCCCCCCGTATCGCTCCTTCTTCCCACGGGATTGAGGACGATGCGGTTGGCGCTGGAGGCAATTTGGGGAGGGCAGCGGGTGCGCTTCCGCCGGGCACGTCCCCTCGGACCACCCGCCCCCCGGCACGCTCGTTTACCTCCGTCCAGTCTCGAGGTAACGGCGACTCGCCTCCGGGCCGGTCTGCCTATCCTCTTGAGCCTGAAGCCGATGAGCTCGCCGCTCCATCGGAGAGCGCGGCGTCTGACACTGACTCCTCCCCTGGACTGCCGCCTTCGGGCCAGCAGGCCCAGGTTGAGGCGGATGCGCAGATGTCTGACATGCTTGCCCGGGCCGCCGTCGGGGTGGGGTTGGACTGGAAACCTCCACCCTCCCCACACCCGTCATGGTTGGATGACTGGTTCCTGGGGTCTGGGCGCCGCTCACAGCCACGCCCCCCCCCGGTCCCGTTTTTCCCGGAAGTGCATGACGAGCTGACGTCGTCATGGAGAGCCCCGCTCTCCGTCCGTCAAAAGCCCTGCTCGTCCGCTCTCGCTACCCTCGACGGCGGAGAGGCCCACGTGTACACGGCGATTCCCCAGGTGGATAGGGCAGTTGCGCTCCATCTTTGTCCCGGTGACCCTACCACCTGGCGCGGGCGCCCTGTGCCCCCTTCCAAGGCCTGTAGGACTTCATCCTCCCTCAACAACAAAGCCTACAGCGCCGCGGGACAGGCCGCCTCCGCCCTGCACGCCATGGCTCTCCTGCAAGTCCACCAGGCCAAGGCGCTCAGAGATCTGCACGAGGGTAGCCCTGATCCCGACGTGTTGCAGGAACTGCGCTCAGCGACCGACCTCGCCCTCAGGGCCACGAAGGTCACCGCGCAGGCACTCGGGCAGGCGATGGCCACCCTAGTGGTCCAGGAACGTCATCTCCGGAGGTGGTAAGACCACTCCGTCCCCCGGTGGAGGGCCGGGAGGAGAATCTTTTGTTTCTAAACAATTTAATTTGCCGCCCCCCCTTAGATGGGGCTGCGGTACCCACATTCTCAGTAAAAGAGCTATTTCCTGTGTCTCTGGGTCACCTGGCCCGCAAATGCCGTTCTCACGGCACTTTGCCCTTAGATCCCGACAGTCCTGGCCTCCTGGACACGGACCACCCGTCTTCAGCCCCACGACTGTCCCCCGGCCGGCCGGTTCCGACGAGTCTAGAGGACGCCTACCCAGGACCTCCTCCTCAGTCGCTAACCCGCCCCCTGCCGGGTGTGCGGAGCAAGGTAAGTGCTTTGAGTCTTTTCTCAGCACCTCAGCCGCGGGTCACCCCGTCGCCGCCCAACGCTGCCCTACCTGCTCCGCCCCGCTGCGAAGCCCCGCCGGGTACGTCAAAATTAATCGTCCCTTTAGTGCCCCTAGCGCAGAGGTTGGACGCGTGGCTTTCACTTCCCAACCCGTCTCGATGGCTGGCACGGACCATCTGACTCGGTTACGCAATTCAGTTTGCCAGGCCCCCGCCCCCCTTCATGGGCGTCCGCTTCTCCGCAGTACACGGCGAACACGCCCACTCTCTGCGCGCGGAAATCGCGACTCTTCTGGCCAAAGACGCGATAGAGCCTGTCCCTCCAACCGAGATGAAGAAGGGTTTCTACAGCCCCTACTTCATCGTACCCAAGAAAAGCGGCGGCTTACGACCAATCTTGGACCTGCGAGTTCTCAACCGAGCGTTGCACAAACTCCCGTTCAAAATGCTCACGCAGAAGCATATTTTAACCTGCGTCCGGCATCTAGATTGGTTCGCAGCGGTAGACCTGAAGGACGCGTACTTCCACGTCTCTATCCTGCCCCAACACCGCCCCTACCTGCGGTTTGCGTTCGAGGGCCAGGCATATCAGTACAAAGTCCTCCCCTTCGGCCTGTCTCTGTCCCCTCGCGTCTTCACGAAAGTCGTAGAGGCAGCTCTTGCCCCGCTCCGAGAAGCCGGCATCTGCATACTCAACTACCTCGACGACTGGCTCATCCTAGCCCACTCGCGAGAGTTACTATGCGCTCACAGAGACCAGGTGCTCAGGCACCTCAGCCGTCTGGGGCTTCAGGTCAACTTGGAAAAGAGCAAGCTCACTCCAGTTCAGAGCGTCTCTTTTCTCGGGATGGAGTTAGACTCGGTCTCAATGTCCGCACGTCTCACAAAGGAGCGTGCTCAGTCAGTGTTGAACTGCCTCGCCGCCCTCAGGCCGGGCACAGCGGTCCCCTTAAAACTTTTCCAGAGGCTCCTGGGGCATATGGCATCCGCCGCGGCGGTCGCGCCGCTGGGCTTGATGCATATGAGACCGCTCCAACACTGGCTTCGGACCCGAGTCCCGAGACAAGCATGGCGCCACGGCACGCACCGGGTAACAATCACCCCCGCCTGCCGACAAACATTCAACCCCTGGACAGACCTCTGTTTCTTACGGGCTGGAGTACCCCTACAGCAGGTGTCCAGACGCGTCTTGGTCACAACCGACGCCTCCAGATTGGGTTGGGGCGCCGTTTGCAACGGGCACGCAGCCTCAGGCCATTGGAAAGGGGCCCAGCTGCGTTGGCACATCAACTGCCTCGAGTTGTTGACCGTCCTCTTTTCCCTGCGGAGGTTTCTCCCGTTAATCCGGGACGAACATGTCCTAGTCAGGTCGGACAGCACCACTGCGGTCGCGTACATAAATCGCCAAGGCGGCGTACGCTCCCGTCACATGTCACAACTCGCCCGTCGTCTCCTCCTTTGGAGCCAGCACCGACTCAAGTCGCTGCGTGCCACTCACATCCCCGGCAACCTCAATGTGGTAGCGGACGCGCTGTCACGACAACGCTTGCCTGGCGGAGAGTGGAGGCTTCACCCCCACTCGGTTCAGCTGATTTGGGAACGGTTCGGCAAGGCCCAGGTAGACCTGTTTGCCTCCCGAGAGACCTCCCACTGCCCGCTCTGGTACGCCCGTTCAGAGGCTCCCCTCGGGGCAGATGCACTGGCACACAGCTGGCCGGTGGGGCTGCGCAAGTACGCATTCCCCCCAGTGAGCCTTCTTGCACAGGTGCTGTGCAAGGTCAGGGAGGACGAGGAGCGAGTCACTCTCGTGGCTCCCTACTGGCCCACCCGGGCCTGGTTCTCGGACCTCGTACTCCTCGCGACAGCCCCTCCCTGGCGAATTCCTCTGAGGAAGGACCTTCTTTCTCAGGGACGGGGCACGCTCTGGCATCCGCACCCAGACCTCTGGAATCTCCATGTCTGGTCCCTGGATGGGACGCGGAAGATCTAGCTGGCCTACCACCCACGGTCGTAGCCACGATCAACCAAGCCAGAGCCCCTTCTACCAGGCAACTCTACGCCCTAAAGTGGCGTCTGTTCGTCAATTGGTGTTCTTCTCGGGCAGAAGACCCACAGAGGTGCGCAGTTAGGTCAGTGCTCCTGTTTCTACAGGAGAGGTTGGAGGGGAGGCTGTCCCCGTCCACCTTAAAGGTGTATGTTGCTGCTATCGCAGCTCACCATGACCCAGTAGACGGCAAGTCTCTGGGCAAGCACGACTTAATCGTCAGGTTCCTAAGAGGTGCCCGGAGGTTAAATCCCTCCCGGCCAAACCTGTTCCCCTCCTGGGATCTCTCGGTGGTCCTCGCCGGTCTTCAGAGATCCCCTTTCGAGCCGCTAGAATCAGCCGGACTCAGGGCTCTCTCTCTAAAGACGGCCCTGCTGATCGCGCTCGCCTCCATCAAGAGGGTCGGGGACCTGCAAGCGTTCTCTACTAACGACACTTGCCTGGAGTTCAGTCCGGCAGACACTCATGTGATCCTAAGACCTCGACCGGGCTATGTGCCCAAGGTTCCTACCACGCCCTTTAGAGATCAGGTAGTGAACCTACAAGCGCTGCCCCGGGAGGAGGCAGACCCAGCCCTCTCACTATTGTGTCCAGTACGTGCTTTGCGTGCCTACCTGGAACGCACCCAGAGCTTCAGGCGCTCTGAGCAGCTCTTTGTCTGCTTTGGAGGACAGCAGAAAGGGAACGCTGTCTCCAAACAGAGGTTGTCTCACTGGGTGGTGGAGGCCATTCAGTTGGCCTACCACACCCAGGCCGTGCCGCCCCCCTTACGGGTGCGGGCCCACTCCACTAGGAGCGTGGCATCCTCATGGGCACTGGCAAGGGGCACCTCCCTAGCAGACATTTGCAGAGCTGCGGGCTGGGCAGCACCTAACACCTTCACGAGATTCTACAATCTCAGGGTTGAGTCAGTTTCGTCCCGTGTTCTCTCAGGTCCGAGCCCGTAGAACTCGGTACACGTCGACGATCTGACTGGGTGATCCGCTTGTTCCAGCGCCGTTTCCCTCTACCGAGGCAAAAAAGTGCGCTTTTTGTCCCAGAGGACCCAGGTCCCTGGTTGATTCCTCCCTAGCACTTCGGACCCTCAGCAGTTCATCGGAGGAACGTGCTGGTCCAGTCCACTACGGGTACCTCCGGCTACCCCTACTGGAATAAGTGCTCCACAGATCAGGCCTCCTACGGGACTCCTCCTGTGTGTATTTCCGCGGTACGGTCACCTTACGAGCTGACCCGCATCTCCCTTAGGCAGCCCTTCGCTGCCTTCCGGTCGCCGTGTTGTAGCAACTCCCCCCTCCTCGAGGCTGGATCTACCACCGCGCCATTTCCTCCCACATGCCCAAAGTGGCCATGTGGTGTATTTTGCCACCTATACCTCCGCTGCTGGGCAGGTGTGGCCTCCGCAGGGTCCTTTCCCCCTAAAAAGAATAGGACTTCGGAATAAGACCCCCTTCCCTCGATGCGGTAAGGGCCCCGGCTGCTCTTGCTCTATGCCGAGAAAACATAGAGAGAAAAGAGGCCCAGCCAGGCTTGGCCCGTCCCCTAGTTGGGAGCGTCACATTGTTCCCCCCTAGGGTAACCAAAAGGGTGCTGACGCTTTTTCGGGGCATTGGGGAAGAGTACGTGCAGCCTGAACACAGCTGGTCGCTTGTGCACGTGCAAAATACCTGCCCGCTTCTGTGTTAGCAGTACACGTACACGGCTCAGCGCATGGCGAGTTTTGAAGTGGACCCCTAGTGTCGCTTCTTCGACACGACGTCGAAGTGAGCGACAGACGGGGAACGTCTCGGTTACGTATGTAACCTCCATTCCCTGATGGAGGGAACGAGACGTCGTGTCTTCCCGGCCACGTCGCTGAGCCGAGCCGCTGAGATGCCCGGAACACTCCCGGCTCCTCAGAAAAATCCTGAATGAACGAGCGTATTTCTCTCGCCTTTATATCCGTATCCGGAGGCGGAGTATGCAAATACTGTTCGCCAACTCTCATTGGCCTTTTTTCATAGATCAGAGGTATCTTTCGGCGCTCAAGAGAGACCCCTAGTGTCGCTTCTTCGACACGACGTCTCGTTCCCTCCATCAGGGAACGGAGGTTACATACGTAACCGAGACGTTTCTCATGAAACTATTATTTATATTGTCAAGTTGGTTCTCGCCTCCTCCTTGCCCGTCTAAATCCTTTACAGTGGACTAACTCCACACATGCAATCCATATGCATCCTTCAAAAATTATCCATAGAAAACTTAACATTTTAACAAACAACTCTTCTGAATACATATTTAATGCAATTTATAAGCATTTTATATGAAACGGTATATTTAACCAAATAATTATCAAATGATGAACAAAACCAAGAGCTCTCTTGCACAGCTAAAGTTCTCATGTCTCTAACACCACAGGGTGCGGAAAAGCAGGTGTCGCAAAACTCTGGTTCTTATAAGGGCCAATTTATGACTAGAGTTTAATTATATGAAATTTCTCCACTTGGCTACTTTAGAATAATTGTATTTGCTACAGTGGACATTTCCTGTTCATTTTGTATACCAGCATGCCAGCTTAAAAATTATCCCAAAGTACTCCCTCAAATGACATATACTGTGCATACTCTGAATAACTTAATGATTAATGAGAACTTTTTTAAAAAAATATCTATGGGATGTTTATGTAAACATCAAGGGTGTGAAATCCTTTATTTTCAATGCCCAATTTTAAGGACAACAGTGTAAACAATCTTTATATATCTGGTAAAATGTTTTCATTACACTGCACTGCATAAGCACATAAGTAGTGAAATATCCATAAAAATGTAATAGAAGGCAATTTAAGAAATGTAATCTCTCAGTGTTGGGTCTATTATTGTTTCACTGCAGACATGTATTATTTTGCCTGGTACACAAACTGACTCAAGATCATGATCCTTGCTTTGTGAGTTTTTACCGATGTCCACTCATCATCACTCTTACAGCCTTCCAACCAAGTCTGCTCGGCCGTTAAAGCTACCTACAATTCTCATGCCTTTAAATGCTGCAGATCCTAAAGCATGGCCCGTAAGAGCCAGCTGGATTCAGACAAAAGCTCCCCCCCCGCCCCGGTAAGATCCTCTGCTATGCTTTTACCTTCAGATGGCTCCTCCACTTGATGAAATTCCCAAGAGCCTGGCAGAATGAGTGAGATTCCTCCTCCAACATCTGCTACAGTTATCCTTGGCTATAAGCTCTGACTAGACATTCCAGTATTGTTATTTCTTTGTTCAGCTCTTCAGAGAAAAAATAAAGATATTACAGACACCGCCTACTCAAACTAGAGGCTGTGTGTTGATTCCTGCCTGAATAAAATACTCTGTATTAAAAGTTTTTTTTTTCACCTAAAAAGTCTGTCATCATTTACAGTACTCATCCTCACGTTGTTCTGCATGTTAGTTATTGGGTAGTTCACTCAAGAATTTTCATTTTTGGGTGAACTATCCCTTTAAAACCCCTTCTGGTGAAATTCCCATAATTAACGCCAGAGAGAAGTTATGCAAGAGGACTATCTTTTGACATTTACATTTTAGGATAAAATGTAGGCTTTTATCTTGTGGGGCAGCAAAAACATCCCCTTACTTGCTACCAACAAAGAAAACAAGCTATAGAAGAACAGGTTTTGGGATCTTACTGGCTAAACATCTTAAAATATGCTGCTGAAAAGATATTTCAGCCTTCTCCTGCTGTTGGTAAAACAAATGTTCCTCCCAAACATTGTTATTCTTGTCCAAGGCAAACTGTTAAAATAATTGACATGCAATAATTTTTTAGTTTCTCATGGCGAAGGCGAGACATCGATTTAACGCCTCACTTAAATGACACTGTTGATTTGTTTTTATCCAACAGCTGCTGGGTTATCCCCTGCTCAACTGCCAATCTGGATGTAGCCTTCAGTTCGCTGTGGTGATGTCTCTGCAGTGGTCCTCCATTGGATTAGTTTTGGCTTAAAGTATATAATTATGGCTGTATGAAAACTTGAAAGGATTAATTAATAAACTCATTGCTAGATTGAGATAGGTGTAAAGAATAAACAGGTTTCACTTCAGATTTTTTTCACACAATATGTTTTGTTTTGAGTGGTAGTTTTTATATCATAATTTTAAGAATTTAACAAAATGGAATTGCACAAAATAATCACTGTTTTCAAACAGATTCAAAAAAATTCCATTGGTGAAAGTTCCCCACCCAAACTCACACCTTTGGCTGAGCCAGTGTTGCTGTGTAGGGCTTGACGAGTTGCTCAAACAGAAAGAAGTTTTGCTAGTGCCACAGTGTTAAACTTTTAGATAAAATCATCCTAAAAAGGACTTTCAGTTAACTCTGTATATTAAGCTGGGATATTATATTTGAACACTGAAAAATTGCACACATCACTTTTAAAGCATCTGTTTCAACCTTTCCCACAATAACACCCAAGATGTACCCAATTGTCCAGACCAAACTCTCACACTTGAGTTGAACTAATGAGAGTAGAACAGAGTAAACATCCTCTCATCAGTTCAACTCCAGCCTTACAAGGAGCCTCTCAGAAAACAAACTTGTGTCTCTGAAATGTTATTCACACAGTATTTCACTAAAATTCAGGAATGAATTCAGGCCAATACTAGTGAGAATGAGACGGAATATATCAGTGTTCACAATATAATACAATCCACATTATATCTAAAACTTAATACATATATTATAACTGTATTTAGTTTAAAAATATATGTTTTTCTAATATTTTGTCATTCTAACCTCACTTCTGAGTATTGCTCTGTAAACTCTTTTATGATGGTCACCTCTCAAACTGTGATTAACGATATTGTACATTAGGGGCCCTGTTTAAGAGTGCTAGTGCTAAGCACAGTGCTATGTTTTAAGTCATAAATGCAAAGTCAGTGGGCATGGCCTTTAATTTTTTTTTTCCTGCAAGTATGCACCAAGTCTAGGCGCAAGTGGGTCTGGTAAAATTGTGCACACAAAGCGCTAATGGGCCAGGTCAAGTGCAAATTAATTCTGAGGTTCTTCTCTAGAATTATTTCAAAATATTACATATAATTCATATATTTTAAAATATGAGTACTTTATTTTACAGTACTCTTCTACATGTACATACTATATAATTACAACAACTAGTAACTATTAGGTACTAACCCTAAACCTAACCCCAGACCTAACCTTAATTCATTTAAAGAACATGTAGTTACCTAAAATAAAGTGCAAATAATATTTGACAGTGTCTCACTCCTTTTATAAGCATAAAAAATGTGATTCTCGTCAGGACTTGAATGCATGTTATTTTAAATTAAATAAAACAGAATGTACTGTATGTATTATTAATAATTTGTATCTACTGTCACACAAATTGTGGCTAGTATTAATAGTGATAATATCAGCACGAACTTTACTTATACCTGATGATTTAGAAAAATTTAATTAATCTATTGAAACATCTATTGAGTCAATTGAGCTAAAATTATTTCTAATTTCAAATTACACTTCAAACTGAAAATATGATTGATTATTTTGATTAAAAATGGAAAATATAATCAAAATAATGAAGTGGTAAAAAAAAATAAAAAATTATGCCAAATTAGAACATTTTCTTTACCGACACCTATTGTTAGATAGTTTAACAAAAATCTCATACACTTTTGTTTCATAAAATGACAATGGTCAAGAACATAATTTAATGGTCCACAATATTTTTTGTTTTGGACAATCATTACAACCTGCTGATGGAATCTCCAAATTGCAAATGCAGGACCTGCTTTTGAACCGTCTTAGTGCAATTACCTTTTTCTCAGGAAAATTGCATTTTGCGCCACTTCATTATAATACAATACACCCACACTCCCATCATTGCCCCACTTGCACAGAAATTGTACATAGAATTATCTTGCTCTCAAAAATTGGATAAGACGTATGTGGTAAGCTGTTTCACATTGCGATGCGCTTTGCACACTCATGAAAATAGACCCCTCGATCAACATGTCGTTTAATCTGAAAAAAATTCACTCTTCAAATTGTAATGTTGCTACAAAACTGGGCTCTCAGAGACACCAATTATTGTTAGACCTCATTCAGCCATGTACAGTGGGGTTCAAAAGTCTTAGTCTGCTTGTGAAAATTTGAAAATTTTAACATGATCACATGGGAAGTCAGCATGTTTTTACTGAGAGTTTCAGTACTCTAGGATCGGACACATTATGCTGAATCACTGAGAAGCGACATCTCCCATCAGACATGTTTACATTCCCTTGTGGTGTGACTGCAAGCATGTTGCATCAGCAGTGTGGGAGACCCAGGATCAAATCCTGTGTTGAAACCAGGAAGAACTGTTTAATTGTGTTGTTGGAAGGAGTAGTGCCAGCGCATGCAGCTCAAAATAGAATGGAGTATCCGTTTACTGTCAGCTAGACACGACGGACACATCCAGTGTAGACAGCATCATTGATTATAATGGGTGAGATTTGCTTTTGTCGCATCTCGCCACTCGCGTCTTGTGTAGACTGGGTGTTACCACTTTGGCCACTGGGGCAGTGTTTCAAATTTCGGTAAGCAAATACAGATTTTTGCTAAAGAAAGGTCAACCTACTGTTTCCGTAATCGCTGTGAGATCAGTCTAAAAATGTTGCATTTTATCATTTAATAGGTCTTTTACCCATTATATATTAAATCAGCCTTTTAATTTTAGCGGAAAGTTGAATTAAAAAATGTTCATGAATTTGAGAATTTCTAAGTATATAGTATGTTCCTCTTTCTCTTAAAGACAGCATGCATTCAAGCTGGCGTGAACTCCAAAATTTTTGTAAAACCTGATGTACAAAGTTCAAAGGAGCATAATGTTGTGTACTCTAATGGAGGCAAGGAAATGTGAATTTGTGATACACAGTTAACATGGTCAGTGTCCATGTCACAAATTTGCTTACATTTGATTATTGACCTATATGTAGAGTAGTTCAGAATTTTAACTATTTTGTATTCATTTTACGTCATAATTTCTTTATTTTTAATTATCTTTTAAAATTCAAAAACTTGTTATTTCCAGATTTTGAATTCCATGTTTACAATATAAACACAGACTTTGGAACCCCACTGTATTTCATGCATGGTTTCTGCTAACAGATTTTGCATTTGATACATGCAGAAGGAAGGTTCCTTTTGTTTGAATTCCCTCTACATTTTGTCCTTCAGTCTTCCATTGCAGTTCATGAACCTCCTCTCGTTACACAGCCCTCCGACCATTTAAAAACCAAACGTGATTTTGGGTGCTGCTGCCTAGCATTTTTAAGGGGAAAGTAAATCAGACCTGATCAAATAAATTAGATCTGCATTTCCTTTAAGTGAACATTGACTCTACTTACACATTTGGATCTCATCTCACTCCCTGACCTATGGCACATGCCAAAGACAATGTGGGAATCATGCTAGCACTAATTATCGCACACTGATGGAAGTAACGTCATTCTTAGGCTTTAATAGAGACATGAGTGTGGGTTATAGATTCAGACAGTCACACGTATGTGAAATGATGGACTTTGGGGGTCAGAAGGCTGGAAACTTAGCAGTCTGTAAAAGTTCTGAAAATGATTGGTTTGCCATGTCAGTGAATATTGCCTCGTAAGATACTCTTGTATATCTCCTTGCTTCGACTGATGTCTCACTCAGCTTGTTGAGGTTTTCTGGAATAAAGATTGAAAAAATGTAATTTAGTTTTGAAGAAAGGTACTTCAAATGCACTCTTTCTCACACAAAATGCAAATATCATTATCATATACAGTATGTCACTTTGTTTTGACCCCTTTACACAAGGAGTAAGCAGGGACTTAAAGCAGGTGAACTGAGAAAATTTACTGAAACTGTATTTTTCAATATTTGTATTAAAAATATATATTTCCTATCAATTCCATTATCTAGCTAATTATTTTGATTTTGCTGATTTTGTTTCTAATATTTCATTGGCTTATTGCTAGGAATATTGTTTTGCTACATGAAGTTCTTGAGGAAAAAGTTTTTAACCCTTATGTGGTGTTCGGGACAAATTGACCCATTTCAGATTTTTACTAAATGAAAAATGATACAAGGATACAATTTTTCAAACTGATAAGGCCTTGGCTTGTTTTCTGTGAAGAACATGTAAAAGAAAAATACAATTAATTGAGTACAGATGCCCCCACACATTCATGTCCTTCATATGATATTCGGGTCAATTTGACACACACACACACACACACACACACACACGCACACACAATAACACTAACACACATAGAGAGAGAGCATGCACACACACACACACACACACACAGATTGAGAGAGAGACATACACACATACACCTGCTACATTGTTACAATCCAAGCACCGAGAAGCCTTCTACTCCCACTTTCCCGCTATCTTGACACTCTGTAGTGTGGGAACCTACAGAGAAACACACACACACACACACACACACACACACACACACACACACACACACACACACACACACACACACTCACTAGATATTTCCTAAAGAAAATGTGAGTGGTGCTTGCTGTGGCAAGATTTCTCACCACCATGTCCCACCAACTGCCCTAAGTTGAAAAAGGCCACCCACATGATAGTAGGATGTTCTGGTCCAGATATATTGTTGTTGTTGTTCCATGGTTGCTAGGGTAACACAATCTGGTTGCTAGGCAGTTACCAGAGTAATACCTATCAAGGCTCCTTGCTATCCTGATTGAAATAAGTCAACCCCAAAGTCTATGATTTTCTGGTGCAGAGATATGTGTTTTAATATTTGGTTGCTAGGGTAAGCCAATGTGGTTGATAGGCAGGTGATAGGGCGATCCTAAGAAGGCTGCTTTCTGTCTTGAGTCATACAAGGCAACAATGAAGTCTCTACGACATTCTGATCCTGAGATTCACATCGAAGCGATTTGGAATGGAAGTCAATGTTTTTTTTTTGCTAGGGTTCTCTAATTGGTTGATAGGGTGTGGCTAATAGTTTCCATGATGATACATGAAGACTGATTGCTCACCCAATTTAAACAAGCCGACTCTCATGTCTCTAGGGCATTCTGATCTGAAGATATCCCTCTCAGACTTATTGAATGGATATTATTGGGGCTGGTTGCTAGGGTGCTCTGAATGGTTGCTAGGGAGTGGTTAACCATTAAACAGAGTGAATATTATTGTCTGCTTACTAACCTGACTCAAAAGGCGCTAATCTGCAAGTCTCTAAGACATTCTGCTCTGAAGATATCCAAGTCTTAATTATAATGGATTTTTTATATAAATTATAACTTTAGCACACAAAAATTATAATACAAATGACAATGAATGGCATTGTTAAATGTATTCTAGAAGAGATTATTTGCAAACATAAATCATATATGTTATCTATATTGTTTGGAATTGAGATAAAGACAATATATGTTAAGGAGTTTTTTATATACATTTATTTCTGTATTGCTTTTAAAACCCCAATAATATCCCGGGTCAGTTTGACCCGAACAATACCAAAGGGTCCAAAAAGTGAACACCACACAAGACACGCATGTTCCAAAATGTTTTCTCTAGTCTAGTAAAGGGTTTGATATAAATCTTCCACTTCACATCAGTGAGGGTCAGGGTATTTTCCTGCAATTGCTTTAAAACATAATACATTTAATTTTACTCTCATTTGCTGTTTGATAAGTGAACATTTTGGTCTCTAGTTGCAAGTAATTATGAGGTCCATTGCACTAACCTTGCATAAAGACACTTAGGGGGACTGTAAGCAGCTTTTGCCTTGAGCAATCAAAATAATTTGTGAGAGGTAAAAAGCATTACATTCTGTTACTAAAAAGCATACTTTGTCTTCTGGTGAAATTCACACATTTTGTTTGCCTTCTCTTAGCCTATGGAGGGCACTGTAGCTCTATAGGAGAGACATCTTTGGGCCCTGATGCACAGCGATACATCTTTGAAGGGAAGTGTGTCTTAGCATGTCCAGAGCAGGAAAGGGTGAATTAGAAAGCATAATTAAAATGTATTGACACCATATGTGCTCCGCCTCTCTGCATTCAGGCTGTATGAAGGTGTTTAACCTGTAATAACAGACAGGCTGCCTCCAGCCTGATTTATATAACCACACACACACACACACACACACACACACACACACACTTAAATGGACACACAAGCATTGTAAAATGTGAGTGTCAGACAGTGTGTGGATTGCAATGTAGGCAGGTGCCTACTTGATCTTAATTAGGCTGAGACTTGTTATAAATACAAATTACTCATGAAAACATTGTATCTTTATTCACTTGGCCTTTTATCTCAGTGCCTGATATGACACTGCATATTATGGCGCATGTGTTTGACGGTATCTGCTATGTGTTTTGTGATTTGTTTTAATGTTTAAATCATTGCTATACTCATACAGTACACACACACCTGTTTCTTATGCAGACAACAAGCTTAATTTATTGCAATGTGTGGATGGGCACTGTATATTTATTTCCTGTCCTCTTTTTGAAATATCAGCTCTTCTCTTGTAATGTTAACAATTCTCATATGTTGTGTATATATATGTTTTTTTTTCACATTTATTCTAAGACAGGTCAACACATTTTCATGGCCAAATCGTCAGGATTCGTATGACTTTTGTAAATTTGGCAAATCCTTATGATATCATGCGACTGCACCTACAACTTTCACTACAATCAATGATGTCGTTGGACATCATTTACATCTAATACGTGACTACTTGTTTCTGTCACACATAACAGCTTCCTATCATGTTTACACACTCTACTGATTGGTTAAGTTCAGATAAGGGGTTTGGGTAAGGGCATAATATTAATAAGTATGTCCTTAATGCCTCGGCGCAGAACTCTTGCTTCCGCATTACAGCCAGGAATTTGTACGTGATGAAGTCGTACGAGTTTATGCGAACAACATTGTGCAAGAACATACGAAATAGCCAACTCATTAATTATGTAAGAATTTTCATGAGATTGGGTTGGACTGGTCAACATTAAGTAAGAGACCAAGTAAACATTGTGTTTTCATCCGTATTAAAAATGTATCACCAGGCTTGCATTAGCATGATTTCTCATAAATGTATTGAATTAGCAGTAACAGTCTGTGTTCATGAAGCTCGGTGCATGCTGTGAGCAATGCCAAAGTCATGGGTTTAGTTTCGAGGGAATGCATGGACTAATTAGATATTCAAATCTTATTATATGGCCCAGATGCACTTTAAGTTGCTTTGGATAAAAGCCTCTGCCAAATGCATAAATGTAAATGTACAAATTACTTGTACAAAATTATCTTTTAGAAAATATTGGGCACAAAAGTCCCATAAACAAAACCTTATTTGTGGGAAAACAGTATAATGTAGCATAAAGTATACATCTAAAAACTTTAATATCAACATCAGGTATCAATTAACAATTTTTCCCACTTAGTACCATCAGCGTGTTTTACGCAATATCCTTACAGTCCAGTTTTGTAATACTGACAGGAGTACATATGTTATTAAAACATTGTGACACTGTATTATTATGTCATCACACACCCTCTGGGACAATGACATAAACACATGGGTTGTTAGCACCTGATAGGGGATGTAAAATAAACACTAAAGTCCAAATACAGCCCAAATATACAGGCGAACATGATTAAACTGTTTTGTGGGTAGCCAAACTTTGGCCCACACAGCAACTTGGCAGTTCCACAAGGGATTTTAAAGGCTAACAGTGTAGGCAGATCAGTATAAGGAACATTACTGCCTGTCTAAATATTAAAAGCAGTCAGCTTGAGTCGCAGACAGATATACAGAGAGATTATTTGACCCCTTGACTTGTTTATGAAAGTCAGACAAAATAAGCGGAGGAGTGCAATCTCTCAGTCGGACTCGGGGGGACGGGCTGTGTGGGTGGACTCTGTTGCTGGAGGAGCCCCAGATGGCTCAAACTCACCATATCCCATAATCCTTTACTAGACCCATTTGGAAGTGTGGAGAAATCCAAAGAACAGTGATGTGTAAAACAGTGAGTTAACAAGTACACAATCTGTTGAGATTTGGCAAATTGCATGAAAATTCAGATACATTGCTATCCTAAGTTGAGCAGCAATGCAATCTAAAAATAAAAGATACCTAAGCCTTTTATTTTATCATGCGCATCACACATCATGGAGTCATTCAGTGAAGTTAATCAGGCAATTAAAGATACTAGCTCATTTATAATGCATGAACAGACTGTCATAATTATATGTCATTCAAAAATAGTCACCTAAACATGAGTAACGACAGCTTTGACATCAAATACCATTGACTCTTCTGGATTTTGTGACCATTTGTGAAATGTAAAAGTTAAATTATTCTGATTGTAATTTTTTAGTATTTTTTATTGTTAAAAATGTTATTAGATTAAGTTGTAGGGATGGGGCTAGAGATTCATAATGTATGTTATAGTGTAATATAACTAAAGATATTTTGACTGAATTTACCTGCCTGTTACATGCTATATATTGTTGAGAAGTGGTTAGGTTTAGCGATGGGGTTGGGTTAGGAAATCTAAAATATCTCTATGATGGTACAATGTAAGTGTAATACGAGTATAATAAAACATATTACAATAATATATGCAATAAGTCTGAAGACTGATGAGCCTGTGGCAGAATCCTCCGATCTGAGGTGAGAGTGGAATGACAAGGACATTTTCATGACACATTCGATATGGTGACGTCTTTGTCATGAGACTGGCAAAACATAAGGGTTAGATTTATAAAGAGTTTCACTGTATTAATCACTATCAAAACAGCAGCTGTTTTATGAAAGTGTGTTTTAGGTATCAATTATAATAACAACAGAAATGACAAAATTATCATTCATATTTATGTTTTATTAATTATTATTACATATTTTGTATAGAATAATGGTTCTTAAATTGCATTTAAATTTTGTTATCTCTTATAGGTGCACTCAGCAATTTTTTTATTTATGATGTCTTGGACTGACACTGGCACCTGTCTCAGATAAATCATCATTCAATCGTAAGCTTTCAGTTACTGATACCATTTTAGAATTTCACTATTCACAGTCAGCCATGATTCATTTAATCCATGAATGAAAGTGTCCAATAACAGTGCGGTTACTGAGGTTAAGCGAGTAGTATTCGACTGGTCATGTGATTCAAAATGGCAGCCCCCATGAGGGGACCCTCTCCATGTATAATAAAGCAGATTTTATAAAATTACTAAAATGACTTATAAATGAAAAGTCTTCCATGCTTGTGAGTGTTCATGCTTTTATACATATATTTAAAATGACCAATAATTTCTTTAGAAACTTTTAAACTATCTAACTGACCAACTAACTACACCTCCCTGTTTTGCAGTTACCACTCATAATCTTGAAAAGGGCATAACCCCACTAGAGGGTAATGACTGTTATCAGTCTGTGTCCTGTCAGCATGTAATCTCCCACACGGCTAAAAACTCCTGCATCTCCCCTGACTCTTCCAGGTGTCATGGGCAGATTCAGGGAGGGGAATCTATTCAGTCGAGGGGTCACCCTGTCCTAACGAGAGACTTTTAAGCTAGAGAATACAGTTCAAAGCTCTGACTTAAAAGGTCAATTATGCTGACCTGTGCAGCTGTAGAGTATACTCTCAGAGAAGCCCTTTCAATTAGCACTCGGCAGGCATGTGTGCCCTGTCATCACACCCTCCTCTGATTCACCTTACACACAGCTGGCATACACTTTATATATGTAACATACAGGTGGAAGCTTCTGCCCAGGTGTTCACAGACAAATTTAAAAGAAAATTCCAGCCGAGCATCTTGGAAACGGCTAAACAATATAGCACAACAACAGGAGATGACTTTTAAGCAGGAGCAAGAGTGCTGTTGTACCAGAGAGTACTGTAGTGATTCATCCGATGGCACAAGACTGTATCTGGTAGTCAGTACATCAGCATCATTTGAAGTGTGATATTGTGATGTGATAAAGCGACAAAGGATAGAAGGAATCTCTTTAATATTAATCAGTTTTTCTTGTACTAAACAGCTGTTACCGTGACAAGCGATTGAGTGTCTGGACATTTTGTCAATCACTTGATAGATTTTTCGGTGACGTAGCCCTGCCCACTATAATCTTTGACTGATCCAAAGTTGGACTCTTCATAACTGTACATTAACAGACTGATCTTTCAAAATTTCTATTGCTTAAATTGGTCTTTGCATACCAAAATTCAAAGCACTGCCCCCAGTGACCCCATCTGTAAGTCTTGTGGAACATATTGGCACGTGTGCTCGAGTTTCTAGGTGAAATGTCCACAGAATGGAGCCATAACTGAGTTCAGATTCAGATGTGAGTAATTGTTATCTTGTCAACCTACATGCAGACAGACACACTGAGGAAGAGCCTTGAATTTCTCATTCTTGGGCATGTAATCACTTTTTCAAGTTGTCCGATCAGGCGGTTATTTCCTTTTAAATCTGTACGTAAGTTTAAACTTTGTTCAACAGGTGATTGATAGGTGAGAGGTGGTGCTTAGCTGCCATCCGGGACACATCAGGGACACATTAAACGCGATGTGGCCACATGCATTTTTGTCTATCTCTTTATGTGATTTTTGTGATCCAATCAAAGAAGATATTGCACCACATTTACAACTACAGTATATTTAGCACTGACCACTTACGATCGGATCATCTGAAACAAGTCGTAATACCAGCTGTAAACAGGGTCTAAATTGACTGCATCCGGAACTAACGAATGCTATAAAATGACATCCAGTGGAAGTCGCACCTAAATTCCCCAGTAAGACCCCAGGAAAAAGGTGGATAATCTATATTCTGATTTGCTGTGTTTGTATTGATCACACAGCAATTTCACATTCAGTGTGGACAAACTGCATGCTGCTGGAATCTCAACGCATTGTTTCTGGTCAGGACACAGTGTAAAGCAGCCTTGCTTATAAGGCAAAATTGACTTTAACTGGATCAGTTGAAGATTTGTTAACTGTTTAAGGAGTGTTCCATTTATCCTCAGATTTCTTTCTTGTCCTAAGTTCAGACCCCTTTTTATGGCTTGTTTTTGTTGGACAAGGGCAGAAATCTGCCAAAGCACTCATCATCGTTTGCCTGAGGGTTAGGGGGATTCAATACATCCCAACTAACTGTTTAAAAAAAAAAATCTCTCTTTACCTGCTGTGATGTATACACGGTCTGTGTCTGACAGCTGAAGAAATGGCTCTTCACCCGATAACCTTCCTGGCTCTGTTCCACAGAAGCTCTCCCAAGGCCCCTGTGAGCAGGAGGGGCCACAGAGACAACAGACAGACAATTAGTATCTCTTTGTCAGAAAGAGTAAGGCAGCTGTAAAACATACGAATCTACATTAGTTTAGAATATTATGAGGCAGAAGTTGTAAAAAGATGCATGCAGGCAATTTGTTTTGCTATTCCCTAGTGCTCTAGTTTGGAACGTACATAAAAGTATGGAAGAGAACAGAGGTATTTGGAGGATATATATGGAGCCTTTTATTAGAGCCATTTAGACTGGGTTGTTCTGCATGGAAAATGTTAAAAGCTCTGTGAGAAGGCAGGATGATCAAACCAGCGAAGAGCCGGGTGTTTGTCTAAGTCGTTCAGTTCATCTGTCCCCATCTGTATGATTTCTTTTGTTTTGAGAAAATTGCCAAATGCATAAAATGAATGCATGTGTGCTGGATTGCAATTTGTTTTATTTCACATTTATCATCATGCCACATCCTCCTGCCAGAGGAACAGTGTTTTTAATGGCAACCGAAGAAACAAAGAGTAAGAGGAAGCAGGCAGGTCTCAAACAAGATAGCATGGCTGAAAATAAGAAATCATGAGGCTCATTCTGACTGACCTTGTGTGTATAGTAACATATTTGCAATTAGGTAGTTGATATATGACATGGACATGAAAATTTTAAGTTAAAAAAAATTTAATGGATAAGGGAAAGTATATACTATCAAAACAAGGGTTTTAATCACCTCCTTGCTTTTTGCAGTTCTGCAAATAGTTATGTTGTGTGACTCGACCATTTTTAAAAGCACAAATATTCCACAAAGGCTCACATTTAAAGGAATTGTTCAACCATAAATGAAAATCATGTCATAATGTACTCAACCTCATGCTGTTCCAAACCTGTATGACCCAAAATGTAAACAAGTTTTATTTTAATTTAAATCTTAATGTCCATTGAGGAGAAAATTAGACATGGTTGTTCACATGGCTCGTGTATTCACACAAAAAGTTTGCTATTGCTATTTTCTATTGATCATGGCAGCAGTATTTCATCAAATAATAATAAAATATTGACATGTTAAAGAGTCAGGCGTCTGGATCTAAGTAATGTAGTGATGCTCTTCTGTTCCGGAAGAGTTTGCCAGATCGCATTTGTGTTGTGCATCTTCTGCTATATACTGTAGCGTTTTGAATTGACCAGCAAGATCGTAATTGCACCATGCACAAATTTATTCAGCACATAATTTGTGGGTGTGTTTGTGCCGTTGCCTGATTTGCATAATTCCTTTAGTGAACAGGCCATAAACCAGCACAGATAGTTCATGCAGATAAACAGTGTTTTTACAAGCTTCAGTTCAACCTTTGTGAATTTGTTAACCCTTTTGTCTATAAATACCAAAACACATTCAGTGTTTGCATCCACTGCAACACAGACTAATGTGTATTCCTACATACTTTTAAATCTGTGTAGTTACACTTTTATTCATTCTGTCTTATTGAAGATGAAATGCATGATGATCACAATACTGTGTGCATTGTTTCATATCTCTGTAACTCCTCATTGTATGCCCCCTAAATGTATTGTGTGCCGAAAGCTGAATGACTGATTGCAATGCTCAGTCTTACCTTGGGAGCAACTAAGTCAGATTCTCGTAAGTGCAAACCGACTTGGCAAATAAACTCAGTTCTGATTCAGTGAAATTTCCAGTGAGTGCTGTGATTCATCAATAGCAAGAGAAAAAGATTTTAAGTTGGTTTAGTCATAAATTACAATATTAGCAACAGTAGTCTTGAAGAAGGGGTCCTGTTTGCCCCTATAGATAAATGCTGCAACTACACTATCTGGACCCAAAATGCATCTTTCTCCATTGAAAGCTATTTGTAAGTAGCCAAATTCTTTTTTTATGTATAAATAGCAAATACTGTATTTCATTGTAGTAGATGTTTTACATTTGTTCATTTTTGGAATGGGCAAATGTTTCTCTCTGCTGCCTTTCACATCACATCACAGCTAAGAATACATAGCTAGTGAGAGGTTTGGGATTGTACGCACTCATGGTATCATCAGCTAATCAATGTTGTCATGATGCAATTTTCATGGGATCCCAGAGTGATTGGTTACATGGCATTTATATGGCTCAGGTGATTGATAAAAAAAAAACCTGGATGCGGAACAGATTGGACAAAAGCATAGAAGGCAGATTTAAAATTGTGTACTTCTAAAGGGTTAGGTGCCAACTATGCAACTGCCATTGAAGATTAATTAAGTATCTTTGAGATGAATTGGAATGCTACATTTGGGAATGCTTTCTCCAAGTATTAAAGACATCCTTCTTCTAGACAAAAGGTTCTATTTTTCCTTCTTTCCAGGCTACCTGCCCAGAATTAAATAAATGAGCTTTAAGCTTACCTGGAAGTACACCTGTCTTAACTGATTGCGAAATTAAACTCGATTTAAGAAATTGCCGTATCAGAGAAGGTCACCATATTGCAGTGGTACATAGCTATTGGTTAAATAATAAAATATTATGCTATGAAGATAATGTTCCTTGTTATCATGCAGACATTACATTGTGTATGATGCATGTGTGCATGAGACAGAGAGATGGAAGATGATACAAATCCTCAAAAAAGAAAAGAAAAGAAAAACAACATAACCTTTCTAAAATTTATCATTCTCCATTTTTTTTTTTTTATCTTAAAAAGAGTTTTGCATGGCGCATTAATGGTAAATTTACCTAAAATTGTTTGTACAAATGGAGATTTTCATAAAAGCCAGCTCCCCATTTGATTCTTATCTCACACATGTTCAGTTGACTCCTGTCCAACACTAAATGGCTAGACTGTTCCAGTAGTCATACTGAGCCTCAATGGACATTTACAAGAGTAATTTATAACTGCTTCAGGATGCTGACCTCATCAACCGCGCCTTTCTACAGTGCAACGAAGCAGCCGTCGCCCTGATGAAGATATAAAAAGTAGGGATGCACTTATTGAGCTGCCGATATTCGTCTTAAATCTCTTTAAGCATGACAGATTGGCCTTTGGAGGGTGAATTGTTGGCAATTCTAAGCATTCACAAATGTAAACTTTCAGACATGATGTAATTCGCTTGAATATGCCGTTTTGTTTTTATAAATGTGTAAGAAGTTGCCCCTTTTCTGGAGTCGTAATGGTAGTTATTCTGGCTCGAATCATAGTGAGCAGGAAGAGGATAAAGAGGCTGTTAACGGCAATAAAAATTAATTAAACAACAAATTAACATGCAAATACAAATCTTAGTACATTTGATGTAATGTGAGTCATGACAATCAGGCGTTGTGTAGCGATAGAGACTGTTTGGGCCTTCATGGGCACTTTTAATTTTACTCTCTTTAACATGAATGCTCTTTGTGTCAATCAAACATGTGTGCTCTCCAGGTGCACTCAATATCTCATTAGTTCCTCATCCCAGCACTATTGGCAATTCAAATCAGACTGATGTTCGCAATGCCACTAATAAAATATATAACCGTTTAACCTTAAATAACAGCATCTCGTCTTCATGCATTTGCTTAATAATTAGTGATTTGTATTGCAACAAAATGCCAAAGACGGTAAACAAATCATAGGCAATAATGATTTCTCAATGGAGCAGTTTTAGAGCTTGTAATCGATATATTTTCCTTATTTTTGAAAGTTTCTCTGCTGTGAGTGATGCTCTCATGTTTTTTGGTTGCCACAATGACATATCACAATGATCTTTTGATACTGGCAACAGATTCTTTGATTTAGCTTGAAGAGAGTGTCTGGAATGATGCCAAGTGAGTGCAACTGATCACAAAAGATACATAGACACATGTCTGTAGGTTACAGAAATGGATGTTTGAAAAACGTTTGTAAAATCAGACCAATCAGTCCTTAAATAAAATCAGTTAAAGTTACTCATTCTTTATTATTTATCATGGAAATGTTAAAATAACTCAAAGTATGTGAATTATGCCAAAATTAATCTTATATTTTAGATTCTTTCGCTGGACACTCTCTAGGATGTTTTTTTAATAAAGCAATATCACATAAGCAAGAGTTCTGTATGGCCCTATATATGCACAGCTGTGATTCAGCTGAAGGCCTTATTAAAAGTTGACAAGTTGACAAGTTGAACAGCTGAGCTTTTGCTTTTTAACTCTTTTCCTCAGCTTTAGTGTATTGTTATTCAACTAGCTGAAGATGGTCAAATATATCCTATTTTCTCTTTAAAAAATAGACATCCAAGCGGGGGTCCTCCTTGAGTATTTTGCAGTAGCCAGTGCGCAAGAGTCATTCACGATAGAAACCGCCATGTTGAATAATTACATTTTCTCCCAGTGCAGAAACTCTGGTAAAATAAGTGCCTTGAGTACGTTTGTTTACTTAGTCTGTCTTGTGTCTCAGCTGTGATAAGTTGATTTCTCACTGGAGCAGTTTTAGAGCTTGTAATGGATATATTTTTCTTATTTTTGAAAGGATCTCTGCTGTATGTGATGCTCTCATGGTTTTTGGTTGCCGGTATCTCACTATGACCTTTTGATATTGGCAACAGATCTGTTAATAACTGTTTTCAGTACAAATAAATGCTATTCACAATTAATATCATTTTAATGTAATTTTGGTAACACTTATAAAGGTTTCATGAACAAATAATGAACAATATATTTTTACAGTATTTATTAATCATAATATTAGTTAATATAAATACAATTGTTTATTGTTTGTTCATTTCAGTTCATACTGCATTAATGTGCATTAACTTTAAACATTTTAAACATTTATTTGTTTATGTTATAAATAACATTAACTTTATTAGTTGATGTTAACTACAGTAATGTTGTTAAATAATGTTAACAAATGGAACCTTTTTGTAAAGTGCTACCATAATTTTACTGTGTGAGGCATAAACATATAACTGCAGCATATAACTTGCAAAAGTGTGGCAAAGGGTATCGTATCGGCTGATCTTAGTGTTAAAACAATTGGAGGTCGGTATTGGCCTCAAATTTCCTGATCGGTGCACCACTAATAAAAAGCTATATACTCTCAGGGATGACTGGAACCCAGCTTCTTTTGTTTTTATAAACAATTTACAGAATGATAAAGCACCAATAACTGATTCTAAATGGCACTGTGAAAAACCCAAACAAACCCAAACAATAAAAGTTTGAACAGTCACACAAAGGGAAGTGATCTGTTTTTGAAAATTGCCTCTTGTGCCAAATACACTGATTGCTCATTGAGTCATTTCCTTAGGCCTTGCCTCTTGACAGTATGCTTTTAGAATAACCCTTGATAAGAGATTGATTGTGCTGCAATCTTTTATTTAGCTTGAGAGAGTGTCTGGAACAATGCCAAGTGGGTGCAGCTGATCACAAAATAATGTATATACAAATGCATCCTATTTTCTCTGTGTAAAAATAGCCATCCGAGCAGGGGTCCTCCTTGAGTATTTTTTCATTCATTATAGAAACCGCACTTTTCTTCTTCATGTTGAATGTTTACATCTTCTCCCAGTGTAGAAATTCTGGTAAAATAAGTGCCTTTAGTATGTTTGCTTACTTAGTATGCTGTGTCTCTCAGCTGTAATGAGTCTTAATTGCTGAAGCTGTTATTTAAATCTATATAAACGGTTACCGGTTTCACGATAAACCACAGTAAAATTCAGCAACAGTCTGACGCAGGCACAGCATACAACGTGGGTTTTGTTTTGTGTGAAAACAAGGCGGAAGGCAGTGACAGCGCTCTGGAGATTTTTCAACCTTCTGTGTTGTCCTATTTTGGGTTTTACAAGAGTGTAGAACATGCAAAAATTGCTGCAAAAGGGGGCAAAACTTAAAATATCTTGAGTCATCTTCATCCATCATATAACTTTTAGCTCAATGCATGATGTGGGGACTTCAACATGAGGGAAAATGTCATGGTTTGTCTGTCTAACTTGCTAACAGGTTGTCAATAATGTAAACTGAAGCTTTCAGTGTGACCTACTCATGTAAAACTACTCGTTGTTCTGCTGCTGTATGTGTCATGTGTCTGCAGACTCTATTCATCCATTAGACATAAAAACTTGTTGTGATGAGGAGGAGGGTGTGACTGGGCCATGATGGAGCATGACCGCGCTGAATCAGCTGATCAGCGGGAGAGCGAGATAAGGGGCAGACAGAGATACCGGTTCGTTTGAGAGACACACACGGCCGCCTTGTGTGTGTGTCCTTATGTTTTATGTTGGTTAAGTTTATGTTGACCATTAAACATTATGTTGACTGTTAAGCCAGTTCTCACCTCCTCCTTGCCCATCCTTATACTGTTACAGTGGAGCTGAAACCCGGGAGGGAGAAGGGTTATGCTGCTGCAGATTCCTCGTTGCTGCCATCCGCCAGGGGAGCACCTGTGGCCATCTGCCTGGGGACGGAGGGGTCGCTGCCAGCCGCCGAGAGCTGAAGGAACTGGGGCCATTTGCTGAGAAGGGGAGGAGCGGTTATGTCTGTCTGGGACCGTAGGACTCGCTGCCGTCAGCCGGGGGAGTTTTATACATTTTGAGTTTTATCATTAAACTTTATGTTTTGCCAGTTCCTGCCTCCTCCTTGCCGTTATACTGTTACTCATATTATGTAGTTTAGTCACCCAACCAAAATATTTTGTTCATTTAAAATGCAGTCTTTGACTTGGTTGTAAAAGTGTTCCAAGAGGAAAAACACTGTAGACTCCAATACAAGTCTCATGTATTATTGTCAATTGTTGGGCTCATTGCAATTACTATCACAGTCTTCTTAAGACTCATTTGTATTTATGTAAATTGTGCATGGGGTCATTGCATATACTCAAATGCAACACAGAAGATTGAATGAGTGAGTGAGTGAGTGAGTGAGTGAGTGAATAATAGTAAAAATAATGATAATGTAACAAAACCTGTAATAATAATAATAATAATAATAATACATTTGCTATTCCCTTGTTTACAGAGTGGGCTTGCAACAGGCAAACCCAGTGATGCTACTAGTTCCTCCTCATCTACAGCTGTGACACAGACACTCGAGCATGCATTTAAAAGGCAGGCTGCTTATGCACCCACATCAAAAAATGCTCAAGACCTCACTGCAGCCCTTTCATATTACATTGCAAAGGACATGATGACTGTAAAGGGAGGACATGGGGAACCAGGTTTTTTCAACTCAGGTAAGCAGTTTAATGGAGTAACTTGGGTTTTTACAGGGGCGCTACAACACATCAGCTTCACACTTTCACAATAGCTTCACAATACTCTTTCAGCTTCCGAAGAGCTTTAAGACCCAGGATCTCTCTCAGTCTGCTGGTGGTGTGGCTCTTTTATGCCGCTCTCTCCATGCACACTGTAATTAGAGACAGGTGTTAGACATCATTTAGCTCAGGTGGAAGCACCCTTACCGCTTTATCTCTTTCCGGACGGACACTTGACAATGCCCCCGCTGCCACAATGCCATTTCAAATTGTTCAGATGCCTGACTTTCTGAGGCTGATGAAGGTTGCCGTGCCTCACTACAAAGTGCCATTATGAACATACTTTTCCAAATCTGAAATCTCAAACCTTTACAACCAGGTGAAAGCTGATGTTGGAAAACTTTTGGATCAAGGCACATGTTTTACTGCAACTACTGATCTCTGGATTAGTGAAAGTGGGAGTGGTCAACCCTACATCAGCTCCACCATCCATTACCTCACCCCAGACTGTCAACTGGAATCAAACTGCCTGGAAACACAGTTCTTCCCAGAAGATCACTTGGCTCACAACATCATTTTTTGAGAATATGTTGGAAGAGTGGGGGATCAACAGGAAAGACCTGGTCTGCATAACCACAGGCAATGCAACAAAGAGGATCAAGGCTTTGAAGAGTTCCCAGATCTGTGGCTAGGGTGCTTTGGCCATAATTTGAACCTGGCCATCTCAAAGGCTCTGAAAATGAAGAGAGTTGACACAGCAGTCAAGGCCTGCCGTCATCTGGTCCAAGGCTTCTCACGGAGCTGGTTGAGAGAACTGAGAGAAAAGAAAGCTGCCCTCAACATGCCACAGAAGGCTCTGATCCATGATGTGGTGACCTGATGGGGATCTACACTCAAGATGCTTGAGCATTTCCTCAGCCAACAGCTGCCAGTCTGTGTGACACTGGCTAGAGAAAGAGGAACATGGCATCCAAGGATGTCCAAGGATGCAGCTCCTTGAACTTCTTAGCTAGTTTACAGTTTACTTTCCTCAGAGACACAAGTAATACTTTCAGCCATCAAGCCTGTCCTGGACCACATCACCTGTGATGTTCTGGTGGAAAAGGATACATAGTCATCCCTGACCAAGGAGATGGAATGGGTAATGAGAGCAGACCTTAACAACAGATACACAAAGAAGGCAAAGAGAGTCATGCACATGGCTTGTTTCATTGTTTCATTAGCTTTTTAGAAGAGCCTGAGGCTGCAAAAGTTGACACTGACAGCTGTGTCCAGGAGGCCTTGAAGCTGGCAGCTGCACAAGTCAGGGAAGAACTGCAAAGCAGCACCTCCACTACCAACACCCCCACAGAAGTATCGGAGGGGAAAGGCCTTGCTGGGTTGCTGAGAAAGATTACCTCAACAAGGCAGCAGAGATGTGAAGAGGGTTAGATTCCGATCACACCAGAAGACAAAGAAGAGATCAAGATCAATCTGTCTCTGCCACCTATTCCAGCAGAAAACTATGCACTGGTGTGGTAGAGGGGCCATGCATTAGAGCTGCCTCACCTTGCCAGAGTTGCCAGGAAGCTTTTGTGCATCCAAGAAACCAGTATGCCATTAGAGAGAGTGTTCAGTGCCAGCAGGCACATTGTCTCCCCGCGCAGATCACTACTTAAACTGGAGAAAGTAAATATGCTAACATTTTTACATTTAAATCTCAAGTGAACAAAGATGCATATATACAGGATGTTAAGTCAGCAGCACCTTATTTCTTTATGAAGGAGAGAATTGACATACAGTCAGTGCTGTTCATTTGGTTTGTTTACATATTGTTGTATTTTTCTTACGTGCACATTGCTTTACTTGTGTTGCTATTATATGCACATTTGATTTGCTTAAGGTTGTGTTCATTTAAACCTGCACTAGGGAAACATTTACCTTTCATGGCCACATGGTGCCATCTTTATTGTTAATGTTTAATCACACAAAAAGTGCAAAGTGCTGCTAATTGTATTTGTTGTTTGTTGGTTTTCAGTATAAAACTTTGTGAAATGATTTCAGTGTGTACTTTTGGAACATTTCCAGCACATGTTAACAATCCTGATAGCCGTGATATTTTTGGTCACTATAATCATGATATTACATTTTCATACAGTTTCATCTCTATTTACTAGCTATAATGTAGTAGTAATCCGAGTGATCATGGAGTGAGAGACAAATAGTTCCAAATTTGATTTAAAAGAAACCGCGATGCTGACCGACAGTGCTAACCTAATAACTGTCAACTCAACTGGCTCATAAAACATAAAAATTGTCTTTTGTTACCACATGCTGGCTAAAATCTTTAATGTCACCAGTAAGAATGAATATACCCACATGCTCTTTTAAGAATGCCTTGAACACAAGCGTGATACAATCAGTAAAGTGACAGTGATGCTTTTCTGAGACATGCTCTTGGAATGTATCTCATCCAATCAGATTTGAGGACCTGAACTATCTGTTGTATCACAGTTTTTAAAGAGCTCCCATGTTGGGCACTTTTCTTAAAATTGTAGTTTAGTAAGGAAATTCTTATGCAGGTACAATTTCACAAGTTCATTTGGTGCACAACTTTACAAAGTACCGGAGCATGTTAAGGTAAACAAATTTGTCATGCTGTCCATAACATAGGGTCTCAAAGAACAGGACTGGGCTTGAGCTCTGAGATATATGTGACTGCATAGGGTCTCCATGGGTTCAGTATACAGTAGATAAATAATTATTTGCAATAAATGAAAATAGCACTAGGCACAAAGCCCAGCTATACGCACGTCAATAGTATGATGAAACCTCTCAAAACTATAAAAAATATTACATTCGTTCTGATGAAAATATGTGGAGAGATATGTATGTGAATTTGATAATTTCCAGTCTAAGACCTGATGTGGCGACATTAGTAAGAGAATCGGTTAGTTGCATGGGCGATATAAGTCCACCTATTCTCCCCCTATCAGTCCATGTAATCCAGAACAGACAGTCCACACCATCGGAAAGTAATTTATTCTAAATAAAAATGAATGCAAAATGTGTAAATAAAGTGACTATAGGTTGGGCAATACAGAAAAGGGAGCAGACGAGTGCATGCACGCCTTTACAAGTCTGGAACGTGTGGTTGGTGGCTTTTCCTAGTGCATTTTCTAGCGGCTCAGCATCTTAGGGGCTGGAAAGCAAGGGCTGCAGTAGCCCATTTCTTTGACCTGAAGAGACTGCTCACTCTAAAGCCGCAATTATTACATGATACATCCGGTGCGTTTCGTCCCAATGCCAGCAATTTAGTTAAGTTCCATCACAATACTTATTGGACTAAATAATGTTTTATTATACACCAGGGTGCAAATAGCATATCCCACTATTTACAGTACATTAAGTGCAAATATCATATACTGTACTATACTTTAATTTGGTGATTTAATTATTTCTTATTCATTTGTACAGAATTTAATTAAACATATTTATTAATTTTAGCTCGGTTATTATTTGTACATGTGATATGTTTGTTTATTTATAAAAGTTTTTTTTATGTACTTCTGAAGTAGTTATAGCTGTGGTTATAAATTAGTTGATAGATTTGCATTTTTAAGCTTTATGCTTTTGAAAATTAGACATGTTTATTAGCACAATTTAAACTTGCTTAGTTATTAATGTTGGGTGTGTTTGGATAGGTGTACTTGTAGGTAGGGTGGCCCATTTTAAAAATCTGCTTAGGGCTCCAAAGATTTTAGTGCCGGCCCAGGCTGTCCCATTTCAGAAAAGCGAAAAGGACACTCTGAATTCAGCCTTCGAATGCAACCTAATTTCACAGGAATTCAGAGGATACAAGAGGTGTATCCTTTGTCGCCACTCACAACCTACAATTCTTCTGAAATTTCCAATTTCAATGGAAATTAAGATAATTTATTTGAAAAATAATGCTGATTTACCCAAGAATATGATATATAAATGCAAGTTCTCTCTACATCATTATTACTGTCCTAAGGTTGAACTCAGATGTTCCCTTTTTACTCATTGCGCTTCTACAGGCTGAGAGCAGTGCATGCTGTCAGAACAACCATAAATGTTCTGTTTCCGTTTGTCCTACGAAGGTCTTCTCGTTTAAACAAATCAAATTCAAAGTTAAGGACACTCCATAAACCGCTGCCTAAAAAAAAGACGCGTTCTACTTAGCAACAGCCTTCGAAATGAGATACAACAAATGTTGAAAAAATAAGCTACCCAGAGTCACTCTCCTTAAAGAGACACAACACATACCATTAGAGGTACAGACATTGTCTGAGAATGTCTGTCAAAACAAAACTCAAGCCAGCTTTATCTATAAACCAAAGATAGCTCAAAAATCAATAATGTTGGCATCCTTCAGAACCAGCTTGGTGGCCAGAACACTGCAGAATAGTTGTAGTCTAGGACAGAGAGCATGAGAGAAAGAAGGAAGGAAAAGATGGCAGAGGAACGGAACACTGAAATGCTAGACTGAATGTTACTGTCTACCATTTGTTCTGCACTACAAATTGTTCAACAGGAAGGCACATAATAAATCATGAGCGTATCATTTTTCACAGCAGCTTTACAATCTTTTAGAAGGCCAATCAACACAAATCTTCTCCTCCAGAGTTTCTGCTCATGAAAACTTCTGCCATACACAGCTAATTAAGGTTGCTTGTGGCTATATCTAGTCTACTTCACTGGGTCATCACACAATCTTGGTGAATGAGGTCAATTTAGTTTGAACACACACTGTGTTTATTATGGTGTGCAGGAAATTACATTAATACTTTAAGGGTCTTGTCAGTCTAAATGTGCTTACCACAAAAATATAAACTTTTATTGACATCTGCTCACCTTGATTACCACAGATATTCGATTATACAAGTTCAATATGTCAGTTTTGATAGGCCTTGATACATGTTATGACTGGCGTACATATGTTCTGTTTACCATGGAAATAGTCCAATGTATGCAAGACAAACTAAAATAATTTGTAGCTATATACCTGATAGCTTTGTGGTCCATTGTACGAAAATAAATAAATAAATATATAATTTTGTGTATTAAGTCCCAAGCCACAAACTATATGCCAAAACCATCATCATGGCTTATATTCCATATAACAAAAACCAGGCCAACGTGTGGTGCAACACAATATCACAAAAAGTTTTACATATTTTACAAGTTGGCTTTTTCATATGATTTCGTTTCAATTAATTTGTACGATTTCATCATGTGCAAAATTTGATGCATGAAAAAAGCCATGCGTCTAACTCATCCGTTTGCGTGCGTGTTTTTCAGTAATTACAAACCCAACGTGAACCCGAACTTGCACATAAAAAAAATGTCGGGTTGCAGACCTCTATCACATATCTGTTGTGAATGTGGCAGAAATATTGAATGAGAAATATTGAAGGAGAAATATTTCAGCGCACATAATATGCAACTTGTATGCATTCATTAGGGAATGAGACTCGTTGTCATGCATGAGAGAGTTTGTATGCTTCAGCATTTTACACATCCATCAATATTGGCATTACATTGTAATTAGTCAAATTCAGTGTCTCATTAAGAAAAAAATAAAGCTATGTGGACTTTAGCCAGCCCTAGCAACAATTAATTATTATTATTATAAGATCTAGAAAATAACAGAGGGAGACTGCTGTTGCATTTTTGAACTATTTACTGTGCATTTAGTAAGCGAACATTACATTTGCATCTCTGTGTTTGTCTCCATTTATACAGTACTTCCACAAATATTTTTCCTTTCACTTCCGGTGTTGACTGTGACCACTGCCTTGGTATTCCATTGTCTTGATGCATTTCAGGGGGTTGAGCTGGCCACAATGTGTAATAAGTGTGTTCACTATTCAAGGAGCATGTAGCAAGGAGCGGTCCTGAATCCACCTCCATTGTGTTTGCGTTTTTATTTAAAATGATGGTGACCAGATATGGTCTCTTTCCCTAACCTGACTTCTTACTGGTGTTGTAAATGGAATAATCATTCTGTTTTTTGTGTGTTATAATATTTGTTTGCTGTTCTGCTCTGGAATTGGCTGTACCCTTGTCAGTACTGTTTGCAGTCTTTTTCAAACCCACACAAGCTATGTGCCCCCTTTTTTACAGTAATAACATACTGCTGTGGCAAACTTACAGGCTTGTGGGTTGTGCTGGCTGCCACATCTGAAGCCTGGTCTATCAGTCTTCTGCTGTTGTCTTTGCACTTTTCTTTTAAACTGGGTTGTGAGCTGAGTGATTCATGCTGATGTTGACGAAGTAGGCGAGTATTTGACAATGCTGTTTCAGTGGCTAGCACCTTTTCCTCTCCTTCTTTATAGCACTTCATCCAAAACACCACAAACGATCCGATCCCGCAGCATAGCTTCCAGCTGATCCCAAAAGCACAACGCACAGACAAACATCTAAGCTCAGCAATGTAGTTTCAAATGCTTTGATTTGGCTATTGCTTACAATTCTGGAAATGGAAATGCTGAACAATACCTGACGGGGCCGGACTGTAATGGCGTTTTAAGGCAGTCACAGTGTTTGTATAGGTCACAGTAGAGAGTTGTGTTGGGACAAGCACAGAACACTAAGTGGTATACGTTTTTGCACCACACACACTGAGCAACATTGAGTGTTTTTTCCATCATCCTCAATATCGTTAGCATGAGAAAAACATTCTAGTCATTCAATGTATTCCCCCCAAAAATTACTTGAACATTCTTCAAACTCCTTGATATGACCCAGGTAGCCATGTTATTACTCACAACTTTTCACAAGTTTATTTATTTTTTGCTTGTTCACTTCACAATCCGCTGTGTCTGCACATTGTCAGATCGGATACACTTGTCGCCAGTATAAGATCCAGGAAATGACAAAGGAAGACTGCTGTTGCATTTTTTAACTATTTACTGTGCATTTAGTAAGCGGACATTACATTTGCATCTCACATGCTGAGCACCAATCAAGAGTAACACTAACATTTCTCAGAACTCCTCCCAATCCTTGGTTTTCTTAAATGAGCCTCACTATTCTAAGAGTCTCTCAATACATTACAATTATTATTATTATTATTTACTTTTTAAAATTAGGCTTTGATGGATATACCTCCAGTCCGTTCAGTTGGTGTACTATCTAAATGTTCTAAATTTCAAATAATTTTCACAGACTGCATGTCTATGCTTTACAGCCTAATTTTCTTTTGTGAAAATTCAAAGTCAGCTATAGCCATGTTTTGCATTTGATGCCTTCATTGATTTCCATCCAAAATGCAAACAATGCTGTTGTTTTGCATTGCATCACCAATCTCATTTATTTTATACAGTCAATACAGGCATGAGGGGTAATTTGGGTTTTTACCATCTGGCTTTCATTGCTGGGTTTTGATCCAAAAATCTTAAAGTTGGATCAGATATGTTCTCCAGTATTTACAGAATGTTAGCATATTTTATTAATATAATCACAAGGTATTTGGACTTTAATCCCACAAATCTTTTTATTTTGAAATTCAGATGAGATTTCATGAGCCATACATGCGTGTCAGATATGTTTTGCCTTTGGCCTAAGTTTCAGGCTCACCTTGGTTGTTTTTCATTTTTTGGGTCCTGAGATTGGATATACTGGCATTTAGACAGACCACTTTGACACACTACATTTGGTATTTTGTCCTGCAGGTGATGTGATTTATTTTGGAGCTTAAAGAAAGTGCTCCCCCAAATAAGACGAAAAGTCAAATTCACTTAAGTCCGGTGGTTTGGGCAATGTGCATTGAATTAACAGGAACTTGTTTCATTCTAGTGTTTCAGTCACTTTTGCCCTTTTGTGTGCTTAGTGTCTGTGTTCTGTCTCAAATGATATGCAGCTGTCTAAAAGGTAGAATGAAAGGTTGGCATTTTCTTGGCATTGTGTGGCATCTTTGAATACACTGGCATAATTTGATAATGAACAGTGTACTGTAGGTCTTGAGGGCTGACTTGACAAAAATCCAATACGATCTTTCGCCGGTTATACAAAGTTTTCACTTGCAAGACAACTTTTTCTGGAAACACAGGCCGTTGTATGGTTTTACCAGGAAATATTGTGTTCTGTAACAAAGTGTACAATAATGGGATAGTTACACCCAATAAGTAAAATTCTGCCATCATTAACCTTTATGACTTCCTTTATTCCATGGAGTAAAAGGAGATATGCCAGCCTCAGTCACAATTTACTTTAATTATATGTGGAAAAAAAAGTTGCAATGAAAGTGAATGGTGACTGAGGCTGTCATTCTGCCTAACATCTCCTATTAAATTCCACTGAATAAGGAAAATCAAACAGATTTGGAACAACATGAGTGTGAGTAAATGACGACAGAATAATTATTCATTTTTGGGTTGACAATTTCGTTATTATGTCTAAGAATGTCTATCAGGAAGAAGCAAGATCTCTCTTCTCTGAAACTCTCCATTTTGTAAGCATTCTCATACTGTTTCACATAATGCACTTCTTTGATTGACGGGGGGTTCACTCAGGCCAAGGGTATTTTATGACTCTTTTGGCTGAGCACTTTTCTGCTCTGCATTATTCCTCTTATTCTGATCTCATTGCGAGGTAAACCTCATACACTGCCTTTGTGATTTATTCTTAAACACTGAAAACTCCCCTTAATGGCTGTGTAGGCTGTAAAGATGACAGTAAGGTTAGCGTTGTTTTATTGGCACGGGAGAGTGTGTTAGCAAGCCTTGGACTCAGTATTTCACTTTAATTTCCTGTCCGGGACAGTGGTGGGTTTGACAGGGCATGAGCTGAGTTGTTATTACTTTAGTCACTCAGGCGACACACTGGGAGATGAGCAGAGAAGAGAGAGAAAGAAACAAAAAAAACAAAACCCCTAAAAAAACAGGGGAAATGTTTAAATCTAGCAGACACGTGTGAGGAAGGAACACACAATTAGAGAGGTCAGTCTCTTTTACTGGAGATTTCACATTCTTGCTTTAAAAGAACCTTCCTTGAAGTTGCCAGGTGAGGTAAACTATGTGCAGCCAGTGAGTTGATAATGATCAACACAGGATACAAAAATATATTTTTGGGATTTTTATTCTGACTGCTATCTCCCCAGTGATTGATGGGGCCGTATTGTATATAATAAAAAAAAGAATTAAGAAAATACAAAACTGTGCATTTGTGCTTATTTGAAAAATGAAAAATTGGATTACAATCCAGGAATATTCTGAAAATGTGTAAATGTTACTCAAAAATAACAATGTCCCAAATGAGAGCAAACATTTTTGGTAATGCTATAGATTACAGCCCACAATTTACAGCGCAAGTACACCAAATTTATAGCATAAATTTTGTAATAATAGTGTACCTATAAATTATTTACGTGTAGGTATAAGGGAAAAAAAATGCTAAGTTTGGGGAATAAACAACCTGGAAAATTACAAATAATTTATACTGTAAGTATATTGTAACTAAGGGGTAACTATTCTAATACTATGTGATATGTATGCTAAACAACAATCTTACGTTTGCGAGCAAGATACACTGCATACCTTTTTGTAATAATACAAAGTTATTGTTTTATAATATATATATATATATATATATATATATATATATATATATATATAGGCCTAGGTGTTTTTTTAACCATGGGGTACATATTCTATTGATACAGGATACATGATGGAGATTACTGAACAACAAATATTGAAATCTAGGGAAGTGGGTGAATGAGTTTATGCTATGATTTTATTTAGAATTTTCAATGTAGGATACTTACCTTATGAAAGTCCATATACAGTCCATCTCAGCTGCAAGTCATGCCAGCAACCCGTTTTATAGCAAAAGAGTAGAGGATTTAGTCATCAAGTAAAAGTAAAACTAGGCAAGGCAACTTGGGAAAACAAGTCAAGCAAAATTAGAACAGTTGCAAAACCATTTTTCTGTAGTTACTGTCTAATTATATGATTGTTCCATATTGTTACAGTGCAAATCTAACGTGTTACCCACATTTTCTATGTAGTTATAGAGTAAGTGCAACATTTGTGGGCTGTAAATTGAAGTGGTGCTTGTTACCCCTTTATTCCCCAAACTTTGCATTTTGTTCCCTTATACCTACAAGTATGTACTGTGTAGTTACACTATTAACACAAAAGGGGTATGCTGTAAATTTGGTCTACTTACACTGTAAATTGCGGGCTGTAATCTAAAGCGTTACCATATTTTTCAGTAAATTTCAGCACAAAGAAACTCAGTAGAAAGAAATACGGTATAATGAAATACGGTAGAGGCTCATGTTAAACGAAAAAACAACAGTTCAAAAGAAAAGATAAAAACTAACAAAAAACAAGCCAAACAAAACAATTTGCTTTCTACATTGTTTAAAAGAGCACATAAATGTTATGAGCACATATACATTTCATAAATGAGTTTACACTAGTAACATGAACTTCATGTTTGATCATTTTTTTGCTGAAACTACTGTATGGTTACCATGGTAAATGTTTATAAGTATTTGGATGGGACTAGTGACCTCTCTTGTTATTTCACCTGTGCACACTCATACAGAGTGAAGCTTGTGCAAAGTGTAGAGTGATTGATCAGTAATATAATCCAAAGTAGTGTATGTCACAGTGTGTCACACTGAACCTTGTCCTCTTCTCTGGTCCACAGCCTCTATAAAACACCAGAACTGCCTTTTACAATCTCCATGTGATTCACACTTACTGATTCCATAAATCTCCCAGCATCCAGTGCTGCAGAAGGGTGGGAGTCAGGGTTCATGAGGCGATATGTGGTTGAGGTTAGGGAATATTTGACTGTTTCGTGGTCTCTGTGGCGACGCGAGGGTCTCGCGAGGCGCTTGAACAGAAAGTAGCACTGGTCACAGTGTTGCTCAAGCGTGGTTATCGCTTGCTTCAGAGAGGTCCGGACTGTACTTTTAACGCCTGGTCGTTTAATGAAGACCACAAGCACGCACTGACCGTGACTACCCCGAACTGAGCAAAAAAGCCCCTGCAGTTTAGAAATTGGCTATGTTTCAAAAGTTTATCAAAACAGTTGGACCTAATGGGTCAATTGCTGTGAACAGCGAGAGGAGTATTATTGCCAGGCCACTGAATGCATTAAAGACTCTGTGACCTGCAGCTGTGTGTAAATGGTGATAATGGACTTTGCAATTGACCTAAACTTTCTCTGTGAGATGTCTCACACGATACAATAAAATGTTAAAGAATTCCATAATGCTTGTGGACAATACAACATGAAATGGGCCTTAGATCACCATTTTGAAATAAAAAAGTAATCTAGCAATGAAACCTCTACATAATTTGTACATAAATGACAAAAAAGCCCCCCCATGCCCCCCCCCCCACCCAAAAAAACAAACAAACAAAAAAAACATAAGAGCACCATTAAAATAATCCATACCACTTATGCCACTATTTTCCAAGCCTTCTAAAGCAAAACGACAGCTTTGTGTGAGGAACAGATACATCATTCACAAAGAAGAAAATACTCTATTATTAATATGTTAAACACTCGCACCACAAATGTATACTAAATAAATGCTTTGCAAGGTAGAATCAAAGTTTAAAAGATTGAAATTGGACATACATTTTTAGTTTTCTTAATTTTAAGTTAAATGAGTTGTATGTCCATCAGTTATGTGGTTATAATTTTGTGTTCTATTATAACTGAATACATTTTTTAAATGAGAAATCGTTTCAAATATCTCATTAGTGCATGTAAAAAAGTCAGCAGCATTGGATGTACTACGTACTGTATTCTCTGTGTTCAAAGCCTCTTTTTTGCCACTTTGCTGGTGCAATTCAGTCCATCTCCATCAACACCTCCCTTTATGTTGCGCATGTTGGAGGCCTCTAACCTGCATTTTAATTTAGGGAAACATGCAAGACATGTTGTTTTGTGCATCTGAAAGATGCAATCCTCAGAGGGATGACTAAAGTTCAGGCAACTCTATGTGGCGCAAACTGAAAGGTTCTTTTGAACTTGTTATCTGTTTACCAAAATGTTTGCTCACATGTGGTATGTTAAGGTAATTGACTCACATGGTGCAAGCTGATAGGTCCTTTGACATGGGTAGCCAATCAAATAATGAACACTCTCTTTGTCTAACATTTAAATTGCTCAGTTTTGCAGACAATCTGGTTTCACTGCAACGCACTGTGGGAGTTTTTCTGTGAAACCCTCCACTTCCCCAGCTCCACCGGTCTAGAATTGCTACATGGGTATTGTAAGTATGACTAATTGTGCAGCAGCTTTTCATACAATCTTGATGCAGCATGTCTTGTTTTTTGTCTAATTGTGCAGCAGTAGCAGCAGCATGTGCAAATGCTTAACTCAGTATGTCTGTGTATGTTCTAGCAGTAGCAAGTCTTCGTACTTGTTTGCAGCAGCAACTACAGCAGCATAGCAGCTCTAGTCCACCAAGACCAAAATTCTATGAAGTTGTCATACACACATTAACATGCTAAATCTTTCCGAGAGTTTTCATGACTGAACTCCATTAGTAGATCAACTCTACCATTTTTTTTTTTGCATGTTATCAAGTTTGCACATGTTTTTATTCATGCAAACCTTTAGTAAATCAGGGCCTTAATGTTAAAATATTTGCTTGTGTTGTATTCCAAGACTTATGAAGAAACAGGAATGCACAAGTAAGCCCACGTTGTTCTTTTTTCATTGATGTTTTTACCTTCTGTGACTCTTTAAGGGGTAATGGAGACAACAAAGAAATCACTGCTCTTAAGTAAGGCATGACTATCGCCTCTGCAAGAGAAAGAACAACTCTCATCCAGCAGACAGAATGGGCCTGCAAGCTCCCAGAGGCACGAGTTTCAGTTTATATGATGTGAAAGCACTTAGCTCTGACTATGAGCTCATCAAGGCTAATGCCTGCATAGCATCTGCCACTGCACAGTGTGAGTCCAAGACTGGCCATGAGTTAACAGCACGAACCTTCTCCGAAACCTCTGTTCAACCACACAATGACTGCTCCTCAGGCAGGGAGGCAAGTACCAGTAAGACAAGTAGTATCAAGGTGAAAAAAGATGACAGAGAAGAAGAAACAACAATGTTTGTTTGAACAATAACTGCCCAGAAAGTTAATCATACTGCTTAGCTCACAGTGAGATATATATCCCTGGCAAGCAATTCCCCTGAATGCCATGGAGTTACAAGTACATAAAACAAAGCATGGAGCCGTTGCGGAGGGGGAATATCGATATGATTTCCTTTTGAGGGAAGTGAGGACTTCTGTTGGAATGGCTCTCTCTTTGTTTTAATTATTTCCTTAAGAAAACAGAGAAAGCGAGATGGAGAGCCGTGTTCATGGGAAGAGAGAGGAAGCTGGCTGTTTGGTGAGGGGCTTTAGGTCATGTGCTCCTGGTGAGGCCATGTCTCTGTAACTTCCTACTGCTCCATTCCGACTGGAGTCGGATGTGCGGGGGTGAAGAGGAGATAAGGGAACATGGCCTGTCTAATGTGCTCAAAGCCGTTTACTTAAATGGCACACACACAAATACACTAGATAGAGCCCAACTACACAAGAGTATTGCACAATATATCACGGTACCAGATTTCAAAATAACGGCAGTACTACAGTGTTTTTCAGATGGTAATACTCTATTTATAATACTATTTTATTGTTGTATGTAAAGTAGTAATTATTCCTATTTGGCTGAAATCAGTATCAGAACTTCTTCAGTTTGCTGCTCAAGCTCTGTCTCACCCTGTTAAGGGCATGTTGCAAACGAATCTGTTCAAACAGGATGCTAGACAGCACACAACACAAACAGGTATCTAGAGAAGCTTTTTTTTTTTTTGTTTTAAAAATACATTGTTCATCGTGCAAGATGCTGATTATAGAGCAAGACACATGTACATGTCTATGTACATAGACCAACCACTGCATTGCAATGGTGCTTGAAAGTGAAGAGAATAAGACACAAGTTCAGAACGATGTATTTTTTATAATACTATTCTAATATTTTATACCACGATAATGAAAATAGTATCTTAATTAAATTATGACGAATTAAAACAACAACAGAACAGCTTCGTCAATCATCTAGTTATTATAAAAAAAGAAAGAAAAGAAAAGTAGTTTATGAGTAGTTTAGTGATACCTTAGCTGGTATTACACCATATGCTTTATTAATTTGTATTTGATTTTGATAATTTTTTGTCTTTTGACAAAAATGTCCTAGAAATTAATTCAACATTTTGTCATGTCACATTCATTCATTTTATTCAATTTCACTCTGACTAAAATGGCATCCAATTTTAATTGACGATAATAAACAAAATTACAAAAATGTGTCAAAATGTGAATAAACATTTGTAATTTAACATGAATGGAAAAAAAGAAAAGATTTTTGAACATAAATAATGTAGTATGTGAAAACTGTCCTGGAAACTTAATAGCCTGAAATTATAATAATTGTAATTATAATCAATATTAATTCAAAAGTATTAATTACTTTTTTTAGAATTTACTGTGTTGAGAGACAATTGCTATAGAGACTATTCAGTGTTTTAGACAGTTTAGCATATTGCGTAACATGTAGTACGTTTTTCACAATATATTTAACATTTTTCTTGTGCATTCTCAATGCAAGTGTGCAACATATTTCAAGTGTGTATTCAAGTGTATTTGCTTTATTGTCTATGCAGATGTCAGTTATAATACGTTTTTGTTGTGGATATAGCTGATTAATCTCATACTGTATACACCCCAAATTAAATTCCTAACAAAGTATGACTGGATCATTTGAATCAATTATTTGTAGATTTTTTTGTTAAAAAATTAGCACTTTTTTAATATATTAGTAATGTTTTCACATATTTTCGTCAACAGTTAGTTTTAAGTTAAATTGTTTGATTGTCGTGATGATGTGTCTTTTTCGTCTCGTCTTCATCATCCTTGACAAAATCAAAATCTGGTTGTTAATGAACAAATTTGTTAGCAATTTTGTTGACAAACGTAATGCTGACAATAAGACATTATTAAGGTATCATGACAACCCTAATACACACCCCCAATTTTTCCTCTAACATTCTTTAGCTTCCATGGCAAAACCACAAGACAACAGAGCCTCAATGTGTGTTGTGTCAAGCACGTACCCATCACCATACATTTACCATAATAGCCATTTGATAGGGGCAATCATTCTTAAATGATAATCATTCATTTACAAAGCCGTTAGAGAAAATTTGTCAATTTTGCCATTCCCTTGTGGTCCTCATTTATTTCTTCCCTGTTCTAAAGGCTCGGGCCTTGCAAGAACTTGAATTTGTCCAGGCGCCCAACACAATCCACTGGGGTAAAATTAGGTGTGAGGACCGGCTTTTTTCACAAGGTTTTTATGGGATTAGATGACATTTAAGTTATTGGACAACTAATATGCATGATTAAAACCGTTGATGGTTGCACAAAATGGAAAACAATTTTACTGGCCTCCCTCGAGAATATGCTCTTAAAGCCATTTCGGTGGAGGAGGAGATTATAACGCTTTATTTAACACTTGATCTTTGGATAGCAGACCCTGAACTGCCAATGAACCTGAGACAGAATTAGTACAGTATGTGAGAGTGGCACTCCAGCCTAACTACATGGTAATGCAAAACACTTTGTTTGAGGACCAAAGAAAGTATTTTTATTTATTTATCTATTTATCTGCACACGGTGGATGAGAGCAGGAGGGAGGTAGATAAGGAGGAAGGGAGTATACGAAATACGTTAAACCAATTTGGTGACCTTGTGGTGGGCAGAACTGGACAGTTTTCAAGGGCTCATATAATAAATAGATGGAAATAAACAAGGGGAACAGATATGATAAAGCAAGCCTCATGGAAGGGATCCTTGTTCTGCTCTGCACCTGATAACAAACACATCCTTCGAAATTTTGAAGTTTTGAGGCACCTCTTGCCACATATGACCTTTTATTGGCCTTGATTGCTGGTTTCATTTTGAGTAAATAGCCACGTCGAATGGCTTGACTGACTGTGATGCATAAAATCCATTGCCAGAACTTTATTTCTGTTTTTCACTATGTACACATCCTGCTTTCCTCCTACACAACCTTGTTTAATCGCCCTTCCGTGAAGTGATCTGCAACAGTCAAGGCGGCACAGGACGCCTGCATTGAGGGGTGCGTTGAAACCTAGACATAAACCATGTGAAAGGGCCTTGAGAAATAATGCCTACTGTAAGTGTCAGAGGCACTACTGATAACACTCTACAGCCATGCATTTAATTCCATGGATTTTTGATTCATTTTTCTGGCACCATATTCTACCTCACACAGTCAAGACAGACGTGTAAGAAGTGAAGGGGTAGTGCGGCCAAAACATGCAGACCATTGAGACAGCACTCAACCATAATAAGTCAGTTTAATCCACTCATGCTTGATAACAGTTAATTGACTTAGACGTTTCACATCCCAGGCTTGCATCAACAGGTGGTTTTCGTTTCAAGCCAAATGTAAAAATAGATTGCATAAATATTTCACAATTCCTTTTTAATAGACTGAGGAAAGGAGCAGTTTTATTTGTGCAGAGTCCATGCTAATATTGACCCAGTGCTTTCATATAAATATGTTTAGGAACCTCAAAAGACTTTAGGAAAATAGCACAAAGTGTTTTTTGGCGTAAATGCTGGAATTGAATCGGGAAACTATTGAGAACGCCTTCCGAATATTATTAAAATTAACACTTGATAGACGTCTTTATCAATCTGAAAAGGGCTATAATTCAAAGCATACATTTGTATGTTGTAAGCAGAACACACAATTATGGCAGTTATTACTGGAAATAGATTCTGCATTACTGAAAATCCATCAAAGTTTGAGAGCCGTACACGATCAGTTGGACACTTAGCAGAGCAGTTCTGTTTATTTTCCTTTAAGCCTTGCTCTATCACACTGCAACTATATTTGAAAGGAACCCCAGAACTGAATCTAAACTACAGCCAATGGTAACATCTAGCCTTTACAGTGGTGGCATCTACCTCCATGGTTTGGGGTGTTCGGTTTTTGGCAGACTCAATCCACAGTCGGGTGTGTGACTCTGAGAAACATAGTGAATCTGTGTGCCTGACAGTCCCTGTAAAAACATCAACAGATAAATGTTTGTGAGATATATTCGGACAACCCACTCAATGTGTAATAAATGCAACAAGGCATACCTGAAGAACATTGCACATTGTCTTAACCTACTCCTAAAGTCTCGACATAGTTTTAGTGTTGGAGAGTGGCATAATTTTTGTAACAGTGTTACATATTTAAAAACAAAATAATAGTAACTGTATTCCATTACAGTTACAATTTAAATAGTTGGTAATCATAATGTTATATACAAATATTCCGATTACTGAGAGATTTCTTTGCATTTTATTGTCATTTGCTTAATTTAATATTTTGTCTTTTAAATTTTAAATGATTGACAACCCTAATTATAAAATATAACTGAACCAAGTACAAGTGCATGTAAGGGATAGAAATAGCATTTTAGCTTAGCTAAAGCTAAATGTTTTCATGATTAAAACAATGCTAACTATTTAAGCTGCTTCAAACTTCAAAACCCCACAGAATGATATTTTACAACAACATGATATTTTAATATTTGAATAAAATTTATTACATGATTAATTATCATTTAATTATTTGAATTAAATGCAATTAATTGCGCATATATATATCTATATATATATATATATATATATATATATATATATATACTCACACACACGCACACACACACACTGATTGCCAGAATAATGTACATATTTTGCTGTTTCGGAAGGAAATTGTTACTTTAATTCACCAAAGTGGCATTCAACTGATCACAAAATATAGTCAGGACATTACTGATGTAAAACAGCACCATCACTATTTGAAAAAAGTTAGTTTTGAAATCTAGACAGGCCCCATTTCCAGCAGCCATCACTCCAACACCTTATACTTGAGTAATCATGCTAAATTACTATTTTGATACTAAAAATCACTTGCCATTATATCAAACACAGATTAAAGCTATTTGGTTCATTAAATGAAGCTTAATATTTTCTTTGTGTTTGTTTTTGAGTTGCCACAATAGACTGCATGTCTTAATGTCAATATTATGTAAAAAATGGCAAAAAAAATAAAGAAACAGCTTTCTCTAGAAACTCGATTTCTTGCAAAGGTGGACACTACAGTCTTGAAAGACAAAGGACAACTGTCTCTAACAAGGACAGAAAGAGATGTGGAAGGACAGATGTAAAACTAAACAAGAGGATTCTGTAAGTACATCAGAGTCTCTTGTTTGAGAAATAGACACCTCACATGTCCTCAGCTGACAGCTTCATTTAATTTCTAACTGCTCAATACAAGTTTAATGTACAGCAGTAAAAAGAAGACTCAGGGGAGCGGGACTTATGTAAAGAATTGCAAAGAAAAAGCCACTTTTGAAACAGAAAAACTAAATGAAAAGGTTTGAGTGGGCAAAGAAACACAGACATTGTACAATATATAATTGGAAAAGAGTGTTATGGATCTTAACCCCATTGAGTTTTTGTGGGATCCACTAGACTGTAAGGTGTGTGAGAAGTGCCCGACAAGACAGCTACATCTATGGCAAGTGCTACAGGAAGTGTGGGGTGAAATGTCACTTGAGTATCTGGACAAACCGACAGCTGGAATGCCAAGAATCTCCAAAGCTGCCATTGCTGCACATGGAGGAGTATTTGATGAGAAATATTTGAAGTAGTTTAAGAAGTTCTGAAATTAAAAAAAAAAAACATTTTAATAGTAATTTCTCACGTTATTAATGTCCTGACTATACATTGTTAACAGCTGAATGCCACTGTATATAAAAGTACCAATTTGTACATTATTCCAAACTTTTGTCCACCAGTGTATATATATATATTGAACAACACTACTATTGGCCAATTTCCCTCTGTGCTATTTTTAATTGCTGTTCTATATACTCATTATATACTTTTCTAATATTATGACCGATGCCCAACCAAATAGTGTACCAATGCAATCAACTAAATTCTCTGCGTCAGACATAAACTGTACTGGGTAGGGGAGGAGGCTACTGGCAAATACAAATTTTCTAGTTATGGTTGTTTGATTATTATAATGACTAGACAGCAGCAGGTCTATTAGCTTACTTTTATATTTACAAGTCTGACATTTTAATACAAATCCACTTTTTTTCTCTGCTGTTTACATTCAATTTAGACATCACTCTCTGTATTTGCATGAATACTTCACCAAGATGGAATGTGGTGGAATTTTGAAATTTATTTGACCATTCAGGCATGCATTAGCCCAAGCATTTTCTGAACACACGCGCATGTTCACACACATACATACGCAGCCTGTCAATCAAACAGGGCACAGCTGTTACTAGATCACTAGTGAATTAAAAATGACGTGCTCTGGATTACTTTCAACAGCAGAATATCAATATGACCTTTCTAATAAGTGACACAGGCCTAGACTATCACAAATATAGCTGATTATTTTTTTAATATTAAAGTTTTAATCAGTCTGCTTTTCTGGTCAGGTAAGTAAAATTCTCTTTCACTTGCCCCTTCATAAATCCACTTGTCCCGGACATGCAGACAAGCGTTAATGTCGAGCCCTGGTTGATAAAGAGCGCATGCTCTCTCTGGAATGTCATGTACAAGTTACCCTGAAACTATATTAGAGAAAGGAATAAACACTGTAATAATTAAATAAATGAAAAAATAAATAAATAAAAATACTTCTGTTACCGGCTCAATTTGAGTACTGCCCAAAACCCCTCTTAAAGTAGAGCCTCTTATAGGGCAGCTAAGACCAGCAAATCACCTTAAGATAGTTTAAGCGGTTTATGTTTACCCTGCAGAGTTAGTCTAAAAAAGGTCTTAACAGATCCAGATCTGTCTGTTCTCATGTTCAGAATCTCCTGAAGCAAGCCCATCTTTGTGTTGGCTGGCATGGCTGTACAAATAAACACAGAGAGCCGATGATAATTGCATTGTTGGGAGCTGGCCTTTCCAGAGCTCAGAGGACATGCCCAATTAATCAAGTTCTCTTTGTGCAAGTATTTATGGGTAATGACCAGAGCGTTAACATTCACACATGTGGGAACCATTTTATGACCCCTGCAGCCCCCCCTTCATCAAAATGGAGGTAAATATCATTTTTAAAAATGAGGCTACCTCAGGTTGTTACGCCTAAGCTGTATTATTAATAGCAATAATAAGAGCTGCTCCTCCAGGGTCTACCTAGGAGGTTTATTTTCACTCATTTCTGTCTAATGATGGCCTTGCCTCTGGCCTCTGTCCACAGAGTACCCGAGTGTGTGTGTGTGTCTCTACATATATGTGTTAAGAAAACATGAGAGACCCAAAACTCTACACTAAATCAGGTAAGGTGTATCTATTTACTTATATGTATATTATGATAGCATCTTGTCCATATATCTGCCATTCGTGCAAAAATAGCTATTTAATATTACCAAGAGATAAATGATAATAAATCGTCAGATATTATTTGCACCCCAACCCTGCTGCAAATAATGGTAGATACTAATTGCACCCTGGTGCAAAGAGTGTCAGATACTATATGCACAAATATTTAAATACTAACATACAGTATGGGTATCACTGCAGTGTGTTTATTGTGTTTATTTAGAGTCTCACAGACACACTAAATTAACAACCCCTACCCCTAAATCTAACCTTAACCTTACTTTGGAAAAATAATCTTGGTTTTACTACAGTAACCATGGTTTCACTATTGTATATTTTTGTAAATTTACAGTATCCACAAAATTAACCATGGTTACAATTACCACCATATTACTGTACTAACACCATGGTTAATTGACTTAAAACTATGGTTTCTGCCAAAAAAACAAAACAACAAAAAAAACATGGTTACTACAATATTAGTAATACAGTGATGTAAGCTACACTCAAGCGTTGCCGAGCCGTGGGAACGCATGCAATCAAGAGACCCTGCCTCTGGATCAAACCCTTCTTTGAACTCCTCTACATTCACCATGACCAAATCACTGTAACGAAATCAACAACAGACCCCTAACGTGACCAGCCAAAAATAATAATAATAAGATTTTAAGTAGTATTAAAGGCAATATTAAGAGTGGAAACAGGAAATCGGATGGGAAAAAGAGTGGGATAAAACACAGATTCCAACCGCGGTCGCTATGACAACACTACACATTCACACCGTCTTTACACCCCAGGCCACTGCGGTGACACCTATTTTCTAGATTGTCACTATTGGGGTGCAAAAAGCTGTTCTGTGTGGCAGATCCTATTTACACCAGGGTGCAAAAAGACACACCGTCATAATTTTGGCCAGGTCTGTTTGGAAAAAATAGCATTTCACTGTATGTAAAATAGCCAAGATTGCAATGCTAAAGCAATGACTTGCACTGCAAAAAAATCTTTTTCTTAATAATTAGTCAACAAGTCTTGTTTTCAAGTAAATATCTAAAAACAACATAAATTAGACGAGGCCCCTTTAAGAATCATAGTTTTGTGACACCTGTTTTTAGGGATTATTTCGTGTTAGAGTCGTGAGAAAATATGTTGTGCAAGAGAGCTCCCAGTTTTGTTCATTGTTTGAGAATTATTTGGGTAAATATCTAATTTTACACAAAATGCTTATTAATTGCATTAAATATGAGTCGTATGTTCATTTTTTTTGTTTTGTTTTTTTGTTTTTTGCGAGGACTGAGTATGCAAATTTAGAATTATTCATATCTTATTTAATGATTTATAGCCTAGAGTGTTTTCCAATTAAGTGAACATGTGAAATGAGAATTTTATTGTATTGTATACATGTCCTTAAAGTCTTTGAGTGATTTAAGGAAGTACTTAAATTAATTAAATGCTGTGAATGATATAAGCATGTATTAAGTATGCATTGAAGCATATGTGTAGGCTAATGTGTAGGCTAATTTAAATTTAGCTTTCTGTCTATTTTTGTATTTCCTTTCTGTAATTCATTATTCCGTATTTCTTTCTGCTGATTTTTAATGTGCTGAAATTCACTGAATAATTTTTGCTCTCATTTGGGATATTGTTCTTTTTGAGTCACATTTACAAATTGTCAGAAAACTCCTGGATTGTAATGAAATGTTTCATTAATCAAATAAGTAAAAATCACTTTTAGATATTTTGTTAATATTTATTTATTCCCTTTTTCAATACGGCCCAATCGTCCAGAGTCCTTTTTATGAGACAGCAATCAGAATAAATCCCCAACAGATAGTTTTGTATCCTGTGTACTTTCTTTACAACCCACCGGCTAAACAAGTTTCAAGCAAAAACCTCACTAAGATTTCAATGGGGCAAGAAAAATAAACTCAATTTAAGATATAATCTTTGAAAACAAATGTCAATTCTTTTTGCAATTTTGTTTCACAAGAAATGTCTTGTTTTTGTTTAATGGATATTTATATACTTTTAACTGGAAAACTAGACTTATTAAGAAAAGAAAATTGCAGAAACAAAATATATAAGTCTTTTGGATCTCACACGATGCAGCACTGAATAACACAATGGCTGTGCAATCATTTTAATGAGACAGATGATCACTTATGTGGTTTCCAATATTTGTATATGCCATTACCCACACATGACTAATTTTAAGGTCTAAGAAAAATACCTAAATGCTAGGAGCAGGTCAATTCTTTGGCGTTTCTTATCCTCGCAAAAGTGGCTGTGTGGTTTAATAAAAGAGGGACTATGTAGGTTTGACCACTGAATATGCATGTTCATGTGCTTTTGTGGGAATATGGAAACAATCTGTGCATGCATTATTTTAGTTAATGAAAGCAGCCACCCAAATCCACCTTTGGTCTAAATCAGTGCTAATACTAAATATATGTGGACAAGGTGGGTTTAGTCTGTTTTGATATGATCCAGAGCTAAACTCTTGCTGACAGCAATTAATTTGCAGAACAAGGTAGGTTTTTATTTTAGATTTCAATAAGCAGCTGTGGTTATAATGTCAAGCTGATATGCTATTATGTGTGTGTGCAACACTAATTTGGGTGGCTTACCTAAAAAGAAAAATTGGTCAAAACTCTGCAAACTCTCAAATTTTTACATTTGGTGCAACTTCTAGTTTGTTTGAGTTTCAGTGCAACCAGTGGTCAGATCAGGGACTGATGTGTTTTCATTGGTGAGCATGAGGTATGCACAATGGCTTTGAAACTTTACCCTAACTGCTGTCTGCATACGCAATCTGTCAGGGGAGTCGCACTACCAGAAGCCCACGGTTCAAGAATCAGAGGTTTTGATGTCTAGTATGCAGTCTTATGAAAAAAGAAGGATCAACACAAAGAGAGAAGAATGTAAGTAATCGTTGTATGCTGCTTTATAATTGGTAGCACATGTGAGAATATAAAAGAAGATGCAGACATGAATGAATCAGAGTTGGGTTTTTAGATTAATTTAAATCTCATTGTCAAAGAATGTAGCTAATCAACATTTAGCTGCTTCTCTTTCTGACAAAAGCCTAATTTATAAATCATTGAGAGCCAGGAGAGTATCTGATTTGAGAGGAACTTTGAAGAAGAAAATAAACCCTGTATAAGGGTTGTGTTCAGCTCTGGCTGGTTAAAGCATTCATGTGAAAAGAGGAGAAATCATAACCTCAAACACAAATATAACCTGCAGTTGAAATCCATTCTAATTTACAATAACACCCTTGCCTTAGGCTCAGTATAAATGCCTTTTAGTTTAAGACAAGGCTTGTGTGGCTCATGATTTACTAATCTATATCACCCAATGACCAATAAAATATTGTTTAGATTCATAAAGGGTTTTATATGACAGATATACTATGTGCTACAGATCAGGTAACTTATTTTTAGGCCCCTTATAATCAGGTCTGCCATCGCTTCAGTCTCGCATCAGAAGCCACCTGATTTAGAGCGAAGCCGTTTTCTGTGTCACCGAGCAAAAGGGATCAGGTTCTCATCATTTCAAAAGACCGGTTTGTATTTTGAGACTTTTGCAGGCACTTGGATAATTTTATGTAACTGAAACTAACCATAAATGCAAATTTATGTGAACACTACTATTGATTTCTTAGTTGAGAAATGGGACACTAATGGGGCTACCGGAGTGTTACTAGTCAGGTAGCTTACAAACTGGGACACAAATTGTCAGCATCAGACAGAAAATGATTAATTACAGATGTGTTTAAATGAACAATAATATAGTGACCTGTGGGACTGTGGGAATTTCTGACCATGTTTGATCCCCAAACAAATTAAGGGTTTGCAATTGTGGTGAAAGAACATTTATACAACATTGCTTTACTTTTTTCTTCTTTTTTTCGGTATTGCGAAGATCAGAACAGCAATTCCATATTACAATGTTGTGTCAAAAACTTTATTAGCAATAGTGCAACTTATTCCAAACATATAACGCATCTTCCAAAAACATTTATCAGAAAACACAACAAACATTTAAAGGGATAATTCACCCCAAAATGAAAATTCTCTCATTATTTACTCACCCTCATGATATCTCAGGTGTGAATGACTTTCTTTCTTCACCAGAACACATTTGAAGAAAAATAGAAAAATATCTTGCCTCTGTAGGTCCTTACAATTCAAGTGAATGGAGATTTCTCTTTTGAAGCTCCAAAAATCACAGACAGTCAGCATAAATGTCATGTATACAACATCAGCTGTTTAATTAATGTTTTCTAAAGCGACGAATGATGAAATCGCACTGGCATTTCAAACATGCGAGAACTGACGCATATGCATCATAGCCAGAAGAGTAGCGCTGTTTACAAGTGAGGAGGAGGAATGCTGTACACTAACTTGGTTGGTTTTTGTTTAGATATGTATTTATCTGTTTCTTTACTCACAATGATTCGTTTGTGTGCTCATCCTGGATGTCTCTACCGAGTGGAGAACGTGAGATTACCTCGGTATACATGGCAATGTGAATACGTCACGCAAGAGACCATTTGGCTCCACCCTCTTGTGAAGTGTTGGATTATAGTTAGAAAGTACTTAAATATTGATATTTTTCAAACAAAAATGTGAGCTTGTCAAAGAAGACTTTCATTTAACCACTGGAGTTGTATCAATTAAGTTTATGCTGACTTATGCTTCAAAAGAGAAATATTCATTCACTGAGCAAAGACATTTTTCTATTTTTCTTCAAATGTGTTCTGGTGAAGAAAGAAAGTCATACACACCTGGGATATCATAAGGGTGAGTAAATAATGAGAACATTTTCATTTCTGGGTGAACTATCCCTTTAACATTGAGTACTACAAGGCAACATAGGAGATTATGCAAGTAGATAAAGCATGTGTTAATGGAATTGATTAATAATTTAAGGTCAGTCAGCTTAACTTTAATAGTGTTCCTTTTGCTTAACTGAGCATTGCATTTGCAAGACTATGATCATGGTTTTATTTCCAAGAAAAGTATGGAATACAAAATAAATAAATATGTAAATCGTGAAACATGAAACTTCTGTCAAATGCATACATGTGAAATTAATGTAAATATCAGAACAGTATTATGACCGTGTGATCAGTGTCCATGGAAACAGCTGTTACTGATCTCATTGCACTCTGTAATTTAATTTTTGAATATGCACTTTTCCTCTGGCAACATTTAGGTCATTTGAGTCCCAAACAGAAACAGCAGCCTCAGACTGTATGATGCAACAGTGTGAAACAGCACAAGCTGAGCAGAGGCTGAAACTGGATACAGCAATGTGTCTGTTTGCCTGTCTAACATCATCTACACAAAGATAAAAGATATTGTACACTGCATATGCAAATACTCAAAATACTTTTCAACTTAACTGATATAAAACAGGACTTTTATTTATTTGTACTTTTTTGACCATCACTTCATAGCAAATGACTATGCAAATAACTCACAGGCTTTGTTCGGAATAGCACACTGCCATACTACTCTTACCAAGGGCGTCACTTTGTTTTTAAAAGTGGTGGAAACAGTTGTGGGTGGATGTGATATCACAAAGTAGCAAAACTCATGAATATTTACTAAGTTAATTTCAGACAAAAAATGTTTTACTGATAATGATAAAGTCATTCTTGAAGACCAATTCAAGTGCTTTAAAGGTTAATTAGTGCCTAAAATATTTGCATGCGCAGAGTAAGATTTAGTAAGATTGAGCTTAGCTCAAATTGCTTGCGTAAAAAAATTTATTGTTTGAGCTCAAAACATTTAGTAAAAAGTGTAAATTCAGATGCAAGTGTAACCCAGGTTAATAGAGAGCAAAATGAATGGATAAACTATAAGAGGAAAAACATGGAAAATATAAGAATGAGAATTAATATATTAACGATTTTTCAATTCCAAGACTGATAATGTGAACCAATGAGAATAACTTTTAGAAATGGATATCTTTAAATTAGAAACGAGAACAGATGTGGAACTGTATTTAGCACACCCACTACGCAAGGTTCCCTCATAGCGCTAGATGAAATGCTCTCTTTCACCACAGGAGGCTGAAGATTAACCCTTGTGTCAAAAAAACAAAAACAAACTCAGGTTGAAATATCAAAATTCCACCAAAAATACACACCTTTGGCATAATGTATGCCATTGACATTATCACTGCCAAAATAATAAAAAAAATGAAAAAGACAAAAATATCCTTAAGGTCACACAAGGGTTAAATCTCCCAGGGAAATTCCCCTCCGCATTAGAGAATGTGTTACGATTCCCCATTGTCTGTCCTTTTGTTTCTGCTACATTTTCCCGTTGTCTGCCCTTTGTTTCTCACTTGCCATCTGTCCCGAACTACAATTCCCAAAATTCCCGGCCCTCATCACTGCCAGCTATCCCTCATTGTCTTCACCTGTGTATCATTATCCCTGTTTATATAAGCCCTGATGTTCCACCACTCTTTGTCAGTTGTTAAATGTGTAATGTCCATGTTTTCCAGGTCGTCAATCGTGCTCCTGCTTGTTCCCTTCGTTGATGCTCATTTTGTGTTTATATTATCCCCTCGTGGATATTTCTTTTGTTCCCAGTGTTTTGTTCGTACCTCATGCACCGTTTTCTGTTTCATCAATAAAGCTGCACATATATCTTCACTCCTCGTCTGCTCCTTCGTTACAGAATGCAAACAGGCACTTGATTGCAGAGAGAGTAAGCTGAATCTGGAATAAAGGATTTGGTATACATACTTAATTGTAAGTGTTGATTAAATTTGAAATCTGTTTGATTTAGGATTATATTGAAGTGTCTGTGCGAAACTTTTCTCCATTATAAGTGGCTGAAGCGATCATCAAGGCCGTGATTCAAGGAGACATGAAATGGAGAAGTCTTGAACCGGGATTCCCCAATGTTATATGGAAGGAATATATGGAGAAAACATGGATTTGTGGAATATTTGCCATTAACGTGAATATCAAATTTCATGCATCATGAGAAGAACCTCTTGCGTGTGTGTGTGCAATCCTATAAAAATCTTTCTTGGTGAGTGAAATCTAAATCAAAATAGAATTTCAAGTAGTAATTAACGGGGTTCAAGCAGCATAGGGCCTTAAAGGGCATGTGCGACAAGACATAAATAATTATTCAGATAGCCCGTAAGCACCTAAGGGTGGTTTAACACAGTCCATTTAAAATGAACCAAGCCCATTTCAGTTAGTGGACCAGAAAGGGAACCAGCTGCACGTGACCTTAGTGCTTTTGCTGTTCACATTGTAAGTTGACTTAAAAGAGTTATTTGTGTAGATGTGGTCTCAGACCCTTTGTTGTTCACACCACAACTCTTAAGAACTCAGACCCCATGGCAGTCGCGATTGACATTTGGCTAACAATACATTTGTAAACCTATCGGCCTAATTGTGATCATGATGAAAATGTGTCATACTTCTGTAAGGTGTTTTATTTTTTTTTTTTAATTTACACCATTTATAATATAACCCAGACAGCCAATTCTATTTTTATATATGTATGTAATATATGTGTGTGTATGTGTGTGTGTGTATGTGTATATATATATATATATATATGTGTGTGTGTGTATGTGTGTATATATATATATATATATATATATATATATATGTGTGTATATATGTATGTGTGTGTATATATATATATATATGTATGTGTATATATATATGTGTATATGTATGTGTATATATATATGTGTATATGTATGTGTATATATATATGTGTATATGTATGTGTATATATATATGTGTGTGTATATATATATATATATATATATATATATATGTGTATATATATATATATATATATATATATATATATATATATATATATATATATGTGTGTATATATATATGTGTATATATATGTGTATATATATATATATATATATATATATATATATATATATATATATATATATATATATATATATATATATATATATATATATATATATATATATATATATATATATATATATATATATATATATATATATATATATATATATATATATATATATATATATATATATATATATATATATATATATATATATATATATATATATATGTGTGTATATATATATATGTGTGTATATGTATGTATATGTCCTAAATTCTACATGTTATGTCAAGTCTCTGATATTAACAAAACTTTATTACGCATGAAGGAAAACATTTGAGATTCTATGCATATTTTAAAATATGTTTCTCGGGGGCCTGGGTAGCCCAGTGAGTAAAGATGCTGATTACCACCCTTGGAGTTTGAATCCAGGGCTTACTGAGTGACTACAACCTCCTAAACAACCAAACTGGCCTGGTTGCTAGGGAGGGTAGAGTCACATGTGGTAATCTCCTCGTGGTCGCTATAATGTGGTTTGCTCTCGGTGGGGTGTGTGGTGTGTGGTGAGTTGGGTGTGTGTGTGTGTGTGTGTGGATGCCGAGGAGAATAATGTGAAGCCTCAGATGTGGAGGCAACTGAGATTCGTCTTCTGCCACCGGGATTGAGGCGAGTCACTACGCCACCATGAGTACTTAAAGCACACTGGGAATTGGGCATTCCAAATTGGGGAGAAAAAGGGGAGAAAAAAGGGAAAAAAAAGAGGAAAAAAAAGAAAATGTTTCTCCACAGGAGTATAAAGTTGGCGGGTTTGCTTCTGCATTCCATTAACATTGCTTATATACTGTAAACGAACATGAAATGTGTGCATTGCATTACGAAAATGTCAAATTAAATTGAAATGGAGCGCTTTGTTCACTATGAAAATCCTCGCTTGTATTTTCATGGGAGTTTGATCCACACCAAATTTTGCATGCATCTTTGGAATCACATTTCATTTGTGTACTCAATTTTATTTAAATTGGAGCCTTTGTTTAGCAGTTATTGGGATTTGGGAAAAATAAACTACACCCATATGTTTAAATAACCCTATTATAGCTATTCCAGATAAAAAAGTTAAACGTTTTGATCAAGTCAGTATAGAGGTAGTCCAGAGAATTGTTCTACACTGGTTTTGTTGAGTGAAAAACCTAGGACTGGTTTGCAAAAATTTGTAAGAATCTCAAATATTTGATTTAGGACCTTGTGGTCCTAGAGGCAAATCTGTTCAGAAAGTGGATGTGTCTAAGATGTGTCTGTGTGGCACACCATATTATATTCTGTGATTTACACGCATGTAAAATGCAGTAGCACCTCCCAGTGGCCATTTATGTATTTTATAAAAATTTTGCACAGATCTTTAGGTCCAAGAGTCAAATATGCCCATTAAGTGTCGTTCCGTTTGGCCTTAGATAATCTTGTCTACAAGCTGCTGAAAGATGACTGGTCAATGGCAGCCATGTTCCCCGTCTGTCGCACACTTCGACATTGTGTCGAAGAAGCGACTCTAGGTGTCTCTCTTGAGAGCCTCACACATCTCTGAACTTGAGAAAAGGCCAATGAAAAATTGGCAGACAGAATTTGCTATTCTCACGGCATCCCGATGCCACACCTCAACAATCCCGGCAAACCGGACGCAGACCCCCCCCCCCCCCCGTCTCCGGACCCACAACTGCTGCCCCCTGGCCGGCCGGTTCTGATGAGTCCAGAGGACGCCTTCATGGGACCTCCTTCTCAGTCACTTCGAGACTTCCCTCAGCACCAGAGCCACGAGACGCGCTTTTGTGAAGTAATGAGCATAAGGTTAAGAACACCAATTGGAGGACAGTATGCTGTCCCTCCAGCAGAGATGAATAATGGTTTCTACAGCCCTTATTTTATCGTACCCAAGAAAGGCAGCGGCTTATGACCAAGCTTGGACTTGCGAGATTTCAACCGGGCCTTGCACAAACTCCCATTCAAAATGCTCACGCAAAGAGACCTATTAACTTGCGTCCGGCATCAAGATTGTTTTGCAGCGGTAGACATGAAGGGCGCGTACTTCCACATCTCGATCTTGCCTCAACATCGACCCTTTCTACGGTTTGCGTTCGACGACTAGGCATATCAGTACAAGGTCCTCCCCGACTCCTGTCCTCATAAATTTTGATGGCACCTTGGACCATGACAGAGCATGAAAAATTACAGGCTGATCGAACCAATGGATCCTTAGTTACAGCCATTTTTATGTTTTTCTTTTTTATTACACCACCAAATGACAGAGGTGTGCTATTTTTTTTTTCATGTGTCCTCAGAATGACCCCATACATAATTTTCCCGAGTTTCATGAAAATATCCCATTCAGGAGTTAGGTATTTGTGTAAAAGTGTCCATTTGTGCTTCGTACGTTTTGGCATACCGTTCTGATGATGAATCGAATCTTTAAATAATTTGTGATTATTGAGATTATTGCTACAGCTCCACCTATAGGCCAATTGGGGTAAGAACATGTTTATGCCAGCTGGAGCACTACATCCCCCAAAGTTTCTTATCCCTATGCCTTACGGTTTGGTCTGCACAATTAGTTTTAGGGCAGAAGAATAATAACAAAAATCTTAGCAATTACGATTCATTCTTGAACCCCTAAATATTGACTTATCAATGCATCATTGATGAATATGTGAAGAAATTATAGAAGATTAAACCCAATTGATTTTAATACGATATCGATTGCAAACGTGTGCAGGCCATGCTCATGTAATGCAATGAATCATGCACCAGACTTGGGCCATGTCAGCAGTGAAATCAATTTTGAGCTTGAGCTAAAAGAACAAATATACAGAGACAATGATTTAAAATACATAATTTTTTTTTTTAAAGAAAAAGTTAAAAGATACAGAACACAAATGCATGTCAGTAAATTGCAGTGTATTCAAAGTGTTTGATCTGAAATACTTAATGTTGTATTTTGTTGTATTTTAGTTGGTATTGTGTGACTACACAAATTTTTTATGAAGAAATGATTAATTAGTTGTTTTTTTTTCTCATTTGTTTTATGCTAGGCCGGCTTTTTTCATTACCCATCTTCACATGTGTGTATGTTCAACTGGATGTGACAACCTCTGTACTGGATGTGAACTTGTCCTTTCACTGAATGCCATTTGAGTACTAAAGGTGTTTGGACTCGGCAAGCCAACCAAGACATTACATTGCCTATGAACAGATCAATTTATATTATCAACAGAGTGGTAGGAGAATTTGTCTTGAATGATATCTGGTCCATACGCACGTGTTAAACAAGCTCAAGAAAAAAAAGTTTTGTAATATTTTAATGCTTTGCATAAATGTAATTCCGGTGTTGTGAATCTGTAACTTCATAATAACAAAGTACATTTGATCTGTATACTTCTGATTTCCTTTTTCTTTTCTTTTTTTGGCTCTTACAATTGTCACTTTTTTTTTTTTCAACCAAAACATGGCTAAAAACGTTTCAGTTTTTTTTTTCTAGCTTAAGTTCTATGATACCTGAATCTTCCTTGCATGCATCCATCCATCCATCCATCCATCCAAATGTCATGCCAATGATAATACGCAAATGTTCCACACAGAGAATAGAGGGTGAGCCACACTGTACGGGCCCCCTCCAATCTCAGCAGCCAAACATATCACTGAAACAACTGAAATCTCCTCCTCATCAGGAAGGTATTATACTATACTCTTGATGAACACACCTTTGTTCTGAGTCTCGGAAGAAGACACTAACAGGATAACAGAAAAAAAACTCTGCAAGAGAGAAGCAACAGCAGAATAATAATGAACATTCTGAATCTCTGGCCTGAGTGGTAGGTGATGTAACAGAATACAAACCATCCAACATCCTCACTCCATGAGAGAGAGGATAACAGATTATCCAAAGCTCTTAGTCTTCCGAGAGAAAGAAGAAGATCCACCAAGTACCAAGTGTCACTACAAGAGACTATTGCAATGCCAAGTTTGGAATCCCTGTACCCCTCTGACGAGCAAACCCTCTCTTCAAGTTTCATGCATCTGCGTGTTCCAGAGGATGAATATTGCACAGACATAAGGGCTGTATATCTGCTTGTTCCAGATTGCAAGAACCCTCTCTGTGCTTTCAGAAGATCAGCATTACTCAGCTCCTTTGTGTCCAAGGCTGTTGAAATGGAATCCAGCTCCTTCCCCACTGTAATGTGGCCCTGAGCCCCAGTGTAAGATGTCGCCATCACCAAACTTATCGATTGATCAAGGAGAATGTAAATATCACTACTAAACCTCTTACCTGAGACCTTGGCATTACTGTATACAATCAGTATAGGATTTTCTAATGTTCTTTATATTACATAACTTGTGTATCAAACGTCTTGCAAATAATCTATAAGTTATTTGTTTAAATAGAAATAAGGTTTTCACCTTATTACTTAAGAGAACAGCAATTTATCGTTCAATGAAATAATAGTCATACTTTGCCATTACTACATCAAGTTCAACCACTTGCATTTTTCCATCCTATGCCTTTTTATTTACCTATTCATTTATGTTATCGTTTAGCATAGTAATACCATATTTTAGTTTTCTTAGTTATTCTTGTTTATCATTTTGAAAATAAAACAAATTTTTTTTATAGTGTGTGTGTTACTTGTGTTGATAAAACAGAAGAGCTCTAAATGGTTTGGCCGAAACTCACGAATCTTTTAGATTAATCAGATGACCAGCTCCCTCCAATTTACATATTTCTAATTTACTGAATGATCCATTTTAATCATTCTTTTACTTTTAAGGCAAAACTCCTTAGCTGGTGGCCTGAGGATGGAGGGAGGGGCAGTCTGATATTGATAATCACACATACATACACCTTAAATTAAGTGTGATCAAAAATCACCACATATTTTGATGTCTTGTCTGAGACCAAGTTAATTAAAATTTTTGCCAGAGTGATTCTCACTACACCAATCAGGTCAGAGTAAACTGGTCAACGAAAACCTAATTTGATTGGTTACAAGAAGCAGATAGACCCGCCTCCCCCCTTGTGCTTGCAAAACTCTTCTGAGTGAGAAAGTTGTGCCAAAATTGTGAGCGGAACAAAAAGGAAGACAGAATAATGTATATCATGAACACAACTCATTTACACTTTTGCAATAATCTGTTTTTTACACATACAGGGTGGTCAATCCATTTTTCTGTTCATGACACCCTTTCTTTGCTTGCATATTGCTGGTTTGCAATGTTTTTGGCCAAATTTAGCCTGACTTGCGGTCTTCTGCCATTTTTTTGTTTTTATTTTATTTTTTGATTCGTGTTTTTAATGTGACATCTCCTCAGTTCCAGTGGCATTATGAGATTGATTAGTGTCCAGTGGAGGCTCAGTTCAGAAACTCACCAGAAATAGTAGGCCATTCAGGTATATCCTGCCTACTACTAAGGATCTGGACACCCTACTCCATTGGCACATAGTGTTTCGCATACTATATTGTTGGAAATTATGCATATTTGGATGCAGCCAATGTAACATATTACAGTTTGAAATATTTATTGCTGCATATTGCAAACTGTTTGAAATACTATTTTTGAAGTAGTACAAATATTAGGCAGCATTCTGTGTATACAGCACAGTATGTAGTACACTAGTATTCCATTTCAAACATAACCTTAGTCTCATGATTCATAGGTGATAATCCATTTAATTGCAGAAGTTGTATCCAGTTGTTTGAATGCAATCTGTGATATGTTTTGACCAATAAAAAGCCGTCTTACAGAATCTGAAGTGCTCCTCTGCATTGGCTAAGAGCATTCACAGTTTTATAGGATGTATTATAGCCTACATTTTCTGGCATCTGGTCTCTGGCCCTCTGGATTATTCCTTATAATGAATTACATAAATGAGGTCTTTGATTCCAGGAAACCAGTGCAGCTGGCAAACAGGCATGAGATTTACATTTATTGTTCCAGTTTTGCATTTTTCCCTAAATCACTTAAATGATACTGCAGGCCTCAGTGTAGCAAGCACTGCTTCATGTCTCTAGACACCAATAATGTGCAAGGAAAAGCTTTTGGAAGATTCAAAGCTTCGCCCATTGGCTATTGTCACCTTCAAATTTAGGCCGAACATGTATGCGCAAAACAAATCCACATGTGCATACAAAAACAGATGCACACACATGCACAATATCCATTTTATTTTTGTCATTACAGCAGCACCGTTCACTCCCTCCGAAACCTTCAAAGGGGCATCCATAAGAAAACATTTTGCAATATCTTCTACTGACTCCTTTAAGCCAATGACCATGGACCAGTGACCAAAGGATGCTAGCACAACATGTACAGTCCTCCCCTCTACCATCTGACCTATCCTTAAACTATGCAAAGTCATCTTTATGTTTTCTATCCATGCTTCAAAATCAGCTTTGCTGGTCACCAGAATAGAATGCATTTTGGATGCTAGTCTTCAGTCTGGGATGCAGGTGTGCTGGTGTCCACACTAGCCTCCTGACCAGTTTAACCACCAAGCACAAGCTTGTGGGTCCTTTTGAAATGTTATCTGTTAAGCCAATCGGCTCGCTTACCCCATGGTGCAAACTGATAGGTCCTTGAGTTGTAATGCATCAGTCAATCATCTAGCATACTCATTTATTCAAAAATAGAACCACATACAATATACTCTATAGTTTCCAATATACACAATACAAAACACAACAGACAATACAAAGTACAATATAATACAGTATATATAAACAGAACACATGTGGAATGATGTGCCAGGGGAAGAGTGCAGTTGTAATAGGTAGAATTAAATTAATTTAGTGAACATTATGGTGATACTTTAATTGAAAGAGTTTTATCTTGAATTAGTTATGTAGTCTGTATATATAATTTGAATATATAACATTGTATTCCATTTCAATTCATGTACAACAGCTTAAAAGCATTATTTTTTTTCAGAATGTTTACAATCCCATTGGTTATAAAAGTTAGTTACAGTATGTTGCTATAACATTGAAGTGCCAACCCTGGTGCTGGCAGAGGAGAGACTATAGGTGAATGGTGGGTGACTGCAGTAGACTACGGTTTAAGGAGTCGAAGAGAGCCTTGGATACAGGCCACATATGTGGCATGCACATAGAATGAAAATACAGGACTTTGCACACTTTCTGCTGCTCAAAAATGGCAACACTGGCTGAGTTGAATTGAGCAAGTGCCAAAGTCATGCACATAGACCAAATCTGCAATAAAGAACACCAAATTTATGTAAATTTATAGACTTTTGCCTTCCCTCCCCAATTTTTAACTCTCTGCCCCTCTCTCTCTCATATATGTAGACACACACACACACACCACACCGTCTGCAATGGCATTTACAGCCTCCAAGCTTGAGTCAGCCATTAGCCAGTAAATAAAACAGATGTTCTCACAATACAAATACAATAGTCAAGGCTGACTCTTCTGGCACTGATTCGAAATATGAAAGAGGAGAGGTTCACAGACACTCAGCATGAATTTGAGCACCCTTTTAGAATGTGCCTGAGTGAGTCAATACATGAAAATATAGTTAAGCTGACACATTCTCACACTCTGGCAAAGCTACCCACACGCAGGGACACCACATACACACACACCCCTCACTTTAATGTGTGCTGGCAGTTGTATTTTGATCCCCAGCTGACTTGCACATTTTAACTGGTCTTGAATTGGATTGGACAGAGCTGACACAATCTGACGCCCTCCTCTGAAGTCATTATAATGATGAATTTAACAGCACCACAAGTGATACAGGATCCCAACCCTCTTTCCAGGCACAATAAAAAAGCACTGGGGTTGATTAGATGAAGGATACAAGGTTCTGTTTAGTTAGAAAAGTGTGTGTATGCCCTCTGATCATTGAGGTCAATATGATCACATGGGAAGTTGGCATGTTGTTTCAGAGAGTTCCGGTACCCTAAGATGGGCCACATTATGCTGATTCTCCAATTAGTGCCGTCTTTTATCAGACATTTTTGCATCCAGTGCATTTACCTTCCCCTGTGGCATGACCGGAAGTGTGTTGCATTATACTCAGCAGCTTTGGAGACCAGGGCTTAGATCCCATGTTGAAACTATGAATTATTATTAACGAACATGTGTCAGAGGTTGCATTTATCCTTCTAATATAAATTTTTTTTCTCCACTAATGGTTAGTTTTGGTGTTTGGGGTAACACATTAGAAAGTACTCTGTCACTGTATTTCAGCCTGTACAGCTGAAAACTACTTGCTTTTGGCACCACTCTGTGGACATTGGAGCTCACATGCACCCATTTCCCCCCCAAAAAACTTACTGCTTTGGCCACTGGGGGCAGTGTTTAGAATATCAGTAAGCAAAGAACGTTTTTATCTAAAGAAAAGTCAATGTGCCATTTCTGATTTCACTGTGACATCAGTCTGTAGAGGTTGCTCTTTCATAGCACATGAGATGCACATGTAATGGTTATCAGATATGTTTAATTGAAGTATAATCTTTGTCTCCAGTGATTATCCTAAAACTCCTTAGGACAAATGAAAATAGAAACAAATGATACATTTGGTTTAGCGAAGGGTCAATTGAGAAATTAAAGAGGTCTTATTTGTGATTTTTCTATCGTACTATTATATTTGTTAGGGTTTAGGGTTAAAAACTGCTGTCCACCTCACTGTCACATAACATAGCATTAGACTGTACTATGTTTGCTTCCAGGTCCTTGAAGGCCCTTGCACTGCCAGACCACATTGTTGGAAGATGTGGACTTTGTAAGGCCTGTGAGGAGGACAGAGGTCCTGATAAAAGGTAAAAAATGTACCTTGCATACCATTCCACCAGTTCAACCCTTACAAACATTGAGAGTTCAGGCAAACTTGCTGTAAATGACCTTTGTTAAAACAAATTATCTTTTTCTTAACCTGTTATTTTTAACTTGACACGGCATCTAAAAATGCAGCCCTCCCATGAGAGATTCTAAAAACAAAGAGAAATGTGATGCAGTTGTCAAAAGACATCTATCTAGCGAATGTTTACATGGAAGACGATTGAAAAACAGCGTGAGCGGACACATGAAAACATTCAGTTTGAACATCCCCCTTTTCACATGACATAGTACTAGCTGAAGTTTCTCAAATTTACCTCTCAAAAAGACAGACTTTTGTTTCAGTTGACTGTAGGTAAATCTACACTGTATCCAGCGCTGTATTTGTAAATATCCCGATAATGTTTTACCTTGTGAGAAATCGCTCCAAATGCTTCATTGTAAGAGCGCTCTGAACGAATTGTACTGAATCACGAATCGATTAGACAGTTTAGCACTCCCGTTTGGCCAATTCACAGAAATCACTGAAAAACCGACCCAAAAGAATTTGTCATTTGCAAACTGGGCATTGCTAGTTCTTTTAAACAGCCAACAGAAATATTTTATGATTGGTGAAATATTCTGAGAGAGCTCATGATACACATAGTGTGTACAGCCATACAGCTGCACGCGCCACTGATGACTCTGACAGGCATGCTTAAGAAGCATATGTGATCTTACTACATGTCTCTTTCTCATGTTATTAAAAGCATTTGTATAACCTTGATCAGGTATCCACAATCAATCCATCTCATCTATTTAATTTCCAACATTAAATCCCAATCTCATTATACTCTAGCTCATTCCATTGTGAATGCTAAATATCTAGAAACTGGATGCATGAACTAGAGATTTCATGAACAAAATGCATTGTGTTTAAGCATTTTAGCAGACCATGTACAAACAAGATTGATGATTGAAATCAGGGGGTGACTGTGGGAGCATTGGCCCCTGTCTGAGTTGGATGGTGATTAAATTGCACCTCCTTTCCTCTTCACTGCTTGTGACAGCGGGACTGAGGACTCTGTCTGCAGCTCCTCTCTTCCTGTCCCTTTCTCAGAAACATCTGCTTCTCGTTAACATGCTAGCTCTACCATAAGGGGTAAAAAAGTACAAAGTGAAAACAAAGCATAAAATATGGATGGACACCCAGTTGCCTCCATTTGTTATGGATAAACAGATACCCTGAAGTTGGATGTGCACTTCAGATGGCCTACACTATAGTTCCCTGCCTTTTTTATTCTATTTTGATTTACAGTCATCTAAATTCATGATGTAGAGTTTATAGAGGATGGATCTTTATTAAACCAAGTGCACAATACAAGACTGAAGCTCATCACCCATTCATGTTTATGGCTAGTTGGTGATTAAAAAGCCCTAGATCGTAGCCAATTCGCTGCAAGTAGGCATTGCCTTCTAGTGTGCATAGTATTGCCACCTTCAAAGTTTAAAAATATGGGAGCCCCTTGAACAATTTCACTGTTTGACCTGGGTCCATTGGGACAAATCACATCCCATATTGATTTAGAGTGACACACTTCATGTCAATTGTAAATATGAACTAAGCGTACAACCCTAACCGTGCACACTTTTAATGTGTACATTTGTTGTAATCACTATAAATGTACACTCAAATCACCATCCTACCAGGGTCCATCTGGAAAAATCACATCCCATTTTGATTCGATATGCCACACCTCATTTCATATTTAAATATGTGATGAGTGGCAACCCTAAGCATACACACATTTGAGACACACTGTGACATTAAAATCAATTTCAAACTGGTTTGATATCAGGTCAACCAGTCGTCATGTGTGCACTCTTTCCCAACAAACAAGAGAGCAGCAATGAGCAACAAACAATTAAATTTCATAACAGCACAAGAGGAGGGTCGGGCAGTGGGAAGCGGGAAACTGCTACCTAGACCTCCCATGAGCCCTTCCTCTTTGTTGCCAAGAATCAACTTTGTTTTTGTGCTGTTATGTGGGTGAGTTTGTGTAACACAATTTCTGGATCATACCGATTGTCTGGGACCAGGATGATTATATCACACAGTCTGCGCTTAGTTATGCACAGTGCATACCAGCAAAACAGAAATGTCTTTTTGTCTTGTAAAGTTACCTAAGCCATAGTTGAGTTAGCAATTACTCACCTTCCTTGCCCACTACAAATATATTTGTAGACATATATAACTGTTTCTCCACCTTTACTTTTCCTGATTCCAGAGGCACTATTACTTCTGGGACTGGATTCTAGTGGAATCCACTGTTTGGTCTGTGTGGCTGTGAAAGTTTGGAAACAGCTTCGGCTGCATCTGTCAGAGTGACCTTCTCGACATGTAGGTCTCCGCTTCTGGAACCGTTTCTTTTCAACACCCTTTCGTGCTATCACAGGACATGTGTTGCATATATTTTCTTTTCAAACATAGGATGATGATGCCCTCACGTACACACATGACCGCCCTACCATTATCAAGTAATTTGATCATCTCTTGTTGTAATCTCCATCTTAAGTCTGCTTATAATCGCAGTAAAGCTTTTTCAAGCTTGAATTTCAATCTTCCATTCCATTTCTTGGCAGCTGTGGTTTTGCCTCGACCAGTGTTTTGTGTGATAAGTAGTCCATAACCCAGGTTAAGCTGGCCAGATCATATACAGTATGAAGCAGGCCGCTGCCGACCACCTCCTGTGAGCATGGAAACTTGACCCGCACGTGTGTGGTTTACAGTGCCTCGGTTATGATGGAAGACAACTCGCTTTGACTTTATGTAAATTGTTCAGGTGGTCAGATGGTTTGAGTTAGCCTACCCCCCACAGCCTAAAACAGCCAACCAGACGGCCATTAGAGCTAAACAAAGATGCTGCACCAGAGTGCTGGAAATGAGTTTTCAGAATTTACCTCAGTGAAGGACAGGGATCATCCAGGGAAGGAAGGTCGGTGTTATGCAGTAGTGGTTTAAGTTTCACTAATTCAATCATCCTTGCTCCACTCACATTTCATTTTGCAGTGAGACAAACTGGTTTTGAAAAGTGCTTTGACCATCTTATCTTGGTATCAATTTACTCTTTGTGTTAACTTTGTCAGGTTATCAGAGCCGTTTTGAAGGAAATAAAATACACTATGCATACCTCCCTGTTAGCTTGGCCCAGGAACACATGGGCAGAAGGTGAGCCCAATGCAGAACAATTATTTGTCATTGACATTCCAACAATAAAGTGGTAAGGCTTGCATAAAATGTGTTTCTATGGGAGACGTACAATAGCTTTAGTCTTTCATTATTGTTTTTCAGTGGTACACATTAGGGTTGGGAAATATATCGAATATATTCACAAATTTTAATTAAGCTGAAGATTTAAAATTAAAGATAATGTGAATATTGCAGTGTTTTAATATACCTTTTTTACGCTATTAAGTTTCCTAATGTCTGTGATATTATGCTGCATTCATGTGCTATCATAATTAAATACAAGTAAATACAAGTTTTCTACTCAGAAATTACACATAAATGTCCCCTCAAGTCGTAATTACAACTGGGAAACTGTGAGATAATTTTGATACTTGAGTTTCTGAGTTGGGAGAAGATGTAAACATTAAATATGGTGGAGAAGAGTACAGTTTCAATAGTGAATGATAGGTTTTCTAAATTTTTCGAAATGCAGCTACCATATTATCGCTTTGCCATTTTAGTCAAATACATTTATGAATAGGCCTTTCAGTTACTTTTTGATGCCAAATTTTGATACTTTTTACACATAGATAATAGCATGTATTTGTCCAAAATGACATTATCATCAGCCACTTGGCTAGCATATATTACGGTGTCAAAATATGAGTTCCCCAAAAATATACATGAATGAACCTGCCGTCCTTCATGTTTCCGACAGCAAAGCACTTAATCGCGCATGCTCATAATTACAACTTCAGAAGTGGTAAGTAGGATAATTCCGATAGCACATGAAGGTAGTCTTAGTCTAATTTTGCAATTCCTTAATTGTCTTGAGACTAACAATTAAAAGATTATTAAGACAGAGGTGTTTTTTACATCCAAAAAAAAAAAAATAATATTTTCATTATTTACAGAGCTTTATGTACATCCAAACCCGTTTGACTTTCTATCTTTTGGGTGAACTATCCATTAAGTAGCAAAAGTAACGATAGAGCTAATTCACTTTTGTGAATCTGTTTCAAACTGATTTTTAAATAAGTGAATCTATTTAAATTGTTAAACGATTTTCAAAATGTCAGTGGATGTACCAATGTACCACTGTACCATGAACAAATGAACCACATATATATATATATATATATATATATATATATATATATATATATATATATATATATATATATATTCCCATGGTTCCTGTCTCAATATCTTCGCCGTCCAATCACCGATTTTATTTCTGAAAACTGACAGATACTCATGACAATATAAGCTAAAAGCACATATGATTGGTTAAGGGGTTACTGGGCATGAATAATACATGTATTTTCATCATCCTATATTTGCCTGGGCGGAGCCAGAGAGGATATCCTCCCGAGGGGATTACCTCCAGTGTTGGACTTACTACTTCAAATTGAAAACTGAGGCGATCTTTTGAGGTAAGACAAGTTATTTAACATGTTTTGTCAATTTTGTATATTGAATGTCAAAATGTTTTAGGTACAAAGCTTTTTTTTTTAGAAGTAATGCTAGACATTTCTGGAAAAAATTACATGACCATCGGTGTTAATCGGAGGTTTGATTTTGTATGTTTTGCTGTGTAATTTGTGTGTAATTCTAATGTTCAAATTAAATAAAGTGTGTGTTTTATTGAACACATAAAATGTATATTTCAGTGTCTGTGTCCTTCAATTTCAGATGCCATGTCAATTTTATTATTACAGGTGCTCTAAAGGAGTATTTGAGGAGTGGTCATATGAAATGTATCTTAACATTCTAAATGTTTGTTTTAGATGTTGTGTTCCGTTTTCCCATTAATCACTAGAATGGTCATAACTTTTAAATAATTTTACATTACACACAAAATTATGTATATATTATACACTCTAAGTTTCCCTCTAGATTGTAATTAAAATGGTTGAAATGCAGTTGTGTGATGAAGTATGGTGGCCGAAGAAGATTTTTGTAAAAATTGCATCCGCATACCCTACCTCGATGACTGACTTGCCACTAGTTCAGCCGTTGGACAGACCTTTCATTTATGTGGGCAGGAGCAAGTGTCCAGGTGAGTCGTGGTTATGACAGACGCTTCCAAGTTAGGCTGGGGCACTGTGTGCAATGGGCTTGTTGGCACATCAACTGCCTTGAGTTGCTGGCAGTACTGCTCACCCTGCAGAGGCTATTGCCATTGATCCAGGGCAAGCAGGTGTTGGTCTGGATGGACAACACAGCGACGGTAGCGTATATAAATTGCCAAGACAGTATACTTTCTCATCACATGTCGCAATTCACCTGCCATCTCCTCCTTTGGAGTCAGCGACAAAGGTCTCTGTGGACTCAGGACTCAGGTCGCTGTGGGCCACTCACATACCGCGCAGACTCAATGCCACAGCGGACGCACTGTCGTGGCAGGTGATGCTTGGGAGAGAGTGGAGATGCTTATTTGGAAAGCAAAGCACAGTTAGACCTGTTTACTTCCCGAGAATCCTCACATTGCCCGCTCTGGTATTGCCTGATGGGAGCCCCCCCTCAGGACAGATGCGATGGCATACAGCTGGCCCCCGGGGCTGCACAAATATGCGTTCCCCCCAGTGAGCCTACTTGCACAGACCCTGTGCAGGGTCAGGGAGGACGAGTAGCAAGTCACCCTCGTTGCTGTACTGGCCCACCCAGACTTGGTTCTTGGACCTCATGCTCCTTGCGACAGCACCTCCCTGGTAAATTTCCCTGAGGGAGGACCTCCTCTCTGAGAGATGGGGCACCATCTGGCACCCATAGACAGACCTCCGTAACCCCCCTGGATGAAAAACATAATCACCCTCTTGACTGTGCTTACTTCCATCAAGAGGTTCGGGGACCTGCATTCTCTTTCAGTGATACTTGCCTGGAGTTCAGTCCGAATGACTCTCACAAAATCCTGAGACCTGACCGGGCTATGTGCCCAAGGTTCCCACGACCCCCTTCAGGGATCAGGTTAGCACACGTAGAGCCTGCAAGCACTGCCCCGGGAGGAGGCAGACCCAGCCTTGATGTTGCTGTGTCCGGTGCACATCTACTTGGACCAAACGCAGGGCTTTAGGCGCTCTGAGCATCTCTTTATCTGTTTTGGTGGACAGCGGAAAGGGAACGCTGTCTTCAAACAGAGGATTGCCCACTGGATCATGAATGCCATCACTTTGGCATACCAGGCCAAGGCCGTGCCCGCCCCTTTGGGAATACGAGCACACTCTACTAGGAGTGTGGCATCCTCATGGGCACTGTTGCATTCTCACAGGCAATGGCCAATGGCACCTCTCTAGCAGATATATGTAGAGCAGCGTGCTGGTTAACACCCAACACATTTGTAAGATTTTACAATCTCCGGGTTGAGCCAGTTTTGTCCCATGTTTTGTCAGGTACAAACAGGTAAGTTTGGGAATACGGGACAGCTGGCAGGGGGTTATCACTTGCATTTAGCGCCTTTCCCCTCCATGAGGTGAAGACGTGCAGATGCCCTTCCTCCCTAATCCGTGGCTTGTGAATTTGGCGTAGGAATTTGCGGCCGGACCCAGTACGTGTTACTCTGGTAACGCCCTGTGATGTATTTTCGCGGAATCAGGCAGATGATCTCCCTGTCAGGCAGACCCGCTTCTCCGGTCGATGTGCTTGTAGAGCTCCTCAACCTACGGCAGGGCCTACCACCGCGCCTCTTGAGCCCAGGTGACGTATTGCCACATGTTACCTCCCTTTCAGTCAGGATGTGGTCTTCCCCTTGAAAGAATAGGAAAGGAAAAGAACACCTTATATTGAGCGTTAAATGGCCCCAATAACTAAATACTCTGTGGAGAGAAAACATAGGGAGAGAAGGCTGCGGCTGGCGTGGCCTGCTCCCCTACTAGATACTTCTCTTCCCCCCTCAGGGATGTGAGGAACTATACAATTTTTTTTGAGCATTGGGTGATGCTACGTGCAAGTCCGAGTGCATCTGCTATTACGCACGCAGTAGCCTGCTTGCACCTGCATCGGCAGCTCATGTAACACAGTTCAGCTAGATGTGGTGTTTTGTATAGGAACCCCTAGTGTCACTACATCTACACAATGTCGAGTGAGTGACAGATAGAGAATGTCTCGGTTACTGTTGTAACCTCCGTTCCCTTATGGAGGGAACATGACGTGGTGTACCCCTTGCCACAACACTGTACTACCTGCTGAAATGTTCAGGACCCTGTCTCATCTCCTCAGCACAAAAACTGAATGAGTGGTTGCGAGCCAGCTCCTTTTATACCCGTATGTCCGGGGGAGTGACATGCAAATTCCACTCGCCAATTCTCATTGGCCTTTTCTCAAAGATCTGAGGTGTTTGGGGCTCCCAAGGGTGACTCCTAGTTTCACTACATCGACACAACTTCTCATTCCCTCCATCATGGAATGGAGGTTATGACAGTAACCAAGACATTTAATAATTGCTATAAAAAGCTATTTCTTAGTCCTAAAATTGTAATAAATTGATTCTATAATTGTATATTTTAAAATGAGTGTGGCAGGGCGGAGGGCGGGGCTGGGTCGTGATGATACACACCCGGTCCTGTATCAGGCTAATCATGCCTCCGAGAGGGATAAAGGCCGATGGCAGACGGTGGTGCGACGAGAGAGAGATCCCGTTACAATGAGCTTTGTTATACCTCAAATATCTGGTTGGCATAATCCATGAAATTATGTGTCTACTGTATTGTCAGCTACAAACCAAATTGCTAACATGACTAAATCATATTCTGTTGGGAAACTAACAGATAGAATATATGTGGGTGGTAACAGTGGTTTGTGGTAAACCAAGTTATTTTTTTAACTTTCAGTTACTATATTGGTTATGAGATTACATGAGATTCCAGTAGGCCTGTAGAATGGCCAAAGCTAAAAACTTTAAACGAAAGCAGTATGTCCTGATGAATCAGATGGAAAAAACTGGTTGTGTGACCTTCAACAGAGCTGCAATCCCTTTTTGAGAATTGAGTAGAGCTAATATGAGGGAAAAATACATTTTCAATGTAAGTTCCAGTAAAGAGTAATTTTCTCTCCTGTTTCCAGTAATATGTATACTTTTTTCTGTAAAAAAACAAAGTCTGACCACTCAGTGGGGTACTCGTGAGGGATTTCTATTCAAATTGGATAAAAATATTTTTTGAAAAGAAATGGAAAAGTGTTTTGCAAATGCAAACTAATTAAAATTGCTGTTGCTCTTGTATGTGGTTGGATGTCAGCACCTGCATTTTTAAAGGGAAACACAAAATGCAATTTTTACAACCCATTTTACTTCCACAGAATTTCCAAATAAAGTAGCATATTGAACATGAAAAAAATTATTGGCGGGACTTTGTTTTATCTATTAGGAATTAATTGGATCGTGAGAAGGGGGCAATCCATACCAGGTGATTGGAGGAGTTGAAAAAATAAGAGATTTTAGTGACATCAGCAGAAAAACTTCTGTTTCGGAGACAAAGCAAGTTATTACATTTTGATAATATGTTTGCAATTATGTGCATTAATGAGTCAATCACAAAAAGACCAGGAACTGGGATCATTTAGATATCTCGTTAAATTTAAGGATAACTTTAGGGATATTCCAAGTCAACAAATCAAATATTCAGAAACTTTACCAGGCTGATTTTTTTTTATTTTGTTTATTATTTATTATTTTTCAGAAGAAAGATACACATAAATGATGATGAAATCCAAAATATTAAATGTCATGGATCAATATTTACTGAGTAATGTATGATTTTGTCAGTTTTCACCTACATGTATCATTTTCAGCTTGTCTCATGAAATGTGCTGTATAACACATTTAGCTGCAATTCCTGTGCAGAGACACATATAATACGTTTTGGAAAAATTTATATAGAGTCACGTTTTCACTATGAACACCGAACATACCTCTGAACCTAAGAAAAGGCCAATGTCAAGTTGGCAGACAGAATTTGCATGCCTCGCCCCGGATATACGGGTATAAAGGGAAGCGGGCAGCGAATGCCAGTCAGAATTTTTCTTCGGAGCCGAATGGTTGTGCAACAAGCAAGCAGAGCTTCACTACTGTTCCACTCACCTCTGTCACTGAGAAGCATTGCCGTTGGATCCTACAGCGCATTTCCAGCTGGCATCTCTCTCTCTCTGCACGCTGTGCAGTTTACGCCCCTGGGCGCTTCGATAGTGCTTCTGTTACAAGAGTGATCTCTTCCTAAAAGAGTATTTTTTTTTCTAAGAGAGTCTGAGTTTCCACTCACAAAAGAGCAATACACAGCGGCATTGAACGTCCTTTTCAGGACGCGTCTTTTTCAAGATGCATTTCCACCCCTGTGTTGTTCCTGGATGCGGTTGATTACTCTCCAAGAACGGCGGCCACAGACGTTGCCTTGTGTGCCTGGGCAGCGATCACACTGAGGCGGCATTCAAGGATGGTTCATGTACTCACTGTGAGAACATGATCATGGCAGCGTTGCGGTCCCGGCTCTCCTTCCTGAAGGTGAATGCCACTTTAGCCGCCCCCCGCATCGCTCCTTCTTCCCACAGGATTGAGGATGACCCAGCTAGCGATGAAGGTGATATGGGGATGATGACGGGCTCGGTTTTGCCGGGTAAATCCCCTTGAACCACCCGCCCCCCGACACGCTAGCTTGTTTGCGTCCGAGCTCGGGATGAGTGCGAATCGCCTCACCGCCAGCTGACATTTACCCTTGAGTTCCTGGGGTTGGATGATGAATTCACCGCTGCATCGGAGAGTGTCCAGGCGTCTGACGCTGAAGACTCAACTGAGCTGCTGTCTTCGGGCCAGCCCGCCCAGTCTGAGGCGGACGGGCAGATGGCCGACATGCTTGCCCGGGCTGCCGTGCAGTGGGCTTGGACTGGAAGCCACGCCCCCCCGGTACCATTCTTTCCGGAAGTGCATGGTGAACTGACGCGGTCCTGGAGGGCACATTTTACTGCCCACGGGTACACAGAAGTCCCCCAGGTGGATAGGGCGGTTGCCATCACTGACCTCCAAAGCCTACAGCCTCATCGGACAGGCCGCCTCCACCCTAGAGGCTGTCCCCCTCCACCTTGAAAGCGTATATAGCTGCTATCGCTGCCCTCCACGACGCAGTAGATGGCAAGGTAAGTAGATCCCTAGAAAAGCACGACAGGTTCCTGAAGGGCACTCGGAGACTGAATACTCCCCGGCCTAGCCTATTCAACTCCTGGGATCTCTCAGTGGTCCTCTCGGGCCTCCAGAGACCCCCCTTCGAGCCACTTGATTCAGTTGAGCTCAAGGCCCTCTCCAGTGTTGGGGACCTGCAAGCGTTCTCTATCAGCGACACCTGCCTGGAGTTCGGTCCGGCACATTCTCACGTTATCCTGAGACCCCGACTGGGCTATGTGCCCAAGGTTCCTACGACCCCTTTCAGGGACCAGGTCGTGAACCTGCAAGCGCTGCCCCGGGAGCAGGTAAACCCAGCCTTATCGTTGCTGTGGCCGGTGCGTGCTTTGGTACCTATTTATATAGCTCTTTGTCTGCTTTGGAAGACGGTGGAAAGGGAACGCTGTATCCAAACAGAGGCAATCTTACTGGGTCGTTGATGCTATTTCCTTAGCCTATCACACCCAGGCTGTGCTCACCCCCTTGCGGGTTCGAGCACACTCCAAAAGAAGTGTGGCCAGATATTACACTCTAAGGGTTGAGTCGGTCTCGTCCCATGTTTTGTCAGGTCCGAGCCGGTAGAACTCGGTACACGGCACAACCGACTGGGTGTTCTGCTTGCACCTTGTGCCCTTCACCAAGTTGATCCAGTGTGCCTTCTGTCCCAGGTTAGTCATTGAGCATCGCTGCCTGGATGTTTTTTTACTCCCTAGCCTTCTGGCCAGCGAATTCAGTGGAGCAATTCATGGCCAGACCCACTACGAGTCACAGGTGCTCTATACTGGGGTCGGGCTCCACGGGCATAGTTCCCTCTTCAGGCTAACTCTCCGTGATGTATTTTTCAATGTACAGTCCCCCTGTTGGCGGACCCGTGATTCCCTCCGGCAGCCCCGCTGCCCCGGTTGCCGTGCCTGTAGAATCCCCCCTCATTAGGCTGGACCTAATACGTCAGACACGCCGTGTCCCACTTCTGGCTTCACAACCCTTGTGGTGTATTTGCATGCAGTACCTCCCCCTAAAACTGGTCAGGGTGTGGCCTCCACTGGGTCTTTCCCTCCTGAAAGAATAGGAAATTAGCGGACTTCACAGACACAGCTCGCTTCCAGACCTGCACTGCAGCCCCGGCACGCCAGCGCTGACAAGCTCCGAAGACGCCTCTCTAGGCCTCTTCCTCAGACTCTAACCTGCCCCGTGCCGGGTGCGCGGAGCAAGGTAAGTGCTTCGAGTCTTCTCTCAGCACCCAAGCCTCGGGACGCTCTTCTGCCTCCTGACATGCTATTTCCTGCTCCCCCCGGGGGAAAGATTGCCTTCCCCAACTTAAGATGGGCCTCAGCCGCTTCACGTCCTATGTGAGAGACATAGTGAGAGAGAAGGCTAGTCATGTAGCACCTGTTTCCCCCCCTCAGGGGTGCGGGAAACCAAAGGTCTGTATGTGAAATTTCTTCGGGGGCGTTGGGGAGGGCAACATGCAGCCGGTACAGGTGCCTCTAGCACGCAATAGTCTGCTTTGCACCTGTTTTGACAGTTCACGTAACACGGTCAGTACGTGGCAATTTTATATGGGACACAACGTCGAGTGAGTGAAAGAAGGGGAATGTTATGGTTACTGTTGTAACCTCCGTTCCCCGAGGGAGGGAACGAGACATTGTGTCCCTTCTGCCACAGCACTAGACCTTGCACTGTAAATGGCCGTACCTTATTTTCAGCTCCTCAGTCCAAAATCCTGACTGGCATTAGCTGCCCCGCTTCCCTTTATACACGTATATATCCGGGGCGGGGAATGCAAATTCTGTCTGCCAACTTGACATTGTCCTTTTCTCATGTTCAGAGGTACGTTCGGTGTCCCAGGAAGACCTCTTGTGTCACTTCATTCGACACAACGTCTCTTTCCCTCCCTCGGCGAACGGAGGTTACAACGTTAACCATGACATTTTTCACAAGACCTGACATTTAATCATAGACAACATTGCCTGTCTTAGGTCAGTTAGGATCACTACTTTATTTTAAGAATGTGAAACGTCAGAATAATAGTAGAGAGAATTATTTATTTCAGCTTTTATTTCTTTCATCACATTCCCAGTGGGTCAGTAGTTTACATACACTTTGCTAGTATTTGGTAACATTGCCTTTACATTGTTTAATTTGGGTCAAATGTTTTGGGTAGCCTTCCACAAGCTTCTCACAATAAGTTGCTGAACTTTAAGTTCCCGGCTGATGTCTTGAGATGTTGCTTCAATATATCCACATAATTTTCCTTCATCATGATGCAATCTATTTTGTGAAGTTGCGGGCCGTGTATTTTAAGTCTAAGACTTCAGTGCGATTCATGCCATTAAGAAAACACAGTTTCACAATGAATAAGACCCTATGCCTATCTTACATTACGTGGCGTTCAACTGATCACAAAGTATAGTCAAGACATTACAGATGTGAAAAACAGAACAATTACTATTTGAAAAAAGTCATTTTTGATAAAATCTAGACAGGCCCCATTTCCAGCAGCCATCACTACACCTAATCCTTGAGTATTCATACTCAATTTCTAATTTGGTACTAGAAAATCATTTGCCATTATATCAACCACATAATGAGTGACCAGGGTCCAGTGCATAATAATTTCAGCATATACTGTTTGTTTGATCTTTGATTAAGCTGGCTTGAAGAGCAAACATATGTATGTGTCAGGTCAAACTGTAACTTAATGAGACCATGGGGTAAGTTGTTAGGGTTATAGTAGGTGTTAACCAGCTAAGCATACAAGTAGTCTATTCTAAGGTGGTCTTTCCTTCTTGTTTTACTGAGAAATATGGAACTCCAGCTTAGAGAAGACTTTTAATAATCTCTTCCAATTTATTACATTTACACTTTTCATTTTGGGCCAAGACAGAGGATAAAAATAGCACATCACAGAAAGAATCAAATTTACTGGGACTCATAACTGTCCATGTAATCTTGGCCGCTATCATAACACTATCATTTATAGTGTATTTTTTTATGCTAGACATCCTTTGTTCAATAAACCTAACTGTGGTGTCAGCTTTCATCTCTAGAAAACCCCAAAAGAGTCTAGTCCAAATAAACATTAATTTATGGCCGACCAAGGAAGTCACTACTGGGCATTTTAAGAATCAGCCATGTCAATCACTTCATGAGGCCTAATTATGGTGTTATAAATACAGATGCTGTTGGCCAGTTTAAAGGGATAACAATAGAAGCAGAATATGTACAAAAAATACACATTATCAGGTGTTCATAATTTTCTTTGTTATAGCCAGCCGTTATTAATATACTATATTTACTATACTAATAATCACACATTTTACTGTAAAAAAGTCCCAGGCTTATTAGGTTATTTTGCATTTCACAAATGTTAAAGCTCCTGTCTGGCATTGAATTTAATTGTTGAGCTTGACACTGTTTTTTAAATAAGGAGAGGAACAACAACAGTCTTTTATTGCTTTTTGTAAATGGTCCAATTTTAAATAATCCTCGATTTAATATGTCACCCCAGATCAGTAATGTGATTTTAGCTCTGAGCAGCCATGTGCCTTGTCAAGGTAATTATAGGAGAGTAGAAAGGGGAAGATTGATATAGAAACGGAGATGCAAGATTAGCATCACCCAAAGAGCATATGCACCAAATGTAAAAAAAAAAAAAAAAAACTAGGGTCACTAAACGACATTGCAAAAGTAACGTTTTTTTTTTAACTGGTTTCCCGAACACTCCCCTCATCTACCATTGTTTGAACAAAATAATTGTTCCTCTCTAAACTCATACATGTGGTGGGCTAACACAAAAAACAAAACAATTATTTGATATCTCCACAGAGCCATAGTATTTATACATTTTTTAGTCCAGAGGTTAATTAACTAAAGTAGTAACATAGCCTAGCTACTGTATGTGTGGATTTTTTTATATATTTATTGGATTTATTATTTAAATTAATGTCTTAACATAATAATGTGTGCCAGTGCCTAATTTGGCTATGCCTTACCTTGATAAAGACTAGCTTCTATATATCATGGTCAAAAGCAGACCTTATCGTGCAAGCTGATAGAAGAAAAACAACCTGCAACCACCTGAGCAAATCTGCAGTGTGCTGCAGAAAATTCAGCTTACTTGCAAACTGATCAAATTTAAATATTAGGCAAAGAGAGAGACATTACATGTCAAAGGACCTATTAGCTTACACCTTGTGAGCTGATTGGCTTTACATTTCACACGTGAGCAAGCTGATTGGCTAACAGATAACATGTTAAAAAAACTAGCTTGTGCCATTTAGAGTTTCTTGTCTGAACTAAATAATAATTTCTGAAAACCCTAATATGTCTAATAAATCTATCCTGCAAGGGAGTGCCAGGGGGTCAAAGAAATTTTTCTGAGAAAAAATTGTAATTATTAAAGAAGAAAAAAGTTTATATTTTTTTAGTTGAAACATGTTTATATACAATTTTTTTTTTTTTTTTAGAATATCATGCTTACTAATTTTCTCACACAGTTACTACCACGGCGGTCATTGTGACCGTTTTTAAATTTTGCAATGTAATAACTTTGTTGAAATAAAACCCATATAACCATAGGACCATGACTTTTCTTAAATGTGTGTATATTTTATTCTAACATTGTTATTTTATTAAAATTTCAAAACAAAAAAGAGTTCTGAGTATTTCTACCTTTAATGGCCATAACGGTCATTTTGACCGCACACATTTCAGCATTTGCTACGTAAAGGAATAAAGGGCGCTGTTCACCACAGAGGTGCTGAGAAGTGACAATGCAAAGCTCACAGTCTATCAGTGCAAAAGAAGGAAAGCACTGTCCACACAGCTGTTACCATCACAAGTGGCCAAAAGGCTAAACAAGACAGTCACATACTACAACAGAACAAAGTTTGGAGTAGATGTGCTAGATCAAATGGCAAGGAAATACTATGTGAAAGCACCCACACGTAGATGGCCAGAGGCTGTGTTTTATAATATCCTTGACCTGGCTGCGATAAATGCTTCCATCATGTTCAAGGAATGCACAAATGAGAGAATCTCACAGAGGAACTTCATAATGCGACTGACAAATGAACTTCTCTATGGCCATATGAGAGCAAAAGCCACACAGCTGATGGTGCAAGGACCCAGACAGGAGCAGCTGCAGATGGAGAGGGGAAGGCAGTGCCAAGTGTGGAGAAACTGCAAGAAAAACAAATGTCAAAAGGTACTGTGTGGGAGCTGCACATGGAAGGTAGAGATTACCTGTGTTGACTGTGAGTAATCGATCCACAAGCATCAGTGAATGATGTGCGGTGTTTGCCCCCAAAACAACCATAAATTGATTCATAATGAATTTACAGCATAATATTTTATTAAAGTTTTACAGAATGATAATTTTTCTCACTGTAAAACAAATATTGCTTTCTAAAACAGTTTAGCGAATTTTCATATTCTTTATTAACCGTTTTGGCCATTTTGGGTTAGGCCTATATGTGTTTCATACATGTCTAAAGTTTGAGTTGCCTTGAAATACACATTGGTGATACGTAAGCTATTGTATTGATTAGTTTTTTTTTTTTACAAAGAAAATAATAGAATATAAATAATCAAATTTGTATCTGTAATTAGCTACAATAGTAAGTTCTGTGGTTGTCGATGAACTAATACATTTTCACATTCATTAGAATTTAAATTTCGTGTCCTGTTGTTTATTATTAATATAACAGATTCATTTATTAATGGATTTGATTCCAGTGGTGGCTGCATAGGATTGATTTCATTTCATGTTCAAACATTTCCAATAACTCCAGAGCGTTGTAAAGTCCAAAAGTCAACATGTTTTGAAAAAAGATAGATGTAATAATTTCCAAAATTCACAACATGTTTTTATCTAACGAAATATATTCTGCCTCAATCCATGTATGTTGGCGTTTAGACTTTCAAAAACATTTTCACTGTGGGGAAAAAAAACTTGCTGGACACAAAGCGAGTCACGCACATTCCGGGGCAGTCTAGCAGCTTTGTATTTGTATTTGATTTGTATAGTCTAGCACTATTATATATTCCAAAAAAGATTGTATTATGTAGGCCTATCTCGCTTGGCGCTCCGTGCTCCATTTAATCCATATTATTCTATTTTATTCAAATTGAGGATTTTTACATTTTTTAGGGTGGTGACGTTATAAAATATGACGACAGACATTGGAAGCTTCATTCTAAAACCTCAATAGAATTTTCGAATGTAAATATGACATGAAAAAAATGAGTCTAGTATGAACCGTTCAGTCTAGTATGAACGGTCAGAATGACCGCTATGGCCATTCTAGTAGTTATAGAATTCCGGTAGTTCTAGTGTTAAATAGGTTTCTATGCATACAAATGTAGAGCTGCCTTTATATTTCAGGAAGGGTGTCCCTTACAACAAGAGCATCATATTTGGGGTCCTTGACATCGATAAGTTTGAAAACCCCTGCACTAGTCCACACCTCACAACTACAAGTAAATCTCAAGTTTTGCTTGTTGTGAGGGGAAAATATATTGGGAATTGTTGTAATTTCAAACATACCATTTGTTGCTGCAGTTTATAGATAAATTACTTAAATAAGCTGTAGTTAAAGTACTTCAATCGATACATATGTTTACTTGTTGAAATGGTTCAGTGGACCATATTTTAATGTGCTGAAAGAATCTGGTAAATAGGTCTGTGAAATACTTGAGAGACATAACTTTCAAAATGGAAGTTGTGAAACCTTTTCTTCCATCACATGTGCTGTTATTCATGTTCAATAGTATGGATTGGTTCATTTGGAATACATTTTTCTAATTTGTCTAATTTTTCCATTTGTGAAGAGCGCTTTATGTCTTCTACAACATGATGTTTTCAAAAGAGAGAAGGTACTGCAACAACAACAAAACTAACCCACCAGGCAAAAATGATTAAGAGATTTAACCTAGTTACCTTTTATAGAAATGAGAGCAATGGAAATGTAAGGTTATGGAAGATTCCTGGATTTACTTTTTCAAGACAACGTCACTCTGTTCTCTAGTACATCATAACATAACCTAAATAAGAATCATCACTACCTTCATTTGAAATTTAGTTGTTCCAAAAATGAAAATTCTGGCATTATTTACTTATGCTCATGTTGTTCAAAACCTATAGCCTTTGACTTTTCTGTCTCCCGTTAGGTAATGACACAAAAAGCTATCATATAGCTTCAGAAGACTTGCGATATAGTGCATACGTCCTTTGGTTCACATTTATGGTGTTTTTTCTTTTTTCTTTTTCTTTTTGGAGCTTTACAGCCCTGGCCCTCAATCACTTTTATTATGTGGAAAACAGGATATTCTTCAAAATTTTTTGTACAGGTTTGTATGGTAACATAAGTTTGGCATTGCCATCTTCCAGCCTGTAAATGTATGATTAGATATATGTGGTTCAGGAATATGGGATCAGGGCTCGTTTCTGGCACGGCCTATGCCATGTGTTAGATACTGTGCAACATGTGTTCCTGCATTCTCATGAACTCTCATGACCTCCTGTGAAATCCAGCTGCTTTCCATGAAGAACATGCAGCTTGGGAGCCCATCCCCATAAAATACTCAACTGGAGCAGGTAAAAGCTGAGACATGTGTGTCTCTGCATTTGAATGTTGTTTACACTTCTGTGAAAGAACGGGCAAAATCTCTTGTTAATGTCCAAAGCATAAACATTTGCCGTCAGCTTTGGAGGTGGTGCCTCGTTACCACCTAACTTTCCATCCCAGACACATGTAACCCCCAAATTGCTCTCTCTGGGGCCAAGGTGGAGCGTGAGGGGAAAATGGCGTCTTTGTGCTCTCTGTGGCACGTAGCTGTGGTCCGTAAACAAGAGCTTGTCACCGGTAAAGTGTTGGTAATGACACATAGTTGCAGGTGATGTCATCATTTTCCACCTTGGGTGTGAAGCACAGTGTTGTGGATGTCGTGAGCATTGCATTGCACTCTCGGCAGAGGTTTTGATGCCGAACCTGGGTCTCGAGCCCGCACCCTAGCTACACCCAGAGTTTCCAGGTGACTGTGTGTTTATGCTGTCTGCTGTAACGGCTGGCTGACACAGCACACTGAGCTAATAGAGCAGAGCAGAAAGAGCCTAATGCAATCCTGCTCAGCAGTCTGACTCAGCCCTGCCTGCCAGGGGAAATGTCACTGTCCTCCACAATACAGCGACACTCCTACAGTATGTGCTTACAGTCATTCAACAACAGTGAGATTGAATATAACTAGGGCTGTCGATTCAACACGTTAATTCAGTGCAATTCATTTTATTAAATATAACGTGTTAAAAAAATAATGCAATTAATCGCAATGCCCCCAGATATTAATAAGGAAATTCCTGAGAAAAGCAAGATTGTAGTACCACCAGTTTACTCCAGAGGGCAGTAATTGAAATTTCAGCTGTGTGGCAATGCGCAGTTTATACAGTGAAAAAAACATCCAGACAGCACAAAACAGACATTTGTTACATTCTTGCATTCAAAACATTTGATGGAGCCCATATACTAACTAAGGGATCTCAAGATGTGTTCTGAGTATTAAAGTATATTTAACTTCACACAGTGACTTAAACATTTAATGTTTATGACACAACGCACCCGAGACGTTACACAAACATATCTGATGCTTGTTGAAATTGACAGGTCCTTAAAAAAACACTCATAATAAATCTCCAACTGATTGACAAATTCACTTGTGAAATGGATTGCTGTGAACTGTATGCCAATAATTGGCTTATGTTCAATAATATGGTAGTAAACAATACATTGTATTCTAAAGTCGTTTTATCAATGATTAACTCTTCAGCCACAAGAATGTAATGCATTTTAATTATCTGAATATATTTTATTCATATTATTGAACACAAGCCAATATTATTGAACATAAGCCAATCATTGGCATACCGTTCACAGCAATCCATTTCGCAAGTGAATTTGTCAATCAGTTCGAGATTTATTATGAGGGCTTGTTTAAGGACCCGTCAATTTCAACAAGCGGCATATATGCTTGTGTAGCGTCTCGGGTGCTTTGCGTCATAAACATAACATTTTAGGTCACTGTGTCAAGTTAAATATAGTTTAATACTTAGAACATTTAATGATAAATATGTATAAGTATTTCATAATTATATATTGAATTATTGTTATATGAGGGGCTTTCTCAGCAAATATTTGTATATGCGATTAATTAATCGGGACATCATGTAATTAATTCGATTAAAAATTTTAATCGATTGACAGTGTCACAATTCCCCATTGTCTGCCTCGTGTTTTTCCCTCACTATCACCCTAAACTACGTTTCCCACAATTCCCGGCCCTCATCACATCCTATTATCCCTCATTGTTTGCACCTGTCCATCGTTATCCCTGTTTATTTAAACCCTGTTGTTTTTCCACCCAAGTGTCGATCGTTGTTTACATGTTACCAGAGTTCCTGCCCAAGTTCCTGCCCAAGTTCCTGCCCAAGTTCCTGCCCAAGTTCCTGCCCAAGTTCCTGCCCAAGTTCCTGCCCGTTCCTGTCACGTTTTCCCATCGTGGACCTTTTGTTTGTTCCAGTGTTCTTGTTGTCTTTTAGTTCTTTTCTAGATCTAGATCCCCACTCCTCATCTGCCGCCTCCTCGTAACAGACAGCCCTAAATATAACCAATGGGCAGTTCATCAAAAACGGATAATTATCTCATCATTTACTTACCTTAACTTTATGCCATCAAAAACTCACATAACATTCATTCTACTGCACAACAGAGATATTTTGAAGGATGTTTTTTATTGTCCATGATTTTGCATGTGGCTCTATTTTTTTCTTTCTTGTGTAAAACACTTTGATCAATATGTGTTGTTTTTTAAATGCGCTATAAATATATACTTGACTAATCAATTGATTGTTGTCTATACACTGTAGGTCAATTGGATCCAAAACTTTCAAGCTCCAAAAAGGATATAAGACATCATACAAGTAATCAATATGACTCATGTGTCGTCTGAAGCAATACTTTTTTTGGGGGTGAAAAGTACTTATTCACAAATAAAATAAAATAAAATATAATACATTCCTGGAAACACCATACAAGTGTCACCCCACCATTTATCCTGTTAGGGAAAACAGTGCTTGTTTTCAGACTTATCCAGTGAATAACAATCTATGTTTATTTTTGAAGGTCAAAGGTTCTATGAAGGTACAGTTCGTTGAACACATGCTCATCTTTTGTGACAACTTAGCTTGAAACCATAAAAATGAAAAAAATATATTACACCATTGTTGTCATGTCTAGATGTGTTTTTGGTCATGTTTTGTTTTCTGGTCTTTTATTTTGAAAAGTTTTGTTCCCGTTTCCTAGTCATGTGATGTCCTGTTTTCCCTCCATGTTTATGTGTCTTGTTATTGGTTCTTTCATGTAATTGGTTTATGCTTATAGTCTTGTTATCTTGTTTAGAGTTCTGTTTGTTCATTGGCTTATTTGTCCCCTTGTCCATGTATTTAAGCCCTCATGTCCCCAATGTTGCTATGTTGAGTGTTGTTTGTGTAGTATGTCAAGTCTAGTTTAAGAATAGTGTTTATGTTTCACGTGTGTATTTATAGTCGTTAGATTTCACTATTGTAAATAAATGGCACCTGGGTTCTTACATCTTCGTCTGCTTCTGTATCATTGCCTGCCAGCAACGTTGCAATTGCTTTGGCAAGCAAATATTGTAATCATTGAATTGTATAAAATTACATGATTTATTTGACAGTCTTCCCCAAAATAAATGTTATAACCTCTCCAGATCAGACGTCAATGAAAAATGTAATTCCCCGTCTGTCGCTCACTTCGACGTCGTGTCGAAGAAGCGACACTAGGGGTCTCTCTTGAGCGCCGAAAGATACCTCTGATCTATGAAAAAAGGCCAATGAGAGTTGGCGAACAGTATTTGCATACTCCGCCTCCGGATACGGATATAAAGGCGAGAGAAATACGCTCGTTCATTCAGTAATTTTCTTCGGAGCCGATGGTCGTGTGTATGCAGTCAGCTGCGAGTAACACAACTGATCCTGCTTCTGATCCTCTGACGCTCTGCTTTGCTGTTGGATTTACGGCGCACTACAGCGGCTTTTCTCTTCACTGCCGGCGTGCAGTTTGCCCCTGGGCGCTTCGACAGCGCAGAGTTAAAAGAGTTGAAAGAGTGATTCTCTCCATAAAAGAGTTTATTTCTCTGAAAGAGCATTACACAGCGGCGTTGAACGTCCTTTTCAGGACGCGTCTTTTTAAAGATGTAATTTCCGCCCCTGTGTAGTTTCTGGATGCGGTGTTTTCTCCCCACCTCTCTCGGTCATAAAACACTATCTTGCATGCCTGGGCTGCGATCACATGCAAGCAGTGTTTTATGAATGGTTTATGTTCTCAGTGCGAGAACATAGCCATGGCAACATTGCGGTCGTGTGGCTTTCTTTTGTAGTGAGAGAAAGCCGTTTCAGCCGCCCCCCGCGCCTCGCCTCCTTCCTACGGGATTGACGCAGGCGCCGCGGGCGATGAACACGATTTGGGGACAATGACGGGCTCTGTTCGCCGGGTAAATCCCCTCGAACTTCCCGCCTCCCCGGCACGCTTGTTTGCTAGCATTGCGGTCGTGTGGCTTTCTTTTGTAATGAGAGAAAGCCGTTTCAGCCGCCCCCCGCGCCTCGCCTCCTTCCTACGGGATTGACGCAGGCGCCGCGGGCGATGAACACGATTTGGGGACAATGACGGGCTCTGTTCGCCGGGTAAATCCCCTCGAACCGCCCGCCTCCCCGGCACGCTTGCTTGCTTGCTTCCGTCTGAGCTCGGGATGAGTATTCTCTCCAATGGTTCATTTTCTCAGTGTGAGAACATGGCCGTTATAGCATTGCGGTCGCACAGCTTTCTTTTGTAATGAGAGAAAGCCACTTCAACCGCCCCCCGCGCTCCGCCTTCTTCCTACGGGATCGGCGCAGGCGCTGCGGGCGATGAAGGCGATTTGGGGAATATGACGGGCTCTGTTCGCCGGGTAAACCCCCTCGAACCGCCCGCCTCCCCGGCACGCTTGCTTGCCTCAGAATTAGATGACATCACCGCTGCATCGGAGAGCGTTACAGCGGCATCGGATGCTGATCGTTCGCCTGGGCCGCCACCTTCGGGTCTGCCGCCCAGCCTGAGCCTGACGCACGGAGATCCGCTATGCTTTCCCGGGCTACTTGATCGGTTCCGCGGGCAGGTGCGCCGCTCACAGCCACGCCCCCCCCCCCGTTCCCTTCTTCCCGGACGTGCACGACGAGTTGAGCTAAGCCAAGGCTTTTTCGCTCCTCCGCTCTCACTACCCTCGCGGTGGAACGGTCCCAGACCGCTTCCACTCTGCACGCCACAGCCCTTCCTGCAACCAATGCCAGGCCAAGGCACTTCAAAACCTGCACCTTGGGTAGTCCTGTTCTTGATGTGCTGCAGGAACTGCGCTGGATGACCAACCGCGCCCCCGGGCCACGGAGGTCAGAAGCGCTGGCACTCGAACAGGCGATGGCCACCCCTTGTGGTCCAGAAACACACCTGTGGACTGGACCTGGTCGAAATGCGGGAGGCAGACAAGGCACACCTTCTCTCACACCCCCGTCTCCCAGCTCCGTCCATTCGGCGCCACCGTTGACGACTCTGCCCAGCAGTCCTCAGCGGTGAGGCAGACGGAGGCCACTGCACGTCCTGCCCCGCCGCAAGCTTGCCGCCATGGGCCATGCCCCGTCTGCTCGCCGACGGGCGTCCTCCTGCGGCTATGAAACACCCTGCTCCGCCTCAACCCGGGCCCAGCTCTCAGCCCCAGCGTCGAGCACGCTGCAGGGAACGGACGCCCCCGTCTCACGGACCCCCTCGAGGACCCGGAAGGCTCCCAGGCTGTCCGTAGACGTTCAACCCAGGGACCAAGATGTTAGCTCCGGAGGCTGGTAAGACCGCTCCGTCCCCGGTGGAGGGCCGGGAGGAGAATCTTTTCTTGTTGAATTAATTTTCACATTCTCATATTCTCTGTAATGAGCTATTTCCTTTTGTCTCTGGGTCACCTGGCCCGCAAATGCCGTTCTCACGGCACTTTGCCCCCAGATATCAACAGTCCTGGCTTCCTGGACACGGACCACCCGTCTTCAGCCCCACGACTGTCCCCCGGCCGGCCGGTTCCGACGAGTCTAGAGGACGCCTACCCAGGACCTCCTCCTCAGTCGCTAACCCACCCCCTGCCGGGTGTGCGGAGCAAGGTAAGTGCTTTGAGTCTTTTCTCAGCACCTCAGCTGCGGGTCGCCCCGTCGCCGCCCAACGCTGCCCTACCTGCTCCGCCCCGCTGCTCCGCCCCGCCGGGTACGTCAAATTAATCGTCCCTTTGGTGCCCCTAGCGCAGAGGTTGGACGCGTGGCTTTCACTTCCCAACCCGTCTCGCTGGCTGGCCCGGACCATCCGACTCGGTTACGCAAATCAGTTTGCCAGGCCCCCGTCCCCCTTCATGGGCGTCCGCTTTTCCGCAGTACACGGCGAACACGCCCACTCCCTGCGCGCGGAAATCGCGACTCTTCTGGCCAAAGACGCGATAGAGCCTGTCCCTCCAACCGAGATGAAGATGGTTTCTATAGCCCTTACTTCATCGTACCCAAGAAAGGCGGCGGCTTACGACCAATCTTGGACCTGCGAGTTCTCAACCGAGCATTGCACAAACTCCCGTTCAAAATGCTCACGCTTAACCTGCGTCCGGCATCTAGATTGGTTCGCAGCGGTAGACCTGAAGGACGCGTACTTCCACGTCTCCATCCTGCCCCGACACCGCCCCTACCTGCGGTTTGCGTTCGGGGGCCAGGTGTATCAGTACAAGTCCTCCCCTTCGGCCTGTCTCTGTCCTCTCACGAGAGTTACTATGCAAAACCCACAGAGACCAGGTGCTCAGGCACCTCAGCCGTCTGGGGCTTCAGGTCAACTGGGAAAAGAGCCAGCTCACTCCAGTTCAGAGCATCTCTTTTCTCAGGATGGAGTTAGACTCGGTCTCAATGTCGGCACGTCTCACCAACGAGCGTGCCCAGTCAGTGTTGAACTGCCTCGCCGCCTTCAGGCCAGGCACAGCGGTCCCCTTAAAACTTTTCCAGAGGCTCCTGGGGCATATGGCATCCTCTGCGGCGGTCGCGCCGCTGGGGTTGATGCATATGAGACCGCTCCAACACTGGCTCCAGACCCGAGTCCCGAGACGAGCATGGCGCCACGGCACACACCGGGTAACAATCACCCCCGCCTGCCATCAGAAATTCAACCCCTGGACAGACCCCTGTTTCTTACGGGCTGGAGTGCCCCTACAGAAGGTGTCCAGACGCGTCCTGGTCACGACCGACGCCTCCAGATTGGGTTGGAGCGCCGTTTGCAACGGGCACGCAGCCTCAGGCCGTTGGAAAGGGGCCCAGCTGCGTTGGCACATTAACTGCCTCGAGTTGTTGACCGTCCTTTTTGCCCTGCGGAAGTTTCTCCCGTTAATTCGGGTCGAACATATCCTAGTCAGGTCGGACAGCACCACTGCGGTCGCGTACATAAATCGCCAAGGCAGCGTATGCTCCCGTCACATGTCACAACTCGCCCGTCGTCTCCTCCTTTGGAGCCAGCACCGATTCAAGTCGCTGCGTGCCACTCACATCCCCGGCAACCCCAATGTGATAGCGGACGCGCTGTCATGACAATGCTTGTCTGGCGGAGAGTGGAGGCTTCACCCCCACTCGGTGCAGCTGATTTGGGAACGGTTCGGCAAGGCCCAGGTAGACCCCTCTGCCTCCCGAGAGACCTCCCACTGCCCGCTCTGGTACGCCCGTTAAGAGGCTCCCCTCGGGGCAGATGCACTGGCACACAGCTGGCCGGTGGGGCTGCGCAAGTACGCATTCCCCCCAGTGAGCCTTCTTGCACAGGTGCTGTGCAAGGTCAGGGAGGACGAGGAGCAAGTCACTCTCGTGGCTCCTTACTGGCCCACCCGGGCCTGGTTCTCGGACCTCATACTCCTTGCGACAGCCCCTCCCTGGCGAATTCCCCTGAGGAAGGACCTTCTTTCTCAGGGACGGGGCACGCTCTGGCATCCGCACCCAGACCTCTGGAACCTCCACGTCTGGTCCCTGATGCGGAAGATCTAGCTGGTCTACCACCCACGGTCGTAGCCACGTTCAACCAAGCCAGAGCCCCTTCTACCAGGCAACTCTACGCCCTGAAATGGCGTCTGTTCGTGAATTGGTGTTCTTCCCGGGCAGAAGACCCACAGAGGTGCGCAGTTAGGTCTGTGCTCCTGTCCCTACAGGAGAGGTTGGGGGGGGAGGCTGTCCCCATCCACCTCGTAGGTGTATGTTGCCACTATTGCAGCTTACCACAACCCAGTAGACAGCAACTCTCTGGGTAAGCACGACTTAATCGTCAGGTTCCCGAGAGGTGCCCGGAGGTTAAAAACCCCTCCTGGCCAAACCTGTTCCCCTCCTGGGGATCTCTCGGTGGTCCTTGCCGGTCTTCAGAGATCCCCCCGAGTCGCTAGAATCAGTTGGCTCTGGGCCCTCTCCTGAAAAGACGGCCCTGCTGATTGCGCTCACTTCCATCAAGAGGGTCGGGGACCTGCAAGCGTCCCCTACTAACGACACTTGCCTGGAGCTCGGTCCGGCAGATACTCATGTGATCCTAAGACCTCGACTGGGCTATGTGCCCATGGTTCCTACCATGCCCTCTGGAGATCAGGTAGTGAACCTACAAGCGCTGCCCCGGGAGGAGGCAGACCCAGCCCCTCTCACTGTCGTGTCCGGTACGTGCCTTGTGTGCCTACCTGGACCGCCCCCAGAGCGTCAGGCGCTCTCAGCAGCTCTGTGTCTGCTTTGGAGGACCAGCAGAAAGGGAACGCTGTCTCCAAACAGAGGTGTCTCACTGGGTGATGGATGCCATTCAGTTGGTCTATCACACCCAGGCCATGCCCCCCACTTACGGGTTCGAACCCACTCCACTAGGAGCGTGACATCCTCATGGGCACTGGCGAGGGGCACCTCCCTAGCAGACATTCGCAGAGCTGCGGGCTGGGCAGCACCTAACACCCTTATGATCTCAGGGTTGAGTCAGTCTCGTCCCGTGTTCTCTCAGGACCGAGCCCGTAGAACTCGGTACACGTCGACGATCTGACCGGGTGAACCGCTTGTTCCAGCGCCGTTTCCCTCTGCCGAGGCAAAACAGTGCGCTTTTGCCCCAGAGGACCCAGGTCCCTGGTTGATTCCTCCCTAGCACTTCGGACCCGCAGCAGTTCATCGGAGGAACGTGCTGGTCCAGTCCACTACGGGTACCTCCGGCTACCCCTACTGGAATAAGTGCTCCACAGATCAGGCCTCCTACGGGACTCCTCCTGTGTGTATTTCCGCGGCACGGTCACCTTACGAGCTGACCCGCGTCTCCCTTAGGCAGTCCCTCGCTGCCCTCCGGTCGCCGTGTTGTAGCAACTCCCCCCTCCTTGAGGTTGGATCTACCACCGTGCCATTTCCTTCCACATGCCTAAGTGGCCATGTGATGTATTTTGCCACCTTTACCTCCCCTGTTGGGCGGGTGTGGCCTCCGCAGGGTCTTTTCCCCCTAAGAATAGGAATTTGGAATAAGACCCCCTTCCCTCGATGCGGTAAGGGCCCCGGCTGCTCTTGCTCTATGCCGAGAAAACATAGAGAGAAAAGAGGCCCAGCCAGGCTTGGCCCGTTCCCTAGTTGGGAGCGTCACCTTGTTCCCCCCTAGGGTAACCAAAAGGATGCTGACGCTTTTTCGGGGCATTGGGGAAGAGTACGTGCAGCCTGAACACAGTTGGTCGCTTGCGCACGTGCAAAATACCTGCCCGCTTCTGTGTCAGCAGTACACGTACACGGCTCAGCGCATGGCGAGTTTTGAAGTGGACCCCTAGTGTCGCTTCTTCGACACGACGTCGAAGTGAGCGACAGACGGGGAACGTCTCGGTTACGTATGTAACCTCCGTTCCCTGATGGAGGGAACGAGACGTCGTGTCTTCCCGGCCACGTCGCTGAGCCGAGCCGCTGAGATGCCTGGAACACTCCCGGCTCCTCAGAAAAATCCTGAATGAACGAGCGTATTTCTCTCGCCTTTATATCCGTATCCGGAGGCGGAGTATGCAAATACTGTTCGCCAACTCTCATTGGCCTTTTTTCATAGATCAGAGGTATCTTTCGGCGCTCAAGAGAGACCCCTAGTGTCGCTTCTTCGACACGACGTCTCGTTCCCTCCATCAGGGAACGGAGGTTACATACGTAACCGAGACGTTTTCTAAGCCTGTTAAATTCTAGCTTCATTATATACAGTAGTTGACAAAGTATAGGCACTTACCCAACTTCTATTGCAAAAGTCTGATGCTTTTTTATTTAAATTTGGAGAGCAGTGTTCACACAAAAATGTATTTGACACTTATGAACTAGGTGTTTGATAAGCAAAGACCACTACTTGATAAAGAAAGCATTGTTTTAGTTGGTCTTTTGACAGTACCACAGGTCTTTTTTCACAAAACCTTAAAAGTTACTGAGATATAACACTTGTCAGAACCTTTCCGTATGGCAAATAGCACCTGTCTCCCATATTAGATACTACTGGACCATTTAAAATGTTAGATACTGTGTAGCATTTTGATATTTGCCATTTATGGGGTAAAAGCACACATACTGTGCAACACTTTTTTTTTTGCCCGACTCACAGATTTGAGCTTGTTGTTTAGTTCTGGCATAGTGCCTCTGATCACATGACCATAAAGCTGTCAGTATCAGCAACCACCTCTGGACTTAGAGAGTGCTAATCCCCGTTAAAAGCCACACTTCCACAGCCTTCCACTCTTCTGTGCTCGACATGCTTGTTTACCTGCTGGATAAGTCCATTTTATATGAATGAGGTCAGCACCTCATATCCATGGGCCATTCGCCACCCTTTATTTCTCCGTAATTGTGTCTACCTACCCATAATTATATTGCTTTAAAGCATGTATTAGGCTTTCACGGTGGCCTGCAGTGCATTTACTAGCCTCGCAAATGATGTCAAACTTTGTTTTATTCAGTAGGAACATTGTCCGAGGTCGTTAAAATAGGAAATGTGTTTACACAGGTTACATGCTTCTGGCATAGGTGAGGTCAAAGTGTCATGCAGGCCTGCACTTGTAATAATGACATTGTTTAAGTTAGACCAGAGTAGCAATGTAGGTCATTATTTTGATAAGTCAACATAGATGTAATCAATAACAAGTGTCAATCATGCAATAAGCACAAAATCTAGAGTTTACTCCAGAAAGTAGTAAACCAATTAAGAAATAAGTGCTGTATGGCTCTTGTTTCCATGTGACAGAATAGAAAACCAAAGAAGTGGAGAAGTAGAGAGGTTAAGAACTAAACTCTTTCGAAAAAGCGAGAGGTAGAGAGGTAAAATGCACTCACGCATCATATTGTCTAGTGCAGTTTTGAGGCAATTTTTTATTTTGCAAAACAACATGAGAGCATATGACTGATCACTGTAAACAAAGTTTTCATTATTATGGCAGCATCTTTGTGATTTCAAAGTGACTGAAAATTGGTTGAAAAAGGGCATGAGAATCATTACAGGTTTAACTTTGGCACCACTTTGATTTTTCATTCACATGAAGGCAGCAAATAAACTGAAGGCAATAGTTCAGCCCAAAATTATAATTCTCTCATCATTTACTTACCCTTATACCATCTCAAATTCTGTGGAACAAAATTAAGATAATTTCATAGATGTCTGATGTGTTTATATCCATACAATGCAAGTCCACTGGGTCTAACACTTACCATGCTCCAAAAAGGACATTATGGCAGCATAAAGGTAAACTACATAACTCAAAGGCTGTGTTCTGAAGCGATACAAATGGCTTAGGGTGAGAACAGGCCTATTTGTAACTCCTTTCACTACAATCACTATAAATCTTGACATCTTCAATCTTTTTGGTGTGATCATGATTTGAAGCTCACTTATAATTCCTCGCACTTGATGCATGTGGAGAGTGTATATACAGTGCGTGCACATATGCAACGCATGCACAATTAATGGGTTGAATTTTTTCTAGAATCTGATTTTTTTTAATTAGTTCAACAGTAGACCTACATACTGTTATAACATTTAAAGTGGTGGATTACTCTTTCAATTGTATATGTGCCTGAAATCCAGGCATAAATGGAACAGACCTTGATGCATGTCCCTTACATGTGGATTGTAGGAGTCTCAGTAATGCGTTAAATATGAGTTCATACTACATATTCGCTATATATCTATAAATGCTGAAGATGTAGTAAAAACTTGCCAATAAGTTGCCATATAAAGAAATCGCACCATCTAATATTGTTGGTCCTGTCAATCTCTCTTTCTCTCTCTCTCTCTCTCTCTCTCTCTCTCTCTCTCTCTCTCGATTCCCCTGTTGCATGTCGGGCAGTGATTCCATAGCCTGAGGATGCATTTTTTTGCAAAAGCACATAGAGGTAAATGTAGAGTCAGTCCTTGTCAACTCAATCAGAGATTCCTAGCTCACAGTTTTGATAATTTTTAAGAGCATCTCAGGATGATCAATACCAAATTTGTGCAGAGCAGGAAAACAGCCAATAACACATTTGAGACCATCCCACCAAGTTGGGATCTGTAAGATTTACAGTCTCTGAAACGTAGACACGTTTAAGCCAGAACAAGAATAGTAATAAAATCAATGCCAAAGCAGTAGAATTTAAGCACCTTTGGTGTTTGGTCCCTTATTGATGCATTCCAGAGTTTTGTAGGTATACATTTCTGAAATCCAAAAACTAGTTATAGGGACAATTCCCCAGGAGCAACCTGGAGTTAAGTGCCCACTATGCCACCACCACTCCAAATAGGGCCTTAAGAGATACATATACATAAAATATACAAAAAGGAAAGATTTCTCTGAACCAGAATCTTGAAGGATATTAAGATATCCTTAATACTTCAGTAGTTACAGGCACACCAACTTTGAAAAAACAACACAAAAATGTTACTCATTTGGAATTACACCATTGGCATTGGCAACAAGGGGTGCTGAAGTCAACCGATTTTAGTAGTAGACCTACCTATCTATCTATGTTTAAAAATAAAGTAATGACACTGCCACCTTTTTAATGTCATTTCTTTGACCGGTAGTTTTGGAAATTGTCCTTTTGACCCCATCTACAAAATAATGGATTACGCAGTACATATTGATTTATGCCATTTCATATTTTGGCTTTCATCATCTTTTACGTTTATCTTTCTTGAGAAAAAGTATTAACAAAATAAAAAAGTTTAGCTAGGTAAAGATTAATCAATGTCATTGATTTGACAATGGAATATCCCAAAAGTTAACCTTAAAGTTAACAAATAATCAAACTGATCCCAGTTCATGGTCTTATTATGCTTGACTCTGTTGTGCACGTAACTGCATACATATACTGTACATATCTTTGTAATCATTTATATAAATGGAATGACTTGCTTTGTCACATGGAAAAGCCCTGTAGTGATAAGAGTATTTTGCTGTATTAAACAGCAAAGTTGCAAAAGGATCAACTTTGTCATTGAAGATTGAGGCTCAGAGTAGAATTTCTTAAATACAATAATTATGACATGCAGCATTTAATATGCAGTGTATCATCTGCCCACTAGTCGACAAACACTTTGCCAGTAGCACACTGCTGAAATTGTCAGCCATGTAACCCTAGACAGTCAGTTCCACATGCAGTCATTTTCTGTACATTTTGCACTTTGCAGTCTGCCTCACCATAGCATGCATCTATTGCCCACCCCTGCCATGGCCGTGCTGAATTCATTAGCAACGCTACTGCCACAGAAACTCAGCACCATAACAGTGCTTGGAATCCCTTAGGACAAATTAGTGTATAGATTTGTACATTCTGAGGATAAATGGGGAAATGCAGGCCACAGACTTTTACAATTTTGTTACTAGTTTTACCACTGACCAGAGAGCACTTTTGCACAAAGCTTGACTTTTTCGAGACAAATTTAACAAACCAGCTTAAACCCTTAGACACACCCTCTCTTGTTCCATTTGGCTTTAATGATAAGTGCTCTGTCTATTTCAGCTTCGTATCAGATTCCACGGTGCCATGAGAGTATTTAGACATAAATCAACTGGAATAGCCTTGTTAAGTCTTAAGCTAAGAGCCACCTACGAACCAGAAGGTTGACAGGGGGCTTGTGCAGGTCTAATGTCTCAGTTCTGACATTATTGCACCTTTGATAAGAGATATTACAACAGGCCCAGTGCTGTCTTGGCCTCCACTAACGAGAATGTCTTATATGAGGGCCACATAGAAGCTGCACATTTATGTCACTCACAAGAAGCAAATTATTGTGATGGTTTACCTATAACCTTTTTATTCATCACACACACATGCCAGTTTACCACAAGGATACAATGCTCAGATTGGTAGCGCTCACACACACACAGCACCCTAGACTTGCATTCATTTTAATTTTTTTCTTGCCTAATAAAAATATATGAAGAAAGAACTAGCCATGGGGAACACTAATAGCTTGTGTAATTTGCCTCATAAAGAAGCATTTCTTCAATTCATCTGGAACTGTTATTCTACAGCGATGGGCACTTATGAAAATGTTATGGCAATATAGCAGCGGATTAGGTGTTGGGCTGGAATAGCGGCCAAGGTATGGGGCAAAGAGAGAAGTCTCTTTAGTGCTGCCCATTCAGCTATTGGGAGTCCAAACCAGAGCTAAAATGTGATCAAAATGAACAAGAATGGCTCTTTCATTTCACCCCCCCCCCCCCCCCCCCCACCCTCACTCCAGGTTTCATTTGTCTCTCTCACACTCTATTTCAATACACCGACCCCTCCCCCTTCTGTTGGTCCTACAAGTGTGTCTATAAGCCACATGGTGGAGTTATGGATTTAAAAATCACTCGCTCAAGCCCTCCCTATCCATTCGTGGCAGTGTGGTGGAAAAAAGTGCCAGACTATCAGACTCCAGTAGCACAAGGCCACTACTGAGTCAAAGAGGCCCTCAGCTCCTGGGCCAGTGAGGTAGGGGAGACTCTGACCACCCTGAACATCGCACCACCACCATCTATACACTCTTCCATAGCTCTGGAAACAAACACACACACACACGTACATCCATTTAGACACACGCACTTCCTCATGGACGCACACATATACGTAAATATGCACGCTTCCAAACTGCGAGTGTACAGAACACACCTGCCGATTCGCTAAACAGCAGCTCTACTGTATGTGAAAGATTCTCTCTAATTAGCCCATTCCGAAAGCATGGAAAAGTAGGGAAGTTCAGATTTAGTATTATGGTGTTTTTGTTTGCATTATTGTTCCTCATGAACTTTTGAAGACATTCCCATTAGGTTACAGCTCTATTTTACAGGCCAGTTTGTATGTGTACTTGTGGGCATCACTTACTGTAGGTTATGTTAAAAATTGTATGTGTTCTTAATGTTTTGGTGAACAAATTGTCTGAATTGACTGTTTATTGACATGAATGTTATGTATCAGGTTTGTAGTGGAGTATTTGTTAATTTTCTGTTCAAACTGAATTGTTAATAACTTTCAGATAACATTACTATTATAAATAAAATAATGTAAACAATGACACATTGATTCACCATTGTTTGACATAAATGTTCTCATTACTCAGTGTCTGAGTATTCTCTTTAGGGAGAAATAATTCTAGTTGACCATTTTATTTTGTTATCTTCATTTGGCACTGCCATTTCCAGAATTTGGTTAGTCAGATTCTCAGATTAGTGATAAAACATCAGTTTTGATGTAATCAAAATTAAACTTGTACTATTATAAGGGGTTTGAGGTTCTAACATGATTTAATACATGTTCATTATAATGCCCTCTGATGAAATGAAAAGAAATTAGAAATGCTTCCTCTGTATTAAATAAATCCACCCATTGTAAAAAAGTGGTGGGGACAAAATAGCCAATGGGAAAAACGGTGTGGACAAAATTGTTTCTGGCATAAAAGGGTGGGGACAAAATCACCCCAGGCAAAAAGTGGTAGGGAGAAAGTCAGCCATCGCAAAAAGTGATGGGGACAAAATTGCCAATGTTCAAAAGCAGTGTGGACAAAATCGGCAATGTCAAAAAGTGGTGTGGACAAAATCGGCCATGGAAAAAAGTAATGGGGACCAAATTTGGTGTGGACAAAGTAAGCAATGGCAGAAAGTGGTGGGGAAAATATCACCAAAGGCAAAAAGTGGTGGGAAAAATATTGCCAAAGTCAAAAATTGGTGGGAACGATTTGCACTTGGCAAAAAGTGGGAGGAACAAAGTTGCCCATGGTAAAAAGAGGTAAGGATAAAATCACCCATGGCAAAAAGTGATGGGGACAAAATCCCCAATGTAAAAAATTGACAGGGACAATTTCGGCCAAGGCAAAAAGTGGTGTTGACCAAATAGCCAAAAGCAAAAAGTGAAGACTGTTACGAATGAGCCGACGAAGAGTGAGGATCTAGATGCAGCCTTTTATTAAACGTAAAACAAAGGAAAACACTGGAACCAAGAAATATCCACGATGGGAAAACACTATAAAAATAACCACGAGGAAAATAACCACGAGGGGTAGAGACAGGAACATGGTGACAGGCAGAGACGACATTCAACAACTGACAAAGACTGATAAAACAACAGGGCTTAAATACACAAGGAAATGATGATTAAATTAGACACAGGTGAAGACAATGACAGACAGATGGCGGTGATGAGGGCAGGGAATTATGGGAACTGAAGTCCGGGAGAGATGACAAGGGAGAAACACAAGGCAGACAACCGGGAATCGTGACAAAGACGAAATAGTCCATGGCAAAAAAGTGGCTCTTGACAAAATGTAGTGGAGGACAAAGTAGCCAAATGCAAAAAGTGTTGGGGACATATCGCCAATGTTAAAAAGTGGTGGGGACAAAATCACCAATGTCAAAATGTGGCAGAGACAATTTTGCCAAAGTGGTATAAAAAATGTGTTGTGGACAAAACCGCAGAGTAGAAAAAGTTGTGAGGACAAAATCGCTCTTGTCAAAAAATGGTAGGGACAAATTCGCCCAAAGCAAAACATGGTGGGCACAAAATTGGTCTTGACAAGAAGTGTAGGTACAAATTTGCCCAATGAGAAAAGTATTGGGGACAAAATTGCCCAAGGCAAAAAAGTGGTAGGGATAAAACGGATCTTGGTATAAAATAGTAAGGACAGAATAGCCAATACCAAGAAGTGGTAGGTGTAAAATCGCTCATGGCAAAATGTGATGTAAATGACACCCATGTGTATACCCTATTTCATTAGTGTTTTATGGTTTACAATACCTGTTTTCCCTCACATGAAGCATGCCTTTAAAGACTGTGTCTGTATATCCATTTGTATGTGTGAGCATATTACATAAGTAGTAAAGGACTCCATGGAGTGTAGGGAACAGGATGTATCGGGCAAGTGTCAAAAATTGGCCCGGATGATGCAGCCAAGTTTTGACACTTTTGCTTGCTCCACACCAAACCTCAGCCGTCTTTTAGAGATTTGCACTGTTTGCCAATGAGTAGGAACTCAGCAGGCCAGCGTGATTGTTTTCTCATCATACCTGGCTTCTTTTCATACAGGTTTGCCTCTTGCAAACGGTGCGATTATTTGCTGAATGGAGGTCTTTTACTTAGAGGCTAAATGCCACACATTGCATTATGAGTCTCTTCACTGATTGGCTGTCAGTGAAACTTTGGGACATGTTACAGCATGGTACCAGGATTAAGTTACACCACAATTATAGAGAAACTGGAAGGGCCAGCAGTGAAGAATTTACATGGTTAGTGTTTACAGATGGAGGTGAATGGGAGAGGACAAGGAAAGAAGGATGTGTTTGCTATCATAGGCTCTCAAACACATTTTAGGATATTATATAATCCTCAACCTCACAAGCCACGATATCCAGATGCAATAAGTAATTACAGTGGGCTCCATGAGTGAAAACGCCTATAATTTGCATTCTTGTCTGATTGAATGCAACATTTTTCATTACATATTACATAATCAGCTTAAAATTTTAGTGAAAAAATTTGAACGTTTACATATTTTCAAGTATTTGTTATGTCCCACTTTTTTTTTTAGTGACAGCATACCCACAAGCTGGCATGCACTTCACAGGTTTGTGCAAAACCTGATGATCCATGTTATCTCAGAATGATTAAAATTTTTTCCAAAGACCATATTGTGTGCTTTAATGAAAACAAGGAAATTTGACCTTTTATACAAAGAAGTTAATGGTCAATGTCACAAATTTGCTTATATTTGATTTATAACCTAGAAATAGTGCACAGTCTTAACAATTTAAAATTTCTGTTTATTTCCAGGTTTAAATGATCCCAGATCCAAAATCAAAGATTTTTAATGTGGTGTTAGACTTTTGGACCCTACTGTATGGAGAAGAGAAAAAACGAAAATGTTTGGTCTCCATTAATTAATTAGTTGCGCACCTCTCAATGATGTTGTTCCATTATCTGTTAGCTTCTGATTTTAGCTTTTTTTTTTTTTTTTTTAAAACAATGTCTAACAGTCACATCATTACCATCCCCATCACCGACCACACACACACACACACACACACACTCGCGTGCACACACACACACACACACACACACACACACACACACACACATACACACATGTTGGGTTTCCATGTTTTATGGGGACTTTCCATAGACATAATGGTTTTTATACTGTACAAACTATATATTTTATCCCCTATCCCTACCCTTAAACCTACCCCTCACAGAAAACTTTCAGCATTTTACATTTTCAAAAAACATAATTTATTATTATGTATAAGCTGTTTTCCTCATGGAGACTGACAAAATATCCCCACAATGTCAAAAAGTTGGGGTTTTACTATCCTTATGGGGACATTTGGTCACCACAAAGTGATAAATACACACACACACACACACACAATAAAAACCACTTGACTTGACTTGACTTGACACACATACGGTTCCAGGAAAGGAAGGGGAGATGCACTTTTATTTCCCGTACAGCTGTAACCTCAAAAAAAGTGATCCATTATATTGTTTATCATTCTTTCTGGTAGACAGGCAATAAAGGAGATGTCTGCATGCTCTCTGTTTATTGACACACTGATTCAACCTTAACTGTAGCCTGACACAGCACCTTAAGAATGATCAGTGCCCATCTTAAGACCCCTATTAACCTATCTTTTATTTCCCACATACATCTGATCCAGGATCAGCCATGCCAAGACACTCAATTACCGAATGTGAATCACCACCAGGTTACAAACAACCTTCGTTAGAACACCTTGTTCTCACAGTTGTTCCAGTTCAGGTGGTTGAAGGGGTGTGTGTTGTTTAGAGGGGTGGAGGGTTAGTCACTGCTTTAAGCAACACTCTTCTCCACAGCAGAAAGTTCTATTAAAAGAGGCACTGAAAATAAGTTGTTTGATTTAGTCAGTCATGTGTCTGACTTTCCTGCTCTTAAATCAGTGGTGTCTGGTGTCCCACGTCAAAAAATGATCATTTTCCAAATAATATGCAGTAAGTAATAGAGAAATTGAGAGTCCTTTTATGTGTCAAACATTTTGTGTTTTTTAATGTTTAGTCCAAGCAGAGTGCTCATATAAAAATGTCTTGAAAATTCAAAACTTACAGGGATGACATAAATTATATGATTATATTTATACACAATGTGACACACCGATCAAATAACAACCACAAATCAATGCTCAGTTCACACAAGCATCCAAATGTCCCTTTTAAAATGTATTTTAGTGACTTTACAAATAACATTTTTTTTAAGGATTTTTTTTTTTTTTAGATGATTTATCGTTTCTTAAAAATGAAAGTTTATTGGCCAAGCAAGATTGACCATATGAGGAATTTGATTTGGTGAAGTGCAAGGTGAAGAGTAATTTGTTTTGGTGAATAGCTCCTAACATTAATCACAATTGAATGCAATGCATTACTAATTTAATAATATAATACTAATGAAACATCTAAAATTATAAATTAATATAGTTTACTGCAATAGTAATACAACAAATATAAATACTAATACAATATGTAAATCAATATAAATGTATAAATTACAACATACAATACAGTACATTACACTGTTTACAAAACCACATTATATATAAATAAATCTACAAATACTGTATGTGGTCTTCTCTAAGGATCAATTTCTTCTCAATTATTTGTAAAAGAGAAGATTAACAATGCTATTAACATGGCAGGCCTTATTCTTGTTATTGATGGATAATGTTTACATTCTGCGTGGTATCGAGGCATTGGCCATCTTTAGTACAATTTGATGTCAGACTTGAACTGATAAAATGGGGGATATAGTGAGATATAAAATGGTAATCAAAAAAACAAAAACAAAATGTCAAAAAAACAAAACAAAACAAAATGACGCTGTGTCGAATGAAGTGACACAAGGGGTCTTGCTTGGATGGCGAATCGTACCTCTAAAGGGAAGTGGGGCAGTGAATGCCAGTCAGAATTTTTCTTCGGAGCCGAATGGTTGTGCAGCAAGCAGCTGAGTTTCACTCCTGTTCCACTCACCTCTACCAGCGAGAAGCATTGCTGTTGGATCAGAAAAGCATTTCCAGCTGGCGTCTCTCTCTCTCTGCATGCTGTGGATTTCACGCCCCTGGGCGCTTCGACAGCGCTTTCTTTCTGTTTAAAAGAGTGTCTCCTCCTAAAAATTTCCTCTAAAAGTGTCTGAGTTTTCCACTCACAAAAAAGCAATACACAGCAGTGTTGAACGTCCTTTTCAGGACACATCTTTCTCAAGATGCCTTTCCGCCCCTGTGCTGTTCCTCGATGCGGTCGATTTCTGTCCAAGAACGACGGCCACAGACGCTGCCTCATGTGCCTGGGTAGCGATCACACTGAGGCGGCGTTCGTGGATGGTTCATGTTCTCACTGCGAGACTGTGCTCTTAGAGTCCCCCCTCATTAGGCTGGACCTACCACCGCACCATATCCCACATCCGGCTTCACAACACTCATGGTGTATTTGCCACGCAGTACCTCCCCCTAAAACTGGGCAGGGTGTGGCCTCTGCGTGGTCTTTCCCTCCAGAAAGAAAGGAAATTTTCTGACCGGACAGATACCTTGCCCCTGGCACGCCAGCGCTGAGGAGTTCTGAAGACACCCCCTTAGGTCTCTTCCTCAGTCTCTAAATCCACCCCCTGCCAGGTGCGCAGAGCAGGGTAAGGACTTTGAGTCTTCTCTCAGAACCCTAGCCTCGGGACATCCTTCTGCTCCCGACATGCTATCTCCTGCTCCCCCCGGGGAAAGACGGCCTTCCCCGACTTAAGATGGGCCCCAGCCGCTTCACGTCCTATGTGAGAGACATAGTGAGAGAGAAGGCCGCGGCTGCTGGGCTTGCTCCCATGCTAGGCATTTAACACCTTTTTCCCCCCTCAGGGGTGCTCAAGAGTTGGGGGCATTGGGGAGGTGTAGCTGGTACATGCGCCTCTAGCATGCAATAGCCTGCTGTGCGCCTGTTTCAACAGTCACGTAACACGGTCAGTGCGTGCCGCTTTTTTATGGACCCCTTGTCACTTCATTCGACACAACGTTGAGTGAGTGACAGAAGGGGAACGTCATGGTTACTGTCGTAACCTCCATTCCCAGAGGAAGGGAACGAGACGTTGTTTCCCTCCTACCACAGCACTAGACCTAGCACTGTAAATGGCTGTGCTTCATTTTCGGCTCCTCAGTGCAAAATCCTGACTGGCATTCGCTGCCCCGCTTCCCTTTATACCTGTATGTCTGGGGCGGGGCATACAAATTCTGTCTGCCAACTTGACATTGGCCTTTTCTCAGGTTCAGAAGTACGATTCGGCGTCCAAGGAAGACCCCTTGTGTCACATTCGATACAACGTCTCGTTCCCTCCCTCGGGGAATGGAGGTTACGACAGTAACCATGATGTTTTCTTTTTTTAGATGCTTTTTTTTCACATTTGCAAGAATTCATCATCATCTTTAACAAACTTTAAGGCACTGGTCAGTCCAACAGTTTACTTGACTCAAATCTTACTAAGTAAATACCAGTGTTCCCTCGGTAGCAAAAGAATAGTTTACATGTAGGTTTCAGATTTTGTAAATAAAATGCTGCAAAACAGCTGCTTTGCCATTGCCATTACACTGAGCAGTGGTTTAATATATTCAAGGCAAGATTAATTTGTTTTGAAAATAGACATAAGAAAGAAGATCAATGGCAATTCAGTTTGAAAATATTGCAGTGATGCTATTGCTTTTGGTTATATTTGAATGCAGACCATTCTATCAATGAATGTCATTAGGAAATTGTCAAACTTTAATCTTAAATTTCTTAAAATATAGTAAAAAAAAAAACGTGCTTTGCGTGCCTACCTGGAACGCACCCAGAGCTTCAGACGCTCTGAGCAGCTCTTTGTCTGCTTTGGGCGACAGCAGAAAGGGAACGCTGTCTCCAAACAGAGGCTGTCCCACTGGGTAGTGGACGTCATTCAGTTGGCCTATCACACCCAGGCCATGCCCCCCCCCCTAAAAGTGGGTCCAAGCCCACTCCACCAGGAGTGTGGCGTCCTCTGGGCACTGGCTAGGGGCACCTCCCTAGCAGACTTTGCAGAGCTGCGGGCTGGGAAACACCTAACACCTTTGCGAGATCTTACAATCTCAAGGTTGAGTCAGTCTCGTCCCGTGTTTTCTCAGGTCCGAGCCCGTAGAACTCGGTACACGTCGACGATCTGACCGGGTGAATCGCTTGCGTCCAGCGCCCTTTCCTCTGTCGAGGTAAAACAGTGCGCCTTCTTCCCAGGAGACCCCTTCTAGGTTCCTGGTCGATTCCTCCCTAGCCCTTTTGGGTCCGCAACAGTTCAGCGGAGGAACTTGCCGGCCCAGTCCACTACGGGTACCCCAGGCTACCCCTACTGGAATAGGTGCTCCACAGGTTAGGCCTCCTACGTGGACTCCTCCTGTGTGTACTTCCGTGGTACGGTCACCTTACGAGCTGACCCGCGTCTCCCTTAGGCAGTCCTTTGCTGCCCTCAGGTCGCCGTGTTGTAGCAACTCCCCCCTCTTCGAGGTTGGATCTACCACCATGTCATTCTTCCCACATGTGACCTAAGAGGCCAGGTGATGTATTTTGCCACCTCTACCTCCCCTTTCGGGTGGGTGTGGCCTCCGCAGGGTCTTTTCCCCCTGAAAGAATAGGGATTCGGGTAAGACCCCCTTCCCTCGATGCGGTAAGGGCCCCGGCTGCTCTTGCTCTATGCCGAGAAAACATAGAGAGAAAAGAGGCCCAGCCAGGCTTGGCCCGTTCCCTAGTTGGGAGCATCACCTTGTTCCCCCCCTAGGGTAACCAAAAGGATTCTGACGACATTTTTGGGGCATTGGGGAAGAGTACGTGCAGCCTGAACACAGTTGGTCACTTGTGCACGTAGGATACCTGCCCGCTTCTGTGTCAGCAGTACACGTACACGGCTCAGCGCATGGCGAGTTTTGAAATGGACCCCTAGTGTCGCTTCTTCGACACGACGACGAAGTAAGCGGCAGACGGGGAACGTCTCGGTTACGTATGTAACCTCCGTTCCCTGATGGAGGGAACGAGACGTCGTGTCTTCCCGGCCACGTCGCAGAGGTGAGCCACTGAGGTGCCCGGAACACTCCCGGCTCCTCAGAAAAATCCTGAATGAACGAGCGTATTTCCCTCGCCTTTATACCCGTATGTCCGGGGGCGGGGTATGCAAATACTGTTCGCCAACTCTCATTGGCCTTTTTTCATAGATCAGAGGCATCTTTCAGCGCTCAAGAGAGACCCTTAGTATCGCTTCTTCGACACGACATCTCGTTCCCTCCATCAGGGAACGGACGTTACAAACGTAACCGAGACGTTTATGTGCTAGAGTTAAATTGAAAATATTATGTAGACATGGGAAATTTTAGCGATAATTCGCGTTTTCATCAGCTATGTCAGTAAACTTTTTGATACGCTACACCTTTTGTCGCAAAAAAACCCTTGGATGGAAATGTAGTTACTGTTTAACTCATATAACAGGACAGCCATGTCTTACATCTCTATAGCCGGCACAGGCAGTGTTTGTGTGTGTGTGTTATGTCTTTTCCACTGCAGTCAGCAGCAGCTGGATCAACTTAACCCAGAATAGTACATTATCATCAGGTACCCAGCAAATCTCAGCCTTTCTTGTATTAACATGGCTGGGCTCCTTGGTCAAGCCAATCCCAGCCAACCCCAGCAGATGTGATGTGAGAACGCCTGTCTCCTGGATAAACTAAGCTCTTAGAGAGGAAGGAGTCTTGGATAGTTTTCTGTTTACAAATCACATAAAGGTTAGCTACAGCAAATATTGTCTGTTTAGTCTTGTCCTAAAAAAACTATTACGAGAAGGGTTTGTAGAAATAGCTACAAACCCTTCAAAAGTCAAACTGAAAGGATTGTATGCTATAAAATCTGCCTTCTTTTAACATTCCCTTATTAATAGGAGCACGACTGCACTAATGTATGCCACGACTCCAGATAATAAAATAAAATAGGGCTAGGACTTAGAATACAGTGATTGATTAAGGACAGGCAAAATTGAGTAAAATTTGTGAGATGTCAGGTTATGCAGAGGAAACGCAAAATCACAAATGACATCTCTTTAATATCTCATTTATTCTTTAAGGTACCAGTGACATTAAAAGGTTAGTTCACCCAAAAATGTAAATTCTCTCATAATTTACTCTGCCTGATGCATACCAGATGTGCACGACTTTCTTTCTTCTGCTGAACACAAACAAAGATTTTTAGAAGAATATCTCAGCTCTGTTGGTCCATGCAATATGAGTGTATGATGGAAGGAACTTTGAAGCTCCAAAAAGGGCATAAAGGCAGAATGAAAATAACCTGTAATCCGTCCAACACTCCAGTGCTTTAATCCATGTCTTCTGAAGTAATATGATAGGTGTGGGTCAGAAATAGATCAATATATAAGTCCTTTTTTACTATTAATTCTCCTCCCTGCCCAGTAGGATTTCATATGCTCGAAGAATGTGAATTGCCAAAAAAAAAAAAAAAGTAAGAAAGTGAAAGTGGAAATTTATAGTAGAAAAAAAGACTAAAATATTGATTTGTTTCTCACCCACACCTATTTTATCACTTCAGAAGCTATGGATTAAAACCCTGGAGTCATATTGATTACTTTTATGCCACCTGTATGTACTTTTATGAGCTTCAAAGTTCTGCCTACAATTTACTTGCATTGAATGGACCTACAGAGCTGAGATATTCTTCTAAAAATCTTCATTTGTATTCAGCAGAAAAAAGAAAGTCCTACACATCTAGGATGGCATGAGGGGGAGTAAATGATGAGAGAATTTTCATTTTTTTAACCATCCCTTTAAATGCAGAGAAAATTTCATGTTTTTCCTGAATTATAACAGAGAACTCATTTTACACACTTGCTTCGGCTCTGCTCTTTTTCCCTGCCTGAGAAGTCAGGCTATTCTATAGATACAGACCCTACAAAACGGTGTTTTTAAAATAAGTAACAATCTGCAAAAACACTGGCTTCTCTCTGTCTTGAACAGACAAAGCACACTTCTCATGTCACTTCTCGCCAAAAGCCATCACCGTAATTTCCCCCGGCTTTCACAAACGCCTGGTATTAAATTCTCCCAATGGTGACAGGTTACCAAAAGGAACATTGCCAACAATGTCTACCGAGTGCAAATGTTTATTTAAAAAGTTATGTTTGAATATTGATTTGATTTGATTTCTCTCCCCTTTCTCTCCTCCTGTACTTGGCTTAAGTACTCTGTCTGTCCATCACGTATTTCAGCACCAGTCAGAGCTAGGGCTGTCTCATTAAGGTCCTCTCCGCTCCCAGCCAACTATGATAAGAGAGACACAATGTTAGCCTGGCCAAGAAAAACACTTAGATCCTGAGTTGGTTTCATGTTAGAACCTGGATATAGAATGTCTCACCTTTGAGAGGAGAAAAAATTAACAGAAAACTTAATTATCCAACATGTCCTTTCCTCTTTTTCCTCTCTGTCATCCACAGTTTGTATTGAATTACTGCCAAATGAGTTTGTTTAATTTGCAGTGAAACAACTCTTCCACAATTCTAATAAAATGTTCTACGCTGCTCTTATTATGGTTTCCCATGCACTCCGTGTCTGCCGCCTCGGCACTAGGCCTAGGTAAATGGTAAGTAGTTTCAATGGAACCTGCAAACCTTGCGTCCGCTGGCATCGCTGAGTTGTGCCAAAGAGTCCATCTCATTTCGAAAACCTAGACGCATCAATATACCTCTTCCACATGAGAGCAGGAAAAACAAATTAAAATGGGAAAAGGTCTGTTTGGAGCTGTCCGGACAATTTTGACAGTTGAACATAAACCATTTCCTATGTGAGCTCAGTTTGCTTTGTCAATATGGGTCTATTCATTAGGTCCAGCTATTTCAGCACTGAAATATTATGCACTAGGTTTTAATTTTACCCTCTTGAGATATCTTAAATACTGAGGACTGCTTAGTGAAGGTCTTATTTCTGTAAATATTCAAGAATATGTTGTTCAGAGCTCTGCCCTATCTGCCAGGTGCATGCGACTTTTGGGAGTCTCCAGCTTATTACAGCTTCTTCTGTTTACTTGATACTATGAAAGCCTAGATCAGCCATCTCTTAACTCCCAATATAAACTTAACAATCAGCTCCAAGCACTTTTTTTGTGCCAGAGATGCAACAAATTTAGGAGCCCCTCAAAAGCATGGATGTCCTCAACAGTTGAAGATTGTCTTTTTATAGGATTGTCAGGCTGGATGTCTGAGTATTAGGGTTTGTGTAGACTAATCAATAAGTTCAGCCATTGAGTCTATGTCCAGTAGTCGTCAAGGTTTGGAAAATTTCAGAATTTTAAGTATTGGGGGGAAGCCTCTGCCTCAAACATGAGCTGAAGCAGACTGCTCTCACAGTGGAATCGGAAACAGTAGGTTGATTTTTCATTGTTTAATATGAGTCTGTGCTTACCGAAATTTGAAACACTGCCTCCAGTGGCCAAAGAAGTATGTGTTGTTGTAAATGTAATGTTATTGGTAGATATGCAAACTCTGATGCAAAACTCTTCTGGTCTCTCCACAAGTTTGGGAAAACCTGCTTGAACCGGTGCAAAAATATCTGATGGGGGATGGCGCTTGTCAGTGAGTTGGCAAAATGTGTTTGATCCTGGGGAACTGGAACTCTTGGAAATAAGATGCCGACTTCTCCTGCAAACATTTTGGCTGATTTGGCTCAGTAGATTATTTATTGCATTAGTTATGAAAGATAGCGAGTTTGAATCTTGCCAGACTGATTGATTGATTGATTGATTGATTGATTGATTTTTAATTAACAAATAAAAATTTTATATACTTGTAGATTCACAATAGGGCTTTTCTGGCATTTTAAACCTTGAGTTAATGGGTAATCTTATAGTGGAGAGAATGCCAGCGCAGCTGAGATGATGCTGGTGAGAAATGAAAGTGTGCAATGCTAGATTTGTGTGGCTTGTATTGTCACAAATTGTGTAAAACTTTTAGTATTATAAAATCACTTATTGACCTTTTCTTTTTGTAGCCAATTTGAAAGGTATAATCATGATGATGTAATGTCAACAAACCCAATAACCCCAAAAATGACTGTGAAAATGACAATTTGAACAACTAGATTTTATAAAAAAAAAAAATGAAGAAAAGGAGGAATGATTAGAAATTATTTTTGTGGAAATCAACATTATGCCACAAATCTTTCGAATGAGCTTCAAATGTATTGAACCCATAATATTCATTTAGTTCAGCCACAGTTTTCAGCAAAATGTCAAGAGATCACATAATAAAACAAACATTGAGGACACTGACCATTTAATCACAGATGAAAGGCAGGGGTCCAGACTATGACTACCATTCAATTCATAAGTTGAAAATAGATTTAAATTGGCCAAGCTCAACAGGTTGTCAAATTGGAATTGGAATGACAGGAAATTTACAATATTATAGTACACTAATAGTTACACTAATAATTTTTATAACCTCTTTATTTGTAATTATAACTGTTTTCTAATATTTTGTTAGCTTATTAGAAATAAATGAATAAAAATGACATATATATTTTTATTTATTTATTGTGTAATATATTGAGTCGTATTATAAAATATTTTTTACTACTTTGTTATTTTTATTATATTTTAGTTTAGTTTGAAGTGTAATTTGTTTTTCATGTTTCAATAAATGAATTTAAAGTGAAGGGCTTGCAAAAAATAAACAAAAAAACAAAAAAACAATCCCTTGATCCACTGCCTATCTCCATGATTTGTGTGACACTTGATCAACATGATTAACACTACTTACATTCTCTAAAATTTAACAGAGCCTAGATCCAAATCCTGACTAGAACAACATTTTCCAATGCGTATAAAAGAAGAGTTTTACTGTCATAGAAATATGCCTAACATTCAACAAGGATGCAGAACACAGAAAAGAATGTAAGTCCATATTAATATTCTTTTAATTAATTGCATAAACTGGTGCTTGACATGGAATGGACTATTTAATAGGATGCAGATGGTGTCATATATGGAGAAGACCCTGAGAATTCAATTGCACTAGACCAACCCCATTAGCACTTTGCACATGCAATTTCACCAAACCCATCTGCACCTAGACTTAGCACATGCTTGAAGGAAAATACCAAAACTTCAAGGCCATGCCCATTGACTCTGCACATATGACTTAAAGCATTGCACTGCGTTTAGCACTAGCACCCACAGGCCCAAATATAAATTAACAGGACATGACTGTTTTTCATTATTTGTGAAAATAAAAGCCGCATGAATCTAGCAATGCACACTTTAATTTCTCGCCTGCATCATCTCAGCTGCGCAGTCATTCTCTTAACAGAATCCCCATTAACACAACATTCAAAATGCCAGAAAAAGTGCTATTGTGTGTCTATAAGGTAAAGGTTATATACACACACAGCCAGAAATACCCTGGTTACTGATATAATCGTGGTTCTATGAATAGTGGAAGACCGCCAGAGACAGTTTAATTTAGTTGATGGAGTTCTACTCTCACACATGATATCAAGAATCTCACATTGTTTTGTCACACGTGACCCTGACTAATGATGTATCGGAAGCCATATATGCTTCCATTCACGTCATAGTCTGTCTCTATAGTCATTCTCATTAGTCAGAGTGACCAGAGTCTCTGGAAGTCTTCCACTATTCATAGAACCACAGTTACGTCAGTAAATAGAATTCTATTTAATTGCTCTAGACCACCAGAGATGGTTTATCATAGTGAAGGACGAAAACAGCCAAGCCGTGAGGACTATATACACAATCTTAAACACTGTCCGGAAATACAGCAGAGCCGACTAAAGGAACAGAGACAACATTTAATCTATACAATCTTTTTAATGTGCAAGGAGACACCCACATAGCTGCTGCACATACAGTACTGTGAAAAAGTCTTAGGAACATATGATGTTTCACAAAAGCATTTTTCTTAAGATGGTTATTTGCAGCTTTAGTGTGTCAATAGAAAATATAAATGTTAGACTCCCAAACATTACTTTTGCTAATAGAAAACATTAGAATAGAAGAACAGGGAGCCCTGCAACAGATGTCATGGCCCCCACAAAACCCCACACTGAACATCGTGTCAGTCTGAGATTACATAAAGAGACAGAAGAAATTGAGCCTAAATAGATAGAAGAACTGTGGCAAATTCTCCAAGAAGCTTGGTACATCCTATCTGCCAACAACCAAGAAAAACTGTGTCAAGTGGTACCTAGGAGATTTAGTGCAAAGGTGGTCACACCGAATATTGATTTCTTTTTTTTTATGTTTGCTGGATTTGTATGACATTAAGTGATAAATGAAAACTATTTATGTAATTATTTTTGAAGACATCCTCTATATACAAAATTTTTCACAAGTGCCTAAAACTTTTGCATAGTAGTCTATTTCAGAGAGGGGCACACCAGACAGAGCTGCCCATGAAGTGGCAACAGTACGAGTTGAATGACACTTCACAGATGCAGGAACTGGATGACCTACCAAATGGTATGCATTGGAAATGGTGTCCACCACCAAATGAGCCAGACATTGCTTTGATAAGGGTAGGCTACACCTTTCTGGCAGGCACCAAAATGATTGATCAGCGGTACGCCATGAAGTAGTCCTTGACACATACTGCTGCAATGTCCGTATTGGACAAAGGGCTATATGTTAATCATTGCCTTCAGGGCGAAAGACAGCAAGGTGAATAGAATGGTTAGTGAACTGTGCTGACAACACCTTTTTGTCCTCAGGGCCCCCTCCTGAGGCATTGAGGACTACTGAGAGGGCATGCAACTTGCTCATCCTTCTAACTGATGTTATAGCCAACAGAAAATCAGTCTTCATAGAAAGATCCTTAATGTCATCCTGACAGAATGGAATAACACAATACTGGTATGTCTTGTCCTGAAATGTAAACTGAAGAAACCGTCTGTGATGGGGTGCTATGTGGATGTGAATATATGCATATTTCAAATCCACAGAGGTGAACTATGTGCCAGGCTCAACAGCACACAGAACATCTGTCATACACAGCATGCGAAAGGGAATATGCTTGAGGCTCTAGTTCAGGCATCTAAGGTCAAGGATAGGTCTGAAACCAGTGTGAACTTGGGGGTCTACTGGTCCTATCGCACCCTTCTTCAGTAGCGCCTGAACCTCCACTGAAAGTGCGAGAGCCTGGCTATGGTCTCCAACTACTGTTGGTAGAGTACAGATGGATAGCAAGTGTCTATGATGGAACTGAAGATAATGCGGTGGGGGCAGATTAATTATCCTTGGAGCGGCGGCAGTATGTGTTTGGGCATTGAGTATGTGGCCAGAAACAAGAGCGGGCTCCATTACCTCTTGATGAGGGAGTTCCAGGTCAAGCAGTCTGGTGTGAGGGCCTATAAGGCTGCCCATTCATCCACTACAGTGAGGTTGCATGGTGGACAGGCAGCTTTTGAGTTGAATGACCAGAATAACTCACAATACGAGATTCGGCTGCATGCGCTCTATGCTCAAGAGCTTCCTGGGCAGCTGGTCCAGAGACCTGTCCAGACACTAGTGGAAGCTGGCCAAAGCTGTAACGGCACACTTAAGGCAGCTTAGACTGTGACAGCCACACTTGTAGTCTAGCCTGTGTGAGGAGCCCAAGGGCCTTCCCACTAGAAAAAGCAACTGACCCCAAAGCCTGTAAAGAAGCATTAAGTAACTATGAGGCTGCACAGTCCAGTGAAGCTGCAGTCATGGAAGAATGGAGTGCAAGCAACATGTTGGCCCTTTTCTGGGCCTCAGCCATTGCCGCAAGTGTACACGGCACCTGATCAGGCCTGGTTCGATGGAGCTGGCCAAAAGGCAGAAAAAAATACCTCAGTAAATGCAGGAAAGCTTGGCATTACAAAATTGTCAGGCCAGGCAACTGAATAGTGCAAGAGTTTCGATGGGCCCAGGACTGGTGTGGGTGGGTCCAAATTCAACCTGGGGTGTATTTCCCAAAAGCATCTTTAGCCAACTATTGTTGTTAGTTCCATCATTACCAATTTAGTTTTCTGTGTTTCCCAAAACGAACATTTGCAACCAGCATCGCAATGTTGTGTGGTTGGAACAACAGTTTTTTACCTGCGGATAAAAGTATAGTTCCTTTCATGGATTGCTGTATGCCCGCCGCTGTTTTCTGATGCTTATACCTCTACTCACTTTTCACATATTATGGATGTAATTTGTAGCTCCTCAGAAACCACTCAGTTGCTTGAAGATTTTAACTCCACCTCTACTTTTACTTTAGACTCTATTGCTTCCCTTCCCTCAGAAACCCTTTAACAAAGCAGTTATTTGGACCTGGCTCAATGAGCATACCCGCTCACTTAGACGGGAGTGTAGGAGGGAATGGAAGTTGAAAAGAGAGACACTCCAGGTATCTTGTAAACAATTCCAAGACAGCTTAAAGCATTACCAAATTTCTGTTAAGGATGCTAAATCGGGGTCCGGGTAACTCAGCGAGTATTGACGCTGACTACCAACCCTGGAGTTGCGAGTTTGAATCCAGGATGTGTTGGGTGGCTCCAGCCAGGTCTCCTGAGCAGCCAAATGGCGAGAAACCTCCGTTGTGTCGTTATATAGTTTTCGCAAGGACGAAAATTAAACATGGTTTATATGCATTAATACTGTACTAGCCATATAGTAACCATGGTTTTACTACAGTAATATTGTAGTAGGCATGACTGAAGTAAAAATGACTGTTGTCACCATTGTTTTCTTGGCAGAAATCATAGTTTTGATACAATTAACCATTGTTTTGTAGCAGTAATGCTGCAGTTTCCATGAAGTAACCATGAATTTAACATAGTATTGTAACCATGACAGTAAGTAACCATGTTAATATTGTGGTTACTATGATTTTACTGCAAATTCCATGGTTAAACTATGGTTACTGTAGAAAAACCATGGTGATTTGTACTGAGGGCAAATGCCTTGATGTGTTTGTTGGCAAATATAATATTTTTATTTTGGATTTTGCAGCAACATTTTTTTTTCTGAACATAACTGTGGCAGGGCAGCGGATGGGGCTGGGTCATGATGCTACACACCCGGCCCCTAATCAGGCTAATCAAACCTCCAAGATGGGTAAAGGCCAACCGGAGACGGCAGCGCGACAGAGAGAGAGAGAGATTTATGGGCAGCTGTCTGACACCTGTGTGTGTTTGTCTTTTGGTTCAGTTATTCATTAAATATTATTTATATTATCAAGCCAGTTCTCTCCTCATCCTTTCCATTAATCCCTTTACAATAACAAATATCAAAAAAAGACTGAAATTGTGACCAAAAACCACGATACAAACCGAACAGTGAACAGTTACACCCCTAAGCTAAATCCACGAGGCATGTGTCCAACTTCCAGTGATGAGTTGAAAAAAAAACATGCTTCTTTAATCCAATGTTTAAATCCAATGTTTTAAATCCAATATTTTCCTGAGACACAGCTATAGCAGGGAGCTGACTGCTAACCCAAAAAACTGTGCACGCTCGGGCAGGATCTCTTCGGCGAAAATGGCAAAGAGACAGACCGTGACTTGAACAGAAGCATATATGGCTTCCGACATGTCATTGGTCAGGGTCACATGTGACAAAACAATGTGATATTCTCGATATCATGCGTTAGCACAAGACTCCTTCCACTATGTTAAACCATCTCTGAAATATAACTGGTTAAAGATTGTGTAAACAGGTGCACCACAATTACTGTTTTCCAGGTCCTTTATCAAAAGTTTATGGATATTCTCTTGCAAGTCTTCTCAATTATCCAACTAATCAGCTTAATTTAGAGTATTTCTAGGAAGCAGACACACCTGATGTCATACTCTGATCGTGCTTTGCTTGTTATCTGATTGCACATTATAACATTTTCTCCCACTGGAGTTGTGACCAGCAGTTCAATCTAGAGTAATCTTTTATGCTATTTCTCCATAAAGTCATAAAAACAATAAACTTCAATTAGTGGGACTCCTGCATCTGATTAATCTACTTACATTGGCAACAGCTTAGCATATCTTCATATATCATTACATCAGGTCATAAATGGTGCAGTAATTAGTGGAAGAAATTTCTGTTTGGTCTACAGCACTGAATGAAGCGTATCGAGGTAGCGTACAAAAATATTTGATTGACGTTCTGTTTTGTCCTCTATGCTTCTTATTTTCCTGAGAATTTTATAAAGAAAAGCCCCATATTTCATGTCCAAGTGTACCGGAGCAAGACCTTATGTCATAATTGGAGTGATTTATATAATGGTATATAAAGAGTGATTTGTGAATGGTCTGATAGATGACAGCTCAGCAATCCTGAGATGGACACATGCTTCTAGTTATACATGAAAGTGAATACCATTTGGGTTACTTGCAGGAAACTGACCTTTATAAACATGGATGTTTAGGCTCTTTCCTGCTTTCTTCCTAGATGACATCCCCTTTTCAAAGAAGGCAGATACAACATCAGGAATTAAAACTTATTTTTGGCTACCATTGTTTGGGAGGCTACTAAATAACTGATGCTACTAGTATTGATGTTACTAACTGAAGTACATTTTTCAAGTAGTGTGCCTGTAGGAGGTGTCTGCATGAGCCTTAAGCTGAAGACCTAACCTGGCCCATACCCAAGATTTTGACCAGACCCCACCTAAACCCATCCCCATCCCATCCTATCCATCGTCAACCGCTTATCCTTTACAGGGTCACGGGGCCCACCTAAACCAATATTAAAAAATTTAAGCTAAAACCAAACTTGAAAATGCTCACTGTTTTATAATTTATTTTTCAAGCAAGTACATTCATTGCAATGTGCTGTATTTTTATTTAAGCATCATAGGCAACATTTGTAACAGTATAGTAACAATAAACATACACAGTTTTTTCAAGGCATGGTGGCCCCTCAGCACACAAGAGCAAAAGGGAAAAAGCATTGTCTTACCAGTAATCAAGCACTGATCTAAAGTTATTAAAAAGTTATTTTTATCTTGATAGTGTCTATAAAACGTGGCGTGAATATCCCAATCATATGGGCCAATCAAATGAGCTTGCGATTTGCCACTATTGTTTGCCAGAAGTTTGCAGCTTTTCACTTGTCTGACTTGTGTGACTTGACCTGAGCCCGATGTTATACTTTCAAACAAACCAGAGGAACTGGGCCTGGAGCCCGACAGTTACCTGGCCCCATCAGGCTTGGGTCAGGTTGCAGACCTCTAGCCAGTAGCTCTGCTCTATTAAAAACAGAGTAGCTTTTCCTTTAATGAGCTACTTTCTTCGAAGAGTAGAGATGTAATGTGACAAAATGCTACAAGGAACATCGCTATTTTTGTAATATTGTATTGCAGGCACAACTTTACCACAGACCAATAATAATTAAGGCAATAATAAAACATGCTGTCCTAAAATGCACCCCCCCCCCCACCCTCCTCTCTCTCTCTCTCTCTCTCTCTCTCTCTCCCTTATATAAAGTATTGGGAAGTGTGATTTATTTTAGTTAATCAGTTCATTTGGAAGATTCATGTAAATATGCTGGGTCTTTTAACGATTTCAGTCCATGCACCTTTTTAGGCCGAAACATCTTGTTAAATGCTGCAGTTCTACATTGTTTTGGCAGCGTTGTATTCTCTTTCTGTGTTGTTGTTGTTTTTGCCATACATTTTTCTGTTCAAGTTTAGTGCTGTCACGCTAATCACGATTAATTATTTCAAACACCGGCCTCTGTGTTTTGAGCCAGAGAAATACAAAATGTTATAGCTATCTGTTTTGGAATGATTTTGCCATTTCAAGTCACTTCAGTGTAGTAAACAACTTTTTGTCAGTAGCTTATTGCTCCAGCTAACTACTTTTTCTAAAAAGTAAAAGTTAGACTGCAGTTGAACTTCCACAAAATATAAGCACACTGTTGATTGGGAAGTTGAAGAAAGATCTTTCAGAGCATGCTAAGCTGAGTTGTTGGAGAGGGTTTGGGGCAGGGTGGGAGAGAGAGTACGTTAGACCTGCCTCATTAGCTGTCAATCAGAAAAGCTTGCTTGCTGACATCATCATTAGAGTGTAATTATGTGTGTCATCCAGGCACCCTAGACCAGGGCATCTGGCACTGTAAGTTATGCACTGTATCTGATTAGTGAGCACCCCACTTTGGCAACAAGAAATGCTTCTAACTTTGCCAATGCTCTCTATGTCGCATACACAGATATATGCACAACGATTCTGAAAATTATGTCACAGCTTGGTTGAACATGTGACGGTCGGATTCATTAAAATTTTTCCAACACTTAAACCCAGTTGGACACCACAAAGACAGAAAAGAGGAAAAAGACAAGAAGTGGGATATGACTGTGTCTTCATGTGCTCCCAGTTGAATTATGGGACGAGGAGGCAGACATGGCAAGGTTTCATAGCTCATTGATTTTCAGAGCTGCGGCTTAGCCGCACCACACGGATGTAATTTGTACCACATGTGTTTGAACGTGGCCTCTCGTAGAAAAAGTGGGTGCTTTAGACACTTCACACAAGGAGCATAGTAAAAAATAAAAGTCGAAAGGATCAGTGTTCTCCTTTCTCTGTGAAAAGGCCATGCCCTGACATGAGATGACAAGGTGGAATATTGACTGGGTTTGAAGGAAGGCAGGCAGGTGTGGGGGTCAGCGGAAGAGGTGATTGCGTCAGGTACATTGTCAAGCAAAGCCTCCCAGTGGCCAATAAACCAACACTGAGTACTCATTCATATCAGTTAACAGAAGTAACACAACCCTGTGGGTTTAATAGATATATAGAATTCTGGAATTAATTTTAGTCATTACAAGTAAATCCTGATAGATTATTTTTCAGTAATCAGGATTTAAAAAAAAAAAATGATGGTACTTTTCTTCAAGGTTGCAGTGTTTCTGCAAGTTGCTAATAAAATGTATTACATTTACAGCCTGAAGAAATATGTGACTGTGGCACATCTTTGCAAAATAAAATTACGTGGTAATGGCAGTTCCAAAGGTGAAATTGTCCACTGTGTGGCACTAAAAGCGAGTTAAATACTTACGTTTATGAAATAGTGGAAAGTTCCAACTTGAAATTATTGTCAGATGAACTACTTCAGAGACTATTTAGCCCGAGACAATTTAGCAGGAGACTGACCACTTGTATTAACATGAATGGGAAAAATTGGAATGCACAATATGGCGGGTGAAGAAAAGGATTTCCAGTCTTACAGGTAAATGAGCCAATTTGATTGTAATCGTGACAAACCGTTTTGGAGATTTCAGTCTTTCCCCATTCAAGTTGACAGGAGATGTACTTTTATCCATAAAAAAAGCTGCCTGGGAGCATTCCCAAGATTGCTGCAGAGTGGATTGACTTGCCTTAAAAGCAACTTTTGTACAGTAGCTGCAGCATGTCTCTTCTGTCTCAGCAGCATCATGTTTCCATGCCAACAGCAGCAGCATATTGACTCATGTGTTGTCCTAACTGACTTGTAATTACTTATTGAATATTGGTGTCTTTTATCATATTGCTGTAGTGGTTGTTTACGAACCAATCTGCCAGTTGAGTCCGTACATTAAAGTGATTCTACCATGGTTAAGCATATTACTTTAATCAAACATGAGCATTTTTTCTTTATTTACGAAAACCAGTTACTATAGAAGTATAAGTTGCAAGGTTACTGAGTTCGAATTATGGCACCATCCTGAATTAATGTTTTTACATCATTATGTAATAGTGTTGAAGTTTCAATTATTACTTGTTCTTGTAGCCAGAGAGACATTATAAATGTTACTTTGTGCAATATTAAGTGCTTTTCCTCACCTTTCCAAAATAGGTGTGAAAAATAGCACGTTATGACAGCATTGCCTTTCAATGTATATTTGTATGATTAAAATCACTTCCAGAGAAAGCAAATATTGTCAATACTTACATAAATTTGTTTAAGCTTAATTTTGTATTTGATAGTACTCTTGGTACTCCTTTAGGCATTCCTCATTATAATCCCAACAGGAACATCCTCTCCTGTAACTCACACACTGTACATACAAACACACATGTGCACACACACATACACACACAGATGCCTGAGAAAGCTGCGGTCTGTGGCGGAAAAAGCAGGGGCAGCAGCATGCATCTCAGCATGAGTACTGGGACAGGAGCCGTGGAGCCAGATGGGCGATCCTGCCGTTCCCCTCCGCACAGTCCGCCTTTCACCTCTGTCTGCCTCCACAAAGAGCAACTTATCCCACCTTCACCGGGTCCCCCCCTTGTCATCTTGAACCACTGCCAGCCCAGACCGCAGCTTAATAAAAACCTGACTCCATAACATTCACTGCCAAGTAGCAGAACTTTAGTCTGTGTTGAGCGTGGGTGTTTGTATGTTTGTGATGTACTTAAACTAGTGTTGGGGGAAGCTGCTTTGAAATAATCATTGTCAAGCTACATCCTACAATGTAATTCAACTAAAGCTAATCTTTGGCTATCCATAGTAGTTTACTCCGCTACTAACAAAATATAGCTACCTACACTGAAGCGTTTTGAGGGGGGAATATCTTTGTAATCTGTCTATTATATTAGATTATATACATTATTTTTACAAACCATTCAGTATCTAAAATAGGGTGTCTAGGTGACACTTTCACTAAATGTAACTTAAAAAACTAAAAACACCCTCATTTATAAATCAGAGTTGAAAACAAAGTGACTAACAGCAAAATTTCACCACAAAATAAAATAAGAACATTTCACCACAAAATAAGAAGACATTAAATGCTGCACAAAGACTTCTCTAAAATAATTTAAATCATTTTGCATAAACCATTCAAAATACCTGATTTTAATTGGACTAATTTTAATTGAAAATTAATTGGACATCCCAACACACAAATAAATCAGTGAATTGTTATTTGAAATAATTGATGTGAGAGTTGGAATGAGAGTGAACATTCTAGAATAATTTTTGTACAGTAAACAATGTCTGTCAATGTGGAAACATGGTTCATTATGATTCTATTAATATAATAGAATTAATAAATAAAAAAATAAAAGTATTAATAATAGTATTGTATCATCGTTTGTTATCCTTCAGTACTACCAAGGAAGTGAGTTGTCATTTTAAAACATTGCTGTGTTTCATTGCTGTGAATTTGCCAATCACATTAAATCCAACATAAAAATAAATTCACACAAATCTGAATTTACCCTATAAATTAATAATTCATTTACTTGATTTCTTAATAAATATTGTTGGTCTTATTGTGCATGTTCCATCAATTTTAATTCCAAATGAAATGACTGTAATATTTGATCAAGACTTAATAACTTGCTCTGCCTTCTTTTTCAACTCCAACCCTCCAATCCCCTCTTATATGAAGACCACTTTTCCCAATCCAATAAATTCTCGATGAAAAAATCCATCCAAATTGAATATCCTGTTTAAGGATATTTATGCCTTGGCTCATTTAGCTGTAAAGTTGTGAGCAAGATACAATTTGAAATACTGCATTAACAGCTCAACACTGAACATTGCTACATGTTATGCCACGGATATACATTTTTTATTTATTTATTAGGTAGTAGTAGTAGTAATAGCATCCCTACATTTATTTAGTTGCACCCCAATACTAGCTCAAACATACTGTACACAATTATCCAATGCATAAGTAATCAGTGGTCATTGGCCTGTCTCATATTTATTCTTTCAAAAAAGCATTTTACGAGCATCAAAATACAATATTTGAACACATTGCCATGATTGGGAATAACTGAATTAAACAGCAGCTAATTACCAATTCAATACACCCCTATGCATGCAAACTGGTAATCAATGAGCACTACAGTAAAATCTGTTATTCAGCATTTATGAATGTAAATGGACAGGCTTTGTGGTCACATAGCTCTATAGGCACAGTTTAGCAGTGAATGTGTTTTGAATATTGTATTTAAAACCGGAAGGGGTTAAGAAACAGACAAAAGTCATTAAAAGCAGCCTTTTCTGACTTGGCTTTCAGAGGCTGCCTCCAAAGAGCGTCACACTAGCAGTTAAAAGCTGTCAAGACTATCCCTTGGGCCAGATTCTGTAACCTTTGGGGGGCGACTGGCGAGCGAACATGCTAATTTGACGAGCTGCTGCTACAAACTGACAATTTCGAGAAATATTTCAGCACTTATTAGCTTGCACAAACACCAGTGGCAACAGCTGTAAAGATGTTTTGACACGCTGCCAAAATACAATGTCATTGTGTTAATGATTGAATATATTTCAGTCTATTCAGATAAAGCACCACCAATGACACAGGGCAATTTACCTTCTTTTCAGAGCAAGCTAATATTTTACTCTTAAATTAAAGTAAATATATTTATTTTTTTCAATATAAAGGGGCAAATTCACTAAACAGTTGTGCAACGTTTATGTCTTATTCACTCCCCACCCAGCTATGCAGTTTAAGCAGCTGCTGAATGTGTTAAAATTTGGTGCACTGTAATATTAAAATTAAGTTATTTTCATTCTTTTAAGAATAAACACATCCTTTATGCCCTAATTTAGGCCTTATTCACACAGCTAAATTAATATGCTGTCGTTGTTCAAGGAAAACAGGTGGTAAACAGTGTTTTTAAAAAAAAAAGAAAAAAAAAAAAGATAATTATAACCAGGGTGTCAGGAATTGGCTAGTTAACAGGTCCCATGGGGACTGGTGGATGCTGGAACCACTCCCTATGATGGCAAAAAGCAAGTTTTTCTATTGACATCCATTCAAAAGCAGTTGTGTTTTCTGAAATTGTTTTCCCAAAGTAACATTTAAGTGTACATTATTTCAATACATTATAGAATTGCATACTGGAATTTTTTTTTCCAGTGACAGTTTCTGAAAGGCTCTTAAAAGTGTGAAATGGACTTATATTTCCTCCAACTGCTGCCATTGATTTGTCACATGACGACCCAAAAGCAAACATGGCAGTATGCTTGTGCTAGCTATTAGGGTAGAATAGCTTTCTCCTGGTATTTTAGAGCTCCTTGGTTATAACATGGCATGTATTTAGTCTCGCAGTGTCATTATGTGTACTTTCAAAGCTTTTTAGATCTTATTCAGATGCCTGGACAGCAGTGGTTGAGACATGCTGTTTTTTTCAGTAAAATAAGTCTGTCACATCCTCCACAACATACCATTTAAAATCAGAGTGCGAAATCAAGAATTTCACTGTGCCAAAATGGCCTTTATTTGCCCTGTTATCTGATTTGCATAATTCCTTTGGTAGTTGGATGTTGAAATAACAGCGCTAACAGTGGACACAATTATAAGTAAATATAAAAATAGCTAATAATTAGGAATGCCATAAAATATTGGATTTACCAGTGTTGCTATAGAGCTGGCACTTTGTGATTTAGGCGTGAAGCTGAAGTTGTTGTGCAAAAGCACTTCGCTCTCTGTGTACATATGGATTTATTCATTTATTTTTGGTGGACCTGGCTAAAATGTCATGTTTACAATGTATTTTCATATTTTGTGTTCAATGTTCAAAAACTTTACAGTAAGGCATTTACAGTGGAAGTGAATGGGGCCAAACCGTAAACTTTAAAATATTGACCGCTTCAATATATAGCCATAAGACATAACAGATATGCATGTTAACATGATTTTCACTAAATAACCTGTTCTATGTAAGTTTCATCCAATTTTACAACTTTGTTGCAATGAGGATGTAATGCCATAAACGTTTAGGTTACTATTGTAACCTCCGTTCCCTGATGGAGGGAACGAAACGTTGTGTCGAGTGAAGCGACACTAGGGGGACTTTTTCTAGCAGCTCGAAGGGGGTCTCTGAAGGCCTGAAAACACTACGGAAAGATTCCATTAGGGGATCAGGCATGGCCTGGGAGTGTTCAGCCTCCGGGCACCTCTAAGGAACCTGATAATGAGATCGTGCTTCCCTAGGGACTTACCGTCCACTGCGTCATGGTGCGCTGATATGGCGGCTACATAAACCTTCAAGGTGGAGGGGGACAGCCTCCCCTAAAACCTCTCTTGCAGAAATGAGAGCACTGACCCGACTTCACATCTCTGTGGGTCTACAGATCGGGAAGAACACCAATTTGGGAACAAGCACCACTTTAGGGCATAAAGTTGCCTGGTAGATGGAGCTTTGGCTTGGTTGATCGTGTCTACGACAGCAGGTGGTAGGCCAATTAGATCTTCCAAATCCCATCCAGGGGGCAGACGTGGAGGGTGCCCTGTCTCTGAGAAAGAAGGTCCTTCCTCAGGGGAATTCGCAAGGGAGGGGTTGTCGCTAGGAGTGTGAGATGCGAGAACCAAGTCCATGTGGGCCAAAAGGGCACCATCAGGGTGTCTTTTTCCTCATCCTCCCTGATCTTGCAGAGCACATGTGCAAGTAGGCTCACTGGGGTAAATGCTGAGCATGCTCTTTGCTGGGGCGCGCTGTCATTGAGACTGAATCTAACATGCCAAGAAAAGAGACGCTCTGAACCGGGGTGAGCTTGCTCTTTTCCCAGTTGACCTGAAGCCCTAGGTGTCTGAGGTGCCTTAGCACCTGGTTCCTGTGGGCGCATAGTGGCTCTCGAGAGTGAGCTAGGATGAGCCAGTCATCGAGGTAATTGAGTAGGCGAATGCCCAATTCCCTTAGAAGGGCTGCCTCAGCGACCTTCCTGAAGACGCGAGGGGACAGGGACATGACTTTGTACTGATATGCCTGGCTGTCGAATGCAAACCGTAGGAAGGGCTGGTGTCGAGGCAAGATAGTGACGTGAAAGTACGGAAGTTCAGGTCTACTGCTGCAAACCAATCTTGATACCAGACGCATGTTAGAATGTGTCATTGTGTGAGCATTTTGAACGGGAGTTTGTGTAATACCCGGTTGAAAACTTGCAAGTCCAGAATCGGTTGTAAGCCGCCACCTTTCTTGGGTATGATAAAGTAAGGGCTGTAGAAACCCTTCTTCATCTCGGCTGGAGGGACAGGCTCTATGGTGTCTTTGAGTAAAAGGGTCGCAATCTCTGCATGCAGGGTGTTGGAGTCTTCTGCGTGCACCCCACCAAAAGGGGGCAGGGGCCTCTGAAACACGTACCCAAGTTGGATGGTCCTGGCCAACCAGCGTGAAGGGTTGGGAAATGAGAGACATGCGTCCAAGCTCGAGGGGCACTTAGGGGATGATCTTTTTTGGCGTACCAGGCAAGGCTTCACAGTGGGGCGGAGCAGGTAGTGTGGTGGAGGAGGAGGTCCAGTGTAGATGTCTCTGGCCTCGTCAGAACCGGCCAGCCTAGGGGCAGCAGTTATGGGTCCAGAGGCAAGAGGTGCCAGCACTGCTGGAATTTGGCACCGGGTTGCCATGAGAACAGTTGCCAGTTGACCCAGGAAAAGAGGAAATTGCTGTATAAATGAGAATGTGGGTATCGCAGCCCGAAGGTGGTGCGGCAAAGAAAATAACTTAACTAAGGATTCTCCTCCCAGCCCTCCACCGAGGGACAGATTGGTCTGCTTACCAGCTCTGGAGAAAACATCTCATTCCCTGGGTCATCCATCTCAGGAATGCTTGGGATCCTTCAGGGTCTTCGAGGACGTTTGAGAGAAGAGGGGCATGCGCATTCTGCGGGGCGCTCGACGCTGGGGCTGAGAGCTGGGCCCAGGTTGAGGCGTGCTGCATGACGTTTGGGAGCTACAGGAGGACGCCCTTGGCGAGCAGACGGAGCACGTCCCATGCTGGCACGGCAGCGGGGCATGATGAGGGAAATGGCCTCTGTCTGTTTCTTCACTGCTGAGAACTGCTGGGTGAAGTCATCAACGGTGTCGCCGAATAGACCGAGCTGCGAGACAGGGGTGCAGTGACTTTCGTGGCCCTGAGTGTGTGGGCGGTCGCAGAGCACTGTTCCTGCAACACATTGGGGCAGGACTACCCTGGTGCAGATCTTTGGGTGCATTGGGCTGGTGAACTTGCAGGTGGGCCATGGCATGCAGGGCGGAGGCGGCAGGTCCAGTGGCGCTGTAGGCTTTGGCGGTCAGTGATGACATCATCCTACAGGCCTTGTAGGGGAGCACCGGGTGATCCCACCAGGTGGCGGCGTTCTCGGGACACAGGTGGATCGCAACCGCTCTGTCCACCTGGGGGACATCTGAGTACCTGTGGGCTGCCCCACCGTCGAGGGTAGTGAGAGCAGATGAGCGAGGAGGTCGGTTGCGGGCAGTGAATGGTGCCCTCCACGACCTCGTGAGCTCATCATGCACCTCTGGGAAAAAAGGAACCAGGGGGTTGGGGGGGCTGTGAGCGGCGCCCAGACGTCCAGCCGTGTATTTGCTCTTTTAGAGAAAATAAACTCTTTTATAATATTATCTTTTAGCAGAACTGTCGTAGCGCCCAGGGGCAAAGCTGCACTGCCATGCAGAGAAGGAGATAACCGCTGATATGTGCTGTAGATCCAACAGCGTCAACTCTGCAGAGGTGAGTGGAACAGTAAGTGATCTCAGCTCATTGATCGCACAACCGCTCCAAAGAAGTCCCTCCTTTTATACCCATATGTCCGGGGGAGGGACATGCAAATTCTGTCTGCCAATTTCTCATTGTCCTTTTCTCAAGTTCAGAGGTAACTGGGGCCTTTTTTAATTGGAAATACATCACATTGTGGAAGTAAAATGAGTTATGAATGCTCTTTATTGTTGACTTTAATAGTGAACAAGTATTTGTATTTTCATTTCTAAACTTAATTTTTGAATCGTAAAGTCTTCTGAAGTTATTCCAAAGGCTTAATGGGACAGTTCACAACAAAAATGAAAATGCTCTTATAATTTACATACCCTCATGCCATCCCAGATGACTTTCTTTCTTCAGCATATGGAATTGACTCATATGAATACACGCATATGTAAATGCATGCATACGCAAATGTACACTCCCAGATCTTACACAGATTTTTTGTGAATCTGGACAACCATATGCTTCAATTTATTTAGCACTCTTATGTGCCAAGTCTTTCAATATGTGGCAGGTAGTTCATATTGCAGGAACCAATCTTGGCTTAAAACCATGTTGGTCTGGCTTTCGTCCAGCTGTCTGTGTTTAAAAGACATTTTCTGTTCAACACACACTTGCTATAACACAGAGCTGGCACAGACCAGTTTGATTTGATCGTGATATGATTAAACACACACACACACAATGCATTGGCATACATCATAAAAGTTTAATTTTGACAAAACGTATATTACAATAATTTGTGTTACTTTCAGGGGCGGTGTGTTCATTAGGGCGATATGGGCAATGCACTGCCAAACAGGAAAAGGAAGGGATTTTTTTCTAACCAATTCTATCACGGCAACAGTCGTTATCAGTGTTCTAATCTAGACGTCTGATCTGCCAATCAGGCTAAAGTCGTGCTTAAAATAGCCCCGCCCCCTTTGGGGCAATTTCAGTCAGGTTGAAAATCACCCCAGAAGTCTCTCATAGACTCTCATGTAAAATCATTTTTTTTCAAATATCAATACAATCCAATCTCAATACAATACAATACAATATCAATTCAATCTCCATGGTTTCCGGGAGGGCTTGCACTTACGCGCTTTCGTCATACGTAGCGTAACCATGAACAAGAAAAGAGCGGGTAGCAGTGTCAATCAATTCACGTACTACTGTCAAGATGGCTAGCGTTCAGTGCAACTCGATTGTCTCTTTGAAAGAAGTTCCTTTCAGTCGGCGAACGAATCAAGATAAATTGTCAACGAAACAATTAGGACCTCCCAGACCAAATTTAATCATTCAACAGGTTTCTACTAAAGGGGGAAAGTCCTACACCCGAGGATTTTCCAAAAATTGGTAAGAACGAAAAACCTGGCTTGCAGGCTGTGACGTATCCAATGCAGTCTTCTGCTACCCCTGTCTACACTTTCACCCTGAAGGCGGCTCAGCAGATAGCACTGCTTGGACATCGACTGGTGTAACAGACATGCACTATCTTTCAGAAAAGATAAAGAAACATGAGCAGTCAAAGACCCACATTGATAGCTGTTTGAGATTGTCTGCTTTGGGGAGAGTGAACATCGCCACTCAACTGGATGAGGCATACAGGCTAGCTGTCTGTCGCCACAACGATGAGGATAGAAAGAACCGCCACATCCTCAACCGGCTAACGCAGTGTGTGAAGTTTTGCAGAGTGTTTGAGTTAGCTTTGCGAGGCAAAGATGAAACTGAGGGCTCCACCAACCATGGTATTTTTCTTGGACTGGTCAACTTTGTGGCACAGTTAGATGAGGTGTTTGATGAGCATCTTAAACATGCAAACGTTTTCAAGGGCACATCAAAGACAATTCAAAACGAGCTACTGGAGTGTACGCTAGCGGTTGTGAGGGAACATATTGTGGAGGAGGTGAAGTCGGCGAACTTCGTAGCCATACAAGCTGACGAGACCACGGATGTTTCTACACAGACACAGCTGGTGCTTGTGCTGAGGTACATCAATAGCAACCATAAAGTGCAGGAACGCTTTTTTGAGTTTCTTCCTATCTCGGAATCAACCTCAATCTCAATTGCCAGTGTGCTTTTGGAGAGAATGAACGGTCTTTTTGCTGATGACGAGAAAGTTAAACTCATTGCGCAAGCTTACGATGGAGCCAGTGTGATGAGAGAGAGAAGGCTGGTGTGCAGCAAAAGGTGCTTGAACATTTCAAGAATGCCCATTATGTGCATTGCTATGCACATCAGCTGAATTTGATCATGCAGCAAGCTACTTCTTTCATCAAAAAAGTTACGATTTTCTTTTCCGATCTGAGCGGGATTGCAACTTTTTTTTCCCGGTCACCCAAACGGACCAGCATTCTTGACCAGACTGTTGCACGAAGACTGCCCAGAGCTTCATCCACACGGTGGAACTTCAACAGCAGAGTCGTGAACACTGTCTATGAGAATCGAGACGACCTCATACAATGTTTTGAAGCCATCAGGACGGGTTCATTGGGTTCATTTGACCAGCCCATTGTGAGAGAGGCATCTGGCTATGTGAGGATGCTACATGATGAAGATTGAATTTTTTTCCTGTGGCTTTTTCACAAAATCATGCCCCACGTCGATACTCTGTACCAGAAGCTCCAGAAGAAGGACATCAATGCTGTCTTCATCAAATGTGCCCTCGACAGCTTCACAAGCAGTGTGCAGGCCATAAGGTAAGATTAAACATTATCATTCGATCGTTCTCAAAGCAGATTTTTGTCATTTGAAAATGTATGCATGAAAGGAGACTGCATTTGTGTTAGAAATTACACTATTCTCATTATATATGGCCAGTGGTGTAATCTAGCTCACTTTATATACTGTATACTGTATACAGTGCTGAACATCCAGGCTAGGTGAGACACAAAGGCTAACTTAAACACTAAAGACTTTATGCAAGTGGAAATTAAATGTTTGTACTATACGTAGATAAATTGAATATATATCTGTGCATCACATAGACTATAGTACTGTACATAGCCTAACAAACACATTGGTCTCTTTTCCTTCAGGGACTCCTCTCAACAGAAGCTCCAAGTAGCAACAGGAGCCAAAAGACCCAGAACGTCTTTGAGAGAAGAGGAGAAGCAGAGGCTGTCTGAAGAGGTCTGCGACACCATCCTGGATCACACCAAAGCAAGGTTCTCTTTCACTGGCCACCTAGTGAGTGCTACCTTACTGCAAGCAGATATGTTTGAAAGGTACTGCCATTCATTTCCTGATGAGGCTCTGAATGCCACTGTGAACGCATACCCCATGCTGAACAAGGCAAAGCTCAAGACAGAACTTCTGATCTATGAGAATCCTGAATTCAAGGGCTGCTGTGGTGCACTGGCACTGTACCAGGTTCTCATGAGCTACAACCTCCAGGAGACATTCTCTGAGACTGTGACTCTGTTGAACATCCTCATAACTACTCCCATGACAACAGCTGAAGCTGAGAGATGTTTCTCAACTTTGACACAAGTTAAGACATTCCTGCGAAATTCAATGGGTCAGGAACATCTGAATGCAATGGCCATGCTTTCCATAGAGAGGGAACTAGTCCTCAACATGCCTGATTTCAATGAGAAAGTCATTGACCGCTTTGCTGCATTGAAGAGCACAGTTTCAGTACAAATAATGTAGCCTCTCTCTCTCTCTCTCTCTCTCTCTCTCTCTCTCTCCCTGTCTGTCTCTTTAACACACACACACACACACACACACGCACGCACACACACACACCAAATCAGTTCACAGTTGATGTTGTTTTAAATAGTTATTTTTCATTCATTAAAAAAAGTTAAAAAAAATAAATCTGTTAATGTTAATTTTTACAAATCTATACAATTGGCCAGAATATGGTTGTTCATTTTTACAAAGCCATACAAATAGCTGTGTTTACCTTTCTAGAAATTATTTTCAAAAGCTGTTTTCAGGAAAAATGTCTATCACTGTTCATTTTCACAAATCTATACAAGGGGGCAATATATGGAAGTCTATACAAATTGCTTATTACCAATAACTTGCATCAATGTTTTCAGTAGCCTCTTTCAAAAGCTCCTGCTCGCTTGTTGTGAATTATGCTCTGGTGCACATATTTCCAATTCAACCATGAGGCCTTTTTGAAGTAAGTAATTAATGTGTATATCAGAATGATTTAGTTAAACTTGGCAGCACCTCATCATTCTGGTTTGGTCTTCAATGTGTAAAGCCAAGATGCACAGACCACACTAGATCAAGCCTCACTTGTTCATTCACTTATTTGGGACAACGTTACTTTGCTTTTATTAAGTAGCACTTTGGTGATATCCTACATTCCAGAAATTGTAGTTCTAAAGATCCATTTTCCACTGTCTACTTGTATTTTCATCTGATATTTCATTTGTTTATGGAAATGCAGATTGTTTATGCAGTGATGAGGAATGTGAAAGAACACCCTTGATTATTTGTACTGTGATAACATATTTTGATTTTGTAAGCCAATACTTTTGAGATCAGTCAATAATGCTTCTGGTATTGACTTATATGCAGCCCCCGTCTTTATGTTGTTGCTGGACATATCTTTTTAAAAATGTGTCCTGTTTAGCTATTTTACATCACAGAACATTGGATTAATGTAAGTAATGAATAAGTGGAATAATTAACTGCGGAGCCATGTAATTTTTGCTTATGAAGGCTCCTGGATGCTAATTTATTACATAGCTTTACACCTGTAACTTATGTAGCTAGAGGGGAAATCTGTACCCATTGAATGGGTCACTTTAATCATTATCAGAAAAATTCTGGAGCTGCCACTGGTTACTTTTTTACTTACACTTTTTTTTGTTAGTTTGTACTCTTGTTTGTTTGAGTGTCCCTACCAGCACAACACAGTCAAGTTGGCTCGACAAATGGCACTGTTTGTCCAACCAATGTAAGATGGAGCGAGTGTCATTCATTTTTCAATTACATTTGGTTACAATAATGGTGCACAAATTATATTTTTTTTCTTTTTTTTAAAGACAGACTTCTTGTAAAAAGATTGATTATCTATGTAATCCGTGTGCCTAAAACTTGTACGTCTGTTTTATTCTTCATCCCTTCCACACTAATGAGATGATCTTCTGCTACAGATCACAAACATTCCAGCTATGCTCAATTTTCACATGTTCTCTAAACACATGCTAAAGTTTGTCACACGACTCCTCTTGGATAACATGGAAACATCAGTGTGCCATGAGAAATTTTGTGATAAATAACCAAAAGGCGTTGCAGATGTGAATTGTATGTGTGTGATTTTCCTTTGTTTTCTATGAGCAAACAAATACAAACACACACTAAGGAGCTGAAATCATCTTAACCATCTTTATTCAACACTCCTTTTCCAAGTTTTACCATCCACCGAAATCAATAAAAGTTCTGAGCAAGTATTGCATCAGGTTTACTGGATGACTCTGCCCCTAGAAACCTTCAAGTACAGAATATATCAAACAATTATTCAATACTTAAGTTTTAACAATGCTTTGCCACATGAAGGGAAATTAAATGCTTCTTAATAAACCACATATGCGATGTCGTGGGACGCTTCGAAGTGCGACCCAAAAGACATCCCCAGTTGTGTCATCTAGACAGTACATTTGCACTGCTTAGGATATGTACTGAGATGATAGTATAACACACACAAAAAAAAGAGACTTTAGTAGGGCTTGGGTGGCAAGTCGGGCTCCTGCTTAGGAGATGGACTGAGTTACTAGCAGGAGCACAGCAGTTGCAGTGTCGCAAATCTTAGACACACTGCCCCTGGAGGGAATGGGCGGTGAGCACCAGGGAAGTATAAATATGTTGAAGAAGGAGACTTGCCGTTGCAAAGTCGGGGATCCTTTCAGCTGTGGAGGTGCATGGACTTCAATTATTAATGAAGGTTTAGGAAAGAAAATGTCTTAATTACCAAAGTTCAGCTATGCAACTCTATGTGACACAAGCTGAATGGTCCACTGACATATTATCGGTTGGCCAATGAACTTGCATTTCTCTCTTGCATGTCTAACATTTAAATGGCTCAGTTTTGCAGTTAAGCTGGTTTCTCTGCAGTGCTCTGTGAGAGTTTTTTTCTGTTGTTTGCTCAGGTGGTTTGCTGGAGGTTTCCTGATATCAGCTTCAATAGTCAGGTCTGCATTATCCATGACACATACTGTAAAAGTGTGTCTTAACAAGGTAAGCCTTAGACAAATCTGGCTGGCACACATTGTTCTCTTAGGTCATTAGATTAAATAAATTAACACATAGCTGGGGTTAGTCAATAGTTAAATAATCTCTGGAGTTAGGTCACTATTGTTTAAGCTAACTGGCTAAGCAGGCCGAGACACACATAGAAATTGTATTTATTAGCGTTATGACAGCGACCTAGGTACACGTAGCTAACATACACTGAAGAAGAAATGATCTGTCAGAAGGATTCACCATTAGTGTGTGTATGTGCATGCATTTTACTGTGTCACTTGTTTTAAAATGCTGAAATAGCATTTGCTCTGGTTTCATTTCAGGTGAATTTTGATTTTGGTTAGCAGCATGTTAGCCAGTCGTGTTGTTTTGTTAGATAGGTAGGCATGTCTAGCTCTTTTCAATCAATGATATAACAGGCATATATATATATATATATATATATATATATATATATATATATATATATATATATATATATATACACCCACACACACACACACACACACACACACACAATATACAGTATATATACAATCTCAAACGACTCGCAACTGCAGAAACTCACGAATTGGGTAACCAATTCAGAAATTACTTTTAGAGTAGGTTTAAAAGATGGTACTTTTTACTCTCACTCAAGTAAATTAAAAAAAAAAAATTCTACTTTTACTTCTTTAAAATGTGTGGCATTACTGTCGTTACACTACTGGGTTTAATTTGAATTAATGTGTAATTTATTGAGAGATTATTGAATGAGAAATTTATGAGAGTGGAAGTTCACAGCTACGCGCGATGAGACGCTCCCACTTGAGGGATTAGACTCAATTTTTCAATTTTTCAATTTAAAAGTACTTTATTGGCATGATTGTGTTTACATACAATATTGCCAAAGCATTAAAACACAAAACAGATAATGCCAAGACAAATAATAATAATAAAATTGTAACAAGTAGAATTAAAATAAGGTGCCAGGTAATGAATCAAATAAAATAAAAACTATAATAACAATATATAAAATAAAATTACATTATAAACATAAGAGAATAAAAGTACTGTGAATGAAGTACATTAAGGCAGTAATTGGTTTCTGAGGGTGTGCAGCTCAAAGATGATTTTAGCTGCAACTGATGCATGATGGTCCTCCCCCAGTAACACCAGCATCTGATCTGTTTCTGCTGAACTGGGAAACTGTGGCTTGAGGTTTGAGAGTTTGTGGAGGTATTTCTCTCTCAACTCTGTACATTTCTCACAGTGAAGGAGAAAGTGTGTCTCTGTCTCGACCTCACCCGTGTCACAGTGAGCAGAGACTCGTTCTTCCTTTGGAAGCCATGCTTGTCTGTGTCAGCCTTTTTCTATTGCCAGACTGTGATCACTGAGTCTGTATTTGATGAGGATCCGTCTCTGTTTCGGATCTCTTACAGTGTGCAGATATTCTGCCAGATTATATGTTCTGTTTAGGGCCCGATAACATTCCAGTTTGCTTTGGTTTTTACTTTAATTTTCCCAATGGTCCAAATATGAATTTTTGCTTTCTTTTATGATTTGGTTTATTCTGATCTGGTTTTGTTCAGCCATGCTGGTCTGAAACTGGTGTTTGTTAGTTGTTAGTGGGTTTGTGAGTTTCAGAGCCAGCTGACAAAGGGGACTGGTTTTAGGCTTCAGCTCTTGAGTTTTAAGGGCTTCATGTTGCAGTGTGTTTGGGGAACTTGAGTTTAGGTGTGTCCAAAATTTGAGGGATCGTTTTTCAATATGTATAATAAGGGGGTATCTGCCTAGTTCGGCCCGGCATGCATTAGTAGGTGTTCTTCTCTGAACTCTTAGAATGTTTCTACAGAGTTCTGCATGCAGGGATTCTATGGGGTGTTTATCCCATCTCGAGTAATCTGCCAGACAGAGTGGACCCCAAACCTCACTTCCATACAGAGCAATAGGCATTATAATACTATCAAAGATCTTACACCAGATTGTTACAGGAATGTCAACTTGGGTAAATTTGCCCTTAATAGCATAGAATGCTCTTCTAGCTTTCTCTTTTAGTGCATTCACTTCCAGATCAAAACCCCCTGAAGCACTGATCTTTAGACCGAGGTAGTCGTAGTGTCGGGTGTGTTCTATTGCAGTGTTCCCCAGAGTGAATGTGTATCTGGTGTCCTGTAATCTGGCTTTTTTCTGGAAAATCATAATTTTAGTTTTTTCAGTTTGACTGTCAGGGCCCAGTTCTGACAGTAGTTCTCCAGTAGGTCCAGGTGCTGCTGTAGCCCTTGTGCAGTAGCTGACAGCAGCACCAGATCATCTGCATAGAGAAGAAATTTAACTTCAGAATGATTTAGAGTAAGACCGGGTGTTGCGGATTGTTCCAGTAGCACTGCTAACTCATTAATGTAAATGTTGAACAGAGTTGGACTCAAACTGCAGCCCTGTCTCACTCCTCGCCCTTGAGTGAAAAATTCTGTTCTTTTATTGCCAATTTTAACTGCGCACCTGTTGTCTGACTACATAGATTTGATAGTGTCGTACATTTTACCCCCAATGCCGGATTGTAGAATTTTATAATATAGACCATCATGCCAAATGGAATCGAATGCTTTTTTAAATCAACAAAGCATGCATAAATCTTGCTTTTGCTTTTTTGATGCACGTGCTGCTTGACTATCGTGTGTAGCATGTGAATGTGGTTGGTGGTGCGGTGGTTTTGTAGGAATCCAATCTGACTCTTACTCAAGACATTGTGCTGACTGTCTGTTGCATTTTTCCCAGAACTGATTATTATTAATTGAGTCTTCAATTTCATTAAGAGTGTGATTTAGGTGTTGTTGCTTTTTGTGGCGTATTGTATTTTTATAATCCCGGAGTGCTTCACAATAGTTTTGAATGGTTTCAGATTTGTGTGGCTCTCTATGTTTTTGGTTAGATACCTGTCTGAGTACTCACTCAAGTCATCAGTGCAGCAGCATCAAACTCTTCAAAGTGAAGCACTTTCTTCACTCCACACAGTGAAAAAAATAATAGTTTTGTCATACAATGCCTCCATTTAATATCAGGCTGCACTCTGAGGTACGTTTTGGCTCTAATTCTAATGCAGGCTTTTCTGTGTAATGAGATGGTCATTTTTTTAGGGTGATTCTGTAACTGGGCTCTTATGACATCAGTTTTTAAGTGTACATTTTTAAATTAGTGCCGCACTATATCAGTGTGCTTTGTCCTGCATGTCATAAGCAGTATTTATGCATTTACTCTGCGCCCTCACAGGGGTACTGGCAACTATCGCAGATACTTCTGGCAGATTTCTGTATAAATCCATGTAAACATCCAAATTGAGTGTAAACCACAGCAATTCGCGTGATCAACAACTGGCGCGCGAACAGACAGCATTTCTGCGCATGCGCAGCGTGGTGCGTGGGGCATGCGCATGTAAGGTGTGCGGGCACGAGGCAATCGTGACAACATGAGTGGCTGTGTCCGCTATCGTTCACTCATTCACTATTTCCTATATAGTGAATGGAAGTTAGTGCACTATATCTCAGCAGTAAGAGCTCTTGAGCTGGTACAGAAACATCACATATGAAATATTTAAATACTTGGGCCTTATTTGTTATTCTTATTAAATTATATATTAATACAATAAATCTGCATTCTGTTTTTCATTTGTAATATATACTGTGTGTTAATTTAAAGAGTAAACACATTTGATCAAATAAAAAGTACATTTTAAAATGTATCTGTATATTTTGTCTCTCTATATTTTATTGTTATTTTAATCAAGAAATGATTTGTCATAAAAAAGTAATTTACTACATTTAGCATTAAATAAAATATTGCAGGAGTGAAGGAAGAGTAAACTCCTAGCTCGTACGTCTTCCCCGTGGTGGATTGTTGGAAATTAACCGTCATTGAGTGTACTTGAAATGTACACTTGAAATTAGAGTGCATTGTGGGTGAGAATGAGTGAAAAAAATTAAGGAACGAGTGGCTCACTCAGAATTCAGACACTCCTACAAAATATTGAAAACTGGAAATAGTTCACTATATAGTGGGTAGGGGGAGGCTTCAGACACAGTGAATGTTCCACGACCGGAGTTGGTGCACTACGTAGGTTGTGTACTCTGCATTTAGAGAGCGGCGGTACTGCTGTACAGAACTAACGATCTAAATACTTACCACACTGAAAACTGTAACTACACTGAAATAAGACTCCACACAGGACTTTAAAAGCTGTGAACTAGCAAAAGAAGGCATTATATTTCAGCATTATATATAATGTCCTTTTATAATGGGACATTTTCACGTTTTCACTGTAATAATTACTAGAAATGTTTCCAAACCTCTCTTCTTATTGACAAATTCATCCAGATCTGACAAGAGCCCTTAAAGGGATAGTTCACCCAAAAATTACAATTCTCATTATTTACTCACCCTCACTCAACCCCAGATGTGTATGTCTTTCTTTCTTCTGCTGAACTTAAATGAAGATTTTTATAAGAATTTCTCAGCTCTGTTGGTCAATACAATGCAAGTAAAAGTAATAACAAACAGCAGAAAAAACACACTGCTCAACATTTCCTGTTAGAAATGGACTTGAATGTCAGATTTGATTTTGCTATTCAGTCATGAAATTTCTGCAGTAAACATCTTTTCCATCCTGACAGCCCCGGCAGCTGTGGGAATTGCAGAAGGTTGTTTTTATAATTTTTGATGTGTCCACCAACTGGGGCCAGAGCATGAATCTGTGACATGAAATGTATTTGTCTGTGTCTTCCCTCATCTCTCCATAGGTGATGTCTGGATGCCAGGCTGTGAGGGCTCCAAGGTGGCCTCCATTTCCAGGTCCACCCTTCACTGCTTGCACCCACTGGATCCTTTCTGGCTCATTGAGTCACGCTCAAGAGCAGAACTGAGAAGGAGAATGTGTACAAACTGTAGTTTTAAGAGAGGGAGAATTTGGGAGAGAAAAATATATGGTGAACAGTCTTTGGGGCTTTGAGGAAGATGTTATGAGGAGCTTGTAGATCTTTCCTGTAGTTCTGACATCAACACAGAGATTCCCTGATTTTGGGGAGGTTTTAAAACTTTTCTGGAAAGATATCATGGAGAATATATAAAGTTGGAAAATTAGCAGCCGCTTGAGAACCATTGCTCAGAGAAGTGTCAGATATAAACTTTTCCATTAATGGGCAATATTTACACCCTCACAGTATTTACATATGATCCTTTTATGTCAAATACTTCATATGATACTTAACAAAATATGATAAATTCAGTAAAATAAATTCTCAATCTAAATAACTTAACGCATGTATTGTAACTAGACCTAAAGTAGAATATGAAGACATTTATCAGCTGTTACAACATTTTCAATTGACATTTGACACTTTCGGTGGCACGTTTGAAGTATTTTAAATTATTGACTTTTGGAATAAATTAACAAATCCTACATGTTGTTATTAGGGATGCATCAAAACCACTTTCTCTATGACTACACATTTCATTATAAAACAGAGTAGACAGAAAAAATGTATTTCATAAACTTTATCTAAACAAAACATTGTTGCCTGTTTAGAAAAACATGTATTGTTATCTACGTATAATGCAGGAGCAAAATTAACAGTTATTCTAGTAAAAATCTTCAGTTAGCATGAAGCCAGTTCTGGTGGCACTGGTCCAATGGCAAATGGGTTCTGGTGTGGTTGAAACCAGGAAGTAATCATGTTTACCTAATCAATGAAGAGTGTGATTCAGTGGTTGTATTATCTCAATTTTTACTCCACTGACGGTTAGGTTTAGGATTGGGGTTTGGGTCACTGGGGTTACTGGGTCTATGGAAAATAGAGTTAATATGTGGCTATACGTACAATTTCAGTGGTTAGAATTTCAGTTAGCACAGATGAAGTTTAGCTCAAAAAATGTTGACTTACTGCTCCCAAATTCACAGTGAGATCAGTCTGTAATTGGTATACGCATTGGTACACTCTCAGAATCAAACCCATGACCTAGGCATTGAGCAACTAAAAAAGAGTAGTAAAACTGCCCTGTCTGTATATAGACAGGCTGAGTCTGACTACAGCTCCAACTAAAACTTTAAGTTAAACTAATCAACCTGTGTTTTTAATATTTTATGAATAATTTTTTTAGGTTACAAACTGGTAATTAAAAGAGCATTATGCTATAAATGTTTAGTTTTTCTGTGAGGGTTAGGTTTAGGGGTAGGGTTAAGATTTAGGTGATAGAATCTATAGTTTGTACAGTGTTAAAATCATTATGTCTATGGAGAGTCATCGTAAGGATAGCTGCACCAACAAAGCTGTCTGACTATATCCAGACAGATCAGTTTCCATTAAGATAAAATAAGCTAGGGGGCCTGGGTATCTCAGTGAGTAAAGACACTGACTACCACCCCTGTAGTCACAAGATTGAAACCAGGGTGTGCTGAGTGACTACAGTCAGGTCTGCTAAGCAAACAAATTGGCCCGGTTGCTAGGGAGGGTAAAGTCACTTTTGACCTTGTGGTCAAAAGTAAAAGGACCTGTTTGGGATTCTCCTCATTCCACGTTTGCCATCTGATCTATGGAATGAATCTATCAAGCAGATAATTTTTTTTTTTTTTAAATTTAAACTTTTTTTCTCCCCAATTTGGAATATCCAATTCCCAATGCACTCTTAGTCCTCGTGGTGGCGTAGTGACTCGGCTCAATCTGGGTGGTGGAGGATGAATCTCAGTTCTTCACTTGGCATGTTGAGCATGTTACCACGCAAAATTATTTAAATTTTTGTTTGTCTCATATTTCCTCAAGCTAAACTCATCTATTTATCTCAGTCTTTTGAGTGTTATACATAGTGGTTGACCCTAGTTTTTAAACTAATCAAAGCTTTGATAATGCGTTGAAGATCCCTGCTTTTATTCTAGCAAATACCAATTCAGATGTGATAGGAAAGGTACAGTTTGAAATTCTTATCTTCATCATGTTATTGCAACTTGTTCTTGAATTACAAACTGAGATTTTGTTTAGTTTTTTTTTTGTGTCCATTTAATTTATTACACAATGAAGGATTGCACTGTGTTGCATTATCATAATGTCAAATTTTGTGTACAATATTGTAATAAAAATACATGTTTCAAGATCATAACATAGCAGTGTTAAAAAAGTGTTTAAAGTCTGTTTGCAAAAATGTAGTTATAGTAACGTTCATTCTCTGAGACTGGACTCTTTTTATTCATTGACTGTTGTCATGTGACAACACTAACAGATCAATAGAAAATCTTTCACACTGACCCATTTATCTTTTTTCCTGTTTCCATGTTGCCATGGAAACTTGTCTAAACCAGAAGACCAGATGTAAGAGAAAAAAAGCCCCTTGGGATATGAAGTCCTCCAGGAGCCAGAGAGAACGTGGGTGTATATGTGGACTGAAATGATCGAGCCCACAACCGCAAGCCACTGGGCTGTCGAAGTTGGGAGTGAAATAAATTTACTTATGATAATTTTAAAAGTGAGGCAATGGAAGAAGAGAAACAACTCAATTTTTCATAATTTGTTTCTTTTCTTTGGGCGAGTTGTCAATTGTAGTTATTTGACTATGAAATCTGTAGGCGACTATGGCGAATAAAAGAAAAAAAAAAAGAGTAAACACAAAAATTGGCCTCACCGTCAGCGGGATATGCTATTATTCATGTGGGTTGACTTTGTGTCTATCATTTGTAGTGTCATATTTTGTGTTGGACAATATTTATCTTTTGATAAAATGTAACTGTATGTGATGGCGTGTATTTTTCATTCCGTAAAAAAGTTTATGATTACAGAGTTGTGAGACTTGGTGTGATGAAATGCTCATGGGGTTGCATGCTCTCTGAATCTGCAGTTTTGATTATGTTTGCATATTTTTACATAAATCAAACTTGACTTGTATGTCATTTGAGCTCTTATTACAATGTTGTCATTTTACAGTCTTGCTTGACTATACAGCTTAACAGCCTCCTGTCATCATGAATCACTGTCACTTCTAAAATCTTTCGTCAGGTTTGTCAGGCTGGTCTAGTGTGATGTTTAAGAGGGCATTTGGCCAGTTGTCAGCTGATAAGGCTGGGGGACCAGCTGACTGATCCACTAAACCAACTAAACATCAGAATGACCAGGCTGGGAGACCAGCTAGACCAGCTTAAACCAGTCAAGGCCAGCAAATTTAGGCTCATTTAAGAATTTTTTTTCCTTCTTCCTTCTTTTTCTACAATCAGTTTATGATTGACTGATATGGCTTACTGAGTCCAAAACAGCTGCCCTTATTCACACCACTTTTATAAAAACTTCAATCAGTGTCCTATATGTGCAAGCCATTTGTGTATGAGAAGATTTGACATGCACTGACATTACTGTTGTTTGGATAAGGGCTGATGTCCTGTGTCCTATCAATCTTTGGTTGCAGTGTTTGTTTTTGTGCGGTTACTCATGGTGTTTCATCTTCGCTATGACATCTCTTTTGTTTTTCATTGCTAATAAGCCAAAGAGAGAAAGGACGCATAGGTCTACCCAGACTTCAAATGTTTCAGCCTTTGTGTACGTCAGCATTTTACACTTCGACTCATGTTCAGTATAAGTCACAACTCATTTTTAGTTAAATGCATGTTATTAATTGGAAATCCACAAAATAACCTCCCTAAATTAATTCAAATGAATTATACTGGAAGCCTGAGGAATAAGATGGGTAACACTTAAAATACAGTTTCCAAGTTCAACAATTTACACATACTTATACCATAAGTCTGTTGAATGCTTGATTCTGATTGTTTGACAGACGTTCTAAGGTGTGCAATTATTTTCCAGTAAACGCACGGCTATTAAGTAGCTCCAGGTCAAAGACTAGTGCAGGCTACCACAGCAAAATAACCAATAAAACAAAGACACTGGCTAAGGACAGTACATTGGATAAGAATGACATACAATGTCTATAATATCCTAAATGTATTTAAATATTTGTTAAAAAGCACACTTGTGCTCCCTCTCTCTGTCAAGAAACACACCCCCACAACTTGATCAATACAACAGTTTCTATATTATCTGAAATAACTTGTAATATGCACAAGTGTTTCAATGAATTTCGTTCTAATCAGCCTCAAATAGTAGAAAGCACCCTCGCGCTCCCCCTCTATTTCGCTTTCACACAACACACTCACGCGGACACACAAACATACTCATGAAAAAGTCAGCACACTCTTGCGACTCAGTGGGGTTGCAAACAGCTGTTTAGCAATGAAAAGCTATATACAAGAATGGTGACACTAGATGCTGCTGAGATGTACAGTATATTTAAACGTACATCTTGGCAACTTGAAGCAATTGTATTGCTGATGAGAGCCACTTTAAACACAAGTAATTCCATTCCCAATCACAAGTTTCTCTCTTTCTCTTGCTCATACGCTCTCACACACACAAAAACCTGTGCTCCTGAAATAATAATGAACAGACTGAAGTACTTGCTACTTTTTAGAAGTTAGCCCACTCTATTCTGAATTCTTTATGCTTTAGAGACGTAATAATTTTCAGTCAAAGTATATTACATTGCATGTAGCATGTTTCTTACGGAAACAGCGTATTCAATAGCAAGTAACGCAACGCCAATTGCGTATTGCAAATATGTATGGTCCGATTAGCGTATCATTTAGTTCAAGTTCACCTGTTCATTCACTTCACTATACAGATGTAAGTTATGATTTTATATATACAGTATGTTATGGATAAAGTGATTGAACTCATGTATAAACAGGATGCGTTTGAGTGAGGTATTTACCTAATTTTGAAGTGGTTCATTATACCAGCGTTCATCGTGTTCAACTCACGTAGCTCAAGCGGAGAAATCCCTAAAATTCTGGATTAATGTTTTAGATTAAATCATGTCTAATATATTCTATATATACAGATTCTTAAGATGCTTCTCCTTTTGTTTATATCTTGCACTGTTAATACTTTATCTTGCATTATCATTTTATCACATCATATTTTCATAAACAGTATGCTTTATTAAAATAGTTAAATTATTGTCATGAATCACCTTTTTCATCTCGTCTTCATTATCATTGACAAAGTCAAAAAAACCCTTGTCAACAAACATTTTCGTCAGTGATTTCTTTGATGGGAAGAACACTGGCTGTCTCAAAGCTAGATGCTGAATCCATAGCAGAAGAAAGCAGTTCCATCACAAGAGAATTTTAGGGATAAAAAACAGAAACTTCTTGATTTAAAACCCTGAACAGTGTTTTAAGGTGTGGTAATCATGGTATAAATGGAATAATTGACTCCGGCCCATTGACTCATTAAAAAAAATATAAACCTGAGGTATAACATCCATATTACCACCTACATTATTTTTCAGTAATTCAACAGTTAGTCGTCAATTATACCTTACATATAATTAATCACTGTAGTAATAACAATATGTAACCAGCTGTACACAGAATTAATACTTAGAAAATACATGAGTGTGATGCAGCAATTACTATGTAATTACACAGGACAATATTACAAAAAAATGTTTTGTAACAACATATATCAAATTTTTAACATTAAAGAACTGAAAATGTTTAGGGCTTGATATAATGTGATTTTGTGGTACACAGTGATTTTCATTTGGAAATTTTTATGTCAATTCTTATATTTACTCTCGCTAATGTGCACTCAACCAAAACAAGTGTGCTAGTTATAAGTTCCCCTGTATAATTACCAGCATTAGCTGCTTGAGAATTTATTTTTTATGTAAGCAAAATGGACATTATATATGAAGTAGAACCAAATGAATCAAAATCAAATGGATTCGAGATCGGAATGGAATTGAAAGCTTGTAAATGAAAAAAAATTAGGAAATCCCTTAAAAGTGTGATTTATGGATCTACATTATGTAAATTTTTTGCAATCAATTGTTTATTTAGTGATCAAGAAAGAAAGGGAGAGCGAAATAAAGAAAGAAAGAAAGAAAGCAAGAAAAGGAGAGAAAGATTTGTTTTTAATTTTTTGCCTCCCAATCTTTTGACAAAGTTTCTAGTCTTTATTGCCATTAGATTGAACGACTGAACAGAAAACTGCAGAGTTATAGTTTGCCTCAGGTACTGTCTACGTCCTCAGTTGACTAAATCAGTCAAAAGACCTCTTGCTTGCTTGAGGATTTCCTAAGAATGACCAGAGCAGGGCTGCAATAGCCAACAACCTGCTGAATGTCTGCACATAAAGCCACAGAGCCACACTAAATCCAAAAAAATGACAACCTCTATAAAAGCAGGCTCAAGGAAAATGGCAGATCCTGTAACTTTACTGCCCCTTCCATGTCAGGTAGTGATGGCTTTTCCTACATTGGCTCCTGATACCCAAACAGCTTAAACAGAATGCTTTTTATCCACCACTGAGACCAGTCTTTGTGACCTGCGGTTACTGAGATGGTGTTCTGGTCCAAACAGACCCCATTTCTTGAAAAGCAGAACCCGGTATAATGGATGTCTGGGGTATCCCAAATGCTCTTAAGTGATTCATACCGTCCACTGTAAATAAGCAAGCAAGACTGCGATTAAACAAACATATTAAGATATGTTCACTAATTGGGTCCCTAATTGGTGCTTTTAGAGGGCTGGTATAAATAGGCAGCTCATTTTATGCTTTTGTTTGAAATGCTCATTTTCCAAGCGATGGCCAGTGGAGGGGGCTAGTCAGGATTTTAGAACTATGCATATAAAAATCTGCTCTATAGGCATGTGCCAGAGTAAATTGGGTGGAATATGGTCAGAATATTTCCCTGTTTGAGAGTGAAGGTAGTGGTCTTATTTGGGATGGAACAGGCAGGCTCAAGCCAGACAGGGCTACTCAGAGGACTCTTTGTGGGCCAGGCGTATGTTCACCAAACCACAAATTATCATTGGAGCTGAGGAGGCCTCAGGGCTGGGCATCCCACACCACACACTCCTCCTGTTTAATTTAAAACACACAGACACACTCATACGCAAACACACTCCTTTCCTAGTTATCCCACATTTGTCTGATGCATAGGGGAGTTCGGGGCTAGTTGTCACACTTTCAACAAATATTTTTTAAACATTTTAATACATTTCTGAATATAGATACATATCTAAAGTCTTGACTACAAAAAGAAAAGAAAAGAAAAAAAAAAACTATTGAACATTTAAACCATTCTTGCCCAGAAAGACAGATACATGGTAACATGCCCCTATAGCTGCCAAAAGATTGTTAGCTTCTCAGCTAAATATAATCTGTAAAACAATAATGAAACACAAAAAAGATAAATAAATATTTCTAATATATATTATTAAAACAATATTATGAATCCAATTTGTATAGATTTATAAAATGTTAAACATGTGACAACTTTCCCCAACCTATAGAAAACACTCTTGACCTGAGGACAAATCTCAGTTCTTTCAGTTAAAATCTACCTTCATGAGCTGATGCTTGCCTGAATATTTGTCTGTTTTTTTATATGTTCACTAATTTACAAGCTATAAAAAATATGATTTTATTGTTATGAGAATTCATCAATATATATATATATATATATATATATATATATATATATATATATATATATATATATATATATACTGTATACACACAGCTACAAGTTTGGAATAATGTACAGTTTTTGCTGTTTCAGAAGGAAATTGGTACTTTAAGTGGCATTCAATTGATCACAAAGTTTAGTCAGGACATTACTGATGTAACAGAACTACCACTATTTGATAAAAAGTTGATCAAATCTAGACAGGCCCCATTTCCAGCAGCCATCATTCCAACACCTTATCCTTAATTAATCATGCTAAATTTCTAATTTGGTACTAGAAAATCAGTTCCCATTATATCAAACACAGTTGAAAGCTATTTGGATCATTAAATTAAGCTTAAATTTGTCTTTGTGTTGGTTTTTGAGTTGCCACAGTATGCAATAGACTGGCATGTCTTAAGATCAATATTAGGTCAAAAATGGCAAAAAAGAAACAGCTTTCTCTAGAAACTCATCAGTCAATATTTTTTTTGAGGAATAAATGCTATACAATGCTTGAAATTGCCTAAAAACTGAAGATTTCATACAAAGTTGTACACTACAGTCTTCAAAGAGGCCTTCAAAAAGGACAGAATGAGATGTGGAAGGCCAGATGTACAAATAAACAAGAGGATAAGTACATCAGTGTCTCTAGTTTGAGAAATAGACACCTCACATGTCCTCAGCTGACAGCTTCATTGAATTCTACCAGCTCAACACCAGTTTCATGTACAAAAGTAAAGAGAAGACTCAGGGGTGCAGGCCTTATGGGAAAAATTGCAAAGAAAAAGCCACTTTTGAAACAGAAATTAAAAATAAAATGTTAGAGTGGGCAAATAAACACAGACATTGGACAACAGATCATTGGAAAAGAGTGTTATGGATCTTAACCCCATTGAGCTTTTGTGGGATCAGCTAGACTTTAAGGCATGTGACAATTGCTTGAAAAGACAGCCACATCTATGGCAAGTGCTACAGGAAGTGTGGGGTGAAATGTTGCCTGAGTATCTGGACAAACTGACAGCTAGAATGCCAAGGATCTGCAAAGCTGTCATTGCTACACATGGAGAATTTTTTGATAAGAACTCTTTGAAGTAGATTAAGAAGTTCTGAATTTTTTTCCCCAAATTTTAATATTACATTTTCATGTTATTAATGTTTTGACTATAAATTTTAATCAGTTGAATGCCACTTTGGTAAACAAAAGTACCAATTTATTTCCATAAGTGCAAAATCTGTATATCATTCCAAACTTTTGGACGCCATTGTGTATATATATATATGGAGACGGGCCCAGCTCTCAGCCCCAGCGTCGAGCAATTCGCAGGCAGCATACACCCCCCGTCTCCAGGACCCCTTCCAGGACCAGGAAAGCTCTGAAGCGCTCCTGAGACAGGCGACCCAGACAGTCAGACGTTCGCTCCAGAGCTGGTACCAAGACCACTCCGTCCTCCGGTGGATGGCCGGTAGGAGAATCCTTGTTTCATTTACTCATTTGTCTTTTCTCAGAACCCAAGCTTCGGAATGCTCTTCTGCCTCCCGACACGCTATTAACTGCCCCCCACGAAGCCCTGCCCGTTATGTCAAAAGCGATCGTCCTATTAGTGCCCCTCACGCAGAGTTTGGATGTGTTGCTTTCACTTCCCAATCCGTCGTGCTGGCTGGCCAGGACCATCCGTCTAGTCTATTTAGTTTGCCCGGCTCCCGCCTCATTTTCGCTCCACTTCCGTGCGCGGCGAGAAACCCAGCAACTTACGAGCAGAGATCACGAACCTGCTACACAAGGATGCGATAGAGCCTATTCCTCCAGCCGAGATGGAGAAGGGTTTCTACAGCCCTTCATAGTACTCAAAAAAAGCGGCGGGTTGCAACCTATCTTGGACCTGCGATTCAACCGGGCCTTACACAGACTCCCGTTCAAAATGCTCATGCAGAAACAGATTCTTACCTACGTTCGACAGCTAGATTGGTTCAATGGCCAGGCGTAACAGTACAATGTCCTCCCTTTTGGCCTGTCCCTGTCCCCTCGCATCTTCACGAAGATCGTAGAGGCAGCTCTTGATAAGGGAAGTGGGCATTCGCATAATCAACTACCTTGATGACTGGCTCAACCTGGCACACTCTCTAGAGTTACTGTGCGCTCACAGGGACCAGGTACTCAGGCACCTCAGCCGTCTAGGGCTTCAGGTCAACTGGGAAAAGAGCAAGCTCGTCCTGGTTCAGACCATCTCTTTTCTCGGCATGGAGTTAGACTCAGTCTCAATGATATCGCGTCTCACCAACGAGTGCACTCAGTCAGTGCTCAGGTGCCTCGCTCTCTTCAAGCCTGTCATAGCGTTTCCGGTTCTAAAACAATTCCAGAGGCTCCTGGGGCATGTGGCATCCGCGGCCACACCACTCGGGTTGATGCATATGAGACTGCTTCAGCACTGGCTACAGACTTGAGTCCCAAGATGGGCATGGTGCAGACCTCTGGACAGATCTCTGCTTTCTGCGGGCCAGAGTCCCCTTCCAGCAGGTGTCCGATGTGTTGTGGTGACCACAGACACCCCTTGACAGGTTTGGGGCACCGTGTGCAATGGGCACGCTGCTGCTGGCCTCTGGACAGGACCACAGTAGCATTGGCACATCACTGCCTAGTGTTGTTGGCTATATCTCTTGCCCTACAGAGGTTTCTCCCACTAATCCGGGGCAAGCATGTCTTGATCCGTTCAGACAGCACCGCGACGGTTGCGTACATAAATCGCCAAGGTGGTGTGCGCTCTCGTCATATGTCACAACATGACCGCCATCTCCTCCTTTGGAGTCAGCTGCGACTCTGGTCGCTGTGTGCCACTCACATCCCTGGCAACAGCAACATGACGGCGGACGCGCTGTCACAGCAGGATTCGCCCAGCGGAGAGTGGAGGCTCCATCCCCAGATGGTCCAGCTGATATGGGACCAATTCGGCAAGGCACAGAATTGTGCCTCCCAAGACAACTCCAAATGCCTGTTCTGGTACTCCCTGACAGGAGCTCCTCTCGGGACAGATGCGCTGGCACACAGCTGGCACCGGGGGCTGCACAAGTATGCTTTACCCCAGTGAGACTTCTTGCACCGGTGCTGTGCAAGATCAGGGAGGACAAGGAACAAGTCATCCTGGTGGCCCCTTACTGGCCCACCCGGGCCTGGTTCTCGGATCTTACACTCCTCGTGACAGCATCTCCCTGGAAAATTCCCCTGAGGAAGGACCTTTTTACTCAGGGACGGGGCATCCTCTGGCACCCGCACCCAGACCTCTGGAACCTCCACATCTGGCCCCTGGATGGGATGTGGAAGATCTAGTGGATCTACCACCTGCAGTCATAGACACGATCAACCAAGTCAGAGCTCCATCCACCAGGCAACTTTATGCCCTAGAGTGGCGCTTGTTCGCAAATTGGTGTTCTTCTCGAGCCAAAGATCCGCAGAGGTGCGCAGTTTGGTCAGTGCTTTCATTCCTGCTGGAGAGGCTGGAGGGGAGGCTGTCCCCCTCCACCTTGAAGGTGTATGTAGCTGCTATCGCAGCCCACCACGACGCAGTAGATGGCAAGTCCATAGGTAAGCACGACTTGATTGTCAGGTTCCTGATAGGCGCCCGGAGACTGAACCCTTCCCGGCCTAGCCTGTTCCCCTCCTGGGATCTCTCTGTGGTCCTCTCAGGCCTTCAGAGACCCCCCTTCGAGCTGCTTGATTCAGTTGAGCACAAGTCCCTCTCACTGAAGACGGCCCTCCTGATCGCGTTAGCCTCCATCAAGAGGGTTGGGGACCTGCATGCTTTCTCTGTCAGTGACACCTTCCTGGAGTTCGGTCCGGAACATTTTCACGTTATCCTGAGGCCGCAACTGGGCTACGTGCCCAAGGTTCCTACGACCCCCTTCAGGGACCAGGTTGTGAGCCTGCAAGCAAGCTGCCCCGGGAGGAGGCAGACTCAGCTTTCTTGTTGCTGTGTCCGTTACATGCTTTGTGTATCTATTTGGACCGCACGCAGAGCTCTAGATGTTCTGAGCAGCTCTTTGTCTGCTTCGGCTGGTGGCGGAAAGGGAACGCTGTCTCCAAACAGAGGTTAGCTCACTGGGTCATTGATGCTATTTCCTTAGCTTATCACACCCAGGCCGTGCCCAGCCCCTTGCGGGTTTGAGCATACTCTGCGAGAAGTGTGGTATCCTCGTGGGCACTGGCACCTACTTAGCAGACATCTGCAGAGCAGCGGGCTGGGCAAAACCCGATAACTTTGCCAGATTTTACAATCTCAGGGTTGAGTCGGTCTCATCCTGTGTTTTGTCAGGTCAGAGCCGGTAGAACTTGGTAATGCGGCACAACCAACCGGGTGTTTCGCTTGCACACAGCATCCTTCACCAAGTTGATACAGTGCACCTTCTTTCCCAGGTTAGCCACTAAACTTCGCTCTCTGGATGTTCTCCTCACTAGCCTTCTGGTAAGCGAATTCAGCGGAGCAATTCGTAGCCAGACCCACTACGAGCTGCAGGTGCTCTGTAGTGGGGTTGGGCTCCACGGGCTTAGTTCCTTTTTCAGGCAAACTCCCCGTGATGTGTTTCCCATGGTACGGTCTGTCGGCGGACTCGCGTTTCCCTTGGGCAGCGCTGCTGCCCCGGTCGCCGTGCTTTTAGAGTCCCCCCTCATTAGGCTGGACCTACCACCGCGCCATTTCAACCTTTGTGGTGTATTTTCCACATATTACCTCCCTCTAAACTGGGCAGAATGTGGCCTCCGCAGGGTCTTATCCCCCTGAAAGAATAGGACCAGGAAAGACCGCCTTCCCCAATGCATTTCATAGCATTAATATCACGTCCTATGTGAGAGACATAGTGAGAGAAAAGGCGTGGCTGCCGGGCTTGCTCCCATGCTAGTCATGTAGCGCCTGTTCCCCCCCTCAGGGGTGCGGGGAACCTAAGGTCTGTATGTGACACCTCTTTGGGGGCGTTGAGGAGGGCTACGTTCAGCCGACACAGTTTCCTCTAGCACGCAGTAGCCTGCTTGCACCTGTCTCGGCAGTTCACGTAACACAGTCAGTGCATGCCGTTTTTATATGGGACCCCTTGTGTCACTTCATTCGACACAACGAATGTTTTACATCTAGAACAGGGGTGTTCATTATGTCAATCACGATAGCAAGAGCACTACTGGTTGGTTGATCTAGATAAAATATAAAAGATTTTCTGACATCTGTAGCTGCGCACTGTTTGATTGACAGGAGGCTAATGTTTGTGCGCTAATGCGGGTTCATTCCTAAATGATCAGATACACTTTAGAATTCCGCTAATGCCCATCTTGATGAGGATTTAATGTAAACCCAGTTGTTTATGTCTAAAGTGAATTTAAACAGTGGGACAAAAAGTGTATACACACTTGAGGTGAAAATGTAACCAAATTGAGTAGGGTAGTAGGCTATGTCATATAAAGGCTATTAATCAAACAACAATAACAAGGAAACAAGTAAACCACTCACTACTTTTGGCTGAATAAACTGATTAGATTTAAAAGTATTAATGAAATAGAATAAAACAGTGAAATTCTTAATATATATATATATATATATATATATATATATATATATATATATATATATATATATATATATATATATATATATTTTTTATTTATTTTTTTTTTTTTTTAAATATTGTTCGTTTTTTAACAATACAGACCCCTGAAGTAGAGAGTGTGTTAATTGGTATAATAAATTACCAGGAAAGTAGAGATGATAAAATAATTTATAATTCTGCTTAGCCTTTATAAAGATAAACATTTGTAGAGCAATACTTCAGCAGAACATTCCACTAGTCACAAACTTTGTGCATCATGCATTCAAATTAGAACACAAAAATGTATTGGCTTAAAAGAAACAAGAACTAAATCAATGTTGAACATTTTATCTAAAAAAGGAGGTACATGTGCTACTTAAATAAATAATTCACACACAAATTGTAATTCTCTTTTCATTTACTCTCCCTCATGCCATCCGTCTATGACTTTCTTTCACAAACACAAATTAAGATTTTTAGGAGAATATTTCAGCTCTGTAGGTCCATTCAATGCAAGTGAAGGGGTGCTAATATTTTGATGCTCAAAAAGCACTGGAAAGCAGCATAAAGAAATATATACAACTCCAGTGGTTTAATCCATGACTTCAGAATTGATATGGTGAGAAACAGGTCAATATTTAAGTCAATTTTTGCAAGAAATTCTTCTCTCTGCCCAGTAGGTAGATATATGCATGAAAAATTTGAATCACCAAAAACACAAGAAGAAAGTGAAAGTTAAAGTCGAGATTGACTGAGCAGAGAGGAAAATTAATAGTAAAAAGGAACTAAATATTGATCTGTTTCTCAACACATCTATCATATCACTTCTGAAGACATGGTTTAAACCACTGGAGGCACATGGATTAGACTACTTTTAAGCTGATTGATGTGATTTGTGGAGCTTCAATATTTTAGCACTGACTCACTTTCATTGCATGGACCAAAGAGCTGAGATATTCTTCTAAAAATCTTAATTTGTGTTCTGCAGAAGAAAGAAAGTCATACACATCCAGGATGTCATGAGGGTGAGTAAATGATGAGAGAATTTTCCTTTTTGGGGGAACTATTCCATTTTAAGCATGATGTAGCCCCTGTACCAAACAACATTTCCCATTCCTGCTCTACCTCCTCTATTGTGCAGGACATGATGTGCCAAGTGATCCTGATTATTTAATTATTTTTTTTTGCATACCTTGCATTGTTTGAACACGTTTTATGCACAACAATAATGCTCTGTCGGCATTAAGGTACATTTTAATTTTTGTAATTTTTAAGGTCATAATTTTTTTTGTGATTTTAATGTAATTGTTACATTCATTACGATTTAAAATGGTGATCAGTGTATTGAAAATAACTTTTTAATTTTTTCATTTCTGTTACAATGTCTCCCTTTTATTTTTTGTAATCAGATTAATGTAGTGTTTTTCATAGATAAGTGATGTGTTTTAAAATTTTGCATACAGTGTTCATTATAATGGGGCATAGGTTTTGCAACTCAGTACTCAATACTCACTACTCATAAGTACTTTTAAATGAGCTACTGTTTTAGTCTTACTTGAGTAGTTTTTAGGATAGCTACTTTACTCACACTACATTTTTTGGGAAGTAACAGTACTTCTACTTGAGTATGATTTTTCAGTACTCTTTGCACACCTGGTTAACATGTAGGTTATATTATAGGTAAGTGCCTGTTATAACCTCCTCACTTGTCTGTAATTGCTACATACAGTATTTCCATATGTTTAGCATTGAGACGTACTGATGTTTCATATTAGTTACCATCAGTGGTGTAGTAGTGTCTGAGGTGGGCATTACCTTGTGAATTTATAACAAATAAAATAAAATAAAACATGCACCTGGTCTCTAAAATGTATATATTTACATTTATATCTAGTATATAATGTGTAAGAATTATTTGTAATTTTTTTTGCATAAAAAAAAAAAAAAAATAGTGGCTGTTGTAATTATAGTCCCACATGAACATGAAAATGTATATCAGGGTAAGTTTCTTGCTGGCGTGGTGTACAGTTCACTACTAAGAACCATATGGTAACTTGATGTTAAATATGTATTTAAATTAATTGCTGTCATTACTAACATATACCATATTACTTTCATTAGGCTACTATTACTATTGTTAATACTTTATAATTACTCTAACTAATAAACTAATGCATACTTAATGGGCAATAATTTGAATGAGTGCAGTAATATTCACGTTAACACGTTATCTAGAATTACCATATATAGCCTACACAAGAATTAATGGTTATTTGTGTACTATAATGTGTCTTACTATGTATAGTGAAATTGTTTTCCTACTTAGAAATATAAATTGAAATTATTTGATATCATGAAAAAAAGGTACCACAACAACAGTAAAAGGCAAAAAAATTAAAAATAAAATTATATATATATATATATATATATATATATATATCTCACAAAAGTAAGTACACCCCTCACATTTTTGTAAATATTTGTATATATCTTTTCATGTGACAACACTGAAGAAATTACACTTTGCTACAATGTAAAGTAGTGACTGTACAGCTTGTATAACAGTGTCAATTTGCCGTCCCCTCAAAATAACTCAACACACAGCCATTAATGTCTAAACCGCTGGCAACAAAAGTGAGTACACCCCTAAGTGAAAATGTCCAAATTGGGCCCAATTAGCCATTTTCCCTCCCCGGTGTCATGTGACTCATTAGTGTTACAAGGTTTCAGGTGTGAATGGGGAGCAGGTGTGTTAAATTTGGTGTCATCACTCTCACACTACCTCATACTGGTCACTGGAAGTTCAACATGGATCCTCATGGCAAAGAACTCACTGAGGATTTGAAAAAAATAATTGTTGCTCTACATAAAGATGGCCTAGGTGAGAAGATTGCCAATACCCTGAAACTGAGCTGCAGCACGGTGGCCAAGACCATACAGCAGTTTAATAGGACAGGTTCCACTCAGAACAGGCCTCGCCATGGTCAACCAAAGAAGTTGTGCACGTGCTCAGCATCATATCCAGAGGTTGTCTTTTGGAAATAGACGTATGAGTGCTGCCAGCATTGCTGCAGAGGTTGAAGGGGCGGGGGGGTCAGCCTGTCAGTACTCAGACCATAAGCCGTACACTGCATCAAATTGGTCTGCATGGCTGTCGTAGAAGGAAGCCTCTTCTAAAGATGATGCACAAGAAAGCCCACAAACAGTTTGCTGAAGACAAGCAGACTAAGGACATGGAATACTGGAACCATGTCCTGTGGTCTGATGAGACCAAGATAAACTTATTTGGTTCAGATGGTGTCAAGCATGTGTGGTGGCAACCAGGTAAGGAGTACAAAGACAAGTGTGTCTTCCTACAGTCAAGCATGGTGGTGGGAGTGTCATGGTCTGGGGCTGCATGAGTGCTGCAATTCATTGAGGGAACCATGAATCCCCTCCCTTCGGAGACTGGGCCACAGGGAAGTATTCCAGCATGATAATGACCCCAAACACACCTCCAAGAGGACCACTGCCTTTCTAAAGAAGCTGAGGGTGAAGGTGATGGACTGGCCAAGCATGTCTGCAGACCTAAACCCTATTGAGCATCTGTGGGGCATCATCAAATGGAAGGTGGAGGAGCACAATGTCTCTAACATCCACAAGCTCCGTGATGTCGTCATGGAGGAGTGGAAGAGGACTCCAGTGGCAACCTGTGAAGCTCTGGTGAACTCCATGCCCAAGAGGGTTAAAGCATTGCTGGAAAATAATGGTGGCCACACAAAATATTGACACTTTGGGCCCAATTTGGACATTTTCACCTAGGGGTGTACTCACTTTTGTTGCCAGCAGTTTAGACATTAATGGCTGTGTGTTGAGTTATTTTGAGGGGACAGCAAATTTACACTGTTATACAAGATGTACACTCACTACTTTACATTGCAGTGTCATTTCTTCAGTATAGTCACATGAAAAAATATCATCAAATATTTACAAAAACATGAGGGGTGTACTCACTTTTGTGAGATACTGTGAATTTAGTCATTAATTAAATATATATATATATATGTGTGTGTGTGTGTGTGTGTGTGTGTGTGTGTGTGTGTATATATATATGTTTAGCAGGGAAATACATTTACAGCACAAATTATGGTTACTCCAGGGTTGTGCATTATCATTTGATGCTGGAAATATCCCACCCCTTACTGAAACTGAAATATTATTGATTAGCAAATATCCTGTCGCTTCTGAAATTAAGGTTCTGATTGGTAGATAAGCTTAGTCAGACTGAAGGTCTTGCCAGTTTCATCAGTTGTGCTCCTGCCTCCCGCAGCTCCGTGCACATTTAGAGTGAATTGTTGTACACTTTTTAAAATAAAAAACGCAATTCACTCACTGGTGCTGTGGCATTGCGTTAGTAGATTAAAAGTTCAAAAGTCAAAAGCCTACTCATTGTTCTGGCAGCCATATGTATCATCGCTTACTTTGTGTGGGCATACACAAAATTCTTAGAAAGTTTGGTGGGCATACGACGTAAGTAGGTGCACTTTAGATAAGTGAGTATTGTCATGCCACATTAGTCTGTAGGTACAACATATTAACTATGTATGTACCATTGGTAAGTACAGTAATGTTTCAAATAATTTACCATGTATGTATACTTTAAGTAAGTGCCTTTTATTACCCCACACTTGTCTGGAGGTTTGTCATAATTACGATGTATGTAAAATTGTTAAGTACATTAATGTTTCTTATTAGTTACTATTTACAAAATCCAGGTAAGTACCTCTTGTTTCTACACATTTGTCTGTAGACAGGGCCGCCGATTAGGGGGGACAACTTGACCTATTGTCCCAAGCCCGGGCTTGAAAGGCTGTCCCATACTGTAGAGCACATCCAAACCGTTCAGCGTGAGACACGCTTATAAACATGGAGACAGTGTGCAAAAGCACAAGTTCACGTTGATGGAAAAACTGTTTTGTACTGGGCCCAAGAATTTCTAACTGCAGCTCTGTCTGTAGGTAGAACATGTTTACTGTTTGTGTACCAGGAAATTACACATTCTGTAAATTAAAGTGATACCAACATGAGTATAATTTGACACAAAATATATAGTTATTGAGATATAGCCCTTGTGACAACTTCCACCTTTGACAGCAAACCCCTGCAATCTCTCCAACATTCTTATATACTTCCACTTACAGAATAAATCTTGTTCCTACCGTTGACCTGTCACTGTCACTCTCTCCTCTGCACCTTCATCATCATATACGCTTTGTTCAACTCGATACAATATTTTCACGATAAATGGATTGGAGTCTAAAGCATACACCTCAAAATCATCTGTGTATATTTTCCTTTCTGTCCAGAATTCACGATGTTGTTGTTTTCCGTGGTTCGTATAGCACACCTTGTTCCATAAAATAGGTGATTTCTTATGCACAGTATAAATATATATACTATGAAAAGTTATTTCCTGACAGAATATAAAGCAGCCCAAGTTTATGTTTTCTGACGGTAAATTATATCTTATTTTATTTTTATTAAACCCACATTTACCACCTTTTCAAAACATATAAACTGGTGTCTAAAAATCTGATACCACTAGTACAAATTCTTCCGTTTTGCATGTTTTATACATACACAAGTCAGGTCGTTTTTATTTGTATAGCGCCTTTCACAACACACATTGTTTCAAAGCAGCTTCACCGCAAATCTTGCAATAACAGAAAAAGAAACCGTAATATCTCTAAAGTCTTCATCATTGTGTAGTTTGATTTAATAAGATTATGATGTGTGTATAAAAATAAGTAATTAAATAATAATTGTATTTAGAAACCCAGTGAGCAAGCCAAATGCAACTGTGGCAAGGAAAACAAAACTCCATAAGATGTTGGTTAAAAGAGAAAAATAACCTCTGGAGAAACCAGGCTCACAGTGGGGGCCAGTTCCACTATATCTAACAGCATGAATATAATGCCAATATTACACATTTATGTGCACTGCAAGTCATGGTTTAAAATTATTAAACTAAGTAAGTGTTAAGGGCCAGTGTTTTAACAAATATTTTTTTTAAGAACTATAAGATTAATGACTATCATTAGTCATTAATCTTACAGTTCTTAAAAAAATCTTTGATTTCGAAGAAATGTAATGTTGGGTATTGTCGGCATAATAGTGGGAACTTATTCCATGATTCCTGATCATATCTCCCAGGGGCAGCATATATAAGGAGAAAAGCAGAGACCCTAAAACTGATCCCTGTGGCACTCCATACTTTACTTTTGTTTGATTTGAGAATTTCTCATTTACACAGACAAAGTGGTAGTGGTCTGCTAAATAGGACCTAAACCATGCTAATGCAAGTCCACAAATGCCAACATAATTATCTAGCATTTTCTATTTCTATACTATTTATATACTATTTCTTTGTAGAGATGAATATAATTGGGAAGACTCTAAATTTTCTAGTATTTTTGACATAAATGGGACATTTGAAATTGGCAAATTCTCCAGGATCAAGATGTGTCTTCTTAATAAGTGGTTTTATAACTGTTATTTTAAAGTTTTTTGGAATATGTCCTAAGGATAGCAAAGAGTTAATAATATTAAGAAGAGGTTTTGAGATTACAGGGAATACCTCTTTTAAGAGCTTATTTGTATTGGATGTAACATACATGTTGTTGTTTTTGATATTGAGAAGTTTTGTTAGCTCATCATGATATATGACATCGAAGGGTTGAAGTTTCACGTGAGAAAAATTTAGACACTTTTCCTGAGGTACTGTGGCAGATGACTGCATAATTCCATTTTTATTTCTGATTATTTACATTTTATCAGTAAAGAAATTCATGAAGTCATTATTATTTTGCTGCGACAGAATATCTAGTTCAGTTGAGGTTTTATTTCTAACTAATTTAGCCACAGTACTGAATAAACACCTAGGATTGTAGTGATTATTTTCTACGAGTTTGCTAAAATATGCTGACCTGGCAACTTTTAGTGCCTGTCTGTAGCTACCAACACTATACTTCCATGCACCGCAAAATACCTCTAATTTTTTATTCTTCCAATTGTGCTCTATTTTCTGAGCTGCTCTCTTGAGAGCATCAGTGTGATCATTGTACCATGGTGTTGGGCTTTTTTCGTTCATTTTATTTAATCGAAGGGAGGGTGACACTAAGAGTACCAGAGAAGACTGCATTTATATTTTCTGTTATTTCATCAAGTTCTTCTAGACTTTGGGGCGTATTGAATGTATGAGATAAATCCGGAAGATTATAAGTGAAGCTATCTTCAGTAGTCAAAATAATTGTTCTACCTGAATGATAGCATGGTGTAGATTGAGTAACATTAGTTGATTGCAGCATACAACAGAAAAGGTAATGATCTTATAAAGAGAGATGTCATCGCTCTGCGGCAGAATTTCTATAGTATCAACATCAACTCAATATGACTGAATTAAATCTAGCATATGATTGGTCCTCTCACATTTTGTCAGAGTTGAGAATATCGATAAATGCTAATCCCAACGTGTCATTTCATTATCTATGTGAGCATTGAAGTCACCAACAATTAAAGCTCTATCTACAGTAACTAGTATATCTGATAGAAAATTTGCAAATTCACCAAGAAAATCAGAATAAGGCCCAGTTGATCTATATACTATAGCCAGGGTTGGGAGGGTTCATTTTAAAATGTATTCCAAAAATGTATTCCACTACAGATTACATGCTGTAAAATGTAATTTGTAACATATTCCATTAGATTACTCAAGGTCAGTAACATATTCTTAATACTTTGGATTACTGTAAAACAGATCAAATTCATGGGCAAGGAAGAGGCGAGAAACCGGCTTAACATATAAACTAAAGGTTTAATGAAGAACTCAAAAGACAAACACATAAGATAACGGACGTCCGTAATTGAGCTCTCTCTCGATCGCCGTCTGCGAGTGGCCTTTATCCCTCTTGACGGCTTAATTAGCCTAATACGGGACCGGGCGTGCGTAATCACGCGCCGGTCCCGCCCTCCACCGTGCCACAATTACTTATTCAGCACTGGTAGATTTGTTTCACTTGTTTTGACTATAAAAACTCTGCAGTGCATTAAGAAAAAATATACATGATAAAAATACATTCTCTGAAATCTTATGCATTGTTGTTTCTAAAACAAGATAAATCAAATTGATCTTGTTTTAAGGATTTTTAGATATTTTTACAGGAAAACAATACAAAAAATATTATCAAGAATATGATTGTTGCCCTTATATCAAAGGTCTTACTAGAAAAAAAGAAATTATGATCTAACATGAATTTTCTTGATTAAAATATAGAATCGTGTCTGGTAACGTGCATGTTACTAGAAATAGCATTTTAGCTTAGCATACAACTGACAATTCACACAAGGTTTATTTATATTTATATTGCTTCAAACTTACTTCAAATGTACTTCTCTGTCTGCTCATATGAATGTAACACATCATAAGAAAGTGTTTCACTGCTGTTCAAATGAACTTTCGATTGTGTCATTTATATGTATAAATGTTTTCCATCTGAAAGGACTAAATATTAAATTAAAAAAATGACAATAAAATGCAAAGTAATCTCTTCAGTAATCAAAATACTTTTTTGAATGTAACTATTCTAATTACCAATGATTTAAATTGTAACTGTTGTGGAATACAGTTTCTTATATTTTGTATTTTAAATACATAATCCTGTTACATGTATTCCGTTACTCCCCAACACTGACTGTAGCAAGGGCAAAGGCAACAGATTTTTTTTTTTATTTATATCTGACGGTGTTACATTAAGAATTCTTAGTTCAAAAGACTTAAACTTATATCCTCTCCTCTGAGTAATACCAAAAACTTCACTGTAAATTGTAGCAACAATCTCTGTATACCACTTAAACATCCAGCTGTTCAGTGACACTAAATCTACTATAAACCTTGTCACCACGATGAGCAGGGAGGGTGCTAGAGCATGTTACAATGTCTGACATAGTTTTTGCGTGTTCACACACCTCTTTAACATTTTCTCTTGTGATCTCTGACTGGCGAAGCCAGACATCGTTAGTGCCAACATGAATAACAATTTTAGAAAATCTACATTGAGCATTAGCCAGCACTTGTAAATTTGATCTGATGTCAGATGCTCTGGTACCTGAAATGCATTTAACGATGGTGGCTGGAGACTCTATTTCCATGTTCCTTACAATAGAATGACCTATGACCAAGGCACTTTCAAAATGATTCTCAGTGGTTACAGAATCGACTGGAAACCCTAAAAGGAATGGGAGAGTGGTGTCGCTTTGCTGAGTGAGTAAGCCACCGAGACGTCACCCAAACACATTGCTGCGGGGGCTTTTCAGCCAGAACCAAAGTGTGTGTATTGCTCGATGTACTATCCGCATCTGAAACAGTATATACAGGCTTCTTTTTCTGACTGACCTACACTAGCAATCGGATGGAGGTCTCTAACTCATTAACCTCCTCCGTCAGCCTGACTAATTCCTTATACTTATCACATGTGAATCCCTCACTGCTGATGGAAGAAGCTATTGTAAACATGTGGCATGTAATGAAGGAAGCAATAATATAAGCCTGACAGGATCCCATGATACCTGACAGGATGCCATGATACCGCCCCAGGAGATAATTGGCCCCAGGGCCTTTGCAAGTCATAATCCTTCCCTGCCCTTCGGGGTAGTTTATGCTTGTATTTCCCCTTTGTGGAAGTTTTGGTTTGTGTTTTTGGCCTTGTTTTTAAATACATTTCCTTTTATTTTTCAACTCTGTATTTGGGTCGTGTCTCCTGCATTTAGTGACAGTTAAGCTCAATAGACAGCATGTGTGGCATAACGTTGATTTCCACAAAAATTTATTTAGACTCGTCCCTCAATTTTTAAAATAAATACAAAATCTGGATTACAATGAGGAATTTACAATGAAGTGAATGTGACCAATCTTTGGAGGGTTTAAACACAGAAATGTGAAGCTTATAATTTTAGAAAATCACTTAATTCTTCTGTTAAAAATTGTGTACTATTTTATCTGTAAAGTTGTTTAAATCTTCATTTTTACAAACGTTTTAAGGTTTTAGAGTTTGTTGACATTACATCATCATGGCAGCAAAGTTGTATAATTGGCTATAAATTTACACAGAAATGGTTTGTAAGTGATTTTTATCACATAAAATCATGTTTACACGCATTGTGTTTGTCTTTAGGTTACACTTTTGAACAAGTGAGTCTTTTAGTAATAAAAAAATTGCCCCCATTCACTTCTATTGCAAGTGCCTCACTGTAACACAGATGTTTTTTTTTTAGAAGAGGGGCAAGTCAAGTCTGTTATTGTGTGGTAATTAATAGTATGCCACAAATACAGTCAAATGAACTTAACTTGTATTAAAACCAGAAACTTCCTTCAAGTGAAATGATTAATTGGTTAATTTACATGAATATTAAAACTTCTAATAATATGGTATGTCCCCCTTTTGCTTGAAATGCATGAACTCCACAATTTGTGCAAAACATTATGATTTATGCTATCCAGCATAATTTGAGAATGTTCCAAAGAGCATCTTGTGTGCTTCAAAGGAGTAGAGAAATCTGACACATTTTACTATGAGTTAGCATGATCAGTGTCACAAATTTGCTTATAAGATCTAGTGATTTAGAAAGAGTGAAGATTTTTTTATATTTATTGATTTGACATTTTTCTTTGTTTTAAATCTTTCAGTAGTCTAAAACTTTGTTTATTTTATGTTTAAATTAGATTTAGAATCCCAAATTTTCAATGTGATCTCAGACTTTTGGATCCCACTGTACAGGTGAAACTCGAAAAATTAGAATATCGTGCAAAAGTTCATTAATTTCAGTAATTCAACTTAAAAGGTGAAACTAATATATTATATAGACTCATTACAAGCAAAGTAAGATATTTCAAGCCTTTATTTGATATAATTTTTATGATTATGGCTTACAGCTTATGAAAACCCCAAATTCAGAATCTCAGAAAATTAGAATATTACATGAAATCAATAAAAAAAAAAGGATTTTAAATACAGAAATGTCGGCCCTCTGAAAAGTATAATCATGCATATGTACTCAGTACTTGGTTTGGGCCCCTTTTGCATTAATTACTGCCTCAATGCGGCGTGGCATGGATGCTATCAGCCTGTGGCACTGCTGAGGTGTTATGGAAGACCAAGATGCTTCAATAGCGGCCTTCAGCTCTTCTGCATTGTTTGGTCTCATGTCTCTCATCTTTCTCTTGGCAATGCCCCATAGATTCTCTATGGGGTTCAGGTCAGGCGAGTTTGCTGGCCAATCAAGCACAGTAATACCATGGTCATTGAACCAGGTTTTGGTACTTTTGGCAGTGTGGGCAGGTGCCAAGTCCTGCTGGAAAATGAAGTCAGCATCTCCATAAAGCTTGTCTGCTGAAGGAAGCATGAAGTGCTCTAAAATGTCCCGGTAGACGGCTGCGTTGACTCTGGACTTAATAAAGCACAGTGGACCAACACCAGCCGATGACATGGCTCCCCAAACCAACAGAGACTGTGGAAACTTCACACTGGACTTCAAGCATCTTGGATTGTGTGCCTCTCCATTCTTCCTCCAGATTCTGGGACCTTGGTTTCCAAATGAGATGCAAAATTTGCTCTCAAATTTGGAATTTGAGAGCGCTTGAGACGCTTCTGACGTTGTTTGTTGTTCAGGAGCAGCTTGACAAGAGGAATACGACATTTGAAGCCCATGTCCAGGACCCGTCTGTGTGTGGTGGCTCTTGATGCAGTAACTCCAGCCTCAGTCCACTCCTTGTGAAACTCCCCCACACATTTGAATGGCCTTTTCCTGACAATCCTCTCCAGGCTACGGTCATCCCTGCTGCTTGTGCACCTTTTTCTACCACACTTTTCCCTTCCACTTAACTTTCTATTAATGTGCTTTGATACAGCACTTTGAGAACATCCAACTTCTTTTGCAATTACCTTTTGAGGCTTTCCCTCCTTGTGGAGGGTGTCAATGATGGTTTTCTGCACAACTGTCAGGTCAGCAGTCTTCCCCATGATTGTGAATTCAACTGAACCAGACTGAGAGACCATTTAAAGGCTCAGGAACCCTTTGCAAGTGTTTTGGATTAATTAGCTGATTAGAGTGTGACACTTTGAGCCTACAATACTGAACCTTCTCACAATATTCTAATTTTCTGAGATTCTGAATTTGGGGTTTTCATAAGCTGTAAGCCATAATCATAAAAATTATATCAAATAAAGGCTTGAAATATCTTACTTTGCTTGTAATGAGTCTATATAATATATTAGTTTCACCTTTTAAGTTGAATTACTGAAATTAATGAACTTTTGCACGATATTCTAATTTTTCGAGTTTCACCTGTATAATACTGCAAATACGTACTGAAAACGCTCCAAGGAATGGAAGTCGAAAAAAATATTATTATTTTTTGCTGAATGTAACTGAAAACGGGAATGAAGTCCCTTTCAATTGTTCCGAAGTGAACAATTGTTTCTGAAGGAAACATAACTCATTACACAATTCAAGTTGTGGTGTAGCCTTGTGTGACACACTGAAGACCTTTTAGACAACTATATATAATTACTATGTATATATGCACATTTAATCCAAGGAAAAATATAGAGGCAAAAAGTAAATTTCGCAGTTGTTTCCATGTCTTAACTGAATTATTGTCAGATATGATGCATTGAGACAGATTTGATGCTGCCAGGTGCTAACCGAGAAGCAGATCTGTAATTAAAACAAAAATAAATAAATAATGAAATCATTATTAAATGTTTAAAATAAAATAATTTGGCCTGCATAAACTGACATTTAATCCAAAAATTTGGCAGTGTATGATTGCATGCAAGTTGAGTTTAATTTTGGCTATTAATGGATTTTAAATGGCCAAATTAATTTTTGAAATATTTAAAATATTTTTGGAGATATATTTAATATTAAGAATACATTTATTCATAATATTTTATTGTATATGCTTCTGTATACTTTGCTTGTTATAATTTTTATGCTGATAAATCCTCCATAAGAGATAAAAATAATAATAATAATAAAAGATAATTGCTTATTTTCACTTATTTTGGGTGAGGCAAGTCCCTTATTTTTAGCTTGTTTTCCTGACTATAGGTCCCTTTTATTTTCTTGAGAGAGCTGGCAACACTGCAACTGGTATAACTGGTATATACCACAAAGTAGGCTACTGTCATTTTAAAAAGTACGTTATTATCTGTTCTTTAATTTCATTCTAACCATTTGAAATGGAGGCAGCAGAACACCACAACCAGAATTAAATAATACAGTTTCTGCTCAGAATGAAGCAAAATGAAAAAAATTTAGTCCCTGATTGCAATCATATTATAGAGATATATTATTAGTACATATTAGAGCTTACTTAAGTGTATTTCCTTCCCTTTTCATTGCTTTAAAAGTTTATATTTGGCTCGTTTATGTAGAAATGTAGAAATGAATGCCTTTGTATGAAATAATTTACTGCAGAAACCATTAAGGTCACTTAAATCTTATTTTCATATAATCTGCTCTCCTGATTTGTATTAATCTACTTTCTTCCAACATTCATCACAAATTCATGTTATTTATGTCTAACAGGCATGCAGCTTTCATTGGTTTTTCCTAGATCGTCTTTCAGACTCTGTACATAAAGCCTTTTGCCAAATAGATGACTGGTAATTTACACAGTGCTGAGATTAGTCATGCTGTGCCTGGTCTTACAGTTGCTGTTAGCAGTAGAGGATCCTGGAATAGGTGATATAGGCAGCCGTCTAGGACGGCTACACTCTCTGGGCCGGTATGACTGGGTCCTTTATCGGCCGCCCCAACAGTGCTCGCAAGATCGCGATGGGAAAAGGTACCTTTTACATCTACTGTATATATATATATATATATATATATATATATATATATATATATATATATATATATGTGTGTGCAAAATTATTAGGCACATAAGATGTTTTACAAAAGCATTTATCTTAAGATTCTTATGTATATCTTCAGCTTTAGAGTGTCAATAGGAAATATACATTTTAGACTCTTTTGAATAGAATAGAATAGATTAGAAGAACAGGGAGCCCCCACAGACCCTCTACTAATCATCGAGTCAGTCTGGGATTAAATGAAGTGACAGAAGCAATTGAGACAGCCAAAACAGATTGGTTGTGGCAAATTCTCCAAAAAGCTTGGAACATCCTATCTGCCAACAACCAAGAAAAACTGTCCAGGAGTACCTAGGTGAATTGATGCTGTTTTGAAGGAAAAGGTGGTCACATCAAATATTGCTTTAGCTTTTTTATGTTTACTGGGCATGACATTAATTGATAAATGAAACTATTTATGGAACTATATTTGAAGACATCCTCAATATGCAAATTTTTCACCAGTTCCTAAAACTTTTGAACAGTTCTGCATATATATATATATATATATATATATATATATATATATATATATATATATATATATATTTGTGTGTTCATTGTCTAGTTTTATTATTATTATTATTATTATTTAAAGGTAAAACTAAATTAAATTTTCTCATCATTTACTCACTCTCATGCCATTCCAGAAACATGGCTTTCTTTCTTTTGCAGAATACAAATGAATATTTTTAGAAGAATATTTTTTTCAGCTCTGTAGGTCCATAAAATGCAAGTAAATGTTTCCTGAACTTTGAAGCTCAAAAAAGCACTTAAAGGCAGCATGAAAGTAATCCATAAATCTCCATTGGTTCATTTTAAATCTTCAGAAGTGACATGATAGATGTGGGCGAGAAACAGATCAAGATTTAAGTCTCTTTTTACTCTAAATGTCCACTTACACTTTCAGACATGAAAGCCACGTCGGATCTCACCTAGGGCACCAAGTAAGCCAGAACTTCCACTGGATGTTAGTCACCACAGTATGCCTTATTAAACCTCTCCCTGCCTCTGATTTACCTTACAAACTGTTTCATACTTCTGCACAGCTGATACACACATACAACACTGCGCTTTCGGGACTGTAATGAACATGAGGAAAAGAAAAAAAATATATTATTATTATTTGTTTATTTATTTTTGCTTTTGTTCTTATTGGATCATAAAAAACAAATGTGACTCAATGGATAAAACAGTAGTCAATCTGTTTCATTAGGCTTTGAGTAATAAGTGATCTAGGAGTGAAAATTGTTTGTTGAACATGTTCACCTTCGGCTGTTTTTTAGTTGCTTGATTACTATTGACAGGCCTATTTCTTATTTTTTTCTTTGTGGAGTTTCAAATTGCACTAATCTAATAATTACTGTATATTCTTTCTTTCAAACTAATTCTTGTAACATTTCTTGGTACAGTTTACATTAGAGTGTTGATGTTACACCATAATTACACAAGTAATTACAGCATAATATTAACATACTTAAAAGTAATGTATACAATTTCTTTGAATGTAAAAATAGTTTCACATATGCCATCTTAATATGCAGAGACACGTATAAGTAAGCCATTCATAAATCATTGGTATGAGTTTAGAAACATGATGGGTTTGGGAAACATGCTTAAAAACAGCCATTATTTTGCTATTCTTTTTAGTGACTAGTGGTGCAGAAATTTCACACTTCACCTAAGATATACTATAACTATGCCGTTGGACAGAAGTACAGATTGTTATTGTTAGAGTATTGGGCCTCTTAGGTCACATATGAATGTGGAACATGGCCAGTGTACGATGAAGTCTTAACCATTACTTATCAAACTTTATTCCTAATATCTACTGTACATGAGGTCATTGATGGGGTCATCTGAGCAAAGCAAAATTCTAACTTTATGTTTGCAGTTTATTTTTAAATTTTTTTTTATTTAATTTTTTCTTGCCTCTGTCTGTTCAGCTCTTTTGGTGGTATACATTTACCAAGCTGATAATGTACAGTAATATTAGAAATTCCGTAATATTATCCCCAAAGCAGATCAGATTTTTTTGGATGATGAATTGCTTTTAAGCTGTTCAGTTAACAAATCAGTTTTTGGATAAAGAGCTAACTTTTTTTTTTAAGGGAAAACTGAGAAAATAACAGATGTTCATAAAGAGCAAGAGAGACTCTCAGCATATGAGGCTGGGTCAGGAAGACTGAAAGATTTACCGCTGTGTGAGTGTACGGTACATGTGGCCATTAAAAGAGTGCCATGTTTTTAATGATCTGTGTTTCCTCACATTTCATTTGACATTGCGGTGCACCATGGATTAGGGTGGCTGTAAAGCCCTCACCCATAGTGGTAATGAGTCTGAACTGACCTGGCATCAGTCCTGTTGCTCTGCTCACAGGTTAAGTGTGGGCCTCTCTCATCGGGGGCAAGATGAGGAGAGGAATCAGAAACCAATACAATCTACTTATTCCTCTGCCTTCTTGAACCCTTCTATGAAATGTAAGACCCTTTTGTGGCTTTAAAGGCAAGAATAAAACATGAACGAAGCTAGGTTGGTTTAGTAAATAAGTAAAAAGGTACAACTTAATATAGCATTTTTGAAATAGTGTTTACAAAGTACTTTAATAATAATAACTTTGTATTATAATAATAACACTTTACACAAGACATGGTAAGGCCTTTCCAAAAGTTTCTATTTGTGACAACAAATAAATGTATTAGGTATCATGAACTAATAAATGAACGAAATATTTTATAGCGTTCATTCGTCTTGGTTAATTTTAATTAATAAAATGCAATTGTTAATTGTTAGTTCATGTTAGTTCATAATGCATTAACGTCTAGGTTACGTATGTAACCTCCATTCCCTGATGGAGGGAACGAGACGTTGTGTCGAAGAAGCGACACTAGGGTTCTCTCTTGAGCGCCGAATATACCTCTGATCTATGAAAAAAGCCCAATGCGAAGTTGGCAGACAGTATTTGCATACCCGCTCTGGACATACGGGTATAAATGCAGGGAAATATGTCAAGTTCATTCAGGATTTTTCTGAGGAGCCGTAAATGGTCCGGCCACCTCAGTGGCTCGGCTCAGCGACGTGGCCGGGAGGACACAATGTCTCGTTCCCTCCTTCAGGGAACGGAGGTTACATATGTAAACTAGACGTTCCCCGTCTGTCACTCACTTCGATGTTGTGTCGAAGAAGCGACATTAGGGGTCCAATTTAAATCACACCATGCACTGAGCCGTGTATGTGTAATGCTGACACAGGAGCAGGCAGGTATTTTACATGCAAAGGCAACCAGCTGTGTAAGACTGCAAGTACCCTTCCCCAATGCCCCATAAAGGTCGTCGTAATCCTTCTGGTTATCCTAAACAGGGGAACAAGGCAACGCTTGCCAACCTGGGAATGGGCCGAGCCTAGCTGGGCCTCTTTTCTCTCTATGTTTCTCGCATAGAGCCAAACGCTGGGGCCCTTACATGCATTGTGGGAAGGGGGTCTTACCCAGTTTCCTATTCTTTCAGGGGCAAAAGACCCTGCGGAGACCACACTTGCCCAGGAAGGGGGAGGTAAAAGTGGCAAAATACATCACATGGGCCTCTTAGGTCACATGTGGGAAAATGGCGCGGTGGTAGATCCAGCCTCAAGGAGGGGGGAGTTGCTACAACATGGCGACCGGAGGGCAGCTGGAACTGCCTAAGGGAGACACAGGTCCACTCGTAAGGGGGCCATACCATGGAAAATACACACAGGAGGAAGTCCACGCAGGAGTCCTGTGGAGCACCCTATTCCAGTGCAGGGTAGATTTGAGTACCCGCAGTGGATTGGGTCAGTGAATTCCTCCGCTGAATTGTGGACCCACAGGGCTAGGGAGGAGTCATCCAGAGAGCCGAGTTAGTGGGATCTCCTGGGAGAAAAAAGCGCACAATTTTACCTCTGCCGAGGGAAAGGGCACTAGGCGCAAGCGGTCCACTCAGTCAGTCCGTCAGCGTGTTACCGAGTTCTACCGGCTCGAACCTGAAAAAACACGGGACGAAACTGACTCTACCATGAAATTGTAAAATCTCGCAATGGTTTTAGGTGTTGCCCAACCCACTGCTCTGCATATGTCTGCCAGGGAGATGCGTCTGGCCAGTGCCTGTGAAGACGCAACATTCCTTGTCGAGTGTGCTCAGACCCACAAGCGGAGCTGGGTGTGATAAGCCAATGTAATGGTGTCAACTATCCAGTGTTCCCTTTCCGCTGTTCACCAAGTCAGACAAAGAGCTGTTCAGAACATCTAGAGCTCTGAGTGCGGTCCAAGTAGGTACGCAAAGTACGTATGGACACAGCAAGGAAGGGCTGGGCCTGCCTCTTCCCGGGGCAGCTTCGCTTGCAGGTTCACTACCTGGACCCTGACGGGAGTCGTAGGAACCTTGGGCACGTAGCTCGGTCGCGGTCTTAGGATCACATGAGTGTCTGCCGGACCGAACTCCAGACAGGTGTCACTGACAGAGGACTCTTACAGGTCCCCGACCCTCTTGGTGGAGGTGAGCACAATCAGGAGGGCTGTCTTCAGGGAGAGGGTCTTGTTCGACTGATTATAGCGGCTCGGAAGGGGGGGGTCTCTGAAGGCCTGAAGTATACTGAGAGACCCCAGGAGGGGAACAGGCTTGGCCGGGAAGGATTTAAACTCTGGGCGCCTCTTAGGAACCTGATGATTAAGTCGTGCAAACCTGTCTACTGCGTCATGGTGGGCCGCAATAGCAGCCACATGCACCTTCAAGGTGGAAGGGGACAGCCTCCCCTCCCACCTCTCCTGCAGAAACAAGAGCACTGACCTAACTGCGCACCTCTATGGGTCTTCAGCCCGGGAAGAACACCAATCTGCGAACAAGCACCACTTCGGGGCGTAAAGTTGCCTGGTAGAGTGGGCTCTGTCTTGGTTGATCATGTCTATGATGGCAGGTGGTAGACCAGCTAGATCTTCCACGTCCTGTCCAGGGGCCAGGCATGGAGGTTCCAGAGGTCTGGGTGCGGATGCCAGAGCGTGCACCGTCCCTGAGAAAGAAGGTCTTTTCTCAGGGGAATTCGCCAGGGAGGGCTATCGCAAGGCTATCGCAAGGAGTATACGGTCCGAGAATCAGGCCGAGTGACTTGTTCCTCATCCTCCCTGACCTTAAACAGCACCTGTGCAAGAAGGCTCACTGGGGGAAATGCGTACTTGCGCAGCCCCGAGGGCCAGCAGTGTGCAGTGTGTAAGCCACTGCCTTTCTTGGGTACGATGAAGGAAGGGCTGTAGGGACCCTTCTTCATCTCGGTTGGAGGGACAGGCTCTATCGCATCTTTGAGTAAGAGTCAATTTCCACCAGCAGGAATTTGGCGTATTTGCCGTGCACTGCGGTAAAGCGGACGCCCACGAAGGGGGGTGGGGGGGGGGGGGGGGGCAGAGGCCTGGCAAACTGAATTGCGTAACCGAGTCAGATGGTCCTGGCCAGTCAATGTGACGGATTGGGAAGTGAAAGATACGCATCCAAGCTCCATGCTAGGGGCACTAAGGGGTGGACTATTTTTGTTAGTGGACTATTTTTGACATACCCGGCGGAGCTTCGCAGCGGGGTGGAGCAGGTAATGTGCCATCGGGAGGCAAAGGAGCGTCCCGAGGTTCTGGTGCTGAGAAAAGACTCGAAGCACTTACCTTGCTCCATACACCCGGCAGGGTTAGTGACTGAGGAGGAGGTTCAGTGGAGGTGTCCTCTGGACTCGTCAGAACCGGCCAGCCAGGGAACAGTCGTGGGGCTGAAGGTGAGAGGTGTGTTGAGGTGTGGCGACAGAGTGCCGTGAGAACGGCATTTGCGGGCCAGGTGTCCCAGAAAGAGGAAATTGCTCTATTATTGAAAAACGTGCAAAAAATACCTTTACCTGAAGGTTCTCTTCCTGGCCCTCCACTGGGGGATGGAGTGGTCTGTTTACCAACTCCAGAGCAAACGTCTCGATCTCTGGGTCGTCCGTCTCAGGAGCGCTTGGGAGCCTTCCGGGTCCTCGAAGGGATCTGTGAGACGGGGGGCGTGCACTTCCTGTGGGTTGCTCGATGCTGGGGCTGAGAGCTGGGCCCACTCTTGGTTGAGGCGGGGCAGCACGTTTTTTTTTTTTTTTTGGAAGCCGCAGGAGGACGCCCTTGGTGAGCAGGCGGGGCATGGCCCATGGCGGCAGGTTTGCGGTGGGGCAGGATGTGTGAAATGGCCTTTGTCTGCTTCTTCACCGCTGAGGACTGCTGGGCGGAGTCATCAGTGGTGCCGCCGAATGGACGGAGCTGGGAGACTGGGCTTCTGACCTTCGTGGTCCGGGGGGCTCGATCAGTCATTGAGTGCAGTTTCTATACCACATCAAGAACAGGACTACCCAAGTGCAAGTTTTGAGTGCCTTGGCCTGGTGTTGGTTGCAGGAGGGGCCATGGCATGCAGGGCGGAAGCGGTCTGGGACCGCTCCACCATCGAGTGTAGTTAGAGCGGAGGAGTGAGGAAGCTGGTTCCGGGCAGTACAAGGTGCCCTTTACGGCTTACTCAACTCATCATGCACGTCCTGGAAGAAAGGAACCGGGTGGGGGGCGCGGCTGTGAGCGGCGCACATGCCCGCGGAACCAATCAAGTAGCTGTGGGGGGGGGGGTTTCTGGTCCAGCCTCACTCTCGCGGTAGCCCGGGAAAGCAAACCGGACCTCTGTGCGTCAGGCTCAGACTGGGCGAGCAGACCTGAAGGTGGCGGCCCAGGTAAGTCATAAGCATCAGACGGGGCTGTAAAGCTCTCTGACGCACTCATCCCGAGCTCGGACAGAAGCAAGCAAGCGTGCCGGGTAGGTGGGTGGTTCGAGGGGATGAACCCGGTGAAACGGAACCCGTCATTATCCCCAAATCGCCTTCATCACCCGCGGCGCCTGCCCCAATCTCGTAGGAAGGAGGCGAGGCATGGGGGCGGCTGAAGTGGCTTTCTCTCATGACAAAAGAAAGCCACAACTGCAATGCTGCCATGGCTATGTTCTTGCACTGAGAACATGAACCATTCATAAAACACTACCTGCGTGTGATCACACCACAGGCACGTGAGGCAGCTTTTATGACCGTCAGAGGTGGGGAGAAATCATCTGCATCCAGAAACTAAACAGAGGCGGAAAGACGTCTTTAAAAAGATGCATCCTGAAAAGGACGTTCAACGCCAGCTGTGTATTTGCTCTTTTAGAGAAACTAACTCTTTTAGAGAAAATAACTCTCTTAACTGCGCTGTCAAAGCGCCCAGTGGCAAACTGCACTGCCATGCAGAGAAGGAGAAAGCCGCTGAAGTGCACCGTAAATCCAACAGCAGAATCAGCTCAGAGGAAGAGGAACAGGTGTGTGACTCGCAGCTGACTGCATACACGACCATCGGCTCCGAAATAAATTTCTGAATGAACTAGACGTATTCCCCCGCCTTTATACCCGTATGTCCGGGGGCAAGGTATGCAAATACTGTCTGCCAACTTCTCATTGGCCTTTTGTCATAGGTCTTCGACACAACTTCGAAGTAAGCGACAGACGGGGAACTAATGTTAACATATCCTACTTTCAAGATAAAATACATAGAAAGATAACAAAACAAAAAATGGCAGTTTAAAATAAGATAATATATGGAAAATAAAATAATAAAATTCAAACTAAATAAGGAGAGAAGAGAACTAAATTGCCTGAGAAAAAGTCCTGGCCTTGAGACCTTTAAAATGAATAATTTAGACAATCGCTTGTATGCTGTCTGGGAGAAAATTCCACAGAATTCCACACATCATAATGACCAAAGGCTGACCAACAAGTTGCAGTTGGATGATCTCAGCGATCTAGTTATAGGAGTATATTCAGTAGATCATAGAGTCTATCTATTCTGAACTTCAGTCAGGAAAGCAATCTGTCAATTAAAAGCGTACCAAACAATAGTTGTGGATGAAACCCAAGGCATGCTTCGGATAAAACAGTGCCTAGGCTGCTTTTGCCAAATTAAAATGTAGATTTTGTCTGCACATTTTCCCCTCTGCCTCGGAGTACTCCAGACGCACACCATGTTTCGATATTCTAAAAAAGGCTTTATGTATTCAATAATTGCTTAACAGTTATATAAAATGTCATTAACTCCTCGAGTTGCTTCGGCTACATCCACAGACTTTCCACAGACTACATCCTGCTACCCCACCCCTCCCCTTCTACTGGCTTTAACGAGGAACCTTTGACAGCACTGGCGCCAGCCAGGAGTGAACTTGCAGGCGGTGACCTGTTTAGCTTGAGAGACCCAGTCGACCCTCAGGTAGTGTACCTGTCCATATCCACAAACACAATCACGGACCACTCACAGAGAGCTCACCACCCAGCCCAGATGCAAATCTTTGCTGATTTGGCCCCCCAAGTTCCAGCAGTAAGTGGATTTATTGCTGCCCTTGGTTGCTGGACCATTGTATTTCAGCTCCATTAGAGCTAATTGGCAGATCAGTGCAGAATAAATGTTTGGAAAATGTCCTGAAAATTAGAACTTGCAGTATGGCTGGACAGGGTCTCCCGAGATGAATGTACTGCCATTTTGTCTTTCATCTTAAACAGAGGGAGGTGTTTACCAGAATGAGGCAAGTGATGAATACGAATCATTATGCACTTCATTGAAATGATATGGTCCCTTGGTTTCAACAGTGTGCACGGCATAATGCTTGATGCATATGTGTGTGTGCGTATGTGTTGACGTTTCAAATTTTCACTACCACCACTACTGTACCATTCTTATACTTGTTCCCTTAACGATGTTAATGGCAAATCTGTATCATTAAATCTCATCTACCTCTCAATCCATCCCATCTTCAGCTCAGTTACTCATGTATTATTAATATGAGTGAGCGGTAACTTGGCCTTCAGTGTTTAAAAAGCTTTGCCTATTTGTGGTTAATGTAACAGCAAGTGCTCTTAAGAAGCTAGCCAGGTCTGTCACGTCTTCTCTGCAGGATTCTGGCTTTAAGCATGACTTCTTGAGCATCTCTCTCACCGACTAGATGGGTTCTTGGCTAATTTGCTGTCAGTTTGAACTCTGGTGGTTCGTACATTAAAATCGTGAGGGTTTTGCCCTCCATTTGTACTTATTCGAACCTGTCCCAGCAGCAAATATGCAGTAAATTAGTCCCATTAAACATGATTGATTATTGGATGGGTCTAATGCTCTACCACATCCCAGTTTCACAGTGTCTGTGTGGCCCACCTGCTCATGTAATCAAAAGTATTGACTGGTGCTCTGACTTCCTCGTAAGGTTTTATTTTACCAAGGTTGGCTCGTGCTCTCTGGGGTGAGCTGGCAAAGAAGAGAACAATTTTTAAGCTAAACCATGGCCAAATCAAGGGGTTACGTGCGTACTCTGTTTTAGTCTCAGACTCAGATCGCCCACAGTCTGTGACTGATCATCTGAGGGCAGGCGCTGACCGAAATTACTAATCTGACATGAGTATGGGCAAATAGAGGTTTGTTATCAGTCTGCCTCAAAATGAATTTGTGTTAAGTAGGTTCAGTGCCAGATGAATAAAATGAGTGATATGTTACAACTAATCACTGGATCAAGGTTAGTGACTTCAGAGTTTTTGTTAACACTTTACAATAAAATGTCATTCGTTAACATTAGTTAATGCGTATGGTATCATAAACAATCCCCCTCAGTCATTTTCACCTTTCGCCTCAGGCCTTACATGTTGTTATGCCAAACGTTGTTTGATTTGAATTATGTGTGTGAAATCAGTACTTTTTAATTTTAGACAGACAAATATTAGTCCTGATCTTGTGAAAATGTATTGACTATGGTGAGATATTTGCAAAATAATATTATATAGCTCCTAACAAGTATTGCAGCAGTTCCTAGTTGAAATATCCACTAAGTGGCACAAAAAGTTAGAGTTAAATTTTCTCTCAAACAGACAAAATGTTCAAGTTCTGATTCAACAATCCTACCTCCCAACCCTAAACCTAACCGATAGTGTCATAAAAAGCCAATGTGACATCAAAAATACACTCAACAAATAATCAAGTAAAATAATTTTGGAAAAAAAAATAGGCATAGTGACATGATTCTATCAGAACAGGTTTCAAAAATTCTGGTCAGAAATGTTTTTATTTTTATGGTGTGAATCAATTTTTCACTATGACTGCCGTGCCACTATTTAAATTTTTTTGTATATTTTTTTCCCGTGCTATTATTGTGTATTATCTATTCAGTCCTTCACTAAATGGCACCTGAAAACAAAACAAACTGTGGTTGGTCACTTTTCAAGTCTCTTCCCGTTTAAGGGGCCATTTCTTGGTTAGAATTAGCTGCAATGAGGACCAAACTTTTTTTGTTAGTCAAAAGTCTGTCAATGTGAAACTACCTCAGCAATAGTCCTAAAGGCAGTCTGAAAAACATGCACAAGCACATAAACATGCACACACAGAGGCTCTAAGGTGTTGAGGAACCATAACAGGACTGCAACAACTGAATTCAGAGTTAAGAGTCTAGCGTTGTGTGGGCTGCAGCAGAGGGAAGAACCTCCACAACACACACACATACACACACACATGCTCTCATGTACTGTCGAGCAGTGCCTCTGAAATGCCATGTCTGTCATCTCTGTCTGCCTCCTGCCTGTCATCATACACTACTTTCACTCACCTCCCTTCGTTCCCCCACAATTTTCCCAAAAAACCTGCTCCAGCTCATGCCATGGCTCTTTTTCAAAATATTATTGTTGATTTAAATGGCCCTGGAGTCATGTGCCCCCTTCTCACACAAGCCCTTGTCCATCTCAAATGAAAGATTAAAAATGTCTAAATGTCTCAGTTCTGTTTATATGGTTTTTATATAGTTTGATTTTGTTTTATAGCCCAGGTCCAGGCTCACTGCACCCCCAAGGAGGCTAAAACAAACTTAGTAAAAGCAGTCCACAGACTCCAGAGCACCACCTCTAATGCGATGGATATGTGGGGAAACAGATGTTAAATGAATGGAATTGAAATGTCTGTCTGCTACATTTTTTGCCTTAAATTAGCATTTGATGTATTCCTCTCGATGAGAGGTAATTTAGAGATGACCGGGGTTCGTCTCAATGTGCTCTGAACACTTGTTATGAGGATGTGAGATTGGCAGCATCTGTTTACCCACTTTTTATTATTTTTTATTATTATTTTTTATTTTTTTTAATGAAATGAAAGTTGAATGAAAAGATAAAATGAATATAACTCTGGGAGTAACAAATAAGCCTGTACGTTGTTGAAATACACACCTGTAACTGCGCATCAGCTGAACTATTAATTACTTGCTTTACAATACGGGTGCATTAATTAGCATTAATTCATGCTTAACTAATGCACATATAATATTGAGTTAAAGTATGACTCATGATTAACTATTCATTAATGATTACAACATCAGCAACTAATAAAGAGTCTGTCTGATTAATATATTAAGTCATTTATGAATTGCTATTAATGAAATGTATCATCATGGATTAATTCCCTAACAATTTATTATATGAACTAATAGTGTTAATTTATGTGTTAATTACCAAAATGAGCCAAAGCCATGTATCTGAACTTCCACCCAATACAGGTGCACTAATATCCATTTATACATGCTTAATTACTTAATTATTACTACAAATGCATGTGTTAATTACAACAATTACTTAATGATGAGTTAATAGTCATGTGCCTCAACAAGTAAAGTCATAACATAATATCTTTGCAAAATATTAGTTAATGATTCATTAAATCAAATGCTGATACAGCCAAAGTGCAGCCTAAAAAGTCATGACTTGAGAACTTATTTATCATTAATGACCATCATTGGACTTTATAAAAACTGTTTATTAAACACCGGTTTCCAAAAACATTGCCTCATTAAAGAAAAAACATACAAACAAGGATGTAGTTTTATTACTATTTAGGCAGTACTTTGGCTGTATCAGCATTTGTTTTGATGAATCATTAACTAATGGTTTGCAAAGATATCATTTATATTATGACACTATTATTTCATATAATAAGTTGTTAGGGAATTAATCCACAATGACACATTTAATTAATAGCAATTCATAAATGACTTCATATATTAATCAGACAGACTCTTTATTAGTTGCTTATGTGACAATCATTACTGAATGAATTAGTTAATCATGAGTCATACATTAACTCAATATTATCTGTGCATTTGTTAAGCATGAATTAATGCTAATTAATGCACCCGTATTGTAAAGAATTTCCATTTATATTATTATTATTAGTTATATCTATCTGTGGCTCCAGTGCCCCCCCCCCCCCCCCCCCCCCATTACGAATAAAACATAAATAATAATAATTTCCATAATCACAGTTATTAATAATTATTATGACAATGCACCTATTACATCAGAATTTTGATTGAATGAGCCATGTTCATACTGTTGTATAATGCCAGTAAACACCAAGCAGTGATGCATATTTATGGCAACCATGAATAGCCAACAGTTAGACAATTTAAATATGAATGAACTGGCTTGGTGTGAATCTTTTTTTTTTTTTGTTTTTTTTTTTTTTTTTGTCGTTGTTAAATTTAACTATTCATTTATCATTGACATCTTTTAATTATCGGTGTTTTCTTCATGTGCCTATAAGAACAAACTTTACTTGTCATAATAGCACTGTAACGCACTGCCTTTCATTGCTTACTGCTTATTATTAAATGTGGCAAAAATCACTGTTTAATTACTGGTTCATATTATTATCCATCATACAATCATTAATTTATTTTCTTTTTTTTTTTTGCTAAATCAGACAGGGCTGCGCTTTTGGGGACATCCGCATTGGGAAAAGTGGTTCTTTGTGTGTATGTGTGTGCCATGTGTGCAAGTGCACGTGTGTGCCTGTACCTGTGTCTGTGTGTGTGTGTGTGTGTGTGTGTTTGTAAGAGTGAGAGAGAGAGAGAGAGAGAGAGAGAGAAAGAGGAGGTGTTTGGTCTTTTCCTCATGGCATCTTCCCTCTCTGCTGGCATTCTGTGAGCTGTTTTTCCCATCCATTAATCATAGGGCTAATTTGTTTTCACACGGTGCTGCTGACAGAGAGTGACTATTATTACAGTGTTGGTGCTCCAGGTCACCTCTCCAAGCACAGATCTTATCCTCCTCCCCCCTCTCTCTCTCTCTCTCTCTCTCTCTCTCTCTCTCTCTCTCTCTCTCTCTCTCTCTCTCTCTCTCTCTCTCTACCTTCTGTACCCTCAGATCTGAAACATGGATAAATGGAACAGACTTGTAATACTGTGCCCCCTGCAATAAGGATCACCAGCCATTTGTGTGTGTGTGTGGGTAAGGGGTGGTTTGTTCAGGGTGATTGACAGTCAGTCACATGGCTTAGACCAGTACTGTCAAACGCATGGTAGACTGTGAGGCCGGTAGTGATGTGATGGACAAGCTTCTAGCATTCACTCAGTCGGTGGGTATTGGACCAGCTTTTGTTCATCAGGTTGTGACATACACACTTATAATTAAGTCAAAGAATTTGTTTTCTGGTTATCTTTGAAACTATGATGCACACTTTACTCACTTCAACGTATACATGTCTCCCAGCATGATACAACAATATTCTAAGGAGCATCTTATTGTGCTTCAAGATATTATGGTCAATGTCACAAATGTGCTTACATTAAATTAGTAACCTAGAAACAGTGCATAATCCTGAATATTTCTTTATTATATCTCTGTTTTTTGGCGAAAGAAGGGCCTGTGATACAGTTTATGCAGTGGGGCGAGGGAGACATATACTGTATGTTTAGAGAGAAGCCAGAAAAGATGAATTAGACCCTGTGGCTGAGCATGAAAAGTGGATAAATGTCTGAAATAACACTTTGAGAGAACCAATCATGGCTTTGGCAACACGTCCATGAAAAAAAGAAAAACTCCATTTGAACTTATCCACTCTTCCCCAGTTTTATTCCTTTCCCTCATCATGTTTTTATTTTCCTTCTCTCTCTCTCTCTCTCTCTCTCTCTCTCTCTCTCTCTCTCTCTCTCTCTCTCTCTCTCTCTCCCTCTATGTCTTTAATAAATTAATGGCCTATGCTTGCCTTAGTGTCTGCCTTTTAACCCTCCGTGAATGATGGGCCATATTCTGGAGCAACTCAAAATCCAATCAAAATCCAATCTGTGCAATATCTTTAGCCTTGCTTTTACATAAACACAAATCAGTCTTATAAGGCACAGATAGTCTACAAATGCGTCGGTCAAAAAAAACAAAAAAAAACACAATGGAATGGTTTCAATATGTATTTCACAATATATTTTTTGGGGTACATTTGCACATTTGTGTGTTAAATGATATTTTTCTTCTTTTGTTTTGTAGACGTATGCACTGACATCACTGCTCCTATGTGAGTCAAAGGCTGTTTTCATTATTTTTTGTCCATCATCAAGGTGCTTTTAAATGTTGGAGCCTGGGTACACATTACATAATGCACAGGAGCTGTCTACTTCTTTTCCTGCCAGATAATGAACGAGCTTTAGCTTTTAACGAAGTTCAACCCAGGCAGGAGTTAAACCAAACTAAACATCATATATCAGGACGAAAGCTGGGCATCTCACCACACTATATAGATGTGTAGATAGAAGATAGAAAGTGACACTTTTAGAATGACAGTTAGTGAGGAAATAGGTTGATAAATACAGATTAAAGGAGAGGAAGATATATAGAGAAAGATGCACTCTAGCAACTTGTATACTGCATTTCCAAAACGTTACCCTTACTCAGTATTGGGAGGGTTACTTATAAAATGTATTCCACTACAGATTACAGAATACATGCTTTAAAATGTAATTTGTACACAAAGTTACATGTACTGTACTTTCCGGATTAAATTGTCCCAATAGTTGGAATATATGTAATTTTATTGCAGATTTTAGGCAGAGGATTTGATGGAATCCTTTGAACTGAGATGAGAATGACACAAGAGCAGGTTGTTGACAGGAAAAGAAAGAGACTGCCATACTGTGTAATTAGTAGTTTTTATATTTTTATTTTTTATTATTGGACAGGTTACACCATAAATGATCTTTTAACCTGCCCGACCTGGATTGCCTTTGCTGGGTCGCAAGCTGGCTGCAAAATGGACTGGCTTGCTTTGACAGGAATACAGGCCATGAAAATACAATCCTCCCCCACGTAGTGTAAAAAAAAAAATATTTTAGTAAAAAGTAAAAAAAAAAAAAAAACATCTCTGCAGGACATATATCACAATAGATTCTGCTTGAGAGACTCAGCCCACTCCACACATGGCCTCTTCACACTCTTGCTGTCTGGCTCATGATAACGGAGGGGGAGATCAAGGACTACCAGACTAATTAACACATTTTTACCCTCAGCTTGTCAGGCTTGTATACAGCTCTCACCAATCACATCACCTTAAATGCCTTCATTCACTGCTGCTCCATAACACAAAGCCATGGATCAAAGCCTTGTTCTTTTTTTAATACTTGAAGTCCCAGTTGTAGTATACAGCCCTTATCTTCCTAACGCGTAGTGCTATTACTGTACAAGCCTAGTCTACTCTGATCTTATTGTATATATAGTATTATGTTCCCTAAGTATTATGGTGCATTCATGTCATGTCAGAATTACTGTAATTACAAGATTCTGACTTGTAAAAAAAAACTTGCAATATTAAACTTCTCTAATTAAATGGTTAGTTCGCCCAAAAATGAAAATTGTCTCATCATTTACTCACCCTCATGTCATCCCAGACTTATATGATTTTTTTTCTTCTGTAGAACACAAACATTGTCGAACCTCAGATTGAAGAGGAACAATGCGGGTTCCGTCCTGGCCGTGGAACGACAGACCAGATCTTTACTCTCGCAAGTATTCTGGAGGGGGCCTGGGAGTATGCCCATGCTACATGTGTTTTGTGGATCTGGAGAAGGCGTATGACCGGGTCCCCTGGGAGAGACTGTGGGAGGTGCTTCGGGAGTATGGGGTGGGGGGGTCCCTTCTTAGGGCGATTCAATCCCTGTACGTCCGAAGCAAGAGCTGTGTCCGGGTCCTCGGCACGAAGTCGAGTTCGTTCCATGTGGGGGTTGGTCTCCGCCAAGGCTGCGCTTTGTCACCAATCCTGTTTGTGATATTCATGGAGGGTATCGAGACGTAGTCGGGGTGGGGAAGGTGTGCGGTTCGGTGAGCTGGGGATCTCATCGCTGCTTTTTGCAGATGATGTGGTCTTCATGTCATCATCGGTCCGTGACCTTCAGCTCTCACTGGACCGCTTGGCAGTCGAGTGTGAAGCGGTTGGGATGAGGATTAGCACCTCTAAATCTGAGGCCATGGTTCTCAGCAGGAAACCGATGAAGTGTGTACTCCGGGTAGGGAAGGAGGTATTGCCCCAAGTGAAGGAGTTCAAGTACCTTGGGGTCTTGTTCACGAGTGAGGGGAAAATGGAGCGGGAGGTTGGCTGGAGAATCTGGGCAGCAGGGGCGGTATTGCACATGCTCTATCGCACCGTTGTCACGAAAAGAGAGCTGAGCCAGAAGGCAAAGCTCTCGATCTACCGGTCAGTTTTTGGTCCTACCCTCACCTATGGTCATGCAGGTTGGGTCATGACCGAAAGAACTAGGTCGCGAGTACAAGCGGCCGAAATGAGTTTCCTCAGAAGGGTGGTGGGCTTCTCCCTTAGAGATAGGGTGAGGAGCTCACTCATCCGTGAGGAGCTCAGAGTAGAGCCGCTGCTCCTTTGCGTGGAAAGGAGTCAGTTGAGGTGGTTTGGGCATCTGGTAAGGATGCCCCCTGGGTGCCTCCCTAGGGAGGTGTTTCAGGCACGTCCAGCTGGGAGGAGGCCTCGGGGAAGACCCAGGACTAGGTGGAGAGATTACATCTCCACACTGGCCTGGAAACGCCTCGGGGTCCCCCAGTCAGAGCTGGTTAATGTGGCTCGGGATAGGGAAGTTTGGGGCCCCCTGCTGGAGCTGCTGCCCCTGCGACCCGACTTCGGATAAGCGGTTGAAGATGGATGGATGGATGGATGGATGGAGAACACAAACAGACATTTTAGAAGAAAATTTTAGACCTGTAGATCCATACAATGCAAGTTAATGGTGGCCAGAATATTAAGGCTCCAAATAGGATAAAGTCAGCACAAAGGTAATCTATAAGACTCCAGTGGTTTAATCAATGTCTCCTGAAGTGATCCAGTTGGTTTTGGGTGAGAACAGACCAAAATGTAATTCCTTTTCACTGTACATCTTGCATTGCAGTCTCTAGGCACAATCATGATTTCTAGCTGATTACAGATTCTAGTACTTGGACGCATGCATAAACCACTAGATGGCGCTATATGAAGTGTAATCGAGCTTGAAATTACGCTCGCCAAGGAGACTGCTGTCAAGATTTATAGTGAGACAGGAATTACATTTTTGTCTGGTCTATTCAGAAGACAATGAATTAACCATTGGAGGATGATGAATTATGTTTTTGCTGCCTTTTTTTTTTTCGGAGCTTCAAAGGCCTGGCCTCCACTCACTTGCATTGTATGGACCAACAGAGCTGATAATCCTAAAAATATTTGTTTGTGTTCTGCAGTCATATGCATCTGGGATGGCATGAGCTTGAGTAAATGGTTAGAGATTTTTCATTTTTGGGTGAACTAACCCTTTAATTTAGACTGAAAACTTAACATACTCCATTCAAACTTTGTTTTATAGATGATTTCATCATGTGCTTTCTATTTCTTGTTTTATAAACTTCTAAGAATTTTAAGCAATGTGGATCTGATGCACCATTTTGATTTACACACTCAAATGTTTTTTTGTTTTTTTTAATAATTATAAGCCTATTTTAAAGATGTATGCATGTCAATTTTATAAAAATTTATTGTGCAATATTTAACAAATTTAAGTTAATAAAACTTAAATTATAAAATATTTGTATTTTCTTTTGATAAATATTACTCAATGCATATATCTTTAGAATATAAATGCACAGAACCGAAACCTAAAACCTACATAACCTTAAACTTAATTCTATTAATATCCTGCCTATGTATTTTATTCACCTTTTCTTCAGGAAATGCAAATCTATTTATAATATATACACTGGTGGCCAAAAGTTTGGAATAATGTACAGATTTTGCTGTTTTAGAAGGAAATTACCTATTTAATTCACCAAAGTGGCATTCAACTGATCACATTAATGATGTAAAAATCAGCACCATTAATATATGAAAAAGATAATTTTTGATAAAATCTAGACAGGCCCCATTTCCAGCAGCCATCACGCACACACCTTATCCTTGAGTAATCATGCTAAATTGCTAATTTGGTACTAAAAATCACTTGCCATTATATCAAACACAGTTGAAAGCTATTTGGCTCATTAAATGAAGCTTGAAATTGTCTTTGTGTTTGTTTTTGAATTGCCATAGTATGCAATAGACTGGCATGTCTTATGGTCAATATTAGGTCATAAATAGCAAAAAGGAAACAGCTTTCTCTAGAAACTCATCAGTCAATCATTGTTTTGAGGAATGAAGGCTATACAATACTTGAAATGACCTAAAAATTGAAGATTTCATACAAAGGTGTTCACTACAGTCTTCAAAGACAAAGGACAGCTGGCTCTAACAAGGACAGAAAGAGATGTGGAAGGCCAGATGTACAACTAAACAAGAGGATAAGTGCATCAGAGTCTCTAGTTTGAGAAACAGACACCTCACATGTCCTCAGCTGACAGCTTCATTGAATTCTACCCACTCAACATCAGTTTCATGTACACCAGTATAGAGAAGACTCAGGGGTACAGGCCTTATGGGAAGAATTGCAAAGAAAAAGCCCTTTTGAAAAACAAAAACAGAAGGTTAGAGTGGACAAAGCAACACAGACATTGGACAACAGATAATTGGAAAAGAGTGTTATGGATTTTTTAACCCCATTGAGCTTTTGTGGGATCAGCTAGACTGTAAGGTGCATGAGACGTGCCCGACAAGACAGTCACATCTATGGCATGTGCTACAGGAAGTGTGGGGTGAAATGTCACCTGAGTATCTGGACAAACTGACAGCTAGAATACCAAGTACCTGCAAAGCTGTCATTGCTGCATGTGGAGGATTTTTTGATGAGAACTCTTTGAAGTAGTTTAAGAAGTTCTGAACGTGTTTACATTGTGATCAGTTGAATGCACATTGGAGAATAAAAGTAACAATTTCTTTCCATAAGAGAAATATCTGTACATTATTCCAAACTTTTGGCCACCAGTGTATATAATACATATATATATATATATACAGGGTTGGGAGGGTTACTTTTGAAATGTATTCCGCTACAGATTACATGCTGCTAAATGTAATTTGTAACATAGTCTATTAGATTACTCAAGCTAAGTAACGTATTCTAAATATTTTTGATTACTTCTTCAGCACTGATACATTTTTTTCACTTGTTTTGACTATAAAAAGTCTGCCAGTACAGTAAGACAGAATACACATGTTAAAAAAAAAAAAAAAATCTTATGCAGTGTTCTTTCTAAATTGATATTTTTTTAAGGATTTTTTAAATATTTTTACAGGGAAACAATACAAAAATTAGTATTAAGAATATGATTTTTGCCCTAATATTAAAGCTCTTACTAGAAAAATAGAAATTATTATCCAACGTGAACATTCTTGATAAAATATGATCAGGCCTGGTAACATGTGCATGTAAAATTGCTAGAAATAAACTTTTAGCTTAGTATAAATCTGACAATTTACACAAGGTTTGTTTCTATTTCTTCTGCTCCAAACTTCAAACACACTTCACTGTCTGCTCATGTGAATATAACACTTCATAAGAAAATGTTTCACCACTGTTCAAACGCACAATGAAAGTAATCTCTTTGGTAATCAAAATACTTTGATACTTGAATGTAACTGTATTCTAATTACCAATTTTTTAAATTGTAACTTTAGTGGAATACAGTTACTTCTATTTTGTAATTTAAAAACTTAATCCTGTTACATATATTCCATTACCCCCACAACCCTGTTTTTTTGTGTGTGTGTGTGTGTGTGTGTGTGTGTGTGTGTGTATATATATATATATATATATATATAATTTTTTTAGTTTTATTTTTTTCAGGCTTAAATCCTTTATTTAAAAAAAGAAAAGAAAAAACACAGGGAGAAAGTTTAAGAATTTCATTGTAGAGTCTAACTTTACTTATGAATCCATAAAGATTATATTTGTCAAATAATTTTGCCAAGACACATTTAAAAAAAAAAAACTTTAGTAATGAAGAGAAATATACCTAGTTATTCTGATTTGATTCAGATCAAACAGAAGAAAACACATTTTTGTCAATATTTATAACAATATGACAAATGTTGAATAAATGAATATGATGGCTGATTCTGTATATCTCTAGCGTGAGCTAAAATATTCAGAAATATGTCTATAAAGATTTAAATATCTTAAATATCTTATTTAATACTGAAATATCTCTAAGTGAAAGCTATCTCAATCCAATCACTTGATATGTGAACATGGCTTGCGAATAGTAGCTAATGGTATAGGTGCCTATTTAAATTCTGGAGGATACACCATGTAGTGGCAATATTTGAATGTATTACTTTAGCCCGTAGTGACTTCAGTTAGAGGAATGAGAAATTGTTTTTATTTATAAATATGCCTTTGCTGGGTAATCAGTGTATGATTACAAGGTACCACACAGAAATACACACATTGACATCCACTCAAAGAACATGTCCAGCCGTAATGGACCCAGTATGAATTTTCTTGAAATATGTTTATGCGTGCTTTGTGTGTATTTATTGCTTCTTGGCTGGCTATGACAGGCTTTTGGAAAGTCAAACACATTTGAAAGGCCGTGTTGTTTGGTTTCCAAAAAGCTGGTAGCAGATAAGCTCCGGTTGCCATGGTAACATACCCTTCTGGAGCCAAGGCCCAATTTTGGAAACCACAAAATCAACAGAAGTGTGATGAACAGAAAAGGGAGTCGGGGAGAAAGAAAGCAAGGTGTGTTTTTGAAAGCCCTTGAAAGGGGACAAGGAACAAGCCTAAAATGGTCTAAAAGATCAGCATCCATCAATAAATGCCAGGGAACATTTTTCATCTGGACTATTTAAAGTGGAGAGACCAGTTCTGGACACATTTATCTTAAAATACTGTTACTAAATTACATGAAAAATGTATGCTGTTAGGAAATGTCATGCAACATTTAACAAGGACAGTTGTGAAAATATAATGTGAGAAAAATGTATGTATTTCTGTTTAATTCCTCAAACAATACTTCATAACATGGATTATCAGGTTTTGCACAAACCTTGTGGAGTCCGTATAGCTCGGTTCATGCTATCATTAAAGACATACTAAATACAAATAAATTTTTCAATGTATGAACATTTTTTACTTCTACATTTTTCAATGTAATGAAATTGTTGTATTAAATTATAGACACATTTTCACTAGTGGTCTCAGACTTCGGAACACCAATGTAAACATATATGCATGCATTAATTTAATATTTTATCTCTGATAAAAAAAAAAAAAAAAAAACAATACATCTTTTCAGCACTTCTTGTGCTTTACTAATTGTAAAGCAGTTCAATGAAAAAGGAAGAAAAAACTTGACTGTGAGATTTATAGACAAAAAAGAGACCCACTGTGACAAAAACCTGAACCACGAGTCAAGGAAAATTCAATATATTTAAAAGATCAGGGAGTTATAAATTCAAAGCTTGTTCGTTGTCTCTCCTCACAGTGGGTGCAAGCAGTGCATGATGCCATCCTAATAAAGCCATGTCAACGTGCTGTTTCATTTCCCCTGATAGCTCTGAAATAATGCCTCATGTTTCATTTCGCTGCGTATTGCTGAACCAAATATCTAAATACACAACCTCCCTTGAACCAAAGGCCCCAGTGAAGGAACCGTGACTCACTCCTTCAGCTGCAGAGTTACTAATTTAAATCAATGAGTTATTTTGCTTAAAATACACATTTATGCAGGATTAATTATTTGTGAGTCATAAGATTTATTGCACAAGCAAGATGGCAAATAATCGTGCAATTAAAGTATTAATGCCCTTGAGCAAGTTTCAGTAATGGTGCAGAACTATTGTTTTATTCTGTGCCACTCTAATGACTGTTTACATTCTCTTTTGGATGTAAACCATGACCTCTGAATGAAGTTTAAAACACTTTTCCATATAGTGCTGCACCATCGTCTCGGCCTCCAACCATTCACTAGCATATAATGCATATTGCACTGAAAATGAAAAATATTTTTCATTTTCAGTCTTGCAAGGTCTAATCTAATTGGCAGACTTTACACAACTTCCCGGGAGCACATACGTTTTTTTATCAATCTGCCAGGAAACAAAGGAATTTTCTCCAAGCTACCAGTTTATGTCAGTATTTAAGAAAAAACTGGCCCAAAATAATATGTACAAATTCAACAAATTGTTGTCGGTCGCATTTGACATCAACAAGATGGTCTCTTATTGTCTAAGTGGGCAGTCCTCGTTAAAATAAGCTGCAATGTGGACAAGACTACTGTATATGCAGTTTAGTCAAACATCTTGCTACATTAGACTATGCACACTATCAGGCCTCACGTTTTTTCTGAATAAAACCATGTTTGTCAGTTTAATTTGTGACCCAACGTTTACACAGTATCAAATTGCTGATGATCTTTTTTTTACAGCACCAATTAGATCTACTAAATCAAATGTGCTTGTTTCTGTTTCCTGACTAGTATAGACACAATCTATACTAGTCAGGATTCTCTTATGGGCTTTTCCACTGCATGGTACAACTCGACTCAACTCGATTCTGCTTGCTTTTTGGGGGTTTCCACTGTGGATAGTACCTGGTACCTGATACTTTTTTGTGACATCAAAATCCTGCAGATCACTGATTGGTCAGAGAGAATCGTCACTCCCAGCGTCACTGGATTTCCTACACGCAACATCAACCCGCTAAGTTTTAGTAACAGCGATATCAGTATAATTTGTTCATTCAAATTTCAAATTGTGAAAAAGAAATGGCTGTGTGCAAATGGTCAATAAACAAGTTGCAGACGGTCCACTCGTTAGCGATGAGCAAAATGAAGTCTCTCAGGAAGTGTATCAGCAGATGGCCACACACGGCTACCACCGGACCTACCAACAGTGTAAGGAAAATACAAAAAAATCTTGTGACTTCAGATACACCAAGGAAAAGTGGAAATTGGTTGGACCAAATGGACGCTATCTAGACCGGCGAGCAATGGGAGGGAGAGTTCCTTGAACTCAGCCACGGCTGGAGTCCACGATGGAGGATGGTACGTTAACTCTATACTCTGCTTGAAAGCATCACTTTTTTTAGTTGACCAATTTCTGGAAAGTTTGCTTCTAAAACAACCAGGCCAAATTAACTGTTACACTTGTGTAAAATCACCATGCAACAACTGCTTTAAGCAGCACAATGAGCTAGTAGCTAACAGCTAGCGGTCATGTTATTGTTTTGGTCAGTTTGTGTCCTGTTTAAGATGATGTCATGGCAGTAGAGGCGGTGCAACTATGACGATCAGCCTATAATCCCACCCATGTTGAGGCAGCACTAAACTTAAATGGAAATGCAAGCTCAGAAAAGTAAAGCACGTAGAGTTGAGGCGAGTCGAACCGTAACGTGCAGTGGAAATTGCAATTAATGAGCATACCTACCAAATAATTAGATGCCTTGCTGGCATGAAGCCCTTACCCTCTAAATGTGTGTGGGGGGGGGGGGGGGGTGTTTATGGTTTACAAGGACATTTTTTTAGGTTACAAACAGGTAATTAAAAGGGTATTATGCTATAAATGTGGTTTATGAGGATGAGAACATTTCTAGTGTCCCCATAATTAAAATCATTTAACATACTAAGCAATGTTTTTTTTTTTTATTTAAAAATGTAGAATGTTTTTTGTGAGGGTTAGGCTTAGGGGTAGGATAGGGGATAGAATCTATAGTTTGCACAGTATAAAAATCATTATGTCTATAGTGAGTCCTCATAAGGATAGCCGCACCAACGTGTGCGTGTGTGTGTGTGTGTGTGTGTGTGTGTGTGTGTATTTGTGCATGTGTGCATGTGTTTATGTGCTTTTTGGTCTTTAGATCTGTGTTGTCGCCAGTGTTGCAATAAATTTAATTTATGAGAGCATTTAAATTCAAATTTAGTTCTTGAATTTGAAATGAAGTGGTAAACATAATGCATATTTTTAATTAAAAAAAATTACTTTAAGGAAGTAGATTTAAAATGGAATGACATTCAAAGAAATTCGTACAACCACTGTAAGTGTAGATTTTAAAAATGTCATTGCATTTAATTTTGTAGAGCTGAGCAGCAAAATTAAAATCTGTTTCGACCGCTGTGCTGTTTTAACAGTACACTTTGAGAAATATGTCTTATTAGTTGAGAAATATCAGTTTTGGTAAATAGGCATACTATGTCTTGTATTAGATTATTCTTCTCTTGTGTTAAAGGGATAGTTCATGCAAAAATGTAATGATTATTTACCCTCATAAATATCCCAGGTGTATGACTTTATGTGTTCACCAAAACACATTTGAAGGAAATAAAAAATTATCTTAGTGCAGTCGGTCCTTAAAATGCAATTGAATGGAGATTTCTCATTTGAAGCTCAAAAAATCAAAGACAGTCAGTGCTAAAGTCATCCATATGACATCAGCTGTTAACATAATCTTCTAAAGCAACACAATCTCTTTTGGTGCGAATAAGCTAAATATTTAAGTACTTTTTTAACTCAAAATCATGCTTCCGGTCAGCAGCGGTGTGCGCGTGTGACTTAATCGCATTTGCATTTGAAACTGCGAGAACTGATGCATGTGCATCATTGCCAGAAGAGTAGCGCTGTTTACAAGTGTGAAGGAGGAAAGCTGTACAGTAGCTTGGTTGGTTTTGGTCTAGAATTGTATTTATCTGTTTCTTAACTTACAATTGTGCATTTGTTTGCTTATCTTGGATGTCTCAATCAAGTGGAGAATGTGAGATTATGTCTGAATCAAGGCAATGTGAATACATCACACGAGAGACCACTTGGACTCCACCCTCTCGTGAAGCTTAACCTCACGTTGAATTATAGTAAAAAATTACTTAAATATTTATCTTTTTTTGCACCTAAAGTGATCATATTGCTTTAGAAGACATAAATTTAGTCATATCAATGATGTTTATGCTTACCGTCTGTGATCTTAATAGCTTCAAAAAAGAAATCTCCATTAACTTGCATTTTGAGGACCTACAGAGCTAAGATAGTTTTCTATTTGTATTAAAATGTGTTCTGGTTAAGAAAGAAAGGGATTTCATGAAGGCGAGTAAATGAGAGCGAGATAATTTTAATTTTTGGATGATCTATCCCTTCAAATGTCTTTGAATTGCAATTCAGTAAATTCCAATTTAGAGTCCTGTGGGGTGTGTCCTATTCAATTCAAATTCTAACACATGAATTAAAAGGAATCCATATCTATTATTCTGAATTTGCTCAGCCCTGTTTTTCAAAGGAATGGTGAACAAGGCTGAGGTAGATGGCAAACAAACAGAGGTGAAGTCCACGGGGTGGCACTGCAGTATCTGTTACATAAAATGTATGCTTACAATCAACTGTTTTGAGAAAACTGGAGTAAAAATAATTAAAATAAATTGTGCGTCACCTGGCAGCTCTGCCGTCATGCAGATCACTGCACTGATAAACTGCTTTTTTTGTGCTTGAAATCTGATTATCTCAGCTGTAGCAATTACTTTGCTTCACATTTAAATCACTTTATTACTGAAGTACATTAGAGCTTGTCAGCTAATAGCCAGATGCCAAAGACTGACATACAGGTAGGTGCTCATGTCACTGTAAACAGAGGATGCCTGACCAATCCCATTTCAGAGGCTCCAGGTCTCAGGTGTCCCTTTAATTATGTTTGAAACCACTCTTTATAAGTATACATACCTAGATGCAGTCCCAAGAAACATTATTCTCTCTGACACGTTGCCATGATGTGTTTACTGATGTGTTTACTGCACTTATCTGGAGTCTAGAGTGTTGAGAGAGAGAGAGAGAGAGAGAGAGAGAGAGTTAATTTATATAATCAAAAAATCTGTAAAAAAAAAAAAAAAAAAAAAAACACCCACTCACTTTCTCACTTTTTTTCTCAAAAAACATTGGGTGTTCACAAAGAAAGAAATGAGCACACAGATGGTTTGTTCCGTCTGCAACAGCAGTGCATGTATATTAGTATAATACTTTCATGAATGTGCAGTTATAGTGGTCCTGATAATGTTATGGATATTTGACATGAAATACTTTTGGAAAGTTGACATGTCCTGCAGTAGGGCATGCTATATCCATCTAATACTATTTTAAACAGCATTTATCTTGTTTTATAATTATTACACATTTTATGAGCTCATATTAATTGAGAGACTATATGAAATATTTGTACTTAAAAAAATCACATCACACAGCAAGATCATTTCAAAAGAACTTGTGGAGGCACAATGGCAATAAAAAATGTAAAAAAAAAAACAAAAAAAAAACACTATGAAAAACACTTTAAATTTATACATTCATTAATTCATTATACATTGATGTTGATTAAAAAAAAATAAAAAAATATGTTGATGGACATGATGAACTACCTATACTGACTTTCCATCTGATCGACCGAGTACATCACCCCTGTCCTTAAGCTTCCACTTACAAACAGAAATTATGTTTAAAGTACAATTATTTGTTTATAAATAATTCAGTGACCTAGGACCTAAATACATTCAGTAACGATTATCAAACAAACCTTATAGACCTTCAATATAAACAATGTAAAATCATGAGGAATCATCGCAGCATGGATGTTAGCAGCTGTTTATATACGCTGACTCTGGCGATGTGATTGGTCATATTAAATGAACATGCTCCTCCTGAACTTTGTTATGAAACTCCATTTCACTAGTTTGCAAGTTAATGTAATCCTGCCCTGAGGATAGTGTAAAAGTGTTCGGGTCATTGTCCCTGGAGGAGGGCTTGAGGCTCAAGACTTGGCCCTAGTGGTTGGGGGAAAAATTAGGCTTTCAATGGGTGGGGGGGGGGGGTCTCCCGAGTCTGTATGTGAGAGAGGCAGAAATCCCACAGATGATAGAACAAGCAGTTGCCGATTGCGGAGGCAGCCTAACGCTAGGGTCTGCTTGGGGGATACGGAACTGAGATCTAGAGGATAGGTAGAGAATGAGTAGAGTGAAAATAGGCGGAAACACTGCAGAAACAATGGCGGTTGCTGCCACAAAATGAGCACTCACGGGAGCTGCTGTTGCACTGGAAGACTCTGCAACTCCTGTGGCTGGAAGGTCACCCCCTAGCCCCTCTGGAGGAAGGGGAGTAAACCTGGTGAGAGCGGGCCCCTGCCACCTTATGTGGGTCTGCCCTGTCCCAGACTCGAACTAATGCCACCTCCAGACGCAAGTCATTTGATGGGAGGGGCCCTCGCAGCAAACAGGCTAACACCACAGGTGTGGGGCTTGGCTGACGCTCGTGCAGACAAGCCAATCCTGCGATTGAACAGGGGCCCTCACTGCATTCGAATGGGGAGTCCTCACAGCGGAACAAACGGGAAAGCCCATGATACAAATAAACTCACACAGCTTACAAAGTTAGCTCACACAGCATTTACACGTGAGAACCCTCACCAGGATTCGAAAGGGAGAAATCTTGAATGCATGTAAGTTGGAGGGCATTCACAGCGGATCGAACAGTAGGGCTTCTGGTCTAGCTGGGGGGTGCCCTCAAAGCATCCAAACGGGAGGGCCCTCAATGTGTACGTACGAGACTGTTACGGACAACCCGTGCCGCGTTTGTACGGGAGAGCTGTACTGTGTTTGAAAGGAAGAGCCATACTGCGTTTGAACAGGAGAGTCGTATTGCGATTTGAAATAGAGATCCCACGGACTGGACGTGGTGACTCTCGCTGCATTCAAATGGAAAAAGCCCATGCTGCATTCAAATGAAGTCATTAAATTGCTTGAAAACAAGTGCCCTCCCCCCTTTATGCGATATGAATGGGCTGAATTCTCGAGTGCGGGACCGTACTGTGTTCAATGGGAGACCATACAATTCATGTGAGAATGGTTTATGCTGTATTTTACTGAGCTTCGTCAGTGCTGCAAATGGCTATATTCGCAGCCGTGCACATTCGACAGTAGAACGTCATGGTTACTAACGTAACCGCCATTCCCTGATGGAGGGAACGAGACGTTGTGTCGATGTAGTGACACTAGGGGTCACTCCTGGGAGCCAATGAAAATTTACGAGTGGAATAACATGCTATTTGCATTTGCAATATAATTAGCTGGAATGCAACCACTCATTCAGGTTTACATGGGAATACATTACATGGTTTTAACGAATCTGGTCGAAAGCACGTCATGTGGAAGGGTCCCATGGAAGAGCCTACCTGAAGGGGATGATTTACTAAAAACACAGTGACAGGGGACAGAGAGGCCTTTGCCCAAGGAAGACGTGGTTTACCAACGGGGAAACACATGGGGTTATCAACCGGATAACCAACGCATGTCGAGCACATACCCCAGTACAGGGCCTAATTGACACACGTACTAAGCTGGCGGCAAGTTTCTCCAAAAACTCACCAGCCACAGAGCTAAGGAGGAAGGACATACAGGTTCCACACTTTTGTGAATGCGACTGGGAGAAGGAGCGCACATATTCATCTCAAGGGAGGGGAAAGGCCCTATAGATGTAGAACCTTACAAAGGTATTAGTTGTTGCCCAGCCTGCTGCTCTGCAGATGTCTGCTAAAGAGGCGCCTTTGGTCAGAGCCTAGGAGGTGCTACATGGTAGAATGGGCCCGCGCAGTCCTGTGGGGGCGGCATGTCCTGATTGTGATATGCCTGCCTCTGTTGAGACAGCACTTCATCTCTGCTCCACCAAAGCAGACAAAGAGCTGCTCGAGCTTATAAAGCTCTGCATATGATCAACAGTAGATGTGCAAACCAGTGTCCACGGAGACACAGCAACACCAAGGCTGGGTCTGCCCTCCTGGCTCCTGGGCAGTGTTTGCAGGTTAACCACCTGATCCCTGAACTGGAGTCATGGGAACCTTGGGCACATGCCCGGTCGGGGTCTCAGGATGAAATCCAGGCACGTTCCGCTGACAGAGATGCGCTCAACCTCAAGGTTCGCTTGAGAGGCAGCTTCAGGAGACACTATAAACACAGAGACTACGGGCTCAACTGACTCATAGGCTCACAGGAGAGCCCAAGGGCCCAAGATCCCGGGGCCAAGTGCGACTGGATCAACCTGACCCAACGATAAAGTCATGCTTCCCTGAATTCACTACCCGACCTACCCTTGCCCACGTGCATATCAGAAAATAAATATTCCATTCAAGGTGGAGGGGGACAGCCCGACCCCTCTAGCCTCTCCTGCAGAAAGGAAAGCACTGATCTGACTGCTCATCTCTGAGGACTTCACGTCAGGAAGAACCTACCCGTAGGAACAGACACCACTTAAGTTCATACAAGCACCTCGTCAAGGGAGCCCTAACCTGAGTGATCGTGTCTACCACAGCCGGTGGCAGGCCACTTAAGTCTTCCATGTCCTGTCCATGGGCCAGACGTGGAGATTCCAAAGTTCTGGTCTGGTACCAGATGGTGCCCCGTCCCTGAGAAAGAAGGTCCTTCATCAGGGGAGGAGCTGTTGCGAGGAGAGTGAGGTCCAAAAACCTAGTCCGGGTGAGCCAATAACGTCTGTGCAAGTAGGCTCACTGGGTGAAATGCATACTTGCGGAGCCCCAGGGGCCAGTTGCCTGCCAGCGCATCTCTGCCGAGGGGAGCCTCAGTCGGGAAATACCAGATCGGGCAGTGGGAGGATTCCGGGGAATGAACAGGTTCACATGTGAAGGTTCGCTTGACTGAATCGACTACAAATCAGTGGGACCAAATGAGGGTGGAGTCTCCACTCTTCCCTGAGCATGACCTGCTGCGACAGTGTGTCTGCTATGCTGTTGAGGTTGCCCGGGATATGAGTGGCTCACAACGACGAGTCGCTGCTGACTCCAGAGGAGGAGACGGCAGATGAGTTGTAACATTTGACTGTAGGTCGCTTTGGCGATCGATGTACGCAACCGTTGCTGTATTGTCCATCCGGACCAATATGTTCTTGTCCCCAGATCAACGGCAAAAGCCTCCGCAGGGCAAGGAATACTGCCAGCAACTCGAGAGTCTGACTCTGCGGTGAGGAAAGATGAGAATAAAAGAAAGACAAAACCAATGCAAAAATGTCATGGTTACTGTCGTAACCTCCGTTCCCCGATGGAGTGAACGAGACGTTGTGTCGAATGAAGTGACACAAGGGGTTTTCCTTGGACGCCGAATCGTACCTCTGAACCTGCGAAAAGGCCAATGTCAATTTGGAAGACAGAATTTGCATGCCCTGCCCCAGACATACGGGTATAAAGACAAGCGGAGTAGCGAATGCCAGTCAGGATTTTGCACTGAGGAGCCGAAAATGAAGCACGGCCATTTACAGTGCTAGGTCTAGTGCTGTGGAAGGAGGGACACAATGTCTCATTCCCTCCATCGGGGAACGGAGGTTACGATAGTAACCATGATGTTCCCCTTCTGTCACTCACCTGACGTTGTGTCGAATGAAGTGACACAAGGGGTCCATAAAAAGGGGTCCGTAAAGCGGCTGGTACCTATCTTAAGTCAGGGAAGGCGGTCTTTTCCCCGGGGGGGAGCAGGAGATAGCATGTAGGGAGCAGAAGGATGTCCCGAGGCTAGGGTGCTGAGAGAAGACTCAAAGCCCTTACCCTGCTCTGCGCACCCAGCAAGGGGAGGATTTAGAGACTGAGGAAGAGACCTAAGGGGGCATCTTCAGAACTCGTCAGCGCTGGCGTGCCGGGGCTGTAGGCGAGGCCGGAGGCAAGGTAGTTGTCCAGTCTGGACACCAGCTGGAAATGCGCCATGCGGATCCAACAGCAATGCTTCTCGCTGGTAGAGGTGAGTGGAACAGGAGTGAAACTCAGCAGCCTCCTGAACAACCATTCAGCTCCGAAGAAAAAATTTGACTGACATATGCTGCCCCGCTTCCCTTTATACCCGTATGTCCGGGGCGGGGCATGCAAATTCTGTCTGCCAACTTGACATTGGCCTTTTCTCAGGTTCAGAGGTACAATTCGGGATCCAAGGAAGACCCCTTGTTTCACTTCATTCGACACAACTTCGAGTGAGTGACAGAAGGGGAACAATGGTTATATTGCCAGCCAGCATTGCCAAGATTTATGAATAGTATGTTCTATGGCAGCTTACTGAAAAACGTAATGATTGCGATGGAAGAGCTTACCTGATGAGGGTAAATGCTTTGTCATTAGCATGTCATGTAGTGTGTCATCCGAAATTGTCACATGGATCTATTGTGGGAAAGTGAGTGTAGCAACATCCTGGAGGAATCATCGCAGCATGGATGTAAGCAGCTGTTTACAAACACTTACTCTGGCGATGTGATTGGTTGGATTAAATGAAAATGCTCCACCTGAACTTTGTTATGAAACTCCATAAGTACAATTTAGAATTTAATTACACTACATTGTGGGTGAAATAAACTTGCATTGCCTTAACTTTAAATACTTTCATAATCAAATTTCATTGCCAACTGTCTTATAAACATACAGTAGCAGTTAGCATTATTTGAAAAAGCTGATTTTAAGTACAGCAGAGCAAAATGGGATACAGTATGTATGTATGACGACCCACAGAAATTAGATGAGTGTTTGGTTTAAAGATCAAGTACTTATTATCAAGTAGTCATTCATTCAAATGTACGCATATGTTCTGATTCACTAAGGAGTAAACAGCCCTGTTAAGCATTAGTAAGAAAATTTAATAGATAAAAGTTAATTGCAATATATATATTAGGGCTGTAAATCGATGATCATTTTTAATCAAATTAATTACATGGTGTCCCGATTAATTAATCGCAATTAATCACATATACAAATATTTGCTGAGAAAGCCCCTCATATAACAATAATTAAATATATAATGATGTAATAATTATTGTTATCTTTAAATATTTAAAAATTATATATATATATATATATATATATATATATATATATATATATATATATATATTTAAGCTATATCACATGAGCAAGAGTGTGATATGGCCCTGCATCAGCACTGCTGTGATTCAGCCGCAGGCACGATTGTGAGTGTGAAATTGAAAAATGAAAAAATGTCACTTCAGAAATTGTGTCACGGCTTGTGCTGTTTCGAACAAGTTATTGGATAAACAAGGATGGATGTGAGTGAGTGAGTGAGTGAGTGTGTGTGTGTGTGTGTGTGTGTGTGTGTGTGTGTGTGTGTGTGTGTGTGTGTGTGAGAGCGGGTGGGGGGAGTGAGAAATAAAAAATATTCAGATAATTAAAATGCATTACATTCTTGTGGCAGAAGAGTTAATCATTGATAAGACAATCCAAAAAGCTGCTTTAGAATAGAATGTATTGTTTACTACCTTATTATTGGACATAAGCTAATCATTGGCATACTGTTCACAGCAATCCATTTTGCAAGTGAATTTGTCAATCAGTTCGAGATTTATCATGAGGGCTTGTTTAAGGACCACCTAATGTACACCTGTGTCAGACAGATGCTTGTGTTCAGTCTCGGGTGCGTTGCGTCATAAACATAAAATGTTTAGGTCACCATGTCAAGTTAAATATAGTTTAATACTTAGAACACATCTTGAGATCCCTTAGTTTGAATTTGAACTCCATCAAGAGTTTTGAATGCAAGAATGTAACGCATGTCTGTGTTGTGCTGTCTACTGGAGGGTTGTTTTGTTCACTGTTACTACACGTTGCCCATACAGCTGAAGTATCACTTACTGCCCCTGTGAGTAAACAGGTGGTATTACAAGCTTGCATTTCTCAGGAATCGTCCTTATTATGGTCCAGGGGCATTGCGATTAATGGCGTTTTTTAAATGAATGTGTTAAATTGACAGACCTATATATATAGGGTTGGGAGGGTTACATTTGTATATATTTGTAAATGTATTCCACCACAGATTACAGAACACATGCTGTAAAATGTAATTTGAAACGTATTCCTTTAGATTACTTTGACTACTTCTTCAGCACTGGTGCATTTTTTCACTTGTTTTGACTATAAAAACTCTGCCAGTTCAGCAAGATAAAATACACATATTAAAAATAAATTCTCTGAAAAACCTAAATATCTGTCTTACTAGAAAAAAATAAATTATGATCCAATGTGAATTTTCTTGATTAAAAAATATGATTGTGCTTGGTAACATGTGAATGTAAAATGGCTTGAAATAGCATTTTAGCTTAGCATAAAGTTGACAATTTACACAAGGTTTATTTCTATTTCTTCTGCTCCAAACTTACTTCTTAACTCTCTGTCTGCCTGTATGAATGTAACACATCATAAGAAAGAGTTTTCCACTGTTCAAATGCACTTTGGATCGCATCAGTTATGTAAATGTTTTCCATCTGAAACCACAAAATATTAAATGAAACAAGTGACAATAAAATGCAAAGTAATATCTTCAGTAATCAAAATACTTCATGATTTTAACTGTATTCTAAATACCAATGATTTAAAATGTAACTGTAGTACAGTTACTTACATTTTGTATTTTAAATACATATTCCTGTTACATGTATTTTGTTACTCCCCAACCCTGTATATATATATATATATATATATATATATATATATATATATATATATATATATCTCTCTCTCTCTCTCTCTCTCTCTCTCTCTCTCTCTCTCTCTATATATATATATATATATATATATATATATATATATATATATATCGGAATAATGCACAGATTTGACTCTTATGGAAAGACATGGGTACTTTTATTTACCAAAGTGGCATTCAACTGATCACAATGTATAGTCAGGACATTAATAATGTGAAACGTGCCCCATCTAACCTTTTGTTTTTGTTTTTCTGTTTCAAAAGTTGCCTTTTCTTTGCAATTCTTCCCATAAGACTTCCACCCCTGAGTCTTCTCTTTACTGTTGTACATGAAACTGGTGTTGAGCGTGTATAATTCAATGAAGCTGTCAGCTGAGGACATGTGAGGCATCAATTTCTCAAAACTAGAGACTGAAATACTCTTGTTTAGTTGTACATCTGGCCTTCCACATCTCTTTCTGTCCTTTGTCTTTGAAGACTGTAGTGTACAGATTTGTATGAAATCTTTAGTTGGTTTTTTTTTTTTTTTTTTTTGCCAATTTCAAGCATTGCATAGCCTTCATTCCTCAAAACAATGATTATATATGCCAAGTGAGTTTCTAGTAGCAAAGTAGCAAATTAGCATGATTACTCGAGGAAGGTGTTGGAGTGACGGCCGCTGTAAATGGGGCCTGTCTAGCTTGTATCAAACATGTCTTTTTTCAAATAGTGATGATGCTGTTTTTTACTGTTTTTTTAGAGTGGTCAGCTTGGAAGAGTTTTGTACTGAATACACACAGTGTGTATGTGCACACATGTGTATGTGTGCCTATTCTGAGACCGCATGTCTCCCTCCCTCCGCCCTTTACTGGCACTGTCTACTCAGTGACCAGGCAACCTTCCACTGTGTACCACCACAACAATAGAGATGGTGGGCAAATGTCCTCCATCACTGAATCGTGTAATCAGGTAACGGGCCAGTCCCCGGAGGACATTCTACACCAAAAACCAAACTACCAAACCCCCGAAACAGACCTCCTCATTCCCTGTTGGCCATGACCCAGTTAGGCCCATTACAGGAGGAGAACCCTGATTGCTGCTAGCTTGTACTCATTTTTCAGACTCGTTTGAATAACCTTATATGAGTGGAGGTGGACGATTCTACTGATTTTTGATTAAATTACAATATATGGATGGTGTTTCTGAACCATACAAAACATGCTTGTCCTGTCATCAAAACCAATCCTTAGTTTTCCTGGAACATCTGAGAACAAATTATCTGAAGAAAATGTGTGCATTAATGACCTTCTAATGACTGAAAAGGATATATATATATATATATATATATATATATATATATATATTAACCATGACAAAATGAGAGTAATATTAATGCTTTGCCATTATCTCTGATTGTGCATTTGGCACTGATGAAGAAGGTGGGTCCTCATATTGGTGTCTTGTATTGCAACGTTACCGTGGCAATAAACAGGCCAAGCGTGGTGCACATTGTAAGAGACTTACTATGTCCATTGCAGCCAAGTTTATTATAAAAACGTTGCCACCCTCAACAGACCACATGCTCTGTTATTTGTTTTGATAAGTCTCTGACCATGTCCATCACAGCTGTGTTGAGTTCCCAGGAAGAAAAAAAAAAAGCTGAAGCTGTCAGTTAAAAACAGAAGGTTTGGAAGAGGCAAAAAATTTGCAAATAAAGCAGAGGTCTCCAAAATCTGTGAATTTGTGTAGCGGATATCTAAGGTTGACTACTGCCCAGCCAAGTCCATCCATGTTTTTTCTAGCTGGTTCTGTCTGGTTCTTTGCTGGTATGAGTTGGCAACAAGCATAATGGATCATTCAGGGGAAATGGTTCTGGCCACTAAGTAATGGGTTTCCTCCCCAGTGAGAGATGAGAGTCCAAAGCCACTAAGTAATGGGTTTCCTCCCCAGTGAGAGATGAGAGTCCAAAGCAGCATCATTCACCTTTCCCAGTCCCACTGAAATCCGTCACATCACACAGAATAACAGCACTAATGGTTTGAGTAATGCTCAGGGGTGGGTGTGCCTTTATTGGGAATTAAGTGTTCTTAGTGTGGAGGTTTCTGCTGAGATAGACAGTGAAGCTGAAGGAACAGAACAGGCACAGTTGGCCCAACATTACGAAAACTGCAAATATGAATTCATCTGGGAGGAAAAGACTGAAGAAAAGGGCCACAATTTGGGAAAGCTGTAGTATGTCATTTCTGCCCCACTAGCGCCACCAAACAGAAATGCAAAAATAAACATTAATCAACGTTTAGGTACCCCATAACGTTGAGTAACGTTGCTAGGGTTGATCTATACGGTTCACTTAAAACATAGAGCAATTTTCAAAGCTCCACAGAAAACAATGCTTACAGTTTCTGAGAAATTTAACCTATGAATGGATTACTCATATGGCTCTTTTCCACTGCACGTTACGGTTCGACACGAATCAACTCTGCTTGCTTTACTTTTCTGAGCTTGCTTTTCCACTGCCGTGACATCATCTTAAACACGATACATAACAATAAACAATAACACGACCACTAGCTGTTAGCTACTAGCTCATTGTGCTGCATAAAGCAGTTGTTGCAAGGTGATTTTACACAAGTGTAACAGTTAAATTGGCCTGGTTGTTTTAGCAGCAAGCTTTCCAGTAGCTGGTCAACTAAATAAAGTGAAGCTTTCAAGCAGAGTATAGAGTTAATGTACCATCCTCCATCGTGGAGTCCAGTGCACTCTCCCTCCCACTGCTCACAGGTCTAGATAGCATCCATTTAGTCAAACCACTTCCACCTTTCCTTGATGGTTCTGTAGTCACTTAAAACATTTTTTTTACTTTTCCCTACACTGTTGGTAGGTCCGGTGGTAGCAGTATGTTTCACTTTTTTGTTTCATGTCGTTTCGTTCATCGCTAAAGAGAGGAACGTCTGCGCCTCGTTTATTGACCACGGTGTGGTTTTGCACTCAGCCGTTTCTTTTTACAATTCGAAAGTCGCGTAAACAAATGATACTGCTATCGCTGTAGCTAAATTAAAACTAGCAGATTGATGTCGTGATGCGAATCCAGTGACGCTGGTTGTGACGATTCTCTCTGACAATCAGTGATCTGCAGGGTTTTGACGTCACATTTAGTATTGGCTTGGCTCGCTTGGATCCTCGACCGAGGTGGTACTAAAAAAGTACCAGGTACTATCCACAGTGGAAAACCCCCAAAGGAGAAGAGTCTAGTTGAGTCGAGTTGTACCGTGCATTGGAAAGCCCCTAATAGTTGTCTCTGCATATAAAGATGGGATATGAGAAGGTATTTTAATTACCCCATCAAATCTCTTGACAAGTGCAGTTTTCTGCCTGCCCTGTGTTAACATATTTTCAATTGAAACAGAAAGTTTGGGCCAAAGGGCTCATCAATAGCCAAGAGCCTTTAGTTTTGTCATAACCATGAACCATGATTTGCTACTTACTTTACTAATTTACTAGATAATTAATATCTGCTAAAAAGTAATTTATTCAAATAGGAGTTCACTAACATTTACAATAGATGACATGGACTAAAATCCACAAAATTCAAATTTAAATTTTTTAAAGTCTAATGTGCTGTTTTTGAGGTAAATTGAGACATCTTACTCTCGATATGGAATATGTGAGACATATCACTGATTCTTGAAATAAGGGACAAAACATGTCTTACATACCAAAGTTTTCTTTATGTTAAAAATCAAGATATTCATAATGATAAACATACTGGAAAAGTTAAATCTAAAGGAAATGTGTACTCTCAGGGCATTTATTACTTATTATTTTAAAAATAATTGCATTAGAATTTTTGAAATGCATGCTCTATACTTGGAAGCACACATAACTTAACCTGTCCTCAGCAAGAGGTCACAAAGTTGATACAAACATAGTGTTTAAAAATGCCAAAAAAACTAAAACAAAAAAACAAATCATAAATATAATTAACAAAATGAAAGAGAGGGATATGTAAGATATCAAACGTTACATAGCCAATACAGTGACTTATACAGTCACTTTGCGTCAACTCTGTCAGTTTTTTTTATAATCCTGAATAAATCAGACAATGTCATGCATGGTCAGCTATAATGATCAAGTTTCAACTGAGGCAAAAAAAAAAAAAAATGGCACATGGTTAAGATGGAAAAATATTCAGTTCCCCGTCTGTCTCTCACTTCGACGTCGTGTCGAAGAAGAGACACTAGGGGTCTCTCTTGAGCGCCGAATATGCCTCTGATCTATGAAAAAAGGCCAATGAGAAGTTGGCAGATAGTATTTGCATACCCCGCCCCAGACATATGGTTATAAAAGCGGGTAAATATGTCGAGTCCATTCAGAAATTTTCTTCGGAGCCGATGGTTGTACTGCAGCGAGCTGCGAGTCACCCACCCATTCCTGTTCCTCTGACACTCTCTACTGTTGGATCTACGGCGCACTGCAGCGGCTTTCTCCTTCCTTGCGCGGCAGTGCAATTTGCCCCTGGGCGCTTCGACAGTGCAAGAGCATATTAAAAGAGTGATATTTCTTTTAAAAGAGCAATACACAGAGGCGTTGAACGTTCTTTTCAGGACGCGTCTTTATAAAGATGCCATTTCCGCCCCTGTGTAGTTTCTGTATGCGGTGATTTCTCCCCCCCTCTCATGGTCATAAAAGCTGCCTCGTGTGCCTGGGCTGCGATCACACGCAGGTAGTGTTTTATGAATGGTTCATGTTCTCAGTGCGAGAACATAGCCATGGCAACATTGCGGTTGCGGCTTTCTTTTATCATGAGAGAAAGCCACTTCAGCCGCCTCCAGCGCCTCGCCCCCTATCTATGGGATTGGGGCAGGCGCCGCGAGCGATGAAAGCGATTTGGGGATAATGACGGGTTCTGTTTGCCGGGTAAACCCCCGCAAACCACCCGCCTCCCCGGCAGGCTTGCTTGCTTCCGTCTGAGCTCAGGATGAGTGATTTCTCTCCAATGGTTCATGTTCTCAGTGCGACGCCCGTCGTCTCCTCCTTTGGAGCCAGCAGCAACTCAAGTCATAGCCACGGTCATAGCCACGATCAACCAAGCCAGAGCCCCTTCTACAAGGCAACTTTACGCCCTGAAATGGCACTTGTTCGCGAAATGGTGTTCTCCCATGCTGAAGACTCACAGAGGTGCACAGTTAGGTCGGTGCTCTTATTCCTACAGGAGAAGTTGGAAGATAGGCTGTTTCCTTCCACCTTAAAGGTGTATGTTGCCACTATCGCAGCTCACCACGACCCAGACCAAGTCTCTGGGTAAGCATGACCTAATTATCAGGTTCCTAAGAGGCGCCCGGAGGTTAAATCCCTCCCGGCCAAGCCTGTTCCCCTCCTGGAATCTCTCGGTGGTCCTCGCCGGTCTTCAGAGATCCCCCTCCGAGCCGCTAGAATCAGTTTGCTCAGAGCCCTCTCTCTAAAGACGGCCCTGCTGATCGCGCTCGCTTCTATCAAGAGTGTCGGGAAACTGCAAGCGTTCTATGTTAGCGACACTTGCCTGGAGTTCGGTCCGGCAGACACATATGTGATCCTAAGACCACGACCGGGCTACATGCCCAAGGTCCCTACCACTCCCTTCAGAGACCAGGTAGTGAACCTGCAAGCGCTGCCCCGGGAGGAGGCAGACCCAGCCCCTTCATAACTGTGTCCAGTATGTGCCTTGCGTGCCTATTTGGACCGCACTCAGAGCTTTAGGTGCTCTGAGCAGCTCTTTGTCTGCTTTGGGGGACAGCGGAAAGGGAACGCTGTCTCCAAACAAAGGCTTTCCCACTGGGTGGTGGATGCCATCTTACTGGCCTGTCGCACACAGCTCCGAGCACACTCAACAAGGAGTATTGTATCCTTATGGGCACTGGCTAGGGGCACCTCCCAAGCAGACATTTTTAGAGCAGCGTGTTGGGATTTTACGACGGTCTGACCGGGTTAATCGCTTGCGTCCAGCACCCTTTCCCTCGGCCGAGGTAAAACAGTGCGCATTCTCTCCCAGGAGATCCCACCCACCTGGGTCACTAGTCGATTCCTCCCTAGCACTTTTGTGTCCGCAGTTCAGCGGAGGAACTTGCCGACCCAGTCCACTACGGGTCCCCTAGTCTACCCTGTACTGGAATAGGTGCTCCACAGGTCAGGCCTCCTACACAGACTCCTCCTGTGTGTATTTCGTCGAAGTGAGCGACAGACGGGGAATGTATCGGTTATGTATTTAACCTCCATTCCATGATGGAGGGAACGAGACGTCGTGTCCTCCCGGCCACGTTGCTGAGCCGAGCCACTGCATTGGCCGGACCCTTTCCGGCTCCTCAGAAAAATCCTGAATGGACTCATAGTATTTCCCCACTTTTATACCCGTATGTCCGGGGTGGGGTATGCAAATACAGTCTGCCAACTTCTCATTGGCCTTTTTTCATAGATCAGAGGCATATTCGGAGAGAGACCCCTAGTGTCGCTTCTTCGTTTTGTCAACTTAAAAAATTACTATTTTCAGAATAGTATGAAAATAGAAAAATAAATGTATAAAATGTTTTTATCACTTAACTCCTTTACTGAGCACCTTTATTAGATATTTAAAGAATTTACACTCTTGTTGGATCAAATAAAAATAGCATGCTTTTTAGTGTCTGACGGAGTTGACACAAATTCCAGTAGTATATGTATTATATATTATAAGTTATGAGGTGAATAAATGTCAATTTTCAGAAAAAAAGCATTTAAAAAAAAAAAAAACCCTGTCCCCTTACAAGATTCATTAGCTGACACATTTGTCTTCAAATATATACATTTCAAACAACATTATCATAAAAAAATAAACTAAGATTTAAAACCTGTTTTGTCCCATATCTCAAGAATCAGTGATATAATGTACTGTGCTGTGATTTGGCATCTCTATGAGTAAGATAATGCCTATTCAGTCTCAAAGTTCAAGGAAACAGTATGCATTTTCAATTCCTAGTCAAATTAAACATAACCTGATATTATTTAGTTTTTTAAAGTTTACGAGGTTAATGTGACGTTTAACGAGATGTTCAATGAACTTCAGCTAAACTCTTTTGTCAAACACTACCAGCTTGCTAGACTTCTTCCATGGACATGGAGCCTTTTGTGTGGAGTTTTTGTGCATTAAAGTGGATGGTTTGTGTAGAAGGACAAATACACACTCACTGTCTGAATCGGCATGGGTGTTGGTATATTTTATAGAACCTCAGTCAGGAAGCTGACAAATGGTTTGCTGTTTTCTTAAGACATTAAGAACTTAAAAATAAAATTAAAATAATTAAAATGGAAAAATTAATAAAATTAATCCAACTGTGGCACATTTTTGTGACATGATAAATGCGATACATTTCAGTAGGGTCTAAAAGTCATAAAAAAATTTTTTACTTAATAAAGATAAAGATTTGAACTTTGAAAATTACACTGTATATATTGTTCAATAAAAATGAAGAAAACATCTTGGTTACTTTCATAACCTCATAAAGTTGTGTCGATGTAGTGACACTAGGGGTCGCCCTTGAGAGCCCCAAACACCTTTGATCTTTGAGAAAAGGCCAATGGGAATTGGCGGGTGGAATTTGCATGCCACTCCCCCAGACATATGGGTATAAAATGAGCTGGCTCGCAACCACTCATTTAGGTTTTGTTTGGCCTGCGTGCCTTGTAGCCAGTGCACCTGGCTGTCAAGTAACCTCTCCCAACGCTCCTACAAGCATCGTACGGTCCCCCGCACCTCTGGGACAAGTTGACTGCCCATAAAGTGGGCCTCTTCACCTCTTTTTTCTCCCCAAAAAAAGAGTGGTAATCATTCAGCTGGTGGCCATAATTGTCCGTGTCAGGGGGGTGTCCTTTCCCAAGAGGAAGACACATTGGAGACCACACCCTGTCCGGAGGGGAGGCAATTGTGTGGAAATATGTCACATGGTCTTACTGAGTCTTGTCAGCTGTGGTAGGTCCTACCCAGAGGGGATGAAGCTCTACAAACACGGCGACCGGTTGCAGAGGGGAACTCTGCCCGAGGAAGACATGGGTTTACCAACGGGGAAACCGTCTCACGGAAAATAAATCTCACAAGGTTACAAACAGGTAACCAGCGCATGTGGAGCATTTCCCGGAAAGTGAACATGTCTACCTTCTCTTGACCGAATCGACTACAAATCAGCTTAACCACCTGGGGGTGGAGTCTCCACTCTCCCCTGAGCATGACGCAACCCACCGCCTTTCTTTTGTATAATGAAGTAGGGGTTGTAGAACTCCTACCCAAACACGGCGACCGGTGGCAGAGAAGAACTCTGCCCAAGGAAGACATGGGTTTAACAACGGGGAAACCATCTTATGGAAAATAAACATCACAGGGTTACAAATAGGCAACCAGCGCACGTGGAGCAAAGTAGACATTTGGATCCTAACCCACTGAAGATCTTATTGGGCTGTTCACACATACCACTTTTGCATTCCAGTTTTGTGCAGGTGAAGATATGTTTTTGAAAACTTGAAAAAACATGAAAGGTAAATACACTTTAGACAGACTGATCTCACAAATCTCTCTTCTTTATCTAAAATTTAGATTTACCAAAATTCGGAACACTGCCCCTTGTGGACAAAGCGGTAATTTTCTGAGTGCAATGTCCACAAAGCAAGTTGTTTTCTGCTGCTCAGGCACATATGAGGAATGACTGTGTGGCAGGGTGGAGGGCGGGGCCGGGTCGTGATTGTACACACCCGGTCGCTAATCAGGATAATCAAGCCTCTGAGAGGGATAAAGGCCAACTGCGGAGAATTGTGCGGGAGAGAGAGATCGTTTACAGACATGTCCATCATGTGTGTGTTTTGTCTTTTGTTTAAGTTTATCATTCAAATATTATTTACATTGCCAAGCCGGTTCTCGCCTCCTCCTTGCCTGTGGAAATCCTTTACACTGGTGATGAAACCCGGGAAGGAGGAGGAGAAGCCGTAGTAGAGCCGTAGTAGTATGCCGTAGTACTACTACCTTCCACCCCAACGGAGCAGCCGTCTGCCGGGGGACAAGGAGCCCATCCGCCTGGAAGTGGAGGAATGGCCACCGACAGCGAGGAGAGAAGGGGCTCCTATCCGACTGCCTGGAGCGGTCAGGGCTGCTGCCAGGGGCAGAGGAGTCCCCTACCAGCCGCTGAAACGCGGCCGTTGACCGCCGACCGTGAGCATGGAGGGGCTCGCTGCCGACTGCCTGGAGTGGGAGAACCGCTGCCAGGGGCGGGGGAGACCCCTTCTGTTCCCCGAGAATGCGGCGGGCGTTCCGTCCGCCAGGGGATGGAGGACTGCCTCCGATCCGCCCGGGAAGGTGCGGCTGTCATCCGTTGGAGGGTGGAGGAGTGGCCGGGACCAAGCTATGGCGTATCGGAGAACTGGCGAGTAAGTGTTTTTTTTTTCATCTCTCTCTCCTCTCTCTCTTTCACTGCCGCTCACCGTTGGCCTTTTTCCTCTCTTTTAAATTTTAGTGTTTTTATTTGGGGGGTACTACAATGAAATACCCCCAGTTTAATTATTTCTGTTTCCCTCCCCTTGTCCCCTCCCTCATCCATGTAAACGGGGATGACCTGCTGGCAGACGGAGCTTAGGGCACGCCCTCCCCAAGGGAAAGAGGGGGGTTGGGATGTACGTCATGCTGGGGGCTCCCCAGCCTGAGAGAACGAGGGAGGAATGTGACAGGGCGGAGGGCGGGGCCGGGTCATGATTATACACACCCGGTCCCTTATCGGGCTAATTGAGACTCGGAAAAGGATAAAGGCCTATTGCGGACAGTGGTGCGGGAGAGAGAGATAATTTACGGACATGTCCGTCATGTGTGTGTCTTGTCTTTTGTTTAAGTTTCACATTAAACTTTTATTTATATTTTCAAGCCGGTTCTCGCCTCCTCCTTTCCATTGAGCTGCGTTACAGACTGTTTTATAAAGTCTACAACCCAATCCAAACCTATACCTATCCTTAACCATTAGTGTATGAAAAATGTAACGTTAGATGTGAAAATGCAACGTCCGCAGTGCGGCCGTCACTAATTATATGATTGTAATTACTCCCTGATCACAGTGGCATTTGATCCAAGGTGTTCCCCACTGATGTGATGTGGATCAGATGCAACATGCTTCTGGGTGCACCACAGTGGACAGCAATTGAACTTATGACGGTGGTCCATAAGTCGACATAATTTCACCAATCCTTGTCTATCAGAACTATCGGAAACAACATTCCGACCTCCCATGTGATCATGTTGCTTTAGATATGCTGCAACACTCATAAGACCTTTAGAATACTGGTATCAAGGGATTTTAAAAGTAATCCATCAATTACATTAAAGTAGTTGAAGAAAGGGTTGATATTTGATAATTCAGTTTAGAAAAACCCACACATCCCCAGCATCAAAAAGACTTGCATTCTCTGGCATCTCATTTTTTTCCCATAGTACTAAGGCATGCTTCTTATCCCAGTGCCATTGCCAAAGAGACCGTGAGGGAAACCCTGCTGCTGTTATTTATACTTTCCAATCAAAAAATGTAAGTGGTATTACATTTTTTAGCTCCATTTGGATTTGAATCATTTGTATAGTTAATAATCTCAGATAATACTCCAATAATTTCAGAATATTATTTGGATTGCCTGAATATCAAGTTATAAATATGTTTAATAATTTTCAGCTGTGCCCTGTATTTGATTACCTGACAATATCAATTACTTGTCATGCAACTAAATGTAATTATTTGTATTTTTTTTTTTTTTAATTATGCTCTAAGAGGTATTCTAACAATCCATAATGCATTTCTGCTGTATTAATTCCTTTATATTTATGATCCTCAAAACTGAAAAGGTAGTATTTTTGGCACACATCTTTGGTGTGTTGCAGTGCGTCACATGTGGCAGTGTGTGAGTTGTCATGGCGTGGTTTGTGCAGTTCACTGCACACATACTAAACCGTATTAGACACCTTATAAATCGTGCTGCCCCAAGAAAGCAAACAGTAATCATGATACATGGGTGACTGATGAATGAACGACTGAATATAAGAATGTGAGAAAATAAGGAGAGAGTAGTAAAGGGTGGAGGTGATATGGTGGATTGGTGCATTACCATTCGAGTGCCACCTCATGCCAGGAGCCCTCACAAAGAGTTAACGGGTGTGTTTTGAAAAGACGCAAATGGGGAGAGATGGCGGGTGGAAAGAATTCTGTGTCTACCTGCTCTTGAATAAGCAAAAATTATTCTTTGGCCTCTGGGAACTGGCAGTGGAATGAAGAGGTGCTTCTCAATGCTGGAAAGACTGTTTTTTCTCAAAATAAATAACAGAAATGTAACCTTCCAATTAATTCCAATTTACATATGCCTGGCTCCAGTTCCCATCTAGGAGAGGGCCATGGGACGTCATTCCTATTGCCTCAGTTTGATTAGGTAATTAATAATTCCCTCAGTGCTGCAATTAATTTGAAATTAGCCAAACAGATGAGATGCACAGGAGTAAGGGTGCTCGCCATTTTGACGGCTTTCAACACATCTACACACATTTTCACACATACATTGGGATTCAAATGTCTAAGTTCACTTGTAAAAAAACAAGCTTCTAATTTGTTTTTGTTTTTTTCTAGTTGAACAGTTTTAATTTATGCTATCAACAATTTAAATGACAAGGTAAATTGAGACATTTACAAGAACCACAGAATTAATTTATTTTCAGTAATTCCACCTTTTGCTTTAATTGACAGCATACACTCAATTTCACAAGTTTATGAAAACCGATCCATGTCCTCCATCATGATCTGAGACTGTTCCAAAGAGCATCTTGTGTGCTTCAATGGAAGCAAGGCAATTTGACCTATCGTACATAGGATTTAACATGGTCGACATCACATATGCTTACGTTTGATAAGCGACCGAGAAATTGTGTTGAAACTAAAGTATTTCTTGTGCATTTTACATCATAAATATTCTTTGTTTTAAAGTTGTCAAAGTAAAAAAAAAATGTTTATTTAAAGCTTTAAATTGGATGTTAAATACCTCATTTCAATGTGGACACTACAATATTTACACAAAGCAGCACAGTGGCCAGGTTTTTCCTGGTGTGTCCAGTTCTGCCACTTTTTCTCTAGATTAGCGAAGTTTGTTTGTTTTTTGTGTCATTAACGCCATCATCGGGGCCCTGGCATCCGGGCTTTACAGTTTGTCACCTGCTCCATTCTACGATTAAACCAAGAAAAACCATATGAAGTCATGGCTTCAGCAGAATTGGCAGAAAATAGGCACCTTGTGCCTTGGGTGAAGTCTTAAGTAGCCCTATTGCAATGCTTCTCAACTGGTGGGTTGCAGGTCTGTTCTGATAGTGTTGTGCAAGCAGGTAAATATAATTTAAAAAACAATGCTAAATGTAAATAATTAAAAGTGCAAATAACTATATACAAGTTCATACAGATAGAATTGCAAAATAAAGAATCTGATCTATATTTTTAAAAGGGAAGCAGCCTAGTCTCATGAACATTACGTGACCTTGGCAACATTTTTGCAAAAAACGAAATTACTTGCTTCATTACACGTCTGGCTGCAGTTTCCCAGTGAAATGTCATGGTCTGTAGACCTCGTAAAAAGTGTTAATTAAGCGCCACTGAACCTGCATAAATGTATTTATTCTGACTGTGTTTTTGTCTCTATATATAGATGTGTGTCAGCGTTCTCAATCCTGAACATCATCAAATCAGTTTGTTCTCCATTTAACGATTGTCTCCTGCACTGGCTCCTGTGTGCTACGAGGATAATAAAGAGAGAAACAATAGACATTTTCTCTTTTAATGTCCCTCATCATTTTCATAGTTTGTAAAACAATGGCCCAAATATGTTAAAATGATCTTTGTTTGCATTTTTAAAGTGAAGTTGATCAAACTTTATTTGTTATTTAAAGTTATTAAATTATGTTTTTTTCTTCAGCAACATCTTAAGCAGGAACTTATGGCCAGACCTTTTTATGTTAAAACACACAGTATTAATGGTGTTTAGGGTTTTTTTTATGTCAAAAGTTTACATACAATAAAAGTGCTAGCTAAGATAAATATAGAAAACATGTTTGGCCACATCAAGTTTTCATTTGGATAATCTGGCTCCTGCAACAAAGTAATAGAAGAACCTTGCCCTAAACCAATGGCTTAACCTAACATATGATTTCCTAAAACAAAATGAGGAATAAAAAGCTCATTTTTTGAAGCAAGCATATCATTTTGTCGCTTCTATGACACTCTTGTCTCACATGTCAGTTTGTGTGCTTGACTGGTTTTGAACCATATTCTTCCAAATTAGTATTCCTGTACTTTACCGGGTGAGCTATCACAGAATATAATCAAATGCAATGAGTGTTTAAATGTAGGTCAGTCTGTAATACAAATGTTAAAATGCATTGTTTTCCAATAATAATAAGTGTTTATAAAGTCATATTCAACTAGTGCTTGTGATTTGTGTGAATGTGAATAAAGCACTCAGTTGTTGTAGTCACTGATTTACAATATGATTTATAACTGTATTGCTGATGACGTCAAAACAGTGAAGCCACTGTGCCGCCATATTCCTATGCCCAAACATTTCAGTGTGCCTACTGACTTAAAAGGATAGTTCACCCAAAAATGAAAATTCTCTCATAATTTACTCATCCTCATGCCATTCAAGGTGTGTATGACTTTCTGTCTTCAGCAGAACACAAATTATGATTTTTAGAAAAATCATTTCTTTTCAGCTCTGTAGGTCCATAAAATGCAAGTGAATGGGTGCCAATTTTTTGAAGCTCCAAAAAGTATATACAGCTAATATAAAAATAATCTATACAATTCCAATTAACGTCTTCTGAAGTGTAACGCTAGATGTGTGTATGAAAAAGATCTATATTTAAAACATTTTTTACTAAAAAGGTTTGCTTCCGGCCAGCTTAAGGTTTGTACGTTGACGAGGGTGGAGTTCAAACTGCCTCATGCATGATGTATGCGTGTAACTACTCTGCATAGAGATTCATATGTAGATCCCTTATTAGAAGCTGCTTCTATGGGCCGTGGTACTTTTTAGACACAAATGGAGTTTATACAGCAGTCTGAGCAATGAGCTCGGTCAGGCATCTCCTCCACTCACTCACTTACATCCAGACCGATTCAAACAGTTCTTGTTCACCGTTGTTCACCAAGATGGCGCTGCAGTTAACGTATTCAAACCAGCTGAATGAGGCATCTATGTATGACTCCCTATGATCCTCTGTTGTAAAAAACACTGCAAATATGTTTTTTATTTTAATTTTTTTATTTCACACGTCAGTTCTCGCATGAACTTGCCAACGCACTTGACCTCAACCCTCTTGAATATTTAGTCAAATAAGTTTTAAATATTGATCCATCTCTTAAAAACACCTAGCGTTTCACTTCAGAAAACATTAATTAATCTAACGGATTACTTGTATGATGGCTATATGTGCTTTTTGGAGCTTAACAAATTTGGCACCATTCACTTGCATTTTATGGACCTACAGAGCTTAAATATTATTTAAAAAATCTTAATTTGTGTTCTGCAGAAGAAAGAAAGTCATACACATATGGGATGGCATGAGGGTAAGAAAATTATTTATTTTTTGGGGTGAACTAATCCATTAGTAGAAAATCTTCTGTTTTCAGTAAGTATACGTTAATCATTCAATCACTGATTTTACATCTGATATCTGTCAGTACATCCCTACAGCGCAACCATGTAATTATTTAAAGTTGTGGAGTTTTACCTGTTTCTTGAAAGCCTGAGAGAGTTATGTGTATCGACTGTATACCAAACAGTATCCACCTCTAACATACTTCAGTTGACAAACAGATCAGCTCAATATAAAGTTCACTGAGACTGAGGTAAGATACAAACATACATTATCAAACATATTTATTGCAAACATCCAAGTGTTGATTCAAAGTTATTTGTTTTATGTTTTTATCAAAAAGTGTCTTTTTCTCATGTTCACTTGAATAAGAGTGCTCTCTCTCTCTCTCTATCACATATGCAGCAGGCTCTGAGATTTCACAAATGACATAATAGAAGTTTACTCCCTTATATTCCATTATATAATACACATTGAACATGTACTACAGAATTATTATTATTTTTAATGGAAATTCTGTCATCATTCATCATCATGTTGTTCCAAACCCGTATGAATTTCTTTCTTCCATTCAGCACAATAAGGAGATTTTAGACAGAAAGTTTGCCTGAGTCATAATTTACTTTCAGTGAATATATTTTGAAAGTGAATGGTGACTGAGACTGTCAGTCCCTAACATTCTGTCTAAAATGCTTTGTGTTCCACATAATACAAAGCATCACACTGGTTTGGAACATCATGGGGGTAGAGAAATTATGACAATGTTAAATTATGGCTGAGCTATCACTTTAAAGGGATAGTTTACCCCAAAATTAAAATTCTCTCATAATTTACTCACCCTCATGCCATCCCAGATGTGTATAACTTACTTTCTTCTGTAGAACACAAATTAAGATTTTTAAAAGAATATTTTAGCTCTGTAGGCCAAAATTGTTATGCTCCAAAAAACACCTAAAGGAAGCATACAAGTAATCCATTAGAATCCAGTGGTTAAATCCACGTCTTAAGAAGAGATATGATGGGTGTGGGTGAGAAAGAGATCAATATTTGTAATTTTTTTGATAGAAAGCAGGGGGCGATATGCAGAAAAGAATGTGAATCACCAAAAACACAAGAAAAAGAATGTGAAAGTTATCTGTTTCTCTGTTCCTTATCCACACTTATCACATCGCTTCTGAAGCTACTGATTTAACCACTGGAGTCTTATGGATTACTTTTATGCTGATTTATGTGATTTTTTTTTAGCTTTAAAATGTAGGCACCCATTCACTTGCATTGTATGGACCTACAGAGCTGAGAAATTCTTCATAAAATCTCATCAGATGAAAGAAAGACATACACATCTAGGATGGCATGAGGGTGAGTAAATAATGAGAATTGTAATTTTTTTGGTGAACTATCCCTTTAAGGGCTCTTGTCAGATCTGAATGAATTTGTCAATAAGAGATGTTTGGAAACATTTCTAGTAATTATTACAGTGAAAACTTGAAAATTTCCCACAAGTGCATTATATATATAGCTGAAATATAAACCAAAGCAAGATTATGCTTTATTTATGCCTTCTTTTGCTATTTCATAGCTTTTAAAGTTCTGTGTGGATTCTTATTTCAGTGTAGTTACAGTTTTCAGTGTCGTAAGTATTTAGATCATTAGTTATGTACGGCAGTACCGCCGCCGCTCTCTAAATGCATATATGCAGCCTAGTGAGTAGGGCAGCAACCCTGGTCGTGGAACACTCGCTGTGTATGAAACTGCCCCCTGTCCACTATATAGTGCACAATTTCGGGTGTCTACCATTTTGTTGGAGTGTCTGAATTCTGAGTGAGCAACTCGTTCCCTACTTTTGTTTACTCATTCTTACCCCCAATGCATTCTAATTTCAAGTGTACATTTGATGTATGCTCAACAATGGTTAATTTCCCACAATCCACCACAGGGAAGATTTACTAGCTGGGATTTTACTGCTTCCTTCACTCCTGCAATGTTTTATTTCATGCTGAATGTAGTAAATTACTTGTTGACAAATCATTACTTGATTAAAATACATAATGACATATGGAGAGACAAAACATACAGATACATTTTAAAATATACTCTTTATTTGATAAAAATATGTATTATATTAATAAATTTAATAAGAATAACAAGTATGGCCCAAGTATTTTAATATTTAATATGTGAAGATGTTTCTGTGACAGTACCAGAGCTCCGACACTCAGTGTATATGTTAGCATCACTGAGATATAGTGCACTAACTGCCATTAACTAAATAGGAAATAACTAATGAGTGAAAGATTGTGGACACAGCCAATCTCTTCACCATACGATTGCCTCGCACCTGCACATCTCACATCTCAGAAATGCTGTCTGTTCGTACTCCAGTTGTTGATCACGCAAATGGCAGTGATTTACACTTAACTTAATTCAGTTAATACACCTGAGGTAGCTGCGATAGTTTCCAGCAACCCCGCGGGGTAAATGTGTAAATTCTGCTCATGACATGTGGGATGCGGGACAAAGTGCACTAATATATGGCTCTACTGATTTAAACATGTACACTTTAAAACTGATGTCATAAGAGCCCAATTATATTATCACCCTGAAAATGACCATCTCATTACACAGACAAAGCCTGCATTAGGATTAGAGCCAAAATTTACCTCAGCGTGCTGCCTTAATTTGGAGCTGCCTTAATCTTGAAATATCAGCTTGTCTTGGTATTAAATTAAGGCATTGCATGACAAAACATACTGGTTACATCTGTAACCTCTGTTCCCTGATGGAGGGAATGAGAAGTTGTGTCGATGAAGTGACACTAGCGGTCACTCTTGGGAGCCCGAGAAACCTTCTGATCTTTTATAAAAGGCGAATGGGAATTTGCAAGTGGTATTTGCATGTCACTCCCCCGAACATATGGGTATAAAGGAAGGGCGTGCATAACGCTTATTCAGGTTTTGTGCTGAGGAGCCGAGAAAAGTCCCGGCCGTTTCAGCAGGTAGACCAGTGTTGTGGCAGGAGGGACACAACATCTCGTTCCCTCCATCAGGGACTGACACTCCCTGATGGACTCACTCGACGTTGTGCCAATGAATTGACACTAGGGGTCCCCTACAAAAACTAGTTGGACTGTGTTACGTGAACTGGAGGTGCGTGACGGCAGACTGCTGTTTGCCTCATAGCCAGCACACGAGGCCGACACGTAACCTCCCCCGACGCTGTTATGAGTGTCGAACAGCCCTTTGGGGACAAGTCGACTGCCCAAAGAAAGAAAAGGGGCAGGCTAGCCCAGGTGCGCCTTTTCCCTCTTTTTTCATTTTTCTCCCGAAAAGAGTGAACATTTATTAACTGACTGGGACTGCCAGTCTCCATGTCAGGGGATGTCACTCCCAAGGTGAAGACACTGCGGAGACCACACCCCGCCCAGAGAGGGTAGGAGTTTCTTCAAACATGGTGACCGTTTCAAGGAAGATGCAGTTTACCAACAGGGAAACTATTTAGCAGAAGATATATATATGTTGCATGGGTTTAATACGGGGAACCGGCACATGCAGAGCTCCTACCCCAGTACAGGGCTTAGTATGTGTACAGGGCTAGGAGGAAGTAATCCAGGAAACACATCTTGTAAACACTACTGGGAGTCAACAGCGCACGTCTTCAACTCAGTGGAGGTGAAAACTGCTATGCGCAAGCGATAAACCTGGCCAGATGTCCCAAACTTACCTGTTCTTTCCTGCTAAGACACGTAATGAGACGCCGAGGATGCCATATGCCCCAGGAGCCTCTGAAATAATTTCAGTGGAACCACAGTCTTCTGTCTGAGAGCCTTCAAACAGGTCAGCACCGACTGGGCATACTCATTCATGAGGCGCGCCGTCATTGAGACTGAGTCCAACTCCAGACCAAAAAAAGAGATGCTCATAACCGGGAGCAGCTTTCTCTTTTCCCAATTGATCCGAAGACCTAGCCAGCTGAGGTACGAGAGCACCAGGTCCCTGTGTGCACACAATACATCGCGAGAGTGAGCGAAGATTAGTAGAGGATGCAAATTCCCACTTTCCTTAGCGAACGCAAACCGCAGGAAGGGTCTGTGCCGAGGTAGAATCGAGATGTGGAAGTACGTGTCCTTCAGGTCTACCGCCACAAACTAATTTTGATGCCGGACTCTTGCTAGAATGTGTCCTTGCATCACCATCTTGAACAGGAGTCTGTGTAAGGCCCGGTCCAAGGTTGGCCGCAACCCACAGCCTTTCTTCGGTACAATAAAGTAGGGGCTGTAAAACCCATTCTTCTTGTCGGCTCTATCGCACCCTTTCGTAGGAGGGTAGCGATTTCTGTGTGCAAGGTGGCGGTGTTCTCGACCTTCACTGAGGTGAATTGGATGCCGCTGAACCTGGGCGGGTGCCTGGCGAACTGAATCGCATAGCTGAATCGGACGGTCCAGGCCAGCCATCGGAACGGGTTGGAGAGCACAAGCCACGCGTCCAAGCTTCGGGCGAGGGGAACCATCTCATCGGACGTACTGGCTGGTGGGGCCTCTCGATGGGGCTTGAGCCCTGTGGCCATGCTGAGTCAAGAGACATCAAAGCATTTACCTGGCTCCTGATACTCACCAGCAGATTTGTTGAGGATGGGGGAGGAGGTGCTTTGTCCCCAAGGTCCGTCGAAACCGTCCGGCCATGGGTAAGTTTGTGCCACAGATGGGCACACAGGGGTGGACTGACCACCACTGGAGCGCTGAACTTCCCAAAAGGAATAGTGGACAGTGGTCATAATGATGGCCGTACACACTGGTTACTTGACCCAGGGAATAAGGAAACTGCTTTTTCATAAACTTTTGGCTACCACAGCTACTTGAGCATGCGGTGAAATTAAATGAAAAAGGAACAAAAGTTTCTCCTACCGACCCTCCACCGGGTGATAGAGTGGTCTGTTCACCAGCTTCGGAACAGTGGATCTCCTGTTCCCTGGGTCGCTCGTCTCCAGGGCGCTTCGAAGCCTTCTTCTCTGTGGCCGGCCGTGAGACGGGTGGCATCTGATTCCTGCAGGGGTCTGGATGCTGGTGCGGGGCCAGGCCGCAGCGGAGCCGGTGCAGCTGCCACAGAGGGATGCCCTTGGAAATGAGCAGATGGGGTGCGGGGTCTTGAGCCGTACTGCTTTCTGGGCAGGATGGTCTCCATCTGCTGCTTCACTGCCGAGAACTGCTGGGCAAATCCTCAACCGCAACGTTGCCATGATCATGTCCTCGCAATGAGGACATGGCACATCCACGAAGGATGTCTCTGCGTGGGCAGTGCCCAGGCACGAAAGACAGCAATCGTGGCTGTCTGAAGGCGAGAGATAACGATCGCACCCAGGAATACACACAAATGAAAGGGTATCTTTAAAAAGGTTGTGTGCCGCTCTTTACTCTTTTAAAATATATTCTTTTAAAATATACTCTTTTAGATTGTTCTGCCGAAGCGCCCAGGGGCGATCTCTGCAGTGTAAGAGAACACACCAGTGCTGAGAGGGAGAGCAGCCACTGTAATGCGCCGTCAGAATCCAGCAGAGGTGAATGGAAGCCGTAGGAATTCAGCTTGCTTATTTCTCAATGAAATTGTAACCATTCGGCTCCGAAGATAAAATCTGATTGAGCCGTATGCATGCCCCTCCTATATACCCATATATTCGGGGGAGTGGCATGCAAATACCACTCGCCAGTTCCCATAGGCCTTTTATAAAAGATCAGAAGGTGTCTCGGGCTCCCAAGAGTGATCCCTAGTGTCCCTAGTGAATGACAGATAGGGAACTATTCTTTTTTTCTCTGTGCGGAGTGAAGTGTTTCACTTTGTTTGAAGAGCATGATGCTGCAGCACTGATGACAGTCTGTAACAGCGGCTCAGCACACGCAGCTGTGTGAACTTCTGCTCTCGTAAAAAAAAAAAAAAAAGTCCCAATATATAATCTCTCAACAAATTACACATTACACATTAATTTAAATTAAACAACAGGAATGCCACCCACAACATTTCATAAATTCATAAAAATATTGAATTAGAAGTTTACTTAGTGAGAGTAAAAAGTACCCACTTTTAAGCCTATTCTAAAAAAAAAAATAATAATTAATTCAGTAAAGGTGAATGAGTAAATGTAGCACATTACTACCCACCTCTGGTTATAGTAATGTTTCTATGAGACTAGGTTGCCCATATCTTTTGTTGTTGACATCATTCAAACCAAGTAACACTTGGTAATATAATTCTAATACAATTTTTGGTCTGCTGTTTGTTCCACATGCTAGTGTATTAAATCACACCTCTGATGTTGCTCACGCATTTAGGAAATTGTAAATTTTCTTCCAGACTATGTAATTTTAATATATTCAAAAACATTTGGGTAACAAAACAAAAGGTAAAAAAAAGGTTGTATATGTTGTTAATATCAGTTAAGTCAATATTTTACATAACACAACTTTGAACAAATCTTTTACCACATTTATTAATGTAGGATAATGTTAATTTCTGCATATACTAATACATTTATAACATTAAAAGCTGTAGACATTAACCTTAGTTAATGCATTATGAACTAACATGCTGTAAATGCAAAAGTAATACAAAATGTTTTTACTTCATTATACTAATAAATTAGCTAATGTTAATTAACAGAACCTTATTGTAAAGTTTTCCAACATTCGTAGATAATTAATTTACATTTGTAGAATAAACAATTTTATAACTGTGTTGAATTGCCACTTGATTTCTAGTTTAATTTGTGGACTTGAAGCAAAACTAACAGATAATCTGTCTGCTACATCCAAATCTAATTTTGAATTTGCCATTAGAAATCAGATCATCACTATCAGATTTCCCATGTGGTCTCACATCGTGCCCCACCAGACCAACCACTAACCTCAGTAACAAACTATTCTTCTTCCCTTGTGACAGTTTCAAAGAGAGTCAAACCATGAGTGATGGGAGAGTGCATTAGCCTGCAAAAGGCTGCAGTTACCATTGTGCAATTAGCACCAATCACAATTAAAGCAGTGGTGCAATTACACAAGCAGATGCCGGTGAGTCATGCTGCTTTAGCAGATCGAGCGATGGAAGAATGGTTGCTGGATGATGGTGGCAATGTTGACTGTGTTAACCCAGATCAGGATCCTCTGTGTGGTAGTCGCCAAGGTTGTCCCAGGCGTGTGTGGCCTAATTGGCCTAATCCCTCCCAGCAGAAGCTAGGGGTCACATTCACAGATGGCCTCACAGTAGACTCAGGTGTGTTTTAAATCCCTTTGCGGTGCTTTGTTTGGGGTCTTTATACCACCTACCCCTGCAACCCACCGGCAATGTTCCTCCATGACTCGCACTAGGCCTCTGCCCTAAGCCTAGCAGCTGAGCTGGCACTAGTTGGTTGTTTGAATAAAAGTGAAGGTAAATAATGTCTGAGACCAAGTCAACAGTTGTGTCATATATTTTCAATTTGCCATTCAAATAAGTCATTCTTCTTTTGTTTCCACTTTACTAAGGGGGAATGAAAAACAGATTTTCCTGAGAACTGAGAGATTTGGTTGTGCCACTGGTACACTTGGTTGAGCCACCTGTGTTGGGAAGTAATAAACTAAATGTAGCAATGCTTTTTTTCAGTTTTTGTAACAGTAGCTCAGCTATTTTTAATAAAGTGTATAGCTTTTCCAGTTACAAGCTACATTTTCCAACAAGCAGCACTGTAGCATAACAGTACGCTACATTTGTCACATTGTATTGTGAACACAGTAATAGAGTGATGGGAGTAGCTAATCAAACAAGCTCATGTAAATGGTCCTCTTGCACTCATGGAGTACTGAGAAAACCAAATCATTTAAGTGAATAGCTTCTTTCAGACTGTCAATGCAAATGAACCATTTAATAAACGATTCCCTTATATTTAGAATTGGGAATTCCAATTCATTCTAGCAAGTTTTTTCTTTCATTCTGACTGTTCATGTAAATAAACTAGTTAACAAAAATTACATTATAATTATACTATTTAGTGTATTTCCACTCTTCATCAGTGTATTTTAATTCAATTATTTCAATAGGGTAATTTCGTTATACACTTTTTTATAAATTAACTGTACACAAATATACAACAGTTAGTTGAATGATTGTCTGACTCCATCAGCACTGCGACACTTCACTGTGTGTATCACTCCGCTTGTGTTCATGCCATTCTAAACTAAAGAGTAAGAGCGTTGCATATGTGTTAAGAGCTACAGTTTGTCTTTTTTTTTTGACATTACAAATGTTAGCCAGCAGGTGGTGGCAAAAGATAATTTTTGTGTGTAATAAGAGCCAGTTGTGCCATGGAGTGAATCCTCGTCAGAAATTTACATACAACAGATCTTCGCAATTGCTTGTATTACTACTACTAAACTAGGAAATAGCTTTAACCCTCTGGAGTCGACGGACACGCCGGCGCGTCCTGCTGGATATTTTCGTAATACCACTTATTTTACAGCAGAAACAGCTTAAAATACTCCGTCATTTTTGGGTATACAGATAAGTGTAAGACATCATTAGAGACTATAAAGGGTTTACTTTTATTTTTGTACACTCATAATAACAATGAATCATTGTGCTTTTGTAAAATAAAGAAAATAAAAAGGGTGAGCTTTCAGCAGTCTCTGTGTTCACGAGCATATTTCAGAAACACGTCACAAAAATGAACTGATACTCCGAGAATACTTATCACACAAACATGAAACATATGTCTAAAGAAAGCTTAAAATGTCTACTTTTAAATAAAACAATTAAAATTTAAAGCAAATATTCTCCTGCAATGCAATCCGTTTGAAACAAAGCGATGTTCAGTTTTTACCGGTTCATCTAATTGTCTGTAATGTGATCCCACCCACCAGCAGAGCGCGCCATTCATATGCTAATGTCCTGAGACGATCAATGCAAATGTACACGCCCCCGACTGGGAGTTACAATGTAAACAAATTCATTTTGATTTCTGCGCGTTTGCAGTGATACACAGGCGAGAAAGCTCCAGGATTGTAAGGAAGAGTTAACATTTTCCTCAGAAGAAGAGCGGGACTCCGATGAACATTTGTATTTTGAAGAGAGATTTGATCCAGCTGAGGATACAATTTTGGATGAGTAATTCAATTAATTTTCATTAGCTGACATGCTATTTTATATAAACTTGAACATATTTTACTAGTGGGACTGTTTCCAGACTTGCCAGACAGGATTCAGAGTATTGTAATAAGCAAGTTTTAGTACATTTGAATGTTGTTTTGGCTAAAGCAGGCATTTAAATTGTATGCTGTATGATATAAATATGATATGTAATATGATATAAAAATAATATGAATGTTTAGATTATATTTTATCTAGTGTTTATAATGCCTCATTATCATCAACAAAGCTTGTGCTTGCAAATATGTGTTCAGGTTAAATTAGTAAAATGCACTTTAAATATGCCCATATTAGAAAATCAGCATATTAATTTGATTTCTGAAGGATCATATGAAACTGAGGACTGCAGTAATGATGCTGAAAATTCAGCTTTGACCACAAATAACATTTGACAATATATGCAAATAGAAAACTGTTTAAATTGTAAAAAGTGTTCAGAATATCAATGTTGTTTCTGTATTTTAGATCAAATAAATCCAGTCTTGGTGAGCAGAAGAGACTTCATTTAATGGTAGTGTAGGTCTAAAATTAAGTAAAGACTTTATGTAAAGAAAATATATAGTCAGATATCTTATTTTAACTTAAAACCTGATTTTGATCATTAAGTCTCCTCACATTCATTCTCTTTCAGTCACATTCCTCATTGATAGGCCCAGGGGTGGGGTCATTGTCTCTCAGGTGTGAATCACCTAAATATTCATGATCATTCATGCCTCTTCGCATATTACCTTTCAACACTAAAATTGTCTTACAAAAGTTAAATTACTATATTGTTTTGTATGAATGATTGATCAGGATGTTATTCACATCATTTTGTAGCAAAAACTCTAGGCTACAAGATCCAGTTCTCAAAAGTCTTGTGGACAAATGTTTAGTATGAGTTATATGACCTTATTTCAGTGACTTAAAATTTTAGTTTTTTCAAAACCACACATAAACGTTATTTTCTCAAAAATACAAACTCACATATTATTGTAGCCCTGTTTGTGCTGAATACAGTGTTATCACACTTTAGCCATTAATATGTTTTTAAGCAACTGAAAAAAGCACAAATGTCAAGGCATGTCAAAACTTCTCCAGGGCCCAAAATACCCTCAGACCCCAGAGGGTTAAATGGCTTTAAACTAACAACTTTAGCATTATGGCTCATAACAGCTGAGAGACACAACAGACTGATTAATTACACAATGGTTGCTGTTTAAAATGGTGGAGAACATTGCAGTTTCTATAGTGATCGACTCTTGCGCACCGGCTACCACGAAATAGGGAGAAATACCCCTGCTTGGATGCTATTTTTCCACTGAGAACGCTGATCTTCAGAATGCTGACAGCATCTCTGCTTGGAAGTGGCAACAGATGATTGCACATGCTCCGTCTCTCTCTCTCTCTCTCTCTCTCTCTCTCTCTCTCTCTCTCACACACACACACACACACACATCCATCCTTGTTTATCCAATAACTTGTTCAAAACAGCACAAGCCATGATACTATTTCTTAAGTGACAATTTTGAATTACTAACGGAGGCTTGGATGCATCATTTGTTTTGAACCATCAACAGCAGATTCTGATCTATCATGTAAGAAAGTAGTTCCATGCACAAATGCGTTTTTTATGACTGTACTCAGTTCCACTTTCACTAACTTGACTTTATTAGCCTTGATTATTAGGCGTCGGGGAAGGTTATGTGCAAGGTATGCTCGTGATCCTTTGGCAAACTACAACTTGCTCCACCAGCATCAGTAGATCACGTAACATGGTTCAGTGTAGGTGGCGCTATTGAATACGGACCCCTTGTGTCACTACAATCAGCACAACTTCTAGGTTACCTGTGTAACCCCCATTCCGCGATGGAGGGAACAAGACATTGTGTCCCCCTTGCCACAACACTGTACCAAGCCGCTGTAATGGCCGAACCTTATTCTCATCTCCTTAGTGCAGAACTTGACTGAACAGATGCACGATCCCCGCATTTTATACCCGTATGTCCGGGGGCGGGACATGCAAATTCTGTTTGCCAATTTGGCATTGGCCTTTTTCATATTCAAAAGTATCCAAGGCTCCCAAAAGAAGTCCCTTGTGTCACTACAATCAACACAACGTTTCGGGTTACACTAGTAACCTAGACGTTTAACCTAAATTGTAAAAATGTACTTGTTCATTGAACTGTTGTATGTATAAGCAATATCACACTCGCAATCCTGTTATATGGTCCTAAATCAGCACTGCTGTGATTACCTATGGCACTCGGCCTCACACAAAACACAAAAAACATTAACTTCACTGTTCTCAATCTAAATTGACCAACCATAGGACATTTTTGGGAAAGACTAAACAACAGATCAAACACACACACAAATGAATTTGTGAGACTATAAAACATACAGAGTGCAATGATCAACTTTTAAAGAGGTTATCAATTAACCTCTTTTGTCACTAGAGGTTAATTGATATACACAGTTAATATGCATGTAGTTATGCCAGTATTTATCTAAAACTACATGTTAGTTCATGATCAGCAGTTATAATACTAATAATAATAATAATAATAATAATTGATCAGTTGTCACACATTATGCATACATTTCTGCATATATACAGTGAAATTATTTTTTTCACATATAATGTTATAATGTTATCACGTGAATGATATATGGAGAAATACTGCATCTTTGTCCCTTTATTATGCTGTGCCTGTGAAGAGTGGCCTTCTCTCAATATCTTTAAATGTGCAATCCATGCTGATAAACGATAGTAATGTAGCTGGTGGGTTGAAAATAATCACCATATGATGCAAAAATATTTTTGGCGGTTTTATTTCGACTGCTGTCTAATAAAAAGGAGAGCAGTCGATGGGGCCATATTGCCATATATATAAACCGTGATTTTGTACTAATTTGATTAATGAAAAATGGAAATTAAATACATAAAATGAAATATGGTAACGATATATGGTAATGTAAAATGAAAATACAAAGAGGGCATTAGCCTTCCCATATGCTTGAGCAAGCATCACCTCAATACATGCTTATATCATTCACAGCATTATTTACATTTAAGAACTTGTTTAAATCACCCAAAACACTCCATGTATTCAACACATGCTCAAATCACTCAAATCATTTTGTGCATTTAACACAGCATTTTATTATTTTTTAACCAGGCTTTAAGTATAACAGTCTCAACAATACCACTCATATTTTTACACATAAGACATATTACAATTATTCACTAAACTGGAAAATAATCTGGGATATAAATCATTAAATAAGATATGATTAATACTAAATTTACATACCCAGTCCTCGCATTTGCAGCAAAATGTGGTCTAACTTCACACATGCAATACATATGCATCCCTCAGAAATAACCCGCAACAAACACTTAATTTTAAAATATGACCCTTGTGAACACATGCATTATATAACATTTTATTATTTACTTACATTTACCCAATTAACTCTCAAACGATGATCAAAACCAGGAGCTCTCCATGTTTCTAACACAAGAGAGTGCCAGAAAGCTGTTGTCGCAAAACACTGGTATCGCAAAACTCTAAAGGTTCTTTAGGGGCCACGTCCAATCTATGAATAGAGTTAAATTACATGCAATTTCTCCAATTAATAATAATAGAATATATTATTTAATAAGACATTTGGGGCTCTATTTTCATGAGTGTGTTAAGTGCAGTTCTACGTGCAACTAACGTGCGCTGCGTCTTTTACCATTCAATTTTACCAGTACACAGTTCTAGTGTGAAAGTGTCTGATAAAACAGGTTGTGCAAAAGAAATAGCAATATAATAGATAATGCTGTGAATGTAAACATAACATACTATGACATACACTCACCTAAAGGATTATTAGGAACACCTGTTCAATTTCTCATTAATGCAATTATCTAATCAACCAATCACATGGCAGTTGCTTCAATGCATTTAGGGGTGTGGTCCTGGTCAAGACAATCTCCTGAACTCCAAACTGAATGTCAGAATGGGAAAGAAAGGTGATTTAAGCAATTTTGAGCGTGGCATGGTTGTTGGTGCCAGACGGGCCGGTCTGAGTATTTCACAATCTGCTCAGTTACTGGGATTTTCATGCACAACCATTTCTAGGGTTTACAAAGAATGGTGTGAAAAGGGAAAAACATCCAGTATGCGGCAGTCCTGTGGGCGAAAATGCCTTGTTGATGCTAGAGGTCAGAGGAGAATGGGCCGACTGATTCAAGCTGATAGAAGAGCAACTTTGACTGAAATAACCACTCGTTACAACCGAGGTATGCAGCAAAGCATTTGTGAAGCCACAACACGCACAACCTTGAGGCGGATGGGCTACAACAGCAGAAGACACCCACCGGGTACCACTCATCTCCACTACAAATAGGAAAAAGAGGCTACAATTTGCAAGAGCTCACCAAAATTGGACAGTTGAAGACTGGAAAAATGTTGCCTGGTCTGATGAGTCTCAATTTCTGTTGAGACATTCAGATGGTAGAGTCAGAATTTGGCGTAAAAAGAATGAGAACATGGATCCATCATGCCTTGTTACCACTGTGCAGGCTGGTGGTGGTGGTGTAATGGTGTGGGGGATGTTTACTTGGCACACTTTAGGCCCCTTAGTGCCAATTGGGCATCGTTTAAAAGCCACGGCCTACCTGAGCATTGTTTCTGACCATGTCCATCCTTTATGGCCACCATGTACCCATCCTCTAATGGCTATTTCCAGCAGGATAATGCACCATGTCACAAAGCTCGAATCATTTCAAATTGGTTTCTTGAACATGACAATGAGTTCAATGTACTAAAATGGCCCCCACAGTCACCAGATCTCAACCCAATAGAGCATCTTTGGGATGTGGTGGAACGGGAGCTTCGTGCCCTGGATGTGCATCCCACAAATCTCCATCAACTGCAAGATGCTATCCTATCAATGTGGGCCAACATTTCTAAAGAATGCTTTCAGCACCTTGTTGAATCAATGCCACGTAGAATTAAGGCAGTTCTGAAGGTGAAAGGGGGTCAAACACAGTATTAGTATGGTGTTCCTAATAATCCTTAAGGTGAGTGCAGTATTCAGCAGATAAGCTTATACATATATGGACAATTATTGGGGTAGCAGCCAGGTAGAAAGTGACATGAAATTAAATACAGCATTTTTATGAATACATTAGTGCAAAAACTTGGGGTAGATAATACAGAAATGTGCAAAAAATGCAAAGGGAATCAGATGGTGTTCAGTTGTGTGTGTGTGTGTGTAGTATGTGTGTGTGTTTGTGTGTCAGTCCAGTCTCTGCGTATTGAGGAGTCTAATGGGTTGGGGGAAGAAACTGTTTCATAGTCTGGCCGTGAGGGCCCAAATGCTTTGGTAGCTTTTGCCAGATGATAGGAGGGGGAAGAGTCTGTGTTATGGTTGTGTGGGGTCATCCACAATGCTGGTGGCTTTGTGGATGCAGCATGTGGTGTAAATTTCCATGATGGAGGGAAGAGAGACCCCGATGATCTTTTCTCTATCTTCTGCAGGGTGTTGCGATCCAAAACGGTGCAATTTCCAAACCAGGCAGTGATGCAGCTGCCCAGGTGAGTCGTCGCTCTGTGTTCTCCCGAAGTCAAAGACCATCTCTTTTGTTTTGTCCACATTCAGAGACATGTTGCTGGCAATGCACCAGTCCATTAGCTGCTGTACCTCCTCTCTGTATGCTGACCCGTCGTTCTTGCTGATGAGACCCACCACGGTCATGTCATCAGCGAACTTGATGATGTGATTTGAGCTGTGCATTACTGCACAGTTGTGAGTCAGCAAAGTGAATAGCAATGAAGTGAGCACACACCCCAGGGGGGCCCCAGTGCTCAGTGTGGTGGTGGTGGAGATGCTGCTCCCGATCCGGAATAACTGAGGTCTCCCAGTCAGGAAGTCCAAGATCCAGCTGCAGAGGGAGGTGTCCAGGCCCAGCAGGTTCAGCTTTCCAATCTGGTGCTGAGGAAAGATTATGTTGAATGCCAAACAGAAGTCTATGAACAGCATTCGAAAATATGTTTCCTTTTTGTTCAAGTGGGTGAGGGCCAGATGGAGGGTGGTGGCAGTTCTGTTGAGCAGTTGGGACTGCAGGGGGTCCAGTTAGTGGGGCAGCTGGCTCTTGATGTGCCTCATGACGAGCCTCTCGAAGCACTTCATTATGATGGGTGTGAGTGCAATGGGACGGTAGTCATTGAGGCAGGACATTGAAGACTTCTTTGGCAGGGGGACGATGGTGGTGGCCTTGAAGCATGTTGGAACAACAGCACTGCTCAGGGAGATATTAAAGATGTCTGTAAGAACATCTGCCAGCTGGTCTGCACATCCTCTGAGCACTCTGCCAGAATGCTGCCTAGTCCAGCAGCCTTCCGTTGTGTGAAAATACAAAAATTGTATAGCCATACCTACAGAGTTTGTGCTTATGACCTAAAGCATAACACTGCTCTTAGCACTAGTGCTCTTAAAACAAACCTTTCAGTGCTAAAGCTATAGGAGCTCTGTCATATATATAAATCATACACAATTCAACTCAGTCCTGGTGACCACAATTTTAATTCTAAATAAATGTGTCTATTATTGAGCCTAACATCTTACTCTTGTCCTACAACTCATTAAAATGTCAAAATTATCAATTTAAATCAATATCTCAAATTATTTCAAATTAATTTCATGGCTGCCAAATTTGTTTCTGCTGGCCCAAACTCTTTACTCTCTTACAGCAACACCACAGTTATTAATGCATTAGTTGGTGAGTGACACGGTCAGAGATGCAGCGTATTTACTGAATGTAGTCTGGAGCAGAGACAACATAGCAAGTTACAGCAAATTGACCAGAGAAAGAACACGAGGCAAAAGTGAAACAATTTTTAAAGCATTGGGCATCTCCAGCACAAAAGTCCAGCTGAATCAGGTAAACAATGTTTGCGATGTTTGTGGTCAAATCTATCTATCTATCTATCTATCTATCTATCTATCTATCTATCTATCTATCTATCTATCTATCTGTCTGTCTGTCTGTCTATCTATACATACTTTTATATATACATTTATTCATGCAGTAAACAATTTTTGAATCAGAGTCCAGATCACCCTCTCTGTGTTGCATGGATGTACATTATCCCTTATGTGTACACTATAATAGATTTGGAAATAAGTGAGAAATATCCTATTAAACTTCACAACAATTATTATTGCCATTATTTGCTTTTTCAAGTCATTTGCCCCCTGGCGCCTTCTGTATTATATACCAACTATGATTGGTACAATTTGGCTGGCAGCCAGTCACTGCCACATATCTGTAGTTCTACCTTACTTCCACAAGAGGGGCCCATTGAAAGACCCATTGAAAAAGGAGATAAAATGTAATTAAAAAGAGTTAAACATTTTTAGATGTTGCTAATGACCACAAAAACACACACACAAAAAAGCACACTTTCTATTCCTTGCTTGCTGCATCACTATTTGCCCACTATTTTCCTTGTGTTCAATTCCCTTTTTATTTATTATTTTTTTAACCCTGAGTAAAACACAATCCACATACATTTGCTAACAGTGCAATGGCTGTAACTGGCCAAGATGTGTCTGTATTTTGTGTTTTACTCAGTCAGTTTGTCCACGTATTCAGTTCTGATTTGCATTCAGTCGTTGGTGTTTTTTTCACCATGCTTGACTTACATGTAAGCAACCATGACATTGCATTTATACATCACATACTATCAAGTCAAAACTATCTGCTGTGCCAATCAAAACAAGCTTCTGTGATTGATTAGTGCTGCCTGACTTGAAGTGCATGACATAGTGCAGTAAGCATGTCAGGTTCATTTGCGATTCAGTGCCACACATCCACATTCATATTCTGTCAATGAGACCCATAACAGCTAATTTACCAGACAGATTGCAAAGACAGTAAACAGAATTTGAAAAATTACATACAAAGGCTCTTGGCAGATTGTGACAAAACAATTGTATATAGCCGATACAGGCAAAAATAAGCAATGCTTGGAACTGTTCAGGGGTGTTAGCGCAATTTGAAAAGGGAGAGTGGGGTTGAGTAGCACATTAAGGCATGGCAAATCTGTCACTCCAATTTATGATGGTTGCTGTTAAGATTTTAGCTATTTTTAAAAAGGTTATATAGTAAATAGTTATATTTACCATTAAAATTACACTTTTAAATATAATACATTATATAGTATATAGAATAAACTCTTAGCATATTAATATGTAACATAGAATCACAGGTGTGCATTTAACAGCATTTTACAATCACAGCTCATCCAATTATACAGTGTCAGAACTATGTATTTTATAATAAGAAATATATTATGTGGTGTGTGATAGACAGAGACTGTAAACAGTCCAACAGAACAGCCCAACATGCAACAGATATATTGGAATTAGGGCCTTATTCCCTAGATCTCTATCACACACCTTTTTTCACATAGGCTATACTATAATAATCCCTATTTGATTTACTTTGGCCTAATGAGGATAATGAGTTGGTCCTCCTGGGTAAGTGTAATGAGCTGCTCAAACATCTCTCCCAAAGAAAAACATGCAGATCTGTACTGTGAAAATAAATAGTGTAAATGTGAGATCACTCAGATGAATAATGAAACCATGTTCTGCTTAGCATGTGTCTGTGGAAACAGAACCCACTATTTCACTTTCCCAACATCCCAGAAACTCCTTAATGCTGACTTTTAAGTTCATTAAAATTATTTCTTCTAAAACATGAATTAAAGAAAAGGCTACCATAAATGAAAATGATGTCATCATTTATGTCTTTCGAAACCTATATGACATTTCTTCTGTGGAAAAAAAAAAAAAGAGTTGTCCCAGATGCTATTTGTCATACAATGTATGTTAATGGTGCCCACGGCTGTCAAGCATGATTTTCAAGACATGTGAATAATGACTTTTCAGTCTGCTGCTCAAACAAACCTATCATATAGCTTCAGAAAATTTTGGAGTATAGCACCCAAGTTGTATGGGCTGTTTTTTATGATGCATTATGGTGCTTTTCATGTTTTTGGACCTTGAAAGCCCCTGGTCTCCATCTACTTTTATTGTTCGGAAGAGAGCAGCATGAACATTCCTTAATAGTTATCCTTCTGTGTTCCATGGAAGAATTCATACAGGTTTGGAATGACATGAAGTTGAGTAAATTATGATAGAAATATAATTTTGGGGGGGAACTGTTCCTTTAAATATTGATCTAGCATGTGCTGAAATCTGTCATAAACTGAACTGTTGAAAGCATGTTTTAGATATTTAGAGTGCAGAATTGTGGAAGGCAGGTTTGTTGATTCACCATGAAGACAAAGAACAGCTCATCCAGGACTTTTATAATTGTTTGCTAACTGCTGTTTCAACTTCCAGTGCCTGCTGGTGAAAGCTTCCAGTAAATATAGTCTTTCTTCTTCTAACTATTAATCTAAAGAAAACCTAAAGTTTATTTGTGACAAGATGTGGCATATTCAAATGTAGATGAAGTTGCTGGTTAGCAATACTGGTTACTGGTAAGCCCTACCAAGTTGCATAATGCTCTGACACTGATGACACCGACAAAATTGTACATTTCATCCCTTTATTGCCTATATAGGCAATTAAAGGGATGAAACGTACAATATAGGTCCTCCCCTTCCTGCAGGGGAGGTGTTGCCTTTCCAGCTGTCCTTCTGATGGCAGGTCTTCTCCGCCTGGTGGACGGTAATGGCTCCTCCCCTTCCTAGAGGTTCCTCCTACTCACAGCGGCCATCAGCGTCTCCTCCATTCCCTGGTGGACAGCAGCACGAGGACTACACAACAGCGCATCCCTCCTCCTTCCTGGGTTTCGGCACCAATGTATTGAGGTTCAGGATTATGCAAGGAGTAGGCAGAAACTGGCAGAACAGTCTAACATAACTTTAATGACATAAATCAACTAAAACAGACATAAACACACAGTGGCGCATCTCTCTCTCTCTCTCTCTCTCTCTCTCTCTCTCTCTCTCTCTCTCTCTCTCGAACTGGTGCCCACAGCTCGTCTTTATCCCCCTCCTGCTGATTAGGATAACTCAGCACCGGGCTGAGTATATATTGTAAATATGTATATAACGTATACTGTATATATACATATATATATATATACGTATATATATATATATATATATACGTATATATATATATATATATATATATATATATATATATATATATATATATATATATATATATATATATATATATATATAGTATAACATTTTATTTTATTTATTCTCCTAGGCATAACAGTGGACTCTTTTTTGGACTCTCTGTCTTGCCCATAAGATATGATGGAGTTGGGCAGAGTGGCATTTGAATGGCACTAAGGTGGTTAGGATCTGTATTTTGGTAACTGCCTTGTTCCAAGTCCAGTCTACATATATGTCTGCCAAACTGTACACATTCAATCAAACAACACCGTATCTATGGTTACCAAATTAACCACATGTTTACCATAACACTGAAGTGAGCATTATGATTGTCTAAAGCATTTTTCAATTTCCATAGAATGAAAATAATTAATTTACTTGGAAAGGGAATAGAAAGGGCATAGTATAAATAGTCTTATAGTCTGTTAAATTACCTTTAAGGGAAAAAAATTATATATGATTAGAATGTAATTGTTTTTAGTGTGTGTAAAGCCAAAGACATATGCCTTCTTCAAAATGAAGATAATTAACATATAATGAAGGAGACCATCGTTTATTGAAAATCTACATTTGACTAGATCAGCATTGATTAACCGTTAATTTGTGTTAGGTAGTTCAGTCATGCTTGGTAATTCCAATAAAGTAGTTTCCCCATACCAAAAATTAAAGCAAAGGAAACAAACACTTAACTCTAAAGCATAACGCAAGCGTTTTCCTCTGCGTCAAATACTGTACACAAAACCCTTGAGCAGATATTACTGCATTGCACAGATCTTGGACTAAAATCCTGACTTCAAGCATTCAGAGAGAAGTTCAGAGCTGGACTGAGATCAGCGTTAATAGCCAGTTTCTTCCAGCACTCACACAAACGACGATGAGTAAATACCTGTTGCATAAATGGCAGCATGGCTTTGTTCCCAACACAGACAGTTTCCAGCATTATGAGGCAGCGAAGAACTCGAACATACAAACTGGAGATTCGAGAGTAATGAGACTGAATCAGCCAAAACCTGCAATAACAAACAAACCCATATAAACAAATAAAATCAGACTGAATTATGTCATGCATAATGGAGCCCCCTCGTATTTGTGCAGTTGTAGAATATGGCAGCGCTTATGGTAATATGCAAAACATGCTGTTGTAAAGTGAGTGAGAGAAAGTGACTGAGGAAGAAATCTGCTGTCTTGCACATAAGTTTCATTTGACTCATCTGCATTGCCATGAATAGTTGTGAGACATTAAAAAGAAAAATATCAGCAACTTCAACAGTCATATCATGAACTAAAATATTTATTAGCTTAAGCTTGGCACTAGAGTTGGTTTCCCATAATGTGCTGTAGTCTTAGTTTATTGTTCAACTATATACATCCAAACTTATGCAATCGATCGCAACAAAACATCAGAATTATGCAATCGATCAAGTTTTCAAAGCTATCCCAATGGTTGTTGAAGCTTACCATTGATAACAACTGTTTGTTTTGATGGTTTAAGGATTAAACCATTCATTATTTGAGTGTGATGTGCATCACACATCATTTGCCACATTATCCACCTTTTTACTGAATGCGGAAGTGATCCAAGATTCGACTGTTTTCAAGTTCGGTCTCCAGTGTTATCACTTGCATTGGTGTATATTCTTAAGGTATATACTCTGTTTAAGGTATTACATTTGTAAAAATTGTCATAAAGCATGTGGCTGTATAGTGCCGATACTTCACAGAGTTGAGATTACCATTTTTTATTGACAGCCCCTCATCTGAGTGTGTTGAGTAACTGAAGCGATGGTCCGAGGTTAGTTACGTACGTTGATATCATGAACTACTTTGACTTGTTATGACAGTCAACACCAGCACAAGTTGAGCAGGAAATTAATTTATATTCCCAAAAAACATATATGGTTGTTTTTCTCCGTCAGTTTAAATTGTGTCTCAAGACCAGAAACACAAAACAGGCAACTAGAATCATCATGGCACTGCCCAGTGGTTGCTCAGAAAAACTGTGGATTCTTGGATGCATGTTAATGTAAATGTAAATGATGCAGTATGTGCTCTTTAGATGTAAGAAACTTGGATAATGGATTGTCTGTTAAATGTGAATGACATGTTAAGTTTTCATTTAGCATGTGGAATTTACATTATTAATGTCAATAGTTCATAAACCTTCTTCAGAGTCTAACCTAGCTTGAGTCAATGGCACAAGTCTTGAACTCAAGAATGAATGTACAGTAATACGATTGTTTTGATTGCACATTATTGCAGAGACTGACAAAAACTGCTTCTGTAGGGTTGTATCATAATCTAAAAGCATGAAACAAAAATGTGAGTGCCATACTGACTGAATGAATCAGGAATAATTGATCTGTGGAAACTAAAACAATAAGCTCCAGAAGCATTGATGGGAACATGTCTTACCAAAATTCAGATTAATACTATTTGATCAGTATATATTTTTTTAATGACTGATTCCTAAATGTTTATTCAAGTAATTTTTATTTGTATATCGCTTTTCACAACAAACATTCTGTCAAAGCAGCTTTACAGAAAATCATGCTTAAGCAGAAAATGAAACTATAATATCTCTAAAGTCTTAGAGTCATCATTGTGTAGTTTGATTAAATATGATTGTAAATAGAGTATAAAATAAATAATTAATAATAATAATTGTATTTAGGATCCTAGTGGTCAGGATGAAGGCAATGAACACAAAACTCCATAAGATGTTGGTTAATTGAGAACATTAACCTTATGAGAATCCAGGCTCACTAAGGTGGCCAGTTCCCCTCTGGCTAAACAGCATGAATATAATGCCAATACTAGTAATTTGTGTTCAGTGCAAGTCATGGTTTAAAATTTGTAAACTACGTAAGTGTTAAGGGCCAATGTTTCAACAAAGATTTTGTATGAACTGTAAGATTAATGACTAATTTCTTTGAAGTTCATCCTAGATTAGCTGCAGAAGTTAACATGCATTTTCCTTTGTTATCTGGCAGATGAAGGCTTTTGTTGGCAATTAATTGATAGTCTATATATCCCATTTCAAGAGTGTAGTCCATCAATAGACAAAGGTGATGCAGGCATAAATCAATGAGGTGCATTGCAGTTAAACCGGCAGATCATTTTGGTGAGGTTTGGTGGGGTCCATCCTAAATCCAAGGTTCAGGCAGTGGCATATGAAGTATCCAATGTCTTACAGTTGCAATTGGCATCTGTTCATCCTCTAAAGTCCAAAATAAAAGGCTGAAGTGATGTCTGGCTAGTACCAGCTGTAGTTTGTCACCATCACTCAGCAACACAGTGGAATGCAGTGGCGTCCGACACCAAGATGGAGCAGAGCTGGATCTAACCGGCAATGAATCCTGAGGTTGAGACAGGAAACAAATAGAATAATATTAGCATAGATGCCATTCAATTTATTGTGGAGTTATAGATTATGAGAAATGGTTCTGGTTCTGGCAGACCTAACTAAAGCAGCCTAATTGTGAATTGATGGATAAATTAGGTGTATGCCTGGCTAAATAGATGACTTTTTAATCTAGACATAAACTGAGTGAGTGTGTCTGCATCCCGAACAGTTTGCGGAGTTACAGTAATATATTAAAGGAGGTTCTGAGATTACAGGGAATACCTCTTTCAAGAGCCTAGTTGGTATTAAATCTAACATACATGTTATAACTTTTGATTTTTTGATACATTTTGTTAACTCTTCATAGACTATGACAGTGAAGGATTGAAGTTGCTTGTGAGGAAAATTAAGAGACACTGTTTTCTGAGGTGCTGTGACCGTTGATTGCATAATTCAAAATTTATTTCGGATTATTTCTATTTTATCAGTAAAAAAAGTCATTACTCTTGTGCTGCAGTGGAATATCTGGTTCAGTTGAGGCTTTATTCCTAACCAATTAAGCCACATTACTGAATAAATACCTAGGATTGTTGTGGTTATTTTCTATGATTTTGCTCAAATATACTGACCTGGCAGCTTTTAGTGCCTGTCTGTTGCTACAGACACTATCCTTCCATGCACTGCGAAGTACCTCTAATTTTGTATTCTTCCACTTGCGCACCATTTTCCGAGCTGCTTTCTTGAGAGTGTGATCATTGTACCAAGGTGCAGGGCTTTTTCTTTCATTAAAATTTTTCTTGACTGCTAGAGAAGATTGTATTTATATTTTCTGTTATTACATCAAGTACTTCTAGACTTTTTGGCTTACGGAGTATGTGAGAAATTCTGGAAGATTTTTGTGAAGTTATCTTTAGTGGTCGAAAGAATAGTTCTACCTGAATGATAGCTTGGTGTAGACTGAGTGACATTAGACATTGCAGCAAACAAGAGACATGGTAATGATCTGAGATGTCATCGCTCTGCTGTAGAATATCTATAGTATCAACATCAACTCCAAATGACAAAATTAAATCTAACGTATGATTATGGCTATGAGTTGGTCTTGTCACATTTTGTCTGACTCCAGACAAGAGAGTTATATATCCAGAGTAAGAGAGAATATAGATAAATCCTAATCCCATTGTGTCATTTTAATTAACTATGTGAACGTTGAAGTTACCAACAATTAAAGCTCTGTCTATAGTAACTACTAGATCTGATAGAAAATTTGAAAATTCACCAGGGTGATCTATATACTGTAGAAGGGGCAAAACACGACAAATATTTTTTATTAATATCTGATGGTGAAACATTAAGCATTATTAGCTCAAAAGACTTAAACTTACATCCTGTCCCCTGAGTAACTCCAAAAACTTCACTGTAAATTTTAGCAACTCCTCCTCGACCCTTCAGAGGCTCATGTTTATAACAATAACCTCGAGGAGTAGATGCATTTAAATTAATATATTCATCAGGTTTAAGTCAGGTTTCAGTCAAGCAGAGGGCATCCAAATTATGATCTGCAATAATTTAATATACAGTTAGTGCTTTGGTTGAAAGAGATCTAATGTTTAGTGGCCCTACCTTTATATGTTTATCTTCAATGATTTTTATTACTTTTATCAAGTTGTACCTAAATCAAAAACTTTTTTTTCTTTTTTATTTAGTGAGGGGTTTGTGTTTGGTAGGTTGGGAATAGACACAGTCTCTATATGATATAAACGTGATACAGACTCTGTGTGTTGTAGTTTATGTGACCTGTGTGATGTCTCAAGGCAGCTAGCAGATGTTCAGTTTAACCAGTTTGTTTGCTTCCTGACCTGGGCTCCAGTAGTCAAATACTATCACTATTAATACTATGAGCCAAATTACTAGAGAAGGGATCGGCACCTTCCCTGGAGAGATGGAGTCCGTCTCTCTTTAGCAGGTCAGGTCTACCCCAAAAACTCTTACAATTATCTTTAAATCCTATGCCAGTCTCCAGACACAACACATTCTACTATAATCCTCGTCACCATGATGAGCAGGGAGGGACCAGAGCATATTAGTGTCTAAAATTGTTTTTGCTGTTTCACACCTCTTTAACATTATCTCTAGTGATGTCTGTCAGGCGAAGCCGGACATCGTTAGTGTCAACATGAATAACCATTTTAGAAAATCTAAGTTAAGCATTAGCCAGCACTTAATAACAGTAAATTATCTGATGACAGACGCGCCCCGGAAATGCATTTAATGGTGGTGGCTCGAGTCTCTATTTCCACGTTCCTCACAATAGAATCACCTATGACCAAGGCTCTATCAAAATTATTCTAAGTGGGTGCATCTCTGATTGGGTAGAATCGATTGGGAACTCTAACAGGAACAACAGAGTGGTGTCACTTTGCTGAGTGAGTATGCCACCAAGACATCACCCAAATGCCCTGCTGCAGGGGCTCTACAGCCAGCACCAAAGTGTGTGTGTGTGTGTGTGTGTTGTTCGCTGTTCTACCCATATCCAAAACTGTATATACCGGCTTTGATTTCTCACTGACCTCCACTAGAGTTCGGATGCGTGTCTCTAACTCATTAACCTTCTCCGTCAGCCTGACTAATTCTTTACATTTATCACATGCAAATGCCTCATTGCTGATGGAAAAAGCTATAGTAAACATGTGGCATGCTATGCAGGAAGAAATAACATGAGCAGATGCTATGACTTACAGAAATTGTTTGTTGTTGTTATGGACGTTCTTGAGCGGCAAGAGTTTGAGATTGATGTGGTTCGATGACATTCCTGATCAGCAGAGGATTGAATTGATGCAATAATCTGTGTAAAACACAGAGGAGAAAACAAATGCATGCAGTTGAGATGCAAGATGTAGACAAGTGGGAAAAAATGAAATAAAAATAGAGCAAATGGGTGCGCAAGGTAAAATACATGCAGTTGAAATAGTTGAAAAGCGGGAAAAAATTAAGCATGCGGTAAAAGAGTAAAGGATAAAAGGATGGGTTTATAAGAAGAATAAGTAATGCTAAGCAGGCTAGCAAGCTACAAACACAGACTTGTGCAGTGTGCCAGCAGCAACTGGAACATTTTATCTCCCCAATCTTATAATATTTGTTGACATCCTTGCTCATAGCTATTAAAAGACAACATAAAGATGATAATTAATTAAACAAATTGTATGTTGGTTGGTGGGTCAGAGCATATGTTTGTGTATCATACCTAGGAGAGTGTATCTGAGCAACACGCATAATCCTGGCTGCACAGGCCTTCACTGATCTCCAAATGGAAGCATTTACATTTTATTGCTGGCCTCTCTTTCACGGACCAGCAATTTCACTCCCTGAGAAAACAACTTGTACCAATTGCTTATAATTGGTCAAGATGCTGGCCGCGTGGCAGAAGGAGTGAAAGGTTAGTGACTGTGGGCCACTGGCCAGCTGTGCTTGAGTCTGTGTTCATTAATAACCCAATTGCAGCCAGAGCCAGAGCTGTCAACAACACTCAAACAGCCAATGGTGCTATATAATATGTTTATTACCATATTTTTTTAATTTTTAACTGTTTCTTGCCAGATAAAGGTCACAGCAAATTTTCCAACATTGCTTTAGTTACCCAACTCATGATTACAAATACATAGATGCTCTGTTTTGAGGAGAGAAGAAAATCACCCTACAAATGTTATGTTGGATATTGGAATTGACAGTGAATAGCTCCAACTACTAATTCCAAACAGTGATAGTATGCATTTCTCTGGTGCCAAAATACTTTGAGTTGATGCTGGACAGTTCCCACAGAAAATCAGATCAAAGCTTTGATTATCCCTCAGTTTTGAAATTGCGGCCTTTTCGTAACTACACATTACTCAGTTAGAGTGTCTCCACTATGGGTCAGAATCACAATCTCTATGACAGGATAAATGCACCACTAATTGGACTTTCGTTAGTGTATTCTGATTGAGGTATCACGTGATGAAGTGCTTAATTCCAGGCCTTGTATGAGAGCTTTGCCAATGTCATCAACTGATGTCATGTCGGGAAGTAAATGCATTAGATGCAGCAAACAAACAAGCAAACAAGTTGTCATAAATGTTATAAATGGCATGATGAGTCACTGAGATCTCTCTGGCTTACCGTAGTCTCCAATGGTGCCATACTTTTAGAAGTCCACATCATAGGATGCTCACTGATGTCTTGCTTGTCGCTACTATAGTAATTGATCAAGTAATAATAATAATTCCTTACATTTACCTGAATGCTTTTCTAGGCACTCAAATCATTTTTCATAGTATTGACATAATCTCCTCTACCATCACCATTATGCAGTATCCATCTGGTAGATGTGACAGCAGCCAAAGTGCTCCAGAATGTCCACAACCCACCAGCTACTGGTTGTGAGGAGAATACAGTGATGTAGCCAATTCATATATACTATATTTAGAGGATTATTAAGAAGCCATTATGGATAGAGGCCACTGGGCAAATTTGGCCAGGACACCGGGGTTACACCTACTCTTCACGAGAAGTGCCCTGGAATATTTAATGACCACAGAGAGTCAGGACCTCAGATTAATGTCTCATCTGATATAAGGTTACTTTTCACAGTATAGTGTCCCCGTCACTACTAGAACATTAGTCAAGACAAGTCAAGTCAAATTTATTTGTATACCTGTTTTCACAACAGGCATTGTTTCAAAGCAGCTGTACATGAAATTATGCTATAACACAAAATTGTATTTATTTATGTTCATAATTATTAGTGGTTAACATTTGTAAACTAAGTAAGTGGTGTGGGTCAATGGTTAAACAAAATAATTTTGCAGTAACTATAAGTTTTAGTGTTAGTCATCCGGAATTAACAGAGGAAGTACACGTAGATGCATTGTCCTTTGCTTTTGACCAATTAAGTATTTTGTTAGTGGTTAATTTATTTTCTATGTAGTTTTTATTTATTTATTTATTTTAAGAGTGTGTTGTCCCTCCTTTGACCAAGTTGGTATAGGTATCATTCAGTGGGGGGGTATCACAGTCTTTCTGGAAGCTTATGGCAGGTAATTTTGGTGAACTCCATCCAAAGCCTATGCTTGAGACAGTGGCTCACGAAGAAGCGCATGTCTTTGAGTTTGCATCAGTTCATTCTCTGCAAAGTCCATCTAAGTAGTCTGGCTAGCACATGATGCAGTTGGTCATCATCATTGAGCAAAACAGTGGGAGTCAGACATCAGGCAGGACTGGAGATGGATCTGGCAGGCTCTGGTAACCTCTGGATATAATCCTGGGATTTAGACAGGAAAAGAAAGAGAATAAAACTTGTGTAGATGCCATTCCTTTTAAAGCAGGGTTAAATAATAAAATAAGTGTTTTCTGTTCTGTCAGACATAACCATAGCAGCATAACAATGAATTTAGGGATAAATTAGGTGAGTGTGTCTGAGATCCGAACACTGCTTGGAAGACTATTCCATAGTTTAGTAGCCAAATATGAAAATTATCTCTCTACTTTTGTGGATTTTGATTTTGGTATTGTTAACAGGCTGGAGTTTTGCGATCATAGTGTGATGGATTATAGCGTGAAAGAAGGTCACTTAAGTAATTTGAGCTAGACCATTCAAAGCTTTGTAAGTAGTTAACAGATTTTGACAATTAATATGAAATTTAACAGGTAGCCAAGCATCTACAAGGAGAAAAGCAGAGGCCCTAAAACTGATCCCTGTGGCACTTCATTCTTAACTTTGATTTGATCTGACAGTTCCTCATTTACACAGACAAAGTGGTAGCAGTCAGAGAGATAGGACCTAAACCAAGCTAATGCCTGTCCATAAATGCCAACATAATTATCAAGCCTATCCAAGAGAATGTCTTGATATATGGTGTTGAAGGCAGCACTAAGATCTATGAGCACTAGAAGAGAAATGCAGCCGCAATAAGATGATAAGAGCTATGAGTCATATGTGATATGTCATTTGTAACTCTAATAATTGCAGTCTCTGTACTATGATGGGGCCTAAATCCTGACTGAAGTTCTTCATATATACTATTTCTCTCTTGATTTTGTTAGCTCTTCCTGACCTATAAGAGCAAAGGTTTGAAGTTGATTGTAGAGAATAATTTTAGTCTTCTGGGGTGCTGTGGCAGACAGATGTGTAATTCTAATTTTGTTTCTGATGATTTTTATTTAATCAGTAAAGAAATTCATAAAGTCATTACTACTATGCTGTGATGGAATATCTGGTTCAAACTAAGTTTTATTCCTAACCAATTTAGCCATAGTACTGAATAAACCCCTAGGATGGTTTTAGTTATTTTCTATGAGTTTGCTCAAATATGCAGACCTGACAGTTTTTAGAGCCTGCCTGTATTTAGAGACACTATCCTTCCATGCACCGCAAAATACCTCTAATTTTGTATTCTTCCACTTATGTTCCATTTTCCGAGCTGCTCCCTTAAGCGCATGAGTGTGATCATTGTACCATGGTGCAGTATTTTTCTCTTTAACTTTCTTTAAAAGGGGGGGGGGGGGGGGGGGGTATTATCAAACAAGATATGAGGAAATTATCTGTGATATCATCACTCTGTGGAAGAAATTCTATATTATCATCATCAATTCCATATGAAAAAATTAGTTCTAGTGTATGGTTTTGGGTTGGACCTGTCACATTTTGTCTAGCCCTTGATAATATTGATAACTTCTAATCCAAGTATATAATTTTCATTATCTATGTAGATTTTGAAATCACCAAACATTAAACATCTATCCACAGCAACCACTAGATCTGACAGAAAATCAGCTAATTATTTATATCTGATGATGTCACCTCAAGCATTATCAGTTCAAATGATTTAAACTTATATCCCTTTGAGTAAAAAAAAAATATCACTGTAAATTGTAGAAACACCTCTTCAACCTTTCAGATGAGGCTCATGTTTATAACAGGGAGTAGACTCATTTAAACAAATATATTAATCTGTTGTAATCCAGGTGTCAGTCAAACAGAGTGAATCCAAACTATAATCTGTAATAATTTAATTTACAATTATTGATTTGGATGAAAACGGTCTAATTTTTAATAACTCATACAATAACTTCAATATATTTACATTTAATAACTAATACATTTATATGATGTGTATCTTAAATGTTTTATATTTCCAGGTTTGACATCAATCAATTTGTTTCTAAATGAATTAATGTGGGTTTTGTGTTTGGTAGTTTGGGGATGATATATAGGTGATTCATTCTCTGTGTTGTAGATTATGTGACGCGTGTGATGTCTCAAGGCAGCTAGCAGACGTTCAGGTCAGCCAGTTTGTCTGCTTCTTGACCTGGGCCCTAGTTAGTTCTTGGGCATTAAGTGCCTTTCAGACCACAGAGTGAGCCATAATCCAACTGCTCCATATCCTCTCCAACATAATTTTAAATTGACTCCACTTTGAAATTAAGGATTAACTTTTTTCCAGGTGGCCATGGGATGTCAGCCTCTTTGGAGGCCCATTCCCCACACAGTTGCCACACTTAGCATGGTTCTGATTGTCAAAGGCAAAGTTTGGGCTGAGAAAGGGCCCAGAGATAGGAACATTTCTTTATTAATTTGACATTGTGCTTACAGAGACTGGCACACATTAAAGTTCTGTTCTTAGCAATTTAAAATATTTAGTGGGTAGTGCAGTCAGAGGCTTTGGGTCTCTGCCCCTGTTCGCCTTGTTTGCTAGTAATTTGTTCTCTACTTCCTATATATTACATTTAATACACATAATTTACTTTAATTTTCCCTGTTGATAGCACTGTAAAAAAAACTAATTTAGCAAGCATTTACAAAGTTCTGTAGACAATATATTCACATTTGCGCAATTGGACTATTTACTTAAAATGTTTGCGTTACTGAGGTATTGCCCATGTGACAACATGGAATAGGCATGAGAAGAGGCATGAGAAAATTCACAACAAAAGAATTGCAGATATGCTTGCAGATATGTCTCCATTACTTTAAGTAATTTCTCTTTGCTCAGAGTTATTTCATGAGGTCCTGGAGGCAGAATGTCTTGGTTAATGTTGTAACCTCCATTCCCTGATGGAGTGAATGAGAAGTTGATGTAGTGACACTAGGGGTCACTCTTGGGATTCTCAAACACCTATGCTCTTTGAGAAAAGGCCACAAAAATTTAATTTATTCAGCTTTGGCCATTTTTATTAGTGTCGGGGAAGGAACCCTTCCCACAAGGGAAGACACCACAGAAACCACATCCTGCCGAAGGGGAGGTTAACATGTGGCAAATACGTCACATGGCCTTACAAGCCATATGTGGAAGACGCACCTTGGAAGGTCCTACCTGGAGGGGAGGAACTCCACAGCACGGTGACCGGTGGCAGGGGTGGCCCTGCTGAAGGGAGATATGGATTTGCCCTCAGGGAAACTGTACCATGGAAAATATGTCACAAGGGGTTACCACAGGTAACCAGCACATGCATAGCACCTACCCCTGTGCAGGGCATATGAGCACACACACTGGGCTTTGGCCTCTGCCAAATTCGCCTGCCGCAGGGCTAAGGAGGAAGGACATCCAGGGTTCAACCATCTTGGGAACTCTAATGGGGGGAAAAGTGTGCATCTTCCCCTGAGGGAGGGGAAAGGCACTTTGTGCAAGCAGTATACCCGGGCAGCTGTCCGCACGCTTACCTGTTCTTACCTGTCAACACACAGGACGAAACTTGGCTCAACCCGGAGATTATAAAATCTCACAAAGGAATTGGGTGTTGCCCAGCCTGCTGCTCTACAGATGTCTACTAGTGAGGCACCGTTGGCTTGTGACCAGGGGGATGCCACACTCCTAGTGGAGTGTGCTCGTAGTCCCAAAGGGGACAGCACACCCTGGGCCTGGTATGCTAAAGTGATGGCATCCATGATCCAGTGGGCAATCCTCTGTTTGGAGACAGCATTTCTTTTCCACTGTCCCCCAAAACAGACAAAATAGATATGCAAATTGTGCACCGGACACAGCAATGACAAGGCTGGGTCTGCCTCTTCCCAGGGCAATGCTTACAGGCTCACCACCTGATCCCTAAAAGGGGTTGTGGTAACTTTGGGTACATAGGCCAGTTGGGGTCTCAAGACCACATGAGAGTATGCCTGACAGAGAATACCTGCAGGTCCCCAACACTCTTGATAGACGTGAGTGCAGTCAGGAGGGCCGTTTTCAATGAGAGAGCTTTTAACTCAATTGACTCTAGAGACTCAAACGAGGCTCTCCGCAGACCCAGCAGGACCACTGAGAGATCCCATGAGGGAACAAGGCACGGCCTAGGAGGATTCATCCTTCTAGCGCCTCTAAGGAACCTGATGATCAGGTCGTGCTTCCCCAGGGACTTACCGTCCACCGCATCATGGTGTGCTGCTATAGCAGCTATATTCACCTTCAAGGTGGAGGCTGGACAGCCGCCCCTCCAGCCTCTCCTGCAGGAAGGAAAGCACCGACCTGACTGCGCATCTCTGGGGGTCATAACCTCGGGAAGAAAACCAATTCATGAACAAATGCCACTTCAATGCATGCAGCTGCCTTGTAGAGGGAGCCCTGTCCTGAGTGATAGTGTTTACCACTGCTGGTGGTAGGCCACTTAGGTCTACCGTGTCCTGTCCAGGGGCCAGATGTGGAGATTCCAGAGGTCTTGGCATGGGTGCCATATTGTGCCCCATCCCTGAGAGAGGAAGTCCTCCCTCAGGGGAACTCGTCAGGGAGGGGCAGTCACGAAGAATGTGAGTTCTGAGAACCAAGTTTGGGTGGGGAGGAGATTGTGACATGCGACTTGAACGTAAACTGTATTGGACGTACCGCATACACTCTGTTGCCATATTGTCCATCTGAAACACAACACATGCTTTCCCTGGGTCAATGGCCGAAGCCTCCACAGGGCCAGCAATACTGCCAGCCCCTCAAGGCAGTAGATATGCCAACGTAGTCGTGGCCCTGTGCAGGAGACCGCAACTGCTTTCCCAATGCACACGGTACCCCAGCCTAACTTGAAGGTGTCTGTCGTAACAACAAAAAGCCTGGACACTTGCTCTAAGGGAACCCATTTGTCCAAGGACTGAACATTTGTCGGCAGATCAGCGCATGCTCATTCACAAAGCATGTTATCTTAGTGACTGAGTCTAACTCCATCCTGAGAAATGATGCTCTGAACTGGGGTTGGTCTTTTCCCAATTGACCCGAAGCTGCCTGAGCACCAGGTCCCTGTGCACACACAACATATCTTGAGAGTGAGCTACAGTCAGCTAGTCTTCAAGATAATTGAGGATATGGACACCCACCTCCCTTAAAGGGGCAAGGGCTGCCTCTGCAACTTTCATAAAGATGCGAGGCGACAGGGACAGACCGAAGGGGAGGACCTTGTACTGATATGCCCGGCCTTCAAAAGCAATCAGAAGAAAGGGTCTATGCCAAGGTAAAACGCAGATAAGGAAGAACGCGTCCTTCAGGTCTACTGCCGGGAACCAATCTTGATGCTGGACGCATGACAGAATGCACTTTTGAGTCAGAATCTGTGCAGGGCACAGTTCAGCACTTGCAGGTCCAAGATTGGCCGCAACCCTCTGCCTTTCTTTAGCACAAGGAAGTAGGGACTGTAGAATCCCTTCTTCATCTCAGCCGGTGGGACAGGCTCTATCATGTCCATCTACAGAAGGATCTCGATTTCTGCATGCAGGGCAGCAGCATTCTCGCCCCTCACTGAAGTGAAATGGATGGTGCTGAATCCGGGTGGGTGCCTGGTGAACTGAATCGTATAGCCAAGTCAGACCATCCTTGCCAACCAGCATGACGGGTAGGCGAGGGCTAGCCATGGCTCCAAACTCTGAGCGAGGGACACCAAGGGGACGATTGCCTTTGTTGTACCTGCAGGTGGGGCCTCGCAGCGGGGATGAGCAGGAACTGCCAGGTCGAGGATCCTCACATCCCGAAATTGTGGCTGTGCTGAGGGAAACGTCAAAGCACTCACCTCTCTCCACATACCCTACATAAGAGGGGTGTCAGCTTCCTGCAGAGGGCTCTATGCTAGGGCCAAGTGGTAGGCTCGGGTTGCGGCAGAGCCACCTGTGTTGCTGCCGCAGGTGGACACCCTCTGTGGTGAGTAGAAGGGGTGCAGGACCTTGACCTTGCCAAGGCAGGTCATGTTGAATGGCCTCAGTCTGCTACTTGAACACTGAGAACTGCTGGGCAAAGTCCTCAAATGTGTTGCAGAACAGGCCAGTCTGGGAGATGGGGGCATTGAGAAAGCGGACCTTGTCTGTGGAGTGAGAGTGGAAGAACCCAAAAGTCAGGTCTGGGCAGTAAAAGGTGCCTGCCACAACTTTTTGAGCACCTTGTGCACCTCCGGGAAGAATGGCACTGGAGTTGGGCGTGGCTGTGAGTGGCGCTCCGGACCCAGGAACCAGTCATCAAACAGCAAGGGCTCAGGGCAGGGTGGAGGTTTCCACTCCAGCCTGACACTCACGGCAGCCCAAGCAAGCGTGGCCATCAGCTCAGCGTCAGCCTGACTGGGTGACCACACCCAAAGGTGGGAACCCAGTCGAGTCCTCCATGTCCGACTGTGCCAACCCCCTCTCCAGTGCTGTGATTAAACTCACCCTGGGGCAAGCTGCCTGTCTCATCCCAGAACTCGACAGGGGAAACTCAATGAGCATACCTGGGAATGGGATGTCTGTGGGGATCACCCAGCAGAACCACTCCCATTGGGGTCCCAAAATCACCCCCAGCGCTAACCGTTGTGGCCATGTGCCCGCAGGCATGGAGTGGCTTTCCCCTGGAAGAAAGACGTGACCACAACAGTGCCATGGTCATGTTCTCGAAGTGAGGACATGAACCATCCACGAATGCTGTCTCAACATGACTACGGCCCAGACACATGAGGCAGCGATCGTGTCCGTCAGTGGTGGAGAGGTTACGACCGCATCCAGGAACTACACACAGATGGAAAGGCATCTTTACAAAGATGCTCTCTGTCAGTGCGCACTCTTTTAGAGAATAGTCTTTTAGCTGTTGAAGCACCCAGGGATGTACTCTGTACTAAATGTGAAGGTGGAGAAACCACTGCAATGCGCCATATGTCCAATAGCATACACTCGCGAGGTGAATGGAATGGCAGCGCTCGGCTCCGAAGGAAAAATCTGAATGAGTGGTTGTGATCCAGCTCCTTTTATGTCCTTTTATGTCTGGGGGAGAAGCATGCAAATTCCACTCACCTTTTCTCAAAGATCAGAGGTGTTTGGGGCTCCCAAGAGTGACCCCTAGTGTCACTACATTGTCACAATGCCGAGTGAGTGCCAGCTAGGGAAACAGTGTTATTGGTGTAATGGGCTTGCCTGGCATGATTCGTCTTCCTGCTCTGGATCTCCCTTTTCTTCAGTCTCTGAACAAAGTGGAAAGACAACTACTCCCAATCTATACCGGCATGCCGCCAAAGAGGCAGATATTCATTTTCTCTAATGCCACAGATGCAAACGATAGCAGTCTGGCTGATTTGTCATTGAATGAATCACTACAACAGAGCTGAAAGGAAAATCACAGGCCAGATGCCTTGAGTTGCCAGCTTTGCACCGTGACTCCCAGGGGTTGGCGACTGATTCCTTCCAACACAGAGATCCAGCATGCTAATGGGTTACTTATGCTACTGCAATCCCAGCTGTCAATTCTAGCTGTCTTTGCTTTCCCTTTTAACAACACTTTAACATTCATCACTTTTCTGTGATACAGACCTCAGGTGGCCCAGCCCACATCAGCATTTGACAGATCAAAATATCTCTCAGACAATCCTCTGGCTAGATCAATAATGTCAAATTATTTCAATGAGTACATCTATATGTGTCTGTCTGACTGCATGTGTCTGTCTGTCCATCTGTCCCTTATGTTTAACACGAAAGGAGATGTTGGCCAGAATGTTATGGACTGACAGCCTTAGTTCCGATTTACTTAAAATGTATTTGTATTAAAAAAGTATTTATATGTATTAAAAAAGGTGTCAGCATTCTCAAAATAATCTTTTACAGAAATAAAAAAATCATACAGGATTGGAACGGCATTACATGTGAGTTAATGACAAAATCCACATTTTTTGGGTGAACTAACCCTTAAACTGTACACTGAAAAACATTTGGAAGTAGGATTCAAATGATCTTAGCTAAATTTGAATGTTAATGCATAGGAAGACCTAGAGAATCAGACAGAGAGACAGTAGAAGAAACAGTGATACAATCTAATGCAATTTAAAAGTGGGAACAGTATTTTAAAGGGGAGTACATGGGCAACAGTAGACATAGTAGCAAGAATGGCAAGGGCTCTAGAAATCTTTGCACTTGGTTCCAGGGTCAGAGTGGAAGCACAACATGAAAGCACCTGCACTTAGTATGCTACAGTTCATCAGCTGTGCCTCTACAGGGGTAGGATCACAGTAATCGTAAATCAACCAGCTGTGATTTAGGAACCATTTGAAGCCCTGAAGTACATAATGGTAACCTCAAATATCCACTGAATTGGCACTGTGAACACATAAAAGCCAAGAACCACCCAAAAAACAACTTTTGACTTGTGTATTCTATAATTCACGATAGAAGGTAAATGAGATATACAATGTTGAGGTGTCAAGAAAGTTGTTTATTCATTCTTAAAAATAGTTCTAGGTTGGCAAGCTTTTCACCTCGACCTGTCTGCAGCCTCTTCATATAGGAATATGTTTTATTTTGGAGACCTCTCAATAGTCCTCTGATAGGAATCCCAGCTGCTGAAGTCATCAGGGTGCTTGTAATGTGTTTTAGTGGACCTTCCCGTGGGCTCCAAATCCACTTCCCTCCCATGCTTAGCATCCCTTACCATGAAATACATTTGGAATGGTGGTTAGTCCGAACTTTTATTTATTTTCTTTTTTTATCTTTTTTTTTTACTGATATTGCTATAACAACTTTATGATGTTCTGCTTTAAAAAAAACAAAAAGTTGTTTTCTTTTTAAGAAAAAGGCATGCTCATTTTATTGACTTTAATACATATTGTAATTTATTGACTATTATTACATGAAACAAATAAAGTTGAATGTTTATTACTAAATGATATGCAACAGCAAGTAAAAGCATAGCATTTGCTGTAACTTTGAAGGTGGATACTTTACATTGATATGAAGTCAACATAGTCACATGGGAAATTGACAACCTATTCTCTTAGGTGAAAACATGATTACGTTTTTGCAAAACGTGTTATAGGCTATGTGTCTCCAGGTATAATTCTCTGCAGTTTCCAGGAGAAATTAATACTTGAGGCACTACAACAACTGTGTGTTTTATTCATTTCACTCAAATCATGACTTAAATGGCTGATTATGATTTTATAAATACTTCATTTTCTCTCTATTACTCAAATCCTGCTATTTTATGATGTTGACACTTTTACTCAAACACATTTTTAAAAAGATCATTTTTTGTGTGTAATATAAGCCAGTTAGGTGACTTGAAGTAAGTTAGCATCAGTCAGTGTTTACATACAACAGCACTAAGTGATCACTTGTACTACTACTACACCTAGTAATGCTAGGAAATAGCTTTAAATGTCTTTAAATGAAAAACTTCAGCATTATGGCTCAGCATAGCTGAGAGACACAGCAGACTGATTAATTGCACAATCTCAAGGTGCTTACCTCTTACCGGACTTTCCACAATGGAGAGGACATAATGTTTAAAATGGCGGAGAAGATTGTGATTTCTATAGTTAATGACTCTTGTGCACTGTGAAATAGGGAGAAATACCCCTGCTTGGATGAATTATTCCACTGAGAAAGCTGATAATCAGAAAGCTGACAACATATCTGCTTGGGAGTGACAACAGGTGGTGGCACATGCTTCATCTCTCTCTCTCACTCACACACACATACATCCATCCTTGTTTATCCAATAACTTGGTAGAAACAGCACAAGCCATGAAACTATTTCTGAAATTACATTTGTAATTACTAATGAAGGCTTGAACGCATCAATTGGTTTGAACCAGCAACAGCAGATTCTGGTCCTTCGTGTAAGAATTTAGTTCCATGCACAAATGTGTTTTTCGTGACTGTACTCCACATTTTTTAAAATGTACTTTTTCATTGAGCTGTTTTATATCAGCAATATCACACTCACAATCTGATTTAGGGCCATATCACACTCTTCACACTCTCGTGTGATTTTGGTTTCATATATATATATATATATATATATATATATATATATATATATTATACATACAGTATATAAATGCATGTACAGTATATGTGTATTTTACTTTTAAAGTAGTCTTTACAATGTACATGATCCAGTCAGGATGTAATACGTAATGCATTGCCCCAAAATGCATTTTATGCATATACAAAAAAACAAAAAAATAAAGATGAGGTTGCGCAGGCATGGATTTTAAGATGACACGTGACATTACAGAGTCATAGAAGCACCACAAAACAAGATGGTTGCTAAAGTAAATCTGCTTTTTCTTTTCACTTCTGTATTTTAAAACACTAATGGTTAGATTTAGGCATTGATAAGGTAAGGATGTCTTTTTTAACTTCTCATTTACATTTTAAAACTCTATTGGTTGGGTTCCGGCAAAAGTTTTAGGTTAGGGAGGTATGTTTTAAAAATGTATATATATATAAAATTCACCATAAAACCACATCTGAATATGACACCAGTTTACTTGCTTTCGGTGCCTCCAGCTGCACATTTCTCTAGAAACCTGCAGCTAAATGTGATGTACAGCATGTACATTTTGAATTGCAAAAATGTTGTCATGTTCACATAAATGTGCTGAAGCGGGGGTTCCGCCATACAAGCTAGATCCACCACTGTACCTACACACAGTATATACTTATATAAATATACGTATTAAATATACGATTCCTGAAAAAATTTGAGGCAAATTTATATTTTTACATTAAAATAAAAGTTTGCAGAAAATGTGTGGCAAGAAGTTAGGCAAACATTTATTTTATAGTTTCATATTAATTTCATTATTTTCAGTTGTTTTTAGAGTATGCCTAATTCCACTTGCATATTCAGGGTGCTATTTATTTTGTAGATTTAAAATTAATTGAAAATGTGTCTCACCTGATAATAATGTTCACTTGTACAAATTATCAAATAAAACATAGCAGAATGCAATTTTTAGAAACTTCCACACACTTTCCAAAGATTACCCATAAAAGCTATTATGTGCTCCAAAGATGTCATAGAAGTTCTGAAAAATCACTCATCAAACTCCATAGGAATGAGTTAATATCTGCAAGATGGAGATCCTTTAAAAAGGCAGCATCCTTGGTTTCCAGGTATCCTCAAGATAAATATTTAGATTCTAGCCATCAAATACATGCAGAGAGAAACATGCAGAGGCCGTATTATGGATCATTGGGAGTAAAAGCATCTACTGCATGTCCTCTTTGTGGCTTGGCAGAGATCTGCAAAAATCTCTTACCTGCCTGCAGGCATAATTTACTCTAAGGTGAAGATTCAGGTCAGTGAATGACAATTTTGAGGAAAGGGGAAAATCAAAAGATGGCTTAGAAATCAAACAGTTCTCTGAGCTCTTAGTTTCCACTCTTTTGGAGAAAGACTTGAAAATATACACAATCTTACAATCTTAAAAAATAAAGAATCATACATGATTTTTTTTATGTTCAGTAAAGAACTGTCTTCTTATCTAGAACAATTTATTCATTTATTTATTTATTGGCTAAAAAAGAGTTTGAGTTGCCTTTTTTTTTTTTTTTTTTGCAAATAATTTTTTTAATAAACGTTCTCAAGGTTAAAATTGTTTAATTAAAGCTTCTTGATATCAGTGTATTGGTTTTGGTGTTCTTTAAAGCAGCATTACATATGTTTTCTAAACAATGAGCCACATTCACACTAATCCGTTTATGTTTGAAATGTTAATTTTCAGTATATTAACACCATGGTTTTCCAAAGTATGCAGTTATGGAGAGTGTTTTAGAAAGTCTCTATTTTTGGTGGAGGAAAACACTGTTCTTGAGTGGATGAGAGGCACAAACATAGGGAAATAATATATTTTTAAGCAAAAAATGTATAAGGACCTAACATGTGAGAATATAAAGTTAATTATGGAAATGTATAGTTTTTGAGCACATTATAAAAAACTTTTTACTGGTGAACCAATCAGCAAACCAATCACCTTGTTATTTGGCGTGTAATGCCATTTAAAACGTCCACTATAAATGTCTTTAAATAAACTTGTGTTTACAGCTAAGTTGAGCAATCTGTCCCTGAAAAATAAATCAGAGCCTGCCTGCAGACTCTGCAGACAGTTTGAAACCTTTTTTGTGGTAACTTATTATACCCAAGTTTTCCCCATTGAGCGAATGTGCCTGTGGCTTGTAGATTAATGTCTTACCTGCCAATGATGATGCGTACTCTCCTAAATCATCTATGTTCCCATGGGCCACAGCAGAGTTGTAATACAATCTCCTTACCAGCCTTTTGAATCTATGCCCTGTATTAAATCAGGTATTATATGACTAACAGCTGTTTTTGTATTATTCATTTATAAATATGAATTCCAGAGGCAGGCTGTAACTGGGCAGTCTGGGTGGACCCGATGATGTTGTCAGAGAATCATCCCAAATCAGGAGAATGACAAAAATCAATGATGTGCAGAAACACACTGAGTGGTCAGTGCCCATTTGTGTGTTTCTTAGGGCAAACCCTGACCCTGTTTAACATATCAGGATTTGCAAGTGAGCTGTATCAGCAGCACCATAAATAATTTTGATTCGATTTTTAATGGACAATTGTTACTTGTAATGATGGTGAAATCACATGTAATTGGCCCTGGAATTGTATCGGATAGAGAGAAGAAAGAAGGTGTAGAGGTTTCAGAGGCGTCTAGAGTATGTTTGGAATATTAACTTGACTAATTTTTTATGTATTTTTTTTATGACACAACTATTTATTTCTCTCCATAATGAGATACTGTATTTTGAATCTGACTTTGATAATGTGGCATTACGAATAGACAAGCATAAAAGCATGTAGAGATAATATGTCATGTCACCTTTATATAATTAGTAATTAACTGCAAAATGCATGTCAGCAGCAGGATCTAATGACATTAAAAATATTAGAGTGAAATACAGTTTGCTTTCTCTCAAATATCTATGGGAATATACATTTCTGTTAGAAATCATGTAGGATATTTTGGAAAAAAAAGAAATTTCTTTCTTTAAAGCAGAAGTGTGTAGTGTCTTTGCTATTAGTGTTACAAAACGGAATTCAAAAATAGTGATTTTTTTCAAAATGGTTTCCAGGAAACTCACTGTGATTGCCATTGGTTGGACAAACATATAGTCTCAACCCAAACACACACCTGTTGTTCAGCCAATATTGCTGTGTTAGGCTGGTAATGATGATCAATATTTTTATAGAACCACAGATTCACAAAGTGTAAAAGTTTCAGGGAATTCAACTTAAGAAATGGCTTATATACAATATAATTGTCTCTGCACTTTACAATGGAATAGGAGAAATAATTTTTAACATTGCACAGACTGCACTTTTATTTATCTATGGGAATATATGATTCTGTTCTTAAGTAATTAAGATATTTTGAAAAGGAAACTTTTTTTAATGCAGAAATGTTGAACGTCAGAAACTGTTCAGGTGTGAATGTCCTTGACATTTCCAAAAGTTAAGTAGAAGATCCTATTTAATTTTTTATAATGATATTTTTTTCATCATATTGAATGTGTTGAGTAATGATTAATGTCACTAAAGATCTTGTCTGTGCTCTGTTGATTTGAAGCTAACTAAAGTAAACTATCATATGATAAAACTGTTATTGTGTAGAGTTTCACCAGTCGGCCAACTCTCTTCCCAGTAGATTAGACAGTAGTATAGTATGTCTGATGTAAATCTATAGGCCCTGGTTTCATTGAGCCAGCATGTAGCAGCAGCATCTCCAGGGAGGATCAGCCGGCTACTGCGAACTTGATAAAGGCCGGTAGTGAAAGACAGCAGAGAAGCGGCGCCAAATCTAATAAGAGAGTACGGGCCTTAAGAAACCACTAATAGTTCCTAAAGTTTCCCATCCCATGAGCCTTAGCAACAGGAGAGAGGGAGCCGAGTGGATGACCGGTAATCAGTGTCAGACGTATGGGCAGGGCCTGATGTGTATCTGGATGTGTGTGTATATTGCAAGAGGAGGAGTAAAAGGGGGACTCTTGAGAGTGAGAGAGAGACTGTGTTGGGTTCTGAATATCAATGTCTATTTCCGGCATGAAATACAGTAGCCTTGTTGGACTGAACTGGCCTCACACTTTAGCAGACAACTGCCATCCTTTCACTGAAGGCTTTTCATTAGTAATTGGGAATGTCTGTAGAACAGGGTTGTCAATATAAGCAGGGCTTAACCCAGAAATGGTAGATTTCCCTGTTAGGCCACATCTTGTAGTTCAGCATCAGCCAGTTTCCTTAAAAGCATCAGACACATTAACAAATTAATTCAGAAAGCTAACTTAAGATTCTAATATAATAACATTTAAATTGTTTTATTAAATAAACAAATTCCTTAAAGGCAATGTAAGATATATTTAATCACACTTCACAGTAAGGACCTATGTGTTAACATTAGTTAATGTATTTGGACAAATGAAGTAACAATAAACCAAAAATTGCTATATTTACAACATTTATATAGCCAAGTGGAGAAATTTAATGTAATTTAACAATAGTCATAAATTGGACATGGCCCCTTTAAGAATCGGAGTTTTGCGACTACTGCTTTCAGGCACTCTGTTGTGTTAGAAGTGTGAGAACATCTGTTGTCCAAGAGAGTTCCCAGTTTTTAATTGTTTGGGTAAATACAAAATTTTACTCAAAAATGCTTATAAATTGTATTAAATATGTGTTCACAAGAGTCATATGTTATTTTTGAAGGATTCATAGATAGCGTGTGTAGAGTTTGACAAATGTTTTACATACATGTGAGAACTGGGTAATCCTATGTAAATGTAGTATGAATCATATATTGTTTAATGATTTATTGAGTGTTTTTCAGTTTAGTGAATAAGTGTAATACATGTTACATGTGAACATATTTGTAATGAGAATTTTATTGTTTAAACTATTGTACATATCCTTAAAGCCTAGTTAAAAATGCTTTAAAATAGAGTTATTTTGCATGTGTTAATTGCATAAAATGCTTTTGAGTGATTTAAGCAAGTACTTAAATGTAGGCCTACCTAAGATTCAAGATGGCGGCTTGTCTGTAGGCACGTGTTTGTTGGTCTTGGTATTTTAACGTTCAGACATCGTATTTAAAATTCTGATATTTTTTTCTGCTGTTTTACGTGTGTTGCGGCTTGGTGATGCAGACGTCTAGAGCTGCCGTTTCTCTTGGCATCGAGGACGGCGTTGGAGAAGGTGGCATGAACTGTTGGGTGTACATGCGCTCTGTAAGTGGCCTGTTTTACATGCTGGGACTGCACCGGAGTTGATTAAGGTTTCTACTCCGATGATTCGGCTGTCGAGGAGAGATTTCTCTCTTGTGTTGTCCCTCTCTTCTGGAGATGCATTGCGAGGACTGCGCTGCTTGTGGTCATGGGGAAACGTGAGTTTATCACCCTATGTGTCGCCTACCTGTTGCTCGACTGATAGCCCAGCGAGGAGAATTTGGTTAGTTTTCCTTTTGCTTCTACTATTGGGAAATGTTCATCCTAATTTAGGATCAGAGCTGGTTCACCTTCAAACACCTGATGAATATAAAGCTACAAATGGATTAAAGTTTCTTCATCTAAATGTGCACTGTTTGATAAATAAAATGGACTCTATAAGAGTTTGGGCTGACATGAATGATGCAAGACATAATGGTCTCTTTTTGAGACATGGTTAAAAACATAAATTACAGATGATATGATTAATATTGAATATCGTGCAAAAAAAAGGAGTTGTAATATATGTGAAATCTAATTTAAACTGCTCCTGCATTCATTCAGCAAACCAAATGGTTTTGAACTTTTAGCGATTAAATTAAATCTTTCAGTTGGCTCAGACATTATTGTGGTTGGATGTTATCATCTGCCTTCATCCCCAAGTGAAGTAGGTACTTTACTTGCTGACTTCATGATTGGACCAAATCTGAACAGGTTTTACTCTGTGATTTGAACTGAGACTGGTTATCATCATCTCCGGACCCATTTAAGGAGATTTGTGACTATCTCTGCTTGGTGCATTGGATAAAATCAACAGCCCTGTTAAATCAAAAGGATTTGGCCAGATCTACTTTACTGGATATTATCTTAACCAATGCACCTCATAGATTTTCTGTTGTTGGAGTTTTTTGCAATGATATTTGTGATCACTGCACAGTTGTTGCTGTGAGAAATTGTAAGATTCCTAAGAGTTTACCACATTTTATTTCTAAAAGAGTTTTTAAACATTTTAACAAACAAGATGATATTTATACAGTAACAGTGATTTGGGTGTTGTAACATGTATGGCAGATGTAAATTTAGCCTGGGATTGTTTTAAATGCACTTTCCTGGCCATATGTGATAAACATGCTCCTTTTAGATGAATTAGGATTAGTGGTAGAGATAATCCTTGGTTTAATGAATCTGTTTCTAAACAACATTTTCACTGCGGTGAGAAAACTTTGCTTTCCCGCTTGCCAGACACAAAGCGAGGCACGCACCTTACGGGGCAGTCTAGCAGCTCTGACACTATTATATAATGTGTAACATAAACGATTGTATTATGTAGGCCTATCTGCATTCAATTGGTGCTCGGTGCTCCATTTAATCCATTTTATTCAGATCGAGGATTTTGTTAGAGGATTTGTAATTTTTTTGGGTGATGATATAAAATATGATGACAGACATTAGAAGCTTCATTCTAAAACCTCAGTAGAAACTTTGAATGTAAATATGACAAGAATGGCATTCGGTACGGTCTAGTATGAATGGTCAGAATGACCGCTATGGTCATTCAGGTAGTTATAGAATTCCAGTAGTTCTAGTGTTAAGTGTAGAGGAAGTTTGCAAAATGATGGAAATTGCTTAAAGCACCATTATGAATAGAAACTTTCTTAAAAATATGTATTTATTTATGTTAACCAAGAAAACAATTGAAACCTAAAATTATATATTTTTTTACTGTAATTAATTACCCTACATTAACCTAGTTGTGAGTCCTGTTGGGGATGTGGCCTATAGAGGGTACTCCAAATCACCTTCCCCTCTCATTCCCCAATACATTTCCTTTTCCCAATGAAAATAATGTGTGGCAAAAGTTAAAATATAACACATCATAGAAGTAATTTTTCCAAGTGATTAATTTTGTTGATTAAAACTGAATCACATAAATGCTATCACTTCATATTGCTGTTACATAAGAGTAATGGATCTAGCTAGCTAGCAGTTTTTTTAAATAGAGAGTCATCCATAAATGACACTGGTCTGATCAAGGAACTCACTCAGTCCCATGAGCTGTGTTTTTGTGTAGATGTGTTGTGCGGACAAACTCGCCACAAGCTCTCATGTAGGTCAAATTGGCCATATAACCAATACATTAAAAACAGAGCATGAACAGGAGTGTGCCCATCAGGTCGAGCGCCATGTAAACATTCCCACCACTGATATTTATTTTGAGCAACGGAGGTGGCAATGCACCTACACAGGAGGCCTATTCTCCAGAGCCATTCAACACAGGGAAAATGTTTGGTTAGACACTTCAAATATTTGCCCTTAATGACTTCTCTACTAAGGCCCACAGTATATAGTGTAGTATGGTCAATTTGTTGGTTCTTTGCATCAAATGTAAACTGTTCCGTGAGTTTGCAAAACAAAAACATATGACAGTAATTTTCTTTATGACCAGGGGTGCATTCCCAAAAGCATAGTTAGCAGTGGCGGTTGGTCAGAGGATGTAAGGGAGGCTCAGCCCCCGCAAGAATGTATTCAAAATTAACATTGATTTAATCCATTTACTTACTAACATACACCACTCAGATGCCTTTAATGCAAAAAACGATTTATTTTTCTATTTATTTCTCATTCATTCATGCATGGTCGACAGATGAGTTTAATTTATTGTATGATTCAGTATGAATTCCAGAGGAAGCTGATGACATAATGCCTCTTCTCCTTTAGTAAACTGACCAATCAAAATGGATATTCAAATAGAGCAACATCATCTGCTTCCATTAAAAAAGCTTCCAAAAAATGCCCTATCGAGGCAAAATGAAATTTGCCACCTCCTGTGTTCATAACCAGAATCTCATTATCAGAGATAACATTTCATTCAGCTTTCAGTGTCACGTTTACGCATCATTAAGCCTGCTTGTGGAGAACACAACATATGAGGAGAATATGCCAAAATATAGATGGAATAAAAGTTATTAGAAGATCTAAATGTGAAAGATTGAACGACATGATCATATATACAGTATATTTTGATGAAATGAAGCAGTGGAGAATGGAGTTCATCTACTCATACAGTAACCTATTTGGTGAGTAGATGTTATTGTGCATGGAATGTGGCCCTTGTGGCATTGATCGTAGTCTGTAGCTATTGTTGCGTCATTTCTGTTCATTAGTTTATTTAGAGGTGTTGAGTTGGTGATCAGAAAGTGCCAGCAAAAAACATATCATAATATTTTATATTTAGACCCGCTCGTTGACTTCTGCCTGGGCTCCCCTTGAGCCCCCCGAGCTGGATGATGAGCTCACTGCTGCATCGGAGAATGTTCTGGCATCTGATGCGGAAGACCTGATTGGGGCGGCACACCCAGTCTAAAGCTGATGCCCAGATGGCCAACATGCTTGCCCGGGCCGCCGTCAGCATGGGGTTGGACTGGAACCCTCCATCCTCCCCACAGCCTTCACGGCTGGATGACTGGTTCCTTGGGGTGGGGTGCCGCTCACAGCCACGCCCCCCCAAGGTTCCTCTCTTCCCGGAGGTGCATGATGAGCTGACGAGTTCATAGAGGGGACCTTTCTCTGCCCGCAACCAACCTCCTCGCCCATCCGCTCTCTCACTAACCTCGACGGTGGAGCGGCCCACAGGTACTCGACGGTCCCCCAGGTGGACAGAGCAGTTGCGATCCACCTGTGTTCCAAGAATGCCGCCTCCTGGCGGGATTGCCCGGTGCTCCCCTCCAAGTCCTACAGTGCCGTTGGACAGGCCGCCTCCGCCCTGCATGCCATGGCCCTCCTTTAAGTTCACCAGGCCAAGGCACTCAAAGATCTGCATTTGGGTAGTCCTGACCCCGACGTGTTGCAGGAACTGCGCTCAGCGACCGACCTTGCCCTCAAGGCCACGAAGGTCACAGCGTGGACACTCGGGCAGGCGATGGCCACTCTCGTGGTCCAGGAACAACACCTGGCTGAACCTGGTCGAGATGCGGGACGTGGACAAGGCACACTTCCTCAATGCCTCGGTCTCTCAGTTCGGTCTCTTCTGCGCTCACCTAGCAGTTCTCAGCGTTAAAGATACAGACAGAGGCCACTTCTCACATCATGCCCCGCTGTGCCTCTTGCACGGTCCACGCTCCGTCTGCTCGCTGAGGGTGTCCTCCTGCGGCTTCCAGAAAACGTGCAGCTCCGCCCCAGCGTCGAGTGCCCCTCAGGAAGCGCACGCCCCCCCCCCCCTTCTCCCGAACGTCCTCAAGGACACAGAAGGCTTCCAAGCGTTCCTAAGATGGACGACCCAGGGAACGAGAGGTTTGTTCCGGAGCTGGAAAGGATGCCACTCTGTCCTCTGGTGGAGGGCTGAGAGGAGAATCTTCAGTTTAGTTTATTTTCTTTGCCGTACCCACATAAGAGCAATTTCCTCTTTCTCTGGGTCACCTGGCCCACAAATGCTATTCTCACGGCAGCCTGATGCCACACCTCAACAGTTCCGGCACTCCAGACACGGAACCGGACCCATGACTGCTGCCCCCTGGCCGGCCGGTTTTGACGAGTCCAGAGGATGCATACACAGGACCTCCTCCTCAGTCACTAACCCGCCCACTGCTGGGTGTGCGGTGGTAGGTAAGTAAGTGCTTCGAGTCTTCTCTCAGCACCAGAGCCTTGGGATGCGCTTCTGCCTCCTGACGCCATACTGCCTGCTCCGCCCTGCAAAGAAGCCTCGCCAGGTACGTCGGAAACGATCGTCCTCTTAGTGCCCCTCACTTGGACACGTGGCTTTCACCTCTCAACCTGTCGTACTGGTTGGCCAGGACCATCCGACTTGACTACGCGATTCAGTTCGCCAGGCCCCCGCCCCCTTTCGGCGGCGTCCGCTTTACCTCGCGACCCTTCTACTCAAGATAGGGCCTGTCCCTCCAGATGAGATGAAGAAGGGTTTCTACAGCTCTTCATCGTATCCAAGAAAGGCGACCGATCTTGGATTTTTGAATTTTCAACCGGGCCCTGAACAAACTCCCATTCAAAATGCTCACGCAAAGACACATTCTAACTTGCGTCCAGCATCAAGATTGGTTCGCAGTAGTAGACCTGAAGGATGCATACTTCCACATCTCTATCTTGCCTTAACACTGACCCTTTCTACGGTCCGCGTTCGACGGCCAGGCGTATCAGTACAAGGTCCTACCCTTCGGCATGTCCCTGTCCCCTTGCGTCTTCACCAAGGTCGCGGAGGCAGCCCTTGTCCCGCTAAGTGAAGTGGGTATCCGCATACTCGACTACTGGCTCAACCTGGCACACTTTTTTACTTGGTTACTATGCGCCTACAGGGACCAGTTGCTCAGGCACCTCAGCCACCTAGGGCTTCAGATCAACTGGGAAAAGAGCAAGCTCGCCCCGGTTCAGAACATCTCTTTTCTCATGGAGTTAGACTCGAGCATACGCAGTCAGTGCTGCAATGCCTCACCTTGTTCAAGCCAGTTACGGCGTTTCCTCTAAAATAATTCTAGAGGCTCCTGGGGCATATGGCGTCTTCCGCGATGGTCACAATGCTGGGGTTGATGCATGCGAGACCGCTTCAGCACTGGCTCCATGCTCGTGTCCTGAGGTGGACATGGCACCGCGGCCTACTCCGTGTGTTCATCTCTCTCTCTCTCCTACCTCCAGACTTTCAAACCCTGGACAGCTCTCTGTTTTCTGCGGACAGGAGTTCCCTTACAGCAGGTGTCCTGATGTGTTCTGGTCACCACAGACGGCTCCAAACAGGGTTGTGGTGCCGTGTGACACAGGCACGCAGCTGCTGGCTCCTGGAAAGGACCCCCGCTGTGTTGACACATAAACTGCCTAGAGCTGCTGGCTGTAATTCTTGCCCTGTGCAGGTCTTTCCCGCTAATACAGGGCAAACACGTCTTGATCTGCTCAGACAGCACCGTGACGATAGTACATAAATCGCCCCTGAGGAAGGACCTTCTTTCTCAGGGATGGGGCACCCTCTGGCATCTGCCTCTCTGGAACCTCCACGTCTGGCCCCTGGATGGGATGCGGAAGATCTAAATTTACAACCTGCCGTCATAGACACGATCAACCAAACCAGAGCTCCCTCTACCAGGCAACTTAATGCCTTGAAGTGGCGCTTGTTCACAAATTGGTGTTCTTCCCGGTCTGAAGACCCGCAGAGGTGTGCAGTCGGGTCAGTGCTCTCATTTCTGCAGGAGAGTTGGAGGGAGGCTGTCCACCTCCACCTTGAAGGTGTATGTAGCCGCTATCGCGGCCCACCACAACACAGTGGACAGCAAGTCCTTGGGTAAGCATGACTTGATTATCAGGTTCCTTTAAGGCGACCGGAGGTTGAACCCTCCCCGACCAAACCTGTTGCCCTCCTGAGATCTCTCAGTGGTCTTCTTGGGCCTTCAGAGACCCCCCTTCGAGCTGCTAGAATCAGTCAAGCTCAAGGCCCTCTCCTTGAAGATGGCCCTCCTGATCTCGCTCACATCAATAATGAGGGTTGGGGACCTGCAAGCTGTCAGTGACACCTGCCTGGAGTTCGGTCCGGCAGACACTCATGTCATACTAAGACCGTGACTGGGCTATGTGCCCAAGGTTCCTACAACCCCCTTCAGGGACCAAGTAGGGAACCTGCAAGCGCTGCACGGGGAGGAGTCAGACCCAGCCTTTTTGTTGCTGTGTCCAGTACGTGCCTTGCATACTTGTGTGAACCTCACACAGAGCTTTAGACATTCTAAGCAGCTCTTTGTCTGCTTTGGTGGACAACAGTAAGGGAACGCTGTCTCCAAATAGAGGCTTTCCCCCTTGGGGGTTCAAGCACACTAGACGAGAAGTGTGGCATCCTCTTGGTCACTGGCCAATGGCAACTCACTAGCAGACATATGCGGAGCAGCGGGCTGGGCAACAACCAATACCTTTACAAGATTTTACAATCTCAGGGTTGAGTTGGTATCGTCACATGTTCTCTCAGGTCCGAGCTGGTAGAACACGGAAATGCGGAACAACTGACCGGTTGTACTGCTTGCACCTAGCGCCTTTCCCCTCCACTGAGGCGATCACGTGTGCTCTTATCCCAGGAGACCCCGCTAACTCTGCTCCCTGGATGACTCCTCCCTAGCCCTCTGGTCCGCAAATTCAGCGGAGGAATTTCCCGACCAGACCCACTATGGTTACTGAAACTACTCTGTACTGGAATAGGTTCCCCACAGGACAGGCCTCTGTGTGAATTTTTCCACCCATGTGTATTTTCCACAGTATGGTTCCCCTACGGGCAGACCCGCGTCTCCCTTGGGCAGTCCCTGGTCTGTGTGTTGTAGCAACTCCTCCCTCGCAGCAGGTAGAATCTACCACCGTGCCATTCCCACGTGTGGCCTGAACCCATGTGATGTGTTTCCCCACTCTTTACCTCCCTCCAGCCTGGGTAGGTGGTGGTCTCTGTGGGGTCTTTTCTCCCTGAAAGAATAGGAGTTGGAAAAGAACGCCTTCCCCAATGCATGTGATGGCGTTAAGATGGCCCTAGCCGCTTTGACTCTATGCGAAAAACATTGAGAAAGAAAAGGCATGTCTAGCGTGGCCTTCTCCCATGCTTGGCACGTCGACTTGTTTTCCCCTTTGGGGTTCCGGGAACATAAAATTTTCATGATGATTTTATGGGGCGTTGGGAAAAAGTACATGCAGTCTGATGCAGCCTGTTGCTTTGGCACGCAACTGCGTCAGCAGCGCATGTACACTGTTCAGCACATGGCGTGATTAAATATGGACCCCTAGTGTCACTTCTTCGACACAACGTTGGCGTGAGCGACAGATGGGGAACGCCTAGGTTACTATTGTAACCTCCATTCCCTGATGGAGGGAACGAGACAATGCGTCCTCCCGGCCAAAACACTGAACCGAGCCACTGTTATGGCCGAACCTCATTCTCGGCTCCTCAGGACAAAAACCTGAATTAACGTATGCATATTTCCCTCCCTTTATACCCATATGTCCGGGGGCGGGAAATGCAAATTCTGTCTGCCAATTTCTCATTGGCCTTTTCTTCAAGTTCAAAGATGTGCAAGGCTCTCAAGAGAGACCCCTAGCGTCGCTTCTTCGACACAACGTCTCGTTCCCTCCATCAGGGAATGGAGGTTACAATAGTAACCTAGATGTTCCTTTATTAGTTTGCTGTGGGAACATCATTTGACATAATTTCATTGAGGCTTCTGTATCTTTCATTCCATGTACGGTATGTCTTTCAGTCTTTCAACACCTTGACCTCGTTTACATGATTTTAAGAACTTACAATTACATGAATTTAAAAGAAAACAATTTATTCCAAAAACATCCTGAAACATCACATAACTGCAAGTGCAGCCATTTAAGGTATTAAAGGCTGCTAAGAGAAAATGCTTCATCACATACTGTTTCTGTTGGAGACATTTTTTTGTGTTTGTTAATGCATAAGTGTGTTTGTTTATATAAGTGCACATGTGCATATGTCCTCAAGCGTGTCAGGGGAACACAGAAGTTTGATCTAGAGGGAAACCCCACTGTTGCAACATATTTATCTGTTGTATTACAAAGTGCATGCCACTGTTGTGTTTTCAGCAGCTTTTTAGCATTAAACCGCTTTCTAGTGTACATGTAAATGAGCTATTATATATTAATATTTGCAGAAGTTATTACTTCAGCTCCTGAGTAATGTCATTAACAATAGCTCAACTAACGTGATTCAAATAATGTATGTGCAACATAGTTAATACTATTTTGGAAAACAGTCATGATTAGCTAGTTAATTTCTACAACGATGCGTCATACTATGGTGTTTAAGCAGTGAGGTACATCATTGTATGGGAAATGTGCCCCAAATCAGGACTGGTGAGATTTGTTTCCATTACTTTTCATGTGATGTTGCCATGAAATGGCACCATTAATAATTTTTTACTCTTTCCATTATACATTCCCTAATGTGTACTCCATGCATAACATGCCCTCAAGCACTTCCCTGTTATCTATTACAGACATAAGTACACGATGCAGACACAGAATGCCATGACATGACCATGGCAACGTTTCGGTCGCAGCTTTCCTTCAACCGAAGGGTTCCTTGGGTCTGCGCGTCGCTCATAGCCATGCCCCCCCCCCCCCCCCGGTCCCTTTCTTCCAGGAGGTGCATGATGAGCTGACGACTGCATGGAGAGCACCCTTCTCCACTCGTCAAAAAGTCCCTCGCTCATCCGCTCTCACTACCCTCGATGGCGGAGCGGCCCACGGTGGACAGGGCAGTTGTGATCCACCTATGCCCGAGAACACGAGCCGCCACCTGGAAGGTGTATGTAGCTGCTATTGCAGCCCACCATGACGCAGCAGATGGCAAGTCTTTGGTTAAGCACGACTTGATTATCAGGTTCCTTAAAGGCGCCCGGAGGTTGAATCCCTCCTGGCCAAACCTGTTCCCCTCCTGGTATCTCTCAGTGGTCCTCTCGGGCCTTCAGAGACCCCCCCCTTCGAGCCTCTAGAATCAGTTGGACTAAGGACCCTCTCTCTAAAGATGGCCCTGCTGATCACGCTCGCTTCCATCAAGAGGGTCGGGGACCTGCAAGTGCTACCCTGGGAGGAGGCAGACCCAGCCCCTTCGTTGCTGTGTCCGGTACGTGCTTTGCATACCTACTTGGACCGCACGCAGAACTTTAGACATTCTGAGCAGCTCTTTGTCTGCTTCGGTGGACAGTGGAAAGGGAATGCTGTCTCCAAACAGAGGCTCTCCCACTGGGTGATGGATGCCATTTCATTGGCCTATCGCACCCAGGCTGTGCCCCCTCCCCTTTACAGGTCCGATCACACTCAAGACGTCAACAGGTTACGGATGTAACCTCCGTTCCCTGATGGAGGGAACGAGACGTTGTGTCCTCCTAGCCACGTCGCTGAGCCGAGCCAATCTTGTGGCCTGACCATTTCCGGCTCCTCCAGGGGCGGGACATGCAAATTCTGTCTGCCAACTTCTCATTGGCCTTTTTTCATAGATCAAAGGTATATTTGGTGCTCAAGAGAGACCCCTAGTGTCGCTTCTTCAACAGAACGTCTCAAGGTTACATCCATAACCTAGACGATATCATTACAAAACTAACATTTTATTTAAAAAAAAATATGTATTTTTAAATTGATGACTTCAAATGATAAAAAATAAAACGGCCAATAAGTGCCCAATGTAGATGGGAACTCCTTCAATACTGTTTAAAATGCATCCCAGGTTGATACTGCAAGATGTTGGTTAAGAAAATGTCAAGAGTAAATGTCTGCTAATTCTAAGGGTGACTACTTTGAAGATGCTAAAATAACATTAATATAACGTTATTTTGATGACTTTAGTATTATTCTAAAATGTGAAGTAAAAAATTATAATAAAGAGTGTTTCAAAACTTTTGTGTGTGTATATATATATATATATATATATATATATATATATATATATATATATATATATATATATATATAAAATTGTTGTTCCACTCTAATCTGACTTGGCTCGACTGCTTGCAATTTTCCAAAGTCCGCTTGAGAAATAGAGGTCATTATTCGAATGAATAAGAATGATGGGGTTTACATGCACTCAGACATGTTTACATTCACACTGTTTTCCATGCCTCCCTATATGACCATTGATGCCTGCGCCCAAATGAGACTGGACAGATCCAGGAACAGTCAGTTCCAGGGACTTGTCTGAGGCCTGCTTGCCAGTCCGGATCTTAGTGATACAGGAGGTGTTGGCTTTCAGAATTCCACTTAGTCTACAAGGTGGCTTGGTGGAGAGCAGGTTTGGAGTCAGGCACTCTTGGTGGTGCACACTCTGTGGCGGGGGCTGCAAAGCTCATCCATCTTCTTGCCACTCCAGTGACAGCAAAGCAAACAGAGAGAACAAGCCCCCCATACAGTACAGAACCCCCAACATCCAAGTGCTCTCTAAAACAGCAGCAGTGATAATAAGACAAGCCAGAATATGAGTGGAGTATTAGGAAAAACATATTGAAATCAAATCCCACTTATTTCACTGCACAGAGCTTCAGTTGAGCTTAATGTACAGTTAAAGAAACTTTTTGTTCTCTTTATCTGTGCTTAATTCTCCATAATGCTTCACAAAGATTGAAGACTAACTTTTGAAATGACCAACAAGGCATGTGTTTCGGATGCTTATCCTAGCATGAGATGTTGCTGTGCTGCTGTCTCTGCTGCTTTTTTTACCTGGCTGACCAGCATGATCAATTTTGACAGCCGAAAAAAACATACTGGTCAAGCAACCTCACAAGCAATGTACCCAGTATGACTATGCTGGTCCACCAGCTAGACCAGCACCAAAAAAGCATTACCCAGTATTTATAGTTATCATTCTGGATCAGCATGACAATTCATACTGGCCTAAGTTTGTCTTTTTAGCAGAGCTGAGCAAGATCATGTCCATTTTGTTGTTCATTTTGCTCATGGGGATCACAATGAGAAGTGAATGCTCTTACCATAAAGTTGCCAAATAATGATAAAAATTATTACTGAAAAAAATGTAGGACACATATTGGCTAATTGGACAAGTTAAGCAAAGAGATATATATATATATATATATATATATATATTTATTAGGTTGTATTTTTTTACTTGTATTTGTACTGTCATTTTGTGCTATGGACATTAATGAAACCTCAAATCATGAGGATTATTGAAGAGAGGTGTGATATTACTTTTCTAAGTGAATTATGATTTTTGTCAGTCAAGAGATAAAACAGGTTAAAAAAAAAAAAAAACAGACTTAGAAAAAGGGACCCTAGCCATATCTAAGGACCAGAATCTCACAGTGACTTGGGCCAGTAAACAACCATCCAAAAAACTCCTAACAACTCCATCCAAAACTCCCCCTAACAACCACTCACAACACCCTAGCATCATGATGGCAACTTTATGTGCAAGTGCCACTTAACTTTTTTTATCGAAATGTAAAAATCTAATTTGAGTTTAATTATTTAATGTTATGCTTTTGCAATCGTTATACAGTTTGAACTTAAATAATGATCTCTCAGGAAAGTGTCCTCAGTTTTTGTTGTTAAAAAAAAAAAAAAAAAATACAAGACAATAATCACAAAGATGAATGCTCTTTATGGTCACATTATTATTAATTGTCTAACACTTTCCCGTTCTGTCTTCTTTTGCCCCTGGGCCACTTGGGTTTGTTTCACTTAGTTTTTTTTGTTGTATTTTTTACACGCATTACCACAGCGGCTGAGAACACAGCCTCTTTTAGAGTTGTTACCTGGAGCTAAAAGAGAGCTATATCACTCTGCACTTGACGTGGGTATCATAATACTTAGTCCGAGACAGACCTTGTGCCCTGGTAGAAACCACAGACTGCACTGTGACACAGTTTCTGCAGCTGTAACAGTGAAACTTGATCCGAGTTTCCCTCTAAAGAGCGGTTTTGGGAACAGTATTCTCTGTATCTGGACACACTGGCCTATAGTGAGTAGAGTGGCACTGAGGTGAATGAGTCTCTGTGCAGGTCTAACTGGATGGTTAGGCTGGTCTCCTCCTAAATATAGAACAACAACAATGGAAAGAGGAAGTGCATAGAATCGGAGTTGACTGGTGCTGGAACAGAGCTGTCACTTTCATGTTTGGACAAGTTTGCTGACATTTAGTGCGAGCATACTGAATTTCAACAAATTTGATCACATTCAAGAATAGTGTATTGATTAGCTATCGCTTACTTGGCTGCACTGAATTTTTTTTTTTTATCTTTGCATGTTTTAGTGTAGATAATATACTGTCTGTGCCACTGTTTCTGTCAAGCTGTTTGTGGTATTCCCAACCAGCTGTCAGTGCATTGCTTGGTGACACGCAATGGCTGATCCTACCTCAGACTGATTGCAATGTGACTGTTCTGTTTTGCTGCTAAAATTGGTCTGTGCTTAGCAAAATTCAAATTACTGCCCTCCAGTGGCCGAAGCTGGAAGTGTTGTTGAACATATGGGCATATGTGAGCTCCAGTTTCCAAGTGAATTGTCCACAGAATATTGCCAAAAGCAAGGCTCTGATGCTGGCAGACAGAGCAGTCCCTGGGTCTGCTCCAGCACACCTAAAATCATTTGAGCAGAACTACGTACCCACCAGAAGACACACAATGGCTGATCCTACATCAGACTGATTGCAAAGTTATGGTAATTCGGCAGCAGTAGGTCAAATGTTTTGTTGCTAAAATTGGTCTGTGCTTACCAAAATTCAAATCACTGCCCACCAGTGGCCAAAGCTGGGAATGTTGTTGAACGTATATGAATGTGTGAGCTCCAGTTTTCAATTGAAATGTCCACAGAATGTTGCCAAAAGTGGGTTTTTAGTTTTTAACAGGAATGCATATTTTATTCACTTTACTCCCTAACCCAAACCCCAACCCTTATCCTAACAGAAAGTGGAGTAAAAATAAAATTTTAGATCGAATATCTTTTTAGAGCACTAGAAGGAAAGTAATCTTCACTGAATTAATGCAAAAATGTCTAATGGAGTATGTCGTTTGTCAAAAATAGTAAATTTAGGGTTCATAAAATTTCTAACGCAACGTGTGATCATGTTGCCTTCTCGTTGGTGGAGCAAAAACTTTACAAAATAACTGGCCTTATTTGCCTGAAATATAAGTTACTCATTGTTAGTTTCTTGTTTCTAGAACTGTAGTTTAAAAATGTCAGCTAAGGCCTGATATTTAGTACAACAGCACACTTTTTTTAGTGTTTAGGTAATCATAGTAATTCTGGCTCTTAAGTATTTAAACAGATATTGTAACTGATTTTTGTATATAAATATATAGTAGTTTGTGGCGTGGGGACGTGGTCGTGTGTCGGTCTGCGGGAGAGGGAGAGAGAGAGAGAGCGGTAAGGCTTGTCACCTGTTTTGTAATCAATCCTAAAAGACACCTGTGTGTCTTGTTATAGTGATGCAGCAGAGAGAGACATAAAAGGAACGCCAAGATTCCAGAGAGAGAGAGAGAGAGAGAGAGAAACCAGAAGGCAGACCGTGTTAATGCCGATATTTACGTTTACCATATTGTTTATGTGCCCTTGAGTTGAGAGAATTAAAAAAACTCAACTCAAACATGCTTTGCTGTCTCCTGACTCCTCCATTGCCAAACCAAAGAGTTTTACAGTGGTACCAAAACCCGGAGGAGCGCTGCTATGGAGTCTTCACCGCTGGCTGAAGTCGTTAACGCCCTCACCAACATCCAGCAGACACAACACCATGCCCTCTTGGAGGTATGCTGGGAGCAAGAACAACGCTTCCACGCCCTGTTTCAGGCACAAGCAGAGGACCGGCAGGTGCTGCGGAGCATGATCACCAGGGAGGGGGCTGGTGCTGCTTATCCCTTATGGGCAACATCCTCAGACATCACACGGCGTATGCCGCCGCCTATCTGGATGACATTATAAATGTACAGTAATGACTGTCAGCGGCATATGCAACATCTGAGGGCTGTCCTGAGAGTGCTGAGGCGGGCGGGACTCACGGCCAACCCAAAGAAGTGTGCAATTGGGCGGGTGGAAGTTAGGTATCTGGGGTTCCACTTGGGTCACGGGCAGGTGCGTCCACAGGTTGACAAAACCACGGCAATTCCAGCCTGCCCGGCACCCAAGATTAAAAAGGGGGTAAGGCAGTTTTTATGGCTGGCTGGCTACTACCGAAGGTTTGTGCCTAGTTATTCTGATGTCAGCAGCCCGCTGACTGACCTTACTAAAAAGGGGGCTCCAGATCCGGTCCAGTGGACAGAGTCCACTACCTTAAGGTAAAATTCGCACTGTGGGGGGGGGCCGCTTTTACATGCACCTGATTTCTCTCTCCCCTTTATTTTGCAGACTGATGCATCTGACTGGGGGCTGGGCGCAGTGTTCTCACAGGAGGTCGGAGGGGAGGAATGGCCAGTGCTCTTTATTAGTCTCAAGCTCTCCTTCAGGGAGACCAAATATAGCACCATCGAGATGGAGTGTCTTGCAATTAAGTGGGCTGTTCTGACACTCCTCTACTACCTGCTGGGGCGGGCCTTCACCCTCTGCTCCAATCATGCCCCTCTACTGTGGCTCCACCACATGAAGGATAATAACGTGCGGATCACCTGTTGGTATCTGGCTCTCCAGCCCTTTAAATTCAAGGTGGTCCACAGGCCGGGGGCGCAGATGGTTGTGGCTTACTTTCTCTCCAGAAATGGTGGGGGGGGGAAGAGTAGGCAGGCCGGATGTTGCCCCGGACTGAGTCAGCGGTGGGGGCATATGGCGTGGGGACGTGGTCATGTGTCGGTCTGCGGGAGAGCGAGAGAGCAGTAAGGCTTGTCACCTGGTTTGTATTCAACCCTAACACCTGTGCCTTGTTATAGTGATGCGGAGAGAGACATAAAAGGAACGCCAAGAGTCCAGAGAAAGGGAGAGAAACCAGAAGGCAGACCGTGTTAATGCCGATATTTACATTTACCATATTGTTTATGTGCCCCTGTGTCGAGAGAATTAAAAAAAACTCACCTCAAACCTGCTTCGCTGTCTCCTGACTCCTCCATTGCCAAAACAAAGAGTTTTACATAGTACTTATTTTACAGTTTTGTAGTGAATTGATTGTGAAATTAAACCAAATTAAGCCAATCAATATCATTCTTGGAAAAATTCTTTATTACAACTTCCCTTGTGATATAAGAGCTTTACATATTAGACAAACTTGTCAGGCTGTGCCATTATTGCTGGTCACATTAATGCATATTTTTACCATAATTGTGGTATTTATGGTCAGTTTTTCAATTGCTAACACCCTTAAAAAGTTATTACTATATTTTATTAGTTCACTTATTTTTCCAACCATGTCTACATTCTTACAGTATATAGTTTAAATGTCTTACTTATACACCTAAAAATGGACAAGCAATAAAAATGTCCTCTTATCTTTCCTTTACTTATAAATTCTGAATTTTTCGTGCCAAGCCATACAGCATACACCATATGGAAAAGAAAATGGACAGCAAAAATACTCCTGGATAATTACTGAAAATGAGCAGTAATGAGCAATATCCATGCACATTTAGATCAGATCATACATATATATATATATATATATATACCTGACATAGAGAGAGAGAGAAATTAACCTGTGCAGCAGCGTTATACTTCACATTACTGAAATCCATCCGTGGAGTTAGAAAATAGTAAACCCAGGCTTTTTCCATTTACACTTTCTCATTCACTATTAGAAATAGGGTTTGCTTGCTAAAATATCCACACCTACAGTATGTAACTTAAGAAATCTTTACAATTACTTTTTAAAAATAAACTGGAGAAGAGAGGGAGGTGGTAGATTTGGGGGGAACTCAGGAAACTACTTGCATATTATTTTGGTTTTAAAATGTGCTTCATATCTTTTAATTTTTTCCTTATTCTTGAGGGTATGAAAATGATCACATTGTCATTCAAGATATGTATAAAGCATGAACACCATGTTTAAGTTCCTGCCTTACTGTAACTGAAATGTGAACATATCTGGAGATTTTATCAATTTCTTGTAAACATGAATAGTACCCTGTTACTAAGGCTAAAAATACTGTTCCCCACAACACATGATCAGTGTTGCTGCAATGGCCATTTCCGTTTAATTAAGCTCAAAACCAAAGCTACAAACCTATATCCAGAACCCCACTTGTTAAGAACTTCATACTGTAACATGACCCTCTCATACCAGACTTTTCCGATCACACAGACTCCATCTGGCACAGTCATTTCTAACAAATTCTGGCAGGGTGACTGGCATGTTTGTAGGGGAGAATCAGAATGAGCTTTATTGCCAAGTATGCTTACACATACAAGGAATTTTTCTTGGTGACAAGCTTCCAGTGCACAAACAATACAATAATAAAGATGATGATAATAAAATGTAATGTAAAATGTATGAAAATATACATATATAGAACATTAATTATATTATAATAATTATACATATAATTATATAATTATACATATTATTGACTAAGCTGTGTGTTGCATGTGATTTTTACAAATTGGGGCAGTTTCAACTGTTCATTAGATGCATAGCCTGAGAGAAATCCTTCTGTCTGACGGTTCTGGTTCTCAGAGCTCTGTAGCGCTGGCCAGAAGGCAGCAGTTAAAAAAAAGGTAGTGGGCAGAGTGAGTGGGGTCCAGAGTGATTTTTCCAGCACTTTTGAAATGTACAGTTCTTGAAGGGAGGGTAGGGGGCAACCAATAATCCGCTCAGCAATCGGAACTGTCCTTTGTAGTCTTCTGACATCCGATTTTGAGTCAAACCATAGAGTTATTGAAATGCAGAGGACAGACTTACTGGCTGCTGAGTAGAACTGGATTAGCAGTGCCAGTTCAGGTCCAGAGAGATGGTAGAGCCCAGGAACCTGAATGCCTCCACTGCTTCCATGGTACAGCGTTGTTTAGAATGGTGAGCGGGGTCAATGTTGGGGTGTTTTTTCAAAAGTCCACAATCATCTCCACTGTTTTGAGCATGTAGAGGTCCAGGCTGTTATGACTGCACCACTGAACCAGCCGTTGAACCTCCTTTCTGTATGCAGACTCATCGTAGTCTTGACTGCAAACTTCAGGAGCTTGACAGAGGGGTCATTGGTGGTGCAGTCGTTGGTATACAGGGAGAAGAGAAATGGGGAGAGCACACATCCCTGTGGGCTCCAGTGCTGATCGTACATGTGCTGGAAGTGAATTTCCCCAGTCTCACAATCTGCTTCCTGTCCATCAGAATGCTGGTGATCCACTGACTGATAGACATGGGAACAGAGAACTGTGTTAAATATTCCCTAGAATAGCTGGGATGATGGTGTTTAAAGCTGAACTGAAGTCCACAAAAAGGATCCTTGCATATGACCCTGGTCTGTCCAGATGTTGCAGGATATGATGCAATCCCACGTTGACTGCATCATTCACAGATATGTTTGCTCTATAAGTAAATTGAAGTGGATCCAGAAAGGGTCCAGTGATGTCCTTCACGTGGGCCAGTACCAGTCTCTCAAATGACTTCATGGCAGCAGACGTCAGAGCGATGGATCTGTAGTCATTAAGTCCTTTGATCTTGGGTTTCTTTGGGACATGGATAATAGTGGAGCATTTGAAGTAGCAGGGAACTTCACACTGCTCCAGTAATCTGTTGAAGATCTTTGTGAAGATGGTGGCCAGCTGGTCAGCACAAGATGTTAGACAAGTGGGTGAAAAACCATCTGAGCCCTGTGCTTTCCTTGTCTTTTGTTTCCAGAAGACCTAGCACACATCCTCTTCACAGATCTTAAGTGCAGGAGGTGTTGGTGTTTATGTAAATTGATGGTCATAGCAGGTGTGGGGTGTGAGACTCTTTTTTCAGTCTTTAATACAGGTTTAGCTGATTTTAGTTTCTGCTGTAGGTTGGAAGATGATGAACCAGTCAGTGATCAGGGAGTCCCAAAGCTGCTCTAGGGACAGAGTAATATGCAACTTTTAATGTTGTATAGCAGTATGTTGTATGTGCTTTGTAATGTGCTGTCCGTATTTTGGCAGTTCACGGGTCGCAGCTTGACAAGCTTGCTTCCATTGCTTGCATCTCATAGTGTGCTTTAACAACACAACTGCGCCTCTGATTAAAATGCCCAGCAAAATGTCCGAATAGTCTAAAACCGGGAAATAATTGTCTGGTATGTGCTGCCAAATGTTCAGCGGTTCGTTCCATGGTAAAACTGACTGGAAAAAAAACAATTACTAAAAACAGGACAAACAAACAAAAACAACAAAATATTTAGTGGAATAAGTGGAATTCATTTAATCCGGACCACATTTTGTTGTTGAATTTACTCTTGGTTACTGCAACACACTGTTTTAACTGAGAAAACAATGCATAGCTCATGATTTCCAAACAGTAGTACTTGGTAAGATATCGATATTGCCTTGTGAAATGTTTAAAATGGAAATTTCAATTAAAGACAAATTAGGGCTGTCAAATGACTGAAATACCTAAAACAGTATTTGCAATTTACCACTCAACATATCCAGTTACCTTAATAGTAAAAAAAACTAAATAATATGTCTAACCAATATTAGTGGATTACACTTGTTCTTGTGCCTGACAACCATGGTTGGGAGGGTTACTTTTGAAATATGTAATATGTATAATGGCTAGAAATAGCATTTTAGTTTAGCGTAAAGCTGACAACACAAGGTTTATTTATCTTTCTTCTGCTCCAAACTTACTTTAAACTTCTGTGTCTGCTCGTATGAATATAACACATCATAAGAAAGTGTTTCACCACTGTTCAAATGCACTTTGGATTGCATCATTTATATGTATAAATGTTTTCCATCTGAAAGAACGAAATATTAAATGAAAAAAATGATAAAAAAAAATGCACTGTAATCTCTTTAGTAATCAAAATACTTTTTGAATGTAACTGTATTCTAAATACCAATGATTTAAATTATAACTGTAGTGGAATACAGTTACTTATATTTTGTATTTTAAATACATAATCCCGTTACAAGTATTTTGTTACTCCCCAACCCTGCTGACAACATATGCATATGCCTATGCATAATAATGCTAAAAAGAGGTAAATTTGTGCAATAGTGCTCTTTGCTCATCTCACTCACTTCTACACAACATACTAACCCCCCCTCATATTTACATCCCATCAAATGTCTCAGCCAGTCAAACAGATTTCAAACTAAATGCATTTGTTAAAAAAACAGATCCTGTTTTTTCCTCTATATTTGTCAAACTGCATCAGTTTTAGAGGAAGCTACTTAGAGAGTCTTTTATGAGCACAGCTTTGGGTGAAAAACTGAACTGGTGGTGTAAGAGTGGAGAGAACGCTGTGACGACAGGGTATGGCAGGTGACCTCTAGAAGCCAGATAGGAACCTCATCTGGGTAGAAAGGTGAAAAGGTAAAGTCAACCATTGGAGTTTCCCCCGTGTCCTGTCAATTAGACCAGTACCGATGGGGTTTATGGGCCTACAACACTCTCAACACACCCGGGCTTGGCGACAGACTTTATTGCCATTTTCTAATTAAAGAAACCATAAAATCAGAGGGGGGTACCTCAAGTCTATGTTGACATGTAGTGGTCACCATGGCTGCAGTCAGCTACATATATGCAAGAGTGAGACGCAGGATGTACTGTATTCCATATAGCCCAACATTTGGAAACATAAAAAATTGTGAGTATCAAAGTTAACAGACAGTTAGAATAACCAAAGTTTGTCTTGCTTACAAATGTAGGGGAGTCCAGAGCTAGTTGTCATAAAGGCTATTTCTTAGTAACTATAATATTGTGAGTCAAAAGTCAATTTACACCAGATGTGACCAAACTAGAGCCCGTGATGACCTTTGATTTGGCCCGCCTTGCCATAGATGACAATAGAGGAAAATCTAGAAGAAAGTAGATAGGAAAATAGAAGCTCTTCGTTTGTAATTAATCGTTTTGGTTTAACATTTTTTGTTTTGTTTTTGCATTATAAAAACTATAGCTTAATTGAATTAATTGAGAGTATAAGTGATTAAAATTTTTACAATGTATATGTGTACTTCAATGACCTTTAAATAGGTGCCATCCCAGGTGCCACCCCAAAATCTTCACTATGATTCGCCAGCTCCAAAGTTGGAGATGGGCATTTAATACTGCCAGACAGAACCTAGTTGTTTTAAAATGAAGCGGGAAATGAAGCAGTGTCAAGGAATGGCAGGTAATTAGGTAGACTCGTGAAACAGTGAACAGTCATCCGAAATCAAATATGGCTTGAACGTACACTATATGTTGTACAGCATTTCATATCCACGTGAATGTAAGCAGGCTTGATAAAGTCAGGTGAGGAAGCATTTCAATACAAACAACGGTTACATTCACTCCAAACACTGCACAACATTTGACAAGCACTAAAAGTGAACAGACCAGTACTCTCAAAAATCCCTTTTCTGCCCTGCCAGCTAGATAAAAACGGTAATGCATTAAAATTATTTCTTCATATTTCATCTTCTTATTCTGACTAAAACCCGTTTTGGGGTGTGTATAACATCTCTGTGCATCGTACTGTAATTTGTTTGTCAAACGTGAGGATATCTCATTTACTTGCAACTATCTGCTGCAAGTTTTTTTTAATAACCATTAGATTAATCATAATCATATTTTGGAGTCAACTAAATTCATAGGCCTCTCAATTTTAATTTGCAGAAATGTGCTTTGCAGCTTTTATTTCCTTTCATAATGTAATGCATTCAGCTTTAATCCATTGCCTCTTGAGAAAAGAAGCAAAAGTACAATTAAAATTGTTGATATCACAACAGGAAATGTCAAATAAAAGTGAGTAGGCTAAATGCATTAACTACGCAAAAACATTTTGCAGCATTGTTTAATTAATCCTATTACATTTGGCAGTCCCAATAAATGGTAATACTGAGCAGAGCTGGACTGGGAAGAGAAATCTTCCCAGGACTTTACATAGCAACTGGCCCAAAAGTTTTTGAGGGGCCTTTTCTGCATATCATAGCACCGTTTTGTGGTCCGTTCTGCATAACGCGGCGGCTCATTTTAGCTTATCGTGGCCCATCCGGCCTGTTTCATGGCAGACCCACCGGCCTGTTCGGTTCTCCTGATGGCCAGTCCACCCCTGATCGGCCCCAAAGTGCCTCGGCCCACCAGGAAAATGCAGGTATGCCAGATAACCAGTCCAGCCCTGATACTGAGTGAAATCCAGGACAGTGTGTAGCGTCGTCTTTGTCACAAAACAATATCCTACTTGTCATGCCATTGTATCTTCATCTCTCCAAAACCGCACAGAACTACCGTGTTCAATGTGAGATGCACTGTAACCAAAGTTTGAACTGTGTTAATAAGAAAAGGTTATTGTCCATAAATGTCAGTTCAGGGCAAGTTGTTAATTTTTTATTTATTTAAAAATTTATATAATTTATTAATTACAATATTACCTATAGTACATTTTTTCATGCTTATTTTACGGTATAGATTTGACTGAAAATCCCTCATTGTGACAATTTACCCCATACATTGAGTGCACTACTGGGGCATATCTTCAGTTCTCATGTCCAGTTTATTTATTTATTTATTTACTATTATTATTATTATTATTATTATTGTTGTTTTTTTCTGGATTATAACAATCAAAATTGTATATGATATTTAGAAAGGATCAAGACTTTAAGGAATGTGGCTACTTAAACTGACTTTCAAAAATACATGTTTGAAAAAATAAATAATAATATTGACTTTCATACCCTGAGAAATATTCACGAAGTAAAAAGTGTGACAGCGAGACCAAGTCTTCACTGTGCCCAGAGGTGCATTAACGCACTGGCTGAAGCCCAGGGGCCCACAACTCCCAGGTGAGTTCCTCTTTCTGTGTCAGGAACCCCATTCTCCCCCATCGACGTTTGCATGAGGAGTGCATCTAAATGCTTTCATCGGGAGATGCTGTTGTAAACACGGAGACGGTGCACAAGCATGAAAGCCTTCCATGAAGCGAATGTTGCCCTGACAACTGGCAGGGGGTCACTGCAGGATGGCGAGCCCATGGGCCCATGCTACCTTAATGTGCTCCTGACTATGCCAACTTTAAAAATCAAAAGTCAAGTTATTTATCCATTTATTTCAACATAATTGATGATAAGTTACTTTTTACTCCATTTATTAAACATCCTGCAATATTTGCCAAAAACGCCTAAAAAAGGCCTACCCAAATTAAAATGCATGCTGTTCTTGAACCCTTTGGAGTATATGCATGCTTTTGGTCTCTTTTGAAAGGGGAGACTTTGAGGTTTGTTCCTAAATAGTCAGAATCACTGTAAGGCTTACTTATATTGAGTAATAGAACTTTGAACACACTCAAAAAGGGGAAATAAACTCCGCCTACATTTTTTTTTTTGTAAAAAGATGCCAGCAGATAACTACAGCTGGGAGGAATTAGCTGGAAAACACAATTAGATCACAGCATGAAGCCTTACCAAACCCAATTTAAAATTTGATAACAATACATTAGAAAATGAGTGTTTTACACATGTTTATCCAAGTGTATGTATAGGCTTCAAGGATATTGATACCTGGCCACACCTCTATCATGCACCGACTGGCTCAAATGACCTGTCCATCTAAAGTCCAGGGGTCAGCGGACATTTTGACATAAAAATATCTGTAATGTTTTCATGTTCAAGGTAGCTTCATCAAAGAATGCGAAGTTGTGTTAGCTCTGTCGGTTAGCTCGAAATGCTACGTCTATACTACGTGGGTGTTTATTGATATATAAATGTGTTATGGACCAAATACTTCGTTGAATTGGATTGTATGGACCCTTTACAGTGTAACTAAACCATTTTTGATGGAATGAAGTGGATCAGTAGAGTAAGATGAGCATTATAAGTGAGTTTCTACCATTTTGTATTCGTTTATTTTGCTGTAAGTGGTCTGAGAAATACACCGATTGTACCCGCTGTGTTAAGTGTATATTAAAATGGTTTACATCGTTCGAATCACAAGAGTCTCAGCTTTCCAACGATGTAAGATATGTTTATCTTTTAATTTTTGAGTTTTTGCATATCGCGAAGTTATTGCGCAATAGACGACCGGGCCCGCAGACGCAGAGCTGTTAAAAGGTTAATTCAAATCAAAATATACATGAAGAAAACAAAATACATATTCATGATAATAAATAAATACATGAATCATGAAAAATAAGTGATTCTTTAATGAGGTGGAGTAGCTAGAAGAAAGAAAGATGCTATTCAGCTTAATTTAGAATCCATGAGTGTGTGTGAGCAGGAAACTGGGATGTCACGGTGGCAATGAGACAGTGGCTAAATGTGTCATCTTTCGGAAAAGCAAGAAAAATGCATAAATAGGCTGGCATCTGATATTTAGGCCGACATGTCGGAAATAAAAAGAAGTTACTTATTTATATATATATATACACACATTTTGAAATGAAACAAACAACCTTTTATATACAAGTTAAATGCAATGAATAGACCAATTAAAGACATTTATTTTGAAAATAGTCCCCTGCCCATGGTGAAATGAGTTAATAGGCTCGGGTGTTTCTGTGATTTCATCAGACTAGAGACCTGAGCGGCTAACTGAGGCGTCTGTGGCAGTGCCTGAGTCAGCATAGGTAATGACAGGCTCCATCATTTTTTCCAGCTCAAGCCTCACCCCAAAGACCTGCCTGTCCACCAACCAGTAATAGGCTAGAACAGGCCTCTCCAGAGATCCCATACTGCCCTGGGGCTGTGGTACCAAACACCTTTTGCCATGATACTCTTGATGTTTTTCTACTGTGCCACCAAACACTGGCCTATCTGAGCCCCTAAACTAACAAATGTCACCCTCTGTTTCCCTTTGCTTTAGTGTCCTCTCTCTAGGGACATGTTTTCCCAGTGCAGTTTTAAATGTTTTTTTTTGTGTTTTGCTTTCTAATTAACAAGCTGTGTTCCACCAACCCTTGAACTCCTACTGTTGATTTTATTGTGTTTTGATATGCGAGTGCCTTCCACTGGGTAACTCCCATGGAAATGTTTTTTTTTATTTATTTTTTATTTGCAGTAAGTTAAGAACCCTGTTGGATTAGGTACTGCCTATTGTCACAAGATGAAAATGAGTGCCAAAAAAATGTGTTGCTTCCTGATTATGACATTGTTCTGGAATGTCAGGCATACAGTAATAAACACTATTCTAAAAGATATTTGCATAGTTGGAAAAATTACTTCTAAGGAAATTACTGAATCAGTTTTAAGTATCTAGAAATTACAACTATATTAACATGGCCATGCAGCAATTGAGAAAGCAGGCACAGAATCTGAGCCAAAAGAGTTGTTCCCCCTGCATAATGAAAACCAAGTGAACTTTATCCAACCTTGAAAATGTAATGAATGATCACTCACTCTTATTTACACTCTACTTCAATATCAAAAATTTGCATTGTAAAAAGGGAAAATGTGTTCCATAAATTGATAACTTAAAGAGCTAAAATATTTCTGCCTGATCTATCTCAGTGGTTCTCAACCTTCTTGTCTCTAAGCCACAGAAACACTTAGTGTCACTAGATTAAAATACTTATTACTGATTAATTTCAGGATTCAGGGCATTTCAGATTTATATGTTGTAAGTCTACATCATTATTTCTTGAATTTAAATGAAGTTATTGTATTGCATTTTAAGTCATCCCGAGGTCTACCTGATGTATTTAGGTTTTTAATTTTTTTTTAGCTGAATAAAGACAATTAATTTATACTTGGCACATGAAGCATGTTTTAGGTTATTTGACCAAAAAAAATGAAGTGTGTTATTTACCTAATTTTTGGGATAACGATACATTTTTTAAATGTGATTTTTTTAAAAAATATTATTATTATTATTATTATTATTATTATTATTATTATTATACTAAATTACTTTGAAATGGATATATTTGTATACAACGCTTTTACCAAATGAACCAAGTAAGGTAACAGGTTTTATAATAAACCTTTTTTCTCTGAAAACATTGACATTTATTCACTTCATAACTAACAGCTTACTAGAATTAGTGTCAGCTCCGTCAAACACACTAAAAAGCATATACTGTGTATATATATATATATATATATATATATATATATATATATATATATATGTATATATAGCCTCTTTTTCCTATTTGTAGTGGAGATGAGTGGTACCTGGTGGGGTCTTCTGCTGTTGTAGCCCATCCGCCTCAAGGTTGTGCGTGTTGTGGTTTCACAAATGCTTTGCTGCATACCTCGGTTGTAACGAGTGGTTATTTCAGTCAAAGTTGCTCTTCTATCAGCTTGAATCAGTCGGCCCATTCTCCTCTGACCTCTAGCATCAACAAGGCATTTTCGCCCACAGGACTGCCGCATACTGGATGTTTTTCCCTTTTCACACCATTCTTTGTAAACCCTAGAAATGGTTGTGCGTGAAAATCCCAGTAACTGAGCAGATTGTGAAATACTCAGACCGGCCCGTCTGGCACCAACAACCATGCCACGCTCAAAATTGCTTAAATCACCTTTCTTTCCCATTCTGACATTCAGTTTGGAGTTCAGGAGATTGTCTTGACCAGGACCACACCCCTAAATGCATTGAAGCAACTGCCATGTGATTGGTTGATTAGATAATTGCATTAATGAGAAATTGAACAGGTGTTCCTAATAATCCTTTAGGTGAGTGTGTGTATATATATATATATATATATATATATATATATATATATATATATATACATACATACACACACACACACACACACACACACACACACACACACTATTCTAAAAATTCTTAAAGAGTTCAAAAAATTTATATTTTTCCATCATAACCATGTGTTGTTCTCTGGAGCCATTTTGTTTTTTCCTCAGTTAAAGCTGCCTCTGTAACCGAAACTAAAGTGCCAAAATGTACCTCACAATTCTAACAGAAATTATCATAATGGAATGAAAGTGTCGATATATTGAAGCTGTGACTGCAGAGATTTAAACATTTTTTAAAATATGATTTTTTTTTTTAAAAACTTACCAGACCATGTGTCCAACTGTTGCATCCACCATGAGTAGGATGTAGGAAAGGGGTCCTAAGAGTTATAGCTGATCATGACATTGTCTAATTTATTCCAGATTATCTATTTTTTTTAATTGATGTAAGAGTTGGTTTAAAGTGAGGACACAACTTTAAAAGACTTTAAAAGTTTACATATTGTTTGATTTCTTAAAATGCCCTAACTTTTATTTGATATTTACTGAATATTCAACGTGATCTCATGAGAATTCATTTGTATTCTTATGTAAAGCATGGTTCTAGCAAATGTACATTATTTTATGTTTGCATTGACACCAAAACATACAATACTGGTGTATTGACAGCATCTAAACGTATTAATACCTATAGAGACTTACAAATGTTTATGTGTACTGTCTGAATTGATTAATTTTAAAGAATTCATATAATGAATCAGTTAATTAAATTAAATGTAAAAACAATGAGACTAGTTAAATGCCATCACATTTATTTAATGCAGTTGACATAATGACAGGAGATTTACAATGATTAACTGTACCAATGATACATAATTCTAACCATGCAAAACGCAAGATTACACAAGTTTACAGTGGCTCATCTTGCAGATAATTTGTAGAATCTACAGTAATCTCATCAATCTTCTGACAAATATGTGAAACATAGCCAGAGACATGATTGAAAGTTTGAGACATCTATAGTAGCAGAACCAGAAACATCTCTGTATATTTAACCTATACAGTGTTTTTGTCATGTACAACATGAACAACTTTCCCATCCATAGACTAACTTTGTATTCAAACACCACCTTCAACAGTAAGAACGTTAATAAATTTGTAGGAAACAAAAGATCAATCATATGTATCAACTCTCATTTACTGTACACTCCTTAAACCCTCTAAACATTCCAAGCTTTAGACTTTCTTCGAAACCAGCTTTGTTATAGCAGTTGTGATTAGCAACGATGTCAGGGAAGTCTTTAAATACAAGGAAACTGCACATTACTTTATTTAGCTGTTGGTGGCCACAAAGTAAATGTAACATACTGTACCAGCCTGTGGAGCAGCATTAAAACCTCATTGGCTTGCTCATATTGAACCTGACTGGTGAAATTGTGGTCTGTACACGTGTGTAGCTGGGTAATGTTTCTCAAGTTCTAAGCTTTCAGTGCAGACTCCAGACTCTGTGGTTTCAGAGTCAGTTCAGATAACATGTAGAAAACAGACCTGCAGAGCAAAGTTTTCTGACTCAAATGTATCCACATAATGTCGATTGATAGGGGGCGCTCTATGATGACTCAGCTCTTTTTCTGTCACTGTGTTCATCTTTGTTCTTGGGTTATAACCGCAAGCCCTGGGCCAGTTCTGTACCTTGGGCAGACTGAATTCCTTAGTTATTAAAACTAGCAGAAGAGGTGATGAACATTTGGTTTCTCTTTATTTCCTTCATTTGTTTTAGAGAGCATTAAATCTGAACATTCCTAACTTTAAACACTAAAAATAGGAGCAGGGGTGTTAATTACGTTGACCGCGATTGACCAGTTGATCACAAGAAAACAACTGGCCGATCTCGTTAACAGGTCAAAAGGAAAAGTAAGTAGAAAGAGAAACTACACAAATTATGACAATCTCACTTTTTATTTCCTCATTTTGGTATCCATAGGCAGTTTGACCAGAGTGATCTCACAGTGAAATCAGAAACAGTTTATTTAACTGAAATAGGTCTATGTTCACTCAAATGCAAAACACTGCCCCCAATGGCCAAAGATTGTGTTAGCTCTTTTTTTGCGGGAGTAATGTAAACCGAGAGGCAGCAAAAGTTAGTTGTTTTCTGCTGTACAGTGAAGAGAAATGTATATTTTATAAATGTTATAATTTTATTTCTGATGTTAAAGGGATAATTATTCTTAGAACAAAATGATCTGTCATCAACTCATCTGACTGCTTTGTTGTTGATGTCACTTTTGTGGAAATTTTGAGTTTTTTAGAGTTTTCAATCTTTTCAATTGGTTTCGACCCAAGGAATATACTGTGTGCTTGTCATGTGGTGGGTAAGGAGGGGGCATTTATGCCCTTCGGTCGTAAAGAAAATGGCTTGCTGCCAAAAATCTGTGAAAGCTACTTATCAGTGTCACATTCTTTCTGTACAGCATAGGAATGAGCTGGTGGAGATGTGACTTAGGGACAACTTTAACATATGTATATCAGCTTGTGTTTTCCCTGATGCATTTTCAAAAACAGAACATATATATATATATATATATATATATATATCAGTATACATATAATTTGTATGACAAATTGCTTATCTTTCTCAATTGTAAGTCGCTTTGGATAAAAGCATCTACTACTGTAAATAATTAGATGTAAAAGTAAACGAAGTTATTTTTGTGGAGTAATGATAGTATCAGTCCTGCTTCCTCCATTGCCTCATTGTGACTTGTGTACCCATCTGTCTGACATTAGAATGTTGCGTAAGTACAGAAAGAGGCATTTTTGCAGCTTAGTTTCAATGCATTTTCTTTTTTTCACTTGAGGGAAAGTTTAGAGTTTTGGGTTTCAGTAAGTTTTCACTCTTTTATCTCAAAAGTCTCAAAAGAAAATTTTATTCCTCATGATTTGACCTTTTTAACACTTTGGAATTAAAAATGTTGCTTTACATAGCTTCACTTTATGCTAGACTACTCAGTGTTCTACTCCTTTTTTTAATTGTTTTATTCAGCAGATGATACAAAACAAATACGATATGATCAAACCTACCGTATGGGCCCCACGGCTGTCCGGTGGTCTCGCTGTCCCCTGCTAATTCAGGACGAAAGCTCAAGAACCTTTTGAGTATCAGACAAATGAGTATTTTTTCTTAGTTCATACCCACAAGCGTTTGGAACATGTGACATGACACACTCTTCCCGCATGAGCACCAAGCCGCCATTCACCTCAGTTTATTTACACTATCATTAGAGAGGGAGAGGCTCTCCCCTGACCAAGTCGATCAGAACATTCTACATCTCTCTGTGTACCACTTACCTGACATTGATCCTGTGGAAAAATATACAAAACGCTCACTTAGTTCTGAAACACTTACACACACACACACACACACACACACACACACGTTTGTGCAGTTAGCCTTATGATGATTCTACATAGACATAATTATTTTTATATTATACAAACTATAGATTATATCCCCTAACCCTACCCCTGAACCTAACCCTCACAAAAAACTTTCTACATTTAAAAATTTTCAAAAAACATAATTTACTATGTTTTGTTTAGCAACTTGAATTATGAGGACACTAGAAATGTCCTCATAAACCACATTTACAGTATAATGCGCTTATTTAGTGCTTTGGGAATGTCTTTAGGAGTGACCAGCTGTGAATATGTGTGCAACACATCAATGAAATTGACTAGAATTTATAGTCACCGCCGGTGACATCATCAGGATGTGCCGTTACAGGCGCTATTAATAGATGTGCCACAGGTGCATTGTCAGGTATTTTATCTGAAGAGCAGTCCTGGGGCATCTTCAGTGCGGCAATGAATTGCAACATCACGTTCCGCTTTTTAAGGGAACAGGGGTTACACTTAAGTAACCAGAGACGTTCCCTATCAATAGCTACACTTTGATGCTGTGCTGATTTAGCATTAGTAAGAGGCAGGACCCTTGCTGGCGAACTCTGGACAAGACTCCCGGGAGCAGAGAAACCAGAGGAAACGCATACAGGCACATTCTGGGCCATGTATGTGCCATCGCGTCCAGACCCAGTGGGACTGGATGACTCAGAGAGAAGTAGAGGGGACATTGCGCTGTTTGTTGGGAGGCGAAGAGGTCTGCTTCTGCTCTGTAAAATCTCAGCCATATTTGTTCCACTACCTCGTGGTGGAGATTCCACTCCCCTGTCGGTATTTTCTGTCTGGACAGAAACCCACATTCAGGCATCCAGGGCTATAAACTGCTCTGATTGACAGGAGCTTTCCCTGGGCCCAAAGGAGAATCTGCTGTGCCAGTCTGTTCAGCTGGCGTGACCATAGTCCTTCTTGATTGTTTATGTAAGAGATACCGCTGTGTTGTCCACCAAAACATGGCAGCCTCTCAGATACTGGAGGAAGTACTTCAGGGCCAGAAATACAGCCATCATCTTGAGACAGTTGATGTGCTAATCGAGCTGACGACCCTCCCATTCACCTTGAGCTGGACGACCACTTAAGACTGCTCCCCAGCCCGTCAGGGAGACACCTGTAGTTAGCAGCTTGCGACAGCAAGACGCACCTAGAGTGGGACCCAAATTGAGGAACCGGGGTCTGAACCACATAGAAAGGTTAAGTAGCGGGCGGCGCGTAACCCTTATCAGCCTCATGTGCAAAAGGCGCAAAGGGATCACCGAGGATGCACATACCATGAGACTTAGTATTCGTTGATACTGATGAACAGTGCAACCTTGGCCTAGCCTGACTTTGCTCAGGGTATTCTGAATGGACTCGATTCGAGTGGGATACAATTGTGCCCACATTATTATCAAATTCTATACGATCCCCAGATAGGTCATTTTTTGGGTAGGAGAGAGGACGGTTTTCTTGACGTTGAGCCTCAAACCCATTGAAACCAGATGAGCTAAGACGATATCCCTATGCTGTAATGCCAGTTATTGTGACTGTGCTAGTATCAGCCAGTCACCTATATAATTCAGAATGCGGATGCCCCGGAGTCGCAAAGGAGCCAATGCTGCATCCATGCACTTTGTGAATGTGCGGGGTGATAAGGCTTGGCCGAATAGAAGAACCCGATATAGGAAAGCTTCTCCCCAAAAAATTTACCTCAGGAACTTCATGTGTTGTGGCAGAATTTATATATGAAAATATGCGTCCATGAGTTCAATCATGACCAACCAATATTGATGTTGGATTTGAGACCTGCAAAGGGTGGTGCGAACTGCCAGAAACATCATCGGAGGCGAGCTTCCCTCCCTCCAGGATATATATAACAGACGGTGTGTGAAAAAAGCTCGGAGGATTATCAGAGACTCCAGCCACCCGAGTTATGGGCTGCTCTCACTGCTTCCATCAGGCAGGCGGTATCGCAGCATCAGGACCCGCACCAGCCGACTACATGACAGCTTCTTCCCACAAGCAATAAGACTTTTGAACACATGATCTCTCACGATCAACAATCAGCACTGCACTTTATTAATCTTCATTCTGTCAAATATATTCTCGCTCCCAATTCAATTAGTGTATATATATATATATATATATATATATATATATATATATATATATATATATTTATATACCCTTATCTAGTGTATGTGTATTCTACATTGTGTGTATTGTGTTCATTTGAGATGTAAATTGTTGTGTAAGTATGTGTACATTTGTTATGTAAATTGTGTTGTGTAAATATGTTGTTTATTGTAAAGTGGTTTATGTCTCGTCACTGTCATTACTGCAATGTTGCTCGGAACTGCACACAAGACTTTCACCTACTGTTGCACTCGTGTACACAGTAGTGTGACAATAAAGTGATTTGATTTGATTTGATTTGATTTTGAGACATGTCTTGACGGTTAGCATCTAGAACTTGAACGCCTGACTGAGCGATTCAAGCCATGAAGGTCTAAAGTCGGACGCAACCCCCCATCCTTCTTGGGAACCAGGAAGTATCTGCTGTAGTAGCCTGACTCTCTCTCTTGAAGGGGAACATGTTCTATGGCCCCTTTGACCAAGAGATTTAGCTTTTCTTTCCACAGTAGACATGCTTGTTCCGGTTTGACGGTAGTGGGAACCACGTCATTGAAATGCGGAGGACGGCGAACAAATTGAGTTCTGTAGCCTTTTCCAACTGTTCCTTCTTCCATGCTGCCAGGTTCTCTGAGGTGGGTATCAGTTTTGACACTTCATGTTGAGGGGATCTCGAGTGTTCCATGTCCTGGACTATGGCAGGAAGCAACAGAACACCCAACATTTCACTTCAAACCGCTAACTCCCGAAACACCAGAGGCGGCAGGAATGGAGAGGTTTCGTGGGGGTATCGGGAAGGTGCAGGTGAATGTCTCACACGATCCGTCCCAAGTGGGGGCTACCCCCACAAGGCTGTGTGCAAGACCGTCAAGACTTTCTCTTCCTGGAGATAAAAGTCTTGCTTTGGGGGCTGCTGAGGGCGACGAGCCAGTCCCCAGTTTCTACAAGGGGGAGCGTGATTAGCCACGCTCTGTTTTTGAGCCTCCCTTCTAGAAGGACCAGGGCGGGGCTGAGTGGCTGGCGGCCCTTCCCCCTGAGTGCGGTGAGGAAGGAATTGCCTGAAGGCTTCCTCATGACTTTTTGCCTCCTGGAACCTGGTGATGACTGTGTTCACAGAGCGATATAGCATAAACACTGGAACACACACCGCTTGCTTTGTTTATCAGTCATTTTTTCTTCCTTTTTTTTTTTTTGAAAGAGAAGGGTTTCTGCGCACTGCCTAACAAATTCTAACTCCTAACAGAGGAAAATAGAAAGTTTTTGACATGGTTGAGAAGCACAACACACACAGAATGGTCTGAAGACAAAAGACCTGATGATACACCTGTGGCGCATCTATTTATAGCCCCTGTACCGGCGCATCCTGATGATGCCACCGGCGGAGCCTATAAATTCTTGTCAATTTCATTGACGTGTTGCACACATATTCACAGCTTGTCACTCATAAATACATTTCCAAAGCGCTAAATCAGTGTAGCATCAAAGTGTAGCTTTTGATAGGGAACTGCATGCATTTGTTTGGACATTTAATTTAAACAAGAATTATATGAGTTCAGAAGGCCTTTGACTTAAGTTACCTAAGCCTAAACACATTTAGAAACCTTTAACTACATCTTTCACAATTAAAGCCTAATAATACAAATAAAATCTGATAGATTCACCCTAATAGATTTAATATGAATCTTAGTTACCAGTTAGTGTTACAGCATTAAAATGGATTAAAAGGATGATGATGTGTATTTAAAAAAACTGATGTATTTGCATCTTATTGTCAGTGCTGTTTATAATGTATGTGCTGTCTATCAGTTTGAGTGGTTTGACTTCCTCCATATGGCCGTCACAATATCCAGTGAAGCGCGACTGAATCACACAAGTTTCACTCTCCACTGTTCCAGAGCTCTATCGATCTGATCTCTGGAGTGCGCTGCGGTGGTTCATGCAAAAGCATGTTTCATTTGCCCCACACAGATGCATGTGTAAATTATGAGAGGCATGAATACCATTAAATTACCATTTAAAAACAGCTCGTAGTCGCCCGACATTCTCATTGCAGGAAAATCCCTTAAAAATGTCACCTGCCAAAGTGAAAACACAGGGCTAGACAATCAGAAATGTTGATTGCAGTGGTTGGTCTGTGTGCTGCGTTCCACAGAGTATTTACAGATAGATAAAAAAAGTGTGTGAATGGGAAGGATGTGCGGATGGATGAGCAAGCTGTTTTTCTTATTCTTGTAGCTTCCATCTCTCATCCTGTGAGGCCTGTGTGAGTCAGTTACCACGTCTTTCAGCTGGAACACACAGCCGCACTAAGGTGAGAAAGAGTCTCTTTTTCCATCATAAAACAAAAAACATTTAAACATCCCTTGTTTATTTCACACATCTGCTTTCACAAGTTTCCCTTTTGTCTGTTAGGTTGAAGAGGAATTCTGCTAGTTAAACAAAAACTCATTCTTTCTGTGGTTTGGTCATGTCACCCAATAGGCATGCATTAACACATACTTGCATGCCGACACAAACACGTTTTCCTAAGGGTGCTTTTCATGTGTTTTCCTAAGGATGACCAAAAACTTCTGATTCTTCTGATTGGATAAGTCGTATTTTAATCTGTAAAATATCCTATATGAACTTACCTGTGATCACATATCAGTTGAATTCTATATAGATGTATTACATAATCGGATGGGATATCAGGGTTTGAGTTCTGACTGTTTATCAGGGCATTATTATGTGGTTGCTACAGTCTAATGGTGCATTCACATACAACGCAAAGAAAATTTTCGCCTCGCATTGCTCACGCAAGTTTGACCGCTGCATTCTAAATGTGTTTAAACTTGCGTTTGCATGAGTAACGCGATCCTGCGAGTATTCCTCCTTCTCTTCCGGAAAAGTACAGGAGGAGGGGCTTCGAAGACGGGGTTCATAGTAAAGTACAACATATAGCTGGAATCAAGCAGACGCGCATATTTTCAGAACTTATCAGTAGTCCAACTTCCTCGCTCACTTTCCTCCAAGCGATATCTTTTTTTCGTCTGGTCTCTGTACATGTATGATGTTGTGTCATACAATTCCAGGTGCCCACACACCTCTACAACAACTTTTAATTTTTCCAGATTTCTTCTGCCACTACGTCAGTGTGTCAGTGATAGGCTTTCGCAAAAACAACGCGCCATGCGGATTTTCCATTCGAAAAATTTTAACTCGTGTGAATGAAGCGAATGAACGATTATGAATTTCGAGTCACGTCATTCGCTTAATTTGTGCCGCCCGGCACGATGCATCTATTTGCATCTTTGCATTGACTTTATGTGTAATCGCACCACACGAAATGCTTGGTTTGCATTGTATGTGAACGCACCATAAGACTTAACGTAGGCCACACTCAAGCAGACAGATGAGTGACAGTTAAATGCATTAAACATGGAGCATTTTGGAGAATAAATTATGAATAATTTTATATTAACTGAGGCAAATTCATCTGAACAATTTAACAGCAGTGAACTGTTATTCTCAAAATGCACAGTGTCCCATGGCCATTGTCCTCATTTCTTATTTTTAATTAAATAAATTAAAAGCATACAAAAAAAACAAGTCGTTATTTATTCTTTAATATTAGTTTTGTAAATGATTCATGAAATAACATTCATGAAATAAGTCATTTTTAGTTTTTCAGATTTTGGATTCTTAATGGAATATGATACACAGATTTTTAGTACAAATGATACACAGATTTTTTTTTACCACCCAAATTAGGACTCAATGTGCCGAATTCCGGAAAGCACCAACAACACAGCGCAGTGTTTCCCCTACCATTATATAAGGGGGGCGCCCCGCCCCCTTGAAGGTCAAGTAAATTTGATTTGATTTTCTTTATAGTGCCAGAATTTCCACGATGGCATGTCTTTTCTGTCTGTGTTTGCGCGTTTACAATTATCCGAATGAGTGCGCACGCGCGCACACTCACACACAAACAAACACTTGCGTCACATACAGATGAGCACTAGCGGACAGATACCCCTTTTCCACCAACAAGAACCAGGTGCTGGTTCAGAGCTAGAGCTAGTGTCAGTTCGACTGATGAGCCTCCAAAGAACCGGTTTGCTTTTCCACAGGCTAAAGAGCCAGGTCTTGCTACGTCTCATCTTTCCCAGCAACGTTAGCGCGGTGCTGCCAAACACAAACACACCATCAACAATGGCGGACGTTGCTTTGCTATTGATGTTCATGGCTTTGCGGACCTACATCGGCATCCAAACACGGCGGATCCAACGTGTTCGCGCGGCTCGCCATTTGTACAGACGGAGATTACAAGCGAGAGTAACGGTCCGTGAAGCCCCATCTAACTTACTCTGGACTTCTGCAGAGGACCAGAGTGCAATAAAGCAGCTTGTTTCCTCCTCTGACCACAACTGTTTTTAATAGCATCCATCGTGTTTATCTGCTAATTCAAAAATGGCGCTCACAAGTTTCTGTTCGTCTTGTTGGTCACGGTAACCCCGCCCCCAGCCGCTGACGTAAGCGGTTCTTACTTCTAGACCAGCAATGATTTGGTGCTACTTAAGAACCACTTTTACTGGTTCGGAGCTGGTGCTTTGGTGGTCGAAAAACAAAGAACCGATTTGAAACTAGGCTCTGGCTCCGAACCAGCACCAGCTCTGCCTTGGTGGAAAAGGGGTAAGAGAGCGTGCGGCGGGAAATATGTCGCGTCAACCAGATGAAACGCTCACAGGGCAAACATCCGCATCCGCCCCCTCCCCCAAAGCTGTAAACCTAGGGGGAAACACTACAGTGACTGTTCATGCATCGAAAATAGCCCATGCTGTGCCTTTGATGTCACATCCCTTTTGATATCCAGCTGTGATAATACATTTGCAAAGAAATAAGTGAAATAATGCTGTTTTGGTCTCAGTACTATTAGGGTTATGTTTAGGGTTTTAGTTAGATGTATATTAATGTAATTACTACTTACATATCTACTTAAGTTCTTGCACATGTGCAGTGCGTCGTGTGAAGACACGCATTCACACGACCAGGGCTGGATTGGTAATCTGGCATACTGGGCATTTTACCGGTGGGCCGACACACTTTTGGGCCGATCAGGGGTGGAATGGACATCGGGAGAACCGTGTGGGCGAATGGGCAAGCAACAATGACTCGCTGCATTATGCAGAACGGACCACAAAATGGTGCTGCAATATGCAGAAAAGAACAGAAAAGACCCCCCCCCCCCCCCCCCACACACACACACACACTCAACAGTTGGGCCAGTTGCCATATAAAATCCCGGGCAGATTTCCCATCCTAGTCAAACCCTGCACACGACTGTATTTCCCGCTTCCACCACTGGGGGCCAGTTCTGAAATTCGGAAGGCAAAAACAGATTTTAGCAGACAAAACATTCAACCTCTTGTTGCCGTTTTTATGTAAAATGTATTTGTAAATTGACAAGTGAATTTGTTTCACAATTGTAAACAACATAAACCTGCTTTGTGTTTTGCCTAACCACTTCATCTCAAACAAGTCAAGACACTTCCCACTCTGTATTTTCACAGTCCTTGTTTCTTTTGTTGCTTTCAAGTTTAAATAATGTGAAGCAGTCCTGCCCACAGTTAGCTGCCCCAACATAAACAATATCACAAATGCTCTACCTATTGGCACATTCTTACAGTCCCACAGTATACTATCATACTACCCTGCCCTACATTTTCCTAAACTGTGTTTATTATTTCAACCTTATTACAACTTACAGCCTAGTTCTTTCAAGGCCTCAGTTGAGGTCATGTTGTATAAAGTGAAAGAAAACTATATGTGTATACACAAATAAGCACAGACATGGATTGTCCTGTTTTTGGGCTTCTTGGCTGTTGAATTTAGTGATGTAATTTGGAAGATACCTGTTCTACAATCTTCAGAGAGTGTCAAACAGGTGCTTCATTTCATCTTGACACAATTACAGTATATTACAGTAATGAGTTCATGGCATCAGTTAAATAAATGGAATATCAACCAACATGTCAGATGCTGCAGCCCCTGGCAACTTGTGCTGTTTATAAATACACAACTTCAAACTGCAACCAACTGCAGGTGGTTTACAAGGTAATTATTATGTGGTCACTAAGGTGTTTTGAGAGGTTTGTAGGGCATTGCTTTGTAGTTTGCTAGAGTAACTTGAGTGAGGGTGTTGTTAGGGTGTTTCGAGTGGTGGCTGGTTGGCAAATTTCTAGCCCAAGTCAATAGACAGTGATGCTGCAGAGTTTTTAAAATCAAATTTAAGACTTTTAAAGACCTTTATCAAGACCTGAACACTGTATCCCATACCAAAACAAACACATTTGGTCATATCATGATTCCTGTATTCCGTCCCCAAATTGAAGACATCTTTAAATAAAAGTTAAAAGATTTGTTGTGTCATTTAAGATAATTAACACTTTACATTTTGGAAATTCTCAATTTAAGACATTTTTAAGACTTTATAAGGATCCGCAGGAACCCCGACCTCCAAGATTCTATGATATTCTTCTCTCTAGATATGTCTTAATTCACTCCTTCAGTGTATGTCTATGGGATTTGTTTGCCTGTTTTTCAACCGCCCAGGCCAAAAATGTAAGTCTAATCATGTAGAAAAGTAATAACACACCTCCACTCAACAAGCTGCACATTTTGCGGAATTATTCACTTTCGTATCGCAAATGAGGCAGGATGAGTTGTGTGCTTATTTTTTTATTTAAAGGGTTGGGAGTTTGTTTAAATGCCTCTGGTAAATATGCATGAATGAGTGACATTTTGTGTCTTGATGAAAAGAAGACAAATCTAGTTCTTTGATCCTCACCAAAAAAGAAAACAACTATTTGGCAACTGAATAGAAAAGTGACTGCATTTCTTCAGTGAATTATTAGAGGAAAGTTATTCGGCCACAGGCTTCAGAATTTACTGGTTTAGCCTAATATAAGTTAATCTTTATGGAGAGGATTGCCTCAGGCACTGATGTAATATTGAGGGAGGTGATTTTCAGCAGTTGACTGCATTTTGTGTTTATGACAATCTGGCACAGGTGCTGTTTATTTGTACCTTAATTGCAAGGGCCTACAATTAACAGCAATTTGTGATATGAAGAAAGTGTTAAATGAAAATAATGAATGTAATTATGTTCCATTTACGTGTGCAAATATTTATACAGATTTATACAGACATTTTTAAAGTACATATATATATATATATATATATATATATATATATATATATATGGTATTATTTTTTAATTATAATTTTATTTGTTTAGTTCATTTTTTTTTAGGAAAAGTTGAGTCATGCCCACCATTATAAAATTACATTAATGTCATGCTTTCATCTTCAAACAGATAATTTCAAGCAAATAAAACACTACTGATTAAGATGCCTTATCAACCAATATGCATATCCAGAAATATGTTAAAATTGAATTTGTTTACAAGTGTTTGAACCCTGAATTATGTGATCTTGGCCTCTTTTTTTCCCTGAGTCCCGTCCCCCCCCTTTTCTTATCCCAAAACAGTCCTAATCAGACTGGTCTCATGAAATGTATGTGAACATGTCAACATTTTTGCAATTCAAACTGTATGTGCTGTATATCACGTTTGTCTGCAGGTTTCTAGTGAAATATAAGCAATTAAAATGGTGTCGTATTCAGACTCAGTTTAAAGTTTCACTATGAGACCAGGATTGCCCTAGTTAAGATTTTCATGACCAATTTTCAAAGGAAGGATATGCAGAGTGACAATTGCTACACACAGCAGAGGAACTCTCATTCCATTTCCTTACTGTGACTGAGCGAACCAAGTTTCTGAACACAAAATAAAAATGTTTTTGGATATAACCGAATGTAGGTGGGGCTTAAACCGGAAGAGCGTTGAAACTAAATTAAATGCCCATTTTTAAATGTAACTCTATTACAATCATTCTGTAGTTTTCAAACATCAAATATGCCTTGTATAATTCATACAATTATTACTACATCATATAATAGTAGTAGTATAATTCAATTATTTAAAAAAAAAAAAAAAAAAAAAAAATATATATATATATATATATATATATAGAGAGAGAGAGAGAGAGAGAGAGAGAGAGAGAGAGAGAGAGAGATTTTCTTCATATCAAATGAAGCTGAATATGTTTTAAACTAAAGTTTGCTTTCTTCAATCATATTTTCAAACAAACATGATAATAATAAAAAGATTCAGTTTAAATTTTAAATAAATAACAATATGACTTGGTTGTACAGTTATCTTTTAAATCTGTTAAAAAGTCATCTTATCTCCAAGGCTTTTAGTTGAGATTTGTCTGTCCCTTATGCCTATATGCCATTTACACATTTTCAGTTTTGAACTGCAAATTGTAAATTCACATTCGATTGAAATGGATCTACTGGATCATTATAATGTGCAATAAAAATAAAAAATAAAATTAGTTGTTTAACATGAGTCAACATATCAGCCACAACATTAAAACCACCTGCCTAATATTGTGTAAGTCCCCCTCATGCCACCAATACAGCACCAACCCACATCTCAGAATAGCATTCTGAGATGATATTCTTCTCACCATAATTGTACAGAGCTGTTATCTGAGTTACCACAGACTTTGTCAGTTTGAATCAGTCTGGTCATTCTCTGTTGACCTCTCTCATCAACATGGCATTTCTGTCCACAGAACTGCGGTTCACTGGATTTTTGTTTTTGGCACAATTTGGAGTAAATTCTAGAGACTGTTATGTGTGAAAATCCCAGAAGATCAGCAGTTACAGAAATACTCAAACCAGCCCATCTGGAACCAACAATCATGCCACGGTCCAAATCACTGTGAGCACATTTTCCCCCATTCTGATGGTTGATGTAAACATTAACTGAAGCTCCTGACCCGTATCTGCATGATTTTATGCACTGCACTGCTGCCACATGATTGGCTGATTAGATAATCAAATGGATGATTGTTGGTGCCAGATGGGCTGGTTTGAGTATTTCTGTAACTGATGCTCTATTGGGATTTTCATATGCACAGTCTATTAAGTATAGTCCAAGTATGTGTAACTATGTTCACCAGTTAACTATGTTTATCAAAAGAACAACATGTTCAGTTAAAGATGGCGAGCAATATATCAACTTCATGATCATGAACTGATTTTAATTTTAAACAACAAAAGCATTAATTATATAGTATTAAGCCCTTTTCACACAGCAGACTGCATGTCCCTAGATTTTGAGCATTCCTACTGCTGCCACCACTCTAACATTATTGGTGGACTGCACAACAGGCCATAGTAGCATTTGAAATGCTGTTTAAAGATGATACTGCTGATAAAAAATAGATGGGGCTAAGATATCATGCTAATTTGACAAGGAATCAGATATTTTGACTCTATAAATTTACATTCTGCAGGGGAGAGCGTTTTATATAACATGCAGAAGTGCTTAATGCATCATATCATTAAACAAGACGAACGTTATATCTATATATTAATCAAACTCACTCAGAATGCTGACACGGTTTTCCATGCATCATTTAATTAGGCTATATCTATGTATGTGGTTACAGGCAAATGATGTGGAACAGTGAAATCGCTCACAGAAACTTTTAACTTGCCTGCACATGAGTTGACTCCAGGATCTCACACTCACCCTGCCAGGAGACTGATGACATAAGCTCCTCTGTCTTCAATCTCATTGGTAGTTGCTCATGAATGTCGCTCATCATTTAACTTTTTAAATTTTAAAAGTTAAAATTTTCTCAAATTGTCTTGTCGCTCCCCATGGCGATCTCTGTCGCCAACGGTAATGACAGCTTGTGTCGCAACAAGTCGCTGTGCTCTCATTGAAAATGAATGGGATCGTGTTGCTTCATCGTGCAATGCCATTTGCGGTGTGAACAAGGCTTTAAGAGCAACATAAGTGCCGCAGTGATGTACTTGAGGAATCGAGAATCGGCTGTGAGCTCTCCTTGTTGCTGCAAGTTCTGCAGCTTGTGCTCTTTTCCAGTCAAATCCCATAGAAAAATGCAAACAAATGTGCCCCCACTCAAAATATACATCTACTGAGGTGCAGATGCAATCTTTGTTAATTAAAATATAAAATTGCATTTGGGTAGATTAGAACCCTAAGCCTCTTATGCACTGGGTGAATTAGTTACCACTAGACCACCCAAACAGTCTCCTACTAAAAGTGCTGATTGATGTACTTCTCCACTGACTTACAATATCTCATGACCGACAAAACCACACATAGAGATGAAGTTATCACATTTTTTATCTGAACTATTTATTTTAGAGCTTGAATTGATCATTAAGAATTACTATTTATCAAAACAGACAATTTAAAATAATATTTTACTAGTGCTCATCGTTGCTGTGCAACTTCAGACGGCATGTATAATCTGTAGAATTGTAGAATCTCACGAGATTGATGAAAGAGGGATGTATCCCTTCTAGACACGACCTCTGTCTACATTAGCGCATGCTATTGCAAAGGTCTCCTGGCTTCTGGTTTATTTCTTATGGAAACATCTTTTTTTTTATCTGGTGCTGCTGTGTGTAAGTAATATTAATGGATATTTTATATGCATTTTAGTGAGTGTTAATGTTTAACATAATTGATTTTACCTCAGATATTTTTCCATGGAAATAAGTATGTAATATTTGTAAAGCTTACAGAATGCTCATAGATGCGAACTGACATATTTCTCAGTTATTTATCATCAAAGGTGTTTATTCATCTTCACAAGTTTATTATATGTTATCTGTAAACAAAAAGCTTTGTTAGCTCTTCAGTATTATAACAAGCACATCTGCAGGTCTCCGTGCAGAGCTCAAGCCTGTAATCTGACAGCTCATGTCAGCGAGAGACTCGCTTGATTTAATATGACTGCATTTTGCAGTTATGTAATGTAATGTGTAAAGTGTTAGCCTGCATGTGATGACAATTGACCATAAGTTACTCATGCTCAGAATAAAAATATCACAGTTAAAACATTTATTTGTAATATTCACAGCAACACAGCATAAGGCAGTGTTTGCTGACATGAATAAAATGTGCTATAAATGTTCCTTTGTCGATACATTCAGCATCTCCTCTGCATTTACATTATCAGCAGCATGGACTGGAATCATGTGGGTTTTGTGTCAAACGGCCCACACCAGAGAACAAATAGTTGCTTATTTGCCAAAGTTCTAAAGTTCATGGAATTAAATATATTCAGATGTTATTTTGTAGGTCAACGAAATGAGGCTGCAATTTATTTTGTGCTGTCTTTTCGATGTTTCCGAGATGGCAAGCACTCTCTTGCATGATGGTGTTCAGAGCCCATTTTGTAAGCTGTCACACACTATCACCGCACTTTTAGTTTAAAATAAAAGCCAAAAGTAAAAAAATAAGAAAATATGTTACTTGTATATAAAACAAATCTAATCCTGAAATCAATGTTGATAAACAAATCTTATCCTCAAATCAATGTTGATAATTCCGCATTAAATTAGAATAATAAACTTGACCTGGTCACACAGTAATAATTTAGTATAATGCAATGTTCTACTAAGTTCCAAATATTCATTTTTACACACCTTGTTCATTCACAAAAAATGTTTAATTAAAATTATTTGAAGGTAAATTATGCTTTTTATTAGGCTACTATGTATAATTGTAAATAAAATATAAACACAAAAAGTACATATCAATGACAGTGATTAGATCTCATTCTCCTTTCTGTTCATTTAGTGAAAATCTGGAGAAACATGCCTTCATTATTTTTTAAATAGATTTAGCCGTTTCAGAGGAGATACATAATAATCAAGATTGAATATCGTCAATAGCCTGAAATGTTTTTTGATAATTTTAAAGCCATTGTGCCTAACCCAAGTTTACTGCACCTCTTTAAAACCTGTTTTGTTCAAGTAATATTAGAACATTTATTCTTTACAGTATTATTGCTTTGCTGGATTGTCATATTAGTTTTGTACTACTATTTTATTATGCTGATTTCTGATGTTTTCACAGAAACAATTTTCAAACCGTCCTTGATACTTTTGTAACATCCATTCCATTATGGAGAGAACGAGACCAAACACCTCTGATCTTTGACAAAAGGCCAATGGGAATTGGCGAGTGGAATTTGCATGCCAATCTGGGAGATGGGGACATCAAGGAACCGTGCCTTGTCAGCAACCCTCATCTCGAGCAAGTTGAGCCAAAGGTGGTGCTCCTGGAACATCGCCTGCCCGAGTGTCCGCACCGCCACCTTTGCAGTTCCTGCATTGATCTCGGGACAGAACTACCCTCTTGCAGTTCTCTCAGCGCCTCGGCTTGTGCACTTGCAGGAGAGCTGTGGGGTGGAGGCGGTCTGTCCAGCGACACTATAGCCTTAGTCACCAGTGACAACGTAAACTTACAGGCCTTGGACGGGAATCTAAGATGGTTCCACCAGGTGGCAGTGTCTTGTGTGCACAAGTACACTGCAACCGCATTATCCACCTGGGGAATCGCTGAGTACCCCCTGGCATTCCCACCATCGAGGGTAGTGAGAGTGGAGGAGCTCAGAGACTGGGACTGGGCAGTATATGGTGCCTGCTGTGACTTCATGAGCTCCTCATGCACCTCTGGGAAGAAAGGGACCAGGGCGGGGCATGGCCGTGAGCGGCACTCTGGGCCCAGGAACCAACCATCAAGCTGTGAGGGTTCAGGGTGGGGCGGAGGGTTCCACTCCAGCCCAACACACTCAGCTGTGCGTCGGACTGCGGCAGGGCGACTGCACCCGAAGTTGGGCGCCCCATCGAGTCCTCGGCGTCAGATTGAACCAGGCCGCTCTCCGATGCAGCTATCGAAAGCTCATCTGCTTGATGAGCCGCGAATGAGGTTGTGAACTCGATCATAGACAAGCTGGTGGTCCCATTGCAGAACTCGCTGGGGCAAACAAGCATGCTGGGGAATGGGAGGTTGGTGGGGGGCTATCCAGCGGAGCGGCTCTCATTGAAATCCCCAAAATGCTCCCAGTGCTAACCGAAATGTCCTCAAACCCATAGGTAGACCATGGCAGAGAGCCGCTGGGGTAGCTTGCCCTCTGAGGAAAGCTGTGACTGCAACATTACCATAATCATGCTCTATCAGAGAGAACATGCCCCATCCATGAACGCTGTCCCCGCGTGGGGAGCGCTCAAGCACGTAAGGCAGTGATCATAGCCATGGGAAGCAGAGAGGTAACGATCGCAACCAGGAAATATACACAAATGGAAAGGCATCTTTAAAAAGACGCGCTCTGAGTGCCACTCTTTTAGAAGGGAAATATACTTTTTTAGAGTGCACTCATTCAGTGCAAGAGGGGGAGAAGCCACTGTATGTGCCGTAAATCGAACAGCTTTTGTAGAGGTGAATGGATCAGTAGAGCAATTCAGCTTGCTGAAACACAACCGCTCGGCTCTGAAGAAAAATCTGAATGAGTGGTTGCAAGCCAACTCCTATTATACCCATATGTCAATGCAAATTACACTTGCCAATTCCCATTGGCCTTTTCCCAAAGATCAGAGGTGTTTGGTGTTCCAAAGGTGACCTCTAGTGTCACTACATTGATACAACATCAAGAGAGTGACAGATAGGGAACAAACATGCACAGTATTTACTTCACAATATACTTCTGAAATATACTCTACAGTTGCTGCCATTCTTTCTAAAAGAAGAATTGGATGAATTGGTTGAAAAGAAGTCCATTTGTGTAAAAAAAAAAAATTTGAAAAATAATGTGCTGAGTGAAGCCATATAAAGGTCTTAGATCACATCTGATATTCACAGCCTGTGAATAACCCTGATCTTCAATCACAGCTTTCATGTGTCTTTGCATGCTTTCCAAGTCTTTCACATTGCTGTTGGGTGATTTTATGCTAAACAATTCAAGCAGAAATTCAACAGACACTGGAATGGAATTGCTGCCATACATGTAAAGATGCTGATTTAAGAAAAATTTGAAGTGGTCTCTTAATTTTTTCCAGAGCTGTATATTGCACTGTGAAAAAGGTCCATGCCTGCTTAGCCCCCAACAATCGCACTTGCGTCTATATTTATACTTATGTTTGTAATTATTTTTATGTATTTTACTTTTTTAATTATAATAATTGTACAGTAGATTGGTCAACAGTCTGTTGTTTTTAATTGTGCTTTATAAATATATAAATATATTGTAATTGCCTCGCCTTGCCTTGGTTGCAATTACAAGAATTCTGGAACCACTTTATGTATGTGTCTTTAACTACCATGTACTTAAGCGTTTGATACAATGTACTTTTTATGTACATAGGCTTTGATGCATTGTACTTACATTTAAATGACCTGCATTTAATTGCATCTGTAGTTACACTGTGAACCTTACCTCTAACCCTCCCCTTACCCTTAAACTAAATCCTAACCCTGCTCCTAAACCTACCCACACCTAAACCACAGTAGCAGCAAATGTGAAACTTGTGTTATTTTTGCAGAACAGACCTAAACACTCCTATTTAAAGGGGGTCGCAGACTGGACTAGTCTGGCGGACGACAGGGCATGTTCTAAATTTCGAAACAACTGTTTTTAATTAAGGTACACACAAACTCAGACACCCTGCGTCTGTCTGCAGCACCTAGCTACAACTCTGGAGGCTGCTCAGATTTCTGCCGCACCACAGATATTTTATATTTCCATTAAATTCGACCCAAATCATTATCAAAGGACACTGATTATTTACTATAGCATTGTTCATCCTTGATAAGGGAAAAATCTTGGCCACCTAACTGCATCGATGTGTCCTGTGTTTGAAACCTTTTCCGTGTCCTTGCCATGACGAAATGTGGCATGACGCTTCTTGTCCGGTGTGCAACCGCCGTAATTCTCCTTGTATTTCTGACATATCTGCTAAAACAGAATTTATTTTTATATGTGCATATATAACAAAATTTTTTGGAGGTGCAAGATGTCAATCATGAAATGTGAAGTACAACAAGGAGACATTTTATACAAACATTAAAAAAATTCTTATAAAAAAAATATTATTAAAGCCTACAAACACGTGGAAGCATTGTAAGTCTAGTTTTGTGAATTAATGAATTGCAGTGAAATAAATGGCAACAGAGCAAGCCTCTCTATTTCCAGAAGGGAACAGAAAGAATGAGCATGTTTTAGTTTATCTGTTACCACATACAACATGATAACAAAGAAAGTTGACATACTGTTTCTGAAAGTTCCGGTACCCTAGGATTGGCGACATTATGCTGACATACAGCATTTCCCACCAGAAATTTTTGCATTGGTTTCAATGTGTTTACGCTCCCACGTGGCTCGACCAGCAACGGGTTGCATCAGCAGTGTGAGAGACCTAGGTTTGTATTCACATTGAAACCAGGAAGTAATCACTTTCGCTAAATCAGTGCCAAACATGATTCGGACATTGCACTTTCCCACCTAACATTTAAATTTTACTCCACTAATGGTTAGGTTTTGGTAGCCGGTTGATGAAGAGCTCTAGCGCCACTGGATCGAGCACTCCCTTGGTGTCGTTATCCTCAGTCAGCAGTGAGGACTCCTTGACGCTGCATCCTTCCTCCTTCCTGGGATTCTGCACCAGTGTAACAGATGTTCCTATTTGGATCAAAAGGAGGAAGCGGGACATGGCTATTCCAACTCATGAATGTCACATGTTTGCTTAAAGCGCAACGATGAAGCTTCAATTTAAACACTCAAGTGTTGAAAAACGGCAGCGGCCAACACACAAACAGTTTCTCTGGGCTCTATCTCTCATTTTCAGTGGACTGCTGTCTTTTATCTCCCCCGACTCTCACTGTTAACATGGAAACAGTAATTATTCACACTTCATCTCAGTAGGATACTTAACCAAACACTGTAATTACCTTAATCAGTGATGTGAATATATCATCTGTGATGTGGTCGAAGTTATGTGGTGGACTGATTGGCTTCATTGCAAAATCATTCCTAATGCTAAAGGACCCTGGACACTTTCTTCAAAATCAAAGAAGTAACTAGTGTGACATCAGTAACTATGTTTCCATCAAAGGAGTTTTAGTGAAGAAAGTTTTAGCGCATCAAAATAAAGCTGATGGAAACGCAAATTATCGCTAAAATTTCATAAATGTCGACATAATATTTTTCCTTTTAACCGCAGTGCAGCAACTCTATGATCAAATGTTGCAAAAAAAAAAACACTTTTTGTCGAGAAAATTGGCATTAACGCAAAAATGTAGTGTCACTTGACAGAGTTTACCCCAATTGTTAGCCTTTGTTAATCATGACGATAAGGTATACATCTTTGAAAGACAATTTATTGTACGTGATTATGGATTGATCTTACTGGCATATAGATCCGATGCTGCGAACATGACACTTCCAGGAGTGCCAACACAAATATCTCATATCATGCACATTGACAAGTGCACGGAGGACAAATGAATGGCCACTCTTTGCAATTCACTTAATCATGGTAGACATCCGTTTATTTATTAAAGTTGCTTTTACACACCATTCAAAATAATAGACGGCAGTCATGGAATTTGCCCACAATACAAAAGACGTAATTTCTGTGCACAAAGTTGCTTTAAATTAAAAATAAATACAAAATACTAGGAGAAAAAACATCAGTGTGCTTTTTTGGAACACTTATATAACCCAATTCTATAAAATTATTGTTTATACTTTTGAAAAAATGCTGGCAAAATTCCCTGTATTTAATAAAATTAATTACCATACGAAAAAAGCAATAAATTAAAAAAATTGCAAATGCAAAATATATATATATTTTTAGACCAATGCATTTTCTTTACAGAAACATAAATTAGCTGTACCCTGAATTACATTATCCGAATGTTCTGCACTTTTTTTTAGACTATAAACTATCAGAACTATTTGTCCAATGTGGAATTCACAAATGAGCTTTTGAACATTTTAAAATGTTTAAATATTTTTAATCTAATAATGCAGTTGCGATGGCAATCCTTTAGATTAGATGACTGTTCAAAATAGCCTGTTGAATATCAGGAATGTGTCATATGTATACCCTGATATTATACGAATCAATATTTATTTAATATCCATGCACACAGCATATACACATCGATGAATGGCCATGACGATTCGCTTTCGGGTCAAAACCGGTGGCAAACTGCGATAGGCGCAACATCAGGACCAATATTACAGTCCGATCAGAAGGGCAACTTCTCCCTTTAGATTGCAATTCCTCCTCTTCTGATTGCTTTTATTTGTGAAATTAAAATGACAGAAAGCTGACTAATTTCAATGAATTGTCTCAATACTCTCCCCATTTGACCAAAACATCGGAGGAAAAAAATTATGGACATCTGGGAGGCGAATTCCAGATATACACATATTTTTATATGGAAATGGCTTAAGCACATATTTCTTTTGCGATAAACCAAAACTCATTGGATAAAGTGTTTTTGAGGCATGACGTTATCACGCACACCATTTTTATCAATAAAAGGCAATTTTACTGGAAACAGGCAGAAGACAGCAATTTTCGCAAAATTTGTTTTACGCATTTTCACTTGTCGATAACAAAATAGCATGAAAATGGATGGAAACTAGACTATTGAGAACAAAATATGTTCAAAAAAGTTTTTTCAGTCTGTTTTGGTAGTTCGTAACAGCTCACCTGGGCGAACATTCAGGAAAACTTCGTACTGGCTGCTAAACACCTTCTTACTGTCATTGGGCCACATCGGTAGGTGTAACCTGGAGCTCTGCCTACTTTGAGGCTGACAATTACTTCCCATTCAGTCAGTTAAGATCAGTCAACATAAACACAATGGTGTGCAGAGTTATTAGCGAGCTGGTGCAAACGTTTGTATGATCGTTCGCAAAGACACATTTTCCAAGAACATTTAATGTGATTTTTTTTGGGCTTAGTCTACAAAAGGAGCCAAATCTATTGAAATACTCTTAAGTTCCAATTCACACTAAAGTTTTAAATACTGCTACACTCATGTTCCATTTGCAGCCAAAAGCCATTCACACATCTGCCCAAAGATATGTCTGGCATAATATTTTTGTCTTCTGCCCATTAACACTCTTTTATATACCTATCTTTGCAGTTTAAGTATCAGTGTCATCATAAATTACAATAACGGATTGTATGATCCAGTATCTTAGATGTATCAACAGTTAGATTTCTGTTGACAAGCTCAGAGTCGGAGACCGCCACCACCTATTGTGAACTTGTAATCGCACCTTGCACGTTTTCATTGATAAAGATAACACTTTATACAAATTGTCTTCATAGACTCATCATTGCATTGCAATTTTAAAAAATGTTTATTTTAAATATCGCTTTATCCTTGTGCTTGTTGAATAATCAGTCTTAATAATTTATATTTTTCTATTATTTGGTAAAAAAAATTATTCTTTTTGAAGTCATAATTCTTGCCTTTCCAAATAAGGTTTCTGCTTCGGGCACATCCCTAGTGTGCATGTATTCATCTGTTTGACGTCAGAAAGTTGCAGAGTTACAGAATGAGCCTTTTTTATATAACACATGATCATTTCATTCCTCCAATATGGAGGAAGTTTGAAAGTTCTGAAACATACAGAATGTTGGAAAACTAGATTTTTATTAAGTGACCCCTTTACGATTAAGTGTTTTACAAAAGCATTTATAGAAATTTAAACAAGAAACATATTCAATTATCCACTCATAATAAATTCACTGTGACAAATACAAATTTTGACAAACAATGAGCAGGTGTTCTCTTATAATATACAAACATCATATGGACATATACATTGGTATAGTTTAATTAAAGATGGGGTGAACAATCGCAGAATCTTTCTGAATCAGAGTCATCTCTCCCAAACCACTGAGCAGCTGACAGGGCAGAAAATATTGCCAGTTCCCTTCGGTTCAGTAAGACAATATGTTAATTGCTCTGGGACTCAGATGAAGTCCTTTTCTACTGCCCAAAGTTTAATTCTGAGGTTTCCTCATCTGCTCTACGTGTCATATAACTTTTCCAAGGCTTCGGGAGCAGATTTGAAACGTCCAGAATTCCTCTGGCTCATTATTAAATATCTCAAAGTTAATTATGAGTGTCACTGATTGCCTGTTCCTTGGAACGTACACAAGATTTTTTTTTTTTTGTGTGTTTGTATTTTTTTTAATTTTTTTTATGAAATGCTTTTTTTGGGGGGCTGAATAACTCAGAATATTGTGAAATGAATGTTGAGTGTATCAAAGAGCTGAATTGACATTTTAAGCCTTTTTAATACTCGTGTTTAATGTGAGACATCACTGTCAGAATTTTAGAACATGTTACTCATTTCGAGAGTGGGATGAACTGCTTGACTGGAAACATATGGTGAAACTTTAATTTGGACATGCAGATTTAAAACTCAATAACGTTCATATAACGACACACTGACAATATACATGCATTCTCTTATGCTGATCTAACGTGATAATAATTATTTATAATTCTAATTTTCTTGGTAGTTCTAATATATTGTGCTGTCCAAGCAACAGGTTTCAAATTGAAATTCTTTGAAGAATCAAATGACTTGAGAAAATTGTAGGCTAATTTTCACACACAGCCATAGTATAAAATATAAAGGTGAAAAGCCTTCCACAGTTCAATACATTTGACACAATGCATTTATGTACAGCTGTATTTATGAAAAACTAAATGTGTGTGCTTCTAAAGATGTACATTTGTGCCATTTTATCTCTCTATAAATATCTGTCCTTTCAACAAGTATTGTACTTTGCACTCAGCATGCAACCCAAAATAATTAACAATCCAAAGTAACAAACATTGTAAAAGATTTTTAACAAATAGTGCAGCACTTTTAAGTTAAAAGCAGTTCGTCTTGTCATTTGGATAGTCAAGGACTCTTAGAAGTACATACATTTTTTTAGTATAGCATATTGACAAATACACTACAGCTGTTCTAGCTCAACACTGTTCTAGCATTTAGTAGATGCCTGAGCTTAAATCTGGTTCGCCTCCCTCTTCAGAGGGGGTGAACTTGACAAATCACATTTAAAAAGCTGTGATTTTTACATTGTCCCTGCCGCAAAACAGCACACATTCACAAAAACCTGGCACTCCTTAATTTCAATATTGGCGGCAAAGCCAGACAGAGTTTGATTAAACGGTCCCGCTTGGCCTGCAATTTACGGTGAGGGATTGGGTTTCACTTAAAATTAGCCATCACTCTTAATTTATTACCTCTATTGAGAACCTAGAGAGGCTGGTATGGCCTCCTAACTAACAGCACCTTACCTAGGTTGAGCAATATAATGTTGCATTTTATTTTGTTGAGAGGTCGGCCCATGATAACTTACAACTCCTCCTATTTCCCTACCCATTTTCATGTACACTGAAGTGAGGGAGAGTGTTATATGTGCGCAAGAGTGCAAGAAAAACACTAAAATCCAAAATAATTTTATGAGGGTTGGGAAACAGTTTCTCCCTGTCAGGTAGTGACATTTTAAACTTATTTGTGGTTCCCGAATTTCAAGACTGCAGAAGAGGCAAGCTGGCACAGACGCCATCCCTAGTGTTGTCTGGATTGGGCAAAATCCCTCTGGACTCACTCAAACCCCGTCTAGGGGAAATTAAAGTCAGGGAGAATTTACACCTGACTTTATGGGCGCAGGGAAATTGTGTGATTGTGTCTGGGTTGGGTGGATTTTGACGCAAATCAGGCTAAACCTCATTACTGGAATGGTCTTTCTTTTTCCAGACTTCCCATATCAGGGTGTGGTGGTGATTTGATCTTTTGGATAAATAAGACTCAATGGCTCTGTTCCAAAAGCTGACATGCTGTCTACTGCCTATATAGGCAGCTGTTTACTAAAACAGCATCCTTACTTAAATGGAACCTCATAAATAACTGATTTGCAATGTTTTATGTAGGCAACAAATCCCAAGGCCACGCATGGTCTACAAAATCACGCTCCTCATGACAGTCCTGTAAAAGTGCTCGGGAAAATCAACTAACAATTGATTTCAGTAGAGTTTGGAGTTAGCATGTTGTTAACAATGTAATAAACTAGTAAGCAGTGTCAGGTGTAATGTGATCACAAAGTAATTAGTTACTGAAATTGAATTAAGTTTTATTAAAAACTAGTGTTATGCATTAAAATAGCACTCTCTATGAAGTCCATATTTATAATGTACTATGACTGTATGTAATTGGAGCCAGCTGGTATGTGATAGCTGGGTAGTACGTGTAAACTTCACTCCCCTGGCCTCAAGAGGTACACTAGCGACCGAAACTAGGGGCTGTAGCCTTTAGCCCCCTCGTTTGTATACCTGCCTCCCATGCCAGCTGACGCCGGTGTGATTACCGCTCCAAACAAATTGAACAGGACCGGTTATAGTGGTGCCGTGACCCAGATGGGAGTGAGGTTTAGGGGGGTAAGTGTAACGGGAGCCAACTAGTGCGAGATAGCTGTGAGGTATGTTTTGAAATGGATTGCTTTTTGATTAACTTACCAAATACTGCTAATAAGCATTAAAATACTTTGCCAAATAGTATATTTTAACAAGATTAAATTGGATGTGTATCTATGCTTTTCAACAGTGGTGGTCTGGGAACAAAAATCAGCCCTGGAGATAATTTGTCGAGAGGAGGGGGGGGTTGTGACAATGTGTTTCAATGTCCCCTTCAGCATATCATGTCACCGTTTTGCAGCCCCCTTTGGCTTATTGCGGCAACCTTCCTTATATCGCGGCCCACTTTACCATAATGTGGCCCCATCAGCCTCTGCTTTTCAGTGTTGAATAAATTATAAGTATATTTATCATCAAAGTTACTCTTGATAATGTTTTGGATTCCCTTCTCCAAATCTGAATATCTTCTAAAATACTAAGTGTTGCACATTTACTGACTATGTAATTGGCTACAAGTTAAAATGGACAGCACACACAAAACGACTGAGGATCTGTCAAGTTGAACCAATCAAATCACAAATTCACGTTGTAAACATATAGTATATGGATATACATAAGCTTACTTCCTTTTGTTTGTTGCTGCTGCTCTGTGTTCTGAGTCACAAGAAACAGGCCAAGCACATTTGAGTGCAGTATTGGGAGGGAACAAGTGGCCAGTATGGCCTCTAGAGACTGCATCGTGAGTTGGAGGTAAGTGGCATTAAATTTCCTTTTTAGAGCATGTTCGCCATCTAATTTCTTGAGCTTCGTGGCCAAGTGCACTTGATTTGCAGTGGCTGGTTGCCTTATCACTTCAGATTTGAGCTATGGAGCATCATACACTACAAGACACTTCCATAGTCAGCTTTAAAATATAAAATTTGGAATCATAAGAAATCAGAGTCCATAGCCATTTTATGCTATGTGAGTTTCTGTGAAATCTGGAATTTTCTGTGAAATCGCCAGGGGTGGAAAGAATACTGAAAAATAATAATTAAAATAGTTACTTCTTAAAAAACAATTGTTTGAGTAAAAGTACTTGTCCTAAAAATACTCAAGTAATATTAAGAGTATTAAATGAGTATTGATTACTGAGTTGCAAAAGTTATGCCCCTTTATAATAAAATCTTGATGCTGCAATTTAAAAATGTAGCAGACACACCATAATTTACATTCCCTTTCATGGCTGTTTGCCTGAAAAAATAAGCAATATAGGTATTTTATAGGTGTTTGTGACTGCCAACTTTTAAAATACATCACTTATCTATTATACTGTAAACACTACGTGAATTCGGTTTAAAAAAAATGCATTAATAAAAGGGTAACATGATTGTGGATATGAAAAGATAAAAACGTTATTTCAAATATCATAATGTACAAAACAATTAGGGTCTAAATTTCCCTTAATGCCGACTGAGAGAGTTTTTGTTGCACATAAAACATGTTCAAAACAAAGCAAGTAATGCAAAATAAAAACTAAAAAAGCAGGGTCACTTGGCACAATAAGAGGCGGCAGAGCAGTTGTTTGGTACAGGGTTCTCATCAGACTTTTTAAATCTCCATTTTAACTTTCTCTTTCCTCATCTTTTGTTTTTGGTGATTCACATTCTTCATGCATATCGCCATCTACTGTGCAGGGAGATAAATTTCTAGCAAAAGTGGTCACATGGATTAGGCTACTTTTATGTTGCCTTTATGGGCTTTTTGGAGCGCCAACATTTTGGCATCCATTCACAATGTGTGGACCAGAGCTGAAATATTCTTCAGAAAATCTTAATTTGTTTTCTGATGAAAGAAAGTCATACACATTTGGGATGGCATGAGAACGAGTAAATGATGAGAGAATTTTCAATTTTTGGGAACTATTTCTTTAAGTAGCGCATGGGGGGCTACGTTGTCCTCCTTTTGAGATACAATGTACCACATTGATTTAGCTCTAGTATCTTTTATGACCAGCAATAGTTGTTCTCAATCTAAAGCATGATGCACAATTTTGTTTGTGACTGGTGGAATATTCTGCCAGATGTATTGCTCTACAAAGACTGACACTTTTCTATCAGGCATTAGAAAAAAGAAAAAAAAAACATGATAAAGGCTAAGCATTTACTTACATCTTTACTTTCCTGGCAATTTATTATTCAAATTAACACAATCTCTACATCAGGGGCCGGTATTATATATATAAAAAAAAACTAACAATATTTTTAAATATATTATTATTAAATGTATTATATTACATGAATACTTTTAAAGCTACTCAAGTTATTCAGCCAAAAGTAGTGAGTGGTATTCTCATTTCCTTGTTATTGTCGTTTGATTAATAGCCTTAATATGATATAGCCTACTAGACAGCGCTCAATTCGGTTACATGTACACTTCAAGTCCAACATATGGCCAACAATATACGTTCACTTTAGACCAAACCGACTGCGTTTACAATATTGCTTCATCAAGACGGGCATTGGCGGAATTATAAAGTGTATTTGGTCATTTGGGCGCATAACTGCAATAGTGCTCAAACAATAGTGCCTGTCAGTCAAATAGCACACAGCGACCTACGTCAGAAAATAAAAGTCAATCTTTTATATTTTATCTAGAACAACCAACCAGTGGTTGTCTTATTATCGTGATCGATGTACTGAATACCCATTTTCTGTTTTATCGCCCAACCCTATTGATAACATTGCCTTAATCTCTCACAGCAGCCCAATAATCTCAGTGATAGATAGTTAAACTACATGCTGCGTTATAGACACACAGAATCTAGTAAGCAGAACTATTACATTTACCTCGATATGTTTCTTCAAATTAGAGGCAGGATTAATGCTGATATATGGCTTGAGCAAGTTAAACTCACATGACACATTCAATCAACTGGCCTTTTTCACTGCAAAAAACCCTTCCAGGTACAGCTGTGATATTCATGTGTTGAACTTTGCTTGAGGCATCCATAACAGATAGCAGATCATGTCAAATTTTGTGATTTGATTGGAAGGTAGTCACAAGACTCTCCCTAGCCAATCACATTAATAGATAAAAATAAAAACAGGACAGGGAAGTAGCGAACACAGATGGTGGGAAAATAACGCTGTAAAAGTACAGTTACTGCACTTAAAACGCACTCAAATAAAAGTAAAAGTATAACATTTTTAAACTACTTAAAGTTAAATTCTTGTGAAAAATTAGTTAATTACAGTAATGTGAGAATTTGTAATTCATTACTTTACACCCCTGAAAATCACTCTACATTTGCAGACTGGAGCAGACAAACAGCGACGAGCGCTGACTCGACTGCAAATCGGATGTAGAATGCTAGATCTGCAATGCTGATCTGAGCAGGTCACAGTGCAGGAATATCAAGATCCTATAGATAGATACTTCTTTTCATAAACAGACATGTTTAAATATAAATGTTCCTTTCCTGCAGTGGAGATGTTGATTTTACAGAGCCCACCACATTTTTATTTATTGTCAGCCCAAACCTGAGTAGTTGTCTTACTTCAACTCTCTCGCTCTTGCTCTCTCTCTCTCTCTCTCTTTCTCTCTCACTCTCTCTCTCTCTCTCTCTCTCTCTCTCTCTCTCTCTCTCTCTCTCTCTTCTCTGTTTCTCCCACTGTCTCTCTCTCTCTGTGGCCTATTCTTAGCAAGATGTGGCCACTTTTGTAATATTTTTAAAGATTATTACAGTATTCTGTAACCCCTTTCCCCTTCGGTAGTTGGCCAGAAGCTTCATTCTTTTTTTACTGTTTGCTCTTCCTCCCCACTACCTTTCTCTCGACAACGATCTCTGGTTGTAAAATAACAGACCATCAGCCAGCAATAATTTGCCGTCCAAACAGAGCCGACACTTCTTGACGTTTACCGAAACTTATCCCGCACTTGCTCGTTTAAGCCCCCCCCTCTCCATCATTCCAGGTTTGTACAGACAGAAAATCTTTGGAGCCCTGGCCATCATTTTTAATAATGAGGAGCCACTGCCTAGCCTTGGGTTGGCCTCTTCTGCTTGTGTTGGCCTGGAGTCAGTGGAGCAGGCTGGCAGTGACAGCCGACCATGCTGAGGAGACTGTTCTTTCACTGGCCTTGGATCAGCTGCAGATGTGTTGGTTTTTGTGGAGTGTGGAACATATAAATGTACTAATGATGCATCCTGCAAAAGCAAGAGAGGCTACTGCCCTGTAAAGGCAAAATGCAGTACTATACTATACATTTTTTCAATGTAATTTTGAACATAATTTTGGGTCTCTGCCATGATGTGACAAATGGGTTTGACATAGCTAAGCTCTGATACAGAGAAAACAGAGTGTAAAAATATTACTTTACATGTGGCTGGACAATCAAAATTTTTTAAAAGTTTCAATATAGCTTTTTTCTGCATTTTGCCTTTGTTGGGGATTATGGAACGTCAGCAGGAACGAGACGTCGTGTCGAAGAAGCGACACTAGGGGTCTCTCTTGAGTGCCGAATATGCCTCTGATCTATGAAAAAAGGCCAATGATTTGGCGAACAGTATTTGCATACCCCACCCCAGACATACAGGTATAAAGGCGAGGAAATACTACACGTTCATTCAGGATTTTTCTGAGGAGCCGAAAGTGACCGGCCACCTCAGCAGCTCAGCTCAGCGACGTGGCCGGGAGGACACGACATCTCGTTCCCTCCATCAGGGAATTGAGGTTACATACGTAACCGAGACGTTCCCCGTCTGTCGCTCACTTCGACGTTGTGTCGAAGAAGCGACACTAGGGGTCCACTTTAAATCACGCCATGCACTGAGCCATGTACGTGTACTGCTGACACAGGAGCGGGCAGGTATTTCACGTGCACAAGCGACCAACTGTGTTTCAGACTGCACGTACCCTTCCCCAATGCCCCCAAAAAGTCGTCGGAATCCTTTTGGTTACCCGAGAGGGGAACAAGGCGACACTTGCCAACCTGGGAATGGGCCTCTTTTCTCTCTATGTTTCTCTGCATAGAGCAAGAGCAGCCGGGGCCCTTACCGCATTGTGGGAAGGGGGTCTTACCGGTTTCCTATTCTTTCAGGTGGAAAAGACCCTGCGGAGGTCACACCTGCCCAAAAAGGGGAGGTAAGGTAGCGAAATACGTCACATGGCCTCATCGGTCACATGTGGGAAAAATGGTGTGGTGGTAGATCCAGCCTCGAGGAGGGGGAGTTGCTACGACACGGCGACCGGAGGGCAGCGAAGAACTGCCTAAGGGAGACGCGGGTCAGCTCGTAAGGTGACTGTACCACGGAAGTGCAGACAGGAGGAGTCCCTGTAGGAGGCCTGACCTGTGGAGCACCTATTCCAGTACAGGGTAGCCTGGGGTATCCGTAGTGGACTGGGTCGGCAAGTTCCTCTGCTGAAATGCGGACCCAAAAAGGGCTTGGGAGAAATCGACCAGGGACCTGGAGGGATCTCCTGGGAAAGAAGGCGCACTGTTTTACATCGGCCGAGGGAAAGATCGCTGGATGCAAGCGATTCACCCAGTAAGACCGTCAGCGTGTACCGAGTTCTACCAGCTCGGACCTGAGAAAACCCTGAGATTGTAAAATCTTGCATAGGTGTTAGGTGTTGCCCAAACCGCTGCCCTACAAATGTCTGCTAGGAAGGCACCCCTAGCCAGTGCCCACGAGGATGCCATACTCCTTGTAGATAGGCTCAAACCTGTATGGGGGGTGGGGGCACGGCCTAGGTGTGTTAGGCCAGAAGGATGGCATCCACCACACAGTGGGAAAGCCTGTGTTTGGAGACAGCGTTCCCTTTCCGCTGTCCCCCAAAAAAGACAAAGAGCTGATCAGAGCACCTAAAGCTCTGAGTGCGGTCCAGGCAGGCACACAAGGCACGTACTGGACACAACAGTGAGGGGGCTGGGTCTCCCTCCTCCCGGGGCAGCGCTTGCAGGTTTACTACCTGGTCTCTGAAGGGTGTGGTAGGAACTTTGGGCACGTAGCCCGGTCGGGGTCTTAGGATCACATATGTGTCTGCCGGACCAAACTCCAGGCAAGTGTCATTAACAGAGAATGCTTGCAGGTCCCCGACCCTCTTGACCCATCATTAGGGAGAGGGCCCTGAGTCCAGTTGATTCTAGCAGCTCGAAGGGGGATCTCTGAAGACCGGCGAGGACCGCCAAGAGATCCCAGGAGGGGAACAGGCCTGGCTGGGAGGGATTTAACCTCTGGGCGCCTCTTAGGAACCTGATAATTAAGTCATGCCTACCCAGAGACTTGCCGTCTACTGGGTCATGGTGCACTGCGATAGCAGCAACATACACCTTCAAGGTAGAAGGGGACAGGCTCCCCTCCAACCTCTCCTGTAGGAACAGGAGCACTGACCTAACTGCGCACCTCTGTGGGTCTTCTGCCCGGGAAAAACACCAATTCACGAACAGATGCCATTTCAGGGCTTAGAGTTGCCTGGTAGAGGGGGGTCTGGCTTGGTTGATCGTGGCTACGACTGTGGGTGGTAGACCAGCTAGATCTTCTGTGTCCCGTCCAGGGTCCAGACGTGGAGGTTCCAAAGGTCTGGGTGTGGATTCCAGAGCGTGCCCCGTCCCTGAGAAAGAAGGTCCTTCCTCAGGGGAATTTGCCAGGGAGGGGCTGTCGAGAGGAGTACGAGGTCTGAGAACCAGGCCCGGGTGGGCCAGTAACGAGCCACAAGGGTGACTTGTTCCTCATCCTCCCTGACCTTGCACAGCACCTGTGCAAGAAGGCTCACTGGGGGAAATGCGTACTTGAGCAGCACCGCCGGCCAGCTGTGTGCCAGTGCGTCTGCCCCAAGTGGAGCCTCTGAGCGGGCGTACCAGAGCGGGCAATGGGAGGTCTCTCGGGAGGCAAACAGGTCTACCTGGGCCTTGCCGAACCATTCCCAGATCAGCTGGACCGAGTGGGGGTGAAGCCTCCACTCTCCACCAGGCAAGCGTTGTCGTGACAGCGCGTCCACTATCACATTGAGGTTGCCGGGGATTCGAGTGGCATGCAGCAACTTGAGACGACGGGCGAGTCGTGACATGTGGCGGGAGCGTAGGCCGCCTTGGTGGTTTATGTACGCTACCGCAGTGGTGCTGTCTGATCTGACCAGGACATGTTTGTCTCGAACTAACGGGAGAAACTTCTGCAGGGCAAATAATACGGTCAACAACTCCAGGCAGTTGATGTGCCAACGCAGTGAGGCCCCTTTCCAACAGCATGCTACTGCGTGCCCGTTGCACACTGCGCCCCAACCCGATCTGGAGGCGTCGGTCGTGACCAAGACGCATCGGGACACTTGCTGTAAGGGTACTTCTGCCCGTAGAAAACAGAGGTCGGTCCAGGGTTTGAGTGTTTGGTGGCAGGCGGGGGTGATCGTCACGGTATGTGCCGCAGCGCCATGCTCGTCTCGGGGCTCGAGTCTGAAGCCAGTGCTGAAGCGGTCTCATATGCATCAACCCCAACAGCGTGACCGCCGCAGCGGAAAGCATATGCCCCAGTAGCCTCTGGAAAAGTTTTAAGGGGACCGTCGTGCCTGGCCTGAAAGCGGTGAGGTACCTCAACACTGACTGCGCATGCTCGTTGGTGAGACGTGCTGACATTGAGACCGAGTCTAACTCCATACCGAGAAAAGAGATGCTCTATACTGGAGTAAGCTTGCTCTTTTCCCAGTTGACCTGAATCCCCAAACGGCTGAGGTGCCTGAGGACCTGGTCTCTGTGAGTGCATAGTAACTCTCGCGAGTGGGCCAGAATGAGCCAGTCGTCGAGGTAATTGAGTATGCGGATGCCGGCTTCTCGGAGCGGGGCAAGAGCTGCCTCTGCAACTTTCGTGATGACACAAGGGGACAAAGACATGCCGAAGGGGAGGACTTTGTACTGATACGCCTGGCCATCAAATGCGAACTGTAGAAAGGGGCGGTGTCGAGGCATAATTGAGACGTGGAAGTACGCGTCCTTCAGGTCTACTGCTGCGAACCAATCTAGATGTCGAACGCAGGTTAAGATGTGTTTCTGTGTGAGCATTTTGAACGGGAGTTTGTGAAATGCTTGGTTGAGAACTCGCAAGTCCAAAATTGGTCGTAAGCCACCGCCTTTCTTGGGTACGATGAAGTAAGGTCTTTAGAAACCCTTCTTCATCTTGGTTTGAGTAAAAGAGTGGTGATTTCTGCGAACAGGGACTGGGCATGTTCGCCGTGTACTGCGGAAAAGCGAACCCCCATGAAGGGGGGCGGGGGCCTGGCAAACTGAATTGCGTAACCGAGTTGAATGGTCCGGGCCAGCCAGCGAGGCGGATTGGGAAATGAGAGCCACGCATCCAACCTCTGTACTAGAGGCACTAAAGGGACTTTGAAAAAATTATTTTTGACGTACCCGGCGGTGTGGAGCAGGTAGGGCAGCATCGGGAGGCGATGACGCGTCCCGAGGCTTCGCTGCTGAGAAAAGACTTAAAGCACTTACCTTGCTCCGCACACCCGGCAGGGGGCGGGTTAGCGACTGTGGAGAGGAGGTCCACGGTAGGCGTCCTCTAGACTTGTTGGAACCGGCCGGCCGGGGAACAGTCGTGGGGCTGGAGACGGGTGGTCCGTGTCCAGGAGGCCGGGACTGTTGAAATCTTTCAGCAGAGTGCCGTGAGAACGGCATTTGCAGGCCAGGTGACCCAGAGACAAAGGAAAAGCTCTTTTATTGAGAATGTGGGTACCGTAGCCCCATCTAGGGGGGGCGGCGGCAAATGAAAATTTAACAAAAGATTCTCCTCCCAGCCCTCCACCGGGGGACGGAGTGGTCTTACCATCTCCTGAGCTAACGTCTCGGTCCCTGGGTCGACCATCTAAGGAGAGCCTGGGAGCATTACGGGTCCTCGAGGGGGTCCGGGAGACAGGGGGCGTCTGCTTCCTGCGGTGTGCTCGATGCTGGGGCTGAGAGCTGGGCCCGGTTTGAGGCATAGCAGGGTGTTTCTTGGCCGCAGGGGGAAGCCCTCTGCGAGCAGACGGGGCAACAATTTAACATCGCAATCAGGTTTAGGCTATAAATAAATACATGTGGTGGCGTAGTGGGCTAAAGCACATAAGTGGTAATCAGAAGGTTGCTGGTTCCATCCCCACAGCCACCAACATTGTGTCCTTTTTACAGAGGACTGCAAACAGAGTCGAGACCGTGCCCATCTGATTTGAAATCACACAGTGCGCATATCCATTCATATGGTTTACAATTTAGAAATATTGGGTGCACAGATTCATAAATAAGTTGTAATTTTGGATATATTTATTTATAATGATGCTTTATCCTTGTGCATCTTGGATAATCAGTCATACAAATACAGAATTTTTTGTATTATTCGGATTAATCCGTTATTCGTTTTGAAGTTATTATTTGTGCCTTTCCAAATAAGGTATTCAGCTTCAGGCATATCCCTAGTATTTATACATGTGGCTGTCGATTTAATGCGCTAATTTGGTGCGATAAATTATATAAAAGAATAATGCGTTAAATAAATAAAAACAATTAATCAAGTTTACTGACCGTAATATGGAATACTCCTACCATCAAAGCAATTCAAGCTTGAAGCACCTCCTGTTTTCAGCAGGGGGCAGTCAGCGAAACTCCAGGTGTTTAGGCAATGCACAGCTGGACAGAGAACAAACCATCCTCAGGCATGCTTAACACTAGCGACAGCTCAAGATGAGAATGCGGTCTTGCTAGCTGGACAGAACGCAATCCCAAATTCAGGAATCTTGAGACATGTTTTTATAAGATTCAAACTGTTTAACCTTAAACACAGTGTTTATGACACAATTCAACCAAAGCTCTCTAAAAGGGTTCGGCTGACACATGTGTACATTGACATATCCTAAGACAAGTCCTTATAATAATTATTTGTCTGTCAGATTGACAAATTCAATTGCAAACTGAATGGCTGTGGACTGTAGGTCAATGATTATGTTGCTGTAGCTCAACTGGTAGAGCATAGCACTGGCAATGCCAAGGTCACTTGTTTGAATTCCCATGGAACACACAAACTGATACAATTTAAACATTGAATGTACTTGGATAAAACATCTGCCAAATGCATAAATGTAATATGGAAATAAACAATATATTGCCTTCTAAAGCCACTTTCTGTCTTATCAATGCTTTACCCATCTGCCACAATAAGGTTATGCATTTTAATGATCTGAATTATTAATTTTTATAATAATTATTTAAATAGAACGATTTACAATTATTTGATCATTATAAATAAAATTATTGTTATTTGAAGGGCTTTCTCTGAAATCAGAATCTTAAGATTTTTATGGTTAGCATAGTTCAAACAACCATGCACAGATTGGTTCTTACCAAGCAGAACAGTACAGGACAAACCCATGTAAGAGAACCAATTTTATCCACTTGTACTTTCATTCAATAAGTTCAAAATAGATCAATTACAACAAATTTGGACAAGTAAATGGATGCCTCTACATGAAAAAAAGCATTTTTCAGTAGATACATGGGCTTGAGATTCCTAAAACATGCCATTACTCACCTAAAACTGTCTTAAGGGGTGCAGTCTCAGGGTTTTCATTGTTTTTCATCTGCAGATTTGGGGTGAGTGGTGTTTTACTTTCTGGCCAACACCCCGGCGTTCCTGAGGTTGGTTAGGTGTGCTGATTCTGTGGCACATGAACACACACACACACACACACACACACACACACACACACACACACAGACAGATCTGCCACTGTCTGGACCCACAGACTGCTGACTTGAACTTAAAAAATGTTTAGCTGCAGCATTGTACAGTAGCCTACGTGTGACCACAAGACCTCAAGAATACACACTTGCACAAACACACACATTTGTATATTTTGTATGCACTGGGGAATAAGCTGATAATACTCTCCAGATCAGCCAGACCTTACAACCAATGTTACCTCTTAAGTTGCACTCATGAAGTAATCATGAATCAGAATCATACATGCATATTTCTGCTCAGATGCCTGTAGGGTCTACCAAATAGAAAAAACATTATTAGCTCTCAAAACTAGCCGTAACTTGCTTGAGCCACAAACCCATTCCAGCCACTCCCACATAAGTAAAGGCAGGCAATTGAGCAGGATACTTCATTAGAGGGAGGAGATTAAACTTAAGGTGAATACATGGCCTGTGTGATTACAAAGCTTCAAGAAACCATCATTAAGGGCAGTAATATGAACAGGCCACACTGCAAGTGCATGCACCTCTCGTGTCATTTCAGAATTTAATTATAATTCATGACATTTAGAGTCAGATTTGGAGCTAAATGGATGAATTTGATTCTCTGCTTCTTTTTCTCAAATGGTTTAAAGGGATAGATCACCCAAAAATTATATCCTAGATGCGTGTCTTTCTTTCTTCACCAGAACACATTTGAAGAAAAATATCTTAGTTCAGTGGTTCCTTAAAATGAAAGTGAAGCATTTTAGTCTTGCATGACTTTTGAAGCACCAAAAAACACACAAAGTCAGCATAAACATCATCCATATGACTCCATCAGTTAAGTTAATGTCTTTCTTAAGTGAAAAAATAACACTTAGTGTGCAAAAAAGATACATTTTTAAGTACTTTTTAACTATAATCCAACGCTTCTAAGAGGGTGGAGTTCAAGCGGTCTCTCGTGTGACGTATTCGATGATGCCATGAATACAGATGTAATCTCACGTTCTCCACTCAGTTGAGAAATCCAGGATGAGCACACAAACGCACCATTATTAGTAAAGAAACAGATCAATACAGATCTAAACCAAAACTAACCAAGCTATTGTACAGCGTTCCTCCTTACTTAAACAGTGCTGCTCTTTCAGCTGTGACGCACTTGCGCCAGTTCTCGCGTTTCAAATGCAATTACTTCACACGCTGCATACCGCTGCTCACAGGAAGCATGATTAAGAGTTTAAAAAATTACCTAAATATTTATATTTTTCACATCAAAAGTGATCACGTCACTTTAGAAGACATTCATTTAACAGTTGATTTTGTATGCATGACATTTATGCTGACTGTCTGTGATTTTTGGAGCTTCAAAGGAGAAATCACTTGCATTTTAAGGACCCACTGAGCTGAGAAATTTTTCACATTTTCTTCAAATGTGTTCAGGTGAAGAAAGAAAGTCATACACATCTGGGATGTCATGAAGCTGAGTAAATAATGAGAGAATTTTCATTTTTGGGTGAACAATCCCTTTAAACACTGCATGAGAAACAGAAGAAAACAACAACAAATGTGTTGCTAAATGGACCATATTTAAATCTACATTGATTGTTTTTTATCTTTGTTTTTTATATATAGTCCAAAAACTATGAATGGAGGTTTAATATGTCTTAGATATAGGTGTTTTAATTGTTTTAATCAATCTACTGATTGGCTGAAAAAACAGAACTTAATGTGGTGAGGCTGATAACTATAACCAATAGTTCAAAATACTGCTCTTTTACAACATGTTGAAGGTGGTCAACCTGATCTCACAGAATCATGTTAATTACCATAATTTTTGCTAAATTATTTTATGTGGCTTGTTTGTTTTGCAGAAATTTCCTAGCACTACAACAGCAATGACTTTCCCCACAAAACATGATTAAAAGGACACATTATCAGTTAAAATACACTTATTTTTCTTAGGATATCTAAACACTTACTGTATTGTGTGTTGAAGTGTGTTGAAATTCAAAAAACTAGAATAAGTTAACTGCTGTTTCCAGTTTGTTGCCCTTCAAAATACATGGCAACTGTTCCCCACACATAATGATATGATGGTTATGCTGCACTTCTTTTGTGACTTGGGTGATTGGTTTATGCGATCGGCCAAATTATATGACCACCAATAGAGTCATATGAAGGGAATATTGGCCCATACCGATCGGTGGCCAAGCATTTGGAGTATCTCAGCCCACCATTCAGTGGTTATTTGTGAGTCTGTGGAGTCATTACACCTCCTGAGATTCTCTGGAGGAACTCATCATAGAGTGATAAAGTTATTATCCTCTCAATGAGCATCCTGATTACCAAATTACCTAATACAATGTGTGTGTGTGTGTGTGTGTGTGTGTGTGTGTGTGTGCGAGTGTGTGCGGGCATGCAAAACTATACATTGGGATCTGAAAACACATTAAACATCTTAATTTATGGCTTATAAAATAAATTTTAAATCTGGAAATCAACAGTTAGGACTTTTGAATTAATCAATCAATTCAATTCTTTAATAAAAACATCTTGGTTACGTATGTAACCTCCATTCCCTGATGGAGGGAACGAGACGTCGTGTCGAAGAAGCGACACTAGGGGTCTCTCTTGAGTGCCGAATATGCCTCTAATCTATGAAAAAAGGCCAATGAGAAGTTGGCGAACAGTATTTGCATACCCCGCCCCCGGACATACGGGTATAAATGCGAGGAAATACTACACGTTCAATCAGGATTTTTCTGTGGAGCCGGGAGTGTCCGGCCACCTCAGCGGCTCGGCTCAGCGACGTGGCTGGGAGGACACGACGTCTCGTTCCCTCCATCAGATAACGGAGGTTACATACGTAACCGAGACGTGCCCCGTTTGTCGCTCACTTCGATGTCGTGTCGAAGAAGCGACACTAGGGGTCCACTTTAAATCACGCCACGTGCTGAGCCATGTACGTATACTACTGACACAGGAGCGGGCAGGTATTTCACATGCACATGCGACCAACTGCACGTACCCTTCCTCAATGTCATGGTCCATTCTGTCCATTTGCGGCCGACCCACCGGTACGCTCAGTTCTTCCTATGGCCAGTCCACCCCTGATCGGCCCCAAAGTGAGTTGGCTCACTGGGAAAATGTCCGGTATGCCAGATTACTAGTCCAGCCCTGCTGGATATAATGTAACAAAGAAGTGGAAGTATTATCACTAGCAGGCTTAGACTTTTTGACCCCATTTATGACCTCAATTTGTTAATGCCAAACTACACATTATTATGCACTGAACATTGGGGGGACATGTCCCCCTCGATGTTTATGGTGGTTACAGCCCTGCAGCAATGTGTTCTTTTGTCCGTGTTCTGTAGATTGCAAACAGCTCAGACACAGTCTTAACTCAGAATCTCTCTATCTGTGTCTCTGAGTAGAATATACACACTCATGTTCATTTTCATCTGCTTTTATCATCCATATTCTGGGAGAATCTGCTCTTGTTGACTTTCCCTGAGCAGAGTGTGTCTTCTGCATTGTCCACAGATGGATGAGGCTCACCAAAAAAACAATTAAATCTCACCTTTTAATGATTTAAATTGTTTCCATCATTAATGCATCCTCAATAATACACAGTGACATGAATATTCACTACTGTAATTATTTTTTATTATTTTTTTTTAAGTTACATCCATTTATTACAAAGATAGTTCCCCCAAAATGAAAATGAAAGTAAATAATGACTGGATTTTCATCAAGTTGGATTTGAAAGGACAAAATAACAGACTGGAAGAATGCTTAATGTCGGATGATGGAATATAGGCAACAAAATATATTTATAAATACATTTAATATTATAAGTAGTATTTACATAATTATGTTACAATACACATGCCTATATTAATACATATAAAAAAAACTACAGATTTTTTAATGCCATTTTGTAGAAGAAAACATGTAGAATGGAAAGATGACAGGAGGGGGTTATGTTTTGTGCTTACACTTGCAATCTATGTAGACTTTCTTACAATGTACATATTTACATTTGTGACAACTTGATACAAATATTTTTTCAAGAGAGGGAGAGAGAGAGAGAGAGAGACCAAGAATAAAAACATAAATAAAATAAAAAACAAAATAAAAACTGTAAAAATTGTAATTATGCACTAGTATCACATTAAAAAAATAACTGTGTTAAGCAATATATTTTATTAAACGGATGATTTTAAATGGGAATCCCGAAAAATGTCCAAACTATAGCTTTCCATGGGGTCTCCTGTTGGATTTTGGGGGTCTATGTCCACCCCCGCAACTAATTCGCACCATAAACTTAATGTTTATTGTGATTTATGCATTAAAGTTTTTATGTGATTATAGCCACAAGAATTCCTCAGGGATAATTATACTGTAACTGAAGAATGCGGAAGTTCATGATGCATTGCAGGGGATTTCCATACCTGTCCATTACACCACCTGATACTACAGTTAATGACCTGCATTCTTCTAAAATGAATATAGCTCTACATATCAAATCACTGAACATGGCTGAATGAGTTTCATCTCTGACATATTTGCAATACATGTTTGGTGGAACAAATGACAGAAAAACATCTTTCATGACATCACTAACTCAAAACAAAGTAGTTTTCTGCTTGTGGTTCAGGTGTACAAAATAAAAAGTGTATTCATCCAATGCAACATTTTTTTTGTCTATATGAGGTGATCTGATTCTTTCAGATTGCATTTCACAATCTAATAAAAAACTCCATCCAAGACTGTGGATGAAGCAAGATTAATGTACATTATAAACATAATTAATGTAATACTGTCAATTGTCTACTGAATAATTGTTCCGACTGAGAGGTAAACAATTTTACCGAGAATTTGTGTGTGATATGTACATTTATGCTTATTAGTGTATTATGTTGTCAACTAAGCAACACGCTAACACCAAACTTAATTGAAATCAATTGTGAATCAAGTCCCCCGTGTACTACACATGAGGAATGCTATTTGACTGATACACTGAGTTGCTGCCTATATAGAGCATTCCAAATCAGTAACATATGTGATCTTATTTCCATTAGGATGATTCCTTAGAAAGCATCTGCAAAGCAAGCTTACTTGGTTTTGGAACAGAGCTAACCTTTCTATTTCTAAGTCAGACTTCTAAAGAATGTAAGTCGTGTCCCATTTCCCCAAACAAGACACTTTGATCCTGAGTTAATGATTTCATCATTACTGCTTGGACTGACAGGTCCATCACTCTACCTTCTCTTGGCTCGGATATATTCACATTCCTCATACAGCCTCCTGTGTCATCCTGATGTCATTGGCCTATAATTTCATACTTCCAAGAGTTCCTTTTCATCCCATGCACGGAAAATGATAAATGATTCTCAATCTCATTGAATTTGTAAAGGAAGGCTGCACTATAAACAGTCCTCTGACAAGAGAAAATATAGGTTGATTAATGTCAAACATCATAGCTGTCGCTTTCCTCTAAAACGCAGAGTCGGCGAGGTATATTTTCCATTCACAGACAATTTATTTTCTCTCCTCTTCACAGTCTTTGTTCTCTCTCTTTCACTCCATCTCTCAGATTGTTGTAAATTTCAGTGGTGTAATCAACAGGTAAAAGAGAATGGAAGGGAAGTTCCAGGGACTGAAACAAAAATATTTTGTCAACTCATTGCACTTGCAATACCACTGGCATAACAATTCATCTCTGGAAAATAGCGGTATTGAGTTACTCAGACAGAAAACAGAGAGAGCAAGAAAGAGAGAGAGAAATGAGGGAAGAGAAAACGATGTAGCTACTTTCAAGACCTGGAGGGTGTAGAAACCAAAATTGGACTCTGGGGTGGGGCCATCAAGGGGTCAATAGACACAGTTGAAACCATTGTTGATCCTGGCAACATACAGGAGCAGTGTCACTACAGGGGAGTCTTCCTTACTGAAGTGGATCAGCAGAGAATAAAACAAAACAGAATTGATAGCCTTTATGGCCCCCATCGGAGCAACATATCTTGCCGCGCTCAACGGTGAACGGCAGTTTGATGACAGAACAGAGCGAGAATCCCAGTAACAGTCTGTAGGTCATAGACTCTGTATGCTAAATGATTACACACTCGCTCCTCATTTAGATTTCATCCTGTGTTAGATGTGTCTCCGAATCTGTTATTCTGCTCGCAGGTCTGATAAATATTTGGGAAGGGCTGAAACATGGTGAGCTTTGGTGGTGTCTCGTTAACATATAAGATCACCATCATCCATTAGTGCATGGGAGTTAGGATTGCATCGCTCTTGCTGTCAATGATGAAAAGCTTCAGAACAATTGTGCAACCAAAACTTATGGAAAGCTAATTTTTCTGTATTGCATCAAAGGCCAAAGGTTCTTAAGCTTAATTTATGGTGAATTCAATCAAACTTTATTCATGCAGAGACTAAGATTCTTGCAGTCTGAAGGGAATACACTATGCTAAATTGAACACACTTCTCTTCTCCAGAGGTGCTTAGCTGTGACAGCTCAGTACGCAAGACCATTGTGCTGTTATTGAGTGTGACGACTTCCCCCTGATACCAGTCACATATGATCCTGGTTGATCAAACCTGTCCCGAGGAGGGCTGCCAACATTAGCTGGACAGCTTTGATTTATGCTCCTAAACTCACGACATCGCCCCTAAGTGTCGGAGTCTTCTGACCCTTGTACTCCTCCTGCCACCACCCCTTCTCCTCCCTTTAGTCCCTCTGACCATAACACTTAGCCCCACACTTCACAGGTCCTCTAATATCATGTGAGCCTCTCCCCCGCTGTTTGTTTTTTGCACAAGCTGCATTAGCTTACGAAAATATTTTTTATGATTTCTTAAAAAATGGTATCTGTGTGGATGTTGTGAGTTTTCTGAGGTACGGATGGGGGTCCCAGGTATAAACATAAACACTGGGCCTGGTTGTTTGGCCAAGACTGTGCCATTTTGAGTGAAGAGGAAACTTGTGCCCCTCGTGAAGATTGACATGTAAATATTGCCACAGCTCTACAGGCACCCCTGAGGTTTTGAAGAGTGTCTGTTAAGCTAACTGGTGCTGATGCTCATCACAGCCAGTTGTGCTCAATATTTTGGCCTGACCACTTCCTTTTGACGGCTGACTTTAATGAAGTGTTGCAAGTTGATCATCCTAAATAAACTTAAATGTCATAGAGGGGGCACTCAAGCTGAAAAAAGGTTAATCAGTATCTTTTCAAAAGACAACATGGTTTTATGTTTAATGTTTCTCTGCTTGATGTCATTTTTTAATACAAGTAGTTACTCACAAGAAAACCCCTGCTGTAAAGCCGTCAAAAGTGCATAGGTCATGAACCCTAGGTGTGATCAGAGAGCAACAAACCCTGCATTCCAGATGACATAAATTATGCCTTAAGGGGGTAATGTAGAACAATCATGATAACCATGCTGTATGTTTTTTCTTTTAATTATTTTTATTTTAGAATTTACAATAATTGACTTATTATTATTTTTTAGCCTTGCGCCTCTCAGCTCTCCAATGCTCTCACATTGGATAATACAGTCTTCGAAGGGAATAGAGATTTAGAATGATCACTTCTTAATAGAGCGCACCCATTCAAGCTAAAATAGAACAGGGTTCTTCTGGTGAAATTGGTCCATGCTTCCTGAGATTTGATTCGTTCTCCCCAGTGGCTGAAGCTGGAAGTGTTGCTGAACTTATGGGCATATGTGAACTCATTTGTGTGTGAAATGTCCACAGAGTGGTGCCAAAAATGAGTTTTAAATTGAGTTGTTTGTAGGTATAAATAATGAATGAATATGCAATTTTTTTTAACCATACTCCCAAACCACAACCCTAAACCTAACCATCAGTGGACTAAAATCTAATGTTAGAGGGGAAAGGCAACCTCTTAATCACACTCATTGATTATGTGAACTCAAATACCTGGTTTCTGTCAGACTAGAACCTGTGTCTCTTAGACTGCTTGTGCAACATGCTATCAGTAGAGCCAAAGCAAAAGGTAAACGCATTGGAAGTGATGCAAAGATATCTAATTTGAGATGGATCTTGTCAGTAAATCAGCAGAATGAGGTCTGTGTCAGGTTACTTAAATGTTTGTTTGCAACATGGTAAGTTCCCCTGGGATCATGTTGCATTTTTAGAGGTGTTTGCTAATATAAGCATCACTATGAGCATTCATCATACTTCTAAATACCCTAATAACTTTATACTGTACTCTTATACTTATACTGCGTTCTTTTAATTCCACTTGTACACACCACTATCATGGCAATCTTGTGACTGTGATTCCTGTGTAACTACATTAATTCCACCCATGTGCATTTAAAAAAACCTGTGTAAGTTACCTATTCGTTGTATATATTCACAATGTGCCCCCCACCCTAGCAGAAATTTTTAATTGCAGTAACAGTGTCCTAACAGTAAAATTACAATTTTACCATCTGTGTCTAGCAGGGACATTGCTCAGTTGACACAATACCTATCAGAACCCTGTAAGACCTATTTCTTAGTGTTTTTTTCTACTGTCATTAATGCGTTTGTACCATGATGGCACACTCGCTGCATGTAACTTGTGTAAGTGCTAACATACTCAAATAGGTGCTATAAAAAAAATTAAGAAAATACAAATTCAAAAATAATCTCAGAAAAGTTTGCCTGCTATAACATTTTGCCAGTCTCAGTTTCAAGGATATTATTTTTTCCTCAGTGCTAATGTGGACCCGGGGAGGATGCATTGCACTGTGGGGTGTTGGAAAAACACTTGCTGTTCTGGGCGCGATTCTGGGTTCCTGAGCAAGCATCCTGACATTCAAAAAACAGCATCAGCTCAACTGGAGCCAACCATCAGGAAGGGCCAACAGATTATATTTTGCCTAGAAATACCAGGAAAGTGAAATTAAGGGAGTTAAAAATGAGTTCTCAAAAAATAAACATCCGTTTTGTATCTAGTTTTTCTACTGAATATAAACATAGTCCGCAAATGTAATACCGTAGACTACTGCTCTGTCTACATCCTAAATCATTTTGGATAACAAGAAACTTGCCTAAAGTGACCTATCCTTTAATAATTTTCTTTATGGTCCTTTGCAGTGCATAAAGATGTTGTTTTTGTTGTTGTTCTTTTTATGATTTAGGTTCAGTATGACTCTGTGATTGAGAAAGACTTAAGACACTGAGAGATTACAATAACAAAAGCCTTCAAAGGGGACATTTGTCTGTGTTTTCCAAACTAACAGTGTTGGGGTAACGCATTACAAGTAATGTGCATTACGTAATCAGATTACTTTTTTGAGTAATGAGTAAAGTAACACAATATTTTTTTAGACCATAATATTGGAGTTACTTTTTAAATAAAGTAATGTGTTGCTTTTGTACACCTCTACTTTCCCTGTTTTGCAAGAAATCAGGAGTAAAAGTGTGCAAACTTCAGGGAGGAGACGTAGTGCATGATGGGCACTGTAGTTCTATAGAGTATGAGGCCAAAGACTATTTAGCAGAGACGAGTAACTTCTATTTAAATTAAGGTGTAACCCAAATGTAAAATCTAAATAAATTAGTAATAAAACTAAAAAGTGCATATTTATTTACAATGTGTGAGGAAACTAAAGACAAATAACTATAAAAAGAATAAAAACCAGAGTCAGAAAAATATGCAAAATTTTATATTTATTATTAATACTTGCAAATATATGTACAAATACTTTGCAGATAAACTTGACCCAAAAGAGTCTGGATCAGTGCTACAAACGCGATTTATCCAATCAGCCAATCTTGCTGTAGCCGCTGACTCCATCCTAGAGTCAACGCAGACAGACACAGAACAGACGAATAAGTGAAGAGCAATGGGATGCCGATCAGCTGCGCTGTTAGGAATTTATAGATGCAAAAGTCTGAAAAATAGAAAATATTTGTTTAATCTTAAACTAAAGCCCTAGAAAAAAGAGAAAAACACTTATTGACTCTTGATGTCCAATCGAGATAAAGCTGAGTGATGAAGTAAAATAATTAATTTCACTGTTCATCCAGATAAAACCTTTTAGTTAATTATTGAGGAAATTGGCCAGTTTTTGTTTATTTGATTTGTTCGAGTTGGACCACATTTTCAACAAGGATAGAGGATGGATGTTTCTGCAAGAACTTTCTGGAAATTTTGATGGCGATCCAAAAATCCAAGAGTCTTATCTGAACTGTAAATATCTAATTTTATCCAACTAGTCTGGTGATTTTTATTTGTATTTAATTAAATATGTATTTATGTAAATTATTTATGAATGAACTTCCCCTCACTTCCCTCACTTTATTTCAGGTTGCCCAATCAGTGTTACAATAGTTCATCACAATTAAAAAGGATTGTTCCAAAAAATCTGACAGCCAAAATGTGTCCATATACTTTTTATATTAAAACTACTTTAACATAATAATTTTCAGATAAAAGTAGTTTGAAAAACATAGCTATGTTACAGCTATTACAATATGTCTGTTTTAAGAAATGTATTTTTATGTTTTAAGAAAAAAATGTGCTGGTTCTTTCTTTAAAATAAATGCCACTTGGTTTAATCTTTTTTTATATTAGGCAATGACATTCACACATTTTAACTGAGGCATTAAGATGTATCTAATACTTTTTGGAGCCACTGTCATCATGTTTGTCTACAGTATAAACACGTAAAGCCTAAGCAGCATACACACCACGTGCACACAGGACGTTTATTCACGTGGCGAAAGATCTTTAAGCCCAGATGCTTATTGAGAAATGACTAACGTTTGACTCTTCAGATGTTTCACATTTCCCTTTCTGATTGAAGTGAAATGGAGCATTGCTCCACACCTCCCCAACAGTTTACCAAAGTGTGGTCGGAATCCCCAATTATTATCTAAACAGGCGTAATGGTAGCCATTAGCTGGTGGAAAGATTTGCTGTCTCTTTCTCATCTTGTTCAACCTCTCATGCCCAGTAATTCCTTTCTGGGGGCATGCCTCATGTTATATGTCTTTCAAGTGTTTGTCAAAATAGTTTTGTGAACTTTTGTATTTTTTTGTAAGTTGCAAGCCATGTCTGTTGAGCATGGCTCAACAGTGCTTGAAAAAATATTTCCATGACAGTTATTACAGAATAAACAAGTAGCAAGTCTCTGAGACTCCAAAGACATTCAGACATACAGAGGTACCCTGTACCCAGTAAGGTGGGGAACCTTTTTCCTATTAAGGGCCATTTAAGTATTTACAAAATTATTAGTGGGCCATGCAATTGCTTGCAATTTCTGATTGTTGGGTACAAGGACATTAAATATTTTTATTACATGTCTCTCTGGAATACTTGATTCTGATTCTCAATGGCGCCATCTAACGGCCTGATATTTATCTGTAACAACCGCACATCCATGTATCAGAGTGCTCATCTGGGTATTGCAAACTATCGTTCCTACTTTTCAGATAGTATTTCAGAACAATAGTACAAACATAAACACCATGGGACCACGCAGCCATCATACCACTCAGGAAGGAGACGCATTCTGTGTCCTAGAGATGAAAATAGTTTGGTGCAAAAAGTACAAATCAATCCCAGAACAACAGCAAAGGACCTTGTGAAGATGCTGGAGGAAACAGGTAGACAAGTATCTATATCCACAGTAAAATACATCCAATATCGACATAACCTGAAAGGCTGCACAGCAAACCTTTAAAACCATAAAAAGCCAGACTACAGTTTGCAAGTGAACATGGGGACACAGATCTTTTGGAGAAATGTCCTCTGTTCTGATGAAACAAAACTTTTACTGTCTGGCCATAATGACTATTGCGCCTCTATGTTTTCTTGCATGCCAAAATACACAATACCAACTGTGAAGTATGGGTGTGGTAGCATCATTTTGTGGGGGCGCTTTGCTGCAGGAGGGACTGGTGTACTTCACAAAATAGATGGCATCATGAGTAAAGAAAACTATGTGGATATATTAAAGAAAAATCTCAAGGCATAAGCCAATAATTTAAAGCTCGGTCACAAATGGGTGTTCCAAATTGACGATGACCCCAAGCATACCTGCAAAGTTGTGGCAAAATGGCTTAAAGGGATACTTCACCTCTGGGAAGATGAATGTGTATTTAAAATTGGTCATTTATATAGTATAAATGTGAAATTATTTTTGAATTTGAAGCATTCTAGACAGAGAAAAGGCAGAAAATGTATTTTTTACACATGTGGCTTAAAGACAACAACTTCCAGAATGCACTTGCTTTGCTGCCCTTACGAGGCCACTCCCAAACCACGCCTACCGGTTACAGGTGGCAGTATCTGAAAATATGATACAACTAGGCTACATCGTGACTCTATAAATCGTGAGTTAGTAGATAAATTGACTGACCATGCGGGAAGAACATTATAATTCTGTGTGTCCAAACTCTGTACATGACGTCTTAGTAACAAAAAAGAAAAACAAACAAAATACTCACTTTACACTAAGCCGTCCGTTTGTCCCTGCGGGCTTTGGCTGGCGTTTCCAATTTATCTTCGGGATCCTAAAATAAGTTTCCAGGACTCCCCTGTCCATGTGTGATACAAAACTTGGGTGCTCAGTTATACATGCTCATGTTATCGGTGCTGTTTCATCAGCGGATTCAGCGATCTCGTCCGGTATCGCTGAAATTCGCGACAGCAATAGGACTCTCTATCTGTTTCCATAGGCGCACAGCGAGAGCACTGACACCACCAGTCCGCCCCAACTCGAGTCTGAATATAATTTAACACACTCTTCCTCCTGCCTGCCAAGCAGGTTTTGCTCCCCTGTTACAGCAGCTGCTCCAGCCTCTGTTCATCGCTGTATTGCGGCACGTACGGGTAGCGCGAGCATCAGATTCTCGCAACAGATCTTCGAAATCCCCTTCTGCCATTTCAACTTCAAAACTACATTCCGCCATCGTGATTAGCCTACTTGTATACAAACTTTCTACACAGAGCAAGAGCCTGTTTTCTTAGCTTCTACAGAAAGATGGCTGACACTATCTTCACATTCTGTGAGTGAGATCCCGCCCCATATGGGCGTGGTGAAAACATGCGGAATACTGGCTGTAGTTTTAAGCCTCTGGACCAAAAATCCTCCGATGACGCAAAATGACGATTTTTGCATCATCGGAGGATTTTTTCCAGACTAAAAATAAATAAATCTCTCGTCTCAGGGGGATATGAGGGGGGGGAGCTCGGTAATTAGAAAATACTACTGGTTTTCTACTGATACAAAGCTTAATGCTAAATCCTGAAGTAACCCTTTAAGGACAACAAAGTCAAGGTATTGGAGTGGCCATCACAAAGCCCTGACCTTAATCCGATAGAAAATTTGTGGGCAGAACTGAAAAAGCATGCACGAGCAAGGAGGAATGGGCCAAAATTCCAGCAACTTATTGTGAGAAGGTTGTGGAAGGCTACCCAAAATGTTTGACCAAAGTTAAACAATTTAAAGGCAATGCTACGAAATACTAACAAAGTGTATGTAAACTTCTGACCCACTGGGAATGTGATGAAAGAAATAAAGGCTAAAATAAATAATTCTCCCGACTATTATTCCGACATTTCAAATTCTTAAAATAATGTAGTGATCCTAACTGATGTAAGACAGGGAAAGTTTTCTATGATTAAATGTTGTGAAATTGTGAAACACTAAGTTTAAATATATTTGGCAAAGGTGTATGTAAACTTCTGACTTCAACTGTAGATATATATATATTTATATATAGTCAGAAGTTTACATACACCTCTGTATGCATATACAGTATTAATTATATATATATATATATATATATATATATATATATATATATATATATATATTCCTTTTAGCAAACTTGGTTGGGAAGGAAACAATAATGTAATGTATACTATATATACACTCAAGGATTATTAGGAACACCTGTTCAATTTCTCATTAATGCAATTATCTAATCAACCAATCACATGGCAGTTGCTTCAATGCATTTAGGGGTGTGGTCCTGGTCAAGACAATCTCCTGAACTCCAAACTGAATGTCAGAATGGGAAAGAAAGGTGATTTAAGCAATTTTGAGCGTGGCATGGTTGTTGGTGCCAGACGGGCCGGTCTGAGTATTTCACAATCTGCTCAGTTACTGGGATTTTCACGCACAACCATTTCTAGGGTTTACAAAGAATGGTGTGAAAAGGGAAAAACATCCAGTATGCGGCAGTCCTGTGGGCGAAAATGCCTTGTTGATGCTAGAGGTCAGAGGAGAATGGGCCGACTGATTCAAGCTGATAGAAGAGCAACTTTGACTGAAATAACCACTCGTTACAACCGAGGTATGCAGCAAAGCATTTGTGAAGCCACAACACACACAACGTTGAGGCAGATGGGCTACAACAGCAGAAGACCCCACCGGGTACCACTCATCTCCACTACAAATAGGAAAAAGAGGCTACAATTTGCAAGAGCTCACCAAAATTGGACAGTTGAAGACTGTAAAAATTTTGCCTGGTCTGATGAGTCTCGATTTCTGTTGAGACATTCAGATGGTAGAGTCAGGATTTGGCATAAACAGAATGAGAACATGGATCCATCATGCCTTGTTACCACTGTGCAGGCTGGTGGTGGTGGTGTAATGGTGTGGGGGATGTTTTCTTGGCACACTTTAGGCCCCTTAGTGCCAATTGGGCATCGTTTAAATGCCACGGCCTACCTGAGCATTGTTTCTGACCATGTCCATCCCTTTATGGCCACCATGTACCCATCCTCTGATGGCTACTTCCAGCAGGATAATGCACCATGTCACAAAGCTCGAATCATTTCAAATTGGTTTCTTGAACATGACAATGAGTTCACTGTACTAAAATGGCCCCCACAGTCACCAGATCTCAACCCAATAGAGCATCTTTGGGATGTGGTGGAACGGGAGCTTCGTGCCCTGGATGTGTATCCCACAAATCTCCATCAACTGCAAGATGCTAGCCTATCAATATGGGCCAACATTTCTAAAGAATGCTTTCAGCACCTTGTTGAATCAATGCCACGTAGGCATTGAATTAAGGCAGTTCTGAAGGCGAAAGGGGGTCAAACACAGTATTAGTATGGTGTTCCTAATAATCCTTTAGGTGAGTGTATATATATATATGTATATATTAATAACATTGCTTTCAATTTTGCCAAGCATCGACGAGTTTAGCCCAGGCCTACTGTTTATGAATTCACAGAGAAATCATTCTGCTGCAACATAAAAGTACCTGTAGATGAAAAAACATCCAAATTAATCAGCAAATCTTTCTGTGCAAATGTGTAAAGTTCCACATGTTTGAACATGCTTTATTCCTCTTTGGCTTCTGTCTCTCTTACCACACATTAGGGCTGCAACTAACAATTATTCTGATAATCTAATAATCTAACGATTATTCGACTATTTGGCAAATATTGCCTATGACTATTGAGCTTGTGCCCCGACTTAAAATGTTGTATTAAACATGTTTACTAACAATAATGAGGACAAAAATCCACTATTAAGAATACCTCTAAATGACATTCACTGAATTAAAGGAAATAAATATTTTTTATTAAGTTTAATTCAGTAAAAACTTCACTGCAAAAAATTCTATTGTTACCAAGTTTTTTGTCTGTTTTCCACTTAAAATAGCCACAAAAATCCTTAAAACAAGATACATTTACTTGAGAAGCAACATGTAAGCTATTTGGACTTGCTTTAAGAAAATGTATATTAAATATAAGTGTATTTTGTATAGAAGAGTATTTTTTCTTTTTGTTATACTTCTGCAAGTGCAGTAAAGACAAAATATACTTATATTCAAGATCTATTCTCTAAAAGCAAGTGTAAATATCGTATATGCTGCTTCTCAGGGGAATGCATCTTTTTTTAAAGGATTTTGAGATATTTTAAAATATATATTTTTTATATTATATTCAACATTCTCAGATATTTGTTTTATTCTGCAGTATAGCTGCTAAAGTAAGTGTATGTTGTTTTAAATTAGTTTTAGATATTATTTTTGGAAAACAAGCCAAAACAAATACAAATCAAAAATGTATTTTGTTGCACTGTAAAATTGGGTGAAGACTTCCTCTCTCACCTTTTTGTTCACTTTAATCCGTCTTTAACTCACAAAATAACAAGTTATCTTATTAATAAAGATGTGTATTGCCAATTTTCTTCACGATAAGAAATGCACAGTGACACATACCTGTATATTATAATTCAATAAGTCATGAGCCATCACGTTATAATCTTGCTGCATTAAGTGTGCTCAGTGATGAGCATTCCCACGCCAGAGTGTGCATCAGCTGGATGCAGTTTCAATCTCTCCACCTCAGATCGGGACACTTTGCGCAGCTCATAGAAGAGGCACTGACTGTATTGAGAAATGCCGGTTTCGGAGTTTGTAGTTATTTACATGACCTGCTTCCTTATTATTTGAACTTTAATAAACCTGTAACGCATTAAATATAACTGCATTAAAGCTGTAATGCTGGGATGTTAACTTTAAAGATGCTCAACATGCAAGTTTTGCTTCAGCGGAGCTTCAGCAGAGCTCAATTTTTTATTGTCGATATTGTTGATAACGTCGACTAATCGTTTAAGCCCTACCACACATAAACATCATGTTCTATTATGGCTGCTTCTCTTTCATCCACCCAAAAACAACAGGATACTTGTAATTTTTTCTTGTTTAAGTAACAGCAACTATCATTGCAAAGGGGCAAAAATTTGACAGTACTTTAAATACCTCAACAGTCGGCCCATGTTTACATGTGTTTGGTAAATTCAACATATAGTATTAACTGGCGTAAGGTGTGGCTATGTACCTGAATTGATGTGCAGACCTTAATAGAGTATAATTAAAGGCTGAGTGAAATATGTCAATGTCTAGGCTTGTAATGTAGGATTTTATCTTTTTCTTCTACGCAAATTCAGATCACCAACACAAAACTCCTCCAACAAGTACAAACAGGTGAAGGGAAAATTTTCAAAATGATCATGTCGGGGTGGAGGAACATTCTCCTCAAACATCCCCTTCTCTGGCCTTCTGGAGACATGTGCAAAAGGTCTGGAAATATGAACTGCCTATTTTGAAAGCCATTTATGGGAATCCCCATAATTGCTCCTAATAGGTCTGTCTGCAGTCATTCTTTGGCTAACTATCTGATTCCTGGGTGAAAAAGCATGCTCCAAGGCCTGCCTGAGACATGCATATGTGCAAAGTAATGTCCATATCAATACAGATATATAAGTTATAACACATATTTTTATACCTCAGCTAAGAAAAATAAATATGGAATTGTATGTAAAAAGATTAAATAAAAATGTGATGAAAATGTGATTTTATTGAGCATAGATTACAATTAATGATTGGCTTGTTTACTTTAAAAATAATAATACATGATAATGCTATATATAAGAAGTAATAAATAATAATACACAATAATGTTATATAAGAAGTATAAAATAAATAATTCTGCAGAATAATACTATGTATTTGAAGTTTAATATTTAAAAGAATATAGCATTTTGTTTATTATAATATCATATTTTTTACAATGTAATAGTAAAATTTAATTGACTATTACAGTGTTATTACTCAAGATGTAATCTTTAAAAGCCAGAGGATTAGGGAAGTGTAGTGTTTAGTTACATTACCGGTCAATTTAAGCCTAATTTTGATGTATTGCAAAGCACTGTGACAAATAGGTATATTCTGTAGTTGCAGAAGCATCTAGCAACATACAGTCATGGAATTTGTCAGAATGTTTTTGCCCCACCAAAATAGATTGTGGTATTGAACACAAGCATGTCTTTATTTATGTTTTACCTCTTCCAATATGTAAATACAGGCTATATGTGATATATATTTATGGATTGAGAATGATGGAAAATGTACTTCATCCATACAACAACTTTAAGTAAATACATCATGCTGAATTTTTTTGAGCTACAACAGCCAATAAAGTGAAAGTTTCAGCTATTCTTTTGTTGGCATGGCACATTAGTGGTTAATTTCATAGAACTGAGGTCTCTTTAGACCAAAGTCTGCAGAATGTCTCTTTTGGAAAATTACGTTCTGTGTCAGCATTTGTTATACAGCAGTGAGAAAACTTTTTGTGGTAATCTTATTGTCCAAAAAATAAAATAATGTAAATGCCCTCGTACTATTGTCTGTCTTCAGCAGTTTATCACAAATTATGAATGAGAGTGAAATCAGGGCTTTTATGACTAAAGGTTATGATGAATAAATAATTTTCAGTAATTTTTGATCATCAATACTCTTATTGAATATACTTTATCTTGAATATTGCAAGTACAATAATTTTAATAATGCACCAATGAATTGAGAAAAAAAATATGATTTATGATTATTTTCCCTGTTAATATTTAATAATGAAAATAGATAAAAAAATACAAAACTATTATATTATTAAATAATATTAATGTTATTTTATGAAATAACAGAACATATATATATATATATATATATATATATATATATATATATATATATATATATATACTGTATATATATATATATACAATTTACTTCAATCCTCTTCATCTTCTTTTTTAACATATGCTATATTAAAAAAGAAGATGAAGAGGATCAAAGTACATTTGTCAGCATGAAATCAAAATGTACCCAATTTACTTTCTTAATGTATATTCTTGGTTTTATCCAATCCCCAATATCGATACAATCTCTTCCAGATGAATAAAATAAAGTTCCAGCCTGGCCTACATTTTTTATAAGTTTAGATTCCGTTTCATTCTGAAATGAATCTAGAAATGTGTTATAAATGGTATTTCATGGAGGATTCTGGTGGCTTTTGGATCTAATTTTCATATAAGTGTTCTATTATAGCATTCACATAAAAAAAGAACAAGGTTTGGTATGTATACACAGTAATAATGCACATATAAATTCAGAATTTTTTTTTATGATGACTGTTAATAGTTTATAATGAAAAGATGTTTTAAAATGTGTATATATATATATATATTGTGCATGACACAAGTAATTTTTCCAACAAATGTTACAGACAGATTGTTTCACATTTAATTGACTGGTTCACAATTCTAGCGGGTCAGAAATTTACATATAATAAGTTAACTGTGCCTTTAAGCAGCTTGGAAAATTAAAAAAAAAAAAATATGTCAAGCCTTTAGGCAATTAGCCAATTAGCATCTGATAAGAGGTGTACTGAATTGGAGGTGTACCTGTGGATGTATTTTAAAGTCTACCTTCAAACTTAGTGCCTCTTTTGTTGACATTATGGGAAAATCAAAAGAAATCAGCCAAGACCTCAGAACAAAAAAACAAATGTGTGGACCTTCTCAAGTCTGGTTAATTCTTGGGAGCAAATTCCAAATGCCTGAAGGTACCATGTTTATTTGTACAAAAAATAGTATGCAAGTATAAACACCATGGGACCACACAGCCATCATATCGCTTAGGAAGAAGACACATTTTGTCTCCTAGAGATGAGTATACTTAGGTGCAAAATGTGCAAATCAACAATCATCCAAGAGATATATCTAATCAGCCAATCTCATGGCAGCAGTTCAGTGCATAAAATTGCAGATACGGGTCAGGAGCATCAGAATGGGGGATAAATGTGATCTTAGTGATTTGAACCATGACATGATTTTTGGTGCCAGACGGGCTGGTATGTGTATTTCTGTAACTGCTGATCTCCTGGGATTTTCACACACAACAATCTCTAAAATGTACCCAGAATGGTGCCAAAAAAAAAAAAAAAAACATCCAGTGAGCGGCAGTTCTGTGGATGGATATGCCATGTTGATGAGAGAGGTCAACAGAGAATGCCCATGTTATTCTGAGATGCATGTTGGCACTGTTTTGCTGGCATGAGGGGAACCAATATTAGGCATGTGTATATATATATATATATATATATATATATATATATATATATATATATATATATATATATATATGTTTTATTATTTTAACAATATAAAATTATTACAAAAATATAACAAAAACACAAAAAGACTTTCAAAAAGAAGATGAATAACACATAAGTAATTAGCTTGAAGTCAACATGAAATCAAAATTTACCCTATTTCTGTTCTTAATTCATGTTCTGGTGCAAATAATGGTATATGCTATTTACACCCCAGTGCAAATAGAGGCAGATATTATTTGCACCCCAACCCTGATGCATATAATGGTAGATACTAATTGCACCCTGGCCCATATAGTGTCAGATACAGTGATGTCAAAAAGTAGTTGCCCCCATCTTGATTTCTTCTGTTTTTTTTGTATATCTCATACTAATTTGTTTCAATTGTTTCAAATTCAAACTTAATCTAACATAAAACAAATGTACTCTAAGTAAACACAAAATACATTTTTAAAATGATAATGTTATTTATTGAAGCAAAAAAGTTATCTAATACAAACTGGGCCTGTGTTAAAAAGTATTTCCTCATTAGTTAGTTACTAAATCCCGAAATCTATGAAACTGCATTCATAATGGGGTTCAGCTGCACTAGACACACCCTGTCCTGATTACTGCCAGCCCTGTTAAATCAAATCAACATGTAAATATAACTTTTTCAGCAGCATGAAGTTGGCTAAAGGTCTTACATACTGTAGCACACTATGCCAAGGTCAAAAGAAATTCCAGAAATGAGGAAGAAAAAGGTGATTGAAATACATCAGTCTGGGAAGGGTTACAATACTTTTTCAAAGGCTCCAGGACTCCAAAGTACCCCAGTGAGAGCCATTATCTCCAAATATCTCACAGTAGTGAACCTCCCAAAAGTGACCAACCTTCCAAAATTCCTCCAAGAGCACAGCGACGACTCATCCAGGAATTAATAAAAAAGCCAAGCACAACATCCAAGGGATTGTAGGCCTCTCTTGCATCCATAAATGTCAACATTCATGACTCCACTATCAGAAAGACATTGGCCAAACATGGCATCTATGGAAGAATGGCAAGACGTTAACCACTACTAACCCAGAACAACATTAAGGCTCATCTGAAATTTGCCAAAATACACCTTGATGATCCACAAACCTTTTGGGAGAATGTTCTGTGGAACTGTTTGGAAGACAGGGTCCCGTTACATCTGGCATAAATCAAACACATAATTCCACAAAAGAACATCATATGATGGTCAAGCATGGAGGTTGTGTGATGGCATGGGGATGCTTTGCTGCTTCAGGGCCAGGGCGACTTGCAATAATTGAGGGAAACATGAATTCTGCTCTCTACCAGAAAAACGTCCAGTCATCTGTCCGTGAGTTGAAGCTCAAGCGAGACAATGATCGAAAGCATAGGAGTAAGTCCACCCCTGAATGGCTCAAAAGAAGCTAAATTAAAGTTCTGGAGTGGCCTAGTCAAAGTCCTGACTTGAACCTGATTGAGATGCTGTGGCAGGACCTTAAACATGCTGTTCATGCTCAAAAACCCTCAAATGTGGCTGAACTAAAGCAGATCTGCAAAGAAGAATGGGATAAAATTCCATCACAGCATTGTGAAAGACTGATTTCCAGTTATCGGATGTGTTTGTTTGCAGCTGTTGCTGCTAAAGGTGGCACAACCAGCTATTAAGTTTAAGGGGGCAGTTTGTTTTTCACATGGGTGATATATATATATATATATATATATATATATATATATATATATATATATATATATATATTCACAGACACACTACATTAACCCCTACCCCTAAATCTAATCTACACACAAGCGACGCAGAGAGTACGAGGAAGGGAAAGAGTGCAATCGATAGACCCCACATACAGATCAAACCCTTCTCTGCACTCCCCAACATTCACCATGACCAAATCACTGTGATGAAATCAACATTTATATGAATTTGTATCTATTATTTAAAGTGGTATTAAAATAAATATTAAGAGTGGAAACAGGAAATCGGATGTTAAAAAGAGTGGGACAAAAAGTGGATTCAAACCAGTGTCGCTAGGATGACAATACACATTCACTCTGTCTTTACACCCCACGACACTGCATAGGCTAATACTGGAAAATCATTTGTTGGTTTGTTTATTTTTTCTCTATAGAGTAAAAATCATACATTTTTGTTCAACGCATGCAGTTTCTTTCGATTTTGCCACTTCATACTATTATTATGACTTATCATGTGTTCTGGTTGTTTTGGCTGATGTTAGAAAATATCTCTTACTTTTTGGCCCATCTAATCAAATCTTGCTCCTTTCCGATGTGGATCAAGTCCCTTTCTGATGGATAAAATACAGTTCCGGATTGCCCTGTATTTTGCCTCGTTGAAAATCCTTATTCTTACTCTTAAATACAGTACATCTTGAAATGGTTTGCAAATGTAGATTTTGGTGGATTTGGGATGTAATTGTCAAATAAGGGTTTTATAACTGCATACACATTTATATTCAAAATAAATTGATAAAATAAAAAATTATTAAAAAAAAACAATTTGTTGCACCATGGACAAAATTTGGTCTGTAAGCACTCAATGTGCTACAGACTTTTGCCTTTGATAAATGAGGGCTTTTACGTGGCTAATTTTTTTCTGGCACTGAAACCAACCTCATGCACAGTCCCTGATTGGTGCACAGAACTTGCAGATGATGAGACACCAAACAAGGAAAGGGGGCTAATTGATTGCATGTTTTTGGATAGAAATATGTCTCAGTATTTAGATGCACACAGTATAAACCTACAGCATGACTTCATGTAGACCCTGACAATTAGCAACAACCTCTCCATACCAACAGAATTAGGGCAATTTCCCTCAATAACATTCATGCTGGTCAAAAGGATAAGGAGGAGGAAGGAGAGGGGGAAAAAACTGATGGAGTAATTGGAAATAAAGGAGACTGGTTCCAGGAGGAGGCCAATCTGTCTGGTGTGGGTGTTTTGACTGCAGTTGGATTTAGGGCTGTTTTCTCTCACTTCAGACGTAATTTACCTCCAACACCACCCAGCTGCCACTGGCCTTGATCAGTGTGGCTTTACATCTGCTCTCATAGGCTGCCTCTCTTACACTGATCTATGGTCAGTTTTCTGGTTTATAGTGTGATAGTTCAGGAAGGATTTTAGCTGGTTTGAGATCAGTATAAAAATAGATTTATAGAGTTGCTACTGCCTTTTAATGCAGTTAAATGTGTTGAAAAGAAATCCAGCAGAGTTTAATATAGTGTTACAGAAGTGTTTGTGAATGAAGAAAAGAGTCAATTGCATTGAAGTAATATTCTTGGTTCAATGCAAGTTAAGCTCAATAGACAGCATTTGTGGCATAATGCTGATTTTCAAAAAATAAATAAATAATAATAACAATAATTCTAACTTGTCCCTCCTTTTATTAAAAAAATAATAAGTAGAGGACCCACTTTATAAAATGTGTCTTAAGCATTTGCTACAATGCACTTATTATATACACACATCTTTGCATAGTACTTACATTTAAAGTACTTGCATTTAATAACAGTATATCTGTAGCAACACTGTTTACCTTACTCCAAACCATAAATCTAACCTTAACCCTAAACCTTAACCCTATCACTAAACCAAAACTTTTGTGTACCTCAAATGTGAATCTTGTAAGAATTTTGCAAAAAAGCATGTAGATACACAATAAATACATTGTATTGTAATATTTTTTAATGTTAATACATAGTAGTTCATATTAAGTAGGACCAAAGTAAAAAATCAAGGTTACAGTGAGACACCTACAATGTAATTAATGGGGCCAATTTTTGGAGGGTTTTAATGGCATGTTAAGCTCATAATGTTTTAAAAGCATTAATTATGTTAAAATGTGTGTATTATTTGAGCTGTGAAGTTGTTTAAATCATTGTTTTACCAGGATTTCAGGCTAAATGACATTGTATCATCATTACAACAAAGTTGTAAAATTGTATTTAACTTTACACAGATAAGATTAGTAATCAATGTTATTACACAAAAATAACATTTATCAACATGCATATTGTTTACATATTGTGGGTTTACCTTTTAAACTGTATTTTAACGTTTATGATTTGGCATCATTCACTTCCATTGTGAGTGCCTCACTGGAACACAGATTTTTGCCATTTTTTGTAAAAAAAAAAAAATCTATGTTCATTGTAAACAGTTGTCGCATAGTAAGAGCTGCATATTTTTTTTTTATTCTCCTTTTGTGCTCCATGGAAGACATATCAGCATAGCGGTTACAAATTCAACATTTTCAATACATCTTCAAACAAGACACTCTTTCAAAAGAGGAAGAGTTCAAGTTCACTGATATGTGTCCTCCGTTATGCTGGGAGTGACATCCCATCCCATATCTCACACCTGACCTTCCTACTTCCTGTTCCTTTCTGCTGCTTTCACACCAGCCCACTTGTTTGACCTTTGACCTCAGGAGCTCTATAATGAGCTCATTTATACGACAATACCGAGGCCCCATCAAATAGTGACAGCGACCAATGATACAAGAAACTTTTGTCTCTTTCTTTTTCCCAGAGCTTTCTGATTAATGTTATAGAACTTGCTATGTTTTGTTCCCATTCATGTTTTATACTCCTCATAAAATGTGAACTTGGAAAAGCAGAAAAAAAAGAATGAAGAAGGAAGGAAAAAAGAATAAGATCCAACGGCTGCTCTAACATTTTTAGTAAATCACTGGATTTTCACTCCATGAACAGATTAACAATGGAATGTCAGCACAGAAAAGTTTTATAAAGGCGGATCTCTGCTGCTTTTCTTGTGCAGGAAATGCTGACACATATACACATACAATGGCCCCAAAATGTATTTGGACACTTAAGCAACACTTAAAAATTTATGAATTTCATTGCATTAGTTAACAAAATATAAAACAAAGTGGTATCTGCAAACAAATTATGTTATTATATTATATTGTCTCAATTAACTTTAACTTTTTTTATTATTATTATTTTTAACCAGCTGGTTCCAGGATGATTTTTAGTGGATGTATGAAGTCAGTTTTCAAGTTCACACACATGACCTTCTACAGATGTAGTTATCAGATATCAATAAGTTTTGCATATAGAAAATGTCCAAATGTTTTATATATTTTATATTGTCAAAATCTAATGCAATGAAATTCATACATTTTTCAGAGTGTACAAAATGTCTTGGGGACACTGCATATGCGGTTAATCCACTAGTATTCACTACTGCAAAAATGTTACCAACTTTTACTTTTAAAAATTACTGTTAGAAATATAAGAAAATGTACTTGCCCCAATTTGCTAGGTGGGCACTGTTAGGCCTCTAGCTAAAGAGAGAGGTGCTACATAATGAAACCTCGGTGATACACAAAGTAATTGCTAACAGCAACAGAGCTGTGGAAACCACAAAATCATAAGTAGACATTGCCGAAAAGATTTAATGAAAATAAATGGGAAGTTTGATTCGGGACCCAGCAAGAAGAAGAAAAATGTGTGCTTTTCCTCCAAGCCCATTTAATGCTAATTAGAAAACATGTCACTGATTTGAACAGAAGTAAACACTGGCCCATCTGACTTTCATTACAATAAAGAAATCAAATAAACTCTCAGCCAGAAGGAACAGTAGTAACTCCACGCTTCATTACAATACAACATGACCGACTCTACATCATGAAGTACTTAGCACTTCTTATTACCAAGATGAACTCTAAAGTTTTTGCCACCATAAATATACAAATTGGAGAAATATTCCCACTTGTCTTGATGCAAGTCGTTGCTACACTGAGAACATGTCCCAAAGGTGACATATCATCGATTCATATTGACAGTCTTGGATATATTACAAGCACCTGGCAGCTTCTAATCATGTTCGATTTTGAGAAATGTACATTGTAGAATCAATCAAAAAAAGTGTTTGGCTTACAATGCCAGAGCATACTCATTGAGCATGGCATATGCTCAGCAACAGTGACATCACAATAAGACCATGCTTTTTTACACTTCTATGATATACCGCAAATCATGTGGGCCCCCCTCGAACCATGAGACATGACTCCACCCACATTCCAAACACAATCATTTATTATAGTTAGGTATACATTTGGGATGCTATCCAATGATATTGATGATATTCTCATATTCACATATTATTGTTGAGTCAGGTGACTTTTTTTGTTTTTTGCACATACATATTCCTATTTAAATTCTATGGGAATATATTTGTTACATTTGTTTCCATTGTACAGTTGTTTATGAATACGTTTTAATATGGAATTAAATGAATAGTTCACCCAAAAATGAAAATTTGCTGATAATTTACTCAAAAAAAACATGAAATATGGTAGAGGCTATTGTCAAAGAAAACACAACCAGGGCATTATCTTACCCATATACTTCAGCATACATCACCTTAATACATGCTTATAACATTCACAGCATTTTATTCCTTTAACACATGCTTAAATCACTCACAGTATTTTACTTACTTTTAACCAGGCTTTAAGGACATTTGTCCTATGTTTGTGCACTTGTTCTCACATATAACACGTATTACACCAATTCACTAAACTGGAAAACATTCTGGGCTATAAATCATTAAATAAGATATGATTAATTCTAAATTTACATATCCAGTTCCCACATGTGTGCACAGAACATGGTCAAACTTCACACATGCAATCCATATGCATCCCTCAAAAATAACCCAAAAAAAACACTAAATTTTAACATCTCTTGTAAACACATTTAATGTAATTTATGAGCATTTTGTGTGAAATTTGATGTTTACCCAAAGAATTATCAACTGATGAACAAAACTCTATTGCTCAATGCTTATTTTCACGTTTCTAACTGGCGCCCATGCTCATCATGAGGAGTTCTTAAAGGTGCTACGTCTGATTTACAATTTAAATTACATGAATTTTCTCCACTTGGCTACATTTAACTAGCTAATAACGCCATGAAGTGGACTCCCGACACAGTTAAGGGGAGTGGGATTTTGGACCAATGAGATTTCACTGTGGGTGGGGCTACCCATTGCAACACTGCAGAAATAAAAATGTTACTTGTCACAATCGGTTAGGACAAAAACTCATGCAAGAAATTAGCTTTTTTCCCTTGTCACTTTATCATGTCACATTTGGTTTGAACATAGTGTTTTACTGTACTCAAATACGAGTTTCTAATTCAAACTCCCTCAACACTATACAGAATACCGGCTGAATGATTTCCAAGAGAATGACTAGATTGAGAAAATATTGAATTCTAATTGCAGAGAATAGTGGCCAGGTTCAGAACCTGAACCATGCTTTGGCTAAGGAGCATGGCTTCGGCAAGCAATTTGTTAAACAGTTGTCACACTTTTCTTTAAGCATTGAGGAATAAATTCTGATTGGATAATTAATTATTTTTATTTTTTTGCTATTCGTTTGTAGATTAATTAGGAGTGAAAGCGATTGAAAATACATGAAAGGATTTTTTTATTATTGTTTAGTTATTAAAGTAGGCATTGCTGGCCCTGAGAATTGTGTTGCGTTCTGTGCTACCATTCCTAGGTTGCAGTACTATTCCAAGCCTGTAGGGGACACTGTGTCATGTTAATGTGAATTCTACCTGCCAACTACATATAGCTTTGATCTATGTGAATTATTGAGTGTTGGCTGTGTGCAGTGTGATGCAGTTAATAAAACACGTGGATAGTGTTTAACAAGCAGTCCAGTACTTTCATTTCTTTTACTACGTTAAACAATAAACATTACGTCGCAGCCAACTTATAATGCCAATTTATATTTATAAACATGACCATGCACCAAGGAGGGCTAATACTAGGAAAAAGCTATCTAATAATATTTGCAATTTAAATATCGCTTGCAATAATATTAGATTTTTAAGGATACACTGTTACTTTTCAAAACTTGAACTGACACTGAATGCACAGGCCAGCCTAATTTACACTTAGAAAACTCCTGATGTTGCTATAACAATGCAAAAAGCACTTACCAATTTGCTTTTTTTTTTTAAATGTAAACCTTTGCTGTTTTTATCTCTGGTTTTTAAACCAATAAGGATCTCTTTTTCAATGGCGATAGCGGCAGTGATGACAGCTGACTCATCAGCTATAGATCTTGTGCTCTTCCCTTTCAAATGACATACATCACTTAAAGCGTGATTGCATCACTCAAGGCCAGCTAGAAGGCCTCAACCGGGACATATCCTAAAGACAACACCCACCAAGAACAAATAAATTAATCTGATTGGCTGATGAATCTGTCAATCTAACTTTAGACGCCTATTCACCTGAAATGCTGAGGGATTCTATAGAAATTCTGAAGGCATAACGGGATGGAGCTTAGACTAAAGCACCACTTCGGCTAAAAAGCTCGGCTTCAAGCATGCAATTTGTGAAAGAGGCATCACGCTTTGCTTGTAAGCATCATGGAATTAATTCTGATTGGATACAACTTTTAAATTTTGTAGATGATTTAGAAGTGTAAAGCACTTGAAAATACATGATGAACATTTTTTTTATTTATTAATCATGTTAGGGCAGTATACATAGAAGGTTTAGCTGGCCCTGAAAATTCACTTATGGCATGAGGCTAAGATGCACAGTCTATCTGTAATAGCTGTAAATGATACAGTTGTGATTATGATAAAAAAAAATTTCTCATGTACTTATAAATATATCATGCAGATGTATTATATAATATTTAAATATAAATTATGAAAAATGTCTTGTATGAAATTATGTTAAATTTTCATCATTTTTACTAATGGTCTCAGACTTAGTCTTTAGTAAATGCTGCAATGGTCTTCAGTTTTTTTTTTTTCTCAGATTGAAAACTACTCAATATACAGATTGTGAAATATTAATAAATGTACTGAAGGTAAATCGTTGAAGTAGGTGGACCATCACCAAACAAGTTGTCAAAGCTGCAACTGTGTCTGTAGGAACAGTTGCGGTCTTGACGTTGGTAACATGAAACCTGAAACACTAGAAACATCGATCCACTGATCACAAGTGTGCACAAAACTTGTAAATATTTAGTCAGAAACCAATGCGTACGTTAATGCATGTGCCATTTGTAAGGATACACTCGAATTCACTGTCGTGCATCCCCCCTCAGCAACCGCTCAGCACTCATGAAGAGGGGTACTGCTTGCTATTTTAAATCGCTTGTCAGAGAAAAGTGAAGGTGTCAGTCTCCAGACCTGTCAGACTCTAGTCACTCACAGGCCTTAAATTCAACAAACCCCCATTAGAAAAATACAAGCCCCCCTTATGTCCAAAACCTCGCTTTCACAGTCAATGCACACATTCTGAACCAACCCCCCCGGTATTGATTGATAACATTTCTCCACCTTCACCCCAACAAATTGCGATGGTTAAAGGCTTACAGGCATTATGTGTGTGGGGGCCTTGCTGGTATCATACCCAGGTCATCTGTATTGCTTGCAGGCCTGCAGGATTGCTGTCACTTCTCAACCTCAATATACTGTAATGTAGAACCAATGTGGGATGGGAGTCAAGAGAAGTGCAGTCACAATCGATCAGTCTCAATGAGCTGATTATTGGAGTTAGTGGTTACATTACGCTAAATAGAAGATATTGCAATACCTAGGTCTTAAGCAGTTGGTTTTGGGCTCATTTCCCCAAATATATTTTTTGCAAGAAATGTGAAAAGGCTTTGGGTAGATCTGATCAGATATTGTTCAATCAGGACTTTGTGTAAGTTTGCAATTTTGCCCAATTTAATACTTGATTGTTCCCCAAATGTCTTTATACTTTTTCAAAGATTGGATTCAATAATGTATTGGACTCTGTAATGCCATAACATTAACTCTGACTATTTAACTATTTGTGCCAAATACTGCACAAATATTCTTCAGGTTTTCAATTTTGCTCAGTTTGACACTGATTGTTCCTCAAAGTCTCTGTTTCTACACATTGCATTCAGTAATGTATTATATTCAGTAAAGCTGTAATATCCAGACTCTGACTAGTTCAGTTGAGTCAAATACAATTTTTTTTTTAATACGTTTTGCTGAAGTTAACATTTGATTGTTTTCCAAAACACGTCTTCATTTTCACAAATTGGATTCAATGATGCGTTTGACTCAGAAAGAGTGGCCAGTTTGCTAAATGTAGCAGTTGATTGTTCACAGTTCTCTGTCTTCATCAAAACCATTTTAAACTCAGTACTGCCATAAAATCCAGACTCTGCATAACCAGACATAAATACAATGTGGGCAAGCACCAAAAAAAAAAAAAAAAAAAAAACCTTCTCTAACACCAGAGGTGTCATGTGTCATTGGTCTGATTAAAATAGAAGTATTTGAACATGAAACAAGATTACTGTGGCACATTTCTATCACATGATCTCTTCACATGTTCTTCTGCCCGGGAGATTCTGGACTTGTTTGCTCAGTGCACAGACCAGCTCCATTTCATCAATGACCATCCTACACCTACAATCAAAACAGCCAATCAAAATCGATTTGATGAACGGGGAACTCAACTTGTAGTGACAGTTCTAGCAAGTCAAGTCAAGTCAAGTGGTTTTTATTGTCGATTCAACCATATACAGTTAGTACAGTACACAGTGAAACGAGACAACGTTCCTCCAGGACCATGGTGCTACATAAAACAACATAGGACAAACCCAGAACCACATGAGACTACACAGACTAAATAAAATACCTATATAAAATACCTATATAAAGTGCACATGCAAAAACGTGTGCAAAGCAGAGGTGGTATGAAAGTGATAAGATGGAGTAAAACTTTGGGGGAAAACATTAATAAGAAGAAAGATTGGGAGTAAGCAATGGTGCACACACTCCGACTTAATACACATATAATATTGTAAATAAATATGCTTTCACACACACTGACTTAATAAGCTATGTACTAGTGTTCACTGGAGACACATTTAGGAGACATACCAGATGTAAGCATCTATAGACCATTTAAAGGACTATTCATCGGTTTATGTCTTAGTCCCTTGAACATTCTTGCTAGTTGTCAAACTAATTCAAAACAACAGTGGGAGATGCTTCATTCATAGTGACTTTAACATGATTAACATTACTAATGTTAACATGATTGTCATAAAGGTGAATTATTAAAATGTGGACCTTGTTGTTCGGTGGCTGAATGATCGCTGGATGCCTGGAACTATCAGAAATTAAAGTGTTTAGATCTCTGAAAAAGCAACCACAAATGGATGCATCAACCACTGCAGTGAAGCGAGACGGATGGATATGTGCAGTACTAACAACTGTAGCAAGCATCTTATCTCTGGTAAAGTAGGTGAAAAGGTTTTAATTTCACCCCTGAGAAAACTAGCAAGTTAAGTATCCACATGTAAGGTGTACTTAATCATGAGTAGAAACATTATTAGAACAAGAAATTATTTGGAACAAAAAATCACCAATGATTAATGAATTACAAACCTGCACTTTCCCCTAGCGTATTTAAAAGTTCTCTCACAACTTAGCAACAGCTTGTGTTATTTCCCTCCATAAGATGTTTTTGTTTAGTTTGCATAAACGCAGACCCTTTCACCCTCCATCCTCTGGCCATATCAGCTTTCACACTGGGCAGGTCTTTCAGCACCTTGCACATGAACTCTATTTAAAGTGACTGCAACAAGCTGCTCTGCACTCCACTGATTCTCTGTGCAATTACTTGATTCTGAAACATTTCAGACATGGACACTCTTTGCTCCATCAAGAAAATGAAATGCATTCCAAATGTGTGCAGGTTATGATTTACCCTTTGAACTGAGGAAATTGTGCTGTTAAAACAAAATTGCATTAAGAGTGTTGCAGAAATATTTCCTAGCAATACATTGGGATATTTACAACAATATATTCTTTAACAAAAATATTCTATATACACTATACTGTAATTACAAGTTCACAATAACACACAAGATTGAAAGATTTATTTTTTTTTCTACTACAGTTTTGATATATGTTGTTTTGATAGCACACAGAGCATGCAATGCCACCAGAAGCCTTTTTACAAGCTCCATTTAAACAGAAATGTGACTTCTTCTTAATCAAACCTTTATTTTCTACACTCATCTAAATATGACAAGCTCTTCATGCAAAAAATTAACCAAATAGGGAATTGCAATGGCACACATAACTATCCCGCTTCACAGTTTCACCAAAATTAAACTTCAATAATCCTTGATGAGAGTAATTTCAGCCTTTAAATTTGATGTGGAATAAAGAGGTTCACATCCCCTGTTCTCTCTTTAATTCCAGCAAGACTGTTGACCAGGGGCTTTGTGACAAAAATAAATGGTCAAAATGAGGCGACATTGCATTATGATTAAATAAAAATCTCAGTCTCTTGACTATAGGGGCACTTTGTGCGCGAGAGGGCTGCAAGTCTGAGCAGTATAAATAAAAGGAAATTAATTAAAGGTAGGGTGGTTAGTTTGGCGCCATGGAAAGAATACACAATTTAGAGGTGCATGCCAAAACCTGAAATGGATGAAATGAAGGTAATTAGTCATATTTCGCTGCATTTTGACAGTGGGCATACCGTTTTCTGGGGAGGCTGGCTAAGGAGTTTGGACAATTTAGAAAAAAATTGGAAAAATAAACATGTGGAGAGATCCCGTAATGTTTCTCACATTTATGTAGTCTTTTAGGAATATAGTATCGATATTACGATTTTCAGTGTGAGTTTTTATGTGTTTTGCTATTTATGGACATTTGTGTCAAAGAGGTTCTGCATAACATCATCAATATGCAGTCAGTCTTGTTCTTTCTAACTGTTCTCACTAGATCAAATGGGAGAGTGTGACTTTAACCAAGCACTTTAATTACAACTCACAAACTACTGTAAATTCTGCTAATACATTAGTTAGTACATGAGACATAATGTTGGGTCCAAAAGTCTGAAAGCAATTTGGAAATTTGGGATTTATTTTTATTTAACATGGGAAACCTGGAATTAACACAATGTCTTTGTCTTTTGAAAATTGTAAAGAAAATGTACATTTTTTCTACAATGTAAATTTTTTTTTGTACATTTTTGAAAATGTTTCAGTTTTCAGTAATTGTTTCATATACGTCAAAAAGTGCAATCTTAGGTCCTGTGACTACTTACCATTTCAAGTTTTCCATTTTTTTATCATGGTTTTGCTTTCACTACAAGAATTTTTAAAAGTACAAATATAGCCTACAGTCTATTAATGGAGTTCTTAACAAAAGTTCAGGAGGAGCATTTTCATTTAATCCAACCCATCAACGATGGCGTAAGCATATATAAACTGCTGTTTACCTCCCTTCTGTGACAGTTCGTCCAGCATTTGGATCCACTCTCAAGCCAACGAATATGTCAGAAATAGAGCTTTTCCCATCCGACATAGAATCCTTCGCACTTCCTGAGACTCCATCTCAACCCATCGAACCCAGGGCCGAGTCCCCTCCTTCCAACACAGCTGCCAAACTGTTAACATATTCCTGGGGTCATCAGCTCCCTCGTGCAGGCTCCCAAACTCCTAGATGCCGGGGCCTACCTTCTCCGCCACCTACGAGATCACAGCAATCTTCTACGTCGACCGCATCCACTCTTCTGCCCATCCAGCTATCCCCATAATTTCCAAATGGACAGTAAAAGGACTACCCCAAGCATTGGCAGCTTCCGATATTAGTTTGTCTCATAGATTAAATAAGGCTCAACCCTACAACCTCTGCTAGAGCAGGCAAACGCTCGTAGGCAGCATTCCAGCTAGCAAGGACTGTGCCTCTAGCCCCGCCCCACATTCTCTGCTCTCTCTTCACCTCCAGTCGCACCTCTCTGTCACTCCGACAAATGCCGGGCGTTTCGATTCATGAACCCGCTCCCCACATCCATTCTGCGTTCTATCCACCTCTCAGGCTTTGCCTCTGCAAACAACTATCTCCAACCCTCCACTGTTGCCTCACCTGCCGGTAACCAGAGCTCTGGTTCCTTGTTTTGCTGCTTCAGGCGTACAGATACATCTCACACCTGATCAACCTTATCAATCTCTCATATCTTACCTAGCATACAGAGGAACCTATATTAAAAGCACGCTCAACCCCCTTTTCAATGACAACAATAATAATGCAGCGTCAAGATTTTGGTTTCAGAAGCACTTCAGATATGTTCTCATATAATCTGGCATCCCGGCCGACCTGAATTCCAGTCTTTCATTCCGCATCGGAGCAGCACCCACCACTGCCCATAAAGGTCTACACGAGCAGCAAATTCAATATCTCGGTTGTTGGTCTTCAGACACTTTCCACAGTTACATTAGAACAAACTGTTTCCATATCAGAAGAGCTCACCAAATTCTAATTAGCTAATTCACCCTTAAAGGAATCACTCATTCAGTCATCTCCAATCCTATCGATTTTGGGCGTCCATACGCAGGTTGCTTGTACGCTTGTTCATAGGAATGCATATGCGCATATTGATATGCACGCATTCATAAACATTTAATCATACATGAACGAATAAATCATTTCATTAATACATTTTTAGCAGCTTAAGCTCAGCCGTTGTTCATAGCTCAAGGTTCTGCTCGTATCCAGGGCACTAGGAAGCTTTCACTTCTATTGTTCGAGTGCCACACTAGCCCTATTCGAGCATGGCGTGAGTTACCACATTCCAGCTGTGGGCTGCCCCATTCGAATGCCGTGTGGGCTTCCAGTTTTTGGCTGTTGGCTCTAATGTTCGAGTGCTGTGTGGGCTTTCATGATCCAACTGTGGGCTCTCCTGTTCAATTCACAAAGAGGGCTCTCCCGTTTGAAGGCTGTGTGAGCTAACTCGCATTCATTTGTATCGTGGGCTCTCCCTTTCAAAGCGTTGAGGGGGCCGTTCAAATGTGATGTGTGTCCCCCATTCGTTTGCTTGCTGGGCTTGCCCATTCGAATGCTGTTACAAAGAACCCTCTCTCATTTGCACTGCAACCTCCTGTTCGGATTGCAGCGCAAGCCCTCTCTTTTCAACGGTCCACTTCTGGAAATATAGCCATGTGTACTAACAAATGCATCCACCGCCAACCAACATCTATCAAAGTGGACAGCACTAAAGGACACAACAAGCACTCCATCCCTTATAACATCATTATCCAACACCCATTCGGTTTCTATTTGTTAAATACTCCCTAAATACTTTTTTTTGGGGGGGGGGGCTGTTTTGGCAGGAAATTCACTTTAATTCACCAAATTGGCATTCAACTGATCACAAAATATTGAAAAAAGCCATTTTTATCAAATCTAGACAGGCCCCATTTCAAGCAGCCATCTCTCCAATACCTTGTCCTCGAGTAATTATGCTAAATTGCTAATTTGGTACTACAAAATCCGATGATATGCGATTAGCCCCTCATCATGGGCCCCACATTCAACCTTGCCATGTTTCAGTAAAATGCAAACAGACATACATATAAACTTCTAAAGTCATATTATAAATGTGTTTAATATATATTAATAATATTATTTTAGAAATGTGTAGTATTGTCCTTAAAAGCAGACTAATTAGACACTAACTGGAATTTACAAGAATTTTAAATGTAATGTTACACAATTTTTTGGCTTTATAAGCAATTACATTACAGTAACGATATTACTTAGAAATCCCATTACACCCAACACTGAATATGAGGTCATAAAAAATGCATGCATAATTATTAGAATTACCTAAATACTTTTAAGATGTACTGTAGAAAAATACTAAAACAAGAAAAAAAATCTGAATTTATTTTGCTTTCAGATCTAACAGTAAAATCAAAATTGTGGTGAGATAAAACATCTTGCTACATTTTGGTGTAAGTCATTTAAAGAGAATAATGGATGCCTTCTCCAACCCTCATCTTTACAGCAGTTCTACACTTGTTTACTTCAAAATAAGGTCTGTTCCACTGGCAAGTCTATCAATCTGTCATCTACATAGCAGGTAAGTAACAAGGGTGGAGGCAGAACGCAGAGTGAGTTGAGGTCTTTGAACGCACCCTAAGCCAGTGATTTTGTGTTTGTGTGTGCGTGTGTATGTGTGTGTGAGACGGTAGACAGATGCTGTCTGTTCACCACATGCAAAAGATCATCTGATCGGGGAGCAGCTGTGCGTAAGGTACAGTGTTATTCCAGCATGTCAGCCTGAAACAGCACTATGGCAGGTCATTTATTACAACCAATACCCCTCTAACTGTTTCTGTATGTGTGTGCTCATCCACAAGCATATATAGCACGTACCCCTATAAAGTTTCTTTCTTTCTTTCCCTCCCTTCTTTCTGTCTATCCATCTCTGTGAAAACTAGATGTCTTGTGTTTAGTTGAGTGTCAACCAACTTATGTAAGGCTATGTAATGTTTATTTGCGTTTATGAGAATTCTGAGTGATTTTTCTGCAGCAAGCATTTCTTACACATTAATGGGATAGTTAACCCCAAATAAATTATAAAGTTTTTGTCATCATTTACTCACCCTCGTGCTGTTATACTGTAACATTACATTGTGGAAATGTAACAAAGGCAGACAGCAGTCTTTCCAAAGGACAGAATAGGTCTGAAGCTATGATGACTTTTCCAGGGTGGGGGGTTGTCAGCACAGTTCTGACTACTTTTCCTCTTTGCTATTGGTTTTGTATAGTCGATGTCTGTGGCATGCATGGATGCATCTCACTGGAGTCTGTTCAGTGTACCTGATCCCTACAGACCCCAAATGTGGATCTGGTTGGAAGTAGGCCGCCAGAGTGGTGGCTTTCCAAGAAATCAATTACAATTATTGATGAAGGGAGGGCAAGAACTATCGATCATGTGAAACATGCGTTTGTATACAGCAGGATGAAAAAATAAACACACACCAAAGTTTACAGGGGAAGTTCTGCACTTTGGAAGGATCCCTGTGAAATATAAGTTTCTTTGTTTTTCATCTGTTATAAAATATTGAAAAAATAATATGCATGACCTGCTCCATCATTTTGATTCACTTTGACCCCAAATCACATTTTGAGTTTTATAGTATGTACTATTTAAGCAATAGCACACGAGCAAGAGTGCGATATGACCCTAAATCAGCACATCTGTGATTCGGCTGCAGGCAAAAGGACTCAGGTCTGTTTATTCTACACGGTATAAAAGATGAAAAACACAGACACTTAATTTTTTAAGGGACATGCATATAGCATGATTGCGAGTGTGATATTGCTTATATACAACAGTTCAAGGAATTCAATTCGGTCACAAAAAAAAAAAAAAAAAAAACTCATTTGTATGTGGAACTACTTTTTTACGTGACGGAACAGAATCTGCCATTGCTGGTTCAAACCAAATGATTTATCCAAGCCTCTCAAAAACATCACTTCAGAACTACTAGTATCACAGCTTGGGCTGTTTCTAACATGTTATTGGAGAATCAAGGATGTGTGTGTGTGTGTGTGTGTGTATGTGTATGTGTGTGTGAGAGAGAGAGAGAGAGAGAGAGAGAGAGAGAGAGAGAGAGAAGGAGTGTGTGCGATCACCTGTTGATGATGCTGTAGTCAGCTTTTAAGATAGTACCATTTTGGCAAAATGCACCCTATTTTCTCAGTGGAAAAATAGTCGTGCAAGCGGGGGTATTCCTCCCTATTTCACGGTAGCCAGTGCTCAAGAGTCTTTCACTATTGAAATCACAATCTTCTCCGCCACTTTGTCCTCTCCAATGTGGAAAGTCCGGTAAGAAGTAAGCACCTTGAGTTTGTGTAATTAATTAGTCTGTTGTGTCGTTAATGCTGAAGTTGTGATTTCCTAGCTTTAGAAGTGTTGTAGTAATACGAGTGATCAAGGAGTGCTGTTGAATATAAACACTGAGTGATGCTGACTCACTTCGCATCACCAATTTGCTCATATCACATTCAAAAATGGTCTTTTGCCTCCACCTGCTCGCTAAAATATGAAATGTTACAAAATTAAATGTAAAGAGACAGATGGCTCTTAACACATCTGCACTGCTCTTACTCTTTAGTTTAGAACAGAGTGATACACACAGTGAAGCGTCCAAGTGCTGATGGTGTGAGACCATCAGTACTCATAGAAAGTCTCTCGTCCAATCAGATTCCAGGACCGGAACTAACTGTTGTATATAGTAAAAACAAAAGTCTAATTTTTCCAACAAATTGTTATATTTGCACTCCAAACCATTGTCAACATTTTGTCATTTAAATTTGGCTGATGTAACTATTTACATAAATGCTTTCCTTTTTAAATATAAGTTGTGTGGTGGTCAGAGAAGAGCCTTAAACATTTTATGTTGATATCTATTTTTACAAGAATGGCAAACACTATGTCATCAAAGGACGTTTAACTGGGACTGGAAAATTGTCAATTTAAGTTTTAAGAATCCAACCTCAGGCAAGTCAGATAGGCATCATGTCACGAGTCATCTGGTAATAGCAATAACAGAAATATAAAACGTTACTTGTGTACACTTGTTGTCTATTTGTATGGCTTTTGCCCTATGTGGGAAAAAAATGTGGGGTAGCGGTAATGGGAGCGGTCGGGAAGAAAATGTTTTGATTTGAAATGTTTGATTGCATCAAATTTGATGCAGTTTGATGTTTCTGATATCAAACAAAGAAAACTAGTTAGTCATCTCGAGCCTTCCCTCATTCTGTCTGTAACATATTCTCACCACTTCTGGCATAACAAGTATAAGGGCTAGGTTTTTAAAGCCATATATGCTTGACGAACTCAGAAACCCATGCAGCATTGCAATGTAAACGGCACTTAAAAACAAAACAAACTTTGATGGGTCAATTTATATGTCTGTCAGACATACTTGTCCTGTCTAAGTGGGCAGCTCTTGGCCTGAAAAAAGCTGCAGTACGGACCAGACTTTAAGTTGTTGCAGAGTTTGCAACTGTGGGTGCTTTTTTGATTAGAGCAGTACATCTTCCTGCCTAAAAAGTGTTTGTGCTAAGGTGACTAAGATCTGTCTCCCCCTCTCTCTCTCTTAAAATTATGAATATTTTTCTTGGATAGCACTGAGCTATGATTCTACTGTCTGACTAGCCCAAGATGGAATAAAGATTATCTTTTCTCATTTACTCTCTTTTTCTCGTTTGGAAAGCAGAAACATGCACAATGGGCCAAAACATGGGGCAAGAGCATTGTTAGAGCAGTGATCTGATTTACGTAATACGTTTATATGTATTACTGATCTACACAGTCTATTGTTTTCAGGTGAGGTTTCAGTTTAATATAATGTAACTTTAAGGAGCATTTAATGTAGTCAGAGTTATTTCCTCTGACACTGAACTTCAACTTTCAGTCAATGTGGGCTGACATGGTTCTCCAAAGGGAATTATTATCCCATTCATCTCTGCAGTGTTATATGGGAATAGTTTAATTACATTACTGTGAAAGGTTTGTTTTGCTTTTATATTTATTTATTTATTTATTTTATATTATTTTATTTTATTGGCAGAGACATTAAATTTTACTAATAGCTTTGTATGGGGTTCTTGTTTGATAAGAGATGGTTTCCTATGTGAAGTGTATTGCAAGAGTAATGCAGAAAACATTTTTGTTCCCAACCATGTTTACCTTTGGCGTCAACTTTTAAAACAGAAACAAGTACATGCATGTGATAACCAGTTATGGAAATGTAGATTCTATATCCACCGTTTTAAAACTGGGAGGAGCGCCTCTCTAGGGGGGCACCAGAGCATGTCAGTGGAGGCGCGGTGTTTAATGATAATTTCACAAAGAGGAGGGTGGGGCGGGCCGTGACTATGCATGCTTAGCCCCCAATCGGGCTAATCAGCTGAGGAGAGGGATAAGTGCAGCGAATGCGGCAGTTCAGGAGAGAGAGAGCCACATGCAGCTGCCATGTGTGTGTTTGTATTCTGTGTGTCTTTTTGTTTAAGTTCTTATTAAGTATTATTTTGACTGTTAAGCAGGTTCCCACCTCCTCCTTTCCACACCTTAACCTTGTTACATTCTGATTAGCCTGATTGAGGGCCTGGCGTGCATAGCCCCGCCCTCCTCCTCGTCACATTCGCCAAGTAAATAAAAAATACATAAATACAACAAAAATGTATCATGTAGATAAATGGCATTACAATACTATGAATGTAAAGAGCATAACATGCAGATCAGGTGAGAGCGCATGCATGTACCAGGTGCGCCAGTGCAGAAGTCTTAGACTCTTGCTCAAAACTGGACGCGTGCTCACAAATAAACTATGCTGCTCTATGAAATCTCCCTGCTCTCACTCAGGGAGGGTGTGTGCATGCTCAAAGCGTGTCCTATACATTTGTAAATCTATTATAAAGACTTTGAAAACCCCTGTTCTACATCTATAAAGACCCCATGAAGTCAAAACTTTTGTTGTGTGACTTTTAGTCCTTCACTTAAAACTAGACAAAATAACTTTTTTCAGATGTATGCATTTTAAATTTACAGTTCATTCATGACAACTATCAGAATTATTTAGTATGTTAATGTGTGTATGACATGTATTGATAGGGTTTTGGTGGACTAGATCGGCTATGCTGGTGGTGGTGCTGCTGCTGCTGATACTGTTGCTTCAGAGCAAGTACGAAGATTTGTTACTGATAGAACTAACTGTATACCAACATTCTGAGTTATGACATGTTGATTACATGTCAATGGACCTATAAGCTTGCACTATGAATGTAGATTGGCATAACAAATCACATATGAGCGAGCCGATTGGCTAACAGTTAACAAGTTCAAAGAACCTATCAGCTTGTGCCAAGAAAAGGAACTAAAATATTGATGACTCATCTTGCACTTATGGCTGTGTCCAATTTGTGGTCTAATAAAATTGCTCTGTAAAATGAGACTCCACCTACAGTACCTCTGTCTAGCAATGGCAAGTATCAAATCATGATGACTGTTATGCAAAAAAAAAAAAAAAAGGTTATTGGTTATTTAAAATAAAAGGGACAAGCCCTTCGACATTTATCCCACCCAAAGTTTCAGTAGGAGACATGTCAACACAGGGAAGAAAAATGCACTTGTCAAGAGATTTCATGGGGCTCTTAAAATCACAGTAACAGTAAATAATATTTATCCACCCTTCCAGATCATTTTACACCAAGACTATAATGATAACTACATTAATTTTGGCAAACTTTGGACTCATAGGATAAAGCATTTAAGTTTGTAAAAACATTGAGCATATTAACATTTTTACAGGCGATCCTGGGTGTCAAGGGAAGCGGAGCAATCTTCTTGATTTGGCTCAATTTCTGGTTAATTATAAACAGTTCAGGGAACAGGTGGAGGCTTTTTGGCTTTTTCTGCTGCAATTAAGTTTAATATGGGATGTCACAGTCATGACATATCTTTTCTTGATATCTAGCTTTTGATGTTTGTTTTAGAAATTCACTGTGGCATATTTTACAGTTGCTTATGGAAAATTATGTAAAGTCAGTATGGCAATAGTTTCTACAGGGTATAAAACGTTCAGTTGTGTACAGCAATGGGCAGCATTAGTGGTATAATTTGTTTGCAATGTTCGGCAAGACTATTCAGTTGTCTGTATTCCATCCAATTCCAAAGCATGTCTTGAAACGGCAAGATTTCTAAAACATATGAATGTTTAAAACTTGTGTAGACGGTACGTTGAAGGTAATCAACACAGGATACAAATATATATTTTGGGTTTTTTATTCTGACTGCTGTCTCAGAAAAAGGACAGTGATTGATGGGGCTGTTTTGTATTCATAAAAAAAAAAAAAAAGAGAGAGAGAGAGAGAGAGAGAGAGAGAGAGAGAGAGAGAGAGAGAGAGAGAGAGAGAGAATAAAGTAAATACAAAACTGTGCTTATTTGAATAATGTGTAAATGTGACTCAAAAAGAACAATGTCCCAAATAAGAGCAAAATGTATTCAGTACATTGAAATTATTCAGCACAATGAAACTCAGTAGAAAGAAATACGGTATAATGACTCTCATGGACACATATTTAATGGAATCAGCATTTTGTGTACAATTTGTTATTTACTCAAATAATTATCAACCCTTGAACAATACAGGGAGCTCTCCTGCACAACGCATGTTTCTCATGTTTTTAACACGAGAGAGTACTGGAAAGTGGGTGTTACAACACTCTTAAAGGGGCCACATCCAAGTTATGACTAGAGTTAAATTACATGAAATTTCTCCAGTTGGCTACATTTCAATGAGGTTTAATTAAATATTGTGTGTGATCGATGATATTTACGAAACCGCAAAAAAGCAGTTACAAATAATCTTGAACAAATACTCTCTGGAACAAGTGTCAAAAATGTGTTTCTCCATGAAATATTATGTTTCACATTACTAATCCATCACAGTATTATTTTTTTCTGAGGGAGGATGACTCAAAAGGAAGCAGCAGAGAAGCACTGCTTGAATATGTGCATACAGTACTGATTTTATCTGAGCTCCTCTTCATCTCTCTATTGATCCATATGGAAACTATCATTGTTCTAACTCTTCTACCCAGACATTAGATTTGGCTTTGTTATGTAAATAGCACAGTCAGGTATGCATTGATTACAATGTTTTAGTAGATTCATTCCAGAGGTCCTCTTAATGGCAAAGCTAACACCAACTGATTAGCCTTAGTAAACATTATCCTTTTTCTAGCCAGTGGCCAGTTGAAGGTGTGAACGAGATTTGGCTAGATTGAACACATTTTGCACTATATTCCAATGTGAAATCGTACAGTACAACAGCTTGGGGTCAACACGATCACAAAGGAAATCGTCATATTCCTTTTGTTACATTTACTGGATTTTTTTCCATCATTTTTGAATCAAACACATTTAATTTAAATTGCTGATCAAAGAGATAAATCAACTTCATTGTGCAGAAATTAACACTAACAAAAAAATCAAAGTCATTTAACAATTGAAATTTGCAATTGTCATTTATCATAATATTTTGAGAATAAAGTACAAATTATGAGAATAAAATTGAAACATTATGAGATTAAAGTTGTAATATTTTGGGAATAATTAGAAATGAAAGTAACATCAAAGTGATGGAAATATCACAGAGGAGCGTCTGGGTCTTTACATACAACACCACTAACCACGGAGATAACTTGACTATGCTACAGAGCTGAATTTGTGGGAAATTTTTGGGAGCTCTCTGTTCATGAATGAGGTCTGCATTAGTACAGTAGTTTTCAACATATGGGCGCCTGTTAAGGGAGGCACGAGATATATGCTCAAACTCAACTGAAGCGAAAAATTATTGGAACTGCTGTGAATTATATAGAGGAGGTCCATTTCAAGACATTGTGTGTGGTAACATAATTTATGACAGAAGTTATAAATTATAAGTTAGTTATTACAGAATAACTAACTTAATTCAAGATCCAAGATGGCGGTGCGGTAGCACGCAGCGGCCGCTCCGGATCCAAAATGGTGCTATTTTTGTTAAATAACCCGTCTTTTACGGCACACAGACATCGGAGCAACCGGTGTTCGTGTCTACCATCGCCAGACACTGCTCAAATATAGGATTCATGCAACAACCAAGCTGCAAGATGACCTGAAGGAGGCGCTACGCTAACTCGGCTTGCTGCGGAGACCAGGCCTCCAGTCCTCGGCGTCGCCTGATGCCGGTGGCTGGGGGACAGGACGTTGTAAGTGGTGTGCAAGGAAGTGGATGCACGGCAAGAGGGCGGGGGTCCATGCTAGGCTAAAAACAAACCCTAGCTGGCCGGCTCTCCCGTCTATCCTGCTCTCAAATGTTTGCTCCCTGGACAATAAACTGGACTACATTCGACTCCAGCAGGCTACACAATGTGAGTTTAGAGACTGCTGCGTCTTTCTTTTCATGGAGACGTGGCTCAGCGACAGAGTTCCGGACGCCGCCATTCAGCTAGACGGGTTCACCTCGTTTCGTGCCGACAGAAATGCAGCTCTGTGCGGTAAGACTCGTGGTGGTGGCTTGTGTGTTTACATCAACATGGAATGGTGCAAGAACTCTATACTAGTCTCTAGCTACTGCTCATCGCTGGTGGAGCTGGTGACTGCTAGATGCAGACCTTTTTATTTACAATGGGAATTCACCACTGTTATCATAACCGGAGTTTACATTCCCCCCTGCGCTAACGCTAAGGAAGCAAAACAAAAGAGATGGTTGTTGACTTTAGGAGAGCACAGAGTGACCACTCTCCACTGAACATCGACAGCTTCTCTGTGGAGATCGTCAAGAGCACCAAATTCCTTGGTGTTCACCTGGTGGAGAACCTCACCTGGTCCCTCAACACCCGATCTATTACCAAGAAAGCCCTGCGGCGTCTCTACTTTCTTCGAAGGCTGAGGGAAGCACATCTCCCACCCCCCATCCTCACTACATTCTATAGAGGGACTATTGAGGGCATCCTGAGCAGCTGCATCACTGCCTGGTTTGGGACTTGCACCGTCTCGGACCTCAAAGCCCTGCAGAGGATAGTGTGGACAGCTGAGAAGATCATCGGGGTCTCTCTTCCCTCCATCAAAGACATTTACAAAAAAACCAACAGCATTGTGGACAACCCCACACACCCTCACACAAACTCTTCACCCTCCTACCCTCTGGCAAGAAGTACCGAAGCATTTGGGCCCTCATGGCAGACTGTGTAACAGCTTCTTCCCCCAAGACTGGACTGAAACACACACACACACACACACACACAGACACACACACACACACACACACACACACACACGTGTCCTGAGTTGCACTTAAATTATTGTCACTTTATATCTGTCTGCTACCTCAGTTACTGCTATTTCCATAGAACACTATCTGATAGTATGTTATGTTTACATTTGGCATTTTTAGAAACTGTCATATTTTGCTCTACTGTGTACTGGTTGGCGCTGCACTGTCTCTTACTGTGCCTACTGTACTGTTCATTGTTAGTAATTTATTGTAATTGTAATTTACTGTCCCATACTTTTTGCACATTTTGCACTTTATATAGGTATTTTATTTAGTCTGTGTAGTCTCATGTGGTTCTGGGTTTGTCCTATGTTGTTTTATGTAGCACCATGGTGCTGGAAGAATGTTGTCTCGTTTTGCTGTGTACTGTACTAACTGTATATGGTTGAATCGACAATAAAAACCACTTGACTTGACTTGTTTAGAGAGGAAAACCCGACAAAAAAGCAGACCAAGCATCACCAACGTCAAGCAGGACTGCACAAATGTCTGTCTGTTCTTTCTCATGAATAAATTACATTTCTTACATAACTGCTACAGTATCCGGAAACTAATAATAACTCTGTGCTGATGAAGCTGTTAGCTCGGCGTCCATTCTATCATTGCGATAATGACGTTCTGTTTGACCTGATATTGAGATATTTTTTCTTTAAATATTTTTTGTTCATTCTCACAATGTTATGAATTTATTCTTGTAATTTGTACTATATTCTCAAAATATTATGACTATAATCTCAAAATGCTACAACTGTATTCTCGTAATTTTTACTTCATTCACAAAATATTCTAATTCGTAATTTTTTTATTTTATTTAATGTGTAATAAAACGCCATCGTGGGATCACAGAGTAAAGTTAAAAATAATGTACATTTTTATAAATGCATCTTGAAACACCTGTGTTGGGTTTCATGACTGTTACACCATTCAACATCTTTCCAGGTTGTTTTTAACAAAGAAAACTATCAACTTATTCCATTGCAATAATCATTCTTATATAACATAACTCACTGTTCCCCGTCTGTCGTTCACTTCGACGTCGTGTCGAAGAAGCGACACTAGGGGTCTCTCTTGAGCGCCGAAAGATACCTCTGATCTATGAAAAAAGGCCAATGAGAGTTGGCGAACAGTATTTGCATACTCCGCCTCCGGATACGGATATAAAGGCGAGAGAAATACGCTCGTTCATTCAGTAATTTTCTTCGGAGCCGAAGGTCGTGTGTATGCAGTCAGCTGCGAGTAACACAACTGATCCTGCTTCTGATCCTCTGACGCTCTGCTTTGCTGTTGGATTTACGGCGCACTACAGCGGCTTTTCTCTTCACTGCCGGCGTGCAGTTTGCCCCTGGGCGCTTCGACAGCGCAGAGTTAAAAGAGTTGAAAGAGTGATTCTCTCCGTAAAAGAGTTTATTTCTCTGAAAGAGCATTACACAGCGGCATTGAACGTCCTTTTCAGGACGCGTCTTTATAAAGATGTAATTTCCGCCCCTGTGTAGTTTCTGGATGCGGTGATTTCTCCCCACCTCTCTCGGTCGTAAAACACTGTCTTGCATGCCTGGGCTGCGATCACACGCAGGTAGCGTTTTATGAATGGTTCATGTTCTCAGTGCGAGAACATAGCCATGGCAACATTGCGGTCGTGTGGCTTTCTTTTGTAATGAGAGAAAGCCGTTTCAGCCGCCCCCCGCGCCTCGCCTCCTTCCTATGGGATTGACACAGGCGCCGCGGGCGATGAACACGATTTGGGGACAATGACGGGCTCTGTTCGCCGGGTAAACCCCCTCGAACCTCCCGCCTCCCCGGCACGCTTGTTTGCTTCCGTCTGAGCCCGGGATGAGCATTCTCTCCAATGGTTCATCTTCTCAGTGTGAGAACATGGCCGTTATAGCATTGCAGTCGCACGGCTTTCTTTTGTAATGAGAGAAAGCCACTTCAGCCGCCCCCCGCGCCTCGCCTCCTTCCTACGGGATTGACGCAGGCGCCACGGGCGATGAAGGCGATTTGGGGAATATGACGGGCTCTGTTCGCCGGGTAAACCCCCTCGAACCGCCCGCCTCCCCGGCACGCTTGCTTGCTTCAGAATTGGATGACATCACCGCTGCATTGGAGAGCGTTACAGCGGCATCGGATGCTGATCGCTCGCCTGGGCCGCCACCTTCGGGTCTGCCGCCCAGCCTGAGCCTGACGCACGGAGATCCGCTATGCTTTCCCGGGCTACTTGATCGGTCCCGCGGGCAGGTGCACCGCTCACAGCCACGCCCCCCCGTTCCTTTCTTCCCGGACGTGCACGACGAGTTGAGCAAAGCCAAGGCTTCTTCGCTCCTCCGCTCTCACTACCCTCGCGGTGGAACGGTCCCAGAGCGCTTCCACTCTGCACGCCACGGCCCTTCCTGGAACTCGAACAGGTGATGGCCACCCCTTGTGGTCCAGAAACGCACCTGTGGACTGGACCTGGTCGAAATGCGGGAGGCAGACAAGGCACACCTTCTCCCACACCCCCGTCTCCCAGCTCCGTCTATTCGGCGCCACCGTTGACGACTCTGCCCAGCAGTCCTCAGCGGTGAGGCAGACGGAGGCCACTGCACATCCTGCCCCGCCGCAAGCCTGCCGCCATGGGCCATGCCCCGTCTGCTCGCCGAGGGCGTCCTCCTGCGGCTATGAAACACCCTGCTCCGCCTCAACCCGGGCCCAGCTCTCAGCCCCAGCGTCGAGCACTCCGCAGGAAGCGGACGCCCCCGTCTCACGGACCCCCTCAAGGACCCGGAAGGCTCCCAGGCTGTCCGTAGACACTCAACCCAGGGACCAAGATGTTAGCTCCGGAGGTGGTAAGACCGCTCCGTCCCCGGTGGAGGGCCGGGAGGAGAATTTTTTGTCGAATTAGTTTTCACATTCTCTTATTCTCTGTAACGAGCTATTTCCTTTTGTCTCTGGGTCACCTGGCCCGCAAATGCCGTCCCCACGGCACTCTGCCACCAGATCTCAGCAGTCCCGGCTTCCTGGACACGGACCACCCGTCTCCAGCCCCACGACCAGTCTAGAGGACGCCTACCCGAGACCTCCTCCTCAGTCGCTAACCCACCCCCTGCCGGGTGTGCGGAGCAAGGTAAGTGCTTTGAGTCTTTCTCAGCACCTCAGCTGCGGGTCGCCCTGTCGCCGCCCAACGCTGCCCTACCTGCTCCGCCCCGCTGCAAAGCCCCGCCGGGTACGTCCAAATTAACCGTCCCCTTGGTGCCCCTAGCGCAGAGGTTGGACACGTGGCTTTCACTTCCCAACCCGTCTCGCTGGCTGGCCCGGACCATCCGACTCGGTTACGCAATTAAGTTTGCCAGGCCCCCGCCCCCCTTCATGGGCGTCCGCTTTTCCGCAGTACACGGCGAACACGCCCACTCTCTGCGCGCGGAAATCGCGACTCTTCTGGCCAAAGACGCGATAGAGCCTGTCCCTCCAACCGAGATGAAGAAGGGTTTCTACAGCCCCTACTTCATCGTACCCAAGAAAAGCGGCGGCTTACGACCAATCTTGGACCTTCGAGTTCTCAACCGAACGTTGCACAAACTCCCGTTCAAGATGCTCACGCAGAAACACATCTTAACCTGCGTCCGTCATCTAGATTGGTTCGCAGCGATAGACCTGAAGGACGCGTACTTCCACGTCTCCATCCTGCCCCGACACCGCCCCTACCTGCGGTTTGCATTCGGGGGCCAGGCGTATCAGTACAAAGTCCTCCCCTTCGACCTGTCTCTGTCCCCTCGCGTCTTCACGAAAGTCGCAGAGGCAGCTCTTGCCCCGCTCCGAGAAGCCGGCATCCGCAGAGCTACTATGCGCCCACAGAGACCAGGTGCTCAGGCACCTCAGCCGTCTGGGGCTTCAGGTCAACTGGGAAAAGAGCAAGCTCACCCCAGTTCAGAGCATCTCTTTTCTCGGGATGGAGTTAGACTCGGTCTCAATGTCGGCACGTCTCACCAACGAGCGTGCCCAGTCAGTGTTGAACTGCCTCGCCGTCTTCAGGCCAGGCACAGCGGTCCCCTTAAAACTTTTCCAGAGGCTCCTGGGGCATATGGCATCCTCCGCGGCGGTTGCGCCGCTGGGGTTGATGCATATGAGACCGCTCCAACACTGGCTCCAGACCCGAGTCCCGAGACGAGCATGGCGCCACGGCACGCACCGGGTAACAATCACCCCCGCCTGCCAACAAACATTCAACCCCTGGACAGACCTCTGTTTCTTACGGGCTGGAGTACCCCTACAGCAGGTGTCCAGACGCGTCCTGGTCACGACCGACGCCTCCAGATTGGGTTGGGGCGCCGTTTGCAACGGGCACGCAGCCTCAGGCCGTTGGAAAAGGGCCTAGCTGCGTTGGCACATCAACTGCCTCGAGTTGTTGACCGTCCTTCTAGCCCTGCGGCAGTTTCTCCCGTTAATTCGTGACAAACATGTCCTGGTCAGGTCGGACAGCACCACTGCGGTCGCGTACATAAATCGCCAAGGCGGCGTACGCTCCCGTCACATGTCACAACTTGCCCGTCGTCTCCTCCTTTGGAGCCAGCACCGACTCAGGTCGCTGCGTGCCACTCACATCCCCGGCAACCTCAATGTGATAGCGGATGCGCTGTCATGACAACGCTTGCCTGGCGGAGAGAGGAGGCTTCACCCCCACTCGGTTCAGCTGATTTGGGAACGGTTCGGCAAGGCCCAGGTAGACCCCTCTGCCTCCCGAGAGACCTCCCACTGCCCGCTCTGGTACGCCCGTTCAGAGGCTCCCCTCGGGGCAGATGCACTGGCACACAGCTGGGCGGTGGGGCTGCGCAAGTACGCATTCCCCCAGTGAGCCTTCTTGCACAGGTGCTGTGCAAGGTTAGGGAGGACGAGGAACAAGTCACTCTCGTGGCTCCTTACTGGCCCACCCGGGCCTGGTTCTTGGACCTTGTACTCCTCGCGACAGCCCCTCCCTGGCGAATTCCCCTGAGGAAGGACCTTCTTTCTCAGGGACGGGGCACACTCTGGCATCCGCACCCAGACCTCTGGAACCTCCACGTCTGGTCCCTGGTTGGGACGCGGAAGATCTAGCTGGTCTACCACCCACGGTCATAGCCACGTTCAACCAAGACAGAGCCCCTTCTACCAGGCAACTCTACGCCCTGAAATGGCGTCTGTTCGCGAATTGGTGTCTTCCCGGGCAGAAGACCCACAGAGGTGCGCAGTTAGGTCTGTGCTCCTGTTCCTACAGGAGAGGTTGGAGGGGAGGCTGTCCCCATCCACCTTGAAGGTGTATGTTGCCACTATCGCAGCTCACCACGACCCAGTAGACAGCAAGTCTCTGGGTAAGCACGACTTAATCGTCAGGTTCCCAAGAGGTGCCCGGAGGTTAAACCCCTCCCGGCCAAACCTGTTCCCCTCCTGGGATCTCTCGGTGTTCCTCGCCGGTCTTCAGAGATCCCCCCCCCCCGAGTCGCTAGAATCAGTTGGCTCAGGGCCCTCTCCTAAAAAGACGGCCCTGCTGATCGCGCTCGCTTCCATCAAGAGGTTCGGGGACCTGCAAGCGTTCCCTACTAACGACACTTGCCTGGAGCTCGGTCCGGCAGATACTCATGTGATCCTAAGACCTCGACTGGGCTATGTGCCCATGGTTCCTACCACGCCCTCTGGAGATCAGGTAGTGAACCTACAAGCGCTGCCCCGGGAGGAGGCAGACCCAGCCCTCTCACTGTCGTGTCCGGTACGAGCCTTGCGTGCCTTGCGTGCCTACCTGGAATGCACCCAGAGCTTCAGGCGCTCTGAGCAGCTCTTTGTCTGCTTTGGAGGACAGCAGAAAGGGAACACTGTCTCCAAACAGAGGTGTCTCACTGGGTGGTGGATGCCATTCAGTTGGCCTATCACACCCAGGCCGTGCCCCCCCCCCTTTTTTTGCGGGTTCGAGCCCACTCTACTAGGAGCGTGGCATCCTCATGGGCACTGGCTAGGGGCACCTCCCTAGCAGACATTTGCAGAGCTGCGGGCTGGGCAGCACCTAACACCCTTACGATCTCAGGGTTGAGTCAGTCTCGTCCCGTGTTCTCTCAGGTCCGAGCCCGTAGAACTCGGTACACATCGACGATCTGACCGGGTGAATCGCTTGTTTCCAGCGCCGTTTCCCTCGATCGAGGTAAAACAGTGCGCCTTCTTTCCCAGAGAACCTAGGTCCCTGGTTGATTCCATACTAGCCCTTCAGGCCCGCAGCAGTTCAGCGGAGGGACTTGCTGGTCCAGGCCACTACGGGTACCCCAGGCTACCCCTACTGGAATAGGTGCTCCACAGATCAGGCCTCCTACGGGACTCCTCCTGTGTGTATTTCCGTGGTACGGTCACCTTACGAGCTGACCCGCATCTCCCTTAGGCAGTCCTTCGTTGCCCTCCGGTCACCGTGTTGTAGTAACTCCCCCCTCCTCGAGGTTGGATCTACCACCGCGCCATTTCCTCCCACATGCCCAAAGTGGCCATGTGATGTATTTTGCCACCTTTACCTCCCCTGCTGGGCGGGTGTGGCCTCCGCAGGGTCTTTTCCCCCTAAAAGAATAGGAATTCAGGAATAAGACCCCCTTCCCTCGATGCGGTAAGGGCCCCGGCTGCTCTTGCTCTATGCCGAGAAAACATAGAGAGAAAAGAGGCCCAGCCAGGCTTGGCCCGTTCCCTAGTTGGGAGCGTCACCTTGTTCCCCCCTAGGGTAACCAAAAGGATGCTGACGCTTTTTCGGGGCATTGGGGAAGAGTACGTGCAGCCTGAACACAGTTGGTCGCTTGTGCACGTGCAAATACCTGCCCGCTTCTGTGTCACGTACATGGCTCAGCGCATGGCGAGTTTTGAAGTGGACCCCTAGTGTCGCTTCTTCGACACGACGTCGAAGTGAGCGACAGACGGGGAACGTCTCGGTTACGTATGTAACCTCCGTTCCCTGATGGAGGGAACGAGACGTCGTGTCTTCCCAGCCACGTCGCTGAGCCGAGCCGCTGAGGTGCCCGGAACACTCCCGGCTCCTCAGAAAAATCCTGAATGAATGAGCGTATTTCTCTCGCATTTATATCCGTATCCGGAGGCGGAGTATGGAAATACTGTTCGCCAACTCTCATTGGCCTTTTTTCATAGATCAGAGGTATCTTTCGGCGCTCAAGAGAGACCCTTAGTGTCGCTTCTTCGACACGACGTCTCGTTCCCTCCATCAGGGAACGGAGGTTACATACGTAACCGAGACGTTATGTTATATAGGGGCTCACTGATCAGAATTCATTTACATTTGAAGCCAGAATTGCAGCCTGCCTTGTTGCTTTTGTACCCTGATGTAATTAAAATTAAGCCTTACTTTTTTCTCTATTTTTTCTTTTTCATCACTTAAAAACATTTCGGACTATGAACAAAAGACTCGGGGCTTTAGTCCTGTCAACCAGGGTGTAGCTATGCCACTGATCTGTTCTACTTGATCCAATAAGGAAGTGTTCACAGTGAGTTACAGCCTGCAGTCTGAGCTCATATGATCTGCAGCAGCCTGGAATGTGAGAGTGTAAACACAACTCTTAATCATTAATTTCAAAACAGTGTTTTAACATATTGTTCAAGGTGAATATATATATATATATATATATATATATATACAGTATATATATATATATATATATATATATATATATATATATATATATATACATGTATATATATATATATATATATATATATATATATATATATATATATATATATGTGTGGATGGATAGATAGATAGATAGATAGATAGATAGATAGATAGATAGATAATACAAAAACATACATTTTAGAGTCAGTAATATCAAGAATGTATTTCTTAGAGTTATTCCATGTGACCTGAACAAACGTGCCTTTTCAAAAAAAATTCTAAATGTCTCAAAATATAACTTCACACACAGTAATGATGGTCTAAGGAGGTTGTCTGTTTTTTTTTATTTATTTATTTTATTTTAATTTTTTTTTATGCAACAACAAAACCTACATCAAATAACCTTCATCTGGAAGACAATTATTTCAATAATTATTGAACAATATTTAGAATATTTCAAAATAATTAAAAATGTAAATATTTTCATTGTCTAAATAATAATAATTTATTAATTTGCCAACAATGTTTTTCTTTCTTTCAGTTTTTATCGAGACGTATCGTATTTTATCGTTTTTTTCTGCCTCTATGAAAATGTTAATTGCATTTTTTTAAATGTATTTTTGAATAACATACAATACATCTGGACCCAAAATATAATACATTTATAAATAAAAATGAGCATCACATCATTGTCCCATATATTACTGATTACAAATCCTTTGATGTTCATTGAATATTGAATTCATCGAATTCCAAGGTTGAATTATATTATATTTACAGTGAATTAGATTAACTGTTTAACAGTGTCACATTTATTTAATTGTGTTAGTTAACATATTATTGTTATAATTTGTATCTTTTTTTTTTATTGAAGAATCCTTTCCAGTATCTATGTAGAGTCAGCTATAAGAAAGCCTTTGTAGGTTGATTTCACCTAAAATTTTAACACTTTGGCCCTGTGGCACTAAAAAAAACACCTGTTTGTTTGAGAGGACCTGTGAGTTTGGGTTGAGACTATCTGTTTGTACAGCTAATGGTAGGTGGGGTGATTTTTCTAGAATCCATTTGAAAACAATGATTATTTTTGCAATACCATTTGTTGACACTAGTGGTGCAGAAATTACACACTTCAGCTTTAATGCCCATACAAAGGACTGGCCAATTCCTGTTGTGACCAGTCTTCAGAGGATTCCTACAGATTGCGTAAAATGTAAATACAGTAATATTGCACATTTTAGTGTCTATGCTGACTTTCTGTACAAATACCTAAGGGTACGAATGGACAATTAATGATCGTGATTGAGTTATTGTCGTGAAAACTGCTGCCGACAGCTGGTTTAACTTTACAGTCAAATTTATTTATTTCAACATTTCAACTGAAAGCCCCTCGAAATGTCTTACCACGCACCACATAAACATAAAAACTCTGTTATGTTTATGACAGCAATAACATTGTCCAAATGCTAACCGGGGTTTACTTATTGAAAGCAGAGGTGGTTCTTGGTTGGGACACCCAGTCTGAATGTAGCAAGTTCATGACAACCTGCAAACAGACAGAAAGCAGTATTCTCTTTGTTGTGCTCCTACAGCCCAGCACGACAAGACCTCTTGCCCTCTGGTAGGAAGTTAGAGACTGTCGACTGGATGGGTAACAGTACAGTTACACTACAAAGAGCAAAAGTGAGAATCACTGGGGCTTTTTACTTGTGTTCATAAATGTAAACAAAGGAACTTTGCAGTTGAAGAGTCCAATTGGTGAAACACTCTTCATGTTTGAATGTGCTATGTAATGAGTGATATCTAGCCTCAACACTTCTTCTGAATGCTTCCAATGGATGCTTTTGCACCGTATCCCCTCTAAACAAACAGCTAATACCAGCCTATGCTGGTTAGCTGGTCTTAGCAGGTCTCCCAGCCTGATCAGGCTTGGTAGGTGGCTGGTTTTAGAGGGGGTTTGTGTGCTTTTCAGAATGTGGGGCTAAGAGACCAGCTTGACCAGGCTAGAGACCAGTTTATGCCAGCTAAAACCTGCTTAGGGTTGTTTAAGATGTTTTTCAGCAGGTGTTCCTGTTTAACAATGTTAAATAGTTTTATTTAGAGTAACTGATCAAACCCACTGATTCATTCTCCTAAAACTGTAAACTAATCAGGGTGAAATTGCATCTCATTAAAAATTACAATACACATTGGTGTTGCGAGTCATGAAAACAGCAACTGAGGGGGACCATCTGTTATAAATGATCTGCAGAATAAATATGTTGTCAGTAGTTCATGCAAACAGTTGAGCCTGTTTTCATAAATGCGGGTGTATGTGTGTCCTTAGTGACTGATGATCCTCTTCATAATTCAACTGACAGGAGATCAGATGATGATGTTTGCTGGAGACTAAACAGACCCTTGTTCCTAATGGCTCTCCAGTGAGGCTTTCTGGGCCACGGGAGGAAATGTCAAAGAGGGTTTAATGAGTGGATATCTGTCTCCTCCATATATTTGGGAGATTGATGCTGAATTTAAAAAGCACACAATTAGGAGACCAAGTACAAGATCTTTGATCAAGATGGTCAAAGCCATTATTTTGATAAAGGTCTTCCCTTACTTTTATTTCCCTGATGGATCTGGATGCCTTTATCATGAGTAGTATAAAGAGTTAAATTAAATGCATTGCCTACTAAGCGCAGCTAAGTAAAATAATTTTATTTTATGTGGATATACATGCACGACAGGAGTCATGAACATTTGTCATTTTCACAACATAGCAAATTACCATTCATATTGTGGTGAAAATGATGGTGGTGGAAATTACATTTTTAACACAATTTGCACACACACACACACACACACTCGTCAATTTGCGACGCACACACACACACACACACACACACACACATGCGCAGCAGAGAAAATGTCAGAGAGAAGCAAGGCGAGGGGGTCTGACATGAGTGTGTGTGTATGAGATAAAGCAGTGTTTCTCAACTGGTCTGTTCGGACTGTGTCGCGGACAGCAGGGAAAGAACAATGCCATGGTTCTCCCATTGAAGATGTTTCGGTGGCCGCCCAAGTGATCGACTATTTAGGAATGCCTAGGCAGATTTAATGATAATCTCACAGCTAAAGCAGACATGGACAATTTCCGGCCCGCGGGCTGGATCAGGCCCTCCACATGGTTTAATGTGGCCCGCGGCTCATTTATCGTAAAAGCGTTTTTTTTTTTTTAAATTGGATATTTCAGTTAAATTGCATTTGGACTAACGCATCTCCACAAGCATTTAACGTGTTCAGGGATGCCAAATAAGAGACGCAGAACCCCCAGTTTGAGATTTATACTTGCGCAAATTGGAAATATTCCACCTAATGTTATACTTATTTTATACAATCTGGCAATCATGCACGCAAGTGTGCGTTTTTTCTGTCTCTCGCTTTCCCCTTTGAACAAACTTAGCGATCTGTAGTACAACATTCTGCTCAAGGAAAAGTGTTATATGGCTACTCTGTGTCCATTCTTGAGGCTGCTTGTGATGTTTGGTGCTACTAATTTTGCAGGTAAACCTTCTCAGTGATTAAATAAATATAAAAGTAGATCTCGGCATCATTGACTTGCGAGCAAAAGCAAGCCAGAGACGAATATGTATATGTATTTTTTATTAGTGCAATTTAGAAATGTTGAAGTCCCTTCGCACCTGTATGTTAATCTAACTCTTGCAGTAATTATTTATCATAGACATGCAGCCGGTGTTATTCTGTTATGTGCTGAAAAACCATCATGCCACTTTTAGCATGTAAACGCTTTGCGACAAACATTAAATTCTATAAATGTCTTTTTTTTTATTATTAAAACAGACCCCTGATGTAGAGTGTGTTAAATTGAATAATACATTAACAGGGAAGTAGAGATGGTAAAATACATTTATAAGCTCAGCTTTTTTTATTCAGTTTTTTAATGCCTTTGTAGAGCAATACAATACTTTAGGCAATTGCAGAATATTCTCACTCACAGACACACTTCAGAAAACTGAATACACAACTATTTCTGGCCTTAAAAGATACAAAAACCAAATCGATGCAGAACATTAGAGCTCAAAAGAAATACAATGTGGCCCCCCATGCACTACTTAAAGCCCGATGTGGCCCCTTTACCAAAATAGTTAAAAAATATTAATAATTACACACCATCACCTTTACAAATTTGTTTCAGGATTTTACATGAGTAAAAGTAACTTATATTTTGACAAAATGTTATAGTTTCTTATGAAATTATCTAAAAGTTAGAATCTATTAGATCTCATTTTATATCAACAGTGGCAGTTGTAGTTAAAGTTTCAAGATGTGTTTCAGCTAGTATTTATTTTTCATAAATTAATTTATTATTATTATTATTATTACTATTATTTAAGACTAGCACACTGACATAACCATGGTAACGAGGAGCCTTTCTTTCTGTGTAATATGTGTGTAAATATGTAATATTAGTTAACAAACGAGATAATAATGGGCTCATATAAGTAAATATGCTCTTCAGTTTTTCAAAGGGGGAGAGACAACTTCCTGTAGATTTTGTTGTTGAGGTCAACAACAAAAATAATGTCACTTGATGCATGTCCTTGAACTGGAAAACCATTAACAAAACTGTGCAACATAAAAGGAAATGCAACCCAAGATACATTAAATACAGGTTATGATTAATCTATGGCAGGTCGACACTTGATTTTCAATGTAAAATCTGCATCCTGAAGCAAAACCAGTTGAGAACCACTGAGTTAAATGTACAGACAGGAGCACTCTGGCCTCGCTGTTGCTCACCTAAATTATATGATAATTATTAATAATCATAATACATTAATTTAATGCTCACACAGCTGATGTTATTTTTCATTTAGTAGTTCATTTAACATATAAACTAACATGCTTTAGTTATATAACATGTTATATTTACATGCAATTTTTTATCATGTTTATAATTCGATTTATTATTATAATTCTGTTAGCTTTCTTATTTTTCTATTTATTTTATTTTCAAAAAGGAGTCTTTTTTTTTACACATACTTCAATAAAATAAATCGTTTCAAGTTTAAATTATAATAAAAGTGTTTGCTCAAAAATATATAAATAAATAAATAACCCTTCTGTTTTCATGATAATAGTATAGATAATACCGTGAAACCGTGATATTTTATGAGACGGTTATCATACCGTGAAAATCTCATACCGTTGCAACCCTACTCCTAACTGACACTATTGTCTCATTGGTAAAAAAAACTGAAGTGATTCCACAACTGAGGGACTGCTGTAATTCATGTAAATATTTATTTTACCAAAATAATGTTCACAAAATAAATATTTTGAGTGTGTGCTTGCAAGCGCACGGGTGCATGTTTGTGTGTGTGTGTGTGTGTGTGTGTGTGTGTGTGTGTGTGTGTGTGTGTGTGTGTGTATGTTTATCTCTTTATTTAGATTATTATACTGTAGATTTTAATGATAATAAATAATGAAAGTATGGCAAAAAGTTTCTGATACAGTCATAATGTGAACAAACAAGGAAACAAAAAAAGTTTAAATCTCTTAGTTGTGATAAAAATGATCTCCTGGATCATAAAAAGTAGTCAATAGCAATAATAACCCTATTATGATGATGATGATTAAAACTATTGTTATTAGTATTAGTAGTATTATCATCATTATTACCAGCATTAAGTACCTTTACTTATATGAAAAGAAATTACGTCCGAGAGCACATCTATTACTCAAAAAATGCAACAGGTGCTCCAGAAAGGGTGCTTAAAAAAAATGTTTTGGATGTTTCCACATATAATGAAAACATGAATCCACATCCAGGCATAATGTAGAATTTCAATATTAAAAAGGCTTTATTAAAAAAGCACAACGCTAATTTGCCCAAACAGGCCTGCATCAGGGTGTCAAATGTTTAATAAACAGAAAACACCATGATGAAGGCCTGTTTTGTATGTACCTTTCTTATATATATATATATATATATATATATATATATATATATATATATATATATATATATATATAAAAAAATAATGTCAGAATAGAACAGACTATGTATAACGAATAAAATGTAATAAAATAATAATAATAAGTTATAAGTTCAACTCTTAAGTTCTAGATCTAGAAGTAATTAGCTGGCCCCCACACATATAAACACAGCTGTATGTGTAGTGTAGTATTATATTTTCTGAATGATTTTCCCAAATTTGCTTAATTGACTTCTTTTCTCAGTTTTCTTTTTCTTCTGTCACCTCATGGAGGTTTTGTCTCTGGTCCAAGAGTCTGCAGACCTACAGACTTCAGGGGTGCAGAGTGTTTAAAATAGTGTCCCAGACAAAGGACCTGACTGAGTAAATCTACTTTTAGTCCAGATGAAATTTATATAATTATGAAAGCTGGAACAATTATTAGTACTCACACAGAATTAAATGTATTCATCATGAAGCCTGCAAATCTAGCACATTACAAATCATTACGAAATACTTTAGCATGCATTATGCATGAACCAGGGATTGTCAAATTCTCACCAAAGGGCACATTGCATTTGCTGTACAGTATTGTTCCTGGGGCTTCAAAACAGTCAAATGGTCCTTGATGGTTAGTACTTTTACTGTATGTGCTTAAATTGCACATGTAATCTAAAATTCATATTTCAAGTTTTCCTCTACTGACAAGTGGCCAAAACCCTTTTAAATCCATTCAAACAGACCAGCCTAACCAGCAGGGTCAGTGCTGGCCAAATTGATGCCCTACGCAGAGCTCCACGTTTGTCGAAAGGGACAGGGGAGTGAGGGGTAGATGAGGGGGTGCTAGACAATAATCTGATGTGGAGCTGCAAAGCAATGTTTTGTGTCCCGCGACTGCTATTGTGGTCTTTGAGTAACGTATAACATGCGAGTAAGGGCAGCCGGTGGAGTATCTGGTGCCCTCTAGCGTAAGATGTTGCCCCCCTAGGTAGTTGCTGCCCTATGCAGACTGCATAATATGTATAGAGGGAGTGGCAGTACTGCTATCAAGCATGTTTAAGCTTTTTCTGTTGTTGTTCAGAAGTGTGTATGACATGTACATGCATCCATCTCCTCAGTTCCTAGAGGTCGTTTGAACCATTTACGTCTTATAGTATTATGCAATTAGCAGAACATGCTAATTAAACATAGATTAAAGGAATGTAGAATAAAAATCGACAACTATAAAACTTTGCACTTGATGTTTCAGCTCCAGGGCTTCCTCTTTAACCCTAGCTATTTTGCTCAGGCCTGGACAACCTCTGCTTTCTTTTTCCCTACGGATGAGTTTAACCAGATCACTGCACATTGTCACAAGAGACAGAACCCTCACAAGTAAAAGGATAATCATTAAACTTCACCAATTGGACTCTGGTGGGCCCCTGTCACTGTAAAGTGGCCATCTAATAATGATAGAATTTGCAGTGTTCAGACACAGAAAAAAAAAACAAGACATAGTACAATTAGCTGAGGATTTAACCTGCACGATATGTTTCATCTGTGTGTGAGGCATGTGTTGAAAGCTCTGATCCATTCACCTCCACTGGCCCTATTACGAGCTTCTCATTTGGAAGGTGAGATGCTGGACTTTGTCAGTATAAAGAAAAAGAAAACTGCATCCAGCCTGATAAATGGTCCGCTCGGGATTGGGTTGCCTATTTCTGTTTGTTTTCCGGCTCTCTAACTATTGCCACATGTTTAATATCATACAGAAACCTGAGCAAAAAAAAAAATTCTGATATTGCTCTGCTGATGGTATTCAGACCAACATAGTGTGTTTATATAATATTTGTGTGTGTGTGTGTGTATGTATGTGTGCATGCGTGCGTGTGTGTGTGTGTGTGTGTACGTGTGTGTGAAATGTATATATTACACAGTACAAAAACTGTGCTCCACTTTTGAAAATGCGTTTCAATACAGCTTTTATTAAAAAAAAATATATATGTTTGTAGTTATATAAAGGAAACACACAAACTGAAAAAAAAAAATAATATCTTGAAAGCACTTTAGGTCTCTTTGGACAAAAGATTCTGCCTTATTCATAAATGTAAATGTAAAATATACTGTATGCATTATCAGTAATATACAATTTGGTCTAAAAGTCTGAGACCACAAATAAAAATGCTTCTGCTTCTGTTTTAACGGCATAATACAAATTATAAGCATAACAATTTGAATGTGTAAAGTAGTTCAATGGAAAGGAGGCGAGAAACGGCTTGTCAACATAAATATAATTTTAATGATAAATTAAAAAGACAAACACACACATGACGGACATGTCTGTAAATGATCTCTCTCTCGTCGCACCACCGTCTGCCATCGGCCTTTATCCCTCTCAGAGGCTTGATCAGCCTGATATGGGACCGGGTGTGTATCGTCACAATCCGGCCCCGCCCTCCGCCCTGCAACAGAGTGAAAAGCTTTATTGAAGAATTATTGTGAATTTCAGTATTTGGGATGTCCAATTTTTTATTTATTTATTTTTTGCTTTAATGACAGCATCCACTATAGCTGGCATGGACTCTACAAGTTTGTGTATAGCCTAATGATCCATGTTATTCCAGCATGATTTGAGAATGTTCTTGTGTGCTTTAATGGAAGCAAGGAAATCAGCAATTTTAAACATACTGTAGGAGTTCATATGGTCATTTATCTAAACACTGATTATAACTTATATTTAACAACACCTTACATGCAACATTACTGTAAAATATTGCAACAATAATGTTTTGTTTTTAATGTAAACCATATGATTTTATTGTTAATGGTGACTATTTATAGTATGTTTACCATGACAATGAATGTTCTTTTACAGTGAAATATTTTTTTTTATTACTGTGAAAAACAACAATCCCAAAAATCCCTGTGTGACCAATCACATTTGATCATATTTCACTAAAATACCAGTAGTTATGTTTTTTGTTTTGATATCAGTTATGTATTTTGGGGTGTTTTATGTTAAATTGTATTACCATATTATTATATTATATTATATAGTAATATACATCTTTTTGTTACGTTCCTCTTAAGGCTCCATCTAACTAACCTGTGCAAAACAACTACATCACTAAGCAACAAAGTGGACTACACATCAAGAGCCTGATGCTGCACTGCTTGCAGTGTAGACAGCTTCATTGATTTTTAAGGGCGCATTCTAGTTGTTTTAGTTTCATGCTACTTGCATGCAGTGTCCATACCTTAAAGGTTAATTGAATTGATTGATCTACATTTGAAAATATTAAAATAAATGTTGACCATTGTAGACTTTTGGCACAGATGTATATTAATTTCGAGAAATGTTTTTTGGTCCTTTAGTGATTTAGAGGGAAAATGAGTGAAGCCTGCTTGATTGTTGACAGGTGCCATGGTCATTTTGAAATAACACATATTTGTTGCATAAGGGAGTAGCGAGACAGGTCAGGTGCACACTCCTTACAAGCCAAAATCATGGAACCTTTCCAGTGACCCAACATACATCAAATACAACATCCAATATCTATCAGTGTTTTTAAAAAGAGTGATGGAAGCTCGCCTTTCAGTACAAAACAACAGCTGAGTTCCCTAAAAAACGCAAGCTCCACACATTTGTACACAGCTGGTTGGCCCTGATTTCAGGCCCGGATAAAGAGTTCTTTCTTGGGGTGTAGGGATGTGTTGTGGGGGTGGGAGCACAATCGCTGTTTTTGCCTTTCACTGACGCTCTGACTCTTGGCCACATGAATACTCATGGAGGCTGGACGCCCACGCAGCTGGGTCGAATCTGTGGAGGGGGACAATGGGCTGGAGAGGGCACCTCCAACCCAAAGAAGAGTGCATCTTTGTTGGTCACAGGTGGGCCATTGTGCAGACTGGTTCATTATGCATGCATCACAACAACTGAAGTCATCAGCTTCCTGTCTAGATCCTGACAAATGAAGAAAACACAGGCAGCCGTCTGCAAGCATTACAGAGCCAAGGGTATGAGGTTAAAGTACTAAATTCACATCGAAAGTGTGAGAAATAAAGGGATGATTAAACTAAAAGATATTGGTTGTTCTGAAGTTATGCATAGGGTTCCATGATTGAACAATATAGTTCAATTAGTTTTGTGAGTGTTGATTAGAGCCTCCTTATTCTTGATTTGCAAATGCAGCATCAACTTTACAACTTTTTGCAATTTACAATATCTGGAAGTCAAAAGCCTGTCATGTTTACTCTCCCTTATACCCTTATTTCTTTTCTTTAAGTTCCAAAAAGCACTGACGAGAACAATAGAACGACATATGACTACTTTCCCTCCACCGTAGCTCTTAAATGTCTTTTACACATGTGCATTTTCAGACTTGGTGTGTTTAGACGAGGACTGCCAATTTACTGTGTAAATTTAATGCGATTAGTTATCTAAAAAAACAACACATTGAAAAAAGTATGCTTTTAATCATGCCTCCTGACGTGTATGTAAATTCAGTATGGATTTCCTACAATATGAGTAATTCAAGCTGGAAGTACTTCTGTTTTTTATGAGCCGCATCAATAGGTGGCAGTGCGCCTCAGCAAACCTCATAAGTAGCACAGCCACAGAATGAGAACCGCTCACATAGGAGGAAGCACAACTGGAGGGTGAAGTACAACAGAATCTTGAGATGCGATTTTCCCAGTTTCTATTACTTATAACTTGACAAAACATCCTAAAAATTTGGCATTTATTATGTTGAATACCAATGAGACGCTCCAAACGTGTCCGTTTGAGGTATGCACAAGTACATTCAGCAACAATTAAAAATAGCTCAAACGGAACGCATGAACGTGTACTGTAAGAACTGGACATGTTGATGAACAGCATTGTCAACTGTAGGATTGTTCAATCATATGAGAATAAAACAAACAATATATTGAGTTCTTAAGCCACTTTTTGTTTTGTGTAATCAGTGCTTTATTCACCTGCCATTGTAGGCCTTAAAATGTATTATATTTATAAATATTTGAATTATTTTTAATTATTATGCAATTATTCATATCAATGATCTTTTTTATTTGGAGGGAGGGGGGCTTTCTCAGCAAATAATAATGTATGAAATTAATTGTGATTAACTCGATTAAATAATTGCCATGTCATGTAATTCATTCGATTAAAAATTTGAATCAATATACAGCCCTAGTTTAGACACATCATGCCAGATTTCACATAAAAAATACCAAATCAAATGCCATTAGTTCTTGCATGTCCTGATTGTCTTGTGCTCGAATCACATTTGAGAGCAGAGGGGAAGATTTTCAGTAAAAACAACTTCATGCGTAAATTTCAATCTGTTCCTCGGTCAGCGCTATTGCATCAGCTTTAGACTATTTAAAATATAGCATACCAGTCTTACTTCTTTAATGTTACTTGTAAGGTGCGTTTTGTATTTTTATAAGTAATGGTCAATATGTGCTTTTGTTTTATGGAAAAATATTGTGAATAACCTGCTAAACCTCCCTTTTTGTGTTCCTCGGAATAAAACAATACAAAAATTAAATCATGTTGGTTTGGAACAAGACAATGGTTTTGTTCCAAACCATTTTCAGTGAATTCCTTTAAGAAAAGATAAAGAAAGTGTTAATGGCTTGCCTACTGACATTGAGCAGACATTACATACATCATGTCGCCAACTATATTTGGTTAAACATGTTGAAATAGTTGAAAGGCTGCAATGCCTCACAGTGGGCCATTTAGTGCTGATACTGTCAACATACTGACCTACAAATCAAAGTAATCCATACTTGTAATCCATGGAGATGTCTACATGTCACTTTCATCTGATTATAAAAAAGAACCTACAGCTAGACAGGGCTGACTCAAAGTACTTTGTGACTCATCACCCAGGTTGATATATCAAAATATCAGAGTTTCCAGAGAGGCAAACTAACTCTGGAGATCTGCTCTATGGGCTAAAAGTGTTGTTGATTCATTCTGCCCTTGTCTGTTATAGTGGATGAGCTGGTCTGCATGGCTTTTTGGGCGTGGCAGAGAAATGCATCTCTCAGAGGAGAAAAATTACATCTAGAATTTCACCAGATTAATATGTGCTAAAGTAATCTGTCCATACATCCTTTCGGCATTCATTGTCAGCTCAAAAAGGCATTATCCTTGAATGAACTGGATAATAGTGTGGATATGACATCTGATCAGTAATTAGACTAATGTGAGAGTATATGGGGATCTATGATTTCACCGGATTACTTTGTTGTTTTTACTGTTTGAAGTACATTATATTGTGTTAAATCTCCCTTTTATTGTTTGTCGTTTTGTATTGATTTATTATTACAATGTCAAATGTTTACAGTGTGTATGCTTACAGTCTATATTAAACACAAATATAAGTTTGTCTATGAAGTGAGCCATGTTCTGACACTCAAAATTTGAAATTTGCACTGCAGACTTGATGCATTTTATTCCATATATGGCTGGAATGACATTAAACAGAACTTGAACTAGATCGAAGATTTCATTAAACTATAGAGATACTGTATATTGTAGTAGTATATCATAGTGCTGTTTGTTGTGATTTATTTAAAGGAATAAACTAAAAAAAATATACAAATACAGAGAATATATAAAATAAAAACCTATGTGTTTGAAAGTCACCATCCACTGAATAAAAGCACGTATTCAGTCAATTCCTGCAAATTAGAGGAATTTAAAAAATGAATTAAATAAATGTTTAATAAAGAAATACATTTTCAACTGGACAGTGATTGTCTCCCTCTTCACTCTGCGGTCTAACATCATTTAAGAGGGATTTTTTTTTTTAATTTATTTTTTATTTTTTTGGCAGACGATGTGCCAGATTGTATGCCACACACACTTATCAATGGTTTCATTCATTAGGTGAGATGGGTTTTGCTGAAGTTGGCTTTCACTCCATATACCGTAAGCACCTATGTGCAGTAGCCTTAGCTTAACACTTATATCCGTCCTCCGTGGACAAACACAAATGCGTGCACACACATTTGGAATGGGCAAAGGGCCAGTAACCCTCACCACTCACCCTTCTCCACCTCCCCTCTGGCCACCTCTACCCCCATCAAGCCTGGGCTGCTGATTAAAGCCGTGGAATCTTTCCTGTGACAGTTTAGATTTCAAAAGAATTCCTCCGCCCAGGTATAACACCACCTAACCCACCATAGGACCACCAGACCCTCTCCGCCAAGCCTATTTGTTTGCTGAGGGCAGTAGGAGGTTTACTCAGGAGGGTGGTGCTACCTTGTTTAAATTGCTCATGGAATAAATAGGACCTTGAAAGAAATAGCAAATAGTTGATTTTAAAATGGACATTTGCTTATTTTGAGTCCATAAAATAATGAAGTTGAGGTCTCATACCATCAGGCGATCAATAAAACGGATATATAAGCAGCATGAAAGGAAATGGAAGAAGATACAAAGATCTTGATTCCAAACTTATAGTCAACAGTTTGCGGCAACATGCTTCAAGGTGGCCTGCTGCTGATGTCAGAGTGGTCAGTGGGTTTGTTGACCTTAGTTTGTGTGTGTTCGACAGAAGGAAAATTATTGCTGTTTTGCATAGGAAATCGAGGTAATCGCCTCAAGCTTGGGAGCCAAACTTACCAAGGATCTTACCTCAGTGCATTTTTACAGACTCGAGCTCTGATATAAATATGACTACTTAAATCTCCAGTTATGTAACGTTTTAATCTTGCAATCATGGTGTCTCCAAGCTCACTGCTGCTGGACCATGTGATCCTCTGGGTAAGGGGGTGTCGTGAGTAGGTGTACAAAGCAGACGTTCTTCAACGGAGCCCTCTCGGTTGTTGATCAAGGGGAGCTGGAAGTGAGTGGATCAGGGGACCCTGGCACCTCACTCACTCTGAAATGGCAATGGAGGCTGTTGTTGGGGTAGTAACTGTGGAGAGAGAGCGGGAGCTGTCCATACATATTCACCTTAAATCAAGCCAGGATCAGTCAAACCCCATTTCCCCTGTACATTAATGAGCAAGGGGAGAGTGCACAGAGACACCAATGGAGGGAGGGTCAGATACAGATAAATTAATTCACTTAAATTGAATCAATTAAATGCATGAGAGCCATGCTGAGAGATAAATAATCCACCCAGAAGATCAGTATCACTAGAGAGATGAGAGAGCAATCCATTCAGCATGGTGCCTCATAAGATTCGACCCCTGACCTACTAAACCCTCAGAGCTCTTCCACAAAAAGCCTTCAGGCCTTAGAACATCTTAAACTGAGGTCTTGCTGAGGCGGTTTGAAGGACCATTGCATCCAATCAGGTCATGTGATTAGACCACAAAAGATTAATTAGCCCCATCTGATCAATCAGAACCAAAGCTCTGTGCTTCACATTTCCCCAGAACAAATTAATTATTGAACTCAATTTGTTTTACATCTAGCCACAGATCACATGAGTGGTGCTATTCAGTTACACCTGCAAAATCAGAAGAAAAATTCTTCTGTCCTTTATACTTGCTCATTGTTTTGTAAGTTCCCTGCTAAAAAGGACAGCAACAAACCAGCCTCGAACAATTTCACTATCCGACTGGGGTCTGTCTGCAACTGGCTTTAAAATCCGGGACATTACCAGATGTACTGGTAATACTGATTCGATACTAGACACATCATTTCATCTTTAAATATAGGACGATCACATATTTTATGGGATGGGTGGCAACACTACTAATGCAATAATGTCTAATGGGAGATGGTGTTTGTCAGAAACTCGGCAGAATAGGGTTGATGTCAGGGTGCTGGTACTTTCAGTAGCAACATGTAAACTTCCTGTGTAATCATTTTGAAACAGCATGGAAATTTATGCTTGTTTAAACTGTGTGGCAGGGCGGAGGTCGGGGCCGGGTCGTGATGCTGCCCTCCCGGCACCTAATCAGGCTAATCGAGCCTCAGAGTGGGATAAAGGCCGACCAAGGACGGCAGTGCGAGAGAGAGAGTGAGAGATTTACGGACAGCTGTCCGACACCTGTGTGTGTGTTTGTCTTTTTGGTTCAGTTTGAAATGAAACTTTTATCTATATTGTCAAGCCAGTTCTCGCCTCCTCCTTTCCATTAATCCCTTTACACTGGTGCCGAAACCCGGGAAGGAGGAGGGATGTGCCGTAGTGGAGTTCTCACTGCTAACATCCACCCAAAAGGAGTAGCCACGGCCATCCGCCGGAGGACAGAGGAGCCTGGCCGCGGAGGAATGGCTGCTGACCACGAGGGGAGGAGGGGCTCCCAACCAACCGCCTGGAGCGGTTACCGCTGCCAGGTGTGGGGGAGACCCCTACCGTCCACCAAAAACGCGCCGGGGACCTTATTATTTAAATGTTAATGCAAAAGAAGGATAGATAAACATAACTTATCAAGGTGACTTCCACTGAATTTTCACTGGTGGACATTCACAAACATTCATTACATTAAAGGAATGGTTATTAAAATATATTTTATTATAATTTCTCCCAACCCTGTATAATTTTCTTTAGATAGTTTTTTACTGCTTCCCTTCTGCCAGAGTTTTTAAGTCTCATTTATGCTTGTGCACTTTTTTAAAAAAAAAGTGATACCAAATTCCATTGTTTCTTGCATGTCATGTGACCTAATGTCATGCAGAAAGACGTGACCACAAGTGAGATTTGAGAGCTAAGGTAAAAGGGCAATATTAGCAAACAATAACTTAAATTTTGGTCTGTTCCTCACTTAAAGCTACCAAAGAGTATGTCTTCAGAAGACTTATGCCGAGTTTACACTACACAATTTTAAACTCGATTTTTGCTCGTCGACAGTTTTGTGGAGATCGGCGACAAAAGCCCGAAATCGTAGGCAAATTGGAGGTCACTCCCGTGAGTGAAGACTGCAATGTATGAACTATCAAAGACTCGATTTGAGAGAAGCGCAGATGCATCACCGATGTCAGCAAGATATCTAGAATGTTAAATATCTGGACCAGTCTGCGATTCCAATTCGCGCAATGTGAAATATGTTTTAATATGTTTGAATACAACTGCAGCATTGACCTACAGCCAATGAGAGAGCAAAAAACGGGGCATGGGAAAGTTCAATGGGAGGATTCCTGATGTACCTGCCACAGAACATCAACCAGCATGGCTGCGGAATCAAGAAAGTCTCATTGGACCGAAGAAATGGAGGAAAAAGGAGTGGAACATTGGCAGAAGCACCAGTGCCTATTTGATGTTTCCTCTGAACTGTACCACAACCGGGTGGAGAAAGAAGATTTGAAGAGAAATTGTAAATTCTTTTGGACAGTCAGGTAATCAAATAGGTAGATTTTCATATTGTAACCAATAAAATATATGATGTCTTTAGGTTATTCAAAACATACTCATCATATTCTGAAATGCATAACGTATGATCATGCATGTTTTCATATCTGATATCACTTCTCGCGTGTACACTGTTGTGTACACTGTTGTGAAATGTTTTTGTAAAGTGTTCACCCCTATTGCTGATCCCTTGTGTAATTTGAAAACACTACGACTTCCATGACAAGACAGACAGATGTGTAATATGAACGGTACCACAATACAAATCTTTGAAAGTCATGTAGTGTGTAGAAGGCATTAGTGTCAACTTTCATAGGTCCTAATTCATGAATATTTTGTTAATATAAGGAAAAAATGGGAGGAATTTACATTTAAAACGGAGCTTCTCGAAAACTTTCTACCGGATTTGCGAACGCTTCATATTCCCAGACAATGTCCAGATGTGTTAGTAAAACGTGTACGTTAGTGAATTCCAAATGCGCGCCTGCACGGTCATAAACAATTATCATAATCTACGCCCATGAAAACGTCTCGGTTATGTAACCTTCGTTCCCTGATGGAGGGAACGAGACGTCGTGTCGAAGAAGCGACACTAGGGGTCTCTCTTGAGCGCCAAATATGCCTCTGATCTATGAATAAAGGCCAGTGAGAATTGGCGAACAGTATTTGCATACCCCTTCCCCGGATACGGATATAAAGGTGAGGGAAATACGCTCGTTCATTCAGGATTTTTCTGAAGAGCCGGGAGTGTTCCGGGCATCTCAGTGGCTCGGCTCAGTGACGTGGCCGGGAAGACACAACGTCTTGTTCCCTCCATCAGGGAACGGAGGTTACATACGTAACCGAGACGTTCCCCGTCTGTCGCTCACTTCGACGTCGTGTCGAAGAAGCGACACTAGGGGTCCACTTCAAATCCCGCCATGCGCTGAGCCGTGTACGTGTACTGCTGACACAGAAGCGGGCAGGTATTTCACGTGCACAAGCGACCAATTGTGTTCAGGCTGCACGTACTCTTCCCCAATGCCCCGAAAAAGCCCTTACTGCATCGTGGGAAGGGGGTCTTACCCGAATTCCTATTCTTTCAGGGGGAAAAGACCCTGCAGAGGCCACACCCACCCAAAAGGGGAGGTAGAGGTGGCAAAATACATCACATGGCCTCTTCGGTCACATGTGGGAAGAATGGCGTGGTGGTAGATCCAGCCTCGAGGAGGGGGGAGTTGCTACAACACGGCGACCGGAGGGCAGCGAACGACTGCCTAAGGGAGACACGGGTCAGCTCGTGAGGTGACCGTATCGCGGAAGTACACACAGGAGGAGTCCGCGTAGGAGGCCTGATCTGTGGAGCTCCTATTCCAGTAGGGGTAGCCTGGGATACCCGTAGTGGACTGGGTCGGCAAGTTCCTCCGCTGAACTGCGGACCCAAGAGGGCTAGGAGGAATTGACCAGGAACCTAAAAGGGGTCTCCTGGGAAGAAGGCGCACTGTTTTACCTCGACAGAGGGAAAGGGCGCTGGATGCAAGCGATTCACCCGGTCAGACCATCGACGTGTACCGAGTTCTATGGGCTCGGACCTGAGAAAACGACTCAACCCTGAGATTGTAAAATCTCACAAAGGTGTTAGGTGTTGCCCAGCCCGCAGCTATGCAAATGTCTGCTAGGGAGGTGCCCCTATCCCGTGCCCATGAGGACGACACACTCCTGGTGGAGTGGACCCGGACCCGTAGGGGGGGTGGCACGGCCTGGGTGTGATAGGCCAACTGAATGGCATCCACTACCCAGTGGGTCAGCCTCTGTTTGGAGACAGCGTTCCCTTTCTGCTGTCCCCCAAAGCAGACAAAGAGCTGCTCAGAGCGTCTGAAGCTCTGGGTGCGTTACAGGTAGGCACGCAAAGCACATACCGGACACAGCAGTGAGGGGGCTGGGTCTGCCTCCTCCCGGGGCAACGATTGCAGGTTCACTACCTGATATTCTGAAGGGTGTGGTAGGAACCTTGAAAAAACTTCCGCAGGACCAAAAGTACTGTCAACAACTCGAGGCAGTTGATGTGCCTTTCCAATGGCCTGCTGCTGCATGCCCATTGCATATGGCGCCCAACCCGATCTGGAGGCGTCGGTCATGACCAGGACGCGTCAGGACACCTGCTATAAGGGTACTCCTGCCCGTAAGAAACAGGTCTGTCCAGGGTTTGAATGTTTGGCGGCAGGTGGGGGTGATTGTCACACGGTGCGTGCCGCGGCACCATGCTTGTCTCTGGACTCGGGTCTGAAGCCAGTGTTGAAGCGGTCTCATATGCATCAACCCCAGCGGCGCGACCGCTGCGGAGGATGCCATATGCCCCAGGAGCCTCTGGAAAAGTTTTGAAGGGACCGTTGTGCCTGGCCTGAAGATGGCAGGATGTGAGATGGCCTCCGTCTGCTTCACCGCTGAGGACTACTGGAAGAGTCATCAACGGTGGCGCCGAATGGACAGAGCTGGGAGACGGGGGTGTGGGAGAAGGTGTGCCTTGTCTACCTCACACATTTCGACCAGGTCCAGTCCAAAGATGCGTTTCTGGACCACAAAGGGTGGCCATCACCTGTTCGAGTGCCGGCGCTTCTGACCTCCGTGGCCCGGGGGCGTGGTTGGTCATCCAGCGCAGTTCCTGCAGCACATCAAGAACAGGACTACCCAAGGTGCAAGTTTTGAAGTGCCTTGGCCTGGCGTTGGTTGCAGGAAGGGCTGTAACGCTCTCCGATGCAGCGGTGATGTCATCCAATTCTGAAGCAAGCAAGCGTGCCGGGAAGGTGGGAGGTTTGAGGGGGTTTACCCGGCGAACAGAGCCCGTCATTGTCCCCAAATCGCCTTCATCGCCCGCGGCGCCTGCGTCAATCCCGTAGGAAGGAGGCGAGGCGCGGGGGGCAGCTGAAGTGGCTTTCTCTCATTACAAAAGAAAGCTGCACGACCGCAATGCTATAACGGCCATGTTCTCGCACTGAGAAGATGAACCATTGGAAAGAATCGCTCATCCCGAGCTCAGACAGGAGCAAGCAAGCGTGCCGGGAAGGCGGGAGGTTCGAGGGGGTTTACCTGGCAAACAGAGCCCGTCATAGTCCTCAAATCGCCTTCATCGCCCGCGGCGCCTGCATCAATCCCGTAGGAAGGAGGCGAGGCGTGGGGGGCAGCTGAAGTGGCTTTCTCACATTACAATAGAAAGCCACGCGAACGCAATGTTGCCATGGCTATGTTCTTGAACATGAACCATTCATAAAAGGCTGCCTGCTTGTGATCGCAGCCCAGGCACGCAAGGCACTTTATATGACCGTGAGAGGTGGGGAGAAATCACCGCATCCAGAAACTACACAGGGGCAGAATGCCAACTTTATAAAGACGCATCCTGAAAAGGACGTTCAACGCTGCTGTGTAATGCTCTTTCAGAGAAATAAACTCTTTTACAGAGAAAATCACTCTTTCAATGTAACTCTTTCAAACTCTGCACTGTCAAAGCGCCCAGGGGCAAAGCTGCACGCCGTGCAGTGAAGAGAAAAGCCGCTGAAGTGCACTGTAGATCCAACAGCAAAGCAGAGCGTCAGAGGATAGAGGCAGGATAACAGTTGTGTCACACGCAGCTGGCTGCATACACGACCATCGGCTCTGAAGAAAATTACTGAATGAACGTGCATATTTCCCTCACCTTTATATCCGTATCTGGGGGCGGGGTATGCAAATACTGTTCGCCAACTCTCATTGGCTTTTTTTTATAGATCAGAGGCATATTCGGCGCTCAAGAGAGACACGACGTCGAAGTGAGCGACAGACGGGGAACATACTTTAAGGAAGGCTTCAGACTCGCTAGTAAAGAGAATAGGACGCTTTTAACATCTATGTGAATAATTTTTTAGATGGAGGTTCTTTTGTGAATAAGTCTAAGAGGTCAATTAAAATGGTTTGACATGAATTCAAGAAGCTTCAGTGTGAAAACATTTTCAGTTTGGATGTTCACCACCGTTAACCTTCTCTGGTTCAGTTGAGTGCAACGCCAGCATCTAAATCCAAGAATGTACAGTGAGATACTTAAAATCTTTAAAGAAATTGATAGAATGCCCGAAGAAGTTCTTTGACCGAAACGCTGTAAGACATTGGAGATTTGCAAGCTATATGGCATTGTGCTGGCTTTTTCCCATTGTGTACGAAACTGCCCACGATGTGCATATTTATGGGCCTAAACTAAATTATGAAACATATAATTTATATATATAGGTTTCATAATTTAGTATAATTTCATAATTTAATTTATATATATATGTATAAAATGTCCATCCAGTCACGTTAGAGGGCGTTATTTTATTTATTTTTTATTTTTTTCTTGAAAATCAAACGCAAACTGTGCCTTTCCATAAACATTTCACAAAATGTCAAGATCTTCTGCTGGAAAAACAATAACGTTTTTTTAAATAGAGTTGGGGAAAAAAAAAAACTATACTTTGAAAAAAATTAATTTAAGCAGCAAAGAAATATTTTAATATTATTTAAAAGTTTATATTTTTTTCAATATTTGAAGTTAATTTCACTTATTTAATTTCACTTCTATCAAAATGTGGTCATGGCAGTTTGTCTAAAAGAACACAACACGTTCGGATGTCTTTTAATTGATTTACACATGGTCGAGAGACTAACATTTTGAAAATAAAAACACTTTCATGAATCCGGAAATTGAGGTCAGACCGGCTTGACGAATGTTTTACACAAAAATTGGTTCTGCTCGTGTTTCATGAATGAGGCCCAATGAACGGAAAGTAGAAGCCTGGACATTCTGTCTAACATCTCATTATTATATCATGGAAGAAAAAATATAATATTAATACTGGTTGGAATGACAAGAGGGTGAGTAAACGATGACAAAATGTTAATTTTTGGGTAAACTATTCCTTTAAATATTTTAAAGTTTGGTGGTAATGATAAATAGATAGTGTTTTTTTTTTTTTGTTCAAAACAAAAAAGAGTGAAAATGAGGAGGGGGAGAAAGAAAAGAGAATAGCGAAGGTATGAACATATATGATGACAAATTGCACAATTCAAAAGAATGCATGTTCTGCAATACACTACACATGTCCAGGCTTTGCTATGGTAGTGACTATGCAATACTATTTAACACAACCAACATAAAATTGCTGTAATTTATGGCAATAGAACACCACAGAAACTTCAGTGACTTAAAGCATACCTAAATAAAGCCTTTGCTGAACAAGCTTCTTGCAGATATGGGCTTGTGTCACCCATAATCTGAACTCACTAATGAGGCAAAAATACCTCAAAGTGCAACAAGCACTTTAAGACTCAGTGGAAGCAAAATATGTCAGTGCCAGGACTCGGGAACAATACAGTGGCTGTGGTGACCCGTCATGCCCGATTCTATCAGATCCCAGACGCCACTTAACAGCAGTGTCAGAGGGGAGGCTTGTCCAAGCATGAGCAATAGAGTCACAAAAATGGATTGGGATAAAACAGCTGCCTGTTTTATTCTAAGGCTTTGCAAAACGACACACAGTGCCCTCTCTGGCCAGCCGTTAATCTAATCTGCAATTTTCTGTGTTTCGCAATTAAGTTAGCCTCTTACAGTCGTGTGGCCATGGTCGCAAATGGGGAGTTGATTTTCTTTGTGGAGAGCATGTCCAGCATGTGTATACGTGCATGTGTGAATGTTTTGTTTTTGTTTTTTTGGGTGGGCAGGTTGGGTGGTGGGGTTACTACGTGCGTGTGTTAGCAGTTGTGAAATAGACCTGGCAGCTGGCCCGCACAGGACATTTGACCTTGATTTTTTTTTTCTTTCGGGCTAAGTCTTTTCCCTTAGCAGAGGCTAAAAGGCTCAAAAGGGTGGAAAGCAAAATATTTATTTAAAGCTCCTGGACGCCAGGTTGCATAAAAGGTTCCACAGCCCTTTGCATCAAACCTCAACCATTGAAACCACAAATTCTGTTTTTGTAGCCATAAAACTGCCCCCACCAAGGAGAAAAAAAGATTTCCATTTGGTTGATTCTTATAAATTTAAATGAACTGAAAAAAATCTGGTTTACTCCCAAAAGGAAAATATTGTGTTAAATATATTTTGCAATGTGATGGTGACAGAATATTTATGAGTTAATAGACAACAGTGTATCTTCATAGAAATATTGATTTGAGTTTAAATAATTTCATTGTGTGAAAAGAAAGAGTGCACGAGTGTTACAAGAGACATGAAATTAGCACATTGTATAAGATTAATCGCCAGCTCTATCTATCGAATTTACAGTTCTTATAGTGGTCATTATAAAGAAATATTGCTTACACTTTACAACAAGATTCTGTAAGGTAACCTTAGTAGCATTAATATACATTAGGTCTCATGAACAAACAATGAACAATAATTTCATACAGTATTTATTAATATTATTTAATGTTAAATTAAAAGGTAACACTGTACAATAATGGTATGTTTGTTGACATTAATTATGTTGCATATATTATCATTAGTTATGAATTAGTTATCATCAATATGAACCAATAGCATATTAATAAATTAACATTATCCAAAATTAAAGTGATAGTTCTCCCAAAAATGAAATTCTCTCATCATTTACTCACCCTCATGCCATCTCAGATGTGTATGCTTAACATCTAATTGTGTGTTCCACATGAAAAAAAAAATAAGAAAGTCATACAGGTTTGGAACTACCTGAGGTTGAGTAAATGATTATAACAGAAAATTCAATTTTGTGTGAACTATCTCTTTAACAATAGGCCTTCGTTACATTTCCACATTCGCAAGGCAAAAGCTTTCATTTGTAGAGTTACTGTAAACAACTTCTGCCAAAATCTGTACCAATTGCAGTGCCCAGCAGGGTGTGGAATTAGTATGGTCTATTTATGACTATTTTGTATCTAAACAGACCTACCTCACTTCCAATTATTTCCCAGGAATGGTGAATCAAAGAAAAACTGCCATGTTATTTGATACATTTTAATTATAAAGGAGAGTACTAATAGTATTTGAGTAGTCAGCACTTCACTGAGTACGACTGCTTTTTTGGAGACATATAGTATATTACAAATAAGAGTTTACAAATTAGAACAAGATAGGGGTAAACAGTAGTTACATTTTTATTAGAAAATCCAGGTATGTTAGAAAATCAATAAAAAAAAATTCAAATAAAGAAACATTTCCATCCCAGAGATTTATAAGAGAATAAAATCTGGTTTAATAATTGTGAACATGGAATTTGATCTTTACGGTTAGAGTACTATGATTGGGGAAGCGTTCACGATAATTGTCTTGCTCAGATTCTGTTATACATCTAAATGGAATATGACACGTATAGTTAAGTGATGTGTCAAGATAAAGAAAAATTTAAACTGTTGATGTTTACTGTGAAGTGTATGTAAGTTAATTAATTTAGTTTTAAAACTGCTGATTGTCAATAGACAGACTTATAAGTGGAGATTTGATTATGCAACTATTCAGACCTGAATGTGACGACACGCAGACTGTGATGATGGTCTATTGTGTTAATAATGTTAATGCATACAAACTTACACTCACAGACTTATTCATGCTATTATCTAATCAGCCAATCATGTGGCAGCATTGCAATGCATAACATCATGCAGAAATGGGTCAGGAGCTTCAGTTAATGTTCACCATCAGAATGGGTAAAAATTGTGCTCTCTGTGATTTAGACCGTGGCATGATTGTTGGTGCCAGAAGGGCTGGTTTGAGTATTTATGTACCTGTTGATCCCTTGGAATTTTAACTCACAACAGCCTCTAAGGTTCACTCAGAATGGTGCAAAAAACTAAAAACATCTCGTGAGCAGCAGTTCTGTGGACAGAAATGCCTTGTTGATGAGAGAGGTCAACAGAGAATGGCCAGACTGGTTCGAGCTAACAGAAAGGCTATGGTAACTCAAATAACCCCTCTGTACAATTGTAGTGAGCAGAATAGCATTTCAGAATGCACAACATGTCGAACCTTGATGTGATTGGGCTACAACAGCAGAAGACCACGTTGGACACTTTATTAGGACCACAGTGTTCCTAATAATGTGCTCGGTAAGTGTATAGTGAAGTGTTACTGAAATATTTTATCAGAATCAGGTATTCCAGTGGGCTATGTAGTAAGAGCATGATAATCTAAATATTAATTAACAAGATACCAAAATATTCAGGTACTTCCTTGACAAGATGGATGTGTTTAAAGATCTGAGGCTTTGGCAGTACTCCGTGCTGTGATCAGTTCCTCTGTAGAGATGACCTCAGTGTTAAAGTTCAGCGAAGGGGGTCAGGATCACTTATAGCTGCAGGCTCTCTCCGCCCCCTCTTAATGCTGGACTCGGGACAATGGCAGGGGCCGGGTCAACCTAAGTGAGCAGTGTTAGGGGCCAACACAGTAAGGCCTTGTTTACAGACACTTGACCAAAGTCTTTCATCTTCTTTTTGGTGATAACATGCAGAAGATGTAAGGGGTGCTCAGCTCTTGGAAGTTTGAAAGAGCAATAGATTATAGATTAGACTTTGGATATGCCTTTGAGGAGGACACTAGATATTATTATTTTTTTTATATTTAATTTTTGTAAAACTTTACAGTATAATGAAGTATAAATTAACATTAGTTAATGCAATAGTTAATGTAACACAAACTAACATTGAACAATATTTTTACAGCATTTATTAATATTGATTAATGTTATTTTAATATATACAAATTTTCAGCATTAAAAGTTTACATTAACATTAATAATACATTTTTAGCAGGCATGTATATTAACTAATTCATATGTACATTAATTAATGCATTACAAATTAAGAACTATTAACATAACTAACAATAAACAATAGTATATTCATAAATTATCAAGATTGATTAATGGTGTAAAATATATTGTTCATTGTTAATTCATTAGATATTATTCATTAAATACTGATTCTGATTCACTGTTATTGTATAAAGCAACTGCACACACACAGTGTGCTTCAGTATCCCTCTGCGTGAACATGGCCTAAGCGTAATCCAACAACCAAAAGTCCTCCAGTCACCCAGCCAGGTAGTTTTACATTATGTATGGTCATACTAAACCCTGCTGAAAACCAGGCAGTGAAAGTATTAAATTCAAACAACCTTGTATGACGAGGAGGTGGGCATGGCCATGCCGTGATGGAGTGTGGCCAGTGCTGAATCAGCTGATCAGTGGGAGAGCGAGATAAGGGGAAGCCGGAGATGCCGGTTTCTTGAGAGGGAGAGAGATGCACGCAGCCCCATTTTGTGTGTCTGTTTGTTTTATGGTTTATGTTTGTTTTATGTTGAGTTTTGTATTCAAATTTTATGTTGACTGTTCAGCCGGTTCCTGCCTCCTCCTTGCCCATCCTTATAATATACACTGGTGCCGAAACCAAGGAGGGAAGAGGGATGCGCTGTCACGGAGTCCGAACCACAGCAATTCGCCATAGGAACAGCCACGGCCATCAGCCTGGGGACTGAGGGGTCGCTACCGGCCACTGAGAGCTGCAGGAACAGGGGAGGAAGGGGAGGAGTGGTTGCATCCGCCAGGGGCCAGAGGAGCTGCTGTCCGCCTGGGAGGAGCAAGCTGGCTTCGACAGAGGCCGGAGGAGCAGTAGAGGACCTGACGACAGTGCATCCAGGAGCCGGCGAGCAAGTCTCTCTCTCTCTCTCTCTCTCTCTCTCTCTCTCTCTCTCTCGCCCTTTCCCTCTCCCAAAGCCTGCCCTCATCTCTCTCCCAGGTTTGCAGGAGGTGGGATGCCCCACCAGCTGACAGAACGGCCAGAAGGGCAGCGTCTCTGGGGGGAGGGGGATTTGTCAGACCGGTATCAGTATTGGTACAAGCTATATAGGCATTGATAGCACTTGGTAGATTGAAAAGAAGATACGCTGTATTGACCGCAACTATTGGAAAATCTTCAATAAAAAAAATAATATATATATATATATATATATATATATATATACGTATATATATATATATTTTTTTTTTTTATTTTTTTTTTTTTTATGTTTTATTTTTCCAATGCCAATATAGCTTGTACCAATACTGATACTTCTTATAGAAATGTTGAACAAAAGGGGTCATTTAACATTATATTTATTAGCCATCATCATTCAAATAAATTGATGTCAACATCACAAAAAAAAGCTATTTTAATAAATTTCACATTTAGTAACATCAGCATTTTGAGGAGTGAAAAAAATCCCACAATAGGTTAAGATGAGTAGTGGAAGTAAAATGGGACCTATATCTGCACACTTATTTGCAAAGACAGTTAATGTTTTCCTGTTTTGATTATGATATATTATACTGTATGTAACAAGATCACTAGTTTTTAAAAAATATCTTAATATCAATATAATTATGTAAGGATCAGTTCTCTCGATACAACACAATAGTGGAATTATTAATATCTAATGATAAATCAGTCCATTCCTTATTACTGATCTTAATGGCTTCAGCTGGCACTAACTCAGAGTTGTATATTAGGCTGCATGCACACCCAGTGTCCAACGATGACATGTTTAGAGTGAGACCACAAATGTGTGTGTTTGTGCTGGAGCTTGAGCTGATGAAACACTCAGCTACAAGCGTGTCAACACATCCTATGGAAAACCACAGTGCCCGCGCAGCCCACTCTCAATCTGTCGCTGTTTTCCTGGTTCTGTTGCTCGAAGATTGTACATTAAATCTTGTTTGTAAACAAACTATTTTGGGCCAACTTTCCCCTCTAAACGTCCAGTTGGATTTATTTTTGGGTTTTAAGTTTTATGGGTATTAATTTGCTTATTTTCAAAATTTCAAGGCAGATGTGTATTTTAGAACATACAAAAATAAAGATCTTAAGATATTAGAAAGTTAAGCCAAATACATATTGAAACACATGTAATAAAGCACTCAACAGCAAAAAATTATTTATTCATTAAGGAAGTGGGCTGCCAACCAGTTCACAAAGCACTTTTTAATCGACAGTGCAATGTAAACCCACAATCAGATCCAGCAATTTACTCTGCTGAAAGTAAGGGTTCCACCCACAAATAAATGAAATTTAGATTGTCCACAACCTTTAGGCTCTTAAAGATATAATAAGTCTTTGACAACATTTTTCTGTCAACACATTTCTTCATGTGACCTCTGGAGCTTAATAGGTAAGGGTTTCAGACAGAGGTGAACGTAGATGTGCAGGTGTTGATGTGAAGTCATCCCTCACTATGTGGATAATCTCTGTGGGCAATGTCTTGACAAATCTGTCATCATTGCCAGTCACTGTTGTTTGTTCATGTATGTCAAGAATGCTTTAAGGCAAACAAATATGTTTAATGCATGGTAATAAATAAGATGCTTGGCAATAAATCATCCTTTATTGAGTAGAACATAAAATAAATATATAAATAAATAAATACAGCTCAAGTCACTAAAAAAGTTTCATGGCCACCGTTCAGCATGCATACAGTACATTGCTCGTCACATGATCTTGCTTCCTTTAATCATATTTCCATTTTGTTTTCCTTGTTCATGGTGGCGCAGTTATACTACATAGCCAAAATCATGTGGATACCCACACACCACACTCATATATGTGTTTGTTGAACTTAAAAATTAATCATCCATTCTTCAGGGACAGCTTTATATTATATGTTGGAACTTGGCTGTGGAGATTTGCTCCCATCCAGATTCAAGAACATCATAGAGGGCAGGCACTGCTGTTGACAATGAGGCCTGGGACACAGTTGACATAACAATTCATCCCAAAGCTACTCAATGGGGTTTAGGTCTGGGCTTTGTGCAGGCCAGTCAAGTTCTTCTACACTAGACTCAGTAAAACATTTCTGTATGGAGCTTGTTTTGTGCACAATGCCATTGTTATGCTGAAACAGAAAGGGGCCCTCCGTAAACTGTTGCCACAAAGTTGGAAGCACTCAATTCTCTAGAATATCCTTGCATGGTGTAACATTCAGATTTGTCCTTTGGAATTGCTGGAGTAGCAAAACTCATTAATAAGACGGGAGTATCCACATATTTTGGCATATATTGTAACTATTTTTAAGCAGATTTATACAGAATGCAGTCTGTTCTAAGCAGTGTTTGGTAAACAGAAAATATCAATTAAATTATGCCTTTTGAATTTTACTGAAACACTCTAGAAGAACACAGGCCTGAGGACAAGCACTGAATGATGGGAAACAAGGACCAACAAATGGCCTCTTGAGAACACATATCAAAGAAATACATTATGTGAAAAAGAATAAGCACTAAATTAGCCTTAACTGTGCTTATGCAGTGGCCATGATCTGTTGAGTAGGCCTGAAAAGGTAGAATGATAGATCAGGATTCAGAGTAATGAAGTAACAGGACAGGCTTATCACAGATTTGATTGATCTAAGAGCTATGCCTTTGTCCAAGGAATTCTGCTACCCCCAGCAGCTCTCAGCACTTAATACAATCAAAGCCTAGCCGTTCTGCTTTAATTAGCCATTGCAAGAGATGTCAGGCCATTTGATTTAAAGCAGGAGCTCATAGCTTGTGCTATACATTGATGCATGTATCTCTCATTTACACTCTAGAGTGCATCCACAAAGCAAAGTGGCTACAAATCAAAGTTTCAAAATATAGTGAGCTGCCTTGCTTACTGCCTACATATGGCACTTTTCCACTGCACGTTATGGTTCGACTCACCTCAACTCTACTCACTTTACTTTTTTGAGCTTGCGTTTCCACAAAAATGTTGTGCCACCTCAACTTGGTTGGGATTATAGGCTGATCGTCATAGTTGCGTCGCCTCTACTGCCGTGACATCTTCTTAAACATGACACAAACTGACAAAAATAATAACAGCTCATTGTGCTGCATAAAGCAGTTGTTGCATGGTGATTTTACAAAAGTGTAACAGTTAAATTGGCCTGCTTGTTTTAGACGCAAGCTTCCAGTAGCTGGTCAACTAAATAAAGTGAAACTTTCAAGCAGAATATAGAGTTAACATAACAAAACATACCATCCTTCATCGTGGATGAACGCCAATCCAGGGCACTCTCCCTCCCATTTCTCGCTGGTTTAGATAGTGTCCATTTGGTCGAACCACTTCCACTTTTCCTTGATTGGTCTTTAGTCACTTTTAAGTTTATTTTAACTTTTCCCTACACTGTTGGTAGGTCCAGTGGTAGCCATGTGCGGCCAACAGCTGATACACTTCTTGTGAGACTTTTTCGTTTCACTCATCGCTAACGAGTGGACTGTCTGCACCTCGTTTATTGACCACGGCGTGGTTTTGCGCACAGCCATTTCCATTTTCACAATCGAAAGTCGTGTGAAAAAATTATACTGTTATCGCTGTTGCTAACTTTAAAACTAGCGGGTTGATGTCACGCATCAGAAATCCAGTGAGGCTGGTAGTGACGATTATCCCTGACCAATCAGTGATCTGCTCAGCTCGCTTGGAACCTCGACTGAGGTGGTTCTAAAAAAAGTATCAGGTACTATCCACAGTGGAAAACCCCAAAAAGCGAGCCGAGTCGAGTTGAGTCGATTTGTACCGTGCAGTGGAAAAGCCCCTATTGGCAGCTGCCTTCAAAGGCAGTATTTTAACTATAAATAATAAGTTCTCAAAGAAGCATGTTTCTATACTATGGTGGCCAGATTTTTGAAATAAACTTTTTTGACATTTCTAGTTTAGTGGTAAATATGTCATTGGACATTTATTCAAATTAAAAAAGGGGACAATTCGGATGTTATGTATTTTGACCAATGTTCAACACTGTTTAACATGTCTCAAATGAAATTCTGATACGGAGGTGAAGTTGATCATTTTTAATTTTCTTCTGTTGCATATGAGTTCATTCTTTTCTACACTGTATACAGTATATGACATAGTGGCATAAAAGTGAACTAAATAAACATTTATAAACAACGATTGTATATAGGAACTGTTGCAGATGACTCCACAGCACAGGGACACCAGCCCTTGGTCACACTCTTTACTCTTCTTACTCTCTTCTAAAATTCCTTCTCTTATCCTCTTTTCCTTTAACTTTTCCCCTACACATTCCTAAAAGTAAGAAACTTACTGGCAGAGGAATTTCATAAGAAATTAGCTCACGGGACCATTTCCCTCAGTATTACAACTGAAATCATATGAAACACTTACACTACATATTAAATCAGGGCCTGGAATTCCTTTCTGAAGGGCTGATTGCCCCCCTTAGGTGCTTCATATTGTTGGGGATTTTTTTTCCACTTTGTAGTCATATAACAAATATATTCAAATCTTTTTGCTAAATTATATTATGTGGCTCCTCATATCGTGGCAGTTCCAAGGTTAAATGTCCCCCATTGTAATACTAAAAGCTAGTTAAGTGTTCTCCCACACAGATTTATTTAAGGTTTCTGCTCTATTGAGTTTTAAAACAACAAACACCTACTTCGCTATCCTAAACCTTAAATGTACACTGTATCTACAATGTCATAAAAAGCAAATGTGACATGAAAAATGCAAATGCTGAAGAAACCACTTAATTGTGTGGTGCTACTTTTACACTTTCCGCTGAGGTGTTGACTCATGTGCTTTTAAGGACTTTGCATTTAGCTACAATTTGACAGTACCTCAAATAAGCGTTCAATGTAGCTGGTTATGTGATTCAAAGGTTAAAATATATCATCTTAGAAACCATGCGCTATAGTTAAAGTATTTTGGTGTCATGGGGGGGGGGGGGGGTGGTCATTATTGTTTTAGCCTGTAGTGTTCATTTCACCAGGAAACTGCCGTAATTCGTGCAACAAGCCATGTAAAAATTATTTTGCAAAAATGTAGGTATATACTCAACCCGATATCACGCCAAGGCGTGAAATAGACACGCCGGTCCACTGGCGGATGCGTGTCGGTGTCACGCTTTGCCTCCTCTTTGGAGGCAAAGCGTGGACAGTTGTTGGCGTTGAGGAAACGATTGCCCCCTGCCGGTATTCTACCTAGACGCGCGCGTGTCATGCACACGCCTAGAGGAGGCAAAGCGTGACACCGACACGCATCCGCCAGTGGACCGGCGTGTCTATTTCACGCCTTGGCGTGATACCGGGTTGATATACTAGGGTGACAAGGCATGTAATTATTATTATTACACTATTTCAATTAGCTGTTTCGATCAGTTATCTCATATTGTATATCCTATGGACCTGTTTTTCTTAATTATACCTTATGATGCTTATTTCAGTCACTTCTTTCCCAGCAAAGTAATCTATGCTGTAATGTGCTGACTTACATATAATGTTGTATAAAGAATGTAATGTTCTTTGCAGATACTTTATTATACATTTAATTTATTTTTCTTATTTACTTATTTTAAAAGGGATTCATTTTATATATTACATAACAATATAATTTATTTATAACATAGTTATAAAGTTTACTGCCACACCTCAAAGCTGATAACAATGATGATGATTATTTTCAATTGCACTTGCTCCCTGGTCCAGTTCTTAATGGCAAAACTGGCGTGAACAAGTACTCAGTAAAGGAATACGAATGACTTAAATTTGCTATAGCGAGCAGCCCCCTCTGTTGGTCAAAATAAACAGCACACAATTAACCTTGTTGCTGTTAGGCTTCAATAACAGCTTGACATGTATTTTCACCCTGCGAACTGTTTTGAATGTGCAGTATAAATGGGGACATGTCCGAGGACAGCTCCAGTCGGGGACAGACTGTCAAAAACTTGGACTGTCCCTGGAAAAAAGGGACGTCTGGTCACCCTATTCTTTGCCTACATTTTTGCTAAATTATTTTTAATTGGCTTGTTGTACCTCTCACAGCAACACCTGAGCATAAAGTGTCAAAGTAGCACCACAAAATCAGAATCAGTATGAGCTTTATTGCCAAGTGTTCTCAAGTACGCAAGGAATTATTTTACTTTATGGAGGAAGAATTGCACAATATTAATATAATGTGCAGAATATTAAACAAGGTAAGAATATAAATAGACATACAAATAATAGGACATGAAGTTTTCTTCAGCATTTGCATTTGCATTTGCCATGTCACATTGTCTTTTTATGACATTGTAGATTAGGTTTAGAATTCAGGTTTAGGGTAGGGAGGTAGGTTTTTGTTGTTTTAAAACTCAATAGAGTAGAAACAGTAAACAAATCTGTCTGGGAGAACATTTAACTCACTTTTTGCACTCCACTGGGGACATTTAACATTGGAACTGCTGTGATATAAGGAGCCACATAATTATAATTTAGTCAAAAATTCACCACAGTCATTTAATTTTCATGAAATCAGGCTCCATACAGTAATTGACTGCTTTCGAAAATTTTACCTAGGCGACAACTCCACATACCACATGAATTGCACTTAATGTGGGAGACTCAATTTCCAACTCTGCAACTTAAAATTTTAAGAGTTGTTGAGATGCTAGCATGTTGCTTAAGCTAACAGCAAAATGCTCTAATAAGCATATAAATTCATAGCATATTAGCATATCTCTTCACATGGGTGACTCATCTTGCAACTCTGCAACTTAGAATTTTAAGAGTTGTTTAGATGCTTGCATGTTGCTAAGGTAACAGGGTAATGTTCTAATAAGCATATAAATGCATAGCACATTAATACATCATTTAGATGCTACCTTAGATTTTGACAAAAACAAGGTGTCTTTGGAGGCAGCATAATTAAGATGCTTGCGTTTTGGAACAGCCTTCGTATTTGGTGTGCCTCTATAAGCCTTATAATGCAGCCGTCTCTAGGCAGCTCAATATATTTTGGAACAGCAATTGTACAAAATCTCAGGTAAATGCATTGATAATGACAGTAAATACACACTGTGATTGCAAAAAAGGTGCCCTTGTCGGAAACAGTTGAGCAATAAAGCATAAAGAGGACCTTTGAGATACTAAAAGCATTGGAGAGGGTGACGAGAAAGCCTCTGACCCCATAACAGGCGTGCAGCTTCTCCGATGCCAGATCCTTACCGCAAACCCAAGGTCTGTGGCTGAAGATACATGAAGAACCTGGAGCTCGGAAACCACTCAGTCTGGCCCAAAGACTGGAAAATCAATAAGAAGCACTAAAATCCAAAAGTAGACGAGAGCACCAAGAACTCTTATGCCTTAGCTAAGCTTCCACTGCTGGGGAATAATAGGCAGCCATCCCTGAAACGCACTTGGATGCTTCACCTCCAGTCCTGAGCCAAGGGAAAAAGGGATTTGAAACCGGCAAACATCCACATTAAGAAAAGGATCAGAAGATGAGAGAGATTCATAAGAGCCAAACTTAAATTGAGGTTTTGCAGAGCTGTGCTGCTAAGAGTAGCACCACACTAACTAAAGGGCTATTATCAGTTTAATGTACAGTTGATGATGACTTTACCACATGTTGTCCCCTGGCTTGGGTCGTAAATTCTTGTTGTGTATAGCTTTTTGTTATTGACTTTAAGTGTACTGGATAATGTTCAGGCCTAAAAGGTGGAAAATATGTTTCCTCTCACCTGTAGTATTTAATATCAATCATTATTTGATTCACTTTCTCCCGTCTGCTTTAATAAAGCAATAAGCTATGATAGGTCTTGCGTTGCAGTGATTTTTCTCCGGGTAAGGGGAGTTTTTAGTCCAAAAACTCCCCTTACCTGCATTAAAATCACTGTATTTCATCGCTTTACAATAATATTCAAGAGTTCAAGAGTACAATTCTTCTGCCAGTTAAGGCCATGTTCACACTAATGTTTAAAATTATTTGAAAATGCAGTTGACCTTTTCATTACATGATCATTTTCCAAAGTATGCAGTACCAGTAAAAGTTTTCGAAAGTCTCAGTTATAATATATCAAAATCAATGCGTTTTCATCCGAAAACATCATGGTTACTGTTGTAAACTCCCTTACCCATGGGAAGGAACGAGACGTTGTGTCGAATGAAGTGACACAAGGGGTCTTCCTGGGATGCCAAACCAGTACCTCTGAACCTGAGAAAAGGCCAATGTCAAGTTGACCGACAGAATTTGCATGCCCTGCCCCGGACATACGGGTATAAAGGGAAGCGGGGCAGCGAGTGCCAGTCAGGATTTTGCTCTGAGGAGCCGAAAATAAGGTACGGCCGTTTACAGTGGTAGGTCTAGTGGTGTGGCAGGAGGGACAAAAAGTCTCATTCCTTCCCTCGGGGAATGGAGGTTACAACAGTAACCATGACATTCCCCTTCTGTCACTCACTCGATGTTGTGTCGAATGAAGTGACACAAGGGGTCCCATCTAAAAATGCCACGCACTGACCGTGTTATGTGAACTGTCGAGACAGTTGCAAGCAGGCTACTGTGTGCTAGAGGCAACTGTGTCGGCTGAACGTAGCTCTCCCCAGTGCCCCCCAAAGAGATGTCACATACAGACCTTAGGTTCCCCGCACCCCTGAGGGGGGGAACAGGCGCTACATGACTAGCATGGGAGCAAACCCGGCAGCCGCAGCCTTTTCTCTCACTATGTCTCTCACATAGGACGTGAAGCGGCTGGGGCTATCTTAAAGCTATGAAACGCGTCGGGGAAGGCGGCCTTTCATGGTCCTATTCTTTCAGGGGGAAAAGACCCTGCGGAGGCCACATCCTGCCCAGTCTAGGGGGAGGTAACATGTGGTAAATACACCATGAGTGTTGTTAAGCCGTACGTGGGAAATGGCACGGTGGTAGGTCCAGCCTAATGAGGGGGGACTCTACAAGCACCGCGACCGGGGCAGCGGGGCTGCCCAAGGGAAATGCGGGTCCACTGACAGGGGGACCATACTGTGGGAAATACATCACGGGGTGTTTGCCTGGAAAGGGAACTAATCCCGTGGAGCCCGACCCCAGTACAGAGCACTGTATTGATGCCACACTTCTCGTAGGGTGTGCTCAAACCCGCAACGGAGCGGGTGTGGCCTGGTTGTGATAAGGAAATAGCTTCAATGACCCAGTGAGCTAACCTCTGTTTGTAGATGGTGTTCCCTTTTCACCATCCACCGAAGCAGACAAGGAGCTGCTCAGAACATCTAGAGCTCTGCGTGCAGAACAAATAGATAAGCAAAGCATGTACCGGACACAGCAACGAGAAGGCTGGGTCTACCTCCTCCCAGGGCAGCTTGCTTGCAGGCTCACGACCTGGTCCCTAAAGGGTGTCATGGGAACCGTGAGCATGTAGCCCGGTCACGGTAACTTGAGAATGTACCGAACTGAACTCCAGGCAGGTGTTGCTGACAGAGTATGTATGTAGGTCCCCAATCCTCTTGATGGAGGCTAACGCGATCAGGAGGGCCGTCTTCAGGGAGAGGGCCTTGAGCTCAACTGAATCAAGCAGGGGGGTCTCTGAAGGCCCGAGAGGACCACAGATAAATCTCAGGAGGGGAACAGGCCAGGCCGGGGAGGGTTCAGTCTCCGGGGCACCTTTCAGGAACCTGATAATCAAGTCGTGCCTACCTAGGGACTTGCCATCTACTGCGTAGTGGTGGGCTGCGATAGCAGCTACATACACCCTCAAAGTGGAGGGGACAGCCTCCCCTCCAGCCTCTCCTGCAGGAATGAAAGCACTGACCAAACTGCACACCTCTGCGGGTCTTTGGCTTGAGAAGAACACCAATTCGTGACAAGCGCCACTTTAGGGCGTAAAGTTGCCTGGTGGAGGGAGCGCTGGCTTGGTTGATCATGTCTATGACTGCAGGTGGTAGATCCACTAGATCTTCCGCATCCCGTCCAGGGGCCAGACCTGGAGGTTCCAGAGGTCTGGGTGCGGGTGCCAGAGGGTGCGCCGTCCCTGCGAAAGAAGGTCCTTCCTCAGGGGAATTTTCCAGGGAGGTGCTGTCGCAAGGAGTGTAAGATCCGAGAACCAGGCCCGGGTGGGCCAGTAAGAAGGCTCACTGGGGGAAATGCGTACTTGCTCAGCCCCTGGGGCCAGCTGTGTGCCAGCGTGTCTGTCCCGAGAGGAGCTCCTGTCAGGGAGTACTAGGGAGTTGGAGTTGCCTTGGGAGGCAAAGAGATCTATCTGTGCCTTGCCGAATTGGTCCCATATCAGTAGGGACCACCTGGGGGTGGAGCCTCCACTCTTCACTGTGCGAAACCTACCGCAACAGCGCGTCCGCCATCATGTTGCGGTTGCCGGGGATGTGAGTGACTAAAGCGGTTAATTACAGCTTTGTGGTGGTGTTTACTGTATGTCAGCTCAACTCGTAAATTCTATAATTCTGACATGAATTGAACACACCAGTATTTAGGCCACGTCCACAGCGAGCGTTTTTAAAAGTCTTAATTTTAGGTATAGGAAAACATTCCAGTGTGGATGAGAAGTGTAAACGTAGCAAGATTGACATGTTTTTAAATAAAAAACATTTTATTGTTGATGTGGCCTTATAGTAATTTTATGATGGCTTTGAAAGTGGCTCATCCAGTCAGAATTTACTTTATAATTTGCTTTATAATGTGATATTTGGTACGACATGCCTCAATCAAGCCTTTGAAAACAGAGCAGGCCTTTTCAGTATACAGCATTTACATTAATAACAGAATGCTTAATGTTTTTTATAATATAATGATTTTTGTAAAGTTTGCAAACAGTTGCCAGCATTAGGTGCACAACATTCTTTAAAGAAAAACCAGCACGCTGATGCCAAGCCTATTCCTATTTCCACACAATCTCTACCTTGTTTTGGACATTTACAAAAATAAACTTCTCAGCAACCCAATATTCATCCAACACGAGCTCTGGCTTACTTCGTGGCCGTGGTTTGCTCGCTTTGGCCTGTTATTAAACAGCTGGAGAAGACTAGAGTCTTTCACATCTCACCTACCTCTATTACCTTAACCCCTCGAAAAAAGGACAATTACACATCATTTAAGACTTAAGCAATTAGAGGCCATTTCTGGAAATAACCCTGTTCAACATAAAGTTGTCTTCTCCCATACAGACCTGAGGGGAGGAAAGGGGAGGGGCAGGGACTGATGGGTTCTGGTGTTGGTAGAAATTAGAAAGGGAGGTTTGGGGAGCACACAAACTATATTTCTGTAGCACCAATCTGATTCCAAGTGCAGGGGTTAATCAGGGTCAGGCCATGTGTAGCTACAGATTGCCAGGAGAGGAGATTATGGTAAAACAGAATCTAGCAGCGCTCCAGTTACTGCTAGATAAACATCAGCACTGCTGCCACATGCATGCACATGTTCTGGGTAAATTTGCTAGGTCGGATAACCTAAACAGTCCAAAAAGAACCATATTATACAAAAACACTGTGGTCAATAATCCCTTGATTATTAGTGGTAGTTGATGTGTGGGAATGACACAAATTTGGGCTACAGTAGGAGGAGGATTATATAGAACTATATACATGTATGATTTTATTGTTTTGCAAAGTCATGATTGTAAAAGCCTCCATGAGATTACAGTTTGAACGGTCGGTTTGGAAATGAGAGAAACGTTTATTTTACAGCATGACTAATGCGTTATGAATCATTTTGGGGTTTAACTGAGGAAATCCTAAGATTTGTGACAAAGCTCTGCTCTCAACTTTAGTTCAATGACAGAGGTTTCATGCAATGACATGACCCAGAGTGCAGCAGGTTGAGGTAGGAGGCAAACGCTCCGCATACACTATTTATGGACACACTTAGAGCTACAAATCTTAAGTGAGGTCACTCTAAATTACAACCCAACTGAGACAAAAAGGTGCTCTGTCTATACCTGAAACTAGTACGTCTTCAAATGTGGTTGTTACATAAAATGCCACACTCATCAGACTCCCTGCTGTGTAGTCACAATTTTTGCAGTAACTAAATTACATGTCAGCTTGGCATTCGCAGAGAAGAACCAGAGGAGACCCCCATCCCTGCACCCCTATAGCCTGCAGCAGTAGGTTTGAATGAGGCAGTACTGGAGGCCAATCACTGCAGGCCCCCACTGTCACAGAAGACTATGTGTGCAATCTGTCAACATAGTAGGAGGGGACCACACCACAACACAAATGACCAGTGGAAGACATTATAATGTGATCTATTGTTTATGTTAGATTGCCTATTAAATATTAAAAACTTTAAAAACTCACACTAACTAAATTATCTTCAGTGCTATAAAATAGCTATCTGCAGTGTGCACACAATGACTTTTAGGAGGGTTAACCTTTTAAAAGGAACTTTTATTTATCAGGGTGCGGTCTGTCGAGGTTCATCTAAAGTAAAATGCAAATGACATAGTTAGCTAAATGTCAAATATCTACACCACTTTTTCAGCTAAACACTAACATTTTAGTGATTTATTTGTGGTGAATATAAATAAAGTATTGATAAATAACGAAAGTAAATGCCGTGTTTTGTCGATGTTCCTCCCAATACTGACTGGACAAACGTGTAAACAGCTTGCTCTAATGAGCCGAGATTACAAGTACCATTACCCAGCAAAACAAAGAGGCTAAATTTAATCACATGTATTCCTATTAACCTTGTTCACCTCGAGTCCCTGTGAGATTTACCACAAAACCAAGCTATGATTACAGCTTACAAAATGGTACCTCAGTGTACCAAGAACAAGGATTAGGGTAAGGGTGTTGGGCACTATTTTGTATTTTGTGGCTGAGGACAGTGCATGGTTTTACCACAGGAAATGAGAAGGTGTAGTAGTCATGTGGTATGAGTGAAGTGATCCTAATGAGATTAGCTTGTAGATAAGTTGCATGAAAGCTTGTTATTTAGAGAGAGAGAGAGAGAGAGAGAGAGAGAGAGAGAGAGAGAGAGAAAACATCATGGGTGATTCTAAGAAAGTTTCAGTTTCAATAAAATGCTAAACATTCTATCAGATATATTTTGTGCTTAAATGTTAATAAATTTAATTTGGCCATCTCAAGCTAAATTAATAAATGGGAAGTAATCATGCCATTAGAGCAGTCAAAATCATGGTAACAGTGTTGGCATTTTAAGATCATGCCCCATTGATGATCATAATAAAACAAAAAATAAGCTTAGTCTTGAGGAGTTCACTTCTTAAAAAGATGACATCATTATGACAAAGTTTTTTTACTCATGAAATTCACGAAGTTCAAGGTTGATGCATACACTCTAAAAACAAAATCCTACTGTTTTTACAACAACAACAACAACAACAAAAAACTAGCATCTGTGGTTGCCATAATAATTATGTAAAAAATACAGTAAAAATGTAAACAACTTTACAGAATAACCTGTAAATTTTACAGTTTAAAACTGGCACTGTCAAAAACAAAGAAATTCTGTTAAATTACTGTAAAACGCATCATAAACTTGATTAAATCAAGTATCTGAAACTGTAAAAATCTGCTTTTTACTTTATAAGGTATTGTTAATCACCATAAAAATTACCAACGAGCACATGATGACATGAAGTTCACCCAATGATGGCTCTTCCACGAACAATGACCAATAAACATGTAGAGACAGTGCTCAGTGTCAGTCACACAAACACTAAACACCATCAGGGTAACACAGGTGAAAATTAAATAATGCAGTAAACATTAACTAAACTACATCAAATATAACACAGAAAACCCCAAAGTACATAAATGATATTAAAAATAATAAGAAACATAACTACTCCCATAAAATATAATGAAATATGATGGGTCATGCAGGGAATTCTGGGAACGCTCCATTATTGATTTTTACTGTAATTTTAACAATAATTTACTGTAAAAGTACATGTACTCTCTTATTAAACATAATGTAAATTTTTACCATTAATTATACAAGAAAATCATAATTGTTACATCTAAAAATTTACATTTTACAACATTTCATTATAAAAACTACTGTATTTATAATAAAATGTATTAAAACATTGTACTGTATATTTTACTACTATAGCATTTTTACAATCTGTTACCGTTAAAATTACATTTTTTTTTTTTACAGTATACCTTTAGACACAAGTCTTAATATTACATTATGTCAACTCAAAACTAAAAATGTATGTATATTTGGCATGTTTGGCAAAATAGCAAGGAGAAGGTGGAAATACAGGAGTGGAGATAGGCCATAAAATCTGCCCCCATGTCAAAAAATAGAAATAAATACATAAATAAATCTTGATGTGTTAGAAAAATGTCTATATGAACACATAGTAAATGTTGGTTTTAGCTATTCGCTATTTTTAACACAAATGCATAAGGGCGATAAAACCCATAAGGAAATCTAATATATGGCCTTATAAACTTATGCATAAAATTATAGTTCATATTTAAATATACAGTATATAAACATATTCAAATTCCACTCGTTTTTGGGAAAATATTAATTACATATATGAAAATGGCCTTTTTGTATTATTTTGAAATATGTTACATATACATATAAAATTACATGTGACTTTTTTATCTCTACACATTTTTTTTTTTTATCTAAATAGTACATAAATAATGCCCTGGCCTTTCTGTGTGGAGTTTGCATGTTCTCCCCGTGTCTGCGTGGGTTCTCTCCGGGTGCTCCGGCTTCCTCCCACCATCCAAAGACATGCAGGCTAGGTTAATCGATGTCTCCAAAAATTGCCCTAGGTGTGAATGTGAGTGTGAATGGTTGTTTGTCTATGTGTGGCCCTGTGATGGACTGGCGACCTGTCCAGGGTGTACCCCGCCTTTCGCCCAATGTTAGCTGGGATAGGCTCCAGCCCCCCCGCGACCCTGTACACAGGATAAGCGGTTGTCGATGGATGGATGGATGGAGTACATAAATAAACAACTATGGTGTTAATGTTGGTGTTGTTGTGTTCATTCAATAGCTGTATTGCATTGTCAGTGCTGTCTTTGTTCAGTATAAAACAACATAATTTTAGCCGGATAGCTAGCTCGCTTGCAGCTACCTAGCCTCATTAATGGTTCATGTGACAACAGGGTGATGTAGCTGCTAAGAAATCAGCTAGTTTTCTCAACCAGCCCTAGTGTTTGCCATAAATCGGATGTGTTATTATTCAGGCAAGTTGCTATAAATACATTGATTTTATGTTACTTGCTCAGCAATAATCTCTGCAAAAAAGATGCTCCACCATGACGTGGTTGGCTTGAAAGAGAAAGCTCACTTTCAGATTTAGATTTTATAGTAAAATCCACTACAGAACACCCTTATGGCACAGCTGGGAATGTAATGCATACTTGGGTTGTGTTATGAATGCAGTTTGACACATTTGAACGCAACAATACAAAAAAAAAATAATCAAGCTTGTGTAGCTAGAAGTGTCAGCGTTCACATTCTAGCATGGAGTATGTTTTGGCCTTAACATTGGCAGATTTCATTATATTTGAGACATTGCTATGTACTTTTAATTGTATATAACATAAAAAAGAGAAAATTGTACACTCTCGCTAATTTTAAAGGTTAATTTGACAACATTTAGACAAGCTGCAAAGTAATTAAACCCTGGTTAGAGTTTGTACAACTTTGCAATACTTTTGAATATGTTATGCTGTACATTTAAGTTGGTGACTCAGGAACACATATGGCTTAAACACTGTTTGTATATTCCACCATATGATCAGAAAAACTATAACAGATGTGAACGCAGTACAGCAGGCTGGTTGGTGGAAGCCTTTGACTGCAGTGGGAGAGAGATAATGCTTTACAGTGTGTGTTTTTAGAAGATGTTCAATACTAAATAATCTCAAACAGGTGAGAACACTTCAAGAAAGATAAACGCAGTTGAAAAAGTTGCCTTAAGGTAGACTTTCTGGAAACAGAGTGTGTAAAGAGAGAAGGGGAGAACATTGTGTGTGTGGTAGCCCAGCCTAGAAGCATTGTTATGCATGCCAACACCTCTGGGCCAAGAGTCTCTAAATCCCTCCTCTTTCCTCCCTCCCTCCCTCCATCATCAGCGGCAGTATGCCGGCAACATCACCATTACCCCCACATCAGTGGACTGTGGTTGGTTAATGATAGAGTGGGTTGGGTTAAGACTTTGGTTCCTGAGCCAGGCAGCTGCTGTGGAACCAACCTGGTTCTTATTAAACCAGCTGTACTTGAAAACCCAACCGATCCCAGCCAAGCAGAACACGGCCTGCCATGTTCCCTCCGCAACAGAGAAAACATATTTACCAAATGTCCAGAGCACAATTACCCAATACTCCTCTGATGATATGTTAGCTGAGAAAATGAAGAAGGGTAATGTTTTTTATTTACAGATTGGCAGTTAACATGGAAATGCTCCCCTGACATGGATGAGGAAAAATTAGGAGTAATTCCAGGATGTCTGTTAGTTTTGGAAAACCAGGGATGGTGGTGGTGCCCAATGCTAAATGTTATGAACAATAATCTCTCAATTTTACACTTGCATATTATCTGAATTATATTAATACATTAGGTAAGATTGGCGAATGGAGTGACGGGGTAGTCTGGCAAAAGAAGGGTGCAACAACCTTTTCTGGCCAATACAGGGACTGTAATATACCAAACAATGTGGAAACAATTACCTCTTGTCAAAGCTAAATTTGGCAAAGCTCTACAGATATGCACACTACCAGACGGTGTGTGTGTGTGTGTGTGTGTGTGTGTTTGGTTCTAAATAAGCATACAAATAAATTACAAACCTTATATACAGCAAGTATATAAAAATAACCAAATTTTAAATAACAGATAACACTGTCTAAATATAAATTGTGTAATTTCAGCACCACTAGCACCACAAATAGAATTTAAAACAGTTTTACAAAATATCTCTCAATCTCGGTTACGTATGTAACCTCCGTTCCCTGATGGAGGGAACGAGACGTCGTGTCGAAGAAGCGACACTAGGGGTCTCTCTTGAGCGCTGAAAGATACCTCTGATCTATGAAAAAAGGCCAATGAGAGTTGGCGAACAGTATTTGCATACTCCGCCTCCGGATACGGATATAAAGGCGAGAGAAATACGCTCGTTCATTCAGGATTTTTCTGAGGAGCCGGGAGTGTTCCGGGCACCTCAGCGGCTCGGCTCAGCGACGTGGCCGGGAAGACACAACGTCTCGTTCCCTCCATTAGGGAACGGAGGTTACATACGTAACCGAGACGTTCCCCGTTTGTCGCTCACTTCGACGTCGTGTCAAAGAAGCGACACTAGGGGTCCACTTCAAAAATCGCCATGCGCTGAGCCGTGTACGTGTACTGCTGACACAGAAGCGGGCAGGTATTTCTACGTGCACAAGCGACCAACTGTGCTCAGGCTACACGTACTCTTCCCCAATGCCCCGAAAAAGCGTCAGAATCCTTTTGGTTACCCTAGGGGGAACAAGGTGACGCTCCCAACTAGGGAATGGGCCAAGCCTGGCTGGGCCTCTTTTCTCTCTATGTTTTCTCGGCATAGAGCAAGAGCAGCCGGGGCCCTTACCACATCGAGGGAAGGGGGTCTTATTCCCAAATCCCTATTCTTTTAGGGGGAAAAGACCCTGCGGAGGCCACACCCACCCGAAAGGGGAGGTAAAGGTGGTGAAATACATCACATGGCCTCTTGGGTCACATGTGGGAAAAATGGCGCGGTGGTAGATCCCGCCTCGAGGAGGGGGGAGTTGCTACAACACGGCGACCGGAGGGCAGCCAAAGACTGCCTAAGGGAGATGCGGGTCAGCTCGTAAGGTGACCGTACCGCGGAAGTTCACACAGGAGGAGTCCCGTAGGAGGCCTGATCTGTGGAGCACCTATTCCAGTAGGGGTAGCCTGGGGTACCCGTAGTGGACTGGACCAGCAAGTCCCTCTGCTGAACTGCTGCGGGCCCGAAGGGCTAGGGAGGAATCAACCAGGGACCTAGGTTCTCTGGGAAAGAAGGCACACTGTTTTACCTCGATCGAGGGAAACGGCGCTGGAAACAAGCGATTCACCCGGTCAGATCGTCGACGTGTACCGAGTTCTACCGGCTCGGACCTGAGAGAACACGGGACGAGACTGACTCAACCCTGAGATCGTAAGGGTGTTAGGTGCTGCCCAGCCCGCAGCTCTGCAAATGTCTGCTAGGGAGGTGCCCCTAGCCAGTGCCCATGAGGATGCCACGCTCCTAGTAGAGTGGGCTCGAACCCGCAAAAAAAGGGGGGAGGCACGGCCTGGGTGTGATAGGCCAACTGAATGGCATCCACCACCCAGTGAGACACCTCTGTTTGGAGACAGCGTTCCCTTTCTGCTGTCCTCCAAAGCAGACAAAGAGCTGCTCAGAGCGCCTGAAGCTCTGGGTGCGTTCCAGGTAGGCACGCAAGGCACGTACCGGACATGACAGTGAGAGGGCTGGGTCTGCCTCCTCCTGGGGCAGCGCTTGTAGGTTCACTACCTGATATCCAGAGGGTGTGGTAGGAACCATGGGCACATAGCCCAGTCGAGGTCTTAGGATCACATGAGTATCTGCCGGACCGAGCTCCAGGCAAGTGTTGTTAGTAGGGAACGCTTGCAGGTCCCCGACCCTCTTGATGGAAGTGAGCGCGATCAGAGGAACACCGAGAGATCCCAGGAGGGGAACAGGTTTGGCCGGGAGGGGTTTAACCTCCGGGCACCTCTTGGGAACCTGACGATTAAGTCGTGCTTACCCAGAGACTTGCTGTCTACTGGGTCGTGGTGAGCTGCGATAGTGGCAACATACACCTTCAAGGTGGAAGGGGACAGCCTCCCCTCCAACCTCTCCTGTAGGAACAGGAGCACAGACCTAACTGCGCACCTCTGTGGGTCTTCTGCCCGGGAAGAACACCAATTCACGAACAGACGCCATTTCAGGGCGTAGAGTTGCCTGGTAGAAGGGGCTCTGGCTTGGTTGAACGTGGCTACGACCGTGGGTGGTAGACCAGCTAGATCTTCCGCATCCCGTTCGGGGGCCAGACGTGGAGGTTCCAAAGGTCTGGGTGCGGATGCCAGAGCGTGCTCCGTCCCTGAGAAAGAAGATCCTTCCTCAGGGTAATTCGCCAGGGAGGGGCTGTCACGAGGAGTACAAGGTCCAAGAACCAGGCCCGGGTGGGCCAGTAAAGAGCCACGAGAGTGACTTGTTCCTCATCCTCCCTGACCTTGCACAGCACCTGTGCAAGAAGGCTCACTGGGGGAATGCGTACTTGCGCAGCCCCACCGGCCAGCTGTGTGCCAGTGCATCTGCCCCGAGGGGAGCCTCTGAACGGGCGTACCAGAGCGGGCAGTGGGAGGTCTCTCGGGAGGCAGAGGGGTCTACCCCTTCCCAAATCAGCTGAACCGAGTGGGGGTGAAGCCTCCACTCTCCACCAGGCAAGCGTTGTCATGACAGCGCATCCGCTATCACATTGAGGTTGCCGGGGATGTGAGTGGCACACAGCGACTTGAGTCGGTGCTGGCTCCAAAGGAGGAGACGACGGGCAAGTTGTGACATGTGATGGGAGCGTACGCCGCCTTGGCGATTTATGTACGCGACCGCAGTGGTGCTGTCCGACCTGACTGGGATATGTTCGTCCCGAATTAACGGGAGAAAACTTATTTTCAACGGCCTGAGGCTGCGTGCCCGTTGCAAACGGCGCTCCAACCCAATCTGGAGGCGTCGGTCGTGACCAGGATGCGTCTGGACACCTGCTGTAGGGGCACTCCAGCCCGTAAGAAACAGAGGTCTGTCCAGGGGTTGAATGTCTGACGGCAGGCGGGGGTGATTGTTACCCGGTGCGTGCCGTGGCGCCATGCTCGTCTCGGGACTCGGGTCTGGAGCCAGTGTTGGAGCGGTCTCATATGCATCAACCCCAGCGGCGCAACCGCCGCGGAGGACGCCATATGCCCCAGGAGCCTCTGGAAAAGTTTTAAGGGGACCGCTGTGCCTGGCCTGAAGGCGGCGAGGCAGTTCAACACTGACTGGGCACGCTCGTTGGTGAGACGTGCCGACATTGAGACCGAGTCTAACTCCATCCCGAGAAAAGAGATGCTCTTAACTGGGGTGAGCTTGCTCTTTTCCCAGTTGACCTGAAGCCCCAGACGGCTGAGGTGCCTGAGCACCTGGTCTCTGTGGGCGCATAGTAACTCTCGAGAGTGGGCCAGAATGAGCCGGTCGTCGAGGTAGTTGAGTATGCGGATGCCGGCTTCTCGGAGTGGGGCAAGAGCTGCCTCTGCGACTTTCGTGAAGACGCGAGGGGACAGAGACAGGCGGAAGGGGAGGACTTTGTACTGATACGCCTGGCCCCCGAACACAAACCGCAGGTAGGGGCGGTGTCGGGGCAGGATGGAGACGTGGAAGTACGCGTCCTTCAGGTCTATCGCTGCGAACCAATCTAGATGCCAGACGCAGGTTAAGATGTGTTTCTGCGTGAGCATCTTGACCGGGAGTTTGTGCAACGTTCGGTTGAGAACTCGAAGGTCCAAGATTGGTCGTAAGCCGCCGCTTTTCTTGGGTACGATGAAGTAGGGGCTGTAGAAACCCTTCTTCATCTCGGTTGGAGGGACAGGCTCTATCGCGTCTTTGGCCAGAAGAGTCGCGATTTCCGCGCGCAGAGAGTGGGCGTGTTCGCCGTGTACTGCGGAAAAGCGGACGCCCATGAAGGGGGGCGGGGGCCTGGCAAACTGAATTGCGTAACCGAGTCGGATGGTCCGGGCCAGCCAGCGAGACGGGTTGGGAAGTGAAAGCCACGCGTCCAATCTCTGCGCTAGGGGCACCAAGGGGACGGTTAATTTGGACGTACCCGGCGGGGCGGAGCAGCGGGGCGGAGCAGGTAGGGCAGCGTTGGGCGGCGACAGGGAGACCCGCAGCTGGGGTGCTGAGAAAGACTCAAAGCACTTACCTTGCTCCGCACACCCGGCAGGGGGTGGGTTAGCGACTGAGGAGGATGTCTCGGGTAGGCGTCCTCTAGACTGGTCGGAACCGGCCGACCGGGGGGGGCAGTCGTGGGGCTGGAGACGGGTGGTCCGTGTCCAGGAAGCCGGGACTGCTGAGATCTGGTGGCAGAGTGCCGTGGGAACGGCATTTGCGGGCCAGGTGACCCAGAGACAAAAGGAAATAGCTCGTTACAGAGAATATGAGAATGTGAAAACTAATTCGACAAAAAATTCTCCTCCCGGCTCTCCACCGGGGACGGAGCGGTCTTACCACCTCCGGAGCTAACATCTTGGTCCCTGGGTTGAGCGTCTACGGACAGCCTGGGAGCCTTCTGGGTCCTTGAGGGGGTCCGTGAGACGGGGGCGTCCACTTCCTGCGGAGTGCTCGACGCTGGGGCTGAGAGCTGGGCCCGGGTTGAGGCGGAGCAGGGTGTTTCATAGCCGTAGGATGACGCCCTCGGCGAGCAGACGGGGCATGGCCCATGGCGGCAGGCTTGTGGCGGGGCAGGATGTGCAGTGGCCTCCGTCTGCCTCACCGCTGAGGACTGCTGGGCAGAGTCGTCAACGGTGGCGCCGAATAGACGGAGCTGGGAGACGGGGGTGTGGGAGAAGGTGCGCCTTGTCTGCCTCCCGCATTTCGACCAGGTCCAGTCCACAGGTGCGTTTCTGGACCACAAGGGGTGGGCATCGCCTGTTTGAGTGCCGGCACTTTTGACCTCCATGGCCCGGGGGTGTGGTTGGTCATCCAGCGCAGTTCCAGCAGCACATCAAGAACAGGACTACCCAAGGTGCAAGTTTTGAAGCGCCTTGGCCTGGCGTTGGTTGCAGGAAGGGCCGTGGCGTGCAGAGTGGAAGCGGTCTGGGACCGTTCCACCGCGAGGGTAGTGAGAGCGGAGGAGCGAAGAAGCCTTGGCTTTGCTCAACTCGTCGTGCACGTCCGGGAAGAAAGGAACGGGGGGGCGTGGCTGTGAGCGGCGCACCTGCCCGCGGGACCGATCAAGTAGCAAGGGAAAGCATAGCGGATCTCCATGCGTCAGGCTCAGGCTGGGCGGCAGACCCGAAGGTGGCGGCCCAGGCGAGCGATCAGCATCCGATGCCGCTGTAACGCTCTCCGATGCAGCGGTGATGTCATCCAATTCTGAAGCAAGCAAGCGTGCCGGGGAGGCGGGCGGTTCGAGGGGGTTTACCCGGCGAACAGAGCCCGTCATATTCCCTGAATCGCCTTCATCGCCCGTGGCGCCTGCGTCAATCCCGTAGGAAGGAAGCAAGGCGTGGGGGGCGGCTGAAGTGGCTTTCTCTCATTACAAAAGAAAGCCGTGCGACCGCAATGCTATAACGGCCATGTTCTCACACTGAGAAGATGAACCATTGGAGAGAAGGCTCAGATGGAAGCAAACAAGCGTGCCGGGGAGGCGGGAGGTTCGAGGGGGTTTACCCGGTGAACAGAGCCCGTCATTGTCTCCAAATCGTGTTCATCGCCCGCGGCACCTGCGTCAATCCCGTAGGAAGGAGGCGAGGCGCGGGGGGCAGCTCAAACGGCTTTCTCTCATTACAAAAGAAAGCCACACGACCGCAATGTTGCCATGGCTATGTTCTCGCACTGAGAACATGAACCATTCATAAAACGCTGCCTGCGTGTGATCGCAGCCCAGGCATGCAAGACAGTGTTTTATGACCGAGAGAGGTGGGGAGAAATCACCGCATCCAGAAACTACACAGGGGCGGAAATTACATCTTTATAAAGACGCGTCCTGAAAAGGACGTTCAACGCCGCTGTGTAATGCTCTTTCAGAGAAAAAAACTCTTTTACGGAGAGAATCACTCTTTCAACTCTTTTAACTCTGCGCTGTCGAAGCGCCCAGGGGCAAACTGCACGCCGGCAGTGAAGAGAAAAGCCGCTGTAGTGCGCCATAAATCCAACAGCAAAGCAGAGCGTCAGAGGATCAGAAGCAGGATCAGTTGTGTTACTCGCAGCTGACTGCATACACACGACCTTCGGCTCCGAAGAAAATTACTGAATGAACGAGCATATTTCTCTCGCCTTTATATCCGTATCCGGAGGCGGAGTATGCAAATACTGTTCGCCAACTCTCATTGGCGTTTTTTCATAGATCAGAGGTATCTTTCGGCGCTCAAGAGAGACCCCTAGTGTCGCTTCTTCGACACGACGTCGAAGTGAGCGACAGACGGGGAACAGATATCTAATGATGGACTTCATAATGTCTTATAATGGAATACATCAACTATCAATTAATTGCAAATAAAAGCCTAGATCAGGCAATTAACAAGGACAATTGCGTCTATGTGAACCTCTGCAGTTAATCCAGGATGAATTTCAAAGACATTAGTCATTAATCTTACAGTTCATACAAAATCTTTGTTTAAACACTGACCCTTAACACTTACTTTTAATTTAATAATTTTAAAACATGACTTGCACTATACATAATTAAGTAATATTGGCATTATATTCATGATGTTAGCCAGAGGGGAGCTGGCCCCCACAGTGAGCCTGGTTTCTCCCAAGATTATTTTTCACCGTTAACCAACATTTTATGGAGTTTTGTGTTCCTTGTGTGCCACAGTCGCCTTCTGCCTGCTCACTGGGTTTCTAAATACAATTATTATTTAATTACTTATTTTTTAAACACAATTCACAATTGTATTTGATCAAACTACACAATGATGACACATAGACATTAAAGATATTACAGTTTTATCTTCTGTTAATGCCTGATCTTCTGTAACGATGTGTGTTGTGAAAGGTGCTATACAAATAAAAATGACTTGACTTGACTAGATAGTGCAGCCCAAAATGCACACTATTGTTTAAAGGAATGTTCCGTGTTCAATGCAAGTTAAGCTCAATCGACAGCGTTTGTGGCATAATACTGATTACCAAAACAATTTACTTTGACTCGTTCCTCCTTTTCTTTTAAAAAAGCACAACTTCGGGTTACACTTACAATGCAAATGAATGAGAACCAATTTTTTTTTTAAATACATAAAGACATAGAGGCATAAAGGATATGCATGTAAAAATGATTTTACTCTGATAAAATTGCTTGCTAACCTTTTCTGTGCCATGATGATGTAATATCAACAAACACAAAAACTATAAAATGATGGTAAATATGCCAATTTAAACAACTTTACAGCTCAAATAATAGAAGGATTAGCAGAAATACACAGAAGAATTAATGTAAATGTAAAGTGCTTTAATAAAATTATAAGCTTCACATTTCTGCTTTTAAACCCTCCAAAAATTGGCCAAATTCACTTTTATTGTCTCCACTCACTACTGTATCACTACCATGGGACTAAAAACAGTTCAAGGAAAGAAATCAAAAACTGCTCAATATAGACAATTGTGAACATAATTCAGAGGTTGTATTTTCACTCTAAATTTACATTTTCACTTCACCGACAGTTAGGTTTAGGGTTTCACATGTGCCCATTCCGTCAACAACACTTCCAGCTTTGGACACTGGGGGAAGTGAATCAAATTTCAGGTAAGAACGTCTCGGGTTACTTGTGTAACCCATGTTCCCTGAAAAAAGCGGAATGAGATGCTGCGCTGCTAAGCGCTATGGGGAAACAATCTTATTGTGAGCTGCTCTGAACATGTGTGTAACACGTCAATGAAATTGACTGGAATTTATAGCCTCGGTTGGTGAGATCACTGGACGCACCTGTGGCCAGGCTATAAATAGGAGGCGTCACCAGAGTGTCGTCAGATTATTTTTCTGAAGAGCGGTCCTGGGACATCCCAGTGCGGCAAAAGAAGCGCAGCATCTCGTTCCGCTTTTTTCAGGGAACAAGGGTTACACAAGTAACCCGAGACGTTCCCTTTACAAAAAGCTTCACTTTGATGCTGCGCTGCTAAGCGCTATGGGGAACGAAATGCCCACACCGCCGCACTGGGGCTGTCCGGACCCCTGATCGTTGTGAAGTGTTTTCACAGAACGCGAGAGGTTCCAGACATGAGCTTAAGATGTCGACTCAAGGGCATAAGCCCGGAGTAGCAGAACATCTAACACCATAAAATCCGAAGAGTGTGTGCGGAAAGGACTAGCCTGCCGTATCACAAACCTGGTTAGACATGAGCTTGAGATGTCGACTCAAAGACATAAGAATCCAGAGTAGCGGAGCATCTAGCCCACAAAGTCAAAAGATGAGTTTGAGAAGCCGATCCAAGGGCTCTAACTCAAAAGTTCGTACCATGAACTTGGATTTGGCATGAGCCTGGGATGTCGACCCAAGGACATAGTCCGGGGTAGCAAAACATCCTAGCCCATGTAGAAAATTGTAGAATGTGCGTGGAGAGGACCAGCCCGCCACGTCACAAACTTGTTCCTGCATGAGTTTGAGATGTCGACTCGAGGACGTAAGAGCCCGGAGTAGCATGAACATCCAAACTATAGAATTTAATGAATGTGTGCGGAGAGGACCAACCTGCCGCATTAAAAACTTGCTGCAGAGGGACCCCTCTAGCCAAGGCTTTAGAGGAAGCGACCCCTCTGGTGGAGTGAGCCCTGACACCTACTGGCGAAGCTTGACCGCGCGCCTCATAGGCCAGGGCAATAGCATCCCTCACCCAATGTGACATAGTCTGCTTAGTAGCGGCCGCCCCCCTGTTGCGGCCCCCATAGCAAACAAACAATTGCCCTGATTTACACCACTGGCTTGTGCGGTGGACATAAATCTGAAGGGCACTGACTGGGCAGAGTCCGTGAAGTCTTTCCTGCTCCGGCGTTAAAAACGGCGGGGATCAGAAGGCTTCTAAAGTGACAGGATGTATTGTCGAAAAAGGAACTTTAGGAAGGTAATCAGGGTGAGGACGCAAAATTGCTTTGGCCATACCGGGGGCAAATTCTAAACAGGTCGGCAGAATAGACAGAGCCTGTAGATCCCCAATCCTCTTAAGAGAGGTAATAGCCATAAGGAAGATCATCTTGAGAGTCTGAAGTCTGTCAGACGCTGACTCCAGAGGTTCAAATGGGTCTCGACCAGAGCCTCCAGGACTATTGTTAAGTCCCACGAAGGAGTTCTGGCCCTAACGGGAGGCCTCAGTCGCCTGGCTCCACGAATGAAGCGGGCGAGTAGAGGATGTCTCCCTAAAGGCACCCCGTCAATCAAGGCGTGGCAAGCCGAAATGGCGGCCACATAAACCCTGAGAGTAGCAGGGCATATGCCTGCTGACAGTTTTTCCTGCAGAAACTCCAGAACTGAAACAATTTGGCAGTTAACTGGATCTGCATCATGTGAACTGCACCACCTTTCGAAGACACCCCATTTATTGGTGTAAATTCTTCTGGTGGAGGGAGCCCTAGCACTAAGAATGGTTTCAATAACCCCAAGCGACAGCCCTGTGTCCCTCAGTTGGTACCCTTCAGGGGCCAAACGTGAAGTTTCCACAATTCGGGCCGGGGATGAAATATTGTTCCCTGTGCTTGAGACAGAAGGTCCCTCCTGTCCGGAATCGCCCAGGGCGAGCCGTCTAGGAGAGACATCATCTCTGAGAACCAAACCCTGTTCGGCCAGCGAGGCGCTATCAATAAGAGGCAAGACCCTTGCTGGCGAACTCTGGCCAGGACTCCCGGGAGCAGAGAAACCGGAGGGAACGCATACAGGCGCATTCTGGGCCATGTATGCGCCATCGCGTCCAGACCCAGGGGGGCTGGGTGACTCAGAGAGAAGTAGAGGGGACATTCGCAGTCTCTTGAGAGGCGAAGAGGTCCACTTCGGCTCTGTAAAATCTCTCCCAAATCTGTTGTACTACCTCGGGATGGAGTTTCCACTCGCCCGATGGTAAGTTTTGTCTGGACAGAAAATCTACTCCCACATTCAGGCGTCCAGGGATATAGACTGCCCTGAGTGACAGTAACTTGCCCTGGGCCCAAAGGAGAATCCAACGTGCCAGCAAATTGAGGTGGCGAGAATGTAGGCCTCCTTGATGATTTATGTAGGAGACTGCTGCTGTGTTGTCCACCCGCACAAGGACATGGCAGCCTCTCAAATGTTGGAGAAAGTATTTCAGGGACAGAAATACTGCCATCAGCTCGAGGCGGTTTATGTGCCAATCGAGTTGATGACTCTCCCATTCCCCTTGGGCTGGACGACCACTTAAGACCGCACCCCAACCCGTCAGGGAGGCATCTGTCTTAAGCATCCTGCGACGACACAACGCACCAAGAGTGGGACCCAAGGTGAGAAACCGCGGTCTGAACCACATAGAAAGGGAACAAAGCACTGGGCGCGTAACCCTTATTTGCCTGAGGGGACTGGCCCTTGGATGAAACCCCCTGGCTTTTAGCCACAGCTGAAACGGTCTCATATGGAGAAGGCCCAAAGGAATCACCGTGGACGCAGACGCCATGAGACCTAATATTCGTTGGAACTGAAGAACAGTGCAACCTTGACCTAGCCTGAGAATGCTCAGGGAGTTCTGAATGGAGATGACACGAGCGGGAGACAACTGTGTCTGCATCGTGATCGAATTCCATATAACTCCTAGATAGGAAATTTTCTGGGTCGGGGAAAGAACGCTCTTTTTGGCGTTGAGTCTCAGACCCAGAGAACCTAGATGAGCCAAGACGATATCCCTGTGCTGAACTGCCAGTTCTTGAGACTGGGCTAGGATCAGCCAGTCGTCTAGATAATTCAGAATGCGGATGCCCTGGAGTCGCAACGGAGCCAGTGCTGCATCCATGCATTTCGTGAATGTGCGGGGTGATAGGGCTAGGCCGAATGGAAGGACCCGATACTGGAAGGCTTCGTCCCCGAAAGCGAACCTCAGGAACTTCCTGTGCTGTGGCAGAATTCCAATATGAAAGTATGCGTCCATGAGGTCGATCGTGACCAGCCAATCGAAACGTTGGAACTGAGACACGACGGACCTGACTGTTAGCATCTTGAACTTGAGCGTCTTGACCGAGCGGTTCAAGGCACGAAGATCTAAGATGGGACGCAACCCCCCCCCCCCCCCCCCTTTCTTGGGGACCAGGAAGTATCTGCTGTAATAGCCAGACTTTTTCTCTGGAAGGGGAACATGTTCTATGGCCCCTTTTTCCAAGAGATTTTGCAGTTCTACCTGAAGTAGACATGCCTGTTCCGGGCTTACGGTAGTGGAAACCACGCCGTTGAAGCTCGGAGGGCGGCAAGCGAACTGAATTCTGTAGCCTTTTTCTACTGTTTTTAGAACCCACATAGAAATACCTGGCAGAAGTTTCCACGCTGCCAGGTTCTCTGAGATGGGAACTAATTTCAAGACTTCCTGTCGAGGGGGTGTCGAATGTTCTGTGTCCTGGATTATGGCAGGGAGCAACGGTACATTCAACATTTTGTTGGAAACCCCTGTCACCCGAAACACCAAGGGTGGCGGGAGTGAAGAGGTTTCGTGAGGGTATCGGGAGGGCCGAAGTGAATGATACACGCGCCCCGTCCCGAAGGGAACTACCCTCACAGGGTTGGATACAAGACCGTCAGGGCTTCTTTCTCTTGGAGATACAAGCCCTGAGGTCTTGTTTGGGAGGTTGCTGAGGGTGACGAGCCTGTCCCCAATCTCTGCGAGGGGGAGCACGACTTGCCACGCTCTGTTTCTGAACCTCCCTCCTAACAGAATCAGGGCGAGACTGGGTGACCGACGGCCTCGCCCCCTGAGTGCGACGAGGAAGGAATTGCCCAAAGGCTTCCTCATGGCTTTTCGCCTCCTGGGATCTGGAGATAACCGTGTTCATGGCGTCTCCAAAGAGACCAGAAGGCGAAACTGGGGCATCAAGGAGGAAAACTCTGTCCTTATCCTTGATGCCGGATAGATTAAGCCATAAGTGCCTCTCAGTGCTAACCAAAGCGGACATAGACCGGCCAATAGCACGGGCTGACTGCTTGGTGGCACGGAGAGACAAATCCGTAGCTCGACGAAGTTCAGAAAAAGCTTCGTCGTCGAGGCCTCTTCCAGCACTCAAATCTTTTAGTAGGTCAGCCTGGTACGCCTGCAAGACAGCCATGGTGTGCAGCGCAGCACCAGCCTGACCCGCCGCTTGATATGCTCTCCCGACCAGCATGGAGGTTACCCTGCATGGCTTAGAAGGGAGAGCAGATTTATTAAGCGAGGATGCCGAACCCGGCGAGAGATAACCCGCAAGTGTCTCTTCGACCGGTGGCATCTTTAAATACTCTCGCGCCTCAGCGCCCACGATAGTCGAATATATTGACGTCGAGGGCATGTGAATGCGCGAGGTATAAGGTTTATTCCAAGAACGAGAAAGCTCGTCATGGAGATCATCAAAGAAGGGAAGGGACTGATGAGGTGTTCCCTTCCCTTGGTCACCAGACAGAAATCTGTCCTCTAACTTAGAGCGCTTGGGGGGAACTTGGTCACGTGGCCAGTCTATTTGAAGCCTGGCCACCGCGCGAGTAACCACATCGAGCAGCTCCTCCGAAGATTTAGAATCGCGATTGGAGCGCTCAGATGCGGTTAACTCGGAATCTGACCCAAGGGAATGGAGGTCCCCCTCGTGAACTGAAGAGGCGCCGAAGCACGCTTCAGGATCACGCGAGGGACCAGCAGGATCTGGGGAGAGAGCGAGCGAAAGGGGCGAACCCGTCTCTCGCTCCTCAACCAGATCCATGCGAGAGCCCCACGAATGAAGTGTGGGTGCCGGCTCTCGGAAGTAAGCAAGGCGAGCGCGAAGCATCCCGACCGAAAGTAGGTCGCAATGCAAGCACCCGCCCTGTTCCAACGCGAGAGTAGCGTGCTCTTCCCCCAAGCAAACAAAGCAAAATTGATGCGTGTCCCTGTCAGACATAGAACGCTGACAAGGAAACACGCATTGTTTGCCCTGTTTTTCCGCCATTTTCCCCTTTTTCTTTTCTTTTTTTTATATATATATATATATATATATATATATATATATATATATATATATATATATAAAAAGAGAGAAGGAAGGAAAAGACTTAGATTTTTAAACAATTTTCTAACAAGAGTTTTGTGAAAACACACAGAGAGAAAGCTCTGAAGAAAAATGTCTGACGACACTCTGGTGACACCTCCTATTTATAGCCTGGCCACAGGTGCGTCCAATGATCTCACCAACCGAGGCTATAAATTCCAGTCAATTTCATTGACGTGTTACACACATGTTCAGAGCAGCTCACAATAAGATTGTTTCCCCATAGCGCTTAGCAGCGCAGCATCAAAGTGAAGCTTTTTGTAAAGGGAACAAACCAATTCCAGCAGCAAAACTTTTTCCTTACCTTTGCTGAGTTCACAGTAAGTATGTTGACTCTGCACATTAACTAAGTTAGGAGAAAGTATTTGTACATAGAACAAAATACACACATCAACTTTAAAAAATGTATTTCTAACCATACAGAAACCCAGTTTGGAGGGTGAGAGTGTTGCATGATGAACATCATGCTGTGGGATAATAAAAAAAGAGTCTGAACCAACTGCTTTTCCCATAAACAAAGTCAGATAAGAGTCTTATCTATTCTTAAGCTTGAAAGGGTTGTCGTATGCTATACCTCTATTTTCAGCAGTTAACTGACACCCAGTTTTCACAGACTTGCATTTTATAATTTTTTTTACATACAATTCCAAAAGTCCATGAAACTGCCAAATGGATAACTTTTTTTTTACATTCCCACACACAAAATAAATCGATACTGTGGATTTTTGTGTTTTGACACACACAGTTCTCCTGAAATCTCTAGGGTGTGTGCATCCCATCTCTAATTCAATACCTTGCTTTTTTATCAAATATATGTCATGGGTTTCACAGTATCTGATCTAGAGATCAGTGGACACTGGACGTTAGTTCTGCAGCTCAACCCAACAATTACTCTTAATTCAACCGTTACTGGACACCTGTGATTAAAGTCACTGCTGTTCGTTTACCCCATAGCTCAATTGGATAGAGTTTCGCTACTGGTTTACCTGTCTAACCCATTCTTATGAAAACGTCAGGTTCTGCCGACAGAATAGGGGTGACCACAAGCTATGGAATTTCAGTTTTATGATGTCATTGTCTCACAACGAAATGTATTGCTTTTACACGGTAAGCACATACAAACTCTCTTTCTCTCACATACCCACACACATGTATATTGATGTGATTTGTTAATCCTGCAGACTCGAGTGAGCAGACAGCTGGGTGAGGGAGGGATGATGGGATGGATTGGTTGTGCTATGGTACACTGATCCCTCAGCATGTGAATCTGGAAGACAAGAACAGATGTAAAGAACAGAGAACACTGAACTAAATTATACAGTTAATTGGATTTGTTACATAATTTTGAGATTAATTGACTAAGAGTGCGTGGTTACAGTTTTTATGTTGGCTCAAACAGGCCAAAAATTCCCAATGACCAGTGGCACTCATCAGTGGAGGCAAGGGAGGCTGAGCCTCCTTAAAAATTATTCAAAATGAACATAACAACAAAATTGATAAAATGAACTGTTGTTTTAATAAATTTACCAACCCACACAAATGGAAAAATAACATTTCCCTCCTTCCACCCAATACCCACTAATTATCAGATACCCAACAATAAGTAATCATTCAAGAAAATCAGCTTTCAGTATCACGTTAATGCATCATCAAGCCTGTTTGTAGTTTATGTGACAAGTAAAAAAAAAAACTTTATACATTTTCCAAAATATTGATCAAATAAATGTTATTGGACGATCTAAAATGTGCCAAAGAATGAATGTCAGGATCATTTACAGTATTAATTTGACTCATTGAAGCAGTGAAGTATGGAGTTCCTCTACACATACTTTAATAGTTGAGTTGACGTTACTTTACAAGAAATAGGGCCCTATATTTATTTATTAATGTTTGCATTAATCGTAGTCTGTAGATTGCACTGCAGGTTTTGTTCTGATTGTTTACTGTATTGACAAGTGTTGGGTTGGTGATCTGAAAGACTATAACACATCGGTATTATCAAGGCTATTTTTTCAAGGAGAGGAGATCATCTGTGCAATGGAGAATAATTGCCAGCAAAAGGCATTAATAAAACATGATATTTAATTGGGATGTGCCCGAAGCAAATGCCTTATTCGGAAAGGGATGAATAATGACTTCAAAACAAATAATGAATTCATCTGAATAATAGGAAAAATATTTGAAAGACTGATCATACAACGAGCACAGGCGTAAAGCGATTTAAATAAACATATAGAATATTACATAGCAATGATGAGTCTGTGAAGCCTGTATTACTACAGTGTAAACCTTGTGAATGAAAATGCTCATGGTGATTTTAAGTTCAGATTGGATTTTCAGTCTTCGTTAATTGTACTGCAAAATCTAAGCTTGTAAAGAGTATTAACTGTATCATACACATTTTCCACTTCTTGAAATGTCTGTTTGAAATGTGTGATCACATTAATGTGATGTTTAATTCCTGACCAAAGAAGTGATGACTTTGTAGTGGTGCTCGACTGTAAGTTGAGCACTTTTATATCCACATTGATGTAATTATCTGGTTAATCCTTTATTCCAAAAATGTTTAAATGATGCATAGAGGTTTAAATACTTCATAGAGTGTAATCTATTCACACACACACACACACACACACACACACAAACACTTTCTAGAAATATAAAGAGGCTCGATCTTGCAATTTATTCCACTGCATTTCATAAATATGTGAACACAAAATAAGCCTTGAGTGTATCATAAAACATTCTGACAGAGATTTATGGTGCTTTCAGATTGTAGGTTATATTAATTTATTCTCATTTCTTTTAATATACATATTTGTATTTAATATCCGCTGCAAAATGTGTACTTAACATTTTGCAATTGCTTAACAGCTCATGCATCCAGAATAACAGTGTTACTTGTACACTGCACAGACATAAACAAAAATGTTGTTTCAGCAGATATTAAAGTTTGAAATACCAAGAGAAACAACAATTAACAACATATTCCACAGTTTATGTAGCCTATATTCAGCTTCATCTGGTGAGAAAAAAATAAAGAATATATCAATAATATAATTAAATAATAATAATAATAATCATTTAAATAGGGCTACCCGAGGCATACTTTATATATAGAAGCTATAGCCTAAATGTAAGAGAGTTACATTTTAAAATTTATTTTGATGCACTTCTGGTTTAAATCACGCCCATATCCGGTTCTACCCGATTGCAGATAATGTTACAGATAGTTTTGTAACAGATACAGATACAGTTAATGGCTTTGCTGCACACTTCTAGAATTTAAACCCATTATGAAATTGTATTGGTTTTATCTAGTTCTGCCATCCATTCATCCATCAATCCACCCAAACTTTTAAAGTTGTTTTCCAGCAATGAAGAATGTGATTGTAAATGGATTAATGGAAAGGAGGAGGTGAGAACCGGCTAGAGAATATAAATAATATTTTAATAAAACAAATTAAACAAAAAGATAAACACACAAAGGTGTCGGACAGCTGCCCGTAAATCTCTCTCTCTGTTCCACTGCAGTCTCCAGTCGGCACAGTGATGTTTTGAGTGAAAGAGATGCAATACAAATGCTAATAAAATAATCATGGCAACTTTTCTCATCTAAATGTTTGATTTCCAATTGCTTTTCAGAGTGCCAGAACAGTGATTTTACATATACAGCTGTCTGTTCTGATCCAAGTGAGCACCAGTTCTCCTCTCTGCAATACTGCATTGCGAGAAGATAAATAGTTAAACATGAATAAATGTGAGAAAGTTCCAAAAATAAACCACAGATTACAGCTGCCCTGGGGAAACTTATTTAAACCTCATAAAAATAAAGTTCACTAATGCATAAAGATTGCATAAGTATTCCTTTCAGCATTTAGTTTTCTTCTATTTTTTTTAGCTTTTATATCAAATAAAAAAATAAAATAACAATGTGGCAACTTTACGAGAGGTTGGAAACCCAGGTTCTGTCCAAAGTGTTACCTACAGTCAGTAGCAATAATGATGATACAAAGATAATTTTTTTTATTATGAACATGCTCTTAAATTAGTAAGAGAGAGCTAGCATCAAACACGTGAAAAAATACAAAATCTCAGATTTACTACACAAGCATAAACCTGCACAATTTTTTTTTATGTAAACCTTAATGGAAATACTTTACTGTGACTTCAGTTCCCTGTCTGTCGCTCACTTCGAAGTTGTGTCAAAGAAGCGACACTAGGGGTCTCTCTTGAGCGCCGATTATGCCTCTGATCTACGAAAAAAGCCCAATGAGAGTTGGCAGCCAGTAATTGCATACCCGCCCCTGGACATACGGGTATAAAAGCAGGGAAATACACTGAGTTCATTCAGAAAGTTTCTTCGGAGCCGATGGTTGTAGTGCAGCGAGCTGCGAGTCACACACCCGTACCTGTTCCTCTGACGCTCTCTGCTGTTGGATCTACGGTGCACTAAAGCGGCTTTCTTCCTTGCACGGCAGTGCAGTTTGCCCCTGGGCGCTTCGACAGTGCAGAGCATATTAAAAGAGTGATATTTATTTTAAAGGAGTGATTTTCCTCAATTAGAGCAATACACAGTGGCGTTGAACGTCCTCTTCAGGACGCATCTTTATAAAGATGCCATTACACCCCTGTGTACTTCCTGGATGCGGTAGAGTGCTCTCTGCATCAGATGGCTACAGGCGTTGTCTTGTGTGTCTGGGCAGCGATCACACTGAGGCAGCATTTGTGGATGGTTCATGCTCTCACTACGAGGGCATGACCATGGCAACGTTGCGGTAGCGGCTCACTTTCAATAGAAAGCACGCCACTCCAGCCGCCCCCCGCATTACTCCTTCTTCCCACGGAATTGAGGACGATGCGGCTGGCGATGGAAGCGATCTGGGGATAGCAGCGGGTGCAGCTCCGCCGGGTACGCCCCCTCGGACCACCAGCCCCCCAGCATGCTCGTTGACTTCCGTCCGTGCTTGAGGCAATAGAGGCTCGCCTCACAGCCAGCCTGTTATCCTCTGGAGCTCGAAGTGGATGAGCACGCCGCTGCATCGGAGAGCGCGGCATCTGATGCGAATGACTCCCCTGGGCTGCCGCCTTTGGGCCAGCACGCCCAGGCTGCGGCTGACACTCAGATGACCGACATGCTTTCCTGGGCCGCCACCAGTGTGGGCTTGGACTGGAACCCTCAGTCCTCCCCACAGCCATCACGATTGAATGACTGGTTCCTGGGGTCCAGGTGCCGCTCTCAGCCTCGCCCCCCCCCCCCCCCCCCCCCCCAGTCCCATTTTTCCCAGAGGTGCATGATGAACTGACAGAATCATGGAGAGCACCCCTCTCCACTCGTCACAAAGCCACTCATTCTTCCGCTCTCGCTACCCCCGGAAACCCAACCACCTGGCGGGGTCACCCTGTGCTCCCCTCCAAGGCCTGTAGGCATCCTCGCTGACTGCGAAGGCCTACAGCACCGCCGGACATGCCGCTTCCGTCAGGCAATGGCCTTGCTCGTGGTCCAGGAACATCATCTGTGGCTGAACTTGGTCGAGATGCGTGACACCGACAAGGTTCGCTTTCTCAATGCCCCTGTCTCCCAGTTCGGCCACTTCGGCGACACCGTTGAGGACTTTGCTGAGCAGTTCTCTGTGGTGAAGAAGCAGACGGAGGCCATATCTCACATCCTGCCGAGCCGCAAGCCTGCCGCCATGGGCCATGGCCCGTCTGCTCGCCGAGGGCGTCCTCCTGCAGCTAAGAAAAACCCTGCTCCGCCTCAACCCGGGCCTAGCTCTCAGCCCCAGCATCGAGCACCCCATAGGAAGCAGCCGCCCCCGTCTCATGGACCACCTCGAGGACCCGGAAGGCTCCAAGGCCCTCCTGAGACGCTCGACCCAGAGCCCGAGACGTTAGCTCTGGAGCTGGTAAGACCACTCCGTCCCCCGGTGGAGGGCTGGGAGGAGAATCTTTTGTTGAATTTATTTCATTTACCGCCCCCCTACACGGGGCTGCAGTACCCACATTCTCAATAACAGAGCTATTTCCTTTGTCTCTGGGTCACCTGGCCCACAAATGCCGTTCTCACAGCACCCTGCCACCAGATCTTTACAGTCCTGGCATGCTGGACGCGGACCCCCCTCCTTCAGCCCCACGACTGTCCCCCGGCCGGCCGGTTACGACGAGTCTAGAGGATGCCAACAGTGGACCTCCTCCTCAGTCGTTAACCCTCCTCAGTCGCACCGCTGGGGTTGATGCATATGAGACTGGCTTCAGACCCGAGTCCCAAGATGAGCATGGTGCCATGGCATGCACTGTGTGACAATCACCCCCGCCTGCCACCAAACATTCAAACCCTGGACAGACCTCTGCTTTTTACGGGCAGGAGTACCCTTGCAACAGGTGTCCCGAAGCATCCTGGTCATGACCGACGCCTCCAGATTGGGTTGGGGCACCGTGTGCAACGGGCATGCAGCTGCGGGCTGTTGGAAAGGGGCCCCGCTGCGCTGGCACATCAACTGCCTAGATTGATGTGATAGACTGTTTTCTTTGCCCTGTGGAAGTTCCTCGTGTTAGTTCGGGACAAACATGTCCTAGTCAGGTCAGACAGCACCACCGTGGTAGCGTACATAAACCCCGGCAACCTCAATGTGGTAGCGGACGCACTGTCACAACAACGCTTGCCCAGTGGAGAGTGGAGGCTTCACCCTCAGTCGATCCAGCTGATTTGGGAACGGTTCGGCAAGGCCCAGGTAGACCTGTTTGCCTCCCGAGAGACCTCCCACTGCCCGCTCTGGTACGCCTGAACAGAGGCTCCCCTGGGCAGACGTATTGGCACAGATGGCCTGTGGGGCTGTGCAAGTACACATTTCGCCCAGTGAGCCTTCTTGCACAGGTACACACTAGTGGCTTCCTATTGGCCCTCCCGGGCTTGGTTCTCAGACCTCATACTCCTCGCGACAGCCCCTCCCTGGCAAATTCCCCTGAGGATAGACGTTCTTTCTCAGGGACAGGGCACGCTCTGGCATCCACACCCAGACCTTTGGAACCTCCACGTCTGGCCCCTGGACGGGACGCGGAAGATCTAGCTGGTCTACCACCTGCCATCGTAGGCACAATCAGCCAAGCCAGAGCCCCTTTTACCAGGTATCTTTATGCCCTGAAATGGCGCCTGTTAGCAAATTGGTGTTATTCCCGTGCTGAAGACCCACAGAGGTGCGCAGTTAGGTCAGTTCTCTTATTTCTGCAGGAGAGGCTGGAGGGGAGGCTGTCCCCTTCCACCCTAAAGGTGTATGTCGCTGCCATCGCGGCCCACCAAGACGCAGTAGATGGCAAGTCTTTGGGTAAGCATGACTTAATTATCAGGTTCCTAAAGGCGCCTGGAGGTTAAATCCCTCCCGGCCAAGCCTGTTCCCCTCATGGGACCTCTCAGTGGTCCTCTCGGGCCTTCAGAGACCTCCCTTCGAGTCGCTAGAATCAGCTGGACTCAGGGCCCTCTCTCTAAAGACGGCCCTGCTGATCGCGCTCGCCTCCATCAAGAGGGTCGGGGACCAGCAAGCGTTCCCTGTTCGCGACACTTGCCTGGAGTTCGGTCCGGCAGACACGTTTGTGATCCTAAGACTGCGACTGGGCTACGTGCCCAAGGTTCCTACCATGCCCTTTAGAGACCAGGTAGTGAACCTGCAAGCGCTGCCCCAGGAGGAGGCAGACCCAGCCCCTTCGTTGCTGTGTCCGGTACGTGCTTCGCGTACCAACTTGGACCGCACGCAGAGCTTTAGATGTTCTGAGCAGCTCTTTGTCTGCTTTAGCGGACAGCGGAAAGGGAACACTGTCTCCAAACAGAGGCTTTCCCACTGAGTAGTGGATGCCATTTCATTGGCCTATCACCTTAGGGGTCTGAGCACACACGACAAGGAGTGTTGTGTCCTCGTGGGCACTGGCCAGGGGTACCTCCCTAGCAGACATATGTAGAGCAGCGGGTTGGGCAACAACTAATACCTTCGTGAGATTTTACAATTTCCAGGTTGAGACAGTATCGTCCCTCGTTTTCTCAGGTCCGAGCCAGTGGAACTTGGTAACACACTGACGGTCTGGCCGGGTGGATTGCTTGCGCCTAGCACCCTTTCCCTCGGCTGAGGTAAAACTGTCCACTTTCTCTCCCAGGAGATCCCACTCATTCAGATCCCTGGATGATTCCTCCCTAGCCCTTTGGGTCCGCAGTTCAGCGGAGGAACTCGCCGACCCAATCTACTGCGAGTCTAGAGGATGCCAACAGTGGACCTCCTCCTCAGTCGTTAACCCTCCTCAGTCGCACCGCTGGGGTTGATGCATATGAGACTGGCTTCAGACCCGAGTCCCAAGATGAGCATGGTGCCATGGCATGCACTGTGTGACAATCACCCCCGCCTGCCACCAAACATTCAAACCCTGGACAGACCTCTGCTTTTTACGGGCAGGAGTACCCTTGCAACAGGTGTCCCGAAGCATCCTGGTCATGACCGACGCCTCCAGATTGGGTTGGGGCACCGTGTGCAACGGGCATGCAGCTGCGGGCATAAAAGCTTTAGATGTGCGGGTACTTAATCTACCCTGTACTGGAATAGGTGCTCCGCAGGGCAGGACTCCTACGTGGACTCCCCCTGTGTGTATTTTACGTGGTACGGTCCCCTTACGAGTGGACCCGCATCTCCTTTAGGCAGTTCCAGCTGCCCTCCAGTCGCCATGTTGTAGCAACTCCCCCCTCCTAGCGAGGCTGGATATACCACTGCGCCATCTCCACATGCCGCATTCGCCACATTTACCTCCCCCTTCAGGCAGGTGTGGCCTCCACAGGGTCTTTTCCCCCTGAAAGAATAGGAAACTGGGTAAGGCCCCCTAACCTCGATGCATGTAAGGGCCCCGGCCATTCTTGCTCAATGCGGAGGAACACAGAGAGAAAAGAGGCCCAGCCAGGCTTGGCCCATTCCCAGGTTGGCAAGCGTCGCCTTGTTCCCCTGCCTATGGTAACCAGAAGGATTCCGACTACTTTTGTGGGGCATTGGGGAAGGGTACGTGCAGTCTGACACAGCTGGCCGCCTTTGCTCGTGGAATACCTGCCGAACACGTATACGGCTCAGCTCATGGCGTGATTTAAATTGGACCCCTAGTGTATCTTCTTCGACACAACGTCGAAGTGAGCGACAGACGGGGAACGTTTAGGTTACGGATGTAACCTCTGTTCCCTGATGGAGGGAACGAAACGTTGTGTCCTCCCGGCCACGTTGCTGAGCTGAGCCACTGCAGTGACTGGAACATTTCCGGCTCCTCAGAAAAATCCTGAGGAACAGAAGCTGACTGCATACACGACCATTGGTTCCGAAGAAAATTTCTGAATGAACTCGAGGTATTTCCCCGCTTTTATACCCGTGTGTCCGGGGGCGGGGTATGCAAATACTGGCTGCCAACTCTCATTGGCCTTTTTTCATAGATCAGAGGCATATTCGGCGCTCAAGACAGACCCGCTTCATCGACACATCGTCTCGTTCCCTCCATCACCATAACCTAGACATTAATGCTCTAGGTCTCATGAATAAACTATTAACTAGTATATATATATATATATATATATATATATATATATATATATATATATATATATATATATAAGATTTTCCTAGATGACTAGTAGTCGTTAGTTTGAGCCATTAGTTGACTAGTTGTCGCACGTTTACGTTATTAATTGAATTGCTTAAATACATCTTTTTGGGGAGCAACAGAAAATAGTTTGAGTTCCAAGGCTGAGAAAGAATGTTATAAGTAGCATTGCTAACACTGTTCTACATTACAGAGAAATACTAATCCGTAATAATGAGCTTTTAAAATATACATTTTACAAGCACACGCACGAAGCGAGCTGCAGCAACACCGGCAAAAGCGGCACTGATTCTGAATGTGTTGGAAAAACCAGCAAGGATGCTGTCTGAACATTTTGGTAATTTATAGCCAATTTATATTATATTATAATTTATAATTTATATTGTAATTTATATTATAATATTGAATATTTATTTAGGTTATCTAACGTTAGAGCAAGCGGCCATGCTAAGTGTCTAGCTAGGCTATTTACATGCTTCAAATGAAAAGCCATGTTTGAGGTCGATGAATGACCGTTTGCCTGCAGAGTTTGCATGTCAGCTTCTTAGGGTCATCCTTTACCATCTCAAAATTATCCCACACTTTGGATTTCCTGCCCGTCATAATTAATTACCACATGGACCAGCCGTATGATTGCATGACTTTGCCAATTCCTGTGGAGTTTTTTGTTTTCTGCGTCCAACCCACCAATCAAATCGTGGTTGACCAAGACTCTCATCGACTAACATTTGGTTGTCTATTAGGGGGCAGCCCTAATATATATATACTAGGGCGGCACGGTGGTGCAGCGGTTAGCACTGTCGCCTCACAGCAAGAAGGTCGTGGGTTCAAACCCCGGTTGCCCCGGCCATTCTGTGTGGAGTTTGCATGTTCTCCCCGTGTCTGCGTGGGTTCTCTCCGGGTGCTCCGGCTTCCTCCCACCATCCAAAGACATGCAGGATAGGTTAATTGATGTCTCCCAAAAAATTGCCCTGGATGTGAGTGTGAGTGGTTGTTTGTATATGTGTGGCCCTGCGATGGACTGGCGACCTGTCCAGGGTGTACCCCGCCTTTCGCCCAATTTTAGCTGGGATAGGCTCCAGCCCCCCGCGACCCTGTACAGGATAAGCGGTTGACGATGGATGGATATATATATACTGTGTATATATATGACACAAACTATTCCTGAGAGTACTTGACACAACATTTCAAAATGTAGAAAAAATATCTTGGCTTAATGTTGTACTTCAGCACCTCCTGACACAATTGCATCATTTTTAATCCTTTATTTCACACTCACTTAACTGCCACAAGTGACCACAGCTCCAAATGACACAATTTGCATTAGATTTTTACTGCCTGTAAATGAAGGCTGGACAAAAACACAAAACATCAAAAACACCCACACCAGTACTGCTAGAATTACTGCAGACTTGTTTTAAACATAGCATTTCAACACATTACTGTAACAACTCATTGAGTGTTTAGAAAATAATTGAGAACACTTAAAATCATGGAATGCACAGGAGGGTCCTTGTTCTTTATGCGTCGACCAACTTTTTGTTCAGATTTTGCATATATAGAGCACCTTCTTACTTTAAAAAGAGCAATTGTCATGTGTTGTAAATGCCAGTGTGTAGGTGGTCCAACAGTAGGTACAGCTTTAAAAAGCAGCAGTGCCTCTATATACTTTCACAGCCTCTCCACCCACATGTTTACAAACATTTAGCGAAGTGCTTTCATGGTTCCAGTGACTATGGTTTCTTTAAAGCTAAAATTGTTGTAAGTCACCCAGCAGGAATTTAACATTGTATTTAGGATTTAGTTTACTTATTTTAAATCTTGTAAAGACTTCTAGCAAGTCACATTCTCAGATTTCTTCAAATGAGCTGTAACTGCCATTTGGTCTTGCTGGAAGAATGCATTTTTACAGAAGGATACAATAAAGTGTGCACTCAATATAGGTACTGTATCTTAACTTTAGAGAGGTTTAAAAGAAACTTTTTTTGCATTAGGAGAAGGAGAATCAACACACTTTGTCATTGTGCAACATAAAAGGAAGCTATAAATGACAGAATTTATTCAAGGAAGACAAGACCAATAACATTTCAGAATGCAAATGTTATGATGAAATCATTGCTGTAGGTTACACTATGAATGCAATACAATCTAGCTATTAAATTGGAAATCTATTTCAAATGACCTTATTGCATGGCTTGATTGTTCCATGAAAGTGCCCACCGAAGTAATCATTTATGTTTGGAATAGTGCAAGTCAATGGGATATTTTTAAAACTTTATTCGTAAAATTCTTATAGGGTATCCAGGTTACAAAAAACTAAAATAGATAAAATAGATAAAATGGAAATTATCTACATAACAAAGTTTAAATGTCATTAAGTGGTTTGGGATGAATTAATTGCAGAAGTATAATACTTACTGTAGGGTTAGAAGTTTAGATGAAACACTAAACATAATGTTTGAGGAATATTAATACAGTTTTACCTTGAAAGAAAGATGTAGTTTGGGACAGAAGGAACGACAAAGTCCTGTGTGACTATAAGGTAACCAGACATTTGCCAAATCTGGGTCTCACTGATAGTTTATCTGCTGAACAGCCTTTCACCATGCCAAGGGTCATTTGACTCTTACCCACAGAGGGTTTGTTATGTACTTTCTAACAGAACGACTGTATATGCCAGACAAAATGGGTGACAGACTGAAATTTGGTAAGTGACTCAGTAGTGACGAAAGTTGAGATTTATCACCTTTTCCTTCAGGAAGCCAGAACCATCTTAGAAAAGCTGTCAAAATATAGGTTTCTGGTTACAGAGTTCTTCCATGACACTTTTATTTATCTCTCTCTATGGTGACCATTATGGTGTTGTTAAGTAAAAATTCCACCATGTCCTCTTATGTCAGAAGCTTCTGACTGCAAACACAGTGGAGCAAATTCTTAATAACCTGCATCTTGTCCATGAACCAATAGCAATCCATTTTAACCAGGTGCTACAAGCGCTGGTATAGCACTGTGCCAGATGTGTTTCAATTAAGTCATTTTCATTCTTTTTAGTGCAAACATGCCTCTTCAAAAAATTTGGTTTATTAAAGAATGCACATTTTTCACAATCATCCACCAACTTATGGCGCTCATGTAGTGTAGATGAGCACTTTTACAACCCCAAGATGGTCTAGGGGCGTAAGGGTTTAACACTAAATATAGATATTAAAATTATTTGAGTGCTGGAACAAATGACAACAAACAGGGGATAATACAGTGCAATAATCAAGAGTAATAATCATATTTATTATATACAAAGTGATAAGTGAATTTGTGATAAGTGAAATGAAAAAAAATATATATATACAATATTTACAATACCTGGTATTAACCAAGACACACAGCAAGGTTTTTCTATATACACTGTATGTAAACCTCTAATCTGACAAGGAAACAAAGAGTAAATATAAAGATCTTCAGCATCCGAGATGCCCTATCTACAGTAATCTACTCTATCTAGCCAAAAACACGAAACGTTCAGTGGGTGGCACTCGCTCATTACCTAGTGTGTCTATACAGTGTCTTAAGCCTATGTGTGCACAATGTTGTCACGTGACCTGTTTACATTTCCGCTTCTACCCAGTGTAAAAAAATAAAATAATAATAATAATTGGGAGCAAATATAAAACCAAATAACAAATAATAACGAAAATGTTGCAGATATTCAAAAACAAACAAAACTATTAAATTGAAAGATGTCTAATGAAGAACAAGTGATTACAGTAAGTACAGCAAGATGCTATGGTGACGTCATAGGGGATATCCAGTGGAAACAACCAATGGGAAGAGTCTGGGAAAGGAAACAGTACAGAAAGCGTTACACAACACAGAGCGATACACACACATCGCATAGACACACATAGGAACATAACGTCTAGTTTACTTATGTAACCTCCGTTCCCTGATGGAGGGAATGAGACGTTGTGTCGAAGAAGCGACACTAGGGGTCTCTCTTGAGCACCGAATATGCCTCTGATCTATGAAAAAAGGCCAATGAGAAGTTGGCAGCCAGTATTTGCATACCCCGCCCCCGGACATACGGGTATAAAAGCGGGGAAATACGTCGAGTTCATTCAGGATTTTTCTGAGGTGCCGGAAATGGTCCGGCCACAGCAATGGTTTGGCTCAGCGATATGGCCGGGAAGATGTCTCGTTCCCTCCATCAGGGAATGGAGGTTACATACATAACCTAGATGTTCCCCATCTGTTGTTCACTTTAACGTTGTGTCGAAGAAGAGACACTAGGGGTCCAATTTAAATCACGCCATGCACTGTGCCGTGTACGTGTACTGCTGACACAGGAGCGGGCAGGTAATTTACGTGCACAAGCGGCCAGCTGTGTCAGACTGCGTGTACCCTTCCCCAATGCCCCCAAAAAGTTGCACAGAATCCTTCTGGTTACCCTAGACAGGGGAACAAGGCGATGCTTGCCAACCTGGGAACGGGCCAAGCCTGGCTGGGCCTCTTTTCTCTCTATGTTTCTCTGCATAGTGCAAGAACGGGCGGGGTCCTTACATGCATCGAGGTAAGGGGTTTTTACCCAGTTTCCTATTCTTTCAGGGGGAAAAGACCCTGTGGAGGCAACACCTGCCCGAAAGGGGGAGGTAAAGGTGGCGAATACATCACATGGGTTTTTAGGCAACATGTGGAACGTGGCGCAGTGGTAGATCCAGCCTCAAGGAGGGGGGAGTTGCTATAACATAGCGACTGGAGGGCAGCTGGGACTGCCTAAGGGAGACGCGGGTCCACTTTGTAAGGGGACCATACCGCGTAAAATACACACAGGGGGAGTCCATGTAGGAGTCCTGACCAGTGGGGCACCTATTCCAGTACAGGGTAGATAGAGTACCCGCAGTGGACTGGGTCGGTGAGTTCCTCTGCTGAACTGCGGACCCAAGGGGCTAGGGAGGAATCATCCAAGGCCCCGGGTGGGTGGGATCATCTGGGAGAGAAAGCGCACAGTTTTACCTCAGCCGAGGGAAAGGGTGCCAGGTGCAAACAATCCACCCAGTCAGTGCGTCAGTGTGCGTCTACCGGCTCGGACCTGAGAAAACACGGGACGATACTGACTCAACCCTGAGATTTTAAAATCTTGCAAAGGTATTAGGTGTTTCCCAACGCGCTGCTCTACATATGTCTGCTAGGGAGGAACCACTGGCCAGTGCCCACAAGGATGCAATACTCCTTGTTGAGTGCGCTCGAACCCGCAAGGGGGTGGTACGGCCTGGCAAACTGAATTGCGTAACCGAGTTGGATGGTCCGGGCCAGCCAGCGAGACGGGTTGGGAAGTGAAAGCCACGCATCCAAACTCTAAAGCCTCAGTGAGGCTTTGAGCGGACCCCAGGAACCAGTCATCCAACTGCGATGGCTGTGGGGAGGACGGAGGGTTCCAATCCAGCCCCACGCTGGCGGCGGCCCGGGAAAGCATGTCGGTCATCTGCGCATCAGCCTCAGCCCGGGCGTGCTGGCCCGAAGGCGGCAGCCCAGGGGAGTCTTCACCCGTGAGAAGAAGGAGCAATGCGGGGGGCGGCTGGAGTGGCGTGCTTTCAATTGAAAGCGAGCCGCGACCGCAAAGTTGCTATGGTTATGCCCTCGCAGTGAGAGCATGAACCATCCACAAACGCTGCCTCGGTGTGATCACTGCCCAGACACATGAGACAACGCCTGTGGCCGTCTGAAGCGGAGAGCACTCTACCGCATCCAGGAACTACACAGGGGCGGAATGGCATCTTTATAAAGACGCGTCCTGAAAAGGATGTTCAACGCTGCTGTGTAAAGCTCTTTTAGAGGAAAATTCTCTTTTATAGAGAAAATCACTCTTTTACAATAAACTCTTTTAAACTTTCTGCGCTGTTGAAGCGCCCATGGGCAAGAAGGAGAAAAGCCACTGAAATGCACCATAGATCAAACAGCAGGCAGAGCGTCAGTGGAACAGAAGCAGGAACAGGTGTGTGACTCGCAGCTGACTGCATACACGATCATCAGTTCCGAAGAAAATTTCTGAATGAACTCGACGTATTTCCCCGCTTTTATACATGTATGTCCGGGGGCGGGGTATGCAAATACTGTCTGCCAACTTCTCATTGGCCTTTTTTCATAGATCAAAGGCATATTCTGTGCTCAAGAGAGACCCCTAGTGTAGCTTCTTCGACACAACGTCGAAGTGAGCGACAGATGGGGAACAAGCACACTTTAGATATTGTAAAGAGTTGATTTAGGTATCTGGAAAAAAGTAGTGTAGTGATGCTTTAACGTCTCGGCAAAGTCTGGCAGATTGCGGTATTTTGCTGCATCCTCCACAACCTAACATCCAGAACGAGCCATCAAGCTAGGGAATTGTAGTGTGCAATTTGCATGCAGCACATATTTTTAGGGTGTATTTGTGCTGTTACCTGATTTGCAATATGTATTTCTTAAATTGTGTGCTAAAACAATGCAGAAGCATATGCAAAAAAAAAAAAAAAAGACAGTATCAGAGGGTGGAATTCATTTTTAGTGATTTTCCCTCTGAGATTTGCAGAATACTTTCTGAAAAGTGCCCACCCATTGGAAAGGAATTTGAAGCCCTGTTTATGCTGCAAACAAGTTGCATTAATGGGATACCAGCTGAACATGAAAGCATGGAAGACGTGGCATTACGTTTTGAAGCACTTGTGCAATATAGAGATGGTTAATAAGGTTTATTCAGGTTTTGGAATTGAAGAAAGGCTCCAAACTGGCAACCCCACCCACTTACTGCTTTGTTAATAGGTCTGTATGATTCATTGTGGGAGGGGTAGGGGCCAAACTGGCAAGCCCAGTGACACCACAATATAAATGCATGTGATGTGACCCTGCATGTGAATCAGAGGGATTGCCTTAATTTCACTGTCTAAGCATGTACATAAAGCAAGTCCTAATCATGATGTAACACTACATGTTTTCCAATATATTATGGAACATCTGAGACTTTGAATGTGTGGCTCACCATCTCTACTTCTGTTTCTGCCCTAATTAAACAGTTCTCCCGGTTCGCGTCCCAGGGAACAAATAAAGGAAATTTGACTAAATTAATGAGGCCTCTTTTCTCAATTTAAGGTTGTCCCAGCTTGTGAAAGACACCAAATTTTAACAATTACAACTACCCTGAAAAAAGTTTGAAAAAAATGAAGTGCAAAAATGTGAATGAAATTAAGCTTATTCAGTAATTTAAACCAGACATCCGTGCATTTGGTGTGTCGGCCCCCAGACCCAGAAAAGCAAGCTTTCTGCAGGATACAGGGGAATAAAGGCGAGTATTAACCTTTCTACCACTGAATATTAATCAGCATTTAATAAAATGAAAACAACCCACTTGCCACTCCAAATATTATCAGTGTGATATTACCTTTATTTTCATTTTGCGAGACTTTTTGCAAAAAAAGTTAAAGATAAACACTTGCGCCTCAGCATTCAATAGTCCGAAAAGCGAGGGGAGTTAGGCTAGGAAAATAAAATCATGAAATAAAACAAACATGGCACTTGCCGAGGAGACCATATTGGACGCAGCATTTTCCTTTGGCTCATTTTGCTTTGAGAGAGATGCATTGTAGGTTTTGGACTGACAAGGGCAACCACGTTTCCATGTTCATGAGCTGGCGCTAGCCAGGAAGACTCCCATTAGAAACGAGTGCGTGTGGTTTCTTGTGAACACGCTTGGGACAGAAACACAAATTCCCTAATTTTTTATTGCAGTCGAACATGTCATTGTAAAATGGGAGCAATATGGTCAGTCAGAAACTGAGCAAAAAACAACATTTTATGGAAGGTAGAACAAACACACTTTAAAATGAGCTCTTAATAAAAAACACAATATTAAATTATGGAGTTTCCTTGAAATAATTATAATAAATCTTAGACATATTAGAAAACATTATACAATGTATGTGCTTTAAGTAATATATACAGTGTCTGAGACCACAAATGAAAATTATTCTAGTTTCAGCATAATAATCTGAGTGAAAAGTTAAACTGAATAATGAACATGAATTTCAGAATTTCTTAGTTTTTGGTACAGTATTTACTTTTTCAATTCAATCAAGCTGGCATGAGCTCCAAACGTTTGTGCAAAACCTCCCAATCCGTGTTATCCAGCATGATTTAAGAATGTTCAAATCTCGTGTGCTTCAATGGAAGCAAGGAAACCTGACCTTTTGAGGAGAGTAAAGATGGTCAATGTCACTAATGTGCTCATGTGATTAGTAACAGAAACAGTGCAAAATCTTAAATGTTCCCTCTTTGTTTTAACTTTAAATTTAAATGTTAAAAATCCTAAAACTTATTCCTAAAACTTATTTCCAGGTTTAAAATGCAGCTTTTAAAAGTGGTCTCAGACTCAGACTATGCATTACACTGTAAATAATATATATACATACATACATATAAAGTAAAACTACAGTTTTTTTTTTTTTTTTGTCAAATATTCAGTAGACAGCTACCTGGTCCTGCGTGTGAGTGTGAAGTATGCTAAGACTGGCCAGGCTGGGAAAGAGACTGTTTTGAAAGAGCGATAGCATCAGTTGGCACCCAGTGAGAAGCCCACAGCACTGCCCCTCCATCTGAACACAGAGAAGAGGCCAACACACCACAGAGAGGGAGGGAACAACATGAGTGAGAGAGACACAGACTTTAGTGACCCAGAACCCCATTCCACCTCCTTTACCTCCTCCATTTTAGGAGTTATGCCCCCACTTCTTTAAGAAAAAAAAAAACATTCATCTTGTTTTTATGATTATTTCTTATCTATAAACTATCACAAGTTATCTATTATTTTATTGATTTTTTACCAAACAAATGAGCACTATATTAATACAATGACAACTATAGCATATTGATTTTCTGCTCAACAATGGTGAATTATCAGTAACCCATATGCTCATATATATTATAAATGTTTTTGTTGTTGTTATTTCAGTGATAAAATCTGGTAACACCCCCCAATAATCGAAACAAGCAAGAACAATGGATACATCTAAATGCTTCACGCTGCAACCACATCCACACCCCCCCAACCCCTCACCCCCCAATGTTAATGCCCAATCTATTTATTGCTGACTATATTGATACTGCTGCACAGCTGACATTGCGATGATTATTAATTTGTGCATGTGTGGTTGCCAGATATTTAATACGGGAACCATTATACATGAATGAAGTTGCATTTCCATTCTTAAGTGCCTACCATCACACCTTTAGGTGACCTTAACTTTTAAGCAGCGATTGTGTTTTCAAATGAGCCCAATTTGGCATGAAACCCTTGTACCACTGAAATCACGTGCGGCTGCTGATCTGGGGAAGAGAGTACAAGAAGACCCATCTGCACTGTTCAAAAAAACTCGAGAAAAGGTTTCTCGCTTGATTGACAATAATGTTTTTCTTTTTTCTAATTCTGTGGTCATTGTGAGAGAAGTACTCCAAAAGTATTCTATCAAAATTTTATAAAGTAACTGTATTCTGAGTTATTTCATTTTTGTATTCTGAATACGTAATGCCATTACATGTATCCCGTAACAGCCCAAACCTGCCTAGGAACACCAAGGTTGCCTCATCAAAATATATCCAGTTAGTTTATTTGTTCATTAAATATGTTTGTTTGTTTGTTTGTTTGTTTGCTTTCCTATTTGTTTTGCTTCAGGGAGGTGACTGTTTGCTGAAAGTGACCCTGAGGTCTAGCATTTAACCATGTGTGTCACATTTTTTCCCATCACTAGCAAGACACATGCTGCCAGTCAACACATGCTAGCCCTGCCATCCTGTGTGAGGATGCCTTGTACAGTTCTGTATTGTGGATATGAAAGGAATCTAAGCCCAATAAATCCCTTATTAGCTCGGCAGACGTCAACAACCCACCACCAATATTTACAAAGAACATTAGCTTGAGTGTACAGCCAGAAATGAGTTTATTAAAAAGTGTAAATTCGAAGCAAACATCAGTTATTAGCAATGAAGGCCACCACATGGAGAGCCTTGATGTGAGCTGTTTGTGATATACACTTCTGGGCGACTGTACATGGAGCAGGGGAGGGAGAGTCTTGAAGGTCAGAGAGTTATTTAACAGTCATGTTACAGTGCAGGCAGATCAGGCGAAACCGGGGAAACATTTTGGGTTGGAAACAGCATTGGTTCTGTTCGGGAATAGAGTGACATTCATCTGCGTTTATTTGCCCTGTCAGCTGATACCAGAGTGCTCGCTAAAAGGTTTTGTTTTGAAAAGCTCAGAGACTGGAATTTTTTATTAGAAATTCAAACTTAGTTGCATGACAAGTATAATATGTGGTACAATGCAGCGCCAAGGGCTGGGGATTAGGGCGGGGAGACGTTACGCACACACGCATATTCATGCTGGAACGTATAAATGCACTGCACACACATGCGTACACGTAGGCAGGATCTTGCAGACAAAGAAAATGTAAGGATATGGTTATGAATAAGTATGAGCAGTTGATGAATAAACACAGACATGTTACTGTGCTGCACTGACACAAACAATGACCTTGAGTCCCCCCAAATGGTGCAGCCAACCCACAAACAGCACACATAGATAATGTGCTAAGATATTAAATCATCACTTTTACTTTCAATGTCAACATCCTTAGATGGATGATTTTAGATAGTTTAGAGAGTGCTATTTCTGGCTTTACATCCCAATTTAAAGGAATATTCCGAAATCAATTCAAGTTAAGCTCAATCGATCACATGTGTGGCACAATGTTGATTACCACAAAAATTTATTTAGACTCATAACCCCTTTTCTTTAAAAAGAGGAGTGGTGGTGGCGTAGTGGGCTAAAGCACATAACTGTTAATCAGAAGCTCACTGGTTTGATCCCCACAGCCACCACCATTGTGTCCTTGAGCAAGGCACATTGCTCTGGGGGGATTGTCCCTGTAATAAATGCACTGTAAGTCGCATTGGATAAAAGCATCTGCCAAATGCATAAATGTAAATGTTAAAAAGCTAAATGCAAGGTTACAGTGAGGCACTTACAATGGAAGTGAATGTGGCCAATGTTTGGTGGGTTTAAACAGAAATGTGAAGCTTATAATTTTATTTTATTTTGCATTCATTCTTCTGTTAAAACTTTTGTATTATTTGAGTTGTAAAGTTGTTTAAATCGTAATTTTTCAGTTGTTTTAGGGTTTTTTGACATTACATAGTCATGGTAACGAAATGGTAAATTTGGCAAACTTTACACAGAAAAAGTTAGTAAGCAATTTTATCACACTAAAATTATGTTAACACGCATATCCTTTATGTCTCGTGACTACACTTTTGAAACAGTGAGTATTTTAATGTTGAAAAATTGGCCCCCCATTCACTTCCATTGTAAGTGCCTCACTGTAACCCAGATTTTTCTTTTTTAAAGAAAAGGGTTAAAATAAGTCAAAAAAAAAATTTGTGGTAATTAATATCATGCCACAGATGCTGCCGAGTGAGTATTGAACCTGGAATATTCCTGACAGATCTGTTCATTAATTCTGAATTAAAGAAAAAACATTACGCAGAACTGATATATACTGTATAGCTTAACAAAATGAGATCTTAGTGTCACTGGTACTGCTCGATACACCCGAATGAGATATGAACCGGCGATCCCCAGCATGGGAGGCGGACACGCTAGTAAGGAGGCTATAAAACCATGGCCCTAGCCTTGGTCGCTAATGCATCACATGAGAGTGAGGTTTATACACGGCACAGCTATCATGTACCAGCTGGCTACCATTACATTAGGCAGAATTTTACGACCTAGAATCACATTATAATACCTACGATTAAAAATTTGTTTTACAAGGCTTATTGTACATACCACGACAGTTTCCTGGTGATATAAACATTAGAGGTGCTAAAACATCAATATTTTTTTCCCTTTCACAAAAATCACAAAAAAATTTGACTATAGCGCATGACTTGTAAGGTGATATATTTTTACATTTACATTACGTAACCAGCTACATTTACAAGCTTTTTCAAGTTCAAGTTCCGTGGTAGCTTAACTGACACAAAAGACCGGATATGAGTCCGGAAGAGCATGCCAGTTGACACGTGAGACATGGTTGCCTCAACAATTGTATTTGTTTATGTCACATTTGCATTTATGACCTAATTCGACAGGTTTAGGTTTAAAATTTAGGGTAGAGAGGTAGGTTTTGTTGATATAAAATTCCACAGAACAACATGAGCAACAGTTTGGAACAACATGAGATTGAGTAAATTATGACAGAATATTGATATTTGGGTGAACTATCCATTTAAGATGTTTTGCTTCAGGCAGTTTGGGGTAGTTACAAAAATAATTTCATGAAAATTGGCATCAAACCATTTTGAATAGTCTTCTCACTGTTGGTTTGTTTTCAGGCTAGTTCATTTGTTTGTTCTTGGACTTTCACTCATCCGAGAGTTCCGCAGGCACGACTGGCAAAGGACTAATGCATTGACATGATGTTTACCTGCTGGCCACACGCCACAGTTGTCAGAGTTACAAAAATTCCCCTCCCCCACCACCTGACAATGTCCAAAACCAGACTGGTTCAAATAGGGTGGTGTTTTTGAGAGTGCAGGAATATTACTGTTGTGGTACACAAAGGCATGTAAGCATTAAGATATTTTTTGGCCTTTTGGCCTAATTTTTTAACAGGGATAGAGAGAGACAGATCAGAAAATGATAGAGCTTGAGTCGAACACTAACCGCTAGGCCATGGCTCAATATAAACTATTTAAAAAGAACAGGGTTAGATCAACATGATCACATGGGAAATCAACATGTTGCTTCCGAATGATCATGTACCCTGAACCTTAAATCAACCCCATAATTGTGGAATTGCTGACAAGTAATTATTCCATCCACCAATCGGATATTTTTCCATCAATTCAAGCCCGAACACATTTCCCTCTGGTCCCGCTCTGGTCCCGTCGGAACCAGGAAGTAATTGCATTCACATTAATAATGGCAAACATGATTCAGAAGTTATATTTTTACTCCACTGACAGTTAGGTTTAGGGTTATGTTTTGGGTTAGGAGGTGTAGTTAATAAAATATGCATTCCTGATGACTGTATTACATCATTTACTAATAAAAATGCAACATGCTTTTGGCACCACATTTTAAGTGGAAACTGTATCTCACACATGCCCGTATGTTCAAAACAATTCCAGCTTTCGAATTCACAGTGAGATCAGTTAGCATGGCCTGAGTGTTTAGGGGCCCCTGGGCACTGGACCCTCTGGCCTGGCCCACAACCCAGCACTAAAAGGAAGGCTTTAGAAAATGAGAGTTAGAGAAGGCATAAGACAGATAAAGAGATATATCCTTGTATTTAGAGCTCTAATCTTTTCCAACTTCACAAAAATGCATAAAGATAGTATTACACCCTACAATATCGCACAGCAGCATTTTTTTTCCATTCTTACTTTAGACCTCAATTTAAGATGGAAGAGATTTCAGGAAATAAAGCTCGACAATTTCCTCTGAGTGTAATATTAGATTCCACAAGCAGGGAGGAGAGTCCACAAGGTTGTTGCAATATCATGAAACGCATGTGTAGATACCGATATTATTATGCATGCATGTCTATTCGTGCTTTTATGTGCATCTAAAGAGGCAGTTTCTGTTTCTAGAAAGTTCCTGTCTTGCTGTGCCGGTTCAATTTCCCAGGCCACAACCGGACATGTGTGCATTTATGAGCGTGTGTGAGAGAGTGAGTGTGCCACCATTTCATCCTATATTTCAGTTGACCTCTCCTTGTGTTCCAATATGATTTACAGTGCTTCCATCAGGTAGCACTGCTCTTTCCTCCAAAATGCATCTTCAATAAAACTGATGAGGAAGTAACCCTAGTGTACACATCGTCTCTGTGTTTCCTCCAAATTACTCCATCATATAAGAAAAGGAAAATAAATGGATAGTCGTTTCTGACCGTAGGCAGCATAGCTGCTGTTCAATCTACTTATGATCCTCTGAGGTCCAGTTGTGGTCGAGCTTGGATATTACCGGTGGAGGATGGTTAGTTATGGTCTGAAAAGTGGATTTTTAGCCAGGGAGTGTTTATCTATGCAGCCATTTCTGCTGCCATCATTTTTTAAGCAAATTTCTTGGCATTTGTGCACAGTTACCTATGTGTATGAGGTGGAAAGAGCTGGGGGCAGGAATTAGAGAGAACTGGGCTGGTGGATCTCATCACTCCTTCATTATGCTGGCATGCCCAGGAATCAAACTGACTCTGCAAAAAGAATAGGCCCTTTCATTTAGCATGGCCTGCAGGGTAGAAATGGAGGGTAAGAATGAGAGTAAGAGAGTCAGTAGGAGTAAGTGCCAGAGAAAGAGAAAGATACAACCTCAACAGAGTGAGGTTTAGCCTACATATGCACAGACTCCATCAAAGCAACTTTTTCTTGTTATATGAAAGGCTTGATAATGTAGAGTCATTACATGCAGTGACTGTGGCTGACGCACAAGATACAGTATCAGTCATTTGGAAATAGTTACAAATTAACCTGCTTAAACCAAGCAACTATGGCATAAACAGCTATATGTAGTTTGTGGTTTCATAGGTAATACATGTATGTACATGTTTTTTTTTATTTTATTTTTTTATAAGGCATCTCTATGTATGTTTGCTGTTACTATACTGTTACAAATGTTACCTATGATACTTAAATAAAATACAGAATATTGTAACAAATTTACTTGCTAGTAGAATAAATTATAACCAAAGTAAGCGATTTTGGTTTCGAGATGATTCAGGCTTAAAATTTGACAATACCAGTTGGGTCAGGTCAAGTCTCTTGGGCTGGCTAGGATCTGGCTTCAACTTAAAGCCTCAAATGCACGCAATTCATACATTTTTAAATATGACTTCAATGTGCAAACACTTTTTGAGGCCACTGTATTTATATTCATGTAATCAATAACAGTATATTATGACACAAGTTGCAGTAGTCATGAAACATTCTTTTATACTGCAGGATTTGGCCAGAAATAGTACTGTAAATGTTGCAGGTTACTATCAGTCATCCAGCTCACTGAAATCTAATCCGACTACATGCCTAGCACTACTGTCTGCAAGGCACAGTTCAATTAAAAATGTGCTGTGCTATGACTGGACCGGCGGCCAGACCGACTAGCGTTTCGCTGCATCAGAGAATTCTCAATCTGTAAAAAAATCGCTGGCATGGCGAGCGTCCGCTTTTCCACTGACTGGGCCCTCCCGCTGACAAACCAATTTCTTAAGCCTCAACCTGCCCACTGCCATCCCCTTAACAGACCAAAAGATTTCATAAAGGTGTGGATCTGTCATTAGCACATTTAGCTTGGCGCAAAAGCACATTGTTATTTTTAAGAGCCACTGTTTGCACCAGCTGTATCTTTGGAGCGTGTGCGGATTCCCGTGGCTTTGCGCCTGCTCAATGTGGCCCATTTCCCTCCCAACTTTTAAGACGTTTCACATTTTTAATCAGCTCAGCTGGTCAGCTCAGCTAAAATGGATACCATAACTCACATAAATATGCAAGCTGCATGCAAGAAAAAATGTGTTTTGTGGCCATTTGTGGTTGCTATGGAATCAAGCTAAATTAAAGGGCTAGTTCACCCAAAAATTCATCATTATTTACTTATTCTGTTCCATAGTCGAATGTCTATTTTTCTTCTTCCATGGCACACACACACACAAACACAAATGTTAGGCACAATGTTAAGGACTTACAACCTAAGTCACTATCACTTTCATTACATCTTTTTTTTTTTTTTTTTTTTATTGTCCCTAACACTGTTTAAGAAATTTTGTTAGGAGATGAAACAAAGAAAGTCATAAAGGTTTTCAAACATGAGGATGAGTACATTTTTATTTCTGATTTAACTTTCCATTAAAAAAGACATTGATATAGTGAACTAGGAGGGGAAGTAGCTGTAGAGTTGAGCAGCCTAACACTTCAGAAACATCTGGATCAGACAAAACCTGTTTTAACTTTACTTAGAGCAGGATGACTTGTGTTAGTAAACAGTTAAATTCTCTGATCTGCTGCAACTGGGTACTTGGCTGTAAATCACAGATAACGACTTAGTGCCTGGAAGAACCTCTGACCTCAACACAGCCCTGAGACCCAGAACTAACATCACTAGCATGGTGTCACTAAATTAACACTATACCATGCATGCTTCACAGACTCCAATACAACATAATAACAAGAATGCAAAGCAATACTTGAGGCTAAAATGACAAATTCTTCCTATGGACTGTAATTTTAAAACGATTGACTGTGTGATTACATTCTAGAGATAGAATCCTGTTTGATTAACATGCACTTGACTTTACAGACAGCATATGGCAGATTGTTCTTAGTGTCTAATTAACAGCTGTGGTATGTTTCATTGCCAAAAGACGGAACTTCTGAACAGCATAGAGAGAGAACAAGAACTTTCCTCAAATGCATGCAGAGATGAAGTAAGGTATGGCGAACATGATTTGCCAGTTTACCTCAAGTGTTTGCACAATGTCTTCACACCATTACTCCAAGAAAAAGATGAGAAGTTTCCCAAGGCCTTTTGTAGGATTTACTTACCCTTTGAAAATAACTAAGTGTAACTACGAAGTTGAGTTAAAGGAATTGTTGTCCCAAAAAGGAAAATTCTGTCATTTCTGTGTTTCTTTCTATCATAGAACACATGATGTGAATTTTTAAAAGGTTTTTACAAGGTTTGCTTGCCATATCGTAAGTGAATAGTAAGTTCAGTCTGTCAAGCTAGTCATATGTTTGGTCAGAGGACATGATAAGAACCAATTAGGTTTTATGTCATCAACGATTATATGTAAGATTTGACTTGAGAGTACAAACAACTTCTGTTCATTGCAAAAAGTAATTGTATGGCTTCAAATGACTATAACATTTTTATTGAATACTTTTCCTTTGTTTTTATGTTTTGTTTTTTGTCCTTTTTCGAACAGAACACAGTAACTATTCACTTACATTGTGGCAAATAAACCCTGTAAAGATGTTTTGCGAAATCACCTTTTGCGTTTAAAGAAATTCACTGTTCTTTTAAATCAGTGTTTCTCATCTGGTGGGTTGCGACACAAAAATGTTTGATCGGACTGGATCATGGACAGCAGGGAAAGAACAATGCCAGGGTGCTTCCTACATTAAAAAATTTTTTTTGTGACCCAAGCTATATTTCGGGTTGCTGAGGCAAATGTCTGTATTTTTTTTTTAAAATGTCATGTGATTGAAGACTGGTTTTCCCGTGAGTGTGCGGCATGAGCATCACATAACTACTTGAGAAAATGCTCTGCTTAGCACTGCATCTTTGGAACATGGGCATATCAACTGGACTTCCCTTGATATTGCGCCGCAAACCACAAAACTGATACGACCCATTTGAGTTCTTGTTAGAATTTTCAAGTTTGAAGTGCTATGGAGGAAGTCAAGCCACTCAATCAGCTAGACATTTTAAACAACATAAAAGAGGATGAGATACATGCATGATCAAAAATTTTAAAAAAAATTCATCAGCCTTGCTAAAATTAATCAATAGCAACAGCAACTGACAACATAATTAATAATCTACTAGGTGGAATGTGTTGAACTTTATTTTATTACAACTGTGGTAGTTGTAAATGTGTTTCTATGAATGAATGAATGAAAGTTACATTTACATAGTGCTTTGCTGACACTACTCTCAAAGCTCTTTACACAGTGAACAGGGGACTCTCCTCAACCACAACCAGAGTGCAGCATCCAACGGGATGTTGTGATGGCAGCCATAGTCCAACAGTACACTCACCACACACCAGCTATTGGTGGAGGAGAGAGTGGAGTGATAAAAAAAAAATGAATGGATTGGGATTAATAGAAGGCAATGATTGAAAAGGGCCAATGGGGGGAATTTGACCAGGACACATTCTAAATGTTTTTAGGCAATTTTTTTCTTTTTTATAACAAAATTCTACAACTATTATTATTATTAGAAAGGCTAGCTACAAAGACTTAACTACAGTAATGTTGCACTGTAAATAAAAAGGCTTTAAAGTTGGGACCTCCTAGACTTATGGACAAAGTTTTACTCCTGAGTTATATATGTTCTGTTTGAATTGTAAATGTAATAGTCATACATATATATGATCATCAACTTTTAAAAGGGGGGAGTGAAAACGTCTTGCATCTTTTGTTATCAACAATACAAATAATGTCATGCCCTTGTATTTGAAAACCACAAACAAAACTATGCAAGATATATTGCTATATTATATGTTACATGCTATATTACAGTAAATACAAATTACGATTTTTATTGTGTTGGGTCGCCACTTGATGTCCAATGTAAAACCTGGGTCCTGAGGCAAAACCAGTTGAGAACCGCTGCTTTAAAGGATTTGGTGCAATGTTAAAGAAATATATTGTATTTCTCGTGCAGCTATCCACTGCCATTTTTCTATGATAAAATGTGGCAGACATGGCTGTTATAAAATGGACAGTTCACCCAAAAATAACAATTCTCTTATCATTTACTCACCCTCATGTCATCCCAGATGAGCATGACATTCTTTCATCAGTAGAACACAAAAAAAAAAGATCAAAAATGTGTAGGTCCTTACAATGAAAGTAAATGGTAATCAGACCTTTGCAGCTCCAAAAATCACATAAAGGAAACATAAAAGCAATCCATACGACACTAGTGGTAAAATCTATATCTTCTGAAGTGATACGCATGATAGATGTGGATGAGAAACGTCAAAATGTTATTCCTTTTTTAACTAAATCTCCACATTCACTTTTAACCATTTGAGTCAATTGGATTACTTGTATGTTTCATGTATGTGATTTTTGGAGCTGCAAATGTCTGATCAACATTCACTTGTATTGTATGGACCTACAGAGCTGAGATTTTCTTCTAAAAATCATTGTGTTCTGCTGAAGAAAGAAAGTCACACACATCTGGGATGGCTTGAGAGTGAGTAAATACTCTCATGTACATAAAAGTACAGCTTTTGCCATCTGTTCCTGAAACATTTAGTTTTTGACAGGATGTGGCGTAGGTGTATCTCATCTGAAATCGCTGGAAGGCCAACTATCCATCCCGGCTGCCCATTTGACTGAAACCGGTGTATGTGACTCAGATGCGAGATATTTTTTTAACAGGTGGTATAAGTTAATCAGATTGCTTAAACACATTCATAAACCGGTGGATTTGAAACTTTTAAAGGCAGTTGTGGAGAAGTTATTGGCTATAGCACAAATGTGGTAACATTTATCTAATTGCCAGTAATATTATCTATAATAGTCACTGCCAGCAGCAATCATGGCAACAGGAGCTTACTTCAGGCTCACAAAAAAAAAAAAAGTAAATAAATAAAAAAAATGAAGCAGTTGTCAAAAGATCAGTTGGTGAGAGAGTATGTAAAGTTGAAAAGCCGTCATTCACTCCCAGCATTGGCAAGGCTCCGTTACAATAAATAAACGGATCCTCCTTCCTATTAGCGACGAGCTGTTAACAGAAGAGGCAAAGTGCTATTGACGAAGGTCCGAAAAGTTCTGTTCTGTTTATGGTTGAAGTGAATAGTTTAAATAAACTCATCCAATGTAAATAAACGCTGTATGTCGAAGCGAAGATGAATCAAAACGCTCGCAGTTCAAGTTCTGTATGTGAAAGCTGAGTCTTAATTAAACTGCTGGGCAGATAGGATTTCTGACTGGTTGTGCATTGCAACATCACGCAAACAAACAGCTTTACAACATCCAGAACTCTGCCTTTTTCTCCCCTGAGCACCTAACATCACTGCTCATAAGAGAGGGAGTAAGAGATAGAAAGATCCTCATGTATGCTACAAATCACTCATCAATTGCTCATACAATGTTTTCTTGTTATATGTTCATATTCTAGCTCACCCAAGCGCACGAGACCTTTAGTTTGCACACAGTCGCGCGCGCACTCGTGAAACAGCGCGCGCTATTGAAACACTTTAAAAGAAACGTTTTATCAGGATTCCATTTGCCGGATAATTATTATATGGATAAAGTCTGAAACTCTACAGCTCTCCTCAGTCGAACAGTTCTTACGCAGGGCGTGCTGAGAGTTTTCTGGACTCTAGTGAAGTGATCACAGAGCGCTGTCTCCCCCTATCGGCCAGTTTAATGAAAACACCAACCGAACCAGTACACACGCCATCTCTCTAATATGAATTTGAGAAATACATAAAACATTCCCTACTTCTTTAAAACTGTGGAAAAGACATTTGTGAAAGTGGAAAGCTTTGACGCCGACTTTGCTGGGTAACGCTTCCTTTCCACAACCTATCCGCAATTAATCACTAAATACATGAATCAAAAACCATTGATTTGGATATTTAGGGTAGGCTACATTATCGTTTACATTTGCTTGATATCTTTTTAATTTCATATATGTTGTTAACGTGTACTATATAAGGTCCTAAAAAGCTTTAAGAAGGGGATTCGCAGTTAGTCAAATGGTGTTTTTAAAAGGTGGCATTCTAGAAAAAGCATTAAAGTGTGATTTGGATTAATAAGCTATCATAAGAAAAAAAATACATTTAAAACCGAGTTGAAGCAGATTTCACGTTTTTCTAAAATGAAAATGTTAAATTGCGAGTGAAAAATATTGAGAGTGATAGAGGGGTGGGCACGAGCAGGCATAGTTTTCCTTTTCGTCACAGCGCGTGGACTTTAAAAGCCTGTGCGCGCTCAAGTGACAAATCAAAGTTCGTCCCTCTCTTGGAAATACTACACGGGAGCGAAGAGGAAGCGCTTTGCTTTTGCAGAGACAGCAGCAGTTCACAAGAAACACTCTGATGTCTGCTATTTGAAATTGAAAGAGTGAAGCACTGCGCCGTGATTCAGTGGATTTCAAAGATTTTAAGGAATTAAAAGTTGGAACAATAATTTAAGAAAGAAAGAAAATATTTTTGGAGTGGACACTTTGAGTCGGGACTGTCATTTGTTGTTTTTAATCCTCTGAAGCCTGCAGGAGCTGAATTTCAAGAGCAACACAGTTTCTCTGAGGTTGTCCATCAACAGTCTTCACATGAATCTACTCGATCCCTACCTAAAGATGACAGATGAGCCAGAGAAATGTCTGTCTGATGCCCCCAGTCCGAGTATGTCCGAGGACTCCGCGGGGTCCCCGTGTCCATCTGGTTCGGGTTCCGACACCGAGAACACCCGACCGACGGAGAACAGCCTCATGGCTCCAGACGGGCAACTCGGCGAGTTCAAGAAGGATGAAGACGACAAGTTCCCGGTGTGCATCAGAGAGGCGGTGTCTCAGGTGTTGAAAGGCTACGACTGGACGCTCGTGCCCATGCCGGTGAGAGTGAACGGCTCCAGCAAAAACAAGCCGCACGTGAAGAGACCGATGAACGCGTTTATGGTTTGGGCGCAAGCTGCGCGCAGAAAACTGGCCGATCAGTACCCGCACCTTCACAATGCAGAGCTCAGTAAAACTCTGGGCAAACTTTGGAGGTAAATGTTTATTTATTTATTTTAAATCATATTTAGTATTTTCCTTAAATATTTAAAATAAATGTAAACCTTTAAATTAAAATATATATATATATATAATTTTAATATTTAATAATTAAACACAATATTTTATAATGGTGTAATGTAATTGGTTTTGTTTTTGTTGTTTTTGATAAAGAGCAGCTATCCTTTTCAAATTATATACATTTTCCATTAACATCAAGAATATAATGTATTCTCTTTTACAAATGCATAGAGGTGTAAAAGCTAAAAAGTTTTGTAAAGATTCAAGATTTGTATGCTCAATGGTGTGCCTATTGGTTTTGTCGGCAGATTACTGAACGAGGGTGAAAAGAGACCCTTTGTGGAGGAGGCTGAGCGACTCCGGGTTCAGCACAAGAAAGATCACCCCGATTACAAATATCAGCCCCGGCGGAGAAAGTCCGTGAAGAATGGGCAGAACGAGTCCGAGGACGGTACCGAGCAGACCCATATCTCCCCGAATGCCATCTTCAAAGCGCTCCAGCAAGCCGACTCACCCGCCTCCAGCATGGGAGAGGTGCATTCACCCAGCGAACACTCAGGTGGGCAGCGAACTGAGCAGAAAGCCATCAAAAATAAGTGTTATATGTACTGAAACTGTAGCTTATTATCAGAACATCTTTATCTGATGAATTAGATTACTGGCAGTAATGCACTTGGCAGTTGCTGATTCTTGAGTTCTTGCTTTGGGCCTTATAAGTTTTTTTTTTTTCACTTTTGCTGTTGCATCATCTGTGTGCTGTGGTTAACTCTCCTCCCCCCCTTTTTCTCCCCTCCTCCTTTGCTTCAAAACAGGCCAGTCCCAAGGGCCGCCCACTCCCCCCACCACCCCTAAAACGGATGTGCAGCCAGGCAAAGTGGATCTGAAGCGTGAGGCCCGTCCACTTCAGGAGGGCACTGGGCGCCAGCTCAACATCGACTTCCGCGACGTGGACATTGGCGAGCTAAGCAGTGACGTCATCTCACACATTGAAACTTTTGACGTCAATGAGTTTGACCAGTACCTACCGCCAAACGGGCATGCAGGTGTGACCAACACTGCCTACGCGGGTGGCTATGGCATCAGTGGCGGTGCCTCTGTCAGCCCGGTAACAGGGGGCACCGGAGGGCACAACTGGATGGGGAAGCCCCAAAACGGGAGCCCCCAAAGTGGGCAGCAGCACACCCTGACCCCATTGGGGACCGGTAGTGGTGCCGAGCAGGACCAACCGAGAACGACGCACATCAAGACTGAACAGCTGAGTCCAAGTCACTACAGTGAGCAGCAGGGTTCCCCACAGCATGTCAGCTATGGCTCCTTCAACGTCCAGCATCTCCAACATTACAGCACTTCGTTCCCATCTATCACCCGTGCCCAGTACGAATACTCCGACCACCAGGGTGCCGCCACCTCCTATTACAGCCATGCAGGGGGTCAGAACTCCGGCCTCTACTCCAACTTCAGCTACATGAGCTCCAGCCAGAGACCCATGTACACCCCCATCGCTGACTCTACAGGGGTTCCTTCTATCCCCCAGTCAAACCACAGTCCCCAGCATTGGGACCAGCAGCCTGTCTACACACAGCTCTCAAGACCCTAAGGACACATACATGCACTCTTTCACACAGACAGAAACACCCAACAAAATCAAGAGACAGTAAAAAGAAGACTTATTGGCCTGCATAAAGACTCACATTACACGTACACATTCTCATCATTACACATACCCATTCCACTCTCTTAAAACACACACACACTTGAATTTTCCATGCAAAATGAAACCTTCAGATGTAGGAAAGAGAGCTTGACTTCAAAACAGAAAAGAAAAAAAAAATAGCTCAAAATGGCTCCCGACGTGCCTTTTTAATCGCCTGAAATTGTGATTAGAATATATATTTTTAGCCTTGATTGCAAGAAAAGAGAAACATTTTTGAGAAATTAATCCTCTGTGAGGACTTATTGATTATTGATCCTATAATATGTACTGTGTATGTTTTCTTAACACTTTCTTTTTGTATTTCTGCCAGTCATGAGAGGCCTTCTGTGTTTCTTGTAGAAAAGTCTATTTTTACTAAACCACTCTCAGTAGTGATGCCTTGTTTTTTTTCAAGCCCATCTTTTTTCACCAACAATAGCATTCTCTTACCCTCTATTGTCTGTAGTTTTCATGCTGTGCATTTTATACTCTAGTTTTAATTTTGTTCCCTTTATTTATGTTCCTGTAAAATACCATCCCTCTTCAACTGCCACAAAACCCAATACTTTTTTAGGTATTACCAGCTCTTTTAAAGGTGTTTGTTTTCCACCCCAACATCACTGCCTGTCATATGTTGGAAGTGAATGGGAGTTGGGTTTAAAGTGGGAATATCTATGTGGCAGCTGCAGAACTTACTGCGTGTGTAACAGCATGTGTCACAGCTCCAGGAAGTGCCCTAAGACCTCTGCTTGTCATTAGCAGCCTGCAGTGAAGCCAGTGTCACCTTACAGCCCCATTTCACCCATCCTCTTGTATCCCAGCTTAACCCCTTTAATTTATTTATTAGTATTAATTTTATTTCAAAGAAATTATTTGCATTTTATTCTTTAATACTTTATTCAAATAATAATAATAATAATAATAATAATAACTGTTATTTTGTGCCTCTGAATATGGTGACATATAACCCAACAGGCCATTTCGACAGAGAGCTGGTACTTAATATAGTACAATTCTGTATTCATCATGTTTATTTATCGTATGTAGATTTTTCTATTTTGAATGTTTATTTGTCCTTATTTCTAACCGGTTGTTTAATTATGCACAAAATACTGTTGCAGTTTCTAAGATAAGGCTGATTAAACTGGAAGAGTAGTCTTTCTGTCTGAAAGCTTGAAGAAGTAGTTGTTTTTAAGTAAATTAGTTTGTTAGTTGGATTATTTCTTTGCTTTTAGATTTTTCCCTCTCGAATTTGTGTTTTACTCCATGTCAGCAATCTCAGTACTGATGTTGATATCTTCGATATCTTCTTTTTTACACAAACTGAACAAATTGTCTTTTTATGTTTTTCAAAAGTTTAACATTTTACTGCCTATGAAGAAGCTCATCTTTTGTATTATATTTGCAATAAAAGCAAGAATAAAACTTAAAACAGAAACCTAAGTTTTTTTATTCTGATTAAAATCATCTCCATTTGTAAAGTCTTCAAATAAGATCATAATCAGTGCGTGGGTTAGTTTCTACCATGTCAGGCATGAATATGTATGGGTTAGCCTTAGGGGTGGAATTTCTTAAGCAATGATGAACTTTAGTTTGTTCTTACGCAAGCATGTAACCCCTTTCTCGCTCTCTCCTCTTACAGATGAAACAGCAGGAGGGCCAATAGTCAGCACATTATAAGACTCGTTATAATATCGTTGGTCGAGAAAGGAAAGCATTTGGAGAAAGAAAAACAGCATTTAGTTTGCCTCTGCTTGGCCTTCTGATGTTCTCCTTTTTCTCCTGGTCTCTACATTTCTTCCTCTAAAAAGTCAGCAAAGGGAAATATTGACACATGAGACCATCATGCCAAAGAGATCATGTTTAGGTGTTTTATTTATTTTTGTATTATTATTATTATTATTATTTTGTTATTTTAGCACTAGGTTTGTTTGATTCTTTGTTAATTCAGAAAGACTTTTCTGTCTGATTGAAAATACTTTCCATTCATCAGTTAGTAAAAGGGCATACGGTGGTCCCAATATGTATTTTGGACACTTAAGTTGCTTTTCAAATGCTTGAATTGTAAAAATATCAAACCAAGTTATACTTATTTTAAAGAAATATGTAGATCATTCACTTTTCAAGGAAAACATTTTACAAAATATATATAAAAAAAAATTGCTAGGTTTTAAATGTTAAAACAAAAGAGATATGTGGCTGTTGTGCTAGGACACCTGTTTGAACTTGAGGGGAACTCACTGCATAAATCCACTACAAAAATGAACTTGTGACCAGTTGGTAAAACTAATCTCAAAAACGACTATAGTTAGTTCTGAGAAAATCTATCACATAATGTTTTGCAGATGCTACTTGGTCGATTCAAATGTGTACATTATTAAAGGAATATTCCAGGGTCGATTCAAGTTAAGCTCAATCAACAGCATGTGTGGCATGATGCTGATTACCAACAAAATTTATTTCGACTCGACCCTCCTTTTCTTAAAAAAAAAAGAAGCAAACATCTAGGTTATAGTGAGGCACCTACAACGGAAGTGAATGGGCCCAATGTTTAGAGGGTTTAAAGGCAGAAATGTGAAGCTTATAATTTTATAAAAGCATTAATTAATTCTTCTGTTAAAAAGTGTGTTATTTAAGCTGTAAAGTTGCTTATATTGCTTTAGTGTTTATGACGTTCATTGCAGAGTTGTAAAATATGATATATCTGTGCAAAGAAAAGGTTTGTAAGTGATTTTAGCACACGAAAATCATGTTAACATGCATAGTATTTATGTCTTGTGGCTATACTTTTTAAACAGTGAGTCCTTTAACATTTATGGATTGTCCCCATTCACTTCCATTGTAAGTGCATCACTGTTACCCAGTTTTTTGCTTTTTTAAAGAATAGGAGGGACGAGTCCAAATTATTTTTCGTGGAAATCAACATCATGCCACAAATGCTGTCGATTAAGCTTAATTGTATTGGACCTGTAATATTTGTTTAAGTGTGATTTAATCATCCAAAAGTGTCCAAATACATGTTGGGGCCATTGTATGTGCACAGAAACATTTGAAAGCATGTGTGATAGTATTAAAAAACATATTATTCATGAATGAGGGAGAGACAGCAGCCCACAGCAATAAAAGGCAATCCAGTGGTGGGTCAGGGGTCCATTGGTCACAGCTGTTTCAATACAAGGAGCAGTTATTTATGTTACCAAATGCATGGAAATTATGCCCACAAAACTAACATTTACCTAGGTTAGGAACATTTCTATTTTAAATAAGTGCAAACCATGAAATTATTTATGCAATCAATTCTGTCTAGATTGGAATGTGTCCTTGAATACCTCAGTGACACAGCTTTTCCTTCTAACACAATTTTAATTTGCTGTTCCTTGGCATTTAAAATTCACATTGTTTCATTCACAGCTTGGCAGGATAGTAAAGATTGGACTTTTCACGTAGAATGGTCGCAAAAGTTATTGAACCCTTACGATGCATGAACAGACACATAAAGTATGAATGTCTTTGCATTCAAACAAAATATACAACCAAATGGCATGTATTATATATATATTGTTGTTAATGGAACATGTCGATAGTTAATGTGATTAACTTTTTGGTTACTCTGCTACAGCAGGTCACCAGTGTGAACTTGAGGGGAACTGACTTCATAAAGCCTAAAAAGTCACCTTGACACCAGTTCTTTAAAAGTCATTGCAAAAATGGCTCAGAAAAGTGAAATTAGTTCTGAGAACAAAATCTAGCATCATTGGTTTGATATTTTGTTTGATACATTTTAACTAACTTGCATGTACAAAAGTACAAATACTTTTGGGGGCCACTGTAAGTGTGCAGAAAATTCAGTGCTCACCTCCTAGACCCAGACTAGGATAGAGGAAATGGAGGAAGGACTGAAAGATAAAGATATGCGAAAGGTATTGAAGTAAAAGAGCAATGACTTCAGCAAGCTCTGCCATATGAAGAAGCAAATAGGATGGTCACTCTCATAATACTGAAACTCAGGAGCTGACAGATTAAATGTTTCACATGCCGTGCAGCTTTGCACAAGATTCTGCTATAAAGTGGGAAAGAACTATGCAGCTGTAATAATGAAAACCAGTGATGATCACATCACTGATACCTCTCAAACTGTTCGAACAAGCTGTTCCCATATCCCCAGTGTGCTAATGGCCCTCTCATTTGAATCAATATGTCTTATTATTGACTACTGTTATAAAGTGGACATTGAAGAATTTGATGAAATAAATGTAGCAGGTCCTGTTTCTTTATTGTATTTTGAAATACATTTTGCTATACATTGCCATACATTTTAAAGACATTCTGGAAAACAAAAAACAACAAAACATTCAGCTTTAAGTTTTGAGTTACCAGACATCTTAAAAACCCTGTGAAATGGCTTTAAGAGCACAGTTTTCTGTTCTATTTTAGAAGAAAATCCCATACAACATCACTTAATTTAAAAATAGCCAATAGGATTTGTTACGTCACTGCTACGAAACATGATTTGTTAATTACTTGTCGTTCTTGTCGGTTCCAGAACTAAATATCCCATACATTTTTTTTTCCCCATAGAGGAATTTTTTTTTACATTTTAAACCTTCAAAGACAGATTATGAGTTCTGAGGTTGCTAATCGACGATATTGGCTTCTGCTGATATTGGCTACAGCAGAATTCCTACTGAAGAACTATATTACCCATGATCCTGAAGGGGAAAAATGGCTAGTCAGATAAAAACAGAGCAAAAGAGGAGTGACCACCCAATGAACTTAAAATATATTGTTATGTACATCTGATCATCAAATTTAAATCCATAGTTTTATATTTTTCCATAGTTTTTTTATTTTATTACGTTATTTGCAATGCTTAATGGGATTGTAGTTCATTTCTTCATCAAATACATCAAGAGCACAGTCCTGTACATTAAGGGGGGAGGGGGGGGTGTTTGACTGGACAAAAATATGTGTAGTGCAAGATGAGTCATCAATATTTTTGGTATGTTCTCCAGTGAATTGTGTCAACATTAAGGAATACACTAGCATATACCTGTACATGTCCTCAAAACTAACACACACGGATTAAAAGCCACAAAATTCTTATTTTGATTTCATTGGGTCTTTAGTGAAACATCAATACAAAAGCTTGAAGTGTTTTTTAGATTTCTCCTGGCAGGATTGGACCGAAGGACTGCACACCCTCACATAATCAGAGGACAGCTGAGCGGAAACAGAGACAGCAATGGAGTAGCCCATTCTGTGGGCAGTTTTCCCAGGAGAAGCCCATTAATATTCCATAGAGACAGCATGCAGGGAATCTCTCTCCTCGGAGCCCAATGGGTGGTCCTTTCAAATGCAAAACAACAACACAAAATAAGGGTGAAAAAAGAGTAATCTGGCAACTTCCCACATCACTAACAAAGCAACCATAACAATTCTGGAGTGCTATCAACATAAAAACATACATACATGACCAAAGCAGCAGGTTATGGTCAGTATACAATTTAATATCTGTGGGAAAATACAGCATTTAATTAAGTTAACCTTGTTTAATAATAAAGCAATATGAGTTTCACTGCATCAATCCAAAAACACCCCCTGAATTATGATGCACCAATCAAGTAAATATTCTATTGACAATAAAAACGTAATTGTTTTGTGGCCTATTTTTCGTTGCCAGAAATAATGCCAATCTACTCTATTGTGTCTACACTGAACTCATTAAAAACATCAGGAGCAAGAATTTGCTTATTCAAATTTCACCCCCTGGGGAAAACTTGTTTGCTTATGCTGCTTTAAAAAGAACACAGTACGAAGCTTAGTTCATATTTTATGATCCTTATGGGCCTACTCCTTTTCTCAATTTATCAGCTTTCTGCTCTTCTCTTTTACTGGATTTTATTATTGTATTATACTTTTCCACATTTACTCTGTCAGCATGCAGCATCTCCACTCCTCAGACCTGTTCTACCCCTGTCGGTCCTAAAGGATCTCACCCCTTTGCCCCCACATAACATCACCCCACTGTCATTGTCCCTCAGGAGCTCCACAAAAGGGAACGTTTGACCTCTGAACACACCCCCATTTCCTCTCTTTTGAAAGTGTCCTGGCCCACAGAATGTCTCATTCCGACTCAAAGGAAACTGTACATCAATAAAAGATGGCCGGACAAACCTCACAGAAAAAAAGAAAAAGAAAAAGAAAAAAAACTTAAGAAAAACTTGCATTTCGCCCCAGCTGAAATTGACAGAGTGGGCCACTTGGTTCCTAGCAACAGATGCCTCCAGCACAGGAAGTTGCAAGTTCACAGTTCAGTTTGTTGTGGCGAGATTCCTTTGGACCTCAGAGCTGAATAGACACCCGGGGTCACATTCTAAGATTAATAATTGTAACAGCATTTGATGGAAAAATTATGCATACATATTTAAATATTAATTTAAAATTGTAAATTGTGCATAGAAGAATATGAATCATTTTATTTTCTGTTAAACATTAACCATTTGATGCATGAATTATTGAATCACAAAGGAAGAATGTTTTTTTTCTTAATGTTCCTTTTTTAATTCTTTTAATTTTAAGACAAGACTATAATCATCCCCAATCTTTTGTTTTTCTTGTTTTGTATTGTTTTATTATTTTTTTTTAAAAGCGTATTTTGAGAGAGTTACACATCTTTACATTGCATAAAAAGATAATGGTAAATATTTAATTTTTTTTATACCTAGAAACATTTTTCAATGAAAAATATGAACTGAATTATTGCAATTACTTTCAATTCCGCTTTTTGAACATGAATGTTTTGGGCCAATGCAAATAGGACACTGTGCTAAACTACTCTGATAGTGTTTCCTTCAGTCTTACTTAACTTCAGCATTGTCTTGTAACTTGCAGTTACAGTATCAATTACTTGATTGCATTTATGCCTCTAAAAAAGTCTGTGTAAACAGGCCTTTTGCAGGAATTATGTAAATGTATCTCTGATTAGTTATATCTGCTGTGTTCAAATATGAAAAGCAGATGCTATTTAAACCCTGGTGCAAATAATGGTATATGCTATTTACACCCCAGTGCAAATAGTGGCATATATTATTTGCACCCCAGCCATGGTGCAAATAATGGTAGAAACTAATTTTACCCTGGTGCAAATAGTGTCAGATACTATTTGCAACCATATTTAAATAATAAGAAACAGTATGCGCATCACTGCAGTGTGTTTATTGTGTTTATTTAAAATCCCACAGACAAACATAATTAACCTCTACTCATAAACCTAATTACCTTAGAAAAAATTAACCTTGGTTTTATGAGTGCGATCATCAGACCCCGCCTACGGATCAAAACCTTCTCTGCACTCTCGACATTCACTGTGACCAAATCAATGTGATGAAATCAACATTTCGTATTAATTTTTATCTATTATTTTAAGTAGTATTAAGAGTGGAAACAGGAAATCGATGGGGAAAAAGAATGGGACAAAACGTGGAATCGAACCACAGTCAATAGGACAACAGCACACAATCACACACTGTATTTGCACCCCACACCACTGCAGCAACATCTATTGGTTAATTTGTCATATATTTATCTGGTTCCTCCAGACTATTAGGGTGAAAATAGAAACTCTGAATATGAAATTATCTCACCATTTGAGGGCAGAGAATCAATAAAACATTTTTTATTTCCAAATATTTCTTCCTTAAAGAAGAAATATTAAGAATTTTAGTAAGAAATTGTGGCAGGGCGGAGGGCAGGGCCAGGTCGTGAGTCTACACACACATGACGGACATGTCCGTAAATGATCTCTCTCTCCCGCACCATACTCCGCAGCCGGCCTTTATCCCTCTCAGAGGCTTGATTAGCCTAATAAGGGACCGGGTGTGTAGACTCACGACCTGCCTCCGCCCTGCCACAGAAATGTTAATGAAACCGTTAAGTAATCACAATCTTTAAGCGGAATCAGTATCACAACCAGAGTAGTTCATTTTCTTACCATTATCCTTCCATATATATTCCAGACAGAGGTACTTGGTGCTTCACCACTTTTGTCAACCATGTTGAATTTATGCTGTCAGAAATAAAAAAAAACTCCTTTCACTTAAAGTAGAGAGTCAAACAGAATTTTGTGTAAAGGTCAAAAGAATTCATCCATGGTGGTTTTGATGTAACTTGACACCCTGTATTGTTAAAATGGCTTTTAAAGAGCTGTTCACTGTAGTGGGCATCAAACAGTTCAACTGCGACAACATTTGTGTTATTTAATGGTGTTGTACATTGCATTAACTTCCTCTTCCATTACCCAAAGCACCACATCAAAGGTTCATTATTCAAAGGAATCCTGAAAAGGAAGCGGTTTCAAAGTAAGAAGACACTTCTTTGTATCTTTTTGGCATTTATCGACGGCAGTTTGAAGAAATAACACAAATAAATGAACCTTGTGTTTTCTCAACAAGAACCCAAGCAGTGCGTTTGACATGCCCATTGAGCCAAAAGCAAAACAATGTCATGTGTTATTACTTCACCTTTTTTTCCAGTGCATTAATACATGCTAACTAACCTTCACACTAATCAATGATATTTTGAAGGCTTAAAATGATTCCCAGTAACTCAGCTGTGGCGCTTGACTGCAAACCACATGTTCTGAATGGAGCGGGTGATATGCGCAGTAGGACAGCACACACGTGACATCGACAACACCTTCATTTCATATCTCTACACAAGTAAAGACTGGCCATCCACCATATCTTCCCATTCAACTCCTCCAGAGCAGCGACCATCTTTATCCCGCCATGCACGTATCCTGTTACGGTAGAACGCCTACGATCAGTTCACTAAGTATGATTGCATTTAAATGCAGGCTCTCCCAGTGTCAGCTCGTGTGGTAGAAATAACATATTTAACCAGGGTAAATACACACAGCACACAGTCCGTACCTCCTCTGTAACTGAGCCCAATTCAGTGGGTGGACGGAGTTTACATTGAGAGGCCAGTTTCAAAGTCTGAGTCTTACGAAGTCTCAAACAACTGATCTGGGTGTCTGGGTTTGGGTTCAGGGTTCACTGACTTTGCTGGGAGTTTGGATAGAAAAATAAAAAAATTCTGTGCACGTCTGCACAATTTAATGTTGATGTTGTTGAAAATATTGGATGTCTAAATATAGCGACAAAGGCTTGATGACCTGAGCTGTCTAGAGAGATAAAGTAGCCAGAGAGGTTTACCAGGCTCTACCGAGGTGACATGGAAAGGTGTGGACACTGAGCACGGGAGGAGAGTTGTTTGGACTAGGGGCTTTTACCATGAAGAGTGTGGTTTTTTTTTTATTGCCTTTCGGGGCAGAGGCAAAGCTTCCATCTGATACACATGCCTGTGTTATTGCTAAATGTGTGGCAGGGCAATAACTAAAACAAAGCTGGACCATAATACATTCAGTCTGGATACAACTTTATGAAAGACACAAGCGTTTTATTGGATATACAGCTTTAGATTTAGGATTAAGAATAGGCTGAAGACTTGTGAAGTTTTAAAATAAGGGACACTTAAATGGGGAGAATCACGGCCCCTAACCACATCCTCCACAGTTTTAGCAATAAATTCTATATAAAAAAAATTGTATATGCTTTCTTATATGCTAAAATGAGAACTTTCCTGACCCATGACTTATAAAAATACATAATTTATATGTTAAAAATGTATTTATTTCACTTTTTTTATTATTTGTCTTCTTTATCTTATTTATGTTGGATGGTTTATAATAATTAAATTTTTTTTGATAATTTGTATTTATTTTATTTGTTTATTTTTTTCCCTCACCTGTGCTTGTCTTTATGATTGTATTCATACTTTGTTTGATCTTATTGAACATTTATATAGAAAAAACTCCTCAGTTTCAGACGGTCCCTTACCACACCCTCGACAGTATTAGCACATTTTAGCACAATGTGTGGACTTTTCAGAATGTCCCTTACCCACCATGGGCACATTTTCCAACTTATATCAATGTTAAATTGGCAATCTGGAATGATATCTGACCAGCTTAATTATGGGAAAAAATTGCGTCCCATATTGATTCAATAGGGGACCCATCATTTTACCTTTAAATACGGGACGATCCAGTATTTTACGGGAATGGTGGCAACCCTACTGACGTCTCTCACTTTTGAAGCCAATATGCTTTAGTTTGAAGCAGGAGACTCCTTTGGTGGTAAATAATGATTATAGCACTAGCCAATTGCATTCAAGTGCAGGCCGTCAAACAGCTACAGTATCATTGGTTTCACCTGCTGAATGAATGCACACTTTACTGAACCAGTTGAGATTGTCTTTTGAGTCTGATTGAGATGAGACATTTCTCGTTCATGAACAAACTGAATGTAAAATGTTGTGCTCATCAGTTCACAGCATGATAAATAAACTTTGTTGTAAATTGTGGGGAAACATGTATGATGCTTAAACACTCTGCAGTGCTGAAGTCTCCTAGTAGAATTGTAGATGTGCAAATTTGTATAAATGATTATTGGATTGTTCCAGTCGTGAATAACTATTTGCTTTTGTTCCGGTAAAATGACTGGCGAAAACTTAAAAGATGGTCATTGGTGCCATCTGCTGGAGCAAAGGCTTAATTTACAGAACTGATCAGTGACCGAATCATGAACGAAGGTGAACTAATCTTTTTGGTGAACGGATTCAAATTAATCGAGTCAATTGTATGAATAAAAATTCCCACCACTAAGCAAGAGGCGCTTTATTCATAGTGACTTGTAGTTGTAACATTAACATGATTGTCACATTGTTACAAGAAATGGACGCCTGGACTGCAGTAGTGAAACGAGATGACTGGCTCCATACTACCAACTGTAGAATATTTAACATATTTTATCTCTGGTAAGTGAATACATTTTATACTAACTTTAAGTTTGATAGGTAGAGTCTAAGTTCTTTTCATTGTATCAAGTCATATCAAGTTTATTACAAGTCCATTTTGATTCAGATGTTACCAAAGGTGGTGACGTCCAAATAGGAAAGAGCGTGTGTAATTGTTGTAATGTAAAAATACATTGTCAAGGTTAATATGCGGACAACTAAAAGTGATTGATTTGTAGGTTGATTTTCACTGGCGCTTGGTTTGTTTGAGCATCCCAAAACAGCAACATTAGCTCAACTAATGGCTGGAGTTTGGGGAGGGACGATCAGTTTGTCGACCAATGGAAAACAGGGGGAGTGATTAGAAAACTTTTTTTGGAAACAATTATTTTTGCAATCCTGCTTAAAGGAGTTAGATTCCTGTAGAAAAAAGTTTTGTCCACTAGTGAGGCAGAAATTATACACATCACATTTAGCCTTGTAATTCGTCCATCAATGTTCACCAGTTTGACACATGATAGATAGGCAGGGCTGGACTGGTAATCTGGCATACCGGTATTTTCCCGCTCAACTGTTGGGCCAGTTGCTATGTAAAATCCCAGGCCGATTTCTCTTTCCAGTCCAGCCCTGTAGATAGGGGTAATCAGCCAATCATAGTACCAAGGAGGTCTTGTGTCCTCCCAGTTGACTTTTCACCTATATTTTGCCATTACAACCCTCACACTTGAAGCACAAGTTAAGACCTCAATGAGAATGCCTTACTCTGTAACTTTACGCTGGTAACACTTTTGGACAGTGTTGTTTTACACAATATTTAGTCTCATATTTTATCATATTTATTTAATGTTATTTTTGTGCTGTCGATTATTTTATCCTCTGAATATAATCAGCATTGCCTTCCTTTGCCTCCTCTGAGAAAATGCCCCTGTCTGAACACCACCAACTTAATGTAAAAAAAACTAATGTTGTTGCTGAGGAGCTTCACATTTTTTAAACCACACATTTGTGAAGACATCTGACCATCAGGATTACATACACACACAGGAAAACATGTGTACGCAAACATAAATCATCCGCATGAGGGTTATCATCCCCTGACCTCCATATGCACAGAGACAGTTGCTTGCACAGCTGGTGAGGCCACTGAATAACTGCAGCCCCAGAAGATACAGACTTTAACCATAATACCACAGCATCAGAGTAAACACTCTTTGTACTTTTCCTATTCTTCTTGTCTAGCTCAACATGTTGTGTGTGAGTTAAACATACATTTTTGGAAGTCAGAATAAGATGTAGGCTAATGTTTCCTATTCGATGGTTACTTGTGTTATGATTCTTGGATTTTCACTGACAGACAGAGACATAAGGAAGTGTGACCTAGTTAGTGCAAAAAACATGTGAAAACGCACACACACACACACACACACACACACACATTTGCACAATTCCTTAACCAAACGAGTTGCTAGGCTTTATGTCTTGATGGTACATATATCACTAGAGATTAACAGTGGCATGCACTGCATAGCCAACAGATGTAGCAATTCGTCACTTTTTATCTCTTCCTATCTCTCTCTCTCTTTCTTTCTTTCTCTCTCTCTCTCTCTCTCTCTCTCTCTATCACACACACACACACACACACACACACACACACACACACATTCCAAACACGTTTTACCACCTGATGAACTGTGTGAACTTTATGGGCTCGCATATGTGTGTATATGTTGGTAGAAATGGGGTGGAGCAATAATAATTTATAATTCATAAACCACAACTTGTTAGCCTAACAGAGATCTATCAGAGACTACCAAGAGTCAGGCAAGACACATCGCTGGCCTCCCTGGAGATGACTTTTTGAAGACGAGTTAACACAAATTATAGCCCCCCTTGGTGACAAAGCTCTTAAGAGAGGAGTGGAGACGTTAAGCAAATTCTCACACAAACAAAAGATAGCACTTATACATCTGTATATCACCTGAAAAAAGCATGGAGATACTGTAAGCATGGAGAAGTTTGCTCGGCGGCCATATTGTATATAATATTTTGTGATTCTTTATACATATCGTGGCAAAATTTCCATTGTGTGAAGCTAAAAGCATGCTAAATTTTCTCTCAAATAGATTTGGTTTGTGGTTAATGCCCTAGCGAGTTTTAAATGAAGAAAACCTGCATCCCTATCCGAAATCTTAAACCTAAACCCAACCAAAAGTGTCATAAAAAACATTATGAGATGAAATTGCTGAATTGCTGAAGCAATCGCAATATTTTGTGGTGCTTCTTTGACACTTGACTCATGTGTCGACACACATGCCCATGCACTACAGTGTAATATGATTGTGCTTGAACAAGCTTGTAAATGTTGTTTATGTTTTGCAAATGTTAAAATGTATTGCCTTACAAGTCATGCACTATAATAAAAGTTTTTCGATTTGTTTGTTTTATTTGTGATTTGTGTGAAAGGGAATGAAAATCGTACGCCTACAGTGTCTATTTAAAATTGGTGTAATATGTATAATAAGCTAGGTAAAAATCATTTTGCAAAAATTCTGATCAAGTAATGTGGTTTTAGCCTGGTCGGTTGAACTTTGCAATTTATGCTATGTGAATGAGGAAAGTCCAAAATCTGTTGATCAAGTGACATTTTTGAAATTAGCATTACTATCTGATAAAAGTGGTATAACTTGTGCTTTAATAATAAATAAATAAAAAATGCATTTTTCAGGCTTATCAACAATTATGCATGCATGTTCTAGAGGAAACAAATAAGCAATTGGCTCTTTTATCTGTAAGGTGGGACTACAGAAACCATATTTAGTAGTACAATTTTGCTCATACATACAAGTTACTCATCTCTCCACTTAATGTCTCTGCTGCAGAGGTGTGTCCTCCGAGGAGGGAGATACCTTCAAAAATCAGATGAAAAAATAATCAACAGTACAAAAGTAAAACTAAATAAATCTTACAATTGTGAAACAGTTTAGTATAGTAACAAACAAAAGTCGCTCAAAACGTGTTTTTAACTTTACTATTAAAGCTTTTAAAATATGTTTAAACATGTAAAACTTGATAAGGTTTTGATGTGACGTGGTTTACATAAATAGTACGGTAGACACAAATATTATAGAATTGGTTGCTTGCTGATAATAGAAGGTTAATGGTGTTAATATTCCTCTAACTCAGAAGCCATCTAAACATCATTGAACTGGAACACAACTTTACATTGGACTCAAAAAAAAAAAGCAAAAACAGAGGGGAATTTGCTTCCTTATTTCAGAAGTCCACCACATGCCACTGGCTTGCTGCTAATGTAAGATGACTTTCAGTTTAAAAAGCTTTAAGTCTAGGTCTTCTTTTGCTTTATTAGAAAACTGGACCAAGCTATTTTGTTGAGTGTCTGGAGACTTCAGCATAAGTCATATAAGCACAGGCTTAAAATATTAGTGCAGACACAACAGCTGAACAAAGAAAGTAAAACACGATGTCAGGTGAGTTAGCTGAGACAGGGTAGCATAAACATTCAGGTCTGTTTTGAAAATTTTTAGCACTGAGTTTGTTACCGACTAAAATTATGGAGAAGGACAGCAGGAGAGCAGAGAATTAAGGGAGGGGAATTATTTCCATCCTTATCTACGCCTTTTCTGCTAAAACTAGTGGACCACTAACTGTTATGATACAGCAAGACACTGCTTGTTGAGCATGGTGGGTGTTTACTTTCCCAGGGTGCTCTACTTATTTTGACAAGTTTCACGTTGATGATGCCAAAATAAGGTGTTGCAATCGCATTAAAAACTGCAGGGTAGGTCTACAATAAAAAAACTATTGACTTTCATAGGTTTCATGAAGTCATTAATTATAAGTATAAAATGTACAAGTTGTTTGAGAGTGTAGGGAGGCTTGATTACATAATTCATGGGCACCTGCATGATTTCATCTGAGCGTACGCACAGAAATCTGCCTAACACATACCTATATCTTGGGGTTCCAGGGGCATGATTTCCCTGGAGATAGTTTTTTAGTTTTTTGCAAAAACAACACCTAAGTATTCAATTCTGGTCACTTTGAGAGAAGCATTTTTTTATTTTTCATTTTCTCGAGTATGAGTAGCGTTAATATAACAATTGGCTAAAGCATTTCTTCCAGTAACCATTACAGAACAAACATGTTCTTGCACTAAACAGCAAAACGCACCACAATGAGTACAGCAGAACACAGGTGTCTCGAGATGCATTTTTATTAGTTCAAACAGTTCTTTTTAACTTAACACAACATACAAAATGCAGTGTTCCCATGAAAAATGCTAAAACCACAGTGAAACATGGCGCAGTTGTCAAAATACATCCATCTAGAAAATATTTACATGGAAAACGACTGAACAACAGCTTGACGGACACAAAAAGAAGTTCAGTTTGAACACTTCCTTGTTCACATGACACAGCACTAGTTGTATATTCTCAAAGTTACCTCTCAAAAAGACAGCCTTTTGTTTCAGTTGATTGTAGGGTAAAGTTTCACTTTATCCAGTGCTGTTTGCTCTGTGTTCGTAAACATCCCGATTACTGTGTGAGAAACTGCTCCAAACAATTCAGTGAGATCACAAATTCACAAATCGATTCAGAATGATTTGCAATCCTGTTTGGCCAATTCACTGAAAATAACCAACTCAAAACAATTAGTCTTTCGATAACAGAAGATGGTGGAGAGTTAGGGGGTCCTTTCAATCCAGTGAGAGAGGGTGAGAAGGTCAGCTGCTTCTGACTTGCAAAATGAGACATTATCCGTGTGTGTGTGTGTGTGTGTGTGTGTGTGTGTGTGTGTCAACCATCAATTTGCAAGGACTATGTGTTCCCCGTCTGTCGCTCAATTCAACGTTCTGTTGAGTGAGGGGACTTTCTTGAAGGCCTCGGTTACCTCTGAACTTGAGAAAAGGCCAATGAGAATTTGGCAGACAGAATTTGCATGTCACTCCCCCGGACAAACGGGTATAAAGGGAGGGAATCATGCCTCTGTACATTCAGATTTCTTCTTCGGAGCCGAGCAGTTGTGCGATCAGCGAGCTGAGATCACTACTTTTCCACTCACCTCTGTAGAGCATTGCTGTTGGATCTATGGTGCATATCAGCGGCTTTCTCATTCTCTGCACAGCAGTGCAGGTTTGCCCCTGGGCGCTTCGACAGCATTTCCTTAAAGAGTAAAAGAGTATATTTTCTCTAAAAGACTATACACATTGGCGTTGAACGTCTTTTTAAAGATGTCTTTCCGCCTTTGTGTAGTTCCTGGATGCGGCAGATATCTCTCCGCTTCTGAAGGTCATAAGAGCTGCCTCGTGTGCCTGGAATGTGATCATACACAGGCAGCGTTTTATAAATGGTTCATGTTCTCAGTGCGAGAACATAACCATGACAACTTTTCGGTCGCAGCTTGCTTTCCTCCGAGAGAAAGTCACTTCAGCCGCCCCCCATGCTGCGCCTCCTTCCTATGGGATTGGGGCCGGCGTGGCCAACAATGAAGGCAATTTGGGGAGTGTATTGGGCTCGGTTTTGCCAGGTAAATCCCCACAAACCACCTGCCACCCAAAACGCTCGCTTTCGTTCGGGCTCGAGGTGAGAGCGGCTTGCCTCACGGCCAGTCTGTTTACTCCCTCGGACCCCGCAAGCCGGATGACAATTTCACCGCTGCATTGGAGAGCGTCATTGTGGCGTCTGATGCTGATGATTTGACTGGGCCCCCCCACCCCCGGTTCTTTTCTTCCCGTAGGTGGATGACGAGTTCATGAAGCCGTAAAGGGCACCTTTTACTGCCTGAAACCGGCTTCTTTCATCCTCCGCTTTCACTTCCATCGATGTGGAGCGGCCCCAAGCGGTCTACGCCATGCATGCCATGGCCCCCCCTGCAAATCCATCAGGCCAAGGCACTAAATGATCTGTACTTGGGTAGTCCTGTTTCTGATATGCTGCAGGAACTGTGCTCGACGACCGATCGTGCCCCCCGGGTCACGAACGTCACAGCGCCGGCACTCGGACGGCGACGCCCACACTAGTGGTCCAGGAATGACATCTGTAGCCCCGACAAAGCCCAATTTATCAACGCCCCCGTCTCCCAGTTTGGCTTATTCAGCGACACTGTTGAAGACTCTGCCCAGCAGTCTTCTGCGGTGAGGAAGCAGACAGAGGCCATCTCCTACATTATCACTTACTGGCATTCCAGCACTAGCCGTGCTCCTTCTGATCACTGAGGGTGTCCCCCTGTGGCTTCTAAACTACATGCAGCTCTGCTTCAACCTGGGCCTAGCTCTCAGCCCCAGTTTAGAGCTCCCCGCAGGAAGCTTACACACCCATCTCACGAACCACTACCTGGACCCAGAGGGCTCCCAATCGTTCCCGAGACAAAAAAAAAACAATGAGCGAGATGGCCGCTATGGAGTTGGTATTTAGGCCATTCCATCCCCCGGTGGAGGGCCGGGAGGGAAACTTCTTGCCGCACCCCACCCGGGCTGTGGTACCCACATTGCCAGGAAAAAGAGAGCGGTTCCATCACTCCTTTGGTCACCTAACCGGTCAACCACACACCGTTCTCATGGTGGTCTGGCGCAAAACACCTATAGTCACGGCACCATGGCGTGGCCCCCTTGCCATCGACTCTAGACTACTGGCGGGCTGGTTCTGATGAGTCTAGAGGACACCTCCACAGGACCTCCTCCTCAGTCACTTTCCTGCACCCAGCTGGGTACGCGGAGGTGCTTTTACTTTTTTCTCAGCACAATTGTTTTGGGACGCAAATTTGCTCCCCGACATATTACCTGCTTCCTCCACTGCGAAGCTCGGATCTTTTTACGATTCCGTGCTGGCGGGCCGGGACCCGCTTTAGTTAACCAGGCACTCACCCCACAGGGGTGCGATAGAGCCGTCCCTCCAGCCGAGATGAAGCCAAGGTTCAACAGCCTACGCTTCATCGTACCCAAGACAGGCCAATCTTGGACCTGTTTTGAAACGGGCATCACACAGACTCCCGTTCAAAGGCACTCACGCGGAAACTTATTCTAACTTGTGTCCAGCATCTAGATTGGTTCAAGGGGCAGACCTAAAGGATATGTACTTTCATGTCTCACCTTGCCTCAGCACAGACCTTCTTACAGCTAGTACCAGGTTCCTACCTTCAGCTCGTCCCTGTCCCCTCGCATCTTCACAAAGGTTGCAGATGCCACCCTTGCCCCGCTAAGGGATGTGGTCATCTGCATACTCAACTTCCTCAATGACTGGCTGATTCTAGTTCACACTTGAGAGTCTCTGTGTGCCCACAGGGACCAGGTGCTCAGGCACCTCAGCCGGCTTCAGGTCGACGAGGAAAAGAGCAAGCTCTCCCTGGTTCAGAGCATCTCTTTTCTCAGTATGGAGTTAGACTCAGTCTCAAAGACAGCGCGCCTCACAATGAGTGCACGTAGCCTGTGCTGAACTGCCTAAGTGAGCTCAAACATGGCACAGCGGTTCCACTGCGGCAGTTCCGGATGCTCCAGGGGCATATGACATTCTCAGCGGTGGCTACGCCGCTCGGGTTGATGCATATGAGACCACTTCAGCACTAGCTTCAGACTCAAGTCCCGAGATGGGCATGGCGCTGCGGTACATACCATGTGTTCATCATCTCTTTCTGCCACCAGACGTCCAATCCTTAAACAGATCTCTGTTTTCTGCAGACAGGAGTCCCCTACAGCCGGTGTCCTGACACGTTCTTTTCACCTCAGACGCCACCAAACAGGGTTTGGGTTCTGTGTGCAATGGACACGAAGCTGCCAGCTCCTGGACGGGGCCCCGGCTGGGTTGGCATATCAACTGCCAAGAGTTGCTGGCTGTAATCCTTGCCCTACTTAGATTTTTCCTGCTATTTAGGGACAGCACTGCCACGAAAGCATACATAAATCGCCAAGGCGGCATGCACTATCGTAACATGTCGCAACACACCCGCCATCTCCTCATTTGGAGCCAGCAGTGACTCAGGTCATTGCATGCCACTCACATTCCGGGCAACCTCAACATGGCACCGGAATTGCTGTTGTGACAGGGCACGATTAATGGAGAGTGGAGGCTCCACCCCCAGGCAGAGAATTTGGGAGCGATTCGGCAAAGCACAGGTAGACCTGTTCGCTTCCCAAGAGACCTCCCTCTGCCCGCTCTGGTACTCCCTAGCGGAGGCTCCCCTTGGGACAGATGCACTGGCACACAGGTGGCCCAGGAGGCTGCACAAGTACGCATTTCCCCAGTGAGCCTACTAGCACGGGTGCTGTGCAAGGTCAGGGAGGACGAGGGACAAGTCACTCTGGTGGCCACCTACTGGCCCACACAGACTTGGTTCTCGGATCTCACGCTCCTCGTGACAGCCCCTCCATGGCGAATTCCCCTGAGGAAGGACCATCTTTCTCATGGACGGTGCACCTATGTGGCCAGATCTCTGGAACCTCCGTGTCTGGCCCCTGGACGGGTTGCAGAAGATATAAGTGGCATACCACCTTCTGTCGCAGATACGATCAACCAAGCCAGAGCTCCCTCTTCCAGGCAACTTTACGCCCTAAAGTGGCGCTTGTTCGCAAATTGGTGTTCTTCCCGATCTGAAGACCAGAAGAGATATGCAGTAAGGTCAGTACTCTCGTTTCTGCAAGAGAATTGTGAGGGGAGGCTGTCCTCCTCCACCTTGAAGGTCTATGTAGCTGCCATATCGGCTCACAACGACGCAGTGGACAGTAAGTCCCTAGGGAAGAACGATCTGATTATCAGTTTCCTTTGAGGTGCCCAGAGGCTGAACCCTCCCAGGCTATGCCTGTTCTCCTCATGGGATCTCTCCATGGACCTTTTAGGCCTTCAGAGACCCCCTTTGATCTGCTAGAATCAATCAAGCTCAAGTCCCTCTTCTTTGGCCTATCACACGCAGGCTGTGCCCGCCCCCTTGTGGGTTCGAGCACACTTGACGAGAAGTGTGGCATCCTCGTGGGCACTGGCCGACAGTACCTCTTTAGCAGACATCTGCAGAGCAGTGGGCTGGGCAACACCAAATACCATTACGAGATTTTACAATCTCAGGGTTGAGTTGGTCTCGTCCCGTATTCTCTCAGGTCCAAGCACGTAGAACTCGGGAATGCGGAATGTCTGACCAGGTGTTCCGCTTGCACATAGTGCCTTTCCCCTCCACTGAGGTGATCATGTGTGCTCTTTTCCCCCAGGAGAGTCCACTAAATTCACGCTCCCTGGATTTTCTTCCTCCCTAGCCCTCTGGTCTGCGAATTCACTGGAGGAATTCCCCGACCAGACCCACTACGGGTACTAAAATTACTCTGTTCTGGAATAGGTGCTCTACAGGATGGGCCCTTGTGTGGAATAATCCCCCATGTGTATTTTCCGCAGTACGGTCCCCATGCAGGCGGACCCGCATCTCCCTTGGGCAGTCCCCGCTGCCTTCCAGTTGCCGTGTTTGTAGTAACTCCTCCCACGCAGCAGGTAGGATCTACCACCGTGCCATTTCGACGTGTGGCCTGAAAACTTATGTGATGTATTTCGCCACTCTTTACCTCCCCCAGCCTGGGCAGGTGGTGGTCTCCATGGGGTCTTTTGGAAAAGAACGCCTTCCCCAATGCGTATGATAGTGTTAAGATGGCACTCACTCACAGTGAGAAACATAGAGAGAGAAAAGGCAGCCTGCTCCCATGCTTGGCATGTCACTTTGTTCCCCACCCTTCAGGATGCCGGGAACCTAAAAATTTTATGACGATTTTATGGGGGCATTGGGGAAGGGTATGTGCAGTCTGACGCAGCCTGTCGCTTTGGCACGTAACTGCATCAGCAGCGCATGCACACGGTTCAGCGCATAGCGTGATTGAATAGGGACCCCTAGTGTCACTTCACTCGACAGACGGGGAATGTCTAGGTTAATGTTGTAACGTCCGTTACCTGATGGAGGGAACGAGACATGTGTTCCCCTGGCCACAACGCTGAACCGAGCCACTTCAATGGCCGAACCTTACTCTCGGTTCCTCAATGCAAAACCTGAATGTACAGAGGCATGATTCCCTCCCTTTATAGCCGTATGTCTGGGGGAGGGACATACAAATTCTGTCTGCCAAATTCTCATTGGCCTTTTCTCAAGTTCAGAGGTAACTGAGGCCTTCAAGAAAGTCCCCTAGTGTTGCTTCACTCGACACGTCTCGTTCCTTCCATCAGGGAACAGAGGTTAGAACAGTAACCTAGACATTTCATACATAAACTTGATAATAATAAATTTCTTTAGAATGCATATGTTTTGTGGTAAGCTAATTAAATGTTATTAATATGCAACTTGAAAGCAACTTGCAGGGCATTCAAAATGCATTTTTTTTATGTATTCATGTTCTATGGGGATCAAACCAATAACTTTACAGTTGCTGGCACTATGTTCCTATGTTGAGCTACAGGAATACTTTGCCCTGTGAAGAGGCTTTAAAAAAGTATGTGGTGTCTTCCAACCCTGCATGAAAAGATCAGTTTTGACCAATGTGAATTTCCTTGTTGGTCTAGGCTGGATATTGATGGTTTCGTGCTGGTCAAGCTGGTGGACCATCACAGCCAAGCTGTTTCGCATCATAATGTGGTAACTCAGTAGCTTGTCAACAAAAACATCAGTCAGTGAAAGGGGTGTCTGGTTGAGAGTTAGGGGGTCCTTTCAGTCCAGTGAGAGAGGGTGAGAAGGTCACCTGCTTCTGACTTACAAAATGAGACATGATCCAAAAGCCTGATGTAGATGACAGAAGTCTGAGGACAGATGAATACAACACCAAGCATGAAATATCTCATACTGTACATATTTTGAATGGAAAGTATAGATATATTCCATTACATCTGAATCACTGATAAATTGTCTATGAGCAAAGTGTTTCAGATATATAAAAAAATATAATTAAATCCAGAAGTTTATATTGCCCTGCGTCCCCCATACTTAATTGTTTCGCACACAATTTCCATTGTACATAAAATATGAAGCATGTTCCAAAATTAGCTATTGCAGAGCCTGTAGGAGTATACTGCATTTCTGCATGTGGCCTAGTTATCCATTTAGATTACAGATGGACTAACTGGTAGGAACATGATGGACATTATGAGGACCTGGCAAATAGACTGCTGTGAGACCCAGCGAGGCATTAGTCTCTCACTCGCTCTCACTCATGCACATATGCACATACATCTGTTCCACATTAACACAGATGAAATGCCTCAAAGGTGTTTGAAAACACTGTGGTGATCATTTTCATCTTTAAACAATCTTCAGTTTAGATTGCGCCAAATTCAAATTTATAGCGTGTACCAACAGAGAGATTTACTTCAGAGAAGACAGTGAGATGATGACATGATAAAAAGCCTCCCAGCATCTAAAGTGATATAGGTTGGAGAGCAACAGATGTTTTTTTTTTTAACATACAGGGCCTACTTTATAACTCATACAGTGTGAGAATGTCCTTGTAGATTGTTTCAAGCATCATAGTTTGTCAGACAGCATTTACTGATGAGGCTTTGAGGCACCATTTTTGTCAAATGTCACTCTCTAGAAATACAATGAGCAGCCATATAGATGGATACTGGTATCTTTCGTAAAACACACTGCAGAAAACGAGAATGAAGCGTAGTCAATTCAACTTCATGTGTCTGAAATGAATTCAACTGTTCAGCTAAACCAGGTTTGTGACAGGACCATGTGCTTCCAGAGCACCTTTAAACTGTAAAAAAAAAACAATTCTGTCTAAAATTAGCTTTATTAATCAGCATGTTTCAAGCCTTTTACAAGCAGATTGTTTTTGTGAAAATTAAATCAAAGATCATCTATCACAAAAATGGTTAGGGAAAACAACCTAAAATGTGATTTTACTAGTAGCATAGGCATACTTAACTTTAGCTAACAGTATTTTTAAGCTTCACTGTTGAGCTTTGCATTGTGTGTTGTTGGTAGATTTTCATTTGAAGATAAATATAAAAATGGTCCATTCAGACTTTTACATTTTCAAAATATTATCTCAGGAGATACCCCTGAACCCCTCAACAATATGTTTCCCTATAGTCACCAGGTCTCCTATGCCCCCCGAGTATCTAAAAACACAAATACTGGACTGTTGTCCAAGTGCTCTCGATTTATGAACTCATTTAAATATTTCAATCTTTTGGTAGAAGATCACCCAAACTCACCTACTTTGGCTTTGTCTCTTGAGACCCAATGTCCTAATCCTTGCCCAGTTTAAAAGAGACTATTTTGACTTTTTTTTCACCTTTTACAAAGCACTATTACTGCCAACTTTGAAATTTACAATTAGGCGTACTATTTAAAAAAAAAAATAGCATTCCTTATGTAATATCATTGCTATACTGGACCTTTGCAGGGAAGGAAATCTAGAGACCGGATCTCTTGAAACTTTTAATTGAATACCCCCGCTCTAGCATGAGTTATGAAGGCCACCTAATGCTATGCAACACTCAGTGTCATAGATATGACAGCACTAAAGCAGTTTGTGGGCCTGTGTGGTTGCTATGGTGAGTAGATAGAACAATACAACTGGACCTCAGTAATCTGCCGTAGAGGATCAGAAAGACACTGGGAATGAGGTGTGAGCAGTCATTAATCACAATTACACTTTTCTATAATCTGTGTCAATCCATCTTTCCATCCATCCAACTGTCCTTCTGTCATGTCTATCCATCAGACCCAATATTTATCTCCTAAGCTTTTCCTCCCCTTTGTGCTGCTCTGTCCACAAATACTCATCATTGAATTTGACAGAATATTAGGCACAATGCGGCATCACCTCCTACTGGTCTCACATTCATCACTGTCAGCTTTTCAAAACACACACAGTTGTCAATGATGTGATAGTGGAACTTCTACTCACTGAGAAAAAAATATTTTCGATGGAATGAGTGACAATTTCAGATGTCAAAAGAAATTACAAGACAGACCTCTAAAAAACAACAGAGAATTTTCTGTGTATGCGCGTGTGTGTAATGGTGCCCCATATGATGAATGAAGGGCTACCTTGGGAGTTGATCCATCAAGGGCCCAGACAGTCAAGACGGGCCCACATGCTGAGGCCCACATTTTCACTGACCACCCTCAGAGAAGTGGGCTACAACATTGACAGGAAATGACCTCAGCAGCAACCCTCTCAATTATGGTCATATCCATTAGAATTGGCTTTTATAGCATGGCATCAGTACTCCAGGAACAACAACAGATGCAGTTTAGCCAGAGAAGCTACCGATGTTGAAACAGATGTTCAAAATGTTTGTGTGTGTGTGTGTGTGTGTGTGTGTGTGTGTGTGTGTGTGTGTGTGTGCCAAACATCAATTTGCAAGAACTATGTGTTTCATACATAAACTTGAAATAATAAAGATTTTTTTTAAGAATGCATATGTTTTGTGGTAAGCGTTTGTTTATTATGATAATTAAAAGTTATTAGTATGCAACTTGAAAGCAACTAGCAGGGCATTCAAAATGCATTTTTTTTTATGTATTCGTGTTTCACAGCATAATAACTCAGTAGCTTGGCAAATAAAACATCAAAGAATTTTATGCTACTTAAATACTATCTTCCATTTCTTCTTTAAAACCTTAAAATACGCTGATACTCTATTCATACAACCAGAAAGATGGTCAGAAAACTATCAAAAAAATAAATAAGAAATTAGGTTACTACATTAACTTTTTTCCATCATAATGATAATGGTAATTTAATTATGACATGTGGTTGCTTGTTGTGTAATAGTAAGACCGGATGACAGTAAATTCTTTTCAGTCAAGCGTGAGCACTTCCATCTGCTAGTTTGTGATTAGCGCTATACCCTGTGCCCTAACAGTTAACTCTTCCGCATTATCTCAGTTTGAGGATAAGCTCTCAAATCTCTCACACACTTATATTTTTGTGCTGTGATTGTTTCAGATTATGTACATCATTTGAATACTGAAAGTTCTAGAATTTCTGTAGCTCATCTAGCAGCTTCTAGAGCATGACAATAGCAATGACGATATCATGGATTCAATTCCTAGAAAACACATACACTGAATGAAAAGAGATAAATCTGGAACAATGTGTGAATAGTAGACTCCCACCTAACTTCAAGTTTGTCAGATATATAAGGGGAAAAAAATGACCCAAACAACATGAAACTGTTATCATCCACAAAAGGCAACATACCTCAATTCAGCAGGCATGTTGAAGGAACTGTGAAGATTCGACGGAAATTCACAGTTGAAATTTGGCTGGTTTTAACGACTGATGGCAATCCTGCTAAGAGAGCCTTTTATAAGTTAATGACTGACTATTGCGAGCGAAAGGTGTTAAGTGCTTGCTGTGTCTACAAAGCACAAGGAAAGCAAATAACTGAAAGTTTGGCTTATTTTAGGCCACAGCAAACTACATTACTGTACAGACAAACATTCTAAAATGAACACACTGAATGTAAAAATTGTTAACCAATCAGTGGTAATATTTAACTCAATAAAAACTAAATGTATTTTAACTGATATTTGTGACAGACATTAAAGAAACAAATATGATTTTAAAATGGTAATTTATCTGTTTTTCTTTTTTAGTAATGTAACTTTTCAACACCCTTTTACAATGTGCTGACATAATACTTCATTTTAATGGGTAATGGATCATACATAACAACTGCCTAAATCATTTGCCAATTGCCATGATCTCTTGGTCATGAAATGTCATTCAAACTGTATTGCAGAATTATTATTATTTTATTTGTTTTACAAAGTATGGGTACTAAAGAAATGTGCTTACTGTACAGTACAGTAGTAAACACATAGTTAATACATTATTAAATTAAATTAAATTATTATTTGACATGTGCATAAAAAACAAACACCATGAAAACTGTAGGAATCATTTAGGCCAAAATCTCAACCATTGTGCAAAGAAATATTACTACTGATCCTTTCTCTTTTGTCTGTCTTAATTAATCAAAGTCAGTCTGTGTGCCCTGCAAACTCCATACCTCCACAGGGCTCCCAAAAAACTGTCTGTATGGGTGAGGGTGCAAGGTGTGTTGCAACATGTACATTTTTCCTGGGCAAAAACATGGTGTTCATCAGGTGTTTTCTTTGCAGCCAAGGCTTTAAGATGTTTAAGAAAAATATAAAGAAAAATAAAATAAACTTGCTTGAAATATTTACTGGAGTAAAAAGTGTAACAACTAGTCCTGGTCTCCCCCATTGTTGACTATTCATGATTGTCCCCTAATTCCACCCCACCCCCTCCAGCACAGACTTTTGTTGTCCTGATATCTGGTCAGACTTGTTGAAAACTAATTTCAAACACACCTTGACCTGCTACAAACTGACAGTCAGACTGTAACATTCAAATAAGTATCTTCAATAAAAAATAATTCACTAGCCAGGTTAGACCGAGGATTTTACTGTACAAAATGCCAATACTGTATTTAACTTCATCTGATTTTAACGGCATTATAATCTCTCACATAATGATTCCTCTTTTCCACAGAATAATTTTTTTCCCACATGACAGGACTCAAAGATCCATTGGCAACCATTGGTCTCTTTAAATTTATTTCCTTGTGTCATTCTTTCACAGCAATGGTCTCTCTCTTTCTTCATACCCTCATGAGCAGTTCCTTTGTTGGCAAGTCATCCTCAGGTTTGTAAGTAGTTTTGATTACTGTGGATAACTATTGTTAGTGAACACTGATCATTTCCTCTGCTCTGTCAGGATTCCATGACCATCTAATTGAGTTGGGTTCACAAACCATCACAGGCAACGCACACAGACTATTCAGGATATGTGTACCCCCAGCTCCATCACCTCTTCAAAAATGCCCCTATGCAGGAGATAACATGCCAGCCAACATCCAACTGATCACATCCATATGTACAATGTTGTCAGGTTGGACCCAGACTCGCCCCTATGTTCTTTTTCCTTCTGACTTACACACATGGATAGATCCTCCCAAACATACTCACTCCACATTGCCCTCACCACACGCCCCTCTGTACTTCCTACGCTGCTCCTGCAGATGAAGACTGTTTAAGAGAGCCCAAAAATTTAAGGGCTGCCTCATGGCTAAGGTCATTATCATGGATGTTTTGCTTCCATTATTGGGATAAGCAGGTATGTACAGTGCATATTAACCAAAAGAAACTTAATATGGCACTTCAGCCCCAGGTCTTAATCCAGGATGGTCTTATAAGCAGTCAAGGGCGTTCTTTCCCATGACAAAATACCAATATTCCCTGTGCAAACAAACAGAGAGGCCTTCCCCTGCTTCTTCTCAAACTCCCATTGAAGGTAAATAATCACCACCATACAATCAAAACACCCCCACCGAATGACAGTGGTAGATCCCTGCTTTTTTGAGGACACCCCACTACTCTCCGTGCTTATGTGTGTGTGTAGAGGGGGGAACAGGGCTGAGGATCATCAAAGGAGACTGAGAGAATTCCATGTGTTGATTTTAGAGAGGGACTGGCGACTTGTCGGTATTGAGAAACCAGATTGCTGCCTCCTGGAGGTTTCAGCATTTTCTGAATTCAGATGAAACAGATTTGGAGGATATGGAAACAAAGACACATTTCCTTCAACTTCAGGCCACCAGACCCACCTGTAATTATGACTATTTGCAGAAGAAAACCCCACCCTAATGTGTATTATTTTCTGAAATGCATGTACACAGCATTACAGCAAATGTGATACATTTAAAAGATTATGATTATGAGGAAATCCACCACCTCAGCCTTTTTATCTAACCATCTGACAATGTTGTGCTTGAGTTACTTTAATGGTTAAGTCACATTCTGATATAGTGTTTCAGGGGAAATACCCTTTTATTTTGAGGTTTTGCATCAGCATCCACAAATTACCCTTGCATGTTTGGTGAAGCCTCACCTGGCAACAACCAAAGACATGACTGACTCGCAGATGGCAGAGATTAACTTTAGGGTCTAAAATAATGCTAGAGAAGACCCAAAGCTACCTTATCAAGCTGAAATTTAAAACTAAGTGTATAAAATCAATTGCGATCCAATAAAAATTACTGACCTGGATTATGCCCTCATAATGAATCAGCCCAGTTTTGGAGGAACCTAGTTGAGACTTAATACGATGGAGAACTTTCAAATTGGCTCAGCATATCAGAGAACTCGAGGTGAACGCCAGTCACTTGTTACGGTCCTTAATATCAGACCTTCACCACAGTTCAGAGGTCTGGAAATCGCCTACATATTGAGGAATAAACTCATCTGGACTTACTCTGCATACAGTGATACAACATCTTTGAATTCAGTGGGGGATAGGGTTTCACAGTGCTCATTTGCAAGAAAGCTTCCACTGCCAAGAGAGAAAGTAGTTGAGTCGGATGCTGCAGCCAACAATGATTTTAATAGGAAACATCCGCATTTGCCAGCCGTTCACCAACATTACACTAATTGTCCTGTTTTGAAATCATTGTCTTGAGCAATACTACGATTAGTAAGGTAGAGGAAGAGAGCGCAGGAGCTCATTCAGAATCACAATAATGAATTCTTGGTAGAGGAGGACATTTGTGTCTAAAAAAAAATCTGAATGATGTGGGAGAGTCATGCACTTAGTTCTGTAAGTAAGGGAAGAGCAGAGGGGAGGCAGTGTAGATAAAGGAAGACTGATCTTGTGCTTGGGTCTTTTAGTCCACCTTTGAGGTTTTAGATGTTCTGTGCAACCCACTCTGTAAGGTTCCAAGTCTTCAAAATCAGTTGGCGGTTTGGGATCTCACATCATTACCATTTTGAACAGCCTATAAAATAATATGAAACAGTCGTCTTAACAATAATAAAGTGCATAGGGAAACAAATGCCATCAAGGAAAAGTTGTGAATGAGTCCAGCATTAAAAATCCCTTCTGCATGAAGATCTGAAAAAGATGTGAAGGCTAGGCTGAAAAGAGATTTAGGAGATCAAGTAGTAAAGTCAAGACCAAGCCATTCAGGTTAAGACCTCAAAAACCATTTCACATGATGTCATTCTCCAGTGTCCTGTCAACTTGTGAAGTTTCATGGTCCTGAAATGGCGCATTGATATTCTGTAAAGCCACAGACTGAACTGGGGCTCTTTTAGCCAGGGGTCCAACCAGAGTCCCAACTTCTCCCCAGGTGTGTGGCAGAAGAACTGAGGATTTTGGGTTCCTCATATGGTTCTTATCCTGTTATTTGCCATTAGCATTGGACTGCAGCCCTGACACTTACAGTACTCTCTGATCTGCAGTTGATCCAATTCCAAAGCTCAGGCTGTTTGGGCTTAAGGGCAGAATATGGGTTCTGTCTGGTAATGAGTGAGGGTGTGGGGGTCAACTATAACAGCTCTTCCTTACCTGCTAGCTCCTAATAATAGGGCCGCCAAGGATGTCATCTTTCTGGAAGACAATACATTGTTTCATTGTTTTTTGAAAAAATATTTACACTCACTAAGTGAGAACCAAGAGATTAGAGCAAACCATACATTTAGTGGGATGCTTCTTAAACTTCAGGCAATTTCATGTTCCAGGTGTTGATTTTTACTAAAACTAACAGATTAAACTTTTTTATTTTCTTTGTATATTAAGGTCACATTTAAGTGACTTTGAAAATTTTGAACATGTCTTCATCATTTATGTTTGGTACTTTTCAAATGCCTTATATTTACAGATTTTACTGTTTTTGCCATGTCCCAGACCCAGATGTTTAATATAAAAATAGGAAAATCCATTATATATATATATATATATATATATATATATATATATATATATATATATATATATATATATATATTACATTTCTAAAACTATGATAATCTACACAAAAAGTTAAATGAAAGTTCAAAAATGAAGATGGCTTCATTTCCACTACACCAAACAATTTTGCTCAACAGGTTTTTTCAAAAGTCATTGTATTATTAAACAAGTTGACAAAAGTGTGAGTGAAGAATATGTGCCCACATTAACACCCAGTTACAAGTATATGAAGTGGGCTGAACAACACAAGGTTCCCTCAGATTAAGGTATAGCAGATGGTTGAATATCAGAATGAAAGAGATGAACAGCAAATTCTTGGAGAATTCAGGATTAAGGGGAAGTTCCCCTGAGGCCTTGGACTGATAAAGCCATCTGACAGTATCTTGGATGAGGGGAGCACATCTGCTTCACATTTCCATCAACTCTTTGCTTTGGCTTGCTAGCATTTCATTGGCTCCATCGTATTTCTAAAGTCCTAATGACATTTAATGATATGTAACTACATATGTGCTTATGCTTTGACTAGCCATACTGGTGTCATCAATTTTACTACAGAGACCACCCTTCATTTAAGAAACAGCATGGAAATGATTCAGCATAGGTTTACAATCTAAAATACTGATAATTGTGCTAAGGTCTGAAACACCTTGCATGCCTTTCAGGATGATTCATTGTAAGAATAATTTTTTGGCTCCCCTCTTATGCTGAAAATTTTATATTTTAAGAGGTGCTTAACAGAAGTGAATGTATTGAAAAACTTTGAAGACCTAAACTGTGCTTAAAGGGATGGCTCACCCAAAAATGAAAGATCTGTCATAATTTACACAACCTCATGTTGTTTCATTTTTGGGGTGAACTATGAATTTGACATGAAATCCCTTTCGAAATGCCTTCGCACATATTTGTAGTTTATATCTGTGTTTTGGTTATTGTCACAACATGTTTTCATATTTGCACATACCCTCTATGTTTAAAGCTTTTCTGCATTGACGGCCCCCTGCTGCTGTTTTGCATCAGACTACATTCACAACCTCAGTAGTTTTGGATGCTGTTGGCTTTGACCAAACAGAGACACTTCACACAAGTATTAGCCTAAGCCAGATCTGTGCTCAGAAGACAGAGTGCCACCCCAGCCACAGACAGTAAGTGAGTTGGCGTCCAATTAATGGACTGCTGGTTACCACCACTCCATTGCCAAGCATACATTTACGATGAGACTCAGAAAATGAGAGAGACCATGTTCCCTTTCAGAGAACTGGAGCTACGTATGATCGCTATGGGACACCATCCGAGTGTCACGAGTTCTGAAGCCATTATACAATACCACCAATTTATTGTCTGTTGATGCTTAAGCGACGCCCCCTATGGAGCTATGTCATGGACTCCATAAAGGTGCTCGCTTTCGCACCCTCGAGTCAGATTTTCTGTTCTTCAGTGCATGAATTGTCTAAGCCTGTGTTTGTTTCTAGCGACTCTTATTAAATCTGTCAGATTTGGAGCTCCGTGTGCTGGAGCTGTTTTGTGATTTCAGCTTTGTGTCTGAGAAGATAGGAGTGCGATTGGACTCCTATGGTATCCTCCTTATGTTTTTCGCCCTCCCCCTGAGCAAAAGCATGATTTTCATTGTACATGCTCTGAGGACTAGCTCGACAGGCTTTTTCTGATGAACAACACGTGCATAAGACCATGCGCGTCATGAGCTGTCGCCATTAAAAATGCTGTATGAGAGAATTTGTCATTGGAAGGTAAGGAAACAAAATAGTCCCCTTTTTCCCTATTCTGGGAGAATGCACATGAATTAGGCAATAGAGGAGCAGCCTAGGCCTCTCTCTTTCTCCACTCCCTGTACAAAGCAAACTGCTCACGGCAGAGGGGATCATGTATGGCCTGGTGAGCCTGTCAGCAGAAAGAGGGGGCCGGAATAGGAGAATATTCCTTTGTCGGAACCATTATTCTTTCAGGATTCTATCAGGAGATTCAAGGAATTTTAACTTGTTTTTTCTTTCGCCCATTTGCGGGCGTTCTGGTGAGAGAAGAGACGTGCACTGCTATCTCTGCTTGATTTTCGATGGTGGCATGGATGTCTCTCTTTTCAGACAGCCGTTGGATCTACACACAATGGTTGTTCAGTCCAATCAAGTGCATCTTGTTGAGGAATGCCTTTGATTTCTTCGGCTCTGTTTGGCCTTTCCCTACACATTGTTCCCCATTATATGATGGACCGGTCTAGCCCTTTTTTCAGTACACCAATTTAGGTCAATTTTCCCCTGGTAATTTGCACTGGTAAACAAGCATTGAATATTTTCATCTTGTGTTTTTCCTCAGTCTCCGTGGGTCTTAGGGCATGTGTAATATAACTCAATATACAATAAAAAGAAAATGAGTTTGCCATTGTACACGCCCCAAATGCCCGTAACCAGAATATGGTTCTGTTTACCCCTGCAGCTTTCTCTAGGGTGTGAACAGCAAAATATTTCAGCCTTTGACTCCATGACCAAGCGTCTCGAGAATTCAATGTTCATCAAGCACAAGAGTACACAAACACACAGTGAATGTAAGCACCCCACATGTCCCCCCATAAAGAATGCTGGGACCTTTGTGGCAACCAGTTTTCGCAAATAAACATTCCCCACAATGTACACACACACACACTTCCCCATACAAAATACCAGGGAAAATGTTTATTCTGTCAGTGTCCCTGCTGTAAATGGATGTCAGGGTGCTAATTATTTATGCCTGAATACAATAAAGGCAGAGACATTATTAAATCCCGTTCAACCAGCCACAGTAGTAGAAGTACAAAGGCCCCCCTCCACTGTGCCACTGGATGTGGGGCAGTAATCAAAAGTAAGGCAAGCGTGCCATCTAGTAGTTACATTTCGAGCTACAGGTGAGAGACATGCATTAATTCCTCTGTCTGCCTGTCTATCAGGTAGGCAGCATTTCAAACTGGTTAATTTGAATGATAGTGCATGGTTGTAATTCAATTTAGGCGGGCTCCGCCAGTATTCAATGGGGTTGTTCCAACAGACGTCTCTGTTTGGGAAGCCCCATATTTGATTTGGGAAATTCACTCTTTCTTAGAAAAAGGGGCAATAGAGGAGATTCACCATTCTCAGAGAGAATGTGGCTTTTACAGACATTATTTTCTGGTCCCGAAAAAAGACGGTCCATTCTGGATTTGAGACGTTTGAATTTCACTCTAAGGAAATATCAATTCAGAATGCTGACACAGAAACAACTAATTTCACAAGTACAGCCAGGGGATTTGTAACAATTGATTTGAAGGCTGCTTATTTCCATATTCAGATTGCGGCAACACAAAACAGGCTTTTTCTCAGTTTCACTTTTGAGTGCAAAGCATACCAATTTTGCGTCCTTCCATTCGGACTTGCACTGGCACCACATACTTTCCCAAAATGCATGGATGCCGCTCTGACCCCAGCTTAGTTGGGATATGCGAAAAAACTGCATTTCATTGGCTCTGTACCTGTACTCTGCACAATGACAATAAAGTTTAATCTTAATCTTATTAGCTCACTCAGAGACTTTGACTGCCCATATCAGCCGTTTGAGCAATCTAGGGCTGTATGTAAACCTAGACAAGAGCGTCCTGTTTCCAGGACAAAAGACTCTGTTTGTAGCTGTGGAACTGGACTCGCAGGCGATACAGGCGCGCCTGTCTCCAGCTCGCACTCTGTCATTATGTCAGTGTCTGCGGTGTTCAGAGAGGGACGTGTTCTCCCTGCAAGGACATTTCACAGGCTTTTGGGGCTCATGATTGCAGCGTCTGCTGTCATTCCCCTGGGCATTTTGCATGCGATAACTTTTGAGTACAGGATGAACTCCACAAAGGGATTTCAACCACTGACACATGCACTTTGTCTCTTCAGAGTGACACGTGGGTGCTACCAAATCTGCTGCCATGCAAACAGACCCGCCTTCTGATGTCAGTCCTTCCATTGGGACAGGTGTGTCACCGCAAGGTGATAATGACAGATGCCTCCTCCACGGGTTGGGGTGCTGTACACAAAGGTCGTCCAGCCTATGCAGTCTGGATGGGCCAGCTGCAATATTGGCACATAAACTGGCTGGAAATGCTCATGGTGCTGCTGGCATTAAGGTTTTTACTTCTGGAGATTCAGGACAGTCATGTCCTCATTCGGTCGGTCTATGGGGACGGGACAATGTACTATCTCTACGAGCCATACATGTTCCAGGCTGATTGAACTTGGGGGCAGATCTGCTGGCCAGACAGGGTCTGATGCCTCGAGAAAGGGAATTACATCCTCAGATTATGGAACAAATCAGAAGTGGACCTGTTCGCTTCGAGCGAGACATCCCCTCTGGTTTTCTCTCTCGCCCCGGCACCACTGGGCATCGATACACAGGTGGAACAGTGGCCAAGAGCATGTCTTTACACATTTCCAGCAATCAGACTACTGCACACAGTTCTGCAGAGGGTTCTGGAGGATCAGGTGTAGATTCTGTTAGTGGTGCCATATTGGCCATCTCAAGTATGTTTTTGACTCTGGTCACTCTCCTGGAAAAGACACATTGGGAAATTCCAGGCAGGGCGAACATATTGTCTCAGGCACAGGGCAGCATTTGGCACGCTTTTGAATGTTGGGTTATCCCCTGCTGTGGTTGATACCATTCTAAATTCAAGAGCTCCATCACCGAGGAGGCTATATGCATTTATTACATATTTTTGCTTCTTTCTGTACATCGCAAAGTGAAAATCCAGTTCACTGCTCTGTCGGTACAGTGCTGGTATTTTTGCAGGATATTTCGAATCTGGGGTTCCCCCAGCAAAGCTTAAAGTCTATGTTGGCGCTATAGCGGCTAATCATGTGCTTATCATTGAAGTCTCTGTCGGTAGACATTCTCTTGTCTTTCGCTTTCATGTGTGGGGTACACAGGTTTAGAGCATTTTGTCCAGTCTCAGTTCCTTTATGGAACTGTTGTTTAGAGGTGCTCTCGGGCCTGTTTGAGTCCTGTTCGAGTCCTTGATTACAGTTACTGATAATTTTTTTACTCTCAAAATGGCACTGCAAGTGGCTTTGGCATTGTTTAAGAGATTCTGTAATTTGAATGCTCTGCCGGTCAGTCAATTGTGTATGGATTTGCACCAGTCTGTTCAAAATTTGTGTTAAGACTAGGGCTGAAACGATTCAAAAAACAAAGTCAACAATAAAAAATTGTCAAGAAACATTTTCATTGTCGAATAGCCCTTTGATCTCATTTAACGCAACATGAGAACATATGAAACTCTAAATGATGAAATGAGAGAAGCACTGTAGTTCGCGCCTGATGCACTCAAAACTTTCCAAACGGCTTCAGGTGATGTAGATCGCAAAGTATGATGGAATTATTATACAAAAATGCCATTGTGGAACAAGCAGAGCCAGAGCTCTTTAAAGGAAACACCCCAGCATAAGATCTTAAATGCAGTTGTTTTAAAGCTTTATTATAGCTATATTGTATTATAGCTTTATTAAAGTTCAAATAATATGGAAGCAGATCATGAAATAACTACAAACTCTGAAACTGGCATTTCTCTATATATTTAGTATGTTTAGAGTTGCGCAAAGTGTCCTGATCTAAGGTGGACAGATTGAAACAGCATCCGGCTGAGGCACACTCTGTCGTGGGGATGCTCATCCCTAATGTGCCGCTATATTATAACATGATGGCTCATGACTTATTACCTCATAATATATGTCTGTGCATTTCTTATCGTGAAGAAAATTGGCAAAACACAGCTTTATTAATAAGAGAGTTTGTTTTTTTGTGAGATAATATTACACTGCAACAAATATATACACTGCAACAATATTTTTATTTTCCAATATAAATATCTAAAACTCCTTTAAAACAACATACATTTCCTTAAGCAGCTATACTGCAGAATTTTTTTTGTTTTATCTGAGAATGTTGAATATAATAGTATAAATACAAATATTTAAAAATATCTAAAATTCCTTAAAAAAATGATGCATTCACCTGAGAAGCACCATATCCAATTTTTAGACTTGCTTTAAGAGAATAGATCTTGAATATAAATATATTTCGTCTTTACTGCACTCACAGAAGTAAAACCAAGTGAAAAAATACACTTACAGTATTTACAAAATACATTTATATTTAAGATACATTCTCTTAAAGCAAATGTTGTATCTTGTTTTGAGGATTTTTAGACAATTTTAAATGGAAATCAAGACAAAAATACTTGATAACAATAGGATTTTTTGCAGCAAATTTCTTTACTGAATTTAACTTAATAAAAATTATTTTTCCACTTTAATTCAGTGAATGTCTTTTATAGGTATTTTAAAAGATGATTTTTATCTTTATTGTTAGTAAGCACGTTTAATACAACCTTTTTAGTCAGACCACAAGCTGAATAATTAGTTAAGAGCTAATGATTAATCAATGCGATAATCACTGAATAGTTGAATAATTGCTAGATTAATCGATTATCAAAATAATTGTTAGTTGCAGCCCTAGTTAAGACCTCATTTGGGCTATTTATCCAAGGTTATTTCTATGTCGTTTCACTCATTAATTTTCAGGCTTTCTCTCCTCCCCCATTTGAGTTGGAGGAGCATGAATGGTAACATATGCTTTGCCCAGTTCAGGCACGGCAAATTTATGTTGAACGTAATAGCCAGTGGCGTAAATCAGAACAGTTGTTTGTGTGCTTTTGTGGCCGCAACAGAGGTGTTACGGTGTCCAAGCAAAGACTATTGATGCAATTTCGAGTCTTTATGAAAGTGCGCAATTTACCTTTGCCTTTGGATATTCGAGCCCATTACATCCAGAAGCATGTTATACTCACAGGCTTTGGCTAGAGGTGTGTCCTTGGAGGACATTTGTTATATTTTATAATCTGGACGAGGGATTGACTCCTGCTTCCCAGTATCTCTCTGTTGGAACAGGAGTGAATTCATAGTTCCTTTTTTTATTCAGACGATTTAGCTCGCTTGCGCATCGTTATATGCTTGCTCCATGGTCTTATACAGTAGTGAGCATGGGACGAATGTGAGCGCTTTTATGGAGTACATGATGTAGATCCCTAGGGGATGTCGCTTAAGTGCCATCAGCCAACAAATTGTTGTGATTGTATAAGGTCTTCAGACCACGTGACACTAGGAAGGTGTCCCATACTGATCATTTGCAGGCTCTCGTTCTCCTCAGGGGCCAAGAAGTTTTGGGTCCTTTATTAATGATTTTCAAACTCATAGGAGATTTCCTGGTGTGGCGATAACAACTGGAGTAACATCGCAGATGAGTTTTTATAAAACATTAACTTATGCAGTTAGTCAGTACAGTTGAATTGCAAATGTGAATGTGCAAAGTCACATCTTAAAAAATAGAACATGAAATCTTTGCACTTTACCAATCAAGTCATGTCCAAGCCACTCCCTGATGTGTTACTTTCGTCTTTGTGTGATGTCTGTTTGCTTTAAGAGGAAATTAATTTCCAAAAATGATTAACAGGTCTTTTAGCAGGTTTTTGCGTGCTTCCTCTAACTTATTAATGTGTAACAGATTCCTGTGCACAATCAGGCTAGCCTAGGCATGATATCTAGTTATCAGACTGCATGCAATATATCCAAGGGATATATTCCAGTTCACCTGAGGCTCATTTGGTCTCTTCTATGATTTTACACGTAAGGCATACTCTACGCAACTACATGAACACAGCTTAGTTACGCAAGTTTGATTTCATGTGTAGTTGTGTTCCAAAATGTGTTGAATCCAGTATTGGGTGTAATCTGATTACATAGTCATTATTTACTTATCTAATTTCTTTTGTTTTCAAAAGTAGTGTAACACAATACATTTTGAAATTATTGTAATCAGATTACAGTTTCTGACTTTCATTGAAGTAAATAGCTTCAAGAATATTACTGAGGTTACACACATTTCTAAAATAATATTATTTATTTAGAAACCATTTAAAACATGACATGTTCATATGTACGTCTGTACGAGAAATGTGCAACATTATTTAGAAAACTTAGAGTAGAAAAACAAAAACTACTCTACGAAAATGTGTTTAAAAAGTAAATTAACATTAAATTAATTTGTAATGTGATTAATTTTCCATTAAGTAATTAGTAAAGTAGCTTGATTAGAATTGTCGAGAATTGTACATTTTTGTGGATTACTATTTTGAGTAACTTACACAATGCACCGTACAATAATCACAATTCATAACAAAACGCAAGTATGTGTTGCATTCTCAACATTGCCACAACGTTGCTATTAATGAGATTAGTGTGAACTGTCCACTTCTACTGTTAGTTTTCATTTTCAATTCAACATCTGTCCTGGTGGAGCAAGAGTATCAAAAGAATACTGCTGAGCAAGTAAGTTAAAGACATCTAGAACATCATACTAAAACAAGAAGTTTAATACCACCAATGTTTGAAGGTAACTCTATCACCTCTTGAGTACTAGGATTTGTTGCCACCACAGTAACACAAGAATGTACGTTAAGAATGTTTAATTTGCAATGCATTGACCATTTGCTTAAAGTTTGTTTCTGTCCTTACTTTGAATTGTCCTACCCATCCATTATCTCTCATGCATTACGAATAATCAGTATTAGTCAATAATGTATTTCCTTCCTTCTCGTTTACTCCTCTAGCATGTAGCAGTCCAGTATACAGAAAGGCTTTTGGCAGAATCCAATGACTTGGCCACTTTCTCTGTTTTTACAGGCTGATTAAGTCATGCTTTTGTTTCCAGGGTCACCAAGAGATTTCCTATAATCCCTACACAAGGCTGAGCTAACCAGCTAACTAGGTAACGATGGAAACACTATGACGTTCGTCACTTAGCAAGCATCCAGATTGAGCAAAGGTCCATTGTGCAAGAATCAAACAAGTCCTGCTCTCATGAGGTGTGTTCTCACCACTTTGGTCTCTGTAGTGTGCTTGAGGAAGCATGTGTGTCCACTCAAGTAGAGAACATCATAAAACATGGCTAAAGTGGTTTAAGAACAGTGGAAACCAAAGTAAAGTGACCCAATGTGCTCCACCCCAAAAATGGGTTCCATATTTAAGCCAAACATCTAATTTCATGGGTGGATGGGAAGGGAGGGGGTGTGTATCTTGATGTGTGTGCATGGCAGTTTAGATGCATTAGCTGTCATATTTTCCTCTCTTGGAGAAAACAACTCTATTTGTGAGACAAGGCAGGAGCAAAGTGTACCTTTTCGTCAGGAGCCTGTTTGGTGTGACGCTCCTCAAACCACACAGCTGTCATCACTTTCTGGCACTTTACTGAGAGCGATTCCAAGCCCACTCTCTCAATACGCCTTGTCCAATGCTTGCCACTGCCCCTGATTGAACACAAAAACCATTATGGCCAGGCTTTGACAGAAAGACTTTAGAATAAGGAGTCTTGGGAAACGGCAAATCAAATCACACTGGCAGCTACCCCTCTGCCACTTCCCATACTCAGAAGTAGAGTAAGTACGCACCCCCTCACCCAACACATATACCCAGTCAAAATATTGAGCTCAGAGCTTGGCACTAGTACCCATAGGTACAGGGCTCCCTCTGAACTGTCAGGCTCGTCCACCGGGCTCAGGCAACAGAACTGAAACCCAGAGTATGTCCAAAGCCCTGCCTACTATTTCCATTTAACATCCACACAGAGGATGTTAAAAAACAAGTTGATCACTGGAGAAAACAAACTGCACAGAGACACATTGTTCATGGGGCTGCTCTGTCATAAAGCAAAGGTCTGGGAAATAGGAGCTGTCTACATTAAGGTTCCACTGTTAGTACACCTGGTGCAAGCAGGCCAGATTCCAAAGCATTGATTACCTCATTGATAAGAGCACTAGGACAATTTGAGGACCACATGCAGTCATTATACTAACAAGGTGGCTTTCCTAGCTGTTCTAAAAATGTTGACGCTGATGATGCACATTTTGCAAAAAGACACTTTATTAAACACATATTTGTCCCTCTATAACTGCCCAGACATCACATGTTCATCACCCCGACCTCTATATGATGTGGGCAACAACAGTATGTGATGTAGTAAGCTTGCTCATGTGCATATGTCCAGTGGTTTAATTGGGCCAGAATGGTCCGGCACCTTTTGAAAAAATTGAATGGCAGTTTGTTTGTCACTCCTCCCAATCAATTGTTTCTCTAGCAAATACGGTGAAGTGCAAAGGTCCACTCTTTAAAGGTCTAATGTACAGTAGTTCAAAATTGAATTGCAAATTATTTTATCAGCATAACTATAGCAAACCCAAGCACATGCAGTGATAAAAGCAAAACAGAAGACATATAAAACTATCATAAATGTATTAGATGGTATTCAGTTGTAAAAGTGTGCAAAATCATTGTTAAATCATTAGTGAGAACTCAAACCATTAAGACTATGACTTTACAGTAATACTGTCACACAAAGTTTTCAACATATGTGGCTCTCCCACAACCAACATGTAACCCATGAATATATTTTTGAATGTGTCTTGACATTTCCTCTCGGATGTCAAAAGGACATCCTGCAGATGTCTTTGAGACACTTTACATTTAGAATGTATCTAATACTCTTTTTAAGTTTATCAGATGTTTATACGCAAAAATTAGAAAGTGGTGCTTTCCGGATAAAACGCTTCATAAAAGACATTTTGGAGACGTATGTGTGCCAGGTTAGTGCTATTCTAGTTATCGATGCAAGGGTCCTCTATAAAGTCAAGTAAAGGGACAGGGTTGTAAATGGAAAGCCTTTGATCACATGGGCTTTTGAAAAGTGCACCACGGCCTGTACGACTTTATTGTTTCACATTCATGTCTATAGCATACTTCATGCTCAAATTTTAATGTCTAACCTATGGTTAGCCTACAATGCCACTGCAATACAGCACTGATTAAAGCTGAACAAACACTAAATTGCTGCCAGCTGTAATTTGCATGCCAAATAGCAAACTACTATAGTTTGCTGGTGACAAGCAGATCTGTCCATATGATTGCTGCACTAGAATTGCCTCAATTTTGCTCTTAAATGAAAAGATTTGTCAAAGCTTATAGTACAAGAAACAAGATTTTTATAAATGCCATTCCAGATATGGGACAGGGAATCATCATGCAATTCCATCTCACAGAATTCATGCATAATGAAAGCTGAAGTATATCAGGACTTATTTAAATGCTATATTCACACAGCAGATGAATGTGACCCAAATCTGATTTTCTGATCGAATCCAATTATTTAGTTTTTGTTCACATGATGTTGTGAAGTGTTGTTCACATCAGATTTGTTTTAGTGGATAGGACACTTAATGCCTATCTAATAATATCAAGTGCAAGTGATCCCGAAGAATGTGTTGATGGATACAGTATTGTTAAATCAAATAATTTGCTTTCGTATGGTGCAATTGAATTATCAGAGTGTAATATTACTTTAGAGCGAAACACAACATAAAATTGAAGGCCAGAGGAAAAAACAGCATAACATACTGTAAATGTAAGGATAGAAGAGAAGTTGTCTATAATTATTTCAAATTCCCATGGACTTGCTTCCATTCACATTTTGAATTTGAAGGAGTGACATGAGTAGAGCACTTACATCAATCTATCTCTGCATCTTTTCATGCACATATTTTACAACGTGTGCTCAAATCTAATTACTGAACCCAGCTGATGAGCCATTAATTTTATCTGTATATGAAGGTGACCCAGATTGGATTTAAAAATGTCAGATTCAAAGCGCTTTTGGCTTTTCACACATTCATTCAATTAACAGATCTGTGTCACAGGTATGTGAAAAAAAAAACGGATTTGTGTGAACATAGCCTAAAAAAACTAAACTAGATTGCATAATCAAATGTATATTTGCAACCACATAATACATATAATATACATTACACGCCAGTGATATCATTCATCTTAATAATCTTTTATTATATATTTTTTTTCTCTTACTTTATTATTACCAAATTATGCCAATTATTCCCCTCCCAAAAATGGTGACAACCAATGTGACCACTACTGCGCAAATCCCAAGCAGATTCTTCACTCTTCCTTAGATCGCCACTTTTGACATTTGGTTTGCTTATGGATTTACACAGAGGTGTCATGAAAATTTCCACTTTTCTGTCAGGACTTTGTTTAATATATTGAATGGTTTTATGACCAATAGGAAATTCAAATGTAGATGTATGAATGTGTGGGAGGATGGTACTGCAGATGGACACATTTAGCATGTTCACCTTTCCCCATGCACTGACACTCTTGTGGGTACAAAACACAGAGGCAGGCTGTACAGTACATGTCTGGGACAGTCTCCAAATTCTATGCACTATTACACTGTAATTCTCACACCTGCCTACTGCAGACTCCGGGGAAATTCACTAAGAATAAATTGTACCCAGTAAAAGCGGCAGTTATGTGAATGTGCTGTTAGTACTGGTTTAATGCCCGATTCACAATTTATGCTGATCAGGCAATACCGCAAATTACAAAACTATATTAAACAATCAACCAACAATTCACAAAATCAAAATAAATGGTTTACGGATTCATTGTAGTCCTTTTTATGTGAAAAAAGCAATTAAGTTTGTAACACAAACAGTTGTGTTCAGAGTACATTTATTTTTGTCGATAGCTTTCATATCCTCAGTGTTTGTGTGCCACATAAATACATTGATTGCAGAACTAAATAATATGATGTTTTATAATTATAAAGCTTTGTCTAATTATATGTAGTTAGCTACTTTTTGTTAGTAACTTCTAGGCTAACTACTTTTTTTAAGGAGCACATTAGCTTAATTGTAGTTGAACTACACTTTAAATGAGCTTGTAGCTTGGGAAATTACAGTTTGAATGTAGTGACCCCAACACTGCAAGAAACACATGTAATTAAAAAGATTAAGAACTTACAGGGATAGTTCTCTCAAAAATGAATCATTATTCACTCACCCTCATGTTGTTCCAAACCTGAATGACTTTCTTTCTTCTGCGAAACACAAAAGGTGTTAGCAGAATGATAGCCTAAGTCACCATTCGCTTTCATTGTATGGAGAAAAAAAATTGCAATGAATGTGAATGTGACAGGCTTTCCGTCTAACATCTTAAAATCTGCCTAACATTGTTTGGAACAACATAAGTGTGAATAAATAACTACATATTTATTTGGAATTTTTCTATCCATTTAAGCATCCCTAACTAGTATCCCCAACTAAGTATTCTGCCTTCTTCCTATGGTCAGTTTCTCTATTTCTCTCTCACTTGCTTCTCTCTTGGATAAGGCCGAAAGACAGAAGACACTTGGAAATCTGCCCGTTTTAAAAGTGTATTTTCAAAATACACTCCGAATTGCTTTTCTTGGACAGGGCTTCCAAGTTCATGTGTGAACATTAAACATCAGTGGCAGGCTGACTCTGATCCATTGGCACCGCCTGTCACTCTGAACTGGCAGGCCTAACTGTCTTAATCAAGGAGAGGTTATTTTGGTTGAGTCTTTTATGTGCGGTTATCCCAACGTTCCCTACGCAATGCGCTTCTCACTGAAAAAACTGCCAGTCTCCTATGCCATTACATAAGCTTTCTAACCACTGATGCAGGCATGAACGTTAAAAATGCAGTTTTGCATTGATTTCCTCCCGTAGACATCCCTGCAGTGTCAATCAAGCACTCTCAAACACAGGCTTGGTTTGTCCACTGCCTAATTGCTTGATGCAAATCAGTTTTTGAAATGTAGGGATTTCAAGGGTAGTGGGGGAAACATACATAATAACATATGGGCTCTACCAGTTAAGTGAAAACAACATGATCACACAAGAAGTTGGCATGTTTTTTCTGAGAGTTCCGGTAAATGACATCTCACGTTAGAATTGTTTTGCATCAGCTCCAGTATGTTTACCTTCACTCATGGTGCAACCAGAAGTGTGTTCTGTCAGCAGTATGCAAGACATTATATTTTTACTCCACTGAGAGTTAGGTTTAGGTATGTGGGTTGGGGAACTAAATATGCATTCCTCTACACTGCATTACAGCCTGTAAAGCTCAAAACAACTGGCTTTTTCGCACCACTTAGTGGACATTACACATGGAAAATGAAGCACACTCATGGAAAATGAGATTCCAGACTCGGCCATCGAACCCACGGGTTTCTCCGTGCACCGAGCGGACAGAGCGAAAGACCTCTCAGGTAAAAGCAGAGGTGGAGGTGTATGTTTTATGATCAACAAATCATGGTGTGATCAGAAGAATGTACATTTTATCAGGTCTTTCTGCTCTCCTGATCTGGAATTTCTCATGCTTCTGTGTCGACCATTCTGGCTACCGAGGGAATTCACAGCGGTCATTATCACAGCTGTGTACATCCCCCCACAAGCCGACACAGACCGGGTACTTAGGGAACTGTATGGCAGTATAAGTGAGCAGGAAACCGCGCACCCTGAGGCCGCATTCATTGTTACCGGGGACTTCAACAAAGCCAACTTCAAAACAATAGCACCAAAATACCACCAACACATCAGCTTTAACACACGAGGGGACCGGGTTTTGGATCATTGCTATTCTCCTTTCCGGGATGGCTACAAATCCCTCCCCCACCCACCATTTGGCAAATCTGACAACTCTTCCGTTCTGCTTCTGCCCGCTTACAGGCAGAAACTGAAACGGGAATCACCCGCCCTCAGAATGATCCAGTGCTGGTCGGACCAATCAGACTCTGCGCTACAGGACTGTTTTGATCACGCGGACTGGGAGATGTTCCGGTCTGCCTCCGATGACGACATCGAGGTTTACGCTGATAGCGTAACGTGTTTCATCAGGAAGTGCGTAGAGGACGTTGTTCCGACAAAAAATATACGGATCTACCCCAACCAGAAACCCTGGGTTAACGGCGATGTTCGCGCGGCACTTACTGCGCGGACCACCGCTTTTAATTCCGGGAACGCGGAGGAGCGTAAACAAGCCAGTTATGCCCTCCGTAAATCCATCAGCACAGCCAAACGCCAGTACAGGCACAAAATTGAAGGTCAGTTCAACACCACTGACTCCAGAAGTATGTGGAAGGGAATTAACATCATCACGGACTATAAACAGAATAAAAACTCCGCCATGAACACCGCTGCCTCTCTCCCGGACGAGCTTAATACATTTTATGCTCGTTTTGAGGACAACAACAACACCGCCCTCGCGGAGAGAGCACTCGCGGCCGATACTACAGATGATGGTTCACTCTCCGTCTCTGTTGCGGATGTAACCCGATCCTTTCGACGGGTGAACATCCGTAAAGCCGCGGGTCCAGACGGCATTCCGGGCCGCGTCATCAGAGCATGCGCGAACCAACTGGCTGGTGTTTTTACGGACATTTTCAACCTGTCCCTCTCCCTGTCTGTAGTCCCCACATGCTTCAAAACATCAACCATTGTGCCTGTACCGAAGCACGCCAAAATCACTTGTTTAAATGACTGGCGTCCTGTTGCTCTGACCCCCATCATCAGCAAATGCTTTGAGAGGTTGATCAGAGATCACATCTGCTCTGTTCTGCCCACCTCTTTGGACCCATTACAGTTTGCCTACCGTAAAAACCGCTCCACTGATGATGCCATTGCATCTACAATACACACTGCTCTTTCCCACCTGGAAAAAAGGAACACATATGTGAGAATGCTGTTTGTAGACTACAGTTCAGCATTTAACACCATAGTGCCCTCCAAGCTTGATGTGAAACTCCGGGCTCTGGGCTTAAACAGCTCGTTGTGCAGCTGGATCCTGGATTTCCTGTCAGGCAGACGTCAGGTGGTTAGAATGGGCAGGAACATCTCCTCACCACTGACCCTCAACACTGGAGCCCCGCAGGGCTGTGTTCTCAGCCCACTCCTGTATTCCCTTTACACACATGACTGTGTGGCGACACATAGCTCCAATGCCATCATTAAGTTTGCTGACGATACGACGGTTGTAGGTCTGATCACTGACAATGATGAAACGGCCTACAGAGAGGAGGTGCACACTCTGACACGCTGGTGTCAGGAGCACAACCTCTCCCTCAACGTCAGTAAAACCAAGGAGCTTGTGGTGGACTTCAGGAAGATAGACAGAGAACACAGCCCCATCACCATTAATGGAGCACCGGTGGAGAGAGTCAGCAGCTTCAAGTTCCTCGGTGTCCACATTACTGAGGAACTCACATGGTCCGTCCACACTGAGGCCGTTGTGAAGAAGGCTCACCAGCGCCTCTTCTTCCTGAGACGGCTGAGGAAGTTTGGAATGAACCAACACATCCTCACACTGTTCTACACTAGTACTGTTGAGAGCATCCTGACTGGCTGCATCACCGCCTGGTACGGCAATAGCACCGCCCACAACCGCAAAGACCTGCAAAGGGTGGTGCGAACGGCCAGAAACATCATCGGAGGTGAGCTTCCCTCCCTCCAGGATATATATAACAGACGGTGTGTGAAGAAAGCTCGGAGGATTATCAAAGACTCCAGCCACCCGAGTCATGGGCTGCTCTCACTGCTTCCATCAGGCAGGCGGTATCGCAGCATCAGGACCCGCACCACCCGACTACATGACAGCTTCTTCCCACAAGCAATAAGACTTTTGAACACATGATCTCTCACGATCAACAATCACTGCACTTTATTAATCCTCATTCTGTCAATATATTCTCCCAATTCAGTTAGTGTATATATATATATATATATACCCGTATCTAGTGTGTGTATTCTACATTGTGTGTATTGTGTACATTTGTTATGTAAATTGTTGTGTAGGTATGTGTACATTTGTTATGTAAATTGTTGTGTAAGTTTGTTATGTAAATTGTTTTGTGTAATATGTTGTTTATTGTAAAGTGGTTTATGTCGTCACTGTCATTACTGCAATGTTGCTCGGAACTGCACACAAGAATTTCACCTGCTGTTGCACTCGTGTACACAGTAGTGTGACAATAAAGTGATTTGATTTGATTTGATTGATTTGACACACGTGCCCATATGCCGTCAGTGTTAAAAGAGTTACAAAAAGTGGCAGGCCCCTCAGGACTCTTCCAGCTCAGATGCTGTGTGCACAGACTCTAGGTGAGTGTATTTATTAAAGGCTGGTGAATATCTGTAGAGAGATCCTGGCAGCTGACCACTACAGTAGTATGTCACCTGCTGCTCATCTAAAAAGTGGGAATGCAATTACAGCAAGTATTTCTCACTGTCTGGCAATTATGCAGAGTAGCATGGTACCATTGATAACAGCAAAGTCTCTTTTATGCTTGTTTGAGAGTTTAGCACTGCAATAGACCATTGTCATATAAGAAGACATATTTAAAGTGAAAGTTCTGTCATTATTTCATCATACCATTATTAAATGTATGTTTTTATTTCCCCCATGGAACACAAATGATGATTTATTTTTTTTAGAATATTGTGGTGGTGGGTGCATGGTTGAGCACCGGCTCTAACAGCTGTTTGTCATTGCAGTGAGAGTGGTGATGGTCTTTAAATGTGAGCCGGACACCAGTGAGAGGAGAGAGAGTTATGAGACACAAGCTGAAGAGACTCTATTGTTGTGTGTGAACTGAAAAGCATGTTTTGAGTGAGTCCATTTTTGGTGTGAATTTTGAGTTAAAAATTGGAGTTGGATTCGCCGTCTCCCGCTTCCTCCTTTTCCCTAACTGTGAACCTTGTTACACTGATGCCGACACTCGGGATTAAGGGAGGAAGAATGCCGCCATGGATCACTTACCTCTTGAGGACGTGGTCAAGACCCTTGGCAGCATCCACCAGACACAATATCAGGCTTTCCATGAGCTGCGCACCAAACAGAAGCAGCAATTCATTGTGCTCCTCCAGGCTCAAGCGGAGTACCGGCAGATATTATGGAGCTTGCTGCACCAGGAGGGTGCTGCCGCCACAACCCCGGACCCTGTGATTGCTCCACCTCAGGTTCCGCTAGTCAAGATGCGCCCCCAAGATGATCAGGAGGCCTTCCTGGAGCTCTTTGAGCAGACGGCGGGGGCATGCGTATGGATTTATTCTGTATTCCTCTGAAATCATTTATCACTGGTAGATTCGAGGGATGCCTTTTTTTACCGCAAACTTATGTCCAGGATAATGATCATTACTGGATCTTATGAATAGGAGAAAACCACGTAAGACTACCAGTCACGGCTTATCACCATCTTAGCAAGTTATATGAAACGTGACTAAATAAAAATATAATCTGGTTATGAGCAAGCAGTAGGTAGCCGAACCAGATGATATTAGTAAACTCTGCAACCGATGACGATGAACAGAACTGCCGATTTTGTGTCTTTGAGACTATGTAATTAATCGGCCGGCATATGACTCGACAATGGGGACCCAAATGAAAGGAAAATGAAAGTTAGGATGATTCGGAGTTATCAATAACTGAAAAAGATTACATTAAAAGAATGATCAGAAATCAATGAGCTTAAATCTAAATTAGAGATTCAACTTAAATTTGGAGTCAGATAAAATTTAATAACAATCGTAAATTGTCAATTGATAATGTGCAAATTAATAATAAATGTTTTCCCCAGTGCCCAGAAAAAACAGAACAATACAGAAACTTTCAGGGGACATTCTATTTGAATCCAACATCGAACCAATATATTTTGGCTACACCTTTTTCTTTACATGGGCGATGGGGTTATTTGGTGGTGGGGGTGTGGTTGAGCGCCAGCTTGTGAATACCCTTGCCACTCTTATCAATATAATAAAGGTGATGGAAGACTGGGGTTGCCCAGCTTCAAAATGACAAAAATAAGTATAATAAAAAAATGCACAATAAAACGGTCAATATGACTTGTGTGATATGTTAAGTAGCAATGTTGGATTTGTGAACAAATTGCTTATTTAGACTGATCTTTTAATTGAATTGGTTGATTCACAATACCATTCTTGATTATTCATTCACAAATCAAACTGATTTGGTTCTTGAGTGCTGACTGATTTAATGATCCTTTCTCTGTGGTTAACAGCTGTAGGTTAACTTAAGTTTCAGTCTGTTCCTCAAGCAAAGATTTCATCTGGGCCAGAAGATTTGGTATCAAGCTATATATAAGTTTTATTGGCTACTTTTATTATATTTTTCTTGGACTTTTGCATCCTTTAACCAACTTTGATCCTTATCCATATACATAGTCATGGAAAAAATATACATTCAATAAGTAATTGGATGAAAAACATTACATAAATGTCAAGTGAGTAAATTAAAAATAAAGAAATATTTTTTTTTTATGTGCTTTTTATAACTCTATCAAAGTGTTTTGTACATTGACAATTTTGGAAAGCGTCAAGGAACAATTGAACAGACAGTAAATGCCTCGTTTTCACTCACATAAAATTAAATGTTGTCCTCTCCGAGTAAGTTCTACAGTTAACACACAAATATTATTATGCAACATCCAAAAAACTCAGTCACTTTCAACTAAATGAAAAAAAGAGGTTAGAGGTGCTTGCACAGGATAATTTTATGGAAGAACACAGAAAAGATCCATATATCACACTTGTCTCCGTGAAAGCCCCTGACTTTGAAAAAGAAAATGCTATTGTCTAGCTAAACCAAACTGAGGCATCCTCTGCCATTTTGCACTTTCAGGTCAGCCATCATGTCTTTGGAGGGCTGAGATTTGGAGAAATGGGGTGGTCTAATTCAGTGGCTAAGTCTGGCAAATTTGAGAGAAATGCATGTCTAAGATTACTTGCAGCACTGTTAAGTTAAGAATGTATGCTTTAGAATTCTCTATGCTCTAAGAGAATATTCCACTTTATAGATTCCGCCAGTAAGCATCATAATCATTAGCACTTTATAGCCTCTGAAGGCTCTTTCCTATAAAGAGCAGCAGGGACACTACAGAAGATAGCAGACAATATGAACAATGTATTGGCTGAACCTCAAATGGTGTTTTGGTTACGGCAAACGTGCCTGGCCCATGAAAACTCCCAGATGAGGAGTCATTGTTTCTATCTCCAACCATGCCTTAACCACAGCTCCCACTTTTCACAGTAAATGAGGAGAAAACCATACATGCAGCTGTTTCTCTGGAATGGACAGAGACAAAAGGAGAACAGCAAAAAGAGACAGCACTTTTTTTGCAGTAATATAGCACAGATAAAACCTTTCTCAAATAAATACAGTTTTCCACTCCCCTCACTCCAGCACACCTCTAAAAGTTTCCGAAAGTGTCTACCCTTGCTGTTGTGCAGAAATGTCATGTTATTTATCTGCAGGTGAGGTGCCAATGATAAACCCCAAGTGCCTTCAGTATATGGAACACAAGTACACCACTCCAAACAAATCACTTTGCAGAACAAGTTTCCATTTCTTGACATGATTCAGTTCAACCATTGCACATGACTTTGGGAAAACTCCTAAGTAATCGCTGGCATAGTATTCACAGCATTATGCACAGTATCCAAAAAGTATGTGGTTCCCCGTCTATTGCTCACTTCGACGTTGTGTCGAAGAAGCGACATTAAGGGTCTCTCTTGAGTGCCGAATATGCCTCTGATCTATGAAAAAAGGCCAATGAGCAGTTGGCAGACAGTATTTGCATACCCCGTCCCCGGACATACGGGTATAAAAGCGGGGAAATGCGTTGAGTTCATTCAGAAATTTTCTTTGGAGCCGATGGTCATGTATGCAGTCAGCTGTGAGTCACACACCTGTTCCTGCCTTTGTTCCTCTGACGCTCTGCCTGCTGTTGTATCTACAGCGCACTTCAGCGGCTTTTCTCCTTCTCTGCACAGCAGTCCAGCTTGCCCCTGGGCACTTCGACAGTGCAGAAAGCTTAAAAGAGTTTATTTAAAAGAGTGATTTTCTCTATAAAAATCATGCTCTCACTGCGAGGGCATGACCATGGCAACGTTGCGGGCATGGTCCCAGTCTGAGGCTGACGCGCAGATGACCGACATGCTTTCCCGGTCCGCTGCCAGCGTGGGGCTGGACTGGAACCCTCCGTCCTCCCCACACCCATCGCAGTTGGATGACTGGTTCCTGGTGTCTGTGTGCCGCTCAAAGCCTTGGATGCGTGGCTTTCACTTCCCAACCAGACTCGCTGGCTGGCCCGGACTTTCCGACTTGGTTATGCAATTCAGTTTGCCAGGCCTCTGCACCCCTTTTCCGCAGTAAATGGTGAGAATGCCAAATCCCTGCACGTGGAAATCGCTACTCTCTTATCCAAAGACGCGATAGGGCCTGTCCCTTCAACCGAGGTGAAGAAGGGTTTCTACAGCCCTTACTTCATCGTACCCAAGAAAGGCAGCGGCTTACGCCTGATCTTGGACTTGCGAGTTTTCAACCAAGCTTTGCACAAACTCCCATTCAAAATGCTCACGCAAAAACACATCTTAACTGGCATCTAGATTGGTTCGCAGCGGTAGACCTGAAGGACACGTACTTCCACGTCTCAATTCTGCATCGACACCGACCCTTCCTACAGTTCGTGTTCGACGGCCAGGCTTATCGGTACAAAGTCCTCCCCTTCGGCATGTCTCTGTCTCCTCGCATCTTCACGAAAGTCGCAGAGGCAGTCCTTGCCCTGCTCCGAGAAGCCGGCATTTGCTTACTCAATTACCTTGACAACTGGCTTATCTTGGCCCACTCCCGAGAGGTTACTATGCGCTCACAGAGACCAGGTGCTCAGGCACCTCAGCCGTTTGGGGCTTCAGGTCAACTGGGAAAAGAGCAAGCTCACCCCGGTTCAGAGCATCTCTTTTCTTGGCATGTAGTTAGACTCAATGTCAGCATGTCTCACCAACGAGCGTGCACAGTCGGTGCTGGAATGTCTTGCCACCTTCAGGCCGGGCACAGGGCACAGTCTTAAAACTTTTTCAGAGTCTCCTGGGGCATATGGCATCCTCCGCGGCGGTCGCGCTGCTGGGGTTGATGCATTGAGACCGCTTCAGCACTGGCTTCAGACTGGCTTCAGACGGGCATGGCGCTGCGGCACGCACCGTGTGATGGTCACCCACGCCTGCTGCCAAACATTCAAACCCTGGACAGACCTCTGCTTTTTGCGGGCAGGAGTACCCTTGCAGCAGGTGTCCTGATGAGTCTTGGTCACGACCGACGCCTCCAGATTGGGTTGGGGTGCCGTGTGCAACGAGCCCGCAGAGTTGCTGACAGTTTTCTTTGCCCTGCGGAAGTTTCTCCCGTTAGTTCGAGACAAACATGACCTGATCAGGTCAAAAAGCACCACGGCGGTAGCGTACATAAATCGCCAAGGTGGCGTATGCCCCCGCCACATGTCACGACTCGCCCGTCGTCTTCTCCTTTGGAGCCAGCAGCAGCTCAAGTCGCTGCGTACCACTCACATCCCCGGCAACCTCAATGTGGTAGCGGATGTGCTGTCACGACAACGCTTGCCCAGTGGAGAGTGGAGGCTTCACCCCCAGCTGATTTGGGAACGGTTCGGCAAGGCCCAGGTAGACCTGTTTGCCTCTCGAGAGACCTCCCACTGCCCGCTCTGGTATGCCCGATCAGAGGCTCCCCTCTCGGCAGACGCACTGGCACACAGCTGCCCTGCGGGGCTGCGCAAGTACGCATTCAGGGAGGATGAGGAACAAGTCACCCTAGTGGCTCCCTAATAGCCCACCCGGGCCTAGTTCTCGGACCCTGTACTCCTCGCGACAGCCCCTCCCTGGCGAATTCCTCTGAGGAAAGACCTTCTTTCTCAGGGACGGGGCACACTCTGGCATCCGTACCCAGACCTTTGGATCCGCCACGTCTGGCCCCTGGACGGGACGCGGAACATCTAGCTGTTCTACCACCTGCCGTCGTAGCCACGATCAACCAAGCCAGAGCCCCTTCTACCAAGCAACTTTTTATAGGTATTTTTATAGGAGTATTTGTAGGGGATTTTTTAAACACTTTCAAATTTTCATTCTTTTAAAATATAATTCCACACTTGTAATGGAGGGGGCTTTTCAATGATGCTACACTATCATAACAGTGGGTGTGTCTTAAAGGTGAAGTACACAGAAAACTGAGCATTTCAGACAGAGGGCAAAAGACAGGGTAGACAAATGTCACATAATACTGCATAATGACTGATTTTTTTTGCAAAAACTTTCCTTACATTATAAATGAACCTCCTCAAGAAGGAAATAAATAAATATGCATGCTATGACCCCTACTGTTTAAAATGGCGGAGAACATCGCTGTTGCTATAGTGAATGACTCTTGCGCACTGGCTACCGCAAAATAGAGAGAAATACCCTCGCTTGAACGTCTATTTTCCACTGAGAAAGCTGACAGCATCTCTGCTTTGGTGTGGCAACAGGTGATCGCACACACTCTCTCTCTCTCTCTCTCTCTCTCTCTTTCACACACACACACACACACACACACACAAATCCATCCATCTATCCTTGTTTATCCAATGACTTGGACATCGCGTAAGAAAGTAGTTCCATGCACCGCACTCGGTTTTTCGGTTTTTTAAATGTACTTGTTCATTGAACTGTTGTATATAAGCAATATCACACTTGCAATCATGCAATATGGCCCTACATCAGTACTGCTGTAATTACCTAATAAACCCTTACAGGTGTTGTAACAGATTTATCGCGGGTGTAGTTCGTCACATTAACGATGGACTTGTTCTAAAAGTATGACATACAGCACAGAAGGTGTCCAAATGCATATTGTTGTTATTTTGGACAATATAACTATCATTTCAATGTTTTACAATTTATAACCTAAAAAAAAAATAATTAAATACTGTAAATTACGCTACATGAAAAGTGTGTTTGTACTATATTTCTTTAAAATAAGTGACACTTGGTTTTAAATTTTTTTCATTCATAAGTCATTCATAAAATTTTTAGTGTGGCTTAAGAGTCCAAATACCTTTTGGGGCCACTGTATATATGGGCGCTCATCTGAAAATATACACAGTGATTTTGGCATGTCATTTCTGACCACATATTGACATATTATGGTTTGACTGAGGTCAGCATCTAATCAGATATGAAAAGAAAAGTTTCTGATTACACCTGATAGACTCTGTCATTTCCTCCAAACCAGGGACTAATTAGTGAGCGTGTGGGTTTATCATTCCTATCCCTTGGTGTGTTTATTTCTCAGCACAGAGGCATGACTTTTTCTCGTTTTCGATAACTCCCTTCATTCTCTGTGTGTCTCTCTCCCTCTCTATATCTCGCTGTCTTGTTTAGGATTTTAGATGAAAGCGAGTGGCTCTGTTTCCTCATGCTCCAAGGCAGACAAAAGCAAACAGACAGCCTGTGCTTGTATAAACTAACCCCATCACATTCTGTGGTAATGTGGGGCAGTTTTAATATGTACAGAGACGAATTGAGCCACATAACTGGAACCCTCGCAATCACTTCCTGAAATCCAGAGTTGGTCAAATTTATACAGTGTCTTTAAAAGACCTTTCGACAATTAGACAGTAATCCTGCAACCTATACCAGGAAAAATCTGACTGCTCTCACAGTGAAATCAGAAATAGTAGGTTGACTTTTCTCTAGCTAAAATCAATCTGTGCTTACCAAATGCAAAACTTGCCCCCAGTGGCCAGAGTGCATGTGAGCTCCATTTTCCAGTTGAAATGTCCATGGAGGTGCGCCGAATGCGAGTTGTGAAGCGAGCTGTTTTCATCTGTACAGGCTGATATGCAGTGAACGGGAATGCATATTTTAGATACTGTACCCCCCAACCCAAAGCCCAAACCTAAATCTAAACATTAGTGGAGTAAAAATTTAATGTTAGAGGGAAATGCAACCTCTGAACCATGTTTGTCAATGATTATGTGAATTAAATTACTTCCTGATTTGAACACAGGATTTGAAACCAGTCTCCCACACTGCTGATGCCATGTGCTTCTGGTCAAATCACAGGGGAAGGTAAAGATGAGTCGGCATAATGTGGCCGATCTTAGGGTACCGGAACTCTCGGAAACATCGTGCCAACTTCCCGTGTAATCATGTTGGAAATCGAAATATTTTTCCTTTACAGACAATATTTTTTTTTAAAACTTAACTTTAATGATAAATTCATTAATAATTAACATTTTTAAATGGTTTGTATATTTTATTAAAATCTAAAGAGTTTCACACACATTGAAAATGTAGTAGGCTTTCTATGTTTGGTGATAAATTATGATTTCATTTAACAACTCTACACAAAAACATACTGTACAAAAGTACAATGGATTAAGATAAAAGTTTAATTATTATTATTTAGATATAAACTAACAACCTTATGTACTCTATATTGCAATTAATTACAATTCCAGCACATTGGTTAAAATTTACCAAAGGAAATAAGATCCTTAGTTTACCTAATCATTTTAGGTAGATTTACTTTATAATTAACAGTAAAATATTTCTCAAATTAGAAGCAGTAAATTTCCTTTGATAAAATTACACAACATGTCTTCTAATAATGCAATTAAAACTACCACATACAAAAGCCAAATATAAAAACTATGAAAATAAATGTAATACACATATGCATGCACACATGCACCATCCACGATGACAGAAGTGGCCAGTGACAGAAATAACAGACATCCAGCAGGATTGACAGAAAAATTTAATTGGACAGAATTTAAGAGCTATTGTGTGTGTGTGTGTGTGTGTGTGCGTGTGTGTGTGTGTGTGTGTTATATTATACTTGGCAAAGTAAGCAAGGTTTTGATACAATTAACTATGGTTTTACTACAGCATTACTGTAGTATTGATATGGTAACTTAGGTTTAGTAATAGTAACCATATAATAATATCTATGGTTAATTTTGTGGTTTTATATATGGCTTATACTGTTTTTAAAGGGCAAACAAATCAGCTTATTAATTTTCTGCTTAGGCATATATCTATATCTATATCTATATATATATATACTTATATACTTATTATAACTACTTTCTTACGCGACGGATCAGAATCTGCCGTTGATGGTTCAAAACAAATGATGCGTCCAAGCCTTTATTAGTAATTCAGAAAGATCACTTCAGAAATACTGACTCCTTGTTGTGTAGCGGTAAACGAGTTGCACAGCCCATTTGAATTCACCACAGAATAAGCTGTTATACACCTGTGTGATATGGAAATCTCCCTGTCTTTCTTTTGCTATCATTTTGAGGACAATGAAGTACTGACCAAATGCACCAACAAGGCTTATGCACTGTTAATATTGTATATAGGACATTTTCTATAGAACTAGATGCCAGATCAGATGTGATTTTTATGTTATAATGTTTTACTGTATTGTGCATTTAAACATTCAAATATGATTCTCTGTGAGAGATTTTTGTTTAGTCAACCCATTTGTACACATGTTGGTCAATAAATATTTTTAACAATGACTTTTGTGTTTCTTGTAATTAAAATAGATTTAGTAATGTGTTGTGTAAAAAATATGCACTAATTATAAATGGGGAAAAAATAGGTATAAAAAATACTTAAAAGTAAATTTTGCCTATTTTACAAAGGTAAATCGCACTAAGTTATATTAGCTAGACTTTACCTAAAATTGAGAAAATGTACTCAAAATAAGTTAGTGCAAGCTACTGCCTATAGGTTGTTTTTTCAGTATATTTAAGCAATATCACACGAGCAATAGTGCGATATGGCCCTATATCAGCACTGTTGTGATTCGGCCGCAGGCCGAGTGCCATAGGTAACTACAGCACTGATGTAGGGCCATATTTCACGATTGCAAGTGTGATATTGCTTATATACAACAGTTCAATGAACAAGTACTTTTTTAAAAAAAAAATAGGAAAAACCGAGTGCGGTCATAAAAACGCATTTGTGCATGGAACTACTTTCTTACGCGATGTCCAAGTCATTGGATAAACAAGGATAGATGGATGGATTTGTGTGTGTGTGTGTGTCTGTGTGTGTGTGTGTGTGTGTGTGTGTGTTTGTGTGTGTGTGTGTGAGAGAGAGAGAGAGAGAGAGAGAGAGAGAGAGAGAGAGAGAGAGAGAGAGAGAGAGAGTGTTTGATCACCTGTTGCCACACCAAAGCAGTGATGCTTTCAGCTTTCTCAGTGGAAAATAGACTTTCAAGCGAGGGTATTTCTCTCTGTTTTGCGTTAGCCAGTGCGCAAGAGTCATTCACTATAGCAACAGCGATGTCCTCCGCCATTTTAAACAGTATGTATCCAATGTGGAAACTCAGATTAAAGGTGAGCACCTTGAGTTCTGTAATAAATCAGTTGTGTCTTTCAGCTGTGATGAACCTTAATCCCGAAGTTGTCCGTTTAAAGCTGTTTAAAGCTATTTCCTAGCTTTGGTAATGTATTAGGAATACAAGCGATCACAGAGTGCTGTTCTACGTAAACAATGACTATTTTCACATAACAATTCACATTACATCACCAACTGGCTCATATTACACACAAAAATGATCTTTTGGCACCTCCTGCTGGCTAACATATGTAATTTAAAAAATAAAGACAGTAACTCCTAACAGATATGCACTGTTCTTACACTTTAGTTTAGAACAGCATGAACACAAGCGTAGTGATACACACACAGTGAAGCGTCCGAGTGCTGATGGCGTCAGACCATCAAGGCTCATGGAATGTCTCTCGTCCAATCAGATTCGAGGACTGGAACTAACTGTGGTATATATATTTCTATATTACTCAATGTAGCTATATTTGTTATTCAGAGAGGTGAGGCATACCAAATAAAATAAAAAGTTGCAGTTTGAAACACACTAAGCAGTGTTCCAGGAGCTATTACCATTGTGACTTCAATCTGCTGCATGGGAACAGGCCCTGTATTAGGTATAAGTCCATGCACTTTGGATAAAAGAATTGGCTAAATGAAAATGTACTATACTTGCATACTACACATTAATATGAACGTAAATGTGGTATTTAACACATTCAATTACTGGACAAATGGACACTGAAAACAATCAATGTATTACAAGAGTAATACCAGTGTTAAATGCAATGAATAAAATAGTAAACATGTATGTGTCATATTTGACCCACATATGCCTAGTGATGCAAATTCTCTCTTAATAAAAATATATAAATATATAAAACATGATTTTAAAAAGACAACTTAGTTGAGAAACACCTGGAGTGGCAGATCAAAAGACGTGACCGCAATGTATAATGTCAGAGAGAACGAGACAGGATCTCTGGAAGGCTTTGCTGTGTTTTGACTCTCTCTACACACTGGCTCAGACTTACACGCTTCTTTCTGGACTTCACTGCTGTGTTTGTTTGGTCAGAGTAGCACCCTACATACCTGTTGCAAAACACACAGGCTTACATGCCATACTTATTGATGCTTATAAAGTGTGTGTAAATTGAGGATGTGGGAAGGAAGTGGTAGCAGAATATAGGAAGTGAATAGGAAGAAGGAAACTGATGTGAAACAAGGAAATTATGTTGAAAATGTAACTTAAGGCTATCAAACTAGAGTTGCATTACCTGAAATAAAGAATGCTAGTGCTTAAAATGCAACAGAACAATAGTGTTAAAGTTTTAGATAAGTTTAGGTATTAGGCTTTGGTTTTGTTTAAATCAAGTCACTTTGCCACTGTCATGACACTCAGCATGCATCTTGTTTTTTACTATTCATTTCATTAGAAGTAAAACTTTTTAATTGAGGAAATACATTTCTGATTGCACCTTTAAAGCACTAATCACATTAAGAATGCTGTAAACTGTTAAATTGCTTCAGATTATACATTCTGCAGTTAATTACAGTGCAAAGACCATAAAACAGTCAGAGCACTGAGTGTTTTACTATATGAGCTTTCCCTTAATCTTCTTCAAACACATGCTTAATCTTACACCTCCTATGTCAAACCATCATGATACCTACCACTGCATATGGTAGTTTTGTACCTTCAACTAATCTATAAAACTGCAACTAAAACTACAAAACTACCAAACAGGTTTCTGATAAAAGTCTCATTTATTATATTATTATTTGTTAAAGATAGTTACATAAAAAAAAAAAACTTTCATATCTGGTATATCGTATGCAATAAAAGTAAAGAGGCACAAATTCCACTTTAAGAGACCAAAGAGAGCATTGAGACAGTTCTCTATAGACCTGTTCAACCATGTAAACAATAACAAAGGAATTAGAACACAACTATTCTGAAGCACTTCCGGTATCATTAACAGGTCCTTAAAATGAGGCTCTGAGTTAACATACTTTTTCTTGAAAATCAAACATTTCATATGTGTTGTTGATACTGAGCGTCTACGTGAAAGAGGCATTGAAATTGTATCATTGTTTAGCTCATAATTACTTCATCAGAGGAGAGCACGGGAATATTGTATCACTCCTATTATAATCAATGAAGCTGTTCAATGAAGCTGTTTGTGTGACCTATGGACAACATAAGGTTTTATAAGTCATTTAGGATAAAAGTGCCTGCTAAATTACTAAATGTAATAGTAAATTACTTGCGCAGCTTCATTCATTATAATGGGAGAGATCTATAGTCACTTTTAGAGCTCTACTATCAAACCTCTAATTATTTTGCACGCATATATTTTTTTAATGGACTGCCTTCCACTGTTGAGTTCGACACCTCAGGAATTGTTCAAGGAACAAAAAGACGTGACTTCCTTAAATGTCTTGAAATGGTCTGTAATATACTGTATGGTACTGTACTGTAGCTCCTGTAATGAATAACATTAGCTTCACTGCTAGAGCATTGCGCTAGCAATACCAAGGTCATGGGTTCAATTCCCAGGGAACACAGCCACTGATAAAATGTCTGCAGTGCAATATGTTTTGGGCCCTGGTGGCTCATGGATAGATAGTCAGTTACCGACTTTCAATAAAGTTAATTACTTATTAATAACATTACTTGGTTTAAACGTATGTATAAAAAAATATTAATTCAAAACATGATTTATGTTCATATGTACATCTGTTTGCATTTCTGTGACAGCTGAAAGCCTGTATTAGCATTATAATAAATACATTTTTTTATTATTTAAAATGTAAAAGATTCGAAAATATTGTTACATTTATTTAGCTGTAGAAGTTGTCAACATGTCCATATTGTATGTATCAGCATCTATCCAAGCGTACAAAAATGTATGTGTAAATGTTACCTATGAATAAATAGGAATAATAATTAGATCAGTCTGGACACAGAAGAGGTGTACTACTGTGATGCACACTTTGAATTATGAGAATGGTTTGTAAATCTGAAATGCTGAACATCTGGAAAAATGTCCAAAGTATCACAGACATAACTCACAATGTCCTCTGCCTGAAATATTTGGACTCAAAATATGTAAAAATATTCCAATGGCCAGTCTGACTTTTAAGACTTGTGCCATCCAAACAAGCACTGCACCAAAACTCCCTAGAATTTTAAAGTAAAAAAATAAATTAAAAAAAATGTCATTCTGCATCTTAGAAATTTGGAAAATTTTGCAGAAGTTGTCCAGGCTCAGAAATCATAAGGACACTAATTTAAACTTCCCACATCTCACATAGATGATCACTGGCCAACTCTCAATAATCGGTACACAAATCTATGAGCCCAATTAACCAGCTGATCCCTCAGACCACCAGACCACAAGAGTGTTTTTCAAATAAAAAAAACCCTCATTATGAAAGAAGTTTCCACTGAAGACAAAGTATTTGATTACAGCTTTGTTTTTGGCAAAACTGCATTGCAAGAAAACATTGCTGGCCAAAACTTTCTGATATTGCTCAATTCCTCAACTTAATTTAAGCAATCACTCAAGCTCTTATGATGTTTCTTAAGGGAACGCTAACAAGTTTAGGAAGGCTTTTCAGATGACTAAGACACTCAATAGTCTGATTGTAGGAACATCGCACTCAGCACATCTCATTTCTAGGTGTCACTGAAACTTCCCAAAAAGATGATGGACCGGTTGTGGTCAGAAACTGAGAATTGAATGGCACCTAAGAAATCCTGTTGATGACTGAATAGATGTATTGATGAACCTGGGCAGTCCTTTAGTGATGTGGTGTATTGGGTTATGAAACTTAAAGAGAACACATCCTTTCTTGAGGTCGTCGCCACATCCTTCAGCATATAGAAACAAAATCAAATGCCCTTTTGCTAAATTTTTGGGTGAAAATCACAAGGTAGTGATGGCATGCTTTGCTAACTGTGAACAAAGTCTTCAAGCAGCAATTAAAATTCCATAGAAAAGACAAAATACTGAGGCTCTTAATTTGGGCAACTCAAAAATTTTAAACACTTTTCATCATTCTCATAACATCGAGATAAAAAAAACCCCATTCCAAAATAGATTGTTGCGTGCAATAAAACAGCTGTTCTAGGTGGGCTGCAACCCCCCAAAAAAGTGTTGCAAGTATGCATCTTCAAGTATCTTATCTTCATTTCTCAAATATGTCAAAGACTGTGTGTCCAGTCACACTCTACGGTTTAGCTGCAAATTGATCTGCACTTATGGTAGCTATATTTTGCACAAAAAAACTATGAACAAAATTATGCAAGGTAAAAGAAAAACAACCCTGGCTACAGTCTCATATTTAAAACTCGCCTACATTTTTTTCACCAATTCATCCTTCAGCCTCTTTCTTGTCTGTTTAATTTTTATCAAATTAATTATTTGATAAAATATTAAAATACAGTGCAATTAATGGCACGAGCGAGAAGAAGACCAGGAAAATAATGTGCATGTAGTTTATGCAGAACTCGATTACAATGCAGACAAAGCACATCTTATAATGTGTAAAAGAGCATGTGAACCTCTTTTCTGAATTAAGGTTTGGCAAGAACTTGGAAAATTGTTGAAGAATGGTGTGTATTTACAGTAAAAGCGAATGAATGAATTTATTTTTGATAATGAAAATAAATAACTGATGATGAGTTGTTGAACAGGCTACATTATATGGGCAGAAAGTGGTAGCTGCTCTCACCATTTCAGAAAACATTACCAAGTGCACATTCCTTGTGAATGTTTGAACAAATGTTTGAACAAACATAATAATAACTTGCGCATGTGCTTCAATTGTACCCTGTCTAACCATTTGGATATTTGTTGATGTTCAGTAAGCGTAGGAAGAGCACATGATCTTTAAGATGGATTGTGATTCATAAGAATTAAAAAATGTTTACAATTTTTTGTGTGTTTTTCGTACGGAAATTTTATAAATTGTTAATAGAAAACTTTAGGAAACTGTTGTACGTTCATATTTAAGAACAAATGCCTCTATGCAGTAAAAGAAGCCCCTAATCTAAATAAGCTATGAGAGCATCACTATCAAAAAGTATCTAATTAGTCAGCATTATTCAGCATTGTTCAGAACAGTGAAAAAGGAAACCAGGCCTGACCACTACCACACAAGTAAAAGAAAAGCCCTGAAAATGGCACACAACAAAGTAGAGCATTGTTTTCAAGAGAAACGTGACACCTCTGTTCTAGAAAGTTTGTTTTGTGTTCATATCTTGAGTTTAAGAACTAAAACCCAGAAATGAGCAAAGAGAAATAGTGCTAACCAGGCACCACACAGTCTGAGGAATGTCTTACTGATGGACTGATGGAATTCCAAACATTTGCACAGTTTACATTTATACAGCTAATAGACTGCAGTAAGCTGGCACTTTCCACAAATACAGCAGGCCTACAAAAATATATATATATATAAAAAACAAATCAGTCAATTTTAGTTTTTCACACATTGGTCTGTTTGTTTGATTTGTTTGATTTTTGTTTCTTACAATAACTTTGCTAGCTTGGCGAATGAGGTCAACATGACAATTTAATTACAATAATTAACAAAATTGAATGAGATTATGCTGTAGAATGGGTCTATATAGACCCGTTCTACAGCATAATCTCACCCGTTCTACAGTATAATCTCATTCAATTTTGTTCATTTTTGTAATTAAATTGTCATGTCGACCTCATTATATATATATAAAGTTTTACTCAGTTTTAGCCGTTTTTCTCAAAAGCATGACATTGTTTTATGATTTTAATTGTCAGATACAGTCTGGAATGTCAAGAGCTCTGAGGTAGTCTAGAGCTGGGAAAATATATCAAAATATCGTCTTGGTTTTCCTTATGATATTGTTTCGATATTTGCAGGCCAAATATCAATATAATTTTATTTCCTTTTCTACACAATTTGGAATGCCTAATTCCCAATGCGTCTGAGAACATCAACCCACGCATCACACCACATTACTTGTTGAGCGCATTGCCGCAGAGACATAGCGTGTGTGGAGACTTCACACCATCGCAGCATCCACACTTAACTCACCACGTGCCCCACCAAGAACAAACCACATTATATCGAAAATGAGGTGGTTACCTTATGTTGCTGAAGAGACCTAGTTGGAGTCACTCAGCACACCCTGGATTCAAACTAGTAAACTCCAGGTGTGGTAGCAAGCGCCTTTACCACTGAGCTACCCAGGCATTATGGTGTATGGTGTGAATGCCAAATTGACCAAGGAAATCAACAACAGTCCCTTAGAAGTTGCTTTACACATAATCACCACTGTTACTAAAATGTATTACAATTTTACAGTAGTATCATTAACTTGTTAGTATCATATTGCTATCCTTTTTGGAGAAATCTATTTTATTTTGTTTATTGAAACTGATAAATAATGTTTTTAAAGTGTTTAGGCTACTGCCGTATTCATACCGTAAATACTATAATGTATTTTTAGAAAGACTAGCTACATTGACCTAACTGCCGAAATGAGGACCCATTATGCTCTTACAGTATATGCTTATGGCTTTGCAATGTACATAGATATTAGGAAATAAACTGGTCTTGTTTTGTAAACTGGCACTTTTATATTAATTTAACAATGCATTTTGTGATTTGGGAACAGTTGTCTGAAGTCCAATGGAGATGAATGAGAAACACTGGGTGAAATATCGCAATATGTCATAGTTTTGAATTGTAATACACCAAAAATAAAGAATCGCAATAATATCGTTTCGTGACATAAAGATTGATATAATATCATATCGCTGGTTACCATGTGATTTCCACCCCTAAGGTAGAAAAAGCCAAAATCATTGTTTCAGTTATCACCTAAATCACCAGCAAACATTTGATATGCTATTGGTTAATTTAATTTAAAATAATAGTTTATCTAACATAGCTGATGGTTGTCACAACAAAATGGGACAACAAATGGGATTTGTGTCTCTAGTGCATTGAAATAAAATAACTGGACACTAAATTATTTTACCATATCTGTAGAAAGTTCTACCAACCAGCAAACAGGTATGATGTTTCATTGAAATATGCCGTTTTATAGTCCAACAAATGTCCACCTATGTTCTTTGCCAATTCATTTTCCTGCTTTTATTTTGTTCAGCAACAATGGTACACATAATTGCCTTCTCCCTCCTACTCTCTCTCTCTCTCTCTCTCTCTCTCTCTCTCTCTCTCTCTCCGGAGGCACTCCAGTAAAACTCCTCCTTGCTGTTTTACAGTATTTACTAATTTAAATTTCTTTTCGCAATATTAATACCCCCAGTCCTCACTTTGCTTTCTCTTCGGTGGCTCACCAATAAAACTCTAGGCAACTGTACTTTGCATTGGTGGGGGCAGTAAGGGTACGAGCCTCTGCCCTGAGTCTTTATGAGTGCAGCACATGCCACTTGCTAAGTCTAGTTCAGCTGGGAGTACCTAACATCTAATATACTGATGGTTGCTTTGCATCTGTGTAAAATGTTTTGGTGTGCTATAAAGTGAGAAACACATTATATTATGGGTGATGTGTATATTTTATGTAAAAATTCTTTCTCACATCCCAGATTAATATGCAGAGATAAATTTAAGTAAGCCATTTTAGGTTGATTTTCCACAAGAACAAATTACATACTACACATTTGAATATGAGCTATCACAATGAAAGTATAAAACTAGTTATTTCAGAGGCTGCGAAGTAGCAATGATATGGAATAATCTTTACCGATTCACATTTACCATATCAACGAGTACCTTTTTAGCAGAAATCATGCACTAACTTCCAGGCAGTGAAACTTATTACCATTCATTTTTACAAACTTTAGAGCCCTGCTGAAACTCAAAACTCATTTGCAGTCCACCCTTACATATATGTAAAGCAACTGTAACTAATACAAAATGTTTTACACTCTTAAAAACAATAAGCACAGGCCATTGTGGCTATTCATTAAATGGGTGTGGAGGAAATCTGGATTCTATGAGAGGAGGCTGTGTATTTTCAGAAGTGTGCATAGGTGATTTTGGGTTACAAATGTATAATGATCTCATATATACAGCATAAACTATTTCCACTCTCTTTCTCTCCTTATCACTGTTGAGTGTCACATTGTGCTATTATCATTGACTCTAGTCAAAGTCAAGGCATTGCCTGGTAGGCATTTCATTCTCAGGAAAACGTGCCATTTCTGCAAATGTGTGTCTCCATGTCTTACTACTAATGTAGTTAGCCCTTTATTTTCATAATTTTTGATGTTTAGAAACATACCTCTTCTTTTTCAGTGAAATCACAGCTTTCACTGTCTAGGTATTTCTTCCTCTAAAAGGCTTTATACATTTTCTGAGAACAAAAATGCAATACAACATTCAATCCAGTTATGCTGTTCCATTTTCACCTTAGGTTTTATTATTATGTTTTTAATTTGTATTTTATTTTATTCTATTCAGAAAATCCAGTTGATAATATGAATACTGTAAATAACAGATATAAAATAAAAATTTCATTATAGCTTTTCCATTCGTTCTTTCAAACAAACAAACCACAACCATTGTTGATGTGATCTTTTTAAAGGAGTGACTTTAAGTATTGCTTACAGTCAAGCTCTTTTATAGAAATTATACAATTCATTTCAACAAAATAAATATTCATTTGGCACAGAGAAGAGGAAAAAATAAATAATCTAGAGCAGTCCAATGAAATATGTAGCATATGTCATTATTTGAATTATTTGCACATCCTGAACCCCCATACATTCAACCCCCATACATTTTGAATATAACAATGTTTGCACCAAATCTGTTCTGAAAGAGAAATGTCATGGAATATATATATATATATATATATATATATATATATATATATATATATATATATAAGAAGCTGAGCGGATGTGTGATCAGCGAGCTGAGATCACATACTGTTCCACTCACCTCTGCAGAGCTTACGCTGTTGGATCTACGGTGCATATCAGCGGGTTTCTCCTTCTTGGCAACATTGCGGTCCACTTCAGCCACCCCCTGACTGGAGATTAAGGTGATTTGAAGCATGCTCAATTGCTTCCGTTTGGGCTCAAGGTGAGAGTGGCTCACCTCATGGCCAGTTTGTTTACTCCCTTGGACCCCGTGAGCTGGATGATGATTTCGCCATTGTATCGGAGAGCGTCAGAGCGGCGTCTGATGACCTGACTGGGCTGCCACCTCCGGGTCTGCTTGTCCAGTCTGAGCCTGACACGCAGATGTCAGCTATGCTTGCCCGGGCTGCGGAGGGGGGATGGAGAGTTCCTGTCCCGCTCCTCATGGCTAGACGATTGGCTCACGCTCCTGCGGCTTCCAAACCTCAGGCAGCTCCGCCCCAACCTGGGACCAGCTCTCCGCCACAGTGTCGAGCGCCCCGCAGGGAGCACACGCCCCCCATCTCCTGAATGTCCTCGAGGACCCAGAAGGTTCCCAAGCGTTCCTGAGACGGACGACCTAGGGAACGAGACATTTGCTCCGGAGCTTTTAAGCAGACCACTCCATCCCCCGGTGGAGGGCTGGGAGAAGAACCTTCAGTTAAAAGTATTTTCTTTGCTGCACCCCCTTCAGGCTGTGTTTCCCACATTCTCAATAATAGAGCAATTTTCCCTTTCCCTGGGTCACCTGGTCTGCAAATCCCATTCTCGCAGCAACTCGGTGCCACACTCCAGCAGTTCCTGCACTCTGGACACGGACCTCTCGCCTCCGGACCCACGACTGCTCCCCCCCGGCCTACCGGTTCTGATAAGTCCAGAAGACGCCTACACGGGTCCTCCTCCTCAGTCACTCACCCGCCCCCTGCCGGGTGTGCAGAGCAAAGTAAGTGCTTTGAGTCTTCTCTCAGCACCAAAGCCTTAGGAAGCGCTTTTTGTCTCCCGATGCCACATTACCTGCTCCGCCCCGCTGCGAGGCCTCGCTAGGTACGTCAAAAACGATTGTCCCCTTAGTGCCCCTCGAACGGAGCTTGGACGCGTGGCTCTGGACCATCTGACTCGTCTACGTGATTCAGTTCACCAGGCCCCTGCCCCCTTTCGGCGGCATCCTCTTTACCTCGGTGCACGGCAAAGATGCCAACACCCTGCGTGCAGTGATCGTGACCCTTTTACTAACAAAGACGCGATAGAGCCTGTCCCTCAAGCCAAATGAGGAAGGGTTTCTACAGCACTTACTTCATCTTACCCAAGAAAGGTGGCGGCTTGCGACCGATCTTGGACTTGCAAGTTTTCAACCGGACCTTACACAAACTCCCGTTCAAAATGCTCACGCAAAGACACATTCTAACTTGCATCATGCATCAAGATTGGTTCACAGCGGTAGACCTGAAGGACACGTACTTCCACATCTCCATTCTGCCTCGATATCGACCCTACCTGCGGTTTGCGTTCGACGTCCGGGCGTTTCAGTACAAGGTCCTCCCCTTCGACCTGTCCTTGTCCCCTCACATGTTCACCAAGGTCTGAGAGGCAGCCCTTGCCCTGCTACTGGAAGTGGGCATCAGCATACTCAATTACCTCAATCACTGGCTCATTCCAGCTCATTCTCGAGAGTTACTATGCGCTCACAGGGACCAGGTGTCGGCACCTCAGCCGTCTAGGGCTTCAGGTCAACTGGGAAAAGAGCAAGCTCTCCACGGATCAGAGCATCTCTTTTCTCAGCATGGAGTTAGTCTCAATGACAGCGCGCCTCACGAACGAGCGCATTGTTCTTTGAACAATCCTCTAAAACAATACCAGAGGCTCCTGGGGCATATGGTATCCTCGGCCATGGTCACGCCACTTGGGTTAATGCATATGAGACCGCTTAAGCACTGGCTTCAGACTCGAATCCCGAGATGGGCATGGCACCAAGGCACGTACCGTGTATTTATCACCCCTTCCTGCCATCAGACTTTTTAGTCGTTAGAACTCTTTGCCTGCCAAGACAACTCCAATTGCCCACTCTGGTACTCCCTAACGGGGGCCCCCCTCGGGACAGACGTGTTGGCTTACCACACTGGTGCTGTGCAAGGTCAGGGAGTAGAAGGAACAATTCACCTTAGTGGCTCCTTACTGGCCCACTCGGACATGGTCCTTGAATTATATAATTGATATAATAGCACGTGACTTTATAGTACCAAATTAGTGATTTGGCAATTATGTCCTGACTATACTTTGTGATCAGTCGAATGCCACTTTGGAAAATTAAAGTACCAATTTATTTCCGAAACAGGAAAATATGTACATTATTCCAAACTTTTGGCCACCAGTGTGTATATATATATATATATATATATATATGTTTGATTTAGTCCTGAGTTCAACATTGAGGTCCAAAACCCTTGATGAAAGTTCTGTATCACCACAGTAACACATGCAGAAACAAATGAGCATGCAAAGTCATGCACACACATAGACTGGCGTGTTTAAAGAATAAGCATAATCCCACATCCTTCCTTAACAAGGGAGTGAAAATCTGGGCCAAATCCAAGTTGATTTTACTCCAAGCGTTCCCTTTTTAGTAAATGAGCACAGAAATGGTAGAGCTGCAACCTAACTTTCTGAGTAAGAACTAAATGAAGACACAGTCTGGTACTGAGCTTCTTCCCTCTAATGGCATTACGCCGGCATGTGATCATAATCATGAATTTTGATAGAGTGCCTTTATTCTAAACAAATCAAAACATAACAAATGATTTATTGCCTAGAATATTACACTGATGCAATGATGACTGAAATATAAAAAGTGTTGTTTTTGGTTTTTTTACTAATAAGAGTGTGTAGAAATAACTAGTGCATTAATCTCATAGATTTTTACAATAGGAGGTGCTTCATGTATATGGACGTGGATTAGGCTTGGGATTTGAGAATGCTTAGTGTGATTAAAGGGGCATCCGCACTATGCCATTTTGTGGTGTAAGTAGTATGAGTAGTATGTTCACACTGAAAATGCAACAAAAATAAGTGGACTATGAGTAACTGGCTGATGTACTTCATCAACTGAAATAATGGAGTGTGGAATGTTGGACACTTCATGTACTCAGATCTTGCGGCTTGCTGTATGTAGTGGAAGGGGCAGAGTTACCCAGTCTGACAAAACAATTGTAATTAATGTTGAATGTAGGAAATAGCGAAACTTCCATAAATACAGCTGATGGAGGATGGCACTTGTCAGTGATTCAGCTAAATGTGGTTGATTTTGGGGTACATTCAACAGCAGTCTCGGAAAAGTGATTTACAGACAATGCTGTCTTCACAATGTGTTTAAATTTTTGTAGATTTAATTTTAAGAAATACTGAATCGTTTACAGACATACTGTATCTCAGAATAAAAAACAGAATATACAATATAAAACAAAGTAGAACACAGAAACAATTGATGTCTTGTACCATGCACACTTTGATAAATAAAGCAATTATTTCTTTATACCCCGTTACCTTGTAAAAACAACTTTTTCTGTGCCTTTAAACTGCTAGTGTCCAAAACTTACCAGTTAACACACAGACACACACACACACACACACACACACACACACACACACACTCACATGCACCTTTCCTCCAGCTGTGTGACCCCGGCATAGAAAAGGCCAACGTCCTGTCCTTATGGTCACCTGTTATTTTTGTTTCCGTCAAGATAATGATGCAATTGGCCCACTGACCCCGAAATTAACCTTTGACCTCTGCTTCTCAAGTGTGCATGACAAAACTGAACTATCACCTGAAATCCCATGACCCTTCTCTTTGGCAAGGAAGTGATGTTTCTATTTTAGGAGGCCATATGTGGTTTATATTCTATTTTTGTTTAATCTCTATCTTCATGGTTGATAATATCTATTTATTTATTTTTATTAAAAATAATCCTTACTGATGATAAACAAAGTATTAATTATGTTGCATATAAAGTCAGATGCTGATTAAACAACATACCTTTTAATTTTTTACGTTTTCCTTACATCGAATTAAAATAAGGTTTTAGTCATATAAATTAAATTACAAATAAATTAAGCTACTTAATGATCATATTCCTATTAGCCGGTATTAGCATTGTACGTAAAGTGTAAACAAACATTTTTGTCAGTTTGTATAAACACTGAAAAGTACAAAATCAAACTATCTGCATCAGCTAATACGTAAACCCTTTTACGTATGCACAATTTTAGAGAAATAAAAAACTTTTAAGAATCGTCTGACGAATGGTAGGAAATGAAATGCCACAGGTGGTCGAGTTCATTACTCAGACACAATTTTATAGTATCCCATAGCACAATCCCCATGGCAAATGTATTTCTAAATGAAGTACAGATAGGGCTAAAAGTAAATTTTATTACTCATTTTGACTTTTTATATGGCTGAACATCAACACATATGACATACGAGGAACACTGTTGATGTGTAACATTAACACTTTTATCACTCTGTAATGATTTGAGTGTGTGCTGTCTTCAGAAATCACACAGGACAGAGTTAAACCCTTATAATGTCAAATTAGATAAATGTGATGTCATTAATTATATTTAAATAGTTTTTGTTATTATAAATACATACAATAATTCAATATTCATTGAACTCAAGCATTGGTACGTCTCTAAAGTCGTTCATACATAACATGGTTTGTGTTTTAGATGCTATCAATATGTTGATACTTATTTCAGTGTCTTTCAGTGTCTTACATATTGCACACATCCAAAAGTCTCTAGGAAACAATAGAAACAGGGTGTTTGGTAAGTGAGTAGAACAACAATGTGGAAAACACAGGCAGTTAGAAAATGAAGAAAACTGTTGTGTTTCTGGCTGCAAGAATGGCAACTGATTACAAATGATTATAAGCAATAAGACATTTAAGATAGATATACATAGACAAAAAAGAAACAATAAAAATAGGATATGGATATGAACCAACAATGTTAAAGAAACATCACTGGATTTGTGAATGTAGGGGAATTGGATTTAATAAATGCAGAATCCATCAGGGGACTTCTAATAAGCAACCTGCAGATCAAATGACAAAATGGAGCAAGAGGACAATCCGAACAATTTCTGATAATAATCCGGGCAGCATCAGCTTTCCGGCATGAATTTCAGCAGTGCACGACAGACAAAGCTTTCTTTGAACAGAGCTTGAAGAGAGTCTTCGTTATTATAATCAGGCCCTTTTAAATGAAGAAGAGATAAAGAGAGGGAAAGGAACAAAATAAGCAGATATCGGAGAGACAGACACAGTGTATTACCTAACACTCATCCCCACATAAATGCTCTTGTTTTGTTTGCATTAGAACATTTCACCTCAGTTCAACTTTAAAACAAATGTTTAATTTAGCACCTTAAAAACTTTACTTAAAAAGTAATCTCAAAGTGGTTTCATACATTTTTTGAGAATTATACATTACAGTAGATTAGCAATGTAGGCAAGCCTAGGATCCGGACATGGCCCCATTCAAATGATCTGAACAGATCAAGAGGCAATAAGTAAAAATATTTAACTCGACACACATGGATGCCAACACTTAGCACACGTAATATGGTGAAAAGTAAAAATATGAGCTATGAGTAATCATTGAATGACAAACTAACTTCACCTTTTTGCAAAACAAAATGTTGTGCCTTATCACTTGTTTGGCTGCAGTTTCCCAGTGAAATTTCCAGTGTGGGGGCACCAAAAGTGAGTGAAATGGTTTCGTAATCAGACAACGTTTTTTAAGAATGGTTTTAATTAGTAAAACTTTGCTCTCTAACCTAAAACTTTAACCTACACCTAACTAATAGTGATCTAAAATCAAATGAGATTTAACAATTTTACAATTGAAATGACAATTTACAGTGTCAAAGGAATAGTTCACCAAAAACTAAAAACTTTGTGATCATCTTGTTCCAAACCTGAATGACTTTCTTTTGTGTGACATGACATGAGGAATGTTGACGCAACTATTTTCCTACATTGAAAGTGAAAGTAATTGAAAGTTTGTTAGCTAACCTAAAAAATGTGCCTCATGTGGTAACATCTAAATTTACTCAAGTCAAAAATATTATTTATTATGACTGAATCAACCTGAATACATTAGGTTATTAGATCAAGCAGAAACATAACCAATTACACTAGGTAGCAGTTGGTATACTTTTGCACTAATAGTAACTATAGGCAGGGTTGGGTAGTAACGGAATACATGTTATGGGATTACGTATTTAAAATACAAAATATAAGTAACCATATTCCACTACAGTTACAATTTAAATCATTGATATTTAGAATACAGTTACATTCAAAAATTATTTGGATTACTGAAGAGATTACTTTGCATTTTATTGTCATTTGTTTCATTTAATATTTAGTCCTTTCAGATGGAAAACATGTATACATATAAATTCTATCAAGAAGACTCACAGACTTGAGTGAAATTTAAGATGACATTTATTTGATGAATATAAAACAGAAAAGTAATGTCTCTCTTTGGTGTAGGCCCTGTCTGGCGGTCCGAAGAAGTTGTACTCGGAACCATCAAAGCCTGACAGCGATAGGAGGCAGGGGCGAGGAGCCTACCCCCGTGCAGGATGGGACTCAACCTGTGGTGGTGGGGTGGTGGAGGTTGCCATGTTAGCACACTGCAACAGTAATGTGATAGATTGTGAGCAGAATTATTAAGCAATGGCTTACATGTGATTGGCTGGGAATTACCCAGCTAATGATGCGATGATGTACAGCTGCTAGTCTTCCCGCTAGAACTTAGCTGTGCTTACATTGATGCAATCCAAAGTGCATTTGAACAGCTGTAAAATACTTTCTTATGATGTATTATATTCATACGAGCAGACAGAGAAGAAAGTTTGAAGTAAGTTTGGAGAAGCAATAATAATAAACCTTGTGTAAATTGTCAGCTTTACGCCAAGCTAAAATACTACTTCTTGCCATTTTACATGCATGTTACCAGGCACGGTCATATTGTTCTGTCAAGAAAATTCACGTTGGATCATAATTTCTATTTTTCTAGTCAGACCTTTGATATTTGGGAAAAAAAAAATCATATTCTTGATAATAATATTTGCATTGTTTCCTGTAAAAATATCTAAAAATCCTTAAAACACGATCAATTTGGTATATCTTGTTTTAGAAACAACACTGCATAAGATATTTAGTTTTTTCAGAGAATGTATTTTTAACATGTGTATTCTGTCTTACTATACTGGTAGAGTATTATATTCAAAAAAAGTACAAAAAAACAACCAATACTGAAGAAGCAATCCAAAGTATTTAGAATACATAACTGACCTTGAGTAATCTAAAGGAATATGCTACAAATTACATTTTACAGCATGTATTCTGAACCCTCCCAACCCTGACTATAGGTTACTATAGCAATGTATACCAGTTTGGAACAACATAAGGTTGAGTAAATAATGATATAATTTAAATTTTTGGGTGAACTATCCCTTTAAGTCCATTTTGCATAACCTAACCACTCTGAATTTACTTGCAATTAAGCTAATGAAAGCAATCAAATTGACTTATTAAATTTAGCAGAAATGCCAGAAATCATTGTGATGAGTCAAATGGATGGAAACAAACATTAAAATAATGATGAAATCATGTTTTACAGATTTTTTGCTATCCTGGGGAGTATTGCCTGTTGCATTATTGTGCACATTGCTGCTCTTACAGAAAAACACCTCCACGCAGGAGGGCGGAACGGATGGATTATGGGATTTATCCAGGAGTTATTTCTTACCGAGTAATAGGACTCCGTGGCAGGCGGACAGGCCAAATTGTGGAGAGGTAGACGTTAAACGCTGGAAAATAGGGAGGGGGTAACACTATCTACCCACTTACAAATGTCCGATAATCCTGTACATGTGCAGGCAACAGAAGAGATACTCTCGCTTTTAAGCCCTCTTGTCAATCCCACCGGAGTTTACGGAGTTTGGCATGGAACACAGAGTCACATACAGTTAAGTTTGCAATCCTGACAAAGCTTCTCTGGGAATGAGGGAACCACAAAACTGGGAAACACCTAATGGTTTGGTTAGTGGAGAGCAATCTTAGAGTCAGTGAATCACAATGATGCAGCAGAAGTAAGTATTAGCTGTTTTAATCCACGGTTTAAGCACTAGCCATAGTTACACATTCAAGTGGAGGATAAAATCACAAATAGCTGATGGCTGACTAGATCTTTTCATTAATCAAATGTTGAGTCTGACGTCAATCTGCAATCATTAAAAGAGCCATACTTATGTAATGATTAAATACGGTATGATATTCATCTGTAATAACGGTATGATAACACTTGTGCATGCTCTATTCCTGATTATCATGGTGTAGTATGAAACTAAACAGAGGTTTGCTTTCATATGAGCCTTATTTTTTTCAGAATTTAGCAAAAATCAGTCATGCAATTTCCATTTAAATTATAACGATAATCTTATGTTTTCAAGAACATGATTAACATTTTAAGCTACAGCAGAGCTTCAGTATGCTCTGGGCACTCACAGCTAACTAAGCTGACAAGGCTTTGGATATAGAGTTATTATTTGATTATACAATTTGTAAATATTTTTGCTTTAGCAAAATAAATACAGTGGCCCCAAAAATTACTAGGATGCTCAAGACACACAAGGACAAAATGTACGAATGTAATTGCATAATATAACAATATTTCATGCCATGTGGCATTTATTTTAAAGATAACACAAGCACACTTTTCAAGCAAAGCATTTCATAAAAAGAAGAAATGAGAAAACAATATATTCAATGTTAATAAAGATAAAACAGACTAAATAAAGACAAAGTATTAGGACACTTTCTGGTTGTTAGATGTGGTTGGAACATGTTCATTGTTAACTTGATGAAGTACACATGTGTACAGCTTTATGGGAATTGACTTCAGAAATCCACTAAAGATCACTTTGAGACCAGTTGGTTAAAAGTCATTGCAAAAATGTAAAGTTAGTTGTGAGAAAAGGTCAGGTATTAATTGCTTGTGGATGACATTTGGCTTGAAATTTAGTTTCTAATGCAACAACATTCATACTTTTAAAGGGTGGATTAAGTTTCCAAATACTTTTGGTCACTGTGTGTGATAAACAGTTGCAGAGAACTTGCACATAGGCTCTCACTTGCTCCAGTAGGAAAGCTCCAGTACTGAGTTTATGTCATAGTCTATCCTAAACAATCTTCCCTAAAATAGCCCAGATCTAGTATTCTTAGATTTCGCAGCCTTCGTTGCCAGAAATGTACCCTAAAAAAATACAGTGACCATGGTTCAGACTTTATAGGATGTAATTTTAATGCCTTTCAATTTTACAGCTATCTACCATTTATTCTAAAATTGTATACCACGGATCTGTTGAATGCTTTATTATGATTGGTTCACGGACATTCTGAAGTGTGCTATAATTTTTCAAGTAAATGCACGGCTATGAAGTAGTTCCAGGTCTTGACCGCATAACGGTTCCATTTCATTTAACCAATTAAAATAAAGACAATGGTTAAGTACATCAAATAAGAATGACAAACAATGTCTATAATATCCTATATTTATTTAAATGTTTATTGAAAAGCGTCCTTGGGCTCCCTCTCACTCTCTTTCTCTCTCTAGTCCCAACCCATACACCGTACATGCTACCACGGCAAAATAAACATATATACAAAGACATTGGTTAAAGTAAATAGGTTAAGAAAATCAAACAATGTCTATAATATCCTACATTTATTTCAATTTCGGTTAAAAAGAGCCCGCGCTCTCCCTCGTCCTCCACGCAATTACACACACGTTGAGACTCGTGTTGCGATCAACAAATACCCCTGTGACTTGATCAATACAACAGTTTCTATTATCCAAAATAACTTTTAATATGTGAAACTTTTTATTTTTCTGTATTTTGCTCTAATTAGCCTCACACCCTCCCCTTCCCCATCTCTTTTGCTCTCACACAAACTCTCTCAGGAGCAAAGTCAGCGCACCCTCAGGACTCACTGGGATTTTAAACAGTTAGCAATACAACAGCTGTACAAGAATGAAGACACTCACTGCTGCTGGGAAGTAAACTTAAACTTACACCTCTCTCTCTCTCTCTCTCCCTCTCTCTCTCTCTCTCACACACACACACACACACACACACACACACACACACACAAACAACCTTTTTACTCCAATGCCAAAAAGCAGCGCATACTCCGTTGCTAGTTCTGAAGTTTTCAAACTAGCAACGAATGTTTGAGCTATATCAAATCTAGATACACTTAATCATTAAAACTCTTATTTTATCTGAAATATCTGTGGGAAAAAACCTCACGACCCCTCCCCTCTCACACACTCCCACACACGTGGACACACACACATACCATTATACGCATTACACACATATATAAAAATGGCAACATTCGGTGCTGCTGAGAAGTGCTTAAACTTACATCTTGGCAATTTTTTAAGCAATGTTGCTTCTGATGAGAGCATTAACAAAAAGGTAATTCCAGAAGCAATCACTCTCAATTTCTGAGTTTCTCTCTTTTCGTAAAAACTCACACACACACATGCACAAACACACTACCTTATTACTCCAGTAAGTGCTCCAGTAAAGCAGAGCAACCCCTGCTATCCTCCGTTGCTAGTTCTGAAGTGTCATTTTCAAACTAGCAATGAAGGCTGTATTTATTTAAGCAGGACGCTGAATCCGGGGCAAAATAAAGTCAACTCAGCAAAAAAACAAACATACTTTTTCAGGACACTGTAGTTTAAAGATAATTTTGTAAAAATCCAAATAACTTAGATCTTTATTGCAAAGGTTTTAAACAATTTTCCATGCTTGTTCAATGAACCATAAACAATTAATGAACATGCACCTGTGAAACAGTCATTAGAAAACTAACAGCTTACAGATGGTAGGCAATAACGGTCACAGTTATAAAAACTTAACACACTAAAGAGACCTTTCTACTGACTCTGAATATAACTCCCCATATAAACTTAAATGGACCATCACCTTAGTGTTATACATTACAATACAATACATACAACTACAATGTTAACTTTCAGTATGATACTTCTTGCATATAAAGAGTGGTTAAAAACTACCAAAAATATATTTTTAAATATATGATTAAAACTATTAAACTATTAAAAACTAAACAATACGTTAGATCAGGTTTTTAAGACACATTTAACGTTAATCACTTTGCCCTCTCAGACAACAACATTAAATGTTGATTAACTTCAAGACTTAAAGTGATAAAAATTATAGGGTTAAGCTTTCCAATCTATGTTTATCCACTCGGACATTGTTGTCCTTATTTTAATGCACTGTTTTTCATTTTCCCTTCTGCTTTTTCTGTTCTGTGCCCCAGAACGCTTCCCTCCTCTATCCATTTTGGTCACGTGACTGTGTCTGTGACAAAGTCCTCGATGGTGTCGCTGAATAGGCCAATCTGGGACATTGGCGCGTTGACAAAGCGAACCTTGTCAGCGTCCCTTATCTCGACCAGATTCAGACAAAGGTGGCGCTCCTGGACCACCAAGGTGTATATCGCCTGCCCCAGTACTCGCGCTGTGACTTCGTCGCCCGGAGGGTGAGGTCAGTCGCTGAGCGCAGCTCCTGTATCACATCGGGATAAGGACTACCCATCTTTCAGTACCTTGGCCTGGTGGACTTACAGGAGGGCCATGGCATGCAGGGCAGATGCAGCCTGTCCAGTGGCACTGTAGGCTTTGGTCGCCAGAGACGACGTAGTCCTACTGGCCCTTTGGGGTAGTGCCGGATGATCCAACCATCAAGGATAGTGAGAGTGAATGAACTGGGAAGTCAGGTTTGGGCACAAAAGGTGTCCTCCATGACCTCATCAGTTCGTTGTGCACTCTGGAAGAAAGGGACAGGCTGTGAGCGGCGCCCCGAACCCAGGAACAAATCATATAGCTGCGAGTAAGCTCTGCGTCAGCCTCAGAATGGGCTGGCAGACCCGAAGGTGGCACCCCAGTCGAGTCCTCGGTGTCCAGCATCGCCAGCATGTTCTCTAATGCAGTGATCAAGGGCTCATCCTGCTCTCGAGCTCCGAAAGAGACTTTAAGCTGGTTGTGAGGCAAGCTGGTCTCATCTCAGAACTCGATGGGGACAAATGAGCATGCTGGGGAATGGGAGGTCCGCTGGGATTTTTCCCGGCGAGACCACAACCATTGGAGTCCCCAAATCGTCTACAGTGCCAGCCAAGATGGCCTCGTTCTCGAAGATAGAAGGCCCGGTGCGGGGGGCTGCTGTAGCAGCTTTCCCGTGGAAGGAGGAAAGCCGCGACTGCAACGTTGCCATGGTCATGTTCTCGCTAAGAGAACATGAAATATCAACAAACTCTGCCTCAACATGATCACTGCCCAGACATGTGAGGCAGCACCTGTGGCCGTCGGAAGCAGAGAGATAACGACCGCATCCAGGAACTACACAAAGACGGAAAGGCATCTTTAAAAAGATGCATCTCTAAAAAGACATTCACGTCAATGTGTTTTGTTCTAATAGAGAAAATATACTCTTTTGCAGGAATATCTAATCTTTTAGCGCTGTTGAATCGCCCAGGGGGTTAATCTGCACTGATAGTGCAGAAGGAGAGAAAGCCACTGGAATGCACCGTGTATCTAACAGCATGCACTACTTTGTTCAGAGGTGAATGGACCGGCAGTGGAATTCAGCTCACTGATACACAACCGCTCGGCTCCGAAGAAAAAATCTGAATGAGTGGTTGCAGCCAGCTCCTTTTATACCCGTATGTCTGGGGGAGTGACTTCTCTCCTCATTGGAGGTGTTTGGGGCTCCCAAGAGTGACCCCTAGTGTCACTACATCGACACAATGTCGAGTGAGTGACAGAAGGGGAACTATGGGAATTATGTTGTGATCGAAAATAAATCAAAACTGTGTTGTATTTTAGCATCTTCAAAGTAGTCACCCTTTGCCTAGAATTTACAGACATGTACTCTTCACATTTTCTCAACCAACTACTTGAGGTTACCTGGGATGCATTTTAAACAGTAATGAAGGAGTTCCCATCTATGTTGGGCACTTATCGGCTGCTTTTCTTTATTATTTGGACCAAGTCATCAATTTCAAAAACCTTTTTTTATTTATTACATTTTTGTTTTATAATGAATTAAATTAATACGGTGGCGCAATTATAATTTTGTCTACAAACTTATTTCAAACATTTAAGCATACGCCCTCAGATCAAATTATTTTATGTTCATGAGAAACATTTCAGTCAAGTTTTTCAAAACTTTTTTTTACCATTAATTACACCATAAAATACTTTTTACATCTATATATCATTGTAACAATATTTTAGCGTACAATGACATGTATTTTCTTTTTAAATATATTATAATGTTTTATCGGATGTTAAACTAGCTGTTAACTAATTTTTCCTTTTTTTTTTGTTTTTGTTTTTTATTGTGACATTTTTGCATTCTTTTACAGTAAAAATTACATACAAATTTAAAGTGTACTCAGCTCCCAACTGAAAGGTTTACAAGAAAGACATGTTACAGATGCCACTAATGAGTCTTGGAATATTTTTCAGTGTCCTTCTCATTCTGTTCAAATATTAAAACTCATGAAAAGGTGAAAAACAACAGCTCATGCCCAGGCTAGAGGGAAAGTCTGTCTCTTTTTATTTTCATTTTTCATGTTTGTTACCCAGGTGAAGAAAGAGGGCTAAATGGGAGTCATAATGGGAATCATAATTTCCTTCCTGTGACAGTGGAGAAGAGGATGAAGTGTGTCATGGGTGATGACAGTGGCTACAACATGCTTAAGAAAACTGTGGCAGTAGTGTAGGACAGAGCCACATGGAGAATGAGTGAGAACGCTTGTGTTAGAACAGTGGTTCTCAGCTGGTTTAGCATCAGACCCATATTTTACATTGGAAATCAAGTGGCGACCCACCATAGTAAAAATGTAACCTGTATTTAATGTATCCTGAGTGGCATTTCCTTTTATCTTACATAGTTTTGTTTTTGGTTTTCAAGTGTAAGGGCATGGATCGTGAAATTATTTTCATTGTTGATGTCATCAGCAAAAGCGGCTGGTTCACCTTCTGTCACTCACTCGACATTGTGTCGAATAAAGTGACACAAGGGGTCTTCCTGGGATGCCAAACGTACCTCTGAACCTGAGAAAAGACCAATGTCAAGTTGGCAGACAGAATTTGCATGCCCCGCCACGGACATACAGGTATAAAGGGAAGCAGGGCAGCAAGTGCCAGTCAGAATTTTTCTTCGGAGCCGAAAGGTTGTGCAAAAGCAAGCTGAGTTCACCACTGTTTCACTCACCTCTACTGGTGAAAAGCACTGCTGTTGGATCTACTGCGCGTTTCCAGCTGGCGTTCTCTCTCTCTGCACGCTTTCCAATCTATGTTTATCCACTCGGACATTGTTGTCCTTATTGTAATGCATTGTTTTTCATTTTCCCTTCTGCTTTTCCTGTTCTGCGCCCCAGAATGCTTCCCTCCTCTATTCATTTTGGTCACGTGACTGTGACAGACTAAGAGTAATGTAGGAGGCTGAGCAGTTGGTATGTAGGCTAATCACTTGATATATTCAAATAACTCAATGAAATTTAAAATGCTAAAAAAAGTTAAATAATTTGCGGCTGGGCTTTTGCTGCCACAGGGGGACACCCTCGGCGAGCAGACAGGGTATGGGATCTTGAACCGCGCTGGGGCAATATGTGCTGTATTGCTTCCGTCTGCTTCTTCACCACCGAGAACTTTCATTTGCTTTCATTGCCTGAAAGAGTGTTTCTCCTCCTAAAAAGAGTTTAGTTCCTCTAAAGAGCAATACACAGCAGGCGTTGAACGTCCTTTTCAGGACACGTGTCTTTTTAAAGATGTCTTTCCACCTCTGTGTAGTTCTTGGATGCGGTTGATTTCTCTCCACTTCTGATGGTCATAAAAGCTGCTTCCACGTGCTTGGACTGCGATCACACACAGGCAGCGTTTTATAAATGGTTCATGTTCTCAGTGCGAGAACATAGCCATGGCAACATTGTGGTCACAGCTTTGTTTTCTCATGAGAGAAAGCCACTTCAGCCACCCCCCACAACGTTCCTTCTTCCCACAGGATTGAGGACAACCCGGCTGGCGATGAAGGCGATTTGGGGATGACGACGATCCATGATCCCCACAAACCACCCACCCCCCCGGCACTAGCTTCCATCCGAGTTTGGATGAGTGCGGCCCTTGAGCCCCCATAATTAGATGACGACATCGCCACTGCATCGGAGAGCGTCACAGCGGCGTCTGATGCTGATGACTCGTCTGGGCTGCCACCTTCGGGTCTGCTCACCCAGTCTTGCTTAGTTCCCTTTTCAGGCAAACTCCCCGTGATGTATTTCCCGCAGTACGATCCCCCTGTCGGCAGACTCGCTTTTCCCGTGGGCAGTCCAGCTGCCCCGGTCGCCGTGCTTGTAGAGTCCCCCATCATTAAGCTGGATCTACCACCGCAACTTCCCACGTACGGCTTCACAAACCTCGTGGTGTATTTGCCACATGTTACCTCCCACTAGACTGGGCAGGATGTGGCCTCCACAGGGTCTTTTCCCCCTGAAATAAATAGGACAAGGAAAGACCGCGTTCCCCGACGCATTTCATAGCATTAAGATAGCCCCAGCCGCTTAACGTCCTATGTGAAAGACAAAGTGAGAGAGAAGGCCCCGGCTGCTGGGCTTGCTCCCATGCTAGTCATGTAGCACCTGTTCCCCCCTCAGGGGTGCGGGGAACCTAAGGTCTGCATATGACATCTCTTTGGGGGCATTGGGGAGGGCTACGTGCAGCCGACACAGGTGCCTCGAGCACGCAGTAGCCTGCTTGCACCTGTCTCGACAGTTCACATAATACGGTCAGTGCATGGCGTTTTTATATGGGATCCCTTGTGTCACTTCATTCGACACACGGTCGAGTGAGTGACAGAAGGGGAACGTCATGGTTACTGTTGTAACCACCGTTCCCCGTGGGAAGGAACGAGATGTTGTGTCCCTCCTGCCACAGCACTAGACCTACCACTGTAAATGGCCGTACCTTATTTTCAGCTCAGTACAAAATCCTGATTGGAACTTGACATTGGCCTTTTCTCAGGTTCAGAGGTACGTTTAGCATCCCAGGAAGACCCCTTGTGTCACTTCATTCGACACAATGTCTTTAGGTTACAACAGTAACCATAACGATTTCTCTCCCCTCTTTTATATTATATTTATTAATATGAGCCCATTTTTAACCCATTTGTTTCCTAATTTCAAACATCATTCAAACAGAACATACATATTACATAGAAGGAAAGGTCCCTCATTACCATGGTTAGGTCAATGTAGCTAGTATTAAATAATAGTAAAAATACAAAAATAAAACATTTAATAAAAAATAGGCCTACCAGCTGAAACATATTTTAATACTTTAACTGCAACTGCCACTGTTGATATAAAAATGAGGTCTAATAGATTTTACCTATAAATTATTTCATATGAAACAATAACATTTTGATTTTGAGCCACAATATCGAGGGAAGCCCGGTTGTTGCACGCACGTGTGAAAAACAAAGTCTTTTTAGCAAGACAGTCCACTGTCATCCATCTTTGGAATACTCACGGGAGAATATTCCCAGTCATGTCAGTACTTGAATGGAGAAAGACCAAAATCTCAAAAACAGTTGGTCAAGATTATGATCAAAGAACATATTTCAAATCAGCAATACATTCTGAAAATACTGGAATCATGAATTGGGATTCTTTGCCTCATAAAGGCTTGTGAAGCTAATGCACATGTTCTAGAGCGATCTAGAGTTGATTAAGTTGATGTCTAAATAAAAGGTGATTGGCTCTTTTAACTGTAAGGCAGGACTTCCTTTGTACATCCGTTGACTGTTGGACATTCCAGTTTCTCCCATTCATTTTAATAGATATGGCCCATCTCTGCTAAATAATCTCTGCCAGAGAGCAGAGCAGATCATTTGCCTGAGCCAGTTCCATTACACTCATGCAAAAGCTTTAATCGCACAGCAAAAATATTGCAGTGCAGATGAGTAAGACTTAAGATGAATGAGAGATTATCTTTCAATTTGCCTTGGAAGTCCTATATAGGCTATCACTTGGGCAGCTGCCAAAAAAAATCTTCAATAGGAGAACCATGACATTGTTCTTTCCCTGCAGTCCGCGACCCAGTCCAAATAGATCTGTGACCCACTTTTGGGTCACAACCCACCAGTTAAGAAACACTTTGTTAGAGGATGCCAGCAAATGGTCTAGTCCACATTCCAGATTATTCTGGCCAAGAACCACCCATTTACACATTAGAGATCTTCTGATCATCATGTAAAGTGATCAACAACAGTTTGTTTAATTTTATAAAACAGTTTATTGGCAGATTTATCTGAAATAAATGATACCTAATGAATGAACAAAGCAGACCTTGGATATCTAGTGCCTCAAACAAAACTCTAGTGTCTTTTACATATTTGATGGCACCAACAATTGCAAACTTGGGCAAATCAAGTGATTATTTCATCCCTTGAATCAAGCAGGCACCTTGTGAATGCAACTTTGTTTTCAGGAAGACAAAAAAAAAAAAAACTGGATGCCCTTACTTCTTAAAGTTTACAAAATCAAGAAAGTGCTTTCCAGTTTTGAGCGCAATATCCATCAGGCTGGGCGGTCATGTTGTTTAAGGCTCAGACTCACTAAATAAAGGTTATTACAGTGTATGTTGTATGTGTGATGAATGTACAGAAGCAGGATTTCTGGTCAGTGTAGAGGTACTGGTGAGCTGGCCTCCTCCCTACCTCATTTATAACCAGGCGACAGGTCCACAGCAGACTAAATGAGCCTTGACCTGCAGGCCTGTATGCTTATACATAAATTAAAATATCTTAATGGTGTATGCGTGTGTGTGTGTGTGTGTGTGTGTGTGAGTACACATATGAGTATGGACATAAAGGTGCAGTCACACTAGATTTGAGTATGAAAACTTTCTTCAGATTCTCTAAAAATAATTACATTCCCGAAATTTTAAGAATACAAATTTGCAGGTCAGAGTCCACAAAAATCACATTTTTATACACAGCATAAGATGAAACTTGTTCGCATGAACTTGCGTTTTTGCTTGACATCCACATGCGAATTAATGGAAGTGAATGGAGCAGATAGTATAGTGTGACCTAATTGCGCGATAAAGCAACAAATGATAAAATCTACCACGTAATTCTACATTTTGTTCTAACCAGCCACAAGGACATTTTGTCACCTGGTTTCTAAGTATTGCAAGCCTGATCTCATGAAAAGTACATTACTGTGGCATAATTTTTGCACAATTATATCACATAGCTAATTACACTTATTGTGGTGGTGGTGAAGTGAAAAATCCACTGCGTGCCGATAAATCCACTGCGTGCCGACAATTTTGCTCTAAAATAGATAAGGTTTTTAAGATTAATGAGTTTTAAGTCAACAAAACCTACCTCCACCCTACCCTTAACCTTAAACCTAACTGATAGTGCCATAAAAACAAATGTGAGATAAAAACTCAACTGATGAAGCAACCATGGAATTTTGTTGTGCTTCCATGACACATTTCTGTCTCTTGCATCACAAGTACAAAACTCTCAGTTGAGCTACCACACAATTAGATTATTGTAAGTGTTTATGAACTGATTATCTGGCGTTTTACGTAAAAACATATGCATAGTAACATGATTCTATAGGACCAGGTTGCCTATTTCTGCTGTGTTGAGCTGGGAAGCCCCACCCATAGTGAAAGCATATTGGCCCAAAATTCCATTCCCTGTAACTGCACATTAAACATAAAATATTTTCTGATTGGCTGTGATCGTGTCAAGTTACGCAGCAGTTTCGTGTGGACAGACAAATTACCTGTCGCTGGAAACTTGGACAATATGCAAGAACGAGTACCCTTGCCTGGGTGTGGCCATGTGTTTGCGTGTGTGTGCGTCTCTGTGGTGTGTGACAGCATTGCTGCCCGTCATTTATAAATGGCCATCACTCATCCCTCCAAACCACACAAAGCACAGCGGGTTCCATATATGGAAGCAAGAAAATGTGTAGAGGGCTCATAACTTTTTCCACCATGTGAACTTTTGTTTTGTTTGACACTGTCGTTGTAATGTGTGTGAGTGGCTTATTTTCATTTGGAAACTTTTCTGGCTTGTTTCTCGCATTAGAACTCGGGATACACAGCATATCATGGGCTTTTTTCCATAACGCTGGCAGAATTCACAATAAGTGATGAATGTGTTAATTATAACAATCAGTTATGCAATTTGTCCATATAATTCCTATTGGTGAACATAATTTATTTTTTATTTTTTTTGCACTGTAAAAAGTAAAACTAGCAATTGTTTCCATAAGACACTGATACTATCTGATCTGACCAAGGGCCATCGTCATGGGTAGAACTTGAAACATTGCCCTGCCAATAAAAATGTTGTCCTATGCCCTGATCTGACACACAAAAATATATATTTTTATTGTTTTGTTTTGTTTTTTCAGGTTGATTCAGTCATATTGAATACTTTTTTCACTTGAATAAAAACAGTTAATTAGAATATTACCAGACATTTTTGAGTGTTGTTCCAACAGCACATTTGAATTAAAAGACTGAGAAACTAAGACACAAGGCATGTCTAGTGAGAGTTAAACTCTGTGGCAACAGAATTGGACAGCCTTTAAGAAATAAAAACTCAATTTTACAATTACTGGAGAAAGGAAAGGGAAGAAAAGACTAAATGAAGAACGATGAAGGTATCCGGTTGAATAGAAAGGGAAGGACAGTCTGGACGAAACTCCTAGAGTGCTTCCCAGCTGTTTCTGGGTAAAGAGATGAGTTAGGTTAATATCATTTCCCACAAGCAGTAATTGCTATAGCAAATGTCTTTTAATGCAATAGAAGTAATGCATATTGGCCTCTGGATCAGTCTGGGACTGCTTCCTTACTCATGAGGAGTGACAGACTTATATTCCATTACAGCTATTAACAGCCGTTCTGCTTTTCAAATAACAGGAGAAACCACAGTAAACACTAAGAGTTATCAGTTGGGCTTTGTTGTGTGTTTGTGAGAATAATAATAATAATAAAAAAAAAAGGGATAATAAAAAAAATATCTAGGGATATATTTGAGATTAAGCAGTTAATCTTGTATTTTCCAAATGTTTGACATCACTCAGTAGACCTGAACCAGAGAGAAACTATATGAAAGATGAAAGCAAAATGAAAGAACCACAGTGCAGAAAAAATGAAGAAAGAGCAATGCAATCGTATTATTGGTAGGTAGTTGTATGCAAGTCTGTACAATCTGCTCTGTGTGAGTTAACCTGTTGATACGTACACCCTTTTTGAGCACAAACCATGAAAATGACATACCTGAACATTAATGGTTGTATTCACTGGACCCTTTGGAGTATGGACACAGTTGTAGTATATTTTGAAAGAAGACACTTTGTGCTTTATTTCCCAAGATTCAGAATTAATATATGTTGTTATTATTTGAAGTTAGAGAAGCTGAAGTTTATAGTAATGGAAATATGTGAATATGTATTTATAATCTAAAATAACAATAATAAAAGCACCAAGACAACACAGAAATACAATGTTCTCAAAGCCACAAGTCTAAAGAAGTTATATTTCAAATTTGAATATGATCTAACAAAAAATTAGGTTCCTGCAAGTTTTTTTCTCTGTAAAATAACTGGAAGCATACAGAGTAAAATTAAGGCTCCTCCTTTCAAGACGACACAAAATCTGACTGCACTGATTGGCTATTATGAATAAAACTAAGCCCCATTTTTAAAAATAGATTTTTGAGACAGTCTTGTTTTGTTTATGAGACTCTAAAATATATAAGATAATATAGTTTTACAACATGAATGCTGCTCAGATTGCATAGTTTGTTGAAGAACGATGACAAATGGTAATTCTTTCAAGGGCGAGATCTCATGTAAAGAATGTAGAATATATCAATGACACTAGGGGTCACTCTCGGGAACACCAAACACCTCCAATCTTTGAGAAAAAGCCAATGAGAATTGGCGAGTGGAATTTGCATTTTTACATAAAAAGAGCTGGAATGCGGCCAATCATTCAGATCCAGTCACCTCTAAACGAAGAAGTGTATGCTGTTGGATATATGCCGCATTCCAGCGGCTTCCTCTCCTTCTGTATGATCAGTGCAGAGTATGCCCCTGGGTGCTTCTTTGTGTAGTTCCTGGATGCGGTCATTATTTCTCAGCCTCCATCGGCCATGGGCGCTGCTTCACGTGTCTGGGCAGCAATCACGTTGATGCAGCATTCGTGGATGGTTCATGTTCTAATTGCGAGTGAACTAACAAGGTTGTGGAGGACACCATTTTCTCCCTGCTCCTGACTTCCCAGTTCATCCACTCTCAATACTCTTGATGGCAGCTTGGCAGGCCACCTCCACTCTGCATGCAATGGTCCTCCTGCAAATACAACAGGCCAAGACACTGGAAAAGCTGCACATGGGTTGTCCTTATCCCAATGTGATGCAGGAGCTGCGCTCGGTGACCAACCTCGCCCTCAGGGCCACAGAGGTCACAGCGCGAGTACTCGGGCATGCAATGTCCACCTTGGTCATCCAGGAGCTCCACCTAAGTCTGGATCTGTTCGACATGTGGGACGCTGACAAGGTTCACTTTCTCAACACGACCATCTCCCATTTCTGCTTATTCTGCAACACCATCAAGGACTTTGCCCAGCAGTTCTCGGCATCGAAGAAGCAGACTGAGGCGATACAATCAACTCAAGATTCCGCACACCGTCTGCTCGCCGAGGTGGCTCCGCCACAGCCCCGAGTCCAGTCCTTGGCCCCAGCGTAGAGCCCCCCGCAGGAAGCAGACGCCCCCCTCCTCACGACCTGGCACTAGGGCCCACTGGCAGGCCGGGAGGTAAACCTTGTGTTCCCTTTTGTTTTGAGTTTGCCACACCCTGAACGGGCTGCAAGGTATGGTCAATGTTTTTGGCAACAAAGGAGAAATTCCCAAGGTGATCACATACCTTGTCTCCAAGGGTCTAAAGAAATAAATCAAGTAAGGAATATTGGTGTCATTTTGGAGTCAGACCTTAGTTTCAGTAGTCACATCAAATCAATATCTAAATCAGTCTTCTATCATCTAAAATATTTAGCCAGAATTAGATGATTTGTATCTGGTCAAGACTTTGAGAAACTTCACCAGTAGGGTCAACTACTGCAATGTACTCCTCACCTGCCTTTCCAAAATTAGCACCTTTCCACCTGCAGCTTATTCAGAATGCCACTGCCAGGATTCACCCGAACCAAAAAGTCTGAGCATATTAATCCAATCCTCAGGTCTTTACACTGGCTTCCAGTTACATTTAGAATTGATTTTATAGTACTATTAACTGTTTATAAATCGCTCAACAGCCTAGGACCTAAATACATTTCAAATATGCTTGTTGAATATGAACCTTACAGACTGCTCAGATCATTATGATAAAGTCAGATAGACATACAGTGGGTTCACTCAAAACACAGTGAGACAGCGTTTAGATATTATGCCACATGCAGCTGGAACCAGCTTACAGGAGAGGTTAGATGTTTTCCAACAATTGCCACATTTAAATCCAGACTAAAACACATCTGTTTAACTGTGCATTTACTGACTGAGCACTGTGCTGCCCTCACTGCATCATTTTATTTCTGTATTTTTCTTTTTTATAAATTTTTATAATTTGTACTTATTTTTAAATGTATTTTATTACATGTTACTTGTTCTTAATTGGGTTTAAAATTTATTGTAGCTTGTATTTTCATTATAATGTATATGTAAAGCACTTTGAATTGCCATCATGGATGAAATGTGCTAAATAAATAAACTTGCCTAGTCTTGCCTGTGTATTATACTCTGTCACCTGAAGTGGTACACACAGAAAGGTTCCAGATATTTCTGTTCAGTTTTCTAAACCTCCAGTTTTCGTAAAATTTCAGAGACATTGAAATGTACACACAGTTCAAGTCAGAAGTTTACAAACACCTTAGCCAAATACATTTAAACTCTCACAATACCTGACATGTAATTGTAGAAAACATTCCCTGTACTTAGTCAGTTAGGATCACTATTTTAAGAATGTGAAATGTCAGAATAATAGCATAGAGTATGATATATTTCAGCTTTTATTTCTATCGTGATGATTGGTCAGTGGCTAGAAGTTTACATACACTTTGTTAGTATTTGGTAGAATTGCCTTTAAATTGTTTAACTTGGGTCAAAAGTTTTGGGTAGCCTTCCTCAAGCTTCTCACAATAAATTGGTGGAATTTTTGGCCATTCCTCCAGACAGAACTGGTGTAACTGAGTCAGGTTTGTAGGCCTCCTTGCACACACATGCTTTTTCAGTTCTGCCCACACATTTTCTATCAGATTGATGTCAGGGCTTTGTGATGGCCACTCCAATACCTTGACTTTGTTGTACTTCAGACATTGCCAAAACTTTGGAGGTATGCTTGTGGTCATTGTCCATTTGGAAGACCCATTTGCAACCAAGCTTTAAATTGCTGGCTGATGTCTTGAGATGTTGCTTCAATATATTTGACAAATTTTCCTTCCTAATGATACCATCTATTTTGTGAAGTGCACGAGTCCCTCCTACAGCAAAGCACCCCCAAAACATGATGCTGCAACCCCCCTGCTTCACGGTTGGGATGGTGTTCTTTGGCTTGCAAGCCTCACCCTTTTTCCTCCAAACATAACAATGGCCATTATTGCCAAACACTAAAAGTTTTGTTTCATCAGACCAGAGGACATTTCTCCAAAAAGTAAGTCCCCATGTGCACTTGCAAACTATAATCTGGCTTTTTTATGGTGGTTTTGGAGCAGTGGCTTCTTCCTTGCTGAGCAGCATTTCAGGTTATGTCGATATAGAACTCATTTTACTGTGGATATAGATACATGTCACCCTGTTTCCTCCAGCATCTTCACAAGGTCCTTTGCTGTTGTTCTGGGATTGATTTGCACTTTCCGAACCAAACTACGTTCATCTCTAGGAGACAGAATGTGTCTCCTTCCTGAGCAGTATGATGGCTGCATAATCCCATGGTGTTTATACTTGCATACTAGTGTTTGTACAGATGAACATGGTACCTTCAGGCATTTGGAAATTGCTCCCAAGATGAACCAGACTTGTGGAGGTCCATCATTTTTTTTTGAGGTATTTGCTCATTTCTTTTGATTTTCCCATGAGGTCAAGCAAAGAGGCACTGAGTTTGAAGGCAGCACTTAATATTCATCCACAGGTACACATCCAATTAGCCTATCAGAAGATAATTGCCTAAAGGCTTGACATCATTTTTTGGAATTTTCCAAACTGCTTAAAGGCACAGTTAACTTCTGACCCACTGGAATTGTGATATAGTCAATTAAAAGTGAAATAATCTGTCTGTAAACAGTTGTTGGAAAAATTACTTGTGTCATGCACAAAGTAGATGTCCTAAACGACTGGCCAAAACTATAGAATACTAATATGAAATCTGCAGAGTGATTAAAACATTTGTTTTAATGACTTCAACCATGACATATTCACAGCATCTAAATATTTGGTACTTTTTGAGGTTCATCCAATTTTGAAGCTGTTGATATAATAGGTTGATTTTATCTTATTTATAAAACATTAATTGAAAAATGTAATGCAATCACCTTAATTTAATGCATTTAAAAATGTGTATTTCTACAAATTACACATAAGTGTTTATGTTTTGCATGCTGTCATTACGTGTTATTGTATGTTTCAAGGTCTATCAAACATTAAAAATGTATGAGGGAACTTTACTTGTAAATGCCTACAAAAACGAAACAATTCGTTCTGAGAAAAAAAAAAACGAGTATGGCTAGAGTAGATTTTGGACCGGTTGTTTGGAAATGGAATTCAGCTGAGACAGATTCTGGCAAATATGATTTGCTCTATGATTTGGTAAGAATTCCTATCATGTGAATGAAGAGATTAATTAGTGGGAACATTGGGCCATGAAATAGTGATGGTACAATTGCTTCAACCCCACCCCCTAATCCTTTCTCTCATCCTACTCATTCCCATTTCTCTAATTAATTCAGCCGAGCACTAATTATGGAGGGGTTTTCCAAACACTGTGAGGGGGGAAGGAGGTTAATCAACTCCCATTGCCCCATTCTATTTAAATAGCTCTAAAAAGAAAGAGAAATAATATAGTTTTGGAGAGAAAGAGCGAGAGAGGTGGACAAATCTAATAAACAAATTTGTTTAGTTCATTTAAAACCCTGGAGGTTTGAGGCGGGGAAATCTGTACTCTCTCCATCCCATTTCCCTACCAAATTTATATTCTTATCCACACTTCCCAGCCCTTTCCATTCACTCCTTACTCTTTGATGAAGTTTTGAGGGAAAGCCGCCCGACACTGACATCACGGCAACACAATGCATCGTGGGAGGAGAGTTAAGGCATGGAATTAGTGAAGAGAGTCATGGGGAGTTGCAGATATGGCCATATGCATATGAAGAGGGGGTTTGATTGTGGCACGCATTTGGTTATCTAATTCCCATGTCCTGCTTTTTAACTACAAAAAGAAATACATTTATTAGCTGAAGACATTTCCATATAGATTTTATGGAGATCTACCATTTGAAGGAGAGTTTGAGAGATAGCCCTGTAAAAAAAAAAAAAGCCTAAAGTGATTTGCTGATCTTATCTGGATTAGCTGGTATCCTAAGCAATTTGGTTTTGTAGCATTCTTCCGCAGTCATGTTGCGCAAATGTACTTTCATCAGTATAAATCGCCTGTGGTTGTCTATTTTTCTCTTTCGCAAATGCACACACAAATACACAAACATGACAACAATATCCAGTGGAGTTGTTCAGGGCAACCCAACATCGCAGAAAGACTGAGAAAGGGGGGAGGCTATGATGTCATTGTTCCGGGGGCCCTGAGTAGGGGGTATGTGTGTGTGTGTGTGTGTGTGTGTGTGTGTGTGTGTGTGTGTGTGTGTGTGTGTGTGTGTGTGCGCATGCATGTAACGGGGGTCCAGCAATCAGATCCTCCTGAAATGATGTCACCTTTTGTTGCCCGTCTCCATTCAGCACAGCAGAGCTGGCCTGAATTGAGGAGTGAGTGTGAGAAACTGCAGGCTAAGGTAGATGACATGCTAATCGTGCTAGCTTTAAAGATGTCATCAAACTCAGCTTAATCTCCCAAATATCAGATGCTGTCCCTTGAACCTCTCCTCCAAAATCTTGATCTGCACCACAATGGGCTTTTCTCAACTTTAAAAGAGTCTATAAATGTACAAGGCGCAGTACATTTTTCTGTGGAGCAGAAGTTTGTTCTAGATTATTTTGTTTTTGTACAATGAAGAGGAGGACAATACATGCACATAAAATACTACCCACATCTACCACTCCAAAGCTTCCTAATTCCTCCAACTGTGTTTACAGTTTTAAGACAACATGGAATCTCTTGACAAGCACAGTTTTCTCTACTGTGATGCCTATTGAAACAGGAATTTGGGACAGGAAATATCAAAGGGCTTGACCCAATTATTATAATTTTTTTAAATAGGCAATTGGGTTGAGTTACTTGACATCAATGAACTGTGATTTGCTACTTGGCTAGTCAGCTGCAGGTGGTATTGGTGTGTGTGGGTGTGTGTGTGTGGGGCGGTCTTATTCAAGAGAGCAATTGATTTGACAAAAAATCTGTATAGTGTGAGCCATTAGTAACATCGGTCTGTTGTCTCAGAAGAGAAAGACTCTATATGCACAGTATATTTGCTTTAGGGATAGGAATCGTAAGGAATTTAATGAATCTGCCTTTTGATGATGAAATATTTGGACTGCCCTCAGCAGTCTGTTGCCAAATGATGAGATAATTTAGAATTTCCACAAAGCAGAAATAACAAATGAGAATTTTTTTTCAAAGGCTTTGTAGAGGAATAAATTAAATCCAATAACTGGTTCTAACAAATTCTAAACAAACAAAAGACAACACTTTGTGTTAATTATCATTTAAAATAAGCACCTCTCCAAGGCCTGACATCACACCCAGTGTCTGTTTCTTGCTCACACTGCCACACTACACATTTGAACAACCAAATAGTATCTGATTGAAGTACACTGGACATGATGTTGATTCAAAAGAAATGGCTTATACGATTCATTCTTTCTTGAATTGAACTATACTGGATGTGCTGCTGTGTGTTACACTCTGTACATTCAGCAAGAAACACTTTTGGAGTATATAATGGTGCTTTCTCACTAGCACTTTTGGTGCACACCCAGGTTTGATTGACAACAAGTTCAGATTATTTGGATAAAGTGAGTGCTGTTTCCAAACTTGGGTGCGTACCTGCAAAACATACCAGTGCTCGCTTGAAAAGGTGGTCTGGGGTACAGTTTGTATGAACTCCAATAGGATTCACTGCTGATAAGAACACAATTGTACCAAATCGCTGAAGTGAACCGCTTGTGATGACAGTTAATTCACACCTCCTGATTGCAAATATTGAGGTATAATGCATTTTTATACCTGCTTAACAATGCTAGATGTTTGTCAAGCCCATCCCAGTTTCCTCCTCGCCCATTGTATGAATCCATTCCATACTCTTACTGGAACATCATGCAGTAGAACAACTATAGATTTAGAATTCTTTACATATGCTTTTGCATGCTCATTGTGCACCACTGTTTTGTCTGCAGTACACAAGGTCACGGGCAAATATCCAACTGAAGTCAATTTCTTCTGCTGCAATTCAATGTCTGATGCAGGAGATAGTTGAAGTGTCCTTGCCAACATTTGACTCGTTAAATTACAAAATTCTCAGCATTCACTGTAGAAGCAGATTGTTCTACAAAAAGGGATCATTCACATGTTATATCTGTCTGAATTAATTAACAGAATGAGTAAATGATGACAGAATTTTCATTTTTGATGTAATGTCACTATAAACCAGGTCTGGCAACTTGAGAACATATATTTGGTCTTCAAATAAGTCCTCGCTGGCCATCCATGGATGAATTTGGACTGCTGTCTTTGTATCTCTCTTTGGGACGGTGGTGGAGCATACTTGTCCAATGTTTCACCGCTAGACACTAATCTCCAAGGATCATTGTCTAGGGTAGGGCTTCCTCATCACAGATGACCCATGGAGACTACCAAAAGTGTGTGTGTCTATGAATGTGTGTGCAGCCATCTGGACCCCAATGCAGCCAGAAGCAAGAGTTTGAAAAGTGGCTATAGCCCAGACATAGGCAAACAAACATAAACCAGATGGACTGGTGTGGGATTTGAAAAGAAGGGGAGTCAAAAAGAGGAAGGGTGTCTATCCTTACACCATCACTATTGCAAACAACTAGAGGCACATGCAGATGTGCAAGAGGTTCCAAACCATTGCTTGTCTCCACATGAAGCTGACAATATCTGAGAGGCTGAGTACAGCCATACACTCTCCAGACAATTACATCTCTCACATAAGTGGAGCACTTTGACAGTCTCACAATGGACAAAATAAGATCTCCCTGGGGTAACAAACACCAGAGTACTTGGCATGGTAGTCATATGTGTTTATTCCAGCTGACTAGCCCAAAAAATTCTGGTGACATAGACAAGGTCACATTATGCATTTGATACACTGAGCTATGTCCTCCAGTTTCTTCTCCCATGTGACAGAAGAAATCTGCATTCCATTTCACTACCTGCAATGCAGAAAAAACAGAGGGTAAAAATAAAATAAAGAAAAAATTACATGCTACTTTTGCATGCTGTATACGGAAATAGGAAAAAAAAAAAAAGACTTCCGAATCCAATGCTTGATTTTCCCGAAAATGTAGTAATTACGTCACACATCCATCGTTCTAACCACATAGGTTCAGCAGTATAAAGCTGTTGATAATGAAGGTGTGCAGTGGGTAGTGTAATAACTTTAGCATATATCAAATTAAAAGTTATTTTACAGGCACACCAGAAAACTATTTTATGCACAAAATCTGCTGAAAACATGAAGGCGACATGGCACTGTGTAACAGATATATTGCACTGCAACAGTGAATATATCAGACTTCGGGATTCCCCCGACGCATTTCAGCATATACATGCATGAGCAATTTACAAAAACATAAATGCAACTTGTGCGTTAATATAAACAAATAAAACCAGTGTGTCCCTGTTGTTTCCAGTGCTGGAGCGTCTGGGAAGGGTCCGCTGTCACTATTAGGGCTGCCCCCTAATAGTCGACCAAACGTTAGTCAATGAGAAAAGTCTTAGTCAACCAAGCTTTGATTGGTCAGTTGGTCGCAGAAAACAACTTCACAGGAAAACGACGAACACCAGTATTACCACTGGTTGGACGCTAGGTGGTACTATGGGGTAATTTTCGTTAAGCAGGGTTAGGATTAAGCCTTCACAATAAAGAAAGACATCTTGATTTTAAACTTTGAACTTTTTTAACATTAAATTCTAATGAAACTGGAAAAAAACAAATAAGTGCGATTAAAATATGTGTTGTTCAACTATTGAAAGATGGCTTTACAACAGTTTTGAAGGGCAACATCTCTCTGGCAAAGGATCTACTTCATCTGTGCATTCTGTACTGGTCAGATATTTAATTGTCCAGGAAAATACATCACGATATAAAATATATATCGCAATCCAATTATATAAGCAAATTTATTTATTTAAAAACATAAAACTAATCAATTTCTAAATTCAAATTGCACTCCAAACGAAAAAGAAAAAGCAATGAATATAAAACAAGTGATAAAAAATAAATAAATAAATAAATTTAAAAAAAAATAAAACACCTTTCCATTTACTGTCAGGCAAGAATCCATCTAAACATGCAGGCGGAAAATTACTTACACAAATTAAGACATAAAAATAATTATTATAATGATGATAAAATTCACTAAAATATGAATCATGGTGTCACATTGCCTGTTGTCTTTTGTTGGAGAAGAATAAAGGCTTCTGTTTCCCAGTCTCCACCCTCCATGGCTCCACTTCCAGAGCCTTCCACGACCTCGACGAGCATCCAGTGAGGATCCGCTGGAGGCAATAGCTCCTTTAGTGCACTACTGAGACCTGCCCTGAAGAAAACCACCAAAGAGTAGTCTGGGTAGTGCACCAAATTCGCTAGCTCTAAAAACTCACGGACGTGATCCTCAACTGGACAGTCCCCTTGCTCGAGGAGGAGAATTCTGACAGCCGCTAGATCCATCTTAGGTCAGTTCTTCTGTGACGAAGCAGGCAGAGAGTGAGGATCTAAGTGCAGCTTTATTAAAAAGAACAAAAAACTTGGAATAAAGAAATAACAGGGAACCTAGCACAGAGCATTCAAAACATGCAAGAACTGACAAATAAACTGGGGAAAAAAAGGCTTAAATACACAAGGAACACCTGGGGAAACAATTAGGGAATGAGAACCAATCAGGGGAAAACTAAAACTAAAACTTCAACTTAAAGCACAAAAACAAAAGACAAACAGGGAATGTGACACATGGTTTGAGGTGAACGTGTTTTTGTATTATTTTATGTTTTAATCACAGATGTATACGCTGCAGAGTTGCGTTCACAATTAACTGCTCTGTGGAACTAAAGTGAACTGAACTCAAAACACCTCCTGAGCTGAGATGTCTTCGGTCATTTGCAGCACTCATAGGTGATACTGTTCTTGCAACAAAAAAAAAAAAATATCAGAAGACAGAAACAAAGAAAGAGTGAGAACCTTTTACATATGCAAATGTTCCACAAGACTGCACGCCTTCGAATCTGTTTTAAAAAAAATAATAAATTGTGTCTACGAGCAAATTATTTGTAATATTAATTTTCTAATAATAATAATAACCTAATAATAATACTGATTTAATACATTAATGGGAAAATGAGCCAAATATCGTCTTGACATCATCAAAGGCATCAGCTATTGGCGAGCACTCAGACCATTGTCGATCCCCTAGACCATCGTCTGCTGGCACAGCCCTAATGTGCATTTCTCTCTATAAATTAACAAAATGTTCAGATAGTCTCCTTGCTCCTCTCTGACACATTCAGAATCATTATAACTTTTGCCGGTGTCTGGGTGTCAGCTCACCCATTCTGTTGTGTTCTGTCTATTTGAACAGCAACTGGCCTAGGCTCATAGTATGAGCTGCTTCACCACCGAGTTCAGCAGAATACCACTGCTATTACTGCACTACATACAACTGTACTGAATAAAAAACAATGTGGAATTTTGCTTTCTTTACTATAAAGCTTGAGTATGGACTAGTAGGGATCAGTGCAAGTGTAACACCATGTGAACTGTCTATTGAAGCGTTTTCCCCCCTTATTTTACTTTTGAGAATTCGGGACAACTAAAACGTTTTATTTATTTATTTTATGCACATTAGTTGAAAATTAAATGCTCTTATTTAACAGCGAGGATAGAAATGTTCTATGCAATAATATAATGGTGCTGAATGGTTTATGTTTTTATTGTGCCCTTTTGTGGACTAAGGAAACAAACTCAAAATAAAAAAAATTGTTCATATGTATTATTATTTTAAAATTTATTTCATTTTTAAAAAATCATGGTTCAGTCAGTACTGTTTATTTTTGTAAAGTTCAGCACTATTTTAATTTGAATGTTATTTTATCATTCAGTATAAATTTAAAAAACTATCAGTAATCAGTAATTGGCAGGTACTGCCCAACTTTGTTATTGGTACTGGTAAAATCCACTATCGGTCTAGTAGTTCCAACCATTCAACTTAGCAACTACAGATTCAGCAAACACCAAATCATTGATCTATGTTGGTAACGATGGATCTTGTAGTCATAGTTGGCTAACAATGCTTTTGGGAAATGCACCACTTTTTTTGTGGGTTTAAGGCAGCGTAGATGTATCAATGTCTTAACTGCCTTAGGTATCTCACAATCTGTGTGTGGTTTGGCTGCTAGTGGAAAGACTAAAAAGTAGGCTAGGGATTGATGCCTTTTCATACATCAATAATAAGGATATTTTCCAGATGATTATCGAGATATTAGCATTTTTTCAGATATAAATAAGGCTAATCATTGAACATCATCGTATTATAATTTTTGTCTCTTCATACTTTTATCTCAACACAATTTTGGTAAAGTGTGAGTGGCAGGGTAACTTAAAATGTTTGATGTTCCTCCTAAAAATGCAATCTAAATTGAGAGGTTAAAAGTAGTAAATTAATAAATAAAATGTCAACTTATGACTTGATTTCTATCAAGAAATAAGCTAAATATTTATATGTAGTCACTAAATATTTGCTTGGTTACTGCTAATGCTCACTTAAATTTGTTTTATATAATTACCCATACTGTGCCTTGGAAGCCGGAATGAAACCCGTTTCCTTGGGAGGTACCTTCATGCACAATTTGCTGCCTGTGAATTCATGGAATTCAAACTGGGCAGTGAAGCAGCAAAGCGGCTGTCTTAATTTTTTCAAGTATTTGTCCTAAACGGTCAGGGCTGTTGTTCAAACGTATCAATTTGGTGTGATTAATTGTATAAAAAGGCAGGATTTTTATCACTATTTATCACTGTGCTCCTGACCTGTGCATAAATTACGTAATAAAACTACATATTTTCGTACATTAAAGCAATATAATCTTGAAGTACACGTACAGTAACTTTGTCTTTTTACTTGCAGCATCAGCAGTGGGCAGTCGGCACGCCTCAAACCTCACAGGCAGCGCAGCTACAGAATGAGAGACAGTCACACAAGCATTCGCAACAGCTGTATAAAGCACTACAGAATGCAGGGCTCTCGATTTTTAAAGTTTCAAACTACATTTATTGTAACTTGATACTGGGTCCCAAAAATGTGCCATCGAAAACCAGTGAGACACTCCAAAATCATCCATCTGACACGTGTAAATAAAAAAAAATATTAAAAAAATGGCCCAGATGGAACGCTAGAATGAGTACTGTGAGAACAGCCCTACAGTCTATTTCAGACATATTGAGTCAATATTTTATTGGATTGCAGTGACTTGTAGGCCAGTGATAGGCTAATGTTTAATATGGAAATAAAGCCACCATAAAACCACCATAAAAATGTTGAAGCTTATCTTTTCCGAATGCAGTTTCACACTGCAGTGCTCTAATGCTCTGTGGTGAAATATCTGCTTAACAGAAGGACTTGTTCCAGATGGATTTCTTTTGTCATGCTAACTGTAACCTTTTAAAGTGTATTGACTCCAGGTAGCATAGGGAAACAATAGGATACAGTAGCATCCTCCTCTAGAGTTACTGTGCCGGACTGCTGACCTGCCAGAATGTTCCACTCCCACAGTCCTCATCTTCCACTCAGCTTCACTCTCTCTTTCTCTCTCTCTCTCTCTCTCTCACTCTGGGTGCAAATAAAGCTGTCCAACTATGACATCACAGCTACCCATTTGTTTTCTGTACATTGCCATGGCGATGCAACCATAACCAGTGTGATGGCAGCAACCACAGAGATGAAAGACGGCATTAGCGCATCTGGATGGAGACAAGCATTGAGATCTGTCAGAATGTGTTTTTCTTTTTTGTGTTTTCTTTTCACATAAGCTCTGTTGAAAAGATCAGTGGAAGTTGGGAAAAGTCATGCTGACCTCCTCGACCATTTTAACTGAGTGTATCCCATGGCAGACAGCAAGGGTAAAATCATGCAATTGTTTAGCTAGATATTCTGCTAACATCATTGAACAGGGGTCAGCAACCTTTCTAAAGTGCCATTTTAATTATTTATTTTGTTAAAGGTAAGCCATTTTTCACAAGACTTGATTTCAAATGTCCCCAATCACGTAAACCAAACACCCTCAACAAAACCTTTTGTCCAAAGACATGCTAGCAAACCCAATATCAGCAAATATTAGCTGATAAATGCTGATTGGCAAAAAATAAATAAATTATCCATTCCATTACCTTTTTGCTGTTTACAGCACCTAAAGCTGTCACATTGCTATCCAGTAAGTGGGTAAGTTAAGTAGCACAGTTGTATCCCACTTTTAAAGTGTTTGCCTCACATTCATCCGAAAACACTTAAAAAAAAAGGTTTTATTTGTTAACATCAATAAATGCATTAGGTATCAGGAACTACAAATTAAGAATTGATCATTCTCTTTTGGTCTCATCACTCATATGACAGTGATTACCCTTCCATGTGCCAATGGTGGTTCACGCAGGCAGTTCATGCAGGACGCTTTGTTGTGTTCCATCTGCACCATTTTTAATTGTGAGTCTGTGTACACATGCATCAGGAGGGCAACAATCGTCTGGAAGCTCCTGCATTCTGTTCAATTCCATTGCGCACTTCATAGTGTGAATGGCCCCTAAAGTTTCTAACCACCGTTCAAGTATTCAATTGTCCAACTTCATGTTGTTAGCATTGTCTTCTGTATTGAAATAACAGTAATGGAAAATGTTATTGACTTGCCTGTAATAAGCCTATGCATTATCACATTCCATTATATGAATACTTCCCACCTTAAAAACAAATCCTGGTCTAAATGACATGCTGTGTTGGCACCTTGTGGCAGAGTAAACTCACCACTGTCTAATCTCACTGTCACCTAAAATGTGCCAACACAACTGTGGTGCCATGATCTCAGCATTATTTACACAGGTCCAATTTTTCTCCAGTCCACCGGTCCTATGATCCAGATTAGAAGCCTGTCTTGGATTAATAAAGACCTCAGGTTAGTGAGGGTGGAGCGAGGCTAGATCAGTGCTGTAAAATGTAACAAAGAGCAGGGGAATCAAAGAGCAGGCAGCTCGTGGGCTCTGAGGTTTGGGCCACAGCCGAGACTGATAGCATTTAGCCTGTTGCATTCTTTCCATTGGGCTCACTGTTGGCTGGACTTGATAGGTCTGGATCCTTGTTTCTCCTGTGCTGAGAGAGATTGGAGCGCACTTCAGCAATAAAGTCATTCATAGAACTATGCAGGTTTTCTTTACTGTACAAGTCCACAATAACGATGTCCACAATGGTAATTTTTGATACTTAACAATGGAACGATTCCTGATTTTTCCTGTGTAAAAATACTTTCATCGATCCCAGCTTAATATGCAGAGATATATAATTTAAAAATAGAGATTGTTAATTGAGTAGTTTATTTTGATAGTTTTTAGTTATTTATTTAGTTAATTTAGTAGTTAAGTAATAGAGATAGTTAATTTTCTTGAAAACTGTATGCACTGTCACCATAGAATGAATGTGAAACATAACAGCTGTTACCAAGTATTTGCAGCTGGGCTTGCATTGTGCAATAAATAATACCAAATTAAGAAATGGATGCACGTTGTAGGAGAGACAAAACTTTTTTCGATGCAGATTGCTGAAGAAACTGTAACTTGAAACTGATAGTCAGCACAGGTGAAGTGCATGAACATATCTTACCAACAACAAGCCTGGTGGGGAAAACTACAGTGTGCGCACACACAGACACACACGTGCACTGGGCAAAGCACTTGGAATCAAGTAATAAATCACATCTTATAAATTCGCCACATTGCATTAGTATAATCATGAAAATTAACCTGTTTTATTTGCATAAAAGCTTGGGAATAAAATAGTAGATTTATATCTGTTTGGTGGGGGCAAATTTTGGGGCAAAGTGTAAATTGAATGTACTTATTCAATATAGCAATATATGGAATTTACACTTGGTTACTTAATGCATTTTTTTACTGATCAGATCTGATCAGTAGACTAAATAACCCCTAAAAAAATATTTTTGTGAAATGTTCTGCTTGAAGTGTTTGTACCATGTTCTTTTAATTAACTTGTACTTGGTTTAATATTTCCTTATCTAATGCAGTGACAGTTATACATTTTTAAGTGTGGTTTATGTCTCATTTCTGCTGAAGAAAGAAAGTCATACACATCTGGGATGGCATGAGGATGAGTAAATGAGAATGAGAGTTTTCATTTTTGGGCGAACTATCCCTTGTTTATACTTTCGCCTGGCACTGCAGCGTGTCCTGCGCGCACAGCTTCTGTGTGGTGTGGTTTCAGGTACGCTCACTGTGCTTCACTTATGTAAACATATACGTTTTCACATGTGCTTGCCAGATTTAAATGGGTGAAGAGGTGAATTAACACTTACATTTTAGTCTGTTCCTCACACAACACTATCCCATGGCTTGAATTGAAATATAGCGCATAAGCGTTAGACAACTTTTATGGTGCTTTAATGTGCTTTTGTAGCTTGAAAATCACAATCTTCTCAATCTTAAAATTATTATTTTTTTTTTTTACATTACGAATGAAGAGGGTGAGTAAATTATGCAGCAGTATCACATATTATTTATTTTATTTTTGGATTTTTTCATTATTCAGCAAAAAAATATAAAACTGTAAGAACACATTTCATTGCATTTATTTTAATAAAAAAAATTTCATCCGTTTGTTTTTTTGATCATTTGTCAGTCAGATTATGGAGTGGTGGGGCGCTAAATTTTTTCATGTTTCAAAGGGTGTGTGACCAAAAACAAACAAAAAAAAAAAAAAACAATTGAGAACTTCTGATTTGATATGACACCCAAATGCTTTGATTTTTACCAGCGAAATGTCATTCCATCTGCAAGATAACCACTTGTTGCATGTTCCATCCTCTCATTACTTGTATAGTGCTGATGATGCATCTGAAACAAAACAGAAGAGGTCTAGTGAGAACTGTTTAAATATCATCATGTAAGATGTCAATAAAAGCCAACTTAAGACATTTAGTCTTCGTCCAAGCATAAGCAGAGCAACAGAACCACTATGCAAAGTCCTGTTGTTTCAGGTTCCCAGCCCTTACAAGGTCTTTGATATTCAAATTTTTCTTTGTCCCCTGCCCTGGCTGGGAAAAGCACAGATGCTACTCCAGAGACTGGCGCTATGATCTAATTGTCAAAGGGGCCGTTCATGCAGGATGTATTATTGTGTTGACGAACAGCTAGACAAAGCCCAGTGGAATTGATCAGAAGGTAGTGATTTTTTGCCTGAAATCGAAAATTCTGGACACACTCGCCAAATACTGAAAACAAGCCTTTGTTTGAATTAACTAAATAATTTGAATTAAAATTAAACAAAATTTTAATACAATTTTGACAATCATTCCATTGTCATCACTACAAGAACATTTAAGCTCCATTATCTTTAAAATATTATAATATAGGCAATAAGCATATCTGTACCCTCCAACAATTGTAAATACACAATTACGGATGAAATGCATTAAGTAATTTCCATTTTTATAGGGAAGGTGGCAGGTTCTTTAGTAACAGAAGCTTATGTGCTGAACTAAATCAACTTCTGCACAAGCACAGAAAAAAATTTTTATTTATGCACTAATAACCTGCTTTTTAACTTTTTAATTTTTTTACAAAGTTAAAAGTGCAGCATCTTCAAAATGTGTTGCTCATGGTGAAAGACACAGAAAAGAACAGAGATGCAGCGCAAGAGCCAAAGAAGTACGTCTGATGCATATGTGCATAGAAAAACAATTATAAATCAGTGCAGATGGAATGCAAAATGTGCCATGTGTGAATGTCCCTCAAGTCATCATATCGGCCAGACTGCTTATTGATGAAGCTGGCCACCAATTGATTGAGCTTTTACTACTACTACGCCAATTCAAAAATGTCTTGGTCACAACTTACCCTTACAATTCTCCAAATGTGTCCAATCTTTTGCTCTCTCTCTCTCTCTCTCTCTCTCTCTCTCTCTCTGACATCACAGCTGTCTCAGAGACAACAGAGCCTCCCTATTTTATTTCAAACAGATGGAAAAACAAATAACAAATCCAGTATGAAGCCAAGCAGAACCAGCCCTCCACTCTCTGTGACATGCCAATTATCATTGATAAATAATTCCCTTTCCTCGAATTGCTCCATACAGAGGACGCTGTTATATTGTGCTAAACCTACCATGGCTGTTCTTGCTGGGTATACCTGTTTACTCACTGGGGATTTTCTTTTCTTAACTGACAGGAAGAATATTTACTGAAATAAAACCAAATCATTATATAACACCGGTTCTTTGCTTCCCTTAGACTAAGTATCGCTATTACTTTCCCCATGGACACCATCCCAAATGCCAAAACATGAATGCTGCCTGCCAGCACATCTTAACCAAAGAGGTCTGTAATGCCTGGAGACAGCTATTCATTTGCAATCACATTGATCTAAATGGGAGTTACTGGGTTGCAACCTAAAATGGCATGTGACTAGGGCTGAAACATTTAGTCAACCTTATCAACATTCATTTATCAATGATAAAAAAATTGTCTACAAAAATTTTAGTTGTCAAATAGTCATTTGATCTCATTTATCATAACATGAGAACATATTAAACTTTAATGATGGTGCAAGAGCAGGTGAGAGAGTGTAGTCTTCACAACAACCCATGTACCACAACAAAATAAGTTTGTATGACATAAAGGATGGGCAAGGAGGAGGCGGGAACCGGCTGAATCGTAAACGTAAAGTTTAATGGAAAACTTAAAGCCAACAAAAGCACGCAGCGTGGCCGAGTGCGTCTTTCTATCTCGAACTGGCATTTCCGGCCGCCGCTATCTCGCTCTCCTGCTGATCAGCACTGGCCGTGCTCCGGTATGGCCAGACCACGCCCTCCTCCTCGTCACACTCCTCCCCGGCCCGATTCAGGCCGGGGCACCACCAGTCTGACTAACTCCCCCCCATCTCTGAGGGGGGGAAACACTGCCCTTCTGGCTATTCTGTCAGCCGGTGGCCCACCCCACATCCTGTGAATCTGGGGGAGAGACGAGGGGAGGCATGGGGAGAGGAAAAGGGTGAGCGGAGACACACAGACAGTGAGAGAGGAGACAGAGAACAACTTGCTCGCGGCTCCCAGACGCACTGTTGCGTGGTCCTCAACTGCTCCTCCGACCTCTTGCGGATGCCAGCTTGCTCCTCCCCTGGAGGACGGCAGCTGGACCTCCGGCCCTTGGCAGATGGAACCGTTCCTCCCCCTCTCGGCAGACGGCCGCGGTTCCTCCGACTCTCAGCAGCCGGCAGCAACCGCTCCATCCCCTGGCGGATGGCAGCGACGTGATTAATTATTAGATTCAATATTATTTTGGTAATTGACTAGTTGCAGCACTACATGTGACTCATCACTCTGGAGTGCTGATACCACCGATTGGCTGATTGAAACACAAGAACATAAACCACCCTAAGCTCTTCAATAGTGGTATATTAGAACTCCTTGGTCAGGGCTAGTGCATGACCTGTGAGGTCAAAGGCAGCATGTCAAAAGTTTTGCTGTGGAAATAGGTCTGTGCTTACCGAAATTCTAATGACTACCTACAGTGGTAGAAGCTGGAAGAGATGAATGGTGAAATGTGCACAGAGAGGTGCTATAAGATTTTTTTTAGCTTAATTTTAGTTGTAAATGTAATACCGTCAAAAGGAATGCATATTTGATTAACTCTACACCTTAAACCAAACACCAACCTAAAACCTAACCATCAGTGATGTCAAAAAATTATTTCAGAGCAAAATCTGAATCACTTCTATTATGATTTTATTTAGGCTATATTTTATCAGAATAAAAATTTACTTTTGAATGACATTCAAAGGAGAAAAATGTCAAATTTTTCTCAATAGACCTTATTCACAGTAGTACCACAGCCGATTTTTGATGTCATTGAAAATGAGGCAGTGAGGGATATTCTTACAGTCTCTTCAATGGTACTTTATAAAGCTGTATAAGCCCCCAGATCAAATTTGATTTTCCACAACTCAGTTTTTTTGTCTACTGAAATTTCTTGGAATTTATTTTTTTTTTCATGTTTCTTCAGTGGAACGATCCAAAACACTTGAGTCAACAGCACAACACATTGAAGAGATCCCTCTTAGCCTCGCTGTCATTCCCATTGAAAATTCAAGATGCCGTTACAGTGAATAATGTTCATAATAGTGCAGTTAAGGCGTCTAGCAGAATACTTCATAGATTATTTAAAAATATGAGGTGAAAAGCAATGAACAAATGGAAACCAAGCAATCACTATAATATTATGTTAATCCTAGAACTGAGTGTGATGACAATATAAATTCAAAGTAATAGGTGAAACAGAACGTCCAACATAAACACAAAAAGAGATAGTGAAGGAAATAATATTTTCCAGAGTCCACTGCAGCTACATACACTTTTATGCCAGCACACTCATTCTCCAATCTGAAGGGAATACGGTTCAATTGTGGCAAAATCAGAACATGTCAAACAGTACAAATATTTATGCAGCTTAGGGAAATGGTGCTGGAGAAACCCCCTCAGTGTTAACAATTAATTCACAATAAAAATGGAGTATTACAACCAAAATCCATATATGTGTGGATGCATCTAAATCTTAAACATCAACAGAGTTTTAAAGGCAAGTTTAAAGGAACAGTTCACCCAAAAATTATCATTCTTTCATAATTTTCTCTCTCTTATTCCGTCTCAAACTCACATGACATTCTTTCTTCTGCAGAACACAAACAGAAGAAATTTTGAAGTAGATTATTTCCATACAATGCAAACCAGTAAGTGTCCAAATTTCCCAAGCTCTAAAAAGCAGCAAAAAGTAATTTTTTACGAGCTTTGAAGTGTTGGAACCCACTGACTTGCATTGTATGGATATTCACATTATATCTCCATCAAAATGTCTTCGTTTGTGTTACACCAAAAAAATGGAAAAGTCAAATGAGTTTGAGATGGCATAAGGGGGAGTAAATGATGAGAACAATAATAGTTCATTGTGTGAACTATTCCTTTAATACAGTTCTCATATCACTGGATTAGTCCAAACTAGCCTGTGGCACGGTGGAGGGCGGGACCGGCGCGTGATTGCGCACGCCCGGTCCCGTATCAAGCTAAATTGAGCCGTCAAGAGGGATAAAGGCCACTCACAGACGGAGATCGGGAGAGAGAGCTTAATCAGCAGACATGTCTGCTGTCCTAAATGTTTGTTTTAAGTTCGTCATTAAATTATTATTTATGTTGACAAGCCGGTTTCTCGCCTCTTCCTTGCCCATGAACATGATCGTCTTTACATTGGTGCCGAAACCCGGGAAGGAAGAGGGATACGCCGTAGCGGAGTTCTCGCCACTTCTCAATGGAGCAGCCGCGGCCATCTGCCGGGGGACGGAGGAGCCCAGCCGCCTGGACGCGGAGGAACGGCCGCCGACCGCGAGGGGAGGAGGGGCTCCTGGCCGACCGCCTGGAGCGGTTAGGGCCGCTGCCAGGGGCGGGGGAGTCCCCTAGTAGCCGCTGGAACGCGGCGGGGTTGGAGACTGCCGACCGCGTGCGGGGAGGGGCTCGCCGCCGACCGCCTGGAGCGGGAGAACCGCTGCCAGGGGCGGGGGGAGGCCCCTTCGACACCCTGGGAACGCGGCGGGGCGTTCCGTCCGCCAGGGGCTGAGGGCTGCCTCCGATCTGCCCGGAGAGGCGCGGCTGTTGTCCTGTAGAGGGTGGAGAAGTTGCGGAGGAACGAGCTACGGCGTATCAGAGAACCGGCGAGTACGTTTTTTTTTCTTTCTTTCCTTTAATCTCTCTCTCTCGATACCGCTCTGCGTTGGCCTTTTTCCCTCTTTTTTTTTAAATTATGGTGTTTGTGGGAGGGGAGGTACTGGGCCCCCTCCCTCGTCCAGGCTGATGGGGATGACCCGCCGGCAGACCGAGCGGGAGGCGCCCCCCCCCCCCCCCCCCCCCACAGGGGATGTACGTCAGGCCGGGGGTCCCCAGCCTGAGAGAACGGGGGAGGAATGTGGCACGGTGGGGGGCGGGACTGGCGCGTGATTGCGCACGCCCGGTCCCGTATCAAGCTAAATTGAGCCGTCAAGAGGGATAAAGGCCACTCGCAGATGGAGATCGGGAGAGAGAGCTTAATCAGCAGACATGTCTGCTGTCCTAAATGTTTGTTTTAAGTTTGTCATTAAATTATTATTTATGTTGACAAGCCGGTTTCTCGCCTCTTCCTTGCCCATGAACATGATCGTCTTTACATAGCCATTCCTCCATAATCAAACAATTTCAAACTATGGATTGACAGACATATGTCTATTCCCTGCTTTACACCACAGTAAATCATGTTTACATATGGACTCCCTCCTTAATAACATCTTCATAATGTAGAATCACCTATCTAATCATTGGAAGCATTATAATCTCTGATCACATTCAGGAAAAAAGTTTTTAGCCTAATTGCCTCCACACCCAAACTGGCAGATGCCGTTTAATGCCTCATTGATAAATGACAGTCATTTTATTAAGTTATCTTTAGTAAGGATGGTCATTATTTCTGGAAACAAATGACTCACCTTATGACTCATGTAGGGAACAGCATAAGTAGTTTGAGGGGGAAAAACATTGTTTTTCTCCAATGAGAATATGAAAAAATAAGATGAACAAAAAAGTCAAGCAAAAGTTCAGAGATCAGACCTCCTAGCTTTTCAAACGCCTTCAAACTAACTCTGACCATCAAAGCAAAAGCAAGTTAGCTAATATTTTTTACAAAAAACAGCATTTTCTCTTTTTTTCTATAAGACCTTGCTGAACCACCACTAGCAACCAAATGCCGAACCACCACTACACCCAAATGCACATGAAGCTTGATGTGTCTCTCACCTAAACTACCTGAAACTCTAGCAAATAAACTAGAACAATATTAAAGCCAGAAGAATCAGTCCTCAAAGTGTTCAACATCAAATTACCAGAACCAGATGGACACACAGTGAAATTTGGCATCTTCCCTAACTTGTCCTTAATATGATCTCAGAAATTCTCAGAAAAGCTATATTGAGAACATACAAATACAGCTCTCATCACCACTGTTCAAAAAACCCACAACAATGTTCTAGATTGCCCATTACTATGTAATTAATTTGTTTACAGAAACCCTGGTAGATTTCATCTGACAAAACCCAACTAGGGCTAGTCTTTTTGTGGTATTCAGACCAATCATTTCATCATTAAATAATTTTAAATTAATATAAATGACAAATCTATCATTTTTTTTATCAGTAGTCTATTCTTCAACAACATTCTCTAATCTGAAATGCAGTCCTATTTTTTTCTGATACACCCAACTCCCTCTTTACATTATTGGGCTAATAAGAGATCAAGATAAATACACTCCCAAATGTTCTTGTCTTTTTAATTGACCCAGTGTAGTCACCTTCCAGAAGGTTCTTCTTTCTTAATGAAGAAGTCTAAACTTACCACTCTGGTTCTCTTAGAATCTCCAGTAAACAATTTTATATCTCGGTATATCAAACTAAAGTCTAACAACATAAAAAACAGTGGGTAGATCTGAGTTCCCTAAGCTGTGTGATTGCATGACCGCAAACTTCTGATGTTGCTTCCGCGCAGACAGAAAAAAAACATCTGCGCAGACGGCAGACCCAAGTGTGTGAGAAAACCAAGAGATTTTCTTTAACCAGAGCTAAATGCATGCTCAGTGTTTCAACTGGAATCCATATGAATATTCATTTTGTCAAGTATGGAGCTGATGCTTTGAGTGAAATCTTGTGTAAGTCGTGAAACACTGGGGGCGAGTGCTGTTGGTGAATGCGGAAAAGCGGCCGAATTGTGGTCAATGCTCATCCCACAAGTGATTCACTAGTTGTTTATGTCTTATGTGAATGAAAACAGGTGCAACAAATCAGGTATGTGTATAAATATTGAATTGGTGCATATGACTTTGCAGTGTAAATGCACTAATGCAGCCTAATAGATCTTCCACTGTCTATTAAGTTGTTAATATTAATTAAACAACAATACTGAAATGAAAGCCACTGTTCTTTATTTATTTGTTATTATAAGCATATAATGCTCTTAGTTTACTTAATCCTTAGGCTAATTCTTTATTATTATTATGACTATTTACCTAAAAAAATATATAATACATGAATCAGTGTTTACTTAATTGAGAAGCAACTAAGGCAACATGCCATTGTATTTGTTTAACATGTTTATATTGACATTAAAAATTAACTTTTTAATAAAGGAATGCGTTCAATAGCATATTATCCATTTTACTGTGGTAAGTATACAGTATATAACATTATGCTTGGGTGGCCGAAGGCTTTTCCCAACAGAAATAGGATTTGCACATCAAGAACAAATGTTATTGGGGACATTGCTCCAGATTAGGAATGGGCATTTTGGTCATTTTGTCTACTCAAGTACTCGTACTTAGGGGTGGGGGGCAAAGACATGTACATACTGTATACAGTATGTACATATATGCTATATGTCTTTGGCTGCTGCATTGGGTGTCATTGTTCATTATTACAGGCTGTAATAATATAGTCTGTACAATAAGTACAAAAAAGGGGACAATCAAAATATACTGTATGATATTTTGTCATTATGTGAAGACTCGCTGGCCAGTTCATTGAAACAATGTTCAGAATGCACGTCTATGTTCTTCCTTCAGGTCACCGTAATAAGTTTAGTAAGTGTGCACTTCTGTTTCTGAACAGTGTATCTAAAAACTGCATTTGGCGTGACTGGAGAAGCCATAACCATCGCGTTTTTAAAACGGCATGTTAAGTTGAAAATAGTTTTGAAGACCCCGTGTTCTGATACATTCAGCTGTGCTCCATCTATATGTTTGAATTCGCCTTGAGTGTGTGCATGCTTCTCCAGTGTGAAGCGCTATCTCTGCTCCGTACAGAAAGTCACGCTGTGCTCTGTTGGAGTTTGTTGCTGTGAGGGTTAATGCTTCCTCCCATTTAACTCTGAATTGAATCTACATATAGGGAAAACTGCAATGGAACGGCACTTTATGTTGAACTTACAACTCGTGTGGAAATCTTCAGACCTGATTTCTGGTGAAAAAGTCACGTCACACATTTTCATTATAGATCTTCGTTTTCATGATCGATCATTGCTGTCACTTTGGAGTACTCAGGTACTCAAGTACTCATGCCCATCCCTACTCCAGATCAATCCATACTTCAAAAGGGCATTCGATCAGCGCCAAAATCAACAAGATACATAATTGCTTTCACTATCAAACTTCCAAAATAAACCCTCACCACCTTCCCTAACCACAAAACTGGAAAAACCTGATGTTCAGTATTGGCGAAAACCCTTCTTTCTCCAAAATACCTTTTGGTTTATTTAGTCAGCTCATGACCTTTGAGTAAATCCAAAACAAATACAATCTGCAAAATAATTTCATTTTCAAGAGATCATAAAGAAAATAATATCCATAACTTTTATTTCCCTTTTTCTTCATCCCAAGCAAAGCCTTTTTAATCCCACTGGAACATAAGCACAAATAATATTGATCCTGCAACTGCAAAATATATCAGTAACAGTTGGTTGTTCCAGCATACAAGTACACTAGCATTCCATTTTGGGGACCAGCAATGCTGGTCTTATCAACAGGGAATATCTGTGGTTTTCCAGTGGTTTAAGACAGGCTATATAAGAAACAAAATAAGAGACAGGTGTCTGAGAGACCAGAGCTAAAATGTAGTCAATCCTTATGGCACGACACAAAGCTGGATCATCCCAGAACGAAGGCAAACAGGCAAGACTCCAGAGTGCTCTGTTCGGCTTCTGCTCTTTGATTAATGGCAGACTCATTGGCCAAAGTTCAAGCCTTCAGAACCAACGTGCTGTTACTGTAGGAGCCATGGACAGCCCTTGGCCAACGCAGATTGAGCTGGCATGCAGCAGGGCCCATCAGCCTTGGGATGCCAGCCTGCAGGAGAGCCTGTTAATCCTCATGAGAAGCTGCAGGCACGTACTGTAGCACTCTGTGGACCTGGTCAGACTTCCAATTATATAAATAAATAAATAAATAAATAAAAATGGATATGGAGAAGGGCTGTTAGTACTTGAAATGATAATGGGTATTGTATAGGTAAGATTGCTTTGAGGGGAAAGTGTTGCTGTATTGATTAGCATAGCAACATATCTTCTTATATATTAGCTTTTAACTGTGAGTGTTGAATGTACTGTAAAGTAACCTAAATCATGTGCCCCCCTACTAGCCATTAGCCATCTTAACCATATCAAAATAGTTGTAAACTCCCTCTGTTTCTTAACTCACTCAAGTCCTGTGTTCTCTACTGCGGCAACAATCATGTAACAAACAACATCATAATGAGGAGGAAGTCCTCTCTGAAGTAATGTTTCATGTCCAGAACTACTATCTGTATAAATCCCCCCAAAGAAAAAAATTATTTCTACTCCAAATAGTAGAATTCTTAATTCTCCACACAGTTGCTTCATGCAACTTCATATGCAGGGATGGGAATCGTAAGGAACTTAATGATTCCGGTTCTTATTCCGAATCCAGTTCCTTAATGGCTCCAGTAACGATTCCTGTAACTATTTTATTATTTTTTTTTATATATAATTATTTGGAAAGGAGAAATGCAATTAATTTTGTATTTACTACCCTCTGCTATTTCTTACCAAATGATGAGATCATTTCAGATTTCTATAGAGCAGATATAACAAATCAAAAAGAGATCCTATCTATATTTTAAATAAACAAATCTAAACCAACAAGACATGTGATGGAATATTTCATTCATTCATTCGTTTATAAAATTCCACTTATTACAACAACTCTCAAGTATCTTTAAAGCTACGCTATGTAACGTTTGGCCCTCTAGCAGTTAAAAAATAAAGATGTATGCGTCTTGCGGAAGAACATTGTTTTGCTAATGCAAGTTGTGTTTCGGCTCTACTGGAATGTGGTTTGAGGCACCATTATACAAATGGATACAGCACATCTTATCAGAGCGAATGGGTGAAATAATGAAAGAAAGGAAAAGACGGCTATCCGAAACATGTCATCTGAGCAGGTAAGTGCCATATGCTGTTGTTCCCTTTACAAAAAGCTTCACTATGATGCTGCACTTTGCTAAGCACTTCGGGAACAATCCTAGTTGTGAACAAGCTGTGAATATGTGTGTAACACGTCAATGAACATTGACCGGAATTTATAGCCTCGGCTGATGTAGTCATTAGACGCACCTGTGGCCAGGCTATAAATGGATGCGTCACTAGGTGTCGTCAGATCCTCTTTTTTCAGAGCGATTCTGTGTGTGTGTGTTTTACAAACCCTGTCAAAACTTTCTTTCCTCTGCTAGGAATTAGAATTTGTGAGGCAGTGTGAAGTGAACTTTTTCTCCTTTCTGTTCTGTCTAGAAAATATATATATATTTTTAAAAGAAAGAGAGAATGACTGAAAGCCATAAACGATGCATGTTCCTCTGTTCTCGCTCTAAAGCTGAAGAGGACACGCATCAGTTTTGCTCTGTTTGGGTGGGGCTCTCGTATGGATCTGGCTGAGGAGCGAGAGACGGGTTCATCCCTTTCGCTCACTTTCTCCCCAGATCCAGCTGATCCTCGTAAGCCTGAAGCAAACCTCGGCGCCTCTTCGGTTCACGAGGACACTGAAACTCTGTAAATCCCACGCATAATAATAAAGCGGCTGTGGAATTAAGAGACAAATGCAAGCATTACGATCTGCAATCGGGCAAAATGCTTTGCGCTCGCCTCGCTTACTTCCGGGAGTCAACGCCCACATTTCATTCGTGGGGCTCTCGCATGGATATGGCTGAGGAGCGAGAGATGGGATCATCACTTTCCCTCGCTCTCTCCCCAGACCGAGCTTGTCCTTCCCGTGATCTCGAAGCACGCTTCGTCGCGTCTTCGGTTCACGAGGGGGGCAGGGCGCTGAACCTCTGTACATTTTACGCACAATAATAAAGCGACTGAGAAATTACTTGAGGTGATTACGCGAGATGTGGCTAGACTACAGCTAGACTGGCCACACGAACAAGAAACCCTCCCCCAAACGCTCAAAATAATTAAATACATAAAAGAGGAAATGGATCTCTATATCAGTCCCTTCCTTTCTTCTATGACCTCCATAACAAGTATTTTCTTTATGGAGGAAATTTATACTTCCCGTGTCTTCGTGCCCTCGACGTTGGTGTATTCAACTATCGTGGGTGCTGAAGCTCGGGGGTATTCGATGATGCCGCCGGTAGAAGAGACACCTGCGGGTTTTCTCTCGCTTGGCTCAGCATCATCGCTAAAGAGACCTACTCTCCCCACAAAGCTGTGCAGGACCACCTCCACGCTTGTGGGGAAAGCTTATCAGGCAGCAGGTCAGGCTGGTGTTGCCCTGCATACTATATGGCAGTGTTACAAGCGCACTAGGCTAAATCTGTTGAAGGACCTGAGTGTGGGCACCTCACTCAGGGGGAGGGGCCGTTGGCCACCCAGCCCCGCCCCGGTCCTTCTAGACAGGAGGCTCTAAAACAAAACGTGGTGAGTCGTGCTCCCCCTCGTAAAGACTGGGGTCCAGTTCGTCACCCTCAGCAGCCCCCAATGCAAGACCTCAGGGGCGTGATTTCTAAGAGAAAGAAACTCTTGACGGTCTTGTACCCAGCCTTGTGGGGGTAGTTCCCCTCGGGACGGAGCGCGTGTATCATCCACTTCGGCCCTCCCGATACCCTCACGAAACCTCTTCACTCCCGCTGCCTTTGGTGTTTTGGGTGATAGAGGCTTCCAACAAAGAGTTGGGTGTACCGTTACTTCCTGACTTGATCCAGGACGCGGAACACTCGACATCCCCTCAACAGGAAGTGTCAGAAATAATACCCATCTCAGACCAGCGTGGAAGCTTCTGCCAGGTATTTATATGTGGGTTCTAGAAACTGTAGAAAGAGGCTACAGAATTCAATTTGCTTGCCGTCCTCCCCGTTTCAACGGCGTGGTTCCCACTACCGTGAAACCGGGACAGGCATGTCTACTGTGGAAAGAACTGCAAAATCTCTTGGTCAAAGGGGCCATAGAACATGTTCCCCTTCCAGAGAAAGAGTGAGGCTATTACAGCAGATACTTCCTGGTTCCCAAGAAGGGTGGGGGGTTGCGTCCGATTCTAGATCTTCGAGGCTTGAACCGCTCGGTGTTCAAGTCCTAGATGCTGACTATCAAGACGATCATGTCACAAGCCCAACATCACGTTTGGCTGGTCACCACTGATCTCATGGATGCATATCTTCATATAGAGCCACAGCACAGGAAGTTCCTGAGGTTCGCTTTCAGGGGGTGAAGCCTTCCAGAATCGGGTTCTTCCATTTGGCCTAGCCCTATTAACCCGCCCATTCAGGAAATGCATGGATGCAGCACTGGCTCCTCTGCAACTCCAGGGCATCCGCATTCTGAATTATATAGACGACTGGCTGATCCTAGCGCAGTTCCAAGAACTGGCAGTTCAGCACAGGGATATCGTCTTGACTCATCTGGGGGTTATATGGAATTCGGTCATGATGCAGGCACAATCGTCTCCCGCACGAATCGTTTCATTCAGAACACCCTGAGCAATGTCTGGCTAGGTCGAGGTTGCACTGCTCATCAGTATCATTGAATACTAGGTCTCATAGCATCGGTGTCCGTGGTGATCCCTTCGGACCTTCTGCACATGAGACCGCTTCAGCTGTGGCTAGAAGCCAGGGGTTTTTATCCGAGTGCCGGTCCCCTAAGGCAAATAAGGGTTACGCGCCACGTGTTTCGTTCCCTTTCTATGTGGTTCAGACCCCGGTTCATACCTTGGGTCCCACTCTAGGTGTGTCTTGTCGTCGCAGGCTGCTAATGACAGACGCCTCCCTGACGGGCTGGGTAGTGGCCTTAAGTGGTCGTCCGGCTTAAAGGGATAGGTGGGTTGTCAGTTCGGTTGTCACAATAACTGTCTCGAGCTGATGGCCGTATTTCTGGCCCTGAAAAACTTCCTCCTGAGGCTGCCATGTCTTGGTGCGGGTGGGCAATACAGCGGTAGCCTCTTACGTAAACCATCGGTGGGATCCACGTTCATGTCAGCTGAATTTCTGGCACGTTGGATCCTCCTTGGGGCCCAGGGCAGCTCCTGTCACTCAGGACAGTTTCATCCCTGGATGCCCGTGTGTGTGGGAGCAGATTTACTCTGAGGTAGTGAACAAATATGGGTGAGATTTCACAGGGCAGAAGAGGACCTCTTCGCCTCTATGATAGTGCAATGCCTCCTCTACTTCTCCATAAGTCACCCAGTCCCCTTGTGTCCGGACTTAAAGGCACATACATGACCCTGAATGCGTCTGTATGCGTTTTTGTCCGCTGGTTTTTCTGCTCCCGGGAGTCTTGGCAAGGTTCGCCAGCAAGGGTCTTGCCGCCTTCTAATAGCACTGCGCTGGCCAAACAGGATATGTTTCTCGAATACCTCTCCTCGACGGCTCGCCTTGGGCGCTTCCGAACAGGGAGGACCTTCTAATCACTGGCCTGAATTGTTAAACCGTTCATGCTTGGCCCCTAAGGGTACCAACTGAGGTTCACAGGCCTTTCTCTTGAGGTTATCGAGACCATTTCAAGTGCTAGGGCTCCCTCCACTTGGAACTGATCTGGGTAGATTTTACAGGGCAGAAGAGGACCTCTTTGCCTCTGTTGATAGCGCAATGTCTCCTCTACTTCTCCCAGAGTCACCCAGTTTCCCGCCCAAGTTCAAATTACAGAACCAGCTAACTGCCAGTTTTCTTCAGTTCTGGAATTTCTGTAGAAAGAACTGTCAGCGGGCACTTCCCTCGCCACTGCCAGGTTCTATGTGGCCTCCACTGCGGTTTGCCACGCCTTGGTGGGCGGGGTGCCCCCTAAGAGGCATCCTTGCTGGGACCTCTTCATATGGTAAGACCCCCCTTTTTAGACCTCTAGAGTCAGCGTCTGGTAGACTTCTGACTCTCAAGATGGTTTTTCTTATGGCAATTACGTCTCTAAAGAGACTTGGGTACCTACAGGCTCTGTCTCTTTTGCCGGCCTGTTTAGAGTTTGCCCCAGCTATGACCAAAAGCATTTTTTGCACCCTCACCATAACTACCTGCCCAAGGTACCTTTCATAACCCTTGGCCGGTTATTTTCTAAGCCTTCTGCTCCCTGCCGTTTGTAATGCCGGAGCAGCTAAGACTTCTCAGACTTTGTCCAGTCTGTACCCTTCAGAATTAAGTCCACCGCTTTTGCTAGTGGCGTAAAGTCAGGGCAGCAATTCTTCACTTGGAAGCCATGACCGGGGGGCGGTCACCTCCTGGAAGACTATGTCACTTTGGGTGAGAGACATTATTGCCCGGGCCATTAAGGCGCGCGGTCAAGCTTCACCAGTAGGTTTTAGGGCGCATTCTACCAGAGGGCTCTCCTCTAAAGCCTTGGCTAGAGGTCTCCCTCTGCCGCAAGTTTGTGATGCGGCAGACTGGTCCTCTCCGCACACATTCATCTGGTTTTATGGTCATGTTACTGGATGTTCCTGCTACTATGGGGGCTTGTGTGCCCTTGGGTCGACATCTACGCTTATGTCTAAGCAAGTTTGTGATGCGGCAGGCTGGTCCTCTCCGCACACATTCATTAGACTTTTATAGTTTTGATGTTCTTGCCACTCCGGGCCCTTATGCCCATGAGTCGACATCTCGAGCTCATGTCTGGTCAAGTTTGAGATGCGGCGGGCTGGTCCTCTCCGCACACATTCATCAAATTTTATGGGTTAGATGTTTTGCTACCCCGGACTCTTACGTCCTTGAGTCGACATCTCAAGCTCATGTCTGAGGCCTCTTGCGTTCTTGTGAGCACACTTCACAACCGTAGGGGTCCGGACAGCCCCAGTGCGGTGGCGTGGGTATTGCGTTCCCAAAACGCTTAGCAAAGCGCAGCATCATAGTGAAGCTTTTTGTAAAGGGAACGTCTCGGGTTACATGTGTAACCCTTGTTTCCTGAAAAAAGCGAAACGAGATGCTGTGCTTCTTTGCGCACTGGGACGTCCCAGGACTGCTCTTCAAAAAGAAGTATCTGACGACACCTGGTGATGCATCCATTTATAGCCTGGCCACAGGTGCGTCTAATGACTACATCAGCCGAGGCTATAAATTCCGGTCAATGTTCATTGACGTGTTACACACATATTCACAGCTCGTTCACGACTAGGATCGTTCCCCCATAGCGCTTAGCAAAGCGCAGCATCTCATTCCGCTGTTTTCAGGGAACAAGGGTTACACATGTAACCCGAGATGTTTTGACTTATTGGAAAAATATATGTTTTGAAATAAATGACGTTACAAAAGTTAGGCAACGTTCAATAACATTAGAGATAACAATTGCTAGTCTGATAAGGTCAAACATTGTAAAGTTTTTATAACTGCAGGATATTCTGGTCAAATAGACAAATGATTCCCCGGAGGTTTGCCGTTTTAAATAAAGGAAAAGACATGGTGTGGAAGATGGATTTTTGTTGAACTCTCTCATAAATAACTTCTTTTTTTTTTTAACACAAAAAGTTCCATAGTGTAGATTTAATTATACATTGCCATATGAACAACCAGTCAGTAAATACACACTGCTTCATTTACAGCTCACAGGTCATTATTAAGTGAACAGTAGCAGTTCCAGAGACAGTTTAGACTGTGTTTTGTAGCCTAATGTAGCACTTCAGGCTTGTGACATTTGAACAGTTCTTATTTCATTTAGACAGTACACTATAAAAAGAGGATCAGATAAATGCATGTGAAGTTTATGCAAACAGTTCTTTAATCAACATGCGTTTTGCCCCGGCAGCTTTCACTTTCGCTTTTGCGTGCTGTCTCCGTGTTTATATCCACGTCTCCCACTGAACGCACTTAGATGTGATATACGATATGGAACAGCCTTTTTTGTTCACCCCACTCTCAAGCCTGGGCCCAGGAAAAAAGGTCCAATTGCCCATCCCACCCCCCCACCCCCATTGGCGGCCCTGCTCAGGAAGCACATCTAACATGATGACTCATTTGCGGCAACATTATCCACATGTGTCTCTTGAGCTGATGGGAGCAAAGCATAAACAGCCTGTGCAAGTTAGTCTTGCCACGACCTTAAAACAGCCTCCCGCTGTAAGCTCACACAAAGCTAAAGCGATAACGAACTACATGGGATTATTTATTGTTGATATATGACCATATTCAGTGGTCGAGAACACAGGATTTAAGGATCTGCTTAATGTGCTTAAGCCCAGTTATAAAGTTCCAACAAAAATGCATTTTAGTAAATCCATAGTGCACGCTTTATATAAACAACCATGCGCTGTAACTGTCCAGCTGGGAATATTGTCAATTCTAAAATAGCTGCCCTCTTATCTGATAATGTGGATATTCTGATTTTCCTGGAAAAAACCCAAAACAAAACAAAACAAAACCCTTTAAAATTGAGTGATAAGAACAAGTGGTGAGCTGAAAGGCAAGACACAGAAATCTATTTCAACTCATCTATTATAACTGCACTTTTTTTCCTTTTATTATTGTTTATGTTTGTATTCAATGTGCATATAAGAGGCTCTTAAGTTGTATATTGTAATTTAATTGAAGGGATAGTGTAGTAAACAGTAAATCAGATACAGTAAACACCGATCAGCCAGTATACAACATTAAAACCACCTGCCTAATTTCTTGTAGGTTCCCCTCACTTCGCCAAAACAGCTCTGACCCTTCGAAGCATGGACTCCACAAGACCTCTGAAGGTGTCTTGTGGTATCTGGCACCAAGACGTTAGCAGCAGATCCTTTAAGTCCTGTAAGTTGTGAGGTGGGGCCTCCATGGATCAGATTTGTTGGTCCAGCACATCCCATAGATGCTCAATTGGATTGAGATCTGGGGAATTTGGAGGTGAACTCAACACCTTGAAGTATTTGTCAAGTTCCTAAAACCATTCCTGAAAATGTTTTGCAGTGTGGCAGGGCGCATTATCTTGCTGAAAGAGGCCACTGCCATCAGGGAATACTGTTGCCATGGAGGGGTGTATGTAGTCTGCAACAATCTTTAGGTAGGTGGTGCGTGTCAAAGTAACATCCACATGAATGCCAGGACCCACGGTTTCCCAGCAGAACATTACCCAGAAAATCACACTGCCTCCGCCAGCCTGCCTTCTCGTCCCCAGGTAAATGACGCTCCCAGCTGTCCACATGATCTAAAGATGAGAGAATATAAGAAAATATGATTCATCACACCAGGTCACATTCTTCCATTGCTCCATGGTCCAGTTCTAACACGCATGTGCCCATTGTAGGCACTTTCGGTGGTGGACAAGGGTCAGTAAGAGCACTTTGACTGGTCTGCGGCTACACATCCCCATACGCAGCAATTTGCGATGCACTGTGTGTTCTGACACATTTCTATCATTGCCAGCATTACGTTTTTCAGCAATTTGTGCTACAGTAGCTCTTCTGTGGGATCAGGCCAGATGGACTAGCCTTCACTCCCTACATGCATCAATGAGCCTTGGGCGCCCATGACCCAGTCACCGGTTGGCCATCCTTGGACCACTTTTGGTAGGTTCTAACCACTGCATACTGGGAACACCCCCACAAGACCTGCCTCTTTGGAGATGCTCTGACCATGTCGTCTAGCCATCACAATTTGGCCCTCCTCAAAGTTGCCCAGATCCTTATGCTTGCCCATTTTTCTTGCTTCCAACACATGAAATTCAAGAACTGACTGTTCACTTGCTGCCTAATATATCCCACCCCTTGACAGGTGCCATTGTAACAAGATAATAAATGTTATTCACTTCACCTGTCAGTGGTTTTTATGTTGTGGCTGATCAGTGTAAATGAGCCTTCACAATAAGAATTGCTGCCCATCAGCCACTGTGTTTTCAAAATTAATTTAAAGAAAGATTCTTGTATTCATTGCTGTACCAAATCCGTACTGAATTGTGACCCCAAAACCGAGGTACATATCGAACATGAAATGTATGTACCGCTGCAGCCATATTCTTAATAGATAAGTAGTTCATCAACATTTAAATCTATTAAATCAAACTTTCATGACATTCAGAATGCATTTTCAGTTTTACTATACAGTATGTTAGCAATGTATAATGAAATTATGCTAAATGTTAAGGTTATTTATGAAAGTCATAAAATGTTAATATATTTTCTATGACATGCACACAAATTACCTAACAGAGATGCATTCTGTGTCCGTGGGTCTAGTTAATTTTAATTTTCTTTGAAAATATGTGCTAAACCAGTGGTCCTCAAATTATTCACCCTCTACTTATCCTTCAGATAGTCGATATCACAGCCATGGATGCACACCCTCTCTCGCCATGCACTGTTTTTGTTCACGTGCCACGTGAGATAGAATTCAATCACCCATGGTTGTGAGAAATGCAAAAAATATACAGTAAGTATAATGACGGATAAAATGAAGATGATGATTATAATCCACTGATATTTTGAAACATTCATAGTCTCCCATGCATGGTATCATTACAAAGCGTGAACATTATAAAAATGTATGCACTTTTAACAGGTTTTTACAGTCTTGCAGTGCGTGGTTAGGATGTTGTATAATTTCCATTTATTTTTAAGATCCTAGGAAAAGGAACCCACAATCGCTTCGCTATGTGATAGACAGCACACCACCATCAGAAGCAGAATATATTTGGTGCGCTTCACGCTCATGCAGTTGTGTAAAGAGGCTCTGGTTGGTAGAGCGACATTCCATTAAGTTTTACTGTTACCAGGGATTATAGGACAGTTTAAAAAAATAAAAAAATATGATGAGATTTTGATTACGTCACATTGATAAGACGAAGATCCCGGTATGCTGTTTTAATGGTATCGTGCATTTTATGGATCTTTGACTTGCTATTTTTCTCAGAATCTTGTGCAAGTGCGAGGTTTGTTAAGACATCCATCAATCCGTCATTATTCAAAAGGCTGTTCGTTATATTTACACATAAAAACCAAGCAAGAAACTCATCTTAAACCATCTTTATGTAGTATATCTTCATTCTCTCTTGGACTGTCTTTGATTTTTGGACCTTTAAAAGAGAAATCTCCCTTCAATTTTAAGGACCTAGTGAGCTAAGATATTATTCTATTTTTCTTCAAATGTGTTCTGATGAAGAAAGTCATACACACCTGGGATATCATGAGAGTGAGTAAATAATGAGAATTTTTTTTTAGGTGAACTACACCCTTTAACTACTATTAAACCTGGAATATTCCTTTAAGGCGCTTTAATGGCCTTGTGCAAACCCTGTAAATAGTGTCGAAAAAAGCAACAGAGAGATCTTAATGTTTCATGGGTCATTTCATTTAAGATCACATGACCAGAAAACAATGTTGACTAATGAATATGGTTCATTATTTATTTTGGTTTTGTATTATTTCGAAATAAGATATATTGTCTCATCCCTAATGATGAACAGATTCACTGTTTTGGACTGCCAAGGCTCGTTGTATGTGCAATACACGTGCCTTTTCCTACCAGTGACACGAAGCAGCAGGACACTTCTCGTTGTGTGACCCGCTGTAGAATTTGGCCAAAACTAGGTGTCTTATAAGGCAACATAATTATCCTGGCTACCTTTTGGAACAGCTTTTGCGTCAGAAGCATGCCTATGGGTTCTTAAAATGCTGGATACGTAAGCAGCTTACTAAGGTTTGGAACAGAACACCTATCACTTGGCATTTGTCTTGGCATTCCTCTGAGCTTTGTACAAGACATTTCAAAGATCATGTAATTGGTAAAATGAGCATTATCCCAATGTACATGTGTGCCAGTTTATCCACATAGTGAAATCTTCTTAGTGTAGAGTGTTAGCTAAAGTTTCTCCCTGATCAGGTTTTAATGTTAAAGTCTTGCATGGAAAGTGGCAGCGGGTGGGGGTTAGAAATGGCTTTGCGGGAGTCTTTTGCAATTAGTAAGTATTCCACACATCTGGAAACATCTGTCACTGGGGAATTATCTCCTGCTTCTGAGAACAGACCTCACAGGCCAACCGCATATGTTTTCCAAATGTACATGCACTCGCACACAGATACACACACACACACTCACACACTCACTTTGATGCGGCTATCCTAATAAGGACTCTCCATAGACATAATGATTTTTATACTGTACAAACTATAGATTCTATCCCCTAACCTTAACCCTAATCCTAACCTTTTTCCTCCCCAATTTGGAATGCCCAATTTCCAATGCGCTCTAAGTCCTTGTGGTGGCGTAGTGACTCATGAATCTCTGTTTCCTCCAAGTCTGAGACTGTCAACCTGCTCATCTTATCACGTGGCTTGTTGAGCGCATTACCGCAGAGACATAGTGTGTGTGTGGAGGCTTCACGCTATTCTGGCATCCACAACATTATAGTGACCACAACGAGGTTACCCCATGTGACTCTACCCTCCCTAGCAACCGGACCAATTTGGTTGCTTAGAAGATCTGACTGGAGTCACCCAGCACACCCTGGATTCAAACTTATGACTCCAGGGGTGGTAGTAATTTTTTACATAAAAAAAATCCTTTAGTATGTTTTTTTTTAAGCAATTTGAATTATGGGGACACTAGAAATGTCCTCATAAACCACATTTATAGCATAATACCCTTAATTACCAGTTTGTAACCTAAAACAATTTCCTCGTATATCAAACTTGCCCACACATGCACAGAAACCCCATAAATGAATAACTGCAGGTTCCTGAAAAAACATGTTGTATTTTAAATGTAAGGTTTTATAAATAAATACTATAGATAAGAATTCACAGGTATCTATTTTTGCCTCGCAATCTTTTTTTGTTCTTCATTAAGAAAGCCACTAAAAATATTGCATTTGCCTGCTCTCACTCGAACTTTCTCTGACCTTTTCTCATATTGTACATGCAACATAAAAGACAAATACCAACATATTTTAAGCCTGTAATTCCCAAAAGTGTGTATAACAAATAAGCCATGATTACTTTTCCTTTCCCAATACTCTTTTAATCCAATTTTCAAATTATAAAAATCTGGTGCCATCATGTTTGGGAAATTAGGCAGAGTGGGGCTGAGGCATTCAAGCCTTTTTGTTAAAAGTTAAATAAAATGTTTATTTATTTCCACTGGATCCAACTGAAACGACTTGAATCAGGAATCAATTAATTTTAGCACCTAATGACACTGCAAATGAAAAACAGTGTTGTAGCTGAAGACATATGAAAAGCTCTGGCAGTAGAAACTGATAACAGGGCTGCATCCAAAAAGTTAAGCAAAAGGGGAAGATAACTGTGGTGTTGAGCCACATCTCTGAGGTGACATCAATACTGATCTACAACTAATATCCTCTAGTTATCTCCAGCATGTGCTTACCTTTTAAAAAAAGAGCAGCATTGCTGGTCACCAGCATACTGTATGTCATGTTATGATGCTGGACCCTAGCATGCGATACTGTTGTGCTGGTGTCCCCACTAAAGGTTTCTTTACTAGCATAACCAGCAACAATTCATTCGTCAACCAGTCTCACCAGAACACCAAAGCTGGTTTACCAGTAGTTTGTTTTTGTGTTGGTTTGTGTTTGATGGTGAGCAGCTAAACCAGCAACAAATCAGCACTAAGCAGCATAAACCAGTATAGAAATTCATACCAGTGTGTGTTATTATTGTAAATGAATAGTATAAAAAAACAACAACAACTAAATGGACAGTAATAAAAAATAAATAAAACCTATTTCAAAACTGTATCAAAACTAAAATACTTTTTCAGAACTCAAAAACGTCTGTAACTAAAATAAAATAAAAAAACAACTATTTAATTCTAAATGCTAACAACAGTTTATTTTTGTCTAGAAACTAGAGGTAAGATTTGTAACCCCCGTGAGATTTAGATAAGATTGTTGTAAATGTTCAGATGTTTTAGTAATTTTTACCCCCAGAGCCCTTCAAAAGTCCCCAGAGAACACACACACATGACAAGGCAAACATGAATAATCCATCTATAATGATTCTAAGGTCGTTTTAAGCTATTCCTCCACCAATGTGCGTAAATACGGGTCCGGCGTTGCAGACACGTGGATGCACGAAAACAGCACCGCTGCTGAAAAAATTCCTAGGGGAAACACTGAGATGATTTCTTGGCTTGTGATATTTTTGGTTCCCAAAGGTCACGCGCTTCAAATTGTGTTGTACAATGGTTTGTTTTTGGTTTATCAAGTCAAACCATTCACAAAAACAAAGCTTGAACATTTAATTTTTTTTAAATCTCTTGAGTGATCCAGTGTCAGTCAATAGTATTTTTTTGTGTCTAGTAAAAAGTATCTTAATCTGGTAATCTCACATGTCTGGATGGCAACATGGATATGTAAAATACATGCAGATTAGGTTATGCATAGTAAAAACAGGTGTTGTATGCTCAATATATGGTTGTTATGGGGAGGAGACAGGGTGGGGAACGAATCACGAGCATGTACGCACAATCTTCTGCTGAGTGAGATTTATAAAGTGAACTTTGCACTGGTTCTAGCGTACATGCAGTTTTATAAATTAGAAAGCTTTTTCTGTGTTTTGTGCATATGAACATTTTTAGGATGAAACCTACACCAAGTTCTGCACATGAGGTCCCTGGTCTTATTCAGCAGGGAAAAAAAAGTGTAAAAGGACAACTTCTACCGATGACTTGCCCACCTCGTAACAGCATAACCTCTACCCTATATCCACGAGAGGAATGTTTTGATTCACAACACACACCAAGGCAGAATTTTACACCCGATTATGCAACACAATCTAAAAAGAGTCGACATACTCTCACTTGATACCACTCTCTCCTTTTTCCAAAGCCCAAAGCCAGAGGCTCCACATGACTACAGACCAGACCTAATGTAACTCTCCCCCCAGAACACTGTGTGTGTGCGCATTACTGGATCAGGATAAAGCTTATCCTCAGTATGCATGTAAATTAGCGGGTCAAATTCCAGGCCCAGGGATTTGTTGGAGACACAAGGGTAAGGTCTGGCCAGGACTATGTCAATAATTCAACCCCGACCACAAGTTCTGTCTTCCACCTCCCAATTGCCTGTTTAAGACAGTTCCCTCATTCTGACCGCCATAACAAATAGACATGGTGAGAATACAAAAACACATATAGACTCGCATAGCCAATTGTGCATTAACACAGCCATACACACTCACACAGACTCACATTAACAAACATTGATTCCATTCAAGTCAAGTACCTTTTCTGAGAGAGACATTTTTTTTTTAATACATTGTCTCAGTCCGTTTGCACCAACCCTAAACACAAACACATTTGTGCATACACAAATCCCAATACCTCATCTGAATTGCTAGAATCAAACAAAAGTTCACCGGGGGAAAGAAGGTGGCTGGCTATCTTAAGTAATATACGTTTCAGTTGCAAAAGGCCCATGGTAAGTTAATGACATCTGGTCAGATTGAGACAGGGTTGGAATTCCTTAATTTAACACCGATACCCTATTTTATCCACACACCATAAACCTCAACCTAGGGCTTCAAGAACAATAACCTCAAAAACCACTTTTAAGTAGTCGGTTAGTGGACACCTTTATTTAAACGTTTAAATTTACCCATTTGGCAGACATTTTTACCCAAAGCAACCTGCAATGCATTTAAGCAATAGCCAATTATGTAAGGAATAATTGACGATGGACCATTGATCTATTGAAAAATAATGTACACCCAAGGTGATAATGTGGCCGTTATACCTTGGATGTGCATTATTTTTCAGAAGCTCAATTGGCCTCAGTCATTTATTCTGCTTATACCACTGTTACCACACCTTAAGACATATTTAAGGGTTTCAAATAAAATGTTCTGGTTTTCATCCCTAAAATCATAAATGGAACTACTTTCTTCTGTTAAAGATTCAGCGTGTTGTTTTGATACTGCTCAAACCTCTGTACCTAGTTCGAAAACATCACTTTAGAACTAGAAACGGAGTCTTGGGCTGCTGTTAAGCACTTATTGGAGTAACAAGGTAATGTGTGCGTGTGTGCGTGTGTGAGAGAGAGAAATACAGAGAGAGAAAGAGAGAGAGAGATAGAGAGATCGCATGTGGAATTACCTCTAATTGCTATAGCTTTCGTCAGCAGAAACATAGCTTGAAATTGCCAAGATGTAGGTTTAAATATTCTTCTCAGTGTCGGCATTCTTGTATATAGCTTTGCCGTTGCTAAACAACTGTTTACATCCCCACTGAGTCGCAGGGGTGTGCGCTGATATAATGGCCCTTTTTGTTGCTTGTGTGTGTGTGTGTGTACATGATTGAGAGTGTGTGTGAGAGCTAAAGCGAGGAGGAGGAGGAGCATGAAGTTGCTTTCAACAGATATGAAGTTATTTTAGATAAAATAGAAACTGTTGTATTGATCATGTCGCGGGGTGCGTTTACATCAAGGCTCTGTTTGTTGGTCACAACTCGAGTTTCTATACGTGTGCACGTGTTTGTGTGTGCATGGATGTGTGTCAGTGTGTGTGAGTGTTGGTGAGAACGAGAGAGCAAGGAGCGCAAAAGGTGCTTTTCAGCAGAAATGTAAATAAATGTAGGATATTATCGTCATTGTTTGTCATTCTTATCTGATGCAATGTACTTTTCCAGTGTAATTCAATATTTTGCTGTGTTAGCCTGTACTGCCCTTTGTAATAACTGAAATAATTTGGCGAATTAGTATCAAACCGTTATACGGTCAATGCATGGAACTACTTCATAGCCGTGTGTTTACTCAAAAATAGTTGCACACCTTAGAATATCTGTCAACCAGTCAGAATCAAGCATTCAACAGGCCCGTGGTATAAATCTATTTGAGGTATATGTTATGGTGTTGCTAGGAAAACACTACCAGTTGAGCTACCAAACAGTTCCAGTAAGTGTGAGTAAACTCACAATCAAATTGCAAGTTTACTTAAATATCACACTTGAATGTCTCTATAGCTGGACATACAGGCCAAACTCATTCTGCTATCACAGAACACACGGAAACCCCATTGGTTTGTTAAGAAGTCCACTGGAAGTATAGAAGGTGCCATTAAGGGCTGATCTGGGGCCAGATTCTCATAGCCAAAGCTTAAACCTTTAAGAGAAACAGCCAAACCTGTTTGCCATGTCCAAAGGGCAACATTTTTAATCACAATTTTCTAGATTTCGCTAATCTCCAAGCAGTCCAACTTGAGTTAGGTCCAGGGAGCAAACAAGCCTTTTACGTTGGACTAACATGCTTCCAGGCATCTGGAGCTGGTTCAGTGTGTTTGTCACCACCAATTGAATCAAATTAAAAGGTAATATTCAATACAACATCAGATTTAAACTGAAATGGGGAAAAGAGGCCCTGCGGTTAGATTAATATTCCGTTCACAACGAGCAGACCATGGGGTCCTCGAAGGTACAGCTAGTGGAAACATAAACATGTACACATAGCTGATGAGGAGCATATAAAAGTGCGAAAGCACATATAGAATGTGTCATTTGTCATTCTGGATGGGGGCCAAATCCACACAAAGACCCACACATAATCAGCTGCTTGGGAACCTGCAGGTCAGTGACAAGTGCAACTCCTCTACCTCCCTTGCTACTTCTTTACAAAATGTATACATGCACATGCACATGCATGCATCCTCTAGAATTAGGCCCAAGGCAAGTAGCACTTGGACCAGACTCTTGAAACCAGACCCAGCGAGGTGCAGGGAAGTCTTTCTAAGGACACACACATGAATAACCAAGCAAGCAAACAGTAATTCAAGATAATGTGGACTACACCACAGAGTTCACACTCACGTCTCCATATACTGCGAATAAACTCTTCTCGGTTACAGCAGCAAGAAAGGTGGGAGAGGCCTAGCAGTTGTTGAGACTGTCTGTTCTTCCCTTGAGCCACTAGATCAATGACTATTCCTCTTCACTCTGTTTGACTTGGAGTGTGATTCTGGACTACAGATGCTGAATTGAGGCAGGAGACACCAGGGTTTGAGCTGGACCCAGAAACCTGCAGGAACTTAACAGACCCTCCTCGTTGCTCAAACTCATGGACGTCATCGAGTTTTGTTGACTTGAACTTATTAAAGTTGACAGGTTTTATTTGACTTCTTGGCACAACACAATATAGGCAAGTCGATTTGAGCAAAAAGCATCTGCCAAGAAAGTAACCTGTTACAGCAAAATTGTGTGTGTATTGGTGTGTGAAACTGTGAACATAATCTTTGTGCCTTTTGTGTTTGCATTTTTTGATTGGCAAAGAATTATTATAAGGACTTTAAGAAATGAGTAAATATGGGGGCCTGGGTAGTTCAGCGAGTAAAGACGCTGATTACCTCCCCTGGAGTTGCAAGTTTAATCCAGGGTGTGCTAAGTGACACCAGCCATGTCTCCTAAGCAACCAAATTGGCCCGGTTGCTATGGAGGGTAGCGTCACATGGGGTAACCTCCTCGTGGTCTCCATAATGTCGTTCTTGCTCTTGGTGGGGCGTGCAGTGTGTGGAAGCCTCCACATGCGCAATGTCTCCGCGGTAACACGCTCAACAAGCCACATGATAAAATGCACAGACTGACTGTCTCAGACACTGAGGCAACTGAAATTCGAGTCACTACACCACCACAAAGACTTAGAGTGCATTGGACATTCCAAATTGTGGAGAAAAGGGGAGAAAATCAAAAAAAGAATAAGAAATGTGTATATATATATATATATATATATATATATATATATATATATATACACACACAGTATATTCATAAGTAGTGTGGGTGGGGTGCATTATGAGGTTTGCTATGAAGTCTCAATGGCTCTGTTCCAAAATCTAATGAGTTGCCTCCATAGGCAGATTTAAAGGTAGGCCTTTAGATCATTTGATAAAGTTCTTACTTCTTAGATACCTCATTGTGGCCCAATTCTACAGAAAGCATTGAGAAAATGTAGTAATAAGCTAAAACAAATAACTAAACAAATTGCTTCAAAAAAAAGCAAAGTGACTTCTGAAGTGAATGCAGTAATCATCCATCCATCCATCCATCCATCGTCAACAGCTTATCCTGTACAGGGTCGTGGGGGGCTGGAGCCTATCCCAGCTAACATTGGGCGAAAGGCGGGGTACACCCTGGACAGGTCGCCAGTCCATCACAGGGCCACACATATACGTACAACCACTCACACTCACATCTAGGGCAATTTTTTGGAGACATCAATTAACCTAGCCTGCATGTCTTTGGATGGTGGGAGGAAGCCGGAGCACCCGGAGAGAACCCATGCAGACACAGGGAGAACATGCAAACTCCACACAGAAAGGCCGGGGCAACCAGGGTTTGAACCCATGACCTTCTTGCTATGAGGCGACAGTGCTAACCGCTGCACCACTGTGCCGCCCAATGCAGTAATCAATTATTTAAAATTTACATGAACTGTACAAACAAATTAATTCACTAAAATTAATTGACTTTGCAGTTCTACGAGTGAGGACGATTTAGAGAAAACCACTTGATTACTCCCTCAGCTGTATTGATGCATGTGACAAATGCAACGTTTTGTGACACTATATATTGAGCTGCAACATGTAACAACCCTCTACAGACACGTTGGAGAAAGAAACACCACTGGCTAGTATATTTTTGTCATTACTTGCCAGACTTTTGACTACATGTAAGCATAATGCAAATGAAAACTGAAAAAGATATGAAGCAATGTAGTGAGATTGTACATTTTATTTTCATATTTTACTTTTGATAATTTTAATGACATTTTAGCAAATTTCACATCCAATCAATTTCTATGACATCATAAAATTGCATTTTTAATAATTATACAAGCTGTTATCACCATTTTAAATTTCATATACATTTTTTAACAACATATTTACAAGGTTGGAACCTAATAGTGAAAATAGAACTGCACATATAACAATTATTTAAAAATAATTACTTTATACAAAAATAATATTTTAAGTGCTACTATATCAAAACCACTATGCAAAAAGGTCAAATTATTTTGTTAAATTATTTAATATTTACAGTGTTTTACAAAGTTTAAATATTTCAAATTGTTTGATTGTGCCTCTTAATATTTATGTATTTACACATTTATTACCCTTACTAAATTTATTTTACATTGATTTGCAAAACAAGCACTAAAATGGTACTGTCTCTTTAAGAGAACCAGCAGCTCACAGTTACAGTGTTTATAGTTGAATGAACACAGTACACATTAAGGAGAGAGAAACTTTTTGATCACCAACTGACTGTAAATAACAAAAAGGATATTAAAAGAAACATTCAATTTTAAATTTTAGAGTGTGTGGATCTTGTCTTTGGACACACAATACACAGAACAAAGCAAAAGGAAACTTTTAATTGAATAATTACTTGCTTGTATGTATTGCACAAGTTCTCAAACTGAAATCTACAAGCTCTCGAGTTTTGCAACACTTTTACCTTCCAACAGACGTCCAACAGGCACATTACACTGATCTGTAGTCAAGGAGAATGTTATGAAAACAGTCTGAAGAAAAGTTAAACCAAAATTAGAGTTGACATCATTAAATGCAGTGTAAATGAAATTATAGCATATGCCTCAACTAATGAGATAACGACAGCATGATCATGACACCTCTGAACCCACTGCAGCCAAATAAGGTACATTTCCTCCAGAGTGCGCTCTCACGAGACAACACGCCATAAAAGACGAAGCTGATTCCAGCTTCTTATTCTGTAAACGGATCGCTGGGATTTAATTCTACTACACCTCTACACAACTCATCTCTGTTGAGTAAAATCTGAATATTTACTAGCCAGTGGCTAATTACAGGTATATCTTTGTTGCATAGGCCAAAATTTATCATTTTTAATTTATTTTTATATGCAAGTGATTTACTTGCAATGTAGAGGGCAGTGTAAGCAATCATGTAAAGTCAGTCATTCTTACAAAATAAAACGAACCTCCGCTTCATGTTGGGAGTGCTTATCACCCTGCTGAGGTTATTTTTCTGACTGAGTGTACATTATTTAGCTTATTACACAGCTACCTATCAACTGAATCAATAATAAATGGACATGAAATATTGATTTGATTTGAAATTACATCAACGCCATTGCTGATTATTTTGCAAAAATGACCATCATTACCCCACATGTTACAAGACTACTTGCCAATAAACAAATTAATGGACATGAAACATTGATTTGAGTTTAAATTATTTTACGAGTTTACGTGTAGAGATCGAAGATTAATACAAGAAATAGGAAAAATTACCTGGATGAAAGGTCTCACATCACTAAACCTGCAGATGTGCGGTTGTTATTCAGAAATATCAGACCGCAGAGATCTATGTAAAGCTGTGTGAATAGTGAAGCTAGACACTACGGAAATTTGTAATTACCTTAGTAATGTCACTACTTTTAGTTCCTTCCCATCACTGATATAAAATTATCCTTCGTAATCCTATAATGCACCAAGCTTGGTGGGGAAAACAACAAAATCCATCCAAAATGACGCACAAAGTGAGAGGAATGTCCACTGTATAACAAATATACTTCATTAAATACCAAAAAGTACTGATAAAAATGGTTCAACCCCCCCCCAAAAAAAGAACTACTTCACGCTTTGTATTTTATTCTTATTAGAGTGTTGTGTTGCTAGCTTAGCAACACGGTAACACCACACACTATTGAAATCAATCGTGAGAGAACTCTTGTGAGGTTTTTGCATGATGCACAGAGCTGATGCCTATGGAGATTATTTCATATCTGTTACTTAAGCAGCTTCCTGACTAAAATTGAACCTCATACGGCAAGTAGACAGCAAGGCAGCTCACTAGGTTTTGGAAAAGAGCCTGTTGTGTGCACATGTGTTTGTGACCATGTCAATAACAACATAACCACGGGTGCATCTAATTTTTGGAATTAATTATATTAAAGTATTAAACACAATGGAATGCAATGCAATTTTACTCACAGATTAATGTTAATGTAAACTACACGACTATCAGATAAGACACACTGAAACATGAAATAAAATTAACCATACTTCCAGATACAGCATAAAGACTATTAGCTTGGGACATACTGTTTAAACCTACAACAACACATACTGTACATACATGCACACACACATTCAACTTCATCATGAGTGGGACGGGTCTGGCTTTGAATGACAGACTAGTTTCCCCACTCCACAAGACCTGTCACTACAGCCTGGATTACAGGATAGCCACATCTTTCTTTTCTTCTCTCTTACTTTCTCTCTCTCTCTCTCCCTCTCCCTCTCAAATTCAACATTGCATCGTTTTACTGCCAGGATCTGTGTAATACATCTGAATTTTCAGTCAGCATGTGTCTGGGCAGAGTTACTACGGGAGAGTACTTTCTACTTTAAACAGACAGATGGATAGAGGTATAAATTATAAAGGGAAAGAGAGAAAGTTGCGTAGGAGTGGCATGGAAAAAGAGGCCAAAATCCCACTTATAGCAATAGTCATTTTCATCCAAAAAAGTGAAAACACTTCCAGTCCTGTCAGCTCTTCCCTGTCTTTGGCTACAGTGAAGGCATTTTATGCAGGCATCTTCTCTTTGTTATGGATCATTTCTTCTGCCAGAACACTTTGTTTATTGTTGGCATTCATGCCCATTTGGACACAAAAGGTTAGTCTTTAAAAACACCTAATCCTTTCCAAATCACACTTCACCAGCTATCCATCTATCACTTATTGGTTTTCATACTACCCCATCTTTCCATTTTGTCTCACTTCTCCTTCTCGGGTTGTCTTATCTCCAGGACAACGCATATTCAAAACCTGTAAAGACACATTTTTATGCAAGATACATGATAGGGATGGCTCACAATGGTCGATTAATCAACTAGCTGGTAATTAGTGAGATGGCCAACTGGATTTGCACTTATTCTTATATATTGTTTTAGTTTGATATTTTAAGGAGTGGTACTTTAATTAGCATGCTGGAAACAGGTTGTAGCTGTTAGGAAGTTTGAATGGTAAAATCCTCTTTAATTTCATCCCCTTTAAGGCAATTGTACCTTTGCCATATACTGTACATTCAAACCGGTGTAAGACATTAAAATTAAGGGGCAATAATTGCCCCCTGGATTTGGATTTTGGGGGCCTTTTTTACCTTCATGATGATGACACATGTGTTTTCTAATCATATAATTGAAAAAAATTACTAGGAGTGTGCAGCAAGGCCATTATCTGCATCTATAACTATTGCAAAATGATCTTTATCTCTATATGTATGTGGAGAGAACTAGATGTGGCCGGGGCTTAAACCGTTGTGTCAAAACTAATGCCATTTTAAACATAACTTGTGTGTTGTTTGAAAACCCCTGAAATGTAGTTTTATAATGTTGTGGAGAGATTGTTTATTCTCTTCTGATTGAGTTTTAAATAATGCTGAATTTGAGGGGCTTCACAATGTTAGCCAATCAGAACACTGCGCATTTACATTGAAGTTTAAAGGAGACGCTGAGGCCAAAACAGACCGTTTCAGTCAGAGGGCCAAAAACTGGGTGGGAAATTATAATTTATTACTAAACTATGACCGTTTTGGTGCAAAAAAAATTACTGACATTTTCAGTGGACCTCAGGGTCTATATATAATTAGAAAATAGCATTTCATGACCCTTTTACAAAACACAAAATCAAAAGAAGCAGCATGTTTCAGTTTCTTCATATCACATGAGCAGGAATATTCTGAATAGATGTGGAGCATTTAAACTTTTTTGGAATAAAGGCTTCACCAGATAATTATCTTAATCGGTGATGTGGACATAAATGTGGTCAACTTTAAGAGATAGATAGACAAGATCTGTTGTGATATCATAACGTCAGGACAGGAATATAGCATTGCACTAATGTTGGTTTAGAAATCAAAACATGGAGGGGCTTTTTGCATTTTTTAAGTAAATTTTTAAATTACATTTTTTTTTAATTTAAGTTAATTTCTGACCTTGATTCAGATGCACATCTGTTGCACCTAGTGCTGTTTTTTAAGCTCCCAGTGAAAAGCATTGCATTTTTAAAAAACCTTGAAAGTCTCTAAAAGATGCATTCTGTCCCATTCAATAAGGTTTAATATATGGTCCCATTCTATTGTCTAGTTCTTTTGAACACAATAATGCATCCGATGTAAACACACCCTGATCTGAAACACATCTGATCTGAGTCAGGAGAACCTAAAACCAGCCTTCCTTAAAACCGATCTTTTAACAGTATATTCGGGCAAACCACTATTCGTTTAGAATTCATGTATTTTTGCACATGTCTAATATTATAATGATCCAGAAATTATATCTAAGGGAGGTAGGAAGCCCCTGGTGGTCTTGCCTGCTGAGATCCCCATTGTGTCAGGAAGAGAGGATTGGAAACAGGCAAAGGGACTAAAACAGTGCAGAATAGAGTGTTGAAATAAACCGGGAATTGAAACAACTTGAATTAATAATCTTAATTCAGTCATTGGCTCTCATTAGGAACAGCCCATCCCAACCTCTTTAAACAAGAAGCAGTCATGTTTATCCTTTTCTTGTTCTGCGAAAATTACCTCATAATCTTTGCAATCTTTTTCCCCTCTCTTTCCTCACTATTTTTATTTTCCCCCAATTCCCTTGTGTCTGACTGACACACTTGTTAATGTCAGATAGTAGAGGGTCAAATCTCAAAATGAATAGGCTTTTGCCAACTTCTGTACTATATTTAGACTTCTTTTCTGCAGTAAAAATGTCCCGACATCATGCTAGGTGACTTGCACTCGCTAGAACCAACGTCACTGCTTAAAAGGTGCAAGGGCGTGGAGTTCTGGGCTGTTCCTGCCACTCGTGCCAACAAAGCCAAGGATCCCAGTCTCAAAGTAATGGCTAAGAAAACAGAAATAAAACACGATGGAATATTTATTTCCACTGGCTTGTAGGAGGTTGAGAACATTGAGTAGCAGGTGACTAGCATTTCTGGAGCGCCAAAGTAAGTGTTCCGTGACTCACAATTTGATACAAATGTAAAAGTGCTAAAATATCCATTTACCACATTACATTTACGATTATTCACATAAATAATAAAGTATAATATGGGCAAAGTGCACTCCAGTAACATGAAGCCTTCGGTAGCAGAAAGTGGTAACTCATTGAGCAGCTAGCATTTACTGGCGACAGACATGCATCTTCACAGCAAACACTTGTTGATTCATGTTTTCCAAAAGTTTTTGTCCACAGGATTTTTATTTTTTTTTCTTCAATTGCCATCACAATTGCCACCAAGTTTCAGAACAACACACCCCAAATGGCCTGTCAATTAATTGCCTGAAAATATCCCAACTGGTGTCAACCCCTAACTAAGTATAATTTTTAGCACTAGAAATGTCAAATGTTTGTCACGTTCGTCACTGTGCATTATAAAGTGAAGTAAAGCAGTGAATCATTATCTATGTTAGTCGGTAGACTTGTGACTGAAATATTGAAAGCTTGCGCCACTCAGTCTGCCTGGCTGCATCCCCGAAAATACAATTAGATGAGAGCATGGGGACGCTTGGTAGAAGTGAGTGGGTGGGTGACTAACGGTCCGCTAACAGACGGAAGGGGGAATAGGTAGCAGAATGGTGAAAGGAGGAAAAGGGAGAGGGAATCCTTGGACCAGTGCACTGGCACGGCACACCGCAGCCAGAGGAAAGGGTTGTGGTGGTGGGTATGTTAAGGCCGGTTTATACTTCAGCATCAAATGTACTCCATTGGCTCCAAATGTTTTGCATTTATACTGTTGTTCTGTAAGTACACAGCCAAAATGCTAGTGTATTGAGAGAAAATGCATTTATTTCTAAAATAAGCATACTGTACATTTCATAAATTAACAAAAGCAATGCAATATGTGGCTTCAAATGTATTTATTAAATAATTGCAGCATTAAAAACGAGCTCCGCCTAAATGTTGAAATTTAGGAACATCTCTCTCAGAGAGAAGCTAAAGTCATAAAAGACATATAGCCTACTTTGAATATCAGAGCTCACAAATAAAAAAATAATTAATTAATTAATTAATGACTACTCACTTGGCCAACACAAAATTAGAGTCATTTTAAACAAACAACTCTGAGCAGACACTTTAATTTGCTGACAAATTAAGTTGTTGTATTATCAGCTTAAGAAAGATGATTATTTACTGTACATCATTCTGTCAAACATCCTACAGATCGGAAAGATCTCAGGTAGAATACAACAAATATTGTGTCACTCAAATTCTATATATATATATATATATATATATATATATATATATATATATATATATATATATATATATATATATATATATATAAATATATATATATATATATATATATATATATATATAAATATATATACACTGTATATTAGGGGTGTAATGGTTCAAATTTTCACAGTTCGGTTTGTATCACATTTTGCTATGTTCAGATAAATTTCCTGACAATTTATACAAATGCAAGACCTTAAACATTACATTACCTGCTAAGAATATACGTTGATGCAATTGAAAACACAGGAGACCAAAAAATGGTCTGAAAACAGTCGAATCGTGGAACACCTCTGTGTTCAGGAAAAAGTTGAATAGACAATTTGACAACTTTGTTACTTCGTTACCATGACGATGTAATGTCAACAAGCCCTAAAACCCTAAAAAAAACTGTACAAATGACCATTTAAACAATTTTACAACTCAAATACACAAGTTTTAAAGGGAACCTATTATGCAAAATTCACTTTTACATGTACATAAATGTGAGTCGGCAGTGTGTGTACACAACCACCCAACAATGTTAAAAGTCCACCCACTCCTCTTTCTTATATTTCTTTAATCAAAAACAGTGTGTCAAAATTAATGGTTTTCATATCCACGACTGGTAACAGACTCTACCCTATTATCATAAATCCTCCCCTGAGTGATCTACATGCAGTCCGCCATTTTTTCAGCACAGGAGAAGATACAGTGAGAAGAATAATGTCTCAGCTTCGTAAGCATCATAAGTGTTCTGTTGTTGGCTGTAAAAATGAACATAAGTGTCTTCATGTACTCCCGCCATTAGAGCCACTGAAAACACAGTGGACAAGTTTTGTTTTTGAAGGAAATGTGCCCCAAAACATACAAAAATGTGTGTATTTTTGTGCAAATCATTTTACACTGGATTGCTTTGTGAATGAGTGTCAATATAAAGCAGGATTTAAAAAAAAAATCTCATGCATGGATCAGTACCAACTGTTCGTGTTCCAGCTTTATATCCTGAAGATGTAAGTATCGCACTTTATATTATGTGAATGTTTGCAAATCGCCTTCCCGAATGTGCTTGTTAGCTGATTCCACAGCAAATGCAGCTAAAGTTACCATTGTCTCTGATTGTATTCATGGAGACCAGAGCTATGAAGGGCGTGGGGAGCAGCAGCTCATTTGTATTTAAAGAGACAGGATAACCGCTTGTTTTTTATTCCTCCCAAAAAGAGGCATTTACAACATGGAATAATAAATTACCCATAGGGTATTTGGAGCTGAAACTTCACCTGAGACTTATATTACATCTTGTAAAAAGGGGCATAATAGGTCTCCTTTAACAGAAGAATTAATGCAAGTGCTTTTAGAGAATTATTAGCTTCACTTTTCATGTTTAAACACTCCAAAAAATTGTCTTTCATTGTAAGTGGCTCACTGTAACCTGAATTTTTGCTTTTTTAAAGAAAAGGAGGAATGAGTCAAAATTTATTTCAACAATCATCATTATGTCACAAATGCTGTTGATTGAGCTTAACTTGTACTGAACTGGTCTCCTTTAAGTCATAAAAGGTGGCAAACAGCTATCGTATCTCCTGGACAAACAGTTTCAGGCGTGAAAGAGCATGAGGCAGTAAGAAAGGCTGACTATGACTCAGCAGAAAATAGCTCCATCTGGAGAACCTTCAAAGGAAAATCCCTTTATTTTGAGTGGGTGGGATTTAGCTGCAGACTGAAATGGTTGCTCGCTTTTAGAACGTTTTCTTTGCATGACCTTTTTTTGTTTATCAGACTGTCAAAACAGGAAGAACACATTTCTGTTCAAATAAATTAATGAATGTCCTTAAAGGAATAGTTCACCTATACATTTCAATTCTGAAATCATTTACCCAGCCTCATGTCTTTCCAAACTTTTAGGCCTTCTCTGTGAACATAGGAAAAACATTCTAGAGTAAATTGACGGTGATCTTTTCCAGTGAAAGTGAATGTAGACTGCAACTGTCAAACTCCAAAAAATGACAAAAAAGTATCATGAAATTAGTTCATATGACTTGTGTGCAATACTCCAAGTAATCTGAAGTCATATGATACTTTGTGCGAGGTACAACCTGAAATATTTAATTATTCACAAAAAATCTTACCCTTTACCAAAGCTCTCAAATCTTTTTTGCATATTCTAATACAGAGCAAAAGTCATATGGACTTCTTTTATAGTGATTTTTTGTCATTTTCTGAGCTTGAAAGCCTCAGTCCTCATTCACTTGAATTGAATGAGCAGCATTCACATTCTGCAGAACACTTCTTCAAAACATTAAAACATCACTTTCTTCAAAACATCTCTTACAAGTTTGGAACAAAATAAAGGTGTAAATGATGACAGAATTGGTATACTTGAGTGAATTACTCCTTTAAATGTTAAGCTAATTGACAGTTGTTGAATTTTTTTTACATAAATATGTCGCTACCATAAAGGTTATGCAAACATTTATAGATTTTTGTAATCAATAAATTCCTTGTAGGCCCAATGAAACCTCATCAAATCAAAGTTCACATTAACACAGAAAAATATGACTCCAGAAAAATTCAATGTGTTAGAAAAGTAGGAAACTCATGCCAGGACCGATCAACAAAACAGCTGAAAAAATGCCCATGCACATGCAAACGCACGGACAAAACCACTCTTGCTTATTGAGCAACCGCATCAATTGACATTCTATCCTTGGGACAGAGTGTTTAACTCCTGCATGGGCCAGGCCTCTGCTGTTATTCAAATAGACTAATCATTCAGCCAGTGGATTCTGCTGGACTCAATGGCTGCTAAAAAACATACGTATACTTAAGGCTGCAGTCTTCACCTTCCCAAATCCAGAAGAGGATAAATGAACAGTGCGCAAGCAGTGAGAGGAGGGGCGGCGGGAGTCTGGCATCCTAATTCAAATACTACTTTCCTTGGAGAGCCTTCAAAAACTGCACAGCTTTTCCCTCCAAAGGTTTTCTAAAACTCCCAGCTGTTTTCTTTGCATGCAGTTTTTGCCAAATACTTAATCATAATAATAACACCATTATTAGTTGACGTCAATACGAATAACGTCTAAAGATGATTGGTGTAAATCACTACTATAATGCCCCTGGTATGGAGTGATTGGATGCAGTTGTGCTCCTTCCTTTAATAATCCAGTGGAAAACAAGTGTAAACGAGTTTATAAAAGACAAAAGTCAAAATCCCTAGTTCTGATTCACTTTTCCCCACATGTAAAAGTCAAGAAAGATTTACCATAAGCGGCATGCAACAATTTCATGCATGTCTACTGACCGCTACTGAGATGTGGGTTGACAAGGCAGGGCACTTACAGCGCTGCAGTGATTTGTCGTGGTAAATGAAAAAAGAAACTGGTTTGACATGCAGTGGAAGAGAGTACAACGGCAGGAGACAACACTGCTTTTCCAGCTCTGCCCTCCAAAAGTGTAGCTGGAGCTTTAAGATGACAATAACTATTATGATTAAATAATATGCAAAAAGTAAGATTCATGAGAGGCATTATGGCTTGTAAGGCTTAGTTCTCTGACAAAGTTTTATAAGAGATAATGTACAGTAAGCTGGACATTATTACAAAATAACCCCTGATAGGATGAACACGCCCGTACATCTTAACAATTACAGTATTACTCTACTGCTTGCCAATTAAATAGTTATATAGACATGAAAATATTGATCAATGAGAGAGAGAGTATAAAAAATAGGGACGCAGCGATACAATTTTTTCTCCGATACCATCTGAAATCTCAGTATCAGTCAATACCAATCCCGATTAGATACCAGTGTAGTTGTTTTTTTGTTTTTTTTTAATAATCTGTTAATAATATCTATAACTCACTGTGTTGAACTGATTGGAGTACTCTTTTATTTGTAAAGAAATACAAACCTCTAACTACACATTATTTCAATATAAATGTACAGCCGTTTAAGAAAAACTTTAACTACTCTACTGGATAATGTAGCAGCAAAATAACAGTGATTCCAGTTTCAGTATTAAAGTGTTACACAATTTTTTCCACTTGTATCTGGATGTAAAAAGATTAAATCCTCATTTGTCCACCTAAGTTGTAATAGGATATAACTTTAATATTGTTGCAATTTGTAAATAAATAATAATGATAAGACAAATTTTTATCATTACTATTATTATTATTATTATTATTATTATTAACTTTTGAATATTTAAATTAACCAGTATTATATTTCTGTCATACAACTTTAACTTTAAAACCTACAAGCTTTTATTTTGACAGTCGGAACAATCCAGGAAGTCCGGTAAGTATTTGTATGTTAGTTCAAAGAAGTTTAAATTGCTTCTTACCCAAATTCTGGTTAAATACCCTGCCATTCTAAATGCATATTATAAGTGAACCGAACTGTTGAGCATCTACATCTGAGATGTTGTTCGTGAGTAGTGCTCACATATGAAAATAGCCGAGAACTCTGAGAGTTGAAAATAACCACGATCACTGTGTGTGCTATGCAAGCTTTTCAACAGTGCAGCACCATTCACTAAAATGCACTGTGCATGCATTCTGAATATGTACTTAGTAAACGCTGCCTTCTGCGATTCACAAAGCTATCTCATGTCTTCAAGTGGCTTTGAATAAAATGCATGAGTAATATGGACTACATTAATGGTGCTTTTATGGTTCTTTAATGTTCTTTTTGGAGCTTTACTGTAATGATCATGACTAACACACTGTATTGGATTTGGATCTGGCTCTTTGGACCGATAGCCGATCCATCTAAATATGTCTGTATCGGAGCTAATATCGATACAGGTATTGGACTGGTATATCCCTAATAAAAATGTAAACTTCAGCCAAAATATTTGATTCAAAATGTATCAATATATTATCAGTCAGTCTTTTTTTTTCATGTATAAAAAAAACATTTTGGTTACTGTTGTAACTTCCGTTCCCTGATGGAGGTAATGAGAATGTAGTGACACTAGGGGTTACACTTGTGAGCCCCAAACACCTCTGATCTTTGAGAAAAGGCCAAAGGGAATTGGCAAGTAGAATCTGGATGCCACTCCCCCGGACATATGGGTATAATAGGATCTGGCTCGCAACCACTCATTCAAGTTTTGTGCTGAGGAGCCGAGACAGGGTCCCGGACATTTCAGCAGGTAGTTCAGTGTTGTGGCAAGAGGGACACAATGTCTCGTTCCCTCCATCAGGGAATGGAGGTCCGTCAATAACCAAGACGTTCCCTATCTGTCACTCACTCGACATTGTGTCGATGCAGTGATGGTAGCAGTCCCTATACGAAATGCCACAACCAGCTGAACTGTGTTATGTGGATTGGCGGTGCAGGTGCGTGCCTTGTATCAAGTGCACCCTGCCCTCACGTAACCTCCCCCAATGCTCCACGAGCGTCATACGGTCCCCTGCACCTCAGCGACTAGCAGACTGCCCATAATGGGGACAGGCCGCACCAGCCGTGGCCTCTTCTGTTCTTTTTCTCCACAAAAAGTGGAAATCAAGTGGAAAGCTGTGGCCATAAGTGGGGGGTGTCCATTCCCAAGGAGAAAAACATAGTGGAGACCACACCCACGTCACATGGACTTATCGATATCTGGCAGTATTGTATGTGGAGGAAGTCCCCGTGGTAGGTCCTTCCTGGAGGGGATAGAGCTCTACAAACACAAGTGACCGGTGGCAGAGAGAACTCTGCCCAAGGAAGACACGGGTTTACCAACGAGAAAACCGTACCGTGGAAAATACATCCCATGGGGTTACTCATGGGCAACCAGCGCATGTGGAGCACCTACCCCAGTGCAGGGTCTCTAGCACACGTACTGGGCTGGCATAAAATTTCGCAGCAGAATTCACCTGCCACAGGGCTGAGGAAGGACATCCAGGGTCCACAGTCTCGTGAACTCGACTGGGGGTAAAAGTGCACGTCTTCCCCTCCTGGAGGGGAAAGGTGCGGTATACCAGCGGTATACCCGGCCAGTTCCCCCGCAGACTTACAGTATCTCACAAAAGTGAGTACACCCCTCATATTTTTGTAAATATTTGATTATATCTTTTCATGTGACAACACTGAAGAAATGAAACTTTGCTACAATGTAAAGTAGTGAGTGTACAGCTTGTATAACAGTGTAAATTTGCTGTCCCCTCAAAATAACTCAACACACAGCCATTAATGTCTAAACCGCTGGCAACAAAAGTGAGTATATGCGTCCTTCAGGTCTACTGCCGTGAACCAATCTTGATGAAAGACGAATGCCAAAATGCGCTTCTGCTTCAGCATCTTGAATGCGAGTCTGTGCAAGGTCCTGTTCAGTACTTGCAGGTCCAAGATTGGCCGAAACCCACCGCCTTTCTTTGGCAGGATCAGGTGCTCTGTCTTACCACGACTGATGTGAGGAAAACTCTACGTAGAGTCAACCCACAGAAGGCTACTGGACCAGACAACATTCCTGGCAGAGTGCTCAGAGGACGTGCAGACCAGCTGGCAGATGTTCTTACCGACATCTTCAACATTTCTCTGAGCAGCGCTGTCGTCCCAACGTGCTTCAATGCCACCACCATCGTCCCCATGCCAAAGAATTCTTCAGTGTCCTGCCTCAATGACTACCATCCCGTCGCACTCAAGTCAAGTGGTTTTTATTGTTGTTTCAACCATATACAGTTAGTACAGTACACAGCGAGACGAGACAACTTTCCACATGAGACTACACAGACTAAATAAATAAAATATATAAAGTGCACATGCAAACGTGTGCAAAAAGTACGGGACAGTACAATAAATTACTAACAATGAACAGGACAATAGGCACCGTGAGAGACAGTGCAGCGCCGACCAGTACACAGTAGTGCAAAAAGATGACAGTTTCTAAAAATGCCAAATGTAAACATAACATACTATGAGATAGTGTTCTATGGACATAGCAGTTATTGAGGTAGCAGACAGTTATAAAGTGACAGTAATTAAAGTGCAACTCAGGACGTGTGTGTGTGTGTGTGTGTGTGTGTGTGTGTGTCAAACCTGAGTATTGAGGAGTCTGATGACTTGGGGGAAGAAGCTGTTACACAGTCTGGCCGTGAGGGCCCGAATGCTCCGGTACCTCTTGCCAGACGGCAGGAGGGTGAAGAGTTTGTGTGAGGGGTGTGTGGGCTTTGCGGTTTGAAACGGTGCAAGTCCCAAACCAGGCAGTGATGCAGCTGCTTAGGATGCTTTCAATAGTCCCTCTATAGAATGCAGTGAGGATGGGCGGTGGGAGATGTGCTTTCCTCAGCCTTCGAAGAAATTAGAGAGGCTGCTGGGCTTTCTTGGCAATAGACCTGGTGTTGAGGGACCAGGTGAGGTTCTCCGCCAGGTGATAGCCACTGCACCTCCTCTCTGTATGCTGACTCGTCATTCTTACTGATGAGACACACTAAGGTCGTGTCATCGGCGAACTCGATGATGTGATTCGAGCTGTGCAAAAGTTTTTTCTTCATGATGATGGGTGTGAAACTTTTGCACCAAACTACATTCATTTCTAGTAGACAGATTGCATCTCCTTCCTGAGTGGTAAGATGGCTGCATGGCCCAAATGTTTATACTTGTGTATTATTGTTTGTACAGATGAACGTGGTACCTTCAGGAATTTTGAAATTAATCCCAAGGATGAACCAGACTAGTGGATGTCCACAATTTATTTTCTGAGGTCTTGCTTATCATTTGCTGATTTCTTTAGATTTTCCCATGATGTCAAGCAAAAAGTCACTGAGTTTGAAGTTAGGCCTTAAAATACATCCACAGGTACACCTTCAATTGACTCAAATTAGTCAGTTAGCCTATCAGAATCTAATTGGCTAATTCCCTAAAGGCTTGACATCGTTTCTGGAATTTTCCAAAGCTCCTTAAAGGCACAATACATTTCTGACCCACTGGAATTGTGATATAGTCAATTCAAATTGTCTGTAAACAATTGTTGGTAAAATGACTTGTGTCATGCACAAAGTAGATGTCCTAAATGGCTTGCAAAAACTATAGTTTGCTAATATGTAATATGTGAAGTGGTTAAAATTTTTTTTTTTAATGACTTACACTGTAGGTGGAGTGCAACAGAATGAAACAAAACAGATGTCTCCTGAAGCATCAAAACTTGTCTTTAACTTGACATTACAGTTTTAAAGCGAGAGGCAATGTAATGGCAAAAGACATTAGTTTAGCATGTTTACATAAAAAAAAAAACTATTTAAAAAGCTCCCACATCACTCCTGGGTTGGAACTACCCTTGTGCATTTTTTTCAGCACCTTGGCCTAGTGCACAGCAGGAGGGCCATGGCGTGCAGGGTGGAGGCGGCCTGTCCAGCGGCACTGTAAGCCTTGGTTTCCAAGGACGATGTGTAATTACAGGCCTTGGACGGGAGTCTCCAGGGTCTCCGCCAGGTGGCCGCATTTTGCGGGCACCACTGCCATGTCAACCTGGGTCACTGTGTACCTTCTGGCCACATCCGATGATGGGAGCCCAGTCAAGTCCTCCATGTCCAACTGGATCAGCCTGCTCTCCGATTCTGCAATCAAGAGCTCATCCTGCTCTCAAGCCCCGAATGCGTCATTAAAATCACTCTGGGGTTAACCGCCGGTCTCATCCTAGAAATGTTTACCCTGTGGAACCACTCCCATTTTGGTCCCCAAATCGCCCCCAGTGCTAACCGACATGGCCTCATACCTGTAGGTAGAAGGACTGGGGTGAGGAGTGGCTGGAGTGGCTTTCCCCTTTAAGAAGGAAAGCCGCGACGGCAACCTTGCCATGGTTGCGCTCTTGCAGTGAGAGCATGAGCCATCCACGAACGCTGTCTCAGTGAGGCAGCGATCGTGGCCATCAGAGGTGGAGAGGAAATGACCGCAACCAGGAGATATACACAGACTTTAAACTCTCTCCATCAGTTGCACTCTTTTAGAGGAAAATATAAATTTTTATTATTAGAATATATACTCTCTTTTAGCTGTCGAAGCATCCAGGGGCGTTCTCTGCACTTATTCGTGCACGGAGAGGGAGAAACCACTAAAATGCGCTGTATATCCAACAGCATATGCAGAGGTGAATAGACCGGTAGCGGAATTCAGCTCTCTGTGAATCAACTGCTCCGTTCCGAAGAAAAAATCTGAATGAGTGGTTGCAAGCCAGCTCCTTTTATACCCGTATGTCCAGGAGAGTGGCATGCAAATTCTACTCGCCAATTCCCATTGGCCTTTTCTTTCAAAGATCAAAGGTGTTTGGGGCTCCCTAGAGCGACCCCTAGAGTCACTACATCGACACAACATTAAGTGAGTGACAGATAGGGAACCAAACAATTACATTCATTCGTACATGGACAATACGCAACATTGCATTATCATAGAATGGCATTAAAATGTGCTCTGTATCTGACTGAAAGATAAAAAACAGTTTAAGGGGGAATGGAAGAGTGGACACAGAACAGAAACAAACTAACAGAAGGCAAGTGCATTTATGTGGGATCATCAGCCTGGGGTCAGCTTATTACTTCCATACACATTCATCACAATAATGTAGCCTTATTCCTACTGTACTGCCAAGCGAGTGTGAGTGTGTGATAGAGAGAGAGATAGAGAGAGAGAGAGAGTAAGTATTTCTGTGCCAGCGTCAAAGCAGAAGTAAAATATTACACATAAAACCAAAAGACAACAACTGACAGAAACCATGAGGCCTAGCACCAATTATCTCTTATAATCACTGTGGTGCTGAACAGATTATATATAGAAGAGGTCTTTTTACTTGTCTTTTAAAGATTCCATTTAAAACACCCAGTTGCAGCTGGTACTGTGTTGCTGGGACAGCCCATTGCCAATTAAGACCAAAAACAAACTACAGAATCCGCCTTTTATGAGCTGTGATTTGCGTCCTGACCTTTTTCCAGCTTTGCCATCAATAATCACAAAAACAACTCCAAATAAACTGAACAAAATCTTTGATGTGTTTTTTTTTTTTACAAGCTTTAACAGTGATGGAGAGGAAAATCCCATATTGCGGGTTCTTGTATTGTGATGAGTTGATGTTCAATGGGAAAATATGCCATGGTGATTCAGTTGTTTGCATCTGATGTGGATAAAGAGTATATGCTCCTCTAATGTGCGTGTATGTGTGTGTCATTTTAAATAGCAGTAACATGTACATCGAGATGGATGACATGTTAGGCCGTATTTGTCCAAGGGGAAAGTGATGTTTTGGAAGGACAGTGCCCTGAAATGTTACTTTTTAGTGAGGAGATGTTCACAAAGGACACTTCTTGCTTTTACAAAAAGACACAGTTGAAGTCAGAGGTTTACATATACCTTAGCCAAATACATTTAAACTTACTACTCCTGACATTTAATTGTAGAAAACATTCCCTGTCTTAGGTCAGTTAGGATCACTACTTTTCGGATTGAGTTCAAGGCTTTGTGACGGCCACTCCAATACCTTGACTTTGTTGTTCTTAAGTCATTTTGCCACAACTTTCTTTGCTTGGGGTCACTGTCCTTTTGGAAGACCTATTTGCAATGAGCTTTAACTTCCTGGCTGATGTCTTGTGATGTTGCTTCAATTTAGCCACATAATTTTCCTTCCTCATGATGCCATCTATTTTGTGAAGTGCACCAGTCCCTCTTGCAGCAAAGCACCCCCAAAACATGATGCTGCCACCCCCATATTTCACAGTCGGGATGGTGTTCTTGGCCTTGCAAACTTCACCCTTTTTCCTCCAAACATAACAATCGTCATTATGGCCAAACAGATCAGTTTTTGTTTCATCACCAGAGAGCATGTATCCAAAAAGATATTTGTCCCCATGTGCACTTACAAACTGTAGTCAGGATTTCTTTTGCAGTTTTGGAGCATTGGTTTCTTCCTTGCTGAGCAGCCTTTCAGGTTGTCAATATAGGAATAATTTTACTGTGGAAATAGAAACTTGCAACATGTCTCCTCCAGCATCTTCACAAGGTCCTTTGCTGTTGTTCTGGGATTGATTTGCACTTTTTGCTCCAAACAACATTCATCTGCCAAGGTAAGAAGCACTGAGTTTGAAGGTAGGCCTTAATATACAGCCACAGGTACACCTCCAATTGACTCCAATTAGCCAGTTAGCCTATCAGAAGCCAAATGGCTAATTGCCTAAAGGCTTGACATCATTTTCTTGAATTTTCTAAGCTCCTTAAAGGCACAGTTAACTTGGTGTATGTAAAATTTTGACCCACTAGAATTGTGATTTAGTCAATTAAAAATGATACAATCTGTCTGTAAACATTTGTTGGAAAAATTACTTGTGTCATGCACAAAGTAAATGTCCTAAATTACTTGCCAAAATTATAGTTTGCTAAAATGTAATATGTGGAGTGGTTAGAAAAAAAGTTTGATTTAACTTTAGTTCAACTGTAGGTGGAGCGCAATAGAATTAAACAAAACAGGTGTCTCCTGAAGCATAAAAAATTGTCTTTAACTTGACGTAACATTTTAAAAGCGAGAGGCAAAGTAATGGCAAAAGACATTAGTTTATCATGTTTACATAAACTATAAAAAAAACAGATGGATGAAAGATGCACCCTGTATGAACGGACTCCAAGAATCTTTCCTCACCATACATGTCCACTGGCATGGAATGAACAAACATGAACAGGCATTTTCAATTCATTCTGTATGGGAGCTGAGAGGCAGATTTGTGCAGGGGATTGTGGGTTTGACAGGGGAGTGGCGTAGTGGTGAGAGCATCAAGAAGCTGAGAAATGTTCAGAATAAGCCAATATCAATCTATGTCAAATTGTAGTGTAAGTGGTGCGAGGAGTATGTTATCACTGAAAATTCAAGAAAAACAAGTGTACCAATTAGTATCTGGATGATGTACTTCTTCAACAGTCAAGATGGAGTGAAATAAGTGCAATCATGCAATAAGTGCTCACAGCTTGCTGTATGTACCAGAAGGGGGGGCTACCTGGCTACATTGCAGGTCTGACAAAACAATTGTAAAAAATGAAGAATGTAGAAACTAATTTTTGGCCACTAAATCCACCCTCCTTACTGTGTGCGTAGACAATACAGACACACGTCCTCTTTCAAGCGGATTCATAACATCTCCAGTTGATTGGGACTTGGGAAATCATCTCGGTTACTGATGTAACCTCTGTTACCTGATGGAGGGAACGAGATGTTATGTTGATGGATTGACACTAGGGGTCACCCTTGGGAGCCCAGACATCTCTAATCTTTGAGAAAAGGCCAATGAGAATTGGCATGTGTGATTTACATGCCACTCCCCCAGACATAGTGGTATAAAAGGAGTGCCGTTGCAAACACACACTCAGGTTTCACACTGAGGAGCCGAGCCAAAGACCCGGCCATTTCAGCGGTTGCTTCAGTGTTGTGGCAAGAGGGACATAACGTCTCCTTCCATCAGGGAATGGACGTTACATCAGTAACCGAGACACACTCGACGTTGTGTCGATGAGTTGACACTAGGTGTCTCAATGTAAAACACCACAAGAGCTGAAGCGAGTTATGCAGACAGGTGGTGTGAGATGGGCAGAATTCTGTGTGCCTCGTAGCCAGCGCAGCAAGCCTTCGCCTAACTACCACCAACACACTGGTAGGCATGAAGCAGTCCCCTACACCTCAGGGAGCGGCTAACTGCTCAGAAGTTTAAGGACGGGCAGGTCCAGCTGTAGCCTTCTCTCTGTTGTTCTCCCCAAAAAAGGAACAAATTGTTCAGCTGGGGGCCATATATATGGTCCACGTTGGGGGGTGTCCCTCCAAAGAGGAGGACACCATGGAGACCACACCCGGCCCCACTTCTAAGTGGAATACAACACACGGTCTTACCGGGTCAGAGCGGAAGCATGTAGTGTATCGGCACCGGGGTAGGTCCTACCCAAGGAGGAGAGGAGTTACTACAAACATGGTGTCAATGGACAAGGGGTCCTCTGCCCAAGGAAGACTGCAGAATATACATCACACAGGGTTACCTAAGGAGACAACCAGTACATGTGGAGCACTTACCTCAGTAAGGGGGCCTAAGTGACGCATGTACTGGTGCGGTGGTGAGCCTCTCCGAAGACTCGTAGGCTGCTGGGCTGAGTGGGCTTGCAGGCCAGCAGGGGTTGGCACATGCTGGGCATGGTATGCAATGGTGATGGCGTCGATAACCCAGTGATCGATCCTCTGTTTGGAGACAGCACTTCCTTTCCCCTGTACACCGAAGCAGACAAAGAGCTGCTCGGAGCTTCTAAAGCTCTGCGTGCGTTCCAAGTAGATGCGAAGAGCACGCACTGGACACAGCAACGCTAAGGCAGGGTCTGCCTCCTCCTGGGGCAGCGCATGCAGGTTCACCACCTGATCCCTGAGAGGGGTCATGGGAACCTTGGGCACGTAACCCGGTCGTGGTCTCAGGATGACGGGAGAGTAAACCAGACCGAACTCCAGGCATGGTTCGCCTGCGGGTCCCCTACCCTCTGGATGGAGGTGAGCGCCGTCAGGAGGGCAGTCTTTTAGGAGAGCGCCTTTAACTAAGCTGACTCGAGGGGCTTGAAAGAAGATCCCCGAAGGACCAAGGAGAGATCCCACGAGGGAACAAGGCATGACCTGGGGGGGGATAACCCCCTCGCGCCTCTAAGGAACCCGAGGATCAAGTCATGCTTCCCCAAATGCTTACCTTATACTGTATCATGATGTGCGGATGTAGCGCTACACACATTCAAGGTGGAGGGGGCCGACTGCGCATCTCTGGGGGTCTTCGCATCGGAAAGAACACCACTTAGCAAACAGACGCCAGTTCAGGTTAACAGGCACCTCGTTAAGGGGGCCCTGGCCTGAGTGACCATATCCACCACCATGAGTGGCACCTGTATCTGAGAAAGAAGGTTTTCCTCAGGGGAATTCGCCATGGGGGGGCTGTCGTGGGATTTTAAGGAGCCACTTGAAGGATCTGCTCCTTGTCCTCCCTGACATTGCACAATGTCAAGTAGACTCACTGGGGGAAAACGCACTCTTGCGTAGCCTCAGGGGCCACAACTATTTAAAGCCATCTTTCAAAAAGTTGAACAACACACATTTTAATTGCACTTAATTTTTTCCAGTTTCATTTTTTTTTTTTTTAAACAAATAAAAAATAAAGTTCAAAGTTTGACATCAAGGTGTCTTTCTTTATTGTGTAGACTTAACCCTAACCCTGCTTAACGGAAATTACCCCATAGTACCACCTAGCATCCAACCAGCGGTAATACTGTTGTTCGTTGGTTTTAATGTGAACACTGCACCCGCAAATGCTTCCGTGTAGTAAAAAAACATTGAGTTCCATTTCAGACAGTATTACACTTTTAATATTTATGAATTACATGCCTGAGTACATAGTGTGTATATTGTATGTGCATAGTGTTTAGTGCGTCATTTGGGACATAGCTAATATTTCACATTCAATACAAGTTAAATTCAATCTGTAGCATTTGTGCATAATGTTGATTACCAAAACAACAAAAAAAGAAAGTTTAGACTCATCCAGCCTTTTCTTTTAAAAATAAAAAATAAAAGTTATGTTGAGGCACTTACAATGGAATTGAATTGGTGCAATTTTTGAAGTGTTTAAAAGGCAGAAATATGAAGCTTATGATAAAAAAAACACAAATGAATTGTTCTGTTAAAACGTATTTAGTATTTGAGCTGTAAAACTGTTTAAATAATCGATTTTGCAGTGGACAACTATATTACTGGGACTACAGGGATTACCGTGTTACAGCGTCATGGAACAAAAATGGTTATGAAATTGGATAAAACTTTACACAGAAAAGTTTAGTAGTGATATTATCACTAAAAATCATGTTTTTGGTGCACAATGCATCTTCTTGTGGGTATTTTGGTATGAATATGGATGCTCCGTAAGATAAAACAGAAGCAGCTTGTCAGGGTGAAGAATGAGAGGGAATCACAAAATAACATGCTGATCTGTTACTCGAAAGGGATAAGAACAGAAATGCAACCACACAAATACAGTCAGACAGAAAGAGAGAACACGATTTAAATAAAGAGGGAGTTCCAGCTGTTGAACGAAAGAACTGATGCTGATCAAAAACGTGTCGGTTCACACATGTGGCTGGGACGACGTGCACACCAAATCTTGACGTCATCAAAGAGCTCGGAGCCCAACCTTACTGGGATTTCCTTTGTCCAATCCCCCTGTACCTCAGTGGACAGCACAGGGCCCTGCAGTACACTCTTCTGCCCAGGGTTACGCAACACCCTGTAACGTCAAAGGCAAAATTCATCAGCTAATTCAAGTTCTGTTCGGTTTACTGTCCCCAGAGCTGTTTTTCAAAGCTGATGCAGGATGTGCAATATGTTAGGAACATGTGTCAAGCAATGCTTTGGCTGTTAGGATGATTTATAAAACCAATGGGCTGATGGACAGGGCACCCTGATAATAATGCTGATGAATAATGACTACCGGGCACTTTGTCTAAGGATTCTGCAAATACATCTGTGCTCATGTTTCTTTATACAGTATGTGATGACCCCCCACCCCCCCACCCTCAGTGGTACCCCTTCAATGGTAAAATATGCAGAAGCAACTATAAGGGAGCCATTTGTATGTTGATTCCCCAGGAAAGTGTAAAGCTCTTTAGCTCTGTGGTGCTTTCAATATAGCAACACTGGCTCAACCAATGGGATGACTTTGGGGCGGAACTATCTTCAGGAAACCTGTTGCAGCTCCTTTGATGAGGCTAATGGTACAGCAATTACAAACTTTAGCTTCAAGAATCTGTATATTGGGTATACAGAGTATACGATTTTGCAGCGGACAACTATATTACTGGGACTACAGGGATTACCGTGTTACAGAGTCATGGAACCAAAATGGTTATGAAATTTGATAAAACTTTACACAGAAAATTTTAGTAGTAATATGCTTGATAAACTAAGCATAAAAATGTGAAAAGAAAGAGGAAAGGAAAGAATGAAGCACACAAACGAATCCCTTTCATATTGCCACTCTTTCTGGCTTGCGTATACCTCAGTTCTCTGTGTGAAGTCCTACATGACTAAAGCTCTACGGCTCGCTCTCTCTCCATCATTACTCTGGTGCTTCTACAAAAAAGACTCATTAATGGGTCTTGCAGTTCCAAGTGGTCAAGTGCCAGCACTAAGACTGGGAGGAAGTGCATTCCATCACCAGTGGTTTCTGGCAAAGCTTTAAGCTACTTACCACCGGTCCTTCCCATGCCCCATGTTCGGTAACTCTATCCAGCACACTGCAGGAGCTAACCGCACTGTTGTCCGGTACACTAACTCAGACAGGAGATTCAACAAAAGTCAAAATAAGTGTGCTAGTCTCTACTAACAGAGCAAAACTCCCAGGTTATCCAGGCTTATTATGTAGGGACAACTGAAAGTAAGCCAAATAGGCTGATTTCCCTAAAAAGTGTCAACTCTGTGGCACTTTTAAAATATTGCTGTTAGTTTGAGCACCTGACCAGCCCAAAACTTTGGGTTGAGTTTGGGGCGGGATTATCTGCTTATCTGACCAATTACAAATGAGGGGAATGTTCAGGGAACCAGTTTGACAACAATCATTATTTAGCATTTCCATTTGGTGACACTAGTGGCCCAGAAACTGAATTCAGCTTTAAGGGATAGAACATCTTCTGCCTCTGAAATGACCGCAACACTGCTCTGATTAGGGGGTTAAGCTAAAGCACATGCAGGGAGCACCAACAGATGGATCTCATACTCTCTGACATCCACACACACACAGTAATTTAAGGTCAGTGGAGACCACATTAATTCTGTTGGCTAGTAACAGGGTGGACATATTGAGATACTTAAGGAGTGGTTTATAAAACCTAGGCTGCTGCAACAGGCATAAAGACCTGCCAGAATCTGTTCATCTCTCTCAAGAGAAATTCAAAACCTAGTGAGCTACCTATGTAGAGGGCATGTTAGAACATCATCGGTGTGCTCTTGACTTGAAGGCTGTTCTGTCTTGATACCTGATGAATACCGAAGATTAGTCATTATAAAACGACTTCCTATATAATTCATTCAATACCAAAAAGTAGCAATAAATAGTTAAATCACAAATGGACTTTTTAACCCAAAGTTTGTTTGCTGTGTATTTTTATGCTTATTGGAGTATTGTGTCTTTAGCTTAGCAACATGCTGACACCAAACTCTTTTGCTATCAATTAGTAACAATACTATATTTCTTCATATTTACTGGGTACATTCTACATCTGATGGTAATCTTCTGGCACTGAAACTCATAATACATTAAGATTCCTTTGCTACCGCCACAGAAAGCCAAACTCTCTGTGTATATTTTTTCCTGGTTTGAAATAAAGCACTGTTTCTGTGTGTTGCTAGGGTTTGTGTGGGTTTTGTGAGCTGCCGAAGGCTGTTTTGTGGCCACCATGACCACCTTTGTGAACATTGGGCCTGTTTGCTGTGATTTAGACCCAAGCTCCCTGCCAAAATCTGTTCTCTTTCTCTTTTACTTTCACTTACCAGATGATAAAATCAAAACTATACTGTCTGTGTGATGTTAATGGCTGAAGCTGCAAAAGATCAAGCCCATTTTCTTGGTCGTACATGTTTATCTTTTCATAATCTCCTCATGTCACAGTTCCACCTGAAACAATCAAGAGATTTATTTAGAGGTCACTGAACATTCAAAGGAAGATTGTGTCATACTGTTTCCTAAACTTTTCCGCTGTATTTTTGTGCTTTAGTATCACTGTGTGTGGCTTGGTGACTCCACAATGTGGATATGGAATGTTGCCTGTAGACACTGCCAAATGTTAAAAAAATAAATATTTTCCAAAACCATGTTAGCTCCCTCGCTGCCTACTATAAATGTAACGGTTCTCGGTAAAAAAACGAACAGTTTGGTTCGTCACCCACAGTTCAGGAAGCATTGGCACCGTGGTCGGTTCACCTCACGTTTAATGATGCATCTGGAGTACAAGTTTTGGTCAAGAAAACAAAGCATCAAACTGACACAGTTACACACCTCTGCTAATGCACATGAATGGATCTGTAAATGGATAAGCTTCACGTGGATCAACTTGATGACATCACAGTCCTGGACGCATTGTGTTTAGTTGAAAATGGCAAGTGTAGAAAATGAAATGCTGATAGAGAATCCCCTAGCGTTTCTCCTTTATGGAAACATTTTCTTTTTGCAGTCAATTACAACAGCGATGGTAAAAATGACCAACTATGTTTGGTATGTATGTGGATGTACAGAATTGTCTGATAAGATGTATTTTTTATGCCAGTGTCAAAGATTAATTTCTGTCCAGGAAATATGAACAGACAATAAAGTCAAAACAAAACAAACAAACAAAAAGATGTTTACAAAACAGGCACTGTTTGCAGACATCGATCAATACGAGTGCTGTATACTGGTAATATATGTCAATAATGCGTGTAAGGGTTTATTTAAAACGCCCACACAAGTTCTTCATGTTATCTACATGTCTGAAATCTATCACGAGAGTCAATAATGTGCTTTGATTAATGGCATTAAGATGCCATTATAGTAATACATCGATTCATGATTAATCACTTATGCTGACATCACCCAGGGCAAGAGCCACAGGTTAGCCGATACTGCACACAATCCCTTCTATTTTTAAGCAGGCTCTCAGTGCTAATTCGGACAGACATGAAACAATAACTAAAGTGCTTGTGGTGTTCATGTGGGATTTCCATGTATGATTAAATTACTCATGCAGCATTATCACAACATCCCTTCTTGTATGCATTCTAATAGCAAGTTTATTTCTATAGTGATGTACAACTTCTGAATATTGAATATGTTGAGATGAGTTTGAAGTGCACTTTATGTTGATGCATGTAGCATATTAGTGCAGGTATTAAGTTAAAAAGTTGATTAAGTAATAAGTAATTTTTTTAGTTAAGGACCCTGACAAAAATTTACCATGGTTTTACTATAGTAATACTGTGGTAACCATGACTGCTGTCACCATGGTTTTCGGCAGAAATCATGTTTTTGATACAATTCCAATGGTTTTATAACATCAATACTGTAGTTTCTGTATAGTGGCCATGAGTTTACTATATATTGTAAACATGTTTATATTGTGGTGAATATGATTTTACTAAAAATGCCATTGTTAAACTATGGTAACTGTTGTAAAACAATGATTGTTATTTAAGGGCAAACATGTTGAAGTGTTTCCCAAATAGATTATTATTTGGATTTGGCAGTAATATATATATATATATTTTATTTGATTTTTTTAACAAATTAAATACTGAACCATGCCGAAACAGTGACCCTTAAACCGTGATACAATCCAAACTGTGAGAAATTCGAACCGTAACACCCCTACTGCCTAAAAAGGAAGTCTCCTTCTAAGGCAGCATCCCAACCGTTAGAGGACCTCATAAGTGACTGATTTGGAATGCTCTACACTGGCAGCAACTTCACACACCACAAACATAAAACTCTCTATGGAATAGTTTGACTTTAGCATGATGCTAAGCTTATAATGTGATAGTCCATCTATCTATAATCTAAGAGTGAAAATGGCAGACAAAAATATTGGATAACTTTCAGTATTGAACGATATAATTATTTATTATCTGCATGTTTTAGTTTTCATTGAGCTCATTGCAATGCATTCTGGCACTGCTTTCTCTGGATTGGAAGGATGATGCCTTTGAATTTCCTCAAAACAAGTCTGGTTCCGGAAGTGAAAATTCCATTATTTTTTTCTACAGAGGAATTCAATTTTTACAAAACCATGTAAACCTTCAAAGACAGACCTATCGTGAGCTCCAATGTTGATAACTGATGGTAATATGCTTGTGTTGAAGCTGTCTGGCTGCATTATTTAAATTTAATGTATAAATAAAAATCACATTTAATGGCATCCTTTGTGTTGAATAACTACAAAACCCATGATTTTGCAGAAAAAGATCCACATTTCTGATTTTCAAATGCTTTTTTTGCATCAATTAAAGATTAATGTTGTGATCCACCTTAGACGTCTATATGAATAATTAAAGTATATCCTTTTGGAACAAATGAATGGGAAAATTCTTCTAGAACCAAGACTGATGAAAAAGTTGGTGGGCACTGTTGTGCTCTATTATGTTGCAGCACCTGTAGGCAGCTCATGAGATTTTGGAGCAGAACAAGTGCGTGTGTGTGTTTGTGTGCTTTAGAACTCAAAATAAAAAATGGTTTACTCCTGCAATGTGACTTCTCTTCTTGGTTTCGGTTACAAAGAAAACGTGAAGCTGTCAGTGTGTGATTGAGCTCTCATTAGGTGTTAAGATTAATTCCAAGCATTTCCCAACCCAGCAACCTCCAGCGGCTTCATTTGTGCTTCCAAGAACTACAAAAATACACATTATCTTCAAGAAAAATCATTGGGTAGTGGAATTAATTTTATCAATCCCTCAGCTGTTTTTGGCCAGATACAGTTGCCATCACAACATAAACACATATAGACTAGTTGAGTTTGTGGGAACATAGTTGCATTATCTGTACTGGAGTGTGTACGGGTGCGTTAATGAGCTAAGTGAATGCCGTGGGATTGTGCCTTTTGTATCTCCCACTCCGACCACAGTATGCGCTAAGACCCTGCAGTTTACCTGTTGCTAGGCGATGATAATACTCATAATTCCTTTCCTTTCTAAAGTGGCTATGAATCATGTTGGGTTCACTGTAAATGGCTGTGTAATTGCATGTTGCTCTTCCAGATTTCGAAGGCGCTGAGTTGTGCTAGGTTGATGCGATATCGCTATTAGCATGGCCACTTTGGTTAGAAATATAAGCCATAAATGAGCTAAGTCTTCATTCCAAGAATGCACTCTGAACTAAAACTCCGAAATAAATATGCCAGAGCCTGATCTGCACCACATGACATACAAACCAGTGTTTTGATGATTGAGTTCCATGAGAAGTGCTTACAAATTTATTTCAAATCAAATCAAAATCAATCAAATCAAATCACTTTATTGTCACACTACTGTGTACACGAGTGCAACAGTAGGTGAAATTCTTGTGTGCAGTTCCGAGTAACATAGCAGTCATGACAGTGACGAGACATAAACCACTTTACAATAAACAACATATTTACACAAAACAATTTACATAACAAATGTACACATACTTACACAACAATTTACATAACAAATGTACACAATACACACAATGTAGAATACACATACACTAGATCTATTTGATAATTAGAGCTTGATATAAATACTAAACATTAAATATTAAACATGTCAGGCCTTTTGTTTTATTGCACCGAATATATTTTTATAGAAACCTTTGTGGTTTTCTGCCACAAAGTCAAGAGAGACATAATAATGGTGAGGTAGATTTAGGAATGGAGAAACAAACTCCAGACCACTCAAAACATACATCTACATTAGAAAAACTGAAAATTGTCATGGTAAGGAGAGAGCCTATTAAAGGCAGGGCAAAACCATAGGAGGGAGGTATCTATCTATCTATCTATCTATCTATCTATCTATCTATCTATCTATCTATGTCTGTCTGTCTGTCTGTGTCTATACACAATGGCGGCCAGAAGTTTGGAATAATGTACAGATTTTACTCTTTTATTCACCAATGTGGCATTCAACTAATTACAATGTATGTTGAAAAAAAATGACTATTCATAACTACTTTAAAGAGTTCTCATCAAAAAATCCTCCACATGCAACAATGACAGCTTTTCAGACCCTTGGCATTCTAGCAGTCAGTTTATCTAGATCCTCAATAGACATTTCACCCCACGCTTCCTGTAGCACTTGCAGTAAATGTGGCTGTCTTTTCATGCACCTTACAGACTAGCTGATCCCACAAAAGCTCAATGGGGTTAAGATCCATAACACTCTTTTCCAATTATCTGTTGTCCAATGTCTGTGTTTCTTTGTCCACTCTAACATATTCTTTTTGTTTTTCTGTTTCAAAAGTGGCTTTTTCTTTGCAATTCTTCCCATAAGTCCTGCACCCCTGAGTATTCTCTTTTCTGGTGTACATGAAACTGAAGTTGAGCGGGTAGAATTCAATGAAGCTGTCAGCGGAGGACATGTGAGGCATCAATTTATCAAACTAGAGACTCTGATGTACTTATCCTCTTGTTTAGTTGCACATCTGACCTTCCACATCTCTTTCTGTCCTTGTTAGAGTCAGTTGTCCTTTGTCTTTGAAGACTTTAGTGTACACCTTTGTATTACATCTTCAGTTTTTTGGCAATTTCGAGCATTGTATGGCCTTCATTCCTCAAAACAATGATTGACTGACGAATTCTAGAGAAAGCCATTTCTTTTTTGCCATTTTTGTCCTAATCTTGATTATTGAAGGCATGCCGTATACGGCATGTCTTCAATAATCAAGATTAGGTCAAAAACTTTTTATTTGTTGATTATAGTATCGATTTAGTATCGATACCGAGGTACCAGGGCTTGTATCGTACCAAAGCCAAAATGTTGGTATCGGATAGGGCTACCCCCTAATAATCTACCAAATGTTTGTTGATGAGAAGAGACGATATATATATATATATATATATATATATATATATATATATATATCGCAATATCCAATTACATCAGCCACCCCCGGGCTAAGGGATCGGTGAATATTCTTGCATTAGTGATTTTGCATTGAAAATTAAATACATTTATTTAACAAATGTACAACTTAAATCAAATACATTTCTAAATTCAAATAGCAATCCAAACGAAATGAAAAAGAAATTAAAATAACAATGTAATCAAAATAATAATATATATAATTAACCACCTTTCCATTTACCATCAGGCAAGTATCCGTCTAAACATGCAGACGGAAAATGACACAGAGGATATACAAACAATTATAAATGTAAAAATAATAATTATAATGATGATAATAATCAATGTAACATAAATCATGTTTCAAGGTGAACGTGTTTTTGTATTATTTTATGTTTTCATCACAGATGTATACGCTGCAGAGTTGTGGTCACAATAAACTGCTCTGTGGAAATAAAGTGAACTGAACTCAAAACACCTCCTGAGCTGAGATGTCTGTGGTCATATGCAGCACTCATAGATGATACTGTTCTTGCAAAAAAATTAAAAATTTTTTACAGGTACCTGTTCCACGAGACTGCACGCCTCCGTACAAACAGCTTGTCATACATACGTATAGACAGTTTTTCTGTCATCTGTTCTTAATAATATAATAAAGTGTTTCTTCAGTCACATGTCTCTGTGTCTATGGACAAATAATTTTTTATGTTAATTTGATTATAATAATAGCCTAATAATAATTTAATAAATTAATGGGAAAACAAGCTATATATCATCTTGACATCGTCAAAGGCATCAGCCACTGGCGATCACTCTGTCTATCGTTGATCCCTGAGATCATCGTCTGTCGTTACAACCCTAATGTGCATTTCTCTTTAAAAATTAACAAAATGTTCATAAAGTCTCCTTGCTGTTTTTTTCCGACATATTCAGAATCATTACCTCTTTTGCCAATGTTGCTGTGGCTCGCTTCATGTGTGCACTTCTAAAATGCTTATTCTCAAGGCCAATTATTACGGATTAGTATTTCTCTTTAATGTAGAACTGTGTTTGCAATGTTACTTATAACATTCTTTCTCAGACCTGGAACTCAAACCATTTTCTGATGAACCCCCCCCCCCCCCCCCCCCCCAAAAAAAAAAATAAAATATATATAATTATATATATACACACATACACACACACACAAGTAATTAAATTAATATCATAAACGTGCAACAACTAATCGACTAACTCCTGCTAGTCGATTAGAAAAATCTTTGGTCGGGGGCAGCCCTAGTATCAGAGCAACCCATTCCACATGCACCAAGTTGCTCCATTGCTTTGGAACCATATACAATTTGCAGTAGTCCTGGGTAAAATATTGATTTTCTGATGCATCACAATCTTCATTAGAATTATTTTGATATCGATTCTTAAATGCTCAGATTTGCATTTACCAGAAATTTAGTAGCACATTTGTGAGAAGTTCAACACTAAGATTCAGAGTAAACATTTGGTTTGGAAACATTGCACGGAACCGGTAAAAGACGAGATCCACAAAATCCATTTTCCACTGAATAATGCCTCTTTTAATATAATTTTCTGTTCTTTACATTCAGTTGCTGAATACAAACAACAAAAGTTTTATTTCTAATTACACAATCACGCTCGAATGCGGTAAAGAATCTATTCACTCTTGTTGTGTTCACTCAACCGTAAAGCATTTCTTTCTCTCATTACATTCTATAATCTTGTTTTCTACATTAAGATAATTCAATTATAATTCAGATAAACCATAGTCAAGTGAATAGCTCCCATTTAAGCAGAAATCATGATTTCAATCAAATCAGAGAACTGACTCCAAATAATCCCAGGAGTGAAGAACATAACTTTGAGAATATCCAGGCCAAGATAAAGGGGTGTATATCTTGAATAACAGAGATAGCAGGTCCTGTTTGCTTGTTTGTACCTTTTAAGACCAAACAGAAAAGTTTTCCCATGATGTCAATGAAACCCTCTAAGACTACCCCCCAAATTCACACACACTGAAAACGGTAGACTTTGGGGCCGGTTTTATCAAAAAGCATGACTTCATAGCTGTGGCAGCATGGCCCTTGGGCAGTAAGGTCTAGCAGAGCTTTAAGCCTGGATAAACAACCCAGTGGGAATACCTCTGCTTCATCTGTTTTTTCAGCCCATGCATTTGTTACTACTCATTCCCACTCAATAGAGCAGTGGTGAGCATGCTGACAAACCAGTTTTGGGCAGTCACACCATTACAGTCGACTGAGATGGTACCATGGTAACTTATAAATGCTGTCACAAGGATAGGATAGACACATTTTGGGTGAATGATGGATTTTAATAATAAAATGACATAAAGGGGCAATATCTTGAGAATCAAATTTTCACAGTTAATTGTACAATGAAATGTACTTTAACTTAGAGAACTTAGAACTTCTACCCCGAGAAAAAAAAAAAAAAAGAGCATACAGTATTATGAAACTAAGCTGCTTAAAAAAGGCTCATTTAAACTTCCGCACTTTACAGATGTTAGACTGATGAATACATTGGAACACATGACCATACACATTTATACGTCAAGTTTTATGCGTCAAGTTTTCAGTAACGTCGACCGGAAGGGGAGAAGGGGCTCCTAACGACCACCTGGAGCAGTCAGGGCCGTTGCCAGGGGCGTAGGAGAACCCTACCAGCCGCTGAAACGCGGTGGGGTCTGAGATCGCCGACTGTGAGCAGGGAGGGGCTCACTGCCGACCGCATGGAGTGGGAGAACCGCTGCCAGGGGCGGGGGAGACCCCTTCTGTTCTCTGAGAATAAGGCAGGGTGTTCTGTCAGCCAGGGGCTGGAGGACATCCTCCGATCTGCCCAGGGAGGCACAGCTGTCATCCGTTAGAAGGTGGAGGAGTGGCCGAGGTCCAAGCTATGCCGTATCGGAGAACCGGAGAGTAAGTGTTTTTTTTTTTTTTTCTCTCTCTCTCTCTCACTGCCACTCCGAGTTGTCCTTTTCCCTCTCTTTTAAATTTTACTGTTTTTTTGTTGGGGGGTACTGCACTGTTACAGGGAGTACCCCCCCATTTTTCATTATTGTTTCCCTCCCCCCTGTCCCCTCCCAGATACAGGAAGGTGGGGATGACCTGCCGGCAGATGAGGCATGAAGGATTCCATTGAATCCCTTTACAATGGTGCTGAAACACGGGAAGGAGGAGGCAAGAACCGGCTTGACAATATAGATAATAGTTTAATGGTAAACTGAACCAAAAAGACACAAACATAAACACACGACGGTCAGCTGCCTGTACACGTTCTCTCTCTGTCGCACCACCATCCGCAGTCAGCCTTTATCCCTTTCGGAGGCTTGATTAGCCTGACAAGGGACCGAGTGTGTAAAATCACGATCCAGCCCCGCCATCCGCCTTGTCACAATTGTGCTGTTACTTGTGGTGTGTAGCACCTACTGCTCTGCATATCCTTCTGACACATTCCACTGTTAGAAACGAGCAGCTGAAATTTATTTTAACAAGATGTGGGATGATTTTGTAAACCTGTCAGAATGTAATGCAGGCTTATATTGAAGAATGCATCTTTTAAACACTATTTTGGAGACAAATTCAAACTTTCAGATTCTATTTAAAGAGGATCTTAAAGGCATCGTAGCAAAAAAAAAAATGGCCTGTTTAATTCTATGGAGAATGTGGATGGAAAATGGCCATGAAAAACTACGTTATAGGTTTTTGGTACATAGAAAGTACCTAACATAAGTGGACTGCAGGAGCATATTCAATTAAAAAAGTGTAATATGACCCCTCTAATAAGAATGATTCCTTGATATGACAGGGATTCAATACGGGAAACTCATTAAATATTTACAGGAAGCTTCCAAAAGCTGGTCTGACTGAAAGCATTGGCTTTGTGGTCTCTCGCAGAGATCAAAGAATGAACAACAAACAGTTGTATAAGGAGAATCTGAGGGGGGCAAAGTAGAAAGTCTTTCAGATATCTCTCCAGATTAATTCCTATGGAAGTGAGGAGCACCCAACTGTCCAGCTTTAGGAAGCAGCAGTAATGCTTCAGAAGAGTCAGGGAAAACACAAAAACTCTAACTCAAGTTCATGGTGTAAGAATTAGGGCTGGACAATATGTAAAATATATTTTATCAATAATCGCCTTAAAAAAATGTACGATTATATTGTCAACCCCCCAGCTGAGGGTCGTTGAAAAATGTTTCTTTTATTGATTTTGCTTTAAAATTAGTCATTTATTGAAACATGAAAAACATAAACAAAATACATTTCTAAATTCAAATAAAAAAAATAAATAAACAATTAAAATAAAGTGATTAAAATTTTTTAACCACCTCCCCTAATCAAAAATATTTATAGTCTCCAACGGCCATCTGTCAACGAGAAAAGGTGGAAAATTATTAGTAGCCTACAGATTAAGAACTAAAGTTCTTAATAAATTCCCGTGTGTTCCCAAAATAAAGCTGCCAAATCTATGTTCTCATCGAATTTTTTATTGTATTGCGTTTTGGTAATACAGTTAATGCTGCCAAATGAAAATAAAATGGAAATCAATTTTAGGTTCAAGGTGAACGTGTCTTATATAACTTTATGACTTAATCACTTTTGTCTTTGTTTCTTTATTACAAAAATTACATTTTACTGAACCTTCAGAGTTGTGTTCACAGCAAACTGGTCCGTGGAAATAAAGCGAACTAAACTCACAGCACCTCCTGACATGATCAGAGTTAATTTGCAACATTCTCATAGATAACATTATTCTTGCAAACAGTTTTCAGATAAATGAAACAGAGAAAAAAAAGAATGAAAACTCTTTACATGCAGTTGTTCCACGAGACAGGCTCACACTGCATGCCTCTGAACAAACAGTGAATCAGACACAAGCACTGATGGCTTTTCATTTACCTGTTCTTAAAAATATAAAAAAAAGTGTGTTTCTTCAAGTGCACGTCTTTGTGACTAACAGCATTTCTTGTCATATGTCACTCCGAGAGGTCTTAGAGGTCGCCTGCCTGTTGCGGGTAGATGAGAAAAATGAACAGTGCAAGAAATACTGGACAAGGAGCTTGCGAACTGGATTCAGCCTTGTCACATTTAGCTGGTGGATGCTAGTTTCACACCATCCACTACTGTTTGATACACTGTATCTGCTGACTTGCCAGATCCATGGTTTTGCCATTTCCCGATATTGTCATCATCGTCAGTCAACTGAGTGTCACAATTGGGTCCTTTGTAAAATATTGTTGATATACGATTACATCATCCTATCACCCCAAGTAAGAAATAAAGGAATAGTTCACCCAAAAATGGAAATTCATCCCAGATGCACTGAAAAAAATGGATTTTCTTAAAAATATAGTGCATAATTTTTGCATCTCAATTTTTAAGCAAATTTCACTAGGAATTTTAAGCAACGTAACCTAAAAAACTTAGCTGGCTATGGCCAAATTAATGAGCTTCCATTAAAAATATGTTTACTTAAAATACTGCCAGCAACTACATTCTGTTTACACAACTATGCATTTTAAGCTCATTTAGCTCAATTGTAAGTGGTATTAGCAGCTTCAAATTCTAGGTTCTGTTCATTTACTTTCTATTAACTTTAAAACAAAATGACCTGAATAACAGACAACTGGTGAATGTCAAAGGTTTTTATTGTCGTTTATAAATTTACAATCTAACATAGATATTCATGCTCTCCTAGAACCAAAATACGTTCTCAAATACAAAAAATAGTACCAAAATCATGACGATAAAAAAAAAAAAAAAAAACATAAAAGCAAGTGGGCTATGCAATGACTTAAAGAATTTCAGTAAATCTAAATAAAACACAATTCAAAATGCATTTAAACAGACTGCACACTGCAGAATACACAGGTCCTTCTCAAAAAATTAGCATATTGTGATAAAGTTCATTATTTTCCATAATGTAATGATAAAAATTAAACTTTCATATATTTTAGATTCATTGCACACCAACTGAAATATTTCAGGTCTTTTATTGTTTTAATACTGATGATTTTGGCATACAGCTCATGAAAACCCAAAATTCCTATCTCAAAAAATTAGCATATTTCATCTGACCAATAAAAGAAGTGTTTTTAATACAAAAAAAGTCAACCTTCAAATAATTATGTTCAGTTATGCACTCAATACTTGGTCGGGAATCCGTTTGCAGAAATGACTGCTTCAATGCGGCGTGGCATGGAGGCAATCAGCCTGTGGCACATCTGAGGTGTTATGGAGGCCCAGGATGCTTCGATAGCGGCCTTAAGCTCATCCAGAGTGTTGGGTCTTGCGTCTCTCAACTTTCTCTTCACAATATCCCACAGATTCTCTATGGGGTTCAGGTCAGGAGAGTTGGCAGGCCAATTGAGCACAGTAATACCATGGTCAGTAAACCATTTACCAGTGGTTTTGGCACTGTGAGCAGGTGCCAGGTTGTGCTGAAAAATGAAATCTTCATCTCCATAAAGCTTTTCAGCAGATGGAAGCATGAAGTGCTCCAAAATCTCCTGATAGCTAGCTGCATTGACCCTGCCCTTGATAAAACACAGTGGACCACCAGCAGCTGACATGGCACCCCAGACCATCACTGACTGTGGGTACTTGACACTGGACTTCAGGCATTTTGGCATTTCCTTCTCCCCAGTCTTCCTCCAGACTCTGGCACCTTGATTTCCGAATGACATGCAAAATTTGCTTTCATCCGAAAAAAGTACTTTGGACCACTGAGCAACAGTCCAGTGCTGCTTCTCTGTAGCCCAGGTCAGGCGCTTCTGCCGCTGTTTCTGGTTCAAAAGTGGCTTGACCTGGGGAATGCGGCACCTGTAGCCCATTTCCTGCACACGCCTGTGCACGGTGGCTCTGGATGTTTCTACTCCAGACTCAGTCCACTGCTTCCGCAGGTCATCCAAGGTCTGGAATCGGTCCTTCTCCACAATCTTCCTCAGGGTCCGGTCACCTCTTGTCGTTGTGCAGCGTTTTTTGCCACACTTTTTCCTTCCCACAGACTTCCCACTGAGGTGCCTTGATACAGCACTCTGGGAACAGCCTATTTGTTCAGAAATTTCTTTCTGTGTCTTACCCTCTTGCTTGAGGGTGTCAATGATGGCCTTCTGGACAGCAGTCAGGTCGGCAGTCTTACCCATGATTGCGGTTTTGAGTAATGAAACAGGCTGGGAGTTTTTAAAAGCCTCAGGAATCTTTTGCAGGTGTTTAGAGTTAATTAGTTGATTCAGATGATTAGGTTAATAGCTCGTTTAGAGACCCTTTTCATGATATGCTAATTTTTTGAGATAGGAATTTTGGGTTTTCATGAGCTGTATGCCAAAATCATCAGTATTAAAACAATAAAAGACCTGAAATATTTCAGTTGGTGTGCAATGAATCTAAAATATATTAAAGTTTAATTTTTATCATTACATTATGGAAAATAATGAACTTTATCACAATATGCTAATTTTTTGAGAAGGACCTGTACAGTATATGCAGGTAGGAGAAAACTCTCAGAACTAATACTGAAACAAAAACACCGGAAACAGTTTGATTTATAAATGAAACAATTCATTCAAAAGATCTTTTCAACTTGGCCAGACATTGCCCTCATCAAGATGCAACACCATTTACTGTATCACCTCAAAAACAGAAGTGAAAGTGTCAGCTTCTTTGGGTAGCTAATGTGAGGGGCAAAAAGTAGCCCAAAAAGTCAGTGCACTGACCCAAGTTTTGACAAATGTCCCCAGCTCATTTTCAAGGACAATCAATACAGCCAGTGAAAGGCAACTTTCGATCTTCCAGCTCCAAATCAGTGATAGCATCTGCTCCTTTCTGTGCTTGATCAAGTTCCTCTTCCTAAATGCACAGAAATAATCTATCAAATATATATTAACAGTTTCCATTGTGTTTTTATCACAATTAAATATCCTCAAAATCAATAATTACATAGTAAAAAGGAAAGTGATGCTTAAAGGGATAGTTCACCCAAAAATAAAAAAATTAACTCATTTACTCACCACCATGCCATCCCAGATTACTTTTTTCTGTTGAACACAAACTAAGGTTTTTAGAGGAATATATAATCTCTATTGGTATATTCAATGCAAGAGAATGGTGGTCAAAAAGCACATTAAGGTGGCATAAAGTAATTCATATGACTCCAGTGGTTTAATCCATGTCTTCAGAAGTGATATGATAGGTGTGGTTGAGAAACAGATCAATATTTAAGTCCTTTTTTACTATCAATCTCCACTTTCACTTTCACATTTGTCTTCTCTTGTTTTGGGGGATTCATATTCTTTGTGCATTTCACCACCTACTGGGCAGGGAGGTAAAAAAGGTGTAAAAATGACTTAAATATTGATCTTTTTCGTACCCACACTTATATTTCCACTTCTGAAGACATGGATTAATCCACTGGAGTAGTATTCGTATTTTTCTTGCTACCTTTATGTGTTTTTTGTACTTTCAAAGTTCTGGTCACCATTCACTTGTACTGTATGGACCTACAGAGCTTAAAAATTCTTCTAAAAATCTTAGTTTGTGTTCAGCAGATGAAAGAAAGTCATAAACATCTGGGATGGCAAGAGGGTGAGTAAACGATAAGAGAATTTTAATTTGAAGCACACAGCTACTCAACCACTGTACCAAATGCATACCATTATATGAATGTCAGTGGATGTGTTAATATGGTGCTATATTAATATGAATTATGTCATCCAAATGTGTTTCCTACCTTTTTTTGTTTTGCCTTGAAAACCTCTGATGACTCTTCTTTCAGTTATAGCTGTAAACCTACCAGGACTATAACTTAAATAACCCCATCCTGTTAGACAAAAAAAAAAAAAAAGTATAATTGTAACTGACAAGACCATTTTCAACCGCTGCAAACCCTGCTACATATTGCAACAGTATTATACTTATAATGTGACTCTTTTTTACAAACCGACTTACACATGTTGATATCAGGGTGTCTGCTTGAGTCAAACCAAATATGATAATTTTCTCATCATTTATGCACTATTATGCCATGTCAAACTCATTTGACTTTCTTTAGGGGAACACAAAGATTTTTGATGGATATATGATGCGTGTTTGTCCATACAATTGGAAGTCAGTGAGGTTAAAAACTTTCAAGATCCATAAAGGCAGCATCAATGTAATCCATATGACTTGAGTGGAAATGTTGGTTTATGTTCCATAGAAGACAGAAAGTCATATGAGTTTGAGAAGGCATACGGGGTGAGAAGGCCAAATGATAAGAGAAATAGCATTTTTGGGTGAACTACTAAAATAATTTTATTAAGCTGAAAAGTGAACAAACACTCAGCAAATGTAAGCTGGTTTCCCTTTAAGACGAAGGGGTTCAATGAGCATTGAAACATGTAGAAAAGCGATTTACTTGTTGGAGTTACCTGTTGCCTGCTGAGTTTCTGCCGTGTGAGTGACGCCTGAACAGCGGTTCAAGATTAACTCTCTCCGGTGAAAAATCCGGGGGAATTCTTCGCCACTGCCCGACAATGAGAAAGCACAGTATTTTCTCATGAGAAAAGTATGGTGTAGGTGCTACATAGAGAATATGAATTATTGTCATTGACATCCTCAATGTCGTTTAAGGCAAGCGGCAACCACTACAGTGAAACTCATTACAGAGTCCGAAATATATGCTTCACATGATATTGATGTATGTATTTATTCATGTCATCTCAAACACTAACTGAGGTGCAATTTAAAAACATAACCTGAATGCTCAGTCGGTTCATAAAGCAGCTCTAGGGAGAGAAAACATTTAGCATTAAAACTGTAGATGCAATTGATGAAGCTGAATATAAACTAACACTCAGAAAATGTTAGCTGGTTTCAAGATGTACAATTTGAAGTTTGCATTAAATGGGTGAAAAGAGGCTGAAGACACACTGGAGGTGCGTGCTCTAAAGATGCATTCAATAACTCACAAGACATCTGACGAAACCGCATGTGAACGCACACAACCCTACTGTCGCCAATGGCGATTCGATTTTAAATTATTATCGAAATCAATTATTTTTGGTCACATTTGCAACCATTTTAGTCGCAGTCTGGAGCCCTGATACGCATTCATTTGCAATGTTGGATTCCAGATCTAATCGTTCAGACCGGTTTAGTGAACGCTGATCAACTAATCCATTGAAAAGATCGGAATCAAAATCCTTCACACATCTGACATCACTACTCCTCTCATGAATGTGCCAAGAGCTAGGGTGGATGTCAAGATTTTTGGTGAATAACGACTTAATTTTTGGTCTGTTTCTCACCCAAAGCTATTGTGACTTCACAAGTTTTAGGATAGGGAGCATGATTCGATGGATGACTTTTATTATACTTTTATGGGGTTTTTTTTATACTTCAAGTTTGGAATCTTCAGTCCCCATTCATTATAACTGCATTGCAGGAACAAAACCAACCCTGGTTTTCTTTTGTGATTCAAGAAAATATGGTAGAGTCTACTGAAATATCAAACTGCTTAACTTTGCCTGTAGCCACGGAGAAGGTACCATAAATATAAATTTCACTACTGTACAATTGCGGTGCACTGTATGTGTGTTAATTTTTCAAGACTAGTAAACAGTCAGTAATAAAATAACAATTAAAAAAACAGCAATGCATAGAAATAGATTAAAAATAATAGAAAAAATAACAAATTAAGCAAATTCAGAGCTTTTTTAAAAAGATTTAAAAGTTTTTAACATCAGTAGTCTATCAAGTATTCAAGTAAACATTCAGAATGAAATGCAACAAACTAAATCTGCTCTTCATTGCATGATTATAATACATTATTTTGTTTGGTAAACTCAAATTGGGTAGGGTTCTTGTTCACATCATGCTTTGCATGGGACTCAATAGGGAAAGTAAATGTTAAAATTAAGTGTTATTTGATGTGTTTTTGAAACATGAATGGAAAGGGGGAACGTGTTAGGGTTTAATGTTTTGTTATGTTGCCAATGCCATTTAGAAGAGTTTCTGTTATGTTGGAGTTTTGGGGGTTATCATTATGGTAAAGAATGGAGTTGAGCTTAGGTTGAGGGCTGATACCAAATGTGTCTCTTACTTATTGCTTTGTCCATTATTAAGCAACTCACTAACTAAAGTGATGGAAATAACTCACTTGAGTTGCAAAAAATAAATAAATATGGTGGTTTACTCAAAGTGCCATCAAAATGTACGGGTTAGCTTACTTCATTTTTCAAGTTAAGAGCAATTAGCATGCATAAACTTACTACAAAATCAAAACCTGACAGTCCCACTTACTAAAATTTGGAATTTATTAACCTAAATATTTTGATGTAACTGATTATCTCATAACTGAGTTCTGCCTACTTGCTCTGGTTTACAGTGTACTAAAGTTACTCCGTCAAGTGCAGTGAATGTTTTCTCATTTTCTTGTTATGGTTGTTTGATTATTATAATGACACACTATACAGAAGCAGGTATATTAGCTTAAGCTTACATTTATAGTTATACTTACATTTATACTTATATACACCATGTCCGACATTTTAATACAAATCCGCTTTTTTCCTCCACTGTTTACATTCACTTTTGACATCACATTCTGTGTTTACAAGAATACCTCACCAAGACAGGCATTTTGGCGGAATTTTGAAATGAATTTGACCATTCAGGCGCGCATTAGCACGAGCATTTTCAGAACACATGCGCATGTTCAGCACACACATATACACCACCTGTCAATCAAACAGGGCGCAGCGGTTACTAGATCAATTGAAATGTATAAAATGACGTGCTCTGGATTACTTTCAACAGCAGAATAAGAATATAAACATTCTAATAAGTGAGACAGGCCTAGGCTATCACAAATACATCCTGTTATTTTTTCATTAATGACGTTTTAATCAGTCTGCATGTCTGATCATGCAAGAAAAAATCCAATTGTCCCGGACAACCATTAAATGTTGAGCCCTGATTTAATATCCCTAAATAAACATTCTCCGATAATAATTTTTTCTTCTGCAGTATAGCTTCTAAAATCAATGTACGTTGTTTTAAAGGAGTTTTTGAATTTATGTTGGAAAACAAGCCAAAAAAGACTAATTAAAAACGTATTTTGTTCCAGTGTATAATGGGATAAGACTACACGCTCTCACCTTTTTGTTCAATTCGATCTATCTTTAACTCACAAAAAAACTAACATTCTCTTCCTAATAGATCTGCGTATCATGGATATTCTTCATGATAGTATACGCACAGTGAACGTGACATATGATTCACTATGTTATAATCTAGCTGCAGAAAACATGCACGAGTGACGAGCAAGACTGTTCATCAACATGATATTTTCATGCAAAATCTTATCAGTGCACAGCCTTCAAACTTGAAGCTGCTCAACACTCCTTTCAGAACAACGGAAATGCTGTTTCATCACTTATCCATTAGCTCTGTTGTCCTGGCTCTATGGTTTCACCTCCTTTTGTGCTCTCATTCAGTCTTTTAAAAAGAAACCGCAAAAAGGATACTTCTGATTCATTTACTCTCACAAAAACCTTCCCAGTTCCAAAAGCACATGATTTTGCTTATCAGTAAGGAATTTTAGGTAGGATCACTTAACATCTATGACACTTATTCAATAAGTATTTGGACACCGAAGTCAAACTTATAAATTAATTTTATTTGCACTTAACAACAAAATATCAACCATGTGGCATCTGTAAACAGACAATGTTAAACCTTTTTCAGAGCTTACTGAAATTACTTTTAACCTACTGGTCTCAAAGTAATTATAAATGGGTGCATGGAGTCAGTGCCTCAAGTTCACACAAGTAGAAGATTAACTATAGGTGTAGCTCATCACGTTAAATATGGACATGTTCCACAAACATTTGATGACCAGAATGTGTCCAAATGTTTGCTGTAGGATTTTTGAACACTATTTATTTTGTGTAGACACATTATAGAAGATTAGATTATCTTTATAAAGATAGAATGTTGTTTTCCTTTTGTGAAATGTTATGTTTGAAATGTGTGCTTGTGCTATCTCCATTTAAAATAAATGCAACTTGGTTTAGTATTTTCTTATAAAAAAAAAATTCTAATGTGTGGCTTAAAGGGATACCCATAAATAAACTTTCTTTCATCATTTACTCACACTCATGTCATCCTAGATGTGTATGACTTGATCTTCTGTTGAATACAAAAGTGGATTTTTTGAAGAATATCATCCATTCAATGCGAGTGAATGGTAACTAAAATTTAAAGCTCCAAAAAGCACATAAATGCAGCATACATGTAACCCATACGACTACAGTGGTTAAATCTACATCTTCAAAAGATATGATAGGTGTGGGTGAGAAATAGATCATTATGAAAATCCTTTTATTCTATACATTTTCCTCCTGGCCCTGTAGATGGCAATATGCTCAACTAATTAAGGACTGATAATAAAAAGGTCTTGAATATCGATCTGTTTCTCAACCATACTTATCATAGTGCATTAGAAGTCATATGGATAATGTTTATGCTCCCTTTATGTGCTGTTTTGGAGCGTAAAATTTAGGTACAGATTCACTTGAAATGTATGGACCTACAGAGCGAAGACATTCTTTTAAAAATCTTTGTGTTCAGCAAAAGAAAAAGACATACACATCTGGGATGGCATGAGGGTGAATAAATGTTGAGATAATTTTCATTTTTGGGCAAACTATTCCTTTAAGTGTCCAAACACCGCAAATCAACATAAAAAACACAAACAAATAAATACAAATATTTTTAAAAAGTTTGATAGAGAGAAAGAACACTGGAAAGAGAGAGCTTTAGTAACAATGTTTCATTCATTCTGAAAGGCTACAAAGATGTTTGGCCACCAAAGCAGAAAACGTCCTGGTTAGCCCCAATCACATCTGATCTTTGAGAAAAGGCCAATGGGAATTGACTTGTGGAATTTGCATGCCACTCACCCAGAAATGCGGGTAATAAAAGGAGCTGGCTCGCAACCACTTTCGTGCTGAGTCGAGACAAGGTCCCAGCCATTACAGCGGGTAGTTCTGTGTTGTGGCAAGAGAGATACAACATCTCGTTCACTCCATCAGAGAACGGAGTTAACGAAAGTAACCAGGACATTCCCTATCTGTCACTCTCTTGGCGTTGTGTTGATGTAGTGAGTCTCTAGGAGTCCCTATATGAAATATATTCTATATATCTGCTCAATGAAGATGCACGTTTACCAACGGGGAAACCGTCTTGCGGAAAATACATCACACAGGGTTACATACAGGCAACCAGTGCATGTGGAGCACCTAACGCAGTACAGGGCCTATTTAGCACACGTACTGGGCCGGCATAGAGTTTCTCCACCAACTCGCCTGCAACAGGGCTAAGGATGAAGGACATCCAGGGTCCACGACTTCGTGAACATTACTAGGGGGTAAAAGCGCAAGTCTCCGCCTCCAGGAGGGGAAGGCGATATAGGCAAGCAGTAACCCTGATCATTTGTCCCGCAAACATACCTGTTCGTACCTGACAATACACGGGACAAAAATGGCTCAACCCAGAGATTCTAGAACCTTGCAAAGGTGTTGCCCATCCCACTACTCGGCAGAAGTCTGCTAAAAAGGCACCAATGGTCAGAGCCCAGGAGGCCACCACACTTCTAGTAGTGTGTGCTCATAGCCCCAAGTGGGGCAGCATCCTCTGTTTGAGACAGCACTCCCTTTCCGGTGTCCTCCAAAGCAGACAAAGAGCTGCGCAGAGCGTCTAAAGCTCTGTGTGTGATCCAAATAGATGTGCAAACAGGCAACGGTCACACCAACTACAAGGCTGGGTCTGCCTCCTCCTGGGGCAGCGCTAGCAGGTTCACAACCAGATCCCTATACTGGGTTGTGGGAACCTTGGGCACATAGACCAGTCGGGGTTTCAGGACCACGTCTGAGTATTCCAGACCAAACTCTAGGCAAATGTCGCTGACAGTGAACATCTGCAGGTCCCCTACCCTCTTAATGGACGTGAGTGCAGTCAAGAGGGCGATCTTCAGAGAGACCGCCTTTAGCTTAACTGACTCAAAGGGCTCAAATGGGGCTCCCCGTAGGAACACGGACAGATCTCATTAGGGAATGAGGCATGGTCTAGGAGGATTCAGCCTCCTCACACCTCTAAGGAAACTGATGATTAGGTCATGCTTCCCGAGAGACTTACCGTCAAATGCATTGTGGTGTGCCGCTATAGTGGCCACATACACATTCAAGGTGGAGGGGGACAGCAGTCCCTCCAGCCTCTACTGCAGGAAGGAAAGCACTGACCTGACTGCGCATAAATGGGGGTCTTCTCGTTGGGAAGAACACCACTTAGAAAACGGATGTCACTTCAAGGCATGCAGGCGCCTCATAGAGGGAGCCCTAGCCTGAGTGATCATGTCTACTACCACAGGCGGAAGGACCAGACGTGGAGATTCCAGAGGTCTGGTCGAGTGTGCCAGATGGTGCCCCATCCATGAGAGAGGAGATCTTTCCTAAGGGGAATTCGGGGGGGGGGGGGGGGGGGGGGTGCTGTTGTGAGAAACGTGAGGTCTGAGAACCAAGTCTGGGTATGCCAGTAGGGTGCTACTAGGACCTGCTCCTCGTACTCCCTGACTTTGCACTGAGTCTGTGCAAGTAGGCTCACTGGGGGGAATGCATACTTGCGTAGCCCCGAGGGCCAGCTGTGTGTCAGCGCATCTGTGCCGTGGGGAGCCTCAGTCAGGGTGTACCAGCGCGGGCAGTGGGAGGACACATCTACCTTTGACCATGGTCTGCCATGACAGCACATCCACCACACTGTTGAGGTTGCATGGGATATGAGTGGCTCGCAACGACTTGAGTCGCTGCTGACATCATAGGAGACGACAGGTGAGTTTCGACATGCGACGTGAGCGCACGCCACCATGGCAGTTGATGTGCCTTATTGTTGCTGTGTTCTCCATCCGGACTAATAAGTGCTTGGCCTGGATCAATGGCTGTAGCCTCCACAGGGTGAGCAACACTGTCAGCAATTCGAGGCAGTTTATATGCCAACACAGTCATGGCCCTACATCCTCCAGGATCCAGCAGCTGCGTGCCCATTGCACACGGCGGCCCAGCCATGCTCGGAGGCCTCTGTTGTAACCACGACGCACCTGGACACCTGCACTATGGGGACACATGCTTTCAAAATGCAAGGTCTGTCCAAGGGCTGAACAAGCAGTGGCAGATCGGCATGATAGCTACGCGATGTGCCCTGCGGTGTCATGCCCATCATGGGACTAGAGTCTGATGCCAGTGCTGAAGCGGTCTCATATGCATCAACCCATGCATCGTGACCATCGCAGAGGACACCATATGCCCCAGAAGCCTCTGAAATTGCTTCAGTGGAGCCCGTGTTCTCTACCTGAACAACTTCAGGCAGTTCAGCACCGGCTGCATGTGCTCGCTCGTGAGGCGCGCCATCATAGAGACCGAGTCTAACTCCATCCAAAGAAAAGTGATGCTCTGAACCAGGGAGAGCTTGCTCTTTTCCCAGTTGACCCGAAGCCCCAATTGAGGTGCCTGAGCACCAGGTCCCTGTGCATACACAACAAGTCTCTAGAGTGAGCTAGAATCAACCAGTCATCGAGATAGTTGAGGATGCGGATGCCCACTTCCCTTAAATGGGCATGGTCTGCCTCCGAGACTTTCATGAAGATGCAAGGGGACAGAGACAGACCTAAGGGGAGGACTTTGTACTGGTAAGCCAGGCACTGTGTCGAGGTAAAACCGAGACGTGGAAATACGCCTCCTTCAGTTTTAAACCAATTTTGATGCTGGACGCTCGATAAGATGCTTGTTGAAGTTTCTGTGTCAGCAACTTGAACTGGAGTCTGTGTAAGGACCGGTTCAGTCCTCGCAGCTCCAAGATTGGCTACAACCCACTGCCTTTCTTGGGTACGGTAAAGTAGGGGCTGTAAAACTGTAAAATGAAGACCGTAAAACTTCCGGAGAAGGACCGCAATTCTCTGCATGCAGGGCAGCGGCATTCTTACCTTTCACTGTGGTGAAACGGATGCCTTTGAACCCGGGCAGACACCTGGCAAACTGAATCGCATAGCCGATATGGATGGTCCTGGTCAGCCACCTCGACGGATTGGAGAGTGCAAGCCATGCCTCCAAGCTCCGGGCGACAATCACATCGGACGTACTGGCGGGTGGGGCCTTGCGTTGGGGTGAAGCCGGAGGCGCCACGATGAGGTGGGCTCGACCCCCGAAATCACAGTCATGCTGAGTCTGGGGACATCTAAGCACCTACCTGGCTCCGGATACCCAGCATCGGACCGGTCAGGGACGGGGGAGAAGGGAAATCATTTCCGTAGTCCGTCAAAACCACCACTCGCAGCCACCCGGGCAAGCATGGCTGTCAGCCCAGTCGAGTCCTCAGCATCAGACTGAAGCAGGCTGCTCTCCGATGCTGCTATTGAGAGCTCAACCGCTTCGTGAGCCCGAATGAGATTGTGAACTCGCACTGAGATGAGCCGGCGGCCTCATTCTAGAACTCGTCAGGGGCAAACGAGCGTGTTGGGGAATGGGAGGTCCTTGGGGGGATGCCCGGCAGAGCAGCTCCCATTGGAGTCCCCAAATCACCCCCAGTGCTGACCCATAGGTAGAAAGACCAGCACAGGGAGCCACTGGCCATGGTCATGTTCTCGCAGTGAGGACATGACCCTTCCATGAACGCTGTCTCCGCGTTGGCAGTGCCCAAGCATGTGAGACAGCGATCTTGGCCATCGGAAGTGGAGAGGAAACCAGGAAATACACATAAACGGAAAGGCATCTTTAAAAAGACACTCCATCAGTGCCACTCTTAGTAGGAAATATATTATTTTATTCAGGAAGAATATATTCTTTTAGCTGCTGAAGCACCAAGGAGTGTTCTCTGCACTCCACCGGTGCATGAGAGGGAGAAACTGCTGTAACGCATTGTAAATCCAACTGCTTGTAGAGAGGTGAATGGATAGGTAGAGGAATTCAGCTCACTGAACACAATGGCTCGGCTCCAAAGAAAAAACTCAGAATGAGTGGTTGCGAGTCAGCTCCTTTTATACCCGTATGTCTGGGGGAGTGGCATGCAAATTCCCATTGGCCTTTTCTCAAAGATCAGAGGTGTTTGGGACTCCCAAGAGCGACCCCTAGTGTCACAACATTGACACAACATCGAGTGAGTGACAGATAGGGAACACCTCACATACCTGATCTTCAAGGTATGTGGTCTGTTACATTCTGAAATGACTGACTGACTCTCTCTCTCTCTCTCACACACACACACACACACACACACACACACACACACACACACACACACACGGGAAAAGAAGCATGATAAAGCAAAATGCTTCCACACATTTGCCTGAGATCCTTCCAAGCTTTTCCTGCTTATGCCCCACAGACTGTGAGGGAGTATGACCTTATTTACTGCACTCTATTTCCACCACAACTTAAACTGATAAAATAAAGCAGGAGCCAGTCATATTTCAGCCAAGCAGAGTAATTCATCATATCCCAGTTAAAAAGCAAACTTTTACCAATCCCTCCTGATACAGGGAAAAGTTATTTCTTGTGTACATAAGAGGACCTCTGTGGTTCCCACTTACAGTGCAACAGTGAAACCCTTTCTCTCTGACACACATTTACGTTCTATTATATTGGGGACCTTTCTGATTTTTACACTTACATTAAAACTTTATCTAGTAAGTTTCTCAAACGGTTTTCCACACAGGAACTGTTAGTTGCTACCCACAGTGTAGGCAAAGCCTAACACAAACACAAACACACAGTGGTGTAGTGACACTAATATCCTCTAATCTTGGGTTGTGCAACTCGGATGGCAGATTTTTTTGTCTATTTATGATGCATTGTCACTTAAAGGTCAGTTACAAAATAGAACTGTCACTCTACATGATTAATATTTTTAATTTCCTTGGATTACCATCTAAAATTAGCATTAAGTATGATTACAAGGCTCTTGGTAGTAAAAAAAAAAAAAAAAAAAAACATCAGACAAACAGTTCAAGAGAGGATGCTGATGCAGCACATTTATTCATTTTGCATATTAAAAGAATAAAGTGGAAGCGTGGGTTTTGATTTACCTATTTTTAAAGTATCTAATCTCCCACACCATTTCCAATAAAAGAATAGAAAGAGGAAATGCTCTTTTTTGCTTTTATTTCTTTTTTGGTTCTGGGATGGCAAAGGGACAAAGGACAGTCTCCTTTCCGTCTGTCAACGGGTCATTTACAGAAATAGAGAAAGATCCGTTATTGCTCAGTAGCTCTTTTGAATTGATCCAAAGCAAACATGGCTCACTTTCAGGTCACCGGTTTTTCTGAGGATGACATTCTTTGAGATCTGGAAGCACGTCCGCCCGTAGACCTCCGCTCCCCTCATCTCCAAGCACTGAACTACTGTCACCTCCCTCTCAGATTCAACACATCCATAGAGTGCTCCTCAAAGTCACATCAGCAAATCATCCACAACATATTATTTACTAGGGCTGTCATTAGAGTTTATGTTTTGTTTTCTGTGATCACGATTAATCATTGTACATTAAAACATACATTAAAATATATTCATAAATATATTTAATTTATACTTTGTCTCAAAGAACTTGCAAGAAATTGGTTTGTAATCATTTATAAAAAAATTTTTAAATAAAACATTTAATTAGGTTAACTTTTACAAGTATATACAAGTTTATGTATATATGCCATAAAATCAGTGGACATGCTGTAATTAAAGGGATAGTTCACCCAAAAATACAAATTATCATTATTGCTCACCTTCATAATAACCCAGATGTTTATGACTTTCGTTCTTCATCAGAACATATTTGAAGAAAAATGAAAAATATCTTAGCTCAGTAGGTCATTAAAATGCTAGTGAATGGAGATTTCTCTTTTAAAGCTCCAAAAATCAACATAAATGTCATCCATATGACACCAACTGTTAGATTAATGTCTTCTAAAGTAACACATTTGCTTATGGTGCGAAGAGGATAAATACATTTTTGTACCTCTAAATCATACTTCCGGTCAGCAGCGGTACGTGCGTGATGTAATCGTATTGGCATTTGAAACGTGAGAACTGAAGCACGTGCGTAAAACCCGGAAAAGCAGCTCTGTTTACATGTGAGGAGGAGGAATGCTATACAGTAACTTGGTTGATTTCGGTTTAGATATAGATTTATCTGTTTCTGTACTCACAATGGTGCATATGTGTGCCCATCCTGGATGTCTCAACCGAGTGGCGAATGTGAGATTGCATCGGTATCCATGACAACGTGAATACATTACACAAGAGTAGTGATCGACTGATATGGGTTTTTTTAATGGCCTATTCCAATATCCAGAGAGCAGTGTGGCCGATAGGCTGATACAATGCCGATACATATCACACACTTTAATATAGTAAACAACAAAAACAGAAAATTGCAAAACAAAATGAATAAACTCTTTAGCAATATATTTACTAAATTTCTCAAAAAACTTTAACTTTGTAAAAAGAATCAAATAAAAAATTATATGTATTTTAAATAGTAGATAGCAGTTTCTTCTGATTTCTGTTCAGTCATCAAATTTTAATAATTAATTTGCCCATGAAGAAATTGCTAATATATTAGGAAGAAGGAAGTAACTCTCAACAATAAGTACACAACAGTAGTCCAGCAAACATTGATGGCATGTACGCATTAACAATCGCATTTTTCAAAAAATACAGAATCAAATCAATTGTACATACAGTGCACAGTGAATATGACCTTTAATAATAGCACACGTGAAGCGCTTTTACTTTGAAGTTGCTCTCACGTGCTCTTGAGGATCCAGTGCGAGCAGCAATCTCCTGGGAGTTTAAATAGCCTTGATCGCCTGCTTGGATTATCACTAGGGATGGGCATTTTTGTCAATTTCTTATTTCGATCATTGATAGGTCTCAAAAAACGAGTACTCGAGGGGCGGGGCGTGTGTAGGGGGTGGGGTGTGTGCAGGGGGCGGGGCGTGTCCGTCATGGAGATAATGAAAATGTTATAAGATTGTTATGAAAATCAATGTTAAATAAATAAAATGAAAACATGAACATATGACTATAAAAAATAACACTGCTTATGCTGCATCAATGTTATCGAAAAAGAAACATCTGAAATATAGCTGCATTAGGTGAAGCTGAAGAATAAATGAACTCCAGTAAACTGAAGCACCTTCTATGACACATCATATGAGATTAATCAGATATCCTAGATACACAACATAAACGTGACATTACAACTTGTATCTGCGCAAAAGGATGCAAATGCAGTTACGTGCTATAGCCAGAGTGTGTAACTCCCGTTGTGGATGCGCTCTTCTAACAGCGAGCTGAAACACGGGCAAGCACAAAGAATAGTGTTCTATAGTGTTCTCATAATGTTATGTATATTTCTGATTACATTACAGTATTTTCATCTACTTTATGAAGTGATTGCTGACCTCGCCTATATATCGCAGGAACAGCAAAGTACAATGCTTAGCTTTGTAAACCGATTCTCATTTACCTTCCACCACAGTAAAGGATCCTGGTTTACAGAGATGCATGGCTCACTGAAGTAACTTTAGATTTCGGTGTCACGCGAACAAAAATCACTCGCGCCATAATCCTCACCAAAAAGTGTGCTGAGCGCCGTAATTGCTGCTAGATCAGGCTGAGAGTCACTTTGTATGGGTGTGACAGAATTTGTAATGGTGTCGTTTACTCTCTCTCTCTCTCTCTCTCTCTCTCTCTCTCTCTCTCTCTCTCGAAGCTCTGTCTCAAGAAACTTCAGATGTTTGTGTCTTGGATCCAATGTTGCGACAGTACTGGATAAGTTTGTGTTCGGGTACTTTCTGCCGTTGTTGTTTCTGGCTCTGGCTACTTTGCATTTCTGTCTGACAGTAAAAGATGCGATGCTCATCCGAGTTGCCTCTCTGGTATCGCAAGACACTTTATGTACAAATATTAGATGATAACACATTGTACTTGTGGTACATTTGTGTGACCGCTTGGCGCTGCACATCTTGCATTGAATTGTATTTTCATCTATTTTGTCGAATTGAAGCCAGACATCACTATGCAACTTTGAAGCCATGCTTCTCTCTGTTCTTCGGTCTGGACAGCATGCTCTGGCATTGCTAACCAATCAGAGCTCAAGGTGCCGCCCAAAATTCTGCTATAACCAATCAGAAAAAAAATCTGTATTTTTTAAACTCACGATCACTCTTCGAGTACTTGAGTACAATTGCCTATCCCTAATTATCGCGAACTGACCATCAAGATTTGTGAAACAGAATAACTTTTGATTCTGATCCTGAAGTTTTGATTCTGGCTGATAGGAGGAAGATATTATGCGAGCGCTCGACGAGAAGAAAAACAATGGATTTTCGTGAGGTTTGCGAATTACATCCATTTAAACGAGATATCTGCATATTTGCAGACAGTATATAATATCATTTTTATTGATATTTGCCTTTTTATCATCAGACAAGTTAAAATTTACAGTTACTGTTGAGGAGAGAGAGGGAGAATGAAACAGGCAAGCACATTACCATTATGAGCTCAAACGCATCTGCTGTGGCTCTGATATGTGGACCATTTAAATGACACTGTTTTTGCACACCCGTCTATTATTTTAGTATCATGATGGCACATAAAAACAAAATGAACCATGACTGGTCATTTACATGTCTCAGTCACTTCACATGCAAGCAGCCAATTCTCAGCACCGTCAAGAAACAAATCGGCCAAACAGGAAAATTTATTGGCCGTTGCCGATAATTAAAAATTTTATAAGCTGATTTATAGGCGATATATCAGTCAACCACTACACAAAAGACTGCTTGGACTCCACCCTCTCATCAAGCATTGGATTTTGGTTAAAAATTACTTAAACATTAATCTTTTTTCACACCAAATGCGGTGGTGTCACTTTAGAAGACACTTTTTTGATTGTTTGTATTTTGACTTTTTACTGGGATGGGGAAAGTAGATAGGCCAGAGGAAATCAGAGGGAGAAGAGTGAGAATGGGATTGGGAAAGGGCCTCACGAGTCGGGACTCGAACTCGGGTCACCCGCGATGCATCGGCACCACATGTTATGAGCGTAGCCCGCTAGACTTCAAAAGTAAAATCTCCATTAACGTGCATTTTATGGACCTACTGAGCAAAGATATATTTCTATTTTTCTTCAAATTTGTTCTGGTCAAAAAAGTCATACACATCTATGATTAAATGAGGATGAGTTAATAATAAGACAATTTGAATTTGTGGGCGAACTATCCCTTTAAAATTTGGGCAAAATCTTCTGCCATTTTCCAGTGGACTTTTCTAATAATCGGATCAAAGTGTACATTTGCCAATGCCTTGTTTGACACTTTACATATGCTGAAGTTTACAATCTCAAAACTACTGTTTTCTCTGGCTGCCATTAAGTGCATCGCGCACACACACTGGGTCTCTCTCACGCGGCTTCGCTTTTGACACTAGTTCATAATTCAATAAAACATTTGGCAGCATTATTTTGGAAACACAAGGAAATTTATTAGGCTTACACCTAATATAAAAACTGGTGTTTTCTATTCGTTCAGAACAGACTAAGAGAAGTTACCGTTTTAGCTGTTTTGAAAGTAGAAATTATGTGGGTTGTGTTGAACTTTCTATAGGTAATGGTTTATTTATTTTTAAATATGATTATTATTATAATATATTCTTAGCATTTATAAATTATCTTTAGGTCTTAATTTTTAGGCTATTAGTAATTCTCCACCTGCTGTTGTAGATGAATACTTGTGTGATGGCAAATGTGGCTGTTGGAGATGGTAAATGTTTGGATTTGGGAAGGTGTTTATATAAGATTTTTTGTACCACTTCATTATTTTAATTGCTTATTTTGTTTCGTTTAAAGTGCAATTTGAACTTATAAATATCTATTGTTTTGGTTTTTCAAGTTTCAATAAATTAATTACATTTTTAAAGCAAAATCAATAAAGCAAAAATAATCAACAACCCTCGGCAGGGGGGTTGACTATATAATCGGATATTGAGATTTTTTTTTTTTTAAATTATCGATTAAATATTTTTAACATATCGTCTAGACCTAAATTGCTCTGCAATAAAAAATGAGAAACCTGACTTGTTTTGCCCAGTAGTCCTTGATGAAAAGCTGTGGGCACTGTATCGTTTACCACTACCACTTGCATGTTCATTCAGTTCACTGCTGAAATGATAATCTATCAAACAGTGGGTGGATGAATTTAGAAATTTCTAGAAGTGAGGGGACAGCCCTGCACTTTATCAGTTTGTGTGTTCACTGGGAATCAAACCTTGGTGCTGCTAGCACAGTAGAGCTACAGAAACAACTGAAGCTGCATGGAAGAAACCTGGAAAGAATCAATGAAAGCTTACATGCATTTGCCATTTCATTCGTACTGTGAAGGAACTGTTAAGTAACAAGTTGCATAATCTTAGCTGGCTTCTCCATGCTCCCACAGACATGTGCAGCAAGCAACATCATGTAAAATCAGGCCCTCTCCCACCCTACTCCTGGAAATCAACTGGACCAGTGGAGCGTGGCTCCTTTCAAGTGCTGTCGAGTATACACTTAACCTCCAGCTTCAGGAGGCAGCACTGGCGAGATTCAAGCATCTAGACTCTTGACCCTGACCCAACCTACTTCCAGTGTTTATTACATTTTTCATCCACCAGCACTGATTGTCTTCCACGGTTTTAATTATCAAGCAGAAAAGCATGAGGAAGGGGTGACATCAAAGCAAATTAAAACCATGCTGTCCTCAAATGCTACTCTCTCTGAACAATCCATATAAGCTAAGTTTAACATTTTAAGGATGGTGGAGAAGATTCACCTTTATTTTGATCCTGTGTAGTGTCTATTTCCGTTGCGCAAGGGATTGTTGGCAAAATTAGCCAGAAACCATGCGCTAATGCACATTTAAAAAAATAATCTGGAAAAGGTAGATCAGTGGTGTGTTGCAATATTCAGTCCAACACACCACTCAAGTTTAAAATGTCATTTCCCTCTGAATTAAAACACTAAATGCGTCTGTGTAGTAATAAACATGTTTCATTTGAGACAATACTACACTTTGAAAAAGTATACACTAGATGGACAAGTCTATTGTGTAAAGTGTAAGTACACGGTGTATAGTGTACCATATGGGACACAGCTTTTGTTTTTTCAGATAGCATGCTAACTGATTAGCATGCTAGGCTAAAATTCCATCATGTATCCTCTGTAGTTAGCAAGCTAATAAATTATCCTACTAAACTAATGAGTAATTCACAAAATTATTTAAAAATATGCATCCTTCTCAGCCTTCAATCATCCACAATCTCTTGCACTTTTCCAAATTTATTAAAATAATTATTGTGTAAAACGAGTCCTGCGTGCTATTGCATGACTGTGCACGGTCCTGGTTTCTTCCTCCATATCAACAAACAACTTGAAGAGGATCAGCAAAATTTCTACAGCTGTCATCTTTGATGCCACTTGTTTTCTCTTCAAAGATTGTGTGCCATTACCACAAAGCACACTTACTAGTCTGCTTCATTCTAGCACTGAAAACTGAGGAGGAGCCTAGTATACAGCCTCAGAAGGACTGGTCTAGGATGGACACTGACTAACCGATTGAGAAGCACCCATTAAGATTTGGGATGCACCTACTTTTATCTTGCATAGACACTGCCCACTCGTGGGGGACAGCAAAGCCCTGTTACCATAGTTACTCATTCATTCCTATGGGGAAATGGGGAGAATTTTCTGATAGACTTGGCTATTTTAACAACACAAAACATGACGTAAAGCTGTTGTATAGTTTTTGCACTTCAGACAGAGCCAAAAAAAAACAGAACTGATTTTTTAATTGCCTTTCAAATGGACAAACACGGAAGCCTAAAGTCGGTTTTACACGGGAAGCGGATATTTTTATACATCTTGTGTGCGTGTTCCGCAAGCAGTCATGCACAACAAAGTGACAGGATTCTCGTGAACAAGCTTGGAAAGCAGCATCACTTCACAACTGCCACCTCTGACTAAAACTGTCTGCTGCCTCTCATTGAAAATTAATAGGTAAACCACGGTTACGTGTGTAAATCCGCCATAAAGAAGAGCGTTGTGGCTGCAAGCTGTTGAACAGCAGAGCCATATCGTTCGGCACTCCAAGGACAGAAATTTACATATCGATTTTCAAGTTTTGTTACTGGATTGGTACTTTGTTTATCATCATCAACACTTTTATGTATATCTTTTAATATGAATATGAAAGTGTTTTATCCACACATTAATGATATTTTGAAAAGATTGTACACAGAAAACAACCCAAATTTAAAAGCTGAAACCTGTGATATGACTGATGCAATTTAAAAGGATGATCTTTATTTTTATATAACAATTTACAGCCTCAGCAAACAATGCATACATGCTTTATGTGTTAGGGTTGGGCAATCTTCTCCATAGTCAGATGGTCCTATCGTCAGCCTGTGTGTATGGGGTGACTGCTGGCTGGACACCAAGTAGTATTCTGGGATAAGTTTTTTTTTAAGCAGGGTTAGGGTTAAGCCTACACAAAGCAAGACACCTTGAGTTCAAACTTTGAACTTTATTTTTGTTTTTATTTTAAATAGAAATTCAAATAAAACTGGAAAGAAGTTAAAAATAAAAATATTTAATTGTTCAATTTTTTGAAAGATGGCTTTACAACAGTTGTGAAGGGCAACATCTATTTGGCAAAGAACCTACTTCCTCTGTGCATTATCTACCAGTTGGATATTTCGTTAAGCAAAATACATGTGTGAATAAATATTTGGGCAAAATATATACAAAATATATACAAAATATATATATACATTTTTCCAGTCTTCAACTGTCCAATTTTGGTGAGCTCTTGCAAATTGTAGCCTCTTTTTCCTATTTGTAGTGGAGATGAGTGGTACCCGGTGAGGTCTTCTGCTGTTGTAGCCCATCCGCCTCAAGGTTGTGCGTGTTGTGGCTTCACAAATGCTTTGCTGCATACCTCGGTTGTAACGAGTGGTTATTTCAGTCAAAGTTGCTCTTCTATCAGCTTGAATCAGTCGGCCCATTCTCCTCTGACCTCTAGCATCAACAAGGCATTTTCGCCCACAGGACTGCCGCATACTGGATGTTTTTCCCTTTTCACACCATTCTTTGTAAACCCTAGAAATGGTTGTGCATGAAAATCCCAGTAACTGAGCAGATTGTGAAATACTCAGACCGGCCCGTCTGGCACCAACAACCATGCCACGCTCAAAATTGCTTAAATCACCTTTCTTTCCCATTCTGACATTCAGTTTGGAGTTCAGGAGATTGTCTTGACCAGGACCACACCCCTAAATGCATTGAAGCAACTGCCATGTAATTGGTTGATTAGATAATTGCATTAATGAGAAATTGAACAGGTGTTCCTAATAATCCTTTAGGTGAGTGTATATATATCATATCCCATTACATCGGCAACCCCCAGGCCGAGGGATCGGTGAATATTCTTGCTTTAGTGATTTTGCATTGAAAATGTCGTTTATTTATTTGAAAAAAACAAAAAACTTAAAATGAAATATACACACACACACACACACACACACACACACACACACACACACCTTTCCGGTGTAAGATTATATATGCAGAAGAATTGAAACGACGTATATCTGGATCTAGGAAAAACCCAGCTTTTCAGTTTGGAATGATTTCACGTCATAAATTACCGGCCTTCAGACGGAACCCCCACACCAGACTGTTCTGTGTAAGGTTACAAGGACCTTCAGATTTGCACAAACTGAAAATCACTTTGAAATGTGGTAATGTTTGTACCTGACAAATTAATGATTATAGACTGATGGAACTCTTTAAAATGTGTGTAGTGATGTGCAATCACCTATAATTGATAAATATATTCTTTAACTTTGTATGATTTATCTCATTCTTCCAAGAAAGGTAACTATAAGGTTTAACTTGATAAAATGCAATGGTGTGTAAACCAATATGATTTTGGAACCAGAGATTTTCATGTTTAGTTACATACACGTATAACAGCCATAAAAAAAATGTCATGTTTAGTATGCAAGCGTTTGCTGGCGTATGCAGAGAAAGCTGATGAAAACTAATATTATGCATCTTGTACAATTCTCAAGATATAAAAGCTAATGATTAAATATGCACTATTTTTGAGCGGGAAATTCATAAGAGTCTGAAACAAAAGGACCACAACTCAACTGTCGGAAAAGACAGTGCAGTTGACCATGTGACTCTGAAAAGTCACTTCAGATTGGCGCAGGACACCTTTGGGGGATGCGGCCAATTTCAGTTAAAATAGTTCCAAACAGGAAGAACACGCTCTCTTCATCTCTTGCTCTTCTTCTCTTCATCCTCATGAGGCTCTTCGCTCTTCTGCCTGCACGCACCATGTGAGGTCCAGGGGAGCTCGGGACTCGATGTCCCGAGAAAGCTCATCACTCTCTATGTTTCACAAACCAATGAGAAGGCCTTGCTTCACAGCTAACATCATACAGACAATAAATTTAGTCACACAGAGATCAAAACTTCGACGAAACGAACTTTCGACCAAGAACCAAGCCACACAAAGAACACAAGGAAACACCACAAAGACAAGCAAGCACTTCTCCAATATTGTGCTCAAAGTGCTGGTGTATTAATTAAATAATTTGAGTAATCCGATTGCAAATCGATGTAGACTCAAAGGATGAAATGGTTCTTAAGGTATTGTCAACAGACTCCATAAAGTTCATCTTCACTGTACTGATCAGTTATTTCACATTCTGTCAACCGGTCTCATATATGTGTTAGATTAGATTTATGTTAGGTAACTTACCTAAATACCCATTTTAACTGACCTAGTCCACATCTCTAAATTATATATGTAATACCCTGCACCAGTTACCATCAGGCAAGTATCCATCTAAACATGCAGGTGGAAAATTACTTACACAAATGAAGACATAAAAACAATTACAAATTTAAAAATAATGATTATAATGATTATAATAATAATCACCAAAATATAAATCATGGTTCAAGGTGAACGTGTTTTTGTATTATTTTATGTTTTCATCACAGATAAATAAACTGCTCTGTGGAAGTAAAGTGAACTGAACTCAAAGCACCTCCTGAGCTGAGATGTCTGTGGTCATTTGCAGCACTCATAGATGATACCGTTCTTGCAAACAGACAGAAACAAAGAAAGTGAGAGAACATTTTACAGGTACGTATTCCACAAGACTGCACACCTCCATACACACAGCGTGTCATACATGCGCATAGACAGTTTTTCTGTCATCTATACAATATATAATAAAGTGCTTCTTCAAGTGCGTGTCTATAGGCAAATTATTTGTAATATTAATTTGATAATAATTTAATATATTAATGGGAAAATGAGCCAAATATCATCTTGCCTTCATCAAAGGCATCAGCTATTGGTGATCACTCTGACCATCGTCTATCGGCACAACCCTAGTATGTGTGCATGAAATCTATCGTCACAGGCAGAGTGCATTTAAAAAAAAAAAAAAAAAAGCCAACTTTCACAACTTGTTTTTTTCTGAATAATAACATGTGAAATTAGAAAATGTGATGGCCTTTATTTAGACACTGAGTTTATATATGTGCTTTAACGTCATCAGTACTGGTTTGAATGTAAGCTCCGGGTGAGTGCAAAGGGTTTTTTTTAAAAGTCATTTAAAAATAATAATAATAATAATAATTCTCTATTTGTATTAATGAATTTTGTTCATTTATTTTTCCCAAAAGAAAAGCATATATATTTTTTAAGTTATCTTATTTTGAAACTGTACTTGGTAACATTTGTGAATACAATTTTAATGTGCATTTTCATTTACGAGTAATCAAGTCCTCAATTTTTGTGGGTTAGAATATTGGACTACAAAATTACTCTAAAATGCCCATCCCTAATACCCAGCACTGTGAACAGCGTATTGTACTTTACCTCATTGAATGCTTCAAACCAAACAGCAAACATACTATCATAACAAAAAGTTGAATTAAAGCATGAAAACCACTATAACAAGCACTTCCCTTAGTTCATGTCAAGATTTGTGGTGTTTTCTTATAATTTTGTCTCTGCTGGATCTGCTATTGTGATGATATGATGATTGATTTAGTCTTGAATCCAGTCTGATGTTTCCCAAACACACTAAACCATGTATCCAGCATATGGTCGACTGCGACCGCAGTGCTCTTTTTTAGGCTTCTATATTTGTATGTTACTTTGTTAAAATATCCAAATTTATCAGATATTTCTCGCTGTTTTCTCATAGTAATAACTATGGTATCAGGAAATAGATTTCCCCCAAGATAAACCATAAACCTAGAGTTTGGCATGTTGCCAACAGTATCTATACAAGTTTGGATGGACACCATGCAAATTAGAACTCATCTGGAATATATCTGTACAAATGTGAAAGCACATGATTGCTGTTACCATGCTGTCATCAAATGCTACTCACTAATCGATGTATGGGGAGCTAAGTTTAACATTTTGCACTTTGAGGAACCTTCAGAGTTGCCAAGTGATGAGGAGGTGGTGGAGAAGATTCACATTTGTTTTGGTCTAGTGCAGTTCCTGTGTGGTGTCCGCAGTGATGGGACACTGCGAGGTGAAGCACAGCTTTTTTCGTAGGAAGTAACTTGATTAGGGCTCCTGTCCCACTGTGGATAATTTCCTTTCCAGCTATTGATGAATGGCAGGCCATCAAGGAGAAACAGCAGGCAGAGGAGCTGAATTCTGATTTAGCTATCACTCTATACTCCATTTGGGCCACCTCAATATTCATTAGCAAAGCCTGAGTGCCAAGAATATAGTTTGCTGCTGCATTTCGGTATGCGGAGGAGGAATACTAATTCAGTATGACTTTATGCAGTTCAAATAAATATATTCAAATAAAGTTCATGCATAGCTGTTTAATAATTTATTTTGGAGCTAAACTGATATAGGTGCCAGTTTCGGTCATCCATTGCTGCTTTGTATTTTGGGAAACTACGGTATAGTCATATAGCACACCTCTCCTGCAGCTTTGGCTGTCTCAACATGCATCTAGCTTCTGCCAGGCAGCTCTTCATCCAAAACATAAACAAAGGAACATTATGTCTGTCAGCCTACGCTGAAACATAAACAGCAATTTATCTCATCCACATGGGAATACGAATATTCTTTTATACCTCGAAATTCCCCTGCTTTCTGACCTGCAACCAACAGAAATAGGATGTGATAGATGCAGAAACTTGAAACTGGCACCATCGAGCCCCATTAGACATGGACAACAAACTATCTTTGACTACTGCCTCACTCTCTTTACTGCTAATAATGCTAAAAGATGTTTCGAAGTGAGTTCGGGCAGGTTTAATTTGAGCTCACCAGGATGAAAGCCCTGGATGAAACAAAAAAAAAACTATTTTTGTTTTAAGCACTAAGCCCTTCAAGTACAGACCATTACATTCATTGGCAAAATTTCAGCATAGCTTTATTCATTATTGTCCCAGCCAGAGCGCATTGTGACCCCAACCCACCCTTCTTTTCAATGTTTATCAAATTCATCATCCACCAGTGCTGATTGTCTTCCACGGTTCTAATTAACAAGCTGAAAGGCATGGGGAAGGGCTGACATCAAAGCAAATAAAAACCATGCTGTCCTCCGGGAAGCTAGATTTGACATTTTGCGGACTGAGGAAACTTTGGAGCTGCCAAGGTATGAACAGGAGTTGGTAGAGAAGTTTCACATTTATTTTGTTCTGGTGTGGTTACTGTGCTCCACTGGGAGATGGAGGGATGTCCACTGTGGTGGGAGATGGCTATGTAAAGGGCAGCTTTTTTTCATTGGAAATAGCTTGATTAGGGCTCTCGTCCATTTTTTGTTTTTGTAGGAGTCTGCCATTTGTAACTTACTACACTATCAAAAAGAATCAGTATAATTGTTTTCTGTTGTTTGTTTTCCGTTTTTGTGGCGGTTCCACATCAACATGATCACACGGGAGGTCGGCATGTTGTTTCCGATACTTCCGGTATCCTAGGATCTGCCACATTATGCAAAATCATTGACAACCAAGGCACATCAGACAAGTTTGCATCAGTTCCAGCAGCATGTTTACCTTCTATTGTGGTGTGACCAGAATCATGTTGCATCAGCAGTGTGAGAGACCCGGATTTGGATCCTGTGTTTAATCCAGAAGAAATCGCATTTGCATAATCAGTCACACGCACAATTTGAAAGTTAAATGCATGCCTCTAATGTTATATTTTCACTCAACTGATGGTTAGGTCTAGGTTTGGAGTTTGGGTTGTGGGGGGTACAGTTTATAAAACATGCATTCCTCTTCAACTTTCATGGAGTTGGTGCTGACAGTTCTTCCATCAACGTGCGCTGCCCGGCAGCTTTCGCTATTGCGCGCTGACTCCGTGTTTATATCCGCGTCTCATGCTGAACGCACTTAGACGCGCTATACAATATGGGACAGCCTTTCTGTGCCCCCACCCCCCAACCTCCCAAGTCTGGGCCCAGGACAAAAGGCCCAGTTGTCCCCCCTTATTAGTGGCCCTGGTTCCACCTGTCAAACATCCAATCACATCAAGACTGGGGGAGGGTTGTATGTTCAACATGACCACATCTCTCTACATTTAAAATGTATTTCCACAATTCAGAAAAACAAGATTAGATGGCCTTGATCTGTACTATATAACTTTGTAACATTTTAAACTGCGCAATGTGCTAAAGGAGTAACAACAACATCAGGGACACATTCTTGTGGAAAAGATGTAGCAAAAGTCTTGATATATTATCACATATGGACACATTTTCAAGTGTGAACTGGCTTGACAAGTAGGCTAAATGTAAAGTTATTTAACAACTCGGTTACTTTCCTGATGTACTTCCATAATCCATTTCTGTAGAAATGTTATTCATCTAAAATGCCACCTGCATCAATACTACCAAGCACATACAAGAGGAGAGAAAGGGATTAAACGCCGAGGCTTGCAAGCATGACAAATCAAACTTTAAGCTCTTTATCAAGGCCCCTTGTATTTAAGATATTAGCTACTTTAACCACAGGCCTGAAATATTCTCACTAATTGGGTGAAACTGTGATCTACTTAGCAGTGGCAAGAGAAAGCCTGACCCCAATCCAATCTAAAGAGACAATTTTCACTGAAATGCTATACCAAAATACTTCAAACTCACAGATTTTCCAGAACTAATTTTGAGTTTTGTTATACACTTCTGACACTCTTACACATAATGCAAACAAAAGTAAATGATGCTGTAAAAATTGTTTTATAAAAATAACTAAAAAGAATGTATGGGTCATCAGAATTTGGCTTCTAGATTTTTATTATTATTTTTTTTTTACTTGGGCTGGAATGAGCACTCAATTCCTCACCCAAGGTTGGATGAGAACCCAGTTTGGGGTTCAAAGAGGGCAGATACGATTGAAGGGGCAACAAGTGATGGGACGATTTGCATATCCTTTTTATAAATAGAGCATGTGCAAGTTTAATTTAAAGTCCAGAGCTTACCCTATATGTCCAGTCCACATAAATGGATAGTTCACTCAAGTCATTCCAAACTCCTATGATTTTCATACTTCCATGGAACACAAAAGGAGATTTTAGTCAGAATGTTTGACTCAGTCACCATTCACTTTCACTGCATCGGTTTTACATATAATGAACAAGAATGGTGTCTACGGCTAACATTCGGTGGAAAATTATCTTATAAACTTAAATTTATTAAAAGTGACATTTATAATTATATAACATATACAGTGTTACCCTGCTAAAACTGACCAAATTTACTATCATACTGAATGTAGTGTGAGACTGAGCACCAGACCTCTCTCTTCTCAGCAGGGAGCCAGGAATGCAAAATAAAAGGTTGTGCTGGTGTACAACTGGCAGTAAACATTAACTGGGATATTTGCAGAAGTTCTTTAAGGCAATTATGCTGCCTTCAAATTCCCTTATGCAATACTTTTAAATTGCTATTTACATAAAGTCAAACTCAGCAGGAGCATGCAAGTTTTCAGACAGTAGAATTATACATTTTATTTTTCTTCATAAATGGTAGGAGAATTTAACAGATTAGCCCATGCTGCACAAATATCTTTTTTTTCCTTCTTTCTGCCAGCTTCAATCAGAAATCGAAAAAAGGATGAACACAACTTGCATTGGACCGGGTTTAAGCAATAAACATTCAAGCTCTCCAGGCTGAATTAATTTTGTAGTGCCTTGACTAAACTGGTCTAAGGTCTGTGATCACCACAAACAGTTTAAATTTGTTTAAGATCCTCTTTGTAAGTTCTCCCAAAATGGGTTCACCACCATGAAGGACACAGAAACCTCTTGTATAATTTACTTAGGAGGGTTTATACGAGCCGTGTTTCCATTGTGCCATCACACATTTTTTATTCTTTATGTTTGGGGAGATCTATAGCAATATGGTTAGCGCTTTGACTCAAAGGAATTCCAGAAAAAATTATTAAAAACAGAGAATAAACAACATTGTTGATATTTCTGGCACGAGGATCAGTGGAGAAACACATGAAGCGAAGTGCCCCAATTAGCGGGTGTTTAGCTGGGGGTGGAGTTTTCAAAGGGGGGGGGGGGGGGGGGGGGGGGGGTCAGTCCCTGGAGGGGTAGTTGTCATGGGTACTAGTCTGTTACCGAGAGCCCTTTCTCTTTCACGCTTTCATTGTGTTCTGTTCTCCCTCTCCATCACCACGACAATTAGACACAAAAACACAAGTTTCTCCCTCCAAGGCCAAACTCTCAATTTCAGTCCCTTGAGGAAAGGCAGAACAGAGCAGAAAGTGTGTTTTTTATGAGTTGAAGTGGAAAGAAAACTTGAATGTTCTTTTAATTGTTTGTTTTTCTTACCCTCACAGTTTTCTTGTCTTTTAAGCTGATCTGTTCTTTCTGTCTAGAATAACATAATGGTGCCATCCATCCCTATTAAGAGGTGTTGCTTCCTGAAGCTATTGTTGGGGGAATAGAAGGGAGGAGGTCTTTGCTTTCCATCCAAGCTTTCTGAGTGTAATGATATATTAGTGGTACGTCTATAGTGTGTGGAATAAATGTCTTTAAATGTTATTTCGTGGTTTACAAAAGCAGCAGCAGAATTCGCATTGACGTTAATTTGGGTTGTAGCTTGAACTCCTGATAAAAATCTTTTGTCCCATAGGTCCACACAGACTTTCACTGTCTGGTTGGGAAACAACCTAAACTGTCAGTAATAGAATGGGACATTCCCCTATCTCACTTGCTTATGCCAATACTGTCCTTTACACTACATGCAAGTATGTGGACACATAAACACTGCACCAATATGTGCTTTAGGGTATATTTAATTTCAGAACCATTAATATGGTGTTGCTTGTCATTAAAATCTTCCTCTCCTCTGGAAAGGCTTTCCACTAGATTCTGGAACACTGCTGTGGGGATTTGCCCTCATTCAGACAGAAGAGCATCAGTGAGGTCCTGTACTGATGATGGGGCCTGGTACACAGTTACCGTTTCAATTCATCCCAGACTGTTCAATAGGGTTAAGGTCTAGGCTATGTGCAGGCTAGTCAAGCTCTTCCATACCAGCCTCAGTAAGTAATTTGTCATGGACCTTGCAATGTGCACAGGGGCATTTTCATGCTGGAACAGACAAGGGCCCTCCCTAAACTGTTGCCACAAGGTTGGAAGCATACAATTCTCTAGATTGTCCTTGTATGGTGTAACATTCAGGTTTGTCTTCACTGAAATGATTGGAATAGCCAAACTCCTTATTTTAGCAGGGGGTGTCCACATACTTTTAGCCATGCATGGTTTTAAAGTGCTCAAGGTCAGTGTAGAAAAAAAGGAATTTAAAGGGAACCTGCGATTTACATCAGAAAAATGTCCAAAAAGAACCGTCATAGTTACAGTTATGGTATAGTATGGATGTCCATTAACATCTCCCAACCATATACAATGTTGTCTGAGTCAGCACTGCAACAGTTCAAGCAGTGATCAGGTGTGGGAGCAGCTGTGCTGATGAGGCCTGTGTGAACAGATGCAGCTGGTGTAGGCGAGGGGAATGCCAGAGGATTTCAGATAGAGAAGAACATTTTACAGATATAGTCAAACCACAGTTTAGTACTAAAGCATGATCACACTGGAAATCAACATGTTTCTTCCAAAAGTTTAGTACCCTGAAATAGACTCCATTCTGATGAGGGCCATTCAGAAGCTGCATTTTTGCTCTAAAATAAATTTTGAATCCACTAATAATTAGGTTACATTCAGTCACAATTAAACTGCACACTAACTGGAACACAATCAAAATTGTGATATGACCCAGTGCGATTTTCAAACCTCAAGGGCTGTGATTTAATTAACCAAATAAATAGTCACAATGCGCTGCCCAATGTGCATAGCTGTTTTGTCTTTAGTGTGTAGTGCTTGTATAAATACATGTAAATGGGATCAGTGTGTTAAATATGTGCAGTGTTGGGTGGGTTACTTTTGAAATGTATTCCACTACAGATTACATACTGTAAAATGTAATTTGTAACATTCAATTAGATTACTCAAGGTCAGTAACGTATTCTAAATACTTTTAGAATCACTTTGCACTTGTTTTGACTATAAAAATTCTGCCAGTACAGTAAGACATAATTACACATGTTAAAAATACTTTCTCTGTACATAAATTATTATCAATGCATCAATATCAATGGTCTTACTAGAAAAAAAAAATTATGGTCTAACGTGAATTTTCTTGATTAAAAAAAAATTATAATTGTTTCTGGCAACGTGCATGAAAAATGTCTAAATCAGTGGACATGAGCCTGCCGGTGAAAAGCATTGAAGAGTATGCATTTAAAAAAAAAAAAACTGTGCTTAATGTACTTCGTTAGCCAACTGGCTCACCACGAAGCAAAACCAAGCTTGAAACAAAAAGCACCCCAGAGCCTTACTAGTTTAAAAAAAAAATCAAGCACTGGTTTCTTGCATTTGATCCAACATCACTAGCTAGAATGTTATAAAATCTGTATTTCTCCCACACATCCTACATCGTACTTACACTGCAACTGTATATTACAGGAAAAACATTGAGTGAAATATTTGCCATCATTCCACAATAAATGTCCCAGCATCTTGCATAACATCATGTTGCAAGTGGTCCAGTTATCCCTGTAAATATTATTATATTTTATTCCTATAGAAACAAATTTTCAGTACAACACTGGTAGATAATAGTGATGTGTCTCGCCTGACCACATGTGATTGGATCTAAGACGCATCTTAAAACCAGGTGAAAATAGGGTCTAAGATGCATCTCGGGTGATCTGATCACATGTGGTCAGGCAAGCCTGTATACACCTGGTCACTTAAATGCATCTCCTGTGACCATTTGTGTTCGTATTTAGAGGGGAGAGACTCAGATTTCATGATGACATACATCAGTCACTATGTCTGTGTGTTACTGCATGATAATAAACCCCTAAACATGTCAGAAAAGACAATGAAAGTGCAAATAAAACCGGCATCCTGTTTCTTTGTCAAAGGAAGGCATAATGGAGGATCTTCACCAATCAGCAAAAACAAGAGCGTGAATCTTGAATGACCTAAATGGCACCTAGTGAACATGACTTGATCATGCCTAGACTTGAAATTTGAAGAGAATCATCTTAATATATTGGGGTTCATTTCATATAGCTTGTTAGAGATATATTTGCTTATTAATTATCTAAGTTCGGAGGGTGGCATTGACATTCAGAGATTTCCAGGTTGAGGGCCTCCTTAGCCGCCGTGTCTGCTCTCTAGTTGCCTGCCAGACCAATATGTCCCAATACCCAGCAGAAGAGGATAAAGTTTTTCTTCTCTAATAGAGATACTTTGGTTAAAATGTTTACAATTATGAGGTGATCAATCTTTATGAATTTGAGTGCTTGGAGGCAAGACTTAAGAGTCTGTGGCGATTAAGAAATTCCACTCGACACTTCTCTATAGTTTCTATGGCTAGGAGCAGCACTCGAGCCTCAGCTTTAATGATGAAGTTTTGCCTCGGAATTCAAATGCTGTAGTGCTGATCTCCTATCACTGCTGCTGCCAATACGCCGTTATCCCTTTTTGATTCATCCATGAATACGGTTCCATGAATTGCTGCTGGTATTCATTTGGATGTGTTTGACTTTTTAAACTGAGTCAAAGTCAACATAATGGTTGTTTTTTTTCAGAGCCCAGGGAGGATTAGGGCAATAATGAAACTGTCTTGAGTTGTCTAGATTGGTATTCAGATTCTCCAAGCATGGTTTAATCCATATATCAAAAGGTCTGATATACTTATGTCTAGCTTCAAATACATACAGTAAAGACATACTGGTAAGTAGACTGGGTTATTTTGGGTTGCCTCGAGTTTAACCGCATACTCTAGGGCCAGTTTCAGACACCTGTTCTGGAGAGAGGGTTCCCCAGGTTCTCTCAAAGACTTTGAACAGGGGTGGTCCTGAAAGGACCTAATGCCAGACGTAACTCCGAAAACTCGCCTGCCAAAGGGCTAAGGAGGAAGGACATCCAGAGTCCACGACTTAGGGTAAAAAGCACACATCTTCACCTCAAGGTAGGGAAAAGGCACTATGCGCAAGTGGTCCACCCAGCCAGCTGTCCCGGAACTTACCTGCTCGTACCTGACAACACACTTGACGAAACTGGATCAACTCGGAGATTAAAATCTTGCAAAGGTTTTGGGTGTTGTCCAGCAAGCTGCTCTGCTGATGTCTGATAAAGAGCAAACAGGTCCACCTGCGCTTGACCGAATCAGCTGGACCGCCTGGGGGTGGAGACTCCACTCTCCCCTGAGCAGCGGCTGACTCCAGAGGAGGAAACGGCGGGCAAGTTGTGACATTGATACCTGAACGCTCTCAGACAGTTCAGCAACGACTGCGCACGCTCGCTCGGGAGTCTAACTCCATGCCAGAAAAAAAGAGATGCTCTGGACCAGGGAAGGCTTGCTCTTTTCCCAGTTGACCCAAGGCCCAGGTCCCTGTGTGCACACAAGTTCTGCGAGTGAGCTAGAATCAGCCAGTCGTAGAGATTGTTGAAGATGCGAATGCCAACATCCCTTAACGACCTTCGTGAAGGTGTGAGATGACAGGGACAGACCGAAGGGGGGGGGGCATGTACTGGTCTGCCTGGCCCTCGACAGTAAACTGCAGGAAGGGTCTGTGTCGAGGTAGAACCGAGACGTGGAAGTACGCGTCCTTTAGGTCTACCGCCACGAACCAATCTTGATGCCGAACGCTCGCCAAAATGAGTTTTTGCGTCAGCATCTTGAACGGGAGTCTGTGCAAGGCCCGATTCAGACCTCACAGGTCCAAGATTGGCCGCAACACACCGCCTTTCTTGGGTACGGTGAAGGACTGTAAAACCCCTTCCTCATCTCAGCTGGAGAGACAGGCACTAATCGCATCCTTCCGTAGAAGGGATGCGATCTCCGCGCACAGGACGGCTGTGGTCTCACCCCTCACTGAGCTAAAGCGGACGCCATTGAACCTGGGCGGGCGCCTGGTGAACTGAATCGTATAGCCGAGTCGGATGGTCCTGATCAGCCACTGCGACGGGCTGGGGAGCATAATCATGCTCTTGCAGTGAGAAGCACCCGCATGTGTCGGAAGCCGTGGGAAGCAGAGAGGTAATGATCGCAACCAGGAAATATACACAGACAGAAAGGCATCTTTAAAAAATGCCACTCTTTTAGAAGGGAAATATACTCTTTTTGAGGAAGAATATAAACATTTAGGCTGCTGAAGCGCCCAGGGGAATTGTCTGCTCTCAACCGGTGCAAGATGGGGAGAAGCCGCTGTAATGTGGCGTAAATACAACAGCTTTTGTAGAGGTGAATGGAATGGCGGTGGAATTCAGCTTGCTGAAAAAAAATGCTCGGTTCCGAAGAAAACATCTGAATGAGTGGTTGCAAGCCAGCTCTTTTTATACCCGTATGTCCGGGGGAGTGGCATGCAAATTCCATTCACCAATTCCCATTGGCCTTTTCTCAAAGATCAGGTCTTTGGGGCTCCAAAGGGCAACCCCTCGACATGAACGACAAAAATATTGTCACTTGATGCATGCCCTGATACTTGAAAACCATGAACAAATCTATGCAAGACAAAAAAGGAAATGCGACCTAGGATACAAGGATTTTTGACTACGTCCGTATGTGATTTTTGTGATTCAAATCACAAAAAAGGTTTAAAACCCATTTTTGACCTATATTTAACAAAAGGCAGATGACCTGAATGTGTTTTACTGCAGGTGTGCAAAGCCCAGTCTCACACCCCAACCCTGCTCTGATCTCCACTTTACACACCCACTTACACCTCCCGCAACCCCCCTCCTGCTACTCAACCAACACTTATAGTCTGTGATGAGGATGTGTTTCTGGGTATTCAAGAAACAGAAGACTAGTAATGCTCTAGGCCCAGATGGTGTTTCACCTGCCTGTCTGAATGTCTGCGCTGACCAACTGGCCCCCATCTTCCCACTGGAGCATTGTGAAGTTCCATGCTGCTTCAAATGCTCCACTATTTCGGTCCCCCAAAAAAACAAAAACACTGGACTTAATCACTACAGACCTGTCGCTCTCACGTCTGTGGTTATGAAGTCATTTGAGAGACTGGTTTTGGATTACCTAAAGGGCATCACTAGATCCCTGCTAGACCCCCTTCAGTTTGCTTGCCTAGCAAACAGGTTTGTGGATGATGCTGTCTACATGGGACTGCATTATATCCTGCAACACCTTGACAGACCTGGGACTTATGCAAGGATCCTATTTGTGGACTTCAGTTAAGCCTTCAATACTATCATGCCTGGTCTCCTTTCAACCAAACTGACCCAGCTCTCCATACCCACCCCAGTCTGTCAGTGGATCAACAGCTTTAACAGATAGGCAGCAGCTAGTAAGATTGGGGAAACTCACATCCAGGACCCTCACTATTAGCACTAGTGCTCCTCAGGGATGTGTTCTCTCTCCAGTGCTATTCCCGCTGTTCAAGAATGACTGTACTGCAAAAGACCACTCTGTCAAGCTCCAGAAGTTTGCAGATGACACCACAGTCATCTGCCTCATCCGCGATGGTGACGAGTCTGCATAGAGACGGGAGGTTGAACACATTGCTGTCTGGTGTGTTCACAACAACTTTGCAATGAAAACGCTCAAAACTGTGGAGATAATAGTGGACTTAAGGAAGAGAAATTTCTCCTCCCTCACCATCCTGAACAGCACTGTAGCGGCACAAAGATGAAATTTGCTCAGAGAAGCATACGTAAAGAGGAAGATGAGAGACAGGACTACCGAGAGGATTATTGATGCGCCCCTGCCCTACCTGTACATCTCCAGAGTGAGGAAACGTACAGGTAGAATCACTCTGGGCCCCACACATCCTGCCCACTCCTTTGAACTGTTGCCCTCTGGCCAGCGCTACAGAGCACTGAGCGCCAGGACATCCAGGCACAATAACAATTTTTACCCTCAGGCCATTTTCCACATGAACAAAAACTGCTTTCAGGACTCACATAGTGCAATAATATAAATAAATAATCTCATGTACATATGTAAATTCACTCATTTAATTCAATAGGCTAACTGTACATACCCTTAACTTGTACATACTAGGGGTGTCCATGGTTAACCGATTAACCGTTAAAAATTGCGTAACCGAGTGAAACATTTTGCTCGGTTAAGTGGCGTCAATGGCGTGCATTGAATTTAGTTGTAATACATTTTTGCACCACCAGAGACTGAATAAACTAGGAGACACTGATTAGCAAGACAACTCAGTGAGTGTGCTTTCCATTAAATGAATCACACACACAGTAAACAAATCCTTAACAAAAAAACAGGGCTATTCTGGTGGGTGCGGTGACGCGCTCATGTAAGGGTGGCGCGTGGCACTGCCAATAAAGCTCCTAAAATCTGTCACAAAGAACCGGCAAAAGTAATGATTATGAATATGTAAAATATAGCAAGGAGATATTTTAATTATTTATTAATAAACAAGTCTTTTCTTTGTCCGTGTCATTTGCAAAGATGAAGTTGACGATGCTGACTCGCGGTCTTCGCAGTAATGCACCAGAGAGAAATGCACATTTCTTACGGATTACATAAGCAGAGAGCAGTCTGTGTCTGTTTTCTTTAGTTTTGAATTATTTGTGAGGCAAGGCTACCTTATACACTGAGTTTCGGTTCATTTATGAGACGAGCTCCAGTTCACGCGCCGGCGCCTCCGCTTGTGATTATATCGTCTGCTATATTTAATTCTTATTTATTAAATCCAGGCAATTGGTTGATGAAACATTGATTAAAATTAAGACACAATTAATACAAAACGAAATTCACTTTAAAGAAAGGTTTTGTGCTTTCTGTTTGATGTCTCTGTGGAAGTTTTAAAGCATCTTTCAGTGCCGCTTTCAGAGCGCTCACGTCCGTAACATTGTGTTTTCCTCGTATGCGAACTGAAATGAATATCAGTTCATGAATTGTGTGTGTAGGCTATAAGAGAGAAAGAGAAAATGCCAGTATTTCATTGAGACTTGAGATTAAATAAACGGCTTAAGTATTGTAGATCTTGTAGTATTAATTTTCACATGCAGTTACACATTGTCGGTTAAAAACAAGAAAGTGGCTGGTAGATTTTGAAATCTACAGTGGCCGGTGGACAAAAAAGTTAATTTCCATCCCTGGCGCACACTATGGTTAACCGAGTATTAACCGTTAAGGGCCTCGGTTAACGGTTAATGAAAAACTTGAAAACGTGCAGCCCTAGTACATACATTACCACTTACACATGTATAAATGTCATTATCTGTTATATGTCCTATTATTTGTATGTCTATTTATACTCTTGCTTGTTTTATATTCTGCATCTCAATGTAGTGTTCACTGTAATGCACTTGTTTCTACCATCACCATAAAAAATTACAAAATTACTTGTGTATGTGAGAACACTTGGCAATTAAGCTAATTCTGAATTTGATTCAGCACTGACCTCATGTGATCGGATCACCAAAAACGCATCTTAATACCAGATGTAAACAGGGTCATAGAGGCAGACATAACTGGCTGCCACACACTGCACCCCTGTAGACTTAATTCTAATCCTATTTAAGTTGAACTAGGTTTATGGCTATCTAAAATGATCCCTCCCTCACAAGGCTGGTTACAAACAATGAGAAAGTTAAAGGACCACCTCCCTTGCAGTCTGAAGAAAAGGTTAAAATTGGGAATATTTACATCTCTGAGATTTTAAATAGAGTTGGAACACTGCTGCTGCATGTTTGTGAGACAAACCACTGTACATGCATTAGCCAAGGTGTTACAAATGTAACCAGACTTTAAGATTTGAAAGGTACATGGGGATCAGGATTATCTGCACTAAAAGGTTTAGCCATTTGTACATTCTCATTATTACCATTCAAGTGACTGTTTCAAGAGTAGGCATATTCCACAATAATCTGCCTTTAAGGGATATTTCAGAAAGTATGTCAGAGAGGATTAGATTGAAAAACAGCACTCAAACAAAAAGTGAAAATGGTAATATCCACTACCAATGAGTAGCAACATTTCAACAATAAATATACTTTGAATTAATTACAAAACATTTGTTTTGTGCACTGACTGGACATAAATCTGTGTAGTGAATGATGAGTCACTGTTTTGTCAGTTTTCACAAAACATTGGTTTTTCCGATTAATTCGAATTTGTGTTTTGGCACAATTTTTATTTTAAATCGAGAAATTGAGATTTTGAAAAAAATACTGCAAACGCTATAGTTAGATACATTATAAATCCACCCAAGGCTGAATAAAGAAGACAATAAGAATTCATGGCACTTGTCTTAATGCCGCTCCCGATCTGATCAGCTGCATGTGTCAGGTTAACGTGACAAGTTAACAACACAGAGACTGATATAAAAGACAACAGCAATATTCCCAGTATGATTGTACACAGTGTGATTGTTGCTCAGCTTTGTCCATCATGCAGGTATACACCAGCTTAAGACCATAACTGGCCTCTGTGTGCTTATGTTGATGTATGGTCTCCTTTTCTTTTTACCTATAAAAAAGCTTTAGTTACGTGACAGTTATGGGCGCTTCATTTCAAATCATGGAGAGGCTATATATGGGAGAATCAAAAATATGCCGCTCCTTTTGCCATGATGATTCAGACAGGTCGCTATTTATTGCTTTGTTCTGTGATGTGTTTTGGGTGTACTGCATCTATAGCCAACCACTACAGGGTGCGTCTCTATCTGCAAGGGTTTATTAATTTACAAACAAATTGTTTGATATACAATGAATACTTTCTAGATAAACTTGATCATTTATAAGTATTGAGTTCTAGATAACTTTCTAGACAGACTTGGTTTAGATTAAAATAATACCTAAATTTATTTATATTAAAATAATTATTTTTTTTACATTTTTCTTATTCTATTATTTAAAAAAATAATTGGGGTGCATAAATTGTTTTTTTTTTTTTTTTTTTATTCATGCCTGAATTACTGAGATGATCACTAATGAATTCAAAACTCTGGATGCCTCTGGAGTTTATTTATATTTTTGAATGCACAGCGCGAGTAAGTGTTTTTTTCCCCTTAATATTTAATGTATTGTTATTTGAAACGTTAAAATATTGTTATCTTTTACTTGTTATCTTTTTTGAACGGCTACAACCTCTTCATAAGAAAAGGCAGCAATGTACTCGTATGTTTATATTGTCAGTTTGATTATAAATGTGTTAAGTTCACTGCTCAACTTCACCTATAACCAGCTGTGACACAAGCAGCACTGTGGTAGGGGTGTGTGTCCACCGTAAATTCACATTAAGATCTGCCTCCATTCTGCTATGCAATGACCATACATTTACAGTCCAATCAACAACGAATGGATAAACTCAAATACCCACCCTACAATTTTTTTCTTGTTCAATAAACTGTTTCACTCGCAAATACGTCACAATATGGAAGTAAAGTCAGTCGCAACTTTCATTTCATGCTGACTTTAAAGAGGGCCACAAGATGACTTAAAATTGTCAGATGAGCTGTATTATAATAAATCTAACTTACAATTTACATTTATTCATTTAGCAGACTAAAGGAGACTAAACACCCCAATCCAAATGAGACAGTAATAAGAAAAGTGCAATAATGCAAAGATGAAATTTGCTCAGAGAAGCATATGTATTGAGGAAGATGAGACAGTGGTAAAAGAATAGATTGTTTGTTTGTTTGTTTTAGGGTTAAGAAGAAGGGTAAAGACAGTTATTGCATTAGTAGGACTGGGTCAGGTGCTCTCAAAATAGATGCGTCTTAAAGGGATATGTCAAGCAAAAATTAAAGTTCTCTCCTCATGTACTCACCCATGCCATCCCAGATATGTATGACTTTATTTCTGCTGAACTCAAAAGGTTTTTAATAGAATATCTCACATATCTCTAGAAGCGCGCACAATGCAGTTGAATGGTGGTCAGAACTCTGAAAGTCCAAATATCATATAAACACATCATAAAAGTAATCAACATGACTCCAGTGGTTTAATCAATGTCTTCTGAAGAAATCCAATCGGTTCTGGGTGAAATCAGACTAAAATGTAATTCCTTTGTCACTATAAATCTTGACAGCAGTCTCTTTGGCAATCATGAGTTCAAGCTAAATTACACTTCTTACAGCGTCATCTAGCACTCTGCGCATGCATCAAGAACTCTGAAGTGTAATCAAGCTGATAATCATTATTGTGCCTAGAGACCGCACGATTTTAAAAAGAAGTTATATTTTGGTTTGTTCTCACCCAAAACTGATTTCAGAAGACATTAATTAAACCACTGGAGTCTTATGGATTACTTTTATGATGCCTTTGAATTTCAGAACTCTGAAGGTCCAAATATCACAGAGTTCAGTGTTATTTTGTGTCAGTGTAAGATAGCAATATGAAGCGCCACTCACCCCCGATCATAAGCTTCTGGAGGGCACATAGACTTGAATTGCTTGAATAATGAGTGTAGATTGGGAATGTGCATGAGTACTCAAATACTCTGAGTATTCGTTCTGTTTAATATTATTCGAAAAATACAAATTATATTCGAATTTCACAAAGTTTTGCTTTGCTGGCAATGTAATAGTGAGATGCATGTTAAATCCTGAACACACAAACTAAAACTCGCAGTTATAACAGAATGTGCTGGGTTGCGCTGTTAAGTGTGGACACAAGTTGATCACATTTGATGAGCAATCTGTTCTGTCAGTACGTTTAATTGGACACCAAAAAGTGGGTTATTGTGAGTGTGGCTTACTGTGAGAAAGCTGGGTTCCTGTTTAAATGCACTGTATAAGCGGAGTACTCTTTACTCCCATATATGTGTAGCTTGTCAGAAAGCATGTTCCCAGTAGCAACGTAACATCCCCACGACACTTCTGTACACAACAAACATGGCATCTGTGAAAGACTTTGCTATTTTACTTTCCATTGTTTAGCTTTATATATAGATATTCCACAGTTGTTGCTGTGTTTGTTTTTTTTACTTTTTGTTGAGACCTGCAGTGGAATTGCGCTGCAATAGTGGGGTTTTCCCACAATCTCCGGTATTCCCCCAATGTATGAACTCATATATGCTGAGGGAAGGTACATTCCATCATTTAAACTAGTGTGTATGAACTATTATAGTTTACGGAGCTTGTGGATATGCTTGTTTTTCCTCAACAAAAACATGACATGATACAATATAAACATAACTATTATATGCAGAGTTTTTATATTTGTCCTGTATGTTAATTGTGTCAGTCTACCTTATTAGCATTTTCTTTTTCTTTACATGAGCTTAAATGCTTTAATGTTATACTTTGTTTTCGCTCATTGCTCGTTTAAATGCTTTCAACAACAAAAAACACAGGACGTAATATAATCTTGTTTTGGATATAATTGGAAGCTTGTGTTTTTTTTAATAGGTGATGCAACCTCTCTCATTAATTATTTTCATTTAAATAATAGAATATTAGAGTATTAGTTTTTTTTTAATGAGCTAAAATATTCACATACCAAATTATTGATGAATACCAATCCCTAGTGTAGATGGGGACGTGCATAGCCAGTGGTTTTTCGTGCATTGAAAGTTTTTCGGTGGCCGATGAAAATGTTATAATATATTAATGTTGCATTTGGCACTTTATAGTGCTAAATATGCTTCTCATGTAGGCAGATGTGCACAGGGAGATTGAAGACTGGTATTGCGTGCCTGTCGCGCGATCCACTGAGAATCTCTTGCACAAGTGATGCGTTCTTCCCTATCCTACTACTGTTTACAGGCGCATGCAGGTGCGCCCATGTTTAAACCAGGCTTCCCTCAATATGTGATCTCTGGTAACAGTGCAGTATACCACAGAGCGGATCACATGCACAATTAAACTGGTCTTCCCCCTATATAGTGCCACAGATGGCAAAACTTTAACCTGTTTGATTTCTACACTAGAAATGTCTTTTTTAAAGAGCTATGGAGCAATTCAACCATTTGAAATGGCTACAGCACTGACATTATGAATAGCAATGACAAGGGAAAGAGAAATCACCTGTACCAGCATCAATTACAAGACTTTTTGCATCAAAACACACTTACTAACATTTATTGCAGTAAACTGTAACAGAATTTTGCATTACAAATGTGGCAGTTGTATTTAAATGTGTTTAGGTTATTATTTTTCCTATAACAAATAAGCTGTTTATTTTTTAAGAAAAACTACCTAACTATCCACTGAGGAGCCAAATAAACACAAGGGCAAGTCTACAATGTAGAATAAAAGTCTGGACCTTTATAAATTATGAAGATAGTCCTGTGTAATATTGAATATGTTTCCAGTTCTAATGATGTTTGATGTTAGAAAACATATTGAACTGGCATGACTTCAGCTATTCCTAGAATCACAATGATTCCTAAATCATTAAGATTCTGATAAAAGAAAAGCCATATCTGTTATGGAGTAGGAAACAAATGTACTATAGAAGAACATTCCCAAATCAGTAAAGTGGTTTACTCATAAAAATTATATCGAACCCTATAGAAATAAGGGGTTAAGTTTCTAGTTGCTAAGATGAGCAAAAAATAAATATATAATTACAAACACGAAATGCAACATATATTAACTATTAAATTACAATTATTAAATGTAGAAAACAAATTTAAAAAATAAAAAGCTGCATCATGATGAACGTGTATAGCCACCAACGAAGACCATTTTTTACCCAGAAAAATCCCTGTTTCTGTAAGCGAGCAACAATTGTCAATCAGTGCAGTTCGAGAGGCATGATGTGTGCTCTTAGGGTATCGTTAAATGCCAATAGTAGTACCACGTTGTTAATAAACTTAATAAAAATGCTTAAATGCTTAAAATCTACATGTACAACATGTAAAATTACATTTCTTATTCTAATTCAAAAACTCCTTTCAACAACTGTTGTATTTATTAGCCTGATCTCTTAAACATTATGTGGCTTTTGCTAAATTATATTACATGGTTCATTACACAGAGGCAGTTCTGAGATGAAAGGGAGTTACATGTCAAACACCTACCTAACTACCTTAAACCTAAACCTAACCGATAGTGTCATAAAAGTAAATGTGAGAAGACAAACAGTGCTTCTGTGATACTTTTGGCTCATGTGTCAACTCACATGGTCTCCGGGACTCATAGTTCGGTCTTATGCATCACAACAGACCGTATTAAAGTTAAGCTCAATAGACAGCATTTGTGGCATAAAAAATATTTTGACTCGTCCCTCCTTTTCTTTAAAAAAAGCAAAAATCGAGGTAACACTGTGGCACTTTCATTGGAAGTGAATGTGGCCAATTTTTTTACGTTAAAATACTATTTCAAAAGTATAGCCACAAGATAAACAATATGCAGGTAAACATGATTTTAGTGTGACAACATCACTTACTAACCTTTTTGGTGTAAAAGTTGTAACCCATTTTACAACTTCGTTGCCATGAAGATATTAACAAACCCTAAAACCTTAAATGACAATTTTAACAACTTTCAGCTCATATAATACATGCGTTTAAAATGAAAAAAGTTATTTAAGTGCTTTTATAAAAAGATCAGCTTCACATTTCTGCTTTGAAACACTCCAAACAATTGGCCACAATAACTTCCATTGGAAGTGCCTCACTGTAACCTTGATTTTTGCGTTCTTTAAAGGAGGGACGAGTCGAAATAATGTTTTTGTGGTAATCAACATTATGCCACAAATGCTGTTGATTGATGTTAACTTGTATTGAACCCGGAAAAAAACGTATAGTTCTTGGAATACTGTATATATGTGGGGCATTTAAATATTTTTCAGCAAAATGGGTGGCCTTGGAATCAAAAAGGTTTGGTCAACTCTTAAGAGTACACAAGCATATAGAACAAGGTGGTTAATAAGTTAATAGACAGACTAAAAGCCACAAAAGTCCCATTTTGGGGGTCTTTAAGTGCATTTGTTGGTGACGGAGAGCAGAACTCGCCTGAAGAGGGCATCATTTGCAGTAAAGTGGCATGTTGTTGCAGATTGTTTACATGTTGTATTTCCAAGTTTGTGAGGTCTTTGTGAGAGCCTAAAGTAACATTTTAAACAATTAAGCAAGTTTCAATTAATTTTATTAACAGCATATCTAATAACTTTAGTAAAAGACATAGTTTGAAATTAAATTTAATACTTTCCTGTTTGAAGTTAAAAACATCTTTAAAGAATTTGTATAAATGTGTGTGAGCACATGCTTGTGATTGATTGTCAATGTCAGCTGCGGTTAACAGATATGTGTGTTCTTTCAGCATGGCTGCAGAGCTTTCCCATTTTGGGGGCAAAGCAAAGGGCAGAGGAGGTGCTACAGTTCTTTTAAATGTAACACAGAGTTGTGACGGTTATCCTCAGGATTTAGGAGTGCAATTACGGTTTGATTTCATGTGGATGAGCACAATTATCACTGCACCTCAGAGCGAGGGTGTAAACATGCACACACAACTAAAAAGAACAGGTGTGAACTCTAATTCTTAAAAATGACTACACAGGTGGAGCAGTTTTGATGAGAGGATAAAATGGTGTCAAAATATGCCCTGATTTACTGGTGTCAGGTGTTTATTAAGATATACAGGACCAGCAAAGTGCACATTCCCATACTTGCTGTTAGATTATGTCCAGCCTCCTGTTGCAATTTATTTTTGTTGTAGAGCATTGCTGCCACCTTCTGGCCTACTAGTGCAGCAGGGGTCATGGGGTATGTTTTGGATTCTGCCAAGTTCTTTATATTTATTACATGTGAAATGGAATGCATAATGCAGTGATAAACAGTACAGTACAGTTCAAACAGTAGTATGGTACATTGTCACATGGCTTGATCTCATTAACGATGCATATTTAATTCAGCGTGAGGTGTTTACTTATGTTCATATAAAATAATTTGATGTCCGGAGATTTTAAAAACAGAAGCAACAGTTTCTCTTCAGTTGATTCATCACTCTGGAAATGGAAGTCAAGCACATTCCATTGTGGGAAACAGTATCGTACATTTTGGCTAAAGTAGGTCATCCAGGTATACCATCAAATAAAAAAATAGACACATTTGCTTGTACATTTTAGTGTTGCATACTACAAAAATATAGTATGGTAGTATGCTATTCAAAATAGCTATAAGACCTTCTGGACAAAAACAGCTTACAATGGTTCAAATAAAATGTTAAAATTAGATCATTTTGATAATCTATGAATTTAATGATTATTAGAATGATTTTTTGACTATTCTGTGATTATTGCAATGATTAATCATTAGCTCTTAACCTAATATTCAGATTGTGACCCGACTTAAATATTGTATTAAACGTTCTTACTAGCAATATAGGACAAAATCATCATTTAAAAATGCATCTAAATGACATCACTGAATTAAAGGGTAAACATTTTTTTATTAAGTTTGTATCTTAAATACACTGTAAGTGTATTTTGTATACAAGTGTATTTCTTCACTTGGTTTGACTTCTGTGAGTGCAGTAAAGACGAAATATACTTATATTCAAGATCTATTCTTTAAAAGTAATTCTAAATATCTCATATGCTGCTTCACAGGTGATTGCATCTTTTTTTAATGGATTTTTAGATATATTCAAATAATTGTATTTATACTATTATATTTAACATTCGCAGATAAAAACATTTTCTTCTACAGTATAGCTGCTTATGAAAATGTACATTGTTTTAAAGGATTTTTAGATATTTATATTGGAAAACAAGCCAAAACAAAAACAAAACGTATTTTGTTGCAGTGTATAATTGGGCGAAGACTCTCTTACCTTTCGGTTCACTTCAATCCATCTTTTACTCACAAAAAAACAAACTCTCTCTTATTAATAAAGCATCTTGCCAATTTTCTTTGCGATAAGAAAAGCACAGTGACATATTATGATTCAATAAGCCGCGAGCCATCATGTTATAATCTAGCTGCATTAAGCGTGCACGCTCGAGGGATGAGCATCCCAGCGACAGTGTGCGCCTCAGCCAGGTACAGTTTCAACTCATAGAAGAGGCACTGACCACAGAGAAATGCCATTTTTTGAGTTTGTATTTTTTTTTTACATGATCAGCTTCCATATTATTTGAACTTTAATAAAGCTATAACACATTAAATATAACTGCATTTAAGATGTAATGCCAGGGTGTTCCCTGTCAAAAAGCTACACTTTGATGCTGCTCTGACTTAGCGCTTTGGGAACAACTTTAGGTGTGAAACACGTCAATGGAATTGACCAGGATTTATAGCCTCTGCTGGTGACATAATTGGATGCACCTGTAGCAGGGCTATAAATAGATGTGTCACAGGTGCATCGTCAGATCTTTTGTCTTCAGATCACTGTGTGTGTGTGTGTGTGTGTGTGTGTGTGTGTGTGCTTCATGAGCCTGTCAGAAACTTTCTTCTTCCTTCTGCTAGGAGCTAGATTTTGTTAGGCAGTGCGCTGAAACCTCTCTCTTTTCTCTAAAAAAAACAAAATTAAAAAAAATTAAAAGAAAATGACTGAAAAACGGAGCAAGCAGTGTGTGTTCCCTTGTTTACGTTCTATGGCTGAGGGGGACACACATCAGTTTTGTTTTGTATGTTTGGGGGAAGAGCATGCTGCTCTTGCGTTGGGGTGGGGCGGGTGCGAGCATCGCGACCTGCTCTGTCAAAATGTTTTGCACTCATCTTGCTAATTTCCGAGAATCAGCGCCCACACTTCCTTCGTGGGGCTCTCGTATGGATCTGGCTGAGGAGCGAGAGACGGGTTTGTCCCTATCGCTCACTCTCTCCCCAGATCCAGCTGGTCCTTCCTGTGATCCTGAAGCGTGCTACAGCGCCTCTTCGGTACATGAGGGGGACCATGAATCCCTTGACTCTGCAGACTTCAAATTACCCACCTCCGAGCATTCCAGGCATGATAATAAATAATTGGATGAATTACTTGAGGTGATTACTCGTGCGGTGGCCAGGCTTCAATTGGACTGGCCACACAAACAAGAGACCCCCAAACTTTCCAATTTGGGGGAGAGATTTCTGTCTGGTGGCCAGGGGAAGGGTACGCCTCATCAGTCCCTTCCTTTCTTTGATAACCTCAATGACGAGCTCTCTCATTCATGGAGGAAACCTTATACTTCCCGTGTCTTCGTGCCCTCGACGTCAATATATTTGACTATCGTGGGTGCTGAGGCATGGGGGTATTCGGTGATGCCACCGGTTGAAGAGACTCTTGTGGGTTCTCTCTCGCCTGGCACAGCATCATCATTAAAAAGACCCACTCTCCCCACAAAGCCGTGCAGGACCACCTCCATGCTTGTGGGGAAAGCTTGTCAGGCAGCAAGTCAGACTGGTGCTGCCCTGCACACTATGGCAGTGTTACAGGTGTACCTGGCTGATCTGCTGAAGGACATGAGTGTGGGCAGCACGATCGAAGAGGAAGCTTTCTCCGAGCTTTGTCGAGCCACGGATCTGTCTCTCGAAGTGACCAAGCAAACGGCCCGCGCTATTGGCCGGTCTAGGTCTGCTTTGGTCAGCACGGAGAGACATAGCTCAACCTGTTGGGCATCAAAGACAAAGATTTCCTTCTTGATGCCCCGGTTTCGCCTTCTGGCTTATTTGGTGACACTATGAACGAAGTTATCACCAGGTTCCAGGAGGCGAGGAAGCCTTCAGGGCAGTCATTTCTAAGGAGGAAAAAACCCTGACGGTCTTGCGCCCAGCCTTGTGGGGGTAGTCCCCCTCAGGACGGAGCGCGTGTGTCATTCACTTCGACCCTCCCGATACCCCCACAAAACCTCTCCATTCCCGGCGCCTCTGGTGTTTTGGGAGTTAGAGGCTTCCAGCTAAATACTGGGTGTACCATTGCTTCCTGCATTAGCCAGGACATGGAACATTCGACATCCCCTCAACAGGAAGTGCCAAAATTAATACCCATCTCAGAGAACCTGGCAGCGTGGAAACTTCTACCAGGTATTTCTATGTGGGTCCTAAGAACAGTAGAGAAAGGCTACAGAACTCAATTCGTTCGCCGCCCTCTGCATTTCAACGGCGTTGTTTCCACTACCGTGAAACCGGAGCAAGCATGTCTACTATGGAAAGAACGGCAAAACCTCTTGGTCAAAGGGGCCATAGAACATGTTCCCTTTCAGGTTATAGCAGCAAATACTTCCTGGTTCCCAAGAAGGTTGGGGGGTTGCGTCTGATCTTAAATCTTCGAGGCTTGAATCGGTCAGTCAGGGCATTCTAGTTCAAGATGCCAACTATCAAGACGGTCGTGTCCCAAATCCAACATCCCGATTGGTTGGACACGATCGATCTCATGGATATGTACTTTCATATAGATATTCTGCCACAACACAGGAAGTTCCTGAGGTTTGCTTTTGGGGGCGAAGCCTTCCAATATCGGGTTCTTCCATTCGCCCTAGCCCTATGATAACCCCGCACATTTACGAAATGCATGGATGCAGCACTGGCTCCTTTGCGACTCCGGGGCATCCGCATTCTGAATTGACCACGCATAGACCACAAATAGCTGGGCAAATCCACATAGACGACTGGCTGATACTAGCACAGTCTCAAGAACTGGCAGTTCAGCACAGGGATATCGTCTTAGCTCACCTGATTTCTCTGGGTCTGAGATCGTCAAAAAGAGCGCTCTCTCTCTCCCACTCAGGAAATTACCTATCTGAGCATTGTATGGAATTAAAAATCACAATGCGGGCACAATTGTCTCCCACTTGAATCGTGTCCATTCAGAACACCCGGAGCAAAGTCAGGCTAGGCCAAGGTTGCACTGTTCATCAGTATCAACGAATACTAGGTCTCATGGCATCTGCGTCCTCCGTGATCCCTTTGGGTCTTCTGCACATGAGACCGTTTCAGTTGTGGCTAAAAGCCAGGGGATTTCATACAAGGGCCAGTCCCCTAAGGCTAATAAGGGTTATGCGCCGCACGCTTCGTACACTTTCTATGTGGTTCAGACCCCGGTTCCTCACTTTGGGTCCCACTCTAGGTGCGTCTTGCCGTCGCAAATTGTTAACGACAGATGCCCCCCTAACGGGCTGGGGTGCGGTCTTAAGTGGTCGTCCAGCTCAAGGGGAATGGGAAGGTCATCAGCTCGATTGGCACATCAACTGCCTCGAGTTGATGGCAGTATTTCTGGCTCTGAATTCGCTCTTGTGAGCACACTACACAACAGTGCAGCAGCGTGGGTATTTCCTGTTCCCTGATAAAAGCAGAACAAGATGCTGTGCTTCACTGCCGCACTGAGATGCCCCAGGACTGCTCTTCAGACAAAATACCTGACGATGCACCTTTGACGCATCCATTTATAGCCCTGCTACAGGTGCATCCAATGATGTCACCAGCAGAGGCTATAAATCCTGGTCAATTTCATTGACGTGTTGCACACATAATCAAAGCTGTTCACACAGTGCTAAGTCAGTGCAGCATCTCGTTCTGCTTTTATCAGGGAACAGGGGTTACAGTTAAGTAACCCGAGACGTTTCTTTTAAAGAGCTCAGGCTCTGCATATTCTACAACGAGAGTGCTTTTGTATACTTAATTAGTATTTTTGTAATAATAATTCCCTCATACTTTGCAATCAACATTTTCTTTACTGTCGACATTGTCAATAATGTCAACTAATCATTTAAGCCCTATTGTGTAGTGATGATTAGAACATTTAGCATGGAAATCCTATCACTGTGTGTTGTGTTGCACGAGTACGTACTCTAAAAGGAATAAACCTTATTTGGCTGCAATGGGTCTGTAGTTGTCACAGAGTACGTCACATCTACATAGAATTTAAATTGACTGATTTTGGTCAAACTTATCCACTGACTGTTTTCACAAAATTCTCGGTTTTACCTCATACTGTTCTGCCCATGTGTATCTAATTGATATCATTGAAGGTAAAAAGCATTGTAAAACTCTTTTGTTGCAAACGCTTAACTTCTCAAATTCAAATCTGCAAGTTCTTTTGAGTTTTGCAAAAATCAATGCACATGACAAAAGTAAAAGTTTTGTTAATCGTTCCGTGTACTGTGTGTCCAAAGACAAGATCCATGCAATGCATTTTCAATGAATATAGGTATTTTAATCTCCTTCCTGTTCTTAACAGACAGTTGTTGATTAACAAGTATAAAGACACATTAATTTAATCCAACCCAGTCTCATGAGAATTAATACATATTTTAGGAGTTGGGTATTTTGTATGATTTATGAGTTTATTCGTATACATTTGTACGATTTCATCATGTGCAAATACCCGGATGTGTAATGTAGAATAAAGCGCAAGTTTTGCACACAAGGCATTAAGGACATGCTTAATATTATGCCCTTACCCAAGCCCCTCATCTAAACTGAACAGTAGACTGTGTAAACGTGATAGGAAGCAAGTAACTGTTGCATATTAGATGGAAACAATGTCCAGCATCGTCATAGGCTGTAGAGAAACTCGTAGAAAAGTCATAAGAATCCTTACGATTTCACTGTGAGAGTGTGAAGTTCTAATCACACATTGCATGGATGCGATCATGGTCAAGCAAAAACTAGAATGAACATTGGGTGGGCTTTTGACACACGAGCCACTACATTAAAACCACATGCCTAACATTGTGTAGGTCCCCTTTGTGCTGCCAAAACAGCGCCAACCCGTACCTCAGAATACCATTCTGAGATGATATTATTTTCACCACAATTGTACAGAGCGGGTATCTGAGTTACTGTAGACTTTGTCAGTTTGAACCAGTCTGGCCATTCTCTGTTGACCTCTCTTATCAACAAGGCATTTCAGTCCACAGAACTGGCGCTCACTGGATGTTTTATTTTTTTTTATTGTTTGCTTTTGCCACCATTCTGAGTAAATTCTAGAGACAGTTGTGTGTGAAAATAATTTTCAAGAAATACTCAAACCAGTCCATCTGGCACCAACCATCATACCACAGTCCAAATCACTGAGATCACATTTTTTTTCCCCATTCTGATGGTTTATGTGAACATTAACTGAAGCTCCTGGCCCATATCTGCATGATCGTATTCACGGCACTGCTGCCACACAATTGGCTGATTAGATAATCACATGGACGATTGTTGGTGCCAGATGGGCTGGTTTGATTATTTCTGTAACTGCGGATCTCCTGGGATTTCCATGCACAACAGACTCTTGATTTACTCTGAATGGTGCCAAAAACAAAAAACATCCAGTGAGCGGCAGTTCTGTGGATGGAAACACCTTGTTGATGAGTAGGGCTGGGTATCGAGTTCGATACATTTTAAGCACCGACCGAATTGCCTCTTAAACAATTGAGTATCGAAAAATGTCTTGTTGTTCGGAAACAAATTTCGATACCTAAGGGGTTAATCTAGTCAACATCAGTGATAAGCATGTAACATGCTAGATGTGCCCAAATCTAAAAGTGCCGGTGATTAACTGTGTGTAGGCATCAAGGAAGGTTAGTAATTTATTGTACTGTCCCATACTTTTTGCACACATTTGCACGTGCACTTTATATAGGTATGTTATTTCGTTTGTGTAGTCTCATGTGGTTCTGTGTTTGTCCTATGTTGTTTTATGTAGCACCATGGTCCTGAAGGAACGTCGTCTCGTTTTGCTGTGTACTGTACTAACTGTAAATGGTTGAAACGACAATAAAAACCACATGACGGAAAAACACTAGTTTACACCGGTTATGCCCAGAGATGCGGCTCACGTGTGAGGCTGTAGTGTGTATGCGTCCCAATCCCCCATAGATGGAAGTTAAAAAGTCTAAATTGTGGCTACATTTCACCAGGCTCGATCCCAAAAGCATGCAATGCAATATTTGCGACAAGATAATTGCTGCAAAGACTGGCAACACGACAAATCTGATGAAGCTCTTGACAGTGCACAGAATAAACTTAAGAGCAGAAAGTTGCTCCGTCTTCGACTGCAAGAAGACCGAGCCAGTGGAGTCCTCTCAGCGTCCTCCTGCCACAGAGCTTCATTTAACATGCCCACCACACGAGTCCTCATCCAAAACTAATGATGAATGCAACGGCGCTATGACTGGGACACCGACAGGTAGGTCATTGTTTAGCAAACAAACCAACAAACAAAATCGACTAACTTGTAGCGGTACATGCTTGTGTACTTGTTAAATTAATGTTTCTGTGTGCGGTGACATAGTCCTATAAACTGGGACCTACGTTACGTCAGATATTGTTTGGATGTCAAATCAATCAAATCACTTTATTGTCACATTTGATTTGACATCCAAACAATATCTGACGTAACGTAGGTCCCAGTTTATGGGTCCCAGGATGTATGGCTATAGATAGCTAAATCGATGCTAAAAAGGCTTTAAGGTTGACAGTAACTGATCAAGTTTAACTTACATTAAACTAGTTATCTTGTTAAACCGTACTTATCCTTAAGCTTGGCTGATTTAACAGTTAAGCTTTCTTGTTTTTTTTCCCTCTTCACATTAACGTTAGAGCCCTGCCGACCCTGGCATGAGGAGACCAGAAGGCTCAGGAGATGAGTCTTTGAATCTGTAAAAAATTAAATAAAATCTACTAACTGAAAAAATATAACCCAAGTTTTTTTTTTTGAGGTAATGTAATCTTGTTAAAACAAATTAGAATATATTATCTACAGGCCAAATTAATCCTAATAATTTCATTTTTGAATAAATATGCCATTACTTAAAATATCAAACTAAATTGGTAAAATGATGCATCTTGACAATGGAAATCAAATAAATGTACTCGTACTGAATTTTTCATAATAACAAATCAACAAACCGAATCAGTCACAGACAGATACCTGAAAGGCAAACTCCTTTATTAAGTAAATCATTAAATTACATGCACACACTCCCAACTCCATGTCCTCCATATTGTACTGTATGTATGAATGTATATTACCTCAGATCAACTTCATCCTTAGGTAACCCCCAACCTTTTGCCCCATTATTTAAACTTAAAATGTTATATTTTCTTCCTCAAATCTTTCATAATTCTGCCTGTAAGTCCCCCATGAACAAATATACATAAACTTTTCATATTTAACGTGGTATAAAGACACCGTTCACTATTTTAAAATATCAGTTTACCTAAAAACTGTTGAAATGGGATCTTTCACATATACTTTTGCTCAGATGAAATCTCAATATTAAGTTTTAATGAATTAATGCCATTTATAAAAATGTGAAAAAAGTGAGTGTTGGCACCATCTGTGGTTAAGAGGGAAATTAAAGGTGGGGTGGCATCTTCCCCCACGTATACTGTGCATACTGTATATAACTAATATATATCTATATAAAATCAATGTTAAATGCAAAAAATAAAATGCAACTAACCATACAATCATGCATAGTCAAAATAGCTAAATAAGGTTTATCAACTTTTAAAAAGGTAGGAGAAATGTATTTCTGTATATTTTGTTATTCAATCAAACTATGATTTTTTGGCACAAATTCATCTGTCACGTTGTAATTTGGTTAATTCAATACAATATACAATACAGTACAAATACAATATTTTTCCTAGTGGGTGTTCCATGTGGAGGTAAATCACTCCTACTGTCGTTTATGCTTTTACAAAATTGTCAGTTTTCCTAATCAGACGGCCATGTTAATCTTTTTGCATATTGTTGGGCCTTTGCAGATCACTGTAATATAAATAAGTGTCAGGGTTTTATTTAGCTGTAACTGTTCTACAATAAAAATGTTCAATGTCAAATCTGGGTCCAAATCTCCTGAAGGAAGACCTGATAAGAACTTGTTTAGTGGAGCCAGTTGACGATTCAATCCAATTTATAGACATTTCTGCCAAGTTTTTACAACTTTCTCTTGGATTCTGCATTTCTTTGGACCAAACTAGATACACGTGGACAAACACTCAGGGCTCTACTTTCGTGACCACACTAGGCATAAGTGCAACATGCAATGACAGAGCACAACACAGAGTGCCAATTCTAAGGACAATTTTCATGCCAGCGCAAAGTGCAAGTGGGTCTGCTTGTGCTATATTTGGGCGTATGCACGAAAAATGTTATGCATTTTATAATGAAGTGGCACAAAGTGCAATTTGCCATTTTCCTGAAAATATATATATAACTAAAATATATTTTCAGCGCGAAACTCAGTTCCTGCATGTGCAGTTTACAGATTTCACCATGGCAAGTGGTAAAAAGGTCACATACAAACTCTGAAAATATGTACAAAAAAAAAAAAAAAAGTGTATGTATATACATGTATACAGATCTCCTCCTCCACCATCATCATAAATGTATTTCTAGGGTAGCAAGAGTACCAAAAACGTCCTCACATACACTCCTTCCTTGGCAGTACAACATGAAAATGTTCTCATCTGAAATGTTGGGACTCATTCAACCCCATTGAAATACTGTAGAGCGAAAACGCAAAACGCTGCAAGTGCCAGCCGACGACCAACAGATGATGACATGCATCCTATTTTAGAAGCACCCAAAAAACTCAACCAAAAAGACTGCACTATTGAAAGTGACCACCAGAGGCCAGCAGAGGCCAACATAACACATTTTGTTACTTACGTTGACGCACTGTCCTTGATTTGAACTGTAACACTTTTCCCTCTCAACCAATCAGTGGGAAAACCGGTCTCAAAGTCTATCTCTGATTACATCAATCAGAGGAATGAATGAAACTGCTGCCAACGAGTCACTGCACTCTATTCATTTCATCTGTCACTTCAAAGGCCACTTACGCTTTGATGGATAAGAAAAGGCTTTCGTTTGTCCTCGTCAGACAATTAAATATAGGCTTAATTATACAATAAATCGTAGGAGATATATATATACACACTTTTATAATGAAGTGGCACAAAGTGCAATTTGCTATTTTCCTGAAAATATCTATAACTAAAATATATTATATATATATATATATATATATATATATATATATATATATAGCTACGAGTCAAAATAATTCTATTTTATAAAGACTTGGAATTATTTTGAAATCTCGACGCATATTCCAGAATGGGGGGGAAAATCACAGCTCGCGTGCGTGCAGTTTACCGTCGCTCGTGTACAGGTGTACGCGCTGTTTCACCAAAACAATAACAGGGACACTCATAGTATGTAAACTATTTTAACTGTCAAACACCTGACATGTTTAAGTTTAAAAGAATCAAATGCACTTGAAGAGTTTATATCTTAACTCTATAGGCTTAAATTAATTTGACGGTGTGTGATTCAGCAGTGTAGCCTATATTATACTTAAGCCCGTTTCAGTTCCTTAGAATGATTTCACCAATATGTTAAAACAGTCATAAGTGCTCCTACCTTAACAACACAGCGATTATCTCCATACATTCCTTTCCAATAGAACCAATAGTCCCGTTAATGTGACCATGAATAGTCCCATGATGGTTTAATCCGTCCGTCCCTTCACATGAACCAACATCGTTTTATATCAAACAGTCAAGTCAAATCCTATATTTCACGTTTAACTACAGAGATTATACGATCCTTAAAAGCACGTCAGTGTTTACAATTGAGCTTTGTACGACAACAACATCACTGCGTTTAACTGCCCATGATCATTCACGCTCCAAGAATTAGAGGTATGTCAAACTTTATAAATCCAAATGAATGTCGACGCGAACTTCGACATGCATTCCAAAAAAAGATAAACATGTACTAAAATTGAAAACGGAAGAATAAACCCGTTTGCCTGAAGCTCCGCTGCGTCCAGAATGAGAAGTTCAAGCTGCTGAAAGTTCCCAAACTCAACAAGTGCGCCCTTTATTCCAAACACACTCACACGAGTGCTCGCTGAAGCCGCAGAGCATCATGGGATATGTAGTCTGGACGAAACAAAGGAATACAGATGAATTTGGCAAAGTTTTATGTATTTGTTTGATTTATTTATTTTTACAGTTCACACACACACGCACACACACACACACAGCTGTTGGTTCAGCTATCATTAGGAGGACTCTCCATAGGCATAGGCATAATAATTTTCATACTTGTTATTTTTTATATCTTGTTACGATATTTCATATTTGTTTGCGATTGAAAACGAGGCTTTGAGGAATAGAAGTAGTCCTACATTCTGTCCAGTGGGAACAAAATGTTCTATATCAGAACTTAACCATTTTTTTGTTGTTTTTGTTGTTTCTTCAGATTCTTGACATTGATTCCTTTTGGCATGACATATTTTTAATGTTTTGTCAGTCAACCCATTGACTTAACAGCAGACTGTATTTCCCTTCATTAGTAGTCTCATTTTCAATCATGGAAAATTAAATAACGCTACTGTCCCGACTAAAATCTGTTAGATCAGTTGTTTTCAACCCTGGTTCTGAAACTGCACATTTTGTATGTCTTCTTTTTCTGACACACCCTTTCCACCCCAGTGAATCAGGTGTGTTAAATAAGAGAGGTATCCAAAATGTGCAGTGTTGAGATAGGTTGCCATCAGGATTGAAAATCACTGCATTAGACGATGAAATATCAAACCAAGTGGCATTTGCAAACAAATGATCCTTTTAAAGGACAAGGTTATAAATGTCAGGTTGCGGCAAATTTATATCTCGGTATGTTGTTATATGTGTCTTAATTTTAAACAGTTAATTACAAGTTCTGTTAACCAAAATAATGGTTTAAAAATTGTGTGCTACATTGTATGTTTTGCATTTTCATTAACTTTCATGTCAATAAACAGCAGGTTTCCATTGTGACAACATGCCACATTAGAGATAAGTGTCAAGAGGTCAATGTGTGTTCAGGTAGGCACTTGCAATGGATGTGAATGGGACCAATTTTTGGAGGGTTTAAAGCAAGAAATGTGAAACATGTGATTTTATAAAGGCATTTACATGAATTCCTCTGATACAACTTGAGTATTATTTGAACTGTTAAGTTGTTTAAATCATTGTTTTATGGTCGTTTTAGGATTTCCACGTTACGCTGTTATGGCAACGAAGTTGTATAATTGAATCTAACTTTACACAGAAAAGGTTAGCAAGCAATTTTATCACACTAAAATCATGTTAACATACATATTGTTCACATCCTGTGGCTATACTTTTGACAGTGAGTATTGTAACGTTTAAGGACTGGCCCCATTCGCATGCATTTTAATTGATTCACTGTGATAACACTGTAAAAAAAAAAAAGAGAGGCAAGCCAAAAGTAATTTTTGTGGTGATCAACATTATGCCACAAATGCTGTCAATGGAGCTTAATTTACATTTCTGCATTTGGCAGATGCTTTTTATCCAAAGCGACTTACAGTGCACTTATTACAGGGACAATCCCCCCCGGAGTAACCTGGAGTTAAGTGCCTTGCTCAAGGACACAATGGTGGTGGCTGTGGGTATCAAACCAGCAACCTTCTGATTAACAGTTATGTGCTTTAGCCCACTATGCAACCACCACTCTAGTGTAATTTGTAGAAAAAATCAAGAGCATCAAGCTGCAGGAAACATTGTTTTAAAGCCAAAGTGTGTCATTTCTGTGCCCCAAGTGTCATCAAATAGAATCACACAAAGAATCATTGTTTTCAATTAGATTCCAGAAAACTTCCCTGTCTCCACTGGTTGGACAAACAGACAGTCCCACTCAACCTACAAATGTACCTACAGAAATGGGTAAAGTAGCCAAAAACTTTACTCAAGTAAAAGTACAATTACTTAAAAAAAATATTACTCAGGTAGAAGTAAAAGTAATAATGTTAAAAATTACTTGAGTAAGAAAGTAACAAATAAAAAGAATACTCAAGTACTGAGTAACTAGTTACATTCACCTATAAGGTAATGGATGTTTACTCTCCTATATTCCAGTATCTGATACACATTTAGCATGCATTACAGAATGATTATTATTAATAATAATAATAATAATACTATTAATATTATTGTTAATAATGGAAATTATCAGCACTGTCGCCTCACAGCAAGAAGGTCATGGGTTCAAACCCCGGTTGCCCCGGCCTTTCTGTGTGGAGTTTGCATGTTCTCCCCGTGTCTGCGTGGGTTCTCTCCGGGTGCTCCGGCTTCCTCCCACCATCCAAAGACATGCAGGCTAGGTTAATTGGTGTCTCCAAAAATTGCCCTAGGTGTGGATGTGAGTATGAGTGTGTGTCTGTATATGTGTGGCCCTGCGATGGACTGGCGACCTGTCCAGGGTGTACCCCGCCTTTCGCCCAATGTTAGCTGGGATAGGCTCCAGCCCCCCGTGACCCTGTACAGGATAAGCGGTTGAAGATGAATGAATGAATGGAAATTATCATCATTCACCTCCATGTTGTTCCAAATCCTTATGACTTCTTCCATGCATCAAATATAAGGGAAAGTTCACAAAAAATGGAAATGCTCTCATTTCTCACCCTCATGCCATCCCAGAACACAAATTAATACTTTTTAGAAGAATATTTCAGCTCTGGTGGTCCATACAATGCAAGTGAATGGTTTGAACTTTGAAGCTCCAAAAAGCACATAGAGGCAACATAAAAGTAATTAATACGACTCTGTATACTGATATTCAGAAGCAACATGATAGGTGTGGGTGAGAAACAGATCAATCTAACTTTTTAATATATAAAGTCTTTTTTCACTATTAATTCTCCTCCATGCGCAGTAGGTGTGATATGCACAAAGAATTGAATCACCAAAAATACAAGAAGAATGTGAAAGTGGATATTTATTTGTAAAAGGATTTAAATATTGATCTGTTTCTCACCCACACTTATCAGATCTCTTCTGAAGACATAGATTGAACCAGTGAATTCCTTTAATGCTGCATTTATGTGCTTTCTGAGCCTCAAAGTTTTGGTACCCATTAACTTGCATTCTAGTATAAACTAACAGAGCTGAGATATTCTTCTAAAAATCTGTGTTCAGCATAAGAAGAAAAACACATCTGGGATTGTATGATGGTGTTACTTAAAAAGTTACTCAAGTAAATACAACTGAGTAAATTTAGCGTGTTACAGAAATATTTAGTATTTCTATTCTATTGTATTTTGACAATTATTTCCTGTTTGACACCCCATTTGTAATAAATAAATAAATAAAAGGTAAGCGCAGACGCAGAGAAAAGGTTTACTGAATAATACGCTCTCATTCACGAACATACTTCTTAGATGGGGAGCTTGTCCAAGTTGCATTACTGCATGACCGGGAGGCAGGCTATGAAACACAAAAGACATTGTATGAAGTCTCCACACATTCTCTCTATTTAACCCCAACACATTCCTTCACACATGCCATAACCACAACCACCCAGCCTCACCACTTCAGTGGCAGAGACCATAGGACTCAAAGTTATTCAGCTAACTTTCCCAGGTTTTGCCAAAAACACAATATAAAGGCTTCTTTCTTTATTATCTAGGTCAGGTTGATGAGAGGAGGCTACTGCAATACTCATAAACATTTAAGATTTTTTTATAAATAAGAGTGGAAGGTATTCTAAGTGGTGCAATTTAAATGACAACCTGGCAACTGGAAATCCCAAGCAGTTAAAGCTATTTTAATCTGGGTCATTGCTGTCCACCAATAACAGTTGATTTAACATTAAAAAAGAGGGTTTGTTTTGTGATAGCATATGCAATCAACAGCTGCAGCATAATCCTGGTAGAATATACAATACAAGAGTTCACCTAAGTTAACATTCTGAACAGAGGTCTATTGACTCAACGAAAGAGAATTAACCGGTAGATTAAGGTTAGAGTTGTTGATGTGATGAAGTATTGATTTCAACCTTTTCTTAAAAGATCCACATAATCAAAAAATGTAGACTCAAATAGAGTTGGAATTTAATCCATTGCACTTCACTCCAAGACTCTAAATGATTCTAGATTGCTGCCAGATTATAATGATTTACCCATAAACATGCAATCCCAATTTGCAGGTCTTTAAAGAAGCTGATGAAGAAAAGCATCCTCAATTGGCATATTGCAAATCTGATAAAATACTAATGCTATATTCAGTATAGAATAGTGGCTTACATTTTATTAACTACTGTGCTGTATTAAAGGTATAGTTCACTAAAAATGAAAATTCTCTCATAATTTTCTCACTCTCAGTCCATTCCAGATGTGTATATCTTTCTTTCTTCTGCAGAACACAAATTATGATTTAAAAAAAAATAAAAAATCTCAGCCCTGTAGGTCCTTATAATGTAAGTGAATGGGTGGTTAGAACTTTGAAGCTCCAAAAATCACATAAAGGCATAATAAAAGTAATCCATAGGACTCCAGTGGTTTAATCCCTGTATTCAGAAGCGAAAAGATAGGAGTTGATGAGAAACACATCAATAATGAAATCCTTTTTTATTATAAATCTCCACTTTCACTTTCAGAATTTGGCATGGATTTGCCACTCACGTTTAATGGATTACTTTTATGCTGCCTTTATGTGATTTCTGGAGATTCAAAGTTCTGCCCTCCATTCACTTGCATTGTATGGACCAAACAAGCTGAAATAATCTTCTACAAATCTTTGTTTATGTCCTGCAGGAGAAAGAAAGTCACATCTGGGATGGCATGAGGGTGAGTAAATGATGAGAGAATTTACATTTTCAGGGGAACTATCCCTTTAATTCTGCAAACATTTGCGAAAAAATAATAAGGCAGGCATTTTGCAATAGGACACATTTTAAACTCCATTGTTTTCACATGACCTCATCATTTTGCATGTGAGTGGCATCCAGTTTTCATCCTGAAAATAACACTGGAAATGGAAGGTCAAACCGAACCAAAACCAAACCGTTTTGTGGGCTACAGTATACCGTGAACTGTGCTCTGTTGTATCTTGTACATTTAGAAAATTGGCACATTGTGCATACCGTATACAACCGAAATGTTAGTAGTATTTTAGTCAGCTAGTCAAACACAAACTTTTTTCCAGTGCCAATTATGACTTGACTGGTGACAACAGAGGCCACTGACATTCAAAATGGCAAATCATTTTCAAATTCAAGCATTTTCCTGAAGGGTGAGAGACTTAAATGAAAACTGCATTACACACACACACACACACACACACACACACATATATATATATATATATATATATATAAAACAATAAAAAAATGTGTTTAACAATGCAACAGAATTGTTCACTAACTGTACACTAGGAAGATATCGTTGTAGATTAGCCACTCTGCAGGAGGAAACCACAAGATTAATTGCCTGCTCTTCGAGGGCAAAACATTGGGTTTCCTCCTATGTCTGTCCATAGTTAAGATGGTATTTTGACTGAACGATTTCCTACATAATTACAATAAATAGTGCTATTATTCTTTTTAGTGCTAGTGTGTCTGTCTGATTTGAACATGCAGGGTGACCAGAGGACAAGCACATACATATGAAGCTGAACTAGCATATGTACTCCACTAAAATAACAAATAATTTTACTCGAAATGTGCTAAGATTAAATCTCAACTGCACCTGGGAGAAACCGCATGCCAGTTTTGTTCACGCTTTCTTTTTCTTTATTAATTTTTTGTTGCAGTTTATTATCGATCAGCAACACACTGATATTGTGATTGATGTCCATACAAAATCCCAACACCACAATGAAAGAATGAATGGAGTATGACACAAAAACACCTGTATTAACTTGACAACGGAAGTAATGCCCATATTTCTCGCTAAGCATCATGGGACATAGGAAAAAGGTGGATAAACAAATCTAAAATGTTTATACAACCCATCTGTGTTCCTTTTTTCTGCAGTGTGTGTGTAAAATATATTGAACATTTCCATTTAATTGCTTAAATCTTGGAGATAAAGAAGTAATAAACTGATTTTGTAAGTAAATCCATGCTTGTTTGATGGTTTTCCTGTTGTTTTTGAAGTCAATCTTCTTATATCCTCTAACATACATTGTTATCATAAATCAGAGATTACAGGTTACGTTTTGGATTGTTAATAAGTAATTTCCCAGGGTCTTCACTCTAAAAGACCCTTTCATAAATCACTTTTGTTCTTAAAATGTGTCTGTGCCATTATCACCATAAGGAACTGCAGAAATAATGACCTAAAAAACTTTCAAACAGGTTTTCCAAACATTCTCTCTGGCTGTCACTGAATGGACAAAAAGATTGCCCTGCCCAAGTGTCAGAATGGTTGGGATGCTCAAACAAACAGAGGAATGTTTTGGTAGCCCCACACAGCCACAGCATTGGCTCTTTTTGGTTAAATAAACTTGCTTGCTTATTGCTTAACCTGTGAAACGAGTAAGTACTTTAAGATGGGCAAAATTAACACACATCACCTTTTTAGGGCAAGTTTTTACCTGCCATTTCACTTTAATCAAATGATAATTGGGGGTTGCTGTCAAGCAGGTTATCTGTAGACATGCTTGCATGGGCAAATATCCTGCCAGCTTTCACACTGAGGAAGAGATGTGATACTTTGGTATGTCATCGCTTTTTCAAGTCTTCCGATCGGAAGGTTGTTTCCTTTTAAATCCACAGATGAATTTAAACATTTGTTCTGCTGGTGATTGACTGGTGAGAGTTGGTGCTTTGCTGCTGTCCAGGGCGCATCAGGACGTCATTTTGAACCTCAAATGCGATGTAGTTTTTGACTACCTCTGTATGTGTTTTTTGTGATCCAATCACAAAACAGTTTGTACTTTGTTTAAAACTACAACGCTGACATTTGTGAATGAATCAGCCAAAATGAGTCTTATTACCAGCTGTAAACAGGGTCTAAAATGACTGCAGCCAGAGCTAGAGAATGCTGTAGAACAGAGATGCCCAAATTTGGCCAGTGATGACCTTTGATTTGGCCCGCCAAGTATATGACAAGAATGAAAAACAAAAAAGCTATTGACGCATCTTATCATTGCATTAATGTAGCAGATTGCAGAGTAATGTTTTTTTCTTTTTTTTCTTTTTTTTTTATAATGAAATTATAAAAGAGGGGAACCAGGGCAACTTTAATATTTTAATCTAAAAACAGTTTGCAGAGCCTGAAATTTGCCGTGGGATTGGGGCTATTGTGTACAATTTTAATAATTCCCGCAATCTAAACATTCATAATACGGGAAATTCCCGCACAATTTTAATCACTCTACAGTGCAGCTGCAAATTAGTAAATCTATTAGTAAACCAAGATAAACAGATGAACAAATCAAATCAATAATCTTGTTTTGTATCTAAATGTAATTCCAGAAGCTGCACAAGTAATTCCACTCTCTCTCTCGTGCAGCTGTCAACAGTGTCAGAAGTGTAACGTGCGCAGTGAAATAGTGCTTTATCGCATAGATACTGAACTTAAGATGTTGCAGATGTATACGCCTTTCTAAACCTGTAATTCAACATGCAAATGGTGTCATACCATGTCTCCGTAAGCGAGCAATGCGATAAAACTATATCGTTCCTGTTTATATTCAACAAAGATGTTAACATTGCAAGCGCGTGCGCCTTTCATATCTTGGCGCTCCCTCATTATTCAAAATGCAGCACATTTTCAAGAAAGGCAGAAATAGCAAAAATACTTTGTGAAATGTACCAACTGCACGATGAAGAGAGACACTTATAAACCTGTTACATCTCTCATCTCATCTCTAAATCCCCCTGAAATCTGATATAGTTTCAAATTCATATATGCATCGCATTCTTTATTTGAATTTTCACTGGACGTTATTTGTTTCGTGCTGTCCGTGCCGAGTCAGTGGTGGATGCTCGCACCATAAACATGCACAGCTGGGCACTGTTGTGCTCACGCGCTAAAATGATCAAATGCTACAATGTAGTTAATAATAATATTAACAAAAATAATATCTGGATGTGTTAAATAGCCTTGATGTAAAAAAAAAAAAAAAAAAAAAAACATTATTAAGATACATTAATAAGTTTACAGAACATTAACCACTTCATATCTCTGACTAATTTTCATTGTTTTATTAAATTGGCTTCTCATTCAAAATCCAGAGAAATACTGTCATTTCTACTGTGTCGGCATTTGTTTTGTGGGCTATTAATTTAATAGCCAACATATCTGGAAATATGAATGAGAATGGTATGTTCTCTTTTGGACCAAGGCCCTCAATCAAGATTGATTTTTGGCCCTCTGTAGGAAAAGGTTTGGGCACCTCTGCTGTAGAACAACTTCCAGCGGAAGTACCACCCACATTCGTTTCCACAGTAAGACTTCCAGGAAAAAGGTGGATAATGCACACTTTTGATCCATATTATCTTACTACTCATACTTGTTGAATATAAGCTGTAAACAAAATAAAACTAAATTAAATAAAAAATAAAACGGTGCTGGCTATATATGACAACTTTTACATTTTATTTAATAATTTAAGTGACAATAACATTGTCTGGAAGACTGGAAATATGCTATAAAGCAGTTATATAAAGCAAAATAATCACTGGCTTTAATTTGAATGAGTACAAGAATATTGAGAACATACAGTATGGTCCTTGTAATAATGATAATAACACATACAGTATTTATGTTCACACACACACACTCACACACATGCACGCATTCAAACACACACACAGCCCTTAAGTCATTAATTCAATTAATAAATGTTTCATTTTGCAATTGTGGAGTGGAGGGTGTGTTTGTTTATGCTTTTGTTTTAAGTTCTTCATTAAAATATTATTTATATTGACAAGCCGGTTCTCGCCTCCTCCTTGCCCATCCTAACCCATCTTACATTGGTGCCGAAACCCGGGAGGGAGGAGGGATGCCCATTGCAGAGTCTTCGACACTGCCGTCCACCCCGGGTGCGCCGCTGCCTTCTGCCGGGTGACGGAGTAGCCCGACCGTCCGGATGCGGAAAAACGGCCGGCGTTCACGGGGCGAGTGGGGACTGGATTCCACGAATGCCTGGAGCGAAGGAGCCGCTGCCGGGGGCGGAGGACTGCCCTGCCGTCCCCAGAAACGCGGAGGGGTCGAGGGATGTCCGCCGTCCGCCAGGGGCGGAGGAATGTCTCCACTCGTCGCCAGGAAAGCGGAGGGGCGTTCTGTCCGCTGGGGGTCGGAGGTTGACTCCGGTTCGCCCGGAGAGGAGCGGCTGTCGTCCGCCGGAGAATGTGGAGGAGTGTTCGAGGACCACGCGATGGTACATCAGAGTGTTGCACGCCCGGTCCCCAATCGGCCTGATCGGGCGCGCGAGGGATAAAGGCGGCCGGTGACGACGGTTCGAGAGAGAGAGCTCAATCACGGACATGTCCGTTGTGTTTTTGTTTATGCTTTTGTTTTAAGTTCTTCATTAAAATATTATTTATATTGACAAGCCGGTTCTCACCTCCTCCTTGCCCATCCTAACCCGTCTTACAGCAATCAATCCTTTTTCCCTGTCTAAACAAATGTGATTTAGCCACTGTTTTCAGTTCAGTCAGCTGACATTCTTGACATCACTCGAAGTTTCAACCAATAAAAAAGCTCAGCCAATTCCAACATCCAGTGACATCATCACATTGAAGCCAAGAATGGATGTCCAGGAAGCCAGCTTACCGTTTCCACTATAAAATAACACATACACACAAGTGTCAATGTAAAATCCACACTTTTTTTTTTCGAGTACTTTCTAGTAAAAATACTTGCATCTGATCACTAACCTGACTTAGGCTTCGGGAGTGATGTCATCAACCACAACATACACCATGGCTCCTACAGCAAAGGCAAGAGCGTACGGTAGCAACGGCTCCATGGTTACGGCCCCTAACAACCCAGCTAGAGGTTCACCATCCCGCTCAGCTGTCCAAAACTTAGACAGTGACCACACACATAGAGAAACTGATGGAGCAGGATTGCAAGAGTATCCTAATTAAAGTATGCTCCCACAAAATAAAGGAAGTTGCGCTTAGCAATATATTTACCCAGTGTTTTGATTAAAGGAATAGTTCACCCAAAAATGAACATTTTGTTTTCATTTACTCTAACTCATGTCGTTCCAAAATCATGCAACATATTTGAGTATATACAAATCTGTGAATGAGATTTGAGAGCTGCTGCAAAGGGTAAGAGTTTCAGTGAATAATTGAATACCATTCTGGTGTGTTGAAATATATTTAAAACAGTGCACAAATTGTATGTACAACTTTTAAGGTTCTTTTATGGAACTTGACAGCACCTCTTCACTTAAATTACATTGCAAAGAGCAACGTTAATGTCTCCTTAAGTGTTCCAATGAAGAAAGAAAGCCATACAGGTTTGGAATGACATGAGGGAGAGTAAATGATAACATTTTTAATTATGGATGTATTAACACCTTAAAAAGCAAAAGTAGACCAAGTTTTTGCAGGAAATACCATTTGTGTTTCTGAACTCACCAAGTGGACACCACTGAACTCCATAATGGAAGACTCACAGCAAGGCCTTCTGGGAAATTCTGAATGTCATTGCCTATAGCCAAGTTTCTGAAAGACACAGACATTATCGCACAATCACTTCTCAATGGAGAGCACATGTAGATTAGATTTCGCATTGCAACAGATTGTTCTGATTGCTGAGCGGTTTTGACACTCTATAACTTCCAAACTTCTCAACCCTCCTATCTTTACAAATTATCTCAGAGAGAGATTTAACATCGAGTTGAGTGTGCCAGAGTTGAGAAATTACTGTTGACTATGGCTCTCCTCTCCGAGGGCCATTACTTGAATCAGATGAGGACTTTGTGAAGTGTAACACATGGGTGTGTCTGCTTCGTGCTATGCCATACCACAAGGCTGAGGGAAAAATGGGTTATGGATGGGGCATGAACTAGATCTGGAAACACATTGAACAGAAAGCATGATATTTTTGGATAATCCTTTATGAAACATTTTTGTCAAACCATGGCAGGTCAAGCACAAACATTATAGATACTTTCCGAGCCAAGTAGATTACTGCTCTGCTAAAAGTGTAACTACACTGAAGGACTTTTCATGTTGCTCTTAACCCTGGGTTATATGCTGTTTTATTTTAAACCCTGAGCAAATGCAACTTTTAACCCTGGGTAGAGCAAAGTTTCATTCTTGCAATTGTGAAAGAGGATTAGTTCCAGTTTAGCGGTGCTGGCACTGAATTGTGGTGCCAAAGGTTTACAGTGTGACACGGTGTGGTGCCAGAATGTAAAATAAATAAATATTTCGGGTTCAATACAAGTTAAGCTCAATCAACAGCATTTGCAGCATAATACTGATAACCACAAAAATATAGGTGTACTATTTCTTTAATGTTAACACATTTTTATTTTCTTAGACAAAGGAGTGATGAGTAGAAATATTTATATATATATAATTATTTTTATTTTTTTTGTATGTCAACATTATGCTGTTAATAACCAAATGCTGTTAATTGAGCTTAACTTGCATTGAACCTGGAATATTCTTTCAACAACAAATCATAACTATCTAAACAGTGCTTACCTGATTAAATATTCATGCAAACTGTGCACTTGCAGAAACGTTAACTGTTCTCATGCCTTTCCACACCTATGACTTTCTTGGCTTATGACTTATGAATTATGTGGAACACAAATTTGAATGTATATCCCGGTCTGTCTTTTCAGTACATAGGCAGCTGATAGTACCTCACTTCAAAGCTTAAAAAATAACCCAAAAGTATCATCAGGTCTTTGTGACCTATGCATCATATTCCCATTCTTTCAAAGGCATTTGATAAGTTTTGATGAGAAATTACCTGAAATGTAAGTAATTTTTAAAATCTTGATGTCTATTGCATGTTAATGGGATACGAGAGAAACTCGTTCACAAGTGAACTTACATTGTTACTTGCTAAAAACAATGCAAGTTGCAGTGGGGTGGGCAAGAGACTGACACATTGGGTGTGGCATCAGGCCCTGGAGAGGCATTTATTGGAAATAATATTAGACATAAAAGACTCAAAAAGGGGAACAAATGGTCCACCGGGAAATTGTGTCCAAAATAAAAGGCGATCTGGCACCCATACGGTGAATGGGGTTATGTTAAGGCAGGGTGGTGATGAAAGGCTAAGGTCCAGGTATAATGGACGGGGTCTGGTGGCCTCAACGCGCTACCCTCCTAGATTCCGGGCATGAGGGTCAGCAGCGTCCTCAGAGCGGCTCAGCTTCCCTGGTGCCATGGCGCGCGAGGAGAAGGGCAGCGCATCTAATTCACACCGGGGTCTGGGGTGCGGGTTTGTTTGTTTGTTTATTAACTTTTAACGACAGCAACAAGCAACAAGGTTAGTCACATGGCAAGCACAGACAATAAATATGTTTACAAAGCTATATAAGTAGTTGTATTTTTGAGATGAATACAAGATAACAATTCTAAAATATATGTTCAAGTGATACCAATCTATTAAGTATTTCTCTGAATAAAATCATTGTCTGATAGTTTCAAAGGCGTAAACACTTCAGTAAGAAGAGTTTGAAAGTCAAAGGTGTTTGACAGGAAAGGCATAATTGAGGATTCTCACCAATCAGCAGAAACCCATGTGTGAGTCTTGAATGACCTAGACGGCACCAAGTGTACACGACTTGATCATGCATAGACTTGAAGTTTGAAGAAAATCTTCTTCTTATACTGGGGTTTATTTCATATAACTTCTTATTGTTGCATTCATCCCATTCTATCTACCATTTTTCAGAGATAAATGTCCTGGATGCGGGTCCAGAGACGCATTTAATTCACAGTGGACCCTCCCTGCTCCATTCCTGGACCTGCGAGGACGCCAGTGTGTGGACACGAGGCGATAGATGCTGGCATTGTGAGGAGATGTGTGCTCAACATTTTAATGACAGTAGTGATGAGGCTCTATTTTCATCAGGTGTGCCTCATCATCCACTGCCAAACTAGACTTACTACATTGCACCTCTCCTCTCTCCTGCTCACTTCCATTGTGAGCCTGGCTGAAGGACGGCCCTCAGAGTCAGGGTGACGATAACGTGAGGCGATGGCAGGTCATTCCGCCAAAAAGTTTTATCATATGCTTTCAAAATTCTTGGATTATGATGTACAAGCATGCATGAACTGCTTTTTTGGGTGCTTATTAAGCTTTGAAGTGAGTCACTATCATCTGATTTTGTATTGAATAGACAGACCAGGAGATTCCAACCTGGTCTCATTAACATAACGTAACCCTGGCAACATTTATGCAAATCAAAATGATGTGCCTTATTACACATTTGACTGCAGTTTCCCAGTTAAATGTCCAGTAGGGGGAGCCACAAGTGAGTGAAATGTCGTAATCAGGCGAGGTTTTCAAGGTGAATATTAGATTGTGCTACTGATTAAAATGCTGCTCCCTAACCTAAAACTTTAACCTAAACCTAACCAATATTCCCCTTCTGTCACTCACTCGACATTGTGTCGATGTAGTGACACTAGGGGTCTCTCTTGAGAGCCTCGGTTACCTCTTATCTTTGAGAAAAGGCCAATGAGAATTGGTGAACAGAATTTGCATGCCATCCCCCGGACATATGGGTATAAAAGGAGGGAAGCATGCATCTGTTCAGACAGATTTTTACTTCAGAGCCAAGCGGTTGTGTTTCAGCGGGCTGAATAAATCCACTGCTGTTCCACTCATCTCTACAAGAGCGTATGCTGTTGGAAATATGGTGCAAATCCGCTGCTTTTCTGTTTTCTGCACCCCACTGCAGACTATGCCCCTGGGTGCTTCGATTGCCACCTAAAAGAGTTTTATTCTCTAAAAGAGTATATTTCTCTAAAATAGCAAGCACTTGGACATTGAACATCTTTTTAAAGACGCATCTTTTTCAAGATGCCCTTCTGTCCTTGTGCTGTTCCTGGATGTGGTCGTTACCTTTCTGCTTCAAATGGTCATGGGCGTTGCCTCACGTGTCTGGGCAGAGAACACACTGAGGCAGCATTTGTGGATGGTTCATGTTCCCAATGTGAGAACATGACCATGGCAACATTGTGGACGCAGCTTTCCTTCTTCTGAGGGAAAGCAACTCCAAGCCTGCAGAGGTGCGCAGTCGTCAGTGCTCCCTTTCCTTTAGGAGAGGCTGGAGGCTTAGCACCCTCCACCTTTGAGGTCTATGTAGCCGCCAAAGTGGCTCACCATGATGCAGTGGATGGTTAAGTTGTTTGGGTAGCACGACCTGATCTTCATGTTCCTTAGAGGTGCCTGGAGCGTGAACCCTCCTAGGCTATGCCTGTTCCCCTCATGGCATCTCTCCATGACCTTTCAGACCTTCAGAGAGCCCTGTTTGAGCCACTAGAGTTTCGAGTTTCGAGTTTCAGTCGAACTAAAGGCCATATCCTTGAAGACGGCCCTCCTAGTTGCGTTCACATCCATCAAGAGGGTTGGGGAACTGTAAGCGTTCTCTGTCAGCGACCCTTGCCTGGAGCCCAGTCCGGGCTATGTGCCCAAGGTTCCTACGACCCCTTTCTTTAGGGTTCAGGTAGTGAACCCACAAGCGCTGCCCCGGGAGGAGGCAAACCCAACCTTAGTGTTGCTGTGTCCGGTGCTTACTTTGTCCACCCACTTGGATAGCACGCAGAGCTTTAGACATTCTGAGCAGCTGTTTGTCTGCTTGGTGGACAGCGGAAAGGGAACGCTGTCTTCAACAGAGGCTTGCCCACGAGATCGTGGACACCATTGTGTTGGCCTTCCAGACCCGGGCCTTGCCAGCCCCCTTCCGGGTTCGAGCACACTCTACAAGGTGTGTGGCATACTCATGGGCACTGGCCATGGCACCTCTCCAGCAGACATCTGCAGAGCGGCAGGCTGGGCAACTCCCAATATCTTTACGAGGTCTTACTATCTCCGGGTTGTGCCGGTTTCATCCCGTGTTTTGACAGGTCCCAACATGTAGAATTCGGTAATATGGTGACAACAGCTGGCCGGGTGTATCGCTTGCACATAGCACCTTCCCCCTCCCCTGAGGTGAAGACGTGTGCTCTACTCCCCCAGTCGAGTCCACAAGTCACGGACCCTGAGTGTCCTTCCTCCTTAGCCCTCTGGCTCCGAACTCAGTGGAGGAAGTTCGCAGCCAGACCCACCACAGGCACCGACTTCCCTGCGCTGGAATAGGTGCTCCACAGGTTCTGATTATTCCAATATCTCCTGTGATGTATTTTCCATGGGTACGGTCCCCCTGACGACGGACCCGCATCTCCCTTGGGCAGAGATCTGCAGAGTATGCAAATGCAAATTCTATTTGCCAATTCTCATTGGCCTTTTCTCAAAGATAAGAGGTAACCGAGGCTCTTAAGAGAGACCCCTAGTGTTACTACATTGACACAACGTCTCGTTCCCTCCATCAGGGAACAGAGGTTACGACAGTAACCGAGACGTTATCTAAATATAATGAGAGGTAGACACAAAACAGACATCCTTACCCTTAACCAAAACCTGAACCATAGAGTCCAAAAACAAAATGAGAAATGAAAAACACAATTTTTGAACCAACCACATAATTTCGTGTTGCTTTGTCTAACGTGCCAGTTTGCGTGTTTGGTTTGGGTCGGACCTTGGTCTTCCGAGTCCAGATTCCAACACTTTATCAGGTGAGCTACTGTGGATGCTAATCACACTGGAATAAGTGTGGTAATGTAGGTGAGTCTGTAATACAAGGGTTTTTTTCAAATTATGTGTTACAATAAATGTGTTTCAATATCATAACATAGCAGTGTGTGGGAGATACGTAGGAATATATGTTATATGGGATATACACGCTATACAGGGAGAAATATAGTTGTTATATTTCTTAATATATTATTATAATAGTAAAGCTCTGTCGAAAATGTACAGTAGTTACAGTAGAGTTCATTCTATTAGACTAGGTTAGGATATTCACAAGTTTGTCTTTTTCTTTTACCTAAGAAAGAAAATCATTCACATTTTCATTATTGGGGTGATCTATTCCTTTAAAACAGCCAGAGAGGACCACACAGAACGTCACAAGCAGCATTCGTTCAGTCAATGTTATTGACCTCATAAATATGCAAATAAGAACTTTAACCCAGTGTTTACAAATGTACAGTATGAAATCTTGAATCCTGAATTGAACCTAGCATGAAGTATGAACAGTGTAAAACATTAAACAATATAACACAGAATTAGGTTTACCCAGGGTTTGGAATGGTCCTGGGTTCACATTTCTAAATGAGTCTGTCAAATGGCATTTACTCAAATGAATGTGTAAGAACAACACTTCATTAGCAAGAAGTTCTGAGGGATGATTTTGATTTGTTCTCAGAACTGTGGGAAGGCTGCACAAATGGGCTCCTCTCCTGAGGCTGTCTGAGGGTGGTCTCCACAACTGGGTGGGAGGGCCAGAACTGATAAGCAGCTCTATTTGTTTGGCCTAAACTTCTCTGCATTGCAATGCAACCGCCCCAGAACTTCCCGGAACCTCCCGGAGCCTACGCTTAAAAAGCAATAAAAGCTGCTCTGTTTTGGGAGGACTATTTTGACTCTCCCTTCTTCACCACCCCCAACACTCTTTCATTGCCTCCTTCAATCTTTCCTGCTGTACGACGCGCTCGCTGGCATGCACTCAAGGTTCAGCCCACAGAGAAGTCAGATTAATGACAGCTAGTCACGGAAAGGCTTACAGCTCCCGTATACTGTTGGAGGGATTGAGGGAGACAGAATGCGAGAGAAAGGGAGAAAGAGAAGAGAATGGATTCATTTCAAAAGCTTCAGAAAGCCTGCACTTAAAACGTGTAAAACAAGTACTTGTGCTGTCTGTCACAAAGAAAAAACTATAATGAAATGCAAAATGGAAGATAACAACTACCAATTCAGAAAAAAAGTTAAGTAAATGGTGAAAAAATTGAAAGAAAATTTTGTTTAACTACAAATGAAACTTGTCATAATTTATGTGCATCACAAAATATTCTCAATTCAATGGCAACTGATAATGATTAAAGCATAAAAAAATACCCAAACGTATAATAAAAGTAGTCCATGCGACTTGTGCCTTTTATTAAAAGTCTTTCAGTGAATAACGACTAAAATTTCAGTCTGTTCTTCATCCAAAATGATCATACAGCTTTAGAAAAATTGTAATATATTGCATGAGCAGTATGGAATTAATTTATTTAGCTTTCATTGTGCTTTTTTGTCCGCGACCCGACTTCGGATAAGCGGTTGAAGATGGATGGATGGATGGATGGATGTGCTTTTTTGTCATTTTTGGAGCTTGACAGTCCCTGGTCCCTATACACTTTCATTGTATGGAAAAGAGCTGCATGAACATTCCTTAAAACATCTCCTTTTGTGTTTCAAAGACAAAAATAACAGAACAGGGGTTTGGAACAAATATGGGTGAGTAAATAATGTCAGAATGTGTATCCCTTAAAGTAGAAAATGGCACATTTTGGTGCTCTGTGGACAGAACAAGAAAAAGTAAACAAAGGATGAGACAGTGGTAAGTGAAAATGGAATGCTGAGGAAAAAAAAGGGAAGATTTTTCAGGAGGCTGAAGAGAACTCGCTCACCCAACTTCACAGTCCACAAGCTATGTTCACACAGTGTGGGGAACATACTGGAAACAACAGCTCTTCTCACCATTTCAGAAACATGTTTTCCCATCCCCAGGAATTCTTCTCTGGCATATTTCATTCCTCTGAGGCAAGTCTATTTCTGTGTGTGGAACAAGTCTATTCACCCACCTCACCACAAGATCTCAGCATTCACAGGACCGCTCATGATAGTAAAATATGGTGGGGATTTCAAAATGTAGAATACCATTCCAACATGCACTGCAAAGTGAGATGCATCCCTTTGTTGCTTAGTATAATTCATTCCAAGCATAAAGGTAAAGAAATTCCTTATACAGAGGTCCCAAACCTTTTGACCAATGAATATCTTTTCTGTGATTTCTTTAAAAATTTTGCAGCATTTTTAATTATTTGGTAGGATTTTTATAAATAATCTTATAGAGACTATTCATGAAGCACTCATGAAGAACAACTTCTAGTCTAAATATTTTAAAGTAATGTCTATATTCAATAAAAAAGTTCAATGATTTTTATAAATTTCTATGGCTTATTTTTATTTATTTATTCATTTTATTTTTGTATTTTTATCGTGGTCTACCTATTGACGCTTACTACGACACCTGGAGTCACGAGTTTGAATCCAGGGTGTGCTGAGTGACTCAAGCCAGGTCTCCTAAGCAACCAAATTGTCCCAGTTGCTAGGGAGAGTAGAGTCACATGGGGTAACCTCCTTGTGGTCGCGATTAGTGGTTCTCGCTCTCAATGGGGCATGTGGTAAGTTGTGAGTGGATCGCGGAGTGTAACATGAGCCTCCACATGTTGTGAGTCTCCACAGTGTCATGCACAACGAGCCACGTGATGAGATGTGCGGATTGACTGTCTCAGAAGCGGAAGCAACTGAGACTTGTCCTCTGCCACCCGGACTGATGTGAGTAACCGCACCACTACGAGGTTAAGTTGTTAAGTTGTGGTTACTATGTTGTGGGAATTGGGCATTCCAAATTGGGAGAAAAGGGGATACATAGGAAAAAATTTTAATCTAAGTAAATATTTTGAGAATAACCTCTTAATAGATCTTTTATAAGAATACATTCATTCAACAAATTAATTTTGACAACAAAATCAGAATATTACAAGGCTAAAGTAAATATATATATATATATATATATATATATATATATATATATATAAAGTAGCAACATTACATGATTAAAGATGTAATATTATAAGATTGTGTTAGTTTAGGCATTATGAAATTACTGTAGTAATGTTTTGAGAATCCAGTCATCCAAGCATTATGAGATTGAAGTCATAATATTATAAGAAATGTTCATATGTTTTTGCGAATAACAGTGTAATATTACAATAGAAATAAAAGCAAAGTGGAAATGCAGATGTAACCATCAATACCCGACCAGAGTCGACCACTGGTTGCTTTTTTATATTTCATAAAAGAGGCGCCTGAATGTCTGACTTGCACTGCGGAAAAGGGATTTTCTGTGGTTGAAATGAAATCTAATAAAAGACGTCTGTATTTCACACTCAAGTGATCTTTGCTGTGCCGTTTTCTCATAATATTGTGATTTTTTGTTTAGAAATATTGCTACTTTATTAACACAAAATTACACCTTTTTTCTCATAATTATATGACTTTCTCAAAACATAACTGCTTAATCTAAATCAAATGAATTCAATCAATTCTAAATCTTGTAATGTTATGACTACTCTTGTAATATTACAAATTAAATATCATAATGCTAAGACTTTTATCTTATAAGGCCAGGACTTTATTACCATAAATTCTACTTTATTATCCAAATAATCCAACTTTATTCTAGTAATGGTAATAATCTTCAAAATATCACTTATTATATTATTTTAACGTTGCACTAAAGCTCTGTCATACTTTTCCAGGCCTAAACATCAACATTTTTAATTCCTTAATCTTTCTAGGTTTTCCATGCCGGGGAGAACCATGCTTATAGATAGAGAGGGCATGGACTTGTGTTTGTGTGTAACAGTGTCAGAGCTATGTGAGTACAGAAGTCTGTATTAAAAAAAAAAAAGGGGGGGGGGGGGGGGGGTGGCATAAAGGGAAACATTCCAACATTATTGAAAAAGCTAGAAGAAGCCTCCATTGAGAAGGGAAGACAGTGGGTCCAGTGTTGACCACAGAGCACCTCTCTGGGCACAAAAGGGCTTTTCGCAACCCCCCCCCCCCCCCCCCCCCCCCCCCCCCCCCCCACTTCATCCATGGGGGTCTGCCCTGAATGGGCATCTGTGTGTTGGGAAGAGCTGGGGATCTGGGTGAAATGAGGGAAAATCCCCAAAACCATCTGCACTAATCACTATCAGTTTTCAGTGACCTGTGACCTAGGTGCCCACCGTACCCACTTTAAAAAAAAACTTGCACAGGGGGTAAACTTGACTGTGTGAAGAGTATACTTAGAAATGCAATTTAATTCTACTACACATATTTAATTGCTTGCTTTTCTTAACTGATCAGCAAATGTAATCAACTGGCTTAAACATTATGTTTAATTGAAGTCTCATTTTACAATTTGGGTGGTATTTACCACCCCAATAAAAAATAGAACTTGACACTACTGCAGTTTGTATAGATATACACTTTGTAAAGCCGAATTTGTGACTCACTGTTCTGTACAATAAAGAGCTTAAGAGTGATCTACTTGCTTTGCCGACTTATTCTCAAAACATAAAGCATATACAACTTATACAAAAAGGTTTTATTACATATTAGTTTTCTTCTCACTCTGTAATACATGCACATTAGATGGTGATCCCAATGTTTGTGCTGGCATGTTAAATCACATTAGTTTGTTTCAAAGAATTCATAACACAGCGCTTTGCTTTATCCATAATTATATTAAGTCTAAAGTTGATCCAAAGTCCCTTTAAGGCAAGTCTGTTAAACTGGCGGCCATCTTTGCAACACCCCCCGGCAGCTATGGACACTTTGCACTGACTGTGATGACACATTCCTGCATTATTTAACAGCTTAAATCTAGCAAACTTATGAGCAGCGTCAGCATGGGGCAGTCAGCACACCTCAGCGAACCTCACAAGCAGTGCAGCCACAGAATGAGAGCCGGTGACACAGTACACATTCTTGACAGCTGGATTAAAACATTTATTTGAAAAGAAGTTTTTTATTTTATCTTTTTATTTTATACGTTTATGACTTTAGTTTTATTCTTTGTGTTACATTACTGGCATTATATTACATGGCATTAAGTTCTTTCTTTCGACATAATCCATTGCTCTCTATTTTATTTTCCTCTTTTGAAAGTTAAGGAAACATAATATTCAATTTTTTCTTTTGCTGTTGGAGCAAATTGAAACACAAAACAATACCTGCAGTGGTCTCCCATTCACTGCTATAAAAGTTTACCCCATGTAGTTAACAACCATGTTCGAAACCTGAATATGTGAAAAGGGTCTATTTTCTATCAAGGAGATGGGCAGGCAGGTGCAGCTCCAATCTACTTGAAAAATCTCCAAAACTGTTTGTAAAAATGATATTCCATGTCAAATAAACCAATTAAATTTGACAACAATGGTCTCTTTTGCTTCATTAGCTCAAATCACACATTCAGGCTGGTCCAGCTAATGTGCATGAATGTTCTGGAGTAAATACAGATGATGCCTTCATCAAAAAGGCAATTGGCTCATTTGAATGAAAGGCAGAACTTCCAGTCCAAGAACTGCCATACTAAGTGTCTCCTCCTATACTGTCTCCCAGAATACACTAGGTAATGTCTTAGCTGCCTGTCATCATTTATATAGCTCAACAGATAGAAAATGGCACCAGCATTGCCAAAATCACAGGTTTGATTTCCAGATTGCATATACTGATAAATGCATAGCTTTAGGCTTATCTAAAGCACAGTATGATGGTGAAGCTCATCCCAGTTCATGGTTCACAACAGTGAACTTTAAAACAAAGCTTACTGAAGATCCCTCCTGGACATTGTTTGCTCCAAAATTTTCTTCTGGTAAATGTGTCAAGGTGATCCAAACAGAGACCAGGACCCCAACGGTTAAAGTAGTGTTCTTCTAAACTCTGTACACACACACACACACCAAGCAATTTAAACCCCTGAACTATTTTTGTTACATTCCTGAATGTATATGTTTTATTATTATTATTAATATTAATAATTGTCATGGATACACCCACAGCAGCGCCAGACCCGTTCACTCCAATCACTCGCTCAGCATCACCGGAGTACTAATCATCTGCACCTGTCTTCACCACCTGCCGGCACTCTGCACTCAATCACCGCACCCCTTAAATATCACACCAGTTCCCTCACTCAGTTGTCCGGTCTCGTCGGATTCCCACGACTTCCTGACTCCCACATCTGAATACCCGCAACCAACCTGATCCGAGTTCTCTTCCAAATTCCAGAAACTTCCTTCAGCCCTTCCGGTCATCGAACTTCAGTCTGTCTGCTCCCCTCACTCTGTCTTCATCTGTATCGTCAACCAACCCATCCATATCAGATAAGAAGTCTCACTACTACATCAATTCTCATTACAACTCTTCAACTCAAAACATCCTGACATTATCTCCCTGCCATGACTGTTCCTTGTGCATAAATAAAATATCACTAACCATCATCCTGTGTGTCCTTCCGTTTCATGACAATAATATTGTAACTGTCTATTTTTGGATGTTTTCTAATTTGACCAAGGTAAATTTGGGTGCCTCAAACAAACTTTCACTTTGGAGAAAAGTGTTTGCCCAATACATAAATATAAATGTAATTGCAATATTACATAGTCAAGCTGAAAAGAATCATTGTTTGGAAACATTAGTAATTGAGCCTCTGTTCCTTATAATTTTTCTTACATATTTTATATCAATCTATTATGCTTTAATTAATGGTATCACAAGATTAGTTTACTGTACATGCTATATGTTTATGACTATTGAAATCTTTAAAAAAAAAAGTAGTCTAAACATGTCAAATTTGTAGAAATTAAATTTTGTGTTAATGCTGTTTGAATAAATTTTTCTTTGGGAATTGTTTTTTTTTATAAAAACATCAGTTCCCCATCTGTCACTCACTCGACGTTGTGTCGATGAGTTGACACTAGGGATCGCGCCTGTGGAGCCCAGACATCTCTGATCTTTGAGAAAAGGCCAATGAGAACTGGTGTGTGGAATTTGCATGCCACTCCCCCGGACATACGTGTATAAAAGGAGTGACGCTGCAAATACACATCAGATATCTTCTTCGGAGCCGAGAGAGCAGTCACAGAGCTGAATTCCTCTGCCGTCTTATATATATATATATATATATATATATAAAACACAAATAAAAGAGTATATTTCTCTAAAAGAGTGGCGCAAATGGAGAGCGTCTTTTTCAAGACGCCTGTTTCGTTTGTGTATGTTTCCTGGTTGCGATCGTTACCTCTCCGCTTCCCACTGCCATTATCGCTACATCTCGTGTTGGGCACTGCCCACACAGGGACAGCGTTTGTGGATGGATCATGCTCTCACTTTGAGAGCATGATTCTGGCAACGTTGCGGTCGCGGCTTTCTCTTGTAAGAGGGAAAAGGAGGTTAAACCCCCTCAGGTCGTGCCTCGTTCCCTTGTGGGACCTCCCCGTGGTCCTCCTGGGTTGAGTCAGCTGAGCTAAAGGTGCTCTCTCTGATAACTACCTTCCTGACGGTGCTCACCTCCATCAAGAGGGTAGGGGACCTGCTTAGAGTTCGGTCGGCTTACTCTCACATCATCCTGAGACCCCGACCGGGCTACGTGCCCAAGGTTCCCACGACCCCTTTTAGGGATGAGGTGGTGAACCTGCAAGTGCTTCCCCAGAACGAGGAAGACCCAGCCTTGGCGTTGCTGTGTCCGGTGTGCGCTTTTCGCATCAATTTGGACCACACGCAGAGCTTTAGAAGCTCAGAGCAGCTCTTTGTATGCTTCGGCGGAGAGTGGAAGGGAAGCGCTGTCTCCAAACAGAGGATCGCCCACTGGGTCATCGATGCAATCACTATGTGCTGCCCCCTGCTGGCCTACGAGCCCATTCAACCAGGGGTGTTGCGGCTTCTTGGGCATTGTCCCACGGCGCCTCTCTAGCAGACATATTTAAAGCCGTGGGCTGGGCAACACCTAACACCTTTGCAAGGTTCTATAAAGGGTTGAGCCAGTTTCGTCCCGTGTGTTATCAGGTGACACAAACAGGTAAGTTCGGGTCAGCTGGCTGGGTGTATCGCTTGTGCATAGCGCCTTTCCCCTCCCTTGAGGCGAAGACGTGCGCTCTTTCCCTAGTTGCGTTCGCTTGAAGTGTGAACCCTGGAAGTTCTTCCTCCCTAGCCTAGCAGCCGTCGAGTCTTCAGAGAGGCTCGCTGCCACCCTGGTACGGGCCCCCGTATGAGGTAAGTGCTCCACATGTGCTGGTTGTCCCCTTGGGCAACCCCGTGTGATGTATATCCCGCAAAATGGTTTCAACTGCCGGTAAACCGCATCTTCCTTGGACAGAGGGCCCTCTGCCCTGGGTGGCCGTGTTTGTAATAACTCCTCCCCCCTTGGGTAGGATCTACCATGACGACATGTAACCGGTAAGGCCGTGTGTATTTTACCTAAACCCCCCCCCCCCCCCGGGTGTGGTTTCCCCGGTGTTCTTCTCTTTGGAGGGTCACCCCCCAGCTTGGACCATATATTTGGCCCCCAGCTGAATGATTTCATTCCTTTTACAGGTGAGAATAATAGAGATAAGGCCCCGGCTGGGCCAGCCAATACTTCTGAGCTGTTAGCTATTCCCCTAGGTGCAGGGGACCGCTTCATGCCTGCCAGTGTGTTGGGGGTATTTATGCGATAGCTTGCTGCGCTGGCTACGAGGCACACCTTGCACCGCCAGTCTGCGTAACTCGGTTCAGCTCTTGTGGCGTTTTCCATTGGGACCCCTAGTGTCAACTCATCGACACAATGTCGAGTGAGTGACAGACGGGGAACATCTCGGTTACTGACGTAACCTCCGTTCCCTGATGGAGGGAACGAGACGTTGTGTCCCTCAGGCCACAACACTGAACCAACCACTGAAAGCGCCGAGTCTTTGGCTCGGCTCCTCAGTGCGATACCTGATGTGTATTCGCAGCGTCACTCCATTTATACCCGTATGTACAGGGGAGTGGCATGCAAATTCCACACGCCAATTCTCATTGGCCTTTTCTCAAAGATCAGAGATGTCTGGGTTCTGCGGGAGCAACCCCTAGTGTCAACTCATCGATACACGTCTCGTTCCCTCCATCAGGGAACGGAGGTTACGTCAGTAACCGAGACGTTTTAAGGGTCTGAAGAAGGCCTCTGTTTTCCCTTTTTTATACCTACAAGTTCATTACACCATTTTGATTGGGCGGACAAAAGTTTTTCAAAATTGTCAAATTTCTATTAAATTTTTTAGAAATATTACATTTTTGAAGAATTTCAGCTTTCAATGATACTTTGATAATGTATCATGACATTTTTTTTACATTAAGCCCCAGAAAACAAAAATCTAAATTACTTTGAACTCAGTAATTGGGAACATTTCATCTGAAAAGGGTGTATTCAATTACTTGTTTTGTGAATTGCATTTTTGTTTAAAAAAATTGTTTTGAATAACTTAGATCCATAGCAAGTGGTATGAGTGTCATGCCATTGATCTTTGCTGAGGCCTAACATTCACTCTGTCATTCCATGTCTGTTTATTATGTCCAGCAGAAGATTTCAGAAGGTTCTTGTATTAGAGCTCACACATAAATACCCAATAAGTATGTTTAAGCAATAAAAATATATTTTGGAGTTACAATGTATGTATATATATATATATATATATATATATATATATATATATATATATATATATATTTATTTATTTATTTATTATATTTTTTTTTAAAGATACATATGCACTCTTTGCTTAAAAATTGACAAAGTAATGTCTGTTGAAAGGTTATTGAAGAAACATAAAACTAAAATATCATACAGATAGTAATACAGAGTGAAAAGCAGCTTTGAAAATGACAGCCATGTAGACAGTAATTTGGACAGTGGGCAATATTTTACTGCCATATAAAAACACACACACACACACACGCACGCACACACACACACACACACACACACACACCTCCTGCTAAACCAAATTAAATGTAGTCCAAGTTCTAAGTAACTATCAGGCAACTATCAACTAACATTAAAGACAGTGGCTCTTAAACTTGAATGAGGCACATTAATGTATTTAAAGACTCCATGATATCAAAGTTTAGTGGTATATTCAAGTGATTTAATGGGATCTTTTACAGGGAAACTAATCAAGAATAGTTAGAAAATTGTTGTTATGATTAGTCCATTTTTATTTCCACTTCTACAGATGAACAGATTTTTTTTCCACTTCTACAGATGGCCACAGTACAGTTTAAGGATTCAGTCAAATGACTTCTTTCAATCCCTTAAAATCTTTTAAACCCCTTATCATGTGGGAGATGAGAGACGGCTAAATGAAAAAGCACGAGGGAAAAACAGGGCAGAGCGGGGTAAGCCAGGAGAGGAAATGGAGGGATATAGAGAAAGAAAAGAGAGAGATGGATGAGAGACAGAGCAGAGAGAACAGGGGCCCTATGTTTTTGAGATTCAAAGCACAATGTGCTCTTTGAGGGCTGTAGAGAATAACATTTAGATAGAGAGCCATCAGTCCAACCCTCCTCCTCCTCCTCCTCCTCCTCCTCCTCTTTCTCTGCTCTGCCCTTCTATTCTGCTTTCTTTTCTCACTACATCACATTTCCACCAAATATATTTACATTCGAATGGGCTGCATACATATTTTCAAGGGCAGATTACGTTCCTAGCACTCTCCCCTGTGAGTGGTGATATTGTTTGGCATTTGTTGAATATGAATCACATTTGGCATGAGGTGGACTTTGACAAGATCAGGAGACATGCTGATATGCTGTACTGTTTTAATCTACCAATGTGCTGATTAGAAGGATTATATTGATGTTATTAGAGTGGCATACTGTATTGCTAACTGTGCAGAAAAAACAAACATGAATCTGAGCTTCATTTGTCTCAAAGGATAACCCAAAGCTTTCTTTATTTAGAATTAATTACATAATTAAGTCTAAATCAAATTCCCATTCATTCAAGTCAATTCACTCTGTGGTCATCTTGACAACACCCCCAGTCAGCTATTTTCTATCAAGGCAATAGGCATGCAAGAACTTGCCATTATCTTATAATTTCAAAACAATGGCTACTATAAACTGCTAGTGTGTTGAAAATGAAATTCATAAATTATCTTTTTGTGTTCTGCATAAGAAAGAAAAGTCTTATAGGTTTGGAACAACATAAGGATGAGCAATTTATGAAAGGATTTTCAGAATTTTCAAAAGCATATGTCTAATCAATGGTATCAAATATTGTGATTCTTTGGCTCAAAAAAAAAAAAGAAAAAAAAAAGTGTTATTTCAGGCCAATCCAGATGTGCTTTATAGATTGCAACCTAGTTGATTATTGATGGTATAGTGTTATGTTGAAGCCATCAGTTCAACTTCATTAAAAAAAAAAAAAACAAACAAACAAACCTTGTTTAATAGCAAAATTCCTGGTGAAGAATGACTACTCACAATCCTGTGGAGAAATATCCACCAATCAGAGAATTGCAGCAACAAACCACAGCAAAAGAGATATGCAGAGACCGCCCACTCCCATGATGCATTGCCATTGATGCAATTGATTCTGTCTCCCTACACTCTCAGACTACTTAAAAATGTGTATATATCTGATTATTTTGCAAAATAATTCAATTATAATGATTCTATACTTCCAATCAAAAACATATTTGTATTTTTTTTATTTGATTACATACTTGTGTCTGAGTCACGAGTCCAATTTTAATGGACTTTGACATGTCACAGACTCAGACTCGAGCTTTTGGGACTTGTGATGAAATGAAAAAATAAATAAATAAATAAACACATCTCTCTTTGCATCCAGCTGTAGCACTCCTTGATGTCATAGATGTAGCCAGAATTGTTTCACCACGTTGAGCAAACACACGCACACATACACATACACACGTGCACACTCAGTCAACCAATACGCTTAAATGTTACTACAGAGACTGCTGTATAACATCGATTACAGAGGTGGCTGGTGTGAAGAAAACATAAAAGACAGGTATGTATCCAATGTAGAAACTAAACAAGGCAGTTTCACACGACACAGGACCTGACAACTGGTCAAATCGCATGTGCCGTTTGTGCTGCCAAGAGGGTGCTCGTATCGCATTTTCATCTTGGTAAAAACTTCAAATCAAGAACTTCATTGAGTCAAGGTACCCACATCATGTTTCTCACCGTTTGCCAAAACAGCATATCAATATATAAATACAGAAAAATAGTTTTAATATTGGATATTATGTTTTTTTAGGCGTAATATATCTAATACAGGCATCTGTATTCTCTTGTGGTCCACACAGTTTTGTCAACTTTAACTGTTCCTTGATGTATTAACAACATTTTATATAGTCTGAAATATAAAGTTAAAAAAAAAAAAAGTCTGGGAAAAAAAATATTATTGATAAAGCAGACAGCAAATCTAAACAGATAAACAGCAACTATTTATTTCTAACAGACAATTTTCAAAGCAAACTGAAATATGAGCTGCCTAAAATATGTTCTTTATAGCCTTTTTCCACCGTTCACAACATTCAACCATGCACAATAAAATATTAGGATTTTTTGGGCAGTGAAATGTTTTGCGTAGAATTGAATTATAGACTATAAAATGTATTATTTGATGGCAGAGTTTGTGTATGAATCTAAACTTCATGTAATGAGTTGAATTTAGTTGGTTATTCAATTTTGTAGAAAAATTTTATTTTATTAAATTGTTTTGTAAACAGGGTAACTAATTTTTATTTTTTGGCCAATATCTCTGACAAAATTTATGACTCATTATTATTTTATTCATGTTTTTGCGGTTAAAGAAGAGCTCAGTGAAGATTTCTTTGGTTGGTATTTACAGAGTTCATAATGATTGAGACCAACATGGCTGATTTCAAATATTATTTATCTTCTGCGGTCGAAGTTGCGAGACTCATGTGGAAGCATCAGGGTTTAAGGTGCACGAGCAGAAGGTGCGCAGAACTGCCCCACATTATTAAATAGAAAATCATGTCTGTGACGACATGGCCCTAAAATAAGTAGTGGGCTTTTCCAGTGTTTTTGGATGTAGCATTTGCAGCCAAATCTTGAGATGTAACTTCTCAGTGAGTGTTATTACTACTGTGTTGACTCATTTGTATGTATTTTCCCAATGCAGTCGGCAGATAGAGACTCAGATATAAATCTCAGTATAGACTATTACTTCTTTAGATAGGGATAATTATAAATAAAACTAAATTAAATTGACAAACTGAAAATTAAGTAGAAATAAAAACTCAATATAAATTCTAAACACAATAACTCTGGTTGTAATGACTAATGCAGCTTTCACTCTCTTTAGTCTATGTTTGAGTGGAGAGAAAAATCAACAAATAATTGAAATGTGGACAGAACACAATAAGAAGTGTGTTGAAGGACAGTTTTGTCTTCATACACCAAAAGCATATGCTTTATTCTGAAACCACTTTGAAATTTGTTCAGCAGGATACTAATCATAAAATGTGTATATACAATGCAACAGAGGTGTTTTTGTTACATTTATATTTACTAATGGTTTTTCTTAGTTGTGAAGAATAAAATAAGCTTAAAATATTGATGTGGAGTTTACAGTTACAATTTTAATCCATGAACAGTTTCATTTGCACTCGGACTTGACCTCACCCTGACTCGGCCTTGAGAGCGACTCTGCCCCCTTTTGAACTCGGACTCGATTGTTTAAAGACTCGGACTCGACTAAGGTAGACTCAAACCCAACACTAGTTAATTCCCTCTTTATAGATTTTAGGCACAACGTTTCGAATCTTTATCTTTTTGCCAGATTTTTAAATACTTCAAATTAATATTTGTAATGTTGTGATTCACTTCGGTGCTAGTTGGTTTGGAGCTTAGAACTCTTTTTTGAAGATTTTTTAAAAATCCCTATGGAAAAGAATAATGGGAAAAATGTACTGTTGTGCTCTATAGATAGAAAACAGGTGATACCTCTATAAACCAAAAGTTGATTGGCTCTTTTAATTGGAAGACAGAACTTTCTTCCCTACAGCCACTGCATTGAGGATAGTGATTTTAGTGAATACACTAAGTCAATATTTGCCTGCTTATCACTGTTACTGCAGCATTCCAGTGTTCAAAGTACTGGAAAAGCAACTCCAAAGTCACGGGTTTGATTCCCAGGAAACATTTGTACTAATAAAATGTACATCTATTTTAATTTCACTGCACTGATTTGTACATTAGAAGATTATATTCAACTTTTTAGATTGACTGCATTGCTTAAGAGCTTCTCTGTCTAGATGTATAAACAATAAGTAACATCTACTTGTAAGTAACCATACAAGACCAGATGATTGTGAGAATCTGAACCATAAAAATCTTGTCAGCCTGACAAGCAACCAAAATACAATTGATTAAAAAAAAAAAAGTGTTGTGGTAAATCAATGTGACAATTCGTATCAAGAAGATGAACCTTGGAGGCAAGAGGTGGCAGTGCCTATAAACACTCTCCTCTTTAGCCCACAGCTCTGAGAGAACAAGCGCCCATAAGAGCAAACTGGGCATCAAGTAAATTGGTCCACACAGACCAGTGACTGGTGTAAATAGAAAATACACAAGGGTAATGGCCAAAGATAAACAGGAAGTAGCAAAATTTGCCAACTGAGATAGAAGAAAGGTCCACTGTATGGCAGATGTCCTATTGGCATGTGTGTCTGGTTAAGAATATTCGCAGGGCAAGTAAACACAGTGCTGTCAGACGCAGCTCAAAACAATTATATACCCCAACCATAATAAATCATGAATGTGGCTCATCAAACCATGGCAACAATGCTTAAGTTTGACTTAGTTACAGCTACTTAATTAAGCAAAGATTTCTGAGGTTAACCAGGCCTTAAACTCTGAGCATAACTGTCTTCAAATTGTCTTTATACACACATCAGTGCTTATGTACTCAAGCTGCAATATTAGTTGGGTGATACTTACTCCCTTCATAAGCACTGGGCAATGCAACTTTTATTAAATATTCAATATACTTAATACATCATTATTTATGCATTTTTCTTTGAAATTACTTGAAAGGGTGATTTTTTTTTCCAATCAGAGGAAACAGTATAGTACATTGGATTAAAAATATTTAATGCAAGAAGTAGTTTTCAATGCAGTTTTTAATGCAATCAACAGTTTTCTAGTCTTCACTAAATGAACACAAGGAGTTATAATATATTTTTCATGTCCTATACTGTTTTGTTTTACTGGATCTACAACACAGTCTTTAGAAAATCGAATGGCTAACTCAAAGTGTATTAAAATCATCAAAATAGCCCCATGTTGCTTGACTTAACATCAGCAGCAAAATCATCAGGGACATGGTATGAAGATCCCCCAGCTTCACCGTGCATATAAAATATGTGCTACATTCATAACAGGATAATGTTGTGAGCTGTGTAAGAAGCATATGCAATGCATCATTATATTAAGCAATTAGTGAAAGCCAAGCTTCAATTATGTAATAGCTACAAATAATGACAATTGCTTGATTAGAATAATATTGAATGTTAAATCTGCTCATATTAAAACCAATATATTAAAACAATTATCAATTTTTACATTATTTACAATTCATTAACCCACTCAATTTATAAATGCTTTGAAAAATATTGAAGGGTTAGTTCACCCAAAAATGAAAATTATCTCATGATTTACTCACCCTCACGCCATCCCAGATGTGTATGCCTTTCTTTCATCTGCTGAAGAAAAATGAAGATTTTTTGAATATTTCAGCTCTGTAGGTCCATTTAATTAAAGTGAATGGGTACCAACATTTTTAAGCTCCAAAATCCACATAAGGGCAACATAAAAGGATTCCAGACGACTCTGTTGGTTAAATGGTTAAATCTATACCTTCTGAAGTAATATATATATATATATAGCAATATAGGTGTGGGTGAGAAACAGGTAAATATTTAAGTCATTTTTCCTTTACATTCACTTTTTCCTTCTGTTTTTAGTGATTCACATTCTTCATGTATATCGCCCCCTACTGGGCCATCCATCCATCCATCCATCTTCAACTGCTTATCTGAAGTCGGGTTACAGGGGCAGCAGCTCCAGCAGGAGGCCCCAAACTTTCCTATCCCTAGCCACATTAACCAGCTCTGACTTGGGGACCCCGAGGCATTCCCTGGCCAGAGTGGAGATGTAAACTCTCCACCTAGTCCTGGGTCTTGGCCGAGGCCTACTGGGAAGGGAAGAGAATTTATGAGCAAAAAATTACTTAAATATTGATCTGTGGTTTCTCACCCACACCTTTCATATCATGTCTGAACACATGGATTTAACCATTGGAGTCATATAGATTACTTTTATGCAGATTTATGTGGTTTGTTTGGAGCTTCAAAATTTTGTCAACCATTTACTTGTATTGTATGTACCAACAGAGTTGAGATATTCTTCTAAAAGTCATTATTTGTGTTCTGCAGAAGAAAGAAAGTCATACACATCTGGGATGCTAGGTGGGTGAGTAAATTATGAGAGAATTTTCATTTTTGGGTGAAATATCCCTTTAAGTCTGTAAAATTAATCTTTTCACAAGCTCATTTCCATTTGTTTTTGATTAACCTTCATAATTATTTAAATTCTTTCATGAGCATGAACCTGGACATTGCTCAAGAAATTTGGTTCATTCTTAAGCTAAACGCGTGCATACGATCTATTTCTACTTCAGTTAATCTGTTCACTCTTTAAATAATGACACCATATCATGATTCAGGGTTTTGAGAGACACCCCCTTCACCCAGCAGAGAAGCAGTCAGGAAAATATTATTCCAGCTGAGATTATTACATTAAGCCCTTAAAATTAAAAAAGCTTGTTGGAAAATTCTTTGACAACTCCAAGGTCATGTCACCTCCCCTGTAGTATGTGATGAAGAATGATCAATAATCTCACTGATCAGTAAAGAGCATGACAGTGAAGACTATTCAGAGACACACAAGCACATTAATCCCAATCATCACACACATGCAAATTCTCATTTGATTTGCACTGGTGAGGGACATCAAGTATATCTCTCACCTACAATGTCTAGCATTAAACGACCACAACACTCCACGTTGTGACATCTGAAGATCATCCTACCACTGCATTAGATAGGACATTAATACACATGTGTTCATACACATGAACACTCTAAGGACAGTGCATATACTTTAAATGAACCAAATATTTATGCAAAGATATTTGCACAATCCACAAAACTCATTGTCTGTATATACAACATTGATGTGCTTATATGTATTCAGTTATTCGTTTGCCATTTTTAGTTTATTCTACTCTATTTTATTTTTTAACTTTAATTACCTAAATTGCTATTTTCTATACATTAGTATGCTATTTATGATCCTATCATATGCAGCTCTTGACAAACAGATGCCATAATATCTAAATAAACCCGGTGATAAGGAGCCCAACACGAAGCAGATGAGACTTGTATGATCCTCAAATGGTTTACTTTGCAATAATGGCTGGCTGATTGTAAATTATCCTACTTATTACATGGCTACCTGCCAAATAAATCAATAAATGGGCATGAAATCCTCATTTGCTTTACAATTCATGGAGTCTCTGAATTCCATCTCTGGTTTGCCTCAGAGTTCTGGTGGTTTATTTTGCAAAAATAATCATCTGACTGCTCATTGTCCAACTAACAAGACTATTTGCATTGATTCAAGTAAAGATAATTTTATTTTCTTACTTCTCTATCACAGAGTGATTTGATATGTTGGTATTATGACTCGCAATACCCTGATGACCAGTCTGAAATCACATAAAGGTACAGTTCACCCAAAAATGAAAATTCTCTCATTATTTACTCACCCTCATGCCATCCCACATGTGCATGACTTATTTGGATGACAAACATCCCTATGTATGTTGCATTACACAATGGCTACAGCCATTTACAATTACACTAAATTTAGTTACGGTCCTCATATCTGATTGGACAAGTGGTGTTTCAAGAGTTCTGATATGCAGTCCAGCAGCACCGGGATGCTTCACTGCTTGTATCACTCCACTTCTCTGTGTTCTTGGCTTTCCAAATAGTGGTGGGAATTTTGTTCACTGATTCGTTCAGTGACCATTTCTAGAGATTGCAAATTTATGCCAGTAGGTGCTGACAAATGAGAATCTTTTCCAGCTCAATTTCACTGAAAAAAAAAAGAAGGCTAGAATCAAAGTCAAATGTCCCCTTTAATATCTGGCTCAAATTTTCTGTCTGGTCAGAAACATATGCTCTCTACCTTCAAATACTTTCTACACTGGCACCAAAAAAATAAATATCCCACTTTCTTTGAAGAGTCTTTAAGCATCTGGTTTTAACAGTCCACTTGAGTATGTGGGTACTGGGGAATGCAAGGACTGCTTTGACTTGGAGAAGAGGGCTGGGAAAAAGAGGGAAACAGAAGAGTGGCTTTTCCCTGGAAAACAAACAGACTTTTGTTTCAGGGGAGTGAAAGAAGACTGCCTGACGGACTGACTGACTGCCTTTAGTGGCTTGGAAAGGATAAAGGGGGAGAACAAGACAGTGACAGAGGGGTTAGACATTGCGATTTCAGAAAATGGGAAAAAAAAAAAAAAAACATAGACATGCAAACATATACATTCCAGACCTCATCAAGGTGGTCGGTTCAAGATGTCCAGAGTCCTCTCTGCATAACCAACCATCCACCCTTAGATTGAAGGTGAAATAATATAAGCAGTATCACTTTAGACTGTGTAGACCTTATTCACAGCAGCGCCATATTTGATTTTTCACGGGAATGACAATGAGGATGTGAGTGATAGATGTGCGATCTTTTCAATTTCAAGTTGTACTGTTGTTTATAGTGTATTGTGTTGTTCCACTGACAAATCATTGAAAAAATACCTTTTCAAGAAATTTCATTCAACAAAAAAAAACTTGAATATCAGATGTACGCTTTTTGATAGCTTGATATAGCGCATGTCATTGAAGAGATGGTAAGTCCATCCCTCACAGCCTCATTTTTATTCCCATCAAAAATCAAAGATGGCGCTACTATGAATAAAGTCTATACCAGCTTACTGTCCAATCTAGGTTCTACATATGCCCTCCACATAAAAAAACTAAACTTAACACTGGGATAGACTTTTTAATATAAAGTTCAATCTAAGCCCTATGAAGTTGTGTGGAGTTTCCCCGAATAAAACAAATCTGGTAACCTTCAAACTGTTTTGTACCATCCAAAAGTGTTTTTAATTCTTGAATGACTAAAGTCTGATAATTAGAGTTTTTTTTTTAATTTTTGTAAACATGGTTGTTGCAGGAATTACCACTGATTGGACAGCTCTGTCATGTCCATTTATTAAACGTTGGTGGAGTATTTTTTTATCTGAAAACCAAACACTTGGAGCCATCTAGTTCTTTAATGGAAAACATGATCTGATGCAGCTGTTTGCTTGATCTTTGTGAATTGCAGCCAGCACATTTAATTATTAAACACTAATTGCAATAACGTAACCTCCTCCATTTCCCAGAAATCAATTAAAGGAGATCTGGGGTTCCCCTCTAGTTCCTCAAGGACTGTAACGTCATTCAAGTCAAGGACAGTAGAATGGACAAGCAAATAGGAGATAAGGATAGTACATGTGAATAGTTAATACATTGCTATAGTAGAATATAACATGTTAGAGTAGAGAAGAGGAGAGTAAAGCAGTGTAGGGTATAATATGATAGTACACATAAGTACAGTTAAGTAAATTACAGTATATTACAATAGAGTAGTACAGGGTATAATATGGTAGAGTAGATTATAATATGGTAGCATAGTGCAAGGTATATAATGACAGAGTTCAGCAGAGCACAGATAAGTACAGTAAAGTACTGTACAGTATATTATGATGGGTTGTGCAGGGTTATAATATGTCTGAGTATATTATAACAAGGTAAGGAAGAGTACAGGGCATGGGGAGAACCACCACCAATTTTATCCACTTCGAGCACTGCAATCAAGTAGAGTACAATCAAATAGATTAGATAACTATCAATTAGAGGACAATCCAGTAGAATAGAGTATATAATCCAGCATAACAAAGCCACATAGAATACAATCAAGAGGAGAACAACAGAAGTAAAGTTAAATATGTTAAGTAAAGTAAAAAGTGTTAAATGGTTCTTGCTCTCTCTCTCTCCATCTATCTCTTTGTTCTTGTGTGATTTTTTTTAGGCTGTGACAAAGGCCTCTTTCTTATGCCATATCATAGGTTCAACACACCACAGAGAACTCCACACACACACACACACAGACTGCTCTCTCTGTTTACTTATTGAGCAAACTATGTATCCATTCATTCATCTATCTCTCATCATCTGTGCAAATAAAGCACAGGAAAAGAAGAAATATATAATATTTGCACAACAGCCCAGTAGGTGGTGATATGCACAAAGAATGTGAATCAGCAAAAACAGAAGAAGAATGTGAAAGTGGACATAAATGAAGGACTTAAAGGGACTTACATTTGTATCTGTTTATCTCACATACCTATCATATAACTTCTGAAGATTTAAACACTGGAGTCTTATGGATTACTATTATGAAGCTTTTATTTGCTGGTTTGACCTTTAAAGTTCTGGCCACCATTCACTTGTATGGACCGGAAGAGCTGAGATATTTTTCTAAAAATCTTTGTTTGTGTTCAGCAGAAGAAAGTCATACACAGTTCGGTCTTCTAGAAAGCACATAGTAGGAAACATTCAGCTGTCTGTATGGAGGTGAAGAGATTTAAACATTTGTAACACTCATCCAAAACTGCTTTCCTTATGCTGTAAGATGCAACATGTCATTAAAGGCAAACCAGAGAGCCGAGATAGGGAGGAAAGAGGACTAGATCACAGACCAAAATAACAAATGAGAGAAATAAGGAGAAGTCTGTTTGCCTTAACATCTGCAAGCTGCAGCTCACATCTGGATGGCAGTCTGAGTAACAAACTTGGGTGCACTACTACGTTGGGTTTCCATGTTTTATGGGGACTTTCATTAGACATAATTTAATAGGATTTTATACCGTACAAACTTTATTTTCTATCCCCTAACCCTACCCCTAAACCTAACCGTCAAAGAAAACTTTCTGCATTTTAAAATTTTCAATAAAACATCTTTTAGTATGTTTTTTAAGTGATATGAATTATGGGGGCACTAGAATTGTCCTCATAAACCACAATTATAGCAAAGAAAAGTTGTAATTACCAGTTTGTAACCTCAAAAAAGGCCTTGTAAACCACTTAAACCTAGCCCCCCCCCCCCCCCCCCCTCCCCCCCCCCCTCCCAACACACACACACACACACACACACACACACACACACACACACACACAGGGCTTAATTTAGTTCATGCTGAGTCCTACAGTGGAGTCCAGGTGGTTGACGGTTACAATGCTGCTCTGATTCTCAGCTATGGCTAATAGATTCCATCTGGCAGTATGATGTGCACACATGTTATCCTGTTTCCTTCTCTGTCTCGTGCTCTCTCTTTCTCCATGTCATTTTGGCAAGTTTCTCTTATTTAAAAATAGTCTGTCTTGAGGACATCGCTGAACATGGATGCAAACATACACGCCAAAATATCACAACAACACATTCTTTGTGTTTGTATTGGGAGATAGTGTGAGACTTGGCATAACCACTTTTGTCCACTTGGTGACAGCATCACACAATGCTGCCCACAAAATTCAGGCAAGATCCAGTCTTTGAAGACTGATGCACACTGCAGAAACTCCTACTATGTGTGAGCAGTAGATATGATATAAAGACTTACCTGGCACTCTCAAATGTGGATGACAGAATTTTGCCAATTGCTCCAAAGCCAACTCCAACAGCAAGTCCCTTTGGAATATATGAAACGAACACCTGTTATAGTTTCACCAACATTAAAATGTTGAAAGGTGCATTGATGATCAGGACTAATTTAAAGAGGGAGATGGAGGGATGACCTACTGGTAAAAAACAGCTTGAACCAGACTAAAGTGGTTTGTTGGTTTTAGCTGATTTAGGCTAGTTTAGTCGGTTGACCAACTGTTCGCCCAGCCTGACCAGCTAATGAGTGCCCAAATACTCTAAAAAAAAACATTTAAAGAAAACTTTGGTGGCCACCTAAAACAAGAATACTTCCTTAGGCTGGTTTTAGCATTTTTTATTTTATTTTTTTCAGCAGGGAGGTGAGTGAAAAAGAGATTCAGCACAAATCAAGCAGAAACTGTTCTTTTCCCTAGTACATCTAACCAAGCTTTCAACTGTTCAACAAAGAAAGCCTTCAAACAGAGTATCTCAGCACTCCAGAGACTGAACGTATTGAACTCCATTTTTAGTCATCAAGTGTCATTTGGAGAACAGTTTCAGATGTTAGCAGAAAACGTTTATTATTTACCACAGACACCTTTCCTCCAAAGCAACTTGTTTTTTACAAGTCAGTCTTGTTTTTCAGTAGATGTCTATTTCCCTACTTAATTTCTTTCCTGTGCTGACAAATTTCCTGAAACAAGAAGTTTGGGCGGGACACTAGGTGTATAATTGTCATTCTAGAGTGTTTCATTCTAAAGCATTTCAATGGATAACATTTTTACATATCCCTAAGTGCAATATTTTGGTTCATTTTCACAAAAGAGAAAGACTAAATTTTAAAGTTTTAAACTCCACTGTGTATGTGCTAAAAGTTAATTTGGTGACACTTTACAATACGGTTGCATTAATAAGCATTAGTTCATGCTTAACTAATGCACGGATAATATTGAGTTAATGCATGAATCATGATTAACTAAGTCATTCATTAATGATTACCACATCAGCAACTAATAAAGAGTCTGTCTGATTAATATATTAAGTTACATATGAATTGCTATTAATTAAATGTATCAGCATGGATTAATTCCCTAACAACTTATTATATGAACTAATAGTGCTAATTAATGTGTTAATTACCAAAATGAGCAAAATAATAAATATATTAGCAATATCACACGAGCAGAAGTGCGATATGGTCCTACATCAGCACTGCTGTGATTCGGCTGTATGGTAATAGGTAATCACAGCAGTGCTGATTTAGGGCCATAGCACGATTGTGAGTGTGATATTGCTTATATACAACAGTTCATTGAACAAGTAATTTTTTTACAAATTAGGAAAAAACTGAGTATGGTCATAAAAAACACATTTGAGCTTGGAACTACTTTCTTACGCGACTGATCAGAATCTGCCATAGCTGGTTCAAACCAAATGATGCGTTTAAGCCTCCATTAGTAATTCAATACATATATATATATATATATATAAACATATAACACTGCTAATAAAATGGCCTTACAGCCATGACAATCTGTTAACAGGGCTAATGAAATATTGCATTGATATTTGTTCAATGTATAGCAGGTTAGTGGCTTGTTTCATGGCAATTATGTTAAAGCTGTTCAACATTTGTTCTGCTCAAAAGTTTCCAAAAACATTGAAAGATATTCAAAATATTAAATAATTAAATAAATATATATCCCCTCTTTATGACCACTCAAAAGATAATGTCAAATATATAGTGACATTTATATATATATATATATATATATATATATATATATATATATATATATATATATATATATATATATACTGTATGTGTGTGTGTGTGTGTATATGTGATATTTTCTATATATATTTTTATCTCTGCATCCCTCTGTTTTTTTCTTTTGTGAGGCAATATTTTGGAAACCAATGTTAAATAAACAGCTTTTATAAAGTCCAATGATGGTCATTAACCCTTTTGCACATACCATCACACTGGTTTGATAACAACATTCATGTCTGACATCATCAACTGCCAAATTTTAAAATTCAAACTTTCTAAAATTCTGCTTCCCCGCTGTTTAGCTGCCGCTGATACAGAGAGGAATTGGCTAAGCAATGCCATGTACATGCCTAACACAGCTGCATGAACAATCTTTTTAACCACAGGATATTTATTTTATGTTACAGGCATTCAAACACATTTACTGCTCAATCCACACAGTGTATAACTGTGCAAAACTAACTGAAACTCACCATAAAAGCTGTTTTACTGTTTAGCAGCTACATAGAAAGAGACTGGCTAAGCACTAGTCATTTAGATGTCTAAAACAGCTGCTAAAATGTGTGAATATGATTATTTTATGTTACAAAAATTTAAACAAACACAGAATACAAGTTTACTGTCCATATACAGTACATACACTGTGTGCTCGCTGAAAAACTGAGAAACTCACCAAACCTGCTGTCGTGCTGCCGCTGCTATGGAGAGAGAGACTGGCTAAGTGCTTGTCATTTATGTCTAAAATAGCTGCTCAGTCTTTTCAACCACATGATAAAATGAATGTATGTAATGGGCATTCAAATAAACACAGAGGTATTAGAATACAAGTTTACAGCTCAAATCATATGACAGCAGCAAAAATAACTGAGAAAAATGATCACCTTTCAAACGTAATGTTTTATTCACATGGAACAAATATTATGTTGACAGGCTCTGGACACTGAAGTCTGCATTGCAATGTAAACAACCATGGCCATGGTCACAGCCTATCAATAATTACATTTATCTTGATAATAATTAGATCATTATAAAAGTTATATAAACACACTTTTGACATATTTGAGAATCTAATAACAAATTTTTTATGTAAATATGAAGTTTTGTATAAAAACTACGAATTTGAAATAAAGGGTTGACATCAGTAATGCCTCGTAGTCTTCCCTGTGACAAGCGTCAGAGCATGTCACTTTTACCTCAGATACACATTGGCGCTCGTCACAGATTTTCACAAATCCTTTCGCTAATTGCATTTACAGATTTATTTACACAATTGCCACAGAAAAAGAGGTATGCTTTTAGAAGAAATCAATTAAAAGATGAGATCTGAGAAATATATATATATATTTTTAATTCTGAAGATGTCTCTTAGAAGCCAGTGCTTCATCGCCTGCACACACCACACCAAAGAAGGTGGAGGAGGTAAGCTCTTCCTGCTGGAGGGTTACCAGCAATTTTAACCCACCAGCATCTCCCACAGAGGTCTAATGATGAGATCAGGAAACAAACCGCTATTCCACAGAACAGCTGGAGAAAACACCACCTGGAGTTAAAGGAAAGCTGGCAAAGTGGGTTCTGACTAATGTAAATGAGATGAATGTAATTGAGCTTATATTGTAATTTTGTGTGATGTACTCACTGGTTACACTGGATCCACCACTGAAATCCACCACGAGGGACTTTGGATCTCTGGGTCGGTCATCATGTCCTTACTGGCCCCTTACTGTTGATAGGGCATTCCACTGATTCCCTGCTATTCAGGATCAGCCTGATGAGAGGGATGCTTGAGGAGCACAGTTCAGGGGCCATCCTGCCTCAGAAAGCCAGGCATTTCCCCTCTGAAGTTCCTCAAACCACTTCCCAGGGCAGCAGGACCAGACGGCACTGCAAGGTCCGTCTCCAGCACATGGAAGACAAAGAAGCCAAATTTTAAAAAAAATACACATCAGTGCCGTGCAACACTCCCTTGTGTGTTACTCCATGCTCTGAGGAGTACCACACACACACAAACATTATTGAACCTGTAAAAGTTTGTTTAAATGTTCTTTATAGTTAATATGTAATGTTATTTCTTACGGCTTAGTAAATATTATTATATGTATATTGTTTTTAGTTTTTTTAAATTACTATGGAGTATAAAATGTGTGTCTTTTATTTCACCATAACTATAATAAAACTAACATTACATCATCCTTCAATATGTCATTTATTATGCCTCTTGATGAAGCAGACCCAAGTAACATAGTACTTCACATCATTTCAGCATGTTTTTGTTCCTCTTCATGGATGAATCAGTGATGAAGTGGAAGGGCAGGCTGGCATTTCATCAGTTTACACCTGCAAAAAGAAACCGATTTCACATTATTTTTGTGTGTGTGACATACACACTGAGTATTTGCAAGACATGATTATTTATATCAGATCCACCACAGACATTCACCATTATGAGGGGCTTGGGATCTCTATGTCTGATTTAATTATCTTAACACCGCCTAATGTGAGGAAGGATACTTGTATACCAGTCCCACATTCTCCCAGCAATGTTACGTATTTGCCACACTGTACAGGCCCAGTGTGGCAAATAGGATGAGAATGACCATGATCGCCTGAAAAATGACCGAAGAGAAAGCAGAGTAGTAAAGTACTCACCAAGTACATGAGAGCAGTGCAACACTCCCTTTTGTGTTAGCCTATGTTTTGAGTACCACACACTGAAGCATTTCTGAGAACTGTGAAATAAAATAAGCAAATGTTAGTTATGGTTATATTTCCATTGTTATGTATTGTATATTGTGTATTTTGTCCCCTAATCTATTAAATGTGTGCATCGTGGGCTTTTGTTTACCACAAATGCAATGTAATTGAATGTTATGAATGCTATTTAGTAGCTTTTATGGTTATGTTGCTTTTATTTGTTAAAATATTTATATTGTTATTCATTATATTGATATTTATTTAAAAAAAAAAGTTTTATTATCTATAAACAAATGCAAATAAAAAGCATAGAACAATAGATCAATTTAAATAAAATCACAATTTAAGAATAATGGCAATACAGAACTTATCTCTTGTCTCTCACAGAGCAAATATACATGTTTTTTTTTTTTACATCATGTGGCTATTCTCTATATTCCCAATATATTCCAGTAACACATTTGAGCATCTAATGGTGATGGTAGGAAATGGTGTGACTATACTGCATTACAAAATTAAATTGTCCAGCCAATTGTCATACTCTGTTTGGGGTGATCAGTTAAATCATTTAGAATTTACGTGCAGTAGGGATAATGATAACTTAGTTCTCAAGTCATGACTTATTAGGCAGTACTTTGGCTGTATCAGAATTGTTTTAATGAATCATTAACTAATATTTTGCAAAGATATCATTATGTTATGACTTTACTTGTTGAGGCACATGACTATTAACTCATAATTAACTAATTGTTGTAATTAACACATGAATTTGTAGTAATAATACAGTAATTAATCATGTATTAATGCATATTAGTGCACCTGTATTGGGTGGAAGTTCAAATTCATGGCTTCAGCTCATTGTGGTAATTTACACATGAATTAACACTATTAGTTCATATAATAAGTTGTTAGGGAATTAATCCACAATGACACATTTAATTAATAGCAATTCATAAATGACTTAATATATTAATCAGACAGGCTCATTATTAGTTGCTGATGTGGAAATCATTAATGAATGACTTAGTTAATCATGAGTCATACATTAACTCATTATTATCTGTGCATTAGTTAAGCATGAATTAATGCGCACATATTGTAAAGTATTACCGTATACAGTGTTACCATTACAGTATAAAGGACCTCAAATTTAATACACATGGACTGAAAGCCACAGAACATTTATTTTTGATTTCATGGGATCTTTAAACTCTGGTTCATTGGCTGTCACCTACATTTTAAACTTGGTCTCATTTTACAGACCTCCAAAATAAATAAAACATCCAATAATTCATAAATAATACTTTAATGTGTACAATTTTATGATAAACATAATTTAAAATATCAATTTTTTTCTGTTTTCCTAAATTTATAAGCATGCAATTCTGGTTGTGTTTGCTCTATCTCCCAACAAAAAGTCTTAATTCATTTCAAATACTGTACATGATAGCAAGTACTAGGAAAAATAATATTTTCTCTTATCACCTTTCATCACAATTTACACTGTAAAAAATAAATAATTTTTTTTTCCAGCTTATGAGGGTTTGAGTCACAGAAACTCAAAATGAAAATGACTTTGCATCTATATAAAAAAACATGTTAGGACAACAATATTCCCCCAAATGTTGTCCTAACTAGTCAAACAGAGTTGTCTGTGTTCCCAGCATACATTGCAACATGAATCAATTATGTGGTTGATCACTTGTCTATGTAGGTGCTATGTAAAAAAAAGACTTTAATTAATTCTCAAATTACGACATCACCTTTAGGTGGAGCTCATTTGCGATGTAGAGGTATTTAGGCTTTATTTTGATATTTGATGTAACACAAACGCAGAAGTGGTGGTGTTCAATCAAAATATCAGATTCTAAGCATTCAAATGGTACCACATACGAGTGACTTATGTATCCAGGGACATTTATAATTTTTGCATAAACTTACCGCACGCTTCTGGCCCCTCCTAGTTAAAGGGGTTAAGCTATCACCAAGTATGAGTACTACATTTATCATTTATCACTTCTCCACACTTACAAGACAATTTCCTGTTTACCTGATGGTCTCTTTTTTTAAATGTATCTTGATCCCTTGTGTTGTTTTTTTCTCCTGGTATTTGAGTTCCAAACATCTTACATAGTGCTGAGACATATCAAGCGTATACTCTAGGTGAACACATTTACACATCTAAATGCTTGCTACGTGAAATGCCAGGGGACCAACGGTGATGCTAAATGTTCCCTCAAGCTTCGATGTATTATAGCAGAGCACATGCAGTGTTATCACATTGAGAGATTCATTACAATTGTCTCCCTCTAGCTGCTCCACCAGTGATATCTATACTCCACTTCCATCCATAAACCAAGCTCTTCCCATCCTCCAACATAATCACTCATGCATTCTAGACAAGAAATTAAGACATCTTATCTCTCTCATCAATTCAAATTCACCTACAAAAGCTGTGTGAAAGCTGCTCAGAAATAGGCCAAATCTCTGTTACAAAAAGAGACATTTTCTTGACCTGAGGCCTAGAATAACGCCAGTGCTTTTCTTATTAATAAATAATTAGCAGACAAGATGAATGAGTCAAATTTAAAATGTCTGACACAGAATTTCTGTGAGTATTTCAGTGTAGTCAGCCAAAGCTGGGGCCAGATACGTGTCTGCAACACTACCACATTATAAAGTATGATCGCATATCCCATTCCACAGATCTATCCCTGCTCTCACGGATCTGTCTGTCAAAGCGATGCAACACCGCCTTGATGTTTAATTCGTTTTAATGAGTGAGTCATGCAAATCATTTATAGACAAATTGTGCTTCCTTCCTCTTTGCCTTAGGACTCCATGCTTTCTACAACACAATAAATGAATAAAAAAGTGGGGTGAATTCCCTTAACAGTTGAACCACACCAGAATTTCAGCACAATATCCTGTGTCTTATTTAGTAACCATCTACTGTCTAACTTAAACAGGTTCTATATATGCGCTGCACTAGCACTGCGCCAGCTATATTTACAGCAAATTGAGTAATTGCCCTTCGTTTAGGCACAAATATTCCTTTCTATGCAAATGAGACCACCCAAGGAAAGCAGGAGGTAAACTGAATTTTGAAGAGAGATGTTTTAAACATTTTCAAGTGATCTTTGGCAGCAGTAATTCACCAAATAGATGCATTCAGCATGTCTGCTCCATTACCTAATATGCATTAATCTTTTAGTGAATCTGGTAAAAAAAAATAAAAAAATGCAAACAGTGCATACACATAAACAGCGCTATCAGCATGCACAATTCATTGTTAGTGAATTCCTCCCTCAGTCACTTTAAAATAAGGCTGACAATTGATTACAGTTTGTTATCAAATGAATTACATGGTATGCGATTAATACATCACAGTTAATCTGCTGGTGTTGCGCTAACGGCCTCCTGCTGACTGCAAGTAGCAAAAACATGAAGGTCGCACTTCGTGTGTGAATTGCTCCATTAGTAGGAACATTCTTTTTTATGGAATTTATGTACTGTCAGGGGGCATGATTAACTGTGTAAATATTTTTAACGTGTTATTTTTTTATATAAACCTTGGGTTTTTAGTGACCCAGGACCTCATTCCAAACCCTGTACCTCATCCATTTTTTTGGACTTGTGCCCAACCTTTTCAGTATCCTTCAATCTTTCTCTAATTAACAGTGTGACACAAATAAAAAATAAAATAAATAAAAAATATAAATACTATATAAAATAAATACTGTATCACATTGGTTTCTGTACAACAATGGTGAATTATCAGTATCCCATATGCATGTACAAATACATATTATTCATGCCATTTGTTACTCAAGGTGGCACTGTTGTTTTAGTGATTGACTTGATTTAGATTTAACATTGCTTTTTGATAAAGAAACAACATGGAAGTAAACTATAGCATGTATAATACATGAACAGCATGGTTTGACTATTGTCATTTGGGTGTACTACTGAAATTATGTAAGTTGGGCATCTACGTAGAATTAATAAGTGCCTGAAAAAATACTTATGTTTAGCTTATGTGAAGCTTATGTATTACATGTAGCTCAGTATGTGTTTGACACATTACTTTAAATTAGGTCTGTCGATTTAATGCGTTAATTCAGTTCATTTAATTAATAAAAAAAAAATTACGCGTTAAAATATTTAACGTAAATAATCTCAATGCCCCCGGACAATAATAAGGAAGATTCCTGAGAAATGCAAGCTTGTAGTACCACCTGTTTACTCCAGAGGGCAGTAATTGGCATTTCAGCTGTATGAGCAACGCAAATTTTATACAGTGAAGAAAAAACTTCAGTAGGTAGAACAGCACATACATGCGTTACGTTCTTGCGTTCAAAAAACATGAAGGAGCGCAAATGCGAACTAAGGGATCTCAATATCTGTTTAAAGATTGAGTATTAAACTATATTTAACTTGACATAGTGACCTTAATTTTTTTGTTTATGATGCAATGCACCCGAGACGCTACACAATCATGTCTGACGCAGGTGTTCATTGACGGGTCCTTAAACAAGCCCTCATGATAAATCTCGAATTGATTGACAAATTCACTTGTGAAATGGATTGCTTTGAACTCTATGCCAATGATTGACATGATCAATAATATGGTAGTAAACAATACATTGTATTCTAAAGCCACTTTTTGTATTGTCTTATCAATGATTAACTCTTCTGCCATAAGAATGTAATGCATTTTAATTATCTGAATATTTTTTTATTATATATATATATATATATATATATATATATATATATATATATATATATATATATATATATATATATATGTATATATATAATTTTTTAATATTTAAAGATAACTATGTATAATTATATATTGATATAAATATGTATAATCATTATATATTGAATTATTGTTATATGAGGGGCTTTCTCATCAAATATTTGTATATGCGATTAAATGTGATTAATCGTGATTAATTAATTGGGACACCATGTAATTGACAGCTCTACTTTAAATGTTAAAAAATACTAAACCGCATAATTATAAAAAAACTACAGTAAAATGGCTAAAATAAGTACTACAAATTAATCTGAAACTAATGACAGTAGGACAGTAGTAACTCTTCAAAATGAAATATGCTGTTATAAAATTAAAAATTAAAAAGCTGTTAAACCACTGTCACACAGTTGTCTTATGAGTGGCTGTCATACAGTTTGTCTGTAGCATATATGACATTGTAACTCTATTTACTATTGGCAAAAAACAGGGTTCAGCTGATGAACAAGATCAATATGGAGAGTTACACTCTCTTTTACTGCATGAGGTGTCAATATAAGATAACATGACTGGTAATCTACTACGACACACTGCAGCAGGATAGTGTTTGTTAGAGATTAAGTGGGCATATGTGTGGTTAATTGAGTGCTGGCATGCACAGTCATACTAGCTTCATGCATGCATAATAGGAGATTAGAGAGCATGTTTTATTATACACACTAGATTAAACTGACCACATTTTGGCCATTTAACCTTTACCTAGATTTACCTCTGAAGAAAACTAAAGAGGAAAAAGGAGATATCTGAATGATAAACATACAGTAGGTGTCACAACTTCCTCTGTAATTTCGACATAGTGAAAAGAGCCAACACAATTTTCTTTTCTTGAGCGTAATCCATATATTGGTTCAAGTTTGATTTGTTTTCAATGGACCAGGTGTTTGTTTTCAGATTAGTTAGTATATCTTGGCAGAAGGGTAAAAGTGCTTTCCTTAAAAGAAAAAGTTCAATATACAGTACCTTCCAAGTGGCAAAACAAAAAGCCAAGATAGAAAGTGTAAACAAACCCTCCAGCCAAATTTAATGATGCTGACCATATTTCACAAAATTATTCATCTTGTTTAGTTGCACTTAACTTAATGAACTGCAGGCACAAGCTAAAATCAGCCCAGCGTTTTCCCAAAGGACTCTGGCACAGAAAGCATTGACCATGCACACACCGACTTAAGATCATTGATCTTTAAGCTTAACCTCTTCATGTCAACACACAGTAACAAGTACCATTGGATTTTTGATGCATCTTATTAGACTGTATTGCATCATATCCCAATGCACCGTACCACTCTTTGATCCTCTTACAATCTGTGTGTGTGTATGTGTGTGTGGCAAAGGCAAGGGTTAATTTAATGATCCACTGCATATGTTTTACATGTGTGGTTTTTAGTGTATTTGTCTTTACATTAATAAGCATGTATTAAACCCAAAGTTCTGTTTGGATTCTCAAATACATTAACATTCCTAATATTTAGAGTGAATCTTTTTTATTTCAACTTAAAAACATGCTTCAAAAGTCCCCTTTAAAAAAGTTGCATTACTAATGTTTGTCTCAGAGACCCCAGATGTAAAAAACTTGATTAGATTATCTGACTTGTACACCATATAGGGATGCACTCTTTCCAGTTATTTTAATATATTCCCATAGTCTTTTACTACAATGTATTTTTTTGCCAGGTTCAAATTGACCTAAAACATAAACAACATTACTAGAATGCACACCAGCTTCATTTCTGAACAGAGCATGCCTTTTTTGTAGTAAAATTACAGCTTCAATAATATCTGTCTACTGGGCTTTAATTTGGTCAGAGGAACTAAATTAAGAATTTGAAGGGAAAATAAGAGATTCATTTGAAAGTTACCCCAAACATTAAAAACAAGTCAATTCCAACAGAGCACAAAAAAAGTTGTGCATAAGAACCACAGTTTCAAAACAGTAATTTGAGTCCATGCCGTGTATGCCTCATCTGAAACATCTGGGTTGATTTGTAAACCACTCAACAAACCTTGATGACGCTGATGGAATGCAACAGGAATATAATGGAGATGAAATGCATGCATGCTCACAACCTAACCTTCACATCTTGTCTTAATTTTATGTTAGGATGTAGCATGCGACTTCCATACAAGCTCCTAGTGAATGAATGTCCAAGAAAGGAGAGTGAAGATAAGTGGATCTAAAAGTGAACTGGAATGCCTTTAGATCGACAGCGCACTGCAGCAGTGAAGCAAAGAAATGGTGTGTATAAGATCTGACTTAGTGACACTGAACTAAAGGCTAATCCACTAAACTCCTGATTCTAAAATGTGAATGTGGGCAGTCAGAGCTGGGGCCAATGTGGCCAATGCACGCTTTAACTTTTAAAAGCTAAAAAGGGATTAACAAAATGTTACAGGAGTTCAAATGTATTTTCCACACATTAATATGATTTTTAACAAGAAAACAAGCTCCTAAAACCTATAGTAGCTATCAATAAAAGTAAAAAAAAAAAAAAAAAAAAAAAAATTTAAAGAATAATAAAAAATAAAAAAATTGCTCTAATCTCCAATTTTACCTACAAATACCTAAAACAACATCATAATCAAATTAGCATTTTTTTTTTATATATTTTTTTACAATATTGTGTTTTTTATGCTAGAAAGAGCAATCTTTAAAAGCTAAGTAAAAGCAAAGACCAATTACTGGGATAAATGGTGCCTCGTCATGGCTCGAAAGATCGGAGCAGTCCTGAATTTATTGGGATGTCTGGTCACACTACGCGGTTAACAGGCCAAACAAATTAAAGGAAAAGAGCACCAATCACAATTCAGTCTGCAAATTGTAAGAAAGAAGACAAATAACAGTTCAGTAAGCAAATATTACTATGACATCATTGTTGTCAGCTATAAGCAATAGGCTTATATAAACCATGAATTAAAAATTTGAGTTTTTTTGCTTTTGGTCCATATGTTTGCTGTGAGGTCATCTATATGCCAGTGCACTCCTAAATGCTGATAATAGTATATCTTTTAAGAGATATATACAACTACATTTCACAGTCTCTCTCTTCTGTGAAAACAGACCAAAACTACTGATGGCTCATGCTGCACTACAAAGATTTTTGTCCATAAATTAATCAAACTATCTACAGAATGAGACAGACCAGCAACTAGCAAATTATGGTTTCAAAGCTGTGACGAAACTAAATCTAGTTGACTATATAATTTGTGTACACTGTATATAAGGAGGAGCCCTTCAAAATGACCCACCCAAACTTCTTGTTTGAGTAGGAAACATGACAACACAGGATAGGAAACTGTTTTTTTAACCATTTCATCAAGCCTTTTAGACCGAAATTACATGCAAACAGTTTGAAAAGAGCCTGACGTTAATAAGTCAAGTTTAATATTTAGGGTTAGGCTTTAGAATAAACCCTTACCAGAATGTTGGAGCAGTATCAATACAGAGCTGCCTTGCAAAAACTGTAATTACATCCTGACAAAAGTAGCACAACCTCTGCATCAGTGGCTATACTCTAGCTGACAGAGGTTACAGCAGGGCCCTTCAGCAACAAAAGAGCACTCTTTAGATATCTACCCCGCTATTTTCTGTTTCTTTCACTCCAGTGACATTTATCATGGAGGTCATTTTGTTCTCGAGACATCTGACCTCTTCCCTGTGAATAAAAGTCTGCAGGTGTTTTGTTCCAAACACAGAAATTATAGTAATGGTGATGAAATGTTAAAGCCTGTCCAGCATTCAGACATCATCAAAATAAAATGGCATCTCTGAAGGTGCTTCATTCAAACATTTTAACTTTGATTCATTTGCAGACAGTGTGCTGATATGTGATTGAAATTTGACTGTGAAGTTTCTTTAAGGATGATGTGATGGTTGACCCAAAAATGAAAGGAAAAAAGAAGGAGTTTTGTTCTAGTTCAAGTCTTTCACAGCAGGTCCAATGTGTTTGCAACACGAACCCAGACACACTGTTCAAAAATGCACATTTCGTCTTCTGACTGGAGCATTGTTTCTAGCTGACAAACAGACCTCTACAAGAGAAAGGAAGGAGAGGGAGAGTGACATGGAAAAGAAGTGAGACAACAGGAGTTCAAAACTGCAGGAATCCGTCAAGCCTGCTGGGTTATAGCTATGTTTAAGAACACAGGAACCTAATGAATCCACAAGAGGAATCAAGCAACTATAACCCTGCACAATGTGATCAAGAAACAGACAAAGCGAAATACTCAACTCGACTGTATCAAACCTAAGATACAATATGGACTCAGAAACACACTGGAGCTCTGCCATGCCTCAAAGGAAGCTAAATTAAATGCACATGTTTTATTTTTCCCCTAAGATCTATAAGTTATCCATGTCTTTCAGGGGCTTCATTAACATGTCAGTAGAGCTCTGTGGCTTCAAGATCTGAGGTTAAGATAAAAAGAGATGGTGACAGAAAGAGGTAAGACGGAGTTTGGCCATGCAACAATCTCCAAATGCCCCTCTCTGATCCAAATGGCACAGCCAAGGTTTATTCAAGTAGACATTTCTTACAAAACACTGACCTTTTTATTAACTTGGAGTGCTTCCTATCTTTGATGCTTCCTATCTTTGATGTGAATAAAGGAAGAGAAGATGAAAGCTTGTGCTAATAAGGAAGCAGCAATTGTCTCATGCCCAGTATTGTCCCGCTACACTCATAAACTTTGCTGCAAACTGATAGAAAACGTCTCTACACAAGTATGCTGAACAGTTCACTGAGACAGTGATGGGTGATCATGACATTATTCGCTACAACTGCTGCTAATAGTGTGGTGATGATGATGATAATGATGATGGTAGAGGTAATGAAGTGACTGGTGTGATGAGGTTATGAGATGGTACTAGTGATGGTGCAGCGACAGTTAAGAAATCAGTGATGGTGATGTTTTTGAGAGTGATGGTGATGATGATGGTAGAGGTGATGATGTGACAGTGGTGGAGATGATGAGGTTATGAAATAGCTCTAGTGATATCTGTCTTGATGATGATGGTAGAATTGATGAAGATGTTAGTTTGAGACAGTACTGGTGATTGTGCAGTTGTAGTTAAGACAGTGATGAGGTACAGTAACAATTATTAGGTGGTGAGATGACGCTAATGATGCAACAGTCAAGGCTGAGATGTTGATGATATTCATGATAATGATGGTAGAGGTGTTGAAGTGACAGAGATGCTGGTAATGAGTCATACATTTTGAGTTATGCCAGTGGAGATGATGAGAATATGAGATGTCACTTGTGATGGTGCAGTCATGATTGACATATCAATAATGAGGATGTTCTTGATTATAGTGAAGTAGAAGTGATGAAGGGACAGTGGTGGTGATGATGGTAGAGGTGATAAAGAGACTGTGTTGATTTGAGATTGTGCCATGATGGTGTAGTTGTAATTGAGACTTCAGTGATGATTAGGTTATGAGATGGTGCTAGTGTTGTAACGGATGAGACATCAGTGGTGGTGATGAAGGTACAGATGTTGATGGTGCAGTAATGGTGATGTTCTTGATGATGACTATGATGATGGTAAGGGTGATGAAGTGGTTGTGATGAGGTTATGAGATTGTGCTGCTGATGTCATGGATGATATGTTAGTGGAGATGACGAATATATGAGTTGTCACTAGTGATGTTGCAGTCATGATTTATATGTCAGTGATGATGGTCTTTATGATGGTGATGTAGTGGTGATAGAGGCACAGTGGTGGTAATGGTGTCATGAGATGGTTCTGGTGATAATGCAGAGATGGATGAGATAGCAGCAGTGATGAGGAAGAGGATGATAAAGAGGTGTAGAAGTGATGTTGGTAATGAAGTTTTGAGATGTCACTCATGATGATGCAGTCATGGTTGACATGTCAGTGGTGATAATGATGGTAGAGGTGATAAAAGGACAGTGTTGCTTTAAAATGGTGCTGGTGATGGTAAAGTTATAGTTGAGACATCACTGATGATGAGGTTATGAGATGACATTATTGATGGTGCAATAATGGTGGCAATTTTCTTTATGACCATTGAGAATAAAGAAGGTAGATATGATGAAGAGACAGTGTTTGTTTGAGATGGTGCTGGTGATGGTACAATCGTTGTTGAGACACCAGTGATGATGACAATGATGAAGCGATATCTTTAATAAAGGGAAAATCAAGTTAAAACATAACTCTTTTAGTTATGTAGGGGTAGTTATGTAACAAGTAGGGGTTCCCCTGCTAGAACACCAGAATTCAACAGTCCTTTTGTATTCATGTTTTTGTTACTACTGCTTGTACATGTTATTTTTACCCCCTTGAGCACTTGCCTTTGATGGCTAGACATCAAGTGACAGTTTACATGCAATCCAGATTCCATTTTATAGAGGAAAATCTTCCCTGCTGGGCCAAACACAAACTAAGTGCATAAAAGCACAATAATCTAGTGGACTTAGATGAAAATGGGAACTAATGCTAGATCACAAAGTCCTTTAACAGACAATACACAACACAAAGAGACACAAAATAACCGCTCACTTGATTTTACCCCTGCTGTGAGGGATATTTTAGGTAAATGGGCCACCACAGCCATAACACCACCATCTCAAGCGAAGATTGACCGCATCTAAACTCTTTTGCCAGCAGTGATGGATTAATTTATTGACTTTGCTAAGAAATTCATCCTTCAGTTTTGAGGCTGCATACTGTGGAAGTAATCTACTGTAAATAAATCTGTGTCTTACCGCATTTCCAGAAAAGAAGGCTTTTAAAATGCATGAAATCGTAATGAGGCTAGATTGTCACTGTTGGGCTGCCAGCATGGATATCTATTACAGTGTTTTTTTTTTTTGTATTTTATCAGTTGATGTCTTGAATGAAGGATTGATCAAATGACAATTTTCTTAACACACAAAACTGTAAAACTGCTACTTCAATGCACAATCTGTGTGGTTTGCATTGTGCATTATGTGCCATATTATCCAACAACGTAAGGTAAATGCTTTTTTTTCTCCCCTTTTCTCCCCAATTTGGAATGCCCAATTCCCTATATGCTCTAAGTCCTCATGGCGTAGTGACTCGCCTCAATCTGGGTGGCGGAGAACGAATCTCAGTTGCCTCCACATCTGAGACTGTCAATCCACGCATCTTATCACATGGCTTGTTCGGCGCATTACCGCAGTGACTGCATGTGGAGACTTCAGGCTATTCTCCGCGGCATCCACACACAACTCACCATGCGCCCCACCGAGTGCAAGAACCACATTATAGACCACGAGGAGGTTACCCCATGTGACTCGCTTTGGAGACCTGGCTGGATTCACTCAGCACACCCTGAATTCATTCTCGTGACTCCAGGGGTGGTAGTCATCATTAATACTTGCTGAGCTACCCAGGCCCCCCGTAAGGTAAATACTTGATATAACCTACAACATTTCAAAATAATTCTGCATAATTTCTTGCAATTTTCTATTTAAAAAATCAGACATTTAATTACAAAAAGTGTTAGCCAGTGTGTTTGTCAATTCTATTTATCATATTTTGGTTGGCTCGGAGTTTCACTTTATACAGTATAACATGAAATAAAAATCACATATTTTATATAAAATATTAAAGCTAACACTACTTCTTTAATATTGGCCAGTTATCTAAAGATCATGCAATCCTATTGTAATTTTTTTGTAAAAAAACAAAAAAAACAAACAGAAGATTTATTTTTTTTTGTTATGTTCTACTCTGAAACATACATATTTATAACATTGTTAGCTTGGTGGTGTAGTGGGCTAAAGCACATTACTGGTAATCAGAAGGTTGCTGGTTCGATCCCCATTGCCAAAACCATTGTGTTCTTGAGCAAGGCACTTAACTCCAGATTGCTCAGGGGGATTGTCCCTGTAATAAGTATACTGTAAGTCGCTTTGGATAAAAGTGTCTACCAAATGCATAAATGTAAATGAATAATTGTGAGTTCCTTGAACTTCTTTGGCTTAAAAATTTAAAAAATATTACTACTAACTCAAACAATTTTAGAAAACCCATAATATAAAACAGTATATAATAAAGGTGGGGAATACCCATGCTTGAATAATTTAAGCATGTTTGCTTGGTCAAAAGTAACTAATTAGGGCATTTAATTAGTTGTTATAAAGAATTCATAAAGATTGTAGTTCTTTTTGTATTATTCATGTTGTTTTACTGTAATTAGATGTTTTGTGTAAAGGGATTCGTGTTCCCTTTGGTAAAGTTAGATGGTGAAGTTGGGTCCTGTTCAATCAATGTAATGTTTCTTCAGGCATGTGAATGTGCGCTGAAGTGCAGCTTTGGAATCAAGTTTATTGAATAACCTCATTATTATTTTATTTTGAGACAATTCTATTAAGAAACAATATTTTTTTTGAAACATCATGCTATTAGTTGTTAAATGTATTCATGTGACATACCTTTTAAAGTAAATAAAGTTGGATAAACTGATACATTTGTGGATATATAACAAAGGGTTTTTAGTTATGCTTACATAAAATTACCATAAGTTGAATTTACTAAAGAAGCGTGATGCAACAATGCTACATTTATTATTTTAATCAATCCAACAAATTTTTTTCATTGTGGTCATCTGTATATTTAGATACATACACTATTTCAACTGTATTTTAGCCATTTTTTAAGTCCTGTGGATTTTCGACACAAGGTTTCCCCACATCTTAAAGTTAAATACTAAATCAATGGACATGTGGATGGATACGAGTTGAAACACTCTTATTCAAGACAGATTGTACAGATTTTTTTTCCAAACATTTATGAGTCTGTCTTCTGCACAGTGCAGAAGTAACATGAGAAATGTGTGGCTGTACATGCACACAACTTTGAGGGAACAGTGGTGCTTGCCCAACTACCTTAGACATGCCTTGAAATACTCCATAAAAAGATAAAAGGGCAGATGTGTGAAAGTGACTTCAAGAGAAATACTCAAGGCACTCGTTAATAGTCAAGTGGCAAAGGTCCATATATTCTGTGTGAAATTTTAATTTGTATAATCCAGACAATAAATTATCAGTAAAAATAATTTTAAAATACAGGTCATAACCTTTTAAAAACCTTCTCTTATATATTGCTGATGTCACCAAGGGAAATTAACTGGACACTTTTGACACATTTCAGTGAATTTTATGAAGGCAGAGTGCCAAATGAGTGGACATAAAGGTGCAGAGGACAGAGGCTTTGTGCTCATACTGACCTTTTCAAGATCAAATCACCAACAGCACTTTAGATTATACACCAGAGACCTGAGGAAAAAGGTCAACTCATCATCATGTCATAGGAGGAACTGAACATAAAGACACACACACACACACACACACACACACACACCAACTACTGTAAAGGACATACATGAACATATCACAGCACTGAGCTCAATGATCTGTGTTGTAACCAACAAAAACACAGGGATTTCCTTAATGGCAGGGCAGTCTGTCAAACCCCTTTTAAGTCCCTTTAAGGCAAGTCAATTGACATTTCAATCTTGGTAACTCCCCCAGGCAGCTTTGTTCTATGTATGTAATACATAGCTCCAATCTGCTTGAATTGGGAAAGACCAAAATCTCCAAAACAGTTTGTCAATATACGTTTCAATAATACATTTCAAATCAGCAATAAAATCTGACAGCAATTACATCATCCATTTTGCTTCTTTAGCTCAAATGAAATTTTTTATTTGGTACAGCTAATGCAAATATATGTTCTAAAGTAAAGAAACGGGTGATGCCTCTATCAAAAAGGTTATTAGCTTTTTTAACTTAAACCCCCTTTAAGACTTCCATTCCTGCAGCTGCCAAACTGAACTTTACAATTTCTCCAATTTATTTTACTCCATCTCCTACTCATCATACTGTCTCTGGTCAAACTAAGGTTCAAGCAAACAAGGCTGTATATTCGAAAGTGAGAATGATGTAAGTTAATAAGCAGAAACTAACTTCGAAGTCACGACAGGTCACTCCTATCTGAGTTATTATAGACTTCAACTTTCACAGCTTTAGATACAGAAGGTCAGAATCCCACCTGTATAATTTTTTTAAGAGAACGTTCCAATAACAAAAATGTGATTTCACACAATTTATAACTCTGGTGCACTTGTCTCTGAATGAACTATTAATTTTAATTCATCAGTTATACAAAGCACAGACTGCCATCAGTTAATTTTTTTTGTGACCTGGTAACCTGCTCGCTGGTCTGCACTAAATCACAGTGCTATATTGATCCTGTCTCTAGTCCTGAGCAATTGTTCTGGAAAATGCCTTTTCTGCCAACATAAATCGTCTATTTATTAAAGAGTCTATTGGAAACCTAAAAAAAAAAAAGAAAAAAAAAGAATTAATTCTAAAGGGAAGTCTTCATGTAATTAAATGTATAATTCACCTTGAAATGAAATTCTGTTATCACTGATTCACCATCATGTTGTTACAAACCTGTATGACTTTATTTCATCAGTGGGACACAAAAGTAGATGCAATGCAAGTGAAAGGTGACTGAGAAGATCTTGAGCCTTTCCAGTAACTCACATCTTTTTATTCTGTTCACCAAAAAGATTAGTTCAGATTAATTTACTGATTCATTCAGTGTTTATTAAGCCAGTAGCTGGGAATAGATTTGTTAAAAAACAGACAAAAAGTACTTTAATCCTTTATTAAAATATGAATATTTACAGATCTACATTAGAGACTCCAGAAATATTGTTTAAGCATTTTTTTTTTCCTTCATTTCATGAATTTCTGGGCTTGACTTTCATCAAGCTGTAGAAAAAGATAACAATAGCATAGAAAAATGGATAGCGTTTTAATAATGTTCTTACATCATCTCAATTGTATATGGTCATCAGTGCAAGATTGACTCGCATACCAAATTGGGCGAATAACAATCATTCAGTTAATTTATTAATGGATTATACCAGTTTAATAAATTCATTCACAAAGGAGATGTCTTGTTCAGTGCCACTCTGAATCTCATTCATGCTCAAAACTCTGACTCGTTCAGAGAAGGACGGAATTGTTCAATAGGTCCAACTGATGATATGAACCCCACAGCCAACATCATCACACGTAAAGCCAGTATGTTGTTTCCAAAAGTTCCAGTACCAAAGGATCGGCCACATTATTCCAACTCACTAACAAGAGGCATCTCTCATCAGTCATTTTTCCATTTTTACCTTCCATTATGGCATGCCCAGATATGCATTGCTTTAGGAGTATAGTAGACCTGGGATCACATCTAGCATTGAAACCAGGAAGTAATCATGTTCACATAATCAGTGACGAGCATGATTCAGATGTTGCATTTTCCCTTATAACATTGCACTGTTACTCCACTGATGGTTAGGTTAGGTTTAGGTTTGGGGTTAGGGTTGTGGGATACAGTTTATAAAATATGCATTCCTCTTCACTGTACTACATCCTGTACAGCTGTAAACAACTTGCTTTTGGCACCCTTTTTTGGAAACTGCACCCAGCTGATCCCTCAAGTGCTTGCTGCAGCTAGATTATAACATGATGGCTTGCGACCTATTGAAAGTGTATGAACCTACATAGTGTTAAATGCAGAGCTAAAATCAACTGGACTTGAATTGGTGCTCTGAGGACTGGGAGATCGCTGAGAGCTGCTCGGTCGTTTCGGGTTGAAAACACCATTACTCTCACTACACCTTAGACACAAACTGAAACACACACTTGAAAACCCAGCATGTGGTCTTTTTGTAGGTCATCCATCATCAGTAGTCAAGACTTCTGGTAGAAGTGTGGCTGATTTCAAGGGCTGTGCAACATTAAAAACAGCTGGGGCCACACTATGCCAACATTTCCATGCTTCTGAACACACAAACAGATTGCCATCAGCGTCTTCTGCAGCTCAGATCTACCTGTCATCTGTATTCACCTCAAACTTGCTGCTCTCTACTCTGGAATGATGAAAGGTTAGCAAAGACATGTGCTGGAATTATTAACAAACACATAAGAGAAAATGATAGCTCACTCAGCTAACGTGGTCAACAGCAACAAACATATTGTACTTTGTTTTGTAAGCTCGCATTATATGCAAAAGATTATGTCGATAAATAGGTCTATAAATTGTGTTTTCCGCTATGCTTACATGCCCGGTGTAAAGGTTGCAACCTGTTAATATGGGCACCGAAATAATCATGCACCACTCACACTCTGCAGATGCAGTATGTGCGAAACAGGCCTAAGAAAGACCGTTAAATAAATTAAGTTATATTATACCATGGGTCTGCTGAATGCTTGATTCTGATTGGTTGATTGACATTCTAAGGTGTGCAATTATTTTCCAGTAAACGCACAGCTGTAAAGTAGTTCCAGGTCCTGACTGCATAACGGTTCCATATTACTTCGCCAAATGATTGCAGTTATGTCATAGAGCCAAACAAGCTACCACAACCAAATAACCAATTAAGACAAAGACTCTGGTTAAGTACATCAGATAAGTATGACAAACAATGTCTATATATCCTAAATTTATTTCAGTTTTGGTTGAAAAGCACCCTTGCACTCCCTCTTCCTCTCTCATCTCACCCATACTCAACAGGCTACCACAGCAAAATAGCAATATAAAACAAAGACATTGGTTTAAGTAAATTGGTTAAGAACAACAAAAATGCCTATAATTTGCTAAATCTATATAATTTCGGTTGAAAAGAGATCTTTCTCTCGTCTCACCCACACTTACACACGTTGGCACACACACACATACATATGCACACACACACATAGAGACTTGAGTCGTGACCAACAAACAGAGCCTCAGCCCCATGACTTGATCAATACAACAGTTTCTATATTATCCTAAATAATTTTTGATATGTGCAAATTTTAATGTTTCCATGTATTTTGCCCTAATCAGCCTCCCAAAGCTATAATGGAAAGTACCATCTCTTTCACTCTCACACAATCTCTCTCGGGAGCAAAGTCAGCACACGGGATTGTAAACAGCACATGGGATTGTAAACAGCACATGGGATTGTAAACAGCACATGGGATTGTAAACAGCACATGGGATTGTAAACAGTTTAGCAATGGAAAAGCTATATACAAGAATGGCGACACTCATTGCTGTTGAGAAGTATACTTAAATTTACACTTTGGCAATTTGAAGCGATGTAATTGCTGAAGAGAGCCACTTCAAACACAGGCAATTCAACTCGCAAATCCCTGTTTCTCATTTTCTCTCTCTCTCTCTCACACACACACTACCTTTTTAATCCAATGACAAAAGCAGTGAATTCTACATTGCTAGTTCTAAAGTGACATCACAGCTGTATCACTTGATCAATACAACAGCTTCTATATTATCTAAAATATCTGTGGGAAACACCCTCACGCTCCCCCTCTCTTTCGCACTCACACACACATGACCCATAGATTACATTACATTACATTACACACACAGTTATTTGGGAGTGAAAAACAGCCATCATGTCAGTGCACACCTGTATCTCAGTGAGGTTAAAAACAGTTGTTCAGGTTTACAATGGAAAAGCTATACAAAAATGGCTTCTAACTTCTGCTAAGAAGTGCTTAAACTTACATCTTGGCAATTTTGAAGCGATGTTACTTCTGATGAGAGCTGCAACAATTAAAGCTAATCCCACACACGATCTCTCTCAGTTTCTGAGTTTCTCTCTCTCGATCACTCAAACACAAAACTCACACACAAACACAAACGCACTACCTTAAAACTCCAGTACATGCTCAAGTAAAGCAGCACAAGCCTCACAATCCTCCATTGCTAGTTCTAAAGTGACGCTTTCGAAATCGCAACGAAGGCTTGGACTGCATTAAAGCAGATGCTGAATCTGTGGCGGAAGAAAGTAGTTCCACTCACAAGAGAGTTTTAGGGAATAAAACCAGAAAATGTACTGAGATAAAACCCTGGACGATGTATTAAGGTGTGATAACCATGATATAAGATGAATAATTGACTCCAACCTGATGAACTATTGAAAAATTGTAACACAGGTGTGCATTATTTTAAAATAATCCAACAGTCCGTCGTCAATTATTCCTTATATAAATTGCTACAGTATGTGTTATTTACACAAACACAATGAAAGAAAGGATCAAATGATAGACAGAGTGAGACACTTTTACAATAGAGCGTCATGCTGCAAAAATAAATATGAATAATGAGAAAAAAACAGGAAAAGAATTTACCAGGAATGTTGTGTACAGTAAAAGTCAAGATCAGTAGAATGATCCGTCTCCAGCTGCATGTTGATTGACTTGTCACTTCCTTTGGTCTGGTACCCGCTTCCTGTCCCTCTGTTTGGCCAGTGCTGGGCCCCCTGCACCTCTGATACACCTCTCCATTATCTATTTGATCTACAAGACAAACAAAAGAAGCATGAAGTCAATAATCAACTTCATTTTAATTTTGGTCAGATGAACATATTTTAATATGCAATTAATCAATGAAAAGATCAATCTAACTAAACATTATAAGTGATTTATGCATAATATGAAAACACCAAAACAGAAGAGAGTAAATAATCACTTTGGCCCTGTTTACACCCAGTGATAACATCCATCACAGAAGATCTGATTTCAAGTGGATAGTGCTAAACACAGGTGCACAGTGAATAGGTTCTAAAATGTTTTGTGATCTGATAAGCTCAAAACACTTAGGGAAGTCAGAAAATAATGTGACCACTTTGAATTTGTAGTTAATCAAAGGACTGCTTGCTCACCTCATCAATCAACCATTGCACTTAAACTGACATGATCACTCCTACATGTTGATTTGTAAAGGTCATGTTATCTTGAAATCAACACCATTCAGCTGAATTACTGACAAGCATCCCATAGGAACTAGGAAGTAATTGCATTCACATAAATTAAGGTTAGCATGATTTGGAGGCTACATTTTTGCTTTAAAATAAATTTTTTACTCCACTGATATAAGGTTTAGGGTTGGGGTTTGGTCTGGGGTGTAGATTTAAGAAAATGTGCATTACTGTTGACTGTATGACATTATATACAACTAAAAATACAACTTTTTGACCTTTAGTGCCACTCTGTGGTAGGTATAGCCATTTTGGTCATTTTGTCTACTCGAGTACTCAGACTAATTACTCATCCAGTATATACAATAACTTGCATGACAAACGTCTATGGCTGCTGCATTGTGTGTTGTTGTTCCAGTGTATCGTCTGTTCATTATTATAGTCTGTTATAAGATAATATGTTACCAAATGTACAAATGATTGCATAATCAAAATATAATGCATCATATCTTCATTCATTTCGTCGAGATGCAGATGTGTTACATCACGCGGGACAGGGAGGTTTACAGTCAGTTCTTACATTAAATGATAATAAAGCATGTTTAGGAAACATTTTGCAGAGACAGGTGTTTAAAACACGGTTAATTACACTCTCTTTGTTTTGATGATCATAACGATAGTAGTGCAGCATCGTATCAATTTAGTTGATCTGAGACGTCTCTGATAATCAGTGCACCCCTCAAAATCAGGTTGTCAGATAATTGTCACTGAATTTCAAATTAAGTGAAAATTCATGCATGCATGATCAACATTGATCATCGTTTTCATGATCGATCTTTGCTGCCATGTCCGAGTACCCAAGTACTCGTACCCATCCTTACTTTCTTTCTTTTTTCACTGGTGCTAACATGTGCCCATACGTTCATCAACACTTCCAGCTTTGGCCACTAGGGGCATAGAGTCGAATTTCAGTAGACACAGACTGATTTCAGCAGCAGGACTTTTGACCTACTGCTACCGAACTCACAATGTGTTCAGTCTGGCTAAAACAAATGTTTTCAACTTTGCCAGTTAGGCACAGTATTTAGGATTTTTTATTTTTTTTAAGTTAATCTACTGTTCATGAATTGGATTTTTCAAAGCGGAGCATATACTATATCAGTCAATCTGTGGTACAGTCTCTTACTATTCAAACCTCATTCACTATGTCAGAAAACAACTCAATACACTGAATAAATCAACCTTATGTCTCATTACTGTAGTGTAGAGTCAATGTATTTCACCAGAATCAATATGAACACACTGAAATAATCAGCAACAGAATGTAACAGAATGGATGTGTCTTTTAAAGCCAAATTGAGCTTTTTTCTTGTAAAGGGGCCCTTTGACAATAATTATTTTCAGCAACTGGTGTCATACCTTGTGAAGTACTTATCTTAGCTCTTATCCATACTTTAAATCAATCACATTATTTCTTTTGTGCTCCTTTCCTTCATATTTTTCTTCCCATTGAATGGTATTAAAAAGAGGAAGAATTAAGGAAACATTGGAATTGCATCATGTGTGGCTTAAATTCACGGCTATGGTTACATTCACCAATTACTGGTCAATTTACGATTTAATTATGTATGCTTGTGGTAAGAATTGCCATGTATAACAGGATGACACATTTGACCCTGGAGTGTACCCAATTGATCAACATCCCTCCCACCTTTGCCAGACTGGATGGAAGACCTGTGACAAGTTTGATCTTGATAATCAAGTTTCAATCTTTCCCAATCACACATGAAAGGAAATAATTAATTCAGATTACTTGGGCTTTAAAGATCATGAGGAATGCATCCATTATATGAACTGTGAGCATATATTTGGTTTGAAAGATGGAAGGAATTTTTAGATCAGTGTTGAGGTGAGGACACATCTTAACTTTTATAAGGCATTAATTTTCCATTTCACTGTTTAGGTTATTTTGGATGCTTTTCATGATGGTGTCAATTGATTATGAGAAGGTTCACAACAGATCTGCATCCCTAGCAGAGTTTGTGCTAAGAATTGTTTGTGCAGGCCAACATGTCCGGGAATTATATCGTTTACCAGACAAATTGGAAAAAATCAGGTCATCTCATTTTGGTGTTTACTTTGCGCTGTAACGCGATGGACTATACATAATATGCGATATAATAATGACACAATCAAGTTAAATGAACAATAAACATTATGGCTACATTACTGCTGCTTTTCCATATATATATATATATATATATATATATATATATATATATATATATATATATATATATATATATATATATATATATCAATTATGCAGAACTTTTTATCTTCTCTCTTCCATGATCTACTTATCAGCTAATGTGACACCTGTACCAAAACAATTGCACACCCCTGCTCAATTGAATATATAAGACAAATACTGTAAATTGCAAGTATTTCCAATCCAATCAAACACACAAAAATCCATGCATTTTGAGAACACATGCATTAAAACATATAAATGTGTATGATTTTACAAATCAGTATGCCCTAATCTGCAGGCACAGCATTTTACTGTCATTTTTAGGGACAGATCATGTGGAAAAAAAAAATGAAGCCATAAATGTTTTGTACATTAAAAAACAACTTTTTATGTTATTTTAGTAGCATTTAAACGTGATTTAATCTTTTTTTTTTTTTTTTAATTACGATACATCTCCATTTAATACAGAGCACCCACACTATTTTCAGAAGCACCTTCAGTGATTTTAATCTGGAACCGGGCCTGGATAAAACCTGCTGTAGTTGTGGATTAGGACTTTGAAAGCAGTCAGGACAGTTTAAACCTCCATGGACAAGAAGTGCTGTCATCATTGAGATGGTGTCACTCTGTACACTTGTGGCATCAACTAAAAGGCTTGCTGATGTGTCATGTTAATACATTGTGTCTGACAATTTTTGAATTTGTCAGACATTGGGACATTTTAACAGTCAAAAATTGTATTTACTCACAAACAAAAACCAGGCCTGGTCCCAGATCAAAATCACTAAGGGTGCTTCTGAAAATAGTGGAGGTGCTCTGTATAAAGTGAAAACTTTACTACCAAAACAATTTTTTTGTTTAATTCTACCAAGACAAGAAATACACTTCCTTTGTTCATTTATTTATTTATGTACATTCATTAATAGTTACTGTAAGATTTCACTGTGCATGAATACAGCAAGCAATGTCGGAAGAAAGATGTTATTCGAACCACTGATCTAGATTCAGTTTCACCAATAGTTAATGTTTGGATTTGGCTTTGGGAAACTGATCCTAGACCAGCAGTCATGGGCCGCTTTACACCACAGTAGATATCAGGTGCAAACAGGTGGTGGATGGAGTGCTATAATTGTGCTTTGAAATATGTACGTGTGAGCGAAGGTCATAACCAATTAAATGCTTACGTGTACGTTGAAAGCAGAATGCTGTATGGCAAATTAGGACACATTTGCAAAATAATACACGTTTATTAGCTTTGATGCAGGGATTTTGTGTAGGTCTATTTATTCGCTGGTATTCAAGAAAATCTACTTTGCCAATGTAAAGGGGGGCGAGCCGTGAGACTGCATCAGCCGCCCCTCCAATGCTAGCTTGGCTTGGTTTCGCTCCCCCACTCAATCCCTCTCCAGATACTCCAGGATAAGGACTGAGTGGGTCAGCAGAAATAATTTCTGCTTTCATATTCAATTAAGAGTGCTCAAACATTCATTTGAGGGTGCTTAGAACAAGATTAAACAACTGAATGAATAATTTCTATTTTCTCTGAAAGCAAGTCTGATTTAATCTTAGTCTTATTTTTTTATTGCCAATGTTTGCCAGTTTTGCTTATCAAGTAAATGTATCTAGTTTAAAAAATATACAAATAATATTACTGACAATATATTGATTATACTGAGCAGAACTGGTCAATAATAATAACAATAATAATAAAATAAAAAAACTCTCTGTCAATAACATTATTTAACCTAAACCCACAAAATACATCCAAGCGGAGGTTTAAGAAGACCCATTAATTCATCAAACAGATGAATTTATGTGAATCAACCCAAACCCAGCCAATGAATCTTTCTCTACGACTGCGGCCTCAATAGTACTAGTGCCTGAGGATACTGAGTCATAACAAAACTTAATCAAGCATCCAGTGAAGCCATGCAAACAGAGAGGCATGATATTGTCTGCAGTTACAGCATATCTTCTGAACAACCTATAGCAGTATGTCCTGAATAAATAAACAAATAGTGTTTTTCATTTAGAATATCTTCAAACTCATGCATATTATTTTAAGGTCACAAGAGCAGAGGAGACCGGGCCACATTTTGTGTCACACAAACTGTCTCCATGGGTTTCCGGCTTCTCTGTTGATTATGGCTTGTTAACAGGTTCTTGACAATATGCAAATTTTGTTTGCCATCTACATGCCATCATCATTTTTTTATTTTTTTTTGCATATGCTACATGTGACTCTGCTTGTCAGCAGGAAGCTGAAACCTGTCTAAGACAATCAGTCTTAAGTCATTTTTTCAATAATTTACCCCTCCAGAATATAGTGGCGTAAAGAGATAGACAAGAGTATATGTGGCAATTTAATAACTCCATAACAAAGAAGAGTGCTTCCTGTCCTTTACATTTTGTGACCACTGCAAACACAATCAACCAAGTGTGAATGCATGTATGAGTAATATAGCCTGTTATTCTAAGAGAGCTCCAAGCTTTAATGAGCTTTTTTTTTATTTATTTTTTGTGTCAGCTCATCTCAATGCATTTCTTATTTCTTGCATTCTACTCAATTTCAAATAGTTTACATTGACATAATCACCCCCACATGCCATTCATAAATTAGAATAGAACACTATAACATTGTGAGACTTTGTTAATAAACTCTATATTATATATGACTTGCACCATCATTTTGAGTCAATTACATCCAGAAACAAATTCGGAGTTTTATATTCTACAAAAAGAAGAAAAATATAAGCTTATAACATATATTAACTAGTGGTTGATCAGCATCGGCCGATAAATGTTCCTGTTTGGCTGATTTGTTTCTTGAGGGTGCCTGCTCGCATGTGAAGCAAATGAGACATGTAAACGACCAGTCACGGTTCATTTTGTTGTTACGTGCCATCGTGCTACTACAATAATATCAGAGCCATGGCAGATGCGTTTGAGCTCATAATGCTAAAGTGCTCACCTGTTTCATCCTCCCTCTCTCTCTCCTCAACAGTTCCCTGTAACTTTTAACTTGTCTAATGATAAAAAGGCAAATATCAATAAAACTAATATCATATTGTAGTGAGACAGACTACTGTCTTGTAGTATTTCCTCTAATTTTGTCATTTGTGTATAACTGTGATTTTCCCTTTTTTTGCATATTATATCAACTTCAGTGTGACTTGCATTATGCAGTGTTTGTATAAGAACAGCACATCTGTCTGTTTTATTGTGTCACGCCCCTCAGTGTTTTTATAGCCTGTCAGCGTGCTTTTTTGGGGTATATTAGGGCAGCTACGTTCCGCCAAGATGCGCGTCATGGTCTAATGGCCTCCCCCTTTTTGGTATTGGACGCTTCCACTCCAAAGCGGTTGTTTGTGCGAGGCTCGTATCGAGCTCTGCTGGCCAACTGCTGCCTTCGTCCAGTCAGACATTCCATAATGTGTACAGCCTGTGTATTTGCGGCCGTAACTATGGCTGTAGCTCCAACACTTTTGATGAACTAATCTGCTCACCAGAATGTGTCTGTCTGCATAGAAGCTGCAGGGCTGAACTACGCAGCTGTTTTGATTTCTGTTTTGTTTTCTATATTGTTATACATTTTTGTTTTTTCTAAACTCTGTCTCTGGCTCCAGAAGTGCTGTTTTCTCTCTCACGGAGAGAAGTGGGATCTGTATATCTGTATGTGTATATAGCCATAGACATCATTAAGAGTTTGGAAATTGTGTTATTTTGTACTGATTGAAACCATTTAATTTTGTTATTGTTTGTGTGAAGTTGGTCTTAGCAAGGTGATTTGTTATATATATATATATATATATATATATATATATATATATATATTATCTTCCTACCACCTTATTCTTAAACCAATCTTCCAACAGATTAAATAGGAGAGCGATGTGAGGGGCGAGCCGCGAGACTGCATCAGCCGCCCCTCCAATGCTATTTCTGCCAGCTTTTGCAGAACCTGATCATGCAGCCACCTGCCAAGGTGATCTTGCACCCATCCAACATGTGCTGCAGATTTGCTCTTGGGGCCTCACAGAGCAGACAATTGTCCTCTTTTCCATACTACAGAGAAACATTTCCATGGCTTAGAAAGTGTTATAGGTGGATCTTATTAATAAAACTTAGCCTGACCTTCCACAGGTCAGCCCATCCAAAACCTCTATTAGATGCATCTTCCTATACTGTCCAGCACCCTTGTCACTCTGTCACTACCATTGCTTTCTTTCGGCTGCTGACCACAGTTTGGGAGCCATCCTCATCCAAAGCCTGCTCTTCCTGATTTGGTTCTTCCAACAATCTCTTGTTGCTTCAGTCCTGAAACCACCCTGTTTACAAACTCTTCTGCCTTCCATTTGCAGCCTGTTCGGGCCTGGGCTTGACAAGCCCTGACTGACTGATCAGTTGATTCCCTTCTAAGAACAGCCTGGTCTTCTCCTGCTTGTAACCCAGGGTGATGACAGTTGTAATGGCATTTCTTCCAAACAATGCTGTGTCCGAAAGACAACACAGCAAGCCCAGACACATCCTAATGTAACAGTTGGCCTTGCTGTCCATCCTTGCCACTGCAAGGATCTCATATATTACATAAAAAAAATTTAAAAAAAAAAATCTCTGTTCTTTTAAATATGTAATCATTTTGTTAACCAAATTTTACCTTCATTACAATTCAAAGCCTTTCTATTATTATACTGTTTTCTCTAAGTTACTTGTTATTCATTAATCATTGAATATTTGAAAAAAAATGTGTGCCTATTTTCAAAAACCTTCAGTTTATTTATTTTTATTTTCAAAAGTACCATCTCCACAAAGTAAACTTGAAATGCTACATCTCAGGGTATATTTCTTTCTTCAGTTTCTTGCCTTTTCTTCAGAGATTAAGTGCATATATTATAAAATTTCTGAATAAACAACCCATCCCTATTTAAAAGTTTCAGGACATTTGCCGAAGACTATATTTTAGTCTTTAATTATTAAAGAAAACTGATACAGAGTCAGTATTTTTCAAGATTCTTGACATTTGTTCACAGATATATCAGGCAGAACCATCCAAACTGAATTGTAAAAATATATATATATATATATATATATATATATATATATATATATATATATATATATAAAAATGTACTGTTCTTACTAGTTTTAATTAAGTTACCATTCACTCTAAACCCTAAAGTTTCCATTAATAAAAAATGTAAGTGGCCCTAATTAATCAGTACTTGAGATGTCACATTTCTGAATCATAACTCAAATATATATGTTCTTTAATACCTTGGCTTTGAGTACTACTAACTCAAAATTGTCAAGTACAAAATTGTTGCTGTGTGGAATACCCATAATATACCCATTCTCTGTTATTCAATTTTATTTCACAATAGGGCAGATTAATATGCACAAAGAAGTACTGAGCAGAATCCAATGTGCCATATGGCTAACCACGATCCATGTCTTAATTTCACTTATAATGTATAAGATGTGATATAACTAAATGTAAATAATCAAATAAAAACAGTGATACTTTAATCACAGATGAGTTAAGTTAACTTGAAACAAGTTAACGTTACTTAAAATATTAAGTTCAATTAACTTGAGCCATATAAGTATGTTTACTTGTTTTTTTGTTTTTTTTAAGGCAATAATTTTGCGTGCATTTTCTAATAAGTAAGGTCAAACTAAATATATATTACAGGGTTAGAGTTACAGAAAACAGCATCCATGTTACTAAAGCAAAATCACAGAGGAGAATGCAAATGAAACAGCAACATCTACTGGCCAGCCTTGCCAAAACCACACACTGAGCATCCATTGTAACTAACTGATGGAAACTGGTGAGGCTAGAGCAATTTAACCCATGCCCCAAGTTAAGGTCACTGTAATAACTACCACCATGTTTCCATCTCATGACATCTAATAATTTTTTTCCCACACAGTCTCTCCAAACAACCAATTACAAGCAAGCATACTGTACACACACACACACACACACACTTTAATTTTCTACTCCAACAACTCAACTATTCCATCAAATGCGTGCAGTTTGTGGGAATCTGATTCATCCAATTCACTTACCTGTCCGTCCAATCACCTAAACAGCAGCAGGTGCACACTCGGCTAGCTAAGGACACCCAGAATCACTCTATAGCATTCTGGGGGTTATCTAACTACCCAACATTGGATGTGTCTGAAATCTAAGGTAGCTGACTTGCTTCACTCTCAGTCAACAACTAAACAGGTAGCATTTTATGGCTGAAAATACCTCCTAAGGAAACAGGTTTCGGACAGTCTTCCATGCCACCAAAACCTCATGTCCAATGCTCTAGACTAAACGTAAGTGTGCAGATGACCTAGCCAATATTTAGTGTCTATAATACTAATGTCTTGGTAGAAATAGAGTCACACATTGGAAAAAACTCCTTACTCCTTTTGAGCACATTTTTGTTACCTTGCTATCCCCGTGTACTGCCTGTGAAGGGGGAAATGTTCAGCTTTCATACACAGCTGGTCTCACATGCTGGCAGATTTGATTGAAGGGTGATGGGGGTGGATGGATGTGACTGCACTGATTAGGGAGGATGTGATTAGGTGCATTCAGTCAAGTTGCAGTTCTCCTCTAAGAAGACGTCAAACACCCACACCGACAACTTTCCCAATGTCACGGTGAAAATCTATTCTAAATGTGCAGCGAAAAATGAGACTCACAATGATTCTTGAGATGGGGGACAAAATGTGTGCCTCAATTTTACCTGCCTTTGGTTTGAGAGATAAACACTAGTATGTTCTTAACACAAATGTAATTTTCATTCTATTTTGTCTTTACTGTATCACACAATTATGATCATCACTCACATCATCTCTAAAACTACATGTCCTCAGAACATAATACAATACTTTATACTGATTAAAATTCTAACACATTGTAAATAGTTTGTATTCATTAACATTATGCGTTCATGCGCTAACAATGAACATTTAGTTTTTTATAGAATTTACTAATGATTAATGTTGATTTTTAAATGTTCTTTTGTTCAATGTTACTTCTTTAATTAACATACTGTACACAAATGTATAAGTGTAAAAATGTATTAGTACAGTGTATGTGGAAATTAACATTAATATTAATAAATACTATGTAAAAGTATTGTTAATCATTAGTTGATGTAAACTTTTTTGCTAACTAAATTAATACAACCTTACTCTAAAGTGTTATCTATTATCTATTATCTATTAAAAGATATATTCAACTTAAGATGAACAGTGGTAATGTTTCTTTTAAAGATACACATGTATTGTTCTAAGACCCTATTTACACCTGATATAATGATACGTCTCAGTGAATTTTCTTGCTAGAAAAATATGACAGAGCCTGGTAACTTGTTTATGTAAAATGGCTAGAAATAGCATTTTAATTTGGCTTAAAGCTGAAACTTACTTCAAACTAACTTCTCTGTCTGCTCGTATGAATGTAACACATCAGAAGAAAGTGTTTCACTGCTGTTCAAATGAACTTTGGATAGTATAATTTATATGTATTCATGTTATCCATCTGAAAGGACTAAATATTAAATGAAACAAATGACAATAAAATGCAATGTAATCTCTTAAGTAATCAAAATACTTTTTAAATGTAACTGTATTCTAATTACCAATGATTTAAATTGTAACTGTAGTGGAATACAGTTACTTATATTTTAAATACGTATTCCCGTTATATGTATTCCGATACTCTCCAACACTGACTGCATGACATAAAAGCACAACAAATTCAGACAAAACAAAGAAGCGCAAAAAAAAATCAATGGTGTGCTGTTTCTCCCAGATGAATCTAAAATTGAATCAAAGGACAACATTTCAAGCAAAGTAAACTCTTGTTTTAGCTTCGCTGCTGCCGGGACGGATACAGGATGGATTCATGTTTAGACATCAAATGCGATGTGGGTCATATGTGTTTTTGACAGTATGTGTTTTTTTTTTTGTTTTTTTTTTATCAGATCACAAAACATTTTAGACCCTGTTTAGACCTGTATTTAGCACTGATCACGTGATCGGAACACCAAAAACGCATCTTAATTCCAGGTGTAAAGGGGTCTCTGTCCTGACAGAACGAAAAGGTTCATTTTACCTCTTCTATAGCTTTCCCTCAGTAATACTTTCCCACATTTTAAGTAGGTTCCTATTTAAGAGATTAACATGATAATAAACCTTTTCTTTTTTTTTTCTTTTTTTTTTTATCAGTTATGTAGCCTTTTTTGTCCCCATATAGCTTAATGTTCCACTACAAATGTAACATCTAATGTGCCATTGTGAATATTTTACACCAGTTAAACACTTGCAGATCTTTTGTCCATCTGTTTTACGATCCAGTCATTCAAATGTAGCCACATCACGTCTTTGTATATATATGTAAAGAAATCCACACACAAGGAATATTCACCTATAACCTGATTACCTTTTCAGCTGTCAATCAAACTGACAGCGCAGTTGGAGACAGAATTCAACTGTCTCTGAGAGAAAAAGCTTGTTATCATCTGTGTTGGGAAGTAATTTAACTTAACAATGTTCAGTAGCTTTTCCAGTAACAAGCAACTTAGAGAAGTAGCGTTGCTTGACAAAATGCTACATTGATGTTTTTCAGTGTCTCACACGGCTCTGTTGCTGAGTCAATAATCAACTCTTCTGAACTGTCTTCTCTCATATGTCGCATAAGAAGTCAGTGAACTGGCACATTTAGACAGTCAATATAAATTAAGCTATACTTTAGCTATAAAACGTATGTTCATTGCTATGATTTTGATTCAGTTCTTTCAATTTGGGAGTTTATAGTTTTATTAAAAGTGTAATTTAGAGTACATTTAACTGATCAGGTTTAATACTGATCGAGTGCAAAAATAAATCACACACAAATCTATGATATTATCTGATATATACTGTATGTATATATGTGTATATATATATATATATATACAGAATATAAACTCAGCAAAAAAAATAAATGTCTCTTTTTCAGGACACTGTATTTTAAAGATAGTTTTTTAAAATTCCAAATAACTTTGTAGATCTTTATTGTAAAAGGTTTAAACAATATTTTCCATGCTTGTTCAATGAACCATAAACAATTAATGAACATGCACCTGTGGAACGATCGTTAAGACACTAACAGCTTACAGATGGTAGGCAATTAAAGTCACAGTTATAAAAACTTTGAACACTAAAAATACCTTTCTACTGACTCTGAAAAACACCAAAAGAAAGATGCCCATGGTCCCTGATCATCTGTGTAAACGTGCATTAGGTATGCTGCATGGAGGTATGAGGACTGCAGATATGGCCAGGGCAATAAATTGCAATGTCCATACTGTGAGACACCTAAGACAGTGCTACAGGGAGACAGGAAGGACAGCTAATCGTCCTCTTAGACCATGTGTAACAACACATGCGCAAGATCGATACATCCGTATATCACACCTGCGGGACAGGTACAGCATGCCAACAACAACTGCCTAAGTTACACCAGGAATGCTCTGGACTGCACTAGGACTGTCCGCAATAGGCTGAGAGAGACTGGACTTAGGGCTTGTAGGCCTGTTGTAAGGTCCTTACCAGTCATTACCGTCAATAACGTCCCCTATGGGCACAAACTCACCTTTGCTGGAACAGAGAGGACCTACAAAAAGTGCTCTTCACTGACGAGTCATGGTTTTGTCTCACATGGGGTGATGGTAGGACTTGCATTGAGTGCAAGGAATGAGCATTACACCGAGGCCTGTACTCTGGAGCGGGATCGATTTGGAGGTGGAGGGTCCGTCATGGTCTGAGGCAGTGTGTCATAGCATCATTGGCTTGTTGTCATTGCAGTCAATCTCAATGCTGTGTGCTACAGGGAAGACATCATCCTCCATCGTGTGGTACCCTTCCTGCAGGCTAATCCTGTCATGTCCCTACAGCATGACAATGGCACCAGCCATACTGCTCGTTCTGTGCAGGATTTCCTGCAAGACAGGAATGTCAGTGTTCTGCCATGGCCAGTGAAGAGCCCGGATCTCAATCCCATTGAGCATGTCTGAGACATGTTGGATCAGAGGGTGAGGGCTAGGGCCATTCCTCCCAGAAATGTCCAGGAACTTGCAAGTGCCTTGGTGGAAGAGTGGGGTAACATCTCACCACAAGAACTGGCAAATCTGGTGCAGTCCATGAGGAGGAGATGCACTGCAGTACTTGCAGCTGGTGGCCACACCAGATACTGAATGTTACTTTTGATCTTGACCTCCCCACTATTCCATTTCTGTTAATACTGTGCAAAGGTCTGAGGCACATAAGATGTTTCACACAAGCATTTGTCTTAAGATGGTTATTTATATCTTCAGTTTTAGTGTGTCAATAGGAAATATAAATGTTTGACTCCCAAACATTACTTTTTCAAATTGAAAAGATTAGAATAGAAGAAAAGGGAGCCCTTCAACAGATGTTATGCTCCCCTCTAAGCCCCCCACTTAACATCATGTCAGTCTGAGATTCCAAAATGATACAGAAGCAATTGAGACAGCCTAAATAGACAGAAGAACTGTGGCGAATTCTCCAAGAAGCTTGGAACATCCAATCTGCCAACAACCAATAAAACTGTGTCCAGGTGTACCTAGGAGAATTGGTGCTGACGGTGGTAACACCGAATATTTAATTTTCTTTTTTATGTTTACTGGACTCTGTATGACATTAAGTGATAAATGAAAAAATGTATGTCATTGTTTTTGAAGACATCCTAACTATGCAGGTGTTGTGGAGCAAAAGTGTTGCACAATGTATTTTATATATATGCATGATCACGTTAATTGCTGTGTTTCTTTTGTGTGAGTTGTGTGTTTATGCGGTGTTGATTGCTGTGTTTTTTTTGCAAGCAGTATTCCCATAGCCACACCTCTATTGTTGATAATTCAATGAACTAATAAGTGATGGATTTTGGGGTGGAGCGGTAAATATGTTCCCCTATAAAAACTTAACTGAGACTGGTTGGTGGCAGTATCGTGCATCTGTAACTGGGAGTCAACACAGTGAGAGCGAGAAGAAACCACGTTGTGTCTGCATCAGAGAGTGAGGGTTTCCTTGCGTTGTGACGGCTTATGGCTATGCGAGCTTGCAGCACACTGTAGATGAGTAACCACAAAGTCAGCAATTTGCGGAGGATTGTCGGAGTAGCAGTGTGTGAGACGGACTGATGACCAGCTGCGAGAGTCTACCGTGAGTGCTGAGGAGACGAGTGGAAAAGACAACTGTCGTGGTTCTGCTGCCGTGAACGCATTGGACTGGATAGCAGGGTTGCTGTCCAGTCATGCTGTGAGTACGTTCTGATTTCTATTTTGCGGTGTGCCTATCAAATCCAGTTATCGCTTTGTAACGGACAAGCACGAGCCTGCTTTGCATAATTTTACTTGAGTGACTTTTGGATCGTCCGATCTCTTTTAAGGAGATTTTAGTTGACTTAATAAACTTATAAACTGTAGATGTGAAGTACTGTGAGTTGGACGTCGTATGCTGGCAGTTTTTATCCTTTCTCTGTGTTCCAGCATCGGGCTGATACTGGTCTCTGTGGGACCGAGCATAAATGGACGTCAGCTCTAATACAGATGCCTAGCAGAGACAAAGTGAACGTTGACAGTCCCCTGAGCTGAAGATCGGGACTTTGGACTTGCTCCCCTTTTTTTTATAAACTGATTCAGTTTCCTTGCCAACAATTTTATACTAATAAAATAGTTTTCTACTGCTATTTATGGATGTTGTTTTCCACTGTTCCCTTCTCCGATAAAGAACCTGTTTTTAATATTGAGTTCCTGGGGTCTCAGTTTCCACTCTAGGTGGCGTAGTCGGCTACTACAATTTAAACGTATATCTTGGCCACTGACACATACTCCTGACCAGTATCTGAATGTTTTTATGCAATGCACTGCTGCCACACGATTGGATAATTAGATAATCCATGGATGTTTGTTGGTGCTAGACAGGCTGGTTTGAGTAAACACATAAATACTGATCAGCCACAACATTAAAACCACCTGCCTAATATCTTGTAGGTCCCCTTTGTGCCACCAAAACAACTGTGTCCTGACTCCACAAGACCTCTGAAGGTACTCTGTGTGATCTGGCACCAAGACGTTAGCAGCAGATCTTTTAAGTTCTGTAAGTTGCGAGGTGGGGCCTCCATGGATTGGACTTGTTGGTCCAGCACATCCCATAGATGCTCAAACGGATTGAGATCTGGGGGATTTGGAGGCTAAGTCAACACCTTGAACTCTTTGTCATGTTCCTCAAACCATTTCTTGAACAATTTTTGCAGTGTGGCAGGGCACATTATCCTTCTGAAAGAGGCCACTGCCATCAGGGAATACCGTTGCCATGAAGGGGTGTATGTGGTCTGCAACAATCTTTAGGTAGGTGATATGTGTCAAAGTAACATCCACATGAATGCCAGGAACCACGGTTTCCCAGCAGAACATTACCCAGAGCATCAATGAGCCTTGGGCACCCATGACCCAGTCGCTGGTTCACTGGTTTTCCTTCCTTGGACCACTTGTGGTAGGTACTGACCACTGTATACCGGGAACACCCCCACAAGTCCTGCCATTTTGGAGATGCTCTGACACAGTCGTCTAGCCATCACAATTTGGCCATTGTCAAATTCGTTCAGATCCTTATGCTTGCCCATTTTTCCTGCTTCCAAGACATGAAAATCAAGAGCTAACTGTTTACTTGCTGCCTAAATATCCCACCCCTTGACAGGTTCAATTGTAATGACATAGTTGTCAATGTTATTCACTTCACCTGTTTGTGGTTATAATGTTGTGGCTAATCAGTGTATATACACACACACACATATATATATATATATATATATATATATATATATATATATATATACGTATATATATACGTATATATAGGGATGGCAATTGTAATTGTTCCTCTTAACGATTCCGGTTCCATTTAAGATTCTAGCAAAAGCTGTTTACATATATTTTATATTTTATGAATTAATTAATTTTATAAAATACCACTAATCACAACAAGACTCACAGTGTGAATCTTAACTACACAGTGGCATGTCAACAACCAAGTAATTACTCTTTATGACTCCCGAGCTCACAAGTGCACATAACACAGTGACAATTATTTGTTTATTTAAAGTCGGACATGATGAAACGAATATTTGCGGTTCAATAAGTTTTCACTAAATTCACTAAAAAGAACTGACTGATTAGAGTAATTTGTTTGAGGAAGTGCTGAATTTCTTGCTGTGTAAATTCAAAAGAATCTATTGTTCAGGACTTGGACCACAATGGTCTCGCTATACGTTTCATTCCGTTCCAGCCATTCGGAAATCAGACAATTTTGGAATTCTGCCCTCTTAAATAGCTTTGAAGCCATTTTTCTAATTTTCTAACTATTTCAATTTGTACATTTGCTGTCCAAACTACAGTTTCAAAGTCTGTTATCTTCTCTGGTTATTATAATTCCAGCTTAAAATTAAACTTAATAATTTATCTTACAAACATTGTCACAGGTGAGTGTTTGATAAAGTAAAGAGGTACTGAGTAAGAGTACTGACCACCAGCAAATGACCCAAACACACAAATACTGTATATATCAAACACTCTTTAAACCTTCATCTATCTCTGATATCACACTTTGTCTCTTCATCTAAACATAAACAGCAGTCTTCATAACAAACTGGCCTTCTGGATCCTTCTAATTTCCATTCCACCTCGCAACTCGGCTCAGCTATATGTCACCATAGAAACGTGCAACCACCGGACCCAGCCATACCCACACCAACCCGTGGCTTGCACAAGCATGCTTAAATTCAAACTGTATATTCATAATGTCGGCAGTTGTGGTCTACACGTGTGTATTCATGACATCACACTACCAGTGTGTGCGCTTCATAATGCAGCAGCTCTCTGCGTCTGTTAATACTCAGTGACTCATGAAAGTAAACGGCACACTCTGCTTTCCCTCAGCTAGTCTTATCTGCTGTTTATGTGATCAGGCAGTGAAAACGAGAAATGGTCCACCTGCCATCATGTAAAACACACACTGACAAATCCATTTATCACAACTGCAGGCAGGCAGCTAGCATTTTGAAAGAACAAAGTGACCGTGTGGCTTTCGCACTTTTATTTTTGGTTGTGTCAAAAGCACCAGCAGTGTCATTTTCAGGAGATATTTGTGAGCGATGAGCGTTGAACAGTGGGTGAATACGGTTTCATGTCTTGTTTACTGCCCCTGCTTTAAGAAACCAACCTTAACTGGTTTGCTTGTCTTAGCTGGTTTAAGATGGTCTAGTTGGCCTGGTCTTCACTTGTTCCTCCAGCCATTTAAAGCAGGTGCTCAGCAGGTTTATCTGGTTTCCCTGCTTGACCAGTCTGGTCTTTAGCTGGTCTCCCAACCTGGTCAAGTTGGTGTTCAGCTAGTCTCCATGCCTGGACAGGCTGGTCTTCAGCTGGTTCCCCCAGTCTGACCAGCTGCCAAGTGCCCAAAACCATTCTAAACCAGCAAACCCGAGAACAGCTAAGAGCAGCAAACTAGCGTAGCCTGGCTTAAGTAGGTTTTTTGGTTTGTTTTTCCCTGTTGGGTGAGGTATACCTGAGATCATAATGTATATTACACATTTTTAGATTCTGTATGTCGGAAACATGTGTGAAATATGTTTGTGTTCAGGGACAGTTTTTTTATGTATTTTTTTTTAGAGGGAACAAACTGTTACAAACAGTGCTGACTCTCAGCACACATCGTGGTTCATAAATGATAAAAAAACATTTTATATAAACAGCTTATTTAATTCTAACAATTATGGCTTTAAAATAACGTTAAAGGTGTTGTAAGACATTTACGTTTTGGAATACATTGCAAAAATGTCTGTACTTCTTGACAGACAGTATCAGTGAAATGGATGTCCTGAGTCAACAGCAAAAAGCCTCTTTTTTATTTTACATTTTTAAAGAAAACTATCCTATCAGTAATGTCCTGTTTACTGTATTTTAATAATTATTTTCTGTGTGTGTTCAGGATTGTTGATAATGACTTAGCTGACTTAGGTGTGTCTTAAGTGTGTAGTTGTAGTTAGCAAAATGGCAGCACCTTGAAATAGATACAATTGCCTATTTTATCCAATAAAATAGAAGTATCGGTATTGGTATTTGTGATATCAACCTTGGAAAGATTGGTATTAAACATACCTGCTTTACACGCAGCTGCCACACGTAAGACATAAGAGAAATGGAAGACGATGACTGTCCCTCAATTACCTTCCTTCTTTTCCTGGAAGAGTGCCATTTGGAAACCACACAAAAAATATACACAAACATAAAAACTTATTTCATCTGATAATATGCATCACCATTGGGATTTCACATCTCATCACCAGGAACTTTTGACAGGACAAATAATCAGTTGTCTGAACGGATAACTCAATACTGATTTCACCAAACTGTCAAACTGTCAAATTTAACCAGGAAATTAAACAAGATAATTATTTTAAAACTTAAAATAATACCAAACTTACATCTACTGAGCTTTCTTAAGAAGGCTACAGTATAATTTAAAGGAACTGAATCACACCCCAATCAAGTGTCTTCTCTCTAACCACTGGGTAAACTAGGCACCCAGATATACTCAAACAGATTAAGGAAGGTATGTACAGAACCTGCAGGTGATAACACTGCTACATAACCAAGCTGCAGTCAACAACTACACCAACAACCACCAACAACTACTAGACTGCTCTCAGTGTACTGCACATATTTGCAACATTCATACATTTTGATCAACTTTGTGACCAAATTTAATCAGCAATTTCAGTGCCAAAATCATGCCTACTCAAGTTTAACTTGTTTTAATTTTGAAGAATATTATCCCATTTAAGAAAAATATGGCATCAACTGAAATGTATACGATCTTCAACACATAGTGAACTATATGGTTAAGATGCAGATGGTAGAATGCAAAGGATTATAAATGAATAAAAAAATGAAAGAATGGAACTGTTAAGAAAGATGTAATGCAAGTAAACAGATGGGGGATCAGTGTGTCTGTAATTAAGAGTGCAAGCAGTAAGAAAAAATACAATTTTGGGTTAGTATAAGAAAAAGAACACAAAAAATGTGGAAGGTCAGAAACCAAATATCACAGTACAAAACCCAGAAGTTTTGCCATGGCAACAGATGCCCAGTTGAAGGGGAAAAAATAATTGTTGGCTATGGCACAGTTATTGCTTGTGTAATGATGGCTGGCTAGTGAACAGGATCTGGTATGTAAATAAAAGCAGTTCATGGCTGGTATATGCCTTGATCAAAAGCAAAAATGGGCTGTGTCTGGTTTGGAAAGCTGCGTCCTCCTGAGGTCGCATTTGTTGGCTGAATACGTCATCGTGGCTATCTCATTTCAGAAAGCGAGTAGGACACTTCGAATGCAGCCTTTGAATGTGACCTTTTTTATGGCAATTCCTCCTCGTCACACCGATCCAGGCCTTTCCGTCCGATCCAGGCCAGGGCGCCATCGGTCTGATCACCCCCCAACTCTGGAAGGGAGACGCTGTTCTGTTAGCCAGTGGTCCACCCTGCCTCTTGCGAACCTGGGGGAGACACAAGGGGAGGTGTTGGGAGAGGGAAAGGGCAAGCGGAGAGACAGAGAGACACAGAGAGAGAGAGAGAGAGAGAGAGAGAGAGAGAGAGAGAGAGAGAGAGAAGAACTTGCTCACAATCTCCCGGACGCGCTGTCACCCGGCCCTCAACCACTCCTCCACCCTCTTGTAGACACCAGCTCGCTCCTCTCCCGGCAGACTGCAGCAAATCCTCTGGCCCCTGGTGGATGAAACCACTCCTCCCCTTCTTTGGTGGATGGCAGCATTCCTCCGGCTCTCTGCAGCCGGCAGTTACCCCTCCGTCCCAGGGCAAACAGCCACGGCTGCTCTCCTGGCGGATGGCAGTGGCGAGGACTCTGAGATAATTTATCCCTCCTCCATCCCAGGATTTGGCACTACTGTAACAGTTAAAGGTGGGCAAGGAGGAGGCAGGAGTTGGTTGAACAATAAACATAAACTTTAATGATATAAATTAACTTAAAACAACATGAAACATAAACAACCAGCACACATGCAATGCAGCCGCATGCGTCTCTCTCGCTCTCTCGAATTGGCACCTCCGGCTCCCCCTTATCTTGCTCTTCTGCTGATCAGCTGATTCAGTGCCGACCATGCCCTCCTCCTCATCACAAGCATATATTAGCATATTAGCATATAAGTGCATATTTCTTGCATTCAAGTTCAAAGATTGACATCTGGCATGCATCAGATTCTGCTTTTACAAATGAGAGTAAATGGTATTAAGGCACGGTCACATTTACTTTGTACAGCGAAATTCCGCAGGCAAAAAACAGTCATTTCAATGGGAATCCTCGCAATCATAAATGTCATGCAATGGACTTCCGTTGGTGAAGAATTTCCCCCCACAAATTTAACATGGAGTTCAAGTTTGATGAATACTGACAAGCAAATTCACCAAAAAAAGACCAATATGAAGTTGCTTGGTTTGGCAGTGCCCTCTGTGTGGCAGGTGATTCATACACAGCTACACTGAATTTCTTTTTAACTTTACCCTTACAGTGTATTAAGAGCAGCATTAAAAAGAACCATTTTTTGAGCCGAACCACTGTTCTAGCTTAAGGTAATTACCTTGCAGATTTTATTATGCCACTGTTTGTTTATAAACAGCACAGCATGCCGTCTACTGATGCCCTGCTGATTTTGCAGTATGAAAAATGTATGAAGGTGTATATGTGTGTGATAAATACAGGCAAGTTATAAACGGCTCAGCAAGAGCTTCTCATATTCTGCTCCTAAACTGACCTGGAAAATGATCTGCAATGGAAAAACGTGTGCCAGCTAGAATGAATGATAATGGCTGTCTATTCAGAGCTGACGTTTTTCTTGGCAAACGCTCAATCTACTGAGCTCCTCTTCCTTCTTTACCTCCAAATATTATCTCACTACAACAAGCAAGGTGCCTTAGGGAGAAGGTGTTTATGCTTTTGTATGTAATCTTGCAAAAAAAAAAGAAAAAGAAAAAAAAAAAACATCTTGCAAACACAATAGAATGATAAAAAGCACATACTCCCAGTCCACACATTTTAAACAGTGACGCAAAGAATGTAAGGCATGCATGGATGTACACAAACAAACATAGATGGGCAATAATAAAAATAATAAAAAAAACAAGCATGATATTTTCTATTTCCACGTCATTAGCTATTCATAAAGGAAAGCAAATAAACCAGCAGAGAATGACTTTGATTTTTCCAATTACACAGTAAATAATTCAGCTAGGTTCTTGAAGCATGACAGCATTACCCTGCTGAGAGATATACCAGCAGTCGACAGAAAGCAAGAGTGCAAGCTAAACTGAGTGCAAGCTAAAATGCAACACACGCACACACACAAAATTTCATTGTGTATGTGTCCCTCCAGCACTGCATATTTTAGATGTGCTGAATTCCATTCAACTTGGAAAGTGTGAACTTTTTTATAGGAAAAAGTTTTTATAGGGAAAAGTATAAGAGGTCACACAAAAATGATGGCACAAAGGAAGATATGCATTCATCTATTTTTAAATAATAATTTTAGGTTCCTACATTACATAGCAATAAAACCTCTAATGAATAATCCTCTCTATTGATAACTGTTCAGCTGCAAATCAATAATAGGATTATAACAACATTTATCATATGCAATTTGGTGGCTAAGACAATTCTTTCTTAAAAATCAAACATCTACAAAGCTAAAGGTAGCATTGCCATTTTGTTTCTTTATATGTAATCTTCCGATCGTTGTGCAATGCAATTATCTGATGGTCAGAGTTCAAACATATCAAGTAAGCAGTGTTGCAGAGTAACTAATTAAAAGTAGTAACACAACTTCATTTTTCAGCATCAACACAGTAGTTCAGCTATTTTCACAATAGTGTAATGAGTTTCCAGTAATGAGCTACCTTTCAAGCTATGAGCAGCGGTGTAGCATCACAAAACACAACATAATAAATTATAAATAATGTACTTATATTTAGCGTTGGGAAGTCCAATTAATTTTAGTGTATCAGCTCACTTGGACAATTCATGTAAATGAACATGTTCCCATAAATGTGTCACCAATTCACTTGAGCCCCAGTGCAGCCTTAAAAAGACTTTTCCAATGTCTTCTTTTTCAAAGCAAAATATTTAGTTAATTTATGTTGTTTATGACTATATGTTGAGTCTGTTATATAAAATAAGGTGTTTCGTAGTTTTATTAGCTTATTTATAGTATATATTTTGTTTACTTTAATGTTGGCACCATCATTTGTTTGATTTCACCCTTATTAAATATATAACTATCAGGTGATCCTATTTAATTCGGCAATCAAAACTAAAAAATATTTTTAAAATATTTTCTTCATTAAATAGCTTATTATTTAATGAAGAAAAAAGCAGGTTTGTTGACATGACATCGTCATGACAACAAAGTTGTAAAACTGGCGATAACTTTACACGTAATAGGTGACTTTTTCACACTAAAATTAGGTCAACAAGCTTACTGTTTATGTCTTGTGACTATACTTTTGAAAAGTGAGTATTTTAATGTTCAAAAATTTGCACCAAGCGATATGACAGGTTTGGGTGAGAAACAGATCATTATTTAAGTTTTACTATAAATTCTCCTCCTTGCACAGTAGGTGGCGATATGCACGAAGAATGCAAACTGCCAAAACTAAAAAAGAGGAATGCAAGAGTGGAGATTTATAGTAAAAAAGGACTTAAATATTGATCTGTTTCTCACCCAAACTTTTCATAAAACTACTGAAGACATGGATTTAACCATTGGAGTTGTCTGGGTTACTTTCATGCTGCCTTTATTTTCTTATTCAAGCTTCAAAATTTTGGTGACCATTGTAAGTGCCTCACTGTAACCCAGATTTTTTTGTGTGTCAATCCATATTATGCTACAAATGCTGTCATCTGATCTAGACTAGTATTGAACCTGGAATATTCCTTTAAGTTATGAGTGGCTTGTAGCTTTGAAAGCAGTTTCTCTGTAGCTTCCCCAACACAGCAAGTAGGAATCTGATTTAGGACAAAATGCAACATTAATCTAACACATCCAATTGCACTTTAATAATTTGATGATTAGTTCAATCGAATATCTTAGATGAGAAAGATAGCTGTGCAGTGCTTTGGGGCCCCAAAAGCAACATGTTCACATGTGAAGTCGGCATGTTGTTTCTGAGAGTGCACATTATGCTGACTCACTGACAAGCGGCATCTCCTGTCAGACATTTTTGCATTGGTTTAAGCATGTTCACATTCCCTTGTAGTGTGATCGGAAGCACGTGGTGGCATCAGCATGGGAGTACCGGGTTCGGATCACATGCAGAAAACAGAATCGTGTTCGTATTATCAGTGATGCAATTTGGAGGTTGCATCTTTCCCTCTAACAGTAAATTTTTACCCCACTGATGGTTAGGTTTAGGTTTGGGGTTGGGTTAGGTCAGTTTTTTTAAACATGCATTCCTCTTCACTGTTTTACAGCTTGTACATCTGGAAAAAAATATCTTCATAACTCGTTTTTGGCATACCTCCGTACATATTTAACTGTAAAGTATAGCTTGCACTTGCTCATAAGCCCAACAACGCTTACCGCTTCGACCACTGGGTGGAGTATTTCGGATTTCAGTAAGCACAGACTGATTTTAGCTAATGAAAATTCAACTTACTGTTTCTGATTTCAATGTAAGATCATTCTGTCAAAAGTGCAGTCACATTAGACTTTGTGGTCCGTTCACTTAAATTCATACGCGTGTGAATGCAGGGGAGGGGAAATGCAAGCCATGCAAAAAAAATCCTTCTTCTACCACATAACAGATATTCGTGTTTTTGAACCATGACATGTAAATTTGGAAAGCAAACTTTTTTTGTCACAGATTGACCTCTTGGGTCAATAAAAATACAAATTTTAAAGGAATTTTTCACAAAAAAAATGAAAATTAAATATGTAAATCAGTGCTTGAAATGGAAGAATAAAAGTGCAGGTACTCTCCTTGTTAGAATTAAACTTATTTATTTATTTATTTTTTTTGACTGTTTTTGTTCGCAACATATGTTTATTTAAAAAAATAAGTAAATAATCTTTGGGTTCTATGAACTGAACTTGGGCCAAACTTATTTATCCATATTTATCTTACCTAACACTTTTATTTGTATAGTTTTTTAATAACTTTACTTTGAAAATAAAAACATATAAAGTAGGGTTATTGTTCATGAAAACTGAGAAAGAATATTTAGATCCGCTAAAGTCTGTATCTTTGTCAATATCAACACACATAAGCGAACAATGGCAATCTAATGTAGAACTGTATTTTTTACAATAAATAAATGTAACCTAAAAGTTTTTCCTTTTTAAATGTTTTATTATCCTCCCATTCAATGAGGGCAAAATTTGCCTTTCTTATCCTGCACACATTCATTTGCACACAGGAGCCAGATACTTGTGCAGATAATAATAATTAGAAATGGTGAACAAACTGATTTGATGATGGTCAGGATTGAGAACGGCGTAGAAACAAACACTGTCAGGATTTATGCATAGACAAGTTCAATGACAATTCACATAATCTTTTTACAAGCACTACAGAAAAGAATGGAGAATAAAAGCAAATTTTCCTATGAATTTTCTTTCCAAAGTTTTGGAGAAGAGTGAAACTGAACTATGTCCAGACAAGCTGGAACTGGACCACGTTTAGCTTGACGAGCACCGATGCTGTTGCATGTGTTGAGTGTTGTCTGGTGTGGGCACTTTGACAGGAGCATGGCATTACAGTTTGAATGTACCCTTCACTAAAAGTCTTGTGAAAGGGCCCTTTGTGAAAAGATATACTTTCTTACTTTTGTTTAGAACGACCCTTAGAGTGGCGTCCCTTTCCTGAAGTGCCCTTCTCACTTCTCTCTCAGAGATGTTTGGATGTTTACTGAAATTTTATCAAAATCGTTTGAAAGGTCAGATTAAAAGTGATTGGCGGGCCGCATGAAATCTCTGACTTGCATTTAATCAAAGGCATTACATCGTAATGGGAGACTGTGAGAAGTGGTGGTATGCAAGAAAAACTGCCGTTACTCAGTTGACTAAATTATAGAAGTGCAGGTACTGTGTACTGCTGCGTACCACCCCACTTCAAGCACTGATGTAAATCAAATAATGTGGCTATGTCATCAAAATTGGATTTTGTAACATGACATCACAACATAATGACTTATATTTAATTCTGTTCATAACTCAAAGTAATTATTGTTTATGGTGTTTTATTGACATTTTCATGCTTGACATCCTGAAGTCAATATTCACATTCGTTAAATGGCCAAAAAAAAAAACAACCTTTTTTTACCTTTTGTGTTCCATGGAAGGAAGTCAAGCAGAGTTTTCATTTTTGGGTAATCTATTCCTTTAAAGTTGCATGGTTTGCACTGTTGCAGTGCCCGCAGTAATTACGCACGATCAAAGCCTAATGTGACCAAAATTACTAATGAGACTAATATGAGAGTGCAATTCCAAAATACTGGTTTATGTGTTAAACATAAACCAAATTAATTTCAAAAAGAGCATCAGAATTAATTGTAAAGTTTAACTTGTACATAACATTCTTTATTAGTATGGATTGTATGATGTAAGAAATGTCAAACAGACATCTTCACTTGTACACCCCACACCTCTCAGTCTCTCTACAGTATAAATATATTTTTTGAAAGGCTCTGATGGATGATGTGTACAGTGGCTGAAAAGAAAAATAAAGCGGCCAAAGGCAAATCATACAGAGAGAAGCAGTACTATGGAAACACTGTCTATGAAGCCCTTTGTTTAATTCCTTATGAAAAGTATAATATTACGAGCATTCCTCATAAATTATTATTCATATGTATCATGTTTTATAAAATTTACTCATTCCTTGGTCACACCTTTACATAGTAAAATGCATGGCAATAAATGATCAACACCACATTTCATGGTCTATTAATATAATCATGTGTTACAATGCATTAAATGTATAGTTTAACATTATACTTTATTACAACTGTGGTCATAATTATTTACGAGATCATATAAAAAATTCAAATGTGTTTTATAAGCCACTATAAATACCTTTACACATGCAAAGGCTTATGGAAAATGTTAGCAGATTGCATTAATTTCAAGATCAATCACAAAGCTAAGAAGATTTGTAAGAGGCAGAAAATGGCCAACTTCGGTTCTTGAGACAGCGGCACAGGGGTAAGCAAAAGACCATTTCCTTCTAGCCCATTGTCTAACCCATGTGCAAAGAGTGAATATTTGCAATGCTGGGGACCAATTCATATATACAGTAGTTTTAATACTAACAGATTATGAAGGAACAACAAGCAAACACCCTGCACAAACAGACCCACCGCCCCCTCCTCAGGCCCAAATTTTATGAGTTCATCTATCTGAGCTAGTATTGTTGTCTGCACAAACCATACAGCAGTGTGATCTAATCTCAGCTCAGAGCTGCTGGGAGTTGTAAAGTCATAATCACCTCACTTCAGGGCGCCTGTCCTGTATCAGCCTTCATTTCATGCTGGCTAACCAACTAACGACGCCACACACGAGATTCTCTTAGTCGTGTTCTCTAAGCTAAAGTCACCGCAAAAAGCAAGACCTTGACCGAATATACTGTTAAACCTATTAAAGCCTATTCATAGTGGCATATTAAGTGATATTTATCAGTATTGGCTATGACTGACTTCAATTTGATCTTGTCATATTAACATACTTCTGGGTTCTTTATTTATCTTTAAGTGAGGCACTATTCACTGCCATTGTATTGAAAAGATGGACTGAGATATTCATTAAATCATCTCCTTTTGTGTTCACACAGGATTGATTTTGTATTCACACAGGATTGTAATTCTGAACTGTGGGTAATAATTACTGAACTATAATATTTACAAAAAAACAAGTAATTTGAATCCTGCGTGAAAATGATTTGGTGCCGTGGCAGAATACATGCATGACATTATATATGACTAATACTGTTAACCATAACAAATATGTGATAATTACCCTCACATAGCATTGAGTCAATTTATCCAACTCCTCTTTAATAGGCTTTAGGCTTATTTATTTTCTATACTTTGTGTAATGGTATCCGTAAACAGCAACATGGACATGAATTCTACTGTCAGTTGATAATGTCATTAAGTGCCTTCAGCTGTCAAAAGCTGACGAAGGTTTTCTGTATTACGAGGGCTTTTTAGCAGGCTGCATTTTCCATTCGTTCAGCGTGTAATATGTTCACACTCATTTAGCTCTGTTAATTAGACTGTGTGGATTCTGCCTCTGGAATTAGGGCTGCATAGCTATTTAACAATGGCTCAAGGCCTGACAATTTCAGCTTTTTTTTTTTGCTTATATACAGACAGTAAATAGAATTCAATCTTTTCAAATGAGTCACTTCTGTATATTTCCATCTATTGGGAAAATATATAAAAATAAAAATACGAGTGTTCTTAAAGGGTGTAGAAAGGAACGGGTCATTTCAGGTCCTGCGTTTATTTTTAATATTCACAGAATATTCAAAAAAGTAATTCCATCAAGTTGACAAAAACTCAACATTATTTGTATCAGCCAGGGTCAGAAATTATTCAGGGCTTGGGGCAAATATGCCACTAGATCTTTAAAATTTGGAGGCAAAACATGCCCCTGTAGTGAATTCCTCTATTTAATCGGATATATATCATCATTTTCTATTTTAGTCATATTTAATTATGGGTTTAGTGCCTCTGCAGACACTGTAGTGATCTGTGTGGCTGTCAAATATCTGTATTCACTGCCTCAAAGGAAAGTGTTGTTGAAATTGTTTTTTTTCATGAGCCCTAAATCAACCCAACACTCTTCCACTAACAATCAGATTAAAATCTACCATGACATGAGCCATATAGTCTGACACAGTGATCACCATATTATTTAAAATATTATCTAACAGAATGTTATTTGTATTATGCTATCTTGTTCATTATCTACAGCTACTTTTCTATGTGATAGTGATTCGATTTTATTGGTCAGAGCAATAACTGTTCAAATTGCTCATTTAATTAAATTTGATTTTAAGTATTTGACAAAGCATGAATACAGATAAAAATGACTAGGATCAGTTTCAGGGGGAAAATATTGCCTCTTAATTCAAGAGTTAAGAAATTAATACAACAATATGATCAGAGTTGGTTTCAGGAAACATCTAAATTAAGACTAATGGCTGTGTTGTTGTTGTTGTTGTAGTAATAGTTTTTTTGGACAATGTTGCTACATAACGTCTCGGTTACGTATGTAACCTCCGTTCCCTGATGGAGGGAACGAGACGTCGTGTCGAAGAAGCGACACTAGGGGTCTCTCTTGAGCGCCGAAAGATACCTCTGATCTATGAAAAATGGCCAATGAGAGTTGGCGAACAGTATTTGCATACTCCGCCTCCGGATACGGATATAAAGGCGAGAGAAATACGCTCGTTCATTCAGGATTTTTCTGAGGAGCCGGGAGTGTTCCGGGCACCTCAGCGGCTCGGCTCAGCGACGTGGCCGGGAAGACACGACGTCTCGTTCCCTTCATCAGGGAACGGAGGTTACATACGTAACCGAGACATTCCCCGTCTGTCGCTCACTTCGACATCGTGTCGAAGAAGCGACACTAGGGGTCCACTTCAAAACTCGCCATGCGCTGAGCCGTGTACGTGTACTGCTGACACAGAAGCGGGCAGGTGTTTGCACGAGCACAAGCGACCAACTGTGTTCAGGCTGCACGTACTCTTCCCCAATGCCCCGAAAAAGCGTCAGCATCCTTTTGGTTACCCAGGGGGGAACAAGGTGACGCTCCCAACTAGGGAACGGGCCAAGCCTGGCTGGGCCTCTTTTCTCTCTATGTTTTCTCGGCATAGAGCAAGAGCAGCCGGGGCCCTTACCGCATCGAGGGAAGGGGGTCTTATTCCTATTCTTTCAGGGGGAAAAGACCCTGCGGAGGCCACACCCGCCCAGCAGGGGAGGTAAAGGTGGCAAAATACATCACATGGCCACTTTAGGCATGTGGGAGGAAATAGCGCGGTGGTAGATCCAACCTCGAGGAGGGGGGAGTTGCTACAACACGGCGACCGGAGGGCAGCGAAGGACTGCCTAAGGGAGACGCGGGTCAGCTCGTAAGGTGACCGTACCGCGGAAATACACACAGGAGGAGTCCCATAGGAGGCCTGATCTGTGGAGCACCTATTCCAGTAGGGGTAGCTGGAGGTACCCGTAGTGGACTGGACCAGCACGTTCCTCCGCTGAACTGCTGCGGGCCCGAAGGGCTAGGGAGGAATCAACCAGGGACCTAGGTCCTCTGGGACAAAAGCGCACTGTTTTTCCTTGGCAGAGGGAAACGGCGCTGGAACAAGCGGTTCACCCGGTCAGATCGTCGACGTGTACCGAGTTCTACGGGCTCGGACCTGAGAGAACACGGGACGAGACTGACTCAACCCTGAGATCGTAAGGGTGTTAGGTGCTGCCCAGCCCGCAGCTCTACAAATGTCTGCTAGGGAGGTGCCCCTCGCCAGTGCCCATGAGGATGCCACGCTCCTAGTGGAGTGGGCTCGAACCCGTAAGGGGGGGCATGGCCTGGGTGTGATAGGCCAACTGAATGGCATCCACCACCCAGTGAGACACCTCTGTTTGGAGACAGTGTTCCCTTTCTGCTGTCCTCCAAAGCAGACAAAGAGCTGCTCAGAGCGCCTGAAGCTCTGGGTGCGTTCCAGGTAGGCACGCAAGGCACGTACCGGACACGACAGTGAGAGGGCTGGGTCTGCCTCCTCCCGGGGCAGCGCTTGTAGGTTCACTACCTGATCTCCAGAGGGCGTGGTAGGAACCATGGGCACATAGCCCAGTCGAGGTCTTAGGATCACATGAGTATCTGCCGGACCGAGCTCCAGGCAAGTGTCGTTAGTAGGGAACGCTTGCAGGTCCCCGACCCTCTTGATGGAAGTGAGCGCGATCAGCAGGGCCGTCTTTTCAGGAGAGGGCCCTGAGCCAACTGATTCTAGCGACTCGGGGGGGATCTCTGAAGACCGGCGAGGACCACCGAGAGATCCCAGGAGGGGAACAGGTTTGGCCGGGAGGGGTTTAACCTCCGGGCACCTCTTAGGAACCTGACGATTAAGTCGTGCTTGCCCAGAGACTTGCCGTCTACTGGGTCGTGGTGAGCTGCGATAGCGGCAACATACACCTTTAAGGTGGACGGGGACAGCCTCCCCTCCAACCTCTCCTGTAGAAACAGGAGCACCAACCTAACTGCGCACCTCTGTGGGTCTTCTGCCCGGGAAGAACACCAATTCACGAACAGACGCCACTTCAGGGCGTAGAGTTGCCTGGTAGAAGGGGCTCTGGCTTGGTTGATCGCGGCCGTGGGTGGTAGACCAGCTAGATCTTCCGCGTCCCGTCCAGGGACCAGACATGGAGGTTCCAGAGGTCTGGGTGCGGATGCCAGAGCGTGCCCCGTCCCTGAGAAAGAAGGTCCTTCCTCAGAGGAATTCGCCAGGGAGGGGCTGTCGCGAGGAGTACGAGGTCCGAGAACCAGGCCCGGGTGGGCCAGTAAGGAGCCACAAGAGTGACTTGCTCCTCGTCCTCCCTGACCTTGCACAGCACCTGTGCAAGAAGGCTCACTGGGGGGAATGCGTACTTGCGCAGCCCCACCGGCCAGCTGTGTGCCAGTGCATCTGCCCCGAGGGGAGCCTCTGAACGGGCGTACCAGAGCAGGCAGTGGGAGGTCTCTCGGGAGGCAAACAGGTCTACCTGGGCCTTGCCGAACCGTTCCCAAATCAGCTGAACCGAGTGGGGGTGAAGCCTCCACTCTCCGCCAGGCAAGCGTTGTCATGACAGCGCGTCCGCTACCACATTGAGGTTGCCGGGGATGTGAGTGGCGCGCAGCGACTTGAGTCGGTGCTGGCTCCAAAGGAGGAGACGACGGGCGAGTTGTGACATGTGACGGGAGCGTACGCCGCCTTGGCGATTTATGTACGCGACCGCAGTGGTGCTGTCCGACCTGACTAGGATATGTTCGTCCCGAATTAATGGGAGAAACTTCCGCAGGGCCAAAAGGACGGTCAACAACTCGAGGCAGTTGATGTGCCAACGCAGCTGGGCCCCTTTCGGTGGCGCCGAATGGACGGAGCTGGGAGACGGGGATGTGAGAGAAGGTGTGCCTTGTCTGCCTCCCGCATTTCGACCAGGTCCAGTCCACAGGTGCGTTTCTGGACCACAAGGGGTGGCCATCGCCTGTTCGAGTGCTGGCGCTTCTGACCTCCGTGACCCGGGGGCGAGGTTGGTCATCCAGCGCAGTTCCTGCAGCACATCAAGAACAGGACTACCCAAGGTGCAAGTTTTGAAGTGCCTTGGCCTGGCATTGATTGCAGGAAGGGCCATGGCATGCAGAGTGGAAGCGGTCTGGGACCGTTCCACCGCGAGGGTAGTGAGAGCGGAGGAGCGAAGAAGCCTTGGCTTTGCTCAACTCGTCGTGCACGTCCGGGAAGAAAGGAACGGGGGGGGCGTGGCTGTGAGCGGCGCACCCACCCGCGGGACCGATCAAGTAGCCCGGGAAAGCATAGCGGATCTCCATGCGTCAGGCTCAGGCTGGGCGGCAGACCCGAAGGTGGCGGCCCAGGCGAGCGATCAGCATCCGATGCCGCTGTAACGCTCTCCAATGCAGCGGTGATGTCATCCAATTCTGAGGCAAGCAAGCGTGCCGGGGAGGCGGGCGGTTCGAGGGGGTTTACCCGGCGAACAGAGCCCGTCATATTCCCCAAATCGCCTTCATCGCCCGCGGCGCCTGCGCCGATCCCGTAGGAAAAAGGCGGAGCGCGGGGGGCGGCTGAAGTGGCTTTCTCTCATTACAAAAGAAAGCCGTGCGACCGCAATGCTATAACGGCCATGTTCTCACACTGAGAAGATGAACCATTGGAGAGAATGCTCATCCCGAGCTCAGACGGAAGCAAACAAGCGTGCCGGGGAGGCGGGAGGTTCGAGGGGGTTTACCCGGCGAACAGAGCCCGTCATTGTCCCCAAATCGTGTTCATCGCCCGCGGCGCCTGCGTCAATCCCGTAGGAAGGAGGCGAGGCACAGGGGGCGGCTGAAACGGCTTTCTCTCATTACAAAAGAAAGCCACACGACCGCAATGTTGCCATGGCTATGTTCTCGCACTGAGAACATGAACCATTCACAAAACACTGCCTGCGTGTGATCGCAGCCCAGGAATCACCACATCCAGAAACTACACAGGGGCGGAAATTACATCTTTATAAAGACGCGTCCTGAAAAGGACGTTCAACGCCGCTGTGTAATGCTCTTTCAGAGAAATAAACTCTTTTACAGAGAAAATCACTCTTTCAACTCTTTTAACTCTGCGCTGTCGAAGCGCCCAGGGGCAAACTGCACGCCGGCAGTGAAGAGAAAAGCCGCTGTAGTGCGCCGTAAATCCAACAGCAAAGCAGAGCGTCAGAGGATCAGAAGCAGGATCAGTTGTGTTACTCGCAGCTGACTGCATACACACGAGCATCGGCTCCGAAGAAAATTACTGAATGAACGAGCGTATTTCTCTCGCCTTTATATCCGTATCCGGAGGCGGAGTATGCAAATACTGTTCGCCAACTCTCATTGGCCTTTTTTCATAGATCAGAGGTATCTTTCGGCGCTCAAGAGAGACCCCTAGTGTCGCTTCTTCGACACGACGTCGAAGTGAGCGACAGACGGGGAACAGTCAATTAACAAAATGCCAAACATTAGCTGTGTTGCCATAAAAACCACCTTAAGCTCCCCTGAGATCAGCATATGTCTCATCCACCTGTGCTCTTTACATGGTGGTAGTTTGCAAATGTTACACTGCAATATTTCCATATATATTGCATTAAGCAGCACTTGAGATAAGTATTTGATCCTCCTGTGCTCTGATCGTGGCAATGCAATTTAAACAGAGGCATCACCGGCACTCCACAGAACACTAGAGTAAAGTGACTTGAGAGCGGCTATAATGTCTCAGAAGAGCTCAGAGGAAGAGCAGTTAAAGATGGATGAGAAAAAGATTGAAGAAACAAAGAAGGGATATGAGAGGCACTGCAATAAAGAAAATAAAGAGAAAAAAAGAGTATATATTTGAAGGTTTGTGCATAATACAAGTCTATGCCACAAAAGCTAGTAAGCTTCAGAGGCATCCAAAAGTCTGAGACCAAATTATAAATCTGATATTAAAACTCAAATTTAAAACTGGAAATGTTATTGTATTTTTTTATTCTTTTAAAAAATTAAAACAAAGAAAAATTAGGAAGTAAAATGAATAAGAAATAAGATTCTACATTATTTCTAGTTCACTAATCAAATGGAAGCCAATTTGTGATATTGGCAATGTGAACAGATTGCCTAGCTTACATTGAATCACACAACATGCTCTTTGAAACAAGGAACTGAAAACTAAATATTTTTTCATTTGTAAATCAAAAACTGTATTTTTTTTGTTCCAGTTCAGAAGTTCCACAGCCTCCTTTCCAAAATGTTACCAGTTAGAACAAAATAAAAGAATGGTTAATAATGTTCTTTTAAAAATGACAGTACTCTGTGCTAAGGGGTGGAGGAAATACCAATTGCAATGCTGCCAGATCTCGCATGAGAAACAAGCGTCCTGGTGTGGAAAAACAAGCCCAAAATAACCCACTTGCCTTTCCAAAATAAGCAATATTTTTTTTTCCTGTGTGGTGGATTTATCAGCATAAAATTCATAACAAGCAGTTAATTAACAGTTATGTATAATTTTATTTACAGATCAAAACCCTGTCAGGGGGCGGCACGGTGGTGCAGTGGTTAGCACTGTCGCCTCACAGCAAGAAGGTCATGGGTTCAAACCCCGGTTGCCCCGGCCTTTCTGTGTGGAGTTTGCATGTTCTCCCCGTGTCTGCGTGGGTTCTCTCCGGGTGCTCCGGCTTCCTCCCACCATCCAAAGACATGCAGGCTAGGTTAATTGGTGTCTCCAAAAATTGCCCTAGGTGTGGATGTGAGTATGAGTGTGTGTCTGTATATGTGTGGCCCTGCGATGGACTGGCGACCTGTCCAGGGTGTACCCCGCCTTTCGCCCAATGTTAGCTGGGATAGGCTCCAGCCCCCCGTGACCCTGTACAGGATAAGCGGTTGAAGATGAATGAATGAATGAATGAACCCTGTCAGGGAGCGTGGCAGGACCCAAGCGCAGAGGTGTCAGTTCAAAAGGATTTATTAATCAAGACAAAGTTCTTTCAAACAAAGCAACCCAGACACATGGGCAGAGATCGAGGTTCCCTCCTCCAAGGGAAATGGGCGATGATATCTGTTGTAACCTCCATTCCCTGATGGAGGGAACGAGACGTTGTGTCAAATGAAGCGAATGAACCCCAGAGACACTAGGGACTTCTTTGAAAGCCTCGGTTACCTCTGAACTTGAGAAAAGGCCAATGAGAAATTTGCAGACAGAATTTGCATGTCCCTCCCCCGGACATATGGGTATAAAAGGAGGGAATCATGCACGTGTCCATTCAGGTTTTGCACTGAGGAGCCGAGAATAAGGTTTCGGCCATAACAGTGGCTCGGTACAACATCGTGGCTGGGGGACACACAACGTCTCATTCCCTCCATCAGGTCTAGGTTACAACAGTAACCTAGACATTCCCCGCCTGTCGCTCACTTCGACGTTGTGTCAAATGAAGCGACACTATTCAATCATGCCATGCCCTGAACCGTGTACGTGCGCTGCTGATGCAGGTGCGGGCAGGCAGTTGCGTGCCAAGGCCACAGGCTGCGTCAGACTGCACATACCCTTACCTAACGCTCCATAAAAAATTGTCATAAACTTTTTAGGTTCTTGGCACCCCGAAGGGGTGAACAAAGCGACGTGCCAAGCATGGGAGCAGGCCGTGCCAGCAGCGCCTTTTCTCTCTCTATGTTTCTCGCATAGAAATAAAGCGGCTGGGGCCATATTAACGCTATCACACACATCTCGGAAGGCAATCTTTTCCAACTCCTATACTATAAGGGGGAAAATACCCCTGCAGAGACCACAACCTGCCCAGTCTGGGGGGAGGTAAAGAGTGGCAGAATATGTCACATGGGTTTTCAAGCCACATGTGAGAATGGCGCAGTGGTAGATCCTACCAGCTGTGGGAATGGCATGGTGGTAGATTCTACCTGCTGTGAGGGAGGAGTTACTACAAACACGGCGACCGGGGGGCAGTGGGGACTGCCCAAGGGAGACAAGGGTTCGCCCGTAGGGGAACAGTACCGTGGAAATTACACACAGGGGGATTAATTCACACAAGGTGTATTTGAAGTGTGCTCGAACCCGCAAGGGGATGGGCACAGCCTGGGTGCGATAGGCCAATGTGATTGCATCAACAACCCAGTGGGAAAGCTTCTGTTTGGAGACAGTGTTCCCTTTCTTCTGCCCACAAAAGCAGACCAAGAGCTGCAAAGAACATCTAAAGCTCTGCATGCGGTCCACATAGGTAGGCCAAGCACGTAGAGGACACAGCAACGAAAAGGCTGGGTCTGCTTCCTCCCGGGGCAGCGCTTACAGGTTCACTACTTGGTCCCTGAAGGGGGTCGTAGGAACCTTGGGCACATAGCCCGGTCACAGTCTTAGGACAACATGTGTGTCTGCCAGACCAAACTCCAGGTAAGTGTCGCTGACAAAGAAAGCTTGCAGGTCCCCAACCATCTTGATAGAATTGAGCACAATCCGGAGGGACGTCTTCAAGGAGAGAGTTTTGAGCTCGACTGATTCTAGCGGCTCGTAGGGGGGTCTCTGAAGGCCTTCAAGGACCATGGAGAGATCCCATGAGGACATGGCCTGGGAGGGTTCAACCTCCGGGTGCCTCCTAGGAACCTGATAATCAGATCGTGCTTCACTAGGGACTTACCATCCACTGCGTTGTGGTGAGCTGATATAGCGGCTACATAAACATTCAAGGTGGAATAGGGGCGTAAGATTCAAGAACCATGTCTGTGTGTGCCAATAGGGGGCCACTAGAGTGATTGTTCCTCGTCCTCCCTGACCTAGCACAGCACCAGTGCAAGTAGGCTCACTGGGGGAAATGTGTACTTGCACAGTCCCCAGGGCAAGCTGTGTGCCAGCGCGTCTGTCGCATGGGGAGCCTCTGCTAGGGAGTACCAGAGCGGGCGATGGGAGGTCTCTTGGGAAGTGAACAGGTCTATCTGTGCTTTGCCGAACCACTCCAAAATCAGCTGGACCGCCTGGGGGTGGAGCTTCAACTCTCCGCTGAGCATACCAAGTCGTGACAGTGCGTCCGCTGCCATATTGAGGTTGCCCGGAATGTGACTTGATGACTTGAGTCATTGCTGGCTCCAAAGGAGGAGATGTTGGGCGAGTTGTGAAAAATAGTGAGAGTGCACGCCCTGTCTGATCGAATCAAGATGTGCTTGCCCTTCTTCATCTCGGCTGGAGGGACAGGCTCTATCGCGTCTTTGAGGAAAAGGGTCACGATCTCCGCACACAGGGTGTTGGCATCTTCGCCGTGCACCGGGGTAAAGCGGATGGTGCCGGAAAGGGGGCTGGGGCCTGGCGAACTGAATTGCATAGCCGAGTCGGATGGTCGTGGCCAACCATCGCAACAGCTTTATAAAGACGCGTCCTGAAAAGGACATGCAACGTCACTGTGTATTGCTCTTTTAGAAAAATTTAACTCTTTTACAGAAAAATATTCTCTTTAACAAGCACTGTCAAAGTGTCCACTGCCATGCAGAGAAGGAGAAAGCCGCTGATATGTGCTGTAGATCCAACAGCATACGCTCTACAGAGATGAGTGGAACAGTAAGTGACTGCACCTCGCTGATCACACAACCGCTCGGTTCCGAAGAATAAATCTGAATGGACAGATGCATGATTCCCTCCTTTTATACCCGTATGTCCAGGAGAGGGACATGCAAATTCTGTCTGCCAATGACAATGGCCTTTTCTCAAGTTCATAGGTAACCGAGGCCTTCAAAGAAGTACCCTAGTGTCGCTTCATTCGACACAACGTTGAAGTGAGCGACAGACGGGGAGCCAATATTAGACAACACATTGATCACCTTGAACAACACCACAACAACTAGATGGTGATCCAACATCAGACATGACAATAAGACAAGTACATTTAAATAAGCGGGGAAACAAACAAGAGGCAGGTGCCGCTCGCACCTGAAGGCTGTAATGATCAGTGTTCCCATGGAAACAATCAGGGTTCTAATGGAAATGCTGATTCAGCATAACAGTGGCACCTGAAACCCATAAGTGCAAAATGTAAGCACACTTTGACAAAAACAGACAGGGAACGATGATGCCATGGCTCCCATCAGACAAAAACCCAACCTGGCAAGGTGACAGGTCTGTGACATCACCTGAGAGCACACGGTGGTAACATGCACATGCTGGTGCCAAACAACCGGACCCATGCGCTCACACAAAGGGGGTACACAGGCCAAAACTACCACGGTCAAGTTAGGACCAACCTGACAAGGTGACAAACCCAGCAGCATCAAATCTGTATTAATGCATCATATTTACATTTACGCATTTGGCAGATGCTTTTATCCAAAGCAACTTAAAGTGCACTTGTTACAGGGACAATCCCCCCAGAGCAACCTGGAGTTAAGTGCCTTGCTTAAGGACACAATGGTGAATGTGTGGACATGGACAATGGCTGTGGGGATCGAACCAGCGACCTTCTGTTTAACACCACCACCACTCCCTATATCTAACAATCATATCTAACAATAATCCTTGTATCTGCATTAACCGCATGTATATATAGTAATTATAAATAGCTGTTAAAAAAGGTCTTCATTCAGAGAATGCAACAGGATCAAAGCACATGTTAAATTTTTTCAGGCAACATGAAGTGGTGTCATTCCAAAAATTTACTGTGATACTATGGACTTTAGTTTAATGAAAAAATTATCATAACAAAATTTACCAGTTCTAACCGGTTACCAGCATTTAAAAATTATGTTTTCAAAATGTAGTTTGCTAAAAATGTAGTTTGCTTTTGGTTTTGTTTTCGTTCCATGTACCATTTTTAGTCTCTGTTTGAAACATTCTCAAATCATGTTGTGATAACATGAATTGTCAGGTTTTGTTCAAACTTAAGAGTTCATGTCAACTAATTTGCACACTTTCATTAAAACAAAAGGGAGGCAAACCAAATGTTAAAGAGAGAGTTCACCCAAAAATGACATTTTCCTGATCATTTACTCACACTCATGCCAACCCAGATGTGTATGATGTTTCTTCATCTGCCAAACTCAAATTAAGATTTATAGAAGAATTTCTCAGCTCTTTTGGTCCATACAATGCAAGTGAATGGGTGCCAAAAATGTTAAGCTCCAAAAATCACATAAGTCATTATAAAAGTAATCAATAAGACTTCAGTGGTTATATCAATATCATCAGAAGTGGTATGGGTGAGAAACAGATCACCTTCACATTCTTCTTCATGTATTTTTAGTGATTCATATTCTTCATGCACACTCCCGCTACAAGGCAGCGAGAGACATTTAGGCTTGAATATTGATCTTTTTCCCACACACACCTATCATCTCACTTCTGAAGATATGGATTAAAACAATGGCGTCGTATTGATTACTTTAATGCTGCCTTAATTACATTTTTGGCACCCATTCAATCGCAATGTTTAGACCTAAAGAGCCGATATATTCTTCCAAATATCATAATTTGTGTTCTGTAGAAGAACGAAAATCATACACATCTGGGATGGCATGAGGGTAAATGCAAATGACATCATTTATTTTAAATTTTGGGCTGAAATATCTCTACAAGAAATTATTGTCATTGTTTCAGTTCAAGATTCCCTCAAATTGTTGTGCTGATAATATAATTTGCAATGGGAAATTTTGAATTCAGTTAGAAATAGGCAAATTAGCATTTTCACTAGTGGTCTCTACATGTATGAATTTTTGAAACAGCCCTTCTCCAATTTAGACATACTTCCTGTTGCCTGCCTACATTAAGATGACTAAAAATGCATTTTGTCTTAGTAACTTACAAGGTTTTAAGGCAGAACCAGAGACAGAATTACGAAAAGAACCTGGAAAATATAAACAAATGAGAAACCACTTGGGATCCCAGAGAGAGCCATCAGAACCCTGACACATTGATAGTGTTCTGCTCCAGTGAGGCAGTTGAGGTGTAACTTTAGCACAGAAAGCAGAATGTGGTTATGTGAAGAGAGGCTTGCCTGATTGAACTCTGGCTCTACCTATCCTGATGGACAGCTTGTCCTCCCCAGAGAGCCCAACCCAGCCCAAGTTCTTTTTCTTATCTTTGGCTGATTTGGCATCAGATGGCAGTGCCAGAGTCATATGAGGGTCCATCCCAACACCCTGATACAAATTGGAACCATCATGTCATTACTAAATAAAGGATTTGACATTTACTGTACACTCTTATTCGATTTTAAACATTTAGGAAAAATGTTTTACTAGGATGTTAATACTCTTTGAACATTAATTTTTAATGGAATGGCTAGTTTCTGAAATGCAGTACCATAATTGTAGTGCTAGTGCTTTTTTTTAAACTCTGATACTGGTTTCCAAAATCACATAGGATGTTTGTTATCAACGTTTGCATCATGCATTTTTTTCGTACAAATTTTAACAGTATATTCTGACACCATTCTTCTTGACGTCAACCTTCAAGAACCTTTTTATCTACAGAAACAAAATTCCAATAGGGGTGCTGATGCTCATATCGACCTACATCTGTCATGTTTTCCTTACTGTTGATTTATTTTTAATCTACGTCTCAAAATAGGAGGACTGTGATATTGCAGGCATCTGTTTGTGGCTTGTCAGTAGCAAATCCCCTCAGGCTGTTTTTTTTTTGTTTTGTTTTTTTCTCCCCTTTTCTCCCCAATTTGGAATACCCAATTCCCAATGCGCTCTAAGTCCCAGTGTTTTGCCTCAATCCAGGTGGTGGAGGACGAATCTCAGTTGCCTCCACGTCTGAGACGTCAATCCTTACATCTTATCACATGTCTTGTTGAGCGTGTTACCACGGGGGACACGCTATTCAGCGCGGCATCCATGCACAACTCATCACGCACCCCTACCGAGAGCGAGAACCACATTATGGTGACTATGAGGAGGTTACTCCATGTGACTCTACCCTCCCTAGCAACCAGGCCAATTTGGTTGCTTAGGAGACCCGGCTGGATTCACTCAGTACGCCCTGGATTCGAACTCGCAACTCCAGGGTTGGTAGTTAGCATCTTTACTCACTGAGCTACCCAGGCCCCCCACCTCGGCCTGTTTCTGAGCTCATGCATGCACACAAAGGAAGAAATTATGTTTAAGTGACATAAAGACTACCCAGTCATTATTAAAAAAAAAAAAAAAAAAAAAAAACTGATGCTAGTCCAAATTTTTGCTGAATAATAGATTATTCACTAATAACTGTTTACTGTTCCTGAAATACTGTCTTTATGGAATTCATTCACTAGTGCTCACTTAACCTCACATTCATGAATTATATAGTAATATTGCTACACTTTACACACAACTGAGCATGAATAAACAAATGGATAAAATGAATGCCTAATTCTACTCTGATCATTTTAAAACTTCTCAAATGATGTCTCAGCAAGACGTGAGGACTATGGTTATGAGCAAGCATAACAGAGTGGACATCAATGCTTTTTTTCTTTTCTGTTTAGATCCCATTAGAGAAGAGGATGTGTATTATATTAATTGTTTGCTCTTTATGGGTAAGAGTTGAAATCAGCTAAAAGCATCCGACAAACAGAGCCTTTTGATCTTATTAAAGACACAGCTCAGACATGCTTCTGAAACGAGCAAACATAAATGCACATTTGGAGCAATGTAATATAAAGTATAAAAACTAAATAAAGTCATACAGGTTAAAATCTCTCTGGTCTTATTAATGGGTTTAACTTTGGGTAGATTTATATCTCAAGCAAACCCAACAGCTTCAAGGCACAGTGGATGTTTCTCATTCGTCAATAGTTAACATCAGCCTAAAGACCCATGCATGTGCCTGAAGACACTAATGTCACCTTGTACTTGTCAAAGAAATCAATAACAACTCTCTCAGGAAATCTGCTTGAGCATTCAGGAAATATTATCTGTCAATTATAGTCAATAGCCTTTCATCTCCAGAAATTATTATGTAAGAAATGCCAATGCTCATGTCACAGCCACAGGTGAAAGTTAGATCATTTCTCTTTTTTTAACTTGATGGATGCAAACCAAGAAATTCTCATTCATAACAAATGAAAATATAACACCTGAGTGACTCAAAATAGTAAAACTATTATAAAATGGATAGTTTAGACCCTAAAATTTGATTGGAGTCATGCTTGATGCCGATAAATTAAAATTCACCCAAAAATGAAAATTCTATCATATTTTACTCACTCTTATGTTGTTCCAAATGCATCTGATTTAAAATATTCCTTTAAAAAAAATCATCATTGTTTTGTCGTTCTCAAAATCACAAATGTATAGCAGAATCTTTTCTGGCTTACCTCTGTGCCATTGCATGTCAAATACCATAAGCCCTAATAGACCCCTTTACAAAAAATATAAATATAGATGATAAGCAAGGCATAATAGCAGGGCATTAAGTTTTTGTGGCTTTGCCAACATGAGAATACATCTTATCTTGAAGTTCAAACTGCTCTTAAATGTGGTCTTCAATACCGCTGATTGGTGTATGCAAATTTGTGCATTGCACTAATCATGCATAATCAAACAAAGACAGATAATATAGTCGCCTTCATACAGATTTTCCCCAGTACACGTGGGTGCTTTGGGCTCACGGGATACATGTTTGGTCAAAAATATTTGAACATATAAATCAAATGTTCACATGCATCTAAAGATAAACAGATTGCAGGACTGCAAATCACCTCAATACAACCCTATATAAGTAAACTAGTTACTATTAGAGATTGTTCCTTTAAAGTTACACAAACTTCCTTTAAAATGAAAACTTACACTCACATGAGATGCAGACTCATTGTGATATCAATAGTATCAGTGGTCAAGAAAAGTAACACTTCTGAAATTTGGTAACACTTTCCAATTAGCTTCTATACGTTAACATAAGTTAACACAATGGTTAATGTGAAGTGAAAATGAACAATACTTTTACACCATTTAATCGTATTGGTTAATTACCCAGAATTCCTCTTCTGTCACTCACTTCGACATTGTAATGAATAGTGACACTAGGGGTTGCTCTTGTGACCCCGATTCACATTTAGATCTTTGAGAAAAGGTCAATAAGAAATTGGTGAGTTTAATTTGCATGCCACTCCCCCCGACATATGGGTATAAAGGGGAGATCGGAATGCAGGTTCATTAAGACTTTTTCTTCAGAGCCGAGTGGTTGTATTAACAGCAAGCTGAATACTACTGCCATCCATTCACCTCTCTACCAAGCACTGCTGTTGGATATATGGCACATTCCAGCGGTTCTCTCTCCACTCTGCACTCCGCTGCATATTAGACCCCTGGCGTTTCAACAGTGCTTTAAAGAGCTTTTCCTCTAAAAAAGTGTGTTTCCTCTATTAGAGCATTCACAGTGATGTTGAATGACTTTTTAAATACGTGTCTAAAGTTATTTTGTGCACACAGGGACCTGGTGCTCATGCACCTCAGCCATTTAGGGCTTCTGGTAAACTGGGAAAAGAGCAAGCTCTCCCTGGTCCAGAGCGTCTCTTTTCTCGTTATAGGAGTTAGACTCGGTGTCAATGATAGCGTGCCTCACGAACGAGCATGCACAGTCAGTCTTGAACTGCCTGAACTTATCCAGGTGGCAAATGTCGATCCCAATTAAATACTTTCAGAGGCTCCTGGGGCATATGGCATCCTCAACGATGGTCACGGTGCTTGTGAGGCCACGACAGCACTGGCCCCAGACCCGAGTCCCGAGGTACTCATGGCTCCGTGGCACACATCACTTGGCTCTCACGCCCACTACTCGTCACCTTTTTCAGCCCTTGGACCGACCTTTCGTTCTTGCGGGCCAGAGACCTCTGAAATTTCCATGTTTTGTCCTTGGACGGGATGTGAAAGACATAAGTTGTCTACCAAACGCTGTAGTTTACATGATCACTCAGGCCAGGGATCCTTCTACAAGGTAACTGTAGTCCCTGAAGTAACCTCTCGGGCCTACGAAGAGCCCACTTCGAGCCCCTTGTGTCAGTCGAGCTGAAGGCCGTCCCTCTGAAGACCGCCCTCCTGACCTCGCTCACTTCCATCAAGAGGGTCGGGGACCTGCAAGCGTTCTCTGTTAGCGAACGTGCCTGGAGTTTGGTCTGGAAGACTCTCACATGATCCTGAGACCCCATCCAGACTATATTTCCAAGGATCCCACACCCCTTTTTGGGGCCAGGTGGTGAGCCTGCAAGCGAGGCAGACCCAGCCTTCTCGTTGCTGTGTCCGGTGGGTACTTTCCGCATCTATTTGGATTGCACACAGAGCTTTGCCTGCTTTGGTGGACAGCAGAAAGGGAACGCTGTCTCCAAACAGAGGCTTGCCCACTGGATCGTGGATGCCATTGGCCTACCAGACCCAGTCCGTGCCTGCCACCTTGCGGGTTTGAGCACACTCTACAAGGAGTGTGGCATCCTCGTGAGCACTGGCCAATGGCACCTCTCTAGCAAGCATCTGCAGAGCAGCGGGCTGGGCAGCACCCAATACCTTCACAAGATTTATTCAGTCTCCTGGTTGAGCCGGTTTTTGTCCTTTGTTCTTTCAGGTACAAACAGGTAAGTAAAATCGTTACACGGGTCAGCCGGCCGGGTGTACCGTTTGCGCAGAGCGCCTTTCCCCTCCAGGTAGGTGAAGCCATGAACTCTTTCTCCCATGCGTGTTCACAACTTGCGAACCCTGGATGCTCTTCCTCCTAGCTCTCTGACTCTCAAATTCAGCTGAGGAATATGTAGTCAGACCCAGTACGAGTGCTAACAGGCCCTGTGACTGGGGTAAGTGCGCCACAGGTCTCGGGTACCCTAGTAACCTCCTGTGGGTATACAGTCTCCCTTCTCTGTTTCAGTAGACCATCATCTCCCTTGGCAGAGCCTCCTCTGCCCGGTTGCTGTGCTTGTAGAAAAACTCCTCCCCCACGAAGGATCGGACCTACCACCCTTTCCATGTGTGGCCCCTTTGGGCCCAAATTACGTATTTGCCACATTCATACCCTCCCCCCCAGGAAGGGCAGGGTGTTGCCTCCGTGGGGTCTTTTCCCCCTGAAAGAATAGGAAAAGAATGCCTTCCCCGGTGCATTGTATGAGCATTAAGGGCACGAGCTGAATCTTATTTCTAAGTGGAGAGAAAGATTTAGAGTGAAAAGACCGGCTGGCATGGCCTGCTCCCATACTGGACACGTCTCCGTCCCCCACCTCGTGGTTATGGGGAAGCACCCGACGTTTTGGGGCTTCTGGGGAGGCTCCATGCAGCCCAATCACATCTGTTCTTACGCTTGTAGTAGCTTGCCTATACCTACATCTGCAGTTCACGTGACCGTTCAGCCTTTGTGTTGTTTCATATAGGGACCCCTAGTGTAACTATTCGACACAACGTCAAAGTGAGTGACTGAAGCGGAACGTCTCGGTTACCTTCGTAACCTCCATTCCCTGATGGAAGGAACGAGACATTGTGTCCCCCTTGCCACTGGGTTTGTTTTATGTTAGAATTATTTTTTTTTTATATCAATAAAGAAAATTATTGAGTAAAACAGATATACTATATATGATGGCTAGAATTATTGATCATGCAAATAAAGCATACATTAGAAAAGCATTCCATTCCTTATAATTTATCTTGAATGGAGGGCATTGGTAAACACCAGTGCTTTTCATGAAATCGCCTCAGTGAAAACACTACCTATAGCTGAGAATGTGTGTGACCTGCAGCAGAATGTCATTGCTCCTGATTCCAAAAGAAGCATGATAGTAAACATTGATGCATGTGTCTTTGAGATGTGCCTCTGTGCAAGCTATTAACCTCTTTTACTTCAGAGGCAAGCTCAACCCAATCTCATCAGCTCAGAACCTACACACACACAGAGAGAGAGAGAGAGAGAGAGAGAGAGAGAGAGAGACAGATGAAGGGCACTGGGGCAGAGGAGCAATACAGTGTTACTATTACAGTATTCCAGTGCTGTCTTTGCTACTGAAATGTGATTGAAAAACCAAGACTAGCACCTCAGTGAGAGCAACAAATAGTGTGATTTTGTCTCAGTGTTATTTGTTGCATTAAATAAGTTATATTACATTTTTGATCAGTGGCATTTACACTTCAGGTCAAGTTTCATCTCTACAGTGTCAAAATTTGTTTATATGTGAGAAATGAGAGAGAAGTAGAGAGACTCACTAAAATGTATTAGGCAGTAGAGCTAGTTTGCATGTCTTACTCACAAACCACCCACATTCAAAGTGCTGCTAGTCTTTTAAATTGTTAAGTTAACTTTTAAATCTAAGTTAGGCTTATAAATTGCACCTTATTCATAAAAGTCAGCAATATTTGCCAGGCACAATTCAAATTACTATTAATTCCTGTGGAAATCAGACAGTAAACTGAATTGAATTAAAAAAATAGATGTTTGGTTTTTTTTTGTTGTTTTTTTTTTTGTTGTTGTTGATGGAAGCATTCATTCTTCATTTGATGACACTATGTGACACAATTTTTGTTCCTGTGTTGTAAGTGTTCTTTCCTAATTGTTAATGCCTATTATTCCACACAAACTTTGCTTTTGTGACCGGGACAGTGATATTTTGAAATTGACCTATTTCCAATTAAAAAACAGGCAAATTTGTGTCTTTTCGTTCAAATAAAGTCAGAAAAAAACAACAACATATGAATCCAAACTAACATGTATTTAAACTAAAGTAATACAAAAATGACTGCAAAAGATTTAGAAGTGAGTAGCTTTTCAAAATGTATGATTACACTGTAAATCACTTTCACGAATCAGCCCCCAAATGTAGTCTCCCTTCATGTTCTCATTATACTCTCCTTGATAACGGCATTCAATGTCCAGTATATCCTGATGGAAGCGCTCACCTTGCTCCTCCGTGTACGCTCCCATATTCTCCTTGAATTTATTAAGATGAGCATCAAGGGTATGGACTTTGAGGTGCATACTACAGCCCATTGTGCCGTAGTTCTTCACCAGAGTCTCAAGCAGCTCCACATAGTTTTCAGCTCTGGGATTGCCCTGCAAGCCCCGAACCACTGTGACAAAGCTGTCCCAAGCCGCTTTCTCCTTACTAGTGAGCTTCTTGGGGAATTCATTGCACTCCAGGATCTTCTTTATCTGTGGTCCGACGAAGACACCAGCTTTGACCTTTGCCTCAGACAGCTTAGGGAAGAAGTCTTGAAGGTACTTGACGCTACTGACTCCTTATATACAGCTTTGAAAAATTGTTTAATAAGGCCCAATTTGAGGTGTAGTGGTGGCATCAGCACCTTCTGGGGTTCCACCAGTGGGTCCCACTTGACATATTTCCTCCCCACAGAGAACTCAGTCCGCTGTGTCCAGTCCCACCTGTGGTGGTGCGCCTTGGTGTCCCTGCTGTCCTAAAGGCAAGTTTAGCAGGGAAACTTGGTAAAACCGCCTTGGAGACCCATCAGGAATGGCACCATTTTGCTTGAGCCTAGACGTCAAAAGCTCGGCATTGGACTTGGTTAGACCAAGATCTCTAATCAAGTCTTTGAGGTCTAATTAACTAATTTTATAACATAAAATTCTGAGCAACAATCATCCAATAATAGTATATATAATAATAATAGGAATAATAATAGTCATTTTCTATACTTTTGAGGCATAAACAATTAGGAAATAACACTTACTACCCAGGAACCAAAAAAATAATGAATTGTTACAAGGTGTGAGAAAATCTTAGACAAGTGGCATATATCCAGATGTGCCATGCAGTCAAGTGCACTTTCATCACTTTCAAAAGCTAATTCACAATGATGTATGGTTCCAATATATCACGACAATCTGCATTATCCAAAAGCTAGAGTTCAACATGCATTTTTTTGGATGAGTTTTTAACCTGATTTGCATAATTCCTTCAGTGAATTGGGACAGGTGCTAACGTAAAGCAATAAGTCACGAGAGTCTGTATATTACAATTGCAAATCTGTGTGCACCACCTTAATTGTGGTAAATTCCCTGTAATGCACAGACTCAAGCAACTTATTGCTTTAATAAAACAGCCACAATAGCAATGTGATGAAAGACACACATTTTTAATAATAATTTATTATTAATAATAATCTAATTAAAGTAATTTAGTTATTTGTCTGAACAGGAGCCAGTGCGCGGTTGCTAGGCAACATAAGAACGTGGTGCATTATTGGTTGGAATTACCGTGACGACGAGATGACAACTTGGAGATTCTACACAGCTCTTCTTTTCCTCGGACCTCAGAAATTATTTGTTTCCATGGCAACACTCATAACACCAAACCTGACCCAAGAGTGGCTTTGTTGCTGATTACAGTAAACCATTTAATCACTACATTAATTCATTTGTTCTTGCAAAAAGTGCTCAATAACAGTGAATCAAAACAATTTATAACAGTCTTTGCACAATAGCATTAAAAGCAGCTTGTCAAATTAAATTTAGAGTCGGAACTATCAGTTGTATCAGATTAATTTTAAAATGGCTTAGAACGCAGCTTGTCAAATAAGAATTTATATCGGAACTATCTGTTTTTATAAGAACACATACAGTGTGCATATAAACAACACTATTTGCAGGAGTAATTGATGAAGAATGCCTCCACTTGTAAGTGGAGCACTTGTAAGCAGCGTCTTTTAATCTATACCCCCAAAAATATATTTCCTTTCTCAACCAATATATGCCTAAAACAGTATTGACCGACAATCAGGAAAAAACAAGCTTGCAAAACCCACACAGGGAAAAGACCAGATGAGTCAAATGTCCCCAAAGACACCATTATTACTTTTATTGAAACACACACTGATCTCTTTGAGTAACAGCCGGTGATTGCAAACAATGATTGCTCAGTCTCATCACAGACAAAATGCACCTGTGCATGGTGTCAGCATTCAAGAAATGTATCATGTTTGTCATCTTCTTTGTCCTTTGTTTGTGGGGAAGTTATTTCCGCTGACGTAAGAAATCAATCTAAATGAGCAAGCAGTTAGCAGAATTTATGGGTTGAAGAACACACTGGGCATATATCATCACTGACCACTCTGATCAGCACCATCCAGTCAAACTGACACGGTGCAGGACTTCAGCGGATATTCCCATTGGACCAATTAACATCCTTGTCTCTAGGAATACAAGATACATTTATTGTTTGTCTAAAGAAATCCATATAAAGAAAAATCCACAAAAAGATGTAAAAACGCTTTGTTTCAAAATGTGTGATTTTGGGGCATTAAAAGCATGAATACATTGACGCATATACACATTAACAACAACCTATTCAGTGTTCAGCCAATTGTTCTGCCCATCCAGTCACAGTGAGGTGATAAGGAGAAAGTAGGATAGATAATGTACATTGTTTTCAAAACACCCAAATTAATAAGCTATATTGTGTCAATTTATAATAGCTAAAGAAAAGTCTAGTCACTCTAGCACTTTGCAAGAAAAGCTTATACTATATATGGGTCTTTGGAAGCTGTCACTAGGCATAGGACATCCCCCCACACATTCACTAAACCCCACATCCCCCACAAAGCAAAGAGTGGATTCTGGCTACATCACTTGTAAATGCATTCTCACTGTGGTATACAGAGAGCAAGCTGAAAGAAAGCTGCACATCTACAAAATGTGTGTATACGTGTGTGAGTGTGTGTGTACGTGCATGCTCAGTGGGATTTCTCAAGCTCTGGTTGATCTAATGCAGTGTAATTTCAGATTACAAGTTAGAAGGTACTCAATAAGGTACACAATAAGACTGAGATTAACATTCTGCCTAACATTACCTTTTTTGTTCCACAGGAGAAAGACAGTAATAACGGATTGGAACTATATGAGGGGGAATAAATGATTACTCCGGGGCAGATTTGGTTAAAAAAGAAGCACCAATGCCTCGTACCGTTAACATTCACCGTGATCAATATATACTTCCAGGTCATATATAATGGAAATGATGGCTCATCACTGTGTCTATTTACAATCAGCTAAAAGCATTCATTATCTGCTGCATGATGAGCACTGCTTGATTAACAGGAATCCACAGCTGGGATCATGTCAGATGACAGATGTGCATTGGAATATGAGGCAGACCTTTTTGTTGTGACTGATGAGAAGTTCAAAGAGAGGGATCCAAAATGTAGAGATGGACAGTACTGTGGTGATGGGGCGTGGTCATGTGTCTGTTTGTGGGAGAGAGGGAGTGGTGTGGCTCATCGTGGCTGGTTGACATGATCTCTAACAGCTGTTTCTTATTACAGTGATAATGGCGAGATGCCTTAAAACAGCTGAACTGGCCAGAAGAGAGAGAGAGAAGGGTGCAGCGTTACCAACTGTTGATTGTGAGTTGAAGCTATTTGAGTGTTTGTTTAGAAGTTTGATTATTTTTTTAAGAGTGAATTATTGAACTGAGTAAAAACATGAAAAGAAGGCATCTGCTGCACAGAAAGACCAGATAAATAAAAGCCCTACCTAAAGTGTGTCACTGCTCCCATCTCCTCCTTTTCCATACCCGAACCTGGAGATCTGTTAAACTGGTGCTGAAACCCAGGAATTGAGGAGAGACGTCATTGTGGAGTTCTCACCTCTGGGCGAGGTGATAAAGAACCTCGCTGGTATCCAACAGACCCAATATCAGGCCCTCGTCGAGCTGTGGCAGGAGCAGCATTTTCAATTCCTGCTACAGGCCCAAGCAGAGGACTGACAGGCGTTCCGGAGCCTGATCAGACATGAGGGGGTTGTTGCTGCAGACCTGGAGCCCACCCCAGCTTGTCATCTTCATCAAAATGGGGCTGGCCGATGAACCCAAAGTGTACCTCAATCTCTTCGAGAAGACGTGAAATGTGGGAATAGCCGCCTGGCCATTGGGCAGACCGACTGTTGCCACTACACTCCAGGGAAGCACATGTTGCGGCCCAACAGCTCCCCACAGCCAACCTCCTCATTTATGCAGACTTAAAGTACCGTTGCCCATTAATGGAGGTGAGTCACTGGTCCGGATTCCTGATACTCCTCAGGCCACCCCCGATCAAGCTGGGGTGTATGGGATACTGGTGAGTACCCAGGGGGATACATATCAAGCTTTGGTATAAACATTTGATACAAGACGGGGCATTGGCCACAAATCAGGGGTGAAGGTGTGGTGTGTGCACTGGGATATTCACACATATCCAGTGGTTACCATTTAGATACTATTAAGGGGGAAAAAGCATAGAGTGGAGGCCGTGTAACTTCACACATTGGTGATTGGTGTTGGTGGAATGATTTAATAAAACCCTGAAAAACATGATCCATAAGTTTGTACACGAGGATGCTAGGAATTATAATACGTGCTTCAAGCCCCTATTATTTGCAGTGCAAGAGGTCCCAAAAGCCTCCACAGTGTTTTCCCCATTTGAGCTGATGTATGTGAGGCGTGCTCGACGTCATATGGGAAGCTTGGAAGGAGGGACCTTCACACAGTAAAAACTAAATTCAGTCCGTTTTTGATCATAGATCATAACTCTGGTCAATTAACACAGGGGTATTTGCTCCAAGCTCAGGAATGTAAAAGCCAGCTGTATGACAGTGTCACTCGACTGTGGGAATTCACACCGGGATAGAGATATAGATAAATTGCCAAGTGACAAGTGCCCTTTGAGGTCACACGGCGAGTTGGGGATCTTTGATTATGAGGTTAAGCAAATTTTTCATCTCATCCTCCTAAAATCATGGAGAGAGGTGGTCCCTGTGGCCTTGGTGATTGTAGTTCCTGAGAGGGCAGAGATCAGGCCAGAGGTGATGCTCAAATCTAATCAGTCCCCAGTCCCATGTGGAGACCAACTCGCACCATTCAAGGATGTTTCTTGCATCTCTCCAGTTGCACAAACCTCATAGAGCACCACATCGAGACCAACCCAGGGGTGGTGGTTCGTAGCCACCCCTATCGCCTTCCTGAACACAAAAAAAGTTAGTTCGGGAAGAATTAGAGGCAACGCTTGATATAGGCATAATGGAAGAGTCACACGGCGATTGAGCCAGCCCAGTGGTAGCGAAGAGCGATGGGAAGATCCGATTGTGTGTAGACTATTGAAAAGTGTGTCTAAATTTGATGCATACACAGCCCTGGATTGACAAATTGCTTGATCGGTTGGGCGCTGCTCAATTTTATTCGAGACTGGATTTAACAAAGGGTTATTTTCAGATCCCCTTAACTCCAGTATCCTGAGAATAAAATTTTTTTTCCTCACCATTTGGCTTACACCAATATGTGACCCTTCCGTTCAGTTTGATCGCAACTCAGACACGTTTCAGCGTCTCATCGACAAAATCCTCAGACCACACACGGCATATGACTTCACTTATCTAGATGATGTCATCATTTATAGTTAAGATTTGGCAGGTGGGAGTTCGGTATCTGGGCCATGGGAAGGTTTGTCCCCAAATTTACAAAATCGCAGTGACCACGGCCTGCCAACCACCCAAGACCAAGAAGGAGGCTGGGGCTTGCTGGCTCCTACTGAAGGTTTGTGCCTATTTTCTCTGACATCACCAGCCCGCTGACTGATCTCACTTGAAATGTGTCCAAGGTTCCCAGGGGTCCATTTAGGGACCAGGAGTAGGCAGACCCAGCCTTGTCATTTTTTGCTTCGGAGGACAGCGGAAAGGGAGGGCAGTCTCCAAACAGTGGATCGCCCACTGGGTCATTAATGCCATCACCTTGGCATACCAGGATTAGGATGTGCCACTCCCCCATGGGGCTTCAAGCACATTCCACCAGGAGTGTGGAGGCCACCTGGGCCCTGACCAATGGTGTCTATTTAGCAGACATCTTTAGAGCAGTGTGCTGGGCAACACCCAATACCTTCGAGAGATTCTACAATCTCAGTGTTGAGCCAGTTTCATCCCGTGTGTTGTCAGGTACGACACAGACACTTATGGCCCCAGCTGAACGATTTCCACTTTTTCCACATTCCACTGGCTGGTGCAGCCTGTCCCCATTATGGGCAATCGGCTTGTCTCCGAGGTGCAGGGAACCGTACAACGCTCATGGAGCGTTGGGGGAGTTTACGTGAGGGCCAGGTGCACTTGCTACAAGGCACTCAGTGGCTTGCCCACACTACCAATCCACGTAACACTGTTCAGGCTAGTTGTGGCGTTTCGTATAGGGACCCCTAGTGTCACTACATCTACACAACATCGAGTGAGTGACAGATAGGGAACGTCTTGGTTACTATCATAACCTACAATCACTGATGGAGGGAATGAGACATTGTGTCCCTCTTTCCACAACATTGAACTACCCTCGGAAATGGCCTATACCCTGTCTTGGCTCCTCAGCGCAAAACCTGAATGAGTGGCTGCGAGCCAGCTCCTTTTATACCCGTATGTTCGGGGGAGTGGCATGCAAATTCCACTTCCCAATTCTTATTGGCCTTTTCCGAAAGATCAGAGATTTTTTTGGGGGGCTTCCAAGAGCGACCCCTTGTGTCACTACATCGACACAACATCTTATTTCCTCCATCAGGGAATAGAGGTTACAACAGTAACCAAGATGATTTGACTCTATGAAGAAAATGCACAAATAAGAGAGAATGAAGACTTTTTTTGCCCTAACTGGTTAAAAAAAAAGAGCTGCAAATTACTGTAATGGAGCGCTTCTGGGCCATTTTTAGCTTTTACTCTGGTAACAAGAGTCATTTGGATTCTGGTCCCAGATGGACATCTTGTTCAAAGTCATCAAGAGTTTGAAGGAAGAAAAATGAAGAAAAGAACAAAATGTGGCCAGCTGAACGGCTGTGTGCGTGTATACACAATGTGTAAGCAACCAAATGACTTTTGCTTTCCTTGCCTTTATATACGTCAATAGCATCATTATCATGAAAATACAGTCAGGGAAGCCAGCATTGGTTGTGAATCATCAGTGAATACAACATCTATTTGAAAGTACTAACGGTCTGGACGACGGCTTTGGTCATTTGGTCATTGTTTCAGTGTACTGATTTAAATAGATTCTAATTAAAAGACCAAATGAAAATGTACAATTACGAGATGGCACAACACCCAGCCCCACCCAACCCCTTTTGTAACCTGCTGATTGGAACAGCTCCATAACAGTTATGTTAATATGCAAATATATGCGTATGAGAAATAAACAGCCAGGTGCTTTTAGTGTCCAATCATTTTCAATGCCATTCTATCAAGGTTTATTTATTCACTTCTTTTCAATAGGGGAAAATGCATGTGCTTTCAATAGGGAAAATCTATTGTCCTCAGAAAGGTAACATTAACTACATTTCCATCAAAGGATTTTTTGCAAAAAAAGTTTTAGCGCATCAAATTAAAGCTGATGGAAATGCACATTATCGCTAAAATGTCACAAATGTCGACATAATATTTTTCAGTTTAACTCAAGCACATGAACTCTATGTTGATACATTGAAAGCCAATTTATTGAACATAATGATGGATTGATCTTTACGGCATATAGAGCCGATCTGCAAACGTGACACTTCCAGGAGTGCCAACACAAATATCTCCTGCACATTGAACAAATTAATGGCCACTTTTTATTTATTAAAGTTGCTTTTTCACACCATTCAAAATAATAGATGGCAGTCATGGAATTAGCCCACAAAACATAAAACATATCATTTCTGTGCACAAAGATGTTTTAAATTAAAAATAAATACACTATAGGAGAAAAGCATCAGTGCTTTTTTTTTGTTTGTTTTTGGGACACTTACAGCCCAATTCTATTAAACTGTTGTTTAGATTTACTTTTGAAAAAATGCTGGCAAAATTTCCAGACAATTTATATATATATATGCCTTTTCTTTACACAAACTTAAATTAGTTTTACCCTGCTCTGTAGACAAAAACAGTTGGCTGAATGACATTCTCAGAATGTTTTGCACTTTTTTCAAGACTATAAACTATCAGAACTATTTGTCCAGTGCACTTTCAGAAAACAATCTTTTGAACATTTTAAAATGTTTAAATACTTTAAATCTAACCATCTTTACCTCGGATCACATTTACTGCTGCTTCGGAAAATGTAAATTTACATTATGAAGCTAAAATATATTTTAGATGATTATCAATTTCAGTTGGTCGTTAAAAGTTGCTGGAGAAATATGCAGGATATAATGCAGTTGTGATGGCAATGCTTTTGATTATATGATTGTTCAAAATATTGAATATCAAGAATGTATCATATGTAAACCCTGATATAACACAGTATTATTTTTTTTTTCTTTAATAGCTGTGCACACCGCATATACACATCGATTGATAGTCCTTATACTGAGACAGAAAGTTTCCCCGACTACTTTTGCTGGCAGGTTGCCAGCTTGAACAGGGCCATGATGATCCACTTTCGGGTCAGAACCAGTGCCAACCTGCGATATGCACAACATCAGGACCAATATTACTTTTATATCATAAGGGCAACTGCTCCCTATTGATTGCAATTTCTCCTCTTTTGGTTGCTATTATTTGTTAATTAAAATGACAGTAAGCTGACTAATTTCAATGAATTGTCTCAATAATCTCCCCATTTTACCCAAACTTCAGAGGAAAAAATTAGGGACATCTGGGAGACGAATTAGCGATAAATACACATTTCTGAATGGAAACAGCTTCAGGGCAGATTTCTTTTGCGCTAAACCAAAACTTATGCGACAGTGTTTTTTTTAGGCATGACATCATCACGCACACCATTTTTATTGATAAAAGGCCATTTGAATGGAAACGGGCAAAAGGCGCCAAATGTCGCAATTTTTTTTCCACATTTTCACTTTGTTGATAACAAAATAGCACGAAAGGTAGATGGAAACTAGGCTATTGTTCTGCACTTGATTCACTCACTAAAACAAAGTTGTCAAGGCCCTGTTTACATCTGGTATGAACATCTGTCTTGGTGATCCGATCACAAGTGGTCAGTCAATATAGACTGTCGTTTAAACCTAGCATTTCTGTTCTCTTGCCTACTTTTTGTTTTTCATACTTCTGCTCTAGCTTCTGCACAACACTAGCTCTTGAAACTTGGCAGTATGATACTACAGATATGGTTGGCTTTTGTGACAAACTGTGAATTTTGTCATTTTAAGTTGCTTTGGATAAAAGTGTCTTCTAAATACAATCTAAATCTCAAATTTGACCACCTTGTATTAACCCTTGTGTTGTGTTTGTTTTGTGCAAACACATTTTGTATTCTGGTCCAAAATGACTGGTCCACTAAAAGTGTTTGTAAAGCTCTCATATTGCACATATTTTCACAACATATTGCATTAGATCTTTTTATCAACTTATTTTTTATTAATTATGGCAGGTTTCGCATTCCTTTTTTTAAACATATTTTTAAAAATATATATTAATTGATTAATTGAACTGAGCTGGCCAGTGGGGGGCATATTATAATAATAATAATTACATAATAAATTAATAACCCCTTGCTTGATCTGTACAAAATATGTGTTATTTTAAAGCTAAGAATCTGGACTTTGAAATGCATATAGTTGATGTAGCAATGCATATAGTCAAAGTTTCCCCAAAATTTGTTTCACTCAGAGGCCAAACTGCAGAGTATTAGTGTATGAAATTTCCACTGACACGCATACAGTATATCTAATAAACAGGAGTGACTTTTTGTCAAGTTTTTCCTTTTTACTTCCTGAAACATACAGTTCATATAACATAGAAAATGACAACATAACATAACAATGCAATATAATATGATATGTAGATCTTGAAATATTCCTCAAAGAGTGTACATGTAAAGACAATGTAACAAAAAAGGTTGCTCAACATACATTTTTGTTTGTGTGTGTTATGTGTGTGCACATATCCGAGGAATTTTTGTCTACAAACACACATCCACATATGATCCCATCTAAAGGACTGGGATGTTCCTGAACACTTAATATTTCTGTATTTTGTATTTCCAATGACCAGTCATTTTTGACCGGGAACACAACAAGTGCAACAAAGTTAAATAAAACCACTTAAATGTAAAGAAAATGCTCCAAATTTTGTATGTCCATATATCATATGTGAACAAAGGCAAAGAATTTTACCCTAACTGGATTAAGTAAAAACAAAAAATGTAAAAAAAAAAAAATAAAAAAAAAATGTAAAAAAATAGATAAATAAAAGTTCCTCTTTACAGCTTATTCTGGCCAAGAACTGGTCTATTATACAGGAAGAAGCCATCTGATTGACAGCAACCTACCCAGGTTAGCTGTTTTTTTTTTTTGTGATATTTAGAAGGCAGTAATTCATGATAGCCCATATTATACACTAGCATGTAGAAAAGTGATATGTCTCGCAACCAGAACACATCCTGCGTGTAAAAGGTGTCTCCTGTGACCATGATTGTATCTCTATGTTACTGCATGTTGATACAGAGCCAAAAAAAAAAAAAAGAAAGAAAGAAAGAAAGAAATGGAACACCTGTGTTCCCAAATACACTTTAATTTTAATCTCACAAATACATGATGTTTTAAGTGGAATAAATCGTGTTGTTTTAGTCTAGCAGCTGAATTAAAGGATTTTTGGATGTGTGTGCAACATATGATCTACCATTATTCATTTAAAGCAAATAACCTGTGTCACTGTATAGATGTCTGGCATATCCAGGAATAGAAATTCTGTGCATTTATATTTATAAAACAGATAGTTCTGCTTTGTGTCGAGTGTAAGTACACCCCTTACTCATGGTAAAATATCTGCACCACACAGCTGTTCATAGCTTACTGCTTTAGTATGAGCTTTCCCAAATGTTTTGATGGGACAGATCTTTTCTTTTAAAGCCATACTGAACTGGCAAAGTTTAAAACCCTTGTTTTTCTCCAATGTATTATTATTAGGTGTGTTATTCCAATTACTGTTGTCCGGGACACATCAGCCTTTGCTCTACAACCTAATCTGAAGACCCTATTTACACCTTTATTTAGCACTGTCCACTTGTGATCGTTTCACTCTAAACACATGTAAAATGGGGCCTGAAGTGGTCCAAAAAATGTCCTGAAAATGTTTATACTTGACCAATGAAGTGTTTAAATTAATGCTCAGTCTCATATTTCCTTTAGAATAGCAAAAAATAAAGCTTAATTAACACTAAAGCGCCACCAAATGAAATTGCAAAAATAAACAAAGTTTTCAAACAGCTTTCCCCCATCTCCGAAGCTTTTGAGCTTGGAAATCATCATGCAATATAAATGAGGTGGGATTGGGTCAAGCATATTACAGCTAATGGTTCACATCACAGAAGCATGATCTAGTTCACCACACACATCGCACATGTTAAATTACCCATTGCCAATGATGCTTGTGATCAGTTTGAACCTAGGTGACCACTGGCTTCATATAGAGCGCTCCATTAAGCCTGTGCGCGGTTGAGTAGGAAACAGTATAACACCATACCAGTCATTTACATTTCAAATATATACCCTAATTTCAAGTGCCATACTATTATGTAACATGTATTACACACAAAAAGAGTTTTCTCCCATCAGTTATTTAAATGAGAACAGTGCATGAAGTGGCGTGGTACGCAGCGGTATGCAATACCTGCACTTTCATAATTTACTCCGTAAAAATCCTCTTTTTCTTGCATACCACAACTTCTAAGAGTCTCCCAGTGTGATGTAGTCTTTATTTAATGTAAGTCAGAGATTTGATGTGGCCCATCAATAACATTTATGTGACCTTCTAAATGACGTGCAACGGCATCGGTGCTCGTCAAGCTATCCGTGGTCCAGTTCCAGAGGAGCGCACGATTTTAAGTTTGTTGGAACATAGTTACACTCTTCTCCAAGACACTGCATTGTCACAATGTCTGTAAAGAAAAAAGCTGATTTAATTACTCTTCAATACAACAACACACAGCAATAAGTGAATTATCTACTTACTTTTTTACTATAAATGCTGACGTTAGAAAATTATCCAACATTTGCATATAATTCTGTTGTACATCATATGATAGTGTGATAGTTTATAAGCCCAGAGCACTAACTCTGGTATTATAACCTTCTAGTTATTTACACTGCAGTCAATGCCAGGGGAACTTTCTCAAATGTGCCCAAAATGCTGCCACTGCTTACTTCCATGTTGCAAAACAAGGTGGATTGTATCAGCTCTTTTACAACTGCTTCGACATGACTTATCCAATCAGAATTTTTAGTATAAACTTTGTTAGAATGTTATTTTTACTGATTTGTCTTTGTTTATATATCAAGTGTTAGATAATGTAAGACTCATTCATTTGCTATAAATAATTGTTTGGTTTGCATTAGGGCTGCAATGTACATGCATCCATGCCGAAACGAAAGGACACAGTCACATGAATGATTACATATCTTAGCATGCATGAAACCAACGCAAACATACAGTATAGAGAACTACACAAACCGCGAAGAACTAAAATGAAAAAATATTGCGGAGCAAGGCAGTACCGCATGGATCCAAAACTGAACAGAATGCCAGATGGTACACTAGAAAGTGCGGATCAGATAATTGCATGTGAAATTTATACTAGCTAGCTCACTACTTTTCCCAGCTGTAATGGAACTTAAAATATAAATATGTCAGACTTAAATAAGTCAGAGATTGAAGATCCACCGGCATCTCTAAAATCTATTGATCGGGAGCATTTGGGAAGGCGCAGTGAGAAAGTGCGAGTGCCAAGCAATAAACTGTGTTCTGTGACTGGGTCCTTGAATAACAAATAACATGCGAGTAAGGGCCGCCGGTGGAGTTTCTGGTGCCCCCCCTAGGGTATGATGGTGCCCCCCTAGGGAGTTGGTGCCCTACGCAGACTGCATAATTTGAGTATAGGGAGTGGCGGTACTGGGAGTAATGTTTCAACAGCAGGGGACATTGTCAATGCTAATAATGTGACATTCTGATTTTCGTAAAAAAATAATAATAATAATAAAAAAACTTGCAAATTGAATGATAAGTACAAGTGGTGAGCTGAAAGGTAAAAGGCACAGATATCTGCACTGCTAATGTCTTAATTTTGTTCTAATTATTATTGACACTTTTTTTACTTTTATTAATATTTATGTTTTATATAATGTGCATAAAAGAAGTTTTGTATTGTAAGAAATATTAATAGTGCAGTCATGTATAAAAGAGCCTTCACAATAAGAATTGTTGCCCATCAGCCACTGTTTTCAAAATACGTTTCTAGAAAGATTAGTTGTTTTCCCTGCTGTACCGAAACCATACCAAACCGTGACCCAAAACCGAGGTACGTACCGAACAGTGAGTTTTGCGAGAAATATCACTTTTATACATGCTAGTGGATAATTGGATAATTGGATAATTACTGCCTTCTAAACATCACAAAAAAAAACAGCTAACTCGTGTAGGTTGTTGTCAATCAGATGGCATCCTTCTGTATAAATTCTTGGCCAGAATAAGCTGTAAAGAGGGCCAGACTTTATGCTGTTAGCCAAAAGTCAGACTCTGTGAGACTATACTGTTATCAACAAATGCACATGGCCACTTCAAGCTGTTTCATATGATGTGAAATAAGGCAGTGATGAAGGAGCACAGCGTTTTATGTAGGGAGCACATTAATCATTGCGGGACAGATCCTCTTGTGTACCCCTTAAATATGAGCATCAGTAAAACAAACCATGTCCTCAGCAAACCTCCCCTGCTCCAGCATGAGTCAGCCGCAGGCCTGCCACTTGCTACAGTCCACTGAGCCCTTGAGATACAGTTTATAAAACCACAGGCAGCTGTGGACACACACATATAAACTAGACATGGCTCAGAAAGGTGGAATAGTCAGCCACCAACAAAATGGTCAGTTAGTGAGGTTTTTTTTTTTTTGTTTTTTTGTCTATTTTTTCATTAATCATTAATATATTAGCCACAGTGCTTTGAAGCTGAAGTGTGTGATTGGTTTGTCGTATTTCTTTTTTTTTTTTTTTTTCGCCTATACCAGCTTTTATTTTCCTGAAAAATGTAACTACTGTGGTGGTATTAAAACATTGTTTTGTATGTTTGAGCATCCTCAGTAATCTTACATCCCAACTAACAGCAGATGGGGAGTGTTTGTTATACCTGTTTGAAAATGGTTATTATTTTTGCAATTACATTTGGTGACACTAGTGGCATAGAAAATACACACTTTACACCTTGTCCTAACCAGACATGATGCGACACTGCGATATTAATCCTCTAAAGTAAGGATAATTGACAATAAATTGTAGAAAATAGAGCAGATTACATTACTCTCATTACAGATTAAACAGTCTGTTTAAACTCATTTTCTCACATAAACTCCGTAACTCTTTCTTAGGCAAGCTCCGAGGGGATAAATACACAATCACACAAATACACAGGGGAAAGTTATGTTATGAATCGCATCCTTATTTAGTTATTTACGATTATGCTCATGCGGTACTCCTGTTGTTATTTCGCCGATCTCCACATGACATGGAAGCAGAGAAAAAGTCAGAATGAGCCGGTATGTCTCCCCACTGCCATTCTGAACCGGTGTGTGTGCGTGTGTGTGTGTGTGTGAGTGTGTGTGTGTGTGTGTGAGAGAGAGAGAGAGAGAGAGAGAGAGAGAGAGAGAGGGAGAGAGAGAGAGAGAGAGAGAGAGAGAGAGGGAGCTCCGGCTGAAGAGAGCCAGACCTCAAGCGCAACATTCGGTAGGTGTGCGTCACCCTCTGCCAAAATCAAGTTGTTCTGAACAGGCTAGTGAGATGCCAACTTTAAAATACAGCAATAAGATACATTTTAGTCCCATTTGTTGACTGCGCTGCCTGGCGTGACGTCACAGAAATAGAAACCATTTCAAAAATACATAGATCTGTCGCTCATTGTGTGTCTTGGCTGGTTAGGACAAAAAATATAATTAACATGGAAAAGATACCTTTTATCGGGATGCCGATAAGAAATCTCAGTTGCCTTCGCATTTGAGACCGTCAGTCCATGCATATTATCACATGGCATGTTAAACGTGTTACCGCGGAGACATAGTATGCGTGGAGGCTTCACGCGATTCTCTGCGGCATCTGTGCACAACTGACCATGAGCCCCACCAAGAGCAAACAACATTATAGCGACCACGAGGAGGTTACCCTTTGTGGCTCTACCCTCCCTAGAATCTTGAGATTCGGCATTTAAATTCATTATTTAGCGCTCCGTCAGGCTTTTGAACACAGGAGTGCACTCTCTGTGAACAGCCACCTTTCACCTGGAATGACCCAAAATCAACCTACATTGATTATACAGCCCTTCATTTTGACTGACTTGTTGTTCAGACAACCCTACAACTACAGTAGTCGATTATGAAAAAAGTAGCTTTGGACAATCTAAACAAGTGCAAACAAGGTGTCCAAGGTGTTAAAGACAGCCTATCATGCGTGTCAATAATTGATTTTTGCAAGTGTGCACATAGACTCCACACAACAACCAAATCTGTCAATCCGGGAGAGAAGTGCTCAAGGCAAAATCTGCCTAGAAAACCTGCCATTTTTCACCCACTTTTTCCATTTCTTCTACAGCTATTTTTAGCCCTCGGTAAGGATTTATGGGGGTGGAACGTCTGGGTCTACTTGCTCCTGTGGTGAAAGAAAAGAGAGTTTTGAAGAAATGCAAATTCTACTGCAGTTACAACTGCATTCAGGTAACATTTCTGTTCCAAGGTCCACAGCATGTTAATGTGATCTATTATCCTTTTATCAATCATTATAAATTTTATCTGAGCAAAACTAAAAATTCTAGCTCAAAGAAGACCTTTGGAGAAGGTACAGTGAGGTTCACTTTGCATTTCTCTTATTGGATACAGCTTTGTTTCTCTTTACAAATGATATAATCAGCATAAAAATTGGAATGCAACTTTAAATTGAAATTACATTTACATTTCAGAATTGATTAGTATTTATTTAATCAATTATTTTGCTTTAAAGACAGCATGCACTCATCTTGATCTGGAAAGTACTCCACAAGTTTGCACAAAGCATGATGATCCATGTTATCCAGCACAGGGCTCAACATTAACGATTGTCTGGGACAAGTGGATTGTTAAAGGGGCAAGTGAAAGAGAATTTTACTTGCCCGACATGACAAGTAGACTGATTAAAACTTCAATAAAGGAAAAAAAAGCCTAGGCCTGTGTCACTTATAACAAAGTTAATATTCTTATTTTGCTGTTAAAAATAATCCAGAGTGCACATTTTTGTTAAATTCTCTAGTGACCTACTAGCCTAAGAGCTGCATGCTGTTTGACTGGCAGGCGGCTTATGTGTGTTTGCTGAACACATGCGTGTGTGCTCCGAAAGCATGTGCTCCACATCTGAACGGTCAAATGCATTTCAAACTTCCGCCAAAATGCCTGTCTTGGTGAGGTGTTCATTTAAACACAGTACGCAAATGTCTAAAGTGAATGGAAACAGCATGGGGAAATTTGAATTTGTATAAAAATGTCAGACTTGTATGTGTAAATGGAACCTAATAGACTGGTGTTGTGCCGAAATTTCCCTCCCTGCCAGATTCTTACTCCCAACCATCTGATTGGTCCTTAATCCCAACCATCTAAAGCCCACTCCTACAACCACCTCTAACCCTAACCATAGAAGTGGGTCATTGGTCCCTATCGAAATGGCAATCCTACACCCACCCCTATCAGGATACTAGGGAGTAAAAAATCAGCACACATCGGCTGCTGTCCAGTGGATATAACGCTGTGTATCAAAATTATACACAACATTTGACGACTCTTGTTTCACTCTCTGTTCAAGCTGATGAGCCAAACAACATATGGTAAGTTTTACATGTTTATGGCACCATCTAGTGGTTATTTGTATAAAAAGATCTTACAATGGTATATCGACTTGCACGAAAAGTGACTCTTATGTTGGGATAAATGACAGTAATGATTATATTGTTTCTTATATTTTAAAATGAGTGTTTGCTGAATATAAGCAACTTGGGCTTGGTTAAAATTCTGTATATTATTTAAAAAAAAAAAAAAATTTAAATCCATATGTATCAAATATTATACAACAGGCTTTTGAGGTATATCTCTTAATCACCACTACATTGCATGTATGCCTACTTTTAAAAAAATCACAGAGCTTTGCATATGCGAGATGGCAGTGCAACGGAGAGAGAGTTGAGGGCAGCTGCCTGACACCTGCGTGTGTTTGTCTTTTTGCTTAAGTTTTTTATTAAAATATTATTTATATTGTTAAGCCAGTTCTCGCCTCCTCCTTTCCATTGAACTGTGTTACACTAGTGCCACGTTTCCCCTGACACTGCCGTCTCCAGTCGCTTTTATCCCTCTCGGTCTTAATCAGCCTAATTAGGGACCGTGTGCAGAATCATGGTCTGATCCCGCCCTTCGACCTGCCATAGTGACCGAGCTTTAACTTTATGGCTGACGTCTTGAGATGTTGCTTCAATATATCCACATAATTTTCCTTTTTTCTGAGGTCTTGGCTGATTTCTTTAGATTTTCCCATGATGGCAATCAAAGAGGCACTGAGTTTGAAGATAGACCTTAAAATACATCCACAGGTACACCTCCAATTCAGTGCATGAATCTGAATTTGAAACTAATTGGCAAATTGTCTAAAAGCTTGACATCATGTTCTGGAATTTTCCAAGCTGCTTTAAGGCACAATTAACTACACAATTAATGTAAACTTCTGACCCACTGGAAATGTGATAGGCCTATAGTAACTTAAAAGTGAAACAATCTGTCCTTAAACAATTGTTGGAAAAATTACATAGATATCCTAAACTACTTGCCAAAACTATAGCTTGCTAATTTTAAATCTGTGGAGTGGTTAAAAATTTAATTTTTTTTATTATTTTAACCTAGTATATATAAAATTATATCTATCTATCTATCTATCTATCTATTGTCTGTCTGTCTGTCAATCTCTCTCTCTCTCTCTCTCTCTCTCTCTCTCTCTCTCTATATATATATATATATATATATATATATATATATATATATATATATATATATATACACTCACCTAAAGGATTATTAGGAACACCATACTAATACTGTGTTTGACCCCATTTCGCCTTCAGAACTGCCTTAATTCTACGTGGCATTGATTCAACAAGGTGCTGAAAGCATTCTTTAGAAATGTTGGCCCATATTGATAGGATAGCATCTTGCAGTTGATGGAGATTTGTGGGATGCACATCCAGGGCACGAAGCTCCCGTTCCACCACATCCCAAAGATGCTCTATTGGGTTGAGATCTGGTGACTGTGGGGGCCATTTTAGTACAGTGAACTCATTGTCATGTTCAAGAAACCAATTTGAAATGATTCAAGCTTTGTGACATGGTGCATTTTCCTGCTGGAATAGCCATCAGAGGATGGGTACATGGTGGCCATAAAGGGATGGACATGGTCAGAAACAATGCTCAGGTAGGCCGTGGCATTTAAACGATGCCCAATTGGCACTAAGGGGCCTAAAGTGTGCCAAGAAAACATCCCCCACACCATTACACCACCACCACCAGCCTGCACAGTGGTAACAAGGCATGATGGATCCATGTTCTCATTCTGTTTACGCCAAATTCTGACTCTACCATCTGAATGTCTCAACAGAAATCGAGACTCATCAGATCAGGCAACATTTTTCCAGTCTTCAACTGTCCAATTTTGGTGAGCTCTTGCAAATTGTAGCCTCTTTTTCCTATTTGTAGTGGAGATGAGTGGTACCCGGTGGGGTCTTCTGCTGTTGTAGCCCATCCGCCTCAAGGTTGTGCGTGTTGTGGCTTCACAAATGCTTTGCTGCATACCTCGGTTGTAACGAGTGGTTATTTCAGTCAAAGTTGCTCTTCTATCAGCTTGAATCAGTCGACCCATTCTCCTCTGACCTCTAGCATCAACAAGGCATTTTCGCCCACAGGACTGCCGCATGCTGGATGTTTTTCCCTTTTCACACCATTCTTTGTAAACCCTAGAAATGGTTGTGCGTGAAAATCCCAGTAACTGAGCAGATTGTGAAATACTCAGACCGGCCCGTCTGGCACCAACAACCATGCCACGCTCAAAATTGCTTAAATCAACTTTCTTTCCCATTCTGACATTCAGTTTGGAGTTCAGGAGATTGTCTTGACCAGGACCACACCCCTAAATGCATTGAAGTAACTGCCATGTGATTGGTTGATTAGATAATTGCATTAATGAGAAATTGAACAGGTGTTCCTAATAATCCTTTAGGTGAGTGTATATATATATATATGAATTAAAAGGATATAAAAAAAAAAATACTTTTCAGGTTTGTTTCTCACCAAAACCTATTGTATGTCATCAAAAGATCAGGAATATGATGCACAAGCCATGTGGATTATTCTGCTTTTGTGTCCTTTTTTAAGCTTCAAAGTGAGGCACTATCCACTGTCATTGTATTGAAAAGACCAAGTTATTAACTAAAACATCTCCTTTTGTGTTCCACTTTAGAGAGAAAGTAATAAAGGTTTAGATCAACATTAAGGTTTGTAAATTATGACAGAATTTCTATATTTGGGTGAACTATTCCTTTGAAGTTTGACTGGCCTTTCCTGAAATAAAGACTTGTTGCTGCAGAATTAAGAATTGCAATTCATTCTGAAAAAATAAAACAACATTTGCAACTCTATTAGCAAACAAGAAAAAAAAAAGTTCCTGATAACAGCAGCATGTCTGAGGAATTTGTCTCGTGCCTACAACAGTCCCTCGGTATGCAAAACACTTGCTTTCCAGGGTAGACTGGATTCCACAGCTATAAATCAAACATTAACTCCGCATCTGTGCCTCAGCATGCACCTGTTGGAAAGCAGTTATGTGCACGGCGGAGCTAAATTAAGCAAGCATGCGTGACTTTTGTGTGACCACGTCCATCTTCATGGTAAATGAAGAGCATGTCCATCATTGGTGGAAGGCTGTTTATCATTAACAAGTATATGAAGAATCTATGCAATCCTGCAAATTCTTCTCATGATGAAAGACCTTAGGGAATGAGCCGCTAGTGCTGGTGGTCTCCTATTTGGTTAGTTGCTTCAATAGACTTGCACGCAGGCACACATGCACAGCAGGAAGTTGTAAACATCTAATATAGGATATAGAATCCAATACTTTCTTGCTAATACACTATTCGTGAACATGAAAACAAAATAATAATTGGAACGAGTGGAGTGCATATTCTGGAAAATTACATTTCTTATGCACTTCTACATATTTTATATTTAGACAGAAGAATGTATGTAACTAGGCCATGGACTTGCATGATCATACATAAAGTTTAAAAGTAGATGATTGATTAAACCCTCTCTACTAAACTTGCTACTGTTTAGAGTTTAACTGCATCAATGCAACTGTGAATAAACATTGATTTCCATCGGAGCAGTGGCACAGCAATAATGCACATGCTCAAGACAGTGGAGCCAAAGCGCTACTTCAAACCTATGGAACAATTTCACGCTTCCATTCGGCATGCTATTTACCACAGTCTTATTTCACATGCATTCAGTATGCAATGAAACTTTTCCCATTAACCCTCCATCCATTACCTTTCAGTTATCATTAATTTGCTGCATTTTCCACACGAAATGGTAAGCAGTAGGCTATGACTTCTACCCTACCTGTACTGTATTGATTTTAAAATCAAAACAATACAGGAATTAATTTTCGGCAAAATTGCTGTCCAAGATTTTATTTAAGAAAGGAAATGCTTCCATATGCAGCACTACCCAAAAAATAAAAATGTATTTAATCAATTTCACACTATCATGTCTTTATAGCTGAAGAGTAGACATTTGCCAGTATTCAATATTAAGGTGTACCGTGATAATTAACATGCACAGTATTGTTATCATGAGCACTTTAAAAATACAGTAACATTTCTAGATAACCTATTAACCAGATTGTTTAGATTTTTCTGAATGTACTGTAGAAGTAATAGAAAGACTAAAATTCATGTTTCTTGTTCAGTTAAACATTTCCCTCAAAATGTTACTATTGTTGTTACTTGTTTATTTGCAATGAAAATAAACCATAAAAATTGGATAAATGCAAAATAGATGCATTGGACTCCAAAGCCACCATGTCTCTTTGAATCTTATATGGTTTGATATTTGCAAAGTTACTTTATTTGTTCATTTAAAAAGTACAAAACAAGTAACTAAATCTTGTTATTAAGAACAACAAAGTTTTTTATCTACCAACCCATTTTGTAATTCAATACAATACAGTGATAACACCTTATACCACGATAAATACTTCAATAATTATTGTGATATGAAAATTTGATACTGTCAAACTTTTTAATTGTCACAATACTTTATCTATTTCCAAGTTAATATGGAATATAGTGCTTTATCTTATCAAGTATTTATTTTAATGAGAGTAAATAGGAGGGAATATTCAAGCATGCTATGCATACACATTTTCATTTAAATAAATGTGTGGATTTAGCATAAAATATGTATAATAAATGCATAACATGCATATTCACAAAATGTGACCAAAAGGAAGCATGAAATCATGCTATTAATACATGACGGAAAGAGATCGGATTGTGTCTTGGATCATTTCTCAATTCCATTCTGCCTTTTTCTCCTACTACTTGCCTCACTGTCAAGTGTTATGTGGTTTTCATCCATGTGTGCTGCTTTGAGTTCATTGATATGTTAGTGTACTCCTTAATGTTGACAAAATTATCCTTTAGCAGATGTACACATTTAAACTTGATTCTTTCTCTTCCAAAAAAAAAAAAAAAAAAAAAAAAAGAACAAAAATATTTATGACTCATATTGGACTACACAGATTTTTGTCCATTCAAATGCTCTATACATTGAGAATATCCCTCCTCCTGCAACTGATCAGTAAGTAGCAAATCAGGGCTCATGGCTGTGACAAAACTAAAGCCTATTGGCTAGTTAAAGGTCTAGCCCTAAGATATGTCCCACCCAATCTTCTTGTTTCAATAGGAAATATGTCATCACAGGGCAGATAAAAGCACTTGTCAAGCCATTATATAGGGACTTTGATAAAAAGAAAGTTTAAAGAAAAAAATATGAAGTTTGAAAAAAAAAAAAAAAACTCAAAATCAAAAGTTGTAGTGTAAAGCAAGAGTGATGATCATTCTTTGACTACAAAACACACACACAACAACTCTCATTAATCAACACAGTACGGTGACATTCACCTTCAAAAAAAAAATCTCATTCACATTATAATTAGCATACTGCTGGCACATTGCTCAAATGTGTTACTGATTAACACTCTTAGTCTTTAACATTACTAGCTTCCTGTGATCTTAATGTGTGAATGTGGCCAATGGCTAATGAGGCCTTACACGTGTGTGTGTGTGTACACTAAAGGCCTTGGGTTCCCGCATTACTGTTAATAATATTAATGGAGGTAGCCTCTCTTGTGGCATTTCACATGAACAAATATAGCCTTTTTTCTGGATTATCTGTGTTTTAGTGGGTCAGTTATTAATAAAGAGCAATTCATTTTATGAAACACAGCAACAACTTTGAAGGAAATCTACTTCAGTCCTCTCAGCGTTTACTTCATTGTCTCCCTATAAGCAATTTGTATATAAACATTAATGTGTCTTCTCAGCCTAAGCTGGTCTTAGCTGGTCTCCCATCCTAGACAAGCTAGTCTGGTGGCTGGTTTTAGAGGGGTTTTGGGCACTTTTCAGTTGGTCAGCAACTAAATGGTCACATTTTGTGATTATTTCTCCTGCCGGTGTGACCTAATTTTGTTAAATATCACAATTGCGCCACTCTGCAATAATGGGTTGCCATTTTCTGTTGCTTACTGGAAACATCAAAAGCTAAAACATCCAAAAAAGGGAGATGGAAAATCTCTGAGAATCAAACTGAACTGTGCAGCACTGACCAATTATCTTCATGGCCCAACGTACGATGCAGCAAGACCAACTGGAGGTTTGTTAACTAATCCTGCCCAGACCAGTACTGTGCAAACCAGTGGGAAATGTGATGTTATCCATTTGAATTTCACACTGTTAAATAGACTAATTGGAATCCCTAGGTGCTTAAAATACACAAAATCATCCACACAACGTACAAACCCCAATAAAACAGCATGGAAGAGCAATCAAAGAAAACATATTTAAGGATAAACATAAATTAGAAGGTTTTTCAATTTACACACCACCATCCATGCAAACATTTACCATGAGTTTACTGCAGTAAAAAGTAACTATAGTGAGCCACTGAGGGAACAGTGTTTCCCCATCTGTCGCTCACTTCGACGTTGTGTCTAAGAAGCGACACTAGGGGTCTCTCTTGCGTGCCGAATATGCCTGTGAAGATATGATCTATGAAAAAAGGCCAATGAGAAGTTGGCAGACAGTATTTGCATACCCCGCCCCCGGACATATGGGTATAAAAGCGGGGAAATACGTCAAGTTCATTCAGAAATTTTCTTCAGAGCCAATGGTTGTACTGCAGCAAGCTGTGAGTCATACACCCGTTCCTGTTCCTCTGACATTCTCTGCTGATGGATCTACGGCGCACAACACGGCTTTCTCCTTCCTTGCATGGCTGAACCTGATGTGCTGCAGGAGGCCATATCTCACATCCTGCCCCGCAGCAAGCCTGCCGCCATGGGCCATGCCCCGTCTGCTCACCGAGGGCGTCCTCCTGCGGCTAAGAAAAACCCTGCTACGCCTCAACCCAGGCCCAGCTCTCAACCCCAGCGTCGAGCACCCCGCAGGAAGCAGACGCCCCCCGTCTCACGGACCCCCTCGAGGACCCGGAAGGCTCCCAGGCCCCCATATGAGACACTCGACCAAGAGCCCAAGATGTTAGCTCCGGAACTGGTAAAACTACTCTGTCGCCCGGTGGAGGGCCGGTAGGAGAATCTTTTGTTGAATTTATTTCATTCCCCCCCCCCCCCACATTCTCAATAACAGAGCTATTTCCTTTGTCACCTGGCCCACAAATGACATTCTCACGCACCCTGCCGCCAGATATCTACAGTCCCAGCAGGCTGGACGCAGACCCCCCGCCTTCAGTCCCACAACTGTTCCCTGCCCGGCCGGTTCCGACGAGTCTAGAGGAGACCTACACTGTACCTCCTCCTCAGTCGCTAACACGCCCCTTGCCGGGTGAGTGGGGCAAGGTAAGTGCTTTGAGACTTTTCTCAGCACTAGAGCCTCGGGACGCGTCTTCTTCTCCTGATGGCGAACTACCTGCTCCGCCCCACTGCAAAGCCCCGCCGGGTACGTCAAAAATAACCGTCCTCTTGGTGCAACCCGTCACGCAGGCTGGCCCAGACCTTTCAACTCGGTTACGCAATTCAGTTTGCCAGGCCCCCGCCCCCTTCGCGTTCGATGGCCAGGCGAATCAGTACAAAGTCCTCCCCTTCGGCATGTCTCTGTCCCCTTGTGTCTTCACGAAAGTCACAGAGGCAGCTATTTCCCCACTCCGAGAAGCTGGCATCCGCATACTCAATAAACTCTGGCCCACTCGTGAGAGTTACTATGCGCTCACAGAGACCACGTGCTCAGGCACCTCGGCCACTTGGGGCTTCAAGTCAACTAGGAAAAGGGCAAGCTCACCCCGGTTCAGAGCATCTCTTTTCTCGGCATGGAGTTAGGCTCGGTCTAAATGTCAGCACATCTCACCAACGAGCGTGCGGAGTCAGTGCTGAGATGCCTCGCCACTCTCAGGCCAAGCACATCGGTCCCTTTAACACTCTTCCAGAGGCTCCTGGGACATATTGCATCCTCCGCAGTGGTCGCGCCGCTGGGGGTTTATGCATATGAGACCACTTCAGCACTAGCTTCTGACCTGAGTCCCAAGACGAGCATGGCGCCGCGGCACACACCGTGTGACCCCCACCTGCCGCCAAATATTCAAACCCTGGACAGACCTCTGCATTTTACGGTCAGAAGTAGCCTTGCAGCAGGTGTCCCGATACGTCCTGGTCACGACCGTCGCCTACAGATTGGGTTGGGGCGCCGTGTACAATGGGCACGCAGCCGCGGGTCGTTGGAAAGGGGCTCCACTGCATTGGCATATCAATTGCCTAGAGTTGCTGACTGTTTTCTTTGCCCTGCGGAAGTTCCTCCCGTTAGTTCGGTACAAACATGTCCTAGTCAGGTCAGACAGCACCACCTTGGTAGCGTACATAAATCGCCATGGCAGCGTATGTCCCACCACATGTCACGATTCGCCTGTCGTCTTCTCCTTTGGAGCCAGCGACTCAATTCGCTCCGTGCTGTCATGACAACGTTTGCTCAGTGGAGAGTGGAGGCTTCACCCCCAGTCAATCCAGCTGATTTGGGAACGGTTCGGCGAGGCCCATGTAGACCTGTTTGTCTCCTGAGAGACCTCCCACTACCCGATCTGGTATGCCCGAACGGAGGCTCCCCTCAGGGCAGACGCACTGGCACACAGCTGGCCTGCACAAGTATGCATTTCCCGCAGTGAGCCTTCTTGCACAGATGCTGTGCAAGGTCAGGGAGGACGAGGAACAAGTCACCCTAGTGGCTCCCTATTGGCCCACCCGGGCTTTGTTCTCGGACCTCGTACTCCTCGCGACAGCCCCTCCCTGGCAAATTCCCCTGAGGAAAGACCTTCTTTCTCAGGGACGGGGCACGCTCTGGCATCTGTACCCAGACCATTGGAACCTCCACGTCTGGCCCCTGGACAGGACACGGAAGATCTATCTGGTCTACCACCTGCCATCATAGACACATCAGCCAAGCCAGAGCCCCTTCTACCAGGCATCTTTACGCCCTGAAGTGGCGCCTGTTCGCAAATTGGTGTTCTTCCCAGGCTGAAGACCCTCATAGGTGCGCAATTAGGTCAGTGCTCTTATTTCTGCAGGAAAGGCTGGAGGGGAGACTGTCCCCTTCCCCCCTAAAGGTGTATGTCGCTGCCATCGCGGCCCACCACAATGCAGTAAACGGCAAGTTTTTGGGTAAGCACGACTTAATCATCAGGTTCCTAAGAGGTGCCCAGAGGTTGAATCCCAAGCCTGTTCCTCTCATGGGACCTCTCAGTGGTCCTCTCGGGCCTTCAGAGATCTCCCTTCGAGCTGCTAGAATCAGCTGGACTCAGGGCCCTCTCTCTAAAGATGGCCCTGCTGATCGCGCTCGCCTCCATCAAGAGGGTCGGGGACCTGCATGCATTCTCTGTTAGCGACACTTGCCTGGATTTCGGTCCGGCAGACACATATGTGATCCTAAGACCGCGACCGGGCTACGTGCCCAAGGATCCTAACACACCCTTTAGAGACCAGATAGTGAACCTGCAAGCACTGCACCCGGAGGAGGCAGACCCAGCCCCTTCGTTGCTGTGTCCGGTACGTGCTTTGCATACCTACTTGGACCGCACGCAGAGCTTTAGATGTTCTCAGCTCTTTGTCTGCTTTGGCTGGCAGCGGAAAGGGAAAGCTGTCTCCAAACAGAGGCTTTCCCACTGGGTAGTGGACCTCATTTCATTGGCCTATCACACCCATGCCATGCCCCCCCCCCCCCCCTTACGGGTCTGAGCACACCCGACAAGGAGTGTTGCATCCTCATGGGCACTGGCCATGGGCACCTCCCTGGCAGACATATGTAGAGCAGCGGGTTGGGCAACACCTAATACCATTGTGAGATTTTACAATCTCCGGGTTGAGTCAGTATCGTCCAGTGTTTTCTCAGGTCCGAGCCAGTAGAACTCATTAACACGCTGACGGTCTGGCCGGGTGGATCGCTTGCACCTAGCGCAAACTGTGTGCTTTCTCTCCCAGGAGATCCCACTCATTCGGATCCCTGGATGATTCCTTCCTTGCCCTTTGGGTCCGCAGTTCAGTGGAGGAACTCGCCGACCCAATCCACTGTGGGTACTTAGTCTACCTGTAATGGAATACATGCCCCGCAGATCAGGACTCCTACGCGGACTCCCCCTGTGTGTATTTTCTGCGGTATGGTCCCCTTATGAAGTGGACCCGCGTCTCCCTTAGGCAGTTCCAGCTGACCTCAGGTCACAGTGTTGTAGCAACTCCCCCCTCCTAGTGATGCTGGATCTACCACTGTGCCATCTCCACATGCAAAAAACACCACTCTTACATCCCCTTCAGGGCAGGGGTGGTCTCCGCAGGGTCTTTTCCCCCTGAAAGAATAGGAAACTGGGTAAGACCCCCTTCCCTCGATGCATGTAAGAGCCCCGGCCGTTCTTGCTCTATGCGGAGAAACATAGAGAGAAAAGAGGCCCAGCCAGGCTTGGCCCGTTCCCAGGTTGGCAAGCGTCGCCTTGTTCCCCTGTCTAGGGTAACCAGAAGGATCCCGATGACTTTTTTGGGGCATTGGGGAAGGGTACGTGCAGTCTGACACAGCTGGTCGCCTTTGCACGTAGAATACCTGCCCGCTCCTGTGTCAGCAAAACACGTACACGGCTCAGCGCATGGCGTGATTTTAAATTCTTTGACACAAGAATTGTCCTCCTGGCCACGTCGCTGAGCCGAGCCACTGTAGTGGCCGGACCATTTCCGGCTCCTCAGAAAAATCCTGAATGAACTCTACGTGTTTCCTCGCTTTTATACCCGTATGTCTGGTGGCGGGGTATGCAAATACTGTCTGCCAACTTCTCATTGGCCTTTTTTCATAGATCAGAGGCATATTCGCCGCTCAAGAGAGACCCCTAGTGTCGCTTCTTCGACACAACATCTCGTTCCCTCCATCAGGGAACGGAGGTTACATCCGTAACCTAGATGTTTTGCCCCATCATAACTGTGAGGATGACATTGCTTTTCCACAACTCGAACAAGTAAATATTATAAAACATTGGCCTGCTAGTTCATATATTTCTTTTTCACCAGCGAAAGAAAGTTCCGAAGAAGCCAAAGCACCAAGCACAACTCGCTCTCTGCACTTCTCTTAGCTATTGTTTCATTTAAAACAAATAAGAGTGTTTAAATAAATCTGTTTGGTGAACGACTGTTTTTTTTTTTAAAACAAATCAGTTGAATTAATGATTGAATCACTCCAGAAATGGTCAGTGAACAAATCAGTGAATGAATTCAAAATGAACATTGAATAAAAATTTCCACCACTTTTTGGAAAGTCACTAACACAGAGGGGCAGAGCAATACAATCAGAAAAGCATCCCATTGCCGTTGGACCATATATTAACACTCTCTGAAGGCCACTCATTCACTCAGGTTCGAAGACCTGAACTAACTGTTGTATAATTAATGTTATTACAACTATGGCTGTTGATCAATGTTTTTAGTCTACTATTATTCATAACAATACCATAGTTTGGTTTAGAGAAACTATAGTTAGCCTACATCAAACCATGGTAATGAGGAGCCATGCATGGTTTTTCCTGTGGTTATCATGGTCATTTTATACATACAGATAACCTATGTATACATAATACAAAAACTAGGGTACATTTTCATAAATTCAAGAACAAAAGAGCTTAAATTGTTGACCAATCTTAATTTATGATGGTTGCTAAATTAAGCTAACAGTTCCCCTAACAGTTATACAATTTTATAACAGTTTTAAAACAATTTGTGCTCTAATGATCTTTGTGAATGCTTAGTTTGCCTATGTAGGATTGTCCATGAACAAAGTCCATCAAATGAATATAATACCACATTCCACAGACCAGAGAGATCACCCACCAAGCCAATAGAGTGTCATAAATATTAATCCATGGTGCCTAAATTGCTGAAGGAGACTGTCTTTCCCATGCCTGCTTAATCTCAAACTAGGGTTTGTAATGACCAATTAAGAAGACCCTTTTTTACTCCACAAACTTAAACCCTCTGTAAGACAAAATGGCCAAGTAAAACCTTGTGACATTAATGAATAAATTTGCAGCCATATCAGGAAACGGAGACTCGTGTAGACAGCCCCAAGGCCAGAAATCAACATGGACATAAAACAGTGACATTTTGTTTCTCCTCCAGGACATCTCTTCTCCCTATCTGCACATTCCAAAGACATTCTCTCTTAGCTGAGCAGAGACCACATGGATCCCACTCTCATCTTTTTAATAGACAGTGGTCTTAAAAATGTTGCCAATAAGCTGTATTAATCACCAGTAGTTGCCTTGGATATATCTTGTGTATCATGTATGTTTTATATAACCTGTGATTCATTTTATAACTGACAAATTGATGATTATAAACTTTAATCTTGTTTTATTAATCTTGTTCTACTAAGAATGGTAACTATTCAAGGCTAAACCTGATAATATACCATGACAATCATGTTTCTCATACATGTAATGTTTTATCCATGTTGTAAAACCAATTAATTAATCAGTATGATTTGTAATCAGGGATTTTTATGTTTTGTTTCTTACATGTATAATATTCATGAAAGAATGTCATATTTAGTGTGTAAATGCTTGCTTGTTTACGTAGAGAATGTTGATGACAATGAATGTCATGTCTCTTGCAGCATTTTAAAGATATAAAAGTTCATGATTAAATATGCCCTATTTTGAGTGGGAGTTGAAAGAATCCTCCACACAAAGGATTGTAAATCAACTTTGAAAAGGACAGATCAGACGACCATGTGCAGCCTCTGTGCCATGTAGAGCCCAAGGAAAACTCAGGACTGTAAGTCCTAAGGAAGCCTCTCAATCTCCGCTCACATGCACAATGGGAGTCGTGAGTACTCCTTGTGGATGGCCTCACCTCAAATCCCACCTCATCAGGCATCCAGACAATAACTATCCATGATCATAACAGAGTCCAAGACATCAACGGAACAAACTTTCTTCAAGAAGCAACACAAGGAAATGCAATTCAAGGAAACGCAACCATTCGCAATTATATTTCCAGACTTTTGCTCAAAGTGCTGGTGTATTAGTTAAATAAATTGGGTAATCTGATTGCAAATAGATTTAGACTCAAAGAAGGATAAATGGTTCTTAAAGAGCACCTAGTATGGGTTTTAAACATGCCTAATTTTTTTTTAAAGGACTCATACAATATATTTACATGCATCCAAGGTCAAAAACACTTTAATTTACTTGTAATTTAAATTGCAGCATTACCTTTTTTTCCCAGTGTCAAAAACAACTCATTCAATGGTCTGTTCTAAAAACATAGAACATATGGTCAAAAACCATAATAGGTACTCTTTAAGGGATTGTCAACAGACTCCATAAAGTTCATTTTCTCGGTATTGATCATTCTGTCACTTTACTCACCAACCTGTTTCATGTTGTATGTGTTAGATAATTTTATTATTTATTTATGTTTGTCTGTATTCAAAGATAATTTGACTGTGGTATATTTTTATAAATAATCTCATCCCTGTTTTTAAAAGATTTAGCTTCAAAGCTATACCTAAATATGTGTGATATTATTTTCAATAAGCCATGAGAATAATATTACTCCAATAAGTGAATAAATCATAATTCCCTTATTAAAGCGAATTCCTTACAATAGAAATTTTGAGCGGATACAACGAGACATTGTATTAGCAATTTAATGGTGGAGAATTTTATTCAGACAAATAATCTAATTATTTGTCATTTATCTTTCTTATAATTGTTGTCAAACACGATTAATTCCATTATAAATTTCCTTACATAATAATGATGCAGAATAAGGACAGTTTAATTTAATTCCTAGCACACTTACTGTTCCTACACCTATAATAAGATAATTAATAATATAGCATATTGGTGCAATTAAATAACATCAATATTAATATAGTTTTTTATCCAGTCATTTTTCATTTTAAAAGGAGTGGGGGAAATAGGAAATATGGAAATAGTAAAGTCTTGAGTGCTAACATTATTATCTTATCACATCACAAGGTATTTGCTCAGTGAGGGTTTGGGCCTAGCACTGCATAGTACTGAGTCTATGCCAATGCATGTACATATTGTTGCACAACATCAGAGTCCTATTTGACAGACATACAGTGCTGAACACACACACCTACAGTGTCATGCTGTCACACTACATCATATTTTACATATGCAATTTTTTGAACAAGTCTGGAAGTGTATAAAGTTTAAAGAGGAAACCCATGTTCAATAGGGTCCCACAGGGCTTTTCATGTAGTATACTGAAAATAGCAAAGCATCACATCCTCCTTGGAAACTCACAGCCCCAGAACATCTGTGATGCCTGATCAGGAGTGCACCGGTTCAACTTGCCCCTAAACATGTGATCTTGAGCCAGATCTAAATAATACAATCATAGAATAATAAAAAAGAAGGGGGAAGGGTTGTTTTAAAGGAATAGTTCACACAATATTGAAAATTCTCTCAACATTTACTCACCTTTACGCCATCACAGATGTGCATGACTTTCTTTCATCTGTTGAACACAAATGAAGATTTTTGAATTTCTCAACTATTTTGATCCATACAATGCAAGTGATTGGGTGCCAAAATATGGAAGCTCCAAAAATCACATAAATTAGCATAAAAGTTATCCATAAGACTCCAGTGGATAATTCCTTATCTTCAGAGGTGATTTGATAGGTGTTAGAGATAAACAGATCAATATTTCAAAGAATATCAAAAATGAGAATTAAGTTTGCCAAATCTGGTGATGTTGATATTTATTTTAGATTATATACAACACCAGGCAAAAGTTTGGACACACTCTCATTTAACGTGTTTACATGCACAATCTTACACAAATTAATTAGCTGACAACGTGTAAACTTATCTAAATGGCTTAAATGATTTTCCTTTGTCAGTGTAAAAACCTTACCCTAACTAACAGTGTCATAAAAGCAAATGTAAGATGAAAAATGCAATTGCTGAAGCAACTTTGTCATTTTGTGGCACTTCTATGACACTTCCGGCTCACGTGTTGTCGACTCACATGCTCTTCAGGACTCGAAACCTAGATATTTCCATTACAAGTGCAACGGTCTATCAGTTAAGCTACCACACAATTTGATTACATATGAACAAGCTTGTAAATGCAGTTGGTTATGTGATGGCAAATCAAAATTGTATCAGCTTAGAATTCATGCGCTATAGTAACACCTACAGATATAATATGGTGCCAATATTTTGTTGCTATTATAATGTATTATGTATAATGTATATATCCTTAAAGGTATAACCATGAATAGTGTGTATTATACTATAAAGAATTACATTTTATTGTAACAGTGGTTACAGTTATTTATGAGAAGTTACAACATAATAATATGTTGTATAAGCCCATACAAAGCATAAAGAATAGCTTCATAATTCATAATAACAATAAGCTTCATAGAAAGTGTGAATGTATACAAATCCCTGCTCAGAAATGTTACAGTTGGCACGTATGAAACATCCATAGATTTGGACATTCCACAGGATTTGAGTGGCAGTTGGACACTGATCCAAAACAGTGGTGGCTCATGAGGACACTAAGCATCATGGGACTGTCAGGATAGTGAGCCCTAAAGGGTTGAAACCTCAGAAGTTCGGTTCATTGCATACAGTCCACATTTTGAAAGTCTTCTCTGCCTGATTTAAGAGCATAATGTGTGGACAAGCTGAGAGAGATGGATGACGGTTGTTTAATGTTTATCAGTTCCCAGTTATCTCCACCACTTACAGACAGATGGAATACAGCTGGACAGCAACACTGTACAAATGAGATAAGAGAGCTGTTGACAGCAGGGGATGTGTGTAGATGAGTTTCTGTGTGTAGTTTTGAATAAGCATGGAAATTTCCACTTGCACATAATGCTTTGCTTTCCAACTTACTACCATTAAAAGTGTCAAAACTGTTTTGCATATTAAGATGTAACTCCTACCCACCATCCCAATGTCCTTTGCAGGATCTTCAGCCTCACTAATAAATTGCTTATCCAAAAGCTACTTGCAGTATTTAGAAAAACACCACAGTAAACAACATGCAAAAACTCTACAATTCACACAATGTGTGTAAAATGATGAAGTGTATACTGTGTGCTTACACTATCCACTGTGCCACCTAGTATATTAAATTTTAAATGGTAGCATCATCTTAAAATGTTTTAAAGACCCCATGAAATTTGAATTTTGCAACCTGGTCTCATAGAATGAATGCTACAAAATATAATTTTTTGCAAACTGATTTCTACGTGCCGCTTTGAAAATTTCACTGCAGTTTCCTGGTGAAATGAACACTAGAGGTGCTGCAACAATTGTGTGTTTTTAGCTTGCTCGATAGCTTACCTGATAAGAGCATTGGACTTTGAGCTCGACGACTGTCGAAAAAAAGAGGCATGAAAGTGTAAATGGGATAGAAGCAACACTGTGGACGTGGTTGCTTCAATTAATGTTTGTGTTCTATTTTTTTATTTAAAATATTCATTTACAACTGTGGAGGCGAGAGCGTGGTCGAGCGTTCTTCTGGGGAGAGAGGAAGTGGTAAGGGTTTTCACCTGAGGTGAATTGCTGGTAATTGCTGTTTCTATGTTCGCAGTGAGGTATGGGGAAAATAAAAGGAGCCAGACCTTAGAGTGAGAGAGTGAGAACTCAGTTGACAAGCTACATGTGTGTTGGCCTCTGCCGTTTCCATAAAATAACCTACTGAGTCATTTATCTGAAGTTACACTGTTGCACATTCAAACTAACATGTTTTGTGTTATTAATAAATTTACCTTTGATTTGGATTCGCCATCTCCCGCATCTACGTTCCATGAACTTGTTACAACACTAACTTGGTTAAGGTCAGTTGTTGGTTCAGGGTAAGAACGTCTGTTTTGTTAAACTCTCATTTATCTATTAGGACACTATTGGTTAAATTTAGTTAAGGTTCCAGATGTGATGCGATACCACAATATTCATACACTAAAATGATAATAAATGACAATTAAAGCAGATGTTACAACAGTAACCTGACGTCAGTGCCGGACCTATCCCATTTGGCACCATATTCGAGATGCTAAAACAGCACCAAAGCATTCATTCATGGTGATTTTAGGAGCATCATTTGAATATATTCTTTAGTAGCCTATATATTTTGTAGCATTAATGAATGGACTAAACGCATATTGTCACCTTTTCACATTAGGATACAGCATAATATGCTTTTCTCAAAAAGCCTGTTGTGGCAGTATTGTGGTAAAATGATGGTACAAAATGGAAAGATCTTGATATTTTTATTATATACAGTAGGCCTATATCATTGTATTTATATATAGAAGGCTACACCAAAAAACATGTCCGTACTTTCAAGCGCTTTCATGTAATGTAAGTGTTTTGTTACAAGCTGAGTAACGGGAGCCAGCTGGTAGCTAGCTGTGCAGTGTGTAAACCTCACGCTTCTGACCTCAAGAGGTGCACTAGCGAATGATGCTAGAGGCTATAGTCTTTAGCCTCCTTGTTAGCGCACACGCCTCCTACACAAAGTTACATTATGAATTGCATAAAAAAAATCAGTCTATTACCATTTTTTATGTTTATGCACTCAAGCAGTACTCTGGTGTTATTTCATCTATCTCCATGTGACAGGGAAGCGGAGAGAAATTCAAAATGATCCGCCGGTGTGTGTATGTCTATTGAGCTCCGGTTGAAGAGAATGAGACACCAAACACAACATTCTGTAGGTCTGTGACATTCTCAGCGAAAATGATGTTGTTTTGAGCTGGCTAGTGTCACCCCCAGGCTTTAATATACTGTTATGAGAAGGATTGCGTGTCACAGTGTTGTGTCACATCTGGTGGACATGGTGTGACAGTGGGAATTAGTTTTCTTTCAAGGATTGTTTTAATCAGGCTGTGGTAGTTGCAAAAATATCATAGTAACCAAAGGCAAAAGTAAAAACATTATAACATGGACAGTAACCATAAACCAAATTATGACATTTTTCATAAAAAAAACCATCCCAAAATTAAATTGTATTCCTCATTACCCAAACATAGATTTAAGTTCATGGTAAATATATTTTTTAATATCTGTGATGTGTGGACTGAAAGCCTTAGCTACAATATCTGTCTGTTCATGGTACAGATTTCTCCTTTATTCATTTTCAATGCTGTTTAGAATGTTGGGGCCATTTAAAACCATTTTAAACTAGTAATCAATGCCGAATTCGTGACCCAGCCCGTGCTTCTCGCAGTGCTGTTTATGATGATCTGCATAGCTATGCGCCAGAGAAACGTCCACATGTAAATGTGTGTCTAGGTGCTTATCTGTCCATCAGTGTGCTGACTGATTCAGGTAGAGCTGTTTCCTTTTACGTTTTGAACGTTTGCCATTTGATTTTTAACTTGCACAACAAACTACTTACTACTTACTACTAAAAAGACAACACATTTCATCAAGATCCTGGAGCTCACTTGTACCCATACGTTCAGCAACACTTCCAGCTTTGGCCACTGGGGGCAGCAGTTTGAAATTCGAAAAGAGCACAGACTGATTTTGGCAGAAGAACTTTTGACCTGCTGTTGTCAAAATCCACGGTTTCTTCAGTTGAACAAGTACATCTTCCGGGTACTCATTAGTGTTCTATGTCTTGATATATTTTTCAGTGAACACATTACTTGTACTACTTACACTACAAAATGGCATATAATAGTGAAGATGTATGCAAAATGGGACACATCTTTCTTGTTCAACACATGCTTCTCATACATTCTACTCTTGCAATAAGCATACTCATGTAAGCAATAATATTAGCAATAGCTCAATGTAATTGGGCACTCGTGTGAATCTCGAGGCATCTTATTATTTGAGGAGAGTGGTATATTGAGATGATTATGCCTGTGAAGATCAGTGGATCAGCTTAAACTATCTGCAAGAGGTAGAGGCGGTTGTCATGGAACTTGTTGCCGTGCGGCTGTCGTCAAGAGCAGCTTGTATGAGTGCCTCTGCGGCCAAGCTAATGAGAAGTCACGGAAACACATGACCACCTGGTAGATAAAATAAAAAGGCAGTGAAAAAAAAACATAAAACGTTAATAGAAATGGTCCTCTTTCTGTTTAAATCGATACAAACCTATGCAGACAAAGAAAGAATAGATAGATGAGACCAGAAAAAAGCTCTAAAAATTGTATCCGCTTGCCAACTGCTTCCTGATTAATAGCTGCAATCATCTGCATCTCTAATGGTGGAATTATTTGTAATGCAGCTGCATCAATAAGTATTCGGCTGCGTGTGTTTTTCAAGGCATATAGTTAGGACTGGGTGTTGAATGAAACAGCATACCTGGAAAAATTATACTGGAAACAAAAAGGGATAAATCTAGAGATTTTTCCTTTGTTTCTCTTGTTGGATGCACTGTGGTTACAGCAAAAAAATGCTAAATTCAAAGTTTGCTGTATTAAAGGAAGAAGATTCATTTAAACCTTGATAAAAAAAAATCTAAGCCTATGACTCAAAGATACATTGTGGGTATGTTTTCACCAATATTATATATCAAAATGAAGTCTGAACATGTCTGAATTCTTCAGGAACACTGCAATCATGGAGCGGTTTCACAATTATGCATTTCTATACGTGAACAGAATAGTAGCGCCACAGAGTCTCAATAACTTCAGAGTCTGGTTGTTTATGTTTATTCCATTGCTAGAACATGTTAGTGATCTAGACTTTGGGTGTAATAATAACTGGAAATGTTAACTGCATTAATGAATATTTAAGAAACAAATATTTATTAATACAGTTAACATTTTCAGTTATTATTACATGCAAAATCCATAGCACTAACATGTTCAAGCAATGTTTGTGTGTATGTGTGTGTGTGTGGGGGGGGGGGGGGGGGGGGGGGTGCAGGTTTAAGTGGTTTACGAGGACTTTTTTTAGCTTACAAACTTGTAATTACAAGGGTATTATGCTATAAATGTGTCCCCATAATTAAAATAGCTTAAAAAAAAGTAACTAAACAATGTTTTATTGGAAATGTAAAAATGCTGGCATTGTTTTGTGATAGTGGAACATCAAATTATGTTTTGATGTTTATGATTTACGAAACAAATTTATGAGATTTGTGTAAAATCTTAAAGAGATTTTTATTGTTACTATACTATATTGTTACTATATTTACAATATATCTGTTATATACAATCACTGTTAATACTAGTCATGATTCATGTCAGTAGATCAAAATTATTCATAATATTTATATTCTCTATAATTTAACAAAGCAGTCATTCAAATTCTGATGAGAATTAAATTTTCAATCCTATAAAGGAGCATTTCACGGTCATAAAAAGTGCCTGACATTCAACAAGGATGCAAGTCTATTTCTAGTCTATTATTTACACTACCAATTTTTTTTTAAATATGCTGTCTTTGTTTCTATCTCTGGTGCTTAACAGGGAATTGATTACTATATTATACAGTAGGACGCAAATGGTACAATAACCAGAAAAGAACCTCAGAATTAAATTGCAATTGACCCAACCCATTAGCGCATTTGTCCTGGACATTTCTGGTGGGAATGGCCCTAGCCCTCACCCTCCGATCCAACAGGTCCCAGACATGCTCAATGGGATTGAGATCCGCGCTCTACACTGGCCATGGCAGAACACACACATTCTTGTCTTGCAGGATATCCTGCATAGAACGAGGAGTATGGCTGGTGGCATCGTCAAGTTGAAGGGTCATTTCAGGATGAGCCTGCAGGAAGGGTACCAAATGAGGGAGGATGATGTCTTCCCTATAACTCACAGCATTGAGATTGTCTGCAATGACAACAAGCTCAGTCTGATGATGTTGTGACACACCGCCACAGAATATGACAGACCCTCCTCCTCCAAATTGATCCCGCTCCAGAGTACAGGCCTCGGTGTTATGCTCATTACTTCGACGATAAACATTAGTCCGACCATCACCCCTGGTGAGACAAAACCACGACTTGTCAGTGAAGAGCACATTTTGCCAGTCCTGTCTGGTCCAGCGAAGGTAGGTTTGTGCCCATAGGCAACGTTGTGATGTCTGGTAAGGACCTGCCTTACAACAGGCCTACAAGCCCTAAGTCCAGCCTCTCAGCCTATTGCGGACAGTCTGAGCACTGATGGAGGGATTGTGCATTCCTGGTGTTACTCGGGCAGTTGTTGTTGCCATCCTGTATCTGTCCCGCAGGTGTGATATTCGGATGTACTGATCCTGTGCAGGTGTTGTTACACGTGGTCTTCTACTGCGAGGATGATCAGCTGTTCTTCATGTCTCCCTGTAGTGCTGTCTTAGGCGTCTCACAGTATGGACATTGCAATTTATTGCCCTGGACACTTCTGCAGTCCTCATGCCTCCATGCAGCATGCCTAAGGCACATTCACACAGATGATCAGGGACCATGGGCATCTTTCTTTTGGTGTTTTTCAGAGTCAGTAGAAAGGTGTATTTAGTGTTCAAAGTTTTTATAACTGTGACTTTAATTGCCTACGGTCTGTAAGCTGTTAGTGTCTTAATGACTGTTCCACGGGTACATGTTCATTAATTGTTTATGTTTCATTGAACAAACATGGAAAACATTGTTTAAACCCTTTACAATAAAGATCTCTAAAGTTATTTGGATTGTGAAAATCTTGATGACTGTTGTACTGTTCATGAGCACAATGAGAGAAGCTTGTTCACATTACATCACATACATCACTTAAGTTGTTTAGCACCAAAACTCTCAAGTTCTTTAGTACTGTAGTTGCAAGTACTTGTGTTGTTTATCGATAAACACTACTCAAGTTCTTGCATGTTGCTTGCCAGTATGAACAGGCTTCTCTCATTCATTTATGAACATGCAATGGACTTAAATGACTTAAACTTATTAAAAACTTATTGTTTGCCTTGGAAGACATGGAATATGATGCACAAGTCACATAGACTAGTTTTATGATACTATTGGACATTTTTTGGTTGTATTATTCCTTTATAATTAACTAAGCCTATAGCAACCATGAATGGAGCCCCACCTGTCTGGTTGCCCAATCACTGGCAAATATCCCAGTAGAATCCCATAACCAAGGTGGTGTCATCCGCAGCCATGGCGACCAGTTTCCTTGCATTTATGTAGTGGTATCAGTTACATGGTAAAGATCAAGGTGAGCCACGCTCAAAATAAAATGCCAGCCCATGTAGAACGCTGACAGGTGGACAACAGTATGAAACTGTAATTTCCCAGCTAATTAAAATGGGGACATCTTTTTTAATAGCTCTGAATTAGTGAGTCATTGGAATATGACAATGTTTTCAGTTGGCTAAATTTTACAGCAAACATAAAAGAAATGAACCTGATATTGATTGTGTATGAGAGTACGCCCCCACTCAAAGTAATCAGACATCTTCTCAAGGGTGGAGCCCTTTATCCTTTTTAGCTAATTAACAATATGGGTGGCTGACACACTGATATTAAAGGAGATGAGTATTCAGATGGGAAAAAACATGCATGCCAGCCTTTACCCGGCACCATATGCAGAGTGTAGTATAATATCCATAAACATTGCACGAATATATGATAATAGAAACTGCCCTGAAAGAATGGTAATGAATTATGATTCTTTTGACATGTCCCTTTTTGTTTGACAAGTGCAGAGGTCACCAGTCAACCTTATTTAGATTTGTGCCATATTTAATTTTTAATGGAATGAAAACAAGGCTGTGAGGGATACACTTACAGTCATGTACAGTCATACAGTCAGCTGATGAACCATTGAAAAAGACACCTGTCCAAAAATGACTCAAAATCGTTGTGAAATTTAGATGTGATCTAAGAATTAAAAAATTATGTTCCGCTCAAATATAATCTGTTCCACGTTGATTTGTATTTTTTAGGTATTAGGAATTTTCAGGTTGTATTTTTTCAGTTTGTATATTTCAGTTTTTAAAAAGTAGTAAGGGCTGGGAAATTAATAGCTTTTTTTTTACGTGTTTAAAAAAATAACGCAATTAATGCAGTAGGAGAAAGGTGTCCCGAGCTGTCAGGAAGAAAACCCAGGCCTTTTGTACTTTTGGGTAAATCCTCAGTAATGTTTTTCCCCACTTTTTGTGGTTAATTCCAATTTATAAATATTCGGTACAAGCTCTAAATGACTGCACATCCTAGCACAGAAACAAATTGGCGCAGTCACGTTTCGTTATACGCAACACAAATATCGGGCATTATAATCACAGGAGAGGATTTACTGTAAGTAGAATGGAGACTTTGCATGAAGCAGGTGTGCGAGAGGTACGGGCAAGCTGCTGTTTCTCTTCACATTGCCTGTAAACTACTGTCATCGTAATCAGTTTAAAAATTGGAACCGCAAACCCTGCTTTTTTGAAGGACCTGACCATTCAGTGAGCTGCAGCCTGATATAATTGTAGAAACTGAACAGCAGCCAGAGAAAATAATAATTTTGAGATCCTAAACTTCACCATTCAATATATTGTTTATCTGTATATACAGTGTCTCATAATGCATTTGCAATGTGCACTAAATTTAATCTTGCCAATAAAACTTGACATGAGTTGAATCTGCCCACTTGATCATATTATTAAAAAGTCCACTGGAAAATATCAGAAGATTTTGCTCAACTTTTAAAAACTGCATGTCCACTGATTTCATGACACGTATACTTGTATCAAAGATTAAAACCTATAAAATGTAGTCTAATTAATTCTATCTGCTTAAAAACTGAACATGTACATATTTATTTAATTTAAATAAAATAAACGACTAACCAATTTCTTGCAAGTTCTTTGAGGCAAAGTAAAAAGTCAATATATTTATAATTTGTTGTAATGTATCATATACAATAATTTAATTGTGATTAATTACAGAAAATTGTGTGATTAATTTGTTTTTAAAAAATTGTCGATTTGTTCTGTACTTTAAATATTATATTCTTGAAAAAACAGCAGTGTTTGAGAGACTATTTTGAATATTTGGTATTTGTTACATCTTACTTTAACAAGTTAGAGTGTCTGCAAACCTAAAAATGTACATTGAATCCAGACTGACCTCACTGTGAATTTGGCAACATAAGGTCAAAAGTTGTTCTGCTAAAATCGCTCTGTTTACCACAATTCAAACTGCTGCCCCCAGTGGCCAAATCTGAAAGTGTTGTTGAACAAATGGGCACGTGTGAGCTACAGTTTCCAGATGAAATGACCACAGAGTGCTGCTAAAAATTGAGTTGTAGTTTTAGTTGTAAATGATGTGATGCAGTCCTCAGGAATGCATATTTTATAACCTTGCCCTTTCCCGAAATCCCAACCCTAAACCTAACCGTCAGTGGAGTAAGTAATCTATGTGAATACAAATACTTCCACAGACCAGGACCTGTGTCTTGTAGCTCTAAAGAGAAACTACCTTGAAACTTGTAATTTATTTTTGGCTCAATGGGGTTGAATTCAGGGTAAATGAATTTTCGGAAGCAGTGTTTTGATTTCCTGTGTAATTATGTTAGAATATTCCTGCAATGCAGATTGCTTATTTCATTTCATAGCCATGCAGCATGTTAGCTCATGAAACTCTAGGTTTGTTTACATGGACATCAGTAATCCTTTGGTGATTAGACTAGTATCACAGTCCGGTGCAGATTTTATGCTTTCTGCAAACTCTATAAACGCGAACATCAACCGATCACTTTATTTAGCATTCATGTAAACAGTACACTAAGAATTATCGATCAGATTGATTTCATTCCAGTTAAGAAAGTGTCTAAGTAGTCTAAGACTTCAGACTTTTAATGAGAAGAAATTTAAAGAATGGACCTCTTGAAACTTTAATTGAATATTGATGGACCAGTGTATATGTAAGATAATGTGCATATGAAAGAATTTAACATTATATGCTTACATCAGCAACATAACCTTTTTCTTAAGAGTTTATTTTACTTATATCGCCTGACTGAAGGCCCAGCATCATGTTTTTTTACACAACACCAGGAAATCTGTCTCTAAAATTGGTTTAAAATTGAACAACTCTTGAAATGACCTTCAGGTGTTCTGTACAAGCACTTTAGCCATTTTCTTATCTCTTTTGGGCTTAAACACACTTTAAGATTGTGTTAGATGCCTTTAAAAGCTCCAGAGTGAAGCCTGCAGGTGATTATAATGACAAGGTGTAGTGAATTGATTTGCCATTAGCAATTCTCCAGAGGCATTGTGCTGGAGTGAGGGGTGCTGAGACTGACGATCCTTTCAATGAATACAGTAAGAAATCTGAGGCCATTGGCACCATTTATTGCAGAACCCCATGTGGTATTATGTTAAAGCCCTAGCTGATCTATCAAAGACCTCTGATCATATCTGGAGTGACTTAGTGAGGTCTGTTATATTTCATTGTTAACTTGACTAAGGTAAGACTGTTATCTAATTTAGAGGACTGAAACACTTGATTTGGATTTCACTCATTGAATAATTAATTGAATGCCATAGACTCAAGTTAAAATACAAGAGGTTCCGATGAAAAAGATAGTTAATGGCATGCCGTGTGTGGTGCACATTAGATAACCTCATGTGGGTTGCTTAGTTCAATTATAAAAAAATGGAAAACAAAATAAACATCCTATCAGTTTGCCATGTTGCTATTCAAATCTGGTAATACCTTTCATCTTGAATGATCTGATCAGAAATGGACAACAATGACAGATTTTATTATACACCAGGTCTAAAATGCATGTAATGTGCAAACTTTTGATCGGATTTCACAAACCCCTTTGGACCTTGTTTACGCCTGTATTTTATGCTGACCATTGTGAATGGATCATCCAAGACAGATATAAACACAGAGGGCCCGTTCTTCATACGCTGATTAGGGAGTTACCTGGATTTAATTGTTGACGATTTTACCTGATCCTGGATTGTTACCTTCTTCAAAGAAAATCTCGAAGTTGCAGACATCGCAACAGGTCTGTAAACTTAAACTTGCTCAGGAGCAGGCTTTTTAAATGTAAACAGGTTTAGATCGCACCTTTATAAGCAGTTGCGATACTGGAAGTCTGTGCCAGCCTCTACTTATTCTTACGAGGGCACCCTTTTGAAGCAGAGATGATAATAAATGTAGAATAATTATAATTTTACTAATAATTTTACATTTAATAAAATACAAATAATGCAGATAATAATAGGCACAGACCGTTTTGTTCATTTAGAGGTACCGTTTTAGTAATTTACTCCCTCACGAAGTATTTCTCTAAATTTTTCTGCTCAACAGATACAAAGAACTTAATGAAAGAGTGGTGTCTGCCATTAAAAAAGTACACATGATAACGTCTAGGTTACGGATGTAACCTCAGTTCCCTGATGGAGGGAACGAGACGTTGTGTCGAAGAAGCGACACTAGGGCTCTCTTGATCGCCGAATATACCTCTGATCTATGAAAAAAGGCCAATGAGAAGTTGGCAGACAGAATTTGCATGTCCCGCCCCTGGACATAAGGGTATAAGGGCGGAGAAATGTGTCTGTTTCATTCATTATTTTTCTGAGGAGCCAGAAATGGTCCGGCCACAACAGTGGCTCAGCGACGTGGCTGGGAGGACACAACGTTCCCCGTCTGTCGCTCACTTCGACATTGTGTGGAAGAAGCGACACTAGGGGTCCAATTTAAATCACGCTATGTGCTGAACCGTGTACGTGTACTGCTGACACAGGAGTGGGCAGGTACTTGATGTGCCAAAACGACCAGCTGTATCACACTGCACGTACCCTCCCTCCTTTAGGTCACATGTGGGAAGTGGCGCGGTGGTATGGAGGCAAGTGCGATCAGCAGGGCCATCTTTAGGGAGAGGGTCCTGAGTCCAAATGATTCTAGCAGCTCATAGGGGAGCCTCTGAAGGCCCGAGAGGACCACTGAGAGATCCCATTAGGGGAACAGGCTTGGCAGGGAGGGGTTTAACCTCCGGGCGCCTCTTAGGAATCTGATAATCAAGTCGTGCTTACCCAAAGATTTTCCGTCTACTGCGTCGTGGTGGGCTGCGATAGCAGCTACATACACCTTCAAGGTGGACGGGGACAGCCTCCCCTCCAACCTCTCCTGCAGAAATGAGAGCACTGACCTGACTGCGCACCTCTGTGGGTCTTCAGCCCGAGAAGAACACCAATTCGCGAACAAGCGCCACTTTAGGGCATAAAGTTGCATGGTAGAAGGCAACTGGCTTGGTTGATCATGTCTACGATGGCAGGTGGTAGATCAGCTAGATCTTCCGCATCCCGTCCAGGGGCCAGACGTAGAGGTTCCAGAGGTCTGGGTGCGGTCTTTCCTCAGGGGGATTTGCCAGGGAGGGGCTGTCGCGAGGAGTACGAGGTCCGAGAACCAAGCCCAGGTGGGCCAATAGGGAGTCACTAGAGTGACTTGTTCCTTTTCCTTAGCACCTGTGCAAGAAGGCTCACTGGGGGAAATGTGTACTTGTGCAGCCCCGTGGGCCAGCTGTGTGCCATTGCGTCTGCCCTGAGGGGAGCCTCTGTTTGGGCATACCAGAGCGGGCAGTTGGAGATCTCTTGGGAGGCAAACAGGTCTACCTGAGTCTTGGGTGAAGCCTCCACTCTCCACTTGTTGTGATAGCGCATCCGTCACCACATTGAGGTTGCCGGGGATGTGACTGGCTTGAGTCACTGCTGGCTCCAAAGGAGGAGACGATGGGTGAGTTGTGACATGTGGCGGGAGCGTACGCCACCTTGGCGATTTATGTATGCTACCGTGGTGGTGCTGTCTGATCTGATCAAGATGTGTTGCCCTGAACCAGCAGGAGAAACTTCCGCAGGGCAAAGAATACAGTCAACAACTCTAGGCAGTTGATGTGCCAGCGCAGCGGTGCCCCTTTCCAATGGCCCGCTGCAGCGTGCATGTTGCAAACGACGCCCCAACCCAATTTGGAGGTGTCGGTCGTGACCAGGATGCATCGGGACACCTACTGCAAGGGGACTCCTGCCTGCAGAAAGCAGAGGTCTGTCCAGGGTTTTAATGTTTGGTGACAGGACAGGTTTTTGGCTAGCTGCATACAGACCATTGGCTCCAAAGAAAATTTCTGAATGAAACAGACGAATTTCCCCTCCTTTATACCCGTATGTCTGGAGGCAGGTCATGCAAATTCTGTCTGCCAACTTCTCATTGGCCTTTTTTCATAGATCAGAGGTATATTCGGCACCTAGCGTCGCTTCTTTGACATAACGTCAAAGTGAGCGACAGACGGGGAACCCTCTTTCATTATAATGTTTTCCAGCCATGAAAGAACTCAAGCTGTTCAAGACAGCTTCTTTTTATGCCCTTGCATATTTGTAAAGTTCATGTAGGAAAGTTAATTGAAATGATAATAAAGTAAATTACAAATCAATAGTAAGTACAATTGAAAAAAAATGTTACTCATTTAATTTATTCAAAACTATTCAACCTTTTCTCTTTATTTTGGCTTCTTTGGCTGTGTTTCCTTTTTTTAAGATTACTTTCTGTTGAGCCAGGGTTATAAATAATGTTACAACTCTCTATAAATTAATTAACACAGAAATATGTTGTTGTATATACTTAACTACTTTATGCCTCTATATTTTTTAATTTATGTACAATGTTACAAACAAATAACAAATCTCTTCTATAAATGTATGTCAAGAAATAAATACATATAATGGTTTATATCATATTCATATTTTTGAAGTTTATAACGTCATTACATTGTACAAGTTAGTCTGTCGTGCCGCAAATGCATTACTGATCATGGTTTCGAGTATCGATACAGGTTCCCTTGTCAGTTAATACAGGAGCATTATGTCAGAAAACTCAATCCAAATATACTAATCAAATTCACGAATGTGTTTGAAGAACAGAATTAGCTAGAGAGGACTTATCACGATTAGAAGATCTGGAACAAAAATTATCTGTCAGGATGGGTTGGAGAGAGAGGGCGACGACTCAAATGCTGTAAGTAGGATGGGCTTTAGTGTAACATAAATATAAACAAAACAAACAAAAACTACCCTGAAAACTCCAAGGTCCAGGGCAGCACACTGCAGACAGACTAGACTCAATACACTGAACTAATAACAAGGTAAACAAGGGGACAGTGTTTCACTTAAGACAGCACAGACACAAGTGCAAATGGCAATGAGAAAACACAAAGCCAAGTGCACTCACACAACCCTTGAGTCAGGATTTAGCCACAAAAACTATGAACAAGACCAACCAAAGTGGCAGGATCCTGACGCTAAATACACAAGAAACCTTCACATTCACAGCAAACCTTCAAGGGCTGGATGAGTATGACGTTTGAGTTTGAAGAGAAAAAAAGAGCACAGAAATCTGAAGTGTTCTTGTGAAAAAAAGATGGCACTGATGACCTCAAATTGATCTTGAAGTACAGATCAACACTAGCAAAAAACTTTTTGATCTTTAAACTACTGATCTTTAAAGCCAGAGCTCAGTTTTACATGAAATAAACACAAATCAGAGTACTCTCAGAGCTCAGGTTAAATGGATGTAACCCAAAAATGAAAAATCTTCTCATTGTTTACTCAATCTTATACAACACTTGGCTTTCTTTCTTGTTAAACATATATATATATATATATATATATATATATATATATATATATATATATATATATATATATATATATGTAATAATTTTGAAGATACATCATGAACGAATTTGAGCTGGTTCTTTTGAATAAACAAATCAATCCAGAAGTGGACCAAACTGGAAGATTACTTTACAAATCTGACTAATTCAGTTCTCTAGTTCAACTCACTAGTGGAGAAGATTGTCAGTTATAATGACTTATATTTTAGTCTGTATCAAATTACTTCAGAAGAAATTGAATTTAGTGCACAATTCATATTGACTACTTGTTTGTGCTTCTTTGGTGGTTTGTTTTGGTCCTTCTTGGAGCATAACAGTGGTGGGTCCATAAGAACTGTTGATTTTCTGTTGATTTTCAGAAATAGCTGTTTGAAGATTCTTCAAAATATCATTATATTTTTCCCACAAAGGAAAGAAACACACAGGAATTTTGTTGTGCACAGTACAGAATTTTTGGCACCCCACTCAGTAGTACCAGATTTCAACTGAAAGCAAAAAGCTGCATGTATACATGCTTTTTGGCTCTTCTACTCCGCTTTTGTGTCCATCAGAGATTTGATGAATCTAAAGAATGGTAAGATGAAAGAGGATGAGTTTGACGTTTGATTTTGAAGAGAAGAAAAGAGCATTGAAATCTGAAGTGTTCTTGTGAAAAAAAGATGGCACTGATGACCTGAAATTGATCTTTAAGTAGAGATCAACACCAGTAAAATACACACAAAAAAGTAAAAATCAAATCAGCAAAAATCTATGGCCATAGTATCCATTAGCATATTTATATTTTATTTATCTGTGTTACTTTGTGGCCGTCAGTGGAGGATTCTACAATTAGAACAGCTTGATTGATTAAAAACAATTACTGACGCCTCATTGGGATTTGCTTTTTTTGAAATCTTGCATCATTGACAATATTTATCCAGATTTGTATCTCACTTCAATGCATATTTTGTTGTTCCGATTAGATAAGCAAGCTTTCTTAATTGAAGCGAGGGCATGAAAAGAAGAATGCGACAATATGGAAATGTGTCAACACATACACTGTGTCTCCGACATTATATCTTTTGAATAATAAATAAGAATAATAAACCTTATTCTTATAAAACCTCATCTATATCATATACTCTATATTTATATATACATATATATTGTAATATATAGGCTATAAATGGCTTAATTTGAAGTAACACTTAATGAATGAATAAATAATACATAATGGTTTCAACTCCATCCATTGAATTGTCACCACCAAAAGACAGAATCTTGTAATTTTGAAAACTAGCCATATTTTGCATTTCACACATGAAAGAAATGGAGAATCAATTTTTTTCTGGTGTTGCTAGCTATTACAGGACCTATTTAAACTGATTATCTAAAATTATCTAAAATTCCCTAAACAATTTCATTGCAATTTTTTGTGACACAGCTGACATTTCATTGTTATAACAGAAAATAAGCAAGATTAATTAAAGTATAAAACTCACCCATAGTCTACGTGACCTTAATGATCTCATAGCAGGTGAAATATAGAAAGAGACCATTCAAGATGAAGACTGACTTCAGGGGTGTAGATTCCAGGGGGGGTGTTCAAGCCAAATCTATGCCCTTGACTGACTTTGATATTGCACAATATTTTAAAAATGTTGTTGATAAAGAAGGGTCAATTAAATCTTATAAAAGAGGTGTATTTTTAATTTTTAAATTAACATAATTCTTCTGCAAGTACATATACATGGTCCTTTTAAATTATACATATATGTTCAGCATTAATTATTTAAGTTTAATATATATTTGAATATATATGAACTAATGAGTTATGGTCTGAGAACAGGTGGTTTTAGGGGTAGTGAGCAATACTGTTGTGTTTTATTATGTCAATTAAATGAATCTGTCGAACATGCTAGTGGAAATGAACAACATTTTGTCCAGCCAGTGGCTGGTTGGTACTGTGTGATTGAGCTAGACAGGTGCCAGACAGGTTTAGATAAAGTATCCTAACACCGAAGACATGAACAAACTGAGGTGATTTTCTACCTCACATAAAGATCCTAATCAGACAAAGACTCAAGTTCTAAAAGGAGAGAACTGCCTAAAAGTACACGCAACCAGTCATCACCCAAAGCCATTACATTAAGAATTTGCATGAGCTATGAAGTATCAGAAGCTATGAAGTATCTGTAAGCGGTAAAACACCATGCAGAATATGTGCAGACAAAATGAGGACACAAGCATGCTATTAGAGAATCTTGTGTTCCAGAAGCCAGTCTTTTGATGCAATAGGATGAAAGATTTTTAATTGTGCATCTGTGAGCAGGACTGAAATAGAAGGCATTAATTCATTCAGTCACATATGTTGAGATGCCTATTAACCAAAAATGTATCTAGAGATCTAAATCTAAATCTAGAGACTGTTGTGTGTGAAAATTCCAGGAGATCGGCAGTTACAGAAATACTCAACATTTGGTGTTGACACCAACAATCATGTCATGTTCCAAATAACTGAGATCACATGTTTCCCCATTCTGATGGTTAATGTGAACATTAACTTAAGTTCCCGATCCATATATTCATGATTTTATGCACTGCACTTCTGCCACATGATTGGCTGATTAGATAATCACATTTCTGTAACTGCTGATCTCCTGGGAATTTTAAAAATATCCATTGAGCGGCAGTTCTGTGGATGGAAATGCCTTGTTGGTGAGAGAGGTCAACAGAGAATGGCCAGACTGGTTTGAACTGATCAAGTCTACTGTAACTCAGATAACCACTATTTACAATTGTGGTAAGAAGGATAGCATCTCAGAATGCTGTTGCCTCTGTTTTGGCAGTACGAGGGGGACCTACACAATATTAGGAATGTGGTTTTAATGTTGTGGCTGACCGGTATATATATATATATATATATATATATATATATATATATATATATATACACACACAAAAAATTGTATACAACAGTTAGTTCCAGTCCTCGAATCTGATTGGATGAGTTGGTTGCTTAAGAAAGTAGTTCTCATACTCAGTTTTTCCATTTTTTTTTACATTTACTTGTTCGTTGAACTGTTGTATATAAGCACTACAATATAATTACCTACGGCACTCGTCCTGCGGCTGAATTACAGCAGTGCTGATGTAGGGTCATATCACACTCTTGCTCATGTGATATTGCTTAAATAACAGCTGTTTTCCTTTGCATATTTCCAACAAAAAAGTGCAGGTCATTGTGTCCAGTCCAAAAAAAGATAAAATAATAATAATATTTTCTAGATGTTTGGTTTAGTAGACAGTACCTTTCATTTGATTCACTCATACTACATTTTGTGTCAGATTCTGTAATTATAGTTTAACTTATACCATGTATTATGTTGAATTAATTCTAATAAAGTTACCAGCTTACAGACAAGAGCAAATTTTAAACACCAAAGCACATATTTCCTGGCATTTGGTACATGTCATGTTTTATTGCATGTAATCCATGTGATGTTTTTTATAATATTATGTTGCATTTAGTCTCTGGGTATTCACCTTCAAACAAAACCACAATCACACTTTGTTCTTAGCCCTTTGGATCAATTATCTAAAAACATGACTCCCCTGCATCCCATGGCGTAAGAGAGAAGCCAAACAAGCAGTGTGTGTTTTAGTATCACTATTAAAAGTGAAGTGTGCTCTCTGACAGTCATAAACAGCAGAAAATGAGAAGCATTCAAGCCAGCCTCCACCCAGCATGCCTGTGGCAAATGAAGCACAAAACTAATACTGTGATTTGCATTATTATAGGACCCATGGGGCAGACAACAGAAAACAGCCTTAGAGACGTTAATGAGGAAAGATAAGGGCAGGTTAACACATGGGGTAAGGAGATATAGTATGTGTCATCCCTTCTGTTGATTCCCAGAACTGCCACTTATCATTTAAACTTTTCCTTTAGTCGGGTTTTAATCAACAGAGAAGAAAAACAAAAAAAGGCAATCTTCATTGAGGAGAAATTTGTTAGAAAAAACAAAAAAAAACATTAGTTGCTAAACAACACAAAAGCCATTTACACACTGCAAAGTTTTGGAAAATATAAATGCAACTGAGTTAACAATCGAACCTGTGTGTAAAGAATGGGATTTTTAAGCACTTACAGAGAAGTAAAGGGGTGACAACCATGTTTATGTCTAAAAACTACAGCAATAAAAGTTTTAGGCACATAATACCAACAAATATTTATTTTTTGACATGCAGTATTAACCTGCTTTAGTAAATGTAATCATTCAAATGCAGTGACTGGGTTTCCAACCAAATGTTTTGTATTTTTAAAACCATTTCTAAAAACTAAGAATAAATTAAAAAAAGTGAATTATTGTATGTTTCCATCCACTACGTCATGCTATCGTAATACTATCTTGAAAGAGCCCACCTTATGATGGAGCAGCCGATTTGTAGCAAGCTGCAGCAAGTGTACATCGTTTTATTAAATGGTTTATTAAAAGATGCAGCAGAATGAGTGTAATATCTCATATAATGAGTGTTGAAAAGGCAACTATGTCTATATGCCGCCAGTCTCTTTACATCAGGGAGCAACCCTGCTCAAAACTGCTCTGGCAGATTGTGAGGACCCACTTTAAAGACCAGCTGTGGATAAAACACTTCTGAATGTCAAGGGCTATGTTCGAAGAATTGATTACCAAAAATGCAAAAATGGTCAAAACACATAATTGTTTTGCTTATAAACTGTTTCCATCACCTTAATGTGCATTCTGATTTATGCAAAACTCTAGAAAATCCATCTCTGCCTGATGCATAAACTTTTAAACAAATTAATTTTAAACAAAGTTTATGCGCATCAAGCAAGTTTTCTGAAGCGCAAATTTTTTTTTTGCATTAAGAATAGTTGAATGGAAACCCAGCAAATGACCTTATTGTGGGTTGGAAAATATTACACAGATTACTGGCCTTTAAAGATGCCTTATTATGCTTTTTGGGATTTTACCTTTCCTTTAGTGTGTAATATAGATGTTTGTGCATGTAAAAGGTCTGCAAAGTTACAAAGCACAAAGTCCATGCAAATGGAGTTATTCTCTCCCAGACAACACTGCTCAAGAACTACAAGAAACGGCTGGATTGTAGTCCAGCCATTTCTTCCATAAAGTATCTATGTCACTATGCAACACATTTGCATGATGGCCCTAAGGGCTACTTTGGCCTGCCCACCAGGATGAGTTAGGTTAGTGTTGTCGCCATGTCAAGAAGATGCTGTTTTCTACACTGCGATAGCAAAACCTTTTTGTTTGGACTTCCAAAGGCAGACGAATTGAAGTATCAGTGGTTAAAATGTATTTCTACCACTACTCCTCAGCAGTAAAACCACAACTAATGCCTGATTTTTAAGATGGATACTCCTGAAAGATGGGACAATCTGGCGCTTCAGGATCACAACCTGTATGTATGCTTTATTATTTGTTGATTTATCTGCTACAGAGAGTTCAAATGCAGAGTTTTGTTACCTGCTAGCTAATGTTATTGTATTGAAACAGTTTTGCTAATCAGCTGTGTGCCCACTTTTACCTAAAACTGTTATGCAGATTGTTTGTCATTCTTATTATTATGAATAGTGATCAAGTGTGGAGATGGATTTATTTTTACAAACGGTCATTTTACTTTGCAATCCACGGTAGTGCTCGGCTAACTTGCTATGTAACGTTGTTGTTTTGGTAAGGGTTTACCTAAAACTGTGTAACAAAATGGTTGATCTTAAGAGTCTTATATAATTATCTAATTACAATTTGTAATGTTACGGTCACTATCCACGGTAGTCCACGGCTAACTTACTCACTAACCGGGAGTAAGCCTCTGTTCTCCATTCATAGCTCAGGTGAAAAAAGTTTGGCTACACTCTTTCCAGCAAAAGATGACTAACTTAGATGTGCTACGTGTCTTTTACATTTTTTTAGTGTATACAGCTGTTAAGGAAGCCTGAAACTCAGTTATGGTAAGGGGAATTACATTTCTGACACACGGTTGACCAATCACAACAGACTGGGCTAGCTGGCTAATCAGAGCAGACTGGGCTATTAGCTGGGGGGCTTTAAATAGACAGAACCTAAATCAAAGCGTTTGAGCAGAGGATGAAAATAGGTTTAGCAGAAGTATAAAGTATGAGAAAAATAATGTGTTTTTTTGATCATTAAATCATGTAAACCTATTCTAGTAGACCCCCAAAATAAAATTATGAACCTGTAAATTAGCATTATATCTTTAACAAACCAAGAAAAATAGTCTATGGATTCACTGAAACAATCTTTTTTAATTAGTATTTTGGTCTTGTTTTCCAGTAAAAAAAGATCTAAATATTCTTAAAACAAGGGGGACAAAAAGTCTACCGATGGGGAACACTTGCATTAAGGTTATTTTTCTTACCCCATTGGTAAATATTTTTTTCTGGTTTTAAGCATAAATCTTGCTAAATGTCATTAGATTTCTCTGAAAAAAAGATGAAATATCTGTTTTAAGAATGTTTAGATATTTTTACTGGAAAACAAGACAACATCATCAATTGAGAAAATTATTATTATTATGCAATGTATAGCCTCTCCAGAAATAACAAAAGAGGGCACAAACAGATGTTTTTCTAATTTTGCATACATTTCTTAACCCTAGCAAAAAATATTTTTCACATTGTTAATGCAAATATGTAGCATGTTGCCTTTTAAATGCAATAGCAAAGCCTCACTTTAAAGCTTAATCTTAAAATAGGACCCAGAAGTATCAAAGTTGTCCATATGGCCTGAGCGTCATATTTTAAGTCTTGTGAAGGCATAGAATAAGTTTTGGTGAGAAATAACCAAAAATGCAAGTTTTTTAGGAACAATCTTGACATCGATTGTGTCATCATGAGTGCATGAGAGATGCTCATTCACAATGGCTTGCATGTTCACCAGAGTACTTGTAGTGTCAATTAGTGCTAAAAACAACAAGAACATGCATGCACAGTTTTTGTTTGTTAGTTTGTTTAAAAAACTTTTAACATTTTAAAAACTTAGTTCAATTAAAGATATATATTCTCTAAAAACAAGACATAATTTCTTAAAGGATTAAAGGATTAAGCCTAGATGTATTTATTGAAAAACATGGCCAAAACACTAAAGAAGAAAATTAAGATGCCAATTTTACCCATACCCCCATCAAAGTGCAAACTACTAACTTTGTCCACTGTAAATGGGTAACTAATAAGAGTAACAATATAGTAAGATTGGTGTATGTGTAACAAAGTCCACCAGTGTCCAGTGTTCCAGACATTCAATCCTGCAACAGCTTGCTCTGTATCTACAGCAGTGGCTGACAGGTGTTCAGTCACTCCAACCTGGAGACACTGATGGGCACAACAAAAGAGGATCTGGGAAACAGTGTGGTCTGTTGTGGCAGGGCGAACAGCATAAGATATGCGTTTTTGGACCAAAGCCATAGTAATTACTTCACTGGGGGTTGCCGGGTTGGCATCTCATGGCTCTTTCTGTCTAACTGTTTGCCAACAGTGCCAGTAAAAGTGACTACGCCAGCTGTCCAAACATGAGGAGGGGGCTCATACAGAGACTGTGCACAATGTATTTCAAACTGATTACAATGTCACTACATTCAAGCAGCATTAGCTATGAGGTATGTCCACAACTTAAGCTGAGAGTTAAAGCTGTCAGACGAGCTTGCCACTATTAGTTATTCACACATGTATAATGAAAAAGAGATGAGAAAGCATAGCTTGTTCTCATCCTTTTGTCTCACACCACAGTAGGGGCTAAAGGGTTCACAGATACATTAATAATGATGTAATAGAGGCCATTGTGATTGCTACAGACTGTTAACCTGAGAGTCAAGAGAGTTCACCATTCATATTTTGATTCAGAGAAGCTGCAACTGATGACATCTGCATTATAGAAAGAAGCATATGTTACGCCAATCACAGTTGCAACTCAAGCGTCTTAATTTCTTAAAATACATTTCTTGAGAAGAAATCTCATGTCAGCCTATAGCTTACTAAAAGTTGCCTCTGCATATTAAGCTAAGATAAAAGAAAGTATTTTAATGTGCAAACAATTCCAAATGTAACCTTTAAAATGTTCTACAGCTTCACAGTAAGTTTCAGTGCTATGCCATCTGATCGATCGTTATCAGTGCAAACAGTCCTGGACAACTTTTAGTACAATTGATTATGAACGAGTGGTGGACAGCAAATAATACTCACCAGAACAGGCATCATCAGGTCATCAATATAAACAAACAGAGCATCGAGAGCAAATCCCACGGCAACGGGGAAAAGTTCCCATAATTCCCAGATTCCTCTGCCCTCTCAATAGCAGGAGACAGCAAGGACCAATAAGAGGCCGTCAGCATGACCTTAGGACAAGAACAGGAGAATAGTGAGAGACAATGTTAACACTGTTAACTGCTGTAAGAAAATAAAACAGATTTCTCGGCTTTCTCACAGGCTCTACTTGTGTAAAAACAAAAAATGATCTCAAATTGTGTTCCTTTTAAACTTTAAATTAATTCTAACTCTAAACTTTCCAACAGCTTGCTTGATTTTATGCACCTGTTTGCAAAGGATGCAACTGAATTATCTAAATATGTTAAAGGAATATTCTGGGTTCAATACAAGTTAAGCTCAATCAAAAGCATTAGTGGCATAATGTTGATTACCACAAAAAAAAAAAAAAAATAATAATAATAATAATAATAATAATAATAATCTACATCTCCCTCCTTTTCTTTAAAAAATTTATGAAACAGAAAGGCATTACAATGGAAGTGAATGGGGCCAATCTTTGGAGAGTTTAAAAAGTTGTTTAAATTGCCTTTTTTACAGTCGTTTTAGGATTTTAGAGCTTATTGCAATGTCATGGCAACAAAGTTGTAAAATTGGCTATAACTTTACACAGAAAGGTTTAGTAAGTGATTTTATCACACTATAATCATGTTAACACATATTTATCATGTGTTGTAGCTATATACTTTTGAAAAAGTGAGGATTTTAACATTCATAAATTTGCCTGGCTGTATCCTTGATTTGAATTTTTTTTTAAGAAAACAATAAATTATTCTAAATATTTTTTGTGGTAATCAACATTATTCCACAAATGCTGTCGACTGAGCTTTACTTGTATTGAACCTGATATATTCCTTTAATTCGAAGGGGGTTTTCACATACTTTTGCCATAATGAATTAATGAAAAGGCTAAACAATATCTTAGTTCATAAAAGGGATAAGCAGTTTAGTGATCAGAGACAGAAAAAAATACAGTTTTATGAATAATCTTTTTAACAGGGAAGAGCAAACTCTTTTTCAAAGAGAGGGGCTGAATATTGGATGAAAGGAAAAGGCATGAGATATGAGACCTTTTTTCAGCTTTGTAAAAAAGGACTAGCTCAAAGAATAATGAAGAAAAGGATGTTAGTCCAGGGAAACCGCTCTTTTCTACATCTCTTAGAATGAGTTATATATCTCATTGCATATAATGAGATCAAAGCTTGATATATGTCATATTTCAGAAGAGAGTGATGGACCAACTAAACATGATCAGAGACAAAAAGCTTTGGCAATGCTACTGATCTAGGCTGCACAACACAGAGTGGAAAATGTGATGCAGTTTACATAAGAGGGATCCTTTTTGTTTGACACATTACATCAGAGAATGGCATGCCATAGAGTTTTGTATCAGTAGCGGTATGTATGCAGAAGATTGATTTATTAATAATTAATGTATACAGTGAAATGTCTTTGAGCAGAAAAGAGCAGGCATGCTTGCATTTTTTCCCATACTGTCCAACGTGCTTGCCAAAACCATGATCAAAGGGTTGTTCATTTGTCCAGTAGGAACCCTGTTTATGATATCAAAAATGCAAAGTGGGACATCAACACTGTCATACTTAGTATACACACACACACACACACATGTATAACTTTATTAAAAAATGCCCAACAAAACAACAGAAAAAAACACAAAACAAGAGCGGCATAAAAGAGCCACAGCACCGCCAGTATGAGAGAAAAACACCAGTCCAGTGTTGGCAACCCCAGTTAAAAGCCTGAGAAGTTTATGTTACCCTGAAGTTGCGGATTTAAGTTTATGTTACCCTTTCCCGTTTGAATTAAAGTAAACCCTTACCTTTGTGTTGGAAAGCCTGTCGCCGTGTCCTTCTTCCCTGCCCAGTCGAGACGCTTTTGTCACAGTCTGTTTGTCTTTAAACTCGTATTTGTCCCAAGGATAATTGAATTGTCAATTCTGTCAGGTCAGGACAAAGAAAAGTACAAAAATAAAGCTTACACTCAGGTACTAATTTGAAGGAGCTAATGGAAAGTAATCAGTAATTAATAGCACCACTTACACTCTCATTTCCTTAGCTGCCATGGCAACTGTTTGTGATTTAATATTATTGTTATTATATTTTTCGGACAACCTTAATTTCCTGCTGCCTCATTTGACATCTGTTTTGTTACCTTTGAGGGAAAAGCTGTTATTAATATCGGGGGTGAAACACACAGGTTAACACATGGCTTATTTTATGATGACAATCTATTCTCTTTTATGACTATATATATATATATATATATATATTGGCACCCATTCTCTTGCATTGTTTGGCCCTATATCCACTAAAAATCTTATTTTTTTTGTTCTGCAGAAGAAAAAAAAGACACACATATCTGGGATGTTATAAGGGGGAGTAAATAATAAGAGAATTTTCTTTTTTGGGTGATCACTTTTACTGCTTTGGTCAAGTGAAGTGAACTTGTAGATATCACCAGCTGAGTGTGTAGGGAGCATAAAACACTGTGTAGGAACCCTGTGACTTAGAACGCAGCTTAAATTCCTTCTGCTGGATTGCCCAGATGCACAGTAGACAATCAAACCTGCTCAGTTAACAGCTAATTACTGCCACTGTGATTCACAGGGAGTTTAGAGGTATATTGATTCTCTGATAATGCCAGGCATAACTGAAATAAACAAAAGAGGTAATCTCAAGAATGGAGTAATGATGTACAGCTGGCCTTGAGAGAATAAGGTTAACCTGGTGTATTCACAACAATGGGATTAAAATAAAAGAGAGAACATTAAATTCAAAAATCAAACACTGGAGTCCATCATGCAGAATATGTGATATAAGTCAATATGTAATAAAACTCAGGGCCACTTTGAGATCCTTTTAGGTCAGCGTTGCACTGCTGTCCAATTATGATGCTACAAAAAAAGCCTAATTGCTTTCCTGTAGCTGAAAGAATATTTGAATCCTTCTACAAAATCCCTTTTCCATTTAGCAGAATGGATGGAAACTCCATTAATTAGCAAACCCTGAGGTGGAGATTCTTTATATCCTTATCTTATTGAACCGTGTGTAAAATACTCTTATTGAGCAATTACATTTTGTTGCAGACAAATTCAAATATTATGCCACACTCCCTCACTCTCCATTTCATCTCAGAGTGAAGCATTCTTGTTTATTGACATGAATGACAGCTTCACTCGACACACTGTTGTGTGTGAAGAACAGACAGAATTTCTAGCATTTTATCTTTCTGCCTAGCACTCTCTGTAAACTTGAAAACTGGCACATAGACAGTAGAGCAAACATTCAAAGGGGTCATTTAATAATGTTTTTATTTGTGTTTTTCACTGAGGTCCTCTTTGTTTAAAAAATAATAATAATTTGGAGTGTCTATTTGCCGACCAGTGTAAAAAGCATCTGACACATGGCACAGCTATTTGCACAGTAATAAGTAACCATCCACAAATGCTGCCTCGGTGTGATCGGCGCCCAGACACACGAGACAACTCCTGTGGCCATCTGAAGCGGAGAGCACTCTACCGCATGCAAGAACCACATAGTGGCGGACTGGCATCTTTAAAAAGACGCCGCTGTGTATTGCTCTTTTAGAAAATTAAACTTTTTACAGAGAAAATTGCTCTTTATAAGGGAAAACGTATTTTTTTGATACGCAACTTTGATACGAAAACGTATCAAAGTTGCGGTCGCGGCTCGCTTTCAATAGAAAGCACGCTACTCCAGCCGCCCCCCGTGTCACTCCTTCCCACAGGATTGAGGACGATGCCACCCTTGTGATCCAGGAACATCATCTGTGGCTCAACCTGGTCAAGATGCGTGAGGCTGACAAAGTTTGCTTTCTCAACGCCCCTGTCTCCCAGTTTGGCCTCTTTGGTGACACCGTCGAGGACTTCGCCCAGCAGTTCTCTGCGGTGAAACAGCAGACGGAGGCCATCTCACATATCCTGCCCCGCCGCAAACCTGCTGCCACGGGCACTGAGTGCGTCCCCCTGTGAATAAGAAATCTGCTCCGTCTCAACCCGGGCCCAGCTCTCAGCCCCAGCGTCGAGCACACTGCAGGAAGCAGACACCCCCCGTCTCTCGGACCCCCTCGAGGACCTGTAAGGCTCCCAGGCTCTCCTGAGACGGATGACCCAGCGACAGAGATGTTAGCTCCGGAGGTGGTAAGACCGCTCCGTCCCCCGGTGGAGGGCCGGGAGGAGAATCTTTTGTTTTTGAACAATTTTCATTTGCCGCCCCCCTTAGATGGGGTTGCGGTACCCACATTCTCAATAAAATAGCTATTTCCTTTGTCTCTGGGTCTCCTGTCCCGTAAATGCCATTCTCATGGTACTCTGCCACCAGATCTCAACAGTCCCAGCTTCCTGGACATGGATCACCCGCCTCCAGCCCCACGACTGTTCCCCAGCCGGCTGGTTCCGACAAGTCTAGAGGACACCTACCCTGGACCTCCTCCTCAGTCGCCAACCCGCCCCCTGCTGGGTGTGCGGGGCAAGGTAAGTGCTTTGAGTCTTTTCTCAGCACCCCAGCCTCGGACCACCCTATCGCCACCCGACGCTGCCCGACCCGCTCCGCCCCGCTGCAAAGCTCCGCCGGGTACGTAAAAATTAATCGGCCCTTTGGTGCCCCTAGCGCAGAGGTTGGCACGTGGCTTTCACTTCCGAACCCATCTCGCTGGCTGGCCCGGACCATTCGACTCGGTTACACAATTCAGTTTGCCAGGCCCCTGCCCACCTTCATGGGCGTCTGCTTTTCCGCAGTACACGGCGAACATGCCCAGTCCCTGCGTGCGGAAATCGCTACTCTTTTGTTAAAAGACGCGATAGAGCCTGTCCCTCCAACCGAGATGAAGAAGGGTTTCTACAGCCCTTACTTCATCGTACCCAAGAAAGGCGGCGGCTTACGACCAATCTTGGTCCTGCGAGTTCTCAACCAAGCGTTGCACAAACTCCCATTCAAAATGCTCACGCAGAGACACATCTTAACCTGCGTCCAGCATCTAGATTGGTTTGCAGCAGTAGACCTGAAGGATGCGTACTTCCACGTCTCCATTCTGCCTCGATACTGCCCCTTCCTGCGGTTTGCGTTCGATGGCCAGGCATATCAAAAAAAAAGATCCTCCCCTTCGGCCTGTCTCTGTCCCCTCTCGTATTCACGAAAGTTGCAGAGGCAGCCCTTGCCCCGCTCCGAGAAGCCCGCATCTGCATACTCAATTACCTCGACAACTGGCTTATTCTGGCCCACTCGCGAGAGTTACTATGCGCTCACAGAGACCGTTTGGGGCTTCAGGTCAACCGGGAAAAGAGCAAGCTTACTCCAGTCCAGAGCATCTCTTTTCTCGGTATGGAGTTAGACTCGGACTCAATGTCAGCATGCCTCACCAACGAGCGTGCCCATTCAGTGTTGAGGTGCCTTGCCGCTTTTAGGCCAGGCACAAAGGTCCCCTTAAAACTTTTCCAGAGGCTCCTGGGGCATATGGCGTCCTCCACGGCGGTTGTGCCACTGGGGTTGATGCATATGAGACCGCTTCAGCACTGGCTTCAGACCCAAGTCTCAAGATGAGCATGGCGCCGTGACAAGCACCGTGTGACAATCACCCCCGCCTGCCACCAAACATTCAAACCCTGGACAGGCCTCTGTTTCTTATGGGCAGGAGTACCCTTACACCAGGTGTCCCAACATGTCCTGGTCACAACCGACGCCTCCAGATTGGGTTGGGGTGCCGTATACAATGGGCACGCAGTAGCAGGCCGTTGGAAAGGGGCCCAGCTGCGTTGGCACATCAACTGCCTCAAGTTGTTGACCGTTCTTTTGGCCCTGTGGAAGTTTCTCCCGTTAGTTCGAGACAAACATATCCTGGTCAGGTCGGACAGCACCACTGCGGTGTCGTACATAAATCGCCAAGGTGGCGTACGCTCCCACCACAGGTTCCTAAGTGGTGCTCAGAGGTTAAATCTCTCCCGGCCAAACCTGTTCCCGTCCTGGAATCTCTCGGTGGTCCTCGCCAGTCTTCAGAGATCCCCCCTTCGAGCCGCTAGAATCAGTTGCACTCAGGACCCTCTCCCTAAAGACGGCCCTGCTGATTGCGCTCACCTCCATCAAGAGGGTCGGGGACCTGCAAGTGTTCTCTATTAACGACACTTGCCTGGAGTTCGGTCCGGCAGACACATATGTGATCCTAAGACCTCGACCGGGCTATGTGCCCAAGGTTCCTACCATGCCCTTCAGAGATCAGGTAATGAACCTGCAAGCACTGCCCCGGGAGGAGGCAGAACCAGCCCCCCCTCACTGCTGTGTCCGCTACGTGCCTTGCTTGCCTACCTGGAACGCACCCAGAGCTTCTGGCGCTCTGAGCAGCACTTTGTCTGCTTTGGGGGAAAGCAGCCTCTGTCTCCAAACAGAGGCTGTCCCACTGGGAGGTGGACGCCATTCTGTTGGCCAATCACACCCAGACCGTGTCACCCCCCCTACGGTTTCGAGCCCACTCTACCAGGAGTGTGGCATCCTCATGGGCACTGGCTAGGGGCACCTCCCTAGCAGACATTTGTAGAGCTGCAGGCTGAGCAACACCTAACACCTTTGCGAGATTTTACAATCTCAGGGTTGAGTCAGTCTTGTCCCGTGTTTTCTCAGGTCCAAACCAGTAGAACTCGGTACACGTCGACGGTCTGGCCGGGTGGATCGCTTGCATCCAGTGCCCTTTCCCTCTGCCGAGGTAAAACAGTGCATCTTCTTTCCCAGGAGACCCCCTTAGGTCCCTGGTTGATACCTCCCTAGCCCTATTGGGTCCACAGTTCAGCGGAGGAACTTGCCGGCCCAGTCCACTACGGGTACCCCAGGCTACCCCTACTGGAATAGGTGCTACACAGGTTAGGCCTCCTACACGGACTCCTCCTGTGTGTTTTTCCGCGGTACGGTCACCTTAAGAGCTGACCCGCGTCTCCTTTAGGCAGTCTTTCGCTGCCCTCCGGTCGCAGTGTTGTAGCAACTCCCCCCTCCTCGAGGCTGGATCTACCACAGCGCCATTCTTCCCACATGTGACCGAAGAGGCCATGTGATGTATTTTCACCACCTTTTCCTCCCCTTTCGGGTGGGTGTGGCCTTCGCAGGGTCTTTTCCCCCTGAAAGAATAGGAATTCGGGTGAGACCCCCTTCTCATGATGCGGTAAGGGCCCCGGCTGCTCTTGCTCTATGCCGAGAAACCAGAGAGAAAAGAGGCCCAGCCAGGCTTGGCCCGTTCCCTAGTTGGAAGCGTCGCCTTGTTCCCCTTTAGGGTAACCAAAATGATTTCGATGACTTTTTTGGGGCATTGGGGAAGGGTACGTGCATTCTGAAACACAGTTGGTCGCTTGTGCACGTGAAATACCTGCCCGCTTCTGTGTCAGCAGTACACGTACATGGCTCAGCACATGGCGTGATTTGAAGTGGACCCATATTGGCGCTTTTTCGACACAACATCGAAGTGAGCGACAGACGGGGAATGTCTCGGTTACATATGTAACCTCCGTTCCCTGATGGAGGGAACGAGACGTTGTGTCTTCCCGGCCACGTTACTGAGCCGAGCTGATGAGGTGGCCAGAACACTCCCGGCTCCTCAGAAAAATCCTGAATGAACGAGCGCATTTCCCTCACCTTTATACCCGTATGTCCGGGGGCGGGGTATGCACATACTGTTCGCCAACTCTCATTGGCCTTTTTTCATAGATCAGAGGCATATTCAGCGACACGACGTCTCGTTCCCTCCATCAGGGAACGGAGGTTACATCCGTAACCAAGACTTTACTTTTGTGGTTACAGTAAATTTACAACAAAATACCATGTACCATCTAAGGTAAGGCTAAGGTTAGGTTTAGGGGTAGGGGTTAATCTAGTTTTTCTGTGGGACTTTAACTAAACACAATAAACACTGTAGTGATGCCCATACTATATGTTAGTATTTAAATATGTGTACACATAGTATCGGACACTATTTGCACTAGGGTGCAATTAGTATCTACCATTATTTGCACCAGGGTTGTAGAGAAAATAATATTTGCCACTATTTGCACTGTGTGTAAATAGCATATACCATTATTTGCACCAGGGTGCAAATAGTATCTGCCAAAACTATGTGCACAAAACTTACTTACCGATAAGTCATACTTCATTTTAAAACATACAAGTAAATTAAAACATACTTCGCATTTTCATTACGATTTTTTACACTCAACAGTCCGTTTGCTGCTGTGCCTTCAAGAATCCAATTTATAAGGCCTTTTTGAAAGTGAAATGAGATACAGCACTGTGTTACACTTTCTCACAAACTATGGGTTTGCTGTCGAGTCAAATATAGTTTATAACTACCCAATCCTTCAATAACAGTCTCTTTGCAAAGACTGCATTACATTGTGAAAGAAACACAAAACAATCTAAGCTGAAATGTGCTAAACAAACTCGGACTGAAATGACCATGATACCTTGTTAAAAATAATCATCTGCCATTTGTTCGGAATGCTGTGATTCTTCAAAAGGATATGCAGAGTGGCAGATGCTAAAGTGTAGCTACACACAACCAGGAACAATACAATATTTGGCAGGTTTTACCACTTTTTCCTTTTATCATTAACTCTGCAGATGTTTATGACTAATTGTTAGCCTATCCATCAAACTCCCTTCATATTACGCACTAAGACTGGTGACGCCAACTTTCTGAAAACCAAATAGGTGTTGTTGATGTATAAATTTGGGCACCATGTGTTTACATGTATTAAAATGTCTGACATCAGTAAGTTATGGAAGTATTGAACAGGCTGTTTTTGCAGCTCCTTTCAAAAAAGATTTTTTTTCACTGTGAAGGAAGTTGAGTCATTATGCTTACAGTAAGTTAAATGGTCTAACTCTTTTATCTCAATAGATCAAGGAACTTTTGAGTCCTCTTCATATGATCCCTTGAAGCAATCATATTTGGGAGTGATTTGTATCTTACATCTCAAAGAAAGGATAATTTATGTATTTATCCAAGGTACAATTTCAGTTGTTTGGTACAAAAAAAGAAAGGATAAAAGGATAATGGAAAATGTTTTCCTTGTTATTCCACTAAAAAATATAATATCAAATCTTAAATTGGTTGCTGCTCTGGGCAGCGACGGAATGGTGTTAAGTAAACAGATTATAGCAATTGTGTTAAAATAGAGAAGCAAACGATGAATGTCAGAATCTGAAACAAGTGTTGCATCACCATGAAAAACTCTGCACTTTGAGAGGGGCAAACATCAGACTCACTCTAGTCTGATTTACAGCTGATAAACAAATGAAAAACGAACTGCATTGCATATAAGCATCTTTCGTGCATTGCCTAAGTTCAAGCGTAGATGCTACATGGGCAGTGATGCTTTGAATCTATTGAAAGTATAAACATTTGCCTACATGTCTCACTTCAAATGTCACCAGTCCACTGTGGTTTCAAGCATTCATTCTACTGTAACACTATATACAATGACCCCAAAAAGCATTTGGGCACTTTTGAACACTTAAGACACACTTAAAAAAAATTGTGCAATCCATTGCATTACATAACAAAATATCAAAACAAGTGGCATCATCAAACAAATATACTCAATCTTTTTGCAGAACTAATATCACTTTCTGAGACTTTTGGAAGCTGGTCCCAGTGTGATTTTTAGTGGATGTATATCTTAGGGGGCAGCATAATTAAGATACCTACTTTTTTGGAACAGCCTTCGCATTGAGAGCACCTATGATGCCTACGGAGCAGCTCGCTAGATTTTGGAACAGATCCTGTTTGTCAATTTAAAAACAAACTTTCACAAACCAACTCAAGACATGCGTTCTATTCGTCAAGCTGCACCTGCACCAACTATTTTGGTGCAATAATGCGTTCGGTCTAAATGGCCCCTTAGTGCTCACTCCCCTTCTCACTTTTTTTGTGTTTACAGTGCTGTGAAAGTATTTGCCCCTTCCTGATTTCTATTTTTGTGTATATGTCATACTAAATTGTTTTAGATCTTGAAATGATATATAACATAAAACAAAGACAACCTGAGTAAACACAAAATACAGTTTTCAAATATATATATATATATATATATATATATATAAAATTGAAGCAAAAAAAGTTATCCAACAGCTATAGCACCCATGTGAAAAACAAACTGCCCCCTTAAACTTACCAGATGATTGTGCCACCTTTAACAGCAACAACTGCAACCAAACACATCCGATATCCGGAGATCAGTTTTGGCCCACTCTTCTCTGTAGAACTGCTTTAGTTCAGCCACATTGGAGGGTTTTTGAGCATGAACTGCCTGTTTAAGCTTCTGCCACACCATCTCAATCAGGTTCAAGTCAGGACTTTGACCAGGCCACTCCAAATCTTTAATTTAGTTATTTTGAGCCATTCAGAGGTGGACATACTCCTATGCTTTGGATCACTGTCTTGCTGCATAATCCAGTTGCACTTGAGCTTCAACTCATGGACTGAAGACTGGATGCTCTCTTTAGGATATTCTGGTAGACAGCAGAATTCATGATTCCCTCAATTATTGCAAGTCACCCTGACCCTGAAGCAGCAAAGCATCCCCACTGCATCACACTTCCACCACCATGCTTGACCGTTAGTATGATGTTCTTTTTGTGGAATTCTGTGTTTGATTTATGCAAGATGTAACAGGACCCCTGTCTTCAAAACAGTTCCACTTTTGACTCATCAGTCCACAGATCATTCTCACAAAAGCTTTGAGGATCATCAAGGTGTGTTTTGGCAAAATGCAGATGAGCCATAAGGTTCTTCTGGGTTAGCAGTGGTTTTCACCTCACCATTCTTCCATGGATGGTATTTTTGGCTAGTGTCTTTCTGATAGTGGAGTCATGAACAGTGACCTTGATTGAAGCCATAGAGTCCTGCAGTTCATTTGATGTTGTCCTTGACTTTTCTGTGACTTCCTGGATGAGTTGTCACTGTGCTCTTGGAGGAATTTTGGAAAATCAACCACTTCTGGGAGGTTCACTACTGTGCCAAGTTCTCCATTTGGAGATAATGGCTTTTACTGTGGTTCTTTGGAGTCCCAGAGCCTTTGAAATAGATTTGTAACCCTTCCCAGACTGATGTATTTCAATCACCTTTTTCTTTCTCATTTCTGGAATTACTTTAGGCCTTGGCATAGTGTGTTACTTAGTGAGACTTTTTAGCCAACTTTATTAAATTGAACATTTTCTAATTAGGTGCTGATTTGACTGAACAGGGCTGGAGGTAATCAGTCCGGAGTGTGTCTAGTCCAGCTGAACCCCATTATGAATGCAGTTTCATAGATTTGGGGGTTTATTAACTAAGGGGGGCAAATACTTTTTACACTGGCCCAGTTGGTATTGGGTAACTTTATTGTTTCAATAAATAACATTATCATTTGAAAAACTTTATTTTGTGTTTACTCAGATTCTACCATGTCCTTCAAAGTGACTCAACATTAAAGGGTCCATTTAAAGATGTACCACTAATTACTTGTAAAAAGGACTAGAAACATTAAAAAGAGTTGTCAAAGCTTGTCCAATAAAGGATAAATCATTAAAGATTCTTACAGGTCAAATTCCAATAAGTAATTTTAAATGTGGCAATTGTACTAACTCTCCATATACAACAACAAAAAAATGAAATCTTCCTATAAATTGTTCTCAACATAACATCAGAAACACATATATATTATTCAATGCCCATGTAGAAAATTCTATGTTGGAGAAACATATTTTTTGGTGTTGAACATAAAAATCCCAAGAGAGGTGAGTATATTGATCAATTTAGGAAAATGAGGGAGGCCTTTTAAATGTTTTACCTTAAAAGTTTATTTCTAGGAGGGATAAATTAGGGTTTTCTTTGATAGAGTTTTTGTAATGGTGTTGATTATTTTTTATGTTAATGTAGCTGTGCTGTTTTGGTGCTACTCTTTAGTACACTGATGAATTGAAGCACAATTTTAAAACTGAGATTGGATGTCTGATTGGTTCATTAATGGCCCTTATTAAACCATTAAAAACAATTACTATGGAAGTCCCTTGTCAGCTGTATGTAATTCCAAGGCCCAAACTGATTGGTTGTCATAGTGTGCTCTCTTATTGGTAATTGATCAGAACTGTTTTAAATGTGAATGCCCCTCCTTTTTTCTCCCCAGTTTGGAATGCCCAATTCCCAATGCACTCTAGATCCCATGGTGGCGTAGTGACTCGCCTTAATCCGGGTGGCGGAGGACGAATATCAGTTGCCTCCGAATCAATCCGTGCATCTTATCACGTGTTTTGTTGAGCGTGTTGCCGCAGAGACATAGCGCGTGAGGAGGCTTTACACTATTCTCTGCGGCATCAACTCACTATGCGCCCCACTGAGAGCGAGAAACACATTATAGTGACCACAAGGAGGTTACCCCATGTGCCTCTACCCTCCCTAGCAACTGGGCCAATTTGGTTGCTTAGGAGACCTGGCTGGAGTCACTCAGCATGACCTGGATTCGAACTTGCGACTCCAGGGTTGGTAGTCAGCGTCTTTACTTGCTGAGCCACCCAGGCCCCTAAAGGTGCATGTTTTGTTCTTTTATTTTAACCCTGATGAATGCCTACATACTGAAACGTGTTGGGCTATTCCTTTTCAGTTCACTTAAAGTTTATTTTACCACTAGTGTGTCACAGATCAACTTGACTGTGGCAGGGCGGAGGGCGGGGCCAGGTCGTGATCGTACACACCCGGTCCCGTATTAGGCTAATCCAGCCTCTGAGAGGGATAAAGGCCAACTGCAGAGGATTGTGCGGGAGAGAGAGAGATCGTTTATGGACATTGTTTAGAGAGTTCAGAAGGGAAAGGAGGATGCGAGAACTGGCTTGTCAACATAATGTTTTAATAATAAACTTAAAACAAAAGACACAAAATTACACACAACGGACATGTCCGTAAACAATCTTTCTCACCGCACCATCCTCTGCAGTCAGCATTTATCCCTCTCGGAGGCTTGATTAGCCTAATACGGGACCGGGTGTGTACGATCACGACCCAGCCTCACACTCCTGCCGCATACACACAACCCTCCCTCTCCCCTGAATACTGATCACCTACACATGTCTCTCATCACCGTGTTAATCAGCTCCTCTACTTAAACCCCATTCTCCCTTCACTCGTTGTCTGGTCTCATCTCAGAATACAGACTTACTTACCTGCTTCTTATCAGACTCTTCAAACGTCATTCCTGCAATCTCTTCTCCATTCCTCTCCATCGCAACTCCAACGATCTCTCCAAGCCTCCACTCTTACATCTACTTCTCATTGTGTGTTTGTCACCCCAAGAATTATCACTACCTGCATCAACATGAACCATCCTCAGGTTTCAGTCCTTCACATCTGCATAGATCTGCTTATTTTCTAATCACCTGTTTTTCACTGTTTGTGTTTTGTATCAATAAACACCATCATCGAGTCTGGGTTTCTGTGACAAATTGTCGCTGGATTTCTCCATTCTCTATTCCAGGGGTGACAAACTCAGTTCATGGAAAGCCAGAGTCCATCACAGTTTAGCTCCAACTCTAATTAAACACACCTGAAGCAGCTAATCGTGGTCTTTAGGAGTGCTTTAAGATTACAAGGAGGCATTTTGGAGCAAGGCTGGAGCTAAACTCTGCATGGCTTCGGCCCTCCAGGAACTGAGTTTGACACCCCTGCTCTATTCTATTCCCCATTCTATTTTACTCAGATTGCCTTTGTTTTATGTTACATTTTGTACCATATACCATTTTGAAACAATTTAGTGTGAGATTTACACAAAAACAGAAGAAATCAGGATGGGGGCAAATACTTTTTCACAGCACTGTATACTCTTTTGATTGGCACATGCTGGTTTTAATGAACAGTAGGCCTACTTATGTTAATGCTATGCTTATGGAACTACAGCAGAAAACAAGCTTACCAGCACACAATATTTAAGCATGAGCAATTTCTCTCAAATCAACGAGCAAAACTTGAATGAATCTGAAAGTGAACGCAAATAAGTACAAATGTAAGAGGATCAGTGAAATGCAGATCTAGCACCAATCAGACTGCATTTCATTAATAGAAAACATTACTCGACATCTACATAAACTGACAGAAAAAACCTCTAATCTCCCTCTGATGTCTATTTCTCTACAAAGCTTCCATATCATGCCATTTACAAGAACATAACACCATTAGCACAAACGTGTAATGACATCTCATTTATTGGCCACATACATTTCCACATCTGTGTGAGCAGATGAAGTGGATTACAAACCAATTAGATAATGTTCATTCACTAATACAAATTACAGCAATGCAGCAAATTTTCCTCATATATAGTATGGCTATATTTCACTGTAAAATCACATAATATTGATATATATATATATATTGATAGCAAGCCTAATTATCATAATTGTCCTAGAAGAGCACAAACCTAAATCTGAAGCATGACATTTCTGCAGCACAACACAGATTTTCAAAAATAATGACCAATCTGCCAATGTTCAGACAAACAGGTAACCCTGCCCTAAACTCACCACAATGATTGAGCCATAAGTTGCTTTGTTGACCGCTGCAGAGCATTTCAGCTATATTTACATTTTTTGGGGAAATAAAAAAAAAAAACTCAGAATGGCTTATTCTGTTGTGGTCTCTACACATTAAACTGGGATATGAGAAAATTATTTAACTTAGTAAATTTGTCTACTTCAGGGAATGCGGATGTGTATTTCTTTCAAAGTAATTACAACAAATAAACTAAATAAATAATAGAAATAAAACTTAAACATTAATTTACTGTTGAACAGTGGAACAAGATATTAGATAGATTCTAAATTACACATGATTGTTTTTAATTATAATTTAATTTATTTATTTATTTTCCTCTCATTCCGAGCTCTAATAAAACACCATTGTATTTCATGCTGCACTCCAATCCCCATGAGGAGTTCTGTGATTATTGCAATCCCGTACTCTATCTTGAACTCATTGTCCTGCTATTGATTTCTAATCAAACTCTGTGAAGGGGGAATCGAGAGCTCTAGACCATGCTTAAATTCTACATCCTGTCTAATTGAATCCATCCAACTTCCCTCAGAGCTCAGCTCAATACACTGGCTGTCATGTTAATGATTACACGCGGGAGGCCCATTTCAAGTTAAGCTACACTTTTGTCCTGTGTTTGGGCAGTGTTTTCAACCTAACACACACACTTAGGCTGCACAGACTCTGTGTCTGAAAAAAATGCCCTCTGGAAGTATGCTATCAGAAACATATGCATACACTCATGGTGACACACACAGAGCATTGCTTTGCCTTCTCACATCACTCAAACCAAACCATCGCTATTGTTGCTTGTCTCCAAGAGTGTTTTTAACACAATAAACTTTTATAATATACACTTCACAATAGAGGGTGACCTATGGTGTATTTTGCAGATACTGATAGCGAAGGTGGAGGAAAATTCTTATAACCGATTAATCAGCTGATAATTTTTTTTTAAATGTTCTCATTTATACTTTCAAATCTGGGGTATTTGTGAAATAATCAGCAACTGTCTTCTCACCGCTCCTATTAGACACAGCAAGTCTAAAATAAATACTGTGAGGTCGAGAAAAAGGATGTACAGTACATGTGATTTGTGCCTGTATTTTTCCATTGAGCACACTGCACTGATATGCTATCGAACAGCTAAGTGGAAAAATATTTTTTTGTGGTGTGAAAATCAATATGTGTTATGATGTACAACTAGCACCTAACAGTTGTGTCCTGATTTCCACTTATTACTGAGAATGCAAACTTTTGAATAACATAATGTAAAATTGCAGTTGTCCAATGTAAAATATAGACTTTATAGTAGTCTTACATTCTTGAATGAGTGTTTTGTGTACAGGGCAGCTCATACTGCATAGTGTAAATTAAACAAAGATGACAGATTCTTGTCTATTGTTGGCAAAGTTTAGAAAGTTTAAATTAAGATTTGGTGCATAACACAGGACTTTTAACAATGAACAAGCCCAAAATACAACGGGGACTCTTATTTTAAATAGACAGAGACTTGGCTCTGTTACAATGCTCTATATGTAAGTATTTACCAAATTCTGTTTTTTATAGCATATATTATCACCAGATGAAGAGTTTTATGGATGTATTTCTCCAGATTATGTTGTTGAGGAGGAATAAAAAAGTAAAAAACTTTTGCCTTAGAGACATTTTTAGATAACCGATAGTTCCAAAAAGCAACTATCACCACCAATCAATCGGTAAAACCGATATATTAGTCTACCTCTACTTAATAATAAACTTTCTGATAGATTGTTACTGTTATTCTACAGACTTGGTTTGTGGTTTTTCCTGAAATACCTAAACCAACACCAAAATTATCAATTAACAGACCTTCAGTCTGTTATGACTCTGGTTGACATGTCTTTTTTAATGGATCAGACTTACAGTTCCCTTTCTATCACTCACTCAACATTGTGTCGATGTAGTGACACTAGGGATCTCTCTTTAGAGCCTCGATTACCTCTTATCTTTGAGAAAAGGCCAATGAGAATTGGCAAACAGAAATTGCATGCCCCTCACAGATTTTTGTTTGGAGCCGAGCGGTTGTGTTTCAGCGAGCTGAATAAATCCACTGCTGTTCCACTCACCTCTACAAGAGATATAGCGCAAATCAGCGGCTTTTCTCTTTTCTGCACCTACCCCAGTGCAGAATATGCCCCTGGGTGCTTCAACAGCCATCTAAAATAGTTTTTATTCTCTAAAATAGCAAGCACCTGGACGTTGAACTTCTTTTTAAAGACGCATCCTTTTCAAGATGCCTTTCCGTCCTTGTGTTATTCCTGGATGCGGTCGTTACCTTTCCGCTTCAGACGGCAATGGGCGCTACCTCACGTGTCTGGGCAGAGAACACACTGAGGCAGTGTTTGGGGATGGTTTATTATCTCAATGCAAGAACATGGCAATGTTGCGATTGCGGCTTTCCTTCTTCTGGGGTAAAGCCACTCCAGCCACCCCCGCGTTGTGCCTTCTACCCACGGGTATACGGCTGGCACAGTTGGCGCTGATGGGCGATTTCAGGAGTTCAATGGGCGCGGTTTTGCTGGATAAATCCCTGTGGACCACCCGTTCCCAGTCAAACTCATCTGCCTCCATTCGGGTCCAAGATGAGACTGGCTCCCCTTACGGCCAGTCCGATATCTCTTTCAGATCCCTCGAGCTGGATGAGAGTTTCAGCGCTGCATCAGAGAGCACCATGGTGGACTCCGACGCTGAAGACTCAATCGGGCTGGCACCTTCGGGCGTACCCGCCCAGTCTGAGGCCAACGCCAAGCAGTCCGCTATGCTTGCCCGGGCCGCCATGAGCATTGTGCTGGACTGGAACCCTCCATCCTCCTCTCAGCCCTCACGGTTAGACGATTGGTTCTTGGGCACGGGGCGGCACTCGCAGCCAGTTCCTGTCCCTCCCTCCCCCCCAATTCCTTTCTTTCCAGAGGTGCACAATGAGCTGACTAAGTTGTGGACTGGAGTCATGTGCCCCAGGAGCCTCTGAAATAACTTCAGTTGTACCAACATTTTCCGACTGAACTTTCTCAGACTGCGCATGCTTGGTTGTGAGGTCCGGTATCATTGACACCGAGTCTAACACCATACCGAGAAAAAAGATGCTTAGAATCGGAAAGAGCTTGCACCTTTCCAAGTTGACCCGAAGCCCTAGCCGGCTGAGGTGCCTGTGCACCAGATCCCTGTGTGCATACAACAAGTCCTGCGATTGAGCAAGAAACAGCCAGTCATCGAGATTGAGGATGCGGATGCCCACTTCTCTTAACGGGGCAAGGGCTGCCTCTGCGACCTTCATAAAGGTGCGAGTTGACATGGACCGACCGAAGGGGAGGACCTTGTACTGGTATGCCTGGCCCTCGAAATAAAACCGTAGGAAGGGTCTGTGTCAAGGTAGAACTGAGAGATGGAAGTACACATCCTTCAGATCTACTGCCGTGAACCAATCTTGATGCCGGATGCTCGCTAAAATGCATCAGCATCTTGAACGGGAGTCTGTGCAAGGCACAGTTCAGCACTCGAAGGTTCAAGATTGTCTACAACCCACCGCCTTTTTTGGGTATGATGAAGGGGCTGTAAACCCCTTCTTTTCGACTGGAGGACTGGTGAAGCGGACAGTGTTGAACCTGGGTTGGCGCCTGGCAAACCGAATCATGTAGCCGAGTCGCAACGGGTTGGGGAGCGCGTACCATGACCCCAAGCTCCATTGGACGTAATTGTTGGGTGGGTGGGGCCTCACAATGTGGTGGAGCCTGAGGTGCCACTCGTGGCCGTGCCGAGTCAGGGACATCAAAGCACTTACCTGGCTCTTTGTGCCCACCCCCGGAGTGGCCTGGGACGGGGGAGGAGGAAAATCATCCTCGCGGCCTTTCGAGACCGTCACATCGGGGGCGGGATTGTGCCACAGCTGGCCACTCGGGGTCGGGAGGGAAACATGCATGGCAGTCGTGATAACGACAGCCGTGGACACCGACTGTATGGCCCAGGAAGTGAGGAAACTGCTCTTTTCTTAAAAATATGGGTACCACAGCCAATTGGGAGTGTGGTGAAATCATAAGAAAAGGAAAACAAGGATTCTCCACCTGGCCCTTCACCGAGGGAAGAGGTGGTCTGTTTACCAGTTCCTGTGTGACAGGTCTCCGACTTCCTGGGCTTTGAAGCCTTTCTCAGGTTCTTGGTGGCCGGCCGGGTGAGACAGGGACGGAGACGCGCCGGGGCAGGATGTGTTGAATGGCCTCTGTCTGCTTCTTCACTGTCGAATTCTGCCGGGCAAAGTCTCAGACAGTATTGCCAAACAGGCCAACTTAGGAGATGGGGGCATCAAGGAATCAAACCTTTTCTGCCTCTCGACTCGACCAGGTTGAGCAAAAGTTGGCGCTCCCGGACCACCAAGGTGGACATCGCCTGCCTGAGAGACCGTGACGTGACATTCATCAGATCAGTCGCCGAGCGCAGTTCCTGCGTCAGTTCGGGGTCAGGACTACCCTTGTGCAAGTGCCTTGACTTGGTGCAACTGCAGGAGATCCATGGCATGCAGGGCATATGTGGCCAGTCCAGCAGCACCATAGGCTTTAGCTGCCAGCGACAACGTAAGCCTACAGGCCCAGGAGGGGAGCCTCGGATGACTCCGGCAGGTTACAGCGCTCTGTGGGCACAAGTACACCATGACCACCTGAGGAATCATGACTACCCCATAGCCGCCCTGCCATCGAGGGCAGTGAGAGCGGAGGAGACCGCAAACTGGGTACGGGCAGCAAAATGTGCCTGCCACGGTCGCGTGAGCTCCTTATGCACCTCCGGGTAGAAAGGAATGGGGGAAGACCGCGACCATAAGAGACAAGCATGGTCGCCAGCTCCGCGTCAGCTTACGAGTGGGCTACCGCACCTGAGAGTGGGAGCCTAGCCGCGTTCTCCGATTCAAATGGGGTAAGCCGCTCTCCGATGCTGCTATCAACAGTTCATCCTCTTCACGAGCCCCGTATGAGACAGCGAACCCACCCTGAGAAGGGCCCGCGGTCTCATCCCAGAACTTGACCGGGGCATACGAGCATGCTGGGAAATGGGAGGTTTCCTGGTCGAGAAGCTCCCATCGAGGTCCCCAAATGGCCCCCAGTGCTAACCGATTCTGCCTCATACCCGTAGGTAGAAGGACCGAGGCGGGTAGCCACTGGGGTGGCTGTCCCTCTGACGAAAGAAAGCCACGGCTGCAACGTTGCCATGGTCATGTTCTCACAATGAGGATATGAACCAGCCACGAGTGTTGTCTCCACATGGGTAGCACCCAAACACGTGAGACAGCGACCGTGGCCATCAGAAGCAGAGAGATAGCAACCGCAACCAGGAATAATACACAAACGAAAAGGCATCTTGAAAAAGATGCTTTCGTAGGTGCCACACTTTTAGAAGGAAATATATTCTTCTAGAGGAAGAATATATACTCTTTGTATGCTGCTTACGTGCCCAGGGGTGTTCTCTGCACAACGCTGGTGCAAGAGGAGGAGAACCATTGTAATGCGCTGTAAAATACAACATCTTCTCTGGAGTTTAGAGGTGAATTGATCGACAGAGTATTTCAGCTCGCTGAACACAACCACTCGGCTCCGAAGAAAATATCTGAATGAGTGGTTGCATTCCAGCTCCTTTTATACGTGCATGTCCAGGTGAGTGGCATGCAAATTCCACTTGCCAATTCCCATTGGCCTTTTCTCAAAGATCAGATGTGTCTGCGGCTCCCAAGGGCGACCCCTAGTGTCACTACATCGACACAACATTGAGTGAGTGACAGAAGGGGAACTCAATTGTTTTTGCTTCAAGAAACCTTGAATAAAATCCCAGGAACACCTCTAAGTAAAAATAAAATGATCAAAAATGTTTACACTTTTAAAAATAGACTTTTTGGAAGAGTCAGAGCTGTGGCATAGCAGTAGTGCCTGTGCTCAACATCTTAGAGCTGCAGAGTTCCGAGGGATGGAGGTTTAAGTCTGAATTGCATCATGTCCCATTCCATTTTCCTTTCTCCCTAACAAGTTCTTGTCACTCTTCACTTTCACTTTCTAACAAAAAGGCAAAAGCACAGCACACACAATTGCAACTTCTAGTAATTAAAGTCATCAATCTTCGGAGGTAAATGAAGACTGGACCAAACAAATGCTTTCTCTAGACATTTATTTCTGGTGACGGTTTTCTTTGAACACATTACCCACCAAGTTTTATAATTCCCCACACAAATCAGACAAACAGCCCTTGAGCATTTCTTAAACTCCCTAACAGCCTGTCCAGATGCTGTCATCCTCCCTTGCCTTCTTTGCAACAGAATGAGAGAAAATTATCTTCTCAGGAGTATCTGCTGTTGGCAAAGTCATGCTGCTAAATGCTGTAGTTTATACTATCTAACAAGAACACAGATGCTTGAGGCAAAGATAGAGCAGAAAACTAAAGGACATCCATCTGGACAACTGCAGACTCTAGAAAATGATGATGATGATGATGATAAGGGCCTCAACAATAAGGCCAGCCTGTTGGCGCATGGTCACTGTTAGAAAGTGACTATAGAGAGCGACAGTGTGGTTTTGGAAGTAAAAAAAATAAAGAAACACATACATTTTTTTCATCAGGGAATTGATTATTAACATTAAATTCTAAAAAAATAATGAGCCGACGCATTTTGGGGCTGATCAGGGGAGGACTGGCCATCGGGAGAATCGAAAGGTCTGGTGGCAGGGAAAGTACAAATCTGAACTATTGGCCCGAGTGGGTCAGCAAAAACACTTTTTATTGAGCCCTGTGATAATGCTAAACAATACATTAGGAATGTTTATTATGGTGTAAACAAAATATAATGACTTACATAAGTCTAACTAATTTGAAAGTCCAAACAGTGGTTGCGTGGCTGCAGGAAACAGAGAGGAAAGAACAAAGGAGCCGGAGGAGGGAAAGCCAGAGATGATGAATGATACACCGTCTGCCCTTGTCACTATATTTTGCTGTATCTGGATTTGATACTCTTATTATAGGGAACACTTGCAACAGCCTTCATCTACTTTTGCGGTCCCTTTTATACAGTTAAACTAATACTGCTGTGAATGTGCAAGATTTCACATACAGAAGTGCCAAGACATAATGTACATGATAAAACAATGCACAATGGCATGATGTTTCTGTTCTTTTGAAGCTAGAGATTGAGTACCATTATACATGTGTTCTTGTCGAGAACTGTTGAGTGCAGTTATGCAAGAATTTGTAATGATGCCAATGAGTAGAAAATGCAGAGAGAAAAATAAACATGTATGTCGCTTATTAGTCTGGTGTGATTTTCAGTTTTAACTTATGAAGTATGCATTTTAATGTCATGGAAGTCACATTTTTCCTTCTTGAACGTAACACAATATTTTATGCCCCTACAGGCAAGCACAAAAAGTTAATTGTTGTTTCTGAATATTTGATAAGAGTGCTGCAAATCTGATTTTGCATACAGATATTCAGGAAATGAATAATGGGATAGTGCAATTAAATCTGTGCTGCAGATAAATAAAATATATTCTATTCTAAGCCTTACTGACATTTGCCTGTTGAGTTTCCTTCTATGAGAAACAGATTCACATAACAAAGTATAACAAAAGGCAAATGTGCCTGATTTTGTCTGATTTCAAAAAACTGTTTATTGTATAAATCCAAAAGGTAAGAGACAGATCTGTGATTGTGAGACACCAAAAGAGTGTTCCATTGCATGTTATATTGTAACCATAACAATTTAATTGAAAGGCTAAAAAAAAAAAAAAAAAGAGGCTTGCTTACACGACTCCACAAGCATTTGTACAAAGGAGTTAACATGGTCAAACTCACATATTTTATTACATATAAATAGTGAGGAATCAGTAATAGTTTGTTTCGAAGATTTAAATTTAAAAACCCACATGTATAATGTGGACAGACTTCCGGACCCCACCATAAAAAGCATGAAAAAAAATAGGCTTACCCCTGCTGCAAAGCCAAGGCTGCCATTCAAGATCTGCTTCTGTGAGGAAGAGAAAAAAACAGCATTAAAAATATAATTGAGAGGAATAAAGGGGGGAATTGAGTCAAACCATCAAGCTTACAAAGTTTTTCCTAAAAATTACTCAAAGTGGATGCGGAGATGGGGCAGTGGTCGAATGACATTCTGTGGAGAGTGAGGCTGGGAAAGGAAAGCGGTAAGGATTGACACCTGTGGGAAATTATCTCTTAGATGTTTCGTGTTGCAGTGAGAGCTGGATCAGATATAGGGGCAGTCCATAAAGCTGAAAGGGAGAGAGCTGCACTTCAAACCACCAGTGTGTGTGTGTGTGTGTGTGTGTGTGTGTTTACGAGTGTAAACAGTGGACATTTCTAGTTTCCCCATAATTTAAATAGCTTAAAAAACATATTGAACAATGTTTTATTGAAAATGTAAAACGTTTTCTGTGAGGGTTAGGTTTAGGGGTTGTGTTAGGTTTAGGGGATAGAATCTATAGTTTGTACAGTATAAAAATCATTATGTCTATGGAAAGTCATATTATTATTATTATTATTATTATTATTATTATTATTATACATTTATTTGTGTAATTACAAATATTTAACTTTATACAGCAGGAAAAAACATTACATATAACATTACATATACAACACAAAAACTGAAAATAATAAAAGAAAAAAGTGCCAAGGGAAGGTAAAAACATAAATAATAATAAAAGGTATAAAATACGCAGTTCATATATATTCAAATACATAATTTATTAAGCTCACAAATATTTACTGTCTTTATAGCTTTCTTATTCAAAGGGTCTGTAAAATGGTCAATGAGCTTCATTGTTAAACCAAAAAATTGTTTTTTTTTATTGGGGAATTGGTATTTATGAATATGAAATTTAGCCATAAATATAATTAAATTAAACAATATTATTTTTTATAATTTCCTTTGGATAATCTTTGAAATCAAAAATTCAAATATGTATGTTACAGATCATCCTGTCACTGATCATCCTGTCTCTCCCTGCAATAACAATCAACGATCCCTCTCCCCTGATTACTGATTACCTGCACCTGTCATTTGTATCAGCTCTACTCCTTAAAAGCACTGTTCACCCCTCACTCTTCATCTGGTCTCGATCATGAATACAGACTCACTTCCTTGCTACCCTAACTCTGATCTCCATTACGATTCCCAGCTCTACTCACCTTTACTCCCACGACGATCTTCCTGGCTCCACTTTCCTTCGCTCCAGTGTTGTTCACCCAAGCTCTAAGCTCGTTTACTCCAGCGGCTACAACCCAAGCTCCACGCTAATCCTTGCTCTACTACTACTCTCTCCATACCGAGTTCTACCGGCTCGGACCTGACAAAACACAGGATGAGACCGACTCAACCCTTAGATTGTAAAATCTGGCAAAGGTATTGGGTGTTGCCCAGCCCGCTGCTCTGCAGATGTCTGCTAGGGAGGTGCCGTGGCTTAGTGCCCACGAGGACGCCACACTTCTAGTGGAGTGTGCTCGGACCTGCAGGGGCGCGGGCACGCCCTGGGCGTGATAGGCAATAGCATCAACGACCCAGTGGGCTAGCCTCTGTTTGGAGACGGCGTTCCCTTTCCGCCGTCCGCCAAAGCAGACAAAGAGCTGCTCAGAGTATCTAAAGCTCTGCATGTGGTCCACATAGGTACGCAAAGCATGCACCGGACACAGCAACGAAAGGGCTGGGTCTGCCTCCTCCCGAGGCAGTGCTTGCAGGTTCACGACCTGGTACTTGAAAGGGGTCGTGGGAACCTAGGGCACGTAGCCCGGTCGGGGTCTCAGGATAACGTGAGAAGGTGTCGGACCGAAACCCAGGCAAGAGTCGCTGACAGAGAACGCTTGATTGGAGGGAGGACAGCCTCCCCTCCAATCTCTCCTGCAGGAATAGAAGCACTGACCGAACTGCGCATCTCTGTGGGTCTTCGGCTCGGGAAAAACACCAATTCACGATCAAACGGCACTTTAGTGTATAGAGTTGCCTGGTTGAGGGAGCTCTGGCTTGATTGATTGTATCTATGACAGCAGGTGGTAGATTTACTAGATCTTCCACGTCCCGTCCAGGGGCCAGACATGGAGATTCCAGAGGTCTGGGCACGGATGCCAGAGGGTGCCCCGTCCCTGAGAAAGAAGGTCCTTCCTCAGGGGGATTTTCCAGGGAGGGGCTGTCATGAGGAGCGTGAGTTCCGAAAACCAGGTGCGGGTGGGCCAGTAAGTGGCCACCAAGGCGACCTGTTCCTCGTCCTCCCCAATCTTGCACAGCACCGATGCAAGGCGGCTATCTGGGGGAAATGCGTACTTGCGCAGCCCCCGGGGCCAGCTGTGTGCCAGCGCATCTGTCCCGAGGGGAGCGCCCATCAGGGAATACCAGAGCGGGCAATGGGAGTTGTCCTGGGAGGCAAAGAGGTCTACTTGTGCCTTGCCGAATCGGTCCCAAATGAGCTGGACCACCTGTGGGTGGAGCCTCCACTCTCCGCTGGGCGAAAACCTGTCGCGACAGCGCGTCCACCGTCATGTTGGGGTTGCAAGGGATTTGAGTGGCGAGCAGCGACCTGAGTCGCGGCTGGCTCCAGAGGAGGAGATGGCGGGCGAGTTATGACATATGACGAGAGCGCACGCCGCCCTGGCGATTTATGTACGCTACCGTCGCAGTGCTGTCTGAGCGAATCAGAACATGCTTGCCTCGGATTAGTGGAATAAACCAAGCGGCTGAGGATGCCATATGCCCCAGGAGCATCTGGAATTGTTTTAGAGGACCGCTGTGCCAGGCTTGAAGCGAGCGAGGCACCTGAGCACTGACTGGGCGCGCTCGTTGGTGAGACGTGCTGTCATTGAGACCGAGTCTAACTCCATACCGAGAAAAGAGATGCTCTGAACCCGGGGTGAGCTTGCTCTTTTCCCAGTTGACCTGAAGCCCTAGACGGCTGAGGTGCCTGTGAGCACACAGTAACTCAAGAGTGGGCCAGAATGAGCCAGTTGTCGAGATAGTGGAGTATGCGGATGCCCACTTCCCTTAGGGGGGCAAGAGCGGCCTCTGCGACCTTGGTGAAGACGCGAGGGGACAGGGACAGGCCGAAGGCGAAGACCTTGTACTGATACGTCTGGCTGTCGCACGCGAACCGTAAGAAGGGTCGGTGTCGCGGCAAAATAGAGACATGGAAGTACGCATCCTTCAGGTCTACCACCGCGAACCAATCTAGCTGTCGAACGCAGGTGAGAATCTGCTTCTGCGTGAGCATTTTGAACGGGAGTCTGAGCAGGGCTCGGTTGAGAACTCGCAAGTCCAAGATTGGTCGCAACCCGCCACTTTTTCTGGGTATGATGAAGTAAGGGCTGTAGAGACCCTTCTTCATCTCGGCTGGAGGGATGGGCTCTATCGCGTCCTTGAGGAGCAGTGTAAAAATCTCTGCTCGTAAATGCACTGGCTTGTTGGCCGCACACTAGAGTGGAGCGAATACCGCTGAAACGAGGCAGGAGCCGGGCGAACTGAATCGCAGAGCCAAATCGGATGGTCCTGGCCAACCAGCGCGACGGGTTGGGAAGCGATAACCAACCGTCCAAACTCTAAGGGGACTAAGGGGACGATCACATTTGATGTACCGGAAAAGACTCAAAGCACTTACCTTACTCCGCACACCCTGCAGGGGGCAGATTAGAGACTGAGGAAGAGGTCCCGAGAGGGCATCTTCGAAACTCGTCAGCGCTGGCCTGCCGGGGTTGGACAGTCGCGGGGCCGGAGGCGAGAGAGCTGCGTCCGGGAAACCGGGACTGGAGAGATGTAGGGCCGGGGTGCCGTGAGAACTGCACACACCGGCTGAATGACCCAGAGAGTGAGGGAATCGCTCTGTAGGTACCACAGCCTGAAGGCGGTGCGGCAGGTGAAAACAAGGATTCTCTTCCCGGCCCTCCACCGGGAGACGGAGTGGTCTTGAAACCATCTCCGGAGCGAACATCCGACTGCCTGGGGTGTCCGTCTCAGGAGCGCTTCGGAGCATTTCTGGTCCGAAAGGGGGTCCTGGAGACGGGGGGCATATGCCGCCTGCGAGAAGCTCGACGCTGGGGCTGAGAGCTGGGCCCAGGTTGCGGAGCTACGTGTTGTTGCTTTCTCATCGCAGGGGGGGACGCCCTCGGCGAGCAGGCGGGGCGCGCTGACTGGGTGGTGCCGCGGCATGATGTGAGAAACTGTCCCCATCTGCTTCCTCACCACCGAGAACTGCTGGGCAAAGTCGTCGATGGTGTCGCCCAAGAGGCCGAGCTGGGAGGCGGGGGCGTTGAGAAATCGTGACTTGTCAACGCCATGCATCTCGACCGTGTTCAGCCAGAGGTGGCGCTCCTGGACCACGAGTGTGGCCATCGTCCACCCGAGTGCCTGCGCTGTGACATTCATAGCTCTGAGAGCGAGGTTGGAGCAGAGTGCAGTTACTGTAGCACATCGGGGTTGGAAGCGGACAAGCAGAGGGCGGTTCCGACCGCGTTGGCTCGTCATGCACTTCCGGGAACGACGGAACCAAGGGGGGGCGTGGCTATAAGCGGTGCCGTGACCAGAGGAACCGATCGAGTGGGCAAGAGGGGGGGGCAGAGATCTCCAGTCCCTCTTCCCCGCGGCGGCCCAGGGAAGCATAGCGGACATCTGCAAATCAGCCTCAGACTGGGCGAGCAGACCCGGAGGTGGCAGCCCAGGCGAGCCATCAGCATCAGACGCCGCTGTGACGCTCTCCGATGCAGCAGCGATGTCATCATCCAATTCCGGGAGCTCAAGGGAAAATGCCGGCTGGCAGAGAAGCGAGCCGCACTCTTCCTGAGCTCGGACGGAAGCAAGAAAAATTCTGACTGGCATTCGCTGCCCCGGTTCCCCTTCTACCCATATGTCCGGGGCGGGGCATGCAAATTCTGTCTGCCAACTTGACATTGGCCTTTTCTCAGGTTCAGAGGTACGATTCGGCGTCTGAGAAGACCCCTTGTGTCACTTCCTTCAACACTACGTCGAGAGAGTGACAGAAGGGGAACTGAATATTTTCATTAATACATTTCTTTACATTATGCCAGAGTGTAACTTAATGAATGCATTGTCAAAATAGATGTAAAGCAGTTTAATTGCAACATAGTATATATTTATATAGTTTTAGAATTTAAGTTGCAAGCCCTTCAATATGTCCTAGCACAACTAGGAAATGCACCGACACGGGGGAAAAAATAACTAATCAAGCCATTGCATGGTCTTTGAATGATTACTTAAATAATTAGTAACAGCACCTTTCAAGAAATAATTTAAAACCTAATTTTACCTTAAAGATTTCCATAACCAATTCAGTTCAGTGGAAATTTACAAAACCTGATTAGAAATTAACCATAACCCAGCTGATGAGATGATGTGTGATCTGCTCATCTGTCTACTGGAGAAGACCAGAGTGGCCCCTGCTGCAGTGATGGTGCGTTCACGTGCTATGGTAAATATGATATTTTCCACTTGTGAACTGGTATTTACCAGTGTGTTGCGTTCAAGTGCTTTTGTTGTTGTAATGTGGTAAAAAGATGGAGACACACACACACACAAAATTGCAATCTTGACATCGCAGCCTGTTCATTATGCTGCGTTCACACCAAACGCGAATAGAGCGTAATTTATCGCTATTTAAAGTTTTATTTATTTTTATAACGTGTATTCTCCGTGTAAATTCGTGCACCGGACCGCGCCGTTTCGATTCAATACGAATGTACCGTTCCACCCCTAGCTAACAGTAGCAAAAAAGGTTTGGTTTTGTACAATGCTTACCATTCAACACTCTCGCGTTGCTCTCCGCCATTTTGAAAAGGTCATAGGTTATCTCATCTCGGCAACTCGTGCATCAAAATATTCTACAAGTTGCCCAGTGGAAAATACCACATGAGGGGGTGTTCATGTGCATTTTCCACATCGGCTTTTGGTATTTACCATAATTACCATAGCACGTGAACGCACCATGAGACCCCAGGTGAAGAGGGTCCCCAGCAGGGCTTGAATCACAGGACTGAAAGCACGGTGCCTGTGCAAAGAAATACAGAGAGATGCAGTTTATTCATGACACAGGAGGGTGTGAACCAAATCCTGTTTATCCAGGACTTTTGCAAACAGTAGTGTTTGTAAGTAAAAACAAGCCCATCCATAAAAGGTTCTGTTTATTTATAGAACTATAATTAGCATCCACTTAATAACAAGCTGTCAAATCTGCTAATGTAGCAACTTTGCATCAGAAATCTCTGTGTACTCGTTGGCATATATTAGAGCATGAAAAGAATGTAGACTAGTATAAGATGCATAATGTGTATAGAGACTGATCATTTTATTCAAGGACTCCAACACCAGTTATCATGCATGAACCATACAAATCCAACTGTAGTCTTAACTACATAGTTTCTAATTGTTTTTTACTTGACAAATGTTGGCAATTTCTTTATGATATGATAAAATGAACACAATGATATCTGAGGCACCTAGAGATTTTAATAAGGTTTATCTGCATAAGACCAGTGTGAACTTCTGCTGCATTTACACATTTGACTATTTTGAACATAGAAAATAATACTTCTTAAATAAGTTGTGGTTTTGGCAGTTGCATTCACTTCTTTTCTTTACTGCATACACTATTTACTTAGTATTGTACTTACTGTTTTCTGTCAGGCACCAACTGAACCGCAACCACTTCCTGCCTCCCTATGTACAAGTGTCTCTGTGTAACAGAGACTCAGAAGAACTGGGGTTAAGATCCATGTGCGGTTTATTAGAAAAGGTGCAAATCATAAACAGGCAGGCAGGATAAATCTCCAGCAATAGAACAGCATAGAAAGATGAGAGTTGTGGTCATAAACAGGCAAGGTGCAGGGCAGGCAGCAAACACTCAAAGAACAATTCCTGATGAAACAGACGTTATCAACATTTCAGGTTTCAGCCTGCACAGTGTTCCACCAGAAACAGTTCCAAAGCAGTTGAAGTGTGGCTGCGATACCTTGATGTCCGGAACTGATGGTAGTATGGACCCATTGTAAAGTCTTTTCCTGAAGGAATCGTGGTATTAAGGTCTTATACGGAGGGCAGTCAGGAGGAGTCGGGTCCTGAATCTGAACTTGGGCGATTTTGGTTATGATTTCCCATTGGACTGGAGCTAAGATTAACAACATGGGAATGAGGGGTTCCAATGTATGGTTATGGGTGTCAGTCTCAAACTGACGAGAGAGTGCATCGGCTTTGGAATTCTTTGTACCAGGATGATATGTAATGGTGAAATTGAAACAGGTAAAGAATAAAGCCCACCTTGCCTGCCATGGATTCAGTCTTTTTGCCGAGCATAAATATTCAAGGTTTCGATGGTCTGTTTGCACGAGGAAAGGATGTCTTGCCCCCTCCAGCCAATGTCGCCATTCCTCGAGAGCCACTTTCGTAGCCAGCAATTCTCGGTTGCCCACATCGTAGGTTAGCTCCACAGGAGATAGCTTTCGAGAGTAATAAGTGCAAGTGTAGAGTTTCGGAGGTGTACTATGTCGTTGTGAAAGTATGACTCTGATTCCCATGTTGGAGGTGTCTACTTCAACTATGAATGGGGTATTGGGGTTATATAGAGAAAATTACAGAAAGTGGTGATCCTCGACCCCTCATTAGACCATCTTGTGGTTGCCCAATCCAGAGCCCTTCCATTTAATATGGAGCAAACAAAAGAGATGCGACTGTCATCAGAGGGATATAGCATTGGCTGCTGTTTCACAAACATCGAACACTGCATTAAAAATCCCTTGCACTTAGATGCTATTCCATCAAACCTTTCCGGAAAAGTTGAGGGTTGGCAGTGAAGGTGTTCGTAGAGGGAGGGTTATTTACCAGAATTGGCTGAGATGCCTGTGGTGGTTGGCCCGATACAGGAATGTGGAGGTTCTGTAAGGTCTTCACCAATTCCTCCATTAACACAGTCAGCTGGGTGAGTTGCTGTTGATGAACCACCAACACATTTGCTTGAGCTGAAATTTCTGTAGACAATTGAAGGAGCGCTGCTGGATCAGTAGTTGGCAAAGTCTTCTGTAACAGAGAACTGGGGTTAAGATCCATGTGCAGTATATTAGAAAAGGTGCAAATCATAAACAGGCAGGCAGGGTAAATCGCCTGCAATGGAACAGTGTAGACAGATGCGCTTAAATAGTTCTTGAAATAGGGAACAGGTGTGAGTGTAATCAGTCCAGGTAGGTATGCTGGGAACTGTAGTTCACAATGCTCTAGAATTCGGGTGAGGGAGACCACTAGTGGTGAACAGGAGAAGTTCTTGAGTTCGTGACACTCTGTTGCGGCCTATGTCCCACCTCTATCGAGCTCCTATTGGCTAACTCAGACTCAACATATTTTTATAATGACTACGTCAGCCACGCTCTCAGGTAATCAACAAATGAAGTATGTCATTTAATCACAGATAAGTCACAGTTTCAACTGTGTTTCAACAGCCCTCACACCAGGGCTATTTAGTATGCTCTGTATGAATGAATGAATGAATGAATGAGGGTCATTAGCATCAAGGTTATAAAAATGATTGTTTTAAAAATCTAGTTTAAAACATACGTTTGTAGAAATTTAGCTAATCTTAAGTGTCTATGTTGGTTTCTCAAACATTTAAAAAAAATATTTATAGCATTTAAAAAAATTATTGAATAACTTTAAAAATCAAATGATTTGAAATAAAACAAAAATCAAGTAAAAGGTATTTGTGGCAGCGGGGGCGTGGTCAAGCGCCCGTTCGGAGAGAGGGAGCGGTAAGGGCGCTTGCACCTGAGCTAAAATATGTCTAACACCTGTCTCTGATTTCAGTAAGCACGGGGAGAGCGGCATATAAGAGCCACAACAACGCCAGTGGGGAGGGCAGTCTAGCGTTGCCATCCGGAGCCCAAAGAAGTTTTGTTTATAGAGAGATCGTTCCTGTGTTCTTTTAGACAATTTATGTTCGGTGTTGTACTTTTTGTTTTGGAAATTAAAACCCATACCTTTGAGTTCACCCTCCTGTTATCGTGTCCTGTTTCCCCTGTCCAGTCCAGTGAAGTTTCACAGTATTAAAATACTTTCCTTGCACCTTGAATGCACAATGGTGTATACAACTTAATGTTACAAATATCCTGAATTTGTGAGTAGGGAATATAAAGAAGTTTTCTTGGGATTTTTCCATTTGACAACAAAATGCACCTATTTATAAGAATATATATATGTGTGTGTATGCACTGACAGCCAAAAGATTGGTATAATGTACACATTTGAACATATACACAAGGAAATTTGTACTTTAATTCACCAAAGTGGCATTCAACTGATCACAAATTATAGTTTCTAATTTGTTATTATAAAATCACTTGCCATTATATCAAACAACAGGGGCACCTGCAGGATTTCAATGTTAAATTTTCTCTTAACTGCTTACTGTTCATTATGTTGCAGTTGTTTGTGTCATGATAAATACATGTAGTGTGACATTAAAATATATTATCGGGGCGGATGTGGCTCAGGTGGCAGAATGGGTTTTCCACTAATCGCAGGGTTGGTGGTTCCATTCCTGGCCCACATGACTCCACATGCCGAAGTGTCCTTGGGCAAGACACTGAATCCCAAGTTGCTCCTGATGGCAGGCTTGCACCTTGCATGGCAACTCTGCTGTCATTGGTGTGTGAATGTGTGTGTGAATTGGTGAATCAGACACAGTGTAAAGAGCTTTGAATACCACTAAGGTTAAAAGGCACTATATAAGTGTAAACCATTTACCATTTTAAAATCATAAGAATCAGCATGATTAATTATTTTCATGTATTTAATACAGCAAGTTTTTACAAGATATTTTACCATAGATTTTTAAAAAGTCCTCTTATATTTACCTGAATGGCCTCAAAATTGTTTAGAATAATTTCCAGACACTGCTGGTCCACAATAATCAACTATATTTGATACTTTTAGTGTTACATGGCAACCACTCAATCTGGATTGGTGGCATATGATTTATGGCCAATGTGTATTTTAATAATAATAATAATAATAATAATATGTATACTTTGTATACACTAGGGGTGTTACAGTATGAGATTTTCACGATATAATAACCATCACAAAAAATACTACGGTATTACAGTATTATGGTATTAATGTGTATTACTAATATTATTAACATTTTAGTATTTAGTTATACAATTAGTTACATTTTGACTTAACTACTTCTAACTACTATCTCCTCTACTGCCATTTAATTGCCAAATATGATTTTTGATTTATTATTTTAAGACTTATGAAATTTTATTCTAAAACAAACAAACAAAAAACACCTAACAAACTGTATAAATAAAATATATTAAAAATATCAACTGAAATGTAAAAATACTTGTAAATCAAAGTCAGTTCTGTTCCAAATTTTAGGTTGTGTGGCCCAAGTGGTCATATGCATTACCAGAAATGTCCTAAAAACACAAAAGAGGATTCAATAATTAGGCCTGTTGCCATTATTACATTGTCTGATATATAAATCTGGTATATGGCCATAAAAGAACAAATACAATTAGACTTCATATATTTAAGAATTTATGAACACATTTAAATTCCACAAGTGCGTGTAATACTTAAGGGAAAAACTTAAGGTGTTTATGTAACCTGGCATTGGGTTTTACTTGTTATTCTTATTAAATAATATATTAATACAATACATCTTCATTCTGTTTAGGCAATAGTGTGAGGTTTCCATGGTTACATGGGCTGGCCTTTCTCAGTTTAGAAAGTTGCATGAGCCACATGATCACTGGTGGGAGAGTAAGAAATAAAGTTTGGGATCTAAATAAAACTAATGTTACAAACATCTCTCAAACCACATGTGAACTGATAACATTTTATTACACATTATATAAGATGTCTACAAGATTAGAAATATTATAATAACTTCTAAAATAACTGGTTATAATCCAAGTGTTGTTAGCAGTTGGAGCCAGCAACTATTTTCATGGCATCTTAAAATGCAGCACTCCCTTGAGAGATGTTAAAAACACAGTTAAACGTGATGCCGTTGTCAAAAGACATCCATTTATCAAATGTTTACAAGGAAAGCAACTGGAAAACAGCATGAGTAGACGCAAAAACACGTTCAGTTTGAACAGCCCCTTGTTCACATGATGCATGAAACTTCACTTGATGAAGTTTCTCAAAGTTACCTCTCAAAAAGACAGACGTTTGCTTCAGTTGACTGTAGGAAGATTAACACTGTATTCTGTGCTTTTTGTTCTCTGTATTTGTAAATATCCTGATACTATTTTGCTGTGTGAGAAACCACTCCTAATGATTCAGTGAGAGATCGCTCTGAACGAATTGTACTGAATCGCGAATCAATTCAGACCGTTTTGTAAGATGTTTGGCTAATTCACTGAAAAGAACCAATTCAAAATAATTTCTAATTCGCAAATTGGGTATTGTTAGTTCTTTTAAACAGCCTGCAGAAATACGGGACACATTTCATAATTGGTGAAATATTCTTTATTCAGTCGGAGCTCATGGTACGCATAGTGCATGTGGCTAGTTTGAGAAATAGATGCCTCACATGTCCTCAGCTGACAGCTTCATTGAATTCTACCTGCTCAACACCAGTTTCATGTACAACAGTAAAGAGGTTAGAGTGGGCAAAGAAACACAGACATTGGACAACAGATAATTGGAAAAGAGTGTTATGGATCTTTAACCCCATTGAGCTTTTGTGGGATCAGCTAGACTGTAAGGTGTGTGAAAAGTGCCCGACAAGACAGCCACATCTATGGCAAGTGGGAAGTGTGGGGTGAAATGTCACCTGAGTATCTAGACATACTGACAGCTATAATGGCAAGGATCTGCAAAGCTGCCATTGCTGCACATGGAGCATTGTTTGATGAGAACTCTTTGAAGTAGTTTAAGTTTTAAAATTTCAAAATTGTAATAGTAATTTTTCATGTGCATGTGGACTTTAAATCTACATTTTTTAAATTATGCCCATAATAATGCCCAGAAATAATGCACATAAAGTCAATGTGAAACGGTGTTTGCAACCTGTTTCACTGCTGTGATGTAACATATTTCTGAGTGAATCAGGCTATACAACAAGAAAAAAAAAACTTCCACACATCTACAGTACTGTAGTAAGAGGAGTGACAGTTTATATGATGTCAGCTGAAAAGGAAAGTCATCTCAGAGGTGGAGCAAAATAATACATATTGATGAATGATTGTGAAAACAGACTTTTCTTTTCTTTGGAATCAGTGAATGAATTGGAGGTGTATTACGAAAGTAAAAGGGTACATTTTGATTTCATGATGACTTTAATTATTCCATGTTGCTCATGGTATGGGGAACTCACCATACAATTAGTGTACAGGGAGTTGGCTGCTTGAATGTGAATTGGCAGCTTGTTACAAGCAATTGAACCTTTTATAACATTCACAAATATTTATATTTAGCCTTTTTGTGAGCAAGGGTTTCTTTTCTTTTGCAAGAAATTATCTCAAAAGCCTTTTGCTAAAGTTAAAGGGCCAGTTGACCCACAAATGAAAATCATGTTATCATTTACTTACACTCATGTTGTTCTAAAACCATGTGATGTTCTTTCTACCATGAAATGCAAAAGGAGATGTTAGGTATAATGACAGCCTTATTCACCATTCTCTTTCAAAGTATGGCAATCAAAGTGAATGGTGACTAGGGATGCACCGATACGATACCTGGATTGGCACCCGAAAACAAGACCCATCCAAATCCGATTCTGTGTGTTAGTAATGGTTGTTACTAAGTTCCAAAAATGACAATATAACAATATAAACAACAATAAAAGCACCATTAAAGTAGTCCATATTACTCTTTTACTTTTACTCGAAGTCCCTTGAAGACAAACAATGGCTTTGTGAATTGCAAAAATGTTTAATAAGTCAATATTGTATTCGTGTGCATTCAACTACTATGCACTTGACTACATATAGACACTTACAGGCCTTCCAGGTGTGTTCCAACCATCAAAATAAAAGCCAGATGGTTTTATAGTTTAAGGTGCACAACTGAATATACAGTATATTCCTATTGTATAGTAAAATTCTACAAGTTAATAAATAATAATACAATTATTATAATCACTGTCATTGTTTATTACAATTAACAATATTTAAGTTATCTGTGTTCCAGAAAATTATTGTTTGAATGACAAATGTACTGATACATCTAAAATGAACATAAAAGAGATCTGAATCCTTTTAAGTCCAGATACAAGGTGAATAAACATATATGTAAAGAGAACTGGCTTCTTTTCTGTTGAAGACTTTCACTGGAATTACTTTCCTATTTTGCTACTGCTCTGTCCAGTAGACTAGTTAACAATATTTTTTTAACAGGCTATACATTTATGTTGAAATAATGTTTTTTTTTATCATATAAAAGAGTACCCCAAAAAAGTTCCACACAGTGAGGTATAGTTATTCTTAAATGTTTAAGAAAAAACAATTCTGGTATCGGATTTGGTTCAGTATTGGCCGATACAGAGAATTCAGGTATCAGAATCATATCAGTGGAGAAACTGTGGTATCGGTGCATCCCTAATTGTGACTGAAGATCAAATCTGACTAGCATCACTGTTTGTGTTCCGCGGCAAGAAGAAAATAATACTGGTCTGGAAACACAAGAAATGATGACAGAGTTAAACATTTTGGATGAACAACAGTATGTAATATCCTATGTATATCATACTTCTCAACAGATTTAAAGTGGACAAGAGACAGATGACAATCTGCAAGTGTTTCAGTGTGAAGAGCCATTTAGTCCGTGTTCAAAACTTCCTTGCTCATAGCTGCTCACATGCATCTGTAGTGTTCTTCTGATTTGTTTGATCATCCAACAACTTTTTTTTTTTTTTTTTTTTTTTTTTTTTTTACATTTTTGCTAAAAACAAAAAAACTATAAAAACAGTATAGCCAATTATTTATTTATCAAAATGGGCTACCCAAATGTGTTATTTGCAAAAATGTTGCCTTCACAAAATTGCTGTTGAAAAAATAAATGTGAGAGATCCAATGATAGATATAGCAGTGATAAACTTACTCAGGTTTGACGAATGACATATTCATCAGTATGAACTAATAATAGTTTATTCAATAGTTCCTAATTCATCAACAAGGGACAAACCAATGACAGAAAATGAAAAACTATTTTAAACCTTCTTAAGTAGACATGATTTCTCCTTTCAGTTTGGCTGATAATTGAGATCATCAGATTATTCTGTCTTGCCTAGAGGAAAAAGGAATATAGTCTGAATGGATCTGAGAATGTGTAAGGGGTTATAAAGATTCATTAATCAGTTCTGAACATTCTACTACAGTTTGTATTTTTAAAACCCCTATACTTTCTGACTACAACCCTTGGAGTCACGAGTTCGAATATAGGGTGTGCTGAGTGTCTCCAGCCAGGTCTCCTCCTAAGCAACCAAACTGGCCCAGTTGCTAGAGAGGGTAGAGTCACACGGGGTAACCTCCTCGTGGTCGCTATAATGTTATATGTATGTATAATGTTGTTTGCTCTCAGTGGGGTGCATGGTGAGATGTGCGTGGATGCCGCGGAGAATAGCGTGAAGCCTCCATATGCGCCATGTCTCTGCGGTAGCACGCTCAACAAGCCATGTGATAAAATACATGGATTCTCGATCTCAGACGTGGAGATAACTGAGATTCGTGCCACCCGGATTGAGTCACTACGCCATCACAAGTACTTAGAGCGCATTGGAAATTGGGCATTCCAAATTGTGGAGAAAAAATATATAATTAGAAGGGAATAGATTGCAGAAGCTTTCAGCTTTTTCAGTGGCTTTTTAAAGGGATAGTTCACCCAAAAATGAAAATTCTCTCATCATTTATTCACCTCATGCCATCTCAGACTTAAGACTTTCTACTGCAAAAAATGTTTTTGAAGAATATCTCAGCTCTGTAGGTCCATTCAATGCAAGTGAATGTTGATCAGAACTTAAGAAGTCCATAAAGGACATAAAGGCAGCATAAAAGTCATTCATATGACACCAGTGGTTTACTAAGTCCTTTTATACTATAAACCTTCACCTCGGACAGCCCCAACCAGTGGTGGGTGAATGTGAAAGCAAAAGTGAAAGTGTAGATTTCTAGCAAAAAAGGACTTAAAAATGTATATTTTCACCTATCTGTCATAACATTACAGACGATATGGATTTAACCACTGGAGACATGGATTACTTTTATGCTGCCTTTGTCCATTTTGGTCCTTCTGGTCACCATTAACTTGCATTGGATGGACTTGCAGAGCTGAAATATTCTTCTAAAAATCTTCCTATTTATTCAGCAGAAGAAAGAAAGTCATACACATCTGGGATATCATGAGGGTTATGTTCCAACTAGTTAAGAGATACAAGAAAAACTCAAGCCCAGAACAGTGAAACCAAATGCTGGCAATGTAGATTTATTGGAGAGGGCTGGATACCTGTTTGTAGTCATTTGGGACTCCTTAAACTTCCAACACAATCTTATGCTCAGACTGCAGACACATTTCCAAGTTTACAGTAGCATGCCAGTAGAAAGATCCAAATTATTGTAATCAGGAATTATTTCATGGAACTGGAAGTAGGGTGACTTCCAAAATAATTAGGATATTGCATAACAAAATTGATCTACCATAAACGGTGTTGTCAATGAGTTGTGTATATACATGTTCCATTTGCCAATGATGACCTCCCTCAGTTACTGTTTTTTTGAATCTCTTGAGAAGTTCAGTGTGAGAATTGGGGTATTCCAGCAATGCGTGTCGGAGGAGGAACAGGACTAAGGTGATCACTCATTACTCTTGCTGTTTTATTTGTGACCATTTCCACCCACTGAGGCCTTGTGCACTGCAGCCGGTGATAAATGATTCACTGACCAACAAACAAAGACAATCATTGAGAAATATAAACACAGGAGGGGGGCAATACAGCATTTTAAACAAGCAGCGGGAGCCAGCTCAAATTCATCACTCATCGGCTGGGGATGTATCTGGAAAGTGGGTGGCCCTGAGGGGAAGTTGGGGGTTGATCAGCTCAGATTGACCCCCCACTGAACTGCGAGGAAAGGGAGGAAACAGAGGGGTGGCGTGAAGGAGGAAAATGAGAGGGAGTGAGAGTAAGGGAGTGTGAAAGAAAGAGGCTGGATGGGACCTTCTGAGAAGAATGTTTAGTTATGAAAACAAAAGTATTGTAACAGATGGCACCCTGGAAACCTCATAACAGTGGATTGGAACGAGCCAGCACAGCTTATCCATAAACAGGGCTGTCGGAGACAGTCTGTCAGCGAATGTCCTTTCACACACACACACACACACACACACACACGTGGACACACAAACTCACACTCCGGGCGCTGCTGGGGGGATATATAAGAACTCACCAGGAGGGTCTAACACCCACTAGATTTCTCTGAGGAACTGTTTTGCAGTTTGGGTTTTTCTCCCACATAGATCTATCAGCAACTACCTTACCAGCCCTTTGAGTGCCAGAGATGGTACCAGTTTGTGGGTAAAGTATATTTTTCCTCAAACCATTGGCTGAATTTTTTTTGATGGCTAATACTGAAGTTCCTGGATTGGGAAGATAAAATTGCTTCAAGAACAGGAGAAGAAACAACGTTTAAGGATGTAAACTAGTTGTGAGCAAGGACTATTTACATCAGCAACTTCTTGGACTTTGATTGTCTTGCATTGTATTTTCCTTCTGTTCCTTTTAACACCTATAAACGTCTCCTAGAGGGACAACAAACTGTTTCTGGACAGAAATGGAAACTGCTATACCTTTAGGAATGTTTTACGACAACGTGTCAATTCTGGATCTGGACAGTACTTCGATAAACAATGTCTATTTTCACAAGCATTTTGATGCCTTCAGTGTTACCATGGCTGTCCTCTACCTGGCAGTATGCATTGTGGGTTTGGGAGGAAACTCCCTGGTCATCATCACCATTTTGAAGCTGGACAAAATGTCATCTGCTACCACTGTCTACATTTTTAACCTAGCTTTGGCGGATGGCCTTTTCATGATAGGACTCCCATTCATTGCTATCCAAAACTTCCAGGACCAATGGATCTTTGGAGACCTGGTCTGCAAACTGGTTATGGTTCTGGATGGCATCAACCAATTCACAAGCGTATTCTGCCTAACCGTGATGAGTGTCGACCGCTACATGGCTCTTGTAGACCCATTGCGTTTTGCTCGCTGGCGGACACCTCAACGGGCAAAGATTATTGCTGCCCTGATGTGGTTTATCTCACTATTTCCTGTCTTGCCTATGGCTATTCACTTTTCCGCCAACTATGGTTTGTGCACTCTAGACCCCAATGTGGCCTCTGACACCTGGTGGTTGACCTTTCTTAGCTATACATTCGTACTCGGCTTTGCCTTACCCTTCACCATAATGATTGTATTTTACACCGCATTGGTGGCGACTCTTAGAAATGCCATGCAGCAGAGTGGATTTTCCTCCACTTTGGAAAGCCACAGACTGGAGAAACAGGTCACCAAGATGGTCGTAGCAGTTGTTCTGGTGTTTGGCATATGCTGGCTGCCATTCTATGTCTTCAACTTCTGCTCTCTGCACCGAAAAGACCTGGTACTCAACTTCACCCGTGGCTTTGAGTTTGTGGTGCTGCTGTCCTACTCGTGGAGCTGTGCCAATCCCATACTGTACGCTTGTCTGTCAGAAACGTTTCGAAGGCATTTCCACGCCCTCCTCTGCCCCCTCAAGAGCTCACCCACACACTGTGACAGAGACACTGAGGGGTACGTCTTGCGCGATACTAACATACAAGATGTGAGTGTTTTAGCTTAGGAATTATCTCACTGAGAACATCTGAGAAAAACAGACAATAACTACATCCAGAATCACCCAATTTACATCTCATTTCTGTAGTGCACATCAAAGTACTGCCTTTTGCACCACTGAGATTGCTTTTGCTACTATGCAATAGATAAAAAAAACATGAGCAGACAGAGGCATTGATAAATGGCAAGTGCATCATGATAACTTACCCTTTAATGGCACAATGATTTCATGGCAGCAATACCACAAGCAAAGTTGACTTAGTGACTGAGAGTTTACTTTGTGTCTCCATGCAAAGGAAGGAGCATGTTGTGAGGGTGATTATGCAATTTCTGGCCCCCTGTACGAGTGTTTTCAAATTGATTGTAGTTTGAATGATGTCACTGTTGTAATGGCATCCAGCTTGGACCGAATTATTTGTGGATTCCCGTGAGACTGTTGCCACATGACTTAATATGTGATAATGATTCATGAGGAATTGGTTTTAAAAAGTTGAATTAAATGTTAATGGTGAACACTGCCATGGTTTTTTAAATGGTCTCGTGTTTCTAATTATTTAAAATTATTTACACATGCAGGGTAATATATATTTGTAATTATCTTGATACTCTTTGAAACTAAAATTGATTATTTTTTTTTTTATTATTTTTTTTTGCAAAAATGTTTTATTTGACATAATCATTTGAACTTTATTATAAATTAATAATTTACCACATATTTTCAATGTATCAATATATATTTTTTTCATATCAGCTTCTTATTGGGCTGTATTTTCATGCCAATATTTTACTCTAATGCATGTTTAGGATTTTTGCATATAATAATCCAAAGCATAGTTTAAATTACTTATTATTGCACATGTAAGCTATCATTGTTCATAAACATTAAAATGTGCTGCAGTGTGTAATTCACTTTGTTCAAGTCAAGAGTTTGTATTGTTTAACATGTTTGAATCTCCAAGTGTCACGCTGGTGGAGGAAGTTGGACAGTTACTCTGCATTTTGTAAATTGTGTCTTTCCTTGTGGTTTCCCTTAATTGTTCCCATATATGTCTTGTGAACCTAGTTAGTTCTTTTGCCTTTATAGCCTTAGTGTACTCCTTGTATAGCAATGTTTTGTGTTCTAGCCAGACGAAAAGTACATGAGGGCTATATACACAAGAACTAACTAGGTTAACAAGACACACCTGGGAACAATTAAGGGAAACGCCAAGAAAAGACAAATTTCAACAATGCAAAAACTTTCAAATAAAAGTCCAACCTTTTCCAACATTCCCATGCACCAAGCACATCCTATCAAATGTTTTTAGTAAACCGAAGTAGTCAAAAGAACACGTTACTGACTAAAACTCAAACAAACATGTGCATCCAGTTTTTTAGCAGTATTTCTACTTGAAATTGTATAATCTCTTGTGGATTCTGCAGATGAAAACAAATCTATCATCTGCATCAATTTTGATTTAGGTTGGTATTAATATCTAGCTTTCAAAAGCTTGCTACTGAAAAAGTGACCAACAACAACAGGCCTTTGTCTCACATCTGGCCCACATTCAAAATGCTATAAACCTGCTGTTTTTGCAGCAGTTTTATAGGCAGCCAAGGTGCAATACAAGCCTATAACATACCTTTCCTTTTTCACTGTTCATATTTAAAAGAGTATCTTGTAGCTAGATATTTCATCAAAATTGGTAGAAGCTATATACTGTACTTGGAACACTTACAAAGCATAATTCCCTTGTGAAAATGTAGAGAAAGTGCCTCTCGTGCTTCCATGCAGCTGGACAATTAGGTTTCATGACAACCATCAAGAATTTATACATCTGACATAAAAATAGATGCAATCTGAGTTTATCAAATCTTCAAGATAAACCGATAAAAATACAAAATGAAAAGTCTAGGAATATCTCTCATACAGATTATGTTTTAAATTGAATCTTTCAGGGAGTTATGAGATTACATCCCCTACTCTAACCAAAGGACAGCATCTATGACATAAGTGTCTAAAATTTATTATTATTATTTTTATTTAATCAGGAAAGAAATATTGTAATTTAGAATATTCACTGTCAACATGAAGCTATGATGTGACAGGTCATTATTTTTTCATAAAGCACTTTTTTTTCTGTGGATAAATTAAAGCTGTAGCTCTGTGTTAGATTACAGATGCATTTAATTCAAATGCATGTTGGCACATATTGATTCAGTCTTAGTTTTACTGTTGGTCTTGTGCAAGAATTCTTTGCTTTAACACAGAAATCCATTATAAATCTAGAGCCAGGGTTTTCAACTGGGGACTATGAACTCCTTGGGGTCCATGAATACACTACATAGGGTCCCTGAATTGATATATAAATCAAAGGAATTTCTATCAAGTATAAAACTATAATTAACCAAATGAGCATCTCTCTGTATTGGAAAATACAGTAGCACAATGAATCTGGAACATGGCAAAGGTATAGTTAATTGAGAAACAAGGTCAACATAATAGTTTAACATAATGTTTGTAAATGTTACTAATGAAAGTTATTATATGATGCTACTGATCGAATCTAACATTGTTATATTTGGATGTCCGTGGACAACATGCTGTTTTAAACAATCTTTCATATTTAAACGGGAGGCAACAACAACATTATTTTGTCATTTCAAAAACAATAAACGGATGTCTCATGAGGAGCCCATCTCTTCCAGTTCATCCATCGCTTTTATATCACTGATGACCTGAAGTGTCTATGAGTTTTAATTCATGGTTCCACAAGCTTAGCAGCCTTTGGCTTTGTGCCTAAGAAAACATCTTTTTAAACTTCTGGCTTCCCTATTTGACTATTATCATTTAACATCAGTAGCTATCACAGTGCCTATATAAATTAACAAATGCTTTTAATCAAATTGAAATATATATATATTGTCTTGTTTTTTTACACTACATGGCCAAAGGTACAGTATGTGGACACCCAAACGCCACACCCCTTAGTTGAACATTTAATATCTAAATTATGCACTGATACAGCTTTCAATAATCTTGGAAGGTTTTCCAAATGCTGGAATGTTGTTGCAGGGATTCAGACACAAGAACATCAGTGAGGTTAGGTTTTGGGTGAGAAACAGACCAAAATGTAACTCCTTACAGTCTGTGCTGATTTCAATATTGTGAAAAAGGAGTTACATTTTGGTCTGTTTCTTGGCAAAAAATTATTGTATCACTTCAGAAGATATGTACAGTGTAAATTGTATGGATTACCTTTATGCTGCCTTTACTACAGTATATTGGATCTTGAAAGTGCTAAACCCCATTAATTTGCATTGCATGAAAAAAAAAAAACACACAATACATATCCTTCAAAAAAAAAATGATTTTTGGTCGAAAAAATGTATTCATATATTTAAAATTTAAGGGAGCATAATGAAAAAATAATAAAACATTTTGGGTGAACTATTCTTTTAAGTAATATTTATATGTTGCATATCCTGTCAGGTTTACACTGTGTGATGCTTAGGCATTTAATTGCACTATGACACATCTGTTGGATGTTACCTTACAAAAGAGGCAGCTATTACCACTCTAGCTGCAAACAGCATTGATCTTACAAAAGTTATAAACAGAAATATTCACAAAGACAGACAGGGAACATTGCAAACATAATGGAAATGTTACACAAATTCTCACTCAGGTTTGTTGACCGTGTGCTGAACTCAAGGTTATTATCTTAAACTAAAACTAAAAACATTTTCATAAACTGAAATAAAAATAAAAATCTACATAATTGGAAAAACTGAAACTAAACTAAAATAAATTTTCATGGCTCTGAAAAAAATAAAATAAAATAAAAACAACAACAAAAAAATTATTTTGTTTTCGTTTTTGTTGGAATTATTTTTTTAAACCTCTAAACCCGCTATCACCTTAACTTGAAGATGCCACTATAGGCGGCAATAGCACAAGCAGATATCTATTGCCCTCATTACATTAGAAAAGACAGAGCGGGAGGGAATCACAACAGTACATCATGGAGAGAAGCAAAGCAGGTGGAAAACTAGGGTGAAATTAAATATCATCAACGCCGTTCTTGGTATCGTGTCTGGTATCGATTGCAGGGAAGGGAAGATATTTTATTGCATTGCACGCTGATTTGACAATACTTTAATTATAGTTTTGCAGCAATCTGCTCAAAATCTATCTGGTTACCATGACAACAACGCAAGCGCTTGGCGCTCTCTGCCGCTCTCTGTCATCATCCAATGCAAATTAGAAATGCCAAAATGAAAATACATGTTCATCAAGCTGAAAGAAGCCAATCTATTTCTTTGCATAACATGTGAAAATGGAATTAAAATCTTTATTAAAATGTCATATTCATACAACTGTATATTTTTTTAAATAGTACAAGCACTTACATATAGAAATCAAATTTTGTGTAAAAATTTAATTACAAGCACTGATAAGTCATATTATCATTACACATGCAGTATGACATCATATAGATAGAATAGGCTATATGGAATTTGTAAATTTTACAAATATCTAAAATGTGGAAAAAATCACATAAAACAATATATAATAAAATAAAATAACATTTCTCATACTAAAAGATGTTGTATTGAATTTAGCTACATATTTTAGTACTATTTTATATATATATATATATATATATATATATATATATATAATTGTATATATACAGTATATACTGTATATATATATATATATATATATATATATATATATATATATATATATATATATATATATATATATATATATGCATGTATAGTGCCCCAGTTTGAGACTCAAACTCTGGTCAACCTATAGAAAACACGCTAGCCATGTCTTGGACTTCAATTGTGACACATTTGAACATTTATTGGATTGACTGTTCGTTGTGTTGCCAATGCATGATATTAAAACAAAAAGAAGAGAAACAATATAATAGCCAGTAATTTATTCTGACTTTCTCTCTCTCTCTCTCTCTCTCTCTCTATCTCTCTCTCTCTCTCTCTCACACACACACACACACACACACACACACACTAAATGTAATGAAAAACTAAAACTAAACTAAACCTAACAAAGAACTAACAAATTAAATGAAAACTAAACTAAATTGGAGTGAAAATGAAATAGAAATAAAAACTAAATCAAAAATGTAAAACTATTAGAACCTTGGTTGAACTGTTGCTAATGTCTCAGGGAGCCCTAATTCATTGGGTGCCCATAGTCTTCAATTTTTTTCCCCACTTACTATTAGTTCTCTTGCTCAGTTCCCACATTAACCACAAATCCTTCACTTTCTCATTACTTGTGCATAAGCATCTCTCTTTTTGCCAAACAACATCCTGATAACCCTGTATATAAGAAGATTATTCCCATTACTGTTATTTTCATTAACCCGAGGAGACCCTTCCATTTTCTTTTCCTCTCTGGGGGTCTACTAAGCCTGAAAAAGTTAAGCTAATTTCAACAACTGCCTTTGAAAATTATTGTTAAAATAAATGTGAATCAAATGGAATACAATCATATTTATTATTCTCGAGAAAAATATACCCAAAGTTCAGAAAGAAGTGAAGGCATAGTCGACAAAACTACTCGCTAATGCCATCTTTTAAGAGTCAATATTTTAAACTGCAAATACAGTACATTGTAGTAACCATTTTAAAAATTCCAAAAGTGGTCAGGAATTTTTTATTTTACACAAATATGGTTGTTTCTCAGTGTTGGCCTAAACAAGATGTCTGCCATTTTTAAAGCTAGTAACTTAAAATGTTTCTTCATGACTTCACTTAGAAATTAAACAAATCAAAACGCAAATCTTCTCTTTTACATTTTATTTAAGTGTTTTTTTTTTTTTTTTTTTCAAGCACAGGAAGATTTTGGGGGGGATTATCAATAAAAAGAGCTCATTTTGAGACTATGCCTCTCCCCTTACCTGGCATAATGATTCAGCATATTAATAGGTTGTGAAATAGGAGAAATGTTCACACTGAGAAAATTTGAACTCATTTATAACCATTCATCATTAGGGGTCTTTTTCCATATACAGTATATTTGTGTTAAATCATATAACATTTTCAATAAATAACCGCCTTTTTCAATTTGTGTCTGTTTATTGTCTCTGAAACAGTTTACCTTCCATCAAGGCTTTTCATGGCTTATCAGCCATTGACCTTTAACACTATACTATATATTTTCAGTTTCAGAGTCTCTTTGTTGACTAAGTGCTGTTAGAGTTGAAGGCCCACTGGTGTGTTGACTTGTTCTTTCTTCCCTTTAGGATTCAAGTTCTCAGTCATGGTAAAACCCAAAATATCATAAACAACTGAAGGTTTTAGGGCCAGCATTTCCATGAAAACAATATTCGAGCTGGAAAAAAAAAAAAAGAATTCTGTCAGGAGACTTTATCTTGAGCATATTTCAGGGCTGTAAAGTTACCACGTTAAATCAGTGGGATAAACTTGTCCTTGTACCATAATATGGAATATTCCTACCATCAGGAAATTTAAGCTTGAAGTATCACCTGTTATCATCATGGGGCAGTAAGCAAAACTCAAGCTGGACAAACCGAGAACAAACCAACCTCAGGCTTGATTGACACTAGTGAAAGCACAAGATGCGAACACGTTGTTCAAACACAGCCGAACGGAGCTCAATTCAGAATCCAGGGATCTTGAGATATGAGAAGTTTCAAGCTATGTTTTCAATTTATGCATACATACGGTACTGCAAGTAAGGTTGTATATGTGGTTAATATCATTTTCTCCCCTAAAAAGTTCATTTGATTTAAAGAGTCAAACACTTAAGTCAATAGTAGAGGCCAAAAATTCTGGCACCCATGGTAAATATGATCAAAGAAGGCTGTGATCTTTCATTCAAAAACTTTACAAAAATCTAAACTATAATTGCAATAAAAATATTTTAAAGGGGCAATATCACATATTTTTCTCTAAAATGCATTGGCCATAATTATTGGCATCCTTTTATTCAATACTTTTTGCAACCTCCCTTTGCCAAGATAATAGCTCTGAGTCTGCTCTTATAATGCCTAATGAGGTTGGAGAACACATGGCAAGGGATCTGAGACCATTCTTCCATACATAATCTGTACAGATCCTTCAAATTCTGTGGTCCATGTTGGTGGACTCTCCTCTTCAGTTCACCCCACAAATTGTCTAAGGGGTTCAAGTCAGGGGACTGGGATGGCCATGGTAGAACCTTGATTTTGTGGTCAGTGAACCATATTTGTGTTGATTTTGATGTTTGTTTTGGATCATTGTCCTGCTGGAAGATCCAACCTGGGCTCATTGTAAGCTTTCTGGCAGTAGCCAGGTTTTGATTTTTTTTCTGTTGGTATTTGATAGAGTCCATGATGTCATGTATCCAAACAAGATATCCAGGACCTCTGGCACAAAAACAGCCCCACAACATTCAAGATCCAGCACCACATTTAACCGTGGGCATTGGGTACTTCTTCATTTCTGTGTGCGCCAAACCCATCTCTGGTTTTTGCCGCTCTTTTTTTGTTTCATCTGAGCATAGAACCCAGTCGCATTTGAAGTTCCAGTAGTGTCTGGCAAACTGAAGACATTTGAGTTTGTTGTTGGATGAGAGCAGAGGCTTTTTTTCTTGAAACCCTCCCGTGGTGATGTAGGTGATGTCAGATGTTTGTTTTTTTTTACTTTCTGACCCCAAGACCCAACTAATTTCTGCAATTCTCCAGCTGTGTTCCTTGGAGATACTTTGGCTACTTGAACCATCCTCCTCACTGTGTGTGGAGACAATATAGACACGCATCCTTTTCCAGGCTGATTCTTAAGATCTAGAGTTGATTGGAACTTGTTAATTATTGCGCTGATGGTGGAAATGGGCATTTTCAATGCTTTGGCTATTTTCTTATACCCACTTCCCATTTTGTGAAGCTCAACAACCTTTTGTAGCACATCAGAACTATATTCTTTAGTCCCACTGTGATTGACGATTAAAGGAATTTGGCCTGTTATTTTTATTTTACCTTATATTTATACCCTTGTGAAACAGGAAGTCATGGCTGAACAATTTAATGTTCCTAGTCACCCAGGTGCACTAAAAAATGCAAAATATGAATTGGAATATACTTCTAGGGATGACAATATTTGTGTTGAACGTGTTTTGGATAAAAATATTTATTTAATAATGAGATATTTCCCCTCTTTCAATTGTTCTACTTCAATTAAAGGTTAGATTCTTGTCCATTTTTTGAATAAAAGATCAAAATGATAAACAATGCTACCCTAACATCGACCCCATTCTGCCAAGTTACTGACATGCAACATATCCAATCAGACATTTGTTCATCAGATACAGTTGAAGTATGTTTACCTTCTCCTGTGATCAACTGAATGCATTAAGTTGGATTTGGGGATAGAGTTAATAAAACATGCGTTCTTCTTCACTGGTTTACATAATTGATAATTAAAAGCAACTACCTTTACAACTTGCTTTTGTAACTCCTCTGTGGACATTTCACCCAGAAACTGGAGCTCACTCATGCCTTTATTTTCAAAAACACTTTCTGCTTTGGCCAGTGGGCACAGTAGTTAGAATTTTGGTAAGCACAGACCAATTTTTGATGAAGAACTTTCAAACTATAGTCGCCAAGTTCACATATGGTGTGAGTTCTATTCACCAAGCTGTCATATTTAATATTCTCTAAATAATCTGCTTTCTGCCTCATTCTGTGAATGAAATCTACATAGGATCAGTCAAATAAACTGCTGTAATCACTCTGTTATGATTGAAAGTAAGATATTTGCTGTAGATAATGTGTAATTTGTCATGTTTACCCTACTGCATTCATGACAGTAATGCTAATGGCTAATGCTATACATGGCTATAATCACATGACATAGTCTTGGAAAATGTTTCATAAAACCTAGAGTTTTAGTTACCACTCACACATTTTTAAATAGACTTGAGGCTTTAGCTCCATGCATCAACAAGATCAGCGTCATATATTATTCAATAATAATTATAAATAGAATATTATGAAAAGAATTGCTGATCACTTTACAATAAATTTAAGCTTTTCATACTATTTTTCTGCATGACTATGATTTGGTCGATTTGAAATCGTTGCATTGTCTTTGTATACACTGTAAAGAATTAACACTAGGCTATAACAGAATACTCACTGCCCTGATTTTATTATTATTTCTTAAGAAACAAAATGAGTAGTTGCATGATACTACTTGGTATTGTGATACTTCCCTGTCTGCTGCACATACAGTACAGCATAAGCATCTCCAGGAGAGTCACTATTGAAGGGCTTTGGTGTGTGCGCCTTCTTGTGGGGCCATCGGCTAATCAAAGTTTTCAGGACATCATTTGGATCCAGACCTGAGTGCCCATGTAGCATAGATAGTAGCATCCAAGTTGCATACCTGAATGCATTAAGCAAAAAAACTGCCAATGAGATGAATGGGAATTACTAACAAATACCTTTTTTTTTTCAGGTACATTAGAACTCCTTGTATTCATCTGCGGATGTCAGGATGATCATAATGAGTTGTTTTTGCAGCTTGGATCCAATGAGTGGTGTTTTTGGCTTGGGAGAAAGTTTGAGTTTGAAGGTTGCAGTCTGATTTGATTAATCTTTTATCCCAAAAGGAAATGTAAATTGTAATTACTCATGATTTAACCCTCAAAAATTATTCCCACACATGTTTATTTTAATCTTATCTAATATTGAACATGTTTATTGGTATTGATTGAAATAGATATTTTAAACCTCTGCCAAATTCCTTATCCTTATCAAGACCACACAACAATCACATTTGAATATAGCCTTTCACGTCGTTTAGATTAATGTATCTCCTTCGTGACGCAGCCTATATCAAGGCGCGTCTGTCCAGTGAGGGCGAGAAGCGCGCGTCGGCGGATCAGTAGCTCCATCTGCACGCAGAGCGGGAAGCTGCACTCACTCTCGCGCTCAAGCAGAACACAGCAACACGCGCTCTTTGCTCTCAACGCGCAAGGGTCTGACTGACCCTCTGTGACTGAAAAAAACCCTAAGGAATTCGAGTACAGCATTCGAAATTACGCTATTTTCGTTTTTCCAGTTTTAAATTGCATCACGCTGCCATTCTTATCCTAACAGGTGTCTTAGTTTATTTGCCGCAGGAATAAGAGTGAAATTACCGGACATTTATTATCTGAGGGGATCTGCCGTCCTGACGCACAAACGGACACACGCCGGTTTATGAAGAGGTGTGAAGTCGGAGTGTCGTTTATTTTGGATTTCGCACTTGCTCGTGCAGGTCTACGCTAATATTACGGTGACCAATGGAAACATGTTAAACTATTATGTTGTAGGAATGGATTTCCAAAGATGTTCCATAAATACAGGTAAATCATTAATGTGATAAGGCAAAATTATACATTAGTACAATCTTTTTTAAAGCAATCATGTTTTATAACACTTAATTACTTGTCAAGTAGCCATTTGGCAGTGTACTGTTTGCAATATGACTTCTTCTTTTCATATTCTAAAATAAAATGTACATTATTTAAAACATTAATAATGTATATTTTTTAAAATAATAATACAAAACTACTGTTTCAGTTAATTCGATGGACCAGAAGGTGGGTATTTTCAAATGGATAAAATACATTTTATAATAACAAATGTAAAAAGAAGAAATGGCTAATTTTGTTGTTTATTTGATTATTTTGTGAAAAATGTTAACCAATGATAATCACTTTCTCTTCCAATGATTGGCTAATAATATGAGTGTGAATGGACAAGAAATAATTATTTCTGATTTACTGAAATACGTCCTATTTCCGTTGTGATATGACTATATAATGCCTTTAAATAGATATAAAGGGACCAATCCATTGAGGCTTTTTGAAAGTTTTGATTGAACCCTGCAGGGTTTCTGTAGAGATGTCTCTCGGTTTTCCATTAATATTGCGTAGGATGGAGACCGACACGATTTGAATGATGTAGCCTAATCTAATGCCTTAAAAAGACTGCAGTACTCCACTTTGATATTAATTGTCTCCTTTGAGCATTCATGTGTTATCCCTAGCAAAATATAAATCTTCTGTTGCACTGAATTAAAATGTCCTGTATTGTTTAATAAAGATCGATTAAACCAATATTTGCTAAGGCAAAAGTCAATGGGCTGTATAATTTAGACTGACAAGGTAAAGTCCTTGCTTGTACAAAGTTGCAGAATAAACCAAGCAATATTGACAATCAATGTGACCTAAAAATGCAGAACAAGTGAAACATGGCTTATATGACATATTCGTGTTAACAAAACAATTACTTGAATTCACAATTACTTGTATTTGAATACAATACAATTTAAGGTCAATTGCCAGCATTTGTGGCAAAATGTTAATTACCACAAAAAAAAACAAAAAAAAAACAATTCATAAAAAAAAGAGGAAAAAATCAAGGTTGGTGCGAGGCACTTACAATGAGAGTGAATGGATTTTTTTCAGGGTTTGAAGGGAGAAAAATGAAGCATATCGTTTTATAAAAGATGTTTCATTCTTCTGTTGAAACTATTGTATTATTTGAGCTGTAAAGTTACCTAAATCATAATTTTTACGGTGGTTGAGGTTTTATGGTGGTTGAGGGTTTACAGCTTTTGTTGTCATGGCAACGAAGTAGTAAAATTGGAGATAACTTTACCCAGAAAATGTTAGTAAGCAATTTTATCACATTAAAACACAGGTCTAGTCGCAATACTTTTGAAACATTAAGTATTTTAATGTTTACGAATTGGCCCCCATTCACTTCCATCGTAAGTGACTCATTGTAACCCTGATTTTTGCTCTTTTTTATGTTTACCTACTCCTGTGATCACAGGGTCAGGTAGAATGTATTTTTTTATTTTTTTGTGGTAATTAACTTTATGCCACAAATGTTTTCGATTAAGCTGAACTTGTATTGAGCCCAGAATATTCCTTTAAGGGACAATTTGGACATTTTGAATTAAACCACTGGTTATGCCATCAATGTGTGAATTCTGAACTCTCATATCAAAACTGAATCTGTAGTATCAAGACTGTGCAGTCTGATATGGAGCAAAATTGTTCATGCTAAAGTGGACATCAGAGCCACTGTGATGCCCAATAATGCCCCTAAAATTTTACAGTTATGTTTTGATTCAAATATTGATATTCGTAATTTACAAATACATTGTACATGATGCTAATGTGACATCCGATACAGAAATCCGATACATGGCAAAAAAAAAAAAAAAAAATATATATATATATATATATATATATGTATATATATATATATATATATATATGTATGTATAAAACCAACCAGTGCCTTATAGGAAATACATCCAATAGGTAGGTGTAAAATAACCTTTTAAAAAGGCAGAAGTAGATGAGCTTGGTTGTTAACTGCTATTTTCTTTTTTCTTTTTTTTTTTTTAAATACACACAGGTTTCATGTTAAACAGTGGACTCTATCTTTGTAAGCCCTGTGTATAAACACAGTCAAAATGGAGACATGGACGTTTATCCCCATTTCCAATATGTCCCTCCCTGAGGCCCTTTTCAATGATAGTTTCTTCCCAGGGAACGAGTCTGACTTTGGCCTGGAGATTTACCCCCACAATGGCACTCACCCTGGCTTTGACCAAACCAGTTCTGTAGTCATCACATTTGTGTACTTTGTGGTATGTGCAGTGGGGCTCTGTGGTAATGCCCTGGTCATCTACGTTATCCTGCGCTATGCCAAGATGAAGACTGTTACCAACATCTATATTTTGAACTTGGCTGTAGCAGATGTACTGTGCATGCTGAGCCTGCCATTCATTGCAATTCAGTTAGCGCTGCTCCACTGGCCCTTTGGAGCCGCAATTTGCCGTGTCATCCTAACTGTGGACTCAATGAACCAGTTCACCAGCATCTTCTTTCTAACAGTCATGAGCATTGATCGCTACCTGGCCGTGGTGCATCCAATAAAATCCACCAAATGGCGAAAACCGTGTGTGGCCAAGGCAATCAGTTTGGCCATGTGGGGCGTGTCTCTGCTGGTCAACCTACCAATCATGATCTACAGTGGCGTGAACATCAAAAGGAATGAGGCACGGACATGTACCATGTTGTGGCCAGAGCCCCAGAACACATACTACACTGCTTTCATCTTTTACACCTTTTTCTTGGGCTTTTTCCTGCCGCTGATAGTTATCTCCTTGTGCTATTTGCTCATCGTCATTAAGGTGAAGTCCTCAGGCATGCGGGTGGGTTCAACCAAAAGGAAGCGATCAGAGCGGAAAGTCACCCGCATGGTGTCTATTGTGGTTGTGGTTTTTGTGCTCTGCTGGTTACCGTTCTATGTATTCAATGTGACCTCTGTGACTGGAACTGTGCCGTCCACATCTGTGCTGAAGAGCACTTTTGACTTTGTGGTGGTGCTGGGTTACGCAAACAGCTGTGCCAACCCCATCCTCTATGCCTTCCTGTCGGACAACTTTAAGAAGAGTTTCCAAAATGTCCTGTGTCTAAAAAGAGTCGGAGGCTTGGATGAGATTGAGCGCAGTGACAGTCGACAGGACAGGACTCGAATGGTCAACGACGTTATGACGGAAACACATAATGCCGCACTCCTCAACGGAGACTTGCAGACCAGTATCTGAGGATGGTTTGTTGCCTTGAGAGATCTTGGCCTGAAAATCACTTTTGTCACTGCTGAGATGAGGTATCCTGTAGCAATGCTAAAAGTGAAATTCGACCTTTGAGCAGTGATATTTTTAGACTCTGCAATGAAAAGCTCTCAAATTCTAAATTGTAAAAACCATCTGAGGAGTGATTTAGCATTTAAGATCAACAATGAAACTTTACATATCTAATTTATTTACACATCTAACATGCGTATACCATTTGTTTGGACAGGAACTCTTTTCAAAGCATATTTTTAGGACGTAATGGGCGTCCTAAAGTGGTCTGTCATTTGGTATCGTTTACCAGGTAACACAACAAGATCCTTTTTGGCAGCTCAGACTGACTGAGCTCCTGTATTGCAGCGATGAGAAAATGCTAAGAATGTGATTTACTGTAAATATATGTAGCCGTTGTACTTGGTCACTGTCTGTAAAAAATGCTAAAGCTGTTGTGTTGTTGTGTGTTTTGTTCACTTCAGTGCCAAAAATTGTCTTTAAAGTTAAAAGAAAAGTCCATTGATAATTCAAGATCATTGTCCTCATTAGATAAACACTACAAGGAACCACAAGTACAGTAAGGAAAGGTTTACTATTATTCAAGACTTTTTCAGTGATGATGAATGCAGAATGGTAGATAAGTAAGTAATGCATGACAAGATGTAGTTATGCAAACCACATCACCAGAATATAAAATGTACCCAATATCTGGAGAGATAAAAACAGGTTTAAATTTGTATGGCCTAGTTATTTGTTGTAATTTTGTGAATTATGATTATGGTTACAATATCTTACTAAACCTGATGGTTGCAGTCTGTTATTTTGTTTTCATTTGTTTTCCTTCATAAATTTTCACCTCTGGTTCCCAATGGGTTTTTATTTTGGGAGAGAAAATTTACATTCTGTTTAATGCAGAGAGACGGGGTGGGGTAGGGAAGAAAGACATTGTAATTATTCAATGACCTAGACTAGATAAAGTTTCCTTTAAGTTTTTTGGATGTATAAAGTCACCTTATGGACACTGGCTATGCTTCATTAAGTAATCAATTAACAGTCATCTGCTTAACAGTTTTTTGCTGTTAAACAAACAACCTTGCTCACCCACCTGAGTAATACAGTAGACATAATGGCCACGGTGGCAATGATACAGACAATGATGAAAGAGAACTCAGGAGGGCATACAGTTCATTCAACTTCAACTAAATTATTCAGAGAAAAGTATTAAATCAAATACATTATCAGAATTTGAACTGCAATTCTTGTCAAAATGTTAAATATACCTCATTATTAAACATATGTCACACAGCATTGATCCATCATTGTGATGAATGATATTTGTCATAATGGAACCATCTATGTTACACTGAACTAGGACATTTCTGTGGTGGCAAAGGATGAAGAACGGCATCGTAACAGCTGCTTTGCATTTTCATTACTTGGAGGAAATGCAAAATAATTCAGATTCATAAAATGACGCTCTAAGTGCCTTACTGTAAATAATTATTTGAAAAGACACAGAAAGAGATATGTAGACACTGTTTGGTTTGTGTGTGTGCATTCATTCATAGAGCTTTAACAACAAACCCTCCAACCGGAATGTACAATCAACTCATCTGCTATTATTTGCTTGTAAATATGACACTAATTTAAAACCCCTGTAACAAGATTTGTTGCTCAAAGAGCTACATAACATGTAAATATTGGAGCTACCATGATGCAGAATGAAAATCACATGTTTAGAACCACACCAATATGCTGATAACTAGGTTATTCAATAAATCCGACAACGCATGGTAGAGCGTTTACGTGAGACTTGTCATGAGCGTACATGCACGATCTTACACTGATTATGCTTAATAAGCTGAAAAATGCCTTAAATGGCTTTCCTTTATCTGGGTAAGGGCATAAGCGGTTCGATTTTTGCCCATTACCCTGATTTCGCATTGCATGTAAGGGCCTTTGTCGGTTTTCCAACCAGCTAATCCAAAGTGTGCAAGTCTTGTGCTCATGCCTATTTAAGGCTTGAAATCAAAAGCAGAGAATAACCCAGTTATTTCAAATCTCATGTAAATGTTGTCGGTTTTCTTGAAAAGCTGATTTTTGTGGGGGTTTTGATTGCTGTGCATGTAAATGCACTTAAATAGGCATTGTATTTACATTTTCATGTAAATAGGTATTTAATCATTTTTCACTTAAAACTGTTAAGGGGTTTAGAGAATTTCAATATTTGTGAAGGGCTAAAACAATTATTCAAACTGAACTTGTTTATTGTTTGTGTATGTCCAACTTGTAACATCATGCAACGTGCCAAAATTAGTGGGCCACATAATAGCACCTGGTGATAGTCTAAAAGTCAATGGTCTTTTATGCTGCAAGTGATGCTATAGATGAATGAGGTCTAGAAGTATTGTGTAAACAGATTTTTCTAGGATCAAGGAAACATATTTTGAAACCTGGAGAAGAATTATTGATTGCAAAGTAATTATCTCAGTGTTCAATTTGTCCAACTTTTAAACAAGTAGATTTTCTTTGACTGAGCTCAATTCAATGTGCCTTCAACTGTTCAGCAGAATATCACCATTTCACGTCAAGTTGCCAAGAGTTCCTAATCTGATCTATGATACAATTTAGCATTACAATTTTACTTCTGTGTGCATCAGAGGTTTAAATGATTTCTGTCATTCCTTGACAAACCCCAAGCTTAGACCTTGAAGAATGATTAATCTCTCACCATATACAATAGTTGCAAATAATGAAGGCTATGTATTTTGTACTGGGGTCTCTGGGGTTATTTTCAGCTTGTAGTATAACTCATTGCAACTTTAATGGCAGGTTGCTCTGACATGCCATTGAGTGCCATTACCCTGGTTGCTAAGCTGCCACAGCTCAGTTTTTGCCGTGTGTAACAAGTTATTTATTTTTAAAGATCCAATTTATTACGAAGCACCCAAGCAGAATAATCCTCAAGTCTAATTAAATGATTCTTCAATCACTGTTGTTGAGAGGTCATTTGTGGACAAACTTATTGTTTTAATTAAACCTCACTAAGCCACAGGCCTGTTTTTAAATGCTTCTTTAATTGAATAGGGAATACAATGTATGTTCAACTTTCTAAAACATAAAATAAAATACAAAATAAGCCGCATGCTTAATGAAAATTATCTACTTGTTATATAGTGAATATTTTTGTTGTTTTGCAAGTGAAAAAATCCTTTAAATTGCATGTTAACATTTAGGTTTGGAAGTAGGCTGGTAATGATCTCAATCCCTGCAGTATAGCAACATGTTGTTGATCATCATCTGACAGTCTGTTGCACTCAGATTCAAAGTCAAATTTCCCCTTCAAATTAAGTGACTAACTGCTGTAATACTTTAGAAAACCTCTGACTATGCCTGACATCAGAAGATGCAGGACAAAAAAAAACAAGCTTCTTCCCTTTCCCTTTCCCCTTCTTCTTATCCTTCTTTTTTCTTCTTTCCTTTTTTAGAAATTAAAAAAAAAAGGAAAAATCCCTCCCGGTTGTAAATTTGTGTTATTTTGTGGTGCTAAATGTCTCCCTCTGTTGTCTATCTTGGGTAATAAAAAAATAAATAAAACAATGACCTTAATGGGGCTTTAAGTTTATTTGACCTTTGTAATAATCTTGGATGGACGGCTATTTATCTTTTGCTTTGTATATGGATTACGCATCATGTTCATGATCTGTAATTATTGACATTTGTGGAGAATCGTGATCAAGTATCAGCCAACCTTTTCAGTGTTGTTATTGACAAAAATGAAATGCGTTGCATTAATTTACCAAACAAATAAAGTCTAATGTGTGAATAAAGCTTAATTTGATTTGTGCAATTACTGCCAGTGAAACAGAGGCAAATGATAAATAAATGCAGCTCAGAGTTCGTACAACCTTTCTGAATGTAATACGAATATCTTTATTACTATATGTGTTCAGGTTTAACAGATACATGAAGTCTTTATTATTTTATAATGATAGTGATATTATATTATATGATCGCTTTTTTCTTGGTCACAAAAAATATCAAGATTAAAAAAATATGTTTTAATCAAATATTGATGGAGAAACATAATTTGTGTGAAAACAAATAATAATAAAAAAGGTGACAAGGGGGTAAAAGGTCCCCATGGTTGTTTAGTATTATGGTGTAAATACACTGTAGGTGTAACCGGTCCTGCTCGGCCCGCACCGAGTGGGATTTGAGCACGCTCACGAGGAGACTAAAGGCTACAGGTCCTAGTGTCAATTGCTAGTGCGCCTCTTACGGCCAGGAGAGTGAGGTTTACAAATACCGCACTGCTATCACGTCTTGCTTGCTCCCATTAAACTCTCCCCACTAAACCTCACTCCCATCTGGGTCACGGCACCACTGTAACCAGTCCTGCTCGACCTGCTCAGAGAGGGATTCGCACCGGCGTCAGCTGGCACGGGAGGCAGGTACAATAACGAGTAGACTAAAGGCTAAAGCCTCTAGCGTTAGTCGCTAGTGTGCCTTTTGAGGCCAGGGGAGTGAGGTTTACACACCGCACAGCTGTGACGTACCAGCTTGCTCACATTACATAGGAACAACATTTATAGGGCAAAATATGTCAACTTAGGCAAATAACTTTGAGACAGCAAGATGCTTTTTTTGAGAGCCTTAACAACAAATACCTTTGACATCAAACAAAATCCCACTGTACCATGTAATAGAAACTTGATGACACATTACACGTAAACTGCATGTCCATTATTTCTCTTTGGCTGACATATAATGAAACAAAAGACATTCATGAATTCATCATGTATACAAAACGAGGACATTAGTGTTGGTTTGAGTCAACAGGTGTGGAATATTGAGTTTGCTCTTCCTGCCTCAAGCCACCATCTGTCTTTTCGGTTCAGCTTCACCGCTCCAAAGACTGTGAACTCCAGTGACACAACTGCACTGACTGCAGTGTCATGGTCACCCAGTATGGCGCCACACTTTCCTGTTGACTATTTTGATCAGGGGCGGAGCCAGGGGTATTTCACAGGGGTGGCTGGGCAGGGGCCAGCGTTCAGTCTGTGGTGGAACAGAAATTTTTGGGCAGTATTTTCGTATCGTCTGACGGTTTGGTTGTTCATTGGTTGTTCGTCTAGAAAACAGAAACGCATGGATACAAAGATGGAGTTTTAAGTGTGTTGCGGCTTTACAGAGACAGTTCCAACTCTAAAAAAGCTAAACTGTTCCCAAGACAAATAATGACCAAAATGGCAATTGTGAGTGGGGTGGCCAATGGGGTGGCCGGGCTTCGATCCTTGGTGGCCACGCCCACCCCTGGCCACCCCCTAGCTCCACCCCTGCCTATTTTAATAGGTTTTTGGCCATTTCTGTTGGTAGTCAACGAAAGGCACTTGTGCACTCGGTCTACTTGAGATCTAGTTAAAACAACTTCAGGTGCAAGAATGTGTTTAAATGAGTGTGTGCTTAGTTTCAGGTTTAACAAAACAACATGACTAATTTCAATGCAGTTTGAAATTTCACAGTTTCACAATTTCACAGTTTGCAATTTCAACACAGATGTCTTGACCCTGTTAGATCCAGTTTCTTTACTAGATCTTTCTCTTCATCAGAAGATATCCAAATATCAGAGTTCTGTCTGATATTCAAAACCAGTCAACAACAACAGCTTGTTATGTGAACTCTTCTACCATCCGAAGAGTAGGCAGAGTAAGCATGGGAATATAGCAGGAGGCAGGATGCAGGAGACAATGTGTTGGTAAAAATGAGCTGAATTTACTGAATAATCTTAGTTGCGATATTTCTCAATGCTCGGTCTGACTTCATCTGATCAGCACAAATTCAACAAGTGTTATTATACATAGCAAAGACAATGGAAAATCACTCCTTCCCAACATCAGTGATGCTAAAGACCTTGAAATGGAGACAACTCTTCATCATCTCTAACTTGGGAAGACAATATAATCACACCAGGGGTGGACTTAGCACTAGGCAAAGGTATGCATCAGCCTAGGGCCCCCAGAATCCAAGGGCCCCCCCAAAAATACAAATAATATGCTTTTTTATTATCATTAATTCTAAATAACGTGTGCTGAAATTTTAAATATCACTGTTACAACACCGATATGAATAATAAAACGCTGTTACTTTCAGCACCATTAATGCAAGCAACCCACTCAGATCAGGCTGTAATGGAATATTCCAAGGTTTTATGCATCGCCACCAGTTCATATAAAGGTGAAAGTGAGCCAAACAACTCAGACAGTTTCATGTGATTTCGCCGTATACTCTGTTGCAATTTCCAAGCTAAGCTACATTGTTACTAGTTCAGTTTGAATTGAATTTGTGAAGAGAAAACAATTGTATGGAATCAAGACTTCTTAAGGTACCACTGTCTTTCAAAACAGAAAAGCTCTACAGCCTAAACTGCCACTCTTCTCTGCACAAGCACAGCAATCACTATAGTCTCCAATGCACAGTGTTAATGATGATCTGGGCATTGACACTCATAAACAAGAAAACATTTTTCTCTGACTGTTGAATCATTTTCGCCTTATTTAGCAGCATAAATCTAGTTTACTTTTTATGTTTTCAAATTTAAAAGTTGATCAAAGCCTTCTGGAAACATCCAAAGTCAACTTTTTGTCTAATAATTTGGATATAGAAAAAGTGCATTAAGAAAGAGGGAGAGTGAGAAAGAAAAAAGGTATTGTAGTGGTATATACAGTATTGTAGTTCCTAGTAGCCAGATTGTTTTTTTATATAATATGTTATCAGACATTATTATTCACTCCTTTTTAGAAATTTGTCACAGCCAGGGAGAAAGAGACAACCACAGATACATTTTTGTTTGCTGTTTGCACAGTCTAGTGCTGTCACAGAGACAGATGAGGTATCTCAGGACACTTATTGTGTTTAAATGATATCTTTCAGGACAAAGGAATATTTTGTCCTTACCATTCCATTATATATATATATATATATATATATATATATATATATATATATATATATATATATATATATATATATATACTACCGTTCAAATTTTTAGGTCACTTACTCATTCTTTATTTTTTTCACATTTTAGAATTATAGTAAAGTCATCACAACTGTGGAATAATAGAAATGGAAATATGTAAATTAAGTTGTGACTAAATAATGCAAAATAAATCAAAACTATGTTATATTTTAGCATCTTTAAGTGGCCACACTTTGCCTAGATTTTGCAGACATGTACTCTTGACATTTTCTCAACCAAAGTCTTGAGGTATCACCCTGGGATGCTTTTTAAACAGTATTGAAGGAGTTCCCATCTACTGTATATGCTGGGCAGTTATTGGATGCTTTTCTTAATTATTCAGTACAAGTCATCCATTTCAAAAACTTTTTTTTAATAAAATTTTAGTTTTGTAATTAAATAAATGTATATATTGGCACAATTATATTTTTACCTACAAAACTAATTTCAAACTTTTAAGCATAGCCTTCAGATCAAAAGATTTTTAAGATCATGAGAAAAATTTCAAGCAAGTGAGCCCAAAATTTTGAATGGTAGTGTATATATATATATATAATATATATAATATTTCTCTTACAGTACCTTTGGGAGAAAACCCGATGTAAATGGCCCCATCCCTGTACTTTGCCTAGGGCCCCCAAATCAGTAAATCCGCCCCTGTATCACACAGCATGAGATTAAACAGTAAAGAATAAAATAAAAGTAAAAATGTGTATAATGTGGTATTCTGTATGTGTGAATAAGGAAATAATATGAAAGAAATGGTAACACTTTATAGTAAGGTTCCATTTGGTCACATTTTTTCACAACATTAGTTTACATGAACTAACAATGAACAAAGATAAATTAATACTGTAAATAATTAAGTTAATTATTTGTTCATTTTGCAGTTTTACTTTAAAAAAAACAAAAAAAAACATAGTTTAGTATGTTTAATAAGACATTTCCCTCATGGGGATCGCTGGCTGTGCCCACAATGATCAAACCTTATCTCAGGTTTTACTATACTTGGGGGGACATTGTAGCATCAACTTGTACAAACACACACACACACACACACACACACACACACACACACACACACACACACACACACAAACAGGTTGCCTTTAAACACTCAAATTAGAACCATAGATCCTTCTGCACTATGAAATAATAAAGTGTGGGAGAGCTCCAGTTTTGCTGCCTGTAAACATCACGATAAAATGTGAATTTAGAAGATAAATGCAATGACTGTAAATATTCATCTGTGGATGGTCGATGCTCATTAAACATGAACTATGTGTCCCTGAAGGATAATGCATTTTCATTTTAAACCTGAGTCATCTGCACAGCTTAATATGAATAATTTCTCTCCCCCTGAGTTTGTCTAGTCATTTACATAGTTCATGTTACAGCATAAGGGTATTCAGCATGAAAGATAATTTGTATTAATTTGTCTTTAGAATTCAGTTGAATGTACGTGTCCAGAAAAAAACACCATTATTTGAAGAAACATACAATCTTCCATTACCTTGTGTCTAACATGTGTCAAGTTTGTAACTGTTGCACCTTCACCATGTCAGTTTCAAAACTAAACATAGAAAAATGGCTTTTAATTACACAACTAGCTATGTAAATTCCATAATAAAAGTACATATTTTCCTACCATCAGAGCAATTCAAACTTGAAGCACATGTAACTTCTTGTTTTTATCAGGGGCAGTCAGTACGCCTCAACAAACCTCACAAGCAGCCCAGCCACAGAATGAGAGCCAGTCACACAGGCCGAGTTTTGACAGCATGGCGAATTACAACATAATACATCTCGAGACATGACAAGTTTCAACTACTTTTAAATTAATACTTTTATGACTTCCCTTGTGGTGGGACTGGAAGCGTGTTGCGTCAGCAGTGTGGGAGGCCCGGGTTAGGATCCCGTGTTGAAACCAGGAAGTAATCATGTGCATAAAAATTGTCAAGTGTGAATCGGATGTTGCATTTTTCACTCTAACTTAAAATGTTTACTCCACTGATGGTTAGGTTTGGGGTTTTGGTGGGTTCAGTTTATAAAATATGTGATGTTTTATTAAGCTCTACAAAAATCTCTTGAGGGGTGACATGATGTTCTGGATACATGCGCAAACACGCTGTTGTCAGTGCTCTTAGAGCGGTTAACGTTAGAAACCAACGGGGTCGGGACGGGTGAGTTTTTCAAGTAGTTTAGTGTAGGGTGCAGCGCTCTCACTCGCTCTGTTTTTCCGGCGTTTTTCTATGTAAACACAAGCTGGACAAACATCCATATCTGCTGCACCACATCTTGCTATTTCTTCAGAGCCTCACGGAGGACCAGCACATTTATAGACACTGTGTCAAGTTAATAAGAGCTTCAGGTTTAAAAACTGAATGCCGAAACACCAGATTTGGACATGTTCAGGTTGCAAAGATGGGACTGTTACAATGTTAAACATTATTCCAGTTTGTTCTGCAACAAGCAATGTTTCAGCACTTGATAAACATCAATGTTTTTGTTTCCTTCTGCTCTTGGAGCCGCCATGCCTTGTATGTTTATTGTTAAAGTTACGAATATTGCCTATAATGCTTACATAAAATACAGCCTCAGCATCAGTATTATCATATTATTTTTTTTTAACTATTAATAAACCAGGGTATCAGTGCATTCAAACTTGCACAAAATTGTCATCTGTATATCATAAACAGTGCAGTTGAAGTAGTGTAATCTCATGAGACTTGCTGTGGTTTTATTCAAATTACCTGCCAGTACAAATAGTACCCACATGCACAGAAATCTAGACTGTAGATGCCCCAATGTCTCCATTTTCACACACGGTAAGTTCTCAGTAATGTAATCTATTTAGAGATTAAATGTACTGGTAACACTTTACAACAAGTTTCCATTTTTTAACATTAGTTAACAAAATAAGTTTACATGAACTAACAATGAACAAAACTTTTACAGCATTTATTAATCTTAGTTCATGTTAATTTCAACATTTACTAATATATTTTAAAAACCAATCAAAAACCAATGTACAATGAACTAACATGAACAAACAATGAACAACTGTGTTTTTATTTCCCAACATTTTAGCAAGATTAATAAATGCTGTAAAAAATATTGTTAATTGTTTGTTCATAATACTAATGCATTCACTTGTGTTAACTAATGGAAACTTATTGTAAAGTGTAGTCGATATACTTAATATGTGGTGTGTATAGATTAACATATACGACCCCAATTCCAAAAAAGTTTGGACAGAATGAGAAATGCTAATAAAAACAAAAATGCAAAACAACTACATATTAAATTATGTTTTACCTGAATTTCATTGTTTTGTTTTTATAAATGTACAGTCATTTCAAATCAGATGATTGCAACACACTCTCAAAAAGTTGGGACAGTCGAGTGTTTACCATTTTAAAACATCACCATTTCTTCTAATAACACTTAATGGTTTAGGCACTAAAGACACAAGTTTGTAAAGTTTAAAAAGTGGAATATTCCCTCATTCATCCATTATGCAGGATGTCCCTGGAAAAGACTGTGCTGGATTGCAGTATATGCTGCTCCAAAATGTGTACATATCTGTCTGCATTAAAGGTGACCTCACAGATGTGCGAGTTACCCATTCCATGGGCCATGAAACACCCCTGGCCCACAGACACTGGCTTTTGGACCTGACGCTGATAACAGCTTATATGGTCCTTTTCCTCTTTGGCATGGAGAACACGATGGGTGTATTTTTAAAAAAATATATGAAATGTGGACTCATCAGACCAAAAAACACAGTTTCACTGTTCTACTTTCCATCTAAGATGAGACCGAGCCCAGAAAAGTCGGCAGCACTTCTGGACAGTGTTGATGTGTTGCTTCTGCTTTGCATAGTGGATCATCTGTGGATGCAGCGTCGAGTGGTGTTGACTAACAAAGGTTTACTAAAGTTATCCCAAGCCTGTGTTCATAATATCAATTACAGATGAATGAATTTTTTTAAGACAATGACGTCTGAGGGATCAGAGATCACACGCATTCAGAAGTGGTTTTCAATTCCTTGAATCTTTGAGTTGTTGAGCGCGTTACCGCGGAGACCTAGCACGTGTGGAGGCTCACGCTATTCTACGCAATATCCACCCACAACACACCACGAGCCCCACCGAGAGCATGAACCACATTATAGTGACCCTGAGGAGGTTAACCCAACATGACTCAACCCACCCAAGCAACCGGCCAATTGGTTCCTAGGAAGCCTGGCTGGAATCATTCAGCACGCCCTGGATTTGAACTCCAGTTGTGGTAGTCAGCGCCTTAACTTGCTGAGCTACCCAGGCCCCATGAATGATCCTTGCTCTTGAAGGACTAGGCTGTTTTTGGAAGCTTCCTATATACTATGACACGATTTCTTCACCTGTTTCACATCTCCTGTTTCACATCGCTATGTTATTTTAACTCATCAAATTGTTAGTAGTCTTAAACTGCCCCTGTCTCAACTTTTTTGAAGTGTGTTGTCATCATCTGATTTGATATGACTGAAATGAACTTCAAGTAAAACATCATATGTGTCGTTGTAGTTTTTTCAATAAAGCAACGGGTGAATATAATTGACAAATTACTTTTTTGTTTTTATTAGCATTTTTCATACTGTTATAACTAATTAGGAATAGGGGTTGTACTGTGAAACTAATTTAAAGCTGAACTTTAGAAGTAAGATTATCTGGGACATAATATATTACAGTGTACAATATTGTTTTCAAAACAACAGTTAATACAGATTTATTGAACTTATTGAATCTGAAAGTGCTACTTTTCTAAACGTTTGTGTGTAAGTCCATATTCATAAATGCAGTGCATTATTCAGTTTAGATCTATGTACATTTTGATAGCTTAATTTTCATTTTGAAAAGAAATAAGCAAAAAAAAAAAAAAGAAAAAAAATCCGGCTTTATTTTTAGTTTTGGTTCATGGGTAGAAAATGGATAAACAGCTTGAATATTTGTACATGTGGGTGGGCATGAAACGGCCCTTTTCACTGATTGGTCAACCCGTGCCATCGTTAAATCTTCCTCAAAGCATTGTAACAGAATAAAAGTCCACCACTATAACCGTAAAAAATTACATTTGCCAAAATATACATTATTTTCTAACCATTTCTTTTGTTACTGTAGGGTTGCTACCCAAGATAGTACTAGGCCTAATATATATACTGGATTTGCATGTCCATAAATCATATTTTATCACGTTATTGATATTTAGTCACATTATTTTGTATCTTTTTTTATTTTCCTTTACCATCACACATCTATTTTTTTGCTTTTTGTTAGATTATTTTTGACTTTTTTCGTGCTTAGAGCTTAACCCTGCATGCACTTGCCATAACTGTAAATAGTTCATTAAATACTACATTAAATAAGAGATTTCGAACTAATGTTTGCCAATATTTTTTCATGTTGTTATGCATTTAAAATGGATTGTTGCTTTGTTTACATGTGTTGTAAATGTTACAAATAAATTAGCCTCATTATCTGAGGATTTGTCTAGCGTATGAGGATGTTTTATTCACATTATAGAGCTTTTTTTGTTTACCATTGCAATTATCACTCACAAACCTGTCCAATTATAAAGCATGAGTGTTATGAATGTATCTTTGTGTTTTTCTAATTTAACATTCTGACTCGATTAAGTTAAAAACGTAACTGATTCAGGTGAAGACAGATGACATGTTAAAGATGTTTGAGGCAATATTTTACAGCTATAGGCTAAGCTTTTCCTAAATAAACGGGAAAAACAGAGAAAGTGTGACAATTATCCCTGGTCTCCCCTTGTCCCTGGGGTTAAAATGCTTTTATGGAATGTTTTTCTCAACTTCCTTTACTGTCAATATATCAAGTTGATACTCCAGTTGGTCGGATTTCTTTCTCTTGTTGCTTTAATAAGAGTAATAAATCATTGTATTTGGGCCCTTTTCCAGAAAGATAGTTGTGGTCTGGCTGTGGTAAACTTTTGGAAATAGGGCTATCAAAATGCTGGGACAGTCTCCAAATGACCAAATCTTTAACAATCTATTTAAAAATTGTTTTAAAATCGATTTGCACATAATGGCTTACATGTGATTGGGGGGGGGGGGGGGGGGGAATATTATTAATATTCCTTCACCTGTAGGAAAATTCATGTGATCCAACATGATCCAGTATTTTACAGGACAGAAGCAAGCCAACCTGGAAGTCTAATACATTCTCATAAAAGTGTGGATATGGAAAATCGTGAGTTTATCGGGAGAAATTGTAAATCAGGATTTCAGTGGGAGGACGGGTTGAAAAACGGGAGAAACTCGGTAAAATCGGCAATGTTGGCATGTCTGCTCTAAGCATGAAAAAATATATAACAATGATGTAACATGATAGAACAATAAGAAAAACAATATATGTGTTGTGATATTAAATTTACATAGATACAAATTAATGTGATTTAATATTAATATAACATGATGTAATTAAAATTAATGTTCTATCAGGAAGACTCGCAGACTTGAGTTATGTCTCTCTTTGGCATAAGCCTCACCAGGCGGTCTGAAGTTGTAGTACTCGGAACCATCATATCCTGCCGGAGATAGGAGGCAGGGGCGAGGAGCCTACCCTCGTGCAGGATGCGACTGAACTGGTGGTGGTGGGGTGGAGGAGGTTGTCATGTTAGCGCACTGAAACAGCAATGTGATAGATTGTGAGCGGACTTATAAAGCAATGGCTTACATGTGATTGGCTGGAAATTATCCATCTAATGGTGCGATGATGTGCGATGATGTACAGCTGCTAGTCTTCCTGCTAGAACTACGCTGCGCTTACATGACACGCAAATACATACGAGGCCCTTGCGATCCTTCACAATTTTTGTAAAACAAAAACGTGATTATAAAAGAAAGTGAGAAAGAATGTTGCGATTGTATTTTTATGTTACACTATTCATTACAGATTGAATGAAGAAAACTGAAGCGTTTGGGGCATAACTGAAAAAAAGTGAAGTGGAGGGGTTGGAATGAGGTCCTTGGTCACTAACGATCTGAAGTATGCAAGGGATAGAACAGGTCACAAATTTGGTAGATACTAAAATAGCATAATTGCAGTCACTACAATGTAAATGCATCCACTCTGCGCTTTGAGAGATGTTGATAGCTGACAGCTAAATAAAACTGTCTAAGAAGTAAACAAAGAGGTAATTTTGCATGCAGATGTGAGGGACATCAAACAAACATCTTCTATTTCTCTGCCACAATTAGGTTGCCGTACCCACTAAGTGCATTTGTTTGATGAGAGAGAGATAATATGTAGCCATTGCAATAAACTACGAGCAGCCCGACGAACACGTTGAGAAACCATACAACTGTAATAGCGGTGGACTTTTATTCTGTTGCACGGCTTTGAGGAAGATTTAATAATGGCGCGGCTTGATCAATCAGTGAAAAGGGGGATTTCATGCCCACCCACATGTGCAAATCAAATATTCAAGCTGTTTATCCAGTTTCTAGCCATTAACCAAAAAAAATTTAAAATCAAGCTGAATTCTAGTTGTACCGTTTAAAAAAAAAAAATTTTTTTTTAATTACAATAATAATAATAATAATAATTAATAAACACATAATTTTCTCGTTTCTTGTTATTTCTTTTCAAAATTAAAATCAAACTATTAAATCATACATGGACAAGTTGGTGCCCATGATGGATTACCATCGATGAATATGAGAGACTACAGATTGTACAAAAAAACTGAAATAAGACCACTTTTAATATCCCAGTCTCCTTAGGTTTGATTCTATTTTGTTTCAACTGCATGTTGTCTTGCAATGTTGGCCTTTGAAGTGGAAAATAAGGGCAACACTTAAACATTCAAATTGTCTATTTCACTTTTAACTGTTATCTTTCTTTCAAACAAATATATTGAGATTTGTTTAATTAAAAAGCAGAAGTGATTGTTATATGGAAGGCTAAGCTTTGTTCAAAACATAAATCATACAATTTGAGTTCATTTAACCCATTAGTCATCTATGAATAATTTAATTTAAACAATGTGTTTACTATGGTATTAGTCAGTATTTGTATGTGCTGTGCATGCAGGTATTTGTCAGGGGCTAGAGAATGGTGCAAAGTTGCCGGGAGGGGCAGTACTTGGACATGCTGGTGCAAAAGTGTGTATCCTGCAGCATGGTCTGTCATAAACCTTTGATTCTTACACGCTGCTCACAATACTGCGGTAAGTTACAGAACAAACTGACTTTCCTGGGCTCATACTTATCAAAGATTTGTCTACTATAGCAAAAGTGGGTAATACTGAGACAAGCGAGTTTAAGTAGCAAATGGGTGTATGTAACTATTTAAAGGGATTATTCCAGATCTAATGCAAGTTAGCCCTACAATGGTATTCTGTCATTTTTTACCAAAATAAATTTTCCTTGTTTAATAAAAATGTTTTTTTTTTTTATCTGAGCAGTACAAGACTTGGTGACTTTTCCTCAATTTGCCATCTGAACATAAAAAAAACAATGGGCTTGATACGATAAGTCTGAGTGGTTGTACAAAAAAAGCGACACCTTTGGTATTCACGGTCAAAATATCTGGAAAACAGCAATTACAGGGTAGTAGACTCTTTAGAGACCCTAAGACATCCTCAGTGCAAAGCATACACACCTACTCACACACCAAAATTATCTGGTGAGACTCTAACACAGCTTTTTTTACATTTGTCAAAAACAATTCATAAATCAATCACAATGCTAAACACAGACACACACACACTCAGAAATTAAGGCATGGGACGATAACACACTCACAATGCAGAACACACACACATACACACTCAGAAATTAAGGCATGGGACGATAACACACAATGCAGAACACACATACACACACACACACACACTCAGAGATGAAGGCGTGGGACGATAACACACTCACAATGCAGAACACACACACTCAGAAATTAAGGCGTGGGATGATAACACACTCACAATGCAGAACACACACACACACACACTCAGAAGTGAAGGTGTGGGACGATAACACACTCACAATGCAGAACACACACACACACACACACACACACACACACACACACTCAGAAATTAAGGCGTGGGACGATAACACACAATGCAGAACACACATACACACACACACACACACACACACACAGACACACACACTCAGAAATTAGGGCGTGGGACGATAACACACAATGCAGAACACACATACACACACACACAGACACACACACTCAGAAATTAAGGGGGTGAGACGATAACACATTTACAAAGCAGAACACACAGACACACAGACACACACACACACACACTCACTCAGAAATGAAGGGGTGAGATACACTCACAATGCAGAACACACACACACAGATGTTTGAAGAAAAAAAAATACTATAGAAAGTGTGAAATTGCTAAATGTTTACTTTGATTCTTCTGGTTTATTAGGGGCCAAGCACCGAAGGTGCGGAGGCACCTATTGTGTCTGTTCCGGTTCTTATTATTATTAGGGGCCAAGCACCGAAGGTGCGGAGGCACCTATTGTGTCTGTTCCGGTTCTTATTATTATTATTAGGGGCCAAGCACCGAAGGTGCGGAGGCACCTATTGTGTCTGTTCCGGTTCTTATTAGGGGCCAAGCACCGAAGGTGCGGAGGCACCTATTGTGTCTGTTCCGGTTCTTATTATTCTTCTTCTTCTTCTTCTTCTTCTTCCGACTGGGCGTCTATGGCAGCCCATAGAAGCGTATGCGGGAAAGTTGTAACGGTTTGACATTCTGATAGAGGACAGTCCCAACATCAAATACACCAATTTTGGTGTCTCTAATTCATTCCCTCTAGCGCCACCACCTGTCCAAAGTTTCAAAAATATTATGCTAATAACTTTTGAACCGTAAGGCCTATCAACAAAATTCTTTTTTCCTCTGATTCCTGAGCTCATGACGATTCGATTGCACCCTATGACGTCATTTTCCGTCGTAAAAAAATTTCCGCCATTTTGAATTGTCCAAAAAACCTACTTTTGCGAACTCGTCTTAGACGGTTTGTCCGATTTTCACCAAAATTGCACCAGATCATCTTCAAGCAGTGCCAACAAAAAGTTATGGAAATCAAGTTGATTCGTCAAACCGTTCTCGAAAAACGCACAATCAAATTTTACGTAGAGCTTGCAAAAACAAACGTAAGTCTGTATCTCCGCAACGCTTAATTGTATTCAGACCAAACTTGGTACATGTCATCACAAGCATGACCTAAGGCTACATGCTGCGTTTCGGCGCAGCGCCACCTACTGGTCCGGAGATACAAAAAATAGCTATTTTTGTTTATAACTTCTGAACGGTTTATCCAAAAATCATAAAAGTGGTCTTGTTACATTCAGGGCATCATGCCGAGTCGACTGATATCCAATTTTCTCAGATCGGCCATTTTGGCTGTCGGCCAATTTGAATTAAGTGCTAAAATGTTGTATTTTTTGAACGCATGAATGAATTGTTACAAAACTCGGTATGGGTCATCAGTACGATGCCCTGAAGGAGCCAGAGAAGTTTTGAAACAGCGCCACCTAGTTATTATTGTTATTCTTCTTCTGACTGGGCGTCTATGGCAGCCCATAAAGGCGTATGCGGGAAAGTTGTAACGGTCTGACATTCTGATAAAGGACAGTCCCAACATCAAATACACCAATTTTGGTGTCTCTAACTCATTCGCTCTAGCGCCACCACCTGTCCAAAGTTTCAAAAATATTATGCTAATAACTTTTGAACCGTAAGGCCTATCAACAAAATTCTTTTTTCCTCTGATTCCTGAGCTCATGACGATTCGATTGCACCCTATGACGTCATTTTCTGTCATAAAAATATGTCCACCATTTTGAATTGTCCAAAAAACCTACTTTTGCAAACTCGTCCTAGACGGTTTGTCCGATTTTCACCAAAATTGCACCAGATCATCTTCAAGCAGTGCCAACAAAAAGTTATGGAAATCAAGTTGATTCGTCAAACCGTTTTCGAAAAACACACAATCAAATTTTACGTAGAGCTTGCAAAGACAAATGTAAGTCTGTATCTCCGCAACGCTTAATTGTATTCAGACCAAACTTGGTACATGTCATCACAAGCATGACCTGAGGCTACATGCTGCGTTTCGGCGCAGCGCCACCTACTGGTCCGGAGATATAAAAAATGGATATTTTTGTTTTTAACTTCTGAACGGTTTGTCCAAAAATCATAAAAGTGGTCTCGTTAGATTCAGGGCATCATGCCGAGTCAACTGATATCCAATTTTCTCAGATCGGCCATTTTGGCTGTCGGCCATTTTGAATTATGTGCTAAAATACTGTATTTTTTGAACGCATGAATGAATTGTTACAAAACTCAGTATGGGTCATTAGTACGATGCCCTGAAGGAGCCAGAGAACTTTCGAAACAGCGCCACCTAGTGCTAAAATTACATTTTTAAATGCTTATAACTCTGGCTGGGGTTGACTTATTTTCACGGGAGTCATATTATTAGATTCCTGAATCCTTGCCGAGTCCAACGATACCAGACTTGCCAGGTTTCGGCATATGGTTTGTGCAGCGTTGTAATTTAGCGCTTAAAAAACATTTGCAAATATCTTCGAAACCGCTTGTCCGATCGAGACGAAACCACCATCAGATGTTTGGAAACAGGTCGCTGGCAACATGCCAATGCCCAAATCTCAAAATATTGATAGTAAGGGGTAGTAAAATCCAATCAAAATCACGTGTCAGTTATTTTTGACCTGTTTTTTCACATAAATGTCTATAACTCCGAAGCAAATTGAGATATTTTCACCAAAATTGACATACACATGTATGAGCTCACTCAGAGGACACATATGGAAATTGTGGTATTGTGCCACTTGGTGGCGCTATAAAAGAACAAAACATGAAATTACCATTGACTTAAATACAGTATTGTGATAAAAATGCTATACTTAACGAATGCATTGGTGTAACATTTTGAAACTCAGAATGTGCCATCAGCAGCATGTCCTGAAGGTACTCAAAATATTTTGAGACAGCGCCACCTTTTGGTCAAATGTTATAACTAAATGTCCCAAAATGCTAATAACATTTGTATAAATTTACCTATTGTAATCACACTGTTCTCAATTGATTCTTTGGGTTTTGCCAAAAACATAGATAACATTTTTCCCATAATCAGCCAAACTTCCTGTCCGCCATCTTGATTTTCATTCAATGCCTACTTTTTCAAACTCCTCCTAGACTGTTAGGGTTATGGTTTTCACCAAAATCAAATCGTATCATCTCCAGAACATGCCAACTACAATTTATGGATTTTGTGACGATAGACAAAACTGTTTTTGTAAACTGCCAGATCAAAGCTTACGCATGCTGCCAAAATTACCATTCAGGCTTTATCTCTGCATTGCCTTGATATATTGACACCAAACTTTATATGTCTCATTGTCACCTCACTCTGACCACACCACATACATTTCATAACTGCACCACCTATTTGTCAAAAGTGATAATCAATTAAATCATATTTTTAGTTAATGTATGATTTTTCATCCATTTGCCTAAATTCATCTTTACGTGTCTTTAATTGCTACTTGCTGCAGTTGGTCTGACCATTCCAGCCATGTTGGCATGTCTTGTCATCTTCTTTGCGCTTGGCCCCGGTAATGGCTGCTTTGCAGCTATATTACTCTAATTGAATTTTCAGAATTTTGCAGTTCATTTCCGTTTTTTATGTACATTTGCTTTAAGTTTTAAAATTTTTGTTTAAAATATATTATTGGTAGAACAATGCTTATTCGGTGTCTTCTCTTTGTAACACCATGGTCAGGTTTGATTGCAAGCATAATGACATTAACTGCAAAAACTGACACTTCAAATCTTTAAAATGCTAAACTTTGACAAATAATAGTTTTATAAAGTAACTATATATCCAAATGTATATCTTGCGATCAAATACACAGTGTAACATTTTTTATTAATGTATTTATTTATTGTTCCTGGGTAGTAAGTGTTATTTCCTAATTTCTTATGCCTCAAAAGTATAGAAAATTACTATTATTATTCCCCACAAACATTGCTTTTGTGACCAGGACAGTGATATTTTGGAATTTACCTATTTTCCAGAACATTCCAGATAGATTCTGTGCAGAGTAAACTTGGAGTAACTTCTAGAACTTTCCAGTAAAATAATTAGTAGTATAAATACACGGGCCTTAAGCCCACCAGTTCAGTTTAGTTCCAGCTGCCAAAATGGATACATATTACCATTTTTCTGAGATGGCATCAAGAGTCTGCAAGCATCCGGCAGATGCATTTTGCTGTCTGTGGCCAATTTGTCAAGACAATACTCTGTGGAAGCATCTGATATGATATGTGAGGCCTACAAGGCATATTTTGGCATGCCTGTCAGGGATCAAGACAAACCCTGGACACCTCATTTCACCTGCGAGCACTGCAAAAAAACACCGGAAGGTAAGATGGACAATTTTTCCTTGGAATTTTTATGTTATAACATTTGTTAATGTTTGAAATTGTAAAAGTTATTAAAAAGTTGTAAAATTTTAAATGTTTTTTTGGGACAGCAGGGACACCAAGGTGCACTACCATGGGCGGGACTGGTCACAGCGGATCGAGTTCTCTGTAGGGAGGAACATCTCAAGTGGGACCCCCAGAAGGTGCTGATGCCACCACTGCACATCAAATTGGGCCTTATGAAACAATTTGTCAGAGCTCTATATAAGGAGTCGGCAGCCTTCAAGTACCTTCAAGACTTCTTCCCTAAGCTATCTGAGGCAAAGGTCAAAGCTGGTGTCTTCGTCGGACCACAGATAAAGAAGATCCTGGAGTGCAATGAATTCCCCAAGAAGTTCACTATTAAGGAGAAAGCAGCTTGGAACAGCTTTGTCACAGTGGTTCGGGGCTTGCAGGGCAATCACAAGGCTGAAACTCTGGTGAAGAACTACGGCACAATGGGCTGTAAGACAAACTAACAAAAGCAAAGTTTGTCGGGAATAATAGCCATTTTCTATACTTTTGTGGCATTAGCAATTAGGAAATAACACTTACTAAGGAACAAAAATTGTGTTACATAGTGATATCAAATTAATTCACAACAAGCCATCAGACTACACAGTAGGTGGCTACAGCCATCTACTGGCTTTTACTGGCATGAAATGGTTTTCAAGTCATGTTAATTATATTTTGTTCACCAGATGGTAGCAACCTGCCTCCAATTTGTCACATTCTCATATTTTCTTCATGTTTTAACTTATAGAAGTGTAGGTTCTAAATGTTTTTGTTTTTCAAAACTTTTGAAAAACACATCTAACCCTTCCAGTCATAAATCACCGTGAATACCAAAAGGAGGTGCTATTTTTTAATCCCATAGCAGGGTTCATATTGATTGTGGCAGTATGCTGTTAATTACCAAAAAAAATAAAAATAATAATAATAATGTTGACTCATCCCTCATAATGCAGAAATGCATTAACGATGGAACTCTACAGGGCAAATCTTTGCCTCGTAGACTTACAATGTAAGTCCCTGTGTGTCACAGATGCCATCAATAAAGCTTAATGCCAACACAGGCAGTATCTTTCTTTATATGGGACTTCTTGAAAATTATTAAATGCACAGACGAAGTTTTAAATGCACTGAACTACATTGCACAGTGGTCAGGAGATGCAAAGCTGTGTCCAGCCAGTTCTACGACACACTACTGAAGAAGTGTTTGAAGTGCTCAGAGCTGTGTGGCAGTCACCCTTCAGTGTGCTCAGAAGTGTGCAAGAGTGAGTAAAGTTTAATACAGTAAGACTACATGCATGCAAGGGAATATAAGAGAAGCACAAAGCAGACCAAAAAAAATATTATATATATATATATATAGTATTGTTGGATAAGTAACACAGTTATGATTTAAAATGCGTTTCATGTGTTCAGAAGAAATGCAATTAGTAATATTCTATGGAAAAGGCAAAAAAAAAAAAAAAAAAAAAAATCTATGCAGTATTCACACTAACAGTTAGGATGAGCTAGGCATTAAAACTATATATTAATGACTAAATGATAATGGTTCACTCAGTTTAGGTTTATATATAATGGAAATAATAATAATAGTAAAAATCCCCAAATCTCTGTTTTTTTTTTTAACCCACAAAAACACAAAGAAAAATATATCAATATATCACAGCCTTCTGTTTACTTGTCTACGGCCCTGTCCCTGTGCATACTATAACTTAACACATCTTTCATACAGACACGGATGCAGCGGCTGTGACGCAGAGGCCTCATGGCGTGTTTGCAGTGCAGTTGTTCACCACAAAAGGTCACTCAGTACCCAAAGCAGAGCTGAACTCTGAGGCGCTCCTGTGCTCTCTGCTAGGCCTGTGCATCGCAGTGTTCATGTGTACATTCACTGCTGCCATACTAGTGCTGTTGAAGAGAGCAAAGGGCCACCAGCAGCCAAACAAACATGGACAAACATTTAATGGTGACTATCATACATCTTACATGAACGTGGGAACCCTGCATATATTAAAGTATTCGGCCAACCATGGTGTACCGCTTCAGTATTTGTGTTAGTGAAATAAAAACTGCTGCTTCTTTCAGATTCTCTAATGGCTCGGGCTGAGGATGTGTCTCAGGGCAGTGTGAATCAGGATAGGCCGAAGGCGACAGAAACCTGTCTCTATTGCTCCTCGGATCACACGAGGGCGCCACACGTGATTTATCAGCAGGCAGAACCTCGCGCTTTAGACGCCGACGCGAGCCAGGACAACCATCACCATGACAACGGGCTGGACAATTATCCAGTTAATGCAAATTATGATAAAACCAGATCCTTCAGGATTATATGTTCACCTACACAAACAAGCATGTGAATATATTATAGTATACTTACTGAATCTCAGGCATTCATACATGAACTGTTAGTGTTTTGCACGTCAACAATGAACTGGTTGGCTACAGTCATGGCAAACATACTGCATATGTAACTCATCAAAAATTCCTATGGAAACTTAACTTCATTTTAGTTTAAATACATTTTATGTAACTTTTTATGTGCCATTGGTTTCAGAAGTTTTTTTCCCCTGTTCATTTTGTCAATGGGCATTTAACATTCATCATTACCATCATGCCATCCCAGATGTGAATATTTCAGATCAGCAGTTTGTCCATACAATGCAAGTGAATGGTAACCAAAACTTTGAAGCTCCAAAAAAAAAAAAAAATCACATAAAGGCAGCATAGAAGTAATTCAGTGGTTTAAGTATTCTGAAGCGATCCAATCATGTTTTTGGTTAGAACAGACAAAAAATGTAAAAAAAAAAAAAAAAATTCAGTGTACATCTTACCATTGCAGTCTCTTGGCACAATCGTGATTTTAAGCTTGATTACACTTCCGAATGCTGAGGGATGCTCAGAGTGCAAGGAAGTGTAATCTATCTTAAAAATAAAATATCAATTACTACAGAAGACAAGAATTTAACCACTGGAGTTGTATGGATTACTTTTGTAATTTTCTTTTCCCTGGAGCTTTAGAGTTTTGGTCATCACTCACTTGCATTGTGAGGACTTACAGAGCTTAGGAATTCTTCTAAATATCTTCATTTGTGTCCTGCAGAATAAAGTTAGTTATAAACATCAGGAATGGCATGAGGGTGAGTAAATGAGAATTTTTATTTTTTAAGTTTAACAGATATTTTTGCACATTTTATCTAGAGTCTTGTTGAATTTCTAAGACGACGTCCCTGTTGAATTAGTTACACTGCATCAGGATGAACTACTCATCACGAGCTACCATATAAAGTACCGGTATTGCGAAAAATCCAATGAGCAAAAACTGAAAAACTGTTTTTTCAAAGTATGCAGTAATGGAGAGCATTTTCTAAATGCTCCTTATTCGATGAAAACAGTGTGCTTGTGTATCGGGAGACCTAAACATAGGTAAATCATTAAATTTTCAATCAAAAATTTGTTAATGTGGACATCTCCAAACTTGTTTTAAGTCATTACAATGCTTAGCGGGATTGACAATGTGGGATGGCCCAAGCCTTCAATGTTTACATCTTAAAACACAATTCCGGTTTCTATGGTAAAAGCAACTTCTCTGATTGGTGGATCTCACTTTAGGATTGTGGGTAAAGTAGTACTTACTGTCAACAGACATTTAGAAGGGTTAGAATGGCTTCTTCAGAATGATATACATGGTTTAACTTTATGCTAAATTAACTAATGCTAAAATCAATTTCTCTATGGAGAAAATCTACTTTTAACTTAAACCCACTTCGTTTGCTTCCTTTTGTGTGGCTGCTTCTTTAAACCCATCTTTATGAACTCTTATCTGGAAACTATATAAAAAAAAATAAACAGAAATAAAGAGCCTAAAAAAAAAATGAAGATAATAGATGGTGAAAGCAGAATACATTAAAAACTAGAACAAAGCATATAAAGAAATTTGAAAAGACTAAGAAATGAAGAACTTAACAGTTTTAAAGAGTTGAAATTAATTGAGAGTGAATAGATAAAGAACACAAAGATTAAAAACTTGCTATTCAAAAATGCTGAAAGAAAAAAAGCCTTTCATCCTTTAAAGCTGAAATATATGCAGAAATCTACTGTAGTATTTCTTATTACTTGATGTGACAAGTTGTTCTAGCCCAGAGAGCAAAACAGACAACACAGCGATTTTTGTTCCACTATTTTTTTTCCATTGATTTGTTTTACATACATTACATACTATACATAGATACATAATTAACATTTATAAAATCCTCCCCATAGTCTTTTAGCATCCAGTTTAAACGGCATGCCAAGTTTGAGTACTGATTCAGTACACACACACACACACACACACACACACACACACACAGGTGCCCACATACCTGCATGCGCACACGCCTGGGTAGTACACATATACACAGGTGTGTACACGGATATGCATACATGCGCACTCGCACACACTCAACTGGAGCAACACGTGGCTGAGGATAACACTGTTGAATCAAGCCGTGGTGGCAATAGGCATCACATGAAAAGAACGAAAAATCTTCATTCACAATGCATCAGAAACATGACACAAGCCTTCACAACCAAACCTGTAGCAACATATCGGCAACTGAAACTTTTCATGTGAAATAAATCAAGATGCAACAAAGCTAGACTTCTCACAGCAATACCTTCTTTCCATTCCTTAGAAGACATACAGCACATTTATAAAAAAATAAATAAAAAAATGGGTTCATGGGGAAAACGAAATGAAAAATGTATGTATGCATGTGTGCGCGTGCGTGTATAGATACACACACACACACACACATATATACATACACACACCTATATAAACACATTTTTATCCCTCAACCGAAATAAAAAAAAAAACTATGAAAAACTTAAATTCTTGGTAAATGGTAAATTCTTCTGAATTAAAAATAAAAGTGCTGAACACTGACAGTATTTTCAAACTCAACAACCAAATGACAATATAAGTTTGAGTTAAAGATCATAATACCCCTTTTCTTTCTTTTGCGTTCAGTACATCAATAATGCATACAAAGAAATTAAAAAAAAAAAGAATATTTTCCCTTATATACTTCTTGAAATATCATTTGAGGATGAGAAATTGGGACCGAAGTACATGAATGTTTTATATTCTTGGAGATAACTGAGAAAAACATAACTAAAAGTGAAAGAGATTGTGAAGTTTAAAGGGATAGCTCACCCAAAAATGAAACTTTGTGTTATCTAATCTCATGCTGTTCCAAAACTTCCTTTCTTTTATAGAAAGCAAAATGAAAAGTTTAGCCTAATGTTCGCCTCAGTAACCATTCACATTTCTTTTATGGAAAAATGCAATGAAATTAAATGATGACTGGGGCTATCATTCTGCCTCACTTTGTGTTCCATGGAAGAAAGTTATTCTGAGGTGAACTTTCCCTTAAAGAACAATGTGATGAGATGTCAGTTTGTCTCCTCTGTTTGTAACGAGAGAAAAGAAAACAGACGGAGTTCTCTCCATCTTCTCTAATGCCGCCGCCGCCTCCTCTTTCTGTCAAGTATGCTCCGGTTGCTCAGTGCAGATTGGTTTAGCTGTGTATTTTGTTTTTTCAATTTCATATTTTGATATTTTTAATTTCCTTAGTTAATAAAGGCTGCTCTTTTTTTCTTTTCTTTTAACAGCTCTCCTGGGATGAACAAGTGTCAGGCTGGGTGGTTTATGCTCCTTTCTTTCTGTTGTCCACCCCGCCTTCACTCATATGATCTTCCCTTCACAGCTTGTGACTCTGACCCCTTCTGGATCTGGGGATTATTCATATTCTAGGAACTGTTTATGGTAAAATAACAAGTACCTGCAAAAATGAAATACATGTTATTATATACATTTATTAAATACATGTATATAAACAATATATTACAATGAAATATATACATATTTCTCCAAAAAGACTCCTTTGCTATGTGAAATGTCAGAATAATGGTAGAGAGAATGATTTATTTCAGCTTTTATTTCTTTCTTACCAGTGGGTCAGAAATGTACATATTTTTTGTTAGTATTTGGTAGAATTGCCTTTCAATTGTTTAACTTTGATCAAATGTTTTGGGTAACCTTCCACAAGTTTCTCACAATAAGTTGCTGGTATTTTGGTCCATTCCTCCAGACAGAACTGGCCTCCTTGCTCGCACATGCTTTTTCAATTCTGCCTACACATTTTCTGTCAGATTGAGGTCAGGGCTTTGTGATGGCCACTACAATACCATGATTTTGTTGTCCTTGAGACATTTTGCCACAACTTTGGAAGTATGCTTGGGGTCATTGTCCATTTAGAAGACCCATTTGCGACCAAGCGTGCTGCCACCCTCATGCTTCACGGTTGAGATGGTTTTCTTAAGCCTGCAAGCCTCACGCTTTCTCCTCCAAACATAACGAGGGTCATTATGGCCAGTTACATTTTTGTTTCATCAGACCAAAGGAAATTTCTCCAAAAAGGAAGATCTTTGTCCCAATGTGCACTTGCAAACTGTAGTCTGGCTTTGTCATGACTGTTTTGGAGCAGTGGCTTCTTCCTTGCTGAGCAGCCTTTCAGGTTTTATCTATATAGGACCTATTTTACTGTGGATATAGATACTTGTCTACCTGTTTCCTCTAGTATCTTCAAAAGGTCCTTTGCTGTTGTTCTGGGATAGATTTGCACTTTTCACACCAAACTACGTTCATCTCTAGCAGACAGAATGAGTCTCCTTCCTGAGTGGTATGATGACTGCGTGGTCCCATGGTGTTTATACTTACGTACTATTGTATGTACAGATGAGAGTGGCACCTTCAGCCATTTGGAAATTGCTCCCAATGATGAACCAGACTTGTGGAGGTCCACAGTTAGTTTTTCTGAGGTCTTGGCTGATTTCTTTGGATTTTCCCATGATGTCAAGCTAAGAGGCACTGAGTTTGAAGGTAGGTCTTAAAATACATCCCCAGGTACACCTCCAATTGATTCCAAGTAACCAATTAGACTATCAGAAGCTAATTGCCTAAAGGCTTGGCATAATTTTCTGGAATTTTCCAAGCTGCGTAAAGGCACAATAAACGTCTGACCCACTGGAATTGTGATATAGTCAATTAAATGTGAAAATCTGTCTGTAAACAATTGTTGGAAAAATTAGTAATGTCATGCACAAAGTAGAGCTCCTAAACGCAAAACTATAGTTTGCTAATATGAAACCTGAGGAGTGGTTAAAAAAATGTGACTCCAACTGTATCTATGAATGCTATTGCATTAGATTCAAAATAACACCTTTTAATTTGGCTAATTGTTATTTTTTTAAACAAAGAAATTAATATTATTTAAAAAAAAAAAAAATACTTTGAAGATTAAATTAGAATTTCAATTTAAAATGATAAATCAACAGAAATACTGCTCAAAACAAAGCCAAAAAAACTATTTGGACACTCAGTTGTCAAACCTTAGTGGAACATGTATATAGTTAATATGTTGAAGTACACGTGATCTTGATAGTTTTGAAAAAAACAATGTCTAGCATCATTGCAACTTGGTTTTATGCCTAGTATCTAATGCAATGACATTCAGACATTATGTCTTTTTAAAGCTACTGTATGGATGTAGAAGACAGAATTGCAGACTGACCCCTCACTGTCAAGAACATCTTTAATGCTGGCTTTAGTGATAATGGCGTCATCACATTTAAACCACTGGTCCTTGTGCTGGCGGATAAACGTGGTGTAATGGCCGCTCTCCAACGTACCCTGATGGTTCACCACTGCAAACAGAGAATACCTGCACATCGTGCGAGAGAAGTTAAAAGCTAATCAATGATACAGTGTGAGCAGATGGAAGATGTTTATGTCGTCATATATTTAAAATCATAATCAATAAACTCACCAAGCACTTTATTAGGAAGACATGTAAACCTACTTATTAATTTGATTATCTAATCAGTCAATCTTGTGGCAGCAGTGCAATGCATAAAATCATTCAGATACGGGTAAGGAACTTCAGTTAATATTCACATCAACCATCAGAATGGGGAAAATTTTGATATCAGTGATTTCAACCATGGCATTATTATTGGTGCCAGATGGGCTGGTTTGAGTATTTCTGTAACTGCTGATCTGGGATTTTCACACAACAGTCTCTAGAATTTACTCTGAATGGTGCCAAAAACAAAAAAATATCCAGTGAGTGGCAGTTCTGTGGATGGAAATGCCTTGACAGAGGTCAACAGAGAATGTCCAGATTGGTTCAAACTGACAGAAAGGCTACGGTAACTCAAGATAACCATACTGTACGATTGCAGCGAGCAGAATAGCATCTCAGAATGCACAAAACGTCGAACCTGGAGGCGGATGGTCTACAACAGCAGAAGACCATGTCTGGTACTTTATTAGGACTGTAGCGTTCGTAATAAAGTGCTCAGTGAGTGTAACAGAATTCAACTTACTTGTTGTCATTGTTTAATGAATCTACTGGCTGCTGGTACTGTCCATTCATTCGGCTCTCTTTACTGCAAGAAAAACAGAAACATTAGCATGTAGCTGCTAAATGACTTTCTAGATAAATGTGCTAGCTCCACAAACCCTGGTTGTGTCTCGAAACCTGGTGAGTGGACTCGCTATTGTCCACATAAGCAACATAAACAGCATTCAAACCAAAACAGCTTGATCACGTCATACTCATGCGCCATACAATGAGCACTCCTCCTGTGAATAACGTGACGGAAAAGCCCAAAATATACTTCAGTCAGATGCAAATGCGGAGTATCTGTGTACAGGAAGTGTAACGCAAATTTAGTCATAGGCAGAGTGCTCGAGAACTGAACTGATGTGGCCAATTTTTCTAAAAGTCCAAAGTGTACACTGGTTTTGACACAAATGCTGAGTGTCTGCGTACAGTCGAATGTGCCGCATTTTTAAGTATACATCCTGGTGCATGCACACTATGACTGCTAAGATACTGGACTATTTCTCTTCAGAGGTTTAGACCCATAAAGATTTCTTTATATCCCTTCAGACTGAAATTATACAAATGCAGCTATCTTGGTGTCTTCTCACACATATGTGTCTTGACGTGCACATTCACTGTTGTTGTTAACCACCTTCGTCTCCTGATGTTTAATACTGGCGATTACATCTAACACTTCTCTGTAAAGCAAAGGCTCAACTGTGTGTTGCCACCTTATGGACCCACTAATTAGTGAAAATAATTCATGACTCATGTGCATTCTGCGCATTCAGAGATGCACGGTTAGAAGAAAAATCGGGCTGCGCGTGTACAGTGCATGAACACTCTGCTTATGATGAACATTTGCATCACGCTTACTGTCCTGACCGAAGTATACATTAGGCTTAACCACTCATACTCTGAACGTGCAGAATGTGCATGTGCCTGGAATTATTTGCACTAATTAGTGGGTCAACTAAGGTGGCAACACTCACAGTTGAGACGTTGCTGTCACGAAGAAGAGCTAGAAGGTTTAATCGCCAGTAAACATCAGTAGATGTGCACCACCCTGTGTGAGGACGTGTGGAGATACCTGCATTTGCAGAACTCGAGTCTTAAGGAATATAAAAGACATCTTTATAGATCTAAACTTCTGAAGAGAAATTGTCCAGTGTCTCATAGCGTGCACAGTCAAATGGAGTATAATGTACATTGTAAGGCTGAGTTTTCAGCTGTACGCAGATGCGAAGCACTCACATCAAAACCGAAATATACTTTGGGCTTCACGCTCACAGTTGATTTTGATGTTAGCATGTTACTAAGCTAATGAGTCAATACTCCAATACAGACAAAAATTTGGTTAAAAAAAATCTTGCACAAGTATTGGATGGAAATTTTATTTAGATGGAAACTATTTTTGTAGATATTTTAAAAAAATTTTCAATAGAATATTTCCCTCTCCTCTGTGGAGAGAGAGAGAGAGAGAGAGAGAGAGAGAGAGAGAGAGAGAGAGAGAGAGAGAGAGAGAGAGAGAGAGAGAGAGAGAGAGAGAGAGAGAGAGAGAGAGAGAGATGAAACCTGCCAAAGGTGTTTTGCTGGTCTTAGCTTGTCTCCCTGCCTGGCCAAGCTAATGTTCAGCTGGTCAGCCAGGACCATTGGACCAGCCTCACTTGTGGAAACCAGCTCATCACAATGCATTAAAAGTTTACCTTATCCATGCAAGCCTCTTATATATATATATTGGTCAAAGATACTGCCCTTTTTGGAGGCAGTATCAATTTGCTACTTACAATTGGAGACCTACACTTTGGGAGCTGGCCTATGATGCCCAAAAAATACAGTTTAGCTAGGTAGATTTAGAAACACAGCCTTTAATTGTAATTCAAAGGCAACATTGATTGATATACAGTGAGGAAAATAAGTATTTGAACACCCTGCTATTTTGCAAGTTCTCCCACTTAGAAATCATGGAGTCTGAAATTGTCATCGTAGGTGCATGTCCACTGTGAGAGACATAATCTAAAAAAAAAAATCCAGAAATCACAATGTATGATTTTTTAACTATTTATTTGTATGATACAGCTGCAAATAAGTATTTGAACACCTGAGAAAATCAATGTTAATATTTGGTACAGTAGCCTTGTTTGCAATTACAGAGGTCAAACGTTTCCTGTAGTTTTTCACCAGGTTTGCACACACTGCAGGAGGGATTTTGGCCCACTCCTCCACACAAATGTTCTCTAGATCAGTCAGGTTTCTGGGCTGTCGCTGAGAAACACGGAGTTTGAGCTCCCTCCAAAGATTCTCTATTGGGTTTAGGTCTGGAGACTGGCTAGGCCACGCCAGAACCTTGATATGCTTCTTACAGAGCCACTCCTTGGTTATCCTGGCTGTGTGCTTCGGGTCATTGTCATGTTGGAAGACCCAGCCTCGACCCATCTTCAATGCTCTAACTGAGGGAAGGAGGTTGTTCCCCGAAATCTCGCAATACATGGCCCCGGTCATCCTCTCCTTAATACGGTGCAGTCGCCCTGTCCCATGTGCAGAAAAACACCCCCAAAGCATGATGCTACCACCCCCATGCTTCACAGTAGGGATGGTGTTCTTGGGATGGTACTCATCATTCTTCTTCCTCCAAACACGGTTAGTGGAATTATGACCAAAAAGTTATATTTTGGTCTCATCTGACCACATGACTTTCTCCCATGACTCCTCTGAATCATCCAAATGGTCATTGGCAAACTTAAGACGGGCCTTGACATGTGCTGGTTTAAGCAGGGGAACCTTCCGTGCCATGCATGATTTCAAACCATGACGTCTTAGTGTATTACCAACAGTAACCTTGGAAACGGTGGTCCCAGCTCTTTTCAGGTCATTGACCAGCTCCTCCTGTGTAGTTCTGGGCTGATTTCTCACCTTTCTTAGGATCATTGAGACCCCACGAGGTGAGATCTTGCATGGAGCCCCAGTCCGAGGGAGATTGACAGTCATGTTTAGCTTCTTCCATTTTCTAATGATTGCTCCAACAGTGGACCTTTTTTCACCAAGCTGCTTGGCAATTTCCCCGTAGCCCTTTCCAGCCTTGTGGAGGTGTACAATTTTGTGTCTAGTGTCTTTGGACAGCTCTTTGGTCTTGGCCATTTTAGTAGTTGGATTCTTACTGATTGTATGGGGTGGACAGGTGTCTTTATGCAGCTAACGACCTCAAACAGGTGCATCTAATTTAGGATAATAAATGGAGTGGAGGTGGACATTTTAAAGGCAGACTAACAGGTCTTTGAGGGTCAGAATTCTAGCTGATAGACAGGTGTTCAAATACTTATTTGCAGCTGTATCATACAAATAAATAGTTAAAAAAATCATACATTGTGATTTCTGGATTTTTTTTTTTAGATTGTGTCTCTCACAGTGGACATGCACCTACGATGACAATTTCAGACCCCTCCATGATTTCTAAGTGGGAGAACTTGCAAAATAGCAGGGTGTTCAAATACTTATTTTCCTCACTGTAGGTGTTTGCGCATTGATGTGCATGGTGGAAAAGTTGTCATATGCTATATACTGTTAATGGAGTATACACAGAAGGAACTTGCTAATGAATGATTATGACTATGCAAGTAATAGCTTTAAAACGTGCATATTGACTTGCAGTGGTAGATACTTTAGACAATAAACCACATTTGTACATTGCAAACATGTATATTTTACCCACTGTAACTGTCAGTAATATGGAGCTCCTTTTTTGCCCTCATTTGGTTTTGTGTGTTGAACAGGTTCAAAATGTACAGTTAAAGTCAGAAGTATACATACACTTACAATGGATATAAAATTCTACACAACCCTGTTAAAATTCCAGGTTTTTGTGATGTAAAAGAATGAGACAAAGATAAATTGTCACAACTTTTTCCACTTTTAACGTGACCTATAATGTGAACAATTCAATTGAAAAACAAACAGAAATCTTCGTTCGGGGAAAATAAAATAACCCTACAATAACCTGGTTGCATAAGTGTGCACACCCTCTTATAACTGGGGATGTGGCTGTGTTCAGAATTAACCAATCACATTCAAAATCATGTTAAATAGAAGTCATTACACACCTGCCATCATTTAAAGTGACTAATTAATCACAAATAAAGTTCAGCTGTTCTAGTAGGATTTTCCTGAAATTTTCTTAGTTGCATCTCAGAGCAAAAGCCATGGTCAGCAGAGAGCTTCCAAAGCATTAGAGGGATCTCATTGTTGAAAGATATCAGTCAGGAGAAGGGTACAAAAGAATTTCCAAAGCATTAGATACACCATGGAACACAGTGAAGACAGTCATCATCAAGTGGGGAAAATATGGCACAACAGAGACATTAACAAGAACTGGACGTCCCTCCAAAATTGATGAAAAGACGAGAAGAAAACTGGTCAGGGAGGCTTCCAAGAGGCCTACAGCAACATTAAAGGAACTGCAGGAATTTCTAGCAAGTACTGGCTGTGTGCTACATGTGACAACAATCTCCCGTATTCTCCATATAAGTGGGCTATGGGGTAGGGTGGCAAGACGGAAGCATTTTCTTACAAAGAAAAACATCCAAGCCTGGCTGAAATTTGCTGAAAGTCTCCCAAAAGTACATGGGAAAATGTGTTATGGTCTGATGAAACCAAGGCTGAACTTTTTGGCCATAATTCCAAAAGGTATATTTGGCACAAAAACAACACTGCACATCACCCAAAGAACACCATGCCCACAGTGAAGCATGGTGGTGGCAGCATCATGCTTTGGGGCTGTTTTTCTTCAGCTGGAGCTGCCTTAGTCAGGGTAGAGGGAATTATGAACAGTTCCAAATACCAGGCAATTTTGGCACAAAACCTTCATGCGTCCGTTAGAAGGCTTAAGATGAAGTTCACCTTTCAGCACGACAACCCAAAGCACACATCCAAATCCACAAAAGCATGGCTTCACCAGAAGAAGATTAACGTTTTGGAACGGCCCAGCCAGAGCCCAGACTTGAATCCAATTGGACATCTGTGGGGTGATCTGACAAGGGGTGTGCACAGGAGAGGTCCTCGCAATCTGACAGATTTGGAGTGCTTTTGCAAAGAAGAGTGGGCAAATATTGCCACGTAAAGATGTGCCATGCTAATAGACTCCTACCCAAAAATACTGAGTGCTGTAATAAAATCAAAAGGTGCTTCAACAAAAGTATTAGTTTAAGGGTGTGCACATTTATGCAACTAGGTCATTGTGAGTTTTTTTATTTTTCCCCCCTCAAAGATTTCAGTTTGTTTTTCAATTGAATTGTTCACTTTATAGGTCACATTAAAGGTGGAAAAAGTTGACATGATTTATCTTTGTAAAAGAATGAGACATCACAAGAATCTGGCATTTTAACAGGGGTGTGTAGACTTTTCATTTTCACAGCAGGTTGAAGTCATTTAAAAAAAAAAAAAAAAAAGTAAATCCCTCCACAGATTTAATATTAAAAAGTATCGTTTTGGCAAGTCATTTAGGAGCTCTACTTTGTGCATTTTCCAACAATTGTTTACAGACAGATTACTTTAATTTTAATGGACTATATCACAATTTCAGTGGGTCAGAAGTTTACATACAAGTTAACTGTACCTTTAATCCGCTTTGAAAATTCCAGAAAATTATGTAAAGCCTTTAGACAATTAGCTTCTGATAGGAGGTGTACTGAATTGGAGGTGTATCTGTGGATGTATTTTAAGGCCTACCGTCAAACTCAGTGCCTCTTTGCTTGACATCATGGGAAAAATCTAAAGAAATCAGCCAAGACCTCAGAAAAAAACATTGTGGACCTCCACAAGTCTGGCTCATCCTTGGGTGCAATTTCAAAACACCTGAAGGTACCACGTTCATCTGTACAAACAATAGTACGCAAGTATAAACACCACGGGACCATGCAGCCATCATACCCCTCAGGAAGGAGATGCATTCTGTCCCCTCGAGATGAATGTAGTTTGGTTCGAAAAGTGCAACTCAATCCCAGAATAACAGCAAAGGACCTTGTAAAGATGCTGGAGGAAACGAGTAGACAAGTATCCACAGTAAAACGAGTCCTATATTGACAACTTGAAAGGCTGCTCAGCAAGGAAGAAGCCACTGCTCTATATCTGCCATTAAAAAGCCAGACTACAGTTCACAAGTGCACATGGGGACAAAGATCTTACTTTTTGGAGAAATGTCCTCTGGTCTGATGAAACTAAAATTGAACTGATAGGCCATAATGACCATCGTTATGTTTGGAGGAAAAAGGGCGAGGCTTGCAAGCCGAAGTACAGCATCCAAACTGTGAAGCATGGGGGTGGCAGCATCATGCTGTGGGGGTGCTTTGCTGCAAGAGGGACTGGTGCACTTCACAAAATAGATGGCATCATGAGGAAGGAAAATTATGTGGATATATTGAAGCAACATCTCAAGACACCAGCCAGGAATTTAAAGCTCATCGCAAATTGGTCTTCAAAATGGGCAATGACCCAAAGAATTCCTCCAAAGTTGGGCAAAATGGCTTAAGAGCAACAAGGTCAAGGTATTGGAGAGGCCATCACAAAGTCCTGACCTCTATCCGATAGAAAATGTGTTGGCAGAACTGAAAAAGCATGTGCGAGCAAGGAGGCCTACAAACCTGACTCAGTTACACCAGTTCTGTCTGGAGGAATGGACCAAAATTCCAGCAACTTATTGTGAGAAACTTGTGGAAGGCTAGCCGAAACATTTGACCCAAGTTAAACAATTTAAAGGCAATTCTACCAAATGCTTACAAATCAGATCTAAACTTCTGACCCACTGGGAATGCGATGAAAGAAATAAAAGATGAATTAGATAATTCTCTCTACTATTATTCTGACATTTCACATTCTTAAAATAAAGTGTTCCTAACTGACCTAAGACAGAAAGTTTTCTACAATTAAATGTCAAGAATTGTAAAAAAAAAAACAAAAAAAATATGAGTTTATATGTATTTATATGTAAACTTCTGACTTCAACTGTACCAAGGCATGGTACCATCATATGATTTAAAGTGATTTTGTCTCTCTCTAAAAGATTTTGAATGCTGTCATCTTTGATAACAAACATCAAATACTTATGACTATGTTGACATACACAATGAGTAAGGTTATACCTTGAGGCCATGAAGGGTGTCATGTCCAGCTCTAGAGGAAAGGACACATAGGTGGTGATCTTCCGCCGGAGCTTTGCGGAATGCTCAAACCGCTGGAAAAATGAAAGAAATTCAAAGGAATGAGAGAGATAACAAGAAATAGCAAATGGACAGGGGTGACACAGCTTAAAGAAATGCATGAGAATTACAGTAACAAAAACAGGCAAGAGAGAAGTCCAGCCTCATGCAGACGCCCACACACCTTCAAATGCATATTGCAAACGCTTCAATGAGCGCTTCTGAAGAACTAGTTGCTGGATTTGACAAAAATTACCAAGTTTGTTGCATTGAATCTTTTAAAGATATTCTGAGTTGTTGCATAGTAGCAAGTACACAGAATATCCAAACACATGCAATCACATGATTACTTTAAGGTGGAAGCATGCCACAATAGGCAGTCTCTTCATTGTCAGCTGCTTGGTGGACTCCTGGTAACTATGGCAACCGCTGCATTTGATCTTGGCGCTACTTCCTAAGTGTTCAGGTCGAGTGAACCTGTAATAGAGAAAGTTGAGTCAGTGGCAGCCTGAGCAAGCCATGATCATGGACAACTTGTAGTGTGATTTGAGTGCGTTTACCTGCGCAGACAGTCTGTGAGTGTGGTTGCTCCAGTTGGGTGGCTGTCTCCATTCACCACACTGCCATCACTGCCCAGGCTGAGGGGCCAGAAGGGGGTCGAGGAGCCTGGCAGATCCAAACTAATATCCCAGAATGGGTCTATTGTCGTGGAAACCCCACTGCAGACAAAGAATACAGAGAAAAATAAATAATAAATCAAGAAGAGAAGCATTACAATCTGTTTCATAAGTCTTAAAAATAAAACCTGAACAAAACAACAATTAAATGATTAAAAAAAAGTGACTTCATAGATGCAGTGGCTCTAACAATCAAATCACAGCAGGACTGCATAGCTTGAGGATTAGTTCAGGTATAAACAGCAGGGGGCATGGGGGAGTGTAATAGCTCTATTAAACACAGGGTGGTGCTAAAGATTAAGAATGACCTCTGTATTTTTTCAAACTGAATCTGTACTCTTGAGGATTTTCAATTGCATTCAAATTGGATTTCCAGATATCAGCTCTGTTCCAAAACCTAGCAAGTTGCTTACATAAGCAGCATTTCAAGGCATCCCTGGCACACTCCTGACCTGAAAGCTGTTCCAAAAGCTTCACTATTTTATGGAATATTCTGTGTTCAATTCAAGTACAGCTTAGTTGAGAGCATTTGTGACATAATGGTGATTACCAAAAAAAAACATTTTTGACCTGTCTTTAAAAACAGCAAAATCTGGGTTACAGTGAGGCACTTACAATAAAGTGAATGGGGCCACTCTGTAAAAGTTAAAATACTCAACGTTTAAAACATGACAGCAACAAGACAATCAAAATCCCTGTTAGCATGATTTAATGAAATCGCTTACAAACCTTTTCTGTGTAAATTTATATCCAATTTTACAACTTCATTGCCATGAAGATATAATGCTGCAAACTCTAAAACAACCGTAAAATTTACTATTTAAACAACTTTACAGCTCAAATCAACAAGGTTTAACAGAAGATTACTGTAAGGGCTTTTATAAAATTATAAGCATCACTTTTTTGCTTTTAAACCCTGAAGAAATTGGCCCCATTCACTTCCATTTTAACTGCCTCGCTGTAACCTGGATTAAAAAAATAATTAAAATAATTAAAGAAAAGGAGGGACGAAACAAAATGTTTTTTGTTGCAATAAATACACCACAAATGCTCTTGATTGAGCTTGGCTTGTATTGAACCAGAAATATCTCTTTAAGATGCATTTTGGCCAAAATCTATGAGAACAACGCATGTATCCTTTGCGGTGAAGGAAATCCTATAATGTTATAATTATAAATACCCTATAATTCATTCAATACTGAAAAAATCTATAAAATAGTAAAATCAAATTACAAATGGACTATTTTATCAAATAAAAATGTGTACTATATACTGTAGCATTGTTAGCTTAGAAACATGCTAATGTGACGGTAGCCAGCTGGTAAGTGATGGCTTTGCAGTGTGTAAACCTCACTCTCCTGGGCTTAAAAGACGCACTAGCGACCGAGGCAAGGGCCATGGCTTTTATAACCACCTTGTTAGTGCGCCCGACTCCAATGCTGGGGATCGCTGGTTCAATTCCCACTCGGGCAGGCTGAGAAGAACCATTGACACTAACACCAAACTACTGAAATAAATTGCAAATCAAGTCTACCGTGCCTTTCTTGTGAGGAGCATGTTTTGTGTGATGTTTGGATTTGCTGCCAATGTAGACCATTCCAAATCTGCCACTCGCAAGGTTCTGTTTCAGTTAGGATGCTGCCTTAAAAGGCTGCTGCCAATGTAGGCAGCAGACAGCATGGCATAGCAACAGACTACCTCAATCTCTGATGTGGCACAAATGTGGCTAAAAACACACCGAGACGCACAAAAAAAAAAAAAAAAAAAGAGGTCAACTGGCCGAGGACAAATGGGTGGTTTTATTACAGAAAATGTAGAAGATTAAAGACAACATTGTGGTTGGTCTTACTGGCAAACTTGGCAGGTGACGTCAGACTGCAGGCCTCCAGTGAAGATTTGGTCAATGATACAGCTGCAGTGGTTTGGGTTGTTAGCCTTTTTCCCATTATCATCTCCTTAGTGGACATACAAACAGCATACACACACACACACACACACACACACACACACACACACACACACGAGAGAGAGAGAGACTCATTAGAAAGCAAAGCTCGGATTGCTGCAGGAACACCCCTCCCCTTTCTGTTTCACACTGCAGGAGGAAGGAGGGATGAAGTGAAGGGAGGGCGAGAAAGAGTTAGGTCTGTCAACAAACTCTCCATCTATATCCTCCCTCTCACTTCCTCTCCCACTGCCATTTGATTCTTTTAGCAGCGAGCTGTAACTCCTCACTGTCTTCCGTTTCTTTCTCTGCCTGTTTGCTCCCATCTCCCACCCACTCTCTGACCCTGACTCAAGTACAGTACTTTCCGTTTTGCTGCATGCAACACACAATTCTAGCTATCCTCTCACATACACACTTTTAAAGTTTTCAAATTGAAAGCACATGAACTGCTCGTAAATGTTCAACGATAACCTTCTCAGACATGGATCGATGGCTCCATCTACACCTGGTATTAAGGTGGTTTTCACACATTTGCTGCGGTCCGAATCGGAGCACGATTGTTCCTGGTGTGACTTGATAGATGCAGTGGCACTAACAATCAAGGCACAGTAGGTCTTCATAGCATGAGGATTAGTTCAGGTATAAACAGCAGGGGGCTGCTAAAGAGCAAGAATGACCTCTGTATTTTTCCAACAGAATCTTTACTCACTTTTCAATAGAGGATTTTCAATAGCATTCAAACTGGGTTATAAGTACAAAACAGGATTTCCAGATATCGGCTCTGTTCCCCAGCCTAGCAAGTTGCCAACGTAGGCAGCATTTTAAGGCATCATTGGCACACTCCTGACTAGGGTTGCACGGTTTACCTGTGCTACAGTAGTAGCGCAATACTAAAGCTTCAAAATACTGGTGTGCCACAGTATTTTTTAAATGGTAGATGATAGTGTCAATATGGTAAGTAATGTAATTTATGTTGCATGTTCGGTAGTAAATATTATTTTTGCCAAAACCTTCTTTTGAATTAGATCTACAGTACTGGGCAAAAGTCTTAGGCACATAAGATGCTTCACAAAAGCAATAGTCTGAAGATGGTTATTTATATTTCAGCTTTTCTGTGTCAATAGGAAATATACATTTATACTCGCAAACATTTCTTTTGCAAACAGAATAGAAAATAACAGGGAGCCCTGCAACAGATGGCATGGTCCCCACAGAGCCCCTGATTACGGAGTCAGTCTGGGATTACAAGAAGAGACAGCCGATATAGATTGAAGAACTGCGGTGAATTCTCGAAGCTTGGAACATCCCATCTGCCAACAACCAAGAAAAACTGTATCCAGGTGTACCTAGGAGAATTGATGCTGTTTTTAAGGCAAAGGTGGACACAGCAAATATTGATCTAGCTTCTTGTGTGTTTACTGGACTTTGTAGGACATTAATTGATAAATAAAAACTATTTATGGCATTATTTTTGAAGACATCCTCACTATGCACCATTTTTCCCAAGTGTCTAAAACTTTTGCACAGTATTGTATGTCTGCAATAACTTAAAAAATTTAGTCTTTACGAGTGCCGTCCCAAGAGATATTTAGAATTTGCCCCTTACATGATTTTCAATGTGTGGTTTTCCCATGCTTCAAACACACGTCTGAATCCCACCATGTTAATTTGTAGGTCATGCCTACTAATGGATAATATGTATTTAAGTAAAACATTGGAGAGTGGCGAGCTTTTTACACAAAACAATTCACATAACAAGATTTTTTTAATTATTTTGAGGTTTGCCCGATGAGACTGGGAAAACCCATCTGCCGTGAATATTGCCAGAGAATTCAAGCCAAAGGGGGAAACATCAGCAACCTTATTAAACACCTTTGGACACATCCCACTGCCTCTGCAGAATACACGTGTTATCTTAACATTTACAGATTTACCATTTCTCTGAAAAAACAAACATTGCACTCAAGTACAAATGCATGGTGGAGGTAACTTCGCAAAGTTTGCACTTATGATTAGATCACGTCCCTGAGCCTTGCGATCAAGTTGGGGTGTATGTAGTCTGCTTTATTTTAATGTTACCAAAAATCAAATAATCACAGAAATAAATGGAATAAAAGTTTAAAGCCGTCGCAGTTTGAACTGGTTGTTTTGATGCGGCAAAGATTTTTTTTACGTCAAACTTGGTGTATTAGGTAACAAGTTAGTCCATTTGACCCTTCTCCCAATTCATCCATCAGTTATTTTCACCACTTCTGGAGCAACAAGTGGAATGGTTTAGTTTCTAAGAACCACCTCTGCTATGACAAACTGTTAAGAATTATGCTGCCTTCATGTGCTATCGGGATTATCCTACTTCCCATTTCTGAAGTGGTAATTGCGAGTGCGTCGTGTTCAAGTGCTTTGTTGTCGAAAAGAAAAGGACACATGGAAGACGGCTATAGATGTTAATCTATACATATTTCTTGAGGAACTTTTATTTTGACACCATAATCAATATTACTCCATAAGCTTGCTGGCAATGGAATTTGTCAAATACAACTATTTTCACGGTGTAAAAATGTACACCATGCATAGAATGGTTGCTGAGTTACACCAATCAGCCACAACATTAAGACCACCTGCCTAATATCGTGTAGGTCCACCTCATGCTGCCAAAACAGCTCTGACCCATCGAGGCCTGGACTCCAACAGACCTCTGAAGGTGTGATACCTGTGGTATCTGGCACCAGAGCATGTGAGCGGTGCGTAGAGGGAGCAGAAAGGTGAGGGCGGAGAGTGCCTTTCTGAAAATTACAAGGCATTCGCTCGGACCACTCGCTCAACCCAAAATGCCCTATATGCCCTGAATATGCTAGTTGGAGAATATGCAAAATAAGCAATACATCTAAGGTCATGGAGCTGAAATATTGTTTTAATGAAGTTGCAAACCTTATACATAAATTCACAGTAAAAATCAAAGTTAAGTACGACAAAGAAACAAAGGGAGTGTGGAGAGACTTTGAGAGTTAGCAAAGATTTTAGGAATCTTAAGCGGCACATTGCCAGAAAGCATGAGAATGTGCCACTCCAACAGGTTACATTAATTTGATAATAAATTAATAGATATGTAGGTAAAAAGGTACCTTGCTGAGCGTGTGTTCTTCGCTGCTGGATTACTGTCCCAGACACATCGCATGAGCCTGAAACGGATGAAGACCGAACTCTCGAGTGCAGCATCGGAAAGCGGGCTCGTCCAGTCGGACACGGAAGCCTCACCTTTTACTGCACGGTTCCAATCTTTCAGCTCCCCCGCCCTCACTACCCTGGTACCCTGATGGTGGGGCATCCAATGGTTATTCGGTGATTCCCCCAGTGGATAAGGCCTGCAGAGCACCGCCACCTGGCGTGGGCACCCGAAGCTCCTGTCCAGGGCCTGTAGGTTTACGTTGTCCCTGAAGGCCAAGGCCTACAGTGCCGCTGGACAAGCTGCCTCCGCCCTGCACACCATGGCTCTGCTGCAAGTCCACCAAGCCAAGGCGCTAAAAGATCTACACGAGGTTAGTTCAGCCCCAGGATTGATGCAGGAACTGCACTCGATGACAGACCTCGCCCTCTGGGCGATGAAGGTCACGGTCACGATTTCCACCTTGATGGTCCATGAGCGCCACCTTTGGCTTAACCTGGCCGAGATGAGAGAGGCCGACAATGCACAGTTCCTTAAAGCCACAATTTCACAGGTTGGCCTCTTTGGCGACACCATCGACCGGAGGTTCCCCAGCCTGCAGGAGTATGTGACGAGGAGGGGGGTGTGGCCAGGCCACAAGGATGCACGTCCTGAGTTGCCAATCAGCGGGAGAGAGAAATACAGGAAGAGCCTCCCTTCCTGGGTTTCATGGTCCGCAGGTACGCCAGAGAGAAAGAGACACATGGAGCTGTGGGTGTCAAAATCTGTTATGTTTCAGTTCAGCGTTTGTGTTGATTAAAGTCTTGTTAATTGTTAATCCGGTTCCCGCTGATTGGACAACTCTGCGCTGGCCATGCATCCTCGCGGCACGGCCACGCCCTCCTCCATATCACACTCCATCTATATCTTCACTCTCACTTCCTTTCCCACTGCCATTTGATTCTTTTAGCAGCAAGCTGTACCTCCTCAGCATCTTCTGTTTCTTTCTCTGTCTGTTTGCTCCCATCTCCCACCCACTCTCTGACCCTGACTCAAGTACAGAATGTTCTGTTCTGCTGCATGCAACACAATTCAAGCTCTCCTTCACTCACATGCACACTTATAAAGTTTTCACATTGAAAGCACATAAAATACTCTGAAATGAGTTATGATAGCCTTCTCAGTCATGGATCTATGGCTCCATTTATAGCTGGTATTAAGGTGGTTTTCACACTGGGCACATTTGCTGATGTCCGAATCATAGCGTTCCCGGCATGCCCCAGAGAATTGGCCTGGATTCAGACTCGCATAGGATTCTTTCGAACCACAGTGCTTTTCCATCATCAACTTGCATCATCACAAATATACACATGATAGAAAACTTAACACGTGTTGTTTTATTTGTGTTTATTAATTTGGTGTGATTATGCACACCAGCGTGAATGAAACTTGTTACTCACATGCTGTAATTGTACATGTTCATGAGAAGGTGACTTCTGTATATCAGATGCTCCCAAATTAGCTTTTAGAGGTCAAGGCTGTTTGCACACCCTCGCACACACGTATAAAAAAAGGCACCTCACCTCGTCTATGTCCCACAACGTTCCTGTCATTCATTTCGCATCTGTGTGTTTTAGTGCAACTAATGATGCCATTATGCTTAAATTGGCAAAAACACATGCGCAAGTCATTTTACTTCCTGAACAAGTGTCGATGGAACCATGCCATAGTTCCATTGCAACCGAGCTCTGACCACCACATACAGGGAGTCTCGGGTTCGATACCATGGTCCACAAAACAGCTTTCACATTACCTACTTTCATGCTTACAGTCCTTTGTTTCGGACTAAACTGCCAGTGTGAAAGCCCCTTTTAAAACAGAAACGGTGACCACATATACATGCAAACAGCAGCGAAGTGCTGCCTACTCACCTGTCAATCGTCCACTCTACTAAAACAAGAGATTTAAACTTTGCAAGTTATAATAATAACAACCATCCAATCCGAAAACTTAAAGCGCACACATGAACATGCACAGAAACATCAGTATGCCTGATAACAACAAAGTGACACAAATGACAGTCTTTTTTGTGCTTTACTATCATGCAATGATACACTGACTTAGTGACTTATGTCTGCAGTCATGACACCGGAGACGCTCTTGAAATCTAAACTCTATTGGTCAAAAGAGACACGTAATATGACCAGGTGTAAAGTTAAATGGTGATGTCGTTCGTCTGTCCAATTGTAATAGGATCGCCAAAATGCATCTTCCAGGTGTAAACAAGGTACTGTGAATGTTTACTGAAATCTGAATATGGGGCATGTTCTGAGTTAGAATTTTTGACACATTAAAACATAGGATCAGAGTTCTGTTCAGCTGGGAGCTAGAACTTACATCCGCACATTTTACAAACACAGAAATATCCATATAACGAACAAGAAAAAGCTGTAGTTCAGAGCAACTGCCTCCAATTGGCTGTTGTAATGCTCCCTTTGAGTTGTGTTATAATTATCTTATTTAAAAAATACACACATACAAACAGCAACAAAAAGTTGTTGGGGATTTTATTTGCATCCCAACTTTCGAAATTAGGGGCGAATCAATTAATGAATCATGACGAAGCCTAATTTAACATTGATGAATTTGGTATTGATTAAACTGCGCAGTTAACATTCATATAACTTCATTTGTTAGTACATATTTTGTGTGCTGTTGATGAAGCACAGTGGAAAAATACAGCTCATTTCGTCGGGTTATGACATTACAGTCTTCTGTTAAAAACTAAAATCACATTCTCTGTGGTAGCACATAAAACACATGGATAAAGTGTTAATTACACACCTTAAACACATATTTTGTCTTTGTTTGCAAGTGAAAAAGTAAAAAAAAAAATATTAATTTGTCCAATGCAATCCATTATATTCTGACCAAAATCACTTTGTACAGCTGAGCGGTTCTTCAGATTTTTCCGATCAATTAAAATTTGCATTTTGAAAATTTATTTTTTTACAATTAAGCTTAAGATTTTGCATAAAAACACTGCAAACACTATAGTTAGATCCATTGTAAATACACCAAAGTTTGAATAAGGAAGAGAAAAATCATTCACAGAGCTTGTCTTAATGCCGCTCCCGATTTTAGCAGCTGCACATGTGTGGCGCGCTCCAACTGAACGTGACAGGTTAACATGGAGACTGATATAAAAGACAGAGGTAATATTCCTCGATGTACACAGTGTGATTGTAGCTCAGCTTCGTCCATCATGCAGGTATAACACCACCTTAAAACCATAACTGGCCTCTGTGTGCTTATGTTGATGTATGGTCTCCTTTCTTTTCTTTTTAATCCATAAAAAAAAAACCGTTAGTTATGTTACCGTTATGGGCACTTCATTTCAAATCATGGAAGCGCTGTATATGGGAGAATCAAACATCCGTCACTCCTTTTGCCAAGATGATTCAGATAGTTTTTTTCTGTGACGTGTTTCAAGTGTACTGCATCTATAGCCAACATATGGCAAGCAAATATTTTGACAAACTTAGCAAGTTGAGTTGCAATGATAAATTATTTCATTTTGCTGCACTGCTCAGCGTGAACCGCTAGGGCGTGTCTCTATCTGCAGGGGTTTATGAATATCCACACAAATTGTTTAATATACAATGAGTAATGAATAGATATTTGATCTCTAGAAAACTTTCTAGACAGACTTGGTTTAGATAAAAAGAATACCTACACTGGCTAAGAATTATTTAGCAGTTTTCGTATTCTATCATTTCTAAACATCTGGGTTTACTAGATTTTAATTTATTTTACATTAACACTATGTTGACAACTTCCCCCCGTGGTGCATTTGTACATTTTTCTTGCACACCTTTGTTTCCTGTATTGAAAAGAACTTGGATTTCTCTACTTACCTTGCATTCTAATAAAGAACATGCAGTTTGAATCATGTTGGATTTAAAACATTTTTATTCTAAATCGTCCATGAGTTTGCTAAAAATCGAGATTTAATTTTTTGCCATATCACCCAGCCCTAACTTCACGTTGCCATTGCAATTTAAAACTTCAAAGTAGAGGCATTCCAGGATGACAAAGTTAAGAGCAGCAGCCGCTGAATGGCTGCAGTATGTTTAGTGGAACTGTCTGATTGGCTGTAGTACCTTTGCAGTGTCTATGCAGCACATCCAAAGCAGCGATGAGGAACTCGTGAGCGTCCTGTTGCTCGTAGCCAGCGAGATGTCGTGCGTGGGTCCACACGAGGTGCAGCAACCGGAAGGGAATGTGAGGAGATCGGTGACCCGAGTAGAACTTCAGGAGAGACGGACAGAGAAAGAGAAAAAGGTTAACATGAATAAAATACATTTTTGCACATTGTACATGTTTTGTGTATGTAGAGCTCTCACCTCCTGAAAGAGCTGAGACATTTCACACACTAGGCAAGAGTTGGACTGCATCTCACACTTGTGCCTGTCGGACAGGAAGAAGTCCCTCAGCAGTGGAGTGTGTGTGAGAGCCTGAACAATACAGTTCATAAAGCACGTGTTCCCAAGGTTTATCAAACCCCTTAAACCTGAAAGAGACAAGACAGGGAGAGAAACAGAAGGAGAAAGAGCGTTAAAGGTGATTGCTTTTGGGATACCACAAAAAGGATCTTTCCCACCTGACAGTTTTTCTGTCAGGGGGGGCGTGACCAAAAAACAACAAAATAGAGAACCACTGCCTTAAAGCGACTTTGAATTATTTGCAAAACATAGATCGGTACCCCAGTATCACCAGTATAACCCGAGAAGATTGGCACATAGTGTCTTTCAGTGCTGTCAGTGTAAGTCACTTCCCTACTGATGATGTGGGACACCTCTGAGCCTTTACCTCTCCCTCTCTCATGGTCTGACAAGTAACAGGAGACCTATGAGGTTTGGGGTAAGGCCTGGCCTGTGCCGACAGAAAGCTTTGATCTCACAGGGAGGCTAAAAATTTGCAGAACAACTGTTAAAAAGAAAACCTAGTAATAGTCTTTCTTCACCAGTCTTATAGAACAAGTAATTTGGCTCAGAAACTTTTGCTATTGCAATCCGCTTTTGATGCAACAGTCATGCATAAAATTCATACATATTATAATTGTAAATACAACTATCTTTTATGCATTGCAGCATACAGGATGTCAGTCAACAAAACATGCACCACATCAATGTTTCCAGTTTAGACAGCTTCATTAATTATAATAGGAGCAGTCTAGTTTTTTGAGACCTAGTTTGTTTTGTCTGAGCAAAGAATTTGTTTTGTGACACTTTTTTGTATTCTTACATTTTTTGGTCTGGACAACATACAGTTCCCACAGCCTCTTTTAAGGGTCTGTGCGAAGCCAACATTTCCATACAAGAACCACCTATTCTAGGTGGAAAAGTGCAAATTGGTCCCAGGTCATTTTATTTAGCATTTCCTGTGCCAATTTTGGGGAAAATATTCAGAGTTGTGCAAAATGGATTTAAACATGGTAAAAATGTGTTAAAGCTGAGAGCACTTCCCTGCCATTGACAGCTGAATGTATAATCAAATTAGACAAAATATTTAATGAACAATGTGCAAGGGATATGTAGCTTTCAGAACGGCAGTTTTAAATTCTGTGGAGTTCTGAATGCACAGAGTCTGCAGATTGGGCACTGGCAGCCCGTATGTGGAAAGGAGTTCTCACTTCCGGCCACATCCTGCGCCTCCTGCGGTTCTTCACTCTTCCAAGTTCTAATATAATATTTATGCAAATGAGTGAATGAACATCACAAACACGCCTGATCCAATACACACATCAATGCCGTTGCATCACTGCTGACAACACCCCCCACCCCCTCCTCCAATCTCATCACTAGCCCAGTCAAGCAAGAGTCTCTAAACCAACAACCGCCCAATCCGTCATTCACAATAGCCTTCTGAATTCATCATACATGGGCCACATTATGTCCTAAATGATCAATGAAAGCTCAGGCTCTCATATGGCTAATGACATTAGTGTGTTTCTCTGGGTGCGAAAGAGGCTGGGTGTTTAGCGCCTACGCTGGGCCTGCGGTGCAGACATTTAACGGCATTACTCCAATGCCAGGGCCTCTGACTGAGGAGAAACAGGTGAAAATTAGAGAAAGGAGGGAACAGTACCACTGAGGAGAGCATGGATTATTTCTCTAATGGCCCGACATCCACATACTTATTTGTGCGCACACACAATTTCATTCTATTTCCAACAAACACAGACAAAAATGGATGAAAAATGTTTCAGATTGACACACTTGCGCCAAGAAACTTGGTTTCTGTACAATCCCAGTCTCTAGAAGTTTAACAACAAAAAAAGTCATTTGAGATGATTGTGGTACCAAAAAAATGCAATTGGAAAGTGACCTGTTTTGGTCGACCCCTATTCAAAACAATTTCTGAGAGTCGTATTATAGAACACGATAGAATACAGAACAATTTGTATCGCTCAAAAACAGGGCTTGTAGGAAATAAAGTACTTGCCTATAGTGCAGTTTGCCGTTATTTTCCTCCGTTTGGGGTTGTGTCGCAGCAACTCCAGTTCTCGTTTCGTGGGCTCCCACATTGAGTACTTCTCGCCAATACCTGATGTTTTAGAGAATTAACACATTTATTGCATATATTTTTAGTGCTTGCAAGATATTAAAATTCCTCAAACATTCTAGTAAGGGGTTTCTGCAAAGTATTCAGCTGCTTAACATACAGACTCAAGGGCCGTTCATACTGAATGTGCTTTTGTGTTTTTCTGTGCTGTTTGTCAATAGCTTTTATGTGTAAAGTAAATATGTGTTTGACGTATGGCTTTAATCATTGCACCAATGCTCTGTTTTTTTATGCATCTTGTTCAGGGCAGCCATTTTTTTTTAGCGGTGTGTCAAGAACGGCCTCCCGAGACTCCTGCGTTCTGTTCAATTCATTGTGCTGTGTCTAGCTTTTTTAACGCAAGAACGTGTTTGGTCAATTAATTTTTAGGTGTGCAGTCCATTTTTGGGTTTTGTTTACTTAACGATTAAAGTCTGAACAGCTCCCTTTGACTTACACCAATAGAATGGTCAGCATTCAAAATGTAATCAAATGCAATTAAAGGAATATTCTGGGATCAATACAAGTTAAGCTCATTCACAGCATTTGTGGCATAATATTGATTACTGCAAAAATTTACTTTGACTTGCCCCTCCTTTTCTTTAAAAAAGCAAAAAATCTGCGTTACTGTGAGGCACTTACAATAGAAGTGAATGGGGGGAGGGGGGCAATTTTTAAACATTAAAATACGGTTTCAAAAGTATAGCCACAAGACAAAGGATATGCGTGTAAAAATGATTTAAGTGTGATAAAATCAGTTAACTAACCTTTTCTGTGTAAAGTTATCACCAATTTTACAACTTCATTTTATATAAAACGATTGTAAAAATGACTGTTTAAACAAATGTACAGCTCAATTAGTACACAAATTAATTTAAATTAAGTTTTCTTAATATTTCTGTGTTTAAACACTCCACAAATGCCCCTCATTCACTTTCATTGTAAGTGCCTCACTGTAACCTCAATTTCTGCCTTTTTTCAAGTAGGGGCAAGTATAAATGAAGTTGTGGTAATCAACATTATGCCATAAATGCTGTCGATTTCTCATGCACAGGCAATTGAAAACAAAATGCATGATGGGTGTCATGACAACGGCACAGCAGCTCTGATGAAGCACTTTTACATAGAACCGAAGCTACCTTGCAAGCAGTGGTATTTCCTTTAGGAAATGTATCTGGTTTAAATGATACTTGCAAGAAAACAATGAAATATGAGCCCTTGTCAATGACACAAAACAGCCTTGTCCTCCCATGTTTCGCAACACAACAGGCTGAAATATTAATTTTCTGTATTAGCGGCCTCTCAAGCCACAGGCGAAGTTGAACTACATTATTCTGGTGTGTGTGTGTGTGTGTGTGTTGGAGGGTCACCTACCTTGCAATTTCCATGCTTTTCTTTGTTCTTCTTTGGCAATCTGTTCCATGTCTTTGTCGTATATGTAGTCTTGGCACACAAAGCAATATATTCCACCATACAAAAGGTCTATAGCTGAAGGAGACAGAGAGAATGTTTTAGGGAATAAAGGGCCTATTAAAGACCTTTCTGAGAAGTTGACGCATGTGCCTTTTCTTGAAGAAATTTCCTATATACTCTTATGCCCTGTAAATATTGATGCAGTATTAAGGAAACATTTGAAGCATTGCCCAGTGCAGCAAATCTGCCTCCTTTTAATAAGTGATGGGAATTATAATTAGGGTGCAGCACAGTAAATATCCATCCCTGTTTGTGCCACAATATAGTGTCCTCTGTGAAATGTCATGGTGGCTCAATCTCATTGTGGAATAAATATGAGCACTGCAATAGCCTGGGAGGTCATGTGTGCTTGTTCATAAACGTAATGTGTGCTCCTGTCAGCTCCTTATTGCTCTGACTGATGCTACATTCATGAATGAGGCTTATTAATTATGAATTATTGCTTTTTAATGAGGTATGAACACTCAAAGCAAATTCAGAGGTACTCTTCCATTTCTCTAACACTGCAGTAGCATTACCTGTTTTTCAGTTCCCATGGCAACCTGATGATGGTCTGTTTCACACAGATACACTAAATGTTTGCAGGTGGAGCTGAGCAGTAGGTACCGGCTTCTATTTGTGACAACGCTAATGCACAGCCTGGCACAACTCGCCGACAGGTGCCTGAACTATGAAGCTTTAAGTGGCTTTCTGTGGAGAGAGACTTTCTGTTCAGGGCTATTTTCAGTTGTTGTAAGAACAAAGTCTTGTATGTGGTGGTGAACTTGTAGGACGTAAAAGATCAGTGAAAGATCAAATCAATTAATTAACCATTAAAATCTAGAGCAGTGTTTCCCAACCTTTTTCTGCCATGGTACACTTTTTACGAAAAAAATAAAATTAAAATAAATCTCACGGCACAGCACTATCCCACATAACCATCGTTGACAGTTTTCCTTTTCAAGAACATGTCCATGCTTTCTGTCTTAGTAGCGCTTTTACTCGTAATTTTTGAAATTCAGCTATGAAAAAATGCAAATCACGTAGGAACGCTGCATAATGAGGTCACAGGTAACAAGAGCGCTAATTGGGTAATGAAAAAAACAAAAAAAAGTTGCATCTTTTCTAATATATCGATTTTTTTACGTGTAAATTGATTCTTTCAATGCTACAGCAAATTATTATTATTTTATTTATGCACTTATTAAATTGTGGAATTTAATAATTTTCAAGGCACAGTAGTTGGGAAACATTGATGAGGAATGTTATTTATATACATTTCCCGATTTGGTTCGATTCTGATTCACAAGCTATTGATTTGAATCTGATTCATTTGGGTATTCAATTAAAATGTCCATCTTACTTATGAAAGGATTTCTCTCCCAGCTAATATCAGTTTGTTAATTCAAGTTCAGTGTGTTATTTTAAACAAACTGAAGTAAACTTTGAAAGTAAAAGATCAATCTTGGGATTTTAAGAACTAACATAAGGATTGCAATAAATCAGAAAAAAAAACACTATTTTTACCCAGCCCTAACAATTTCAATGCAAAACAACAAAATCCAACAGAATCCTGATGGGTACAATCAAAAGTCCAATTACACATTATTTCCTGCTAAATATGCCATTTCACCTGGAAATGTCACATAGAAGTTAAATGCATTGTGACTTAGATATTAATAGACACCTAAGATGGCATCTCTTGATTATTGCCATAAGACTGAGGTCCTCTTGATCTTTAATGCTGTTAAATGTATCTGATGTTCATGAAAATGCCTCTTATAAAACAGTTACAACTCTTAAAAGGAGTATTCCGTGTTCAATACAAGTTAAAGGATTAGTTCACCCAAAAATTAAAATTCTTTCATTTTCTCATCCCCATGCCATCCCAGATGTGTATGACTTTCTTCTGCAGAAGACAAATTATGATTTTTAGAATATTTCAACGCTTTTAGATTCACACAATGCAAGTGAATGGGTGACAACATTTTGACACTCCAAAAAGCACATAAGTCATCATAAAAGTAATCCTTCAGTGTTTTAAATCATATCTTCAGAAGTGATATATGTGTGGGTGAGAAAAAGCTAAATATTCAAGTCCTTTTTTTTGCCTCCTATCCAATAGGGGCGATATGCTTGAAGAAAGTGAATCACCAAAAACACAAGTAGGTGATTGTTAAAGTGGAGATTCTCTGATCAGGGAGGAGAATTTACAGTAAAAAAAGGTCTTAAATATTTATCTGTTTCCACTGGAGTCTCGTGGATTAACTTTTGGCACCTATTCACTTGCATTGTATGGACCAACAGAGCTGAGGAATTATTAAAAAAATAAAATAATAATCATTTCAGTTCTGTAGATGAAAGACATTCATACACGGGATGGCATGGCACATGGATATTGATGGAAATATTATCACAAAAATTTATTTGGACTTGCCCCTCCTTTTCTTTAAAAAAAGCACTTAGAATGAAAGTGAATGGGGGCTAATTTTTGAATGTTAAATTACACAAGACATGATGCATGTTAACATGATTTTACTGTGATAAAATCACTTACTAACCTTTTCCGTGTAAAGTTATAGCCAATTTTACTACTTTGTTGCCATGACAATGTAATGTCAATAAACACTAAACCCATAAAATGACTGAAAAAAAAAAAAAAAAATCATGATTTACACAGTTTTACAGCTCAAATAATAAATGAGTTTTAATAGCAAAAATTTAAGTGCATTTATAAAATCAGAAGCTTCACATTTCTGCATTTAAACCCTCAAAAATTGGCCAAATGTATCAATTTGGTAAATTGGGACAAGTCTAATTTTTTTGTGGCAATATTATGACACAAATGCTGTCGATTAAGCTTAACTTGTATTGAACGTGGAATATTCCTTTAATTCTGATGAGCTACATTCTAAGATGTAAAATTCTGACAAACACATTTATGACCTCACATACTGTATTTAATGTGCTGAGTTGTAACGTTGTTTGGCAACAGTAAAAAGTCTACAGTTAAGCTAATGAATGAGATTCCTTGGTAGAACCATTTATTCCAATTACTATCAATAATAAACTATTCATTAAGCATTGTTGTCTTGTATTGCTGTTGCTGGCATTTCATAAAAGCAATAAGCCACGAGAGGCTATGTTACAGTAATTTTACCGTAGGTGCTGCTTTATGTTAAGAAACAAGTGACTAAAAAATTAAAAGTTAGTTCATTCTGGGCTTAACTGGGGCTTCTTTTTCCTTTACTAAAACGGTCTAAGAGTAAATCACTGTTACTGATCAACCTTCAGATAAAAGCTTTTCCTGTGCTGGCAAAGGGATTTATACAGAATTTATCTGACCAGCAAAAAATAGAGAAGCTTGTATAAGAAAATCAGGTGTGGCTGTATGATACACGTAAAGCCAACCGGCACAGGGAAAAGAGGAAAGAACACGGAGATCAAGCCTGACAAATGTGAACAGACCAAAAAGCTACAGTAAATAAGTGATGGAAAACAAAATGCAATATAAATAAATGATAACCACAGAGATGCACAAAAGGAGTCTGAAATTATAGCCAGATGATTCAGCCTTAATTACTCGCTGTTTGTCTTTGGAGAACAATCCCAGTTTTCCTCCTCGGGAGTGGCACTCTCATTTCACAGATAGCCCTTGTACGGAGGCTAAACTAATTAAATGTTCAAATCAAACTCCGAGGGGAACTCAACACACACGGGGGAATGGAGTTGAGCTTGTGTTAAGACTGAGTGATGTCTCAGCGCCACCTGGGAACGCAGCAAGACTAGAGCTATCGGTTTTGCCTCTCAGTAACGGTGAAACTGGGGATGTCCCATGATGCCTTGAACGTGACTAGTGATAAATCATGACCTGCAGTGCAACAAATTATAGTGGATCAGCTGCAAGGGACCTGGATTTGAACAAAATGACATCAAGACAGCAAACACATAACAGGTGATATTGTTCTAAATTCAAGCTTAGGAGCAACACACTGTCCTCTTTTACAAAGCTCACTTGGAGGGTCAAATTTAGCTTCTCTATTCACTGCCCGGTCCATTTATGACAAAGGCTGTCAATATTGTTAAAGAAAGAAAGAACTTGCACTTCATTATGAATATTTTGCATATTACAGAATAACACCAAATAACTTGGGACAGTTGAGCATAACTTAAACGTGTTTTTAAGAAGAAAAAAAAAAGTTTCATTCTAAAAACATGGATGTGTCAAGATAGAACAACATAAGAGCACCATTGTTGCCATGGATCAAACATCATAGTTTTTATAGCAATACAAACATGCCTTTAAATGTAATGTGGTACAAGTAACATACTTTTCTCTACCTACATATTTTCTCTACCAACCTATCATTTATCTATCCATCTCTGGTGGTTCTCTATCTTTTACTATACAAGGAAATCTTTCTAGTCAGTGGTTAAAGATACAAGCTCCACCCCAAAATGTGGGAAGTAATTACATTTAGGTTTAGGGTATTTCCAAATAACCTCTATGAAATAGGTGGGTGATAAACTATAAGCTACCACTGGAAATATACAGTGCAAGTCACATTCACACACAAAGTAAGGGACTATTATCGCCTTGCATACTGTAATTACCCACATTCCCATCTGTTTGCATTTCTTATTTGTTTGTTGTTGGAGGGTGGCACCACTCCTCATTAAAACAGAGGAGATAATTACATGGCACTGATGCAACAAGGAGCTGGGAGATATCCAAGACACCCCATGCAGACATTCATGGCCAGATTGGTGAACTTACTGCCTCTTGCTTGGGAGTGAGATCAGAACTACATGTTTATGCTTTTTGTAATGGCGGTGGGCCGTTACAAAATGAAAAAAAAAATAAAATAAAAAACATTTAATTGAGCAATATAAACTGAATTGGGGCACCAGACAGGATTAAGGAATGAATTTAACCCTAAATAGCTCTCAAAGCCATCAGTTACAAAATGAGTTGAAATAAATCAATTGTATTTCTATTTAAGCAACAAGAACAGCACTTTAATAAATGCCCATGGAAATAAAGAATATGAGGTTTGGGTCACTAAATTCAAAACAAAAAGATTCAGTTGTCAAAATTGTATTGTTTCAAGAATAAGCACAAGCAAAAACAACATGTTAAATTTAAGCTGTATTATCCTTTAACAACATCAACCAAAGACAAAATTACATGAAAAATAAATGTTAAGAAAACTGCTTAGTGATGTGTTGTTCATGTACAGGTGATTCACAACAACAGATTTAAAAGTTTTTTTTTTTTTCTTCAACAAATAGGCAAGAAAAAAAGTTTTTAAAAAAACAGAAAAATATCAAAGCAATATGCATGGGAGAAAATGTGTCAATGTGTGCGCATGAATAAAGGGTGTGTTTGCGAACTATAAGCCACTGACCAGTTATGGCAGGGAGAATAGTTTTGGCTTGAGGTTAGAGTGTGGCAAACCAAGGCAAATTCCTGGATGGTACACTCAGCTTTTCGTTTTGAAACGTGCTGCAGCCGGTGGGACGAAAGTGTGGCAAACAATCCTAGTCACTTCGGCGATCGCATTGTCCAGACCACAGTTTAGAGAATGAGGCAGCGTCTGGTATTCAGGCAGCGTGTCCACTCTCCGGTAACCTAAGATTCCATCCCTTCTTACACATTATATCCTTTTTCCTCCATTTTAGTCTAATTGTTCCCCTCTTCTGATTTGGCACAATGTTTGTTACAGGGCTTGTACAGTTTTTTTCCCCATACTGCCACAATTTTTATGCAGAAATTGTTCAACCAAAAATGAAAAATGTGTCATCTAATCAGCCCCATGTCATTTCATACCCATGACAATATAAAAGTAATCCATTCTAACGATGTATTATAATTCTTCTGAAGTCATAAGATAGCTTTGTGTGACGAACAGACCAAAACTTATGCTATTATTCACAGATAATTTTCCCCACCACCACAGCTATAAAACTTCTTCCGGTCAAGTTTTTCAAACTTGGCTTATCACCACGTTGATTTGGCTTGAACATTGGAGGGCTTGCAGTGTGAAGCATTGACATATTTCCATTGATCATGGTATAAATAATGGGGGATTGTACCTGCATGTACCCCCCCCCCAGGATCTAAACTCCTGCTTGTTGCGATTTGTTCACCATACATCAGGGGTGTCCAAAATCTGGCCCGCGGGCCATCTGTAGCCCTCCGACTGCTCTGATGCAGCCCGCCAGTGACTTGAAATAGAACAGAATTAGGACCGCTATGGAGAAATTATCTAAATTTTTTATTCTGAGCACTGGATGTCGCCATCACGTGCAGCCACTATTCACAGTGCATCATGTATAAGACGCATCACTGTTCCTTTATAAGAGTTCTTTGTGAGTGAAATACTCAATTCTTAATTTACATGTAGGGCCTACAAGCATACCATAGAGCATAAATTATGCTTAAAACTTGCATAATATTTAGCGTACAATATAAAGATTATGCATAGCTGCAATCTAGTTGCTTCTAGACATTTTTTTTTATTATTACAGCGATGCGGCCCGTGGCACCTTATTTTATTCTGCATTATGCTCCCAACTGAAAAGTTTGGACACCTGCCATACATGGAAGCCATTAGTGTTTGCAGAAAACGTTGTCAAACCTGGCAAGATCATCAAAAATCTACTTTTTTTAATTGCTCACATGCACCTATAAGATTGCTTGAAAAAGAATGGCTTGAGCATTCTGCCAAAAATCCTATTTTGTGCTTCATTGAAGAATGAAAATACTGGGACGGAATGAAGGGTAAGTAAATGATGATAGCATTTTCCTTTTTGGACGTACCATTCCTTTAAAGTAGGTTTTGATGTTACAGATTTAAAATAGATGGATTCTGCCTTATATGAAAAGATTCATGCCAAGCTCAAACATGCTCTATATTCTTCACCTTTAAGAGAGTGTGTTCACTTTCTTACAAAGCCTTTAATAAACCCACTCTGATTGTGTTAACATGACTGTGTTTTCGTAATAGTCATGATTGTGTTTTGCACATGGTGTGCATGTCTTTTGAAGAGTCGTGCTCGTGTATTCCATCTTTTGCTAATGACGTCCGTCTTGTGTGGGTGTCTTCCCGTAGATGCTTAGGAGGAATGTATATAAATAAGATTGAGCTAGATTTGGTCTTTGTGAAGGATGTCTGTGTGCATCTTACCTAGGTTGTGTCTCTTGTTTTTGGCGTGCTCATGGATGTGTTTCTTGCTGAAACAGCCAAAGAACACACAATGGAGACAGGAGTGAAGTCGATTTAAGTGTGCTCCACACATATGACATATACATGACTTTGCCTAAGAAAGTGACAGAGGAAAAGAGAGAAAGAGATATAGGTGTTTAGTAACATTGCTCAACTCTCTTTGGGTGGAGTCACATAACACAGTGACATTCAAAACTAAGAATTAGAGCTAAACGATTAATCAAAATAAAATCGAAATCACAATATGATGTAAAATGAATATCAAACCGTAAAAGCTGTGATTTAATAAAATAAAAACATTCTGCCTGCTGAGGTGGGGTGAGCAAGAATGTGGCATCAGGCCTCGGAGAGGAGTTTATTGGGAACACTAAAAAACACAGTAAAATGTCCAAAAAAGGGAATAAAGTGTCTATGGGGAAATTAGAGTCTAAAATAAAGGACAGTCTGGCATCCTCAGTATGCACTAGGGGTCTGGCAGACGCAAAATGCTCCCCTCGTGGATCCGAGGAGCGTCCCTGCTTTCCTGGGCCTCGTCACTTCAAGGGAATAGCAGTCCTTACATCCTGACCATTCAGGTGCAAAGTGTGCTCCAATCCCCGGCGTTGCGTGGGTGCGGTCCCACATTGTATCTAATTCGCCCTCCGTTCCTGGGCCTGTGAAGGACACCAGTGTGTACACACAAGGAGATAGAAGCTGGCATCCCGAGTGCTCAGCGTTTTTATGGCAGTGTCAATGAGGCTCCACTAACATCAGGTGTGCCTCATCATCCACTGCCCAAAAGATGCTCAAAGTTGTGCCTCTCCAATATACAGCCCACTCCCATTGAGCCTGGCTGAAGGACGGCCCTAAGAGGTGGGGCAACGATGATGAGAGGGAGGATCATTTCTGAAATACCGCTATGCTCACTGTGCTTACTGTATGTGCGCAGCATTGTTCTTTGTAGGGTTACACACTCAAAGCACATGAGGCAAATAAGCTGAGCGTGTTCAAGTCCTCTAGATTCACTAATAGCACAATTGTGCAAATATGCATTGCTAAAAGTGCTGTCCAAATCTAATTAGTACTGTCCAGCACTAATGTTGACAACATTGTCTTGTTTCCTTTAAAAGTTGTATACATCCATTTTTCTTTTGGTTTCTTTGTGAAACAGAGCAGTAACAGGTCATCTACATTCATTTTCTTGAGCATAACTGAATAAACAAATGTATCATCTGTTGGTGTAAACACTAATAAAGTCATCTTTATAGTTATCATATAGTTATTATAGTTATCATTCTTGTTGAGAATGGGCCTTTAGTGGAGTTCATTTTAAGAGGACTCAAGAGTGAATACCCTTTCTTGAGGATGTTTGCCCATGACCAGCCTTCTACATTATGAGTAAATAACTCGCATATGTGACCTAATTTTGCGTTATCGTCCACTGGCTAGTAAATGTTCCCATTAACTCGCCAGTGATTGAGTTGTGTAGTGGCAAAGCACCGTAATCCTTTTGAATAAGAACCTGAAGATTAAGAAGCTGGATTCAGCCTAGTCATTTTTTCCTGTTGTGTCTCGTGAGCACACATCCTGAAGGAAATTGAACTTATTTGGCTGCAATGTGATCAGAGTTGTCATCGATCGCGGTGTCACCATCGCTTTAGTTGAACCATGATATGCCACAGTAACATTTACATTGCATTGCATTTAACGATGGCAACTCTGATTTTGGTTAAACTTTTCAGCGGACTGTTTTCGCAACATTCTCTATATTAAATCATGACTACAGTATGTTGGAAGGTAAGTGTTGCAAAACTCAAGAGCTTGTGGATTTCAATTTAAGAACTTTTAAAATAAATATTTGAACAAATAAAATCAATAAACAATATGCAAGTAAAAGTTTGCTTTTACTCATTCTGTGTATTTTCTGTCAAAAGACAAGATCCACACACACACACACACACACTTATAATTTCATAATATTTCTTTTAAAGGGATAGTTTACCCAAAAATGTAAATTCTCTCATCATTTACTCACCCTTATGATATCCCAGTTGTGTATGACTTTTACTTCACCAGAACACATATGAAGAAAAACAGATTTTTATTTATTTATTTTTTAGCTCTGCAGGTCCTTAAAATGCAAGTGAATGGAGATTTCTCTTTCGATGCTCCAAAAATTACATACAGTCAGCATAGTCTTCATCCATACGACACCAGCTGTTAAATTAATGTCTTCTAAAGAGACAGAATCACTCTTGATTAAAAAAAGAAATATTTAGGTACTTTCTTTTACTATAATACAATACTTCACGAGAGGGTGGAGTCAATGCGGTCTCTCGAGTGATGTATTCGTGTTGTCATGGATACAGATGTAATCTCATATTCTCCACTCTGTTGAGACATCCAGGATGAGCACACAAATGCACCATTGTGAGTAAAGAAACAGATAAATACATATATAAACCAAAATATAAAAAGCTTCTGTACAGCATTCTTCCTCACTTTTAAACACTGCTCTTCTGGCAATGACGCACGTGCCTAAATTCATGTGTTTCAAATGCCAATGCGATTACGTCACACGAGCGTACTGCTTCCAATCGGAAGCATGCTTTAGACGCAAGTCTTTTTCGCACCAAATGCGATCGTATTACTTTAACAGCTGGTGTCGTATTGATGAAGTTTACGCTGACTTTCTGTGCTTTTTGGCGCACCAAAAGAGAAATCTCCTTTGACTTGCATTTTAAAGGACCTACTGAGCCAAGTTATTTTTCTATTTTTCTTCAAATGTGTTTTGGTGAAGAAAGAAAGTCATACACACCTGGGATATCATGAGTGTTAGTAAATAATGAGAATTTTCATTATTGGGTGAACTATCCCTTTAATATACTTTTCTTTTTACAGTCAGTTGATCAAAAAGAAAAAAAGAAACATTCATTCTAATCATATATTACACTTAAGTGGGATAAATCACTGTGCAACTCTCATTAATGTTGTGCGCTGTACTCATTCAACTGTAAAAATCTGCATGCTGAACTGCCAGTTCTCTTAAAGAGACAGTACCAATTTAGCGCTTGTTATACATATCAATGTAAACTCAATTTAAATCGTACAATGTGTAATCGGAAAAGCATAGAAACAAAAATAACAAAATTTAGTAAATTAGTAAGTGTAATAAATGTGTAAATATTAATATTTAAAGGGGGCAATCATACATAATGAAATATTTTAACTAACAAATACTGTAAATACTGAAGGCTCTTGCAGCATCTTTGCAGAGGTTTGGTATCGTAAAAATGAACAAAGCAGATACAACAACAAGCAGAATACCTTCACGGATCGTCTTCAGTGTGTCTGATATCAATATGAACAGACAATTACGAAAAACAATAACATCTGCATCTCAGGTTAATACAGTTAATCCACTAAAATAACAGACATTTATGCACAAAATTTTACTTTTGTGCTTATATTTCAGCTGTGCTTTGAAATACTTGATTTAACACCCTAAATGATGAAAATATGATGTTAAATTCCTAATAATGACCATAAAACAATTAAAACTACCTTAATCTCAACATTACCACCTTGTCTTAAAATCAGAACCAAAGAAAATTCCTTGACTAACCAACTAGTACGTTGCTGAATGACAAACCCCTAATTAAAACCCATCCCAATACCATAATCATACATTTCATTGTTTAATACAGTGATGAATACACTTGCTTTAAACATGGAATTAGATCACTACACAGCTCCAGTGTTTAACGGTTGGCTCTGCTTTTTACCTCCAGACTAGCTATTTTTGTAGAGACCCCATTCCATCGCATCTTGCCCTTCCACTATTCCCATGTGACATGCCACCCTGCAGACAACTCAGAAAAACAGTTCTACAGCATGAAATGGAGCGCTAAACGACAGATGCTATTGAGAACACGGAAAGAACTGGAGCATTTCTTTGTTTTGCATTTCCATTACCTAGCGTTTCCATGAAAAGTGATTGTTTCCCAAAAATCCATGGCCTAAACTCTGGTAAGCTGGATTATATGGAAGAAAACATACAAATAAAATATTAATAATAATAAAGGAGAAAAGCTTTAACAAAAATAGAACATAAGAGTTGGCGGTGTTGGGGCCAGGTTAACGCTAATCTGCCATTATCAACCAAAAGACACCTTAAACATGATCTTTTTTTCAATTTTTAAAAAAAACAGAAATAGGACAGAATAAATGCAGGAAATAAACTAGATAACCCTACAGATGTGGAGAGAGAAAGGCCTTGTTTTGTTCTGTCTTCCATAAGAGTAATTTGATCTGAGACACTGATGGAGAAAGGCCTGGGGTAAGGTGATCTTGGCAAACATATAATGCATTGTAAATATACACACGTGTACACAAGCACACACAACAGAGCTCCCAAAATATATTTTTTAGACCACTAGGGCATGACAGGGCTATTTTAGATTTTGGCAAGCTGCGATAAAAGCTAATGTCATTAAGTATTTTAGGAATATGATATTGAATGTTACTGATGATATCATGATATGGACCGTTAATGAAACACTCCACTTGCAGTTCCATTCTATTGCTGAATATCTTGCCCCAGATCCATGCTATGAGCTGAACAGCTGTGCCACGCCTAAACTCTCCGAACAAAAGACCCTGGCTATGCTTGGAATTGCATTCTACCTAACTACTTATAATATTTTTTGCAGTATGCCAAATTTCCTGTATTTTCTGTATGGAATATCCAGTTTACATTCTACATTTGTGCCAAAATGTGCCATGTCCAAAACAGAGCCTACTGCATGAGAAACTGCAATATTTCACAATGCAATGTGCTCGACTTCCATTTTTAATGTAATACATGAACCAGGAGTATTATCAGCCTCACAATCCAACATTTCTTCCTAGATTCATTCTTTGTTCAGTAGACTGCCAAAAGTTATAACCTTGTTTACACAAAATGGCATAAAAATATAAAAAATAACCAATTTTATTTACAAGACACGCATTGGACACCACAAGCTGAATTAAACATGCAATGTCATGAGACCAGGTGCTTGAGCAATATATCACTTAAGCATGAGTGCTGAAGATAATCACAGCTGTTGTATGCCACCAAGCAACGGACACAGGGAACCACTCTGAAAGCTGTAAACATGGACAAATACATGAAGACCTCTGGATTAGAGGAAAGAAAATAACTGATGTATAATGCCGTTTGAAATGTAAATTGTTCCATGCTGCGTACTGTTTAACAATGGGTTTTTCAAGAATTGTAGGCAGACAACAATGTATAAGGCACAGTCGGGATGCACCATTAATCGAAGATTACAATTGTGTCTGAAGCGATTAAGAAATTGTGAAAACTGATAATGACATCATTCTTTTTAAGTCTTCTAAGTCGAATTGAAATGTTTCCTGATACAACAACTTTTTGCAGCGGTTGAGTATTCTAGCCAATCCCAGACATGTCGGTTTGGCAATGAAGCATCAATGGCGAATCAGAGATGCTTTAATTCGTCTATAGTCCTATCAGTAACCAATTAACAACCAATTCTGATGCACAATTTGAAACAGTCTGATGGCAGATGCTTACTCTAAGTATTTAATGTACCTTCTATAAATCCTCATTAATAATCATGATTACAATATCAAGGGAATTGATATTCCAATTGTTGTAATAAATTGTGCAGCCCTTTGGCAAATATGCAATAGTACGTTAGTACCTCCTGACTCTCTATACCATACGATCTTTTCGTTCCTTTGCATCTACACAAGCCCCTTTCCATTATTCTTTGACATTTTCAACTATCCCCATCTCCATTTCCTCCCTTTCCCACCAAGCAATAATGCATAGACTCATTAAGTCATCCAATCACTGCTTAAACAACCAAACTTGTGCATTCCAAATGGGCACAGCAAAGAACTAGGTTTCCATCTTCTCTAAAAATGAGATCATTAAATGTGTGACTGGTCTGTGGGGAAGATGAAATTAACCTCTGACCAGGCCTTAGAGAAGGGCTCAACTGTTAGTCACACCATCATGCTGCGGAAGTGAGACACTGATGCTGACTCACTAAAACAGGCATCAAGAGAGTGAGAGCCCAGCCGTTTCTCTCTCTCTCTCTCTCTCGCTCTCTCTCGCTCTCTCTATGGTTCAATCCTACATGACCCGCAACAAAGCTGCATTGTCATCCCACACAAACTGTGCATTTCCTACTAGAGTACTTGGCAAATAAAACTAGAAAGCAAGGAGGGGGGAGATGGAGAAAGTTTTCTTACTACTATTTTGCAATTGTTGGTCTATGTAGGCGTCTTCGACTGTTGCAACTAGGATTGAATGGGGAAACAATAACTGGTTCTTATTCAGAAATGATACAGTTACAAAAAAAAAAAAAAACTGAACGATCTGAATGACTTTTGGTTCAGTTAACATTTCTCAAACATGTATTCTTCCTTCGTACACAACCACCATTTCCTGCACTACCATTCAGCGACACAGCGCAAACAGTGTAGCGCATTAAAGATATATTATTTGATACTATTATTAGTATTTTATATAAATTTAAAAAAAAACTGTATGAATAAAACAGCTTCTAAAATAAATCAGTCCATGTAAACTCCATTTGCATTATCTAAATGCACCATTAAAATATTAAGTGATCTCATCATTTGGTAACAGGCTGCTGAGGGCAGTAAATCCAATAAAAATTACATTTCTTATTTCCAAATACTGTTTCCGAATCATTCAATTCTTTACTAGGGATGTCAATATTCAGACATTTTCATAATTGATTGTCTTAGACGTCAATTGATTAATCGTTAATGTTAATACAGCAAAACACACATGAATGATTCCAAATGAAATGCGCATGTAGCCTACTGTTGAAATATAATTCAAATTGGCCTAATGCACTTAAGAAATGCAAGTATTGGCATGTTCTTCTTAAAATATTCTGTATTTTAATACATTAAGGCAATGTTTAGTATGAATTAATGATTTTTTGAGTTAGAGTTAATGAATTACTGTTAATAATAACAACTTGTTAACAAGATACATACAGTTCATTAAAACTTCACATTGTGGAATATTTCAGAGGTTTGGATTCAGGGCTTTGGCGATATGGCCTAAAATATTAAAAGCACAATATTGTCACTGTGACAAAATTATTGTGATAAATTGATATTTATCACAACATACAATTCATACCATTAATGGGGGAAGGAATGAATTCCATATGTTTGTTGAACCTCAAGAATGAATGTAAGCTCAATCATCATTCCTGTCCCAAAGAAACCCAAAAAAAAAAAAAAAAAAAAATTATTATATATATCTCAATCGCTTTCACATCTGTGGTCATGATGTCATTTGAGAGACTGGTACTGGCCCATCTGAAGGACATCACTGGACTCTTTCTAGATCCCTTCAATTTGCTTAGAGCAAACAGGTCTGTGGATGATGCAGTCAACATGGGATTTCATCATATCCTGCAACATCTGGACAGACCAGGGATATATGCAAAGATCCTTTTTTTGGACTTCAGTTTGGCTTTCAACACCATCATCCCAGCTATTCTCCAGACTAAATTACACCAATTATCTGTTCCCATGTCTATCTGTCAGTGGATCACCAGCTTTCTGATGGACAGGCAGCAACAAGTGAAACTAGGAAAACTCACTTCCAGCACATGTACGATCAGCACTGGTTTCCCCCCCCCAGGGATGTGTGCTCTACCCACTACTCTTCTCCCTGTATATGACTGAACTGCCAAGGACCCCTCTGTATAGCTCTTGAAGTTTGCAGACGACACTACTGTCATCAGCAACTACTGTTGGTACCAATACCAGTGAAATTTCAATACCATTTTCGGTACCAAAGCAAAACACAAAAACATGTTACTGAACAACACTATTATTAACAAAAGTTAACAAAACATTAACAGCAGAACTAAGAACAAAAATATGCCATTGAGCAACACTTATATTGAATTATAACTTAAAATAACTTTTGAACACTTATATAAGCTTTGCTTCAACTTTTACTTTAAGTTTTTACCAACTACTAAAAAAAACTAAATAAACAAGCATACAATAGAATGAATAAAAACAATTTCCAAACTAATGTGCAAAGTGCTCTCTTATTGATAAAGCTGCATATTGCCAATTTTCTTCACGATAAGAAATGCACAGTGACATATATTATGATTCAATAAGTCGCGAGCAATCATGTTCTAATCTAGCTCCATTAAGCGTCCGTGCTCGAAGGATGAGCGTCCCCGAGGCAGAGTCTCTCTCAGCCGGGTGCAGTTTCAATCTCTCCCCCTTAGATCGGGACATTCGCGCAACTCATAGAAGAGGCACCGACCACACAGAGAAATGCCAGTTTCTGAGTTTATAGTTATTAACATGATCTGCTTCTGTATTATTTGAATTTTAATAAAGCTATAACGCATTAAATATAACTGCATTAAAGATGTAATGCACGTTTCTTCTTCATATCCAAATGTTACCATCCACCATGTACCTTTTTTTGTCCATTTTGTGACAGGATCTCAGCTAACTAATCATCATATTATTTGAAACAGTCAACTTGAATATTTGTGATGCTCCGATCAGGATTTTAACATCCGACACTGATCTCCAATTTTCTTTTCATCTCAATCGATGCTGATCATTTAACTTTTATCAGCAGCTCTGTCAAAACTGTAAATACTTTTAAAGTGAAAATTTTGGTTCGTTTGTCACCATTTCATTTAATTATTTTTATTCATTATTTTATTTTATTTAATTTAGCAATGCATTATATTATAGTAACTCAATATTTGATATAGATTTATTTTATGTACATTCCTTCCTTTTCATTGTGCTTGATGTTGGTAATATTAGTTCCGCTTTCACTTGTTTCCACAGGGAGTGTAATAATAGTGACATGCTCTCTCGTGAAGTAAACAAATGACAGGAGAATGAAGAGATGTTTCTGGACTCAACAGGTGTTTCTGTTAATGCTGTTTGCTCAGCAATCATTTAATAAAGATGTTTGAATTATACCCCGTCTTGTATTCTAAGTTATTATTATGATACCTATGCCTTGCGGAGACTGAGATGCTGCTACCGCATATAATAATAAAAAATACTTCACGCAAGACGCGCCAGTTTATTGTAAATAAAGCAGCGCACGTAAGCAAACGGAACAAACTCAGAACACTTCTGTTACCCTAAGCATGAGAGGGAGTTGTGGAGCACAGAACTGCTCTGAAAACACTGTAATGATGTTAATAACTTAATATAGACTGGACAGAGCAACGCAAATACACTTTGAAGCGAGCAAACTTTTTATTTAAATAAAATCACAGCCCTTTGCAATTTAATAATCACAAAAGGTCATATCGCGGTTTCGATTTTATTTCGATTAATTGTGCAGCCCTACTCAGCAGTAATGGAGTATGTCCTCTGCACTTCAGTAACTGTCTGGTTTGGTGCAGCTACAAAATCAGAAGACTACAAAAGGACAGTTTGGACTGCCAAGAGGATTATTGCTTGCCCCCTGCCCTCCCATCAAGAACTGTACATTTCCAGAGAGAGGAAAAGGGATGGGAAAAAAAAAAGAAATCTCTCTGGTCCCCACTCACTCACCTTTTTGAACTGTTGCCTTTTTGTCATCGCTAAAGAGCACTGAGAACCAGAACCTTAGGGCAGAGGAACTGTTTTATCCCACAAGCTATCGATTTCATGAACATTTAAAACTGCCCCATTGAGCAATAATTATGTTCAATACACAGCTTAGTCCATTTATATTTATCCAACATACCCTAACCCTTCTGCTATTACATTCCCTTGCTTCTGTATATAACAGATTTTTATTTGTATATTGTACATACGTGTGTAATATATAAATATATATTTTATCTACAAACAATACCCCATAATGACAACGTGAAAGAAGTTTGTATGAAATCTTTGCAAATGTATTAAAAATAAAAAATAAAAATCATATGTACACAAGTATTCAGAACCTTTGCTCAATACTTTGTTGAAGCACCTTTGGCACCAATTACAGCCTCAAGTCTTTTGAGTCTCATGTGTACTATGCTACAAGCTAGGCACACCTATTTTTGGGCAGTTTCTCCCATTTTTCTTTGCTGGACCCCTCAAGCTCCATCAGGTTGGATGGGGAGCGTCAGTGCACAGCCATTTTCAGATCTCTCCAGAGATGTTCAATCGGGTTCAAGTCTGGGCTCTGGCTGGGCCACTCAAGAACATCCAGAGTTGTCCCGTAGCCACTGCTTTGTTATCTCGCCTGTGTGCTTAGGGTCGTTTTCCAGTTGGAAGATGAACCTTTGCCCCAGTCTGAGGCCCAGAGCGCTCTGGAGCGGGTTTTCATCAAGGATGTCTCTGTACATTGCTGCATTCATCTTTCCCTCGATCCTGACTACTCTCCCAGTTCCTGCCGCTGAAAAATATCCCCATAGCATGATGCTGCCACCACCATGCTTCACTTTAGGGATGGTATTGGCTAGGTGATGAGGTGCCTGGTTTCCTCCAGACATGACGCTTGCCATTAGTGCCAAAGAGTTCAATCTTTGTTTCATCAGACCAGAGAATTTTGTTTCTCATGGTCTGAGAGTCCTTCAGGTGCCTTTTGGAAAATCCAGGCGGGCTGTCATGTGCCTTTTACTGTGGAGTGGCTTCCGTCACTCTACCATACAGGCCTGATTGGTGGAGTGCTGCAGAGATGGTCGTTCTTCTGGAAGGTTCTCCTCTCTCTAAAGAGAAACGCTGGAGCTCTGTCAGTGACCATTGGGTTCTTGGTCACCTCCCTGACCAAGGCCCTTCTCCCCCGATCGCTCAGTTTGGCTGGGCGGCCAGCTCTAGGAAGAGTCCTGGTGGTTCCAAACGTCTTCCATTTAAGGATGATGGAGGACACTGTGCTCATTGGGACCATCAATGCTGCAGACATTTTTCTGTACCCTTCCCCAGAACTGTGCCTCGATACAATCCTGTCTCGGAAATCTACAGAAAATTCCTTGGACTTAATGGCTTGGTTTGTGCTCTGACATGCACTATTAACCTACTATAGAGACAGGTGTGTGCCTTTCCAAATCATATCCAATCAACTGAATTTACCACAGGTGGACTCCAATGAAGTTGTAGAAACAGCTCAAGGATGATCAGTGGAAACAGGATGCACCTGAGCTAAATTTTGAGTGGCTATGAATATTTATGCACATGTGATGTTTTTCGTTTTTTTATTTTTAATACATTTGCAAAGATTTCAAACAAACTACTTTCACATTGTCATTATGGGGTATTGCTTGTAGAATTTTGAAGAAAATAATGAATTGACTCCATTATGAAATAAGGCTGTAACATAACAAAATGTGGAAAAAGTGAAGCGCTGGGGAATACTTTCGGATGCACTGTATATATACACAAGTCTTATTGTGTATTTTTATATATACCTTATTTTCTATCCAGTTTTTATTTTTATTATTATTATCCATGTCTTGTTGCTGTATCGTTTGTGCACTGGAAGCTTCTGCCACAAAGACAAATTCCTTGTATGTGTAAGCATACTTGGCAATAAAGCTCATTCTGATTCTGAAATAGCCTATAACTTGTTTGTTAACAAGTAAAGTCCAAAGGGTAAACTACCTTTTAAGTATACTCTTATTAGGATTTCATCCTACATAAGCCAGATAACTAGTGGCTACGGAGACTCATTGCCCGTTTCCATTACATCAGGGCTATGTAACCATTAGCCAGCTAAGACTTCCTAACTGGCTGATTTCAGGACTGTGATTTAGTTAGCTAGTTGTGTCTGTAACTTTGCCAAACTGCTTGCGTTTTTTCTTTGTGTTCCACAAGTGTTGTGTCAAAATAAATATAGTCCAACTGAATGGAACAGAATTTAGTTACATTTCATTCAGATGCTCTATTTTTTTTGTTGCGAGAATAGGTCATGTACGAATGTGCTCTAATCCTAAGAGTTGGGTTCTATTGGCTGCCCTGGATTTAAAAGTAAAATGATGCCCATTTTGGAACATTTGTGTATAGTTGTTACTAGGCTTTGATTAGTGAAATGTAAAAAAAAAATGGTTTACATTATCGTTTGTTGCCGTCACATTCAAGTATTCAGGTACTTTGTATCTGTGATGAGAAAACTGTGCTATTGTTAGGTTAAACATACGCCCAGACCTTGATGAACACAAATCTCAAAGAGGCCCAAATACAAACCCATGATTTTAATTTAAGGTAGTTTGGAAGCCATTAGTTCTTGGAGAATTCTAAGTCCAATAATTATCAATCAAAGCAGTATTTTTGTAACTCTCATTTATCACCACGTGCCCAACAATGCATCATGAGGGGGCTGCAATCCCAATCTCTCTTATTCATTCAGAACAAAACTATAAGGATTGTGGATGTCAGTTACTTGGGGTCACTAACCACGGGACGCAGTCTTTGCCATGTCTATACTAATAAGCTTTCACACTGCCGATCATATTGGTTCTCGCAGTTTCTGCAGCAACTAAACAACCAATCATTGGCTTGCTGCTGCGCTTTCAAGATCACAAGTGTAGTAGGAGGCATGTGGGTGATGAGGAGAATCAAGGAACACAAGAGACATGAAAGAGAAAAAACAAAAAAGAGAGAAAAAGAAGGCGCTGATGATAAAGGATGGATGACAGTTCAAACACATGCAGATGAGGTATATGAACGCTTCTGTGCTGCCTTGACTGTGATAAGGCTAAATAAATGAGATCAGCTGAGTGGGGGGGCATGCGAGTGAGCGCAGAGGGAGTGTCAGACTGAATTACCACTAGGATTTTTTCATAAGTGATGCCGTTCTGTGCGCGTCCACAAGCACGCAATGCTGGACCCGTATTGATGCGTGTTGGTCAAAGAATATAATAAAACGGGTGTCAAACTAAATTTCAGCCTGGGCCACATCAGGGTTTATTTGAGCTCTCAAATGGCCCTTTGAAAATGTGGCACCAGCACCTGCTTTGGTAACACCCACGCAAATAATATTACATGTTATGTGCATTGAAATACACATTTGACAGTACAGCATTGATTTTGCTGATGGGATGCAGATGATATTAACAACAGTGACATCTGTGGAAAAAATTAACACCTGCTTTTTTATATGGCTAAATTAAAATATTCTGATGATGTGACTAAGTTGGGTCTTCTTTACAGATGCCTTTCATCAGGCTCCTACTAAAAAAAAATTACAGTCCTGTCTTAGAATTTCTGAAGGCAAACAAAACAACTTACATTTTCTACAATCAGAGAGATTTACAAGAGTACAGATTTTACACAGATGGAAAACTGATAGCTTGGTCCATAATTATTAAAATGTTCTTCCATAGTTTTAAAAATTACATTTGTAAAAGTTCATGGTAACCACAAAACCATGCATGGCTCCTTACTACCATGGTTTCCACATAAAGGAACTATGGCATTTTTATATTGAAAAATCAGCATTCTAAACACATTTAGAAACTTTTTCTACCACAACTACCATAGTTAGTACACTACAGTTAGTGTTACTGCAGGAGAATCTGAGAATTGAAAAGACTTCTAATTTATGTTTTCTCCTATTTTCTTTGTCAGTGCCGTTTAGAATGTGGGGGCTGTTTGTTTTAAACTAGTTATCACGAGACATCAGAGTTTTGCACCAGACAATTGTGCACCGCATTCAAACTGGTTTCGCAATCCTTACCGTGCATCTTACTGGTTCAAAGGCGCATTTAAAATAGTCTGTGTGATAAAAGACCATGAATTACTGCACCTGCTCTGCCCTCGTGCTATTTTGATTAAGCGGTGTTGATAATGGAGTAGTGCTGATTCATTCCACTATTGAAGAGAGCAAAATTTGCTTCAAAACATACAGATGACAGGGGAAGGCTCAATTATATTCACGAGGAAAGCGTTAACTGATTTTCAGTGAAACGTTGCGATCCCCTGCAATCCTACGTTTCAGAAATGAGCTCGCGGGCCATTTGAAATAAAGCGAGTTAACACGTTGTTATACGGTGACGTCACTATGAGCAAGTGCGTGTGTGTGGTGGGTTATAAACCAGTTTTAAAAATAAATACAAATTATATAAACTTAACCATTTGAAATCACAACAGCGGTGCTCCTAATTCAGCAGTGGTGCAGCGCCACTGCAAACTGCATATAGGGGAAACACTGTGATACTAATAAGCTGGAGGTAGCTCCACAATGGACTTAGTCAATTACCCATAGTCCCCCTTCTGCTGAAGAACTACTTTTGAATCGGAGGACATTCACCGCGTGTTTACACATGGAAAATTATTGCACTTAATTCCATAGTCCGTCCTTTATCTGCCATAAAAAAAGACAATCAAGATGACCTGAACAACAGTGCTTTTGTGTATGGGCAATTTCTTTACTCTGCAGTCCGCGGTACCCTTGAATGTATCCTTCAATACATCTGGAACAAAGCTGGCATCCTCCAACATAACCAAAAAAATCCAGAATCCAGAGAAGAGAAGAATATCTTGGGATAAAAATGATCAAATGATCTTGACTCATATTCAAGTCACAAATGCTGCATTTAAGCATTTGTAGGGCTATGAATTATGAGCCAGTAAAACTGTAGCAGAGCAAGAGTCCTTCATCTTTCTTCCGGAGTCACATTGCTCCCTTTCCTCTTCTGTCTTCCTTATTTAAAACATCCTCCATGCCTTGAGAAAGTCCTCTGTGGCCTGCTGTAGGGCTGTCAAATAATAATTTGACATTCGAATATTCGTCGAATTTAAGAAAAACTAAAATGCACATGAATGCTAAAACTGTGCATTAAAAAATTGGATGTGTGTGCCAAGAACTGACGATGACTTCAGATCAAATTGCATTCTTGCACTAAATAAGGCTAGGCAAATACAGTTTAACAGAAAGCAGGTGTCTCAAGATGCAATGCTTTTTAAAGTTATTTTTAATTAGACACAGATTCTAAAAAAACAAATCACTCCTGCATGAGACGCTGAATAAACAAAAACAAAGCGTTACAAAAGACGTTAGTCTATCGTGCGTATACACAGAAAAACAAATGGATGGCTGCAAAAGTGTGTTCGGTCTTACAGTAGCTGGAGGGTTTAGGCCATTGCATCTCACTCTCTTATAGACTTTTCTCAGATCAAGCAATGGGCTTTTAAATGCTTTGTCAGAAAAGGTGTTCATACTCATTTTCTGTTCCATTCTGTTGTGGTCCGTCTGTTTGAACAGCCCCTGGCTGGGGCTCATAGTCTGAGCCGCTTCACCACATAGTTCAACCTAATACCATTGCCATCTAGAATATTGCCACCCTATACAACTATAATGAAAAAAAAATAAAAATAAATGTGGCATTTTGCTGTTATCATTAAGCTTGAGTCTGGGGAAGTATACGGTGACATCAGTACAAATGTAACACCATGTGAACTGTCTACTGAAGTGTTTCCCCCCCTCATTTTACTTAACATTTGAGAATATGGACCGACTAAAACATGTATTTATTTTATGCACATTAGTTCAATAATATTACAAGGTGCTATATGGTTTATGTATTCCTTGCACACTCTTGTGGACTAAGGATACAACCCTCCTTTTAAATATCAGCCGACTATACATTTTGAATTAAATTACATTTTCTAAATATTTAATGTAAAAATTCAAAATTAGTTTCTTTGCCAATTGAGAGCCCTAGCCTGCTGTCAATCACCGTGTGCCACCTTGCACCTCCTCCGTAAATATCTGTTCAAGCTCAAGAGGGATAGGCTGATGGTAAGGAACTGTATCTATTTAACACACATCTTGTCAAGGCATGTATCAATATGACAAACAGTCAATGGTTGGAATAATTGCGAGGTGGGACCCCATATAACATAACATGCAGAATAGATGTGGCCTAGCCTCTTCATAAATATTTAATGGCTAATGAAGACCATTCTGGTAATTGGACAAGCTTCAGTGCAGGCTGGCGTTAATCACTGCCATCCAGTAAAATGTTTCTTTGGGAAATATTTTATGAAATCAGACTAGGGCTGGGAGATATGCAAATAATTTTATTGATAACCGCCTTACAAATATAGCGATATCCGATTATATCGTCAAACCCTCTGCCAAAGGTCAGTGAATATTTTTTCTTTATTGATTTTGCTTTAAACATTTTATTCATTCATTGAAACACAAAAAAACTTAAGATTTTTGATCACTTTGTTATATTATTTGTCTTTAGTTAACCACCTACCCAAATATTTACAGTCTCCAACAGCCATCACGCAAGTATCAGTCTGCGACAACCAGTGGAAAACTACTAATAGCCTATAAATTAAGAACTAAACACAATTACAAATTTAAAGATTATAATAACATTAATAATAAATAAGCCAAATACAAGTTCCCAAAATAATGCCAACATGCCAAATATGTGATCTTATCAAATTTGTATTGCGTTTTGTTTTGTTCAGTTAATGCTGCCTAAAGAAAATAAAATTGAAATAAATTTTAGGTTCAAGGTGAACGTGTCTTGTATTATTTTATGATTTAATAACTTTCATCTTTGATACAAATATATATACACATCTCTGAACCTACAGAGTTGTGTTCACAAGGCATGTTAACTGGTCTGTGGAAATAAAGCGAACTAAACTCACAGCACCTCCTGACATGATCGGAGATCATTTGCAGCATTCTGATAGTCTATGTTATTCTTGCAAACAGTTTTCAGATGAATGAAACAAGACAGCCTCATGAAATATATATATAAAAATATAATAAAGTGCGTTTCTTCAAGCGCGTGTTTTTGTGTCTAATATCATATCAATGCTGTGCCAACTATGGTAGTTGCGGCAGAAAAACTTTGTAAATTTATATAGACTGCCATTTTGTTTGTTGTTTTTTATTATACAAATGCCATAGTTCTTTATATGGAAACCATCTTTAAGAGAAGCCATGCATGGATTTATGATTACCATGAACCATTACAAATATCATTGTTAAAACTATGGTGCATTGCTATCAGTTTACTATCTGTACTCTTGTAAATCTCTCTCTGATTATAGAAAATGTAAGTCGTTTTGTTTGCCTTCTAGAAATTGTCTTAGAAATTTTAAGACAGGACTGTATTTTATTAGTAGGAGCCTGATGAAAGGAATCTGTAAAGAAGACCCAAATTAATCACATCAGCATATTTCAATTTAGCCATATAAAAATCAGGTGTTAATTTTTTCAACAGATGTTACTGTTGTTAATATCATAATTTTCATCTGCATCCCAACTGCAACATCAGTGTTGTACTGTCAAATGGGCATTTCAATGCACATTAAATGTAACATTATTAGTAATTGCATGGGTGTTACAAAAGCAGGTGCTGCTGGTGCCAAATTTTCAAAGGGCCATTTGAGAGCACAAATAAACCCTGATTTGGTCCAGGCTGAAATTGAGTTTGACACCCCTGTTTTATTATATTCTTTGACCAACACACATTAATACAGGTCGAGCGTTGCGGGCTTGTGGACGTGCATACAACAGCACAGCTGCTGAAAAAAATCCTAGGGGAAACACTGAATCGGCATCGTCCTATCACCCAGCCCTAAATAAGACTACAATGGACGCATTCTATTTTTTTGCTCATTGAGGCATGGGTACACTTTGTTTTTCTTACTTTTAAAGTATACTCTTTTGACTGTGAGAGAATATGAATGCATTCGACACATGCGCACTATGACTTGCTTTGTGATGCTCTTTTATTAGTCAACGACAGGCGCATGCACTGAAGATGCGCACAGACAACTCTGGGTAGTCCGCGCAGACTGATGATAATGAAATTGCATCATGCATACTGTGTGTGGAGCAAATAGCAACACAGAAAACCAAGTATATTTTCCAATCATTTGTCTTTAGGGTCATTCATTCATTCATTCAGGTATCGGCCTTCACTGATCACATTGTAGGTTTCGCACTCCCAATGAGAACACAAGAAACGCTTTCAGAGTATTCTAGTATGGTGTTCTGTTCATTCTAGAATGCACGCATTAAAACCGAAAACAGAATAGGTTCCGGTATTAAAGGAAACAATTCTGAACCAGTTCTCAGTTCCCAACCCTAGTCACATTGGGATCAGATGACTCGAGATGAATGTTGATACCAGCTGTAAACGGGGCCAGAGTTTGTGAAACTATAGGCTTATGTGAATACAAGCACACATACATCAAAATACATGAAACAATCTGCAGGCTACTCTAAATACGAAACGGATGATCTGTTCACTTGCTGTTTGAGCACAGCAAAAAGAGTGTTCAACCTGACATTCATGAAGCCAGCTGGGCAGGAATCATTATGATCAATGCTTAATCCATTCGGGAGCAGAGACCTGAAGAGCTCAGAGACACCTGTAGTCAGCAGCAACCAATATCTATTCACTCTCCTGTTTGCCCCCACACATGAAAGGGTGTTTTGAAAAAGACAAATTAGCCAATCACTTCTTCATTAGCATTGCTTTCATGATCAATGCGTTTGTTTTCTTGTCTCCTTCCTCACTCTGCTCAGTGCATTTACCTTAATTTTGGTAACCATAGCAGAGGGGACAAATTGTGGCAGGTTTTCTGTAGAAAAAAGTGACTTGTTTGAATGGACGGCCTGTTCTGGTGTCACTTCTGAATCAAGAGTTGCGAATTGGAATATAAGCACAGATGGCATATAACAGAATAAGACTGTGACCGCACATATGCGAGGTGTCTCTTCCACTAATCACATGGTATTACATTTACCATATTTATAGTAAACGACAAGGGTGCAGAGAACACAAAACCCAAGATACAAACAGACACTTATCTTTTAATCTACTGATTCGGGACTTGTTAAAGACTGGAAAGCAAAGAATCCCTTTTAAACCATGGTGTCATTTGACAAACTACACTATAATTAGTCACTATACTATACACACTTGCGCCAACTTAAAATACTATGGCGTTAATATTAGGGATGCACCAATAGCACCTTTTCTCTTCCGATCCGATATCAGAAATCTTAGTATCGGCAGATTCCGATCCGATACCAGTGTTGTTGTTTTTTTGCATTATCAGTTTAGAATATCTTTACATTATTGTTTGGAACTAATTGGGAGTACTCTTTAATATGTAAAGAAACACAAACCTCTAACTACATGTTATTCCAATATAAATGTATATCTTAAAAAAAAAAAAAACACTTTATTAACTAGTATACCGGATAATGTAGCAGTTTTTTCAACTTGCATCTGGACTTTAAAGGATTCAGATTTAATTGTAAGATATCAGCTCACTTTTCATTCACACATGTATTTTTTTAACCCATTTAACTTAACAAATAATAATATATTCTATTAGTAAAATATCTCAATCATGCTCCTTTAACTTTTAAAGCCCATACTTTTATTTTGACATTCTGAACTCTCCAGGAAGTCCTGTAAGTGTGTCTGTTTGTAAGCAAGTTCACAGTAGTTTAATTTGCAGATTACTAAAATTGTGGTAAAATGCACCTCCAGTGTCATTCTAAATCCATATTATAAGTGAACCAAACTATTGAGCATCTACATCGGAGATGTTTTTCATGAGTAGCGCTCAAATATTGCGCACCGCGTGAAGGCTAAAAAAGGCCGCAAGTGTGTGTAAACAGAGCATCACTGGGCATACTAAATATTTACTTATTAAACACAGCCTTTTGTGATTCACAGAGCCGTCGCACGTCTTCTAACAGATTTGAATAAAATGCCACCCAATAATGCCAATAAAAAGTTATAAGAACTACTTTGTGTTTGTTGGTTCTTTTATGTCATTTTGGAGCTTGACAGTAATGAACATGACTAACACACAGTATCGGAGCCGATACCAATCCAGGTATCCGATCGGTATATCCCAAGATTGGATCTTCCGATTTTCTCAGGTGCTTTTCAGTTTTGTGTGTTGCAACTAGCACACAGACTGTAGTCAGTCTGTGCGCGTGTCATCTGAGATTGAGACGATGTATTGGAGCAAAATGTATCCACCAAAGGCATTTTATTATATGCTGTTTTGCAGCAGGGGGATGGGGCAAACACGAGTACTGGCAAAATGCCTCTCTAGTGTTTATGGAGCTCCTCATATTGCTCTTGTCCTTTCTTGCGTACAACAGGACAGATGAGAGGCGAGTGTCTCCATTCCCACCTGTGCTCCACAGATCTGTGGACCCTGACGTTATCTGCGAGTACATTTCTGAAATGGGCTACAAGTAATTGCGATTTAAAGGTTAGATTAGGGATCAGCAACCTTTTTGAGTGCCATTTTTTTTTCTGGTCAATGGCTGTGCCAACAGCCCCCATAAGAATAATAATAATAATAAAAAAATTGCCTGCATGTGATTTTCCAAAGTTTGAGTCAACTTGTGAAAATGTTTCTATTTTGCATTTTAATTCAATCGTGTATTTTTCATTACAAATGATATTATCAGCATAACATTTTGAGTGAAAGATTTGTGCAAAACCTGATGATTATGATACAATCATGATCCTGCATGTGAATTTTAAAGCATCTTGTGAAAGTGCTTTAATGGAATAATCTGACCTTTTGTACAAAATGAGCTGACACAGTTAATGTCACAAATTTGCTTATTTGATTACTGATCACAAACTTCCTTCACAATCTTGAATATTTATTATATTATATCATACATTTTTCAAAATCTCTCATAGGGGTAATCATAGCATGCCAGCAGCAGTGAGAGAGGAGCAGGCTATTTTATTTATATGAAGTTTTTTGCATCTGCATTTCATCTTGATGTAATCCTTCATGAGGCTAAACACCATTAAAGTGTGACGAGTCTCAAGCTGCATGTGCAAGCCATTTGCGCAACACAAGCTGATCAACTATTAAGTCCTATTCAAAGAATCGCAAAAACATTATACCAGGTTTAATTTATATGTTGAATAGACTCTGAACACTGAATACTTTGGATAGATTTTTATCAGATTATGTTTTCTCTTGTAATCTTTTAAATGTAATTTTCAATGTGACTATGGTTCAAGGAGAGTGTGCCTGTATGCTGCGTTGGAAAACACAAGGATTAATTGTGTAGTAGTGGTGTTTTCCTTATTACATTACGTGTTGTTCTGAAAGCAAAAAGAAACAAATGAAACTTGGAATATAGGCAGTCAACCACGCAGACTGACGGAAGCAAAGCGGGCGCGTTTACTTGAGCGATTAACTGGAAGTTTAGCACTGCCAGCTTGTGATGCACGATTGGCTTGCACTCGCTGCACAAGTCTGTTTGGTACACTGCAGTCATCACATTTTAACTTTTTGTTTAGCCTTGCATTCAGCTCACGAAAACACAATGCGTGATCATGAGGAAGGATTACATCAAGATGTAGATTGGAATGCAGGTGTCAAATTTACTACTCTTCTCTCACCGTTGCTGGCATGCCAGTGACTACCTCTCTGCCTGCCATAGGTTGCAGACACCTGGGTTAGATGGATAAATCCATCTTGTGTTGAGCGATTCCGGTTTCACATTTCAACCAGCTGAGCAAGCCTCAACAAGGCATCAAATAAAATAGCACAAGATGAGCAATCTAGTGTCTAATAGGTCAGATATAGAAAGTACAACCTCCATACCAGTTTGCCCCTAAAGTGCACAGGTACAACTATCTCCAAGAATGAACTATTGAAAAACCCATGACTAGTGCTAGAACGATATATCGGTCAGGCAGATTAATTGGCTATCGATCATTTTGCGATTATTGGCTTCAGCCAATAGAGTGCAACAGTGCCCCACCCACTTATTCAGCATCTGGGTCCCTAAAATATTTTTTCAATTGTATTTTTTTCCCCACAGGCTTTTCATAAAATTCTCAGTAAAAGATAAGCTATGAATCAAACTAATCAGCTCCGAGGTGAATCGCAACAACTCAATTTGTTATGAGGCAAAAAAATATTTGAAAATCGGACAAAAGGTGTGTACTTAGTCTTTCACAAGGGAACAAACTACAACCCCATAAAGCATTTCGAATTATGTAACTGAATAACAAATAATGGGAATTTATCAAACTATTGATTTTAAGTTGTTGACTATAGGTATAGAAATGAAAATATATTTTATGTTTGCTGAAAAATATTCCGATATGTCCAATTATAGAAGTAGCTTAAGGGTAAAGGGAGACCAACTCAAGTATGTCACTCACAGTGTGTCATGAGTGGGCGGCTGCTCTGATGCAAATTTTGCGGGCTTTGTTGGCTGCGGTTCTCTGATTGGTGAACCATTCTCTGCTGTACCATGGGTAATATAGTTTTTACCAGGAATTCCACTATCAAACACGCTATTTAAACACTGAATTTGAAATAACACAGACGGTTGGCTTCAACAGAAGCATATACCATCGATGAACAACCTCAGATCTCAAGGTAGGTCTGTCTTGAAATGTTGATAAAAAGTAATCGTTGAAAATCAATGTCTATGGAAAAATGTTATGGGATTTTTACTTCTGGAAACAGATTGTTGCACTCTAAAACAGTCTTCACTTACAGTGGCAGAGCTAGGGGGTGGCTGTGGCCACCATGGACCGAAGCCTGGCCACCCCATTGGTCACCCCACTTGCAATTGCTGTTTTAGTAATGTTTTGGTCATTTTTTGACACAATTTAGTGCTTTAGAGGTCAAGGTTTTCAAGGTCGCCACACCTCTCTGTCCCGAGTGCCATTGTATCCAACCCCCCCACCACCACCACAGACTAATCACTTGCCCCTGCCTGGCCACCCCTTTGAAAAACTCCTGGCTCCGCCCCTGTTCACTTAGCCATTTAACAAAAGTGTTAACTTTATCTTGAATCAGTTCCAAAATCTACTAGAAGATGTGTCAACGGATAGTCAAGGTTTTTTCTTTCAAGTTTATGCAAATTTGAATTGATGTGTTTGTTTCACAAGTGTACATCTTATTTGCTGTTGTTAAATTGTATTATGTTTAAATCGCATTTCTATCGAACATTGGCCATCCTGCTCTCTAGACATCGGTATCGGCCTTTGAAAAACCCATATCGGTGGACAGTCAATCTGAATTTTGGCAGAAACGTGTCCCCATCCCTCAATGTCTATGCCGTTTACAGCCATGGAAGAGACCCCCGAAATGTAAAGTTAATGCTTACCGTGAAATATTTGTTGCACATCTATAGACAAAGATAATTTGATTAATAATGCAAAAAGTAACATTATTTTTGTATTATTTATTGTATGATAAAGAACACCACAATTAGGGAGTGAAGAAAACATTAGGGCAAATCCCACCTAAAACTCAAAAGTGATGAATCACTCAATCCCTTATTAACCAGATGCTGAGGCAATGGTTACATTAATCCTATATAAAACAAACGACCTATGAGCAAAGTTATATTTATAAAACGACCATTTTTGATCAATGTGTGACCCAACCCTAAACTAAACAGGGAGACTGAATTTCCTTTCAGGGATCACGAGATCACACCCACCCTGAGAAACTCCACGACTATGACTGTAAAGATATGGAAGCTGACATTTCCTTTGATTTGAAGGGCTCAAAAACAATATTTTGTTCACGGTAACCCTTTGTGCGTTTGTTTTAGAGAGAGGTTGGTTAAGTGAAGATAGTTAGTGATTAAAAACTGTCCTATCAGTCCAACATCGACGTCTTTCGGCATCGTTCCGCGCGAGCGTGTTCGTCAGTGTCGCGAGGGCCGCGTGCTGCTCATACACACCGAGACATTGTTGCTACATGACCTTTAAAGCATCATCAGTGATATAATAATGCAAGTGTTAAAAACGGAGTTCAAGCAGAAGCTTTATTAGGCACCGTTCTTCCTCCTGCTGGATCACAGACAGATGCAGAAGTGATAAAAAGTGAAACCGAAAACTCTGTGCATTGGGTAATCGATGATTTCTAGGCCTGGCTGGTCTAGTGTTTGCATCAGTTAGACCCAGGAAAAGTGATGTATGGATGCCATGCATCACTGAGATTTGCTGGCACTTGTGTCATGGCAAAATTACATCCCGTACAAATTAGAATTAACAGCTCACTGGTTGCCTAAAGCAACTAATGCACTGGCAGCAGAATAGCACGTTTAGACCCACATCCAGCCCTGTGCAAACGGATGCATAAGGAGTCTGCGCAAGGCCATCCACTTGTGTGCACGTAGGCTAGCAAGCAGGGATGGACATGTAATCATATCCCTCCGTAAAAACAATTCCAAGGGAAATAAAATACTATCGTTTCGAATCACACGTACATTTGTGTTTGAGAGACTACTGCGACTTAGTATCGAGAAGGATGGGCCGATTCAATGCACCACTGGGCTCCAATGTATTTTATTTACCTTGCGTTTCCTGGTTTCAGCAGAGCCACTCCACACAAAGCACTGGTATATGACCCGCAGATTCTGCTTCCAGTTCTCCACTTTAAAACTGGTCACATGGGAGCACCCGGCCGGACTCATGACAGAAGCCACATTCGTGTTTCTATGTACTTCAGCGATGAAATATGCTCAACTTAAGTCACGAGGAGAATTATCCACCAATTGTTCCGTTTTGCCAGGCAATGCAGTGAGCCACGACAGGGTCGAAGATGCGTGCGCTACACATACGGAGATCTTTTCTCAGTATCCTTGCTCCATGAATATGTCATCCATGATGATATGCAAGCAAGCTTCTGGTAAAACGGAGCACACTTTGATATTGTATTTTCCAAGTCGGCTGTTTTAATGGACGGCGATGGAATTCAACAGAGCACCGTGGGCGACGCAATCCTTGCGACGCTCAACGCGGTTGGCAGATGGCTTATTGTTCACGGCTTTGATTGGCTATCACACGTGCCATTTCCGTTCAAGTCCCGCCTCGTTTTGAGAAAAGCGCAACCTGATTGGCTAATGACACGCTCGTCTTTGTTCAAAGACATGTAGGCCGCTTGAGCGCTTGTGATTGGCTACAACTGCTTGTTGGTTATGTCATTCAAGGAAAAACATACGGTCTTATGCCCACCTGCATTGAAGTTGTGAAATTTAAAATCAATGTTGTCATGAGTGTGAGTTGTATGGCGTCATTTTTATATCACTAGAACTGGAATTTGAAAAAACCTCCGAATTCATGATCTTGAAAAAAGGCGGGGGGTAGTTTTATGTTACCGATATTAAATTGTAGCTGTTAATTTAAAATATTTGAAAATAGTTTGTGTGAATTCACTTAAAAAAATTCAGGTCAATTTTTCACTCAATTTTCAGGTTGTTGAATACGGATTGAGAAAATCAGGTGGCAAAATTTGAGGATGATATCCAGGAATACAACGAAGAGAAAATGAGTGTTGTTGTAATCCATCCATATCTCTCTCTCTCTCTCTCTCTCTCTCTCTCTCTCTCTCTCTCTCTGGCAATCAAAAAGCAATGTGAACAGCTCAAAAGTCATTTTAAACAACTGTGACAACAACATTGTGAAAACACAAAAAGGTATACTTTAGGGATAATTATTATAATGTTTCATCAATGGGTTTTGAAGAAACAATCAACTTAATCAGTAAATTGGATCCTTCACCTAACAGCAAGTTTCATCAAGAACCTTATTTCATGAGGACACGTGACGCAATGCGAGAAGTAGACGTGTAAAGACGAGCTCTGAGCTTTTTGCTAGTTTTTAAATTATTTTCGTATTATAATCCGGTGAGATTCAATATACCAGTAGGCACCTCGGGAGAAGAAATTCAGCGTCAGCTGTCCAACATGTTTGTGATGCTGACGAATGTTGTTGCTGACTTGGAGGATCTCGCTGTAATACGTCGATCGATTGCGTAGATGGAAACAAAATTCTCTGAGTTGGTCACAAGTGTGTCAGATGTTGAGAAACGGACCGATTATCTGGAGTCATTGGAAAGGGAATTATCTGCTTATCCGCCCACGTCCAAAACAGACTTGGAACACATTTTTGGAAAAACTGGAATATTTCTAAAATATGATATGGTGAAATTCCTTGACTAGCTCTTCCAGAGTCTGCTCGACATAACACGGCATAAAATGGAAATCGAGCAAGCTTACAGAGTCCCTGCTCGCAGATCTGCTGAGGGAGGCAGTCCTGGATCAATTCTGGCCAAATTTCTGAAATAATCTGATAACGATCTCGTGTTGCGCCAGGCAAGGAGCAAAGGAAAGCTTTCTTGGAAGAATCACAGTATTTTCTTATTCTCGGACTTTGCGAATTTGACAAGAAAGAAATGTGACCGGTTCAAGGAGTGTAAGAAACTCAATGGAAGATCGCATTTGCATTGATCTTTCTGGCCAGACTGAGAACAGAAATGAAGGATGGCTGCAAAGTTTTTAGATGTCCTAAACAGGCTCTCTCCTTCTTTGGAGTGAGTAAGCCATTTGATGTTTCTTATATTAGTGGACTGACTCGCTGTTCAGTGACTCAATTGTCTGAGGAAGATAGGTGCCATTTTTGTTTCGTTTTCCGTTGGCTCTGCCTAGTGGCTTGTTTTTTTTTTTTTTTGTTTGGTGACACTTCTCCTTCAGGAAACTTTTGCATTGACTGAAAATCGTTTATACACTGAAGTTCCCCGCCAGATTGAGAATGGACACTATGGTTGACCGCATAATATCTACATGCTCACATAAAGGATGGCTTTTATAAAGTTGATGAGCTGAGTAAGTCATGGTGTATTTCTTTTTGCGCTGCCTCCGTGTGAGTTTGGCTCTTGATCATCTGAGGAACCAGATGTCAGTTTTGTTTCTCTTTGTGCTGGTTCCGCCTAGCGGCTGGAGTTTGATTTGGTGGAATAACTGCTTCGGGACTGTTGTGGATGAATCTGTTCATTCTTTGGAGTTTGTTTTCGTGGAATATTTTTAAGGGACATTAGAAGGATTTTGTCATCTGCTGCACTCATAAACAGCCGGCTCACTGAACAATTTTTTGTCTGTCCGAGGAAACTGAACAGCTTTATGTCAGCTGTAATTTTTTTTGTGGAAGATCACACCTTTGAGACAGTTCTGTGAATTAATCTATTTGTGCTTTGTGTTTATTCTGCCTGTTGGCTGGGGTCTGATGTACAAAGTATTTTCTGTTATGTAATTAATTTGTATAAAAACACTGGACATAAGCAATTCGTTGGCAAAGTTGTCGCGGAGGCTCTCGTAGGCGTATATGGATCTTTTGAGTTTAGAGTGATGGACGCCAGTTGGCACTGTTGTGTGCTGGGTTAATGCGCACGTTTTCTTTTTTCTTTTAATTTTGTTCAGGGGAAGGTCGAGGTTTGATTGTTGCACTAATGGGGAATGGGATCTTTATAATTTTGTTTTTGACACACCATTTTTTTTTTGTATTATCTCAATATGTCACATGTTAAAATGTGTGAATTATCTCTCTCCACGTGGAATGTGATTGGGTTGGGGCACCCCATAAAAAGAAGGAATCAATAAAAATGTTAATTTAAAAAAAAAACTAATTATTTCACAATGATATGGGCAAAGGACATTTACCAGTGGAAACAAATAATCAAACTACCTCATTTTAACTGCAAGTCTGCAAAAAAAAACAAAAACATTGTAGTTGATAAGTATTAAATAGTAAATAAAAAAAGGCCATGTGAAGTGTCGAAAGCACGCTGGCAGGAGGTCACGGTCAGACCCAGATCAACTGACTGAGACGACTGGCTGATGGACAACCTGTGCCCCCTACTGTGCCAACTTGCTGTGCTTTAGCCATCTGGCACTCCACTCTTTGTTGTGAGCGTCGCTCCTCCGCCATCTGTTGTTGGAGGGCAACTACCTCCAACTGCCCAGTAGCGTCCTTCACAAGCCTCCTCCACAGAGGCTGATCTTGACACCGTTGGTACCAGTCAGCGACAAGTCCACTCAGTTCCACATCGCCTTGAACCACATCACTCCATCTCCTCTCCAGCCCACGCTGTGCCCGTTTAGCCCCCTCAATCCAGCCGAACAAAAGCTGTTTAGGCATGTGGTGGCTGGGCATGCAGGCTACATGGCCAAGCCATCTCAGCCTTGCCTGCCAGAGGAGCTCACCGATGGGACTTTGTCCAGATCTTTCAAGGATTTAGGAGCTCCTCACACAATCCAGCCTGGTTAAACCCAGGATGGATCGTAGGCAGGCCAGCCTAAATGTTTCTAACCGGCGAAGATGTTCCATTAACGGGGTCCATGTTTCACAAACATAGAGAAGGGAGGGAATGAACATGGCCGAGAAGACTTGAAGCTTCGTGTGGAGTGACAGACCAGGTAGCTTCCAAACAGCATTATGCAACCGATGAAAAGTTAATGTCATGAGAACACTGCCCAGGTAAGGGAAACTTTCCGCTCTCTCCACAACTGCTCTATCATCAATTGGAAGTTGGGGGGGGGGGGGGTGGAGTGTCCGATGGCACAATATACCCAGGCAGGTGCTTAGTTTGGTCAGGCTGAAGGTAAGGCCCCAGCTCTTAGTGGCAAGCTCCAGGTTCAGCATCAGCACCCCCAACTCCTACTCTTAGTGAGCAGCAATTACCAGATCATTGGCATACATAACATGGTTGAGCAATAAGGAGCCATCCCTTGACCACACCCGGGCATCGATCAGCCTCCCATTGTATCTGTTCCAGATGGAAATTCCTCTGTTACAGCCATTGAAGGCTTCACAAACTACGTGGTCGAAATAGATGTTAAATAATGTGGGTGCAAGAGGACATCCCTGTCACACCCCAAGGTGTACAGGGAATTGCTCTGACTCCCAGCCATGTAGTTTTACCTGGGCCTGCTCGCCATCATGAAGGTCTTTATTGATCATGAGCAGAGGATCAGGGACTCCGAAAGCACGAAGAACAACCCAGAGCCCAGACCTACTGATGGTATCATAGGTCTTGACCAGGCCAATAAAGCAGAGATGTAGGTCTTTTTGGAATTCCCTACACCTCTGCTGTAGCAGACAGACAGGAAATATGGCATCCATGCAGGACCGCCCTTTCCTTTGGGAAATTGGCATTGGGGCTCCGCAAGCCTCTCCTCAGCGTGCCTAGGGAGGCGATATTGAATAATCTTTACCAAGACTTTTCTTAAAGAGGGGGACCACCAGGGCATCCTTCCAATCCTGCGGAACCCGTCCAGTGGTCCAGACTGTTGTTATGATGTCATGTAGGGCAGTCTGTGCACAAACGCCACCCTCCCACAGCAATTCCCCTGGGAGATCAACTCTGCCCGGTGCCTTTCCCGGTTTCAGACTCAGATGCTTTCAGTACTTCCTCAACAGATGGCACCTCAGTCAACCACTCACAGGGGGTTACATCTTCCTCCAATATTTGAGGCACCGCAGCCTCGGCAGGGTCATCCCCACTTTGTCCCATGTTGATTTCCTGGCTGAGGGATTACCCCTCCCAGTACCTCACAGAAATGCTTAGCAAATCTGCAAACCTGTTCCTGGGGGTCGGAGATTGGATTACTTTTTTTTCCCCTAATTATGGTAATAGGTGTGGCACTGCAGGTTACTTATTTGATGTAATTAAAGAGCAATTTGTGATCATGGGCCGCTGAGGCAGACTCCATCTACTCAGCAACCCACGACCACCACATATCCTTGCAGCGCCTCATGGCTCTCTGAATCTCCGAGCGAAGGCTACGGTAAGCCTTGTCATTCTCCGACGTGGGATGCTGTAGCCAATGAGAGTTGACCTGTCACATTTTCTTAGCCAGCTTGAACACCTCCTCTGTCAGCCAGGGTCTTTTGGGAGGTCTGGACCATGTACCCAAAGCAGCCATTGCAGCTGTATGAGCCACAGTCCTAAACTTCACCCATTTCAGTCAGATCAGCTCCACGTTAGGTCCTGGTGTCAAGGATATGTGCCCACAGCCCCTGTTCCCTCACTATGTAGTCCAGCAAATGTTCTTGCTTGGACCCGGCATGCATCCATGATTTGGTGTGGATGCTCCGATGCCGGAACAGCATGTTGGTAATTACAAGCCCATGGGCTGTACAAAAATCTAGCAGCCTCCTGCTGTTGTTATTGAGCTGATCTGTCCCATGCCTTCCAATAACTCCAGACCAGGTGCCAGCATCCTGGCCAACTCGGACATTGAAGTCACCCAGCAAGATGACTCTGTCCCGAGGGGCCACTTTAGCTAGCACCTGTGACAGGAGGTTATAGAAGGCATCTGACTCATCGGCCTTGCCTGGATCACTCCATGGATGATCGTCTTCAGTGAGGGCATAAGTAACCACGACCACCACTCCTCACCTCTGGTTGATGGGAAGGTGTGCCCAAAGTATCCTGGGGATACACAAACACACACACACACACACAGAAATCATAATAATAATAATTATACAGAGGCCTATAAAGTATTCTTTGTAATTTCTTGTAGATATTATTAATCAAGTATTGTTATGTTAATTTCCTATACACTCAATTTGTGCATGTACCAAAAAAATAATAATAATAATTTGTGGAAATACATGAGCATATTGACCTGTGACATCACTGTATGATCACTTTGTGACCAAAATTTATTTCAGACAGTGTGCTGCGCTGTGGGATGCGACAATAGCTAGCAACATTTTTGTTTCTATTTATGAATCTTGAAAATGTGAGACTGCTGTTTACTTACCAGAGCCAACATTTTAATTTTCTTTAAAGTCAGGCAGTGATGAAGGGGGAGAACAGAAATATAACACTTGTATGTTCCTGCTTTATTTAGACAGTTCAGTTATCGGTGTATATTTGTTTATTCATGTATATAAGTTCATAACACCTAGACTATGGAATGTCATAATTTTAACACATAATAATAATAATGGAAAAAAAATCTGGCACTATGATGTCAATTTACAGTATGTTTTTTGTGTATATACAAATGTTGGTCTATAAACAATATATAAGATTATGAAGCACTGACTTTATTCACACCGCCAGACTACACTGTAAACATTAGTCATAAACACTGTCTCGGATGCTTTCCTTTTTGTGTTCTTCAAGAGTTAAAAGCTGCTCTTACATTCAATCAGAAGTGTTCATCACAGTCCTTTTGTAATTAATCAGACCACAAAACAACATATAAACATTTGAAACTTCTGAATGAGAGATGTTTATGGTGATTTTCTGCTGAGACATCACATAAAGATCAACTGGGGATCATGAAAAATGTGAATTGCCATTTCAGCAGATTCCTTCAATGTGAAAAGCCAAGGAGCACAGAAAAGATATTTTGCACATTATTAAAAATGTAGGCTATATATTTACTGCTATATGTGTATAATGTACTGCATGTTTTCATTAATTCATTTAAAATTACTTTTGAGCTTTTTCCATTGCTTTGTGATTGTCCAAGAGAGAGAGAGAGAGATGGATTACGTCAACACTAGTTTTCACTTCCTTGTATTCCTGGATATCATCCTCAAATTCTGCCACCCGATTTTCTCAAACCGTATTCAACAACCTGAATGTTGAGACCTGAATTTCACAACCTGACATCCACCAATTGAATAATTAAAATTTGAATTTCACAACCTGAATTTGTTTAAGTGAATTCACACAAATATTTAAAATGAACAGCAAATATGTTCAATAACATCAAATTATTTGGAAAAATCCAGTCTTATGAGTCCCAGTCTCATGAATTTGGAGGTTTTTTCAAATTCACGTTCTGGAGATGTAAAAATGACGCCATAGAGTTGCAGTGATCATTCAAGTGTCTTCAGTGTGCTCTGTGGAAGTGGAGCATATAATTTCTGCTCAGGAATCACACAATGTGCTTGCTGATTCACAGTATCATTTTGTCATGACTGATTTGATCAAATTAAACCAGTCAAATGTTAAGTTCTTAAAAATTACTGCAGTATGAAAAGTGTAAACCCTAAAACAAATAATAATAAGTTTAATCAGTGAGAACTGAAGCAGAATATTTTGTCAGGTCTGGTTTGTTAAAAACGGTCAAATGGTTAATTATTAAAAATGATTGCAATAAAACATTTGTAAAACCTACACACAAAAATATTTTAAGATTTACACATTTTAATCTCATAATAGAATTTAAAAATATTTAAGTTAATTTTGTTAAAAATGTAACAATTCAATTGTATTTAAATTTGTTAAGAATTTGTATGTATAAATCTAAAAAAAGGGCTGAAATATTTTTTTGAGAATATGCAACCTATACATACTGCATATAAAAACTAACAAATATATTTAATTAGTGACAACTATGCAGAATATTTTATCAGGACTTGTTTAATAAAATTCAGTACTAAATATAAAAATATATATATTCTTTCAATTAAAAAATTGTGAAATCTATAAACAATACAACCAAATTTGTTTAATTATATATAATTGGCCAGTGTCACAACAAAACAAGCTACTCCAGCCAAGAACCAAGATGTCTGGTCATATTTGACCCTATATTCAATTACATAGAATAACTTGCCTGAAGAAAATCAAGTCTACTTTCAATAACTTGGAAGATATTTTGCACTGTGAAATTATTTTAATGACAATTACATCTATTTATGGTAAAGCCCAAATCATGGGAGACCTCTGGAGGACTGAAACAACAGCACAACTCCATTACCAAAAGCCTACCTGACATCTTCTGAATGATGAAGGATTGGTTTGAAAGGCAGAAAAGACATATTGCAAGGATGATATACAAAATGTTAGTAAAACATTTTGAAAAATTGGACAGAATATTTCAGATTTTCTGAAAGTTGTTAGGGACATGTCCCTACATCCTTACCTAAATCTAAACCCATGTCTGAATCAATGAATCACTCAGTGCAGAAGACTGTAGGAACAGCAATTCACACATTCAGCTTCACGGTGATAAACATCAGATAAAACAGTGAATTATTCAGTTAGGTTGATATTGGGGTGGGGGGAGAACATAAAATAAGAAAAGCTGTCAAAAGATCATGCAAATATCAATGGACTAAATGGAAACAACAAGACTAAAGATATATTTTGGAGAGCAAAAACTGCAGGACTTTGAACTTTACATCACCAAAAATTCAGACTCCCTCTATAGACTATTATGTGGAATAGGTCTATCATATTGTTTGCATAGATATGGCTCTCTTCCTCACACTGGTCGTAAAATAGTTTCTTTATTCCATTCTGAGTTGTTACAGTGAAGGTTTACAAATGTAATTCAGACAACTCTTTTGAACAAAGTAGTCCAGTATTTTTATTTGTATGATCATAATGGATGCAGTGGCATTTCAACCAAGCATTGATAAATAAAACACTGACAAAAATGAGTTCTTGTTTAGGGTGCACTGTGACAGAACAAAACAATTCCACACATTTATGTTTTCCTCCAATATAGTCCATACTCAATAGAACTGATTTTGCTCTCATGAAGGTTTTCCAGCTTTGGGATGAGGGGCGGGGCAAAGCAGTGATCTGCACAATAACCTCAAGAGTAGCTTGACGTCTTGCTGCCGACATCATCCTCTTGCGTTCCCATACTCTAAAAGACAGAAGAGGCACAATGGAATGCTGAAATTAAGTTCTGGTTAAAAGGATGCAATTTCCACACCTCTCCATTTGAACCTTTGCATAGGCTTGTCAAAAAAATGAAACTGTGTACCTTTTGCACAAACTGTGGGTTTACAGTGATTTCTTGATCCATGGACTTTAGTTTCTCATCCAACTCTATACATTTCAGCATCTGCATAGGGGTTTAAGACAGACTACAGTGAGCCATCAGTGAACAAATTTAAAACACCTATGCAATAACCTATAACCAAAGTGAGTTGAGACAAAAAAAGGCAGGGCATTTTATGTGCTTAAACATCTGGTAATACTAACACTATATTATAATGAATAGATCATTAACAAACATTATATACAGTAAATACAGAACAGACCAATAGTACATGTGTATTCAAATCTGAATTTAAATGATAATATTTACTCCTGTTCATTTTGAAAATAAAACGAAGCAACGTAAAACGAATAAGACGTTTATAGGATTCTGCACCATTTATAGATCACTGATCACATAAGCAAATTTGTGACATTGCCTAAGCAAACTCCATTGTATGATGTCAGATTTCCTTGCTTCCACTGACGCACACAAGATGATATTTTGAACTTTTTCAAACCATGCTTGAATAACATGCATAACACTGCCATTTCAGCAAAAGTGGTACTATACCAAATACTAAGAAATTCTGATGTTAAGCAAATCAAGCTTTTATGACATTTAGACAATTTTAACTTTTGATTTTATTTCAGTTTTATATTCAATTTGCCATAAAAATGTGTTTAGTCTGCATTATTTTTCACAGTTTGTCTGTTAGTTTTATTTTTCTCAGCATTTTGTACTGTAGATTCAGTTTAGTTGGTTTTTATTTTAGTTTTAGTATTTTTCATGGCTGCCAAAATCTGAGCGTTTACTGGTGTAATTTAGTTAAAATTTAAAAATTTAGTAAAATTTAGTACAAATTTTGTATAACATTATTGCATTTCTTTGGGCAGTCTTGTGTTATGTTTATCTAGTGGTATTTTCATGTTTAATGTGGATTGTAAATGTTGCAAATTTTATAATATAAAGGTGAATATGGGTAAAGTGACATAGGAAATTTAAGCTTGATCCACATTGTTATCCATATGTATTTCCTTAAATGATTATAAACCTATCAAAGGGATAGTTCACCCAAAAATGACAATTCTCTCATCATTTACTCGCTCTCATACCATCCCAGATGTGTATGACTTTCTGTCTTCTGCAGAACACGAGTGCAACAGCAGGTGAAACTCTTGTGTGCAGTTCCGAGCCACATTGCAGTCATGACAGTGACGAGACATAAACCACTTTACAATAACAACATATTTACACAAAACGATTTACATAACAAATGTACACATACCTACACAACAATTTACATATCAAATGTACACAATACACACAATGTAGAATACACATACACTAGATAAGGGTATAAATATATATATACACTAACTGAACTGGGAGCGAGAATATATTGACAGAATGAGGATTAATAAAGTGCAGTGATTGTTGATCGTGAGAGATCATGTGTTCAAAAGTCTTATTGCTTGTGGGAAGAAGCTGTCATGTAGTCGGGTGGTGCGGGTCCTGATGCTGCGATACCGCCTGCCTGATGGAAGCAGTGAGAGCAGCCCATGACTCGGGTGGCTGGAGTCTCTGATAATCCTCCGAGCTTTATTCACACACCGTCTGTTATATATATCCTGGAGGGAGGGAAGCTCACCTCCGATGATGTTTCTGGCCGTTCGCACCACCCTTTGCAGGTCTTTGCGGTTGTGGGCGGTGCTATTGCCGTACCAGGCGGTGATGCAGCCAGTCAGGATGCTCTCTACAGTGCTGGTGTAGAACCGTGTGAGGATGTGTTGGTTCATTCCAAACTTCCTCAGCCGTCTCAGGAAGAAGAGGCGCTGGTGAGCCTTCTTCACAACGGCCTCAGTGTGGACGGACCATGTGAGTTCCTCAGTAATGTGGACACCGAAGAACTTGAAGCTGCTGACTCTCCACCGGTGCTCCATTAATGGTGATGGGGCTGTGCTCTCTGTCTTTCTTCCTGAAGTCCACCACAAGCTCCTTGGTTTTACTGACGTTGAGGGAGAGGTTGTGCTCCTGACACCAGCGCATCAGAGTATGCACCTCCTCTCTGTAGGCTGTTTCATCATTGTCAGTGATCAGACCTACCACCGTCGTATCGTCAGCAAACTTAATGATGGCATTGGAGCTATGTGTCGCCACACAGTCATGTGTGTAAAGGGAATACAGGAGTGGGCTGAGAACACAGCCCTGCGGGGCTCCAGTGTTGAGGGTCAGTGATGAGGAGATGTTGCTGCCCATTCTAACCACCTGACGTCTGCCTGACAGGAAATCCAGGATCCAGCTGCACAGCGAGCTGTTTAAGCCCAGAGTTTCACATCAAGCTTGGAGGGCATTATGGTGTTAAATGCTGAGCTGTAGTCTACAAACAGCATTCTCACATATGTGTTCCTTTTTTCCAGGTGAGAGAGAGCAGTGTGTATTGTAGATGCAATAGCATCATCAGTGGAGCGGTTGTTACGGTAGGCAAACTGCAATGGGTCCAAAGAGGTGGGCAGAACAGAGCAGATGTGATCTCTGATCAACCTCTCAAAGCATTTGCGAGGTTGTTTGAGAGGCAGCACAGAAGTAATGCATACGTCTTCAGAAGTGATATGATAGGTGTGGGTGAGAAACATCAATATTTAAGTCCTTTTTTACAGTAAATCTTGACATGAGCTGTCTCCTAATCTATCATGATTTCAAGCTCAATTTTATTTCCCAGCACCATCTAGCACTCTGCAGACTCTACAAGTGTAATCACGCTTGAAATAATGATCGCAATTGCAAGGTGTGCAGTGAAAAAGGAGTAAAATTTTGGCTGTTCTCATCCAAAACAGATTAAATCACTTCAGAAGACACTGATTAAACAAACCACATATGGATTACTTTTATGCTGCCTTTATGTGTTTTTTGGAGCTTCAGAGTTTTGGACCCTGTTGACTTGCATAGTATGGACCTACAGAGCTGAAATGTTCTAAAAATCTTTATTTGTGTTCTGCAGAAGACAGAAAGTCATACATATCTGGGATGGCATGAGAGTGAGTAAATGATGAGAGAATTTTCATTTTAGGGTGAACTTTTATTTTCTTTGAAGTTTTAAATGGATGATTTTACTTCGGGATATGTGGCAGAGCACATTTCATGAACACTGGTGGGAAAAGCAATGGCAAAGAAAGTCCCAGAAATTTGAGGTAAATCTGGTTAAGGTTATAAAAAATTCTCCAAATTGATGTAGAAATTGTTATTGTCCTACTTTACCTCTACTGCTTAAACAAATCTGGGATTTGGACAAAAGAAGGTCTTCAAAAGGTTCTACATCCAAGTATTGAATATTTCTTCAAAACTTTGCCCATATCCACCATGGTTAGCAAAAACTAAAATTGATTTGAGATTATTTTAATTTTATTTTAGTTAGTTTTGGAGTTATGAAAAAGTATTTTAGTTTAGTTTCAGTTTTTTCCAATAATTTCATTTTGGTTAACAAAATTTATTTTGTTCATTTTCTTTAACTACAATAACACTGCTTTGTTCTCTAGTACCATGGCAGTATATTCATGGAATCATTGTAGTATAATTACAAACCTCTTGGTCAATTTTGTGGAGCATTGCGGGGTTGTTGTATTTCTCGGGGTTGTCATGGAAACAGACCATGCCATCTTTCTGGTTGATACTCGCATAAATCTCTCCATCCTCAATCTGTGAGAATTAAGAGAAGAGCTTTGAGCACCAACAAACACTTAAGACGAACAGAACCCTAAATTAATTATGTGATGTGTACTCTTGTGAAGTGTAATTTGAAACGGCACATGGAATTATGGATTATTCCATCCACACAGTGGATTATTCCAGAGAAGGAAAACCATTAATCACTGCAAAAGATTTCAGTGAAAGATCAGCAGTTCTCAAAGGGACAGCTGCTTGAAATTGATGTAAAACAAACACATCTGATTAGAAAAGCTGTGTATAAATACGAGGCTGGCTTCCTACCATATGTAAGACATATTTTTCAGCTTCTTGAGGGCCGGAGAGTTGAACTCGACTTGCCATGTCTTGTAAAGATAATGTCAAGAATGTCTGTCAATCACAAGAGAGATATTATTGCTTCCTTTAGGAATACACTTCAAAGTATCAGTACAGTCTCCCATCTTAACTGAATGCAATAGTTGCCGCCCACTTTTTCAGCCGTTTGGGTTCCGGAGGTATTTTTCTCATTCATTTTTCCTGTAGGGATATCATTAAATTCTTCGATAACGAATTCTAAGCCATGAACCAAACCAACCAGCTCCAAGGTGAATCAGAAGCATGATCCATAGATTAAAGCAATAGTTCACTCAAAAATGAAAATTCTCTCATCATTTACTCACTCTCATGCCATCCCAGATGTGTATGACTTTCTTTCTACTGTAGAACACAAAGATTTTTAGAAGAATATCTCAGCTCTGTATGTCCACACAATGCAAGTTAATGGGTGCCTGAACTTTGAAGCTCAAAAAAGCACAAAGGCAGCATAAATGTCATCTGAACTACTCCAGTGGTTTAATCCATGACTTTAGAAGAGATTACATTTATACCGCCTGCCTTTATGTGCTTTTTAGAGCATCAAAGATTTGGTAACCATTCACTTTGTGTGGACCAACAGCGCTGAAATATTGTTCTAAAAATCTTCTTTTGTGTTCAGCAGAAGACAGAAAATCATGCACATCTGGGATAGCATGAGAGTGAGAAAATGATGAGAATATTCATTTTAGGAGGAACAATTCCTTTAACAACCTTGGAACTCACTGTAGAGCTGTATTTAAAAGGTTTGTTAGTTTGTTAAAAAACAACTGGTCTATGAAGAAAATTAATTAGCTTTTTACTTCTGGAAGCTAACTGTTGTGCTCTACAATCTTCTAATTGTGAAAATGATAATGTAAACAATTTTGCCCTACACTGGAAAAAAACTAAACAATGCATGTTTTATCAGTATAAAAATGAGCATAAAATGTAGACCTTGGTTAGCCTCTGAATGTTTTTCTTGTAGAGTGAGGACAGGCATTGTTTGACTAGGCCGGTGTTGTTGTCCCGTGTAAATATCTCGCTGTGTTTGTTGACCAGACTTCGGAGCTCTGCAGGGTTGTTGGTGGCATACACCTGAGCCAGTTCATGGTAAGCATTACTGAGTGGCTTTAAAACACACACACACACAGAAAAGAATGTTAGCTTATGAAGCCCTTTAAAGAGCTTTTGTGAACTTAATCCAAGTCCAAGGCAAAGAGCATAAATGCTACATTACCATGTTGTGGCAAAAAACTCACCTTAATAAATCTTCCCACAATCTGTGATGTATATTTGGGTAGTTGTTGTACTTTGCCATGAAGGATAAGGGACACCAGGATGTACTTCTTGTACGCTTCTAACATGATGTGACTGACAGCCATTGCTGGAGTGGTTATTGCCTGAAGACAGAGTAGAATTTTCTTTAAAGGAAGGTTCATCCAAAAATACAATTTGTCATAATTTACTTGCCCCCTTTGTGGATTCAAACCTAAAGGACTTTCTATTTCCACTGGAGCAAAAAACAGATGTTAGGCAGAATGACAACCTCAGTCACCATTCACTGCTTCATTGCATCTTTTGTACATACAATAGAAGTGAATGTTGAGTGAGGCTATAATTCTGCCTAAAATCTCTTTTTGTGTTCTATACAAGAAATTAATATGGGTTTGGAACTAGGGATGTTAATGATTAATTGAAAATCGATAAATTGTCATTAATAATTTGACCGATTAAGCTTATCGATTATTGATTAATTAATTTCAGGACAAATGCACAGTAATCATGACAGCAGACATTGATATGGCTGTCTTTACAGTCACTTGCACTCTGCATGTCATTAATACTGTTCACAGAAGAGAGCCAATGCACAGATCAGAGTTCCCTTACGACTCAGTACACTTGTCATTGCGTTTATTAATGCACATAGGGAGTGCCTTCTTACACAACCTAGTTGAAACCTCTCTACATTAACGGCAATATTCTAATATTGGCAATGGTGTTTGAGCACGCCTGTTTTGGCGCGAAATTGTCCGCTATAATACAGGTGCACAAACACCATTTCCTCCGAATTTCTTCCTTCAAGACAGCAATCATATCTTGGCCATAAGCCCTCCATCTTTGTCATCGATATACACAAGTCAGCGGGCGGAATCTTCGCGACAACGAGAAGAATCTGCGCTCCCCTGCAGTGCTCCGGCAAACATTACCATTTGACGCTTCACTGGTGAATGGGCCCCAGCATCCTGATTCCCCACAGTGCTTCGGCAGGTGTTGTGTATCCTTACAAAGCAATTGCATATTATTTATTGTATTTTGTGTGATAGAAATATCCATTTATTTATATATCTAAAAGAATCGCTTTCGTGTTCGCATCTTTTTAAAGATGTCGTTCTGTAAGTGTTCATTGTGAGAGAGAGACATCCCAGCGTCAGATCAGCATGAGTGCTGCGAGGGCATGAGTCTCAAGTCGCTTCGCTCATGAATCACCCTGCTTCTGAGGGACGATTCAGCATCTTGTGCACTCCCACCCCCCCAAGTCTGTGATACCCGAGGATTCACACGTGTAGGCGTGTGATTAACTTAAGGTGGACCTTGTGCCGGCACACTCCCCGCAAGCCCATCAGAGAGATGAGCTCCGGCCCTCTGAAAGAATGTGCGGCCTCGCTTCATTCAGTAGTTCTGACATATCTCCACTCTCTGGGGATGATAATGATGATGTAATGTCTCTCACCACATCAGGCGAGTGGTCAGTGGATGATGCTGTCGCCCCTCCCCCCAGCAAGGGTGATGAACGCGCATTCGCCACTGACAAAGAGATGCTTCGTGTCCTTACAAGGGCGGTCGAAGAGCTCAACCTCATGTGGTCTCCCCCAGAGGAACATGAGCAGTCTCGCCTCAATGGTAAAGATGCTGGCTACCACTCCTGGAGTGACTACAGCCAGGTTTCCTAAGCAACCAAATTGGCCCAGTTGCTAGGGAGGTTAGAGTCACGTGGGGTAACCTCCTCGTGGTCGCTATAATGTTGTTCATTCTCGATGGGGCACGTGGCGAGTTGAGCGTGGATGCTACGGTGGATGCCGTAAAGCCTGCACATGTGCTATGTCTCTGTGGTAACGTGCTCAACAAGCCAAGTGATAAGATGCGCGGGTTAATGTCTCCAAAGCGGAGGCAGCTGGGATTCGTCTTCCACCACCCGGATTGAGGTGAATCACTACGCAACCACGAGGACTTAAAAGCATATTTGGAATTGGGCATGCCAAATTAGGAGAAAAAAATATAAATAAATGGAGATGCGCAACAATTAGTATTTTCTCAAGTTGAATTTTTAGAAATGCACTTAAAAATGCTAAACATTTTGGATGGAAACCCAGCAATTGTCGATACTAATTCATGCGCATTTTTGACGCGTTTGGACCCGCTCAAGCAAGGTCAGTACTAATAACATGCATTTTTGATGCAGTTTGACCCGCTCAAGTGTCAAGCACCCCTACCTATCACTCCTGATCTGCTGCCTTGCAAAACAAGTGACACGACAGCACAGTCGAATAAGGTTATCTAGCACATTTACATAAGCAATAAAAAAAATTACGCAGTCTTTTACTATTCATCATATCTTTATCGCTTTGACGCTGTGGATAAAAAGTGCCTGCAAAGTGAATATCTGCAAATATAATTTCTTTCTCCAGAGGGGCACCTCATCCCAGGAGGCCAAAGAGGCAGAGGCTTGGGCCACTGATCCACTCCCCTGCGCATGTCCCTGTACAAGAGTATGACAAATGTTGATTCGCTGAGACAAGTTGAGGTAAAAGGCAAAAGTACGACAATTATGAGTCTTGAAAGTTCGGGGTATTTGGACGCCGTTGACAGCCAGAATTCTGAGTGTGTGGTTGAGTCAAAGGCTGCCTTCAAAGAGAAGTCACCTGAAAGGTCCAGAAGTGCATCCTGTTGTTTTGATGACAGGTTACACCTCGCACTCCAAGTTGTGCTGGTTCCAACTCTGCTGCTCAGGAAAATACTTTGTGAAATGCTCAGAGAGGGCTTGCATATATACAGTGATTTCCTTTTTTTAAACATCCCAGCTAAGCCTATTTCAGTGAGAAATTCATCCAAGGTAGGGAACATGTCCACATTACCCCCATCAACCTGCCCTCTCTCTCGCTCCAGTTTCCTCACAAACCCAAAAATATTGTCAGACATTGTTAGCAGGTTTGAATTCCTGTCATGCAGAGACGAATGAAATGCATTAAGCCAGTCAAAAATGTCAGACAAGTAGGCAAGATGTGTGAGCCATTTCGGATCAGTTAGAAGATTTACAAAGGAAGATGCACAATCAAACAGAAAATCAGTAGTTTGCCATGCAATGAAATCTCCCTCTTGAGAGCCACCGTACCTCAGTATGCAAGAGTAATGATTCATATTCGAAATCCATTTCTTTTCACAACAGGTTAAACTGTCTCAATTTTGTAGGACGAGTCTTGATAAAATTCACAATATTTATTGCTTTCTGAAGCACAGCGTTCAAATCTGCAGGTAAAGTGTTTGATGCAAGTGCCACACTGTGAATCATACAGTGGGTGAAACATGCATGCGGAGCAACATCACGCACTAAAGTCCTTTATTTTTCCCCAAGCATGGCTCCCGCACCATCTGTACACATGCTGACACAATTGTCCCAATACAGACTCAGTTTATCCAGTTTGCTCTTGAGTTTGTCAAAAATATATCTCCCTGTGCATGTTTTCTCCAGAGCTGAGCAAAATAAAAGATCCCCAACCAATTGTTTCTCATGCTGATAACGGACATATACAAGTAGTTCGGAGGCGTTTGAGATGTCTGTTGACTCATCTACTTGCAATGAATAAACATTCCTGACTCTTATTCTCTAAATTAGTTGAAGATTAGTTGATGATTTCATCAATGTCACTGACAAACTTGTCCCCAATCATTGTTTTACAGATAGTCACTGTACAATGTAGGAGGCTTTTTTGCATGAAGTACTCTCTTTGGTCAATACTGTTGTATGGATGGTCATTGTTTGTTTTTTGATTGTCAACCCCAACTCTTTACATTGGAAATATTCAACAGGCTTATCTTTGAGCACTGAGTGTTTGGTTTGTAAGTGTCTTATGAGTTTCACAGTCTTTAAACTGGCATTAGCAAGCAGCTCTGAACAAACAACGCACCGAGCATGTGAATCCATATTTTATGTACTGTTCATCATATTTTTGTTGTTTTGATGCACCAAGGCCTTTGTGTGTAGTAAGCCATTTCTGTGTGGTAACTTCATGTGGACAGTTCATTGTCATTGATGTGATCAGCTCTTACGGGCTTGCCGAGGGACTCTTCCAACAAACCTGAAATCTTGCTTTTTGTCAGTCGGTTGAAGAGTTTTTCCATCATTACTCTTGGTTTTCACAAGCCAGCGGCCCATTTTACTATGTGCGATCTTTTTCCTTTCACTTAACTGCAGCCGTAGCCTACAAGGATTCGCACAATTAGCTTGATTAGCAGCTAACTATGGGGGCCAATAAATAGATTGCATCCTCTAGTGGGTGGCTGAAAATTGCTCTGCAGATGGATACCATCACTTCAGTACAAGCCTAAAACCCGTAATCTTGCACAGTTGAAAACCCCTGGGCTATGTTATGTACTGTGTTTATGCAGCGTGTTATGATTTGGCTTAATTTCTAATAAAAAAAAGTCCAAAGTTTCAAAATATCCCCTGATCCACAACGTGAAGTCTTAATGAACTCAAATATGTATACAAATTATATATCTTAAGTATCTTAAGACAGAAGTTACTACTAACAGTATTTCAACAATTCCCAAATTTGAACTAAACATAGTCTAAATCTATTTAAATACACTGAACTAAGAATATTTTAAGAGGAAATTACCAATACTTGCATTTCTTAAGTGTATTAATTTAAATTATATTTAAATAATAAGCTGTATGCACATATTATTTGGAGTCCTCAACGTAAGTTGTGTGATATTAATGATTAATCGTTTAATTGATTGTTCATTTCCGTGAAAATCGATTATAAAAATGTCTGAAAATTTAGAGGGTTATTTCTGATTAAAAAAAAATGTATGGGTGGACCATCCCTTTGAGGCTAATAGAGTGAAGCAGAGTAGATTTAGAATTCTTACAGTATTTACAAAGAAATTGTAATGGCCAGCAGAATGATGAAGTGAAATACCTGTTCAAAAAAATACAGTGCCCGCTCAAAGTTCTTCAGACCTGTGTAGATCATGCCACCATAGTAGTAATAACATAGAAAGTGCTTTGCGTCATATGCTCCATTCTCCTTACAAATATCCATCATGTCCAACTCAAGGAAAGGAACTGCAGGTTTGAAGCACTTAGCTAAGAGGCATAACTGTAAATAAAGAATGATATCATTAGTTACACAATCATCAAATAATTATCTGTTTGATTAAAGTATCTGCAAAAATGAGATCTCTGGCATAGAGGGTTTATAGTATAGGACCAGTTAATGTCTGGAGTCATCTGCTATCCTTGCCAAACACTGGTTCAATTTGCCACAACAGTTTAGACTAAAAAACTGTGATTTCATTTAAATTTCAAACATTATTTCAAATTACAAGACATTTTAATGTCTTTGTCTGAAACAAGGTATAGCTTAGTCTGCAATACAGCCACATTTATCAATACAATATCTATAACTATACAATTTATTACAACAAATATCAGATTTTTGAATGACTAAAACCATCCTATAGTACTATTATCACAATCTATACAATATAGTTTATAGTTATCAGTAGTGTATAGCTCCACAATTACATATTTGTTATGCAATGTAACAAAACTGTAATAACACCAATCTTGCATCATAAAAGTCTTCAGGCCCCAATGCCAGAAATGAATTTTCTATACCATTTTAATACACAGAATCAGACTGAGTCTTACCCCTGTAATCCAGCTGTTAATATTCCTGACTCACCTGACAGAGATCTGCATGAACTGAGGTAAGCTGGTTTGTGTTCATCTGCATTTTGTCTATGGCCTGTTTGAGTATACTTATTCCACGCAAGGGCTGTGGAGGAAAAGAGAACTTCATGCCATTTAATACAAAGAGAAGAATAACTTCAACATTAGAGGTGTGAATCTGCACTGGCCTACTGATTTGATTACGAATCAATTAAAGAACGATTCTCGATGCATTAGGATACACCTTTTCCTCCAACTTTTTTTTTATCAATGCACACTCTCAGTATTAGATAGTATTAGATTATTCATTTAGAATGAATCAATCCCTAGCCTATACCCACAACAATCGGTTGCTGGTCCAGGAGATATCTGCTTCTGTGTGAGTTAAGATGTCAGCTTTTCTTTTCCATACCACATATGATAGTAAAGTGACACAAATTGTGGGGTTGCTGCTTAATAAATATATATATATATATATATATATATATATATATGAGAGAGAGAGAGAGAGAGAAATAAAAATTGCTTCTAGCTTTTAAAGAATTGTTCAAGAGCCAGTAATTAAATAGAGAACAGTGTAAACAGTGATTTAAGTATCAACAGTAGCAATTAAACATTAAAAAATAACAATACAAAAACATTAAAAGCAATTTAATGCAAAGCTAAATTACTTAATTTGACACTCTTTACAGTGATTATTAAATATACATAAATACTGATCTGATGCAGTAAGAATGCTGGCATACCTATAACAGACAGCTTGTAGCTTATTTACATTTAGACATCGCACAGATCTAACATTTTGAAGAATATGTCCCGTCTGCTTATAAATTAATGGCTGTGTTTGTTTAATTACTCGTCAAGACAGTGGAGATTTAATCCCGTCCGTTTTCATTCTCGTAATTTATTAACAGCTGTGTTTACATTAATATAACCTAAAGAAGAGGGGTATTTTAATTACAAACAGCGCCGAGTCTTGTGCAGGATTGCTGCATTCATCAAGAGACACAAGTGCACGGACAGACACAGGTATGTGAGTGTTTGAACGCAGTCGGCTGTGATCAAACAGCACACAGGTAGAAAATGTTGTCAGATTGAATTGAGCAGAGGTTCTGTCACACTCCTCTCTAAGTGTGGCTGCACCCTGCAGTTTGTAAAGCACTGTGCTGGACAAACATCTTTGGCCGTTGCGTTTTAGTTTATGCAGCATCTCGTTCAGGAGCGCTGTGTATTGTAAATGCCAAGTTTAAAAGTTCAACATTTAAAAACTCGTCTTAAAGAGAATTTTCATTTGTTTTTTAAATTTCAGTGCAAATTGGCGCAATAATGGGCGCAAGACCTACTTTCATGTTGTTTGTTGATGTGAACATGAGCACCACTGCATTGCCACAGGTTAAATTGAACTCAAAATAACATTTTAGAGAATCGATTCAGAATAATTTAAGAAATAATTGTGATGCATCTGAGAATCGATTAATTCTCCCTCCACTATTCCACATACAACAAATGTACTCACCTGTTTTCTTTCTACAAGGGCATTTGTCAACTGGTGGCAGAGACCAGCAACTGTAAAGCAGAACAATAGTAATAAAAACATTGAGAACCATAAAAACAGAATAAAAAAATGAAAGCATAGGTTTAACAGTGCTATGAACAAGTGAAACAAGTGCTGTGTGTACATGTGTCTGTGGCGTATCGGATGTGTTCTCCGTTGCAGGTGCTGATGAAGAGCTGGACTTGGGAAAACAAAGTCTCAAAATCAGGGATGCTTGGCATGGAAAACTTCACAAACCTGCAATGCAGTTAAAAGATACAATAACCATTTCATTTTGGCACAGATAGGCTTCATAAGGTGAACAGTCTCACATCCTGATGTGTTAAAATCAGACTGAGACTTTTAATAATAAAATATGGTATCAACTAATTAAAGTAATTTAAAGTTTAATAACATTCGACAAATATCAATACATCACTGACTTACAGAACAGCTAAAACACCAAGGGAATGCTCTTGGATGTCTAAAGCTCCAAGAACAGTGTCCAGATGGGAGAGGTTCTTGGCAAGAAGCTCCCCACTTTTGTTGATCAGTTCACATAGTTGAGTCATCTGACCTGAAAACCCAAGGCAGAGAGGAACAAATATGAATTACAATTTTAATTTAAAGAAGAAGAAACAGAAACAAGCAAAATATACACACAACCAAAGTATACACCGATCAGCCACAACATTAAAACCACATGCCTAATATTGTGTAGGTCCCCTTCGTACCAACCCACATCTCAGAATTGTATTCAGAGATGATATTGTTCTTACCACAATTATAAAGAGCAGTTATCTGAGTTACAGTAGACTTTTCATGCACAACAGTTTCTATAATTTACTCTGAATGGTGCCAAAAACAAAAAACATCCGGTGAGAGGCAGTTCTGTGGACAGAAATGCCTTGTTGATAAGAGAGGTCAACAGAGAATGGTCAGACTGGTTCAAACTGACAAAATCTATGGTAACTCGGATAACCGCTCTGTACAATTGTGGTGAGAAGAATATCATCTCAGAATGCTACTGTGATATTTGGATTGGCTCGGATTTGGCAGCAGGAGGGGACCTATACACAATATAAGGCAGGTGGTTTTAATGTTGTGGCTGATCGGTGTGCTTGTAATAATCATAGCAATGTTTTGTTTTTTGATGATGACCTGCCCCTCTCCCTCTAGTAACTATCTATGCAAAACAGTGAAGATTATAAGGATGTTAATTCTTGTCTATGAAAGTAATTTGTTATACAAGACAGAATAGCTATGTTTAAGATGACTCGCCTGCAGAACACACTCTTTACACGACAGAAATAATGTGTCATGGTAGATCTCAACTTATCATTGCATGTTTACAGCCACTTCTGCCCAAATCCACCCAACCTGGTTAATTACAAATGACTCAGCTAACATGACACCAGTTATTTTGCCAAGAATATGCGTAGCCGTTGAAGCAAACGTTATGATGTATTAATATTATTCAGCGTTTAAAAAGTCACGAGGACTCGTTCTGATTTCCAGGTGCAATTCCAGAACAAGATAAACAAATACCATGTGTTACTCCCTGAAATATAAACAACTAGCATGCTATCACGCTAACAGCTCCTGCTATCGGGTTTTAGCATTACGCTAGTTAGCCCATGTACTCGTTAGCATGAGTTTCATTCAGGGTCCATGAGCCGTGTAAATGTTCGTACCTTGAGCGGAGAGTTGCCGCACATTATTCACGAACTGCTCCAGAGCTGAAGCCATCGTTTTGAGCTTTTGTGATGCTGTTTTTCATTCAAATGTCAGAAGCGGCTCTACTGTACATAAGGACGGGCCCTCAGCCGCCAACCGCATCCAGATATCGCGATGTTTGACAGACGCATCCAGATATCGCGATGTTTGACTAACATACATGTATCGCCATGTTTGACTGACAGCTACAGATGTCGAGATGTTTGACTGACTGATACAGATATCGCGATGTTTGACTGATAGATACAGATATCCTTATGTTTGACTGACAGAAACAAATATCGTTATGTTTGACTGACTGATACAGATATCGCGATGTTTGACTGACACATACTGTGACGTTTGACTGGCACATACAAGACACATACAGATATCGCCATGTTTTACTGACGCATACAGATATCGGGATGTTTGACTGAATCATACAGATACTGCGAAGTTTGACTGGCACATCCAGATATCGTGACGTTTGACTGACACATCCAGATATCGCGACGTTTGACTGACACATCCAGATATCGTGACGTTTGACTGACACATCCAGATATCGCGACGTTTGACTGACACAAACAGATATCGCGACGTTTGACTGGCACATACAAATATCGCCACATTTTACTGGCACATCCAGATATCGCAACGTTTTACTGGCACATACAGATATTGCGACGTTTTACTGGCACATACAGATATTGCGACGTTTTACTGGCACATCCAGATATCGTGACCTTTGACTGGCACATCCAGATATCGCGACCTTTGACTGGCACATCCAGATATCGCGACGTTTTACTGGCACATCCAGATATCGTGACGTTTTACTGGCACATACAGATATCGCGACGTTTTACTGGCACATCCAGATATCGTGACCTTTGACTGGCACATACAGATATCGCGACCTTTGACTGGCACATCCAGATATCGTGACGTTTTACTGGCACATACAGATATCGCGACGTTTTACTGGCACATCCAGATATCGTGACCTTTGACTGGCACATCCAGATATCGCGACCTTTGACTGGCACATCCAGATATCGTGACGTTTTACTGGCACATCCAGATATCGTGACGTTTTACTGGCACATCCAGATATCGTGACGTTTTACTGGCACATCCAGATATCGCGACCTTTGACTGGCACATCCAGATATCGTGACGTTTTACTGGCACATCCAGATATCGTGACGTTTTACTGGCACATCCAGATATCGCGACCTTTGACTGGCACATCCAGATATCGCGACCTTTGACTGGCACATCCAGATATCGTGACGTTTTACTGGCACATCCAGATATCGTGACGTTTTACTGGCACATCCAGATATCGCGACGTTTTACTGACACATACAGATATCGCAACGTTAGACTGGCACATACAGATATCGCGAAGTTTGACTGACACATACAGATATCGCGAAGTTTGACTGGCACATACAGATATCGCGAAGTTTGACTGACACATACAGATATCGCGAAGTTTGACTGGCACATACAGATATCGCGACGTTTTACTGACACATACAGATATCGCAACGTTAGACTGGCACATCCAGATATCGCGAAGTTTGACTGGCACATACAGATATCGCGAAGTTTGACTGGCACATACAGATATCGCGAAGTTTGACTGGCACATACAGATATCGCGAAGTTTGACTGACACATACAGATATCGCGAAGTTTGACTGGCACATACAGATATCGCGACGTTTTACTGACACATACAGATATCGCAACGTTAGACTGGCACATCCAGATATCGCGAAGTTTGACTGACACATACAGATATCGCGAAGTTTGACTGGCACATACAGATATCGCGAAGTTTGACTGACACACACAGATATCGCGAAGTTTGACTGGCACATACAGATATCGCAACGTTTTACTGACACATACAGATATCGCGAAGTTTGACTGACACATACAGATATCGCGAAGTTTGACTGGCACATACAGATATCGCGAAGTTTGACTGACACATACAGATATCGCGAAGTTTGACTGGCACATACAGATATCGCGACGTTTTACTGACACATACAGATATCGCAACGTTAGACTGGCACATCCAGATATCGCGAAGTTTGACTGACACATACAGATATCGCGAAGTTTGACTGGCACATACAGATATCGCGAAGTTTGACTGACACACACAGATATCGCGAAGTTTGACTGGCACATACAGATATCGCAACGTTTTACTGACACATACAGATATCGCGAAGTTTGACTGGCACATACAGATATCGCAACGTTTTACTGGCACATACAGATATCGCAACGTTTTACTGACACAGATTTCAGACTGACAATCAGATTTCACGAGATTTTAGGGAAATGTATTTCCAGCAAGCCCTTTCTACTGGAAAGCAAACTCTACGGTTGATGTTGTTTTGAGATAATGTTGGATTTTATTACATGCTCACATACAAAGTTTATATTCAGGGATACATGTTTGGTTTCGACAGCATCTGGCCTTTAGCAGGTGGCGGTAATGCACTGTTAAATTGTGATCCGCCAATAAAACAGAAGAAGCAACGGTTTATTATCACTTTCATACTAAATATACTTTATAATAAAACAAATACCAGAGAATACTTAGACAAATGTCTCATGTGCTGAGAATGTGCTAACTATAAAAATATAAATCATAAAAGTTTAAGAACCACTTCATGGTCAGAATGGCGAACTTTTGAATCACGCTCGTGCCAGAGAATTATTGCACCTCGACCTGTAATTGGCCAAAATGCTCCATTCGACTTTTCTGAGACCCTCTACTCTACCCTGTGGAACACGGAAGCTTGACCTCTGACCCACTTTCTGTAGATCTGAATTTTAGAATATTGAATTTGGTGTTCTGAATTTCTTCTTCATCTTGAAACTGTATTTTTTTTTAAAACAGGATATTTACAGTGTAAGAATTCAGAACCAAAATTTGCTGTTTGAAAATACATATTTATAAAATTGTGCCATTAAAAATCAATTTGGTTAAATATGAAATGTCCAGGATTGGAGTTTAAAAAAATCAAATTCAAACCTATTTAAAATACAACGTAATATTAAATTTGGCAAAAATCACAATTATTATTCAAAAGTCCTTAATTCAAATTTACACAATTCTAATTCAAATTATTTTGGCATATTTCTGGCTCCATAATCAATGTGAATCCCGCGATATCTGCTTTGATCACGTAGCGGCTGATCCACTACGAGAAGTGAGAAATGTCCGACTTGATAGCTCCTATTTCACTACTCTCCTGACTGCAACCGTCTCCTCTCTTCTACTTTCAAGGCGAGGCACTTGGCATCTCGAACAAGCCTCTTATTTCTTCCGGTTCGAATATTTTCCACAATGATGCATCGACCTGGAGATGGTCAGCTTCAATCTCAATGTATTTCCAGACAGACCGACTCTTTTTTTTTTTTTTAAACGGACTACATCAAAACTTGTTTTAAACAAAGTAAATATTTTCTGTTTTAGAATGAATACATATGTTTATAAATTTAATGAAAAATATGTCAAAGTTAAAATCATTAAAAGTGCACTCAGTAGTTTTTACTCCAAAAGAAATGCATAGTAATTTTGAAACATATGTATAAAATCATGACCACGTACGTGAGTAATACGACTTTAGTAATATCAGTAATCTTATTTCAGCTGTTTTATTCTACATGTAGAATGTCCCTCATGGGGGCAGCCATGGCATCATGTTAGTTTATTTATAAATATTGTTTGGCTTCTTCCATATTTTATTTCCAAGTTGAATAACCTTAAAAACGAATCCCCTGCTCGGACGTAGGAGCTTCCTAGGCGCACTTGAAGGCAGTATCTGAGTGAGCTATTTCTCATTTGCAAACATTCTTGGGCCGGGTATGTTCCGTCAGAGTACTTTAGCAGAGACTGGCCACTGGTAATACATTTTGGAGAAATTGGAACGCCCAAAGGCTAACGGATGTAGAAAGGGAAGTCCCACCTAACAGATAAATGAGCCAATCACCATTTAGATAGACATCGCCTGCCATTCAACTCGAGATTGCCCATGCGCATTAGCTGAACCAGCTTAAAGAAGCAGTTTGTTGTCATATTTACTACTGATTGTAATAGTGGCCAACAACTTTGAAGAGTTCGGTGTTTCCCCACTTAAGTGATAGGAGCTGTACTTTTATCCCACTTGTTTATATGGAAAATAGCTGCCCAACCTGCCCGGTAGCGTTCCAAAGATAGCCGCCGTGTGGACTGACTTGCCATGAAATGGACTTTGGCTTCGCGACAGGCTACACCAGAAATAGCAGAGTAGTTTGCCGTTTGATTTAGCGGACATAAACACCGTGGTCAGAGGAATGGCATAGTATTATGTCATTACCGCACAGCACTACGCAAATACAGCTACTAAACGGTTGCATTCAACTTATTTGGACGCCTTCTCACCCAGCAACTGTAAACAAATTCAGAAACCGAGAGTCTATGGTGGCAGGTCAACAACAGCTCTGCAATTAAACACCAGCGACCACTGGAAAAGCATATGAGATCGGGACCCTCTGACCACCACAAACACACAAAAGACACTGTAATAAAGAGAAACGCATTTGCAAAGTGCAAAACAACAGTGAGCCAACAGAATTAGATGGGCTACAACACGGTCCACTTAATTCTGCAACCAAACAGCTCCCTAAATCTACATTAATATCAATAAATGAAACTTTGCATATTAAATACATTGGATTTAGAGGACTTTGGAGCTGTGGACTTTGAAGAGGTTTATTTGAGGCACGACCATGACTTTACTACCGAGGATTGTACGGTGGGTTGAGCGGAGCGCTTCATCGATCCACTTTCACTACCTCAAAGCCAACATGTCCACGAATAACAAGAGACTGAGAGTCCTGGTGGACATGGACGGTGTCATCGCAGATTTCGAGGGAGGATTGTTGAAGAAATTCAAAACAAGGTATCCGAATGATCCGTTTATATCATTAGAGGACAGAAGAGGATTCTGGGTGTCCACACAGTATGGGGATCTGAGAGGTGATCTGTGTGTAAGTGTATAAAGCTGAACCATGTTCAGCTTCTTTCAGTGTTGTGCTACTTTAGGTGCCTTCAGGAAAGACAATCAGCTGATCTGATCACCAGCTTCAACATAGACGTGTAACTGCTTCTTCATTAAAAAAAAATACTGTAATTTTGAAACCTGAAGTAATTGGCACTTGCATGTGATGAAGACTCCATTAACCTTTATAAAAGTTGTTTTATTCTACATGAAGAGGGTCCCCTCTAGGGGGCAGCCATGTTGAGGTCACATGACCAGCCGAATGCTACCAAAGTCTTTCTAGTAAGTCAGTCCACTGTCGGAACGGTTGGTCAATATAACGATCAAAGAACATATTTCAAATCAACAACAAATGTATAATAAATAATAATACTGGAAACCTAAATTGTGCTTCTTTACCTCATATTACGCTAAAACACGGAATTTTCCTAGCTTGGAGTTGATTGACAGGTGATGTCTGCATCTAAAAGGTGATTGGCTCTTTGACCTGTTAGGCGGGACTTCCTTTCCTACATCCATTGACTGTTGGGTGCTTGAGATTATTGGTTGGATGTTCCAGTTTCTCCCATTCATTTAAATAGAAGTGGTCCATCTCTGCTAAATATTCTCTGATACTACTGGATTAATATCATCAACCACATTGTTAATGAACACTTTCACTTATGGATTAAATGAATCAAGTCTGACTGTGAATAGTGAATCTTGACAATGGGATCAGTAACTGAAAGCTATTGTGTTTATGCTGCATCTAGGTGTGTAAGTCCAAGTCGACATAAAAAAATATCTAAATATTGAGTGCACCTTTAAAAATTACAGTAGATGCTGAGACCTCGAATTATGTCTTTGTCTCAAAGCCTAGTGTGCTGCCTACCTAGATGCCATTTTTGGACATCACAGGCACATGCCAAAAAATGCTGTCTAAGTGCTTACAAGACAGGGTTCTCACGGTAATGGGAAAACCTGGAAATAGCTACTTATAATTTGGAATTTTAGAAATGTGATTTTCAGGCCTGGAAAAGTCCTGGAAATTTCTATAGTGAATATAAAACTATCTATTTTTTTATAGGATGAAAAATATTTAGTCTTTTTGTGTTATTTTTACAAGATGTCCCCAATAACAACAAGGAATGTAAAAAATTGGTTAACCCCAATTAGCATTTGAGACACAGTCATACACTTCTTGCAAGAAGGGAGTGTAAATGTAATGGTTGCATTGCTTGCAGGAGAAGGCCATCAGTATTTGGGAGTCCAAAAACTTCTTTATCGAGCTTGACCCTCTTCCTGGAGGAGTGGAGGCCGTGAAGGAGATGTCCAAAATGGAGAAGTAAGTTAAGCGAAAGGTTTGGCATCACAATACGATGTTATTGAAAGAAATAAACATGTGTTGTAGGTTTACGGGACCTATTATAAACCATATCAATAAACCATCCACCCTCCTGGAGAACTTACATAAGAGACAGATAAGCATGGCTAAATTGCCTTACTCGTGAGTAAATGTTTAGTCTGTACATTAGTGGCTGTAAAATTATTCTGGTCTTTAAGATCAGATTTTCCTTTTCACTACTCAGTACAGATGTCTTCATTTGCACCAGTCCAATAAAGCATTACAGCTACTGCCCATTTGAAAAGGTAAGATTCTCTTAAACTTTTTTAAGGTTCAAGGGCTAGTTCGCAACCAATTTTTTATCACCCTAATGTCTTTTCAAACCTGTATCACACACACACACACACAAAAAAGAAGTTGAGTAGAATGTCCGAATTGCTCTTTTCCACACAAAGTAAACTGGATGGGGATCAGGGGTTGACAAGCACCAATAATAACAAAACATATGCTGAAAATAAGTCTTCACAAATTTGTTCATACGACTTGTGCACTATATTCCATGTCTTCTGAAGCCATATAATAACAACTTGTGTGAGGAACAGACTGAAATTAAAGTCATTATTCACTGAAAATCTTGCTTGAGACGTGTGGTCACCATTCACTTTCATTTATGGAAGAGAGCAGCTTGAACATTTAGCTGTAAATAACTACTGTGTTCCATGGTAGAAATAAAGTCATATGGGTTTGGAATTACATCAGGGTGAGTAAGTGATGACAAAATATTCATTTTTGAGTGAGCTATCACTTTAAACTCTTCAGCCAATGTATAGCCACATTTTGCATAGGTTTAGCAACACGTAATACCCTATTTTTGACAAACTCAGTAATGCAGCTACATCATTTTAAGGACTACAGTCAGCATTTTAGTACATTTTCTATCAGTTTCCATGGTTTCCTCTCATAAAGTGTGTTTGTCCCCAGTATGCATGGATAGAGAAACACCTGGGGCCTGAGTTTCTGGAACAGATCATCCTGACCAGAGACAAGACCATTGTGACCGGAGATCTCCTCATAGATGACAAACCTGATATCCTGGGTGAGTTTAAACTGCATCTCTGGTCTAAACTATAAAGGGCCCTGATCATTTCTATGTTCTATGTCTTTCCTCATTTTGAAGGTGTGGAGCCAAACCCCTCCTGGGAGCACATCCTTTTCACTGCCTGTCACAACAAGCACCTGCTTCCAGACCCCTCCCGTCGACGGCTTCTGTCCTGGGCAGATGACTGGAGGGGTATTCTGGCAAGTAAGCGCCAGTAAGACATCCTCAAAGCAACGCATCATGCAACTTGCACCCAGTGCTGTCATACACTCAACCAGCCTTTAGGGACAACAAGCTGATTGGTGCACAGATGTGTAAATGCTACCTACTGTAATAAGTTTTACAGCATTTAAATATTAGTTTACATTTTGTTTATAAAAGTCATTAGTCATAATAGTTCACCCAAAAATGAAAATTCTCTCATCATTTACCCACCTTATGCCATCCCAGATATGTATGACTTCCTTTCTTTTGCAGAACACCAACATAGATTTTTAGAAGAATATTTCAGCTCTGCAGATCCATACAATACAAATGAATGTTGATCAGAACTTTGAAGCTCCAAAAAGCATAAAAGTAATCCATACGACTCCAGTGGTTAAATCTATGTCTTCTAAAGCGATCTTATTGGTTTTGTGTGAGTACAGACCAAATGTAACTCCTTTTTCACTTTACATCTTGCCATTGTTGTCTCTTGGCACTATCACGATTTCAAGCTCGATTACACTTTCAAGTGCTTAACGCATGCACAGAGGAGTGCAAATGCTAATGTCAAGATTTAATAGAGAAAAAGAAAGTATATGTTGATCTAGATAACTTCTGAAGACATGGATTAAACCACAGGAGTCATATGGATTTCTTTTATGCTGCCTTTATGTGCTTTTTGGAGCTTCAAGGTTTTACTCACCATTCTCTTGCATTAATTGGATGAACAGAGCAGAGATATTGTTCTTAAAATCTTAATTTGTGTTGAGCAGAAGAAAGTAAGTCACACGCATCTGGGATAGCATCAGGGTGAGTAAATCGTGAGAGAATTGACTTTTTTGGATGAATTATTCCTTTAATGAAGCCCTCATTTTCAGTATTACTCTGTATAGGTCCATAACAATGCCTGTTATATTTTGCATGATTATTGAATACTCCGGCATCATTGAAAATATTGAATAGGGGGTATAATCAGAGGGAGGCAACATCTTTGATTTGTATTTTAGAATCCAATGTAAATGATTCAATCTTTCATGCAAGAATATTAGAATTAATCTAATGTCATCTTTTTAATGTTTACTATGCTTTCTATTGAGGGCTGAGACTTTTCTTTAAATTTCTAGTTTACATCAAGCATGAACTGCCTTCCACCTCATTTTAAAAAAGAGGAGCTGTCTACAGAAGGGAGAATATTTCCACTCCTGTCTAACCGCACAAACATTAGCATAAGCTGCTTTCAAACTCGCTAAGATTTTTCACTGGTTATTCTCATTTTGATGGGATAATGTCAGCATGAATGCATATTTATATTATTTTTAATTCAGGGAGAACACAATACTCAGAACAAGGACATGTTTAATAACGTATATCATACCTTACCTTGTTTTGAGTGTCACTAGTTGACTAGATCAGTCTGACCAAACCACTGTGACCACCTTCCTAAAAGGAAGACTAGAGACTGCAGTGACAGATTCTTGTTCGTGTACCACTCTTGACACTAGAGGGCACTCTAAACACATGTAGTAATTAGAACACCTCATACTTGGATGTTGCTTTTTTAACCAGAGCCTAATAACTTACTTGTTTTGGATCTTTTAATAAATGTTTGACGCCATGGGGGTAGGTGAACTTGTTTATGGCTTTGGTAATGTGCTGAAGTACAATCAGGCATCTAAAAAAATAAATAAAACGAATTAAACCGAGTGACGGAGCCCAGAAACGATCAAAGAATAAATGTGCAGAGTTCAGTACTGTAAACAAAATCATATTTATCTTTTGTGCACCATTTTAAACTACTTATTGGTTGAATGACAAAAGCTTGGCATGACTTTGAAACAAGAAAGGTTTATCATCTGTTTGCAAGAACAAGCAATCAAAGCGTAGTCTTATACTGTAGATTAAATATTTCAAAGTCCTACAAGAACACACAGATGATCAAAGGATGTTTAAAGTTCACTGATGCTGATCATCAAATACTTACTGCTCATTTGCTGCTTTACTGGGAACATAGGGTTTAGTCACAGCGAAAATGGTATTTGCTGGATTTCCTCATAATCATGTCTTAAATTAGTATGAGATTGGCAGGTACAACAAACCTTATTTGTATCTGACTATGATGAAATTCAGTGAAGTTTAGGAGAAAACCACAGTTATTTTTATTTGTTTGCAGTCTGTTTCCATTAAAGTTTATGAACTAATCTTAGGAAGGTTATATGACAGACATCGGGATGCAGCCTTACCTTAGAAATTTAGCAATCCTCTAGATCAAATGTGCTCAAATTTGTTAAAGGGATAGTTCACCCAAAAATGAAAATCCTCTCATCATTTACTCACCCTCGTGCCATCCCAGATGTGTGCTTTTTGGAGCTTCAAAGATCCACTTGCAATTTATGTACCAGAGGAAGCTGAGGAATTTTTCTAAAAATCTTTGTTTGCGTTTAGCAGAAGAAAGAAAGTGAGACAGACCTGGGATGGCATGAGGGAGAGAACATGATGAGAGAATTTTCATTTTTGGGTGGACTATTCCTTCAAAATGTAATAAGTTAATAAATCAAATATGCACAAAACTAAAGTGTATACTTCAGGAAAAAAAAAGACACTCTTTAGTTGTTTATTTTGTCCAAACACATACACCAACCTGTGCAATGAAGATTTATTTAACCAGTATGAGATGCATTATAAAGTAAACCACCTGTCATGCTTTTGAAAGATGATGTTGCATTTAGGGTTAAAGTTAAACTAGTGCACAGGACGTAATATAGCGTACTCTCTGCAACAGGATTGCAACATCTCTACATGAAGGCTAAACTATTAACAGGAGACAGCCTGAGATATTGCTTTAGTGCTTAGAGCAATGGTTGCACTCCGCAGAACGTTAGCTGAGGCTCTTGTCCAGTGGCACAATGTCACTTTGTTATATGCGCTTGCCTTTGTCTTTAATACATATGCAAAGAGATTCTTTTTGTTTTTGTTGTACTTCCTGCCATGTCATTTTGAAATAGATAAACAGAAGTTGGTCATTTGAAAGTGAGTTCTTTATGAAGTTTTAACACATTAAGATTAATAACCAACAAAAGTGGTGCTAGAAGCTCTGCGCTTCTGTGAAGAACCTGGAATATTCTGGAGCATGAAGGCACCTGACATGAGATGAATAAATAGCCATGATCACCAAAGCAATTGCTAAAGCTATTCTCCTCGAACCTATTTTGTTTTGAACATGGGAGTGTTTTTAATTGAATTATTAAAAGGCAAAATAATAAAAAAAATTCAGTGAGAAGATCAATTTATGCATGTATAATAAAAAAGATTATCAAGGAGACATTGCAATGCTTTTGTCATCTGATAATGTAAAAAAACATTATATAAAATGCCATCTTTTTTAAAGTCATTATCAAAATACTCCATTTAATACATTTATAACACAGACCACAGCAGCTTGACCATTGTCCTGTTAAATAATTTATTAATAATTACATTTTCATGTGGTGATTTTGTTTGATTTAATTGATGAATGCAATTATATCAATGTCGTGGGTGAGCGCTGCTGTGCTCAGTTATCTACAGTATGTCATGTTACTCATCTTGTTAATGACTGGTGTATGATCTTGGTGCTCTACAGTCATATGGATGTCACAGTTTGTTTTGTTTAAGGTTTAGTGGACTAAATATAATCACAAATGTTTTAATAAAAATGACACCTCAAACCAAGGACTTGTGTTCTGTAACATCTGTCATATATATATATATATATATATATATATATATATATATATATATATATATATTGACTTAGAAAATAAAATGTTCACGTTACTGGCATTAGGGGGCGCTGTGTCCTCTTGCATGTGTCAAAACATTTGAGGCACTGTTTTGTCTTTTCAAAACACTCCCGGTCTTGATGTGTGTCTGCAGATACCATGTATGCATAACTCTGCCGAGATGCTTGAATGGTTAACAGTCAGAATAGAGTTTCATAACCGGGTTCCAGAAATAAAAATCCCATTTGTTTTCTACATAGGGGAAAATATGTTTAACATTAGCATATCAACTTTAAAGACCATATAATGAGCTCCAGATTGGTAAATCAAAGTCAGTGCGACTCTTAAGATTTCTTAATTTTTAAGAAATCATGTTTAATACCTGAATTCCCAGTAAAGAACTACTCTACCCATAATCAAGAACAGAGATCCACCAATCAGAGAAGTCGCTCTTGCCACTGTGGAAAAGTCATTTTTTAAACTACTTTTATATTGGTGTACATAAATATTTTGCAATTAACATAGAATATGTTCTTTTTATACATATAATTGGTAAAAATATATCAGTATGTATATATTGTACCATTTTTGATTCAGTTACATCTTTTGCAATGCTTTATGGGATGAGTAGTTCATTCCTTCATATAATAATTTTTGCACGCACTATTGTCTTTTTATCTGATTGTAAAAATGCTTCAAAAGAAAGCGTGTAATGATATGATTTATCTCGGAGCTGGTTGATTTGGTCCATGGACTAAAAATCTTTAATTGAAGATTTTTTTTAAACACCCATGGAGAAAATAAATGGGGAAAATACAACTGGAACCAAATGTGCACCATCTCTGTTGCGCTCCATTCTGCCTGACAGTTGTCATTAACATACATTTTCCACTCTGAATAGACCATTTTACAACAAGCAGCCTGAAGTCAAAAGAAGTCACACTATATGCTTAACAGTAACCTACTGTATCTTTATCCTCAGTACTCATGCAGATATTATATAAGACAGCCATACACACATACCGTGATCTTGCCATAGGTCTTCTTGTTAATATATGTCCTTATTGTGCTGCAGCCTCAGGCTCTGTGTGACCTACTCAATGTGTATGAGGAGAAGTTAGGCTATGATTCCTAGTCTTGTACAGATGTGGACAAAAATATTGGCACCCTTGGTAAATATGAGCATAAGTCTGTGGAAATGTCTTTGTGTTTATCCTTTTGATATTTCATTCAAAATATTCACACAGATGTAACCTTTAATTGAAGTAAACTAACTGAAAGGGCGAAAATGTTATAATTCAATAAATAGTTTTCTCCGAAACACATTTGCCACAATTATTGGCACCCCTAAAAATTCTTATGAGTAAAATATGTGTTGTATTTCCATTCATATTTTACCTTTTTTAGAACACCTGGGTGACTAGGAACATGAAAACCTTCAGCCATGACTTTGTTTCACAAGGGTATAAATATAAAGTTACACACAAACCAAATTCCCTTAATCACCAATCACAGTGTGTAAGAATACATTAACGATGTTTGATTGTTTCATATCTATTTAACTTTACTATAGGATATCTAATTCTATAGGCAAATTAGTACTATATTCATACAAATGTCTACTATATATCAAATTTATATGGATTTTTTGCATCATCTCTATGAAAATTAAAAACTAAAAAACTTCAAAAAGTAACAGAATAAATAATTTTCTATTTGATAAATACATGTGCCGAGTCGCTGGAGACCGTATGCAATAATGTTTGCCGAAAAACTCAAGCTTTTTTAGGATTAAATAAGAATGTGAGTGGTACTTACCGTAAACTCACCTGCACTAGGATGTTTTGGGTGGTTGCCAGGGTGTTGCTATGCAGCTGCTGCAGAGTTCTGAGTGGATTTTAGTGTGGTGCTATACAGTAGGGTGTTCTGCATGGTTGCTTACTGACTCAAGATAAGGGAGCATATCCCCAAGTCTATAATATTCTGGTTCCAGAGCCACTCTGTTTCCATTTTTGGGGATACCAGCCTGCAAATGGCTTACTTAGCAGTTGGCCTTGCATATTAAGCTTAAGTAGGAGAAATTAATCTAACAATGAATACAATTTTTAATAAATACATCATCTTTAAATTAAACTAGATTAAGAAAAGCCTGAAGGAAGAAATAAAATGTAAACATCAAGTGCTGCTTTTCTCAAAACACGCTTTCATTACCTTCCAGACATTTTATGTTCTCTGTTTGTGTTCTTTCTGTTTGTTTTCCAATGGAATGGATGGCCACCGGCTTTGTTGCACTGGTGCTGTTTCCAAGAGGCAGACAATCAAAGGCAAGAAAACACTCACAAGGTGTACTGCATACTTGTGCACACAGCTCTCAATTTCCAGAGAGGAGCTACTCTAGAATGGTAATAAAATCATTTACCAAAAATGACACTAAGTACTGACTCATACCCTCAAAAGCATGGAAAAACACAATGATGTTGGCCGAGTAGGCACAAGGATCCCAAATGAGAACCTCTTTTGGTTTGTTTGCAAACTGTCAATGTCAATATACAGACCCCTCAACCTGCCACATAAATCCAAACAGGTTTCATAATTTTTCCCTGAGAAACGAAGTGACTAATTTGTCTTGTAACCTAGTGTCCCTTGACGTGTCCCTTCCAGGAAACAGCATACCTGCAAGCAAATACTGCAGTAATTCCAAAAATACTATAAAAATGTCCATGATAAATCATAATGATATAGACACCTAGCCTGAATGAGAGGTGATATGGCTAACGAGACCTATAATAAAACTCCCGACCTGATTTTTTTTTTTTTTTTTTGCACATTTCTTTGCACATTATTTACCTCTTGATGCCTCTTGCACTGTTATGGTCACTGGCCATATATATATATATTTACATATTTATACTTCATTCTGTTCAATGCACCTTCAGTGTTTATACTTCTTCATTTGCACCTTGTATTGTTCTCATAGACATTTGCATTTAGCTGGTCTCTGCTTCTCTATACTCATAACTTTTCACTCCATTAAAAATCTTTATTGTATATGCTCATATATATTTTATATATGTACATATTGATATTTCCACTTCTGGTTTGATGCTAACTGCATTTCATTGGCTCTGTAACTACTCTGCACAATGACAATAAAGTTGACTCTAATCTAATCTAAAAATAAGGTAAATACAAATAACAGGACCGTCCATTTAAAACAAAACTCACTAGAATCTTGGAAAAATTGACCTCAGATTTGCTGTTTTGTAATTTCAAAGAAACATTTGTGGAATCTTTGCAAATTTTCGGTTTGGTGCATACATAGTATTTCACTGTTAAATATTTAGTAGTGGTCATGCCAGTTCTTTGAAAACCAGAGGATTTCTCTGCGTGTTTCTCAGTTGTTATGTGTAATCATTGAACTTTCAGTTTTTGCACAGCCCTGAATTGAAGAGCAAATTGTATTCACATTGTAAATTATATGGATTAACATTGTTCTGACAGTTAGTACAACATGAGAGAAATTACTAAATGGCATATATATGGAGAAAATCATCATGATAACAGAGAAAAATTGGAGGGGGGGGGGGGGGGGGGGGGGGTTGGGGGTTATACATTTATACATTTTCTTATGGAAATACATGATTTATACATTTTCTTATGGAAATACATGATTTATACATTTTCTTATGGAAATGTAAGGGGTTCTTGCCCATGTAAATTTCGGTGGTTGAGCCCACCCCCAAGGCCCCAAGTTTCTGATATTCTCTTGCCTATGTATAACTGTAAATATATGGCATTTCTGGCTGTTTTATCATCAGTCATGTAAAAACTGTAAATCAGTTTGCTTAGAAAAGTAGGCAATATCTCAAACATAAGCAGGATTTAAGGTATTATTCATGACTGTAGCACAAATTGCACAGGGTTGCATTTATTCAACAAAAACACAAATAGATGTGATATTATTTTGAGGAAAAAGTAAGTACACCTTTGGCCTCAGAAGCCAGTATTGCCCCTTTAGCAGAAATAACTTCTTGTACGCATTTTGCATAATTGTCCACCAGTCTCTGACATTGGATTTTTGACCACTCTTCTTTACAAAATTCTTTCAGTTGCAAGATGTTTGAGGGTTTTAGTGCATGTACTGCCCATTTCAAATCCCCCCACAACATTTCAATGGGATTCAAATCTTGGCTTTGATTGGGCCATTCCATAACCCTCCATTTCTTCATTTTGAGCCAATCATTGGTGGATTTATTAGTGTGTTTCGGATCATTATCGTGTTGAAAGGTCCACTTCCGGTTCAACTTCAACTTTCAACAATTTAGCCTCACATTATCTTCAAGCAGTCTTTAATATGATGCAGAATTTATAGTTGAATCAATGACTGCAAACTGCCCAGTACTTGAGACAGCAAAGCAACCCCAAACCATAACATTTCCACCACAGTTGGTATGAGGTTGTTCTCCAGAAAAGTTGTATTTGGTCTGCACCAAAGATGTGTACTGTTACTCTGGCCAAACAACTCTTTTTTTTTCCAAAAGACCTACTCTTTATGTTCATTGGCAAACTGTAATCTTGCTCTAATGCTCTTTTTAGACAGGAAAGGCTTTTTCCTGGCACGCCTCCCATGCAGGTCAAATTTGTGCAATCTCTTTCTGATTGTAGATGCATTCACTTTGACACCAACAGATCCTGTGATTAAATTTTGGGGTTCAATGAGACTTCTTTTTTCATCAGTCAGTCTGCTCTTGGGCAGAATTTGCTGGGACGGCCAGTCCTGGACAAATTGGCAGTCGTTTGAAATCTACACCACTTGTAAATTATTTTGTAAATGTAAATTGTAAATTATTTAGTCATTTGTTAGAGTACATCAACTTCATTTATAGGCACTGTTTCAAAAGGATTGAAAATATGTCAAAAAAGCCATGGGGTGTACTTATTTTATCATATTTATAATGTTAACATTTTTCATTGAATGGCAATGAGTAAATCTTGCATAACTGAAAACTAATCAACTTCTTTTTGATAAAAGAAGCATTTTTTTTTAACTTTCTCCTGTTTCTGACTGGATATGCAAAGATTATGCATATGAAAACGTGTGAATGTGTGCACACTTGTTGTGTGTCTACAGCACCTGCACATGTGCTGAACCAGAGAGAAAGGATTTTTCTTCCCTATTGATCATTGTCATATTCAGTGGCAGTATAATAACAGTATGGATCTACTATCTCTCTCTTCCAATGACATGTTTCTATCCTCCTCGATGCTTGACAATATCACAATGATTAATTGCTGTTATTTTATGCTCTTAAGCAAAACCTGGTTGTTGCATGCTCATGTAACATGGACAACTTTCTCTCTGACTCTCCCTGACAAATGCATTAATTTTTACCTTTTCTGTAAAAACAGGCAAGCCTAAACACTCATGCACATGTCAAGCATCGAGGAGGATAGAAACGTTTGCACACGTTTGCACGTGCACTTTATATAGGTATTTTATATAGGTATTTTATTTAGTCTGTGTAGTCTCATGTGGTTCTGTGTTTGTCCTATGTTGTTTTATGTAGCACCATGGTTCTGGAGGAACGTTGTCTTGTTTCACTGTGTACTGTACTAACTGTATATGGTTGAACGACAAAAACAACCACTTGACTTGACTTGACATGTATTTATATGGCCCTGCTGGCAGCATATGTATTAAAGGAATAGTTCACCCAGAAATAAAATTCTGGCATAATGTACTCACCCTCATGTTGTTCCAAAACCATATGGCTTTCTGTCTTTGGTGGAGGAGTTATTTCTAACAGTTATTTATACAGGAGTTTTTTTATTCCAGAATGTTCAAGCTGCTCTTGGTCATACTGTGTAAAAAGTGGATACATTTTACTCGATTGAACCCTTAAAATTACTTGGTGTTGTTGTAATGAAATCATGTTGATTTATTAAATATGAGTCATTTCAAATCTTTTTATTATCTTTCATTTCCTTGATTAGTTTATAAACATGTAATTTCATTTGATATCTTAATATGAATAGGGCGGCACGGTGGTGCAGCGGTTAGCACTGTCGCCTCATAGCAAGAAGGTCGTGGGTTCAAACCCCGGTTGCCCCGGCCTTTCTGTGTGGAGTTTGCATGTTCTCCCTGTGTCTGCATGGGTTCTCTCCGGGTGCTCCGGCTTCCTCCCACCATCCAAAGACATGCAGGCTAGGTTAATTGGTGTCTCCAAAAATTGCCCTAGGTGTGGATGTGAGTGTGTGTCTGTCTATGTGTGGCCCTGTGATGAACTGGCGACCTATCTAGGGTGTACCCTGCCTTTCGCCTCCTGGAGCTGGGATAGGCTCCAGCCCCCCGCGACCCTGTACACAGGATAAGCGGTTGATGATGGATGGATCTTAATATGAAATATTAATTTGCCACTATCTACATTTTCAATAATTAAATGAACACTTGATGCATTGATCAAACAAACAGATAGTCACACCATTAACTAATGCCATCGGTTGAGTCAATGTTGTCGTGTCGGTATGGATGGGTTGCACAAAACAAACAGAGCGCCACAGAGACAGTGTTTACAGTTTACTACAAACTTAACCTACAATTGGCTTACTTAAAGTTGTTTCTGCGTATTATGCTGGGACAGGAGAAAGTATGTTAACACCGAAAAAAATAACATGCTTTAGCTGTAACAATGACTTTTCATAGAAGTAACAAAGCCGGAGCTCAAGCAAACATTATAACATGGGTTGGGGGGACATGTCCCCCTTACTTAGGAAATTTTTTAGGAAATGTTACATAATATTTCAATTCATGTTCCGTGCAAGGAAATAGTAGATGGCCGCCTAAACGACACCTTGAAGAAACAACAGAAACCCCCTTTAACCGTGTGGTTCACAGTGATCAGCCATCATCTATTACGTTTCAGGACTACAGGGCAAACAATGTCAGGTTGATGACTCTAAAGTCACTTTTAAAACATGATTGCGTTGATGATAATGAAAGTAATTATGTTACATCATAACTTTGTTCATATGACAAAATCATCTGTATCTGTCTCTGTATAGGTGTAGGCGGGGCTTAAACCTGAAGTGCATCAAAACTAAACGAAACGCCCATTTTTAAATGTTACTTTAAATGTTTCTATTAATAAAGTATGCCTTGTATACAGAGTTGGGAGGGTTACTTTTACACTACAGATTACAGAATACATGCTGTAAAATGTAATTTGTAACATATTCCTTTAGATTACTCAATGTCAGTAATGTATTCTAAATACTTTGGATTGCTTCTTCAGCACTGGTAGATTTCTTTCACTTGTTTTGACTATAAAAAATCTGCCAGTACAGTAAGACAAAATACACATGTTAAAAATACATTCTCTGAAAAACCTGAATATCTAATGCAGTGTTGTTTCTAAAACAAGATTAATCATGTTGATCTTATTTTAAGGGTTTTAGACATTTTTACTGGAAAACAACACAAAAATTATTAGCAAGAATAAGATTTTTGCCCTAATATCAAAGGTCTTACTAGAAAATAATAATTATGATCCAACGTGAATTTTCTTGAAATTTCAACGCGCATAAAAAATGGCTAGAAATAGCATTTTAGTTTAGCGTAAAGCTGACAATTTACACAAGGTTTATTTCTATTTCTTCTGCTCCAAACTTACTTCAAACTTACTTCTCTTTCTCTGTCTGCTCGTATGAATGTAACACATCAGAAGAAAGTGTTTCACCAATGTTCAAATGCACTTTGGATCACATCATTTATATGTATAAATGTTTTCCATCTGAAAGGACTAAATATTAAATGAAACAAATGACAATAAAATGCAAAGTAATCTCTTCAGTAATCAAATTACTTTTTGAATGTAACTGTATTCTAAATACCAATTATATAAATTGTAACTGTAGTGGAATACAGTTACTTATATTTTGTATTTTAAATACGTAATCCAGCTACATGTATTATGTTACTCCCCAACCTTGTTTGTATATGTCTTTTCATATAACCTAATAATTATTATTGTTATTATTGAACAATTATTATTTAATTTAATTATTATTAAAAAAAAAACATCTTACCAGATGAAGCTGAATTTGTAGGCTACATTAACTGTGGAACATGTTGTTAACTGGTTTCTCCTGGTATTTCTGATATTAATATCTGCATGAAACAGAATTTTAGTTTGTCTGTGCATGTATAACAACATTATTCTGGAGGCAGAAGGTGTCAAATAAAATGTGAAATGTCAAACACACATTTTTCAGTGAATAATAAATACAAATTCAAACACTAAAAGAAGTGAAAATAAATAATTATAGCCTACAAACAGGTGAAAGTCCCGTAAATATATCACAAATTTTTTACTAATATATTTACGGGTCTTTCACCAGTTTGTAGGCTATATTTATTTATTTTCACTTCTTTTAGTGTTTTAACAACAGGACACCATTATTTATTTAAATACTACTACTACTACTACTACTAATAGGCTAATAATAATAATAATAATAATAATGTTACATTTATATTGTGCCTTTCTGGAGCTCAAGAACACTTAACATTCTCAATTTTAGCACAGTTTAAAGAAGAAGAAGAAGAAGAAGAAGAAGAAGAAGAAAGACGGAGCATGTTTCTGTTTCTTTGTTTTACATAAGCAGGAATATTCCTAATAGATGAATACTCTATGGAGCATTTAAACCTTTATGGAGCATTTCAACTTTTATTCGAAATGAAGTTTTAACAAATTAATTACCTTAATCACTGATATGGATATAAATGTTGTCAACTTTAAGAGACGGCTAGATGAGCTCCGACGTGAAATCATCACTTCAGGTCAGGAATTTAACATCACACTCAGGTTTAGGCTGTAAATAAATACGTGAGAATCACATGTGAATTGGGCGATACATTAACATAGACATTTCAAGAAGTGGAAAAAGTATGATGTTGTATCCTATTTAATGTTACACTTGATAAATTCCAGATGCACACAATCGAGACTGCAATTGGAGTCGAGACTGTGCCCATCCGATCAACATCACAACGTGCGCATTTTCATTTATAAAGTTTACACTAGAAATATTGGCTGCACAGATTCATAAATGCTTTGTAATTTTGGATATGTTTATTTTAAATGTTGCTTTATTCTTGTGCATCCTGAATAATCAAACAAACTATTATTTTTTATAATATTCAGATTAATCCTTTATTCATTTTAAAGTAATTATTCGTGCCTTTCTGAATAAGGTATACGGCAATGTTATGTGCATGAAAGTGTTCTCTCTCTCTCTCTCTCTCTCTCTCTCTCTCTCTCTCTCTCTCTCTCACACAGTGTTTGCAAGGAGTGAAGCAGCATAGGCACAGGAATGGGTAAAAGGAAAAAAAAAAACCTTGGTATTAAGGGATAGTTCTCCCAAAAATTACAATTCTCTCATCATTTACTCACCCAAAGACATTACTTCAGATTTTAATATACAGTTCCACTTTCACTTCCACATTATTCTTTTGTTTTTTTGGTGATTCAAATTATTCTTGGATATCACCACCTTCTGGTCGGGGCTGGTCAAAGATTGATATTTAATGTAAAAAAGAAAGACTATTAAAGAATATGAATCTGTTTCTCACCCACACACCTACCATATCTCTTGAGAAGACATGGATTAAACCACTGCAGTCATATGGATTACATTTATGCAGCCTTTATGTCATTTTTGGAGATTCAAAGTTCAGATCACCATTCACTTGCATTAAATGGACCAACAGAGCTTTTTTGTTCTGCAGAAGAAAGAAAGTCATACACATCTGGGAAGACATGACGGTGAGTAAACAATGAAAAACATATTTTGGTGTGAACTATTCCTTTAAGAGTGTGTTTGAAGGTTAACAGGTTTTGTCAGAATGCACACAAAACAGACACACATCCATAAACAGGTCAGCTGTAATTGAGCTTATGATGACCTGGTGTTGAGTCATGTTAGTGATCAGAGGCGGCCCTGGACAGCGGTGGTTGTAATAACATGACCCCCAATTAAACAAAACAACTACGCACCTGTATCTATAGGACACACACACACACAGATACAAATAACCACATAACCACACAGCTCAACTCCTTATGAATAAAGACTTGGCAGTGGTTTACTCGAGCTAAACATCCTAAATAGGAAAATGTACATTTGAGTAAGTTGTGCACCACAGATCTTTCTTGTCAATGCACTAAAAAAAATATTTCTGCTCCTTGTTAAATTTAGGTAATTAAAATAAGCTAATGTAACACATTATTTGCACTGGCGATGTTGTGTTTGTCAAGTCGAATGTATTTGTATAACGCTTTTTACAACAGGCGTTATTTCAATGCAGCTGTACATGAAATGATGCTATAACAGAAAATGAATGAATATAATGCCAATATTAGTTATTTATGTTTAGAACTATTAGTGGTTAAAGTTGTGGATCAATGATTAGACAAAATGATTTTGTATGAACTATAAGTTTTAATGTTAAAGTCATAGAAGTCATCCCGAATTAACTGAGGAAATACATGTAGATGCAGTTCTGACAAACTTGCCTCAAATTTCCCACTCATTATTTTCAAATGCAAACGAGCTTGCAATTCACTGCAAATGTTTGCCAGAAGTTTGCAGCTATTCTCTGACGAACCTGCAGTAAACATTTGGCGACAATTAAGATTTTGCTCATTTAAGTATGAAAATAATGAGTGGCAATTTGCAACAAGTTTGCCAGAACTCTCAATTTTTGTAAGGGTAGTTGTGCTACATTGCAACCAATTTTCATGCCCCAAAAACACCCGCACTGTGACTTTGACGTCACATGCTACATAGCTAGACTAGCAAAAATGGGAAAGAGTACTGTACTTTTGGTCTCAGTACTGTTTGGGTGGTCTGAATATTGGTGGCAAACCATTTCCCACATGAACAAGTTGTCAATTGGGTGGAAAGGTTTTCCTCAACTGAATCAAGTTCATTGAATGTTTTTATTTGCATCTAAACAAAATGATGAACACCCACTGATAAATATTAAAGAATGAGTCCATTATACTTTGTGCCATATACAGGAGGCAAGCACGACATGTCTCTTATTCAGCCATTGATCTGAATAAGTTTCCATTCAGAATGTGTCTACATTCTCATGAATATTTTATTGGGAAAGCCGCAGAAAATATAACTCATACTATATTGCAGTATTAGGAATAAACGTGTCTGTAAACAAAAATAAGGCAGTGGAACTTTCCACCGGCCAAAGAGCGTGGAAGCAACATGAATTATGCAGATAGAAAAACAACAGAAGATGTAAGTGTGAGGGAATAAAATCAATAAATGAATGCCGTTAGCTAAGGTCTGGTATAAACAGAGTGCCGACGAACTGCTGCCGTTATTAGCCATAACCAGGGCAGTGTGTGTGTGTGTGTGTGTATGTGTGTTTAAGTGAGTTTTAAAGTAGAATAGCTTGCAGCTTGCAGTATTTCACCAACCTAACTCACCAAACAATGAAAAGCATCATCACCTTTATTTGAGGAGAAAGAGCGAGCAGAGCATTGCAAGAGACTATACAATTGATTGCCTGGGTCAGCAGCCTATTATTGTATAGTTTAGTGGTTGTTAAACACTGTTAAAAAACCTGAAAAGATACTTGAGGTACACCATAAAAAGTGGTAACTTGCAATTGTTACCTTTAGTGGCTATTTCTACCTGATCCAACCCTTAAATCTAATTTTGTTGGTGCAATAATGTATTCAGGTTGATTCAGAAATGCATTTTTTTTTTTTACTTGAATCAAACCAGTTAATTTGTGTTACCACTTGACACATTTTTTAGGTAAGCATTTTTTTTCAGAGTAGAGAGGAAATTCTCTTTGTCAAAAACAAAAAAAGAAGCAATGCATGTGTGTTTGCATGTGACGTCTGGGTATGTGTTTCTGGCCAGGGCCCAGACATAATACATACAAACCTTATGCCAACGAACAGATTGCAGACTTATCACTGTGACATCACAGCGGAGGCATTACATAATTAAACGGACACATGGTATGCATTCACAGATGAGTGTTTAACATACAAATGATTCAGCTATCACAGTTAAAAACTGAAAATATATATATCACTATTTTGGAATAACACAATTCAGTTTTTAATCACTGACGAAGTACTACCCACAAACTCAAATATAGATGAGTGAGGAAATCCCTGCAGTTGACTAATTTTTTTTGCCATCCTACAATCTATGCCCATTAAAGCTCATCACTCCTTAATGCAGGCACAGCCACATATGACAGATACTGTAGATACTGAAATGATTGAGTCCACCCATCCCACATCGCTCTTAATGCAAGTCAGACGTGAGGTCTGAAATATCATCACTGACGATGGTAGAGGCGATATTCTGACGAGAGGCTTGCACAGTGTTATGTGATTGCCATGCTGCAAAACATATTCAGGTGCAACTGATATAATTTTAACGGCTCTCAAGCAATCCTGAGGCTGATTCAAATATTATAGTAGTTGTTTTTCTTATTGCAATCATTTTTGGTTTCAAATAGGGTTATAGTTAATGTTAAACATAGTAAATGTTTAGACCTTGTCTCATGTGTAGATAAATATGTAATGATAAAGCAATTGGGAAGGGCTGCTATATTATGGCAAAGATAATCAAGAAAGCAAAGAAATAATTGCTTATAAGCAATTATACAATTATAAGAAATTGGCAGTAATTGGCAACGTAAACAATACACTGACACAAATTGTATCTCTTTATCGTTATTTCAACATATACACAAGAATAACAGTGCACATCTTGGTTGCATAGTCTAAATTGTCACCACATGAAGCACATTTTTAGGTCAGCATTATTTTCAGTGTATCACTTAAAAAAACATGCTTAATGAAGTAAAATGAAAATGAATGTTAATTTAAATAAAAACTATTATGTAGCATGTCTCTACCTGACTATATTTAGTTGTATTATCCACATAATATAGCCCACACAATATACACATAATACACTGTGTACAAAAAATAAAAGAACAATATTATTTCATTATTTTACATTTAAATGTTTTCATTTACACGTTTACATTCATTCATTTAGGAAAACTATTTAATCCCAAGAGATTTTCATCACACTCAATGTATTTATAACCCCTTGGGGTTATTGGTTTAGTGGTGTATTTCTTTTTTAAATATGTAAAACAAAAACATTGTGATAACAATCCCGTAGGACTCTGAATATTCTCCAATTCTTGGTATAGGACAACAGTGCTAATAACTCTTCTACTATCAAAATGTCAAATAGGGAATCCTAGAAATATTTCTGTTTACAGAAAATATTTATCCAAAAGTGTAAACATAGAATAATGATGATTCATGTTAGTATGGAGAAATACCTTTCTGATTATTCATTGCTTATTACTTGAAAAGGCCTAATGCACTTATTTACAAAACACCCTGACATTCCAACTCTCCACACAAATATAAGTCTGTAGTCTGATCATAATAATGGAAATGAAAGCCATCAGAACACGGACTCTATAAACACTTTGCAATACTATGTATAGGACACCAGTACTAATAATAACTCTATGGTAATATTAATTTGACAAATAGGACTTCCTAGAGATGTGTTCTGTTTGGCCAAAGAGATGTGCTTAAGGAAACAGACGTGACTCCATATACCAGCTAACTATTATTACATGAATCTAATCACACTTTAAATTTAAATTAAAGGATTATCTTAAATGTCTCTGTAAACAGGCATTTAATCTAAATATGTAAATAAGTTTTTACAAAGAATTTATATTTCTGATGATTTTACAAACCCTTTGATCTAAAGGCTTAAAATGGTTGAAATTGTAGACAAATATACATTGTTCCTTGGTATGAATATTTTTACAAAACTAATAAAACTATTAATTATAAAGCTTATTTATTCATTTTTTTATTATTTATATTGATGAGTTAGAGTAGATAGTGTTGGAAAAGCAGCAAACAAATGATAGGCAAAGGGTGACTACTTTGAAGAAGCTAAAATATAAAATAGTTTTGATTAGTTTAATTATTATTATTTGGTCAACACATACAGTAATTCCCTTGCTTTCATTTGTGTTGTTTCATAGTTTTGATGACTTAACCACATCTCAAAAATGCGGAAAATACTAATTATGAAACGTCCAAATTGGCGAGTCCACATTTTTGACTGGTAGTTGCCTCCCAAACTTTTTCCAAAAAACTTTTAAAACATATCTTATCAGTCACTGGTATAATGCCAAGGCCAAAATGTCACGAGTGATGGAGAATTCAGTTAACCTCAAATTATCATCTCCCTGGTCTTCATATCGCTGAGTGAGTCACTGACCCAGGCCCAGATTATGATAGGAGCAGTAGACCACGAGAAGGGCCAATATTACACTATCAGGGGCGGTAAATGCAGCGTACACCGATCAATACTCATCTACGCTTCCTGACATCAAATAATGAACTGGATGAATGAATTTTTGAAGAACATGAGTGTGAAAGACAAATGAAACTTTAGTGAAGCCACACAAGCTGGGATTCATAAACTAATGGTGTGATTGTATGCATCATACCATGGTTATATTTTTAGCCTACATGTGCTAGAATTAGCTGCATTTGTTTCTGTTTTTTTTTTTCACACCCAGAAATTGCAACCAATCTCCTTCACAGTGAAAAACAAAGATGGAAAGTGAACATTAGCTCAGTCATGAGGCTTTCCAGGTATGAATCTATCACTGCAGTCATGATTCAGATTGTGTGTACACAATAACCTACACTTCAACATAAACAAACACTCATCAGATCAAGCTAATATCTGAAGAACATGTGCTCAACAATACTATTTCTCCCACAACTTCATGTCCTTGTAAATTTGCAAAGCAAAGTAATTTTTTTAAATGTTATTCCTGGTATTTGGAAGGGAAGATTATGCTGTCAAGGTCATGTGAGTCCGCAAAATGTTTACTGGTCTTCCATTCATATAAAATGTGTTTACATTGCGTCTTGTTTGGAGTCTGTTGGTTTTATCTGGCTTGTTTTGAATTAAGAACTTATTCATTTTATATGCCACAGTACATATTTTATTCATGCCAATACTTTTCCTAATGGAACTAGTGAAAGACTGAGCACAAATGACAAGGTTTATTCAAAAGTTTAAAGTGTTGGCCTATTTATAACATGTGTAGACATTTTGGTTAAAGCAAGAACAGTTTGACAGATGGGAAAAATATAGAGGTGTTAAAAAAGTTAAACATCTCTGAGAATGTCTGCTTTGTTGGAATATAGAATGAAGAATAATTTCCCAAAGGTTGTGTTCACTGTGTTCTTGGCATTTTAGCAATTCATGGTTGAGGCTTAGTCGTAATACCCTAGTATTACCCAGAGATGCTTTTGAACTGCTGTCTTCAGAACTGTAGGCTTCTTCTGCTACAATGGCCAGAGGTAATAAAGAATATAAAAATATAGAGTGAAAACTAGAGGTAAAACACCAGTTATAAACTGAACTGAACTGAAAGGGATAGTCTACCCACAAATAAAAATTCTCTTATCATTTACTCAGATGTGTATGAGAGGTGGTCCTCCGAGAGGTCCCACTTAGGACGGACCAGTACTGCCAGCAAGACAAGTCATGCCCCCGAGGTGAGCTGCAGGAGGATACAACTGTTATACCACAGACAAGAGAGGGAAGGCAATACACTGAAAAGGAGCCAGGGAGAAGGAAACTAATTAATTGACCAAGATCTTAAACCAAGGCCTGTGCTCCACCATGGAGAATGCAATCAACGGAAGGATGGAAGCCAAGGTTAATATGTTTAGTGACATTGTTTATGAAGAATGTGTTGGTAGATTTGGGGAAGAGTCAGTGAAGAAGCATGGTCCCAGTGTGATGGGTAGGAGAGAAAAGGAAATACTGCAGCTGGTAAAAGAGAGGAGGCAGCTTCACAAGGCATGGAGAAGAGCAGATGAGCATGAAAACGAGGGCTTGACGGTATTATGGAATGGCATAACAGTTCTTAAACTGTGGCATTGACTGAGACTTGCCTGGAAGAAGCAGTGCATACCCCTGAATTGGCAAAGGGCAGTGGCCATTTCTATACCCAAATAACAGGAATCCACCAACATATGTCAGTTTAGGAGTATTGCTCTATTGAATGTGGAGGGAAAGATTTTCTTTTTGGTGATAGCAAGGAGGATGTCTGATTACTAGAGGTCGACCAATAGTGGATTTTACCAATACTGATTTCTTAAGTTGGGCAGTACCTGACGATAACCGATTAATCAACCGATAGTTTTTCAAATTGATCCATGAAAATGTATTGTACTTTTTTAAATGAAATAAATATAGAAATAGTGATATATATTAATTAATATTCAAATTTTAAAGTCAGCTAATTTTTACATTTGCAATGTTTCCTTAGTCCACAACAGGACACAATAAATTAATAAACCATTCAGCACCATTATATTATTGTATAGAACTTACTTATCCTGGCTGTTAAAAAAGAGCATTTCATTTTCAACTAATGTGCACAAAATAAATCAATAAAAAGTTTTAGTCAGTCCATATTCTCAAATGTTAATTCAAAAGTAAAATGTGGGTCTTCAATAGACAGTTCACATTGTGTTACACTTGAACTGATTCTTACTACTCCAGACTCAAGCTTCATAATAACAGCAAAATACCACATTGTTTTTTATTCAGTACAGTTGTATGTGGATTAGCAATATTTCCAGATAGCAGTGGTATTTGGCTGAACTCGGTGGTGGAGCGGCTCAGACTATGAGACCAGGGGCTGTTCAAATAGACGGAACACGACAGACTGGAACTGAACGCGAGGATCTCGAGACACACAGTTCTAAGTTGAACATCTTTCCTGACAAAGCATTTAAACAACTCATTGCTTAATCTGAGAAACGCTTTTAAGAGAGCAAGACGCAATGGCCAAAGACCTCCATGAACTGTAAAGGGCTATTCACACTGAACGCATGTGCAACCATCCATTTGTTTTTCTATGTAAACGTTCGCTAGACTAACGTCTTTGTTTTTGTTTATTCAGTGTCTCTTGCAGAAGTGCTGTTTTTTAGCTGATGTGTCTAATTAATAAGAACTTTAAAAAGCATATTCAGACACTTGCTTTCTGGTAAACTGCATTTGTGGCATTTGGTGTCTAGACTTTTTTTAGTGCAAGAATGTGATCTGAAGTCATCATATTACAGTGAGGATACATTTTTTAATTGATATCAGATGTGTTTCTTATGTGTTTATACATTTCCCTTGGATGCATGAAGACATTCATTTGCTTTCTAACATCACTAGCTTGCAACTTAGCTGGCCAATGAATGCATAAACATGACCAGCCGGATATAAACTAATGCAAATAGATGGTAATAGATGGTAACAATCGTGACATTTAAACATTTGGGTAGGACTTGCATGTATTTTTATCACATTGTTCTAAACGCTTGAGGTTAGCTTTAATGTTAGCATCCTCTCAGCGTTGTCGGCAAACATACTGCTGTTCTCTACTAATGCAGCATCTACTCAACAAATTAATTATTTTTTAATGATATGACAACGTGTACTGTATACATACCTTTTCGTTATTGATGTTTTAAATCTGCATATTAAGTGTTCCGCTCTATGCAGAGTGTAGTCTCACATGTCAAAACAAACACCCCAAGGCATCAGTGAAGTGCCGCTCTCATACTATATAATGGCAGTGAACCCTTCCCAGCCACTCCAGCACCGGATGTAATATGGAAAAACTATAAGTGTGGATTTTTGCCAATAACCAATAGTTCCAGAAATCTGATATCAGTGCCGATTAATAAACAGATACAGTATATCGGTCGACCTCTACTGATTACTTCCGTAAGAATGGATACATAGACAGAAGCTACCAGAAGGCAGGTGTACCAGGTTTTCCTGGATGTGTGGAGCATGCATCAGTAATATGGGTTGCAGATCCAGTCTGCCAAGAGAGACTAGAAAGACCTCCATGTATACTGGCTGGAGCTGGCAAATGCCTATGGTTATACACCCTATATATATATATATATATATATATATATATATATATATATATACTGTATATATATACTGTATATATATATATATATATATATATATATATATATATATATATATATATATATATATATATAGCTCGTCAGCAATGCACTGGAGTTTTTCCATGTACCAGAGTATATTAAAAGCTTGATAGATTGTTAATTTGGGGACCTGAAAATATGTAATGCAATACATGAGTACATAACTGGATGGCAGCAACAAGAAAAAGGGATTGAGATGGAATGTTCAATCTCTCCCATCCTGTTCAGAGCTGTATTCAAGATCATTCTAATTGGTGCCACACAGATGCCAAGAGGAATCCGTACACAATCTGGGGTGAGATTGCCAGCACTGCACAGCTATATGAATGATGTCTCAAAATTGCGGCATGTACAAACAGACTCTTAAAACAGCTGGAAAAGATTTTGGCTTGGGCCAGGATGAAGATCAATCCAGCAAAGCCACATATAATTTCTATTCATAAGGGGATTGGAAGTGACCAAATATAATTTGAGATGGATGGTGAAGGAATACCGGTGCTGGCAGAGCAGCCCATTTGAAGTTTATGGAGAAAATACAAAGCAGATCTGTCAGATAAACACATGGCAGTGTTGATTCTGAATCAGCTGAAAGAGATAAATACAAAGTGGGGTGTTACCAATTTACATTGTATAATCGCCTAATGTGGCAGCTAAAGATGTGTGAGATCACAGCTGCGGCAGTGGAAAGGATGTACTCCAAGGCCAACAATTACATCAGGAAGTGGCTAGGCTTGCCGCAATGTCTTTCATACATAGAATTGTTTGGAAGAAATGCCTTACAACTCCCATTAAAGTCCATCACTCATGGGTACAAAGAGGAGAAGACCAGGCTGTTCTTAGAACTAAGGGATTCAACAGGTCTGAACAGGCCATGTCTGGAAGGCAGAGGAGGTTGTAAACAGGGCGGTTTCAAGACTGAAATAACAAGAGATTGCTGGAACAACCCAATCAGGAAGTGCAGGCCTTGGATTGGGGATTGCTCCCATACTGTGTTCAGCAGCCTCTAAAAAATAGAAGAAAGTGATAGTAGTGACAGAGGTAACTAAGATTGAAGAGGAAGGGTATATGATTCAAGCAGTCAGTCAGCAGTATTGGAAGGTGCATCTAATATAGTTTTAGGATGGGCTGATCTGTGGAAGATACCACAGGCCAGGCTAAGTTTTCAAATAATATCCTCCTATGACACTCTTGCCCTGGAATTTTGTCTACGTGGTATGGTAAAGAGGAGAGTTGTCCCCTCTGCGAGGCCCCAAGAGCAAATTTACAGCACATGTTGACTGGGTGCAAGACCACCTAGTAACAAGGACGGTACAGGTGGCAGCTTGATCAGGTGCTGTGAAAGCTGGCAGAGATCCTTGTGGTGTGTAGAATAAAGGCCAACAAAGGCCATCATGCTCCTCAGAGGAAGTTATTTGAGTTTGTAAAAAAAGGAGTTGCAACAAAAGGCACTGCACAGAGGGAGGAAAGGTCAATCCTGGCACATGGAAATGATTGGCCAATGGTGGTCGACCTTGGCCAACAGCTAAAATGTCCTTCTGAGATCACCTCCTTGAGGCCGGACATGTAAGCGCAGGTTAGTTCTAGTGGGAAAACTATCAGCTGTACATCATCGCACCATTAGCTAGCAGGCTAACAAGGCAACTTCCACCACCCCACCACCACCAGTTAAGTCCTGTCCTGCATGGGGTAGGCTCCTCACCCCTACCTCGAGGAAAGAGGTGGGGAGGAATTATTTCAGCTGAACCACTCAGTCCTTATCAAGGGGTTTCTGGAGGGGGATTGAGTGGGGTGCGAAACCAGGCCAAGCTAGGCACACGGAGGGGTGGCTGACACAGCATCACGGCTTGCCCCTCCCATCACTCTCCTGCTTAACAATAATGTCCAGCAGGTTTAGACATCTACCTGTGCATCTACTTCTTTCTTCAGCAGAACACAAACAAATATATTTAGAAATATGTAGGTCCGTACAATGCAAGTGAGTGGTAGCTCTAAAAATAACATAAAGGATAACCCATATGACTCCACTGTTTAAATACATATCTTCAAATGTGATATAATAGGTGTGGGTGTGAAACAGAACAATATTTAAGTCCTTAGGGTGAAGCTTATAATTGTAATTGCACTTACATTAATTCTTCTGTTAAAACTTATGTATTATTTGAGCTAAGTTGTTTAAATGTACATTTTTACAGTCATTTTAGGGTTTTAGGGTTTGTTGACATTACATCATTATGGCAACAAAGTTGTAAAATTGGCTGCAATGTTACACAGAGAAGTTAAGTAAGTGATTTTATCACACTAAAATCATGATCACACACACATTGATTATGTACTTTTGAAAAAGTTTGTATTTTAACATTCAAAAATTGGCTCCCATTCACTTCCATTGTAAGTGCCTCACTGACACCTGTTTTTCTTTTTGTTTTGGAGGGACGAGTCAAAATAAATTTGTGTGGCAATCAATATTATGCCACAAATGCTGTCAATTGAGCTTAACTTGTATTGAACCTGGAATACTCCTTTAACTCAGATTTGCTATTTACTACAAAAGAGCTAAAACCTGTTTCATCACACACCCACTGATGTAGTTAATTAATTCAAGGCATTGTGGGTATTTCCCATAGCCTCCATTTTGTGCTAAATAGTTGAGTTACAACACTTTAAATCTTAAGTCTATGGATTTTTAAGAAAAATAATTTCAAGAGACTTATATATTTGAGCTCTGAGCCCAAAACTTAAAGTAAAGTTATGCTTAATTAAGACACCTTGATTTTCCCAGAAATGACAACATTAGGGTCACAACAGTGTAACATTTTATAGAAAATACTTCCTCAAAGAATCTCAAGAATAAAGTCAGGCATTTTTTCTAGGCACTCATTAATTTTGAGCAGTTGGTGTGCTGATTAGTCTTATCTGTGAAGTTTTGATTATGGGGGACTTGGCATTCCTGTGAGGCAGAAGTCTATCCAAGTTACGCTTATGACATGTGCTGATGCCAAAGCAGTCTCTCTCTCTCTCTCTCTCTCTCTCTCTCTCTCTCTCTCTCTCTCTCTCTCTCTCTCTCTCTCCCTCTGTAAATACTGGATATATATATAGTATATTGTGACGAGGAGGAGGGTTATCACCCGAGGAGGGGGATAAAGACAAGCCGGATGCGGCAGTTTTGAGAGAGAGAGAGAGAGAGAGAGAGAGAGAGAGAGAGAGAGAGAGAGAGAGAGAGAGAGTTAATGTTTGTGTCTTCTTTTTAAAATTTTCATTACATATGTTTGTACGGATAGCGCCTCCTCCTTTCCAATTTTAATCCACCCATTACCCGAAAAATGTCAAAGTAATTCATTACAGGTACTGATTTTCAATTAGGTTAATTACTTTTAATTACTTTACTTTGGTTACATATATTTCTTTTTTCAGATAAACATTTTTATTGACTCAAACACAATGCAGAACAAAGCTAAACACATATGCACACTGTCTACCATTATCCCCCTTTATCCCCCATTAATTCCTTAACAACTTCCCAGTCCTCAACCTGAGTATACACATATAAACACAAAGAGAGAGAGAAGAAATCAGTTTCTCTCCAAATGGCCCTAACAGAGAGCCTTCCATAAAGGTTATGTATTTTCCCCATTTTTTACCATATGCAGCTAATACACCAAGCTGTTTATATGACATCTTTTTGAATGCCACCACCCTTCCCAATTCGGCGAACCATTCATTTTTTTTTTATCCCCTTTTTCTCCCCAATTTTGGAATGCCCAATTCCCACTACTTACTAGGTCCTCTTGCTGGCTTGGTTACTCACCTCAATCAGGGTGCCGAAGAACAAGACTCATTGGCTCTGCTTCTGAGACATATTATCACGTGGCTCACTGTGCAGAGACTCACAGCATGTGGAGGCTCATGCTACTCGCCACGATCCACACACAACTTACCACACACCCCATTGAGAGCAAGAACCTCTTAGTCACGACCACAATGTGGTTACCCCATGTGATTCTACCCTCTTTAACAACTGGGCCATTTTGGTTGCTTAGGAGACCTGGCTGGAGTCACTCAGCACACCCTGGATTCAAACTTGTGACTCCAGGGGGGGTATTCAGTGTCAATACTGCTGAATCCCCCCCGGCTGAGAAATAGCTGAGCTACCCAGGCCCCTCTGGGAACATTTCTTGAAATAAGGGAGCGCCAGTTTACTTCCATCCTCTAAGAATAATTTGTCTGCCAATCATTACTCTAGTTTAGATCCAGCTTTTTGTATATTTATCACCTACTTTAATTACCTATCCATCACCCAATATACATAGTTTGAGACAGAATGAAATTTGAGTATCAAAAACCTCATAGATAATATTCTGGACTCTTAACCAGAATTCTTGAATCTTAGTGTAAAACCACAGAGCATGGGCTATGTCTCCATCCTTCAACTGACATTGCCAGTAGGTAGGTGTGTCCTTTAAACCAAGCCTAAACAATATAGAGGAAGTCCAGTAGAAATTATGCAAAATCTTAAACTGAATAAGGCATACCCTTCCATCCCTAGACATAGTGTTAATATTTTTTTAAATCTTTCCCACTCGCCATCATTCAATACCAAGTTCAAATCTCCTTCCCATTAAGACCTTTTCAATGAGGAATAATACACTGACACTTCATGCCCCTTCATGCACTTCGTGCTGTGAGCACCATACAAAGAGTGTCTGCAGCTTTAGGGGGCTGTGTGCTACCACCAAAACTAGTACAAAGTAAATGGCGCAACTGTAAATACCTGAAAATATGAAATTTAAAAATCCCAAATTGCTGTTATATTTTCACATGATCTCAAAGCTCCATTTTCATAAAGGTCACCAAGTGTAGCAACACCCCTCTTCATCCATTCTTTCCAGCAAAAGGGGGACTTGTTAAAACAAAATTTGGTGTTCGGCTATATACAATTAAATAAATATTTTTCTCCAAAACTCAGTTGCCCAAATTTTTTGGCACCCCTAGAAATTCTTATGAGTAAAATATGTCTGAAGTATATTGCCAGAAGACTCAGAGCTGTTATCTTGGCAAAAGGAGGTTGCACAAAGTATTGAATAAAAGTGTGGCAATAATTGTGCCACACATACATTTGACAAATATATATATATATTGTTTGATATCCATTAGAGGATAGATTTTTTTGTGATTATTCTGAGTGAAAGATCAATAAAACAATAAAGACATTTTTTACAGCCTTCTTTGCTCATATTTACCAAGGTACCAATAATAGTGAAGGCCACTGCACTTGAGGAAACATTTAGGGTATCAAAAGTATCAAAATTTTATACAATGGAAACCTTTTTCCATTCTGAATGCAAGTGTGAAATAATAGGATACATTTTTACTTCTCTAGGCAATGTAATAGAGAGACTTTGCAATGGTGAAGTTGGAGCAAGGACCGCTTGTTCAATATTGTACCATGGAGGGGCTCTCTCAGGTGGAAGAGACCAATTGGCCGAGTGTCTAAAAGCATAGTAATGAAACCGCAACAAAAAAATATTCTATAAAATTGTTTAAAATATGAAAGAGAAACTTCTAGAGGGAAATTAAAATTAATTTGGAGCTGCAATTCATTTTTATAATATTGAACTTCCCAGCCATAGACAAATAAATATAGAGAAGCCCACCTATCAACTTCACATGAGAACTTTTTCATTAATGGGTCAAAATTAGCTCTAAATAAATCTCGCAAATTTGCTGGAAATAAACTGCCTAAATATCCACTGCCTTGCTTGGGCCATTGAAAGGCACCAGGTTGGAAAGCTGTGGTAGGGCAATATGCTGTCAGAGCAAGAGCTACCGATTTAGACCAATTCACCCTGTATCCTGAAAATTTGAAGAAAAAAATTCATAATACTATGGAGGCTAGGCATGGATCTTTTAGGATCGGAAACAAATAATTATATATCATCTGCATAGAGTAAAATTTATGCACCACACCTCCTGCTACAATACCAGGAAAATCATCCTCTTTTCTTATTGCGGCTGCTAGTGGTTACAGGGCAAGACAGAACAGCAAAGGGCAGAGAGGACAGCCTTACCGGGTTTCCCTACCAAGACAAAAACCACATAATAGTTATAAAATGTCTAATATTTTCAGAAGAACTATGACCAGGGGTGTTTCTAGAGACTCTGGGGGCCCCAGGCAGAAGGGACCTGGTGACCCCACAACAAACAACCACCCCTGCTACACCCCCGCTACACCCCCCCCCCCCCCCCCCACCCCTCCCCATAAAGCACATTAATCATTAATCCATGCACATAGATTATTATACAAACAAATCTTTTATTTTCTGTAAAATGCTTCATTTTCAATGGAAATAATATATATAAAAAATATAAATAAATAATGGCAAACTTTGCATACATAATATAAATTATACCTTAAATTAATTAATACCTTATTGGTAGACGAAGACGTGGAACTATAAAGATTGAATTAGAATTCTTTAAAGGCCTTATTAATATCTGTGGCAGAAGTAAATATATTGCCTCCACAATACTTCACAAAAGTAATGGTGGGGAAAAAACTCTCTCTATTTTATGTATCTGGTAAGAGGTTTCCTTGCCTTGTCTCCGATTCAAAGTATGTCTGTCTTGCCCTGAATAAGAAAAACTCTACCTTCTGTGACAAAATAGTATTGTACCTATACCATATTGTACCTAAAGTACCTAAAGTCAACTCTCTAAGACCATTGGATGACATTCATCACTTCAGCTCTGTTTCAGCACTTTAAATACTCTTTTCCAATTCCTTGAATGCTTTTAATGAATGAGGCATATTGTATGAACCGCCCCTAAGAACTGCCTTAAGTGCCTCCCATGCCACGCCCACAGAGAGCAACGAGGACCAATTGGTTTCTACATAAACATTAACTTCTGTCTTTAACATTTGTTGAAATGCTGGGTCCTGTAGAAGGGATGTATTAAAGCGCCATTTATATAAATTCTTTTCTCTATATGTGGCAACATCTCATAACACACCAAAGTATGATCTGAAAATAAAATGTTCCTAATTGAGCAATCAGTGACAGATGGAATAAGTGACTTAGATATCCAAACAAATCTATTCTAGAATAAATATTATGAACTGATGAAAAAAATGTGTAGTACCTCGCAGATGGATTCAGAAGTCTCCAAATATCTTTAAGGCCAAGATTTTTGCACATCCTCTGTAGTCAACATTGTTCTAAAGGTTCTACACAATTTTGCATCACTATGATCAAGGACCAGACCCATTAAAAGATTGAAGTTTCCACCCATCACCATATCATGGAGGATCCCAGCTGCTTGTAACTTCCAATCAAGGTTACTTATCAAATTGATGACTCCCCTGTTCTTACTTGAATCAGCGCTGCAAAACACATGCCCAATCCTACAACCTTCCTTCTTTTTATTTGGTTCCCCAGCCCATTAACATTCCACCTGGAGATTTTTTTTTTACCTATATTAAAGTGTGACATATTGACATAAAAAACCCAAGGCAACCCACAGAACAGAAAAAAGATGTGCTTCAACCTTACACATAACAGACTCAACTGGCATTCATCCTCTGGAAATCCGATGGCCCATGCACACTCACAAGATTTTCGGCAACACCATTGCTACAAGATTACTTCAGCCATTTTTTTTATGTAAACCGTACAATTGAACTGCACATAAAAGTTTTTAATTAAATAGGACCCAATAAATAACAACATTAAACCTACAAAATGAACAAATAAGGAAAAATAATTTAAAAAAAAGAGTAGATCAAGAGAGACAGTGGGCAACCAACCAAATAACAAACCCTCTCAGATCACATCAGCAAAATGTATGATATGTAGTCCATACCACTGATTCAGCACGGGCAAACCCACCCACTCCATTGATTTTATGAAGGCCATAGTTTTTTGTATGCATGTGAAAATCTTATGTCCATCCTTGGCATAGATTCTCAGCTTAGCCGGGAAAAGCAATGAAAAGCTCACATTCTGTCCATGAATATACTTCTAACACTCTTTGAATCTCTCCCGTTTCGCTTGTGTAGCACTGGCAAAGTCTGGAAAAACCATAATGTTGTAATCCTCCCAGCGCATCTTGCCTTTATTCCTTGCTGAACATAAAACAAATTCTCTGTCTGCCGACTGCAGGAATCTTGCCAGACTGGATCGGGGTCTATCACCCACCCTGGGAAGCTGACTGAGAGCTCTGTGCATGTGATAGTTCTGGCTGCTTCCAGAAACTCAATTCACTTTTCAGCCTCGTCCATTCTTGTGATCAGGTGGAAAGATTCGCCTCCATAGATATGGCCTCTCAACATATTTCCACGAGACACTCCATGTCGGTCGAGATTTTCATTAGCGCTGCATAAATGTTTGCAATATCTAGACTTACAGTACATCCTGAGGCGTGCTGTCATTCCCTTGCTCTTGAGAGGCATTAGATGCGTACGTCCATAATAATGTCCTCACTTCCGACAATTTCCAAATTTTCGACATTCTACACTCCCAGCACAGTTTAACAATCAAAACTAAATCAGTTCTCACTGAGTAATATTGGCTGCTTCCACCTGCACAGTGTCACAAGACTCTGGGTTACACATATTTCAAAAATTATTTTGTATCTGTAGAATTCATTTAAAACATGAATTATGTTAATATGTGCATCAGTTTTCATTTTGTGACATCTGAAGGGTGTTTCTTTAAGTGGAAAAAATAGCTTTTCCATAAAACCTGTTTTAGAAAGTAACATTAAGGTAATTAGGATTATGATTACTTTTTTTTAATAGCATTATTAGAATAACAATTTACAACTCTAGTGATAAAGTGGTAGTAAATTGGAATTATTTTAAGTTACTTACCTAACACTGAATAGTAATATAATATAAATGACCATACTTGCTGCATAGCAAGTATGAAGACTTATTTCTGCTAAAAACACCCACAGATATGCTGCATTTAGCAAGAAATGCTGCACACAACTATACAAACATACAATCTGAAGCAGATCTTGACATGTGGTGCTGGGCATAAGGATGGTTTCAGTGAGAAAACTCTCAAACTCTCAATAGAAAACTTGCAGCTCATAAGTGACATGAAAAATCAATGTATCTCATTTTACACAGCATCCAAAGTGGCCTGTCTAATTCTTAAGGCCAGAGAGAGGGTGGAAAATGTTAATGGAAAAACTAAGTGGGAAAATGTAATAATAAGCTATGAAATTATATGACTTTATATATGATATTTTCAAGTGCTGCATGTGATCCGATCGCAGATCAACAGGACTGTATTGAATTACAGCATGCATTCCTTTCTTATAATAGCAGTGAGTGTGGACATAGCTATTATCAAAGATTGTTGTGGTATATATTGCTCATTACAGAGATGCAGCTGATTCACGGGGGTAATTGTAGGGTGTGTTGAAGGCCTCACTCTTTGAGACTGTCTGAAACAGATTCCATGTCAGAATCTGCTTTACTGTAATATGTACCTGGATGTGCTGGACTGTTGTTCGACAGATTTAAGCGCATTAGCTTTTATTAATGGATGTAGGTTTATAATATTTGTTTTTGAAACACTGTTTGAGAGTGTGTGTGCATGTGTATGTGGGTGGACAGTGGGTGTGTAGTCAGTCTGTTGTACCAAGAGAAGATCATTGAGGGAATGTATAGCCTATCATTAGATAAGTGGGCCTGCCTCCAAGTGCCATAGGTATCAAACATACACATCCAGAATGCAAATGGCTGTCACTGTGACACAGGCACAAATGTATCCACCACCGCACGATTTATGAAAATTATAACTTTGCACGTACTCACACATATCCACATACGCAGATTCACATGTACCAGCAAACTAATTCTCTATTCAATAAATATACATAAGCACATACAGCCTTATGCAAGGGCATTCTAACACCCTGTCCACATTTCGTCAAAAGCAATAGAACCCATTATAATCAATGATGCAGTCTACACTGGAAGCATCTGTTGCAGAACACCTCCTGCCAAAAACATAAATTAATGGTTTAGAGCGTTCGTGTCGACTTGTCCAATGTAGACAGCCTCAAGCGTTGGGTTGGGTTGCATCAACGGACACGCCCACTGTAGACAGGGCGTTGTCATCAACCACTCTTCACATAAGACAGTTTTAAAGAATTGTTACTTTTTTTTTAGAAAATGTTTTGTGTTTTATTATCATCTGAAAGAAAGCACATCAACTGAAATTTTATGAAACATCAGCATTTTTATGAAAGAACTTTAATAATTAAAACTAAAATGTAGCAACCATGTATGAATGAAAATGTTCATATTAAACAAAAGAATTATGATATAATTTAATAACTGCTGTCAAACATCTTAAATGTTAGTCCAGTCAGCCAGAATAAAAGATTTCAGTTCAATTTCAGAAGCCTTTGTCACCTCTCTGCCTACACTGTTGACGACTTGGTCGGATGAATTGGGGTACGAATTTAGTTATTTCTAAAAGTGAGGGGAACATATAACCCCCTTAGTTATAATGTTTCTTAAGACCCTGGCCTTATGCACAATGTCTCTTATGATATTGGGACCTAGCAATTAAGTTGTGTCTTATGCAGAGGATGGTTTTTACTGAATTTCTCTAAGACCATCCATCCTGGGCTATTCAGAGACACCAGATATTTGGGGATTTGGCCATGACAACTACCTCTTAAAAATGGCTGAGGTGATAATTCTGCACATTGTATAAAAAAAAGCAATAGCAGGTATATTAATTTGTAATAATCAATTGTATTTAATTGATTTTTTTTTGAAAGCTCTAGTGAGTTTTCAAAATAGAGTATGATTTTTATTTATTTTTCTGCAGAAGACATCAAGACTTAATGGAAACGTTTTTAACTTTTAGGTAGACATTACAAGTGAAAAGGTTTTTAAAAAAACTATCTACTTTTTTAATATGGGATGTTCCAATGAAACATTGGCAAGGTATTAATCTCATTATTACAATACAATATTTCAGTATGAGATGCTCCCAAAAACATGTTAACATGCAAATTAGATACAATATAAAATGGGAATACCTATTTTTATTTATGCACAACCTGCATAATTAATCAGGAAGTTAACACTATATAAACAAAACCTATTGTAGCACATTTAATACGTTTAGTGGACATCAAAACTGAAAACACTTGTTTGGATTAAATGTATGTTAAAGTCATAGTTCATCATCATTTACGCACCCTCATGTTTTTTTTTTTTTTTTTTTTTACTTTCTTTCCTCCAAGGAACACAAAAGGATATGTGAGGCAGAAAGAACACAATTAACTTTTATTGAATTTTAGAAAAAGATGCACTGAAAATGAATGGTGACTGAGATTAACATATTGCTCTCTTGGTCTCTTTTTTCCTCCTTTATCTCTTTTTGTTTTACACAGAATACAAAAAGTCATATGGGGTTGGAGCAACATGAGGTTGAATAAATTCTGACAGAATTTTGTATTTATTTTTTTAACGATCCAATTAAATGTAGGCATTGCTAATACATACATTATCATATACAGTACGTATTGTAGTGTGCACAAAAAATGAAAGCAAATAAATGTAAGCAAATTTGATCAACATGTTTCATAATTTTTATGACATCAGTGACATTGCCCAAAACCTAATAAACTGATTTGTGATAGAAAGAAAAATCATTCTTGCCATTTTCTTAATGACTAAATCTGATGTTCTCTACAGAGGACATGTGATGAAAACAAATAATAATGCTGTAAAATGCTTTCTTAGGTTTTTCACACCAAACAATTTAACAAAATATAAAAATGATTTGCTAAATTCCAAAACCTTTCCTTTTGTTGGGTCTCATCTTTCAAGAGGTTAACACACTTTTCACACCCATACACACCTGATAGTACACTGAATCTTTCCCATGTGCTCGCCTGCAATAACATACGCAACCTCACCGAACGTAATGCGTTCCCACCACTGTAAGTATGTATTCTTCTAATGGCCCTAAGCCAGACCTGCAACAAACACATCTGTAAATACATTTGCCACAGCAATGGCTTATCTTTGTCATAGTTCAATCTCTATCATTGTTCAGGTTTTGCTGATGTTGCAAAAATCTAAGGGCAAAATTTGGCCCAAAATGAAGCTAACTAAGGAGTTTGTAAAGTCCACATTCAAAAACAGGCATTAGTGGAATCAAGGATAGGTTTTTTTTTTCAATTGGATTTTCTCCCCTTTTCTCAACCAATTTGGAATGGCCAATTCTCAATGCGCTCTAGGTCCTCATTGTAGTGACTCTCCTCAATCCGTGTGGCGGAGGACAAATCTCAGTTACCTCCGCGTTTGAGGTAGTAAATCCACGCATCTTATCTTATCCCGTGGCTTGTTGAGCCTATTACCGTGGAGATATAGTGCATGTGGAGGCTCACGATATTCTCCGCGGCATCCATGTACAACTCACCACTCGCCCCACCGAGAGCGAGAACCACATTATAGCGACCACGAGGAGGTTACCCAAATTTGACTCTACCCACCCTAGCAACCAGGCCAACTGGTTGCTTAGGAAGCCTGACTGGAGTCACTCAGCACACCCTGGATTTTAATTTACATCTCTAGGTGTGCTAATCAGCTTCTTTACTTGCTGAGATACCCAGACCCCTATTCAAGGATATGTTAATATTTGCTTGGATATGGTAACAGGGCAGTACACCAGGAGAAATTTGACTGTTAAATGTATCAAACATTTTTAACATTTTAATTTCATCACTGATGGGACCAAATTAGTAAATTGGAGTCAATTATGTTTGATTGGCTATTGGCTATGTTCATAAAACAGAGTTCCCACGATCATGGAAAATCTGGAAATGTCATGGAATTTTAACATTTTAATTTCCAGGCCTAGAAAAGTAATGGAAATTAAATAAATCCTCAAAGCCATGGAAAAATCATGGAATTTATTTATAGTTTATATATTTGTATTTATTATGCTCTTTCCTAAAATGTTTAATTGGGGTGTTGTGTTGAACTGGATTAAAAGCACACAATTAAGAGTTTAAAATATATTATGTTATTTAGAATACCTGACCGATTAGAGACAACGACATTCTGCGAATCTGCTAATTGTCATTTACCCGCTTATTTCAGTGAAGTGTGTCTCTCTATGCTAATTTTCACGTAACTTTTACTTTAGTATGTAAAATTAGCTTTTACAGCCAAGTTTATCTTACCAGGAAAGTGCACCTTTAACAATGTCTTGCTCAGCATGTCCAGGTATGAAAAATGGCTGGCAAAGTATCGGGATCCTACGGTGCCCGGGAAGGGACAGATTCAGTTCAATTAGTTTTGTCATTGCCACATCATATTAACTCTTGGCAACGTGATAATATGTTGTAGCCACTTGATATTATGTTGAGGGAATGACATCCTTATCTCATGGCCACAAGAAAATGATCACGTTAACTAGACAAAACATTTGTCCCAAAGACCTTTATGAAGTTGGGTAAAGTTAGCTTTAGGCTCAATATTTGTTGGATATTCATTTTCTTTTACCCATGCTCTTTGAGGGCGACAGTTTAACAAAAATATTGTTCGCACACTTGCCCTAAAGGGTATATAACTGTACTATAAGGGCCATAAAATGTTGTAAGTCAACACTTGGTGTGGCTGCAGAATTATGTCTGAACATGCACCGATGTGCTTACATTCCATAGTATATTCAAGGGATCATCTGAAAATTCCACCCACTATGCTGTTTATGTGCAAGTTAACATAAAAAACCCCAGTAAATGTGCAGTGTATTCACATTTCCTAGTGGATAGACTAATTTACTACAGGTGAGGTTATTAAAGTAATTCCATCTATATGAGTATAGTATTTGATTATTTTAGGAATACAAATCAATAAATTCACCAAGATGTCATGTTCGCATTCCAGAGGATGTCACAGGTTCTTAGTTGATAGACTTATTTACTACAGGTGATATTTTGCCAGTATGTGCAATTATACAGATGCAGTTTTCAGTTATTATAAACAAAATTCACCTTAATGACAGTAGCATATTCTAAAGGCTTCCAGTCATACTGGTTGAGTATGCCCAGTGAGGTTATTGTTGAATTAGGGTTAGACTGTTCTCTCTTTGTTTGTAAGAGAAATATTCTAACCATAGACTTGTTGTTCCATATAAAAAGTATTAACAAACACTATCGTCATGTCTAGATGTGTTTTTGTTCATGTCTTGATTTCATGTATTTTATTTTGAAAAGTTTAGTTCCTGTTTCCACAGTCATGTGATGTCCCATTTTCCCTCCATGTGCATGTGTCTTGTTTTCATTGGTTTATTATTTAATTATCTTGTTTAGAGTTCTGTTTGTTCATTGGTTTATGTTCTCCCATGTCATGTATTTAAGCCCTCATGTTTGCCATTGTCATTTGTCAAGTATTTTTGGTGTAATGTTGGTTCTATAGTCAAGCCATGGTTTGTTTTGTGGCATAGTCAAGCTGTGTCAAGTTCATGTTTTGTTCACGTTTAAAGTTAGGGTTCTTGGATATCAATTTTGTAAATATACTGCACTTGGATTCATCATCCCATCATCGTCTGCTCCAGTGTCATTACCTGCCAGAAACATTACAACGATATATAGAAATATTAAACTCAATCAAAACTCAAAGGGGATCTTGTGCAGCTGTGCCTACAGCCTTTAAAATGTGCAAATGTCATTTAGATTTTGGTGTTTTAATTTATTTATATATATATATATATATATATATATATATATATATGAATACTGCATCTGTTTATTTGCACATGCTGTAAAATCTCACCTTTTAGACTCTCCGCTGGGAACTTACTACAAGTTGATGTTATTTTCAATTATTAACGTATTTACTAATTAAATGTTTTCAGTTTAACTTATGAAACAATGGTGTGATTTTGTTTTTTAAAATTTTTTGATTGTGATTTCAGTGCCATTTTCAAAATTAATGGCTAAGTGTTTGGTCATGGAAATTAGCTTTCAAGTCATGGAAAAGTCATGGAATTTCATTGGTTGAAAAGAGTGGGAACCCTGATAATAGCATACTAGCATGCTACTCTGACTATTTCTGCTGTCTGGTATGTAGTGCACAATATGACAATTTTATTCATGCATGGGATGTCGGGATGATTTAATACATATGCCAAAATATGTTTGAAACAATACAAAGTAAAGAAAGCTATATGTCACAATGCAATATGCTCGACTTGACCTTTCCATTTTCAATGTAAAACATTTTAAAGGTCTCATTATTTGATCAAATAAAAAAATAAAAATAAAAATAATATTTATTTTCAAAATGATGTGAGGTTCATGTGAGGTCATGTGACAACAATGTAGCATACTAATCTTTGAAACATTTATGATTGCATGCCTACTGTTTCACATACTGGTTTTTAATAGGATGGAGTGTATACAGTGTATACTGCACATTATTCTGTAAGTAGTAAACTAAAATTCCATTTGCAAAATATCTGCTTTCTGGATGCTTACATTTTCTAAGCATAAGTAAGAACATTTAACTTGAACATTTTGCTATGTTGAAAATGGAAAGATGAATGACGTGTAGGTCAACGTGGCATAATTTCAAACTTTCATCTTAGCTGCATATGCAAGCTGAGAAGCAATAATTCTAATTATGGAATGTACGATGATGTTATAGTGACTGGGTATAGGATAAGTGCTCTAAGAAAGATTGTGCTGTGTGACTAAAATGGGACTGAACTGGCAGGTAACATCTTGACGTAGTCAGGATGCGCACATATGAGTCACATGCAATGACATGCTCATATTCTTCCCCCTTTCTCTCTCTCTCTCTCTCTCTCTCTCTCTCTCTCTCTCATTCGTTCCTTCACTTACCCTTTCTCCTCTCAGAAGCACAACATACTTGACATGAAATAGTTTTTGTTGATGCATTGTGTCTTAAGCATCCATTCAGAGCAAAGAGATGGTGACGAGGCTATTCTCTGTGCCTCATGCCCCTTAATATAGTTTTATTGTTTAATTAATTTACTTATGTTTGTAGTTGGTTCTGTGATTCTTTGGTAAATTCACAGATGTTGTAGATGTTTACATTTTTTTTGGCAGACACCAATAGCAATATGCAGTGCTTTTAAAGTTTATTCAGTATCCATTCCTTGGGATTTGGACCCATGACCTGTGGTGTTGCGAATGCCATGTGCTACTAGTTGATTAACAGGAACACGTTGCATTGGATATCATTGATAGAAATAACTATCCTCCCGGACCACACTTCACATATTTCCCTGCCCTCATCACTTCCAGCTGTCCTTGTTTTCACCTGTCCTTCCTTTACTCATTACCCATTGTGTATTTAATGCCCTGTTGTTTGCTTAGTCTTTGTCTGTTGTTCTATGTTTTGACCTCCTGTGTATGACCAGTGGCCATCTTGTTTTCTCTGTTCCTGTGTTTTCCCTTCGTGGGTGCTTCTTTTGTTCCTGTGTTTACCCCGTTATTCTGTACTTTGTTTATTTTATTAAATATTGTTTCGCCGCACCTAGATCCAGCTCTCGTGGCATCCTTCCAGATGTTACAGAACAACTGAACACAAAATGGATCTAGCGGCTCCTTTCTTTCAGCTGACCCAAGCGAATTTACCTGTCACGGAATATTCTGTTTAGTGTCCTTGCTAAATACATTGAATTTTCTGTTTCAACCCTGAAGTCCATTTATAAAATCGGTCTCATTGCTCACCAGTGGAAGGAGGTACATGTGGGAGGAATATATTACGCTGGTAATAGAGATATTTGCTTCAGCGAATACTCCCCAATCAGTCCCGATCCCGGCTTCTGAGTCAGCCTGAGTCTGCTCCATGCCATGTAACAGCCACGCCTGAGTCTGCTCCAAACCATGTCACAGCCACGTTTGAGTCTGCTCCACGGCATGTCACAGCCATGTCTGAGTCTGCTCCATGACACAGCCACGTCTGAGTCTGTTCCATGCCATGTCACAGCCACGTCTGAGTCTGTTCCACGCCATGTCATAGCCACATCTGAGTCTGCTCCATGGCATGTCACAGCTACGTCTGAGTCTGCTCCATGTCACAAACACGCTTCCATCTGCTTCACGCCATGTCACAGCCATGCTTCCATCTGCTCCATGCCATGTCACAGCCACGCTTCTGTCTGCTCCACACCATGTCACAGCCAAGTCTGAGTCTGCTCCACACCATGTCAAAGCCAAGTCTGAGTCTGCGTCACGCAATGTCACAGCCAAGTCTGAGTCTGCTCCATGCCATGCCACAGCCATATCTGAGTCTGCTCCATGCCAAGTCACAGCCATGTCTGAGTTTGCTCCATGCCATGTCACAGCTACATCTGAGTCTGCTCCACGCCATGTCACAGCTATATCTGAGTCTGCTCCATGCCATGTCACAGCCACGTCTAAGTCTGCTACATGCCATGTCACAGTCCAGCCTTACGTGACTCCTTGCTCCAAGCTTTCCACAGCCCCAGTCTCAAAGCCCTTCACGGCCCTTGTCTCCAAGTTGAATTATCCACCACTGATATCAGTGCATAGCGTCACGAAAAACCTTCCCCACAAATTGTCAGTGCTCTGGCCTGCCACGGCCAACAAGTCAAGGCCTATGCCTGCCACGGCCAACAAGCTGATGCTCACTCCTGCCACAGCCAACGGTCACGCCTGCCATGGCCAACGAGCTAACGCAAATGCCTGCCACGGCCAATGAGCTGGAAGCTTCGCCCGTACCAGAGCCAGTGTTGCCAGCCTCATCCGTCCCAGAGCCAGCATTGTTAGCCTCGTCCATCCCAGAGCCAGTGTTGCTAACCTCATCCATATCAGAGCCAGCATTTCCTATGTTGGCCTCCCGGAGGAGGAGAAAGGCTTCCGTTTCCAAGTCTCTGCCCATGTACACAACCACAGAGGTCGTCTCCGATTCTCTGCCCATGTACACGACCACAGAGGTCATCTCCAAGTCTCTGCCCATGTACAGGACCACAGAGATAATCTCCGAGTCTCTGCCCATGTACACGACCACAGAGGTCATCTCCGAGTCTCTGCCCATGTACACGAACACAGAGATCATCTCCGAGTCTTTGCACATATACACGACCACAGAGGTCATCTCAGAGTCTCTGCCCATGTACACGACCTTCGCCCTTCGAGCATGCCATGGCTCCACCTTCTATGGCTTTGCCCCTCGATCCTGCCATGGCTCTGCCTTTTACGGCTTTGCCCCTCGAGCCTGACAAGGCTCCGTCTTTTACGACTTTGCCCCTTGAGCCTGCCACAGCTCCGCCTTCTATGGCTTTACCCCTCGAGCCTCCCATGGCTCCGCCTTCCATGGCTTCATCCTTCGAGGCTGCCACAGCTCCTTCTTCTACGACTTTGCCCCTCAAGCCATGGCTCCGCCTTCTACGGCTTCACCCCTCGTGCCTGCCACGGCTCCGCCTTCTGCTGCCTCACCCCTCGAGCCTCCCATGGCTCCGCCTGCCATGGCTTCACCCATCGAGCCTCCCACGGCTTTGCCCCAGAGTTTTCCACGGCTCCAATCTCTAGTCTGTGGCCGCCTCCCAGGCCTCCTGGCCCTGTCTTGACTCTGTGTTTGCCACCCAGGCCTCCTGATCCTGTTTCAGTCCTGTGGCCACCAACCAGGCCTCCTTATCCAGTCCCTACCCTGAGGTGGTCTTCTGGGTCTCCTGGCTGGCCACCTGATCCTCTCTGGATCCTTAGTCTCCTGGCCGTCCGCCTGATATACTCTGGTTTCTTGGGACTTCTGGCCATCCACCTGATCTGCACTGGTCTTCTGAGTCTCCTGGCCATCCGTCTGATCTGCTCTGGTCTTCTGTGTCTCCTGGCCATCTGCCTGATATACTCTGGTCTCCTAGGTCTTCTGGCCATCCACCTGATCTAATAATTCCCTGCCCTCATCACAGCCAGCTGTCCTTGATTGCTTAAACATGACCTTCATTTACTCATTACCCATTGTGTATCTAATGCCCTCTTGTTTGCTTAGTCTTTGTCAGTTGTTATGTGTTTTGACCTCCTGTATATGACCAGTGCCCATTGTCTGTTTCTGTGTTTTCCCATCATGAATGTTTCTTTTGTTCCTGTGTTTACCCCATTATTCTGTACTTTGTTTATTTTATTAAATACTGTTTTGCCACACCTAAATCCAGCTTTCGTGACTTCCTTCCAGACGTTACACAAATAATACTGAACACTGGCAAAATAGATTTTCTTGAATCCCAGCAAATACATACACAAATTCCCTGCATCAAAAACTAATAAACGTATATTATTTTGCAAAGCAGCATCCTAATTTGCAACATAGCAGTCTACTTTCAACATGCTCATACGCATTTAACTGGACCTCACTAGTGCTTACAGAATTCATAGCAGAATTATCACATTCAATCCACCACCTCTTGTATCCGATTTCTGCTCTGGGATGAGCAAGAGACAGATACTGTGGGTGTGGTGTCAAGCTGGAGAGCAAAGGAGTGTCCAAAGGGGAAAGTGGCTAAACTAAAGGGGGACTTGGCACCCTCACAGTGAATTGGACCATGTGAATGATGGGGATTGTCCAAACGATGGTCTAGGAATCTGTGGGGTCCGACAGCCACACACGCTACCCTCTTAAAGAACCAGGATGCAAGGGGTGGTGGCTTCTTTTGGCAGCCTGTCTTCCCTTAAAGGCCGCAGTGTGTGAGGGGGAAGGTGGCCCAGCATCCATGCCCATCGGCCCCCACATGAGCGGTACTCCCAAGCGACTCATCTATCCCGCACTGTGGTTCCGAGGGAGCAGATCTGGCCAAATCTAATTCAGCTGGTACATTCCCCACTCTGCTCCTGGTCATGAGAGGACACCAGTGTGTGCACACCAGGAGATTGAAGCCAGCTTCCCGAGGAGAGGTGCACTTGATATTTTTATGACAGTGTTGATGATGCTCCACTCACATCAAGTGTGCCTCATCATCCGCTGCCCAAAAGAGGCTCTGTAAAGAAGATCATAATTCATGGGCAAGGAAGAGGCGAGAAACCGGCTTGTCAATATAAATAATAATTTAATAAAGAACTTAAACCAAACACATAGGACAACAGACATGTCTGCTGATTAAGCTCTCTCTCTCGATCGCCGTCTGCGAGTGGCCTTTATCCCTCTTGACGGCTCAATTTAGCCTGATACGGGACTGGGCGTGCGCAATCACGCGCCGGTCCCGCCCTCCACCGTGCCACAGGCTCATAAAGTTAAGTCTCTCCTCTATCCGGCTCACTCCCTTTGTGAGCCTGGCTGAAGAACGGCCTTAAGAGGCAGGGTGATGGTGACGAAAGGGAGGGAGGATTGTTCTGCCACAATGGTCAATGTTATTAATTTGTTTATGTTTGATTAACATCTCTATTACAGACATTTGAATGTTTATGTAATGCAATTTGATTCTAGAGACCCTTGTTTAAATTTCACATAATTAAACTTGCATTTTCAATAAATTATGTATCAGATGAGCATTTGATTACACTTAATATCTGCACTTATACAGACTTGATTACTGTAACTTGACCTCTACTATACGGGAATATTCTGAACATCCATCCCCCACATGAAGCACACTTCAAGCAGTTGTGTGCTGAGTGAAGTACAATGGGGCGGCCTGATGATGTTTGAACCTTCTCTAGTTTTAATCTTTGTTTATTTACTTTGATGTACAGTTTGGTTTCATTAGTCAGCCCACAAGTCAAGTGTCCAGCCTTTGCACTAAATCATAACAAATTTGTTTTGAATAGGCAAACGTTTTATAGCTGTCATTTCTCAAAAGAGTTTGGACACGCTACCCTGCCCACGAATAAAACTCAGAAAACAAACAAACACAAGCCAGAACACATAAATTAAATACATTTGGAAAGGATGCAGTCGAAGAAGGTCCATTTCAATCAATCGAACCTTCCATTACTTCAATCTCCTCACAGACACACATGCACATGCTCACACACGTTTTTATGCCCTCCACGTGGGGACAGTGATCGAGGAAACTGCTAAACCCTCCCCTTGAACAATGTTACATAGGAAAGAGAGATGGATCAGCAAAGAGGAGGGAAATAAATAAATAATGAAAGAATTAAAGTTTTGGTCACAGTACTGTTACGATTAGCTTTAGGGTTTGGGTTGGGAGTATTGATTTAATTACTAATCCGATGTTTCTGAGAATCAGACACTCTGTGGCCTTTACATCACGTCTTTTCAGTCTTTTAAATCGTATAATGTTTGCTCATGTCTTGCGCGTGTGCAGTGTGTTGTGCAAATTAACTTAGTCTGGAAAGAACATAAAAAAATAATGTACATTTATGCATTTGGTATGCATTTTTGTTCAATATGTACAGTCTATGTTTTATTGGTATGTGTGCTACTGTTATCTAGGGCTCTAGACCATGACTTTCAGACACAATGCTGTGGGAGGCATTTAGAGGGCCATCTAAATATGAAGATGCACAAGACTATATGTAAAACATCAACTTATATGACATTAAAATGTACCTCCTTTATTGAGTAGTATTCACATGAGATCAGTAAAAGAAGCTGTTAACCACTCAATGATGATATAAAGTAATATATTTTCAGTAGAAAATGTGTAAGTTGTCTTGTTTACATTCTGAGTTGCATGGTGAAGCTTCAAACTTCTAGCAAACATTTACAGCGAATATCAAGCTGCTAATTTGCATGTGAAAATAATGAGTAACGAATTTGCAGAAAGTTTACCAGAACTCTAGATTGTTTGTAAGGGATAATATGTGCAGATTACACCGTTATAGTAATTTATGATGACTCTGATTCTACTGCAAATATGGGCATATAAAAGAGTGTTAATGGGTAGAATACAGACAAAAGAATTATGTTAGGCTGATATCTTACTTTGGGCAGATGTGTGAATGTCTTTCGCTGCAGACAATTTCCGTAATTGTTAAATCCCTTATCTAACAAATACTTAAAGGGATAATTTGCTTGAAATGAAAATTCTGTCATCATTTCCTTACCCTCATGTCATTCCAAAAGTGTTTGACTTTATTTCCTCAGTGGAACACAAAAGGAGCTTCGAGATTTCCACGCTGCTCTTGTAAAAGTGGTCACCATTCACTTTTATTATTTGGAAAGTGCTGCTTGGACATAACGCTAAATATCTCCTTTTGTGTTCCACAGAAGAAAGAAAGTCATATGGGTTTGAAATAACATTGATGGGGAATAAATGATGAAATAATTAAAATTTGGGTGTACTATCCCTTTAATATTTACTTTGAAACAAAAACATCAATACACACAGCATCTGACCGCAGCTTGTGTGCTGAGTCTGGGCTTAAAGATGATGAGTGGCTGGTTTACAGATAAAGGCTCCACTTTGTCCATGGTAATGATTAGAGGAGAGGGTTTCACCTGTTTGATCCTCTCCCCTCTCCTCGTGTGAGGACACCAGCAGACCGAACATGAGTCACACACCTTTCAACACAACACCACACGTCCCACCTCACTGTTTCTGTATGCTTGTTTTTCATTATGTTTGTGCATGTGTACCTGCTAACCAGTTTGACGCTTCGAATTATTATAGATATTTTTAAATCTTAGGGCCTCTTTACACAGCTTCACCCTTTTGCATAAATAGACTATATGCTTATTTAGATGCAATTTTTGTGCTGCTTTTGCCATGTAAAGAGGCCTTTATACATGCAGACACTGTACGATTACAAACATACTTTACTTTACAGAACTACAGCGAGTAGGCCTGGAAAAACACTTGAACATTTTCACAACAAAAGTGCCAGAAACAAAAGTCTGCTTACACACGTCATAGAGGAGTGAAAGGAGAGTCAGAATACAATCAGGCAGTGTGTTAACGTAAAGGGGCCTGGAAGGCAAGCATGTCTCTTGGCCCTGTTTTGCACATCACACGTCTAGTATTGACTCTTAATGGATATTAAGGAGAGAGATCTGGAATCTTGTGTGAATGTGAATGCTTATAATAGACCAAGCAATAAAAAGGAATGTTTGTGATTTAGTTTTTATTATGTATTGATTGGGGTAAATACTTTTTATGACTTGTCAGAGTGTTTTTAAATAGTTGGTGCATTTAGATGCTACTACCTCACAATTTCTGGCAGTATCTTAAAAACTAAAAGTCCAATAAGTGGCAAACAATTCTGCTAGTCTAAGATCTGTTGCTTGTCTTAAAGGGGTCATATGATGAGGAATCAATTTATCTTTAGAGTTACTTGAGTAATATAAATACTGTATAAGGACAGAAACCGTCTTACCAGAAAGAATTAGACAAAGCAAAAATGTCTGTTCTGAACTTCCGCAATGTCATGCAGATTAACAGATTCAAAAACATAAATACATTTATGTCAACAACATACATTCAGAAACTTGATAAGTATGATAGACACTACACTAAAAACCAGAAGAACTCGCAATAAGAAAAAAAGGTGGGAAAGTTTGCCTTGTTCCTAACTGCGTGATGCACCTGCCACTCTGCATATCTTTCTACAGAGCCCCATCATTCATGATTATTTCCATGATATATAATCCATGATTATTTAAGTCTGATTTTAACAGTTTGTTTTGGAAATTTTATTGTGGATTTTTTGGTCTCCCAATGTCACGAGTAGTTTCTGAGATGACAAAGGAGATGTAGGATCTGTTTGCTTTAATAAAAATGATTGCAAAAACAAATTGGTATTTATACAAACAAAAGCTAATGAGGGAATGGAAAACAGGTGAGAATAATCAGGAATAGATGGCAGTGATGAGGGCAGTGCATACTGCATAATGTAGTCCGGGGGAAACACTTCAAAATAAGAGTCCTAGGAAACACGGGGGAGACAGACTGTGACAGCCAAAATGTAATGCAGGCTGCTTTTGAAGAATACTGTTGAAGGATTGAGCAGTGCAAACCAATTGCTAGTGTTGGGTTCGAGTCCACCTTAGTCGAGTCTGAGTAAAGTCAGAGTCTCTAAATAATCGTGTCTGAGTCGAGTCCAAGTTCAAAAGGGGCCAACTCGGACTCAAGACCGAGACCATTACAGGCTGAGTCGGAGTCGAGACAATCTGAATCTAATGAATCTGAAATTTGTAACTGTAAACTCATCATCAATATTTTAAGCTTATTTGAACTTTCACAACTAAGAAAAACTATTTTTCAATATATAAATGTAACAAAAACTTGACAAAAACAAACATGGACTAAAGTAAGTGAAACCTGTGTTAGTCATTACAACCTGGGTTATTATTATTTCAAACTTTAATTTAGTTTTTATTTCTACTACATTTTCAATTTGTCCTTTCAATTTAGTTTAGTTTTATCTAAAAGTATACCTATCTAAAGAAATAATAATCTATACTAAGATTTCTCTACCTGCCGACTGGTTTGGGAAAACACATACAGTACAAATGAGTCAACACAGTAGTAATTAGCACTCGCTGACATTGATCAAACTCTACATTTGCAAATGTTTCATGCAAAAACACAAGAAAAGACCACTGCTAATATTAGGGCTAATTATTAATATTTAACACAGACATAGTTAATTAGTGGAAAATAGCTCTATGTGCAGCTTTTGCACCTAAAACATCTAGGTTACTTTTTTAACCCCCATTCCCTGATGGAGGGAATGAGACATTGTGTCGATTGAAGTGACACTAGGGGCTTCTTTCAGGAAGAACATCCAGGGTGCATGACTTTGTGGGCTTGCCTGGGAGTAAGAGCGCATGTTTTCGCCTCAGTTGAGGGGAAAGTTGCTATGTGCAAGCGGTCCACCTGGTCAGCCATACCGCATTTCAGAGTTCTACGTGCTCGGACCTAACAAAACACAGGACAATAACGCCTCAACCCGGAGATTATAGAATCTCGCAAAGGTATTGGGTGTTGCCCAGTCCGCCGCTCTGCAGATATCTGCTAGGGAGGTGCCGTTGGCCAGTGCCCATGAGTATGCTGCACTCCTCGTAGAGTGTGCTCGAAGCCACAAGGGGGCGGGCATGGCCTGGGTGTGATTGGCCAATGCAATGGCATCAATGACCCAGTGGGCAAGCCTCTGTTTGGAGACAGCATTCCCTTTCTGCTGTCCACCTAAGCAAACAAAGAGTTGCTAAAGCTCTGTGTGTGATCCAAGTAGGTGCGCAAAGCACGCTCTGGACACAGTAACGATAAGGCTAGGTCTGCCTCCTCCCAGGACAGCACTTGCAGGTTCACTACCTGGTCCCTGAAGGGAGTCGAAGGAACCTTGGGCACATAGCCCGGTTGGGGTCTTAGGATGACATGTGCATCTGCCGGACCAAACTCCAGGCAAGTGTCGCTGGCAGAGAACGCTTGCAGGTACCCAACCTTCTTGATGGAGGCGAGCGCAATCAGGAGGGCCGTCTTCAAGGAGAAGGCCTTTAACTCAGCTCACTCTAGCGGCTCAAAGGGGGCTCTCTGAAGGCCGGAAAGGACCACGGAGAGATCCCATGATGGGAACAGGCATGGCCTGGGAGGATTCAACCTCTGGGCACTGCTAAGGAACCTGATGATCAGGTTGTGCTTCCCTAAGGACTTACCGTCCACTGCGTTGTGGTAGGCAGATATAGCAGCAACACGCACCTTCAAGGTGACCTGACTGACCTGACTGAACTCTGCAGGTCTTCAGATCGGGAAGAACACCAGTTTGCGAACAGACGCCACTTCAGTGAGTAAAGCTGCCTGGTAGAGGGAGCTTGTTTGGTTGATCGTGTCTACGACAGCTGGTGGTAGGCTACTTAGATATTCCGCATCCCGTCCAAGGGCCAGACATGGAGGTTCCAGAGGTCTGGGCACAGATGTGAGGGTGCCCCATCCTTGAGAAAGAAGGTCCTTCCTCAGGGGAATTCGCCAGGAAGATGCTGACACGAGGAGCATGAGATCTGAGAGCCAAGTCCGAGTGGGCCAATAAGAGGCCACTAGAGTAACTTGTTCCTCTTCCTCCCTGACTTTGCACAGCACCTGTGCAAGTAGGCTCACTGGGGCAAATGCATGCCCAGCCCCTGGGGCCAGCTGTGTGCCAGTGCATCTGTCCCGAGGGGAGCATCCGTCAAGGAGTACCAGAGCATGCAGTGGGAGTTCTCCAGGGAAGCAAACAGGTCTACCTGTGCATTGCCGTATTTGTCATAAATCAGCTGGACCACCTGGGGGTGGAGTCTCCACTGAGCATGGCCTGTCGTGACCGCAAGTCCACTGCCGTATTGAGGCAAGTTACAACTTAGCCTAGTTGTGCCGTAAATGGACACTAAGTCACAATTTATGCACTACTAAACATTTTAGCATTGCACCATTAAAATTATTTAGAAAGTAACTCTATGTATAAACTCAATATTTACAGATATCTCCGACCAGGAGTTACAGTTGGAATAAAAAAGCAGATTTTATGACATCAATGAGCTCATGTTTTGGTTGACAGGCTTCAATCCTTTTGACATACAGTATGATGTTGACATTTACACTCATTTAAATTCATGAGAGAGAAAAAAACATACTTTTATACAGCTCTTCCGCAAGAAACTGATCTAATGGTGCAGTTTTTTTAGGGTGCGTCACCCGGTGTCAAGTTTCAATATGTTCAAAATATATAGGATATTAAAATTAATAAATGTGTATTTTTCTAATCTGTTGTATTTGTATTTATTTATTTATATAAGATACAGTTCCTATATATATATTGCTATTTACACAGGGCAAATATACTATTTATCAAGTATCGTGTTTTAATGGTGATATAATTTATTACAGCTGACAGTTACAGGAGTAAACAAGGTTTGAACATCAACCATAACAAGATCAAATTGAAATTCACGGCTTTTTAACACTTATGTGAACACATATGAAGGCTGTATATTGGATCATTACAGGTAAACGTCATATTATGCGACTATGCCTTACGGAGAGTTTACAACCTACTATTTAAGTCTTACCTTAAGAAAAGGTGGTGCAACCAAATTAAGCACTGACTTAGTTACAAATTAACTAGTAGTTACTAAACACTTAGTATGAACTTTACATCCCAACTTACGTAAGAACTTAAACACAGCTGTTGCAACCCTACCCTGATGCATCTGTGTGCGTCTAGCAGCAGCTGACGCTGAAAATAAAAAATATTTTATATTTCCTTTAGCGTCATCCATGTTAGTCTACAATCATTATGAAATCTTTAAATACCAACCAAAGAATTTCACTGAGGTCTTCTTTAACTGCAAAAACATGATAATAATAATATTGAGTATTCAAAAGTGTCAACAATATGTACATAAGTTACCCAGTGGTAAAAATAAAAAAATTAAAATGTAATAACTAAATTCAACTCATTACAAAAAGTAGCTTCATACACAAACTCTGCCATCAAATAATACATTTTATAGTGTATGCTTTGAAAATAGTAAATCAATAATAATTGGGTGCTGTTTATCTGTTAAGAGTTGCTGTCTGCTTTAGCAATAATGATATTTTTTCAACTGCTTAAAAAGTAACACAGTTAATTCATCAAACTATTATGGACCATTTCAAGCTGACAATGCATGGACCACAAGAGACTACAGAAGCCTACATGTGTGGATACATTATGCCTAAAAAGACTTAATGGACCAATATTAAATTTTTTTAATAAACGGTCATGATGAGCGTCACTCAAAAAAGTTCATGATTTGAAGTACTTAACCACAATGAAACCACAATGCAAGCACATTCTTGGCTGCACAAACGGTGCATGTGATTTTACCAGTTGACAAGTTCTGTGATTTTCGAAAATGCCTTGTTTCTAGTACATTGGCTACATACTTGTCTTTATGTTTGTCATGCCAGCCACCTCAGTAATCTATGTTAAACAGTAGTCTCTGTAATAACATTTAAACGTATTGGTTGACTGATGAGTGTGATTGTGTGCGTGCGTATGTGTGTACATGTGTTTGCTTAACATGGTGAAACAAACTCTGGCTACATATATGACTTCAGGGGGTGCTACAGTTGCATGCAGAAAGAGATGTCTTAATTTATTTCTGTTTCATTATTTATTTTTTCATTACATCACAAATGCCATGGACTCAGCTGGAATGAGTCCCAAAGGCTCGAGTCTGCGTCAAGTCTGAGTAAAAATGCATCCGATTCTATGACAAGTCCAAGTCCATTAAAATTGGACTTGTGACTCGGCCTCGAGTCTGAACTCGATTACTCCAACAGTATAGTATATCAGCATATGCAGTATATCACTGTATCTATTATCGCATATACATTATAAAGAGGGTGATTAAATGGGAGTCTTAAAGGCCCTCTAAGTCTTTCTTCAGGTCGGAGATAGGGTGAAAATTGGTCATAGAAACTAATCAATGACTGTTTTCAAAACAAATAAACTATTTTTTTGACTATTTTGTCTCTGCATAATAAAGTGACAAATCATCCATTAATAAAAATTCTTCTGTGGAAAACAAAATGAGATGTTGGGCAGAATGACAGCCTCAGTCACTGTTCACATTCGTTGTAGTGATGCAATGAAAGTGAATGGTGATTAAGACTAACATACTTCCAAACATCTCCTGCCTAACAACCTGCAACTGTCCAGAACAAGCAATTACATGGGAACCTTAAAGGCAGAGCAGCAAAAAACTGTAAAATAAAATAAAATAAAGCATTCTATAAGTCAGAGAGAGAGGGTAAAAAATGGTTGCAAAAAAATTAAATAAAAATTTTATAATTTTTTTTAAAAAATATTATAAAATAAAGAATATCAATGCTTTTTATGACCTCCTTAATCTAACTGTTCTTCAAAACAGGTACCAATAATGGAACACTAATATTGTCACTTCTTAAGCTGACCTGTCAAGAAGTAGTTTATGATTAAGTCACACCAGAGTTTTCTTGGAGCTTAATGGTCAAGAAGCGGATGTTAAAAATCAGTCGAGTGTGTAACTAAACAGGTTTGAAATTTCATAAGAAGGCAGAGGAAACAAGCATTGTGACAGCATAGTACAGACTTGTTTTTGCACTCATTTACATCATTACCCGCCCTAATTTCAAATCACACTTAAAAAGAAGCTAACTAGAAAGATGAGAGTGATTGTGTGATGTGTGATTGACTTCAGTGTTGTCCTAGCAGAATCCTTATGTGATTTCTAAATTATTTATTCCGATAAAATTCCATACTTCTTGCATAACTGTAATTTGCCAATAAACTGAATTAGTTCCTCAAGGTATCCAGTGTTCCTATTGATTGAAATGTATTCCTGTAGAGTTTCTTTGTTAAGGGTGATTTCAACAGAACAGAGCATTCCAAGGTCCCTCCCTCTGAAACAAAAGAACAAAAGTTCAAACAAGGCGTGATCTAAAAGAGCTATCAACTGATAAGTCATTGAATTAAAGAGATTAAACTCAAAAAAGAAGGACAATATCAGTATAGTACAATCTGTTTCATCACCTTTTCATGCAAAATCACACCCTTCAAGGACACATGGCTGAACTTGTTTACCCTAATACTGTAATTGTGAATTTGACCAGTGCTCCATGTATTATGATTGTTTTACATCCTTTATTGCATGTCTCACCTTAATATTACAGTCTGACTGATCCTTCACAGCATTCTGCAGTCAGATATTTTTGCATTATGGCCCCTAATATTTACTGTCCCAGGCAACCACTTTCCTCACTGTAAAAAAATCAGTAAAAAAACCCACCGTAAACTGAAATAACAGTTTTAGACCATGAAGTGAATTAACATGTTTAACATGTTTGCAAGGCAAATGTTACAACATGCTATATTTCAAACTTCTAATCTGTCTGACTGATGGGCTTTTAAAAAATTCAAACTTTTCTAACTACTTGAACTTAAAGGTTAGGCTTTTTTCAAGTTTGTCCACAAACATTTCAATCTAGACTTAATAAGTTAAGACTTATTATTATAAGACTTAGTAACGTTACATTTCAGGAGTGTTTAAGCTCAAGCTTGACTCTTCATCACAGTGGTATCCCACAAAACGCCAACATTACAGAAACTCTTAAATACAAATCTTTTGCACAAAAACACATTAAAAACCTTTTAATTTTAACATTTACTCTCCCCATTGAGTTTCATGTAAAGCATTATGGGGGGGAAAATCTTTGGTTACATACCGTAATTTACAATTCACTACCGTTTGTGTTATAAAATGATATAAACTTAATATACCAGCCTTCTGAAACAACAAAAACCTGTAGCCCTTCCAGGGAAAGGTTAATACACATATAGAGATGGTGCAGAGTGTCACCGACACAAACATAAAACAACAACAGGGTAAAACATGTGGCAATAAATAATAGACATTTAATGTAAAAGACATTACTTAAAATACATAAAATAGAACATAGAACCCCCCCAACCCCATGTACATAACGTATATGAAAGAATAAGATGAAACAAATTTTTTATTGTATTTTTTTTTTACTGAATATGTTATAAGTGAAGTGTGTAAGTTCTGCGCCACTAGTAGCACACAACCGAATTACAAAAATAAATTATTTTTTCAAACAGCCTTAGCGAACACCCCTTGGACTCATCACACCTTTTCACAATCTCTGATTCTGATTCTAAATAGGCCATACTAACGAAAAGGTAATAATGTTTCATGTCTTAATAAACAAGACCACTATAACTTTGACACACCGGACAGAAAGTGTGGCAGATGAATCGTCTGATAACATCGCCAGGGTGGTTCTTCTGGTAACTATTAGTAAGTGACCATTTCTGACCATTTTGGCACTCAAGGTGAGATCACTGTTGTTGATGGGGGTGAGGCAGCAGTGAAAGTCTTCGAATTTTGTACCCACCTCTGTACACATCTGCCATGGTTGTTCATATTACCCTGGCTGAACCATTAGCCACACCCAAACTCAAGCTATAGGTTGAGCTAAAAGGCTGGCAAAGTCCTATCACCAACCTCCATGTGGTGCCGGCTGGACAGGGTTTTGTAGACCCCTGACTGATGGGGAAGGCACCTGATGTCAGATGGAGCGACAAGCTAGTTGGTGGTAATCTATGTTGCATCTCAGTGCAAACAGCTCACAACATAGATTGATAAGTTAGGGTGTCCCCAAGAGGTGATGCACATCACCCTTGTCTGAGCAATACAAAAAGTCAATAAGGGTTACCCGCTCATGGACGAGGCGGGCTAAAGAAAAGAGTCCATCGATTAAGATCAACTCAATCAACATCGGAACATTGAACAATGAGCAGAGAATTAGCTGATGCACTGAAACACTGCCGAGTTAAAATCCCCTGTGTGGAAGAGACAAAATAGAAAGGGGTCAAGTCAAGGGATATCAGAGAAGGCTTCAAGTTAGTCTATTACGGTACATTGACAAAGAGGAACTGTGTCACTGTGACTGTTAGCCAGAATTACCGAGATTGCATCAAGCCATGGACAGGATATCAGATCATCTCATTTTGCTTATGATTGAAATAGAGCAATGTCCTGCATGTCCTGTCATGATACGCACCCCAGTCCAGCTGCAGTGATCAAGAGAAAGATGACTTCTGGAATGGCCTTGACAGCCATCCTTTGACCATTGGTTGACGAAGAGATACACCTGATCAGTCACGTATAGCAGCTGTGACCACGTGACACAGATTGACTTATGGCTCCTTTGGCTGTGAAACTTGAAGTTAGTCACCAATGCCATTCATTCCATTGAACAATGTAGCTCCACAACACTGGGTACTCATGCTCGACAAGTGCCTCCAAGGCAATGCAGGGCATGAATGGATTAAGTGGTGGAAACTGGTCGAACATTGAGCCAGCTTGGTGGAAGCACTCAGACAGCTGGAGGTAGGTGCTGCTTTGCCAGTGGCCATGTGGGAATCGATCACCGTGCACGTCACTGCCTACGCTAGGGACATCCTCGGAACAACAAAGCCCAATATCTGCTTCATCGACAAGCAAGTCTGGTGGTGGAATGAAGATGTCCAGCACACTGGAGAAGATGGCCGCCATCAAGTCATGGAAGAAATTGAGAAGCGGTTTTGTGTCTTCAAATAAGCAGCGAAGCGTGTGGTGGCACAGGCTAGAGCCATGTATCTCCAAGATATATAAGACCAACTCGTCACCCCTGAGGGGGCTAATGAAATCTACAGGCTAGCAGGATATTAGACATGTCAAGCACGTCAAGGACAAGAATGGTCGCCTCTTGAAGAACCTGCCCGACATCCTCCGATGATGTGTGCAACAAGGAGTACCCAACTCCACCAATACCAAATGGCGCAGCTATCACTGGCCCCATCCAGCCAATCTCCGCTGTCAAAGTCATTGTCTACATCAGCAAGATGAAGGTGGGTAAGGCAACCAGACAGGGTGATCTCCCAGTGGAAGTGTGGAAGTTCATGGGAATGCGAGAACTGGAGATCCTTGTGGCGCTGTTTAATAAGATTGTGAACTAGACCGCTGACTCCATGTAATTTTCACAATATTGACAAATTAATGTAGCGTTGTGAGGATATGTAACACAACAGACTTGAAGAAAATAACTGTGCACCTCACCTTCCTGGACCTATCGAAAGCTTTTGCCAGAGTCCCACATGACCTGATCTGACACTCCCTCCACTCACAGGGTGTATTTGAAGCCTATGTCCAATGGGTCCAGCTACTCTACCAAGGAGCAACAAGTGTGGCTTGAGAAACCAATGGGACATTGCCGCCATTTGACATCAAGGTGGGTGTCCATCAGGTATCGGACCTATCACCACCACTTTTCATCCTATGCATGGATACAGTGACAAACAGCATGCAAACTCTGCATCTGTGGACTCGGCTATGACGTTGCGCTGGCAGATGGAACTTGAACAGAAGGATGAATCCGGGATGAACGCCAGGCCAGTTTTGGACTTCACCTAAACATTGCAAAGACAGAATAACTTGCGTGCGGAGACAAGTAGATGGCTCAATCACAGTTCGTGGTCAAGATCTCAATAAAGTCATCACCTTCAAATATCTTGGTTCATGTGTCTTAGCGGATGGCAAATCACTGTGATCTTATGAATGGCAACGGTGTTTGAGCACCACGCCTTTAGCCGTGCAGTTGGCCTGAATAAGCGGGTGTGCAAACACCCTTTCTACAGAATCTTTCGTCATCATCTCGTCTTGACTTTGACAATCATCTCATCTTGAACAGCTCTCTCTTCGTCACTGATGGACACCCTCTAGGAGACGGGACATCCCTGCAGATGTACCACTCAGCACATGCAGTGAGAAGACTCACCCCTCCCCTGCAGTGTTACGGTGAAGATTCTCTCCACCTCGCCGTCGATGATTTGGCCGCAGGATGTGTGTGTGTTTTTGTGTGAGAGAGTGAGTGAGAGCGAGAGAGAGAGAGTGTGCGCGTTCACCTGTTGACACATCCAAGCAGAGATGCTGTCAGCTTTCTGAAGGTCAGATTTCTCCATGGAAAAATAGCATCCAAGCGAGGATATTTCTCCCTATTTCACGGTAGCCGGTGCGCAATAGTTTTTCACTATAGAAACAGCAATGTCCCCCGCCATTTTAAACAGCACCCATTGTGTACTTAATCAGTCTGTTGTGTCTCTCAGCTGTGATGAGCCATAATGCTGAAGTTGTTAGTTTAAAGCCATTTAAAGCTATTTCCTAGCTTTAGTAGTGTAGTAAGCGATTTTTCCCTGGAATTTTCCCACATTCACCCATTATGTAGGTATTTAGCTGCACAATTGTACGGGTCATTGTTGCCATATGATGTGCATAATTCACCACACATTCTCAATTGGAGACAGGTCAGGACTGAAGGCAGGCCAATCTAGCACCCACACTCTCTGCTCACACAGCACTTGTAATTTGGGCAGTATGTGGTTTGAAGTTGTCCTGCTGGAAAATGCAGGGAAAAGAAAAGGAAAAGATGGTGCTGGATGGCAGTATATGTTGCTCCAAAATTTGTACATGTCTGTCTGCATTCATTGTGTTCTCACATGACTGACACACCCCTGGTCCATACAGACACTGGCTTTTGGACCTGACACTAATAAAAGCTTGGAAGGTCCTCTTCCTCTTTGGCCCGGATAACACGATAGCTGTGTTTTTCAAAAATGTTTTGAATTGTGGACTATTTACTTTCCATCTAAGATGAGACAGAGCCCCCGAGAAGTCAGCAGCACTTCTGGACAGTGTTGATGTGTGGCTTCTGCTTTGCATAGTAAAGTCTTAACTTGCATCTGTGGATGCAGCAGCGAGTGGTATTGACTATCAAAGGTTTACTAAAGTTATACCAAGCCCATGTTCATGAAATCTTTTACAGATGAATGCCTTTTTTTAAGACTGTGTCTTCTGAGGGATCAGAGATCACATGCATTCAGAAATTGTTTTCATCTTGCGCTTTCCGCACCAAGATATGACCAGATTTCTTGAATCTTTTAACTATATTGTGCACTGTAGAGGGTGAAATGGTAGAGAGTGAAACAAGTTTTGTTTTATTAGCATTTTTCATACTGCCCCAACTTTTTCGAATTGGGGTTGAATATATATATATATATATATATATATATATATATATATACAGAATTCTCACTATATTCCATGAAGTATCTATTAATGAGAGGCAATTAATGAAACCTAATGCATAATAATTATTAAAGAAAATGGTTTTAGATGGAATATAGCATGTCACACCACAGGACATGTCAAGTTCCAAAAGCATTTCATGGCAACTCATTTATGTTAGTTATTTTAATAAACAGTATGATTAAATGCACAATCATTTTCAGTTAATAAATGTTTGTTTGCATATGGCTTAATTAAAGCATGAAGAATTCTTGCTTTATACTAACATACATTATAAAATAAAGAAAACCATGTTTGTCATCTTTAATGAGCAAACATAATAAAATGAAAAGGAGATAACAAACGAGATATGCAAACAGAATTTATGTAATACTACAGCTTGTCAGACTACCAGACCTCTGCAGTCTCCCTGATTTTCTCTCTCACAACACAAATTTTAAAATATTTTAGTGTGCAATCTGTTGTCCAACAGTTACATTAGATGATGCATTGAGGAGAGGGAGAATTTCAATAAGAGGGGGATGATATTACTTTAATAGTTGCAGAGGTGGTAGAATAATGCCAGGCATATATTACACTAAAGGGGACAAAATACAAACAGAATGATAGGAGGGTGAAAATAAATACATAAATCAACTCGCTGGCATCTACAGTATGTCACTGTGAGAAACACTTTCACTTTTCATCAGAACATTAATAACCTGGTATATTGAAATCTTACAGTTCCCTCTACTCACAGGTATTGGTACTAGAGTCACATGCTTATTGATAGGTAGGCACAACATTGTGAATGCTTGTATAATCAGCTGTACACATGCTGAAACAGTAACAGCATCCATCTAAGATGTCAAAATCAGTGACAATTAAAAATTTTTCTAAGGAATCCATACAAGATCACTGTAATACCGTCATCTTATATTTGTGAAAGAGAACCAAGATCACTCCCTCCAACACAATGACAAACATACAGTCACAGCTAAGAGAAAACAAACTGACAATGTACAAAAAAAACTTCTTAATAGCATACATACCTGGGACACAGATTATGAAAATCAATATTTTCATAAATGCACACCTCAAAACAAATGTAAGTGATTATCACAATAAATGACCCAATATTTCAGTGTCCTTGAAGTCAATAGCACACAAATAAAAAACATGTTCGGAACAGAAGGCAAACGGGCGATGATGAGTTAGTTGAGGTCGTAAAAATATATACTAAAGTCAATGTTTTTTTTTATTTTTTTTTTATTTTTTTGTAGCTCCATGTACAGCACTTTGGTACACAGTGTGGTTTTTGAAAGTGCTCTATAAATAAAACTGAAAATGTAATCTTTATTCGGATATCTGTAAAATGACAGAAGGCTCTAAATTCTCTTAAGAGTCTCCTCAACTGATCACATAGACACAAAATAAGACAATAAATATTATAACAACTAAAGCATTAAGATGATCAAATAATGAGTGATGTCTGTTTCTTTCCAGTCCTAGCAACTTTGTTTTGACAAACAAATGAAGGACCTTTAGAGTTTCTTTACGTAATCTCACTTTTGATCCTTTGCTTTTTCTTACAATCATGTTACTGAACATTTTGAATGAGACGGATTACATAATATTCATAATTTATTCATTTTGGCAACAACCTGAGCGATTTCTTGAATTCTCATTTCTCAATTGAGTTGAGCATTGAGTTGATGGATGGAGGGGAGAGGTCAATCATTTTCAAGAAATAAACCTTTAGAACAGAATATTATTAATGATAACAGCATGAACGTATAATATGCTTAGTCATTAGAGGTTTGACAGAGAGACAGACAGACAGACAGACAAGCAGATAGATAGAAAAGATAGACAGATGGACGGATGGACATACAGATAATAATAATAAAAAATAATGCACCTGAGTTGGCAATGCGGTCACGACTTAATACACCATTCAGGGTTTTCTCTCAAGACATTTTCTGGGTTTCTTTCTCAAAACACTCTTATAAGAAAGACTACTTTCGCCACAGATTCAGCGTCCTGCATTAATACAGTCCGAGACTCGTTGCTAGTTTGATAACGTCATGTTAGAACTAGCAACAGAGGATTGCGATGCTTGCACTGCTTTACTGTAAGACTTTCTGGAGTAATAAGTTAGTGCGTTTTTGCGTGCGTGTGAGTTAGTGTGTGAGTTTGTATGAGGGATCGAAAGAGAAAAATGGAGAAAATTAGTTTTTAAAAGTAATTAATGACTTTTTTTGTTGCAGTTCTTGTGAGAAGTAACATCGCTTCAAATCACCATATTCCTGTTGTAAACCGTAATATTTTTTTTAGATACTTCAGATATTTCAGATAATAAAATCTGAAATATCTGAAGAGATAATAAGATATTTCAGATAATATAGAAACTGTTGTATTGATCAAGTGTATGTAGCTTTGATAGAGCTCAAGCCTTTGTTGCTGATTTGAAAACGTCACGTTATAACTTTTTGGCATAGGAGTAAAAAAGTTTTGTGTGCGTGTGTGTGTGTGAATGCGTACGTGTGTGGGTGGGTTTGGGTGGTTTACGAGGACATATACTGTACTTTGGTTACAAAATGGTAATTAAGGGTATTATGCTAAAAATGTGGTTTATGAGGATATTTCTAGTGTCTCCATAATTCAAATCGCTTAAAAACATACTAAACTATGTTTTATTGAAATGCAGAACGTTTTTTGTGAGGTTTAGGGGTAGGGTTTCGGGTTAGGGGATAGAATCTATAGTTTGTACAGTATAAAAATCATTATGTCTATGTAGAGTCCTCATAATGATAGCTGCACCAACACGTGTGTGTGTGTGTGTGTGTGTGTGTGTGTGTGTGTGTGTGCACGTACAGTATATGCAGCTCAGCATTGTTAAAACATTAGTATTGTGTTTTATTTGCATTCGAGGTCTGAAAACACTGCATCTTTTATGTTATTTTGACTAGTTGTCATTTCCTGTAAATAAATGCTCTAAATGACAGTATTTTTAGTTGGAATTTGGGAGAAATGTTGTCTTTTATAGAATAAAACTAAAATGTTCATTTTACTCAAACAAATACCTATATATAATAAATCCAGAGAAACTGATCATTTTTTCCAGAGCTGTATATATATATATATATATATATATATATATATATATATATATATATATATATATATATATATATATACTATATATGAATGTCCCTTTTTTAGGACACTGTATTTTAAAGATAATCTTTTAAGTGCACCTGTGGAACAGTCATTAAGACACTAACAGCTTACAGACCGTAGGCAATTAAGGTCACAGTTATAAAAAACTTAGGACACTAAATAGACATTTCTACTGACTCTGAAAAACACCAAAAGAAAGATGCTCAGGGTCTCTGCTCATCTGCGTGAAAGTGCCTTAGGCATGCTGTATGGAGGCATGAGGACTGCAGATGTGGCCAGGGCAATAAATTGCAATGTCCGTACTGTGAGACACCTAAGACAGCGCTACAGGGAGACAGAAAGGACAGCTGATCATCCATGCAGTGGCAGAGCACGTGTAACAACAGGATCGGTACATCCGAATATCGCATCTGCGGGACAGGTACAGGATGGCAACAACAACTGCCCGAGTTACACCAAGAACGCACAATCCCTCCATCAGTGCCCAGACTGTCAGCAATAGGCTGAGAGAAGCTGGACTGAGGGCTTGTAGGCCTGTTGTAAGGGGTCCTTACCAGACATCACCGGCAACAGTGTTGCCTATGGGCACAAACCCACCTTCACTGGACCAGACAGGACTGGTATGAAGTGCTCTTCACTGACGAGTCGCATTTTTTTCTCACCAGGGGTGATGGTTGGACTCGGGTTTATCGTTGAAGGAATGAGCGTTACACCGAGGCCTGTACTCTGGAGAGGGATCGATTTGGATGTGGAGGGTCCGTCATGGTCTGGGGCGGTGTGTCACAGTATCATCGGACTGAGCTTGTTGTCATTGCAGACAATCTCAACGCTGTGCATTACAGGGAAGACATCCTCCTCCCTCTTGTGGCCTTCCTGCAGGCTCACCCTGACATGACCCTCCAGCAGCGGCCATACTGCTCGTTCTGAGAGTGATTACCTGCAAGACAGGAATGTCATTGTTCTGCCATGGCCAAGGAAGAGCCCGAATCTCAATCACATTGAGCACGTCTGGGACCTGTTGGATCAGAGGGTTAGGGCTAGGGCCATTCACCCCAGAAATGTCCAGGAACTTGCAAGTGCCTTGGTGGAATAGTCGGGTAACATCTCACAGCAAGAACTGGCAAATCTGGTGCAGTCCACGAGGAGGAGATGCACTGCAGTACTTAATGCCACACCAGATACTGTTCCTTTGTTCAGGGACACATTATTCCATTTCTGTGTCACATGTCTGTGAAACTTGTTCAGTTTATGTCTTAGCTGTTGAATCTTTTTATGTTCATACAAATATTTACTCATGTTAATTTTGCTAAAAATAAAAGCAGCTGAAAGTGAGAGGACTTCTTTTTTGGCTGAGTTTATAAATATATTTCTGTCTGTATGTGTGTGTGTGTGTGTGTGTGTGTGTGTATATATATATACACAGGGTTGGGAGGGTTATTTTTAAATGTATTCCACTACAGATTACAGAAATGTGAATAAATGTAATTTTTAACATATTGCGTTAAATTACTCAAGGTCAGAAACGTATTTTAAATACTTTGGATTACTTCTTCAGCATGGTAGATTTTTTCATTTGTTTTGACAATAAAAACTTGACAATAACAAATTCTTAGAAAAATGTATATATCTAATGCAGTGTTGTTTCTAAAACAAGATAAATGCAATTGATGTTGTTTTAAGGATTTTTTGATATTTTTACTGGAAAACAACACAAAAATGATTATCAAGAATATGATTTTTGCCCTAATTTCAAAGGTCTTACTAGAAAAAAAGAAAAAATGATCCAACATGAATTTTCTTGATAAACAAATATGTTCGTGTCTGGTAACGTGCATGTAAAATGGCTAAAAATAGCATTTTAGTTTAGCATAAAGATGACAATTTACACAAGGTTTATTTCTATTTCTTCTGCTCCAAATTTCTCTGTCTGCTCGTATGAATGTAACACATCAGAAGAAAGTGTTTCACTGCTGTTCAAATGCACTTTGGATCACATCATTTATATGTATAAATGTTTTCCATCTGAAAGGACTAAATATTAAATGAAACAATTGACAATAAAATGCAAAGTAATCTCTTCAGTACTCAAAATACTTTTTGAATGTAACTGTATTCTAAATACCAATGATATAAATTGTATCTGTAGTGGAATACAGTTACTTATATTTTGTATTTTAAATATGTAATCCCGCTACATGTATTCCGTTACTCCCCAACCCTTTGCAACCATATAATATATACATATTAACAAGGAATTTTTAAGGAAATTCAGCTTTTAATGAAACTTTTTGTATTCTATCTGGGGATAGTTACAGCACTAGACAATTTTGTCTGTAAGCACCAGAAACAATATAAAAATGACTTTAAACTCAATCATTGAAAACATGCTCTCCATGGAAGAAGTGCATTAATGTAATTGTTTTGTGGGAATTGCATTTTAATATATTTTTTTAATAATGTAATAGATATGGACAAAAAAATAAATAAATGTGTTGTGTCATTGACCCATATTTTTATGTGCTCAGGTGACTTGAAACAGTCTTAGGGACATTACTCCAAGCTACTTTAGATTTTTTTTTTCAAATTAATCAGTTGTGTACATCATAAAAGACATTCTAGAAAAGATAAGTTCAGATAATTTGTTCTACATAAGATAAGGCCTATTTTAAAGATGAATGCATTTAAGTAAATGCAATAATATTGAATTGTTCAATGTTTAACAAAATTACAATAAAACTATGAAAGATTGGGCTATACTCAATTCAATTGGATTGTTTTTGTCAGTAGGCTAATTCTTGTCTTCTATTATTGTGAGGTGTGCAGGCTTATGTTGAAGTGTCTTGCTCGAGCACATTTGTTTTACTGCTGTGACATGCAGATCTGCCCCTGAAAATAACAAGAGGAAACGTTCATATTCTTGACAATTTGTTTATTTTATTTCTCTGTTTTCTATGAGTTCAACAGTGACAGAAGCATAAATATACATTCACAATAGAAAAATTGTTCAAATCGCAACAAAACATTCAAGTTTGAGTCTTTAAAATCGAAACAAATAAATGTAAACAACTGACATTGCAACTCAGCTCCACTTTCGACATCTCCCTTCGGCACTCAAAAAAGGCAAGTGTTTTAACAAAGCACATTTTTTAAGCATGGAGTTTAAAAGAGCCTCACAATAATTTTAAGCCACATCACGGAGCGCTCTGACTGAACAGAACAAAGTCAATATTCTGTACAGAGGATCTCGCGAGCAGAACATGCGCTTCCAAGTTGCGAGGTGAGAGCTCAAGCCGGTGACTTTGACGCCGACGCCGAGTCACCGCACAGCAACGGCAATAGTACAATAACCGTGCGCACCTCTGTCAAGACTGCAGCCCAACGGCTTCATCTCATTGTGACCACACCAGTAGTTTCAGCACGTCGGTCTTAGCTAATGATGCATCTTTCTTTGTCCTTTGCCTGACCGCCTCCTATCGCCTTCTCTTTGATGTACATCAAGTCACTGTGCACGCTGGGGCGGCGCGCAAAAGGCGCAACGATGCCAAACGCGTCTCCGTCCTTCACCTTCTTGTTTTTGAGAGACTTCTTGTGTAGAATGTCACAGAACTGCACGGAAACTTTGCGGTGCAGGTCCGGGCTCATCTCGTTGGGTAGTTTGGCTAAGGTGAAGAGTCTTTGAAACATCAGGTCGACGTTAGTGTTCCTCTTGGCGGAGATCTCGAAGTACGCGCACTGCTCGTCTCCAGCGATCAGCTGCTCGATCTCCTCGCGCTGAACTTCGCGGTAGAACTCGCGGTCGCCCTTGTTTCCGCAGATGACCAGCGGGACGTCCACGTTCTCCTTGGTCTTGTTTTTAAGACAGGACTTGGTCTCGAAGATCTGCTGTTTCAGCCGTTGCACCTCGTAAAAGGACTCGCGGTTGTCCAAACTGAAGACCAGGATGAAAACATCACCTATAGTCAAAAGAGGAAAGAGACCGTTAATTATCTGCACGTTTCATATGTGATGAATGACATCGATAAGTCAAATACATAGACAGATGAATAGTTTCATAGTGTAGGCTATTTACCTGTCAGAATGGACAGTCTCCTCATAGCTGGGAACGGATGATTCCCCGAAGTATCCAAAATGTCCAGTTGATACACATCGCCTTTGATGCTGTATATTTTCCTGTGAAAGTCCTCTATCGTCGGCGTGTACTGCTCCTCAAAACGTCCATTCAAAAAGCGGGACACTATAGCGGTTTTGCCAACTTTAGTGGATCCCAGAATGACCATCCTGTAACAGTTTTTCGCAGGGATGTCGAACTCATTCTCGGAGGGACTCATTTTCTTAATCATGTTTTTTTGCGCTTCTTCAGTTCCGCATGAGAATAAGGGCTAGCTTGTTGCTTCTGGGTTTGTGTTGGCCGTGAATGCCTCTGAAGCTTTTCACGCTGAAGAGCGGCTATTTAAATGTTCCCTACGCTCCTCCCCCTGTGCGCGTCACTGCGCTCGCGATTGAGAGGCGCTGACCAACTGATGCGTCAGATTGTGTGGCTCAACCGTCTGCACTACGTTTGATGGTACAGCTAAGCCCAGAAAAAACATACTGGCTATACAGGAAAAAAGTACTTTCACGCTTAACCAATGATAGATATAACATACTAGTTTAAAACTAAACTACAATGCTGCGTAATGACGAGGTTAATGATGCACTGTGTTCTGGTTTTGTTCATGTTTAGACTTGACAGGAAACTCGGGACGGAAAGAGGCGCATCTTGTGTCGTTAGTGTTTAACCGGTCCTGTCAATTAAAAAAACAACATAAAAGAATACAAACACGAAGAGCTGGCATTTTGGTAACAAGTCAACCCAGGATGTAAGGAGTCACATGTAAACAAGAGAACAATAATAAGTGCAAAATGGGCTGGAGGTTCAACGGCAGCTCATAATTGTGTATGAAACTGTTCATTCGTTTCTTTGTGCTAGCAGTTGTCATTTTTTCTTGCCAGTTAACCTTGTGTTATACCTCACCTCACCACACAGCGGCGCAAGTGTCAATCTGAGAGTCTCAAGCTCAACTTTATAAAGAATCCCCATTAAAACGTTCATGATTGAGAAGAATTTCAATTTCATGCATTTGTAATACTTATAGATAGAAATGCTTCCCAGCCCTCATGTATCGCGATACTTGATCTATTGCAGCTTTTGCAGCCACATTAACATATTTAAGACAGATCTGTTTTTTTTTTTTTATAAGAAAACATTAACCTTATCTGCAGGCTACATGCATATCATATTTATAAAGTAAATAATTTTGCATTAGTTCATCAAGCACTGATCACAAAAGAGACGATGTGCTCTTATTTCAGATGAGCATAGAAGATGTCAGGCAGAGTATTAGAGACTTATAGCCTCAGTCACCATTCACTTTCATCTTTTTTTTCTTCTTCATGCAATGAAAGTGAATGGTGACTGAGGCTGTATCACAGAGTAGAGAAGTGTTATTAGAAGAGGGGATTTCATTTGACTATCTCTGTAGTAAGACACTTTAGGGAATTTAACAAACCTACATCCTTCTTTATATTCTTTGGCACTGAAGTGATAAAACCTTCTGCAAAAGGTGGTAATATGGATCAGATGAGAAAATAAAGGCATTTTGGATTTTTTATTTAAAAAATGTATCACTTATAGGTATGAATGAAGAGTTTGTAAAAATGTATTTTTATATAATTTTTTACCATTCTATGTTTTTCTTGTGTATCACTTTTTGATGTGTGGGCTTTATATTTGCAGGTCTTGTATAAAGATGTTTCTTATGAACTTATTCATTTGATGGGTGTGGTTTTCTTATTGACCTACTATTTGTTTAATTAGTACAATTGAAATTGCTTTGCATCTGCTCTGTCTTAACTTTGCAAACCCTGATGAAGTCTTGTGTGCTGAAACGCATCAGTTTTTTCAATACAAACAAGTGTTGCTGGATTTGTCCTCTTCAATTTAACATTAGTTAACATCATTAGTTAACATGAACTAACAATGAACAATACTTTTGCAACATTTACATCTTAGATAATGTAAATGAAAACATATACTAATAATGTTTTAAAATCAAAAGTTATATTTGTTAACTGAGGCAATATGAACTAACATTGAACAAATGTATTTTTTATTAACTAACACTAATAAATGCTGTAAAAATATAGTGTTTTTTCTCCCCAATTCGGAATTCACAATTCCCAATGCACTCCAAGTCCTCATGGTGGCGTAGTGACTCACCTCAATCCGGGTGGCGGAGGACGAATCTCAGTTGCCTCCGCGTCTGAGTCTGTCAATCCGTGCATCGTATCACGTGGCTTGTTGAGCGTGTTAACAGAGACATAGCGCGTGTGGATGCTTCATGCTATTCTCCGCGGCATCCATGCACAACTCACCACACGCCCCACTGAGAGCTTGAACCACATTATAGTGACCATGAGGATGTTACCTCATGTGACTCTTCCCTCCCTAGCAACCAGGCCAATTTGGTTGCTTAGGAGACCTGGCTGGAGTCACTCAGCATGCCCTTTATTCGAACTCACATCTCCAGCGGTGGTAGTCAATGTCTTTACTCGCTGAACTACCCAGGCCCAAAAAAACATATATTGTAAATCGTATGTTAGTGATACCTAATGCATTATCTTAAGTTAATGAATGGAATCTTATTGTAAAATGTTACCAGGGTAAGTAAATCATTAATAATGAGTAAGAGCATTACAGACTAAAAAACTTTTACCCATGTGCAAGATACCATTTCTTGAATCAACTCATGACAGTAACTAATTACATTGTAATGAGATTACACACAACTTTGCTTACCCATTCGTTATGACAACAATACTGCCTTGAAGATCAAAGAGTTTCTTTAGAGCAAAGCAAAGCGTTAAATGAACATTTGATGAATTTTCCCTGAAGAGCAACTAAAAGTGCATGCGATTATAATGAGTTTTTCTTTGGAACAGAAGTGCCAAGAACCAAAAGAGTCTAAAAACCTGGTTTGGAAGCATACACAGCTCCAGCTCATTAATGGGCTTAAACAACAGCGTGAAGGTCGAGAAATACCACAGCAGGCAGCTGCCATCGATTCCATCATCCTTAAAGATGTGGCCTGATTTGCGCGTTGTGGTGGCATTAAAAAGCAGCGGTAGATCTGAGTTTCACAGTTGCACACAGAATGGGTGAAAGTCAAAGCCACAGCACAAAGAGCTAGCAAAGGGATAATGGGAATGAATGATGGAGAAAGAGAGAGACAATTAGAAAACACGACATGGAAAAACAAATGCAGGAGCTGTGCAAAAACCAACACACATTCTGAAAGTCATCCATGATATTATAACCCATACACAGTGGTTTTATGTACTTAAAAAGTGTCGTACAGCAGAGTAAATGGTCTTAGCATAGGCATTATAATTGGGTTAAAATTGCTTTCCCCAGGAATTTAAATTGATGCATGTTCCCAAGGTTTGAAGAATGGCTAAATCACTAATTAAATGACAATGAGACCAGCAATTAAAGTGCTAGCTGCATTTGTCAGCAGAAATAGAGGTCCTAATCCCTGCAATCCTGCAAGTTTAAATCAAAGGTTCAGACCTTGAGCCCTAACATTTCTAATGACCGTACGAGAGAGAGGTTTGTGTGTGTGTGTCAGATGTCCATTCATTTATAAGTGTACTAGAGAACAAGGTATGATGAGGGAAGGGAGAAAAATAATGCAACAGTAGACAGAATAAAACATTTTAAAAGCATTTTTATTACAGTCAATTAAGCCATGTCTAAATCTATGGAAAGCGGAGATGGAATTTATTGTATAGCTGCTATAAAAAACGGTGCATATTGAGACAGAATGAGACAGAACATAACAGGTGAAACAAGGTCAGAATCATACAGTGACATAAAGAAAAGGTTCTCAACTGGTGGATCCTAACCCATAAATGAGTCGCAGATCTTTTCTGATGGGTTATTGACAGCAGGGAAAAACAATACTAAATGTAAATAATAAAATTCCATTAACCAGATAATTTTGCATAGTTATGATAGCAAAATCAATATGCTTAGCAAACTTTAAAAGGGGGGAGATAATGCATACCATATCTTTTGTTGGTGACGTCAAAGGCCGTGCATCCAATCAAACTCTACTGCATTTTGGTACAGAGTCTGTTACTTAGTAGAAGCTAACCAAATAAGTCAGATGGGCAGACATGTACTAGATCTCGAAAACCTCTAATACATTAAAGAATACATTAAAAACAGTTTCACGTGCAACAAGAATAAACTGTTTTTGCCGACCACAATGTGTTTAGTGCAGCAAATTATTGAAACCACATAAAGAATATAAATGCATTTACAAAAAAAAGGTTTATTTTTTTAATCAGACTGCGTAATGTTAATTCTTTTTTTTTTGCATTTCTCTAAGCCTATGCAACTCATGGTAACATTAATACATTTCAATGTTCAATTTTAAGGACAAAAAACACTTTTGGTACAGTATTGGGTCACCACTTGATGTCCAATGTAAAATCTGGGTCCTGAAGCAAAATTTTACCTAAAAACTAAATTAACAGTGTCTTCTGGGTCTAATTCTGTTGAGTGTATTATTAATGCACTCTTCCATTTGAAATTATGAGAACTCATATATTAGAAGTGGATAAATGAAAAGACACTGAAACACAGCAGGAAAAAAGCTGTTATGGCATAAATGAATGAAGAAACAAAGCAAAATGTATGCAAATGAAATGAAAGCAAATTCAATGAATTAATTCTTTTCAGTGTTTAAAGGTGCACTCAGTAACTTTTTTTAAGAGATTTTATCACACTAAAATCATGCTAACATGCATATTATTTGTCTTATGGCTGTACTTTTGAGTGAGTATTTTAAAGTTTACGTATTGGACTTATTAACTTCCATTGTAAGTGCCTCACTGGATCCAAGATTTTTTCTTTTTTTCATTTTTTTTTTTTTTAAGGAAAAGGAGCAACGAGTCGAAATATATTTTTGTGGTAATCAACATTATGCTACAATTGCTGTCGATTGAGCTTAACTTGTATGAGCCCGGAACGTTCCTTTAAGAAAGAGAACCAAACAATAAATGTAAGCCAACAAAGAGCAGGTTTGGCAGGCAAGCTGATATATAATAGTAAGAAATACTATTGCATGCAAATAGGTATATTATGATTAGATATTTATCTTTTTCCATTATATATATAATAAGAAATTCAGAAAACAAATTATTTCACTTTGAACATAAATAAATGGATTAACTTTGTTTTGAAAACAAAGTCTTGTCTGTGTTTGTATTATGTAAAGTCTGCAAGCGTAACGTATTCTTTCAAGAGAGATTGTCAACCAGAGATATCACATCAGTGATGTTGCACAGAGTTCAAGACTGTTTCTGTGAAGATTGATTGGTTCTGTTGTAAGAGAGCAGGAGTGTGTCTCCATAATGCTGACGACAATAAATACCAGATGGCTCATGGGATAAAGCTCAGATCCTTTATTGCTGCAGCAGCACCAAAACCTGTGAGAGACAGAGTCTGTTCTTTTGTAACGATTGTGAATATGATCCCTGATAAGAAATGAAAAGAGCTATTACATCAATTTTAAGACGTGGCTGTGTGCGCCATGCACTGAATAAGAGATTTGACAGAATTTGGAATTGTTTTAGAACTAAAACGATTGCACACTAGATTTAAAATTTTCTGAAGAAAATGTAAATGGTGCTTGCTCATGCATCCTGCCATGATGTTTGGGTGGTTGCTAAGCTGCATTGAATGGATGCTAGGTTCTTCTGGGGATTGCTGGGTGATTTCTTACTGGCCGCTTCTAGTCACTTGATATGGCTCAGGTCCCTCTTTCAATGAAATTCACAAAAAGTATCATGTCTGTAGCATAGATGGTGCAAAATAATTTACATGCCAAAATGTAATGGTTACAGGTTTGTTCAAATCCCTAACCCTAGGTAGGTGCAACAGAAAGTGACACTAAATATGTATACTCTTAAGAAGCTATTTCTTTTGTTAAGTGATTGTAAGATTAGGTCATGCAGCAGAAATTTGTTCTGTAGAAGTGATGTCAAATTTATAATACTGTAACTGCATACACCGATCACCGATCAGCAACAACATTAAAACCACCTACCTAATATTGTGTAGGTGCCCTTCGTTCCGACAAAACTGCACCAAAACGTATATCAGAATAACATTCAGAGATGCTATTCTTCTCATAACAATTGTACAGAGCGGTTATCTAAGTTAGAGTAGACTTAGTAAGTTTGAACCAGTCTGGTCATTCTCTGTTGACCTCTCTTATCAACAAGGCATTTTCGTCCACAGAACTGCCGCTCACTGGAAGTTTTTTTGTTATTGGCATGATTCAGAGTAAATACTATAGACTGTTGTGTGTGAAAATCCCAGGAGATCAGCAGTTACAGAAATACTCAAACCAGCCAATCTGACACAAACAATTATCCATGCAATTATCTAATCAGCCAATCGTGTGGCAGCCAATTGTCTAGCAGCAGTGCAGTGTATAAAATCATGCCAATACGGGTCAAATGCTTCAGTTAATGTTCATATCAACCATCAGAATGGGGAAAAATGTCAGTGATTTTGACTGTGGCATGATTGTTGGTGCTAGACAGGATGGTTTGTGTATTTTTGTAACTGCTGATCTCCTGGGATTTTCATGCACAACATTCTCTAGAATGGTGCCAAAAACCAAAAAAATTCAGTGAGTGGCTGTGGATGGAAATGCCTTGTTGATGAGAGGGGTCAACTGTGACTGGCCAGACTGGTTTGAACTGACAAAGTCTAATGTTGTGGCTGATTGGTGTATATTAATTAAGCAATGTCTTCTATAACATTAGATTTATGAGTGGTGTTTTGGGTACCTGTACCATTCAGTTTGGCAAGAAAAAGAACATAATTGTTCATCGGGATATGCATTTATTTTAACTTTGGAAGGAAACTGAGGTGAACGTTCTTATCCAATACTTATTCAAGTTAAACAGATCAAAGCTTTACAATCTCGTCACAATACAACAAATAGACCATATAATAGCTGATTCAACCTGGATGTACTGTGCATTAGGAATTAATTATGGAAAAACAACAACAATTGCATATTTTATGGTTATGATAAATTATGACAAAATGAACTACAGATTGGACAGATACAAAAAAAAAATTATATTAAAGATTGTCATTGCATTCACAGTCTGCCTTCCATTTTTAAAGAAAAGCAAAAAATTCGGTAAACGTTGTATTTGCCAATGAATTTTCCACATATCAATTTCAAACTATTGTTCATGTGCAGTTTGATCATTCACAAATCAATAAGTGACCGTTCCCAGTTCAGGGTAACACAGGTCATGACCACAGTTCCATGTAATTTGGATGTTGTAAATGCATCAGTGTTACATTTGAAATTGATGGGCATTCCCGTCTCCATCCACAAGTCTCCATTTGCCTATCTATGATCTAGCAGTGTCAGCACTATCCATGAGTCAGGAAGTTTGGTGTCATCCTTAAACACGCTCGATTTCTATTTGTGCTTGCAGCGCTGGCTCATCTGTCGATACATCACCTCCGTGAATGGTCTGCAAATATAACAAGTAAGCACACAGATGGATTGTAAATGTAAAGACCATTATAGTATACCAGCCTGTGTTTGTCACACAGCGTATACGTCTATCTGTGTGCATGTGTACAGAAGTGTTAAAAATCACAGTTCTTAATGGATGCACAACCTCTCGTACTATAGACCTCAGAGTAGATGGCATATTTAATTTAAACATGAATTAAATCATAGCTGTGAGGGAGAGATGCACAGTCCGTTAAATGGCTTGTACCATTGTGTACCTTAGTGTCGACTGTTCGGCTGACAGTGCATTGAAAAACGAAGATGTGAAGGGGCGAATTCTCTCAAAGTTGCTCCATTTTTGTGTATGGTATTTCAGAACAAAAATCAGTGTCTTCTACATTAATCACCGGAATCCATTTGAACCAGGCTGTAAATTAGCTGAAAAGGCATAGCGCCATATTTAAATTAAATCGTTGTCTTTTTAGTGTAAACATGCCTCTTAATGTAAATTATGCTCATTATAGATTGAGCTTATTCACTGTAACAGGGCAGAGTGTGAGGCCGGGTCTTCAGCACCAGTGTAAAGGTTTTTAGATGGGAAGGAAGAGGTGAGAATCGGCTTGACAATATAAATAATGGTTTAATGAAGAAATAAACAAAATGTTGGATGTTGTGCTAGCAGATCATGCAGATAAGCAGTAATTTAAAAAAAATGACAATCAAATGATGGAAAAGAGTGTTATAATTGGGCATAAATCCAGACGCAGTGATGCAGAGAGCTGATGCAGGTGCAAATAAATTACACAATCAATTCCCCTCAAAACAGTACTGTACAGCCATCTCTTAGAGTCTTGTTTTCATTCTTGCTGAATTAAATATGGTGTCTACACTGACTAAGGCCAATTAATCTCATTAGTCCCAATGCCATCTCACTGTAAAGACAAACTGATTGTTTTCAGACTTCTACGTCTGCACTGAAAAGGAGGAAGGAGACAGATAGTGGCTGAATATAGATTAGGAATGAGATGCTGGAGGAACAGTTAAACAGAATTAAATACCAGAGAGAAAAAACAACAGCCAAAACATTCTTCCTCAAACATCTGCACAGCATCTAACTGGTTTGTGTACAGTAGTGCAAACTTTACTGTCTGGATCATAAACAATGATCCAAACATAGAAAAAATATATATTTAACCTATTAAATTGAATGCATTTTTGGCACAATCCCAGCATAAAGGAAATATTTCAAAAAGTAGACAGAATCTGCCTCAAAATACTGTTGTAAGCCTGAGTGTGTTGTCATTCTCATTTATAATAAAAATGTGTGTGAACATACAATAAATTATTTAAGTTCAGTCATGAAACTCTACATGGCTAAAGCGGACAAATCCTTTGACAGATACCTGTAATCTTTGACATGTAATCTGTTAAATCAATCTACTTGCATGCACTTTTTGTGTATCATTTACATTGCCTCAGTCACTTGCAGGAAAGCACTCTACAAGTTTTCTCTCAGTAACCTCCTCCTAACCAGCACCACTTGTCTACATTTGCTTCATGGGGATTGTATGTATGTCTAATTGTGCAGCAACAGGTCTCACATTTTCAATGCAGCATGTCTTATGTATGTCTAATTGTACGACAGCAATATCATGTCTTACGTACTCGATGCAGCATGGCTGTGCAATAAGTCATTGGCAGTATCAAGTCTGTGTTCTTGCTCTGCAGCAACAGCAGCGTAAGCAGATCTTTGAAATATTATTCACAGATTGGTCATGACTGAACTGTATTAATCACTCTCATACAAGTCTAACAACCATATTCTGCTGCTATGTGAACCCTTGTCCGTTTAGTGGATCAAGGTCCATCCTAGTGCCCATATTCGTGTTCAATGCAACCCATTAATAAACCACATGGAGGAAGTCTTATAAGCATACTGTGATTACACTAACAGAACAGTCCAGACAGTTTTTGTTTACATTTTGGGCTAAAACGACACCCAGTGTTTGTGTGGGTGACAGTATGTGCTGTCTAATTTACTGTATTAGATAGCTCTTCCCAGGTTTTCTACCATTATCTGTCTGCACACTCAGGCCAGACTGCTTATAATATGTTGTTGTTTTTGTTTTGGTGCTATTAAAGTTCAGCTCACTGATGATCTCCTGTCACCATAGAGACTTTACAGTGTGAGTGTGTGTGTGTGTGCGCGTGTGTGAGAGAGTTCTAGCCCCGCATTTATACCTGTTGCCATGGAGGAAAGGTATCAGGCTTTCTGTTTAACCTTTTATTGCAGCAGTAGATGAGCTGTGTGGGCTGACCTTCTCTAGCATGATTCTTAACTTTTTTATTTTTAAACCAAGAGCACTGTCTCAAACTTGCTAAAAAGCATTTTAAATCTAAACAAAACAAGTTACAAATAAAGGTGAATTGTGTCAGTTCTGGGCCAGTGTTTTCAAGCAGGTTTCCAGAATACGCTCCCCATCTTCCTTTGGCTGTCCAAACTGATAGTCCCAACCTAAACTAATGCCATTTGTTGGGTCAATGTTTCCGTGTGGGGTTGGTTGGGATGCTCAGCACAGTATAAACACATTACAGGGGGAATTAACCTACAATTGGCTTACTTACAGTTGTCTCTGCAAATTAGTCTTTTTTCTGCTGAACACAAAATTAAGATTTTTAGAAGAAAATCTCAACTATGTAGGTCCATACAATGCAAGTGGAAGAATACCATAACTTTGAAGTACATAAAGGCAGCACAAAAGTAATTCATATGGTAAAATCCATGTCTTCAGAAGCGTTATTATTGGTGTGGGAGGAGGACAATTCAATATTGAAGTCCTTTTTTTTAAGTCCTTTTTAAAAAAACATTAAATATTGATCTGTTTCTCACACACAAATATCACATCACTTTTGAAGATATGGATTTAACCACTGGAGTTGTATGGATTACTTTTATGTGCTTTATGAAGCCTAAAATTTTTGGTCAGCATTCACTTGCATTGAATGGACCTTCAGAGCTGAGATATTCTGTAAGTTCTTGTAAAAGTCATACACATCTGAGATGGCATGAGAGTGAGTAAATGAACTATTCCTTCAGGGTAAATGCCACTATTTCACTATCCTCTTTTGACACAGCATATAGATTATGGTAAAAAAAAATATAGACTTACCCCTCATACGCAATAGCTATCCTGTAGGTCAAACCCACCACTGCGGTCAGGACCACCCCTATAGGACTGGCATTCCTATGGCAAATGCAAACAGAGGAACATATTTCAGGAACATGGTCAGAGGAACTTTCTAACCATTTAAAGGAGACAATTATGCCCCCTTTTACAAGATGTAATATAAGTCTCAGGAGTCCCTAGAATGTGTCTGTGAAGATTCAGCTCAAAATACCCCACGGATCATTTATTATACCATTTATGTTATATATATGATTATATATATGATTATATATCATTTATGTTATAAATGCCTCTTTTGGGTGATTTAGTGTGTGTCTCTTTAAATGCAAATGAACTGCTGCTCCAGTGCAGCAAAAAAAAAAAAAAAAAAAAATAAAAAATGGCAGACTGTGTGTAGATCACTCAGGGGAAGAGGGTGGAGTCCGTCAACAGTCGTGGGCGAGGCCTGCTCAAAAGTGACGTCACTTTAGAGCAGACACAAAAACAGTTCATTTTGACATACTGTTTTTGATTAATAGAAAATTAAGAGGAGTGGGTGGACTTTTAACATTGTAGGGTGGTTGTGTACACACACTGCCAACTCACATTTATGTACAAACTAATTTTGCATAATAGGTCCCCTTTAAATTTTCTTTAAACAGTAAATAAAAACACTTACGAGCAGTAAGAGTAGTCAGACTGGTATATATGTGTGCCATTTTATTGTAAACTTGCGATAAAAGTAATTTGCTTTTAAATGAATGGTGAGTTAGCTTTGTCATTAACACACACCAGTTAAGGGTTGAGGGGAATTGCACATCTGTTCAAGTTTAAAAAAACATATTTGAACAACTGAATCACATGTTAGTAATTATTCCAATCAAAACAGCTTCTAAACAATAATGACTCAAAAGCATGACACTGCATTACAGTTTATGCAAATAACAGTCTGTAAATTACATAGAACTTGAATTCTGCCTTGAACAAAGCATATGAAATTGCACACCTCTCTGTTTTAAAGGATTAATATAAATCAAGATTTTAAAGGAAGTGGTCTGCATCTGAATACGTAGATAAAAAAAAGAACTAAAATCTACTAAAGTGTGTGCATGTGTGTTTCACCCCTGACCTAATTCTAGATGGTACAGTCTCAAGTGGTCAATTACTACACATATTGCTGTATTGTCCTCTCTTCCGTTTATAAAGACACCTTTTGATAAACAAAGTAATTGAAAACCATTTGTGCGTCAGTGTGATAACTGCTGCGATAACGTAATGTAGCCATGCAAACACTTAACAGAAAGGTTACAATGTCATGGACACATTTAGTCAATCAAAGCACAATAGTAAGGAAGAATCTGAAAAGATATTAAGGAAATATAACGAAAAGTAGTTCAGGGACAGACAAAATCCATATTTCCTGGCTTCACTGGGTCATTGAATCAATTTAGATTTAATTATTTGTGCATCAAGGCAATAAGAAAATTAAATGTAATAGCAAGTACATAAATATTTGCTAAAAGAGATGTTAAGAATTACCCTCATTACTAATTGGTTATCCAGCAGCTTTTATCCAAAGGTACTGTTTTAAACATCTCACGTCTGCAACATGTAAGTGATGCATATTCACTTTGGCAGCCGTATTAAGAGGTTGCAGTATTCACACCATGTAATGATGGTAGTCTGGGACATGGAGATGTGTGATCTAAATGCAGCTTTAATTAATGAACTCAAATAACACAAGAGACACTAAAAAAAAACACTACAGCCTATAAGGACAAGAACTGTAAAAGAAACAGAAAACATTATAGAGAGCATTATATACATACAGAGTCTAACATGGTTAGCAAGATTAGGAAACAACCAGGAAACAAGGACAAAAGGCATACAGTACAATAAACCAAGCACAAACTTCTGGATGCTAGGGATCGTCCCATATATGACAGAGCCCCCATTTTAATGAGCGGCTTCTTACGGCCAACACATGAACAAGAAGACAGGGCAGACATGAGGTGGCAGTAAACCACGCTGGTGTCGGCGATGGAGCGGGTGGCTGTGCAAGGAGACCATGGCAGCGGCGTGGATGACCAGGAGACCACAGGGGATCCGTTGGGCAAACTGGAGACCCAGGTGGAGGCAAAGGACCTGGGTACCAAGGAGGGGCGGTGGATCAGGAGACCAACGAGGTGATGGTGGATCAAAAGTCCACAGTTGCTGCAGCACACTAGGGAACTCAGGCGGAGCACCAGTGGAGTTGGAAGAAGGAGAGGTCAAGGTTGTTGGGGACTCGTCAATGGCAGGTGTGGGTGCAGGCTTCGGGTCTGTGTTAAGTATGGAAGAACTGGCAATCTTGTATTGAGGGTAAAAACTCTTAACCGTAAGGCTACCATAGGGTAATTTACACTTAGTCACTTCATGTGTTTTGACTGATTGGATTGCTAAGCGATAATGAAAAGGAATTCAAGATCGGATTTACAGCATATCACCGTGCCGGAGACACATTGATGTGGCTAAGTGTAAATGGAATTTGCTTATTCAACCGGATAGCAATCCGATCAGTAAAAATGCATGAAGTGACTAAGTGTAAATTACCCTATGGTAGCCTTACGGTTAAAAGTTTTTAGAAATACCTAGAAATACCCCCATAGTTATTCCATTTGAGATCCCCAATGTCAGGTAAACCTACATTCCCGTAGTAGTTCAGTCCAGTCCAATAAATAGATTTAAGGCTCAATCAGTCTAGCAAGCAATCTCCAAAAAACAAATAGAATAGTCCATTATAGAAAGCCCTTCTTTACTGAGAGCAGTAATTTGGCTGCTGGATCCATATTATGGTCAGTCCACAACTACAGCCTACAAAGGACAAGAACTGACAAAAACACAGAAAATGTGTATTTTTGACCTTATTCAGCCCAGGCTTATTCAGCAAACTTCCTGTTTGTATTGAAGTTACTGAGAAGAGTCGATCAAAATGGAATATGTGTGAGAGCACAGATAGTCATTTTTACCAAGAGTTAATAATGTAAGTCTACACCACCCCTTTACTACGTGAAAATGCTAGTTAGGTGTTTTGCTCTCGCTGTAAACTTGAGTTTTTCCGACACCCACAGAGGACCTTGAAGACACATTCGTATTCATGTTTAAAAAATAAATAGTAAAAAGTGTTAAAACATGCTGACACTACACAGGAGCAAAATTTAGCCAATTAAGCATTTATAAGAAGAACAAAAACATTTATTTTAATTATAGAAATGTCCATTACAATTTCAGACCCAATTAAAATTTTTCCTGACATGTCCAGATTTTCCATCATGATGGAAACTTGTAGTTAATGGTTTAGCTGATAGGCAGAATAGTAATAAGTAATTGATTACCCTTGCAAGGTTTAAACCTACAACCCTTTGATTACCAGCTCAGATCTTTAACCACTATGTGCAGAAAATGTATCACTCACATCTTAAACAGCAATGTCAACTCCTCTTCTACTATCAAAGTGCACTCTGAAATAACGTCTTCACATGTTTCCCTTTTATCATTTCCAAAGTGTGACCTTTAGAAAGCTACAGTGCTGAGCAGATCATGACTTTTGTTGATTGCAACGCTGATTTGGATGTTAATAGAGATTTAGAGTCCATGAGCTCAGCTGAGTTCTATATTATTACATGTCATCCTCAATTGCACACTTGAGAGAGACTGTGCATTGTTCATCTCATCTGCATTTTATCTTGAGCACTGATAATTGAAATGAACACTAAGTCATATTTAACCTATTCAAATTTATGATTGAGGGAATGTCCATTTACACTGACTGTTGGTCTAAGAAGTGCTATAGTTGTTGTCATTCAGCAGGTCAGAATGTAATTGAACAGAGTGTTACCTGGTTGTTATTTCACTCTGGTGATAAAGGCAAGAGACAGAGAAAACATGAAAAGCCTATTGTGTTTCAGTGAGAGAAACAGATTGCTTTTAAAGACGTCATACAGATCAACAATGAGAGGATCAGCTTTAAGCAACATATGTGTTGATATGCTTTTTGTTGCCTTTATGAAACATAATACACACCAGATTAACGGTACCTTCATTTTAAGACTGGAATCATGTTGTTATTTTATATTACATTTTACAGGATTTATTCACCAAACACCACAAACTACATTTTGTTCTTGGCAAATAACATTTGTTCATGGTTATTAAGTACATAAAGACAATGCCATTTTTTTTTTCATAAAATGGTTAATATAAAAACTCTTTAGTAACAATTTAGTAAAACATTTTTAGTAAAGGAATATTCAGAGTTTAATACAAGTTAAGCTCAATCAACTGGATTTGTGGCACATAATAATGTTGATTCATTTAAATTACAATGAGGCACTTACAACTGAAGTGAATAGGGATCATTATTGGAGGGTTTAAAAGAAGAAATGTGAAGCTTATAATTTTAAGCACCTTCATTAATTCTTCTTTTAAAACTCATGTATTATTTAAGATGTAAACTTGTTTAAATCATAATTTTTTGCCAGATTACAGGGTTACGTCATCATGACAACGGAGTTGTAAAATTGGATATAACTTTAGATACAGAAGGTTAGTAAGCAATATTTTTTGGCAGATGTCATTTACATTAAGTGCAAAAAGCAACAAAAAGCATCTTCTTTAGACTAAATGCAATTAGCGTTTTTGCACTTAAGTTAAGTGGTAGTTTAGTATAGTGGCAGATACTCTTACACCCCTGTTTAAATACTAACATACAGCATAGGTGCATCACTGCAGCATTTATATTGTGTTTTGGAGTTATTTGGAGTCCCACAGACACCCTACACCAACCCCTACCCCTAATCCTACCTTACAAAAATTAACCATGGTTTTACTACAGTAACCATACTATTACCATGGAATTTTTCTAATAAAATCATAGTAACCACAAAATTAAACATGGTTACTATTAACTACTATTAACAACATATTACTCTAGTAACACTGGTTAGTACATAAAAACTAGTTTCCACCAAAAAACATGGTTACTACAATATTACTACAGTAAAGATCATGTTTACTATTGTAACCTCCATTCCCAGATGGAGGGAACAAGACGTTGTGTCGAATGTAGTGACACAATGGGTCTTTCTTGAAAGCCTTGTGTACCTCTGAACTTGAGAAAAGGCCAATGAGAAATTGGCATGTCCTGCCCCCGGACATACGGGTTATAAAGGGAAGTGGGTGTGCGTCTATCAGTCAGGTTTTTGCACTGAGGAGCTGAGAATAAGGTACGGCCATTTACAGTGGTAGGTTTAGTGTCGTGGCAAGGGGGACACTACGTCTCGTTCCCTCCGGGAATCAGGGAATGGAGTGACGTTCCCCTTCTGTCACTCACTTGATGTTGTGTCGAATGTAGTGACACAAGGGGTCCCATTTAAAAGCGCTGGTGAAGGGCGCTAGGTGCAAGGCAGGCTGTTCCATATTACAGAGTTCTACCGGCTCGGACCTGACAAAACATGGGACGAGACCGACTCAACAATGAGATTGTAGAATCTCGCAAAGGTGTTGGGTGTTGGCCAGCCCGCTGCTCTGCAGATGTCTGCTAGGGAGGTGCCATCGGCAAGTGCCCACGAGGATGCCACACTTCTCGTCGAGTGTGCTCGTACCCGCAAGGTGACATGGTACTGGTAGGCCAGAGAGATAGCATCAATGACCCAGTGAGCTAACTTCTGTTTGGAGATGGCTTCCCTTTCCACTGTCCGCCAAAGCAGACAAAGTGCTGCTCAGAACGTCTAAAGCACTTCTCTGTGTGCGGCCCAAATAGATATGCAAAGCACATACCGGACACAGCAACGAAAAGGCTGAGTCTGACTCCTCCCGGGGCAGCGCTTGCAGGTTCACGACCTTATCCCTGAAGGGGGTCGTAGGAACCTTGGGCACGTAGCCTAGTCTTAAGATGACGCGTGTATCTGCCGGACCAAACTCCAAGCAAGTGTCGCTGACAGAGTATGCTTGCAGGTCCCCAACCCTCGGAGGGCCATCTTCAAGGAGAGGGCGTTGAGCTCAACTGGGTCAAGCGGCTCATAGGGGTGGTCTCTGAAGGCCCGAGAGGACCACTAAGAGATCCCAGGAGGGGAACAGTCTTGCCGGGGAGGATTCAGTCTCCGGGCACCTCTAAGGAACCTGATAATCAAGTTGTGCTTACCCTAGGACTTGCCGTTCACTGCTGATAGCAGCTACATACACCTTCAAGATGGAGGGGGACAGCCTCCCCTCCAACCTCTCTTGCAGAAATGAAAGCACTGACCGAACTGCGCATCTCTGCAAGCCTTCAGACCGGGAAGAACACCAATTTGCGAACAAGCGTCACTTTAGGGCGTAAAGTTGCCAGGTAATGGGAGTGGCGCCCTGATCCGAGGTACCAATCGTTAAGCCGTGAAGGCTGTGTTGAAGACGGAGGGTTCCAGTCCAAGCGGACCAGGCAAGCATGTTGGCCATCTGCGCATCAGCCTCAGACTGGGCAGGCTGACCCGAAGGTGGCAGCCCAGTCGAGTCCTCTGCATCAGATGCCTGAATGCTCTCCGATGCAGCGGCGACATCATCATCCAATTCCGATGGCTCGAGGGAGAACGCAGGCTGGCCATGAGGTAAGCCGCACTCACCTCAAGCCCGGATGGTAGCAAGCGTTTGTGGGCTTTACCCGGTGAAACCGAGCCCGCTGCCATCCCCAAATCGCCTCCATCGCCAGCCGGGTCGCCCTCAATCCCATGGGAAGAAGGAGCGATGCGGGGGCGTCTGAAGTGGCATTCACTTTAAGAAATGAAAGCCGTGACCGTTCTAGCAGTGAGTACATGAACCATCCACAAACGCTGCCTCAGTGTGATCGCTACCCAGGCACATGAAGCAGCGACTATGACCGTCAGTCTTGGAGAGATATCGACCACATCCAGGAACTACACAGAGGCGGAAAAGGACGTTCAACGCCAGCTGTGTATTGCTCTTTTGTGAGTGAAAATAAAACTCTTTTAGAGAAATATAATCTTTTAGGAGAGAACACTCTTTCAGTCAGAAGCGCTGTCGAAGCACCCAGGGGCGTGGACTGCACAGCGTGCAGAGAGGGAGAAAGCCGCTGGTAATGGGCCGTAGATCCAACAGCAGTGCTTTGCCAACAGAGGTGAGTGGAACAGTAGTGAACTTCAGCTTGCTGCTGCACAACTGCTCGGCTCCAAAGATAAAATATGACTGACAGATGCACGCCTGCTTCCCTTTATACCCATATGTCTGGGGGCGAGATATACAAATTTTGTCTGCCAATTTCTCATTGGCCTTTTCTCAAGTTCAGAGAGGTACACGAGGCTCTAAAGAAAGACCCCATGTGTCACTACATTCGACACAAGTGAGTGAGTGACAGAAGGGGAACTATTGTTAATTTTATCCGGGTCAAATCCTTTTCTCAACTCCCCGACCTTCACTGTGACCAAATCACTGCAAGGAATCACTTTTATTTATTACTTTAAATAGTATTATAGGAAATATTAAGAGTAGAGACATGGGAAAAAATTATGTCAAGCAGTGGAATTCGAACCCGGATCTCCAGCGTGCAGTAATTACACCCAAAGCTACGACAGCATTTTCTCATAAAATCATGTTTCCACCAGAGTAATGGAGCATAAATAGTCACTTAGATATCCAATATCTTAATCCACTAAATAGCTAACCCGTTAACCAGTTTAATGTCTCTGCCCCATCACTAACCATTCACTAAAATCAGGTTAACACACATTGTTTACATATTGTGTCTATACATTTGAAACAGTGTGTATTTTAATGTAAAAATCAGCATCCAGAATGGGATCTGTCCATAATTGTTTGATTTCCAAGAACTCTGGTTCAAACAAATAAGGCCGGGCATAGAAATGCATCTGCTCTTCAACTTCAAGCTCTTCAGACATGTTTTCTGGTTTGTTTTTTTGAGTTTTGCTGTTGTTAATCTCTGTGGTGGTTATCCTCTGGTTGTAGCAACAACAGTGGTTTCTTGCTTTGGGCACAATGGCTTATGATGTGAGCGGGGGCTGCATGAACTGTTGCTGTCATGCACACTGTAAAACAGTTCACGCTCACGGGCAAGGAAGAGGCGAGAAACCGGCTTAACATACAAATAATAGTTTTAATGAAAAACTCAAAAGACAAACACACAGGACGACGGACATGTCCGTAAGGATCTCTCTCTCCCGCACCACCCTCTGCGATCGGCCTTTATCCCTCTCAGCGGCTTGATTAGCCTGATACGGGACTGGGTGTGTCGAGTCACGAGCCGGCCCTGCCCTCTACCCTGCCACACACTCCCATGCGTGTGAACAGGAGAGCAATGGTCGGTGAAGATTTTTACTAAAAAATTATTTGATTTAGTTTTTTTTACTCTTTTTTTTTTTTTTTACTTTTTTTCTCTTTATGACTGAGACTTGATTAAGTGTTGGCAATTTGAGTCCTTTAGCAGAAGCATCTACTGGTCACTGTGAATTTCTGAGCTCTCCAAGCACCACAGGTCAAGGTGGAGGGGTAGCCTAAATTTTTTAAAATTATTTCAATTTCCATCTGTGAGACCCTAAATTCCCTTCTAAATTTAGCATAACAAATATCCTTACATATAATGGTGTGAGAATGAGGGCAATTTAAAGCTCAGTTCTAAATGTCGCATTTCATTTATTCCCTACACTTGTATCGTGCCTCATTCTGACGGTCTCTTAATCCTTGGTGATTTTAATATTCATGTTTGTTGCCCAAGTAAGTCCTTGGTTAAAGAATTTATCCTATTGAGTCTATTAATTTGAAGTTCCACAGATAGGCAAGGTCACACATTGGATCTGATACTGTCATTAGGCTTTCCTGTTTCAAATGTGGTAATTGAATATGTCTGTCTTTCAGACCACAAGCCTATCATGTTCGATATTACCGTTTCTGGTATTGTGTCTAATCATAAACCACCAGGTTGCTGAGTTAGTTCTATCAATTCTAACACATCTAGCCATTTATCAACTGCTTATGGCTCTTCTCGTTTCTTTTGCACCATTGAGTCTCTACCTCCAGGCCTGGGCATAGAAGAATTGTTCTCCTTGTTTAACTCTGTATGCCCTGAGATTCTCGATATTGTAGCTCCTTTTAAATGTCACACTCCTAAACCCAGGGTACAGCCCTGGATAAATAACAGTGTTCAGGTGCCCTGACAGAAACGGAGGAAAGCAGAAAGAAAGTGGAAAAAGTGTTGTATGAAATTTTGAGAGACAGCATGATTGAATATCAACTTTCTGTCAAGGCATCTAAACATAATTTAATTTCAAGAAATTCACATAACTCTAAAGTTTTATTTTGTACAATTAATGCAGTATTAAAGCCTACAGCACCAGATTTCCTGAATCTAATTCAGAGTTTGTGATAGTTTTCTGCAATTTTTCATTTCTAAGATTGATGGCATTAAATCTGGCATCACTACTCCTGATTTAGTTCCTTTAATTTCTCTGCCGTGTTCGGTTCACCTTACAATGTTTGGATCTATATCGCTTTCTTATTTAGTAGACGTGATTCGGCACATGAAGCCTGCTGGCTGTTCACTGGATGTTGTTCCCACTCACATTTTTATAGAATTTTTAGACATTTTGGGACCTAGACTCTTGTCAATAATAAATAGCAGACTTATTAATGCAGTTGTTCCATTCTGTTTTAAACATGCTGTTGTGTGATTAAAAAATTAATCGCACCATCTCCAAACTGTCATTTTTTTCTAAAGTCCTGGAAAAGGTTGTTTTCAATCAACTTTCAGGATTCTTGCTGATAAATTGTATTTTAGATAAATATAGTTAGTTACATTTAAAGTCAAACATAACACAGAGTCTGCTCTTATCAAAGTGTCAAATTATCTGTTGCTGGTGGTTGATTCAGGTAAAAGTGCCCTTCTAATTCTCCTGGATCTTAGTGCAGCCTTTGACACCATTGAACACGACATTCTTTTAGACCGGTTAAGAAATTGGGTGGGCCTTCAAGACACTGCCCTAGAGTGGTTCTCAACTAATCTTAAGGGGAGAACATTTTTTTGTTGAGATTGGGAATCATTCTTCTGCCTCTGCTTCCATCACCTGTGGAGTACCTCAAGGCTCGATTTTGGGACCTCTCTGGTTCTCGTAAAATATATTACCATTACAGTCTAACTTTCAGAACTACAAAATAGATTATCATTGTTATGCAGATGATATTCAGTGCCATCTTCCTTTAAAATCCACTGATAATTCTGCAATAGAATTTTTGCTGGGTAGTCTTAAATATATTAAAAGATGGATGATGGCTAATTTTCTCCAGGTCAATGATTCTAAGACAGAAGTTTTATTTTTTGGCAAAGATGATCCTTTTAATAATTTAAATAAACATTTAAGGTCTTTGGCCTCTAATCTTCATACAGAGGCACTTCAATAATAAAATAAAATCTGTGGTTAGAGGCTGTTTTTCCAATTTAGGCAAATATCAAAATTAAAACCTTTTTTGACTTTAAAGGATCTGGAGATTGTAATCCATGCTTTTATCTCTTCTAGACTTGATTATTGTAATGCACTGCATTTAGGTGAATCTCAAGCATAACTATCTCATCTTCAGACCTTACAAAATGCAGCTGCAAGGCTCCTGTCTGGAACGAGGAAATATGAAAGTGTTTCTCCAGTCCTGGCTTCTTTACTGTTTACCTGTCTCATACAAGATTCAGTTTAAGGTTTTATTGTTGGTATATAACGGCCTCCATGGGCTGGCACCACTTAATATTTCTGAACTTCTCTACCAATATCAGACTCCATGGTCTTTAAGGTCTTCTCAGAGTCTTCTGTTGTGTGTTCCAAGGATTCGTCTTAAAACTATGGGTCATGGTTCTTTTTCTGTCATGGGCCCTTGCTTGTGGAATGCTTTGCCGCTATTGATTATGTCTTGTCCAACCTTAGATCTTTTTAAGTCTAATCTAAAGACCCAATTGTTCTCCCTTGCTTATGAGTCATTGTAAAATATTGTGCAGTATCATCTTTTATTCTTATTTTGTTTTACTATTTATTACATGTTGGTCAGTTTTTACAGCACTTGTTCAATATTTCTTGTTTTTAAGTGTGCTATATAAATAAACTTTGATTTGATTTGACAACTACTGTTCAAAAGGTTAGGGTCACTAACTAATTCTTTTTTTCACATTTTAGAATTATAGTAAAGTCATCAAAACTATGGAATAATAGAAATGGAAATATGGGCTTTATGTTGTGACTAAAAAAAATACAAAAATAAGTACAATTTTTGCATCTTCAAAGTGGCCAGACTTTACCTAGATTTTGCAGACATGTACTCTTGGCATTTTCTAAAGCAACGTCTTGAGGTATCACCCTGGGACGCTTTTTAAACAGTATTGAAGGAGTTCCCATCTATATGCTGGGCAATTAGTGGCTGCTTTTCAAGTCATCCATTTCAAAAACTTGTTGTATTTTTTTTAAATAAAATTTTAGTTTTGTAATTAAATAAAATAATATTTTGGCAAAATGATATTTTTGTCTACAAAACTAATTGCAAACATTTAAGCATACACCTTCAGATCAAAAGGTTTTTAAGATCATGAGAAACATTCCACAGGCAAGTGACACCAAACTTTTGAACGGTAGTGTATAACACACACACACACACACACACACACACACACACACACACACACACACACACACACACACCTCTTTAGGGCCATGACCCAAAATTATATTTTGTACTGTTCCTACATAGTTATATGTGAAGAAATACTAAAATGTAAAAGAATAGCTTACCCAAATGTGAATTTTCAATTAGTAAAAGTAATTAGTAAAGAGCAGAAAATTATTCATCAGTGATGAATCAGTGAACACATGTAAATAAACAAGGATGAAAATGACTAAAATATAAAGCTAAAATAACACATTTTCTTTTCAGTATACTGCAACTCTTCCATTCCCCCAACTCAGAGTTAAAAAGATAGTTCACCCAAAAATGTAAACGTACTAAAATTAACATTTACTCACTCTCATGCCATCCCAGATGTTTATGACATTTGCAGATGTTTATTTCTTCAGCAGAACACAAATAAAGATTTTTAGTCCTTTTTAGAAGTATTTTTCAGCACATTTGGTCCATGCAAGTAAATGGGTGTCAAAATTGTGAAGCTCCAAAAATCACATAAATCAGCATAAAAAGACTCCAGTGTTTGAATCAATGTCTTCAGAAGTGATCTTCAGTAAATCTTCACTGTAAACATTAACTTTCACATTCTTCTTGTGCTTTTGGTGATTGGCATTCTGCATGCTTATCACCCCCTACTGGGCAGGGAAAATAATTTCTTCCAAAAAAGTACTTAAATATTGATCTGTTTCTCACCCACACCTATCATATAACTTCTGAAGATATGGATTAAAACACTGGAGTCATATGGATTACTTTAATGATGAATGTATGTGCTTTTTGCTTTCAAAATTTTGGCACCCATTCACTTGCAATGTATTGACAGACAGAGCAGAAATATTATTCTAAAAATCATAATTTGTGTTCTGTTGATATAAGAAAGTCATACACATCTGGGATGGCATGAGGGTGAGTAAATGATGAGAGAATTTTCATTTTTGAGTGAACTATTCCTTTATCTTATTCAAAACTTATGTTCATATTATGAGCTTTTCCATTAATGCAAGCTGAATCATCTCTACATGCAGCAGGTACTAATGTGCGACCACCCAAGTGCATTTTAGAACATACTAGGAAACATTAATTTAATACAAAGAAGCTCATGATACATTTACCTCTCCAGAAAAAGACATCCAGTACCCTTTCATAAATGACAACCTGCACGCTCTTCAAACACATTTGATTGAAGTAATTCTTCGACAGAGGGTTAATCACATTCTATTGACCAATAACAAGCAGGCTGTCTTAACAAAGCAGTGATGTCAAGGGCAATCATTTCATGTCTCCAGGCACAGTATAACATGATATAGACACATTCATTACCAAAATGGTAGCCTTCACTGCATTAACTAGCCATATGACAGCTCTTGACCTAATTGTAGCCTTGTGGAGAGGGATAAAATGGAATCCTATATTAGGGAAAAACTAGGCTAATATGGTGAGAGACGAAACATTAAGGGAAAAGGAAATTAACCTAATCACAGGAGAGGACTGAAGAGAGGAGAGCTGTCATGCTTGATGGACACCTTTTAAGCACTTCAACATCAAACTTTGTTATTCCCATGCACATTGACCCAATTCCTGGGCTCTGGAGACTAATATCAAGACCATCTGCGTCTAAACCATCTAATTTCGTGCTGTATTACACTCACAGAGTGTGTCGTTCAGACGCACAAATGGGTCTAAAAAACAACTTCCAAAATTGATCTAAACAAACCCATCTCATCTCATCTCCCACACACACTTGCATTGTAAGTGTTACCAAACAATGGCCACATAACTAGAAGGAAGAGACAGAGAAAGTAGGTTAATTTTATGTAGCCAAGTGGGCGATCAGAGTAGTAGCATGCCAGCCGCTCCTTCTGCCAACTACAGCCTATGGTGTGCGTGGGACTGGCCCAGATGGAATCTGCAGACTTATTCACTTTTTCTGTGGTGATTCTAGGGTATAATCTGTGCAATTTTGGAATGGATTTAAACCTTGTAAAATTTGTTAAATTGAGCTAAGAGTATTACATTCTTCTAATGAAATTAGACGAATTGCACATGCAGGAGGAGGGGAATATGTCAACATGATCACACTGGAAGTTGGAACGTTATTCAGCCCGGGAAGAACACCAATTCACGAACAAGCGCCACTTCAGGGCGTAAAGTTGCCTGGCAGAGGGAGCTCTGGCTTGGTTGATAGTGTCTTCGACCGCAGCTAGATCTTCCACATCAGACGTGGAAGTTCCAGAGGTCTGGGCGCGGATGCCAGAGAGTGCCCCGTCCCTGAGAAAGAAGGTCCTTCTTCAGGGGAATTCGCCAGGGAGGGGCTGTCGCGAGGAGCACGAGATCTGAGAACCAAGTCCGAGAGGGCCAATAAGGAGCCACCAGAGTGACTTGTTCCTCGTCCTCTCTGACCTTGCATAGCACCTGTGCAAGAAGGCTCACTGTGGGAAATGCGTACTTGCACAGCCCCGTGGGCCAGCTGTGTGCTAGTGCGTCTGTCCCAAGCCTTCGTTCGGGCTTACCGGAGCAGGCAGTGGGAGGTCTCTCGGGAGGCGAATAGGTCTTCCTGTGCATTGCCGAACTGTACCCAAATCAGCTGGACCGACTGGGGGTGAAGCCTGCACTCTCCGGTTGGGTGAATGCTGCCACGACTTGAGTCGCTGCTGGCTCCAATGGAGGAGACGACGGACGAGTTGTGACATGTGACGGGAGCATATCCCACCATGGTGATTTATGTACGCTACAGTGGTGGTGCTGTCTGATCGGATCAAGACATGCTTGCCCTCAACTAGTGGGAGAAACCTCTGCAGGGCAAGAAGTACAGCCAACAATTCTAGGCAATTGATGTGCCAGCACAGCGGACTTGGTCCAAGTCCAAGTCCTCTGTTTTTTAGGGGCAGGAGTCCCTTTGCGTCCTGATCACCACAGATGCTTCCAAACAGTTCGCGTTTGGGGCGCCATGCACGTCTCGGGACTCGGGTCTGGAGCCAGTCGGGTCTGGCACGACCACCGCGGAGGATGCCATATGACCCAGGAGCTTTTGGAAATGCTTTAGTGGGACCCACGTGCCTGGCCTGAATGAGGTGAGGCACTTCAACACTGACTGAAGCACTCGTTGGTGAGGCGTTCTGACATTGAGCCCGAGTCTAACTCCATGCCGAGAAAAGAGATGCTCTGAACCGGGGTGAGCTTGCTCTTTTCCCAGTTGACTTGAAGCCCTAAGCGGCTGAGGTGCCTGAGCACCTGGTCTCTGTGAGCAATTATAACTCTCGGGAGTGGGCCAGGATGAGCCAGTTGTTGAGGTAGTTGAGTATGCGAACGCCTGCTCCCCGAAGAGGGGCAAGGGCTGCCTCTGCGACCTTCATAAAGACGTGAGGGAACAGGGACATGCCGAATGGGAGGACCTTGTACTGATATGCCTGGCCGTTGAACACGAACTGTAGAAAGGGTCGATTTCGAGGAAAGATTGAGACGTGGACGTACGCGTCCTTCAGGCCTACTGCTGCGAACCAATATAGATGCCGGACACAAGTTTGAATGTGTCTTTGCATGAGCATTTTGAATGGGAGTTTGAGCAAGGTCCAAGTCCAAGATCGTTTGTAAGCCGCCGCCATTTTTGGGTACGATGAAGTAAGGGCTGTAGAAACACTTCTTCATCTCGGCTGGAGGGACTGGCTCTATCGCGTCTTTGAGTAAGAGAGCCACGATTTCCGCGTTCAGGAATTTGGCGTCTTCGTTGTGTACTGCGGTAAAGTGGACGCCCCCAAAGTTTATAGAGCCTCGGGATGCGTCTTTGCCTCCCGACGCCGTATTACCTGCTCCGCCCTGCTGCGTAGCCCCGCCGTGAATGTCAAAAATAACCGTCCCCTTGGTGCACCTACCACGGAGCTTGCGTAACCATTCGACTCGGTTACGCAGTTCAGTTTGCCAGGCCCCCGCACCCCTTTGCGGGCGTCCGCTTTAACGCAGTATACGCCAAACATGCCAAATCTCTGCGCACGGAAATCGCTACTATTTTTATCAAAGACGCGATAGAGCCTGTCCCTACAACCAAAATGAAGAAGGGTTTCTACAGGCCTTACTTCGTTGTACCCAAGAAAGGCGGCGGCTTATGACCGATCTTGGACATGCGAGTTTTCAACCGGGCTCTGCTCATACTCCCGTTCAAAATGCTCACGCAAAAACACATCTTAACTTGTGTCCGGCATCTAGATTGGTTTGCAGCTGAAGGATGCGTAATTCCACATCTCAATTCTGCCTCGACACCCACCCTTTCAACGGTTCGCGTTCAACGCCTAGGCGTATCAATACAAAGTCCTCCCCTCTGGCATGTCTCTGTCCCCATGCGTCTTCACGAAAGTCGCAGAGCCAGCTCTTGCCCCGCTCCAAGAAGTCGGCATTCGCATACTCAATTACCTCGACGACTGGCTTATTCTGGCCCACTCACGAGAGTTACTTTGCGATCACAGAGACCAGGTGCTCAGGCACCTCAGCCGCCTGGGTCTTCAGGTCAACTGGAATAAGGGCAAGCTCGCCCCAGTTCAGAGCATCTCTTTTCTCGGCATGGAGTTAGACTCAGTCTCAATGTCAGCACGCCTCACCAATGAGCATGCGCAGTCGATGCTGAGATGCCTCGCTTCTTTCATGTCAGGCACAACGGTCCCTTTAAACTCCTCCAGAGGCTCCTGGGGCATATGGCATCCTCCGCGGTGGTCGCTCCACTGAGGTTGATGCATATGAGACCGCTTCAGCACTGGCTTCAACTTGAGTCCTGAGACGAGCATGGTGCCGCGGCATGCACCGTGTGACGATCACCCCCGCCTGCCGCCAAACATTCAAACCCTGGACAGACCTCTACTTTCTACAGGCAGTAGTACCCTTGCAGCAGGTGTCCCGATGCATCTTGGTCACGGTCGACGCCTCCGGATTGGGTTGGGGAGCCATGTGCAACAGGCATGCAGCTGCGGGCCGTTGGAGAGGGGCCCCACTGCGCTGGCATATCAATTGCCTAGAGTTGTTGGCTGTTTTTCTTGCCCTGCGGAAGTTCCTCCCGTTAGCTCGGGACAAACATGTCCTAGTCAGGTCAGACAGCACCACCGTGGTAGCGTACATAAATCGCCAAGGCGGCGTACACTCCCGCCACATGTCACGACTCGACCCGTTGTCTTCTCCTTTGGTGCCAGCAGCGACTCCCACTCACATCTCCGCCAACCTCAATGTGATAGCGGACTCGCTGTCATGAAAACGCTTGCCCAGCGGAGAGTGGAGGCTTCACCCCCAGTTGGTCCAGCTGATCTGGGAACGGTTTGGCAAGGCCCAGGTAGACCTGTTTTCCTCCTGAGAGACCTCCCACTGCCCGCTCTGGTATGCCCAAACAGAGGCTCCCCTCGGGGCAGATGCACTTGCACACAGCTGGCCTGCGCAAGTACGCATTTCCCCAGTGAGCCTTGAGGGAGGACAAGGAACAAGTCACCCTGGTGGCTCCTTATTGGCCTCAGGCCTGGTTCTCGGACCTCGTACTCCTCGCGACAGACATTCCCCTGAGGAAGGAGCTTCTTTCTTAGGGACAGGGCATGCTCTGGCACCCACACCCAGACCTTTGGAACCTCCACATCTGGCCCCTGGATGGGATGCAGAAGATCTAGCTGGTCTACCACCTGCCGTTGTAGACACAATCAACCAAGCCAGAGCCCCTGCTACCAGGCATCTTTAAACCCTGAAGTGGTGCCTGTTCGTAAACTGGTGTTCTTCCCGGGCTGAAGACCCACAGAGGTGCGCAGTTAGGTCAGTGCTCTTATTTCTGCAAGAGAGGCTGTCCCCTTCCACCCTAAAGGTGTATGTCGCTGCCATCGCGGCCCACCATGACACAATAGACAGCAAGTCTTTGGGTAAGCACGACTTAATTATCAGGTTCCTAAGAGGCGCCCGGAGGTTGAATCCCGCCAAGCCTGTTCCCCTCCTGGGATCTCTCAGTGGTCCTCGCAGGCCTCCAGAGACCTCCCTTCGAGCCGCTAGAATCAGTCGGACTCAGGGCCCTCTCTCTAAAGACGGCCCTGCTGATCGCGCTCACCTCCACCAAGAGAGTCGGGGACCTACAAGCGTTCTCTGTTAGCGACACTTGCCTGGAGTTTGGTCCAGCAGACACATATGTGATCCTAAGACCGTGACCGGGCTACGTGCCCAAGGTTGCTACCACACCCTTTAGAGACCAGGTAGTGAAACTGCAAGTGCTGCCCCGGGAGGAGGCAGACCCAGCCCCTTCGTTGCTGTGTCCGGTACGTGCTTTGCGTACCTACTTGGACCGTACGCAGAGCTTTAGATGCTCTTAGCAGCTCTATGTCTGCTTTGGCGGACAGCGGAAAGGGAACGCTGTCTCCAAACAGAGGCTTTCCCACTGGGTCGTGGACGCCATTTCATTGGCCTATCACACCCAGGGGCACCTCCCTGGCAAACATATGTAGAGCAACAGGTTGGGCAACACCTAATACCTTTGAGAGATACTACAATCTCCGGGTTGTGTCAGTATCATCCCGAGTTTTCTCAGGTCCGAGCCGGTAGAACTCGGTAACAAGCTGACGATCTGGCCGGGTGGATCGCTTACACCAGGTGCACTTTCCTTCGGATGAGGTAAAACTGTGCGCTTTCTCTCCCAGGAGATCCCACTCATTCGGATTCCTGGATGGTTCCTCCCTAGCCCTTTGGGTCTGCAGTTCAGCGGAGGAACTCGCAGACCCAATCCACTGAGGGAACTTAATCTACCCTGTACTGGAATAGGTGCTCCACAGGCCAGGACTCCTACGTACACTCCCCCTGTGTGTATTATCAAGGGTACGGTCCCATTACGAGTGGACCCGTGTCTCCCTTAGGCAGTTCCAGCTGCCCTCCGGTCGCTGTGTTGTAGCAACTCCCCCCTCTAACGAGGTTGAATCAACCACTGCGCCATTTCCACATGCCGCCTGAAAAACCCATGTGATGTATTCACAACTCTTACCTCCCCTTCAGGGCAGGGGTGGTCTCCGCTGTGTCTTTTCCCCCTGAAAGAATAGGAAACTGGGTAAGACCCCCTTCCCTCGATGCGTGTAAGGGCCCTGGCCGTTCTTGCTCTATGCAAGAAACAAAGAGAGAAAGGGTTGGCAAGCGTCGCCTTGTTCCCCTGCCTAGGGTAACCAGAAGGATTCCGACGACCTTTTTGGGGCATTGGGGAAGGGTACGTGCAGTCTGCTCAGCGCATGGCGTGATTTAAATTGGACCCCTAGTGTCGCTTCCTTGACACAACTTCGAAGTGAGCGACAGACGGAGAACGTCTCGGTTACGTATGTAACCTCCGTTCCCTGATGTAGGGAACGAGATGTTGTGTCATCCCAGCCACGTCGCTGAGCTGAGCCACTATAGCCACGGCTCCTCAGAAAAGTCCTGAATGAACTCAACGTATTTCCCCGCTTTTATACCCGTATGTCCGGGGTATGCAAATACTGTCTGCCAACTTCTCATTGGCCTTTTTTCATAGATCAGAGGCATATTCAGCGCTCAAGAAAGACCCCTAGTGTCGCTTCTTCGACACAACGTCTCGTTCCCTCCATCGGGGAACGGAGGTTACATACATAACCTAGACGTTTTCAATGTAGCTGTGAAGCTTCTCTTGAGTGAAGAGTATTAATCATGTGGATGATGTAAAGTTTTAGAAAATTGTTCAATCTTCCTATGGTTGTAATGTTGCAAAATATAAACAATTATTATGTTTTTTCAGACTAAATAAATTTGTAAGTAATATGGGGATCTGTGTGTATTTAAAAAAGCGTAAATTCTTACAGTAAAGCTAAAGATTGACTGTATACCTATTATTCATGTGTAGTACTATAACTAACAAATAAGTGGCACTCTTTCCAGTAAAAATGTTAGTACAGCAGCCTTTATACAGAGTTAAAACCTGAATGTAAGCCTATGCCAATTTTCCTGTTCATATAATTAATAGACAAGTGTGCTGTAAATCTACTGAAAATCTATTGAACTATATATCTGTCATTTTTGACCTGAACATCACAGGTGACATTATGTTTAAACATAACAGAAGCATTAATTAACCATAAGAAAATGAACATACTTAACAGCTGTTTTTCCCCCTCATCAAGTAAAGCAGGCAGCAGCATGTCATAAAGCAGTGTTTGATGGATGTATATTTAACCATGTAAAAGAGTCAGATATTAACCAAGACTCTGGGAACAATGCCACCTAAAGTGACAAACAATGTCCCAGATTTTGTAAATATGGGGAAATTGACCTTAGGTAATTTCTCTGCTACTCATATCTAGTTATATATTCGTGCCTCTGTGGACATCATAATAACCTGTAGCTGTCAGAAATCTCTATTCAGAAATCTCTATTCAGAAAACAGCGATTACATCAAAATTGATTGTGACAGGGAGTAGAGAGCTGTATAATCTACCAGAAGGAACAGACAATTATTTAAAATGTCTTCTAGCATTTATTGTATTATAATATATTGTACCTTATTTACAGCTTTTGACTTTGATATTGATTTGATTTTATAGGTAACAGGCACTACTGTTCATATTGAAAAATGTATATATTAAATTGAAGTATATGGGAAAAAATGACATCAAATGACATCATTAAAGAAGAAGAAATTCTACTGAAAATCAATTCTAGGGGGCAAACATACTGTATATGTGGATTATTAAAACAAATGACAAGATTAAGTCCAAAGAGCAGAAGGAAAGGGACACTGGACAATCTCTGAGTGATACGTAGATGGAAAGGTAGACAGCACCGCATGAGAAAGCTTTGAAGAGTGTGCCATGAGTTGGAATAGTGCATACATAGTTTTTCCAGGGCAAAAGAGGTTAGCCGTCATGTGAGGGGGCTTGGAAACACATTAACGGCAAGAGTGTGCCCTACGCATGTGTGTTGACGTGGATTAGATGAAGAAGCTTTAAAAGCTCTTGCCCTTTTAGTCACTGGGATGTTTTGGAGGAAGGGTTTTTTAAACTTTTGTGTTAGTATGTGTAAAAATCATCTGGTAGTCAATCTGAAAATAATTTATTAATACATACTTTTTTAATGAACATTTTACAGATCACATATTCTAGAAATTTAGATATCATTTAAGCATCTCTGATCTTTGATTGACAGACAGTGTTAAGAAATATACACTCTCACAAACTGACCAATTAGCTTTTATGAGTTGTGAACATGCAAATTAGTATTTGGATAAATGCATTTGCATCAAGTGAATCGAGAAAGAGTTGCATATAGAATGGTTTTGCAGATCAATGCTGGTTTGGTACTATATAACTGGTCGCACCAGTATATCCATGCAATTCACTAGAAAAGATTAACAGCTTTGGAGCTCACAGTATTGTGTTTTTAACCTTTTATGAGTAGGGATCTAACATCCCCTTCAGTGCCCCTTGGAGTGAGTTATTTTTGCATGTGACACTGCACAGCCAGTAGAGGGGGGAGAGTGTAGACGAGTATTTTTTTATTTAATTTATTTACATTTTTGAATTCTTTCATAAAAAAAAAATCAGAGCTGGTTGGTTTGGTTCATGACTCTTTTGTCACAGATTTTATGAAATCACAATTTTTTTCATTAAATCACTTGAAAAAATGAATAGGAAATATACTTCCAGAACCTATGACTGTTTTGACACAGGTTTCCTAAACACTCCTGCTAGAAACTCACGCCATTGGATAAGTCAGTGTTGCTGTGCCTGGCTAGTTGTTTCACTTAATCTTTAAGCATTAAACAGCATCCCATGCAAGGGACAAGTTCTCAGAAACAACAAATGCCAATGACCGTGCATGCTGGTCTTTTCAGCAAGGTTGATAATACATGTTATGACATAGCAACATAGCATACAAAAACTAACAGACAGACCGATTCATTCTGGTTCAAACACTTGCAGACCCCTGACACAGGTGTGAGAGGGTCATGGAGTTAAATGTGTCCAAATTTCACTCTACCCATGGTAGCTAGCTCTTTCATCCCTGGGGAGTCTGACGCAGAAGCAAATGGACAGAGGCCGCGCTGGACTGTTTGATTGATTTTTAGAATTGAACAGTAATCCGAGAGAGAGAGAGAGAGAGAGAGAGAGAGAGAGAGTGAGAGAGAGAGAGAGAGAGAGAGAGAGACTAAGCGGGAAACAGTTTAAAGGGGTTTATGATTCAGGACACCATGGGCCACTAGCTCCATCAGTGGTCGCCTAGCAACTAAACAAGCCAGTCATCAGCGGAATGGTAACTGTTGTCAAGGTGACCCCTTTTTTGGTTTTTTGAAGTCTGTTAAGGAAGGCTGTTTGAAAGCTCTTCACAACAAAATAGATAATTTAAAGAGACAGTTCACCCAAAAAGACAATTCTGTCATCATTTGATACGAATCTCTAAGACTTTCTTCCTTCAGTATAGCACAAAGAAGTGTTTTTAGGCAGAATGTAGCCTCTTAGGCTGTCAGCCCCTTACGTTCTTCCTAACTTCATATACTGTAACGTAGTTCAAGGGCAAGGAGGAGGCGAGAACCGGCTTGTCAACATAAATATTATTTTAATTATAAACTTAAAACAAAAGACTCGTCACACCACCGTCTGCCATCGGCCTTTATCCCTCTCGGAGGCTTGATTAGCCTGATACGCGACCGGGTGTGTATCGTCACGACCCGGCCCCGCCCTCCTCCCTGCCACATATACGTTTTACATTTTTGAGTGAACTAAGCCTTTGACAAATGGATAAATATATCTATACTGTATATAGTTTATTATTTAGGTCTCAAGCATCACATAGTTCTCATAATTACATAATGTAAAATATAATTTAAAATAGACCAGATTCTTGCATTTTAAAGTCGTTGTCAAATCACACAAATTTTTTTCAGAAAAACTAGATTGCTTATAAAGAGGTTTATTAACCTGTGAGACATCACTCTCAATCGTACGTTTTATTTGGGAGGGAGAGTAACCAGAAATAACAGTGCATGGCTCCTGAGAGATCCATTAGCGCAAATAACATCTGCTTTGCTTAAACCCAGAGTCTGCTCTCTCTCTCTCTCTCTCTCTCTCTCTCTCTCTCTCTCTCTCTCTCTCTCTCTCTCACTATAACACAGTAATGACAGCTGATGAGAACATGGATGGATGGAGTTGGGCATTCTGGGAATTTTGGTTATTTTAGTGAGGTTTATTAATGAGTTTATAGTTTTGACAGGTAGAAATACATGGAGAGTGCAGCATGTCACCATAAACAAATACATGTGTTTTAGCATTTTATCTATATATCAGAAAGACAATTTTCACCTCATAAATGTTTGCACTAGGATTTTGTGTTTTGACAGTTAAAAACTATGTACAGTGTGAAATATAATTACACACTATTGTTTAATTATTTATTCTGATTGGCTGGCTGCATGCAAGGTGTGGATTAATAGCGTGTTCACATTATGTTGGAATTATCGTTATTATCTGATTGGTAATTTTTTTTTTTGCATCTTTGAATGTGCAGCACTTGGGGTGGGCTACTGGGGCTTAAGCCCAGAGTGTTTTTAGTAAAGCCCTGAATGTTTTAATCCTTTTTTAGTGATCTCAAATCTACCAGTGCTTCTGTATCAAGTTGATCCTAAATATATTTTAATAATAATTAAGGCTGTGAATAGATCCAATGTTTTTTGTTTTTGTTTTGTTTTTAAACCCCTTTTCTCCCAATTTGGAATGCCCAATTCCCACTATTTAATAGGTCCTCGTGGTGGCGCGGTTACTCGCCTCACTCTGGGTGGTGAAGGACATGTCTCAGTTGCCTCCACTTCTAAGACAGTCAATCCGCGCATCTTATCACATGGCTCGTTGTGCATGACACCACGAAGACTCTGCATGTGGAGGCTCATGCTACTTTCCGTGATCCATGCAAAATTTACTACGCGCCCCATTGAGAGCGAGAACCACTAATCGTGCCCACGAGGAGCTTACCCCATGTGACTCTATCCTCCCTAGCAACCGGGGCAATTTGGTTGCTTAGGAGACGTGGCTGGAGTCACTCAGCACACCCTGGATTTGAACTCGCAACTCCAGGGTAGTAGTCAGAGTCAATACTCACTGAGCTATACACAATGTTTTTAATTAATCACGCATTTTTCTGTGATTAATCACAATTAAATTATGGTAAATGATACAACGAACATTAAAGAAACCATCATACATATATTTATTTTATACTTTGTCTAAAAGAACTTGGTTAGTTATCATTTAAAGTTGAAGTCAGAAGTTTACATATACTTAGGTTGAAGTCATTAAAACATATTTTTTAACCACTCCACAAATTTCATATTAGCAAACTATAGTTTTGGCAAGTCATTTAGGACATCTAATTTGTGCATGACAATAACATTTTTCCAACAATTGTTTAAGGACAGATTGTTTCACTTTTAATTTACTATATCACAACTCCAGAAGGTCAGAAGTTTACATACACTAAGTTAACTGTGCCTTTAAGCAGCTTGGAAAATTCCAGAAATTATGTCAGGTGTGAGGTGTACCTGTAGATGTATTTTAAGGCCTACACAGTGCCTCTTTGCTTGACATCATGGGAAAATCAAAGAAATCAGCCAAGACCTCAGAAAAAAAATAGTTTCCTTGGGAGCAATTTTCAAACATCTGAAGGTACCACGTTCATCTGTACAAACAACAGTATGCAAGTATAAAAATAGATGAATGCAGTTTGGTGCGAAAAGTGCAAATCAATTCCAGAACAACAGCAAAGGATGTTGTGAAGATGTTGGAGGAAACAGGTAGACATTTATCTATAAGCAAAATGGCTCAAGGACAACAAAATCAAGATATTAGAGTGGCCATCACAAAGCCCTGACCTCAAGCTGACAGAAAATGTGTAGGCAGAATTGAAAAAGCATGTGCGAACAAGGAGGCCTACAAACCTGACTCAGTTACACCAGTTCTGTCTGGAGGAATGGCCAAAATTCCTGCAACTTATTGTGAGAAGCTTGAGTAAGGTTACCCAAAACATTTGACCTAAGTTAAACTATTTAAAGGCAATGTTACCAAATACTAACAAAGTGTATGTAAACTTCTGACCCACTGGGAACGTGATGAAAGAAATAAAAGCTAAAAGAAAGTAAAGTAGCGATCCTAACTGACCTAAGACAGTTAATGTTTTCTACGATTAAATGTCAGGACTTGTACATCAGTTTAAATGTATATGTATATGTAAACTTCTGACTTCAACTGTATTTTTATTATTTAAATATGTACATGTTAAAATGTGTCACGGATCCATCTGACTCACCTGCCACTTTAACTAAACCCTCTCACTCCTCTGAATACTGATCACACACACCTGCCTCCAATCACCACGTCAATCAGCTCCTTGATTTAAACCTCGCTCCTCATCCATTCTGTGTCTGGTCTCAACTATGAATATGGACTCATTGACCTGTATCTCCAAAATGTCTGCTCCTAGCTATTCCTCTCCACTCCAGCGATCCCTGTTAATTTTTTTTATTTCATTTTGTATTTGGGAGACATAGTTCATTAGACACATTTTTAGAGATATCAGCTTTTGATACTGTATTTGTATACATGCCATAAAATCAGCAGACGTGTTGTAATTACAATTTGGGCAAAATCTTCTAGCGTTTTCTGATGGAATTTTTCATTAAAAGGATCAAATGCTTTTTACCAGCAAAACCAAGCTTGTGAACTTGGTTGACCAGCATGGTCTTTCAGGTGAAGCTGGTTTAGCTAATTAAGTCTGGTAAGGTCACAGCACACCAGCATTCCATGCTGGGGGCCAGCAGACAAAATACAACATAAAGTGGTGACCAGCAATGCTGGATTTTTTAGCAGGGTGGCCCACTTGCAGATGAAAAATCTTCATTCTCCATACATTAAATCTGCTCCTGTGTTCATTATGCCTGGGGCATGCATCGAGTGCAATGAATCAGTATGCACTACTCCACACAATCAGTCTCTGTGCGAGGACGTGCAGTTGAGTCAAACGAGTACCTCTTGAAAATGTATACATGCCAATGTTAGTCACAGAAAATGGAGAAAAACATTGGTGAAGTTTCACCAATTGCACAGAAGTTTTTTTAAATGCGTGCAACTGATCTTTGCGCATACCAGATGTTGAGACAAAAGATGGGGGGTCCTTTTAGTTTTGAATTGTATTTAAATATTTATTATATAAATGCCCCCTCACAGATGTAACATTTAAACTTTTATAATATAGTGTATTATATTCCTAGATTTCATTAAAGGATGGCCCCATATCCACAGAGGTCTGGGCTGAGCCCCAAATATCCACTGACCCTAGAAACACCCCTCTGTCTTCATAAAAAGTTGTGGGATTTCTATGAATGCACTGACTTGACAGTCAGGACATCATCCAAAACAAACCAATATGGCAGAAGCCTCAAAAGTTAAAGGTAGTGAATGCATACAGTATTTCAGTGTGATATGCCATTCTACAGTATTATGCCAATGTTACCTAGAGTGCTTTCTTTGCTTTTTAACATTTTGCATGAAAAATAGTGGTGAATTAATGAATGAATATAGTTTTGGACGGGACGAGTGCTTAGGGACGAGTTTAATGTACTGTAACAATAACATGGATTGACCACTGAGAGTTCAATGTGGGCTCGGCTACCCAGCACGTTGTCACAGAAATAGAAACAAAGCAATCAACAGATTGTGATGTTGCTCATCACAGTCATGGCTGGTTAGGACAAAACTCTGATTTACATGGAAGAGATAACTTTTATCTCTTTATCATGTCACGTCTAGATAGGACATAAGGTTACAGTTCAATATTATTTTGTCACATTCTTTAAGAATAGTTAAACATTTTCAAATGAATGGAACATCCTACTATACAGTATCAAAAAGACAAAGATACTGGTCAGTCTAATAATTTATTCAACTGTAAATAATGTAATAATATATTTGACATCATTTATGGCTGAGAGCTGGGTCAGACACAGGTAATCACACTCACTCACTCAAGCTTGCTCTCTTCACACACGCACGCACGCACGCACGACAACACAAAGACAACCTTGTTTAACCAATGACTGCTACGAAACAGTCCGAGTAAAAAAACCTACTAAAAACTGACACTTTCAAACTAATAACAGGAGATTTAGTGATGCTTTCCAGCTATTAAGTTTAGCTTGGGCTGTTTCTAAGAATGCTAACTCGGTGGCATAACAAAGTAGTTCTACACACAAGAGTGCTTTTGGGACGAAACCCTGAATAAAGTCTTGAGGTAATCAAATGTACATGTGGTAACCATGGAAAAATTACAAATAATTCATTATAGACCGTTGAATTATTGAAAATGAATGCTCTGTCTTTTCTCCTGAAGTCCACCACAAGCTCCTTGGTCTTACTGACGTTGAGGGAGAGGTTGTGCTCCTGACACCAGCGTGTCAGAGTATGCACCTCCTCTCTGTAGTTTCATCATTGTCAGTGATCAGACCTACCACCATCGTATCATCAGCAAACTTGCCACACAGTCATGTGTGTACAGGGAATACAAGAGTGGGCTGAGAACACAGCCCTGCGGTGCTCCATTGTTGAGGGTCAGTGATGAGATGTTGCTGCCCATTCTAACCACCTGGCATCTGCTTGATAGGAAGTCCAGGATCCAGCTGCACAGCGAGCTGTTAAAGCCCAGAGCCCAGTTTCACATCAAGCTTGGAGGGCACTATGGTGTTGAATGCTGAGCTGTAGTCTACAAACAGCATTCTCACATATGTGTTCCTTTTTTCCAGGTGGGACAGAGCAGTGTGTAGTGTAGATGCAATGGCATCATCAGTGGAGTGACTGCTGCGAGTCCAGTGAGGTGGGCAGAACAGAGCATATGTTATCTCCTGATTAGTCTCTCAAAGCATTTGCTGATGATGGGGTCAGAGCAACAAGAGGCCAGTTATTTAAGCAAGTGATTTTAAATTGCTTTGGTACAGACACAATGGTGGATGTTTTAAAGCATGTGGGGACCACAGACATGGAGAGGGAAAGGTTGAAAATGTCTGTAAAAACACCAGCCAGTTGGATCGCGCGCGCTCTGATGCGACCTGAAATGCCATCTAGATGGGATTGGGTTACATCCGCTACAGAGACGGAGAGTTAACTAACACCTGTATCTTCGCCCACCAGAGGTCTCTCCGTGAGGGCAGTGTTAATTCCCTCGAAACAAGCATAAAATGTATTAAGCTCATCAAGGAGAAAGGCAGCGGTGTTCTCAGTGGAGTTTTTATTCCCTTTGAAGTCTGTGATGATAGTAATTCCCAGCCACATGCTTCTGTGGTATGGAACTGTCCTTCAATCTTGTCCTTGTACTGGTGTTTGGCTGCTCTGATAGTTTTGCGAAAGGCATAACTGGCTTGTTTATGCTCCTCCACATTCCCAGAATAAAAGGTCCGCGCATTATGTGCCACATGAACATTGCTATTAATCCACGGTTTTTGGTTCAGGTAGATCCGTATAGTTTTGGTCGGTACTACGTCATCAATGCACTTCCTGATGAAACACGTTACGCTCTAAGCTCGATGTCATCTGAGGCGGACCGGAACATCTCCCAGTCCGCTTGATCAAAACAGTCTTGTAGCACAGAATCTGATTGGTTCAACCAGCATTTGATCATTCTGAGGGCAGGTGCTTCCTGTTTCAGTTTCTGCCTGTAAGTGAGCTGAAGCAAATCGGAAGAGTGGTCCGATTTGCCAAAGGGGGGATTTGAGGGATTTGAAGCCATCCCGGAAGGGAGAGTAGCAATGGTCCAAAACCCGGTCACCTTGTGTGTTGAAGCTGATGTGTTGGTAGTATTTCAGTGCTATTGGCTTGAGGTTGGCTTTGTTAAAATCCCTGGTCACAATGAACGCGGATGCGCGTTTTCCTGCTCACATCTCCCATACAGTTTCTTCAGTGCCCGGTCTGTGTCGGCTTGTGGGAGGATGTGCACAGCTGTGATAATGACCACTGTGAATTCCCTCAGTAGCCAGAATGGTCGACACAGAAGCATGAGAAATTCCAGATCAGGAGAGCAGAAAGACTTGATAAAATGTACGTTCCTCTGATCTCATCAGGATATGTTGATCATAAAACATACACCACCTCTGCCTGAGAGGTCTTTCGCTCTATCCGCTCGGTGTACTGTGAACCTCACCGGTTCGATGTCTGAGTCTGCAATCCGCAGACATCCAAGTTTCTGTAAGGCAGATAATGCAGCAGTCTCTCGTTGGAAAGAGATCCGCGCTTTCAGCTTGCAGAGCTTTTTGTCCAGAGACTGAACATTTGGCAGTAGAATACTGGGTAGCGGGGGTCGATTTGCGTGATGCCTTAGTTTGATGAGAATGCCGGGTCTCCTTCCCCTTGTCCGACTGCGTTTCCGTGGCCGGGTTGACCAGACAAAGGACTCCACTAGCATTTTTGAAAACATCCAGTTTTCAGTGTGCTATTGTAGAACCAATGTCCAAAAGTGTTTGTTTATCGTAGACAATAAGGCAGACAACATCAAGACAAAAATAAAATAAAAAAATTCCCTTTACTGGTATGCATTACTTTTCAATAATTCAATGGTTGGAGTCAATTATTCCCTAAATAGTGTACTACTATACATGAATGGCTTGAGTTATGCAGAATGGAGTGATATATGAAATCAGACTCACATTAAGGCCAGGCCAAGGTAGTTAGCAGTGCTGCCCCAGTACATGGGGTTGTCCATCACGTTAAAAGGAAAGCCAGTCACCTTTTGATCCATGAGGATGCCAAAATAGTCGCCTGTTAAAAAAAAAAAGAAAAAAAGGGGGAATAAATTATTCCAACTGTGTCCTTTACACAGTGCAAATCCAATGAACCTACTTATGTTAAGCCAGGGGTGATCATTCCTTTTCCTGGATATGATCCTTCCTGTATAGTTTCAACAAATCAAACACACCTGAAAGATCTTGAACTTCACATTTGTTGAGTATGAAACCAAAGGCACTTGACTTGCTGTCTTACTGTTCACACTGTCAATGAGTGCATTCACATGTACAACAACTGATAATTATAACTGATAAGAAAGCAAATCATCAATAAAATATGTAACTCAAATATGGTGGCTATGTCGACAACATCAAAAATCAATGGTTCATGTGACATGACTCTGTCATGAAGTTTGGTCACGAGAGGCAATGAGAACCAATGAGGTTTGATGCATTTGACATAGCAGTAGTAGACACTGATTTCAGATGTGCATTGTTGCCTTCATACCTCCCTATTTTTCAGGCTTCGTACACAGCCTTCAAAATCGTTATCAGTTTTGAAAAAAGAGAGTTTGAGTACTTTGAACAGGCTAGATTTTCAGGAACAGGATCTGATCATCCCTGCTTAAGCAAATCAGTCATATGTGTTATGATTCCACTTAGACTGCGTAAGTGATATGATAATGATCAGGTTTCTCCTAAAATGCCTGATTTGTGCAGCATAGCACTGGTTGCGAAAATGATCGGAATGCAAGAAGAAAAGATAAAAGCACTCAAGAAACAGTTGGGCTTTTGTGTGCACAGTTTTTCAGTGCAAAACCTGCATCTTAGTTACTAAACACTAGCAACCCAGTTTAACCAGGCACTACAGTATCTGCGCTGGTTAAGCGATGCACCATGCTTTTATAATAAAGTCATAGGGTCCTATTTTACGAGTGCTAGCATCATAATAGTCATACACGCAAAATCAGTGGGCATGCTATGAAGTTTTGGTATTTTCGTCCAAGCATGCACTAAGTCTAGGTGCAAGTAGGTTTAGCGAAATTGCATGCACAAAGCGCTAGTCTGCAATTTAATTCTGAGGTTCTTCTACAGTTATTGCACCACCTGCAACCTGCGTCCATATTTCTATGACAGTGTCACTCTCCTTTTATATGCATGGAAAATGTGGTTTCATCAGGATTTGGATTTATGCTCCGTTAAATTATAGAGATTGTATTATATTTACTGATACACAAATTATGGCCAGTATTAATAGTGATTGTATTGGCACACACCTCTCTTCTAGGCCTAGACAGGTCAATTTTGATTTTGAAATTTTTGACATTTATTGAAACATTAAAATTCAAATTACTCTCATACATTACAAATGAGACAAAAATATAATCAAAATGGCATGGTCAGATTGGTCTAAGTGGTCAAAAAAAAAAATCCAAATCTAAATATTTTACACTCTTCAACAATCTGCCTCCTTTGCAGTGACTTAAAAATCACTGTAAAATTACAAGTATCTTAAATATACACAATTAAATAATTTTTTTGGTACGATTTGACAAAATTACAGCTTGATTGGAAATGATGGCCAATAAATATATTCTGCTCACAAGTTATATTTATCTAAAATCTTCACAAATCACATGTCAGATTTCATCTAAAGCATCCTCTTGACTTGCACTTTTGTCTACTTGGTTAACATGTACACTAACTTTTGGTAAAAAAAAAAAAAAAAAAAAACTTTAAGGGAAATCTTGTTTGTGTCCTGGAAATTACACCACAACTGTGTAATTCACACAATGAATATTGAAATGGCTTGTTTACTCCATTCTATATTCAGACCATAAGATTTCTAAACATGTAATCCACATATATTTTTTAATGGTTTTTCATAGCTCAGAACTGAATGTCTGTGTCTGGAACTAGAGTAAAACAGTAAAATCTATAAATAAAAGGCATTTGAAAAATACCAAAAATAAGTGATAAAGGCATACTAAAAAGATTCCAAGTAGTTTTACTGTGACCTTCATATAACAAAAGTTTAAATGTTTTAGTTGTAATAATAATAAAAAAATACCTGTGACATGAAAGTCAAAGAAACACCCATTCATGAAACCCTTGTGTAAAACAATTGCACCTCACTCAGAACTTAATGTTAATGCTCTCCTCACTCCTTTCCAGTCCCTGTGCTGATCTTTCAGGTCATCATAAACAAAAATGCCTGTTTGATTTTGTGAATTAAAATGCCTGTAACTGCCCTTAACAGAAGTAGAGCACTCTTTGTCATAAGGGCTACATAACCAGCCTTTACTATGTCTGGGGTTTAACCCCTCATTTCCCTTTCTCTCTGACCCAGTTTAGGACAATGGTTTGACATTACATGTACCTGGCTCCTAGTGGTTCTTTTATTTAGGTTTTATTTTTTGGGGCAGAAATGTATCTCCATTATATAAACTCCAACACCGGGGGACCTCCAGATGCTCAGGGTGGAGGAGAGTTTTTATACTTACATTATCCACTGCTCACCTTTTCAGAATGGAAAATGTGCTTCATTCACAAATCCAAAGAAAAACTAACCCCATTACCCAGACAAAATATAATGTAACAGGTCAACAGTTAAAAAACAACTTTGTTCATTCATTTAATGTGACTCATACAGGCAATGGGGGCCACTGGTGGCACAAGTTTTTTTTTCTCATTGACAGAACATTGTAAGGGGAACACTGTCCATGTACTGTAATTAGTTTACAATTAGTGTACAAATCAAAAGATCAAAATCTTGTATGTACTGAGTACAAGAATGAGTACTCTGCATACATAAAATTCACATACAATATTGTACTATGCACAATATATATACAGTACGTTGCAGGAACAGTGAGCATAGTGTGGCAGTATGCTATTCAGAATATACTCCAAAATGACAACTAGATTACTTTCACTGAAATGAATATATAACAAGGTGGGGTCATGCATTTGAAAACTTTATTGATCACAGCATTCTCTTGAATAGGCTTGAGAATTATTACATTAGCATGGTTTAGGTCCTATATATCAGAATGCTACCACTTTGTCTGTGTAAACGAGGATTTGTCAAATCAAACAAAAGGAAGTATGGAGTGCCACAGGGAACAGTTTTAGGGCCTCTGCTTACATATGCTTCACCTGGGGGATATTATCAGGAAACGTGGAACAAGTTTCCACTGTTATGCTGACGATACCCAATATATTATATTTCTTCGAAAGCCAACGAAATTTCACAATTCTCCAAATTAGCAGTGTATCAATGAAATCAAAGATTGGATGGCCAGACATTTCCTTCTACTCAACTCTGACAAAACAGAGGTACACAATATTGAATCAAAAACCTCAAAAAAATAAGCTGTTAAAACATAAAATTGACTCTTGATGGATGTACTGTTATGTCGTCTTCTACAGCATAGAACTTATGTGTTAAATTTGATACCAATCTGTCCTTTGAAAATCAAATTTCTAATATGTGTATGTTTGTAAAGTTTCTAATATTCTTCCACCTCAGAAATATTGCTAAGTTATGACACATGCTCTCTGTTCCTGATGCCGAAAAATGAATTCATGTTTTCATGACCTCAAGACTATTGTAAGGCATTACTGGGAGGATGTCCAGCAAGTTCAATAAATAAACTTAAATTGGTTCAAAATGCAGCTGCCATAGTGCTGACTAGAACCAAGAAATATGATCATTTCAGCCCCACATTATCGTTGTTACATTGACTAACTGTTAAATTTCATATTCATTTAAAAATGTTGTTAACTATGTACAAAGCTTTAAATGGTCTATCTCTGCTGTACATAAGTGCCCTTCTGACACACTATATTTAATCACATTCATTACGATCGCAAAATTCTCCTAAACTATGGAATTGTCCCCCAAACACTGTTCAGGTCTTAGACACACTCTCAGTTTGAGACTAGACTAAATCCTCATTTATTTAGCCAGGCATACACCTAATTTATCCATCAAATCACAATTAGGCTGCTTTAGCTAGGTCTGCCAGAACCAGAAAAATGTATCATGATCTATAATTCTGCAAAACATTTACTGGCATCTATGCTAATATTATTCAATTTGTTTCCCTGTCTCAACCTTGGGATTTATATCCTTAGGTTACCAGAGCCGGCCAGATCTAGCTCCGTTCCTGCTTGGTGTCAGACTCCGCTGCTATGTGTCTCTGAGTGATGACGACTAAATGCAGCCGGTGCAAGCTAGGAATCACTTTATTCCATTACATAAATAACATATTATATATGCAATTGTAATTTCTGTGTAAATACATTTATGCCTGCTCTGAGAAGCATTAAACAGTCTGTGTAAATGGATCTAAATGCCAGCTTGACCTGCTTTTTATACAGCATACTGATGCTTTAACGGTAACTAATCTCCTTCTACACTATTTCAGAAAAATAGATTTAGGATTTAAAGGTGCACTAAGTAACTTTTGTCTCTTTGTCATCATAAACTTACTCTGGCACCCTAGCAGCTTGGATGCAGCATCATTTAAACTCAATCATTTTCAGTTTCAGATGCCATTGTACAAATGTAGTATTCACAATCAGTCATGATTACTCAAATAACAGGACGGTTACTGAGATTAAGCGAGTAGTATTTGGCTGGTCATGTGATTCTAACATGGCATCACCCATGTGCGGACCCTCTCCATGTAAAATAAAACAGCTTTTATAAGGTTACTGAAATTACTGGAGTCTTCATTTTTATGTGAGTGGTCATAATTCTATACATATATTGCTAAATTATAATTCATGTCTTTAGGAGTGTACCTTTAACTCAAAAACCAAGTAGATGCAGGACTAAATTCAAAGGCTGTTCAAAATTACCATTTAATTTTTAGGCCTTTTAAGGATAACAAGCACAAACAACAACATATAAACATAGACAGAAAGGCCCAACCAATGTTTATCAAAAGGTCTGCTACAATCAAAATCCTAAGTCTGCAAATGTGGAAAAAGAATCACTCACCTCCAGTAAAACTTTGACGTGGTGCAAGTCTGACCTACTTCTCTATTGTCTCTTTTCTGGTTATCAAGTTTGAATTATGTTTGGATGGTCAGGCACAGGTGTGAGAGACAAGGCAGAGACGTGTGCCTGTGGCCACCGTAAGAAACACTTTTCTTGGAAAAAATGGACGATATGGTGATTACAGGCCAGGTTTAGAGGTGTGAAGACAGACAGTAACACAAAGTCTGCCTCACAGAACATTAAGTTCCTTTAAAGGAATATTCCTGGTTCAATGCAAGTTAAGCTCAATCAACAGCATTTGTGGCATACTGTTGAGTACCACAAATAATATGTTCAAAAAAAAAAAAAAAAAAAAAAAAAAAAAGATAAAATCTGGGTTACAGTGAGGCACTTACAATGGAAGTGAAAGGGGATAACTTTTGGAGGGTTTAAAGTAAGAAATATGAACTTAATATTTTATAAAAGCGCTTACATTATTTCAAAATTTTGTTAAAATTTGTGTATAATTTGGTTAGTAAAATCATAGTTGTTAAGGTTGTTTAAGTGTTTACAGCTTTATGTCGTTATGGCACCGAAGTAGTAAAATTGGCTATAACTTTACACAGAAATTGTTAGTAAGTATGTTAACACGCATATTGTTTAAGTCTTGTGGCTAAACTTTTGAAACAGGGAGTTTTTTAACATATAAGGATTGGCCCAATTCACTTCTATTGTAAGTGCCTAACTGCAACTCAGATTTGTGGTTATTTACGATAAACTTATGTTTTTATGCCGGTCTGTTATTGTTCTTGACCAGAAGAATCTGCAATGTCGACCAGACCATGTGCCATTTAGTGAAAGGTCTGACAACACAGAACTAGGGTGGATGTGGAACAGAAGCAAGGATGGATGGCCAATGAAGGAGAGACTGAGAGAGGGAGGGATGGAGAAAGAGCAGGAAAGATGGATCCAGAAGTATAAGTGAATGATTGGATGAATGAATGGATGGATTTACCCAGAAAGGTGCCGGTAAAGCCCAGGGCCAGGAAACTGCTGATAACAAACAGTGAACCCATTGCCATGAGAGCTGCTCCTGTATAGTACACCTGTACATTATCCAGCAGCTCCCAGCGAGGCTGTCCCTTCATAGCAACTGTAATACTGAGAACACAGACAGAAAAAAAAAAAAAAACATGAACAGACTGAATGCAAATCACTAAAAACACATGATTACCTTCCAGTCTGCGTTTGTCTCGTTACAGATACACAACAGTTATAAGGATAAAAAAAGAACCACAATTTCACTCTTGCATCCAGTCACAGGAACATATGACATAATGGAAGTGAAGCAATCAAATGAGACTGTCTTTTACAGGTCATTGTCCGAATGACATCCATTGATTGGGGAAGACAACCGGGCTGAAGCAAAAGTAGGTCAGACAGTAAACGTTAAAATGGATTTCTTACAGCTCTTGACAGGCCATAACAATCAGCTGATAAGAATGTGTGATTGATTGGAGGATTTACTTGGCTTGTGTGGAGATACAGATGGGATACAGTCTGCTTGAATGGTTTAGTCATGGGGTTGTTTGTTAGACAAACTGATTAAAATTGAGGATAGCACATCGAAAGACCAATAGGAGCACAGGATATGATGTCTCAGTCACCAATAAGGACAAAACTTGTCTCACCTAATTTCTTGCTCAAACAACAAGTCAGATTATCCAATTGATTGTAACACTGTTACTTTGCTACCTTAAGGTTTTTCAGAGGTAGATAATTTTCAACACAGCAAAAAAGAAATTAGTGATTGACCAATATGGTTTGGTTCAATGGCTTATGCAAATAACTAGAGACAACAGGGTGGCCGATGACCACTATAATGCAAATGAACAGTGGGATTCAAAAGTCTGAATAAACATTACAAATCTGGAACTTTAAACCATCCGTCCTATGTGCTTTTGGGAGATGAGATTTTCTTCTGTTTTTAGTGATTTGTATTCTTTGTGCATATTGACACCTCATAGGCAGGGAGGAGAAAAAAAGTCAAAAGGAAGGGATAAATGAAAGGAAAAGAATAACTCAATCATATTTGCACAACAGCCCAGTAGGTGGCGATATGCACAAAGAATGAGAATCACAAAAAAACAAAAGAACACCCCTCATGAACGTGCATAGGAGGGCTGGTTGATCTGTTTCTTACCCACAGCTATCATATCGCTTCAGAAGACATGGATTTAACCACTGGAGTTGTGTGGATTACTTTTATGCTACCTTTATGTGCTTTTTGGAGCTTCAAAGTTTTGGTCACCAGAGATGAGATTTTCTCTAAAATTATTTGCATTTTGTTCAGCAGAAGAAAGAAAGTCATACACATCTGGGATTGGGTGAGTGTGAGTAAATTATAAGAGATTTTTCATTATTGGGTGAACTAACCCCTCTAATAATATACAGTAGACTTGGGCAAATACATTTTAATGATAAAAATTGAGATATACACATACAGAGTAAAATTATTTATATATATATATATATATATATATATATATATATATATTTATATTTCTTTCACAATATGTACTCAAAATACACAAAACATTTATAATTATTTCATTATTATTTACTGAATTATCTTACAATTCTCAGTAGATATACAAATATGTGATTAACTATGAATAGGGGAAGCCTTCTAATGTATTATAACTGTAGTTATAATTATTTATGAGAAGTTATAACTTATTATAAAGTGAATTATGAGACATTATGAATTCAGTACAATCCATGGATAATGCTTTTACAATGCATTATATATATGGGCTTCATTGAAAGTGTTAAAAATGTATGGATTGACTATCCCTCATGGAAATAGGTTATTTTCATACACATTCATGTTTGCATTTTCTTTACAATGTGCATCCCAAATACGACAAGATGTGTTTTTGTCCACTAATACCACTATTTAGAGCAAATAAATACTACATTGAGATAGAGCGGAGAGATTGTGAACAGCACACATCTGTAAAAAAACACATCTGTCCCAGTGCTCTATTTCCTGTTAAGAGGACATTATTGTTTATTTTCTAGGTCTCTGGGCCATGTCTTATGTAATGGCAGAATCATAGCCTGACACAAAATTTAAAGGTGATATGTCTTTTAAAAGTGCTGTACAAATCTAACTTATGGGCCATTCACACAGGACACCTTTTGTGTCCATCAATGCTGTTTTTCAATCATTTGAATTATATTTGAAATATCATTTGACGTTGATATTTCATAATCGATGAATCGGCAGATGGATTTTTCATTCTTATTTCTTAGTCTTTCCATACTGTTTCCATATGGTAAAGACAGAGGCTACAAGAGTCAAAAATAAATAAAATCCCAGATGCAGTTTATTCGTCAACCAAATTACCAATAATACTTGGGGGGGGGGGGGGGGGGGGGGGAATTAATGACTTTTAACAATAAACAAACCCAAAAAACCCAGGGGACTATTGTTTTGCAGTGATGTTGCATTTTTTCTTTCCACTCACTTTTGGTTAAGAACGCTTGATTATCTAATCAAATAACAAAAAATGCATTTAGGTGAGGATAAAATATATGGATGATACAGCCATTTAGATACAGCAAATCTCTATGAGATTGTTTTATTAATATCTAGAGGCTGCTGTTATACTGCAGAATCAAGCTGTTATTTCAGTAAATTCCCCCAGCGGCAGCTTCAGAGGAATTAGATAGATTTCTGCCGATAACCGATGGTTCCAAAAAGCGACTATTGGCACCGATATATCGGTCTACCTCTAGTTTTTATATGTAAACATGCCCTAATTGGACATCTTTGACTGGTTTGCACCATTTTTTAAGACAATGTCAAGTTAAAACTTTTCAAAACACGTCTCGAGCCACCTGCGTTCTGTTCCATTCATTGCACTGCGTCTAGCTTTTTCTAATGTAAGAAAGCATTTGCACTGAACGGCCCCTTAGCTATTGAATTAGACAGATCCTCTCTTTCCAAAACCCTTTCCTACACATTTACTGTCACATCGTTGAGCACTTGAGAGTGTAGAGACTAAGAAATAGCAGAAGCACGTCATCTCACTTTGAGTATTCAACACCATGCTCTTACACTAAACTTTAAGCTAGAGGTTATCCTTTGGTAAACAATGCCTTACTGTGTGCTGTTAAAGGCTGAGAGTCTTCTGTAACCCTTTCTAGTGTTACAGTATGAGCTTCAAGAACCTGCTGTCCAGTAGGCTTTATTGCACTGCGACTGAATTCTGTTGTTAAGAGTAAGACCCACGGATGAACATGTGATGCTAATGTCTGTGTCATGCACTTGAAACTAAATTTTTGTAATGGAACAAGGGCACTGTCCATCAATCCTAGAGCACAGTGATTTAATTTAAGACATTATTCTTAAACTTTCTCCGTAACAGAATCAAAACTAGTCAGTTAGTCAGAATCAGCATCGTAGAATGGATACAACGTTTATAGTTGTGTCCTTTCTATGTTCTTCCTAGTCTAGTATTCTGCGGCAGTTCATTGTACCCCATTTTATAACTCTGGGATTATGATTGCTATATTTAACCATTTGATTGTATTAATTATTAATTTACCATTGGAAAACAACATGTTAGGCTACTGAAAAGACTTATTTAAATGTTTTTTATTTTAAATTCCAAAAGCACAGTTAATTTCTTTAAGGGTAAAACTTTTTTTGAGGAGAATCTTAATATGGAATACACATTTAATGTTTAACTAATGCAAAAACATAATCATTCCCAATCTAAAAATCAAACAAAATCTAACTTCTGTTTCACACCTTCAGCACTAGAGCCAATGAAAGTAACTGATATTAACTAACACTGCTGAAAAGATCAGTGAAAATAGACAAAACATCAACTTCTGTCCCATGTTGCACTGTAGGTATTGTGCACACAAATGGCAGATCTAATAATAGCTTTTATTTCCACACTCTGATGAGAAAAAAGACATGGTAAAATCTATTATTATAAAGTAGGGCTTTTATTGGTCGTTTGGAGTATGTGCATCACACCTTAGTTCTTTCCCTTTCCTTACTTAATGAAAATTGCTTATTTAATGAAAGAGCTCCTTTATAAGATTTTTTTTTTTTTGGAAAGCAACATCAAAACAAAGGCCTTCTGAGAAGATAATCGCATTCCGACAAAGAACACTTTCAGCCCTGTAGATTTGTACAAAAGAAACTCTCTTAAACCTTTTTTCACACAATGGTTTATTTAATTGGACATATATGCATCACATCAGAATGCTGTAATTGTTTTTTCTGCAAGTCATGAACATTTTCCCACTTTTTGTATATTTTGACAAACTCAATTACAACTTTATTGAAAGTGATGCACAATAAAATATTCTATTCACAAGTGATATTTACATTTCTCTTTGTTTTATCCACACATCACATCTAATATTTCATTATAAACATTGTAAACAAGTACACTGACATTTGACGAATTATTATTTTTTTATTAGAGGTAAAATGGTTGTTGTGGACCTGAAACAACAACAACGACAATAATATGTTTTTTTGTTTTTTTTAAATCAACCCCTAAGACAAAGTTGAAGAAACACCAATTTATGTATTCATGTCGTTCATTATATTGCATTACAGTAACCTTTGTGATGTTTCTACACAGCAAAGCCTCACTATTGCCGAAGTACTGAGAGAGCCACTTCACAACCTTGTCCCACACATCAGATAAACATTTGATCTCTTAAAAGCGTGATAAATGATCTTGGGAAAGGTGCAGAGTGGAATTCTTTAAAAGAGGACATTTATCCCAGTGATTTCAATGTGGACGGTAACACTATGAAAAACAGGGCAGCTTGTACCGATGATACCCGTTAGCTGACTAAAAGCTGATAGGTTTAATTACGGCCAATCAGCTTCTTTTTTTTTACAAGAATATAAAAAAAATATATATATTTTGACACTCATTCAGCCTACAAATAAAGATTGTGGTAACAACCTACATCAGTTCTTAAATAATCAGGGTGGGCTCCCACACCATTTGACCTTTACATTTCCATGACTTTTCCAGTTGTTTGTGATAACCGAAATAAACATTATAAAAAATGATTTTAGAGATTGTACGCATAAAGACTCATTTCTAGCTGAGGAAACTGAAAGCAAGCCAGCTTAAACTGGTTTAAGCCATTTTTTTTTTAACAGGGATTCAAATGTACTGACTTTTCTGTGACTATTTTATTTTAATTTTATTAATGATCTCAATTCTCCTGGGCCTGCAAATCACAATTTTTGAATTCTTTGATCATTCTTTGTTTTGAAATTCATCAAACACATTTTCTTGCAATGCAGATGTAAGATGCACATTATTGATTAAGGTGTATTCATCTCTGATTCTGTACTGCAGGTGAGTTGTTGCATAAATGAAGGCTTTTAAAAATGTAAGCTTTTATATAAGGTTTTTATATAAAAAAAGGTCAATGTAATAAATGGGTTACATTTTAGAGGCACACATACCCTGCTTGCAATAAAAACTGGGCGAAGACTTTGTTCAGGTGGACAGACGTAACTGAGGCTGAGTAACCTCTTGAGAAAGCAGCAGTTGACCTTGCGAGAGATGAAGGCTGTGGATGTAAAGTTAGGTAATAGTCCCAATGACAAAAATGTGAAACATTGACTCACACAGTGCTGCTTTGAGAACTCTATAAACACAGGATGTAACAGAGACAAATGGATTTGAGAAGGCAGAATAAAAAGGTTGCATTCAGGTTACTGTCACACATAGCACACTTTTACCCGCAAGAACTTCTCTTCTATGCTGAAGAAAAGCTAATTAAAAAGTTTGTGAAATGATTATATATTGTGTTCCAGTCAAAGTATATTCTATTCACATTTTGGACTGTTTTTTTATTTTATTTGTTTTATTTGGAACTGTGTCGCAGAAGCAACCCTGCTCTTGACATAAGAGCTGTTGGTTCACAGGTCCCAGGATCGAATCAGGCCAGCATTATGTTCCAACCCCATTCCTCTCTCACCCACGTTTCTGTCAGTAGCCACTTTCACACATGAAACCCGATAAATTGCAGTTACATTGTTGGATTGCCTTTTACACACACAACAGCTTTCCCGGGTTTATCCATTTTGCTACCACTGACACATCAGCACCAAAATGGTGTTATTCTATCACAAGTGACAATAATTTTCTGTTCCTGTAGGCTGTCAATGGCATCACACATTGTGGAGTAAGAACTTTTTTATCTCCATCAGAACTTTAATGATTGGCCCAAAGCAGACATCAGCGCATCCTGAGCTCATATGTGCTCAAACTGTTAATTTTACTGCTTTGTTCACAAATTTCTTGAATTCGAATTCAAAACTGTTTGCGTGTAACACAATTTATTTGACAGCAAAAATGGCAAACAGGAAGTGAGGCTGTTTCTTCACACTTTATTGGTGTATTGACATGAAACTGGCTACTGTATGTGTAATTTTGACAATACCAAATGCGTAGATTGAGTTTGATGGCAGCGCCATGCAACAGGTCTAACCCTAATAAAAAACGGCCCAAAATCTGCCATTTTGTTACTTACTACACCTTTTCCCCATAACTGCTGCTGTTTAAAACAACAAGCCACTTTCGTAAAGACAATGTTTTGTACCTAACAACACCCTTTAACAATGGTAAATTCAATCGAAAACTTGGCCTCCCATTGCCTTATTTTACAGGTTAAATTTAGAATAAACTTTATAAATAAGTTTGTGAAAAAAAGTAATAAATATTCATCTCTTCCATTACTTCCATCCTGTGCTATAATAATTCTAGCAGATTCTAGCAGACACCACATAAAGCACAATTCTTCCCTTCATCATGAAATTATCCAATAATAACCATTACTGTGATGCTCAGATGGAAAGTTACTCATGCCTCCAATGTGCAATTCTGCTAAAACAAAGCATCATAAAGACGGATTTGTTTAATTGTCAAAGTGAAACCAACATGCCCTCAGAGACTCGGAGGACTTGCTAGCAATCACAGTGTAATGAGACACACAGTAATAAAGACATTATGCATGCAGTGATTAATAACAAATGTAAATGTATTTATAAATGGAATGAAGCTAAATATAAGAGATGTTAATCTATATGCTGCATAGCTTTATATGGGTCTGTTAAGTAGGTATGTGCGGAACTTCTAATTTCGCTGACGTTTAAACAAGTATTTTGGAGTTGACAAGTCTAAAAAGTAAGAAACCTTGAGAAAGCAGTCAAAGAAAATGTGTTTGTGTGACCCATTTAAAATACTTAATTTATTCAAAATCCAACGCTAAATTTAGCGGAAAAGGGGCATTCATCTGCGACATGCTTGCCTTGCATTATGATCATTGTACATTAAATAAAGAACATGATGCACATTCACTGAATTAACGTTTGCGAATACAGGCATATTTATTGAAAACAATTGAATGAATAGTGCAGGACTTCAATGGTCAAATGTTCAAATGGTCAGGACACTGTTGTTGTAATAGGTAAGCCAAGTTGTATGTGCTGTCATGCATTAGCCATTGATCTAATATGACAGCTGTATGGTAAAGAACATTAACCAGTGGGCTTTACAGTTACGAATTACAATAAAAATAGCAATAGAATAGAAAAAATAGGCCTGTGATGTAGCCTACAATAAACATAATGTTTTATAAACATGACGTGTACACAGAATAAAAGATAGTTTAACCCGTTAAGCAGAAAATAGCCTTCTTAATCAGCAATTAACATGTCAACATGGTCCAGAGCCGGTGAAAGAAGGACTTGACTCACTTGTCTCACCTGAGGTGAAAAAAAAGCCTGCTGAGCAGGAAAATGACTGACAAGCATGTAAAGATTTAAAGAACATTCAAATGTGATAACATCCACTGAAAATTTCAAGTCAACGATTCGGAAACCCGCTTCCAGCACCACCACCGAAGTGATTTCATAGCTACTTTGCAGAGATTTCTTGTCTTGCAAGAAGACATGCCACAAGTGAGAGAGGTAAGAAGCACGCACAGCCTGATGTGAAATGAAACTTTGTATCTGCTCCAGATATACTCTTTTTTTTTTAATATTAATTAATTATATTTCAAATGTGTAACATTAAGATGACAGTAATTTAAGTGCAGCCTTTGTAAAAATATAAAGCCAAACGTAAATGTGTCAAAATGTTCAACAGTTTAAAGGAGAAAAATATTAACCAACAACCTTTCCATTTGATCCTTTGTTTGGAGAAGTTCAACAGCCATGGCTTATGGCAAGATGATTACATGCACTAGTGTTTGAGCAGTAATGGGCAGATCATGTTAAATGTGAACACAAAGGCTCACACTAAACAGGAGACTGGTAGAAACGGAGCTCAGTGACATATGGGAATCTGTGTGTGTGTGTTGCAGTTGTACTAAGAACATATTCACTCTCTCAGAACGGGGTAGAAAATAGCCCCAGCCTGTCTAATACACACACACACACACACACACACACACACACACACACACATACACACACACACACACACACACGCGCGCGCGCACGCACACACACGCGCGCACACACACACACACACACGCACGCAGTGGAGGTTGTCACATGCAATGGCGATTACACCAGCAACTGCAGCAGAGACTGAGGCTGCCATGGCAACGCTGACATAGTCATGAGAATAAACTAAATGAAATAAGCAGGATAATTGTGCAGCAAAGAGGTTGTGGTCAGATGACCACGTTGGACACAGATGTCACAGTGATATTATTGCTGAAATCTCTGAGCAAAGGCTAAATGTGAGGCTCTGTCTTACGCAAAATGGGGCAAAATGGGTTAGTTTAAAAAAGATTATGGTAGATTTTATGTGTTACCTGTGACTACGGTAAACGTTGAGGAGGAGTATAAGCACGCCAAGGAAATAACAGGCTTTATATGGTCCACCAAAAAGTCGTGTCAGTCCCTGTGTCCTGTGCTCCCATCTAGCAACCTGAAATCGGAACAAACACAGGTAGTTATAGAGTAGTCACACATCCAACAACACACACACACACACACACACACACACACACACACCCACATCCATTGATTACATCAACACAAATCTTAAGAACTACATACTTTTTTCAGTTTTAGAAAGTTAAAGGAATGGTTCACCTAAAAATTATCATTCTCTCATCATTTACTCACCAATGTGCCACCTCAAACTCATATGACTTTCTTTCGTCTGTGGATGATGGATATATTCATAACATATCTCCATCAAAATATCTTTGTTTGTGTTCCACAGAAGAAATAAAGTATTGTGAGTTTGAGATGGCATAAGGGTGAGTAAACAATGAGTGAATTATTATTTTTGGGTGAACTGTTTCTTTAAGAAAACCCTAATTATAAATACAATTATAGTTATAACTTAGGGTTTTCTTGACTTACTGATTTTCTTGCAAATGTGTCCAGACCAGCATGTAAAGAGACCAATCAGAGTTCTTTTTTATGTTACATTTATAGTTAGGGAGATATGCTTTGGCCGGCACTAGTACCAAATGCTAAAAAATACTTTCCATTTTTTCTTAAGCATTACTTCATCACTTTTAAATTTGGATAACAACAAAGCAGAATATTCAGGTGTGGTCCAAGATATCTTGCTACTAAATTACTAGATTCAATGCCATGAACCTTAGACTTCAAATACAGCAATCAGATGCCCTTATTGTAGTAGTCTGGAAACTTGCAAACACAATTTTGTTTCCCAGCAGACTGATTAAAAGCTGTGCAATAGAAGCCACCTTTCCTCACCCATGATTTATTTTACCTTAACTAAATTCAAATTGTCTGCTTTTAAAATCCGCAATTCTTTTTCTCCACAAAACCCACTCTTCCCTCAGTGAATACCACCCACAGTTGTACTGCCAGATAGTATAATTTTCTCGTTTGGCTTTGCAAAATTTAAACATACTGCTGGTCATTTGGGGTGGCAGAATCTAGAGCCTGTTCTCAATAGCTGTGGTAATACTGAGGCCTCATATGATCATCATTCATAAGATGTGACTAAATGAGATAGAACATGGAACAAAACACTGACTACCTCCAGAATTCAAGAATTCAGAAAAAGAGAACAAACAAAAGGTAAGAATTTAGAAAGGTACTGTACATTTTATGTAGTAGGCTAACCTGTTATGGGGCAAATACTGCATCACAACAACTCCTAATAATTCATATGATATGGCGGAATTGTAAGATATCATACGAATTGCTCATATGAATAGGTATGACTTTTTTCCCCATAGAGACCTACCACTCAACAAACAGAATTTCAAATCAATACAATACAGGTATCATATTTTAGCTAGCCTCCGTTCCAACACTTTACTTTTCAAAGGTAAAATCGGTGAACAAATATAGACACTTGTGCCATATTTACCTATGCAATGCAAATAATTGATGAATGTTATTTTCTTCTGTGCAACACAAGACTTTTTCTCCTATTAAAATCATAAAACATAAACATAAATGTTTACAACATAACATAAAATCATAGTAAGGGTTTCTTCAAATACAACTAATAGTAATGACTGTACTAATACAATTATTACGTCATGAGACCGGGTTGGGTGGGAACCAGCGATATGGCCCTACATCAGCACTGCTGTGATTTGGCCGTAGGCCGAGTGCCATAGGTAATAACAGCAGTGCTGATGTAGGGCCAAACAGCACGATTGTGAGTGTGATATTGCTTATATACAACACAAGTACATTAAAAAAAAACGGTCATAAAAACGCATTTGTGCATGGAACGTCTCGGGTTACTTAACTGTAACCCCTGTTCCCTGATAAAAGCAGAATGAGATGCTGACTGATTTAGCGCTTTGGGAACAAATTTAGGTGTGACCAGCTGTGAATATGTGTACAAAACGTTAATGCAATTGACCAAAATTTATAGCCCTGCTACAGGTGCATCCAATGATGTCACCAGCAGAGGCTGTCCTTGTCCTTGTCTCTGATGCCTGACAGGTTGAGTCATAAGTGTCACTCCGTGCTGACTAAAGCAGACATAGACCGGCCAATGGTGCGAGCCGTCTGCTTGGTCACGCGGAGAGACAGATCCGTGACTCGACGAAGCTCAGAGAAAGCCTCTTTGTCGACCATGGTGCCCGCACTCAGGTCCTTCAACAGATCAGCCTGGTACGCCTGTAACACTGCCATAGTGTGCAGGGCAGCACCAGCCTGAACTGCTGCCTGATAAGCCTTCCCCACAAGCATGGAGGTGGTCCTGCACGGCTTTGTGGGGAGAGGGGGTCTCTTTAGTGATGATGCCGAGCCAGGCGAGAGAGAACCCGCAAGTGTCTCTTCTACCGGCGGCATCACTGAATACCCCTGTGCCTCAGCACCCACGATAGTCGAATATGTCGACGTCAAGGGCACAAAGACATGGGAAGTATAAGGTTTCCTCCATGAATGAGAGAGCTCGTCATGGAGGTCATCAAAGAAAGGAAGGGACTGATATAGCGTTCCCTTCCTTTTTTTTTTTTGGCCACCAGACAGAAATCTGTCTTCTAAATTTGGAGCGTTTGGGGGGTCTCTTGTTCATGTGGCCAGTCTAACTTAGCCTGGCCACAGCCCGAGTAACAACCTCGACTAATTCCTCAGTCGCTTTATTATTGTGCGTGGAATGCCCCACGATAAAAGAGTGGGCGTTGGCTCTTGGAAGTAATCGAGACGAGTGCGAAGCATTTTGACTGTAAACAGATCGCAATGCTCGCACCCGCCCCAACGCAAGAGCAGCATGCTCTTCCCCCAAATACACAAAACTGGTGTGTGTCTGTTTCAACTATAGAGCGTAAACATGGGAACACACACTGCTTTCTTTGTTTATTAGTCATTCTTTTTCTTCTATTTTTTAAAAGAAAAGAGAAAGAGAAAGATTTCTGCGCACTCCCTAACAATTCTAACTCCTAACGGAGGAAAGTAGAAAGTTCTGACAGTCACAAGACAGTCTGACAGTGACAAGAAACACAACACACACAGAATGATCTGAAGACAAAAGATCTGATGATGCACCTGTGATGCATCTATTTATAGCCCTGCTACAGGTGCATCCAATGATGTCACCAGCAGAGGCTATAAATTCTGGTCAATTTCATTGACATGTTGCACACATATTCACAGCTGGTCACACCTAAAGTTGTTCCCAATGTGCTAAATCAGCGCAGCATCAAAATGTAGCTTTTTGACAGGGAACTACTTTATTACGCGACCGATCAGAATCTGCCATTGCTGGTTCAAAACAAATGATGCGTCCAAACCTCTGTTATTAATTCAAAAAGTTCATTTCAGAAATAGTATCACGGCTTGTGCTGTTTCGAACAAGTCATTGGATAAACAAGCATAGACGGATGGATGTGTGTGTTTGTCTGTGTGTGTCTGTGTGTGTGTGTGTGTGTGTGTGAGAGAGAGAGATGGAGCGTGTGCGATCACCTGTTGCCACACCTAAACAGAGATGCTTACAGCTTTCTGAAGGTCAGCTTTCTCAGCGGAATATAGACGTACAAGCAGGGTATTCCTCTCTATTTCGGGGTAGTCGGTGCGCAAATGTCATTCACTACAGAAACAGCGATGTCCTCCGCAATTTTAAACATTATGTATCCGATGTGGAAACTCACAGGGCGCAGTTCTATGTAAACAATAACTAACGGATTCACTTTACGTCACCAACTGGCTCATATTACACACAAAAATGAAATTTTGCCACCACCTGCTGGCTAACATATGTCATTTCAAAAATAAAGACAGTAACTCCTAAAACATAAGCATTATGCTTACACTTTAGTTTAGAACATCACGAAAACAAGCGGAGTGATACACACAGTGAAGCGTCTGAGTGCTGATTGTGTCAGACCATCTGTGTTCATGGAAAGTCTCTCGTCCAATCAGATTCGAGGACCGGAACTAACTGTGATATATAGTATTTTATTGATATCTAGGCTGCAATACAATAGTATCATAATACTTTTTGTTTGTGAATGCTATATATCTTTATTGCAATTCAAACATGACATTATCTTTAACTAGCTTGTTTCTCATTCTTCTTCATTGGATGGTGGATAGGAACTACTAAACTTCCTGCTTCATCGTAGAGCCAGAGAAGTAGTGTAGAGCATCTACACGTCAGTGTCAGTACAAAAACGACATGAGGTAATATGTTTATTTAAAAATGTTTATTGTTACATGAAAACCCTTTCAGCTGTATGAAAGATCTGTATGGCTATCCTAAAAAGTAAAACAACGTATAGACTTATATTCTTATCTTGTTCTGAGTTTGCATTCATGTCGAATAGATATGATTGAGTTTTCATTAACATGATGTTGCAGTACATTTAATCTTCTAACACTTGCTCTGAGTGGTGCACAATCTCTTAATAATTTTGTCCCAATTATATGAATAAAAAAGCCAACTAAATGGCAACTACAAATATACATTTTTGGTGTTAAACTTTTGATACAGTATTGTGAGGAAAAATATGGCAATAGTTTGAAATATTGATCCCTCACCTCTATTGAATAATAACAGAGTATCACTGTAAAATTGCTAAAACACATATTTAAACTGTGAATATTAAGTGAGTCAGAAACAACTATAACCCAATGCCTGGAAATATGTTTTTAAAGGTATTGCAACACTTCAATTCTAAAGTGAGACTCAAAACTGGACATGATCACCGACAATCGTTCCAAAATATGATGTGCCAAAAATCACATATTGACTATTGCCATGGACAGTTTATTATTTATTTTTTGATATTATTAGTTTCAGAATCTCAATCAAGGGTTTGCAGGATTACCGTAACTGAGTGTGTGAGTGATCTAAATTATTTAATTACTATTTATAGCAATATGCATCTTAAATGGATTAAATGTCCTGTACATGGAAATTGTATCCAATAGCACACATGATGAAACAAAAGACCATTAGTATTAATTTTTAAGTAGCTGGACAGACTTCCATCCAGCAGTGTGTGAGTCCAGCCCTCGTTAGGAGTGCATTAATGCACACTGGTCCTCAAACAGAACAGAACAGAACATGCAGCGATTGAGCAAGTGATGTAACAATGTCACCACATCTGGTCATCAACAACTTGTTGGTTTGGTCTGTACAATTTTTTATTTTGACCCAATAAATATAAAATGCTTTGACATGGAGATCAGTTTAATACTTCTGTTTGGGAAATATCTAAAAATATATATTTTTTGGATGAATGTCTTTGCAAAATGAATTAACCCTCTGGGTTTTGAGGGTGTTTTGGGCCCTGGAGAACTTTTGACATGCCTTGACATTTGTGCTTTTTTCAGTTGCTTAAAAACATATTAATGGCTAAAGTCTGATAACACTGTATTCAACACAAACTGGGCTACAATAATATGAGCGCAACATGTGTGTACATGTTTGTATTTTTGAGAAAATAACGTTTATGCATGGTTTTTGAAAAAAACAAAAAAATTAAGTCATTGAAATAAGGCCATATAACACATACTAAACATTTGTCCACAAGCCTTTTGAGAACTAGATCTTGTAGCCTAGAGGTTTTGCTAAACAATTATGTGAAAACCATCCTGATCACTCATTTATACAAAACAATATTAATAATAGTAATTTAACTTTTGTAAGACACTTTTAGTGTTAGAAATTTCATATACGAGGAGGCGTGAGCTATCATGAATATTGATTGTAATTCACACCTGAGGAGACAAAGACCCCTCCCCTGGGCCTATCAATGAGGAATGTGACAGAAAGAGAATGAATGAGCTTAGTTTAGGGTCACTTGCCTGAAATGTTTCTCATGATCTTAAAAACCTTTTGATCTGAAGGCTATGCTAAAATGTTTGAAAGTAGTTTTGTAGACAAAAATATAATTGTGCCAATATATTAGTTTATTTAATTACAAAAGTAAAATTATCAAAAAAAAAAAAAAAAAAAAAAAGTTTGGACTTGGACCAAATAATTAAGAAAAGCAGCCAGTAAGTGCCCAGCATATAGATGGGAACTCCTTCAATACTGTTTAATAAGCATCCCAGGGTGAGACGTTGGTTGAGAAAATGCCAAGAGTACATCTAGGCAAAATCTAGGCAAAGTGTGGCCACTTTGAAGATGCTAAAATATAATATAGTTTTTATTTATTTTGGATTTGTCACAACATATTTCCCATTTTTCCATTTCTATTATTCCATAGTTGTGATGACTATGCCATTATTCTAAAATGTGGAAAAAAGAAAAATAAAGAATGAGCAAGTGACTCTAAACTTTTGAATGGTAGTGTATAGGAGCATCACACATGCCCTTGTTTTCTGTGATCTTGTCAAAAGCGCATGCCAAGTTTACAGGGTTTTATATATGCTTGAGATGAACATGAAAAGATGGGTAACAATATTCAGCAACAATAACAGTGAAACACACACCGATACTTCTCCCCTCCCTTTCAAAAGTGAAACGTCATATACAGTGGAATTTTGACACCTCTCTTGAACTCAATTCCCATGTTACGCATGCAATATCCAGCTCGAGGTCTGTAATTATGCTAAAAATATCCTTAATTAAAGTCTCGTTATGAGACAGCCGCAAACACATAGCTTATGATGAGTCATAGCTATATTTTCCACTCTCAAATCAACAAAGATTCACAAGCTTTTTTAATTAAATTGTTTGATGGCTTTGGAAATCTGTGTATCACTCGTTCATATTATATTCAATTAGGAATTCAAAATCGTAAAAACAAAAAATGACTTATTTCATTATTCGTTTACAAAACCAATAATAAAAAACAAATAATTACTTGTTTTTTGCAACTTTGATTTTCTCCCCTTTTCTCCCCACTATTAAAGCATATGCCTACATTGTAAAGACATAGGCTTACTGTGGCAGCGGGGGCGTGGTCAAGCGCCCGTCCGGAGAGGGGGAGCAGTAAGGGCGCTTACACCTGAGCTAAAATATGTCTAACACCTGTCTCTAATTTCAGTGAGCACGGGGAGAGCGGCATAAAAGAGCCACAGCACCACCAGTCAGGACGCCAGTCCAGTGTTGGCAGCCCAAATATCTAGTTTGAGTTTACGGAAAGCCTTAGTTTTGTTATCAGAAGTTTATGTTTGTATTCCTGTCATTTTACGTTGAATAATTAAAGACCCCTCACCTGTGTGCAGAAGCCTGTCCTCGTGTCCTCCTTTTCCCCGCCCTGTCAAGAGTAGTGTTACACTGGTGCCGAAACCCGGGAGATTAAAACATGGAGGGTCGTCCCGTAGAGTCCTCCCAGCTGGCCGAAGTCCTCCAGTCCCTTGCAGCACTACATCAGAACCACCATCAGTCCCTGCTTGAGCTCCGAGAGGACCAAGATCGGCGGTTCTTTGAGATAATGCGGGCTCAAGCAGAGGACCGGCATGCCATCCGGAGCCTGCTCAGCCAGGAGGTTGCTCCCGCCACAGCCGCGACCTCGGACCATCGCTTCCCGTTGCCCCCGCCCACGTTACAGAAGATGGGGGCAACGGACGACCCCGAAGCATTTCTAGACCTTTTCGAGCGGACTGCGCGATCAGTGGGCAGCCCGCTTGTTCCTCTTTTGTCCGGGGAAGCCCAACTCGCGGCTCAACACCTGCCTGCAATGAACCTCCTGGCCTATGCTGATCTGAGGAGAGCGATCATGCAACAGGTTGGTCGGAGTCCCGAAGAGCACCGCCAGCTGTTCCGGGCCATGAAGTTGGAGACAACCGACCGCCCGTTCGCGTTTGCCCAGCGGCTCCGTGATGCCTGTCGGAAGTGGCTGCTAGTGGGGGACCGCGACGTCGAGGGACTGATCGATCAGGTGGTGCTGGAGCAGTTCACTCAGCGATTGCCCAGGAGAACGGCGGAGTGGGTCCAGTGCCACCGCCCGGCGTCGCTGGAGGCGGCGATCCAGCTAGCGAAGGACCACATGGCGGCGATCCCAAGGGCGGACGAGCCCTCTCTCTCTCCCTCCCCTTCCCCTGTGTTTTTTCCGCTCTTCCCCATCCCCCTCCCCCCTCTCGCTCTGTCTTCCCTCCAGGGTCCGTTCCTGCCCCCGCAGGCGAGGAGCCTGGCAGAGACCCACCCCCCCCCCCCCCCCCCCCCCCCCCGTCACATTCAGCCGCTCTCCCCCTCAGGTGGGGGCGTCCGCCGACGCAGGTACGGGTGTGGTGCCTGGGAAAGCCTGTTGGAGGTGCGGGGACCCGGGCCACTTCCATGATCAGTGTCCGATGATGGAAGTGGGGACGGTGGTTCGGGTCTCCGATCCCCCGCATGCTGCCCCCGATCGGGCTGGAGCGTACCGGATTCCGGTAAGAATCCAGGGGGGTACACACCAAGCATTGTTGGATACCGGTTGCAATCAAACCACCATCCATCAACGCTTGGTTCAACCCGGGGCTTTGGGCACAGCTAGACGGGTGAGGGTGAGGTGTGTGCATGGGGATATTCACAAGTACCCGATGATGACCTTGTTAGTGAAATTCCGGGGAAAAAAGCATAGAGTGGAGGCAGCGGTTAGTCCCCACCTCACCCATCCTCTGATTTTGGGGACCGATTGGCCAGCCTTTAAAGATGTGCTAGGGGGGTTTGTACGGATGGGTCCTGCACTAAAGTGGGGAGATGTGCGATGTGCGATGCTTTGACAGGGGAGGCGGAGCCGGGGCTGTCCTCGGCTGCTCCAAATCGGGATGACGAGGAGAGGGGCGGGGCTTCCACCCCTCCTCTTCGCAGGGAATTCCCTGACGAGGATTTCCCTTTGGAGCAGTTGCAGGACGAAACCCTCAAGCATGCCTTCGATCAGGTAAAAGTGATCGATGGTCAGCGCCTTCAGCCAGACATCGCTCTCGCATACCCCTATTTCTCAATTATAAATGACCGACTGTATAGAGTGACGCAGGACACTCAAACTAAAGAAAATAGGACACAGATTTTGATTCCACAGAGCCGCCGGGAAATGTTATTCCAGGCGGCTCATTATAATCCCATGGCGGGACATCTAGGGGAAAGAAAAACACTTCTCCGACTAATAGCCCGTTTTTATTGGCCGGGCATTAGTGGTGACGTCCGCAGGTGGTGTGCGGCGTGCCGCGAATGCCAGCTGGTAAACCCACCGGTCACCCCAAAAGCGCCATTGCGCCCTCTCCCGTTGATCGAGGTCCCCTTCGAGAGAATTGGAATGGACCTCGTCGGGCCATTAGAGCGGACAGCACGGGGACATCGCTTTGTGTTAGTCCTAGTGGATTACGCAACGCGATATCCGGAAGCAGTGCCTCTAAGCAACATCTCAGCACGTAGTGTTGCTGGGGCGCTCTTCAAAATAATCTCCCGGGTGGGGATTCCAAAAGAAATCCTCACCGATCAAGGCACAACGTTTATGTCACGCACACTTCGCGAACTTTACGATCTATTGGGCATTAAATCGATTCGCACTAGCGTGTATCATCCGCAGACAGATGGTCTAGTGGAACGTTTTAACAAAACCCTCAAAAACATGATCCGTAAGTTCGTGCACAAGGATGCTAAAAACTGGGACAGATGGCTCGATCCCCTGTTGTTTGCTGTACGAGAGGTCCCGCAAGCCTCAACCGGCTTCTCTCCATTTGAGCTGTTGTACGGGCGACGCCCGCGCAGCATCTTAGATGTTTTACGAGAAGGCTGGGAGGAAGGACCTACAAATAGCAAAAATGAAATTCAATACGTTCTTGACCTCAGAGCAAAGCTCCACACTTTGGGAAAACTAACACAGGAGAATTTGCTCCGGGACCAAGAACGTCAATGCCGGCTGTACGACAGGGGAACGCGGCTGAGGGAATTTGCACCGGGAGATAAAGTTCTTGTATTGCTTCCCACATCGAGCTCTAAATTACTCGCCAAGTGGCAAGGGCCCTTCGAGGTCACACAACGAGTGGGGGATCTCGATTATGAGGTTAAGCAAACCGATAGGGGGAATGCGCGTCAAATTTACCACCTCAACCTCCTTAAATTATGGAGGGAGGCGGTCCCTGTATCGTAGGCTACGGTGGTCCCAGAGAGGGCAGAGCTCGGACCGGAGGTAAGTCCAAAACCCGATCTCAATGCCCCGGTCATTTGTGGAGACCACCTCTCCCCGTGCCAACGAGCAGAGGTTGCCAGGTTGCAGAAGGAATTTGCGGATGTGTTTTCTCCCCTGCCGGGTCGCACAAACCTCATCCAGCACCATATCGAGACCGAGCCGGGGGCGGTCGTTCGTTGCCGCCCTTATCGCCTCCCTGAGCATAGAAAGAAAATTGTCCGGGACGAATTGGATGCCATGCTTGATATGGGGGTAATAGAAGAATCCCATAGCGACTGGTCCAGCCCGGTCGTTCCTGTTCCCAAGAGTGACGGGTCGGTGCGGTTCTGTGTGGATTACAGAAAAGTCAACGCGGTGTCTAAATTTGACGCGTACCCAATGCCCCGCGTTGATGAACTGCTCGATCGGTTAGGTACTGCTCGTTTTTATTCGACATTGGATTTAACAAAGGGTTATTGGCAGATCCCCTTGACACCAATCTCCCGAGAAAAAACGGCCTTCACCACGCCGTTCGGATTACACCAATTCGTGACGCTTCCGTTCGGTTTGTTCGGGGCCCCAGCCACGTTCCAGCGTTTAATGGACCGTGTCCTCCGGCCGCACTCTGCGTACGCCGCTGCCTACATAGATGACATTATTATTTATAGTAATGACTGGCAGCGGCATATACAACATCTGAGGGCGGTCCTGAAGTCGCTGAGGCGGGCGGGGCTCACTGCAAACCCCAAGAAGTGCGCGATTGGGCGTGTGGAGGTGCGGTATCTGGGGTTCCACTTGGGCCATGGCCAGGTGCGTCCCCAAATTGATAAAACCGCGGCGATTGTGACTTGCCCTAGGCCCAAGACCAAAAAGGGGGTGAGGCAGTTCCTGGGGCTGGCTGGCTACTACAGAAGGTTTGTACCTAATTATTCGGACGTCACCAGCCCGCTGACCGACCTCACTAAAAAGGGGGCTCCAGATCCGGTCCAATGGTCGGAGCAGTGCCAACAGGCGTTCATACAAATTAAAGCCGCACTCTGTGGGGGGCCGCTCTTGTATTCACCTAACTTCTCTCTCCCTTTCTTATTACAGACGGACGCTTCAGACAGGGGGCTGGGGGCCGTACTCTCGCAGGTGGTGGAGGGGGAGGAGTGCCCGGTGCTATACATCAGTAGGAAGCTCTCCTTGAGGGAAACGAAGTATAGCACCGTGGAGAAGGAGTGTCTGGCCATCAAGTGGGTGGTCCTCACACTCCGCTACTACCTGCTGGGGCGGGCCTTCACCCTCTGCTCAGATCATGCCCCACTGCAGTGGCTCCACCGCATGAAGGATACTAACGCCCGGATCACCCGTTGGTATCTAGCTCTCCAGCCTTTTAAGTTCGAGGTGATCCACAGACCGGGGGTGCAGATGGCTGTCGCCGACTTCCTTTCTAGAAATGGGGGGGGGAGTGGTAGGCAGGCCGGATGGCGCCCCGGCCTGAGTCGGGCGGTGGGGGTATGTGGCAGCGGGGGTGTGGTCAAGCGCCCGTCCGGAGAGGGGGAGCAGTAAGGGCGCTTACACCTGAGCTAAAATATGTCTAACACCTGTCTCTAATTTCAGTGAGCACGGGGAGAGCTGCATAAAAGAGCCACAGCACCACCAGTCAGGACGCCAGTCCAGTGTTGGCAGCCCAAATATCTAGTTTGAGTTTACGGAAAGCCTTAGTTTTGTTATCAGAAGTTTATGTTTGTATTCCTGTCATTTTACGTTGAATAATTAAAGACCCCTCACCTGTGTGCAGAAGCCTGTCCTTGTGTCCTCCTTTTCCCCGCCCTGTCAAGAGTAGTGTTACACTTACATTTAACTGTGGGGTAAAGTTAGTTTTAGGTTCGATATTCATTAGCTATTCACCTGTGGTGTGTAAGGGACCATCTGTAAACTCCACCCACAACTAAAACGTCACTGGTGTCAGAGCAGTCATTTATTTGACTATCAACATATATACACTCACCTAAAGGATTATTAGGAACACCTGTTCAATTTCTCATTAATGCAATTATCTAATCAACCAATCACATGGCAGTTGCTTCAATGCATTTAGGGGTGTGGTCCTGGTCCAGACAATCTCCTGAACTCCAAACTGAATGTCAGAATGGGAAAGAAAGGTGATTTAAGCAATTTTGAGCGTGGCATGGTTGTTGGTGCCAGACGGGCCGGTCTGAGTATTTCACAATCTGCTCAGTTACTGGGATTTTCATGCACAACCATTTCTAGGGTTTACAAAGAATGGTGTGAAAAGGGAAAAACATCCAGTATGCAGCAGTACTGTGGGCGAAAATGCCTTGTTGACGCTAGAGGTCAGAGGAGAATGGGCCGACTGATTCAAGCTGATAGAAGAGCAACTTTGACTGAAATAACCACTTGTTACAACCGAGGTATGCAGCAAAGCATTTGTGAAGCCACAACATGCACAATCTTGAGGCGGATGGGCTACAACAGCAGAAGACCCCACCGGGTACCACTCATCTCCACTACAAATAGGAAAAAGAGGCTACAATTTGCAAGAGCTCACCAAAATTGGACAGTTGAAGACTGGAAAAATGTTGCCTGGTCTGATGAGTCTCGATTTCTGTTGAGACATTCAGATGGTAGAGTCAGAATTTGGCGTAAACAGAACGAGAACATGGATCCATCATGCCTTGTTACCACTGTGCAGGCTGGTGGTGGTGGTGGTGTAATGGTGTGGGGGATGTTTTCTTGGCACACTTTAGGCCCCTTAGTGCCAATTGGGCATCGTTTAAATGCCACGGCCTACCTGAGCATTGTTTCTGACCATGTCCATCCCTTTATGGCCACCATGTACCCATCCTCTGATAGCTACTTACAGCAGGATAATGCACCATGTCACAAAGCTCAAATTATTTCAAATTGGTTTCTTGAACATGACAATGAGTTCACTGTACTAAAATGGCCCCCACAGTCACCAGATCTCAACCCAATAGAGCATCTTTGGGATGTGGTGGAACGGGAGCTTCGTGCCCTGGATGTGCATCCCACAAATCTCCATCAACTGCAAGATGCTATCCTATCAATATGGGCCAACATTTCTAAAGAATGCTTTCAGCACCTTGTTGAATCAATGCCACGTAGAATTAAGGCAGTTCTGAAGGCGAAAGGGGGTCAAACACAGTATTAGTATGGTGTTCCTAATAATCCTTTAGGTGAGTGTATATGTTCTATCATAAATAAATAAATAAATATTGTTATTTAAAAATAAAACAAACCAAAAAAAAAGAGAGAAACAAAATCACAGGTTGTAGAAGATCGCCAGAGTGATGGCTGTGCATATGAATGTACAATATTCAATTATATTATGAAAAGCAAAACAAACAAAATCACTAACATTAACGATAACATTATTTTCACATTCCAAAGGTTGTAGTAACTTCCCAGTGTGCAGACTGACTTACTACAGGTGAGATTTTTACAGTTAGTCAGTCAATCCACTGGGAAGTTACTATTACCTTTGGAATGTGAAATAATATTTTGGTGAATTTTAGTTTTTTTTTCTAATGCTGTACTCATTATTGGACTTACTGTAAACATCTAATCTGCACTATGTTAGTCTATCCTCTGGTAATTTACTACAACCTTTGGAATGTGAAAATAACATTTTAGTGAATTATTTATTTAATTCATTACATTACATTAAAATAACATTTTAGTGAATTATTTATTTTAAATAATCTAATACTGTTTTCATATTATTGGATTTACTGTAAAAAAAACTCATCTGTATTAGTTCAGTCTATTAACTGGCAAACTAGTACAACATTTGGAATATAAAAGTGTACTTTTAATGTTTCATGTTTGTTTAACTTGCACGTCAACACTGCCTGTGTTTAATAGCGAGTGGAATTTTCAGATCGTCCCTTATGTACGCCAAGAAAGCACATCGGCACATTTTCATTCATAATTCTGCAGCCACACCAACTGACAGTTCTGAGTGCAGTGTTTCATGTCTGTATATTATGGTTATATACCAATTACATTTATATACCATAACATCAAGCCAAGTGTGCTAAATCTTTGCAAACTTGCTGCCGGCAGAGAGCGCGGGAAGTAACCGAATAGCCAAAAAATATCGAACCTGAAACAAACAAATGTTTTATTTACTGCTGTAGTTGTTATAATTCACTGTCATGAATGCTCATCTGTCTTGGATGCATCCTACATTAAGTCTGTATATTCCCTGAACTGCATCTTGCTTTGTTCATTGCACTGCGATATGTAAAAATGACAAACTCTCTGATGATTTCTCATTTCAAAAGCACACGAAACACTAACGTCAATTTAAAACACTAAAAGCAATACAACTATAGCTGCCTTAGACTAATTATTAGGACAAAAGGTGTCAGACTGTAAGTCCACCGGGACGCGGTGCATAACTTGTAAAATCGAGACTGTCAACACAGTATTAAAATGACGACTGGTCACCCTAACTGCGAATGTCATACCCAACTGCAGCCGATTCTCACATGCAGTGTGGACCGCCAGTACCCAACTGATCAGCTGCACTGCATGCACCACTTATACAAGAATAAAACAAGTTGTGTGGCATGAAGAAGGATAACTGTGATAAGGCATTTGGCATACAGAGCGAGGGATTAATCTTAATAAATATCACGTGTGTGTGTATGTGTGTGTGTGTGTGTGTGTGTCTGTCAATCTTATCAATTGCTTCACGTGGCAATGATTGTCCTAATGCTGAATCGCATGGAGACGAAACCCTGTCTGCATTCATTGAACATTTCACAGATATGTGTAGGCACTGTGTCTGGCTAATTGATGAGAGCAATAGCTCAGTTGCAATAAATGTGGTGAGTTTTGGTGAATAAATGGTAGAAAATTGAATATTAACTGAGATGAATTCATCTAAACAATTAAACAGCAGAGAACATTTATTCTGTCTCAGAGCATTAAGACGATGGTGCTGGTTGACCAATCAGAAGAACTGGGAGTTTCAGGTCCACCCATATGTGCATATCAAATATTCAAGCCATATATTAGTGAAATCAAATAATCAAAACGCACAATGTCCCGTGGCTATTTTTCCAATTTCCTATTTTTAACTTGGAGTATTAAAGGTGGAGTATGTCATTTTAATCAATAACAATTTGTCAAATTCCACCAATATCTCTTCACAGTTGACTAGCTGTAATGATTGAAATGTGAAATCATTTGATAGACGAACACAACTAGAACTTAAAAAAACTCTGCAAAATGTAAATTAACATTTTATTAGAACTTGTCACATACTGAATTTTCCTTAAAAACGTGTTTAATCATGTACCACATGACGTAAGTCTCAGGAAAATAGTGAACACAAAATGGTGCTGAACGAATGCACCCCTTCACTGAACTGGTACTAGTCAGTCATTTGAGTCTGAACGAGATGAGACATTTTGTTCATAAACAAACTGAATTTACTGGTGAACTTGTTTGCGAACGAAAAGAATGTCTCACTCAGTTATCTGGTTTGTGAATTAGGATCTGCTGAACGACTGAAAGAGAGGTGGCGTGTCATTCATTTAGTTTGGCAAGTGAGTCAATCACATTCAACAAGGAGAGAAAGGGGCAAAAGGCACTTAAGACAAGTTTACAGGTATACACAAAACACATTGTAATTACCAATTTATGAATGTGTAAAAATGACTGAAGGCATAGAGTTAAAATGGCATAAATTACAAATGGAAATGTTGTCCTTTGATGCACAGTGTAAAATATTTAGGCCTTTTTTTTTCGATTTTCTCCCCATTTTCTCCCCAATTTGGAATGTCCAATTCCCAATGCACTCTAAGTCCTCGTGGTGGCGTAGTGACTCGCCTCAATCCGGGTGGTGGAGGACGAATCTCAGTTGCCTCCGCATCTGAGACGTCAACCCACACATTTTATCACATGGCTTGTTGAGCGTGTTATCACGGAGACATAGCACATGCGGAGGCTCATGCTGTCCTCCACGGCATCCACGGACAACTCATCACATGGCCCCACCAAGAGCGAACCACATTATAGCAACCACGAGGAGGTTACCTCATGTGACTCTACCCTCCCTAGCAACCGGGTCAATTTGGTTGCTTAGGAGACCTGGCTGGATTCACTCATCACACCCTGGATTCGAACTCGTGACTCCAGGGGTGGTAGTCATCGTCTTTACTCGCTGAGCTCCTTGTGTGCCCTCACTATCTTTGCTAGTTTATTGTTTGAGCTGTCAAGCGTTTAACCTTGCTCTCCATGTTTAGTTGGTACTTTCTTGTGTATCTATTGGTTGCCTGTCTCTGCCCGCATGTCGGGAAGTGTGGTTACCATCCAGTTTGCTGTATGCCTGTCCTCGCCACTGGCGGATTCCTCATCTCTGCCCGCATGTCGGGAAAACGCCAACCCTCCTGCGTCTGGGCTTTGTTCTCTGCTCCACACCATGCTTCAACTGACACTTTCTACGGATCTGCTCCTGACTTCCACAACATGTGTTTACGAACACAATCCTCCCTTTGCCCACTGCACAGCCACAGTCCCTTTGTCTCACTCTAGTTCTGACATCAAAAGAACCATGAAGCCTGCAGTGGTCATTCCAAATTATTCATGTAAAAAGCAAACAGAAAATGCAGCAGTGTTATCATATGGAGGAGCACTGTCTGATGGAGAACACATGAGAAGGGCTGAGCGCAAGAACATGGATGAAACATGTCCTCTGGTATACTGTACACCTTTCTCTTATTTAAGACAACTAAGGAGGTCGATAATACCTGGAGAGAGTAATGTGTTAGCATTCCCATTCATCTTGAAGTCTGCCATCATTGCTCGTGGGCATTCAGTTTTGAAAAACTTTTTTTTAATCACCAATCAACTGAGCCTTAAATGCATGAGACAAATAACTTTGGAGCTGCAAGAAAATCACATCCTGACTCTGACTGGCGGAAGGCACCACAAAACCGTGCACAGTCCCAAGCTCTTAAAGGGTTAGTTCACCCAAAAATGAAAATGATCCCATAATTGACATACCCTCAAGCCATTCTAGGTGTATTCTAGGTGACTTTCTTCTTTCAGCCAAACACAATCGGAGTTATATTAAAAAATATCTTGACTCTTCCAAGCTTTATAATGGGAGTGAATGGTACCTTGGATTTTGAAGCCCAAAAAAGCTCATCCATCCATTATAGAAGTAATCCATACTGCTCCAGGGGGTTAATAAATGCCTTCTGAAGCGAAGCAATGCCTTTTTGAAGACAAATATCCATATTTATAACTTTATAAACTATAACCACTGGCTTCCGGTAATGGCCGTCCACGCGTTCACAAGAGAATCAAGTTCCGGCGTATGATGTATGCGCAGCATAAGCTCCGGTGAGAAGTGACGAATGCAGAAGTGCAGAGGATAGATCAAAACAAAACGCCAGTCACGAATTAAAAGTCAACAATGAGGATTTTTAAAGAAAAATGTCAGAGGATTTCAATATATGAGAAGAGGAAATTGAGATTTTTGTCCAGCCCTATTTGTTTGAACTGGAGTACAGCAACCAGGACTCCGGGAGATTGAGGAGGCTGCAGCAGTGGCACAAACAAAATAATCTGGAAGACGGAGAGTACAGGAGATGTGGTGTTGCTCATTTAGGAAGTGCGAGGTAATACCAACAGAGGCCGAGAGTGTTTGCTGCCATGAATGGAAGATTGGAATGACTGGATAGATGCACGAACGCACCATTTTAAGACTAATACAAATCTACAGTAAAGCTAAAACAACACGCTGCTTTTCACCGCTTCCTTTGCTGTAAACAACACGTGCTTCCACATTCGTCACTTCTCACCGGAGCTTACATTACGCCTATGCCATATGCCGGAACTCGACTCTCTCGTGAACGCGAGGACGGCCGTTACTGGATGCCAGTGATTATAGTTTATAAAGTTATAAATATGGATATTTTTGTGCATTTCTATGCTTCAGAAGGCCTTTATTAACCCCCTGGAGCCGTATGGATTACATCTATCATGGATGGATGTGCTTTTTTGGGCTTCAAAATCTAAGGTACCATTCACTCCCATTTTAAAACTTCTAAAAAGAGCCAGGATATTTTTTTTTTTTAGATAACTCAAATTGTGTTTGACTGAAAGAATAAAGTTATATGCACCTAGGATGTGTTAGAAGAAACAGAGGATCCAAGTGCAAAGGGAAGTTCTTGCAATAGTCTTTAATAAGTAGTAACTCAGGCAGTCTGTCGAGCAATGACACAGAACTGGACTAACACAAAAGACGGTGTACTTTAAGGAGGTCAGCGAACATGAAAGACTCCTGTCTTGGAAATAATATGCAGGGTGGGTGATTCACAAAGCAGCAACACAGTCCTTGTAAGTGGCCACAAAGTTGCAGGGAGAAGACTGTAGAAGACCACCAGCGGCAGGATGACAGGGCAGAGGGAGCAAATAAGACGAGCACAACTAGACAAAATAAAACAAGGTAAATCCTCATGGAGACACATATCACACAGGCATAACTCACAAACACACGAAATAATCCGACAAAGAACAAGGGGAACAAACGCTAGAAGTAGAGAGAAAGTAATGAGAATAAAGTGAGAACAGGTGTAACAGAGAAGCAGCGCGGACACTAATTGCTATGAGGAACAGGTGGGAAAATAGACAGGCAGGGCCGAAGTGAGAGAGAAATAGAACAAACCCAGCTCATGACAAGGATGGCTTAAGGGTGAGTAAATTATGGAATAATTTTCATTTTTGGGTGAACTAACCCTTTAAGTAGTGACTATCCTGCCATTTCATACTTTTAAGAGCACTCCAAAAAAACAGATTTACATATTGCTTGTCGAAAAAGTTCATTTGATGGCTATTTTTGATTGGCCATCAATGGATAAACTTGCCATTGAAAGATGCCCTCTGTGTGTGGTTTACAGGATTCTACGTCATGCAATATACAAAACAAATTTTAAATTAAAAGGTAACATTATCATTAATTTTCATTTTTCATTCTAGTATTGTGTGTGCCAATTGTGCTAATAAGAAAATTGTTATATTGTGGCTGATAAACACTGGGCTACATGAGATGCCAATGATAAGAAAATGGGTCCGAATGACATTAAAAGTATACAATAAAGGTCAATGCCATTATTGTGTGCAGAATTAATGTAAATATCTATGCACTTGAAACCTGATGGTAAGTCAGAAAAGTAATTACTGCATTAAATCTCCAGCTCCAAAAAAAATACAATAAATGCACCAAAAAGTAGTTAATATGACTCATGCACAGTATGCAAAGACCATACAGCATGATTCCATGTGATAGCATTGTGTGGGAACCAGAAAGAAATGATGTGTCAATGTGCTGCACCAAGCTATTGGTTCTGGCATATGCTGAAACTGTGATGCACCAGTTCAAATATGGAATGAAGAATGTGAGATTTTAGTGAGTAATGACCCACATTTCAGTCTAAATATACAGAAACTGAATGTACAGTATGGGTGTTTCTTCAACCATTCTCACTTTTGGCCCTGTGGACTTGTAGAAATTAAACTCCCTTAAAACAAACTTTTCAAACTGACTAGTAAATTAATTTGAATATTCAGAATGCCTAGCAGTGAATATAAGTGCTTTACAGTAGAGTGCTAAATAATTTCAAAGCTAGCATTTCTATGTATCCCAAATACATAATTATATAATATTTTTAGACTTTTTTTCTGATATTGAAAATCAATATTTCATAATCAATATTTAACTTGATTTTTATGTATTTTCTTCACATATACTCTTCCCTGCTACTGTCGTTTTTTTAAACAGGTACACTATATTTAAAAAAAATAATTGTGGCAAAATTGTTGGTCATGACGAAAATCATGCCAAAACTGAGAACAGTCATAATTTGAGAGGGAGAAAATATATCATTATTTTATATATTAATATTTTGTATATGAGTTCTGATAGTTGTCAGAATGTAAGAATTTTTATAATTTTCATAAAACAAACATTTTCAATAAACATGAGGGTGGATTTACATACTTTAAGTCTAAAAGTGTGGGTAAAGGAAACAACAATAAAATCAATACATAAAAGGCATTTGTAAAATAGCAAAAATACATGATGAAGGCATGGTAAATCATAATAAATAAATAAATAAAGTTTCCAAGAAGTTTTAATGTGAGCTTTATACAACATTTAATAAAAATCCCCCCCTGGAACAGTGAAGTGCCCAAAGTTGAAGAAACACTCATATTAAGATTGTGGGACATTAATACTTTAGACATCCCTCAAATCATGCCATCTCTTGTTAACTCTTCAAAGCTCAAAAGCACAGTTCACCAATATTACAACTAAACTATGAGGCCCTTGATATCACAGTTAGTCACCAGTCAGCTGCTCCTGGAATAACTGTAAGTCAGAAATGCTTCAATTATTCAAAGTGCTGTGCTAGAAACGCTTTCTGAACCTCAACCGGATCTTCAGTCATTTCAGGATACCACTGATATCAATAGGGCCATCACTTGATCTCATAGGACCCAGGACAAATATTTTAACAGTTGTAGGTTGACAGCCCTGGATCTCAATAAATTAGTAGCGATATGGCAAAAAAATTGAATCACATTTGTGAAAAAAAGAGAAAACTAAATCTTAAAAAGTCTAAATAGTCTTTACAAAACTGCGTTGGGGGCCCAGACACCGCCAATGCAATGGTGTCTGAGGGACCTTCTATGAAAATATTACAATATTTTATAAAGTTTATCAATTGAGTGCAGTTCGATATGAATGTTATAAGATGATCTGTTCATTTTGAAATCACAATGACAGTATATATATACACTCACCTAAAGGATTATTAGGAACACCATACTAATACTGTGTTTGACCCCCTTTCGCCTTCAGAACTGCCTTAATTCTACGTGGCATTGATTCAACAAGGTGCTAAAAGCATTCTTTAGAAATGTTGGTCCATATTGATAGGATAGAATCTTGCAGTTGATGGAGATTTGTGGGATGCACATCCAGGGCACGAAGCTCCCATTCCACCACATCCCAAAGATGCTCTATTGGGTTGAGATCTGGTGACTGTGGGGGCCATTTTAGTACAGTGAACTCATTGTCATGTTCAAGAAACCAATTTGAAATGATTCGAGCTTTGTGACATGGTGCATTATCCTGCTGGAAGTAACCATCAGAGGATGGGTACATGGTGGCCATAAAGGGATGGACATGGTCAGAAACAATGCTCAGGTAGGCCGTGGCATTTAAACGATGCCCAATTGGCACTAAGGGGCCTAAAGTGTGCCAAGAAAACATCCCCCACACCATTACACCACCACCACCAGCCTGCACAGTGGTTACAAGGTATGATGGATCCATGTTCTCATTCTGTTTACGCCAAATTCTGACTCTACCATCTGAATGTCTCAACAGAAATCGAGACTCATCAGACCAGGCAACATTTTTCCAGTCTTCAACTGTCCAATTTTGGTGAGCTCTTGCAAATTGTAGCCTCTTTTTCCTATTTGTAGTGGAGATGAGTGGTACCCGGTGGGGTCTTCTGCTGTTGTAGCCCATCCGCCTCAAGGTTGTGCATGTTGTGGCTTCACAAATGCTTTGCTGCATACCTCGGTTGTAACGAGTGGTTATTTCAGTCAAAGTTGCTCTTCTATCAGCTTGAATCAGTCGGCCCATTCTCCTCTGACCTCTAGCATCAACAAGGCATTTTTGCCCACAGGACTGCCGCATACTGGATGTTTTTCCCTTTTCACACCATTCTTTGTAAACCCTAGAAATGGTTGTGCGTGAAAATCCCAGTAACTGAGCAGATTGTGAAATACTCAGACCGGCCTGTCTGGCACCAACAACCATGCCACGCTCAAAATTGCTTAAATCACCTTTCTTTCCCATTCTGACATTCAGTTTGGAGTTCAGGAGATTGTCTTGACCAGGACCACACCCCTAAATGCATTGAAGCAACTGCCATGTGATTGGTTGATTAGATAATTGCATTAATGAGAAATTGAACAGGTGTTCCTAATAATCCTTTAGATGAGTGTGTGTATATATATATATATATATATATATATATATATATATTTATTTTTTTACATTAAAATTATTTTCATGTTTCTTTACATACAGATATCCAAGTATGAGTGCATAGAAGTCCTTGTGACTGAGGAATGATGCAAAGTTGTTTTGTCGCACTGCTCACTAGAGACGAGGAGAGGGCGTAACCATCATCACAATGCCTTGCAGTCAAGATGGAATCAATCTGGGGTCCGGATCTGGAATGCGGTGACCTGCGTAGCGGGGGCAATAGCAACTTCATACAGTCTGAGGCTGCGTTTCCACTGATGCAGAAGAAATCCGCACAAAGCCACTCACAACTCTAGAGAACCGCTTGCCCCGCGCTGCTGTCTATTTTACAATCCACCTTGCGAGCTTGACGCTCGGCTTCCATAGGAAGGAATTGAAAGCGCTCACTCACATTCGCTCAGCACGTGCCAGTGGAAAGATACGACAAGAAAGCCAAACTGTTTTTAGCAACACGCATGTCTAGATGTAGAACACAAGCTAAATATCGAAAATTACTCAAAAGCTTATCGCCGATATTGTGGAGTTTTTTTATCGCGATAAATACTGATATCATTTTATTGCCTAGCCCTATAAATTAGTACACAATATTGCATTAACACTTTTATATACTATTGTTTTAGAATTAAATAAAATGTAATTATGCTCACTTTTACTGATAAATGACTTAAAGTTCTTGTATGACTTCAGAAGACTTGGAATATGATGCATGGGTCTCATGGACTACTTTAATGAAAATATTTGGGTCCTTTTTAAGCTATAAAGTTAGTCACTATCAATTGCCATTGTTGTGTGTGTAGTGAAAGACAGAATATTTATTAAAAAAAAATATTTTGTGTTTTGCAGAAGAAAGAAAATTACATGAAAATGAGAAAATGATTAGAAAATTTTAATTTCTGGGTGAACTATCACTTTAAAGTGGAAGCATGCTGTAAATTGTGTTGTGCATTATCTTTAAGTGGTCATATAAGAGATGCTAAACACAATCTCGATCTGTTCCAGGACAGACAGATTTACTGCGGCTCAAGTGTACTCTTCCTCTCTTACAGACCTAATTGCTCTAACAAGATGGAGTTAATGGTGTTATTGTTTCTGAAAGAACTGAGAACAGAGCGATAATAAATGGACACACATGCTCTAATAATGAGGATTGGCTGGAGAAGACAGCAGACATGCAGTGCTGTGGTCCATATAAGCCACACAGGCCAGAAATTACATTACTAAGCACAGCATGAGTTGAATGGAACTGCAGTTGCCAATTTTTAAAAATAAGCAGATATTTGGAATACGCTTTTTGTGTAGGTGCCAAGCACAAGGTACATAAATACATTTCCTATCAAGCTGTAATTTTGCCAAATTATGCGAAAAGTGTGAATATATGTAGTTGTGTGTTTTTAGGATACATTAAGACTCTGTTGCATAACCTAGTGAGCTGCCTACAGAGGCAGCTGTCTTCTATATTGCAGCATCCTCTGACTGAATGGAGCCTAAGGGTGGTTTCACATATAGAATGTTTTAAGTGAACCAAACCCAGTTTGGATAAAGTGAACCAGAAAAAGGAACCAGCCGCAAATGACCTCAGTGCTTTTTGTGTTCAATGTAAGTGGACTTAAAAGAGGATCCAGTTCTTTTTCGGTCCTCTTCACATTAATGTGGTCTCAGACCCCTTGTTGTTCAAACCACAACTCCTTAAGAACTCAGACCCCAGTGCATCTAGGGCTGTCACTATTATGACATTTAACTGACAATAATTTTTTATAAATAATTGATTATTATGATAAGCAATTGTCATACAAATCATCATACTTCTTAAAGTTCACATATGCTTATAACAGAAAGGCCTACACATAAAGTAATCTATTGATGTTTAACATGAAATAATATAATAAAATGGGGCTATAGGATTAATTTTAAGGCTTTAAAGATTAAAATATTATTACACAGGTATAGAATTACAAAAAGTAATATTTTATATGTTATATAATTTATGAAACCCAGACAACACCACAAATTATATTACATTATGCAATAGTAATAATGTATATTGTATTTCTGTCCTAAATTATTTACTCTCATGTTATGTTTATGGCTCTCCGGTAAAACCTGCAAGCCCTTATTTTGCATTTAGGAAAACATTTGAAATTCAATGTGCATTTAAAAAGGTTTAATCTCGAGAATAATGGAGCAAGCAAGCCTCTCCTCCTGCCATTTACATTGTGTGCTTGAGCCAAGAGCATTTGCCATTGCGCACTGGTGAGATTCAATACACTGTTCTTAACTGTTCTAGGAGGACAATATGTCAAAGAATTCAAAATCGTTGGGCTCTGGAGACATTAAAAGACACTTAACATGCTCAAGTTGACACCCCTGAGCAGGTCCCGAGCACGGGAGTCGATTTGGTCAGAGAAATAAGGAAAATTCTGCAAGAAATGTTGAACATGTCGGCAATGCTGACATGGAGGATCTTGCTGTAATACATCGACCGACCAATGCCATGGAGACTAAATTCTCTGAGGTGGTTACAAAAGTGGGGGATGTCGAGAAACGGATCGATTATCTGGAGTCATCGGAGAGGGATATATCTGCTAATCCGCTAGCGACCAAGGTGGATTTGGAGCGTGTTTGGGAGATGTCGGAGGATTCCGTAGCCAAAGGAATAACGTCTGAATAGTTGGAATTCCTCAGGCCGAAGAGGGCAAGGATATGGTGAAATTCCTGGATGGGCTCTTTCTGAATCTGCTTGACATAACAGGCCATAAGCTGGAAATTGAGCGAGCTCACAGGGTTCTGGCTCGTTGATCTGCTGAGGGAGACGGGCCCGATCAATTCTGGCCAAATTTCTGAGGTCATCCAATAAAGATCTTGTGTTACACAAGGTGAGAAGTAAAGGAAGGCTTTTTTGGAAGAACCACAGCATTTTCTTGTTACCAGATTTTGCAAATTCGACAATAGAGAAATTTGATGGAATTAAGGAACGCAAGGGACTCTTACATCAACGGAAAGTCACTTTTGCACTGATGTTCCTGGCCAAATTGAGAATAAGGATTAAGGATTGCCATAAACATTCACATGTTCCCGGCAAGCGATATCCTTCATAAAGTCAATGGAGTGAGTATGTTATTTTGTTGTACTCACGTTGCAGCTGAGTGGACAGACTTATTGAACATTCACTTGACAGTTCAAGGAAATGGAGTGCCTTTTTTGTTTCATTTTGTGCTGGTTCCACCTAGCGGCTGGAGTTTGTTTTGTGGAGCAATACTCCTTCGGTACAGTTTGTGGATGATTATGCACGTTCTTTGTGCTTTTGCCTCCTCTTGGCTGGAGTTTGTTTTGTGGAGTATTTTCTGTTTGAGTTTAGAGGGATGGTCACCAGTTACCACCATCATGTGCGGGGTTAATGTGCACGTTTATCTTTTTTCTGTTTGTTTGGTTCTGAGGAAGTTCGGGGATTGATTGTTGCACTAATGTTGGAATGTGGTCTCTATAATTTTGTTTTTGACACACAATCTATTTTTTCTCACGTCAAAATGTCAAATATTAATATGAGTGGATTATCTCTCTCCACGTGGAATATGAATGGGTTGGGGCACCCCATAAAAAGAAGGAAGGTTATTTCTCTTCTTAAGCATAAGAAATATGATATACTATTTCTTCAAGAAATGGATCTTTCACTGCAGGATTTTGGGAAGATATGGGGTGGATATGTTTCCTTTAGTGCTGGCTCAAATAAGAGCAGGGGAGTCATTACACTAATAAGTAAGCGCAGTGGCGGTTGGTGAAAAATATCTTAAGTGGGGCTATGTCATATTCGGCATTTTCAATAGTCTGGTAACCATGGGACAGGTCTTTTAGCATTGTGGCTCCCAGGTTGTGGAATGCTTTTCCTCAAGACATCCGTCAAGCATCCACCCTTCTCTCCTTCAAAAACCTCTTAAAAACACTTTAAAAAAAAACAAAATCTGAATATTACTCTTCAGCTCACAATCTTTAAAGGTCCCATGACATGCTTCTTTTTGTAGGCTTTGATATAGGCCTCTGTCTTGTTATGGATATTGTAAGAGGTTATTGTAAGTAACCTCTGAATATTACTTTCTGCCCTTGGTGTGTCTATCTTTAATGTTGAGGTTTATTTTTTTCAGTTTTTTAACCTATATTGTAAAGTGACCTTGGATGTTGGAAAGGCTATATAAATAATTCTTATTATAATTAATAACCACCCAAATACAATTTAAGGATACCAGTGCTCTGTGAAAAAGTAATTATTTAATGCCAATATTAAAAGGTTGAGGCATTCTTGCACAAAAACAAACGTATTGCATAAACTTTCCATTTGAAATTGAACTCAAACAATATACTTAGTGATTAATTAATTAGCTGATTAAATATAAAAGTATTACCCACAACAATTTTGAGTGATTTTTCAAGCAAATATTCCACATGTACAGTAAATAGCAAACATAGTAGCATGGGCGTGGGTGCGGCCACGCGCTTGCTTGGGACGCTATAAGAATCGCCCATAGCTGACTAGATTTGAGCTCGCTGATTGGCTACAGTTTATGTCAGACATTTATATCTTAAATCAGCGATTGGCAAAGCTGCTCCAGAGACCCGCCTTCCTGGGGCGATTTCTCCAGCGCCCCAGAGCTGATGACACGTGCACTACAGGAAGGGGACGTGTAGAAAAACCAGATATTTTGAATTTCTATTTTATTTTTCACATATACTGGGTGCATTTAACATCTCAAACACACAAATATTGACAATTTGTAGACATGATTTATGTATTTACTTATTTATTTATTGCATTTGGCTCATAAACTGGGGGGGGGGGGGGGGGGCGGCGCCCTAGCGCCCTCTATTGGCCAGCCGCCCCTGAGTAAGCGTCTACAATTTAAATGTCTCAAATAGATTAAAGATAAAGAGTCATTATTGTTTTAGCAAATATTCAGGGTCAAAGTCTTATTTTGGCTAAAATATATGCACCTAACGTTGATGATCAGGGCTTTTTTTTAATAGATCTTGAACGGATGTTGCAAGCCGCTGGCACCACTCATGATATAATATTGGGAGAATACTTTAATCTTTTGATGGACTCAGTCCTTGATCATAGCGAAGCAAATGTGTGCAAGCCCCATAGAGCAACATTGATGCTTCACAGGATGTGTGTGGTCTTACAGATATTTGGAGACTTTTTAACCCATCTCGTAGGGCCTATCATTTTTTTTCATCAGTACATAAGATTTATTCTAGAATATATATATATATATTTATTTATTTAATTTTATATCCATTTCATCTGTTGTTGATTGCGCAATTGGAAACATTGTAGTCTCAGATCATGCCCTGGTGAGTATAGAGGTATTGCCACATATGGAGAAAAGGAAATCATATAGTTGCCACTTTAATATATCCCTTTTGCAAAATCCTGAATTCAAACAAATGATAAAGGCTGAAATCAATGTATATATCCTCACCTTCCTAAAATAATGCCCTAAGTCATTTTTTGAAAATTTGTATTTTTTTTTGCCTAAATCATCTCCTCGTGATATTTGGTTCAGTTTTTTGTGTTTTCTTAAAAAAATTATTCTGTGTGGGTGTGGCTTGGGAGGCACTTAAGGCATTTCTTAGGGGCTGGATCATACAGTATGCCTCATTCGCCAACAAATCCAAAGCACAAGAACTTGTGGACTTGGAAGGGAATATTAAAAATGCAGAGGCAGAGCTGAAGTGGCGAAGGTCGTCAGATGGCCTCAGAGAATTTACCCAATTGAAATACAGATATAATGTAATTTTGCGGAAGGTGGAGTTTTGGCTATTCAGGGCAAGACAGTCATACTTTGAGTCTGTGGACAAGGCAGGAAAACCTCTGGCTAGATATACAAAACAGAAAACTTTTTTGTACCATTCCCTCAGTGAAATCTGCTGGTGCTGAAATATAACCTCAGCCATTGATATTAATAATGCTTTTAAATAATTCTATCTTGATCTAGTTCCACGTATTCATCTACTGATGAGGATATTAATATATATATATTCATTATTTTTATGACTTTGTGGAACTATTAGAACTTCCTAAACTGACAGGTGAGCAAAAAAATAATCTTGATTTTAAGATAACCTTGGAAGAGCTTGGCGAGTTAATTAAAGCCTTGCCTACAGGCAAGGCTCTGGGGCAAGATGGCTTTGCCACTGAGTTTTTTAGATCTTATGCTATAGAATTGGCTCTACTTTTGTTAGAAGTTTATATGGAATCATTAAAGAATGGCAAGCTTCTGCCAACCATGACACAAGCCCGGATCAGTCTGATTCTTAAAAAGGATTAAGGTCCAAGTGAGTGTAAGAGTTCCCATCCAATTTCCCTGATCCAGCTAGATGTTAAAATATAGTCAAAAATTTTGGCTAACCGATTAAGTAAAGTTATGACATCTCTTATACATATAGATCAGGTGGGGTTTATTCGGGGCCGTAGCTCATCTAATAACATTAGGCATTTCATCATTATCATGTTGTCATCACTTGACGCCAAAAAGGTGTTTGATATGATAGGATCATCTTTTTAAGATTTTGGAAATGTACGGGAGTACTTTTATTGGTTGGATTAAAAGTTACTTTATAGACACCCGGTAGCGGCTGTAAAAAGAAATGGATTAATTTCAGATTATTTTACTCTGGATAGGGCCAACCGGCAGGGTTGCCCTCTTTCCCCATTATTGTTCTGTCTTGCCCTGGAACCATTAGCAGCCGCAAGGATTTTCCAGGGGTGGTGGCAGGAGGTGTGGCACATAAGATTTTACTTTATGCAGATGATATTTTATTATTTGTCTCCGACCCTAATAGATCTATGCTTTGCCTCCGCAGAATTATTAATTCCTTTTCTAAATTCTCAAGATACAAAGTTAATTTGTCTAAATCCAAAGCTTTGTCTCTGACAGCATACTGCCCAGTAACAGCTTTTCAGCCAGGTGCCTTCCAGTGGCCCAAGCAGCGCATAAAGTATTTGGGTATTTTAATTTATTTTAGCAAATTTGTGTGATTTATTTAATTAATTTGGACCCTTTAATAAAAAGGTTTTCGAGCAATGTGGGCAGGTGGGCTTCATTACATTTTTCTATGATTGGGAAAGTTAATGTTATTGAAATGAATTGTATTACAGAGATTATGGGAGAAATATTTAAGCTTGATACTGGAGGAGGGAGTGTGGGCTAGGATTCTAAAAAATTCTATTGGACCCCCTCTAGATTGTATAGGCTTGGTCTTAAAGATACACCCACCTGCTGGCAACGCCAATCAGAAGATGGAGACAATCCATGTTTTTTGGTGGTGTGTTAAGATACAAGAATTTTGGTTAAAAGTTCAGAGTTTTATGTGTGATGTACTGGGCACTCAAATTTCATTTTGCCCCAGACTCTGTATTTTATGCAGATATAGGGGATAAACACATAAATAATTGGGTCAATTGTATCCTCATTTCAAAAGTGGTGCACAGAGATGGGGAGGGTGGCAGCTTTCGAGGAAGGGTCATCTAGAAGGCTGGGGAACTTGGATTCGTTTGATGGGAAATGGGGCAGCTATTTGGCATTCTTGGAGGGCTCTCGTGGAGGGGAGTTGAAAATGTGTGTGATTATTAGAATTTTTTATTAATTTGTTAGCTTTTGTATGTGTATGTGACCACAGGGATATTTGTTGAGGGTCAGAATGGGATTGGGGACTGGGACGGGGTAATAGTGTGGGTTAAATGTTGATCCTGTGTATATATGTTTTGCTTTTTTTTGTGTTACTGTATGAATCAATAAAAAATGTTAATAAAAAAAAAATGTCTCTGTAAAACAGATCAAATTCGTGGGCAAGGAAGAGGCGAGAAACCGGCTTGACATATAAACTAAAGGTTTAATGTAAAACTCAAAAGACAAACACATAAGATAACGGACGTCCGTAATTGAGCTCTCTCTCTCGATCGCCGTCTGCGAGTGGCCTTTATCCCTCTTGACGGCTTAATTAGCCTAATATGGGACAGGGCGTGCGTAATCACGCGCCGGTCCCGCACTCCACCGTGCCACATTCCTCCCCCGTTCTTTCAGGCTGGGGACCCCCGGCCTGACGTACATCCCCTGGGGGGGGCGCCTCCCGCGCGGTCTGCCGGCAGGTCATCCCCATCAACCTGGACGAGGGAGGGGGCAAGAGGAGGGAAACAAAAAAAACAATTAAAAATGGGGGGGGAGGGTTCCTGCACTGGGCAGTACCTCCCCTCCCACAAACACCATAATTTAAAAAAGAGGGAGGGGCAAGGGGAGGGAAACAAAAAAAACAATTAAAAATGGGGGGTAGGGTTCCTGCACTGGGCGGTACCTCCCCTCCCACGAACACCAGAATTTAAAAAAGAGGGAAAAGGCCAACGCAGAGCGGTAGCGAGAGAGAGAGGAGAGAGAGATTAAAGGAAAAAAAAAAAACTTACTCGCCGGTTCTCTGATACGCCGTAGCTCGTTCCTCAGCCACTTCTCCACCCTCTACAGGACGACAGCCGCAACTCTCCGGGCAGATCGGAGGCAGTCCTCAGCCCCTGGCGGACGGAACGCCCCGCCGCGTTCCCGGGGTGTCGAAGGGGCCTCCCCCCGCCCCTGGCAGCGGTTCTCCCGCTCCAGGCGGTCGGCGGCGAGCCCCTCCCCGCACGCGGTTGGCAGTCTCCAACCCCGCCGCGTTCCAGCGGCTAGTAGGGGACTCCCCTGCCCCTGGCAGCGGCCCTAACCACTCCAGGCGGTCGGCCAGGAGCCCCTCCTCCCCTCGCGGTCGGCGGCTGTTCCTCCGCGTCCAGGCGGCTGGGCTTCTCCGACCCCCGGCAGATGGCCGCGGCTGCTCCGCTGAGCAGTGGCGAGAACCCCGCTACGCCGTATCCCTCTTCCTTCCCGGGCTTTCGGCACCAATGTAAAACAGATCAAATTCGTGGGCAAGGAAGAGGCGAGAAACCGGCTTGACATATAAACTAAAGGTTTAATGTAAAACTCAAAAGACAAACACATAAGATAACGGACGTCCATAATTGTGCTCTCTCTCTCGATCGCCGTCTGCGAGTGGCCTTTATCCCTCTTGACGGCTTAATTAGCCTAATACGGGACCGGGCGTGCGTAATCACGCGCCGGTCCCGCCCTCCACCGTGCCACAGTCTCCTTTGTATTTTCGTAGGAGTTTGGCGTGAACCTCCGTAGATGGTACGCCCATCAGAGCACTTTAAGCAGTTCATCTTAACGTGCTGCTCTGCTCTGAATGTGGCCTATCCATTAATTTTAGGTGCTCAAATAACACAACAAGAACAGAATATGAGACACAAAAACATGTAATGGTAATCGTGATATATATATATATATATATATATATATATATATATATATATATATATATTCACTTAAAATTCCCAATATATGAACACTAAATTGTGACTGGAATATGATGTATGTAATGCAGCTATGTATGGCAAGTCACAAGGTACTCATGTCATAAAATGCAACCGGACTGGTTTCACATCACACAAATCAATCGAACCACAAAAGGACCCACAAACGAACTATACTCATCCCACCGTGATCTGAGTACAGTTTGTTTTTGGGTCCTTGCATTTGCGCTGTGAGATTAAAGCCTGTTTTCCCAGAACCACTCTTGCCAATGACCTGCTCTGCTCTAACCTAACAACTTATTTGAATCTTCTAGTTTAAAGCGCTAGGGAGGAAACAGCTAGACAGCCCTGACATGCTAAACAACACTGAGGAAAAGAGCAACACTGTGTTGTCTGCCAAAATAAAGACATTTCAAATTATACATCATTACCCTTAATAAAATATTTCATGATTTCACAGTAATAACTGGTATTTGAATCTATTAGGTAAAATCTATTAGACCTCATTTTTATTACAACTGTGGCAGTTGAAAAGTTTCTAAGTTAAAGTTTCTAAATGTGTTTTGGTCATTATTTTTTCATAAAAAAATACTATAATGTTATGTTATTTTAGAAGGACTAGCTACATTGACCGTACCACATACAGTATGAGGAGCCATCTAAGGACTTTCCTGTGCTTAGGGCAATTCAGTGTACTTATAAGGGCAAGTAAATCAAGGGCATTCATGTCTGGGCCTCAAAGACAAATGAATGGACAAATTATGGAAAAAGTTTTCCTCCTGTAAAATATGATCTGTTTGAATAATGTTTCATATTAAGAAATAAACTGGACAGTAAATATAGTAGGCTTGTAAAAATAAATAAGCTCAAGAACTTTAAAATGTGGGAGAGAAAGCTTCCTGACATCAACAACAATATTTATGTCACTTGATACATGCCCTTGAAAAATGTAGTTAAAAAACAAAACAAAAATAAATCTATGCAAGATAAAAGAAAATACGACCCGGGCTACATTAAACACAGGTTAAATGTTTTTACCGTGTTGGGTCGCCACTTGAAATCCTGAAGCAAAACCAGTTGCACTAGCATATAGATGACCTCAAAGCTAATAGACATGGACTAAGAGCCACAACACTTCTGTCTATTCAATTCAAATAATCACGATCAAACTCGACCTACTTGTCCTGTACTTATAGTTACGAGTACCATATTTGCCATCATACAGAACAGAGTGGCTTCCATGGGCAACTGCTAAGCGCAGGATCAGTGTTAACTGAAAAGGTCATGTTGAAGGAGAGCACACAGGGATACACCGTGTTCCCTTATTATGGTGTAGGCAACACGAACCCGCACCTCCAAGTTTTTCCACACAAACTATAATAACATGCCATTCCTGAGAAAAAATAAAACACACACACACACACACACACACACACACATACACATACACATACACATACACATACACACACACACACACACACATATATATATATATATATATACAAAGTTTTTTTTTTATCAACTTGTTTATTATGTTTCCAGGAGTGTTGGTTATTCATGTTTTTGTGACGTTACAGACATACAGCTGGTTTTCTGTAAAGCTGCTTTGGAAAAATGTATTGAGAAAAGCAAAAATAAAAACTATACAAATACAAATTACTTGACTTTACTTTTATGTTACATTGTTTTTTGTACTTTAGGAACAATATCTAAATGTTCTCTCTTTGCACTGTCAAACAAACAAATGATGAGTGCTGAAGCATTTTACCAATCATGCCAAACATGTTGATTGGTGCACACATCATCTGCAGCATGAAACTAAACTCTTGACCGGATGTTAGGAGTGAATGCACTTGGCTGCATAGGAAAGATATCAATGCTCCTTTGCTCCCTATTCAGTGAATGACTTAACCTCCAGTATGCTGTCTGTCTGCACTGGTCTCAGTTGGAAATGCACCTTCTTTTCATCCTAACTCCATATAAAGCTTCTAAAAGCAATATTTTTCAGCTTTAGGATAAACCTATTGATTCTCAAAGTGATAATACACAGTCAATATAGGATTTCTAAGGAAAAATAGGTCTATAGTCCTCATCTGGGGTCATTGTGTTTAACAGGATGTCATTTCATGAAAAATCGCTGACATTTTCTAAATGGAACATCAGATGAATCTAGAGTCTAATCTTTTGACTCAAACAAGATTTAATGTTACAAATTAACTAGGTTTCTTACCAGATGTAGATTTTTTGGTGTTGCTTCCAAAGTCAAACTCTGCTGAGTTCGATGGCATGTTGTTTTGTCACATGACACCATAGAGTGTCACAACTGAGATTAGTCTGTTTAAATTGTGATGCACCTGATATTTAGGTGAGTCATGTGATGAGTAACATGATGTTTCAATTCTTATATGTATCCGACATGGCTGTGTGTCTGTTACAAACTCCCAGAAGGAATTTCTAGGGAAGCGCTCTTCTAATAAGATGCAGGAAGTTAAGCCCTGTAAAAGTGCTGTGTGCTTTGCTGTGGAGTCCCTTGTTAAAAAGAAAATAAACCAAATACACTGGATTCAGATCGGTTGCCAAACAATTTTTCTTCAGTACTACTAGTTTTGAATGCATGGATGCTGTCTGAGGGAGTCAGCTCACTGGACTGTCGAATGGAAAAACTCAAGCGTTTCAAGCACTAGATGACTGCATCAGTGACTGACTTGATGGGACAAACATCCTAGCTGTTTCTTTATGATCTTATGGTTGAAGTTGCATCATTTTGGTTTATCTAAAGCAAATCATGAACTAGAGCTAGGTTTGTTTGACAAAGTTAACAGCTCATGAACAGCATGTATGCATGGTGAACTGATTTGTTAAATTGCTTCTTTGAATCTCTGACTCACTCATTTATGAACTGCATGTCGGATTGATTGACTGTTGAACTGATTTTTGACATGCTTGTTGAATCATGGACTTACGGAATCATTAAATGCTTGTCTACATTGTGAACTAACTTATGAACTGCATGTTGACTTGTAAAGCGAACAATGAACTGTTGAGTGAATCGCAGTGAACCGAGTCCGAACTGTTAATTTGAATTGCAAGTGAACCTAGTTTGAACTGTCTGTTTTAGGAGTCCAATGTGAATGACTGTATAACTAAGAGAACTGATCTGTGAATTTTCATTGTTTTCATTTAAATGAACCAAATCATGAACTGAGATTTGAGAGAATCAAAATCACATGGTTTGAAGTGACTTATTGGCTTAAATGTTTTTTCTCTTCTCCCTCTAAAAAAGTTTTTGTTTTTGATTATTCTTTATTTTCTTACAAAGAATTTCAGTGAAATTTAAGAATTTGTCTTGCTATTTTATTAATATTTCACGTTTTAGCCTTTGTAGGGTTCATTTTATCCTGAATTAGTTACTCCTATGTAGGGTTGACTGAATGACTCAAAAATGTTTAGCAGATTAAATCATCTGTTTGGCATCCCAGTAATCTATGTCAATCTGCTACAAAATTAAATTATGCATAGTGTATAGCAAAGACAAAACATACAGTCCACACAGGAGGATGCGGGGTCGCATATGGTAAAAAAAAAAAATTACAATCAAATTATAGCAAATGTAACCAATCTAGTTAATAAAGTAATAAACTTCCTCTCGGAAGACTGGTTATGCAGATAATGGTTTTAACTTCAAAGAAAAATCTGTCTAGTGCCCATTAAAAACGCTTTAATTCACAAAGATGAAAGATTATGAAATATCACCATTTACTTAAGTGAAATGTTTAGCAGGTGTGGTAAAGTCTTTTTGCTAGCAGAGATTTGCCAATGCAGTATGATATCCAAATGGCATACTGTATATGAATATCTACAAAAAGTGTCATGCTCTAGCATTTTCAGGTTCATTCTGTTGTTTGTTTTTCTCTCCCCTTCCTGTATCACAGGTGGAGTCGTCGAGCGTAATCACCGTTTCTATTAGAACGTCGATTAGAGGCATCTATTATCATGGGTTTCTCACACACTCCACCTGTCTTCCTCTGATTGCACACCCTACTTTATCCATTGTGTGTTCCCTGTATGTTTGCTGGTTTATTAGTTTTCTGTCCCTTAACATTGTTCTCCTGTTTGTGAAGTCCCGTTCTTTTGGTTGTTTTGTCTCCAAGTGGTGTTTGCCCATAAGATCTCAATTGTCTGGTGATTGTGCTCGAGGAGGATTCCTTGGATTCTGCCCACATGTCGAGAGACTTGTTCTGGGCTCTGCTTCACACCACACCACCCTTCAACGGACTGTCCGGACCTCCACAGCACTACACACTGACGAACACAATATCCTCGCCCCAGTGGCTTCCTTATTGAGCTCGACCGAACTGGCGTTTAAGCACTTTTGTGTTGACTGTCTAATTAAAGACCTGGGTCCTGTCTTTCCCCCAGTGTGACAGAATAAACCAGCCAGCTATGGACCCAGTGGAGTTCGCTGTTCGCTCTGCCCTGTCTCAGCAATGGGTTCTGCTTGGTCGACATCAAAAGCAGATTTTCTCATGCAATTACACGCAATGTAATTTATGGCCTCGCAGCTCATGAATTTTACTATGCTGGTTCAACAACTCTGCCTCCCTCCTGATTCTAGTCCAGCTCAGGATTTACCTCCTCCCCCCTCGACGGTTTCACACACCTCAATGTGCAGATGCGATGTTCAAATCCTTCCCCTAGCACTATACTCGGGTGAGGTATCTGTAAGGGCTCACTCTTTTCCATGCAGACCTCTACCTTCACGTCTAAAACCATAAAGTTTGCATGTGTTATCATGCTCCATTCTGGGAAGGCTGGAAAACCAGCCTTGTACAACGGCGATGTGGGAAAACCGTCATGCCTGCTGCTTGTCCTATGAGGAGTTTTCAGCTGTGCTCCAACAGGTTTTTGATCACACCGCTCAGGGTCGGGAGGCAGGGAGAATGTTATCTGGACTTTTGCAGGGGAACCAGTCAGTAGTGGACTTTGGGATTGAGTTTTGCATGCTGGCTACCTCCAGTGACTGGAATGACCATGCTATGTGGGACAGATTTTTGCGGGTATTATCTGACTCATCCAGGATGAAATTTATTCACTGGATTCACCCCTTTGATTTCTGGCACAACGCCGACATCGCTACTCATCTGCTTGGACCGCTGAGGCTCACCCTCTAGCCACTCCTTCTCTCTCCTCTCCTGACCCTCATCCTTCTCCTGAACCCATGCAGGTGGACAGGCTCCCAGTTTCACGCAGAGAGGGGCAGAGTCACCTCCTCAAGGGCTTATTTCACTTCCAGCCTGTCTGGTCACCTCTCAGCTGAATGTCCTTTAAAATACCCCACTAGTAAGTAGCAAGGGGGATACTGGCGATCGCAACACCCCTCGACAAAGCCAGTGGACTTCGCACTCTCCTTCCGGTTCTCTTGCAGAGTGGTATTAGCTGAAACGTAATCTCGGCTCTGAGGGAAATTTCATCAACAAGGACTTATACCTAAAATAGTGGCTTCCCAGATTCTGACTGGACGAGCCAATAACTACACACACGCTTGTAGGAACACCCCTCTATGCCATCGCCCAACCTACCAAGCCTGCTACCATGATTTCCAGGAATCACACTGAACAGCTGTCATTCTTCCTCATACGATCTCCAGCTACCCCAGTTGTTCTTTGACACCTGTGATTTGTAACACACAACCCTCACACTGATTGGGAAACCAAATCTGTTTTGTCTTGAAGCGCTTTCTGTTCTTCACACACTTAAATCTGCTGTCTCCCATATCCAGTCTTGTGTTTTGTTGCAGGATAAGCCGGCAGATGTTTCAGGAGTTCCACTGGAGTATCACTACCTGAGGGCGGTATTCAGCCAGTCCCATGCCTCGAACCTTCCTCCTCATCGCCCATACTACTGCGCTATTGTATTGCGTCCTGGCACCTCTCCACCTTGATGAAAGTTGTATTCGCTCTCAGCCCCCAAGAGGAAGGCCATGAACTTGTATATCGATTCTTTAGCAGCCGGTTTCATCTGCACCCGCAAGGGCAGGTTTCTTCTTCGTGGAGTAGAAGGATTAGACCCTGCATATATTATCGAAGGCTAAATTACAGTTACCATCTGCCTCTGATGTCCTCAGTTGGGCTTATGGAATGCTTCTGGTCTGTATTAGGATGGGGGATGAGTGGAAGATGTCATTTAACACTCATAGGGGCACTTTGAATATTTGGTCATGCCTTTCGGATTGGTCAACACACCCACCGTCTTCCAGGGGCTCGTAAATGACGTGCTTCAAGACATGGCCAATCATTTTGTTTTAATTTATCTCAACGATATTATGATCTTTTCCCAGAATATATGCAAGACCATGTGTGGCAAATCAGCAATCAGGAGGTTCTTCAGCAACTGCTAGAGAATTGGCTGTTTTTCAAGGCAGAGAAGTGCAGGTTTCATGCACAGTCGGTTCCATTTCTGGAGATCATCATTTCATCCGAGAGACCCAGCTAAGGTTAAAGCCATCACTGAGATGCCAACCCCAGATACTCACAAGGCTTTGCAGAGGTTTCTGGGGTTCGCTAACTTTTATCAAAGATTTATAAGGAACTACAGCCAACACACCATGCCTCTGATGGATCTTACCTCCACGCGATCTGACTTTAGTTGGTCTCCGCAGGCAGAGTCCGCATTTGCTAAAATCAAGGAGCAGTTTTCCACTGCACCCATTTTAATTATCCCTGACCCTTCTTTACAGTTTGTGGTGGAGGTGGACGCATCAGAGGTCTGTGTTTGAGCAGTTCTCTCTCAGCGCTTTCCCTCGGATGGAAAGGTGCATCCTTTTGTGTTCTTTTCGCACCAGTTCTCTGGCCAAACGAAAGTACGAAGTCGGTAAACAGGAATTACTGGCTGTCCGGTTGGCCTTGGATGGATTCATTTCATGGTTTGGACTGATCACATGTACCTAGAGTACATCTGTAGTGCTACACACCTTAACTCTAGGCAGGCTCACTGGGCATTATGTTTCACTAGTTTTGATTTTACTCTCTCGTATCATCCAGGCTCCAAAAACATCAAGCCCTTTCTTGATGTTTTGAAATCGAGACTTCCACTGCCCTAACAGACACCATCCTCCCCACTCCTCAAGTGGTGGGCATGGTATCCTGGGAGGTGGAGGCTAACACTGTGTCGCCCGCCACATGCCCAGCGGGTAAGCTATATGTTCTGTGATCAGTTCAAATGCACATCCTTCAGTGGGGTCACTCGTCCAAAGTCACCTGCACCCAGGGGCTACCTGTGTGCAAATGCTTATTAGACAGACAAAATTATTTTCTTAAAAATTATCATAAATAACATCTTAAAGTTAGGATAGCCTCACAGTTGTATTAAAATCCTAAAAGATTAATTAGCTTGTTGACGCTTTCTATCGTGTTCTATCAGAAGTCATAAATTTGATTTTTAGACAAAAACACGTCATTGTGTTTTGTTATTTTTATATTCAGCTTGTTGACCATGTAAATGTTATAACCAAATTCAAACAATAAATGTTGCTTTGAAGCTTCTTAATGTGCCGACCAATCATGCTAATTCAAATGGATGCGCTGCATAGCGCACTCCCTCCACAATTTAAAGAGTTCATACAAACATAATTATGACATCAGAAAGTCTTTCTTTTTCACCCCCAATCCACATCCCTATCTGAGATGGCCACAGGGGAGACAGCCTCTGCCACCTTTTCCCATTTATCCGCCTCATACTTTCCAGCATGTAATAGACTAATTATCAAGCTTCCCAAGGAGAACTTTATCCTTGCCTAAATTTCCTCAATAAGAACCACTTGTCTACTGAAAACATATTTGTTTCTTTTCTTCCATGTCAAATTAAAAGTTATCAAAATGTTATCAGCAAGTAAATTATGATGGGTAGTTTCATAGTTTCTATTGAGTTGAAGTATTTAATTTGTTGTTTGGCTATTAGACAAGGCAACTCCATGAGCAAGCTAGTATGATCAGACAATGTAAAAGCCTGTCCTTTTTTTATTAAGAAAATATTTGAGAACATCTTAAAAAATGTTTTTCAAGAATTGTACTTGGGAACGTTCTTATGAACTTATAATTGATCCTAAGAAGTTTCTAAATTAATCCGGCCCCAGTGTACCATGTCGCTTCAACGTTCTCAATGGGATTAATTAGCAATACATTTTGAGGACACGTACACTATGGTTGAACATTAGCCAAGATTCTAATATATGGAACTATATATTGTCACAGCTTTATCATAAATGAATGTCACTTTAACGAAATTATGAATAACGGCAACCACTATAAACATCACAGCATTGTGCGAGGCCATGAATAAAATGTAAAATCTAGTTTGAATAGCACCCAATAACTGTTATTATTAAAAAAAAAATTTAAAAAAATTTTAAAAATTTTTTTTAAGAAAATTAAATTTTCTTTTTAGATATTTCCTTTTCTTTGTCTTTATTATAAATCACAGCCAGTGAAAAGTAGCTCCAACGTGGTCTTACACATTTTCTTCTTTGCCATTACAATTTTGATGACCAGCATCTCATGCCTATTATCTCCAAATAGAATTTAATTAACTTTATCCCCAGTATTTTTTATTTTAAGATACCCTGATGTTTGCCTGAGAGCATATGAAGGCCGCAAAAAAAAAAAGAAAAAAAAAAGAAGGTCTACACACTAAATGGTGGGCACATAAAATACAGCATGAAAGCATAAAACATAAAAGAAAATTTAAAAAATTATTGCAGACGTATGTGGGTAGTGCTTAGGGAAAAAGGTCTGTCTGATAAACAGTTTTCATTGAAAGCTTGCGCAATGGGCCGTGAGTAAGTGTATGTAAGAGTGTCTGAGTGAGTATGTGTTTAATGTGTGTGCGCAGCATTTGGTGTATACTGTAGATGAACCTGGTGAGCGTCAAACAAAGGGCATCATTTGCAAACTCACATGCATGAAATACATGACCCTGCTGACCTTTCTCATCTTAGCTGTAACAGCATCCACCTATAAACATTCCTGACATATCCAAGATAAGTTCTTGATGACAGAATTTATATTTTTGTGTAAAAATAAACTACCCCTTTTAAGTAATTTCTTACTCATCGTCACACAAGAACATACTGTATGCATTTAGGTTTGTCACGATAATTCCAGTGTTACCGACTTATCGTACGTTATATGGACATGACCTCAATCATTTTTGCTGACCTCGATATTGCCCATTGGGTTTACATGCATGTTTGTTTACAAATATCATCAACATTTTAGCCAGTCGCGCTGCTCTCTAAAACACACAGAGCGGACCGCAACAGGTGAAGATTATGTGTTGCTCGAGGCTAATAGGTGTTTTTCAAAACGACTGCTTAATTTCATCCAGAAAGTTAGGAAGAATAAGTCCAAATGAACTTCAAAGCGTGGGAACATTTTGGCTTTAAGCTGAATGAGAGAGGAGGGCCCATTAACGTGAACGTGTCGGTATGTCGACTTTGTTTAAAAACAGGGGCAATGAAAAGTGGCAATACAACTAACTTAAAAGTTCATCTAAAACAAAACCATCCCATCCAGTTTTCCAAGCTGGGAACAAAAACAGTTGGAGATGGAGAGTGGCTTTCTCAACTTTTTTCTGACATTCCAATTCCAATGTCTGAATATTCTTAAGAATTAAAAGTTCATTGCTCTTTGAAAGTGTGTACTTGCATTATTATGCTATTATATTATCATTACATCAGTGGCATAAACTGGTCATAAAATGGCAATAATCTTGTTTATCGCAATTATTTCTGGGACAATATATCATCCAACGAAATTATCTTGACAGGCCTATATCCATTATGACAGTATTTTCATTTTAGGGTGAATGCTCTATCAAGAGTATCCACTTCTACACTATGCCAACCCGATGCCATACACCAGATCCTAGATCCAATTTAGAAAATGAATAACTGCCACAATGGTACAACCTCCATTTGTGCCGACAACAAAACAACAGGAAGCTAACCTGACTCTAAACCTGAGCCACCTGGGAAAGGGACAAAGACGCCACCCAGAGAGAGTGATTCTGATAGTAAGGAGCTTAAAGATTAGTCAAGTCCATCTATGTTCCAAAGCACACAATGCCAAACTGATCTGTATTATCCATAATGACAGCCCTGCACACCAGAGATATGACTCATTTTTTACTGATAATTATGTCATCTCACAGATAGTGTGGTGGAAGAAGGTAGGAAGAGGAAGGGAATACGCTGAGATCTGATGTGTTAATTCTTTATTGAAGAATGATGGAGAAGATATACTGCCCTAGGTTAAAAAAAATTACTAAAAGTATAGAAAGAGCATTTACTTAAGAGTACATCATTGATGTCAGTAATTGAGGACTGGTCAATATTAAGTATAGGAAGCTTAAAATATTGTTGTCCAGCGATTTTTCTAACTGGGCTCCAGGACCCCCAGGGGACTGCCAAGGGGAGCTATGGGGTCCTCTGACATATTTCTGAGTAGAAGAAAAAGTGTATAAAAAAATAAAAAATTAAAAGGAAAAAAAAAACTGTTAACATTCACCGAATTTGCCATTATTAGGGTTTCATTATAAAAACCGGTCGCAAATCACAACATTAAAAGAATTTTAACTGAATTTTAAAACCGTTTCTTTACACTGTCAACTTTTTCGAAGCTCCTAAAAGCACATAAATGCAGCATACATGTAATCCATATGACTACAGTGATTTAATCCATGTCTTCTGAAGCCATCTAATTGATTTTGGGTGAGAATAGACCAAAATATAACTCCAGTATTGGTCATCATAATCATGGGTTCAATTCTCATAGAATGCACATACTGTGTATTGCATGCATAAACTGTAATTAAGAGTCTGCCAAATGCATAACCATAAATGCAAAAATAGTAACAACAAGAAACACCTTTGAGAGCCATTAAACCTGACCTGTGATACTAAACATTTTACATCATTGTTTCCCTCAGGTCCACTTGTAATGTTAGTTAAGTTGTTGTGACTGGATGGACCAAGTTGATAAACCTCAACTAGGCATCTTTGATGTATAAATGTAGGTGGTCATTTCTGAATGAATCATATTTGCAGCTTCATTTCAATAAAACTTTTTTGGATTGGGGAGTTCATTGCAAATGTTTTTTAAATTGAGAATGCAGGAGCACAAAGTCAGTGTAATGTTTATGAATGTTATGTAAAAATGACCAGCTCACATAACAGCATTACAGTTTACAAAAAGAGACAACCAGAGTCATATCGCACTCAAAAAATAACCTCATGGTGCGATATTTCCTCGAGGAGACACTGCTATGTTGACTCACCACATTCCAGAAGAAAGGGTTGAAAATGATAGCAATGACAGCGACGCAGAATCTGGGTTCTGTCAGGTCTACGACCCTCGACAGGTCTGCCAACACAGACATATTAACCTGAGAAGAGAAATCAAAGATAAAACAGAGGATAAATTCTCATTTCTATGAAAATTAGGTAAAACACAGAACGTGGATGATCTACTTTTAAGGGGGGGAGTGTAATTGCTGCACTACTACTGGCAAAATTGCAACAGATTTACTGTTTTCAAACAGGTTTGCCAACACTCATCTGTTTCGCATTGATCAGACATAAAAGACAGCCCCACCCCAAGTCATACCAGAGCCAATGATGCTATGTCAGGATGCTGAAACAGAGCAATGTATCAATAGTGCCACAGAACCACACTCTTTGCAGACGTCAACCTACAAACGTCATGCTTATAGCTGTCTCTGCATATTAAACTGGGATAATGGAAGGAGAAAGTGTTTTATGTGGAAAATTACAGACATCGCATGGGACTGTCATTCACTCTGCAGTAACACTTGATAGACACACTCTCTCCCCACGAGAACAAGCGAGGCGGATGTGCTGTCACTCAACCTCACCATACAGCGGTTACCATGTACATTCGCCAAACATAAAGCTGACAAATTCCGGTTTTGTATAGATCTTTTTTGTAAGTATCAGAAAGAGCGTGGAGCACCCACAATGCATTATGTGGGCAAGTTCAAAGTAATGAGGCTCTTTTAGTAACAATATAAGATGACATCTCCTCATGCAGCAGCACCCGCAGCTCGAGAAAGAGACGGAAAATACAGAACAAGATGAAAAGCAGTTCTTCATGTAAGTCAGGAAATAGTTAAGACTTTATTAAAGTCAACAGTCATACTAGTGTATTTCTGCTTATCTTTACTATCAAACTGGGATAGGAAAGTTGCTTACAAACTATCACTCTGTGCTCATTGTGTACCATGTAGTTATTTTTTCATAGTTCAAAACTTTAATAATTAGAAAGACATCAGTATAATAAATTATGGTCATTTATTGATCATATCTGTTCTGTAGAAACTGTTCCTCACAAATGTATGAACCTTTCACTTTGGTAACTATAGTTTCTGCATTTTTTGTTTCTATAGGCCTACTATAAAACTTAAAATGTATATGGTATCACCTTTGTAAAAGCTTTCAGAATCTTTCTATCTTTTCCTGACTAATTAGTTGCCACCAGTTTTATATTTATTTCTTAGGTAATTGCATATACAGTACTGTGCAAAATGTTTAGGCACATAAGATGTTTCACAAAAGCATTTGTCTTAAGATGGTTATTTATATCTTCAGATTTAGTGTGTTAATAGGAAATATAAATGGTAGACTCCCAAACATTACTTTGCAAATTGAAAAGATTAGAATAGAAGAAAAGGGAGCCCTGCAAGAGATGCCATGACCCCCACAAAGCCCCCCAACAATCATCATGTCAGTCCGGGATTACATAAAGAGACAGAAGCAATTGAGACAGCCTAAATAGACAGAAGAACTGTGGTGAATTCTCCAAGAAGCTTGGAACATCCTATCTGCCAACAACCAAGAAAAATTGTGTCTAGGTGTACCTAGGAGAATTGGGGCTGTTTTAAAGGCAAAGTTGGTCAAACCGAATATTTATTTAGCTTTTTATGTTTACTGGACTTTGTATGAGAAAAAGTATGAAAAATATTTATTAAATTATTTCTGAAGACATCCTCACTATGCAACATTTTTCACAAGTGCCTAAAACCTTTGCACAGTACTGTATATTTTATTTTATTAACAGTAATTGTGGTCACTGTGGAATTTTTGTAGTTGTATTATTATTATTATTATTATTATTAGTAGTAGTAGTAGTAGTAGTAGTAGTAGTAGTAGTATTACTTGTTTAAACATGTTTTTTTGAGTCTGTCAAAGAATCATTATGATTTCTGTAAATGTCTGTTTAAATCAGAAATGTTTTCATCAAAAAAATTTGTAAAGTAATGAATATAGCAAATACAGAAGGCATGTTACACAGTGTTGCATGTATGGGTTTCAGGTGAACACAAAATGTCACATATCCTGGGCCAAAAAAGTTTAAGAATCCCTGATATGGGGTGCCAACTTCACTGAGGTACAAACTTTGTCCTGTATACTAGTATTGCTGTTACTTATTCAAATAATATTATCATTTTTAGATTAGTCTGAAAGACTTAAAAACTTAAAAACACGCCACCCTTTTATACTGTTACACGGATGCCCAAAATGTAATTGTGGCCTATTCAAAGCACTATTCTATACTTCTAGAAAACCATAGTGCACAAAACAGAAGCATTTTTACTAGTGTTCTGAGACTTTTGGACCCCACTGGCTTAATTTTGCTGAAATGTTCAAGCATACTGCATATCCCCTGGGGATTCTATTATTATGCAACAAACTGTGATTTATTGACGCCACTCAGACATAAAAGGGTGTTGGAAATTATGAACAAAGCTGCCTTTTAAACACTTACTGTCTGAAGACTACTCTTTGTTTATGGAGAGAGGGACTGATAATGCCCTGAGCTCTTCATAAATGGGCCAACATCACAGCCCATGCTCATTGTAAACCATGCATGAAATATCTGTTTTTAAAGATAATGATAACACACTGAAATAATAACATCTCTTGTATCAGTTACATGACTCAGACAAACTGCATGCATTCCCACTGTCACTGTTGCAATTAATTGTTGCAATTCAAATTATGAGCACTTCAATTTTCACTTGTTCTTTCTGACATGTATAAGCAGGACAAAATAAACATCAAAACTTAGTATAAAGTAAAATAAACTAAATGCTGGTGATGGATAATGAGGTAATTTGGTCTTGTGATCTCAGGTTATACCAAAACTCTTACAGGGTGGGGGAGTTTGTGCATCTGTTGTGCTGCTTTGACATAATGTTAGTGGGGGTACGAAAAATAAGGATGTCCATTATAATGAATAGAAAATTCTGTTTATAAACTAGTTATAAACGCACAAGCCAAATGTAATCATTGCATTCATACTGTTTACATTCATTGCTGAAAAACTTTTATACAGTCTTCAGCAAAAATTTAATTAAAATAAATAAATTACTCTTTAAATGTCCATCAAGTAAAATATTGTATTGTATCTTTAACCCCTGAATAATGAGTGAAATAATTTATACATGGCGATAAAACGTTGGTTATAGCACACTTTCACATGCCGGCAAAAGTTTAAGAAATATTAATGACATTTTAAATAGGGATGTGCAGGAGTAATCAATTAATTGAGTATTCATTCAGCTTTAAATATTCGAGTAGTAAAAACACACAATTGGATTTTCCTTTCTACCTTTTTCCTGCCATGAGAAACAATGAAACTGCTACTCTTGACTAAATCTTGCCATTATAACTCAATGATGTGGCTACATGACATTGTTAAATAAATATTTCACCCAAAAACACAAATTCTGTAATTATTTCAAGTAGGGATGCACCGATACCGATACTAGTATCGGTATCGGGCCCGATACTGAGCTCATGTACTTGTACTCGTACTCGTAAAAATACTCCAACACCAAAGAACGATACCTCTCGTGATGTATGTTTGACAACTTTGTGACAAGCAGAAATTTTTTTTTTCCCATAATGTATTTGAGTTACAGTTGTTTATAATTATAAAGAAACTGTTCTAAAATCATTAGTCTCACTGTGTTGTACTTCGGAAAACTGCCACTTCACAAAAAATTACAGGTACATGTATCGGTATCGGTGAGTACCAGAAAAAAATATCGGTACTCGTATTCGGTCTTTAAAAAATGGTATCGGTGCATCCCTAATTTAACGCGCTCATATCGCTTCAGAAGACTTGAAATGTATGTTTCCACAGTATGTGTTAGTGCAAGTGTTTTTTTAGTTTTTTTTAATCTGGATAATGCTGTTTATGCATAGTGCTCATTTTTAAAAATAATAAAAGCAGGTTCAAAGCAAGTTTATTTTGAAACTGCTATAAGCATGACATTTGTGAAAACCCTAATAGCTTTAAATGTAATGTGTGTCATACTATTTACATACTTGCTTAAATTCAAATTCTAAACCCTAATTTTAAAACAAAACTGTTACTGATCTTTAAGTAATTTTTAAGCAGTAAAAGGTTATGCCATACTTAAAATAAAAACCCAAAATACAAGAATTTCAGCAGTTAACCCACAGATACTTTTGACTTTATACCCCACAAATAGGGTCGTTTCTAGCTAGAATTAGGGCCCTGAGCCACTAGGGGGCCCATCAAAGCAAGTTCTTTTTCTATTTTCTTTTTCTTTTTTAAATTTACTAAAAACTGCGAGTAAGACTCAGGCAGCTGTTATTGCTCAATTTGACAGTTAAAAGGGCCCCCTCGTGGCCCGAAAGAGAAGGCAGAAATTCTGTTGAGCAATGCACTCCTGCTGTTCTATTGGTTGTTTGTTGAAGGTGCTATTTCTGTTGTAAAAATGTATTAATTGTTATTCATAGTCAGTCATTCATTGTTTAGTTGTTTAGTTGTTAATTGTTACTTTATTGTAATTTATTTTATTTATGTATTTTTTGCGTTTTGTGTAGCTAATATATCACAATTTTAAGTTAATATATTCCAATTAGTTGAAGACAGTATTTCAGTGACATTCTTAAGGGGCCTCCAAGTAGAATTTCGCTTAGGGCCCCCATATGTTCAGGAATGTCCCTGCCCACAAAACATCACAATTAATTTTCATTTAAAAATGTAAAATATGTTAATCACAAATGAGATGCGTTGAATTTATTGTATGTATTAAATTAATTTGTATGTTATTATAGCTCCAGACCCCAAAGCGACGTCATTGACTCAATTGTCAACTTTGCCTATAACACCTCCTGTCTAAACAGCCCCCTGCATTCCCTGTTAATATTTAATAAGAAAGCGTGGTAAATATAATATGTTATATTTATAAATCAGTTAATTTCCTCATTACGTCGAAGCTCATCATATTTTCTAACAACAACCTACTTAACTGTGCAGATAAATGACTGCACGCGCAACACCAGCGCTCACGTGCAAAATTAATAAATAATAATAAACAAATATACAAACAAATAACAAATAAACACATTTTATTTATAAGTTATTAACTAAGCGATTATTTCAATCATTAACTATTAATTTTATGTATAAACGATACTTACATTTAAAGCCACAATAAAATAATCATGATTAAAATTTGTGCTGCCTTGTTCCTTATTTCTGTAGGACTTGTTCATATACACATGCATACATGTAGAAAGGTCAAGTCGTATGTCTGTACAGTGTGAGGCTGCTGCAGTGAGATCTGCACACATGATACCTGACAGTAATCCACGTAATTCAAGCCTCCACAGGAATCCAGTACGGGATTTCTGTTGAACAAGGTCTCTCCGCTCATGAGACGATCATGCATGAAAGAGACAGTCTTTTCTCTTTCACTGTCATTCTGTGAGAGCGACGAAATTATTTATTACGGTATTGTTTAAGAATATTCTGCATCCCAAAGTTAACGCCACAGCGGACATGACAGTTTACGTTTGACCTGCTTAAATCGCAAGGAGCTATGGGAAATTGAGTTTTAGGAGATTAAAACACTAAAGAAATCACTTTCTGTGTGTTTTATGGCATATCATGAAGATTATTTTATGAAATATTATTATTATAAGGAGTCTTTCATTCTTTCACCTGGGCTGGGAAATGTATTTTAATATCTCGATGATTACAGTAATGTTTTATTAAAATATAATCAAATTACAGCCCTAATTTTCACATGTAGTTAGCTATATTTTATATTAAAAGGGAGTTTAAAGCCCATTACTGTAATAGTTTACACACATTACGTATATGGGTCCAAATATAAATATACACTGGTGGCCAAAATTTAGAATAATGCACAGATTTAGCTGTTTCGAAAGTAAATTGGTACTTTAATTCACCAAAGTGACATTCAACTGATCACAAGGTCATAGTCAAGACAATACTGCTATAAAAAAACAGCACCATCACTACTTGAAAAAAGTAATTTTTGATCAAATCTAGACAGGCACCATTTCCAGTAACCATCACTCCAAAACCTTATCCTTGAGTAATCATGCTAAATTGCTCATTTGTTATTATAAAATTGCTGACTTGGAGGAGCTTGCTGTAATATGTTGATCGATCACTGCAATGGAGATGAAATTCACTGAGATGGTTACAAGAATGGCAGATCGATTATCAAGAGTCATCGGAGGACTTCAGATTTGGGAGAAGCTGGAAGATTTGGAGAATCGTAACCGGCAGAATAACATCTGAATTTTTGGAATTCCTGAGGGAGCAGAGACTCAGAATATGTATGTGTAATACAGGCTCTTTCTGAGTCTGCTCGACATAACAGGCCATAAGTTGGAAATCGAGCAAGCTCACAGAGTTCTGGCATGGCGATCCACTGAGTGAGACAGGCCCCGATCAATTCTGGCCAAATTTCTAAGATCATCCAATAAAGATCTTGTGTTACACGAGGCAAGGATTAAAGGAAGGCTTTCTTGGAAGAACCACAAAATTTTCTTGTTCCCAGAATTTGCAAATTAGACAAGAGTGAAAGGTAATCAATTCAAGAAATGCAAGAAACTCTTACATCAATGGAAGGTCGCTTTTGCACTGATGATAATGGCCAAATTGAGAGTAGATGCTAAGGATGGCCATAAAACATTCAAATGCCCACAGCAAGCAGTGTCCTTAATAAATTCAATGGAGTGAGTTAGTTTGTGATACTCACGTTGCAGCCGAGTGGGCCTTACTCACTGAACATTCACTTGACCGTCCGAAGACACTGGGGGCCTTTTTTATGTCTTTTTGTGATGTTCCGCCTAGTGGCTGGCGTTTGTTTTGTGGAATAGCACTCCTTCTGGACAGTTGTGGATGAATCTGCATGTTCTTTATTTTTTTAGATCATATGCTACAGATTTGGCAAAAGAAAGCAGTAAGGGTCCTTGCACCTGAGCTAAATTATGTCTACCTGTCTCTGTATTCAAGTGAGCATAGGGAGAGTGGCATATAAATGTCCACACCGCCACCAGACGACAGCGAGAGACCGAGCACAAGAGCCCAGCTGACAATTGTGTGTGTGTGGGCTGTTGCCCTTTGTAAAAGAGAAAGCTGTCTTCATTGTGCTTAAAGCGAGCGTTCTGTGTACAATAAAAAGACTGACCTGAACAAGGAGAAAACATGCATGGGCCCTCCTTTCCCCTTGAATCGCTACAGTTACATAGGCCGATTGACAAAGGTGGGCTAGGTATGCCCAAGATTTTTTTGTATTATTGCATTTGGTCTCAGACACTTGGCTCATTGGTCGCTTCCACTGGAGATAGCCACTCCCTGGTTTTGCATTGAACAGGAAGTACTTGCCCCTATTTTGCCATTGCAAAGCCTTTCTTTTAAACTGACCTGAGAAGTTAAGTTACACCCCTTTATCTCGTATTTGCACTCGGTATGGACAAAAGTGTCCAGAGTGTTCAATTCAGGCATTTATTTAAATGTTGCTTCGAGCATATGGCTGAACCCAAATTATGTATTAATAAGTCCCCTTTCTGCAGGTCAGAATAGATTGTGAGGGGGGTTACTACACTCGGTGACCTGTATGAGAGTGGAGTGTTTAGATGTTTTGAAAATTTGGTTCAACATTTTGGGATTTCCAGATCTCAGTTTTGACAGCTGCACCACCTGCTCTGTACTATTTTTGGGAGTAGCACCCCATCACCCCCCCCCCCCCACCCCCCGACCCCCTCCCTCCCCCTCCTAAAGCAGCAGATACTCTGGGAATGGTGATTACTGCTTTTGGAAAAGAATCAGTGTATTACTCCCTGCTAATTCAGAGTCTGGGGGATAGAGCTTTAATTCTGTCAAGAGCTTATGGGAGAAAGATTTAAACTTGTTATTAGAGGGAGGGATCCTAAGGAAACGTCAAGTCTGCATCTAGAGATGCAATGCCTTATGCAGTTCAAATTTTTTTACATAGATTCTATTGGACCCCCTCTAGATTGTATAGGATATGTTTAAAGGACACAGATTGTGGGGTTGGGGATTGAGAGGGGGAATGTGGGGTTTAAATTTTGATTCTATGTACTGTGTATATGTTTTGGTTTTCTTTATTTACTGTAGGAATCAATAAAAACATTTTATTACAAAGAAAGAAGTTCTGAACATTTGTTTTCAAATTGTAATAGTAATTTTTCACATTATTGATGTCCTGACTATACATTGTGATCAGTTGAATGCCACTTTGTTGAATAAAAGTACAGATTTCTTTCCATAAGAGCAAAATCTGTACATTATTCCAAACTTTAAAATATCAATGCAATTAGCAATAAGCAATGTTAAAAAATATAATGTTCATATTTATGTCCATATATAAATACAAATTTTTGTATCTGTATGCATTCTAGATGGATGGATGGACATATATACAGTATCTTTTGCTTTAAATTTATTTGATTTTTTTTTTTTGCAAATAAACGTTTTCTCTGACATAAGATAAAACATGTTTTTCTGTCAGAGTTAACACAGATTCTTCTTCTAATGCCCTGCTAAATACAGCACTGGATTCAATAATGCAATAATTGGTTTATTTATAATTTTAATGTATTTAATTTACCTCTGGGAAACTATGTGAATGCTGCATAAAGACATATATCTTCAAAGACAACACTATGTTCTGAGCCATAGCACAATCTTATGAACTATTCATATTTATTGTAATAGTTTAGTAAGATCTATTTACCAATATATATGTGTGTGTGTGTGTGTGTGTGTGTGTATTTATTTCTGTTTATTGAAGAAACAGTATCTCTTACTAACTAAGCCAAGCTTCATGAATAGTGGAAACATACATGCTTGTATTTGAGAATTACAAAACTGTAGGGAGAAATGTTTGTGTACATGAGCTACACATAATATACTTGTATATTATTTATTAGAGCTTTTAAAATATTTTGTAGAATCAAGACATTATGAATTATGCTTTTATTTTTATCAGGGCTGAGTGCTGAATTTTTATGATAGCAACATGGTCTGCTCTATAAGTCATGTATTATATGATAATAAGAGCTAAATGATTGTAAAATAAATAAATAAAGAATATTAAATAAACATCCTGTGTCAAATGCATGTGCTTAAACACTCAAGACTGCTTATGTTCACGAGGATGTGGATTCAAATCCATTGTGTGTCATGCTCTTATGTTCCCCCTCTCTCTCTCCCCCCCATCTTCCTGTTTCTCTACACTTTCTCTATGTAACGAGGGAGACGAGGAATGAGGGTCTAACTGCAGCTTTTAATGAAAAAAACAAAAGATGTACAAGGTAACTCAGAATATTATTAAAAAAAAACAAAAAAAAAAAACACAGGAAACCAAGAACAGGGCTTAGAAACAGACATGAATACATTTAACAACTGACAAAGACTGAACAGAAATCAGGGCATGATATACTCAACTAATAATGAGAAAATAAAACACAGGTGAGGAACAATGGGGAACAGCTGGAGGTGATCAGAGCAGGGAATTATGGGAAGTGTAGTCTGGGAACCGATGACAGGGGAGAAACACAGGCCAGACAACAGTGAATCGTGACACTCCCCACTACCTGAAAAAAACAAAAACAAAACAAAAATCTTGGAATTTTTTTCATATTGTAATTAGCTCATTAGCAAATAGATGTGGCTCTAATAATTTAAATAAACATACTATATGCATATGCATGTGCTCTAATGTGAATGTTGAAATATTGGAAACGTGTGGGTCACAGGGACAAGGTTTGGCTAGTATTTATCTTGGAAATCTTTCTCTAATAACTGTGTATTCTGATTAAATAATTTTTTTTGCAAGCAACATCAATCGTAAATATATAATTATTCCGAAGATAGTAGATTTTTAACCAGTGACTCTTTTTGGAAGGCACTTAAAAGTGTGAAATGGCCTTATATTTTCCCTGCCTGCTACATTTGATGTCACAGATTAGGTTATCAACTAGTGAGGGTCTTGGGACTATAATTTTAGCGAGTTTCCTGAGTGACTAGTCAAATGGCATTTATGGCTCAGGTGATTGGCTCAAAAACTTCTTCGAGTGGCCATGAGAAAAGCATGAAGTTTGCGTACTTCTGGGGCTGCATGCACCAGCCATACAACTGCCTTTAAGATGAATGGAAATACTCTCCAATTATATGAATCAAAGTGAAAGGTAAATCGCAGATAATGGTCCTTGTCATTTGTATCCCTCTAGAGCACTTACCCACAAAGTCTGACAAAAATGACTAAAAATTAGAGTAAGATTGAACTTGCCACATTATGGACCATGATCAATGAACAGATGGATATAATTTTGCGCTCGATATTGCAATGAGATATGTAATTATGTACCAGGCTCTTTCTTCTTAGGGGAAATTTGGGAAAATTGAGGGCTGGTGGAAGATAATGTCTTTGGAGACATTGTGCTTTTTTAACACATTTTGAAAAAGAACTTGGAGAATGTTTCTAAAGGCAAAGTACACATTAAAGGGATAGTTCACCCAAAAACCCTGTCATAATTTACTCAGCCTCATATTGTTCTAAACTCATATTTTTTTTTTTCTCCATGGAACACAAAAGGGATGTAAGGCAGAATGTTATTCTCAGTCTTCATTCAATTCAATTACATAGCACTTTATATTTAGGCAATATCACACGAGCAAGAGTGTGATATGGCCCTATATCAGCACTGCTGTGATTCAACCGCAGGAGTGTCATAAGTAATCACAGCAGTGCTGATTTAAGGCCATATACTGCTAATATACAGCAGTTCAATGAACAAGTAATTTTAAAAAAATGAGAGAAAAAAAAACTGAGTACGGTCACAAAAAACACATTTGTTTATCTATATATTTTTTTATATCCACACCAGACATGACACCATGATATTCATACATTAAAAACAAATGTCTATCAAGTACAATTTTGTTTTTTTATTTCTTTTTTTAGTCACAGCTCATGAATAATTTAGCAGATAAACTCATTTTGGCTCTATTTCTATTTCTGGTTTCTATTCTGCAACATTGCGCAAAGCAGCGCAGTCAAAAATTAGGTCTAAAATGACTCTTATTGCAATGTATTAAAGCTGGCATCTCACTAGCCGGTTCACAATAACTTGATTTTGGAAGAGGCTGTCACACACCAACCGAATGATGTGCTTGAGGTCTCATTCTCTTCAGCCGGAGCTCTCTCTCTTTCTCTTTCTCTCTCTCTCTCTCTCTCTAGCTCTCTCTCTCTTACACACACACACACACACACACACACACACACACAGGCTTAGAAAGACAGATGTGAGACATCCCGCCTCATTCCAACTTTCTCTCTGCTTCCCTATCACGTGGAAATCGGTAAAATAACAACAGAAGTACCACATGAACATAAACAATTGTACAGACTGAAGAAGGATGCAATTCATAAAGTAACTTTGCCTTGTGTATGTGTGTGATTGTATATTTAACCCCTCTGGGCTTGCCGTAACATTACAGAGCTTATGTGAGAACATTAGTTGTGCTCAATAAACAGACTGTTCCATCTGTAATTGCTCTGTTTTCTACGTTATTATCAATAATCCTCATTTTAGTGAGTATTGCGTCGGGCCTAGTGGCACAGACAGACAGATTGCTTGTCAATGGAATCTTATTGCGTTGCGTCTGGTTAGGACAAGGTGTACCGTGATGGAACAGAATCTGCCATTGCTGGTTCAAACCAAATAATGCCTCGATCCAAGTGTCTCAAAAACGTCACTTTAGAACTAGTATCACGACTTGGGCTGTTTCTAACAAGTTACTGGAGAAACAAGTGTGTATGTGTGTGTGTGTGTGTGTGTGTGTGTGTGTGTGTGTGTGTGTGTGTGAGTGAGAGAGAGAGAGAGAGAGAGAGAGAGAGAGAGAGAGAGAGAAAGAGATTGAGCATGTGGGGAAAATAGCCATCCGAGCAGGGGTATTCCTCCCTATTTTCACTATAGAAACTGCAATGTCCTCTGCCATTTTGAACAGTATGTCCTCTCCAATGTGGAAAATCCGGTAAGAGGTAAGTGCCATGAGTTTGAGTAATTAATCACTGTTGTGTCGCTCAGCTGTGATGAGCCTTTATCCTGAAGTTGTTCGTTTAAAGCTATTTCCCAGCTTTAGTAGTGTACAGCCATGGCCAAAATTATTGGCAGTGACATAAATTTTGTATTTCGCAAAGTTTGCTGCTTTAGTATTTGTAGATATTTTTTTCACATGTTTCTATGTTTTTCTGCAAAACAATGATAAGCGTTTCATAAGTTTTTAAGGCTTTTATTGGCAAAAACACTTAATATATGCAAAGAGTATATATTTACAGTGTTGGCCCTTGTTCTTCATAACCTCAGCAATTCACTCAGGCATGCTGAATATCAGCTTCAGGGCCAAATTCTGACTGATGGCGATCCATTCTTGAATTATTAGTGATTTAAGTGAGTTGATCACAATTTGTGGGCTTCTGCTTGTCCACTCACCTTTTGAGGATTGACCACAGGTTCTCTATAGGATTAAGATCTGGGGAGTTGCCTGGTCATGGATCCAAAATTTCAAAGTAATGATCTCAGAGCCACTTCATTATTACTCTTGCCTTGTTACATAGTGCCCCACCATGCTGGAAAATGCACTGATCATCACCAAATTGCTCCTGGGTCGTTGGGAGAAGTTGCTCTTGCAGGATGTTTTGATACCATTCTTATTCATGGCAGAGTTTTTGGGGAGAATTGTGAGAGAGCCCACTCCCTTGGATGAAAAGCAGCCCCACACATGGATGGTCTCAGGATGCTTCACTGTTGGCATGACACAGAACTCATGGTAGCGTTCACCTTTTCTTCTTCGGACTATCGATTTTCCAGATGTCCCAAACAGTTGGATGGGGGATTCATCCGAGAAAATAACTTTGCACCAGTCTTCTGCTGTCCAATCCTTGTACTTCCTGCAGAATATCAGTCTGTCCTTGATGTTTTTCTTGGCGAATAGTGGCTTCTTTGCTGCCCTTCTTGACACCAGACCATTGTCCAAAAGTCTTTGCCTCACTGTGCGTCAGATGCACTCACACCAAACTGCTGCCAATATTGAGCAAGCTCTGCACTGTTGGTGACACGATTCCGTAGCTGACTCCTCAGGAGGAGACGGTCCTGGTGCTTGCTGGACACTCTGGGACATCCTGAAGCCTTCTTCACTGCAGTTGAACCTCTCTCCTTGAAGTTCTTGTTGATCCGGTAAATGATTATTTCAGGTGCAATATCCTTTGCAGCAATTTGCTTGCATGTGAGGTCAATTTGATGCAAAGTAATGATGGCTGCATGTGTTCCTTTAGAGGACACACAATGATTGGAAGCACTTCTTCCCTCCTTATATATATATATATATATATATATATATATATATACAACAGTCAGTTCCAGTCCTCGAGCACAGATGGTCTGACAACATCAGCACTCCGACGCTTCACTGTGTGTATCACTCCGCTTCTGTTCGTCATCCTAAACTAAAGTGTAAGAGCAGTGCATGTGTGTTAAGAGCTAATGTAGACTATGTGTCTCTTATTACTCTATCTATTTTTTTTACATTACATATCTTAGCCAGCAGGTGGTGTATCCACATTGGATACATACTGTTTAAAATGGTAGAAGACATTGCCGTTTCTATACGCATTCTATACGATTCTTGCGCACTGGCTACCGTGAAATAGAAAAGAATACCCCCGCTTGGATGGCTATTACATTTTTGAATTACTAATGGAGGCTTGGATGCATCAATTGGTTTGAACCAGCAACGGCAGATTCTGATCCGTCACACAAGAAAGTTACTTGTTCATTGAACTGTTGTATATAAGCCAAATCACACTCGCATTTGTGCTATATGGCCCTATATCAGCACTGCTGATTGCTGACAGTGCTGATGTAGGGCCATATCGCAATCTTGCTCGTGTGATATTGCTAAAATATATATACAGTTCTGGTCCTCGAATCTGATTGGACGACAGATGTTCCATGAGCACTGATGGTGTGACAGCATCAGCACTCAGATGCTTCACTTTATGTGTCACTCCGCTTGTGTTCTAAACTACAGTGTAAGCGTAGTGCATATGTGTTAGGAGTTACTGTCTTTATTTTTGAAATGACATATGTTAGCCAACAGGTGGCGGCAAAAGATACATTTTGTGTGTAATATGAGCCAGTTGGTGACGTAAAGTGAATCATTTAGTCATTGTTTACATAGAACAGCGCTTCCACATTGGATACATAATGTTTAAAATTGCGGAGGACATCGCTGTTTCTGTAGTGAATGACATTTGTGCACCGGCTACCCCGAGATAGAGAGGAATACCCCGCTTGGACGTCTATATTCCACTGAGAAAGCTGACCTTCAGAAAGCTGTAAACATCTCTGATTGGGTGTGGCAACAGGTGATTGCACACGCTCTCTCTCTCTCTCTCTCTCTCTCACACACACACACATAGACAAACACACACATCCATCCATCTATCCCTGTTTATCCAATGACTTCTTAGAAACAGCACAAGCTGTGATACTATTTCTGAAGTGAAAGTTTTGAATTACTAATGAAGGCTTGGATGCATCATTTTTTTTTAAACAGATTATGATCGGTCACGTAATAAAGTAGTTCCATGCACAAATGCGTTTTTATGACCGTACTCAGTTTTTCAATATTTTTTAAAATGTACTTGTTCATTGAACTGTTGTATATAAGCAATATCACACTCACAATTATGCTATATGGCCCTACATCAGCACTCTTGCTCATGTGATATTGCTTAAATATATATATATATATATACATATATATATATATATATACATCTTATATCTTCTTTGTGTTCCACTGAAGAAAGTAATGCACAGATTTTTGGGACACATGATGGTGAGGGAATGACGACAGAATATTCTTTTTTGGTTGAACAATCCATTTGAGAAAAGAATACAGTGCAGTGAAGAAGCAATAGAGTGACTGTACATACATCAAAAGTGTCCAGATGCATCAGAATCAGTCATTTTCACATTAGCTGTGCAACCTATTCAGTGGCAATCAGTACAGATGCTGCTACCCATGAAAAGAGTCTATTTTTGGGAGCTATGGCAAGTCTGTGGAGTTGCTATAGCTGCATGGATCCAATAAGAGACCAGTTCAGGAGTGACAGGATGAGGAGTGGTCCTCATCAGACCGTAATCTGGGCCCGCTGTGACTCCAAGATCGAATACAAACCACCAACAAAAGTCTTTAAGTTCGCATCAGTGGCAAGACTGGACATTGTGCACCATGGTTTTCTAGAAGTATAGAATAGTGCTTTGAATAGGCCACAATTACATTTTGGGCATTCATGTAACAGTATAAAAGGGCGGCGTGTGAATCAGATGCCTGATTCAGAACCAAGCTGAATAACAGCTATGGCCGAGTCGGCTGTCAGTATCTGTGCTGCTTGGTCAAGAGCTGTGACATTATAAATGTCACGATTTGCAATCATTACACTGTCAAAAAAGCAATTACTTTTTATACTTGACTTTATGGGCCACAGATACACTCACAGAATTAAATGTACCACTGTGTATTTTAAATGGCACAGCCCCTTACTGTGGCGGCACCCTTTGGGGACACAGAATTGTTCCTTGAGATAAATTAACAAATAAATTTCTCTGTGGTATGTCTTAAATTATATTACTTTTTACCATGGAGGGCAAAAATAACTTTAGTTTATGATTTTTTTCCAAAACGATGGTTGAAATAAAGTCTTTGTACCCTGATGTTCCTTTTTCTGAGAGTGTCGCTGCTGAAAAGACCAGCAGCTGGTCAAGGCTGGTTTATGGTGGTTTGGCGCTGGCCTAGCTCTTTGACCAACCTAGTCATGTTTCTTACAAGCAAAATGTAGCTTGTGAAGCAGGTCAACCAGTATGTTTTTTATAGTAATGCTGGGTAACCAAAAAAGTTATTATAAACACTTTGTTGGAACACCAGCATCATATGATGTTACATTTACTGTAACTCTCTCCGCAGCTGTAGATAGAAACTCCATCACAGCTGTGGTAACTAATTTAACACAAAGCAAGATGTTATAAATGTACACTAAATGATTAAAACATTTTAAATATAAAACCATTGCTAGGTTAAAATGATATGTCTCAAAAGTCTATGATAAAGAAATATTTCTTATTGGGGAAAAAAATCATATTGAACATTGCTAACAATGAGTTCATGAAATGTGGCATGATTAAATTATGTTGTTACTGTTATGATTATTATATTATTGTTTAAAAATTTTCTGCCTTCTGCTTTGATTTGCTTTTTTAGTTGTTTTTGTTGTTTTTGTTTTGTTGTTTTGTGTTTTTTGTTGTTTTGTTTTGTTCTGCTACCTTTGATGTCACAGATCAGGGGCCTGTTTACACTTGGCCTCTTCTTGCATTTTCACTGATCGGACAGCTATCGGATCACGAAAAGGCCAGAGGGGTATTCCAGAAAGCAGGTTAAGTGACTTAGCCGGGTAAGTGGATAACCTCGACTTTTGCTTCCAAAAACGGAGAAAACTTTCAGGATATGCAAGTATTCATAGCAATTTACTCTTTGAACATAATCTGCTCCAGAGCTGGATATGTTCCAGAGTTAAATTATTTCAGGTATCAGTTATAAAATTCAGAGGCTGTTACTGCATGCATGCCCTTTTCATAGTGACACAGTGGGTGTGGAAGTTTACATTATGCACAATATTATACCTTTAAAGTATTATTATGGTAAAATGCAATCTTCTTTACTCCGGCATTTCCAGTCTCACACACCTCAGATTTGCATCTAAAAGTGAAAAAATTGTGAACACTGCGCTTTATCTTTTAATGCGAAGATTTAATACTGTAATATTTTTAACATAGAATACATTAGAAAGGTCCACACACTCTTCACTGTAAAGAGAGGGCTTTATGTATTAATATTTAGCCCTTCTAATAAATCAATGAATATTAGTCTTATTTATACATAGACATTCCAAAGCATCAATATGCAGGTAATGTCTGCCAGTTAAAATCTTAAGCAATTAATTGGCCATCATTCTTCTAATGCTGCATTTCTTGGACCACAGATATAGCATATAGGTTAGAGATTTTATTTCTTATCACTTTAACGGTGGTGCAGCGGTTAGCACTGTCGCCTCACAGCAAGAAGGTCGTGGGTTCAAACCCCGGTTGCCCCAGCCTTTCTGTGTGGAGTTTGCATGTTCTCCCCGTGTCTGCGTGGGTTCTCTCCGGGTGCTCTGGCTTCCTTCCACCATCCAAAGACATGCAGGCTAGGTTAATTGGTGTCTCCAAAAAATTGCCGTGGATGTGAGTGTGTGTTTGTCTATGTGTGGCCCTGCGATGGACTGGCGACCTGGCCAGGGTGTACCCCGCCTTTTGCCCAATGTTAGCTGGGATAGGCTCCAGCCCCCCGTGACCCTGTACGCGGGATAAGCGGTTGACGATGGATGGAGGGACATATTGTAATGAGTCGTGAGGATCTACATGCAGTTTTTAATGGAAACACAAAAGATGAACTGGGTAACGAAAAACTCAGGGAACAAATGGAACAACCACGATGGTAAAACCAAAACATAAACAAGAGAACATCCACAAAGGGCACGGGCAGGAACACAGTCAAGGAAATACATCACATAACAACTCACACCGGCTGAACAGAAATCAGGACATATATATATATACACAAACACTAATGAGTAAATCAAACACAGGAGAGAACAAATAAAGAACAGCTGGAGGTGATCAGAGCAGGGGATGATGGGAAGTTTAGTCCGGGACAGATGGCAAGAGGAGAAACACAGGGCAGAACACAGGGAATCGTGACACATATAAATACATATTTACAGACTTGTTCATTAGGTGGCTCAACACTTACAGTGCAGTATTAATATTTTACAATATATAAGTATAAGTATTATATTAATATAAAAGTATTATATATTTGTATTTGTAGTATTTTAAAGATTAAAATATTGAAATATAATTGCTAAATTTAGCAAAAATTGCTGCAAAAATAAAGGGCATCTTGTGGAGCACATTCTTCTGTTTCACACATGACAGTAAAAGATTGGGCACAAGCTGGTCCTGAATAAATTATTTCATCAATTACAATGATAACAGTTGTGCGTGTGCACAATTAGATTTTTTTACTCTCTATTTGTGAATTGTGGGATTAAAATGTATCCAAGTGTCTCGAGTATTTAAAATACTCAAGTATTTTGACTACGTTCTTCGAAATTCATTCAGGTCCATTTAATGATTCATTCGGTGACCGTTTCTGATGATGCCAGAAGATGGTGGCAAATGAGTCTCTTGTCTGAACCAAGTTAGTCACTGAATCGATGATCTAAATGTGGCATTACCGACTGGAGGGAAACGTAAATCAAAATTAAATTAAACCCGACTACACCACCCTGGAGGAGAGCCAGGGAAATACTCCCAATAAAGGGCACACAGGTATGTTGTAACAATTGAAGGCAAAGAAATCAGCAAAAGGGAGACATGAGTATCATTACAAAAATCTAGCTTTTTTTGACACTTCCGCATTACTAAAAAACATAGAATTATAGGTTGTCTCTCCCTTGAAGCTCAATAAATATTTAAAAAAACAACTAACAATTCTCCAGGGCCAGGGTCAAATTCACAACAAATCGTCAAACACCACACGCACCATAAAGTTGTGTCAGCACACTTAACAGACTTGTGAAGCACACCACTGAATCAAGACAGCTAGCCTCCCCTGCACAAAGACCTCACTGGAGAAAAGAGAAACACAAATTAGACCAAGATTACACAGAAATAACAATATACAATAACACAACATACACCACATCAAGTGTAAAGTGACGGTGTGGGAAATACCAACCTGAAATAACAGGTTGGAGGCAGAGACATGCACCAATTTAACAAACTGCCTCTCACACTATATGTGGTCACAAAACAAATTTACTCAACCTAAAAATCAAAACAATAGCCACAAGATAACTTAACACTATAGCAACAATTAAAGAAAAAAAAAAAGAAAGACACAGCACAAAGCACAAAAGGGGAAACAAAGTACACAAACAGGAGCTGATATGCAGCACAGCAAACGCGAGGCTCATAACAGGACAGCCCAGGCGAGCCGCAAAACATAACAGCAAAATAATTGCCAGTGAGCAAGCAGTAGAAATAAATACCCGGAAGCAAAACAAAACAGGCAAAATAAGAGGCAAAATGCCTGTAAGCAAAACAAAAGAGGCAAAATAAGAGGGCAAATAAGAGGCAAAATGCCTGTAAGCAAAACGTCTAGGTTACATATGTAACCTCTGTTCCCTGATCTCTCTTGAGTGCCGAATATGCCTCTGATGCATGAAAAAAGGCCAATGAGAAGTTGGCAGACAGTATTTGCATACCCCACCCCAGGACATATGGGTATAAAGGCGAGGAAATACTATGAGTTCATTCAGGATTTTTCTGAGGAGCCGGGAGTGTCCAGCCACCTCAGTGGCTCAGCTCAGCGACAAGGCTGGGAAGACACGACGTCTCGTTCCCTCCATTAGGGAACGGAGGTTACATACGTAACCTAGACGTTCCCCGTCTGTCGCTCACTTCGACGTCGTGTCGAAGAAGCGACACTAGGGGTCCACTTCAAATCACACCATGCGCTGAGCCGTGTATGTGTACTGCTGACACAGGAGCGGGCAGGTATTTCACGTGCCAGGACGACCAGCTATGTCAGACTGCACGTACCCTTCCCCAATGCCCCATAAAAGACGTCGGAATCCTTCTAGTTACCCAAGAAGGGGAACAAGTGATGCTTGCCAACCTGGGACGGGCCGAGCCTAGCCGGGTTTCTCTCATAGAGCCAAACAGCTGGGGCCCTTACCACATCATGGGAAGGGGGTCTTACCCATTTTCCTATTCTTTCAGGAGGAAAATACCCTGCAGAGACCACACATGCCAAGGAAGGGGGAGGTACCATGGCAAAACACATCACATGGCCTCTTCGGTCACATGTGGGAAAGAATGGCGTGGTGGTAGATCCAGCCTTGAAGAGGGGGGAGTTGCTACAACATGGTGACCGGAGGGCAGCGGGAACTGCCTAAGGGAGTCAGGGTCAGCTCGTAAGGCGACTGTACCGTGGAAAATACATACAGGAGGAGTTTGCATAGGAGGCCTGATCTGTGGAGCACCTTTCTAAGTGCAGGGTAGGTTTGAGATAACCTGCAGTGTATTGGGTTGGCGAATTCCTCTGATGAATTGCGGACCCACAGGGCTAGGGAGGAGTCATCCAGGGAGCCGAGTGAGTGGGATCTCCTGGGAGGGAAAAGCGCAATGTTTTACCTCGGCTGAGGGAAAGGGCGCTGGACGCAAGTGATTCACCCGGTCAGACCATCAGTGTGTACCGAGTTCTACCGGCTTGAACCTGAGAAAACACGGGACGAGACTGACTCAAGGTTGTAAAACCTCACAAAGGTATTGGGTGTTGCCCATCCCGCAGCTCTTCATATGTCTGCCAGATTGGTGCCCCTAGCCAGTGCCCACGAGGACGCAGCACTCCTTGTTGAGTGGGGGGGGGGGGTCACGGCCTGGGTGTGGTAGGCCAACAGGATGGCGTCCACCAGCCAGTGGGAGAGCCTCTGTTTGGAGACAGCATTCCCTTTCTGCTGTCCGCCAAAGCAGACAAAGAGCTGCTCAGAATGCCTGAAGTCGTGTGTACGGTCCACGTAGGTGCGTAAGGCACGTACCGGGCACAGCAACGAAGGGGCAGGGCCTGCCTCCTCCTGGGGCAGTGCTTGCGGGTTCACTACCTGGTCTCTCTAAAGAGTGTGGTAGGAACCTAGGGCACATAGCCCGGTCGCGGTCTTAGGATCACGTGTGTCTGCCGGACCAAACTCCAGGCAAGTGTCGCTGACAGAGAACGCTTCTCCTGTAGGAATAAGAGCACTGACCTAACTGCACACCTCTGTGGGTCTTCAGTCCGGGAAGAACACCAATTTGCAAACAGGTGCCACTTTAAGGCGTAAAGTTGCCTGGTAGAAGGGGCCCTGGCTTGGTTGATCGTGTCTACGATGGTAGGTGGTAGACCAGCTAGATCTTCCATGTCCCATCCAGGGGCCAGACGTGGAGGTTCCAGAGGTCTGGGTGCGGATGCCAGTATCACCTGGGGGTGGAGCCTCCACTCTCCGCCAGGCAAGTGTTGTCATGACAGCACATCCACTACCACATTGAGGTTTCCGGGATGTGAGTGGTGCGCAGGGACCTGAGTCGGTGCTGGCTCCAAAGGGGGAGACAACGGGCGAGTTGTGAAATGTGGCAGGAGCGTACTACATACCCTTGGCAATTTATGTACGCTACTGCGGTGGTACTGTCTGACCTGATTAAGACATGTTTGTCCCGAACTAACGAGAGAAACGTCCGCAGGGCAAAGAAAACAGTCAGCAACTCTAGGCAATTGATATGCCAGCGCAGCTGGGCCCCTTTCCAACGGCCCGCAGATGTGTGCCCATTGCACATGGTGCACCAACCCATTTTGGAGGCGTCGGTCATGACTAGGACGCGTTGGGACACCTGCTGCAAGGGTACTCCTGCCCGAAGAAAGCAGAGGTCTGTCCAGGGTTTGAGTGTTCGGCGGCAGGCGGGGGTGACTATCAGACGGTGTGTGCCGAGGCACCATACTCGTCTCGGAACTCGAGTCTGAAGCCAGTGCTGAAGCGGTCTCATATGCATCAACCCCAGTGGCGCGACCGCAGTGGAGGATGCCATATGCCCCAGGAGCCTCTGGAAAAGTTTTAAAGGAACCACTGCGCCCGGCCTGAAGGAGGCGAGGCACCTCAACACTGACTGAGCATGCTCGTTGGTGATTCGTGCCAACATTGAGACCGAGTCTAACTCCATGCCGAGAAAAGAGATGCTCTGAACCGGGGTGAGCTTGCTCTTTTCCCAGTTGACCTGAAGCTCCAAACAGCTGAGGTGCCTGAGCACCTGGTTTCTGTGAGTGTATAATAACTCTCGGGAGTGGGCCAGGATTAGCCAGTCATTGAGGTAATTGTGTGTGCTGATGCCGGCTTCTCAGAGTGGGGCAAGGGCTGCCTCTGTGACTTTGGTGAAGACGCGAGGGGACAGAGACATGCCGATGGGGAGGACCTTGTACTGATATGCCTGGCCTTCGAACGCAAACCGAAGGAAGGGTCGGTATCGAGGCAATATTGAGACGTGGAAGTATGTGTCCTTCAAGTCTACCGCTGCGAACCAATCCAGATGCTGGACGAAAGTTAAGATGTGTTCTTGTGTGAGCATTTTGAACAGGAGTTTGTGCAAAGCCCGGTTGAAAACTCTCAAGTCCAAGATCGGTCGTAAGCCGCCGCCTTTCTTGGGTACAATGAAGTAAGGGCTGTAGAGACCCTTCTTCATTTCGGTTGGAGGGACAGGCTCTATCGCGTCTTTGAGTAAAAGGGTAGTGATCTCCGCGCGCAGGGATTTGGCATGCTCGCCGTGTACTGCGGTAAAGCGGACACCCGTGAAGGGGGCGGAGGCCTGGCAAACTGAATTGCGAAACCGAGTCGGATGGTCCAGGCCAGATTAGCGGGGCGGAGCAGGTGTTACGGCGTCGGGACGCGATGACACATCCCGAGGCTCTGGTCCTGAGAAAAGACTCAAAGCACTTACCTTGCTACGCGCACCCGGCAGGGGGCACTTTCGTGACTGAGGAGGAGGGCTGATGGAGGCGTCCTCTGGACTCTTCCGAACCAGCCAGCCAGGGAACAGTCGTGGGGCTGAGGGTGGAGGGTCTGTGTCCAGCATGCCGGGACTGTTGAGGCATGCGAGCCAGGTGACCCAGAGACAAAGGAAATAGCTCTGTTATTGAGAATGTGGGTACCGCAGCCCCGACTATGAAATAAAATAAAAAATTAAATGAAATAAATTCAACAAAAGATTCTCCTCCCGGCCCTCCACCGGGGAATGGAGTGGTCTGCTTACCAGCTCCAGAGCTAATGTCTTGGTTCGTGGGTTGTCCATCTCAGGAACGCCTGGGAGCCTTCAGGGTCCTCGAGGGGGTCCTTGCGATGGGGGTGTCTGCTTCCTGTGGGGCGCTCGACGAGTGGACTGAGAGCTGGGCCCAGGTTGAGGCAGAGAAGCCTGGTATTTCTTCGCAGGGGGGCATCCTGCCTCGGCGAGCAGACGGGGCATGGCCCATGGCGGCAGGCTTGCGGCGGGGCAGGATGTGAGAGATCGCCTCTTTACTGCTGGGTAAAGTCCTCGACGATGTCACCGAAAAGGCCGAACTGGGAGACAGGGGGGTTGAGAAAGCGAATCTTGTCGGTTTCACGCATCTCGACCATGTTCAGCCATTGATGACGTTCCTGGACCACGAGCTTGACCTTCGTGGCCCTGAGGGCGAGGTCGGTTGTTGAGCGTAGTTCCTGCAGCACATCGGGATCAGGGCCACCCACGTGCAGATCTTTAAGCACCTTGGTCTGGTGGACTTGCAGGAGGGCCATGGCATGCAGGGCAGAAGCCGCGTGTCCGATGGCGCTGTAGGCTTTAGCAGTCAGTGTAGACGTCATCCTACAGGCCTTGGAGGGGAGCACAGAGTGACCCCGCCAGGTGGTCAGGTTTCCGGGGCACAGGTGGAGCGCAACAGCCCTATCCACCTGGGGAATTGCCGTGTTCCTGTGGGCCGCTCCGCTGTCGAGTGTAGCCAGAGCGGATGAGCGGGTGGCATGACGAGTGGAGAGAGGCACCCTCCACGTAGACGTCAGCTCATCATGCACTTCTGGGAAAAATGGGACCAGGGGTGTGCGCGGCTGTGAGCGGCGCAGTGTTCCAGGAACCAATCATCCAGCCGCGATGGCTGTGGGGAGGACGGAGGGTTCCAGTCCAGCCCCACACTAGCGGTGGCCCGGGCAAGCATTTCGGACATCTGTGCATCTGCCTCAGCCTGGGCATGCTGGCCTGAAGGCGGCAGCCCAGGGGAGTCGTCTGCGTCAGACGCCGCACTCTCCGATGTAGCGGAGAGCTCATCCACTTCTAGCTCTAGAGGATAGCCAGGCTGGCCGTGAGGTGAGCCACTGTTGCCTCGAGCACGGACGGGAGTCAACGAGCGTGCAGGGGGCAGTTGTCCGAGGGGGCGTACCCGGCACGGAGCTGCACCCGGAGCTGCACCCGCTGCCGTCCCCAGATCACCTCCAGTGCCAGCAGCATCATCCTCAATCCCGTAACTCACAGCTGACTGCTGACACGACCAAGGCTCCAAAGAAAATTTCTGAATGAACTCATAATATTTCCTCGCCTTTATACACGTATGTCCGGGGGTGGGGTATGCAAATACTGTCTGCCAACTTCTCATTCGCCTTTTTTCATGCATCAGAGGCATATTCGGCGCTCAAGAGAGACCCCCAGTGTCGCTTCTTCGACACAACGTCGAAGTGAGCGACAGACGGGGAACAAAAGAGGCAAAATAAGAGGCAAAATGCCTGTAAGCAAAACAGCAGCAGCGTCACATATAACGTCTTCGGCTAGAGAATTGTCTTCGGATTAGATGTTCTACTCCCCACGCTTACAATTTGGTTGAGCCACCACCAGACACAAAGTTATATGATCGTTCACAACAACACCTGCGGCTCAGTGTACAGACCATCATTCACCCACCTGCTAAGGCTGCTATTACTGTAAGCAACCTCCGCTGCAAACTCGCCACAATGCGCACAGCACCAGGTCCGCTCTGAATAGAAACTAATGGAAATGCCAGGAAGCGAGGAACCCAGACTTACCAGGACATGCATACACCCATCAAAATAAGGGTCCTTAAATAGTATGGTAGATCCCACCTCAATGGGCTGCCAAAACCATACTCCATCCCGGCCAATAGGATGGTAAACTCACTTATCCTGCCACATTAAAAAAAAAAAAATCCTTTAAAATTTGCATGTCTACAGACCTACAAAGAGAATTTAGGTTTTAAGCATTATATGAACAAAGCTTCTGAAAATGACTTTAATTGAAAGACAACAATAATAGTCTTATAATAGTTATATTGAGTTTCAATACTGTCTGTATGTTTTCATGGATTAAAAAGTGTGTCTATATATCTACTGACTTCCATAAAATGCCTGTGAGAATGCCTTCTAAGAATACAGCATATCTGCCATTTTTCCTACAGATGTCGACTGCACACCGACATAGAGGTAAAAAACTGGAGCTGATATTATATATAGCTTTACATATTTAACACAGATCTAGTAATCTGCTTAAATTGGCAAAAGCAACCATTCAAACTTTTGCCTTACAGACATAATAAAAAAACTGAACTTAATGAAGACTCAGGCACTGATATAAACTCCACTTACAATGTGTGCTTTAAAGGATTGTCCTTTGTTTTTTTTTTCTGCAGTGCATTTCACATAATACTGCAAGTCAAGAACGATATGCCAATAAATAACTCTCATTTGTGTGTTCCTCATCAGTAGATTATTAATTTATATCAACTTCAATGGTGATAAAAAACATTGATAAATTAGTATTGTTGAAAGCGTCTATGTAGAAATGAACAGAGCCATGTTAATTAGACTGTTTGACTGACAGCATATTATGTAAGGGTTGTTTTGGCTCATGAAACTCACCTGTGATTGACCGGATAGTTGCTTAATCAGTCCAAAGTAACAAAATGCAAAGAATACTGTATACAAATCCACCATTTGGACTCTGTATGGGTTTAGCTTGAAAAAGTGCAGGAGACAATATCACCTTTTTAAAGAGTGTGGGGGACATGTCCCTCACGTCCCCCACACCTGCTACGCCCGTGCCCCTGATGTTTGCATCAATTTAGAGCATTGACAAACAAAGACTGACAAAAATTACAGAGAAAACATTAGCGTAAGATCGACCATGCCACATAATGGACCATGTTTTTTTTTTTAATAACTTTTAGTTTTGTTTAGTTTGTTTTTTTACTATACTTGTCATGTGGTGATGTTCAGAGCTCACCTTTTTGGGTAATGTTTTTTTGTTGATTTCCCTCATTATTAAGGTTTATGTGTTTAGTGTTGAGGTCCATGTGCATTTTATTAGATCTGTTGAATATAATTACCGGCATTATGTTTTTTGAAGATCTAAATAAACATATATAAACAATGCTGCTGCTGCACACAATACCTAATACTTATCATAAGGATGCAATGACAACATATTAAAATTCTTTGTGTCGATAATTTAAAATCGGCAGAAGAAGATTTATGTAGTTGCCTTGACAAATATTTATTGTCTGAGGGAGTCGTTTTGTATTTAGTTAACCTATATAGTGAACAAACATAGTTAGACTGGCCAAATAAATCACTTTTATGAGCAGTATTAATGAAGACAATTAATGAGAGAACTTTTTTCAGCTATTTAAATTCACATTGCACCTGAGATCGCAATATAATTTCATTTGTAGACAGACATCTTACGGTACATTCAGTTCCCTCTGTCAAGCTTTAGTCTTTCTGTCATTAATTCTTTGGACAGTCCAGAACAGAGAGAGAAAGTCCTGGCTTTTAATTGCACCACTGTACCTTTGTGCTACTATGAAGAGATAATGAATCAAAGCAGGAACGTGCTAAAATGCAATACTGACAACTAAAGCCAAATGCATGCTGACGCTGTTGTCATATCACGCTATAAACACATACTATAAACTGTGCATTTGTAAGAGTGATTAATGTAGTTCTTAATATCTTCATGTGATGCGTATAACTTGAGGCTACTATGGCTACATCTGTGAGTGGACTAGTTTTTTAGTAGATAAGGTTTGTTGCATTGTCATACATATGTGACATTTTCCTGCATAATATCTCCCTTGGCTTGGGGAGTCACTTTTTTCATCTTTTTATTTCTTCTTTATTTTACACTTTTACTAGCTTGCTTACTATTTTTGTTCTTTGCCTTGAGCTAAAAAGCAATAAGTGGAATACTGTCCTCATGTGTTGTGTAAATTGCAAACCAATGAAAGGACACTATAAACCATAAAATGACAAACATTGAAACACAACTAAATTGCAAGAAATATCAGTAAGACACTAGACACAAAATGCAATATTACCCTGCTGAAATACAAACTAAACTGGTTTGCTGGTCTTTGCTGGTCACCTTACCTGGTCACTCTGATCTGTAAGGGTGGAACATCAGCTTCAAATAGCAAAGACCAGCAAACCATCTCTTTTCAGCAGGCCAAATAAATGTGTGCCTTGGACAACAGCTCCTGGACAGAGTGTTTCCAAAAATGCACAGAGTGTATGCCAAAAATAATGTGTTCAAGACTCTAGGGAATAAACTTTTTTTTTTTTTTTTGGTGTGTGCGTCATACCCGGGAATGGCAGAGAAGGACCGTTGAGTTCAAAAACAGACTGGAATATTTTCTGTACGGATCCAATTACTTCCCACTGATCAGTCTATTGGGATCTGGCTCTGTAGCACGTTGCTGTTAATATTGTGATGCAATTGGAACAGTGTGTGTCGCTCAATTTGACGAGCTAGAATATAACAGCTGAATATGCATAGGAAGATGAGCTGTGTCACAAGCCATAGTCACAGATTGTGTCTGACCTGTGTGTGAATCATCAACCGCAGGTGGCTGACATACAAATATGGGCGGATCCTAAACAGTTATTTTCTAGCCAACTCCCTGCTAGCTGTCTGTAACCATGGGCATCACAAGAACTAGGCTGGATCTTTTCTGAATAGCCCTTCATGTTTTAGAAACACAGGATAAGGAAAAAAATTATTTGACTGGGTAATTTCTATAATCAGCAAGTTACAGTACAAATCTGTATTTGTATATGGTTGAATAAACTGCCACTAACCCTAACCCAGAGGCAACAAAAATAAATAAATAAACTCAATAAAAGCTGAAATTCTTAGAATAAACTTTTATTACTATTTCAGACTATTTCTTACAGTAAATAAAGTGTTATATATATATATATATATATATATATATATATATATATATATATATATATTAGTAATATTTTAAAAACATGTCAAAGTCAGATGGTAAAACAAATGCTGGTAAAAAAAATAATAAAACATAATACAGTGAGGAAACCTTTAGACCCTTACAGCTCTGAATTTTGAAAATAATATCAGATAAAGGGGCCTGGGTAGCTCAGCGAGTATTGATGCTGACTACCACCCCTGGAGTCGTGAGTTTGAATCCAGGGTGTGCTGAGTGACTCCAGCCAGGCCTTCTAAGCAACCAAATTGGCCCAGTTGCTAGGGAGATTAGTCACATGGGGTAACCACCTTGTGGTTGCAATTAAATGGTTCTCGCTCTCAATGGGGCACATAGAAAATTGTGCGTGGATCGCAGAGAGTAGCTTGAGCCTCCACATACTGTGAGTCTCTGCTGTGTCATGCACAGCAATCAATATGATAAGATGCATGGATTGAAGCGGAGGCAACTGAGACTTGTCCTCCGCCATCCAGATTGAGGTGAGTAACTGCGCCACCAATTGGGCATTTCCAATTGGGGAGAAAATTTATAATAATAATAATTATTATAATAATAATAATAATATCAGATATATTGACACACAAAAGGCACATTTTGTTCAAGTGAAATGGGTCACCCTAAAAACTTTGGGGCTCAAGAAATCATGATATTTTTACAAATATGGTTACTTTCAAAAACATGTTTGAAACATTTTTATTATTATTATTATTTAATTGTATACACTCATGTGCATTTAAGGTGCAAGGAAAGTGTATTTTAATATATTTTACTTGATGGTTATGCCATTTGACATTTTTAAAGTTTAATTATTTTAATTATTTTGTTTGTCTATTTGTTTTGTAGGTATAAAATGTGTAGTTGATGTTTCATATTTATTTTTTTGTCTTCTCTAGACAACTTTGATTGATGATTGATTGATTTTGCAGAATTTAAATTCTGATTAAAAAACCATGAAAAATGGAACCCTGCTTTGAATTATTTCGACTTGGAGATTTAGATTTGTACTGTGATATGGCATGGCACTAATGAGCTAAGTCCTGGACGTCATTTATGTGTAGCATCACCAATGTCTGAAACTAGTTTATGTTATGTCTGACATTCACCATGTTTTTATTGGTTTTTAATTTGTTGCTTTCATCTTTATAGATGTGCTTTTGCAGAAGGCAGCAAGAGAGAAAACAGAAGATGTATGACGTGATGGAGAAAATAGATTATTCTTGGGTCCTACAAACGTAAGACAAAACAAAAAAGCACTTTTGCTCAAAAGAGTGTACTTGCTTGTGCACTTTAAAAACTACACCAGTGCTCCAAACATGAAAGACATAATGGAGCCCAGTAAATGAGCAGACATGAAATGATGAATCTTCCACACTTTTTATCCTCTAATTTCCTAATATTTTCAAAGATGAGAAAAGTGCTAAGTTTAATGTTCATATGAGGGCTCTGATTCAAGGTTGCTATGGAAATGATGACCAGTTCTGCCATGGTTACAAAGAAGAACGTCTAGGTTATGTATGTTACCTCCGTTCCCTGATGGAGGGAACGAGACGTTGTGTCGAAGAAGCGACACTAGGGGTCTCTCTTGAGCGTCGAATATGCCTCTGATCTATGAAAAAAGGCCAGTGAGAAGTTGGCAGACAGTTTTTGCATACCCTGCCCCCAGACATACGGGTATAAAAGCGGGGAAATATGTTGAGTTCATTCAGGATTTTTCTGAGGAGCCGGAATTGTCCGGCCACAACAGTGGCTCGGCTCAGTGACTTGAGTCACTGAGCCAGTGACTTGAGTCAACGTCTTGTTCCCTCCATCAGGGAATGGAGGTTACATACGTAACCTAAACGTTCCCCGTCTGTCGCTCACTTCGACGTTGTGTCAAAGAAGCGACACTAGGGGTCCAATTTAAATCACGCCATGCGGTGAGCCGTGTACGTGTACAGCTGACACAGGAGTGGGCAGGTAATTTACGTGCACAAGCGACCAGCTGTGTCAGACTACGAGTACCCTTCCCCAATGCCACAAAAAAAGTCGTTGGAATCCTTCTGGTTACCCTAGACAGGGGAACAAGGTGACGCTTGCCAACCTGTGAACGGGCCAAGCCTGGCCTCTTTTCTCTCTATGTTTCTCTGCATAGAGCAAGAACGGCCGGGGCTCTTACACGCATCGAGGGAAGGGGGACTTACCCAGTTTCAAATCAAATCAAATCACTTTATTGTCACACTACTGTGTACACAAGTGCAAAAGTCTTGTGTGCAGTTCCGAGCAACATTGCAGTCATGTCAGTGACGAGACATATACCAATTTACAATAAACAACTTATTTACACAACACAATTTACATAACAAATGTACACATAATTACACAACAATTTGCATATCAAATGTACACATAATTACACAACATAGTACTAATATACAATGTACAGTAAACAATACACACAATATAGAATACACATACACTAGATAAGGGTATATAAATATATATATACACTAATTGAATTGGGGAGAATATATTTGACATTCCAGTGTGAGATAATAAGATGATGATTAATAAAGTGCAGTGCTGATTGTTGATCATGAGAGATCATGTGTTCGAAAGTCTTATTGCTTGGGGGAAGAAGCTGTCATGTAGTCGGCTGGTGCGGGTCCTGATGCTGTGATACCGCCTGCCTGATGGAAGCAGTGAGAGCAGCCCATGACTCGGGTGGCTGGAGTCTCTGATGATCTTCCAAGCTTTTTTCACACACCTATTCTTCCTATTCTTTCAGGGGGAAAAGACCCTGCGGAGGCCACACCTGCCCGAAAGGGGGAGGTAAAGGTGGTGAATACATCACATGGGTTTTTAGGCAACATGTGGAACGCGGCGCAGTGGTAGATCCAGCCTCAAGGAGGGGGGAGTAGCTACAACATAGCGACTGGAGGGCAGCTGGGACTGCCTAAGGGAGATGTGGGTTCACTTCGTAAGGGGACCGTACCGGGGAAAATGCACACAGGGGGAGTCCATGTAGGAGTCCTGACCTGTGGGGCACCTATTCCAGTACAGGGTAGATTGAGTATCCGCAGTGGACTGGGTCGGTGAGTTCCTCCGCTGAACTGCTGACCCAAAGGGCTAGGGAGGAATCATCCAGGGACCTGGGTGGGTGGGATCTCCTGGGAGAGAAAGCGCACAGTTTTACCTCGGCCGAGGGAAAGGGCACCAGGTGCAAGCGATCCACCCGGCCAGTCCATCAGCGTGTTACCGAGTTCTACCAGCTTGGACCTGAGAAAACACGGGATGATACTGACTCAACCCTGAGATTGTAAAATCTTGCAAAAGTATTAGGTGTTGCCAAACCCGCTGCTCTACATTTGTCTGCTAGGGAGGTACATCTGGCCAGTGCCCACGAGGACACAATACTCCTTGTTGAGTGCGCTCGAACCCACAAGGGGGATGGGGGGGGGGGGGGCACGGCCTGGTTGTGATAGGCCAATGAAATGGCATCCACCACCCAGTGGGAGAGCATCTGTTTGGAGACAGCGTGGGTTCCAGTCCAGCCCCACAATGGCGGCGGCCCGGGAACGCATGTCGGTCATCTGCGCATCAGCCTCACCCGCTGCCGTCACCAGATCGCCTCCAGCGCCAGCCGCATCATCCTCAATCCCGTGGGAAGAAGGAGCAATGCGAGGGTGCGGCTGGAGTGGCGTGCTTTCTATTGAAAGCGAGCCGCGACAGCAACGTTGCCATGGTCATGCCCTCGCAGTGAGAGCATGAACCATCCACAAACGCTGCCTCGGTGTGATCGCTGCCCAGACACACGAGACAACGTCTATGGCCATCTGAAGCGGAGAGCACTCTACCGCATCCAGGAACTACACGGGGCGGAATGGGATCTTTATAAAGACGCATCCTGAAAAGGACGTTCAATGCCGCTGTGTAAAGCTCTTTTAGAGGAAAATACTCTTTTATAGACAAAATCACTCTTTTACAATAAACTCTTTTAAGCTTTCTGCGCTGTCAAAGCGCCCAGGGGCAAGCTGCACTGCCGTGCAGAGAAGGAGAAAAGCCGCTGAAGTGCGCTGTAGATCCAACAGCAGGCAGAGCGTCAGAGGAACAGAAGCAGGAACAGGTGTGTGACTCGCAGCTGACTGCATACACGGCCATCGTCTCCGAAGAAAATATCTGACTGAACTCTATGTATTTCCCGACTTTTATCCAGAGGGGTATGCAAATACTGCCTGCCAATTTCTCATTGGCCTTTTTTCATAGATCAGAGGCATATTCGGCACTCAAGAGAGACCCCTTGTGTCTCTTCTTCGACACAACGTCGAAGTGAGCGACAGACGGGGAATGCAAGTTTCTTTTTTATGCATCACTAATGTCAGTGCACTCTTCTTGCATTGCTGCATCTTCTTGGCATATAACTTGGCATGAAAAAGCTTATGACCACTTCCCACAGATAAACAGAGGGTCAAAGCAAAATATCACATGATGTGAAATGCACAAATTAAACTGCTCTTTATAAATGTATGCTTGGAAAGTGGCGAAATAGGGCTCTTCACGCACATTATTAAATTAACATTAATCAATTAAAATAATAGACCTAAATTAAATGAAATAAATAAAATTAGCAATGATCTTAATGGAATAATACTAGCCAGGTTTATACTGTATTTACTGTATAATGCCTACTATTTATTAAAAAAAAAAGTATGAAAAAGAGTACACATTATGTAATAAAACTATACTATAAATGTGTCAGGATTGGTGGCAGTTGGTGAGTCTGTTTTTTGTCTGCATGTTCCCTATATTCCTTATGTGTTTCATTTTCATGTTTTTTTTGGCCATGTGCTGGCAACTAGCTCAGGGTTTCAATGCAGGGGCAGTGACTGTGTTGGCTTATGGCTTAATTAGTGTTACCTGTTCATGGTTAGTTGATTGTCTCTCTTGCCTATTTAACTCCTTTGAGTGTGCTGTCTTGTGCCATTTTGCCATGCAGTTTAGCTCCTGTCTGTTCCTGTTGGTCTTTGTTTGTTCTCTTCTGCCATCTCAGAAACTCTCCTCAAGCCCTGTCAGCAGCTTGCCTACTCACCTCTCCTGCTGGTTTGGTCTGTGTCTCCCGGCTTCCCGTCTATGGGGATTTACTTACATCTCATTTTCTGAAGTCAGATCCAATGCTCCTCAGGGATCCCATCCAAACTCTCTCCCAGCCTTATCTCCATTGGTGCCCCACTCTGACTCATGAGTCATCACTATCCACGCTGCAGTCATCATCTTCCTGCTTTGCTCCTGCATTGTATTCCACCTCCATTCCACTGTTTAATTCATTGAATTGACTCTTTATTAAAATCTTTGGTTTCTTCTCTGTCAATTGAGTCTGCCTTTGATTGTACCTAACATTAAAATCTGGCCAACATGGACCCCATAGATCCAGTGGATGTTGAAATGGCCCTTTCATAGTAAGGTATTCTACTGGGTCATCACAAGGATATCCTCAATTCCTCTAATCAGAAATGGCTTCTCTGGCTTCTGATCAACTGCAGCTACTTCATATTGCCTCTTCAGCACCTCCCACTGCAGCAGCCGCAGCACCCCTCTTTACCGTACAATACTTCTCCAGGCTCAGAACCTGTTTAAACCTATCACTGCCCACTGAAGGTGATCCCAAACTTAATGCTTATTCCTGTCTCAGTGTTCCTTGGTATTTGCTCTGCAGCCATCGGCCTTTCCCTCGGAGGAGGCCAATAATGCCTAATACTTACTGGATGGGCCCAGGAGTGGGAAACAGCTGTCTGGGATAACAAGCTTCCCCATTGTGCCTCCTTCAATGAGTTTGCAGGCAAAATGAGGATGGTCTTCTATCGGTCCGCACAAGGATGGGAGGCGGCCCATCAGCTCTCAGATCTTCCTCAAAGGGTAAGATCAGTCTATGATTATGCTATCGAATTCAGGACCTTGGTGGCTGCTTGCGACTGGAATGAAGGGGTGCTGTGGGACTGCTTCCTGCATGGGCACTCAGACCAGATCTTGGATGAGATTTACATGATGGACTTACCTCCTCATGTGGATTATTTCATCAGCTTGGCTGTTCATGTGGACAACAGACTTTATCTACACCATCAACATCGCTACACTCGCTGAGTTGAGAAGACTGAGGTTGTCCCCAGCCACACCATAGTTTCCTCGCCTGATTTCCTCTTGGAAAGTGAGCCCATGCAGATTGGTTGGACCCGCTTAACTCCTGAGCAGAGGCATCATTGGCTGACATGGGGGTTGTGCCTTTTCTTTGGTTAGCCCAGGCATGTGGCCAACTCGTGTCCGGTAAAAGCCAATATTCGCCAGTAAGGTGCATACTGGTTAGCATTACTGCAGTGGATAATGGCCCTGTTCAGTTTACTCTCCTCCCAGCTGTGCTGCGGCAGGGAACATCTTTGCATCAGTGCTCTATATTCATTGATTTGGGAGCTGAAGGGAATTCCATGGACTCTTCCCTGGCCATCCAGTAGGGGTGTGCCCATTACCAAACTAGAGGTTCCCCTGTCCACCAGTGACATAAGTGGCAAACCGTTGGAGAAAATCACCAAATCCACTATCACGGTGAGTCTGTTGATTTCATGCAATAATGAGGATAAGATTATGTTTTACTTAATCATATTTCCCATGGAGCGCAAAAGCCTTTGTTGCTCTTAGCACCAAATCCGTTGTGACACGAAGTTCTTTGAACATGGCTGGGTCGGGACCAGATTAATCCATTTTTTTCTATTAATTTTGTCCTGATAGACCTGGAGCCGGCATGGCTTAGACGGGAGCAGTGGGCAGGATCTCAGGCCAGTTTGAGTCGAGGGACATAAGTGGGATGCTACCTCCTGTTCAACGGGAGGAAGCGAGTCTTATATCATCTGGTCTACACGGTTAACGGATGTGAAAGCTGCTGTATTGGAGAGGTGCAGCCTCGCCAAGTATGGTGAATTCCACGATTTGTAGAGGTCATCGTGAACCTTGGGGAACAATGGGCCAGGTCTATGCAGGGTGGTCTTAGTTTGGCAGCCCGGCAAAAAACACTCATCTAGCTAAGAATGAGTTGGCTCTATTGAAGGGGACCATTCGAGCTCCAGCTCGTCTATAACCTTAGTGAGAATGAGCTCTGCATCTGACCGAAGAACGGTCTCTGCCTCTTAGGGGGGGGAGAAGCAGCATCATCTATTGATGTGGACAGGGTGACAGTGTCTGAAGGCATGAGAGATACAATGTCGTCATTCTCCTCTTCTCCATATTCACTGCTGCCGAACCGCATGAAGGCAAAGACTTTTAGTGAACAGGAGTGTGGGGGTGTGGGGTGTGGGTGCACGTGGGACCTGAGCCGTCGGTGCAGCCTCCCAATTCTTTTGCTCCATATCTTCGCCTTGAGCATCATCTTTCTTCAGGTCCTCGAGGGACAGGGGAGGCAACAGAGTGAGAGCAGTTGGATCATTGCGCTTAGATAGCGCTATCTGAGCATGGATCGTTTTGAGGCACATTGCCTCATGGTGTGGGCTTTCAGCCTTGACCAGCTTTGCTTCAGCATGGGCAAGGCCCAGATAGAACACAGACCTCTTGTGGCTATCAGATGTGGGAACAGGTTTCCCACATATGCAATTATGTGATGGCATCTTGAAAAAGATGGTCCAGTCAGCGCAAGAGTGGAGATATTTAACTCTTTTAGCGCACTGGAGCACGGCAGATAAACAGTCGTCTTCAGGAAGGGAATGAATCACAGACATTGGACAACAGATAATTGGAATAGAGTGTTATGGATCTTAACCCCATTGAGCTTTTGTGGGATCAGCTAAACTGTAAGGTGTGTGAGAAGTGCACGACAAGCCACATATATGTCAAGTGTTACAGGAAGCATGGGGTGAAATGTCACCTGTGCATCTGGACAAACTGACAGCTAGAATGTCAAGGATCTGCAAAGTTGCCATTGCTGGTTGAGGAGTTTTTGAAGAGAACATTTTGAAGTAGTTTAAGTTGTTAAAGGTTTTAAGTTGTTAAGTTTCAAATTGTAATAGTAATTTATCATGTTATTAATGTCCTGACTACATTGTGATCAGCTGAATTCCACTTTGACTAATAAAAGTACCAATTTCTTTCCATAAGAACATAATCTGTACATTATTCCAAACTTTTGGCCGCCAGTGTATATATACATATATTTAGACCGCACATAATTGTCATAGGAAGCTGTTCCCTCATAATTTCTGTGTGCATATATGATTGTAAGGTTTATAAATATTTAATATATTTTCTAATATTGTGGTTCAGTAATTATGTGGTGGATAGCTTGCATAATGTAAGTTAACTGAAAAATGCACAGAACATGAATGTTTAATTTTATGACCTAGAACTTAGGTTATATACTATTATGTGTATTAAATGATTTAAAAGTCATTAATTGTTGTATTGACAAAGTTATATAGATGTATATCATAAAAGGAAGCAGAAGGAATTGTACTCTGACAGTGACCAGAATAATAATTAAAGTCTGTTAAACCATTGGAATCGCTATGATGTCAGATGGAGACTCGTTTTCAAAGGCGTACTCATTTGATCAAGGCAGCACACTGGGAGAGATTTTTTCTCTGAAACCCAACTCCAGGTCTAGATCTGCTTCATGGGGATTGTTTGAAATGTCTATTTGTGCAGCAGCATGTCATAGCAGCATGTATCCGCTTTGCTTCATGCCTAACAACGCCCTATGGCAATGATTATATTCATAGTATGGAACAGTTTCTAATACTTTATTGCTTAATTAAAGAAATAGCAACTAAAATATTAACTTTCCATTTTACAAATATAATTTTTTTCTTTGAAAAATCTTGATGTTGGTGTAAAAATCTCATAGACATTAATAATAATACAATATGAAATGTGGTTACCTGCATTTGTTTTGTTTTGCTGGTGTATCCTAATATTCATATTGACATGAATCAAACCAGTTAATTTAGACGTTACCACATGAAGCACATTTTTTAAGGTTAATATTGTTTTTCAGTGCACCCATAAAGGCATCAAAAAACAAACAAACATGCCCTCTCAAAAGTACACCCCTGGCCCGCCTCAGAACATTTTATCAGCAGGAGAACAGTGTGTGTGTGTGTGTGTGTGTACAAGTGACTTCCACAAAACTGTGAATCACTGTCTATTAGCCATAATCAGTTAAAAATAAGATTTAGAAAAGGGTCACTTCGTGAAGAGAAATACATTTATTAATTTTCCTGCCTGCACACTGCACACTGCACACAGCATATTACCAATTCATTATTTCTGAATCGCTTTCTAGTAGAAACTAGAATATTGTGTTAATTTCTAAAAAATTTTAATGTGTTGAACTTCACGAATCAAAAGTCCCTTGATGCACAGTGTATATTTAATTTTATATATATATATATATATATATATATATATATATATATATATATATATATATATATATATATATATACTTTTATATATATTTTTTTTATAAAATATACATTTATTTAATACTGACAGTGCAACAGTATTAGAGGAAAATTCTTCCAAACCAAGGTATTTATTTATTTTAAATGTATTGTTTCATACAATGAGTAAAAGGTTAGTGAGGTTGTCATTTCCTAACATTCTGCCAAACAAGTTGATAATGACAGATTACAGAATTTTCATTTTTGTGCAAGCTATCCTTTTAATAAACAATATGATATTATTAGCTTAATAATTTTTACTTTAAAGTCAGTTCTTTGTAATATTTCCAATATCCAGTGTGCAGAGTTTTCAGAGTTGGAATATATTGGCAACTTTAGATTGCCTGTTTTAAGCAGTGTTGGGTAACGTTACTTTTAAAAGTAGCTCGTTAAAATATTGCTTTACTCCATAAATAAGTAACTTTATTAATTAAATTTTTTTTTATGGAAAGTAAAACGTTTCTTTTGCATTATTTTGTGTTGCTTTTTTCTCACAGCCACTTTAACTTCTGCTGTGCATTCCATACAAATAATGCATACAAGAGACATTACAGGTCATGGTAGCTACTGTACAACACCCATGTCGTAAACAAACAGATATTTAGAAAGTAAGTCTTCACGTCATATTTACAAAAAAGAATCAATAACATGAATATGCATTATTTGTTTTTCCATCAACATGGCAGCCAATATGAATAATGATGTATAACCACTGTCTTACCTAAAGCAGCAAAGTGCAACACTTGAAACTGCATCATATATGTCATCATATGTGGTGCCCATTTACAATGCGTCAACTTGAGATGTTCTTCAGAAGAAAATTCAATGGGGAATGACAGTATAACATGTTCAAGGAATAAGTCTAATGAATAAATACACATTTTTCAATTAAGTCATCTCAGTGCACGCTTGTTTTGAGATCCGCTGTGTGTACAGATGGCACAACTTCAGAGGCGACTTTTGATACAACTTGAATGGACTTGTTTTTAATGCTACCAAAATGTCATAAAAATGTCATTGCTTCATGAATCAAACACCTTGTTTATTATAAAACAAAATGTAGAATATCTTTAGAAACTAAGACATTTTCTCTGTGTACACAATTGAAGTGTATGTCGCTCGGAATCTTCTTTTGAATCTTCTTTTCAGATTCAAATCATGTTGCTGCAATTCTTCTGCATGTATAATACTACACAGGTGAAATACTCGCTCAATTCACTGACTTATGCAGCAAAACTACTCTGTATTGCAGCTCCCTGTAACTGGGAAAACGGGATGAGAAAAAACTCTGGATAGAACCCAACCTCTTAACCCTGGAATTCTTCAACGTCATAAATTAAAAGCCAGGCATCAATATTAGTCAGAAAAAAAGCCCCTCAGTGTGACCTTCTGAACTTCCACACAGAGTGAAAGCAGACTTTTCTTTGAAAAGATTCTAAAAGACCATCAGATTTTCACGACTCTAATACTAAAACATTTCATCTTAATCCAGAAACATTTAACACAAAGTCACATTACTTGACCGATTTAACTTCTAAAATGCATTTAAATCCACAATTTATACATGTATCTACTGTATCTATATCTACATGTATAATATTCATGAAAGAATGTCATGTTTGGTATGCAACGGCTTGCTTGGTTACTGTAACAAGGAATTTAGATGGGCAAGGAGGAGGCGGGAACCGGCTTGACGATATAAATAATAGTTTATTAATAAACTTAAAACAAAATACACAAACACACACCTGACGAACATGTCCGTAAACCATCTCTCTCTCTCGCACCATCCTCTGCGATAAGCCTTTGTCCCTCTTGGAGGCTTGATTATCCTAATACGGGACCGGGTGTGTAGGATCACGATTTGTAAGACTCCGAAACAAAGGACCATAACATCAACTGTTTGAAAGGACAGCCCAGTCGACCATGTGACTCTGAAAAGTCACTTCTGATTGGTGCAGGACACCTTTGGGGATGCAGCCAATTTCAGTTCAAATGTTTCCAAACAGGAAGAACCTGCTCTTCTCTGCTCTTCCCTTCTTGTCTCTTCCTCTTCTCTCTTCTTCTCTTCTCTGGCTCTTGTTGCTGCTTGCTGCTGGGCTCCGCTCTCTGATTCTCCTCTCTGGAACCACATGTTGCCATGTAGGGTCCAAGGAAAACTCGAGACTCGAAGTCCCGATGAGGAAGCGTCACTCTCTTTGGTTCACACACCCAAAGGGAGTCGTGGATCCTCCATGTGAAGGCCTCGCTTCAAAGCCAACCTCATCATTTATACAGACAATAACTATCCGATCTTACAGAGGTCCACGATGAAAACAAACTTTCGACCAAGAGCCAAGAACCAAGCAACACTAAGAATGCAAGGAAACCCATAGACATGCAAGTACATCTCTCAAAGTGCTGGTATATTTGTTAAATACTTTTGGTATTCTGATAGCAAATCGATGTAGACTCAAATAAGGATAAATTGAAGGCATTGTCAACAGACTACGTAAAGTTCATTTTCACTGTATTAATCATCTGTTTTACATTCTGTCACTCTTCTCACCAACCTGTCTCATGTATATATGTATTAGATTAGATTTATGTTTAGAATAGCAATAAAGTTTGTCTATATTCAAAGATGATTTGACTGTGGTATATTTTGATAAATTATCTAATCTCTGTTTCTAAAAGATTTAGCTTAAAATCTGTACCTATTACTTGTGATATTATTTTCAATAAGCCATGAGAATAATATTACTCCAATAAGAGAATTAATCATAATTTCCTTATTAAAGCTAATTCCTTACAGTAGAAATTGTGAGCAGATACAACGAGACATTGCATTACGATTTTAATGGTGGAGAATTTTAATCAGACAAATTTTCTAGTTATTTGTCATTTATCTAATTTATAATGGTTGTCGAACTTGAATAATTCCATTATATATTTAACTACATAATAATGTAGAATAAGGACAGTTTAATTTACTTCATGGCTCCCACATTCCCTTACATATATTTGTGTGAGAAGACGAGCACTTTAATGGTTCCTGTCTAAATTTAGCATACCAAATACCCTACATACAATGGTATGAGGATGAGGGCACTTTAACGGTTCTCGTCTAAATTTAGCATACCAAATACCTTACACATACACATACCCTGTGTATCATGTCATGAACAGTGGAGGACTAGTCTTATAATCCCTCAGCCTAAACGTGCTTTGTGATTTTTTTTTTTTTTTATGTATGACATTATGCATTGACAGGCAATGTCTGTAAGGCGATTGGCTCTTTTATCTGAGAGGTGAGACTTCCTTTCTACATCATTGACTGGTGCTAGAGCTTCTTGGTTGGGCATTCCAATTTATCTCATTAATTTAAATAGAAGTGACTCGTCTCTATCTGCTAAATAGTCTCTGGCTTCACACTCTATAGAACTACAATGGCAATTATGCACTTCGTCTCCTCCCTGAAGTATGCAAACTTTTAATCCGGATTTCTCACAATACAGGGACAGGAGAGGTGTACAAAACAACACGTTACTTTATTTAAAAAGTAACTAATATATTGTGGTCTAAATAGTAGTAATCTGTAGTAGAGTAGTTTATTTACTTGCTATTTGAAAAAGTAATCTGATTACATAACATGTGTTACTTTTATCACATTACCCCCAACACTGGTTTTAAGTCCTTTGAATCATGGAATTTTCTTTGCAAATTTCATAATTTATGTCCACCACCTCAGTTGTTGCCCTGTGCTCTGTTTTTCCTGAGCTATAATCATTTTGCTCTAGGACAAGAACATCTCCAATCAACTGTCTTTCAGTTTTGGAACATGTTCCCTTGACAAGGTATTCCCCACTGTGAAGTACTGTATCAGAAAGATGTGTCCTCTTTGCTAGCACGTACACTTATAGAGCCACATTGCCAAAATGGAATGAAATATAACCCAGGAACAGACATGAACTGTCTTATATAAATATAAAATACAGAACATGAAGCAGCACTAACTGAAATGTTGTGTCCCTAACATACTGTATGGGTAAATTATGACTTTGTCAATGAATAGCTCATGGCAACTTTTATTATGCTGGCTGCCAGAAGTTGGAGGAGCTTGCTGCCGACAGCTTGGAGGCGGAGGAGCCCTCTGCCGACCACCAAGAGGCGGAGAAGCCTGCAACCGTCCACCAGGAGGCGGCGGCCATTCCCGAAGCTGTGCTTCTGATTTTCTGGAAGAGGAGGAGGAGAAGTGCAGCCATACCCCTGTCACTGTCAGCATTCCCAGCCACAGAGGCCATTCCCCAGTCGCTGCCAATGCTCCCACCCATGGAGGCTGTTCCCCAGTCGCTGTCAGCATTACCGGTCATGAAGGCCGTTTCCCAGTCGCTGCCAGCGTTCCCAGCCACAGAGGCCATTTCCCAGTTGCTTCCAACATTCCCGACCAGGGAGGCCATTTCCCAGTCACTTCCAGCATTACCGACCACGTCGGCTGTCACGCCGCCTGTCCAATATCCTGCAGTTGCGAACGATCAGTCTGCCCAAATCCCTGTGGCCAGCAATGACCGGTCTACCCAGTCCCCTCGGTCCACCAACGCCCAGTCTGCCCAGCTCTCTGGGACCCCTGCCTAGTCGGTTCAGCCCTCCGGGGACCCTGCCCGGTCTGACCTACCCTTTGGTGCTCATATTTTGCCCTTGTCTTCAGGTTCTCAGCCCATAACACTCTGGATTTCCGCTCCATTCTTGAACCCTCATCTCAGGCCGCCAGACACTGTCCCCTACCTCATACTACATTCCAGACCTCTGGACCTCGCATCCTATCTTGACCCTTTTCCCAAACCTCTGGAATCCGGCCCCTACCTGATGTCACATCCTAGGCCTCTGGACCACACCCCTTACCTTGACCCTCTTCCAAGGCCTCTGGAATTCGCCCCTTAGTGCCACCTCCATTGTTTCTCCACCCTCCGTCCCCTGGTTGATTCTGTCTTCTTTCCTGGTCTGTGTTCTCTCATTGTCTTAGTTTATTTTTTGTGTCTGTGTTAAGATTTGTTTTGTGTTTGATGTTCTATTGTGTATGTTACTTTATGCAAGTTGCTATGTTTTGTTTCAGTTATCCAGTTGGCCCTGTCTTGTTTTTGTTTTAGTTTGTTGGTTTTCTCCCTTACAATTAGTTTGCTATTTGTTCTTTTTTTTCAATAAAAGCCCTCAACTTGCCTTCTGCATTTGTGTCTGTAAAGACTTCACGTAGGGAGGGAAAGAAGGACACAGGGAACTGGATACTTCAACTCAAAGGTGAGACTTTTAATAACAAAACTCAAAATCACTTTTCAGCGTCACACTCATTATCTTAATACAGTCTGTTTTAGATGGGTAGCTCTCTCTCCTCTTGCCACTGGCGTGGTCCATTATATATCGCTCTCCCCAAGCTCACTGCAATTAGAAACAAGTGTTAATCATTATCTGGCTCAGGTGTATGCACTCTTACCGCTTTCTCTCTCTCTGGATGGATGATCGACCACGCCCATGCTGACTCAGCCAAACATGGCACATACTGTTGACATTGCCCCTTAAATGTTATCAGACATAATTTGAAGTACATTGCTTTTGCATTTTATTCCTAAAGTGAAATTTATAAATGTAGGGCCTTGCCCCACTGAAAATGGCAGCAGAGACAGCATGGACCTTTGTTCTATGATCAAAGGTGAGACATTGAACTCGGTTTCCCAGAATGCTTCACAGCCGGACAGAAGTCCCGCCCATGGACTCAATCTCAAACATCATTGGTCAAAAGTGGCCCATGAATGATGACGTCATCTTCTTAACAAAACTAGCGCTCAGATTTGATTTTGCTCTCTCTGCTTACAGCCTCGCTGCCTACAACTGCACGAGCTGCGCTCTAAAGAGACGTATCTACACAAAGGAATCCTCTTTCTGGACAAAGAGAGACCACATTTTTCTAACCTCACCATTTGACCACGGTAGAGTAAGATTAACTTAGATTTGTTAAAGTCGTATAGTATTACAACCGGTTCATTTCATTTTCACCGTGAGACAACAATGAATTTGTTTAGAAAATGGAAAAGGCGACCAGCTTCCCTTCTCAATCGCTTTCTATCAACGTTGACTACCTCCCTGCATTTTCTCTCCATCACCGGACCCGAGAAATAACACAGAGACGCGTCTTTTCGCTGACAAGCGTAAGACAAAGGACCGAATCCAGATTGTTTTCTCCTGACCGCTCAATGCAACAAGAATTCAAACGGACAACCCTGCTGAAATCACACAGGATTTCCCAAGTAAGGCTTGATATCTGGGAAGATTTAGTTTAGAAACTGTGACTTTTCTTATAAAACTAAATCCTATGTATTTGATTGCTGAATGTTTGATGTTTTTGTTTACATTTGTATGTTAAACTACGATCGCTGATTGCTGGTTTTGATTTATGAGATCGTCATTTTTGGGTGAAATGTTATTTGATTGAGTGATCTGAACTAACTGTTACCAGCGTGTATCCTCTGTTAAATTGCATGAGCCCCTGTTTGTTCCCTCTCTCTCACACTCACTGCAATTCACAGAGCGAGCAGCACCACGGTTTATGTTCGAATCAGGCTGGTATTTTTCAAATTCTCCCGCATGTTTCGTTCAGTTTCTTTGTGTGTCTGCTCATTACCACCCACACGTGGTATAAGCTCTATTGTTCTGGATCTGATCCAGCCATCTTTCTTTCCCTACACCTTCAAATAAATCGATCTAATCCTCCATTTTGAAACTGGTTCTACACATGGAGTTTAGTCTGCCATTTTGTGTCTTTGTTACCGAACCTAGACACACACACACACACACACACACACACACACACACACACATACACAAGCATATAGCTCCACAATTTAGTTTCCATTTCATGTTTTTGCATTATATTCATCTAGTATTGGCAGTGTTCATTGCTGTTTGATTATAATAAATCTTGTTATATTATAATAAGTACTCCTAGTTGTTTGTTTGAATATTGTGTTGAAGCCAGCCTGTAACCAGATTACTGTTGGATTCGTATGGCAATAATTCAACAAGCTTCTTCCCTTTTTGATTATTTTGATTATCAATCAAGATACTCAATCTTCAGAGTAGATTTTTATGAGACTTGATCAGTCCCCTACTATAATTTTTCTCTTGTAAAAGAGTGGTGCCACGAGGATAGAATTTAATGAATTAAATTCTATTATTTAATTGAATTATTAATTAATAATTAAAATTATTAATTATGTCTGATAGTAAAACTGATCTAAACAACCTGTGCACCCTACATAAACCAGCTGTAAAAATATGTAAAATCTTGAAATTTGAGTAGTACCTTTCAAATATGAATAGGAATCACAGAACATTGGGACTGATGAGCTTAAATATTGAATTCACACTGTTTTTAGCATTGTTAATAGAGCCGAACTGCTTTTTTCATACTTGAAAGAAATAGCAGGCTTTTGTTTGACAAATCTTTATCCAAAACAGAGCTTTTCTTTCATAATGTAAATTAGCTGTATATGTCAACACGTTCTTTCAACATTATGCAAACCTGTCCAAGAGACAATTTATTACTTGAGAATTTTTTTTATTTTTCTCCCACATCAACTTTAGCATTTTCTTGTCTGGGTGACTCATTTATTTCAGAAATATACAGCCGTTTTTATCAAGACCACACCATGTTCTCCAGCAACCCTTTTAAACAGGAGCATCAGGCTTTGTGGCATGCACCACAGATTCTCGCCCACCAATGTTTTGAAACCTTTGTCATCCTGTAAAATGCTGCTTATGTAATCCTGTTTTTATTAACGAGCTGAAGGCCACACACTTGCATGAGTTCATGCACGTGTGTTTAGCATTTTTCAACTATGCAACACAAGTTATATACAGTATAAGATAAAGTAATTTGCCTAATACTGACCTCAAGCATACCTGGTTCTTCTCATCATAGGAGCTATGTTTCCCATTACAGTTCGGAACTGCCGTCAGAACCCCCCATCAACATCCTTTTAACATATCTTTGTTTGTGTGTACAATGGAGGAATTCCTGGCATTGTTTTGACTCTTTACACATTTTATAAATTTTTTGTTTGGTCTCAGCTGGTAAAAATACCGCCATATATACATCCAACGAGCGGATTTCGCCAGCATTGTTTTGAATGTTTGGTAAGTTTTGTAAAAAAATATACGTCATAAAAGCTGTCCAATCAGGTCGTAACCTTTCCCTGATGCCTTTGGTTTCGTATTGTTAGGTTTGGTGTTAAAAATGCCAGTGTGAACGCTAAACTAACCAGGAATAAATGTATCATTTTCATTTTTGGTCCGGAACAAGATGACCAAGAGAACTGAACTACAAGTGTGAACACACCCTCAGGCACAGTCCATTTGGTTTATCTGGAGCTCTGTCAGTTGATTCATGTAACATTGAAACCTCTCATAAACGTGATAGATTTTTTTGCTAAGTGACTCACCTTTTCGTTTGCATTTGCAATTGTGATATTCGGCTATGTTCACACAGCTGCAGAATGTGGTTCATCACTCCTTTTTGGAGTGCATAGTTTGGTTGATTTTGAAAGTGGCTACTGCATTTTATAAATGCATTATACTCCCTTAAATTTTCAGGACTAACCACAGAATTTTGAGAGTGAGTTTGGTAGATGTGTGCTGTATGCAAACTTATCTCATAGGAAAACTGAAGATCAATAGTTTTGTTTGCTAAAAAAGGGTCTAGCTTTCCAAATGTCAAAAGTGCTTCCTGAGTGACCAAAGCTGCAATTACAGTTGCGTGCAAGACATCGCTGGCCCCCTTCTCGCCTCAGTGTGGCATCACACCCTGCACTGCCTGTAGTTATGGCACTACACACAACAGTATGAGACTGCATTCTAACTGCATTCTTTCACAGCTTCTTTGAATATATGTGGTGTGAAAAGCATAGCATGTCAGATAATCAGAAATAATTACTGATTTGATGAATGTTCACCTAGCCATAACCCAAACTCTTAACATAACCCTAAGAGAACAGCATTCAAAACAGTGATATTGCACCAACTTTTTTGCAAATGTAGTATTTCACTGGTCGGCGATCTAAAAGGGATGTGACGTCAACGGCACAGCAAGGGCGATATTTAGGCCATGGACATTCGCTACATGGTGGCGCTTGTCAGAAATCAGCACATTGGGTCCAACTTTAAGAGTAAAACATTTGGAACCAACACTCTGATTCCCTGTGTGATCAAGTTGGCAGTTTGAATGGAACCACACTCAACAACTAGCTATTTGTCACATTATTGATATGCATTTGGCATGAGCTTCAACCGTCGCTAGTTTTTCTTTAATATCAATCACTAATGTAAGAGCTGACAACCACCTTCAGGTTATGAAAATAGCAAAGAATAGAAGTATTGTGAGGACAAAAACAGCAGAAATTTTCAAAAAAAATCCTTTATAGGTGCGATAGTCAAAATATTCACTGTTGTTATCGTCACTAAATTAAAAGCTTTATCCAAGACAACCGCAAGTTAAAAAAACCATTTGTCTGAGGCTATCTGCATACATACATTGTTCAATTCACACCTGTATGCTGTTGGATGAACAGTAACTGTATTAATTAGGTGGGTGGTGCTACGTTGTTTATTCACATGAACTATTTGATGCAATTCTAAGCAATACAACTGCTCTTTTGTGCTTCAGTCACGAAGATAATGCAACAGTTGAAATTCCTCCATTCTGAACACCATTCGCATCTTTAACAACACATAACAGGATCTCACAATACTACTGGTGTTCTGAAGTTCCCTCAGGCAGAGGGCATTAGTTGAGGGCATGGAGTTTGTTGAGTCAGATGAAAGCTGGCTGACTGGATCTTGCACAAGTTTTCTACTGTCAGTTCTACATCTGACTCCTCAACCATGAAATTCTGTTATAAAGTCTCATCGAAAAAAAAACTGCAACAGGGAGATCAAAAGATCATGTAGCCATGACTTAACCTACATAAATCAGTGTCAGAAATTAAATAGGCTTGGACAAAATGGGCAAAAATGTCACTAAAAGTGACACTAATATCCCAGATATATTTAATGTGGAATGGATGCAGTATGAAAAGTGAAAAACAGCAGCAAAGACAAATGTTTTATGGTGAAGTGTGATTTTTTTTTTTTTTTTTTTTTAATGTTATAATACTTAATGTAGAGACAACTTTAAGTAAGCAATATATTGCTCTGTTTATCTGAGGATCCCGATCAGCCTGACTTCAGTTATCATGGGATGAACATGTGATATTAAGTATGGTCATGACTTAAATCAGAGTACAAAGTCAAAGTGATGTTCACATGCAAAGAGACTGTGAGATTGACAATGACTGTGAACAAACAGAGAAACACAAACACATATTTAATCATTCAGACATCTAACTAATCATTAAAAAAATCGAACTATCAGATCGGGAGATGAGACTTTGTCGTATTCCGATGCCTTCCCTCCACGTCTCGATGCAGCAGTGCAGCACACATCGGCACATCACACACACAGACAGGCAGGCAGCAGCCCCTCCCAGTTCCTAACTAAGTTGTGGTTTTCTTGGCTTGTGTGGAGGTGAGTGGTGATGAACAAAAGACTAAGCTACCAGTGCCTTTACAGCTAATTAGCCAAAAGACAAATATAGTGTTCTTCATATTGTGTCTTCTTAACATGCATGACTCATGAGCTACTAGCTAATGTAATATGTTAGCTAAAGTCAATATATCATGGCCATATAGGCTTATGTACTGTACTTAATGGAGACACAACAGGTGAATACAGACACATTTGTGTCTAACAATGTCATCACAATCGCCACATTGATATGCAAATTAGGCATTAACTAATTAAAATGCACTAATTTGCATATATTGAAGTATTACATATTCCAATAACACCAAAAGAATTAAAAACATGTATTGCATTGTACAACATAAACAAATTATTAGTGAAACTATGTCCCGCTCCTTGGTGCAGTAATTTATTCTAAATATACTGTATACTTGAAACTAGTAGCATAGAAAACATGCACATTGTGGCATAGTTTCCTTTGCTGTTGCCTTCTCTTGTGATAAACATAGTGAATACTAAAGAAGACCATGTTCTCTGTGTGAACTGATTATTTTGTAGAAATCTGTTGAAACAATTGCATGAGTGTGAGGGAATTCAAATAAATTGGTTTGGAAGTCAGAGTTGTGTTAATATATTTAACTGTTGTTAAAAAATAAAATAAATTAATTAATAAAAAAAAATAATCATGAGAATTGCCCTTTTTTCTACTTAAGCCCCTACCCCTCAAAATGTCTGCATGTCCCTGATTCCATACATTTCCAGAAATTTTATAATGCCTTTTTTATACAGTGCTGCAAAGGGGGTGATCATGACAGGACATGTCAAGAAGAGTGATCATGACATAATCATTCATTTGTTTATTTAGATTTATTTAGATACATTTATTTATTTGTAGCAAAGTGGGGAAATTTCATGTAATTTAACTCTTGTCATAAACTGGATGTGGCCCCTTAAAGACAGGAGTTTTGTGGCACCAGAATTTTGCAACACCTGCTTTCTGGCACTCTCTCGTGTTAGAGACATGAGACCAGACGTTGTGCAAGTGAGCGCCTGGTTTTGTTCATTGGTTGAGAATTGGGTAAATATAAATTTTACACAAGATGCCTGTAAATTGCATTAAAAATGTGTTCACAAGAGTCATATGTTAAATTTGAGTGTTTGGCATGGGTTATATTTGAAGGATGAATTTGTGTAGTTTGACCACGTTTTCCACACATTTAAGAACTAGGTATGTAAATTTAGAATTAATCATATCTTATTTGATGATTTATAGCCCAGAGTGTTTTCCAGTATAGTGAATAAGTGTAATGCGTGATATATGTGAAAATATGTGTAATTGTATTGTTTAGACTGTAATGTATGTTCTTGAAGCCTGGTTAGAAATGCATAAAATAAAATTATGTGAGAGTTTAAGCATATTAAAGCATGTATTAAGTACTGTATTTGTTGAAGTATATGGGTAAGCTAATGAATCTTGAAGTATATGGGTGAGCTAATGAATCTTGAAGTTTATGGGTAACCTAATGAATCTTGAAGTATATGGGTAACCTAATGAATCTTGAAGTTTATGGGTAACCTAATGAATCTTGAAGTATATGGGTGAGCTAATGAATCTTGAAGTTTATGGGTAACCTAATGAATCTTGAAGTATATGGGTGAGCTAATGAATCTTGAAGTTTATGGGTAACCTAATGAATCTTGAAGTATATGGGTGAGCTAATGAATCTTGAAGTATATGGGTGAGCTAATGAATCTTGAAGTATATGGGTGAGCTAATGAATCTTGAAGTATATGGGTGAGCTAATGAATCTTGAAGTATATGGGTGAGCTAATGAATCTTGAAGTATATGGGTAACCTAATGAATCTTGAAGTATATGGGTGAGCTAATGAATCTTGAAGTATATGGGTAACCTAATGAATCTTGAAGTTTATGGGTAACCTAATGAATCTTGAAGTATATGGGTGAGCTAATGAATCTTGAAGTATATGGGTGAGCTAATGAATCTTGAAGTTTATGGGTAACCTAATGAATCTTGAAGTATATGGGTGAGCTAATGAATCTTGAAGTATATGGGTAAGCTAATTAATCTTGAAGTATATGGGTAACCTAATGAATCTTGAAATATATGGGTAACCTAATGAATCTTGAAGTATATGAGTAAGCTAATGAATCTTGAAGTATATGAGTAAGCTAATAAATGTATCTTCCGTTCATCCCAAAAAAAAAAAAAAAAAAAAAAAAAAAAATGGAAAATGAAAAAACAACTTGTCTTTTTATTTAGCAATGATATGCCTTGGTAAATTACTCACTAAAACAGGGTTTTCCCTTTTTAAAAATGCATTACATATTTGGAAAATTAAGTTTGAGAAAATGACCATAATACTGATTTGTAAATTAGATTTTCCAATTATCTGTAACTCATCTGTAGGCTGAAATTTCCATGGAAGTATGCATAAAGGCTAATGAGGATTGACACTTTTAACCTACTTTATATTCTGCTGTTCTTGTGAGGATCATAGATACTGGAATTTAGTTTTATATAGGGACGTGGGAAAAGGTAATAATTTCAAGAGTTTCTCCCTGATTTTAATTCTGTGCAAATTGGTCATGCAAATAATTTTTATGGACTGCACATTCACACAGCAATAAAGATTATCTTGTAGACTATTTTACATTCTCTAAAAAACCTGGTTTATTCAACCACTTGTTGTAATCCCATGCAAATTGACATGCTGGTAAAAAAGCCAGTAAATCTGCACTGTAAAACCTGTGAACCCTTTAACGTCCGTTGTTTCTCAAGTTCTTCAAATGTATGAAGTAGATATTGGCTAAGAGAAGACACCAGAAATTGTCAAAATACACTTCAATTCAGATGAATTGCAGATAAAGTTGGCTGTTGCATTTGGACAGATGCATGTTTTTCTCAAGCATTTTATGCTGTCGAGATAAAGAGTTAATAGTAATTTTATTAATTTTTGTTTTATTCAGTTCATGGTTAGTTGTTGTATCCTTAACATAATATGAAAACTATTTGTAGCCATTAAAAATGTAAGGTTCATTCTGTTCTGTTTATCACATAGCATACTGTATGGACACAAATTTACATCCCCACTGATATATCAGATATAAAAAGGTATACATATAGACATGTTGGGGAAACTAAAAAAAAAAATAAATAAAGTGTTTTCTCAGTTTTTCTAATTTCTTTCTAGATGAAAAACCAGTAAACAGTTTATTGGTTATTCCGTTTTGAAGGCAAAACGTAAATCTAATTATCCGAAGGTACATGGACATACACGGATTCTAATGCCCTGTTTTCCCTTTGATTGGACATTAGCCTCTACCATATTTCATTACTGTATTTAAATATACCGTATTTAATTTTTGTATTTCAGTTTTTGTATTTGCCCTTTTTTTTAAAATAAATAAATATAAATACACGACTGCTATTTAAAAAAATAAAAAAATTATAAAACATTCATTAGAATAAAACCCCCAAAAATATATTTTTGTATCCCGTGTGGTTTATTTATAGCCTGCATATTTACAGTAATTGTAAAATAATGAATTTTTAAAATTCTATAAATTTTTTATAAATGTATATATTTAATAATGTATTTATTATTTGCTCATGCTCTGATTTATTGATTATTTATTATCTTCTAATTTATTTAGTTAATTTATGCTCTTTTCCTAATTATAACACTAAATATGATCATTATACATGAAAAAGACTTGTCTGCTTAGTTGGCTGTGGGTGTGCAACACCTATTGAACTTCTATTATAGGTTTCCACACTTCTCAGCTTGATCTATAGACTGAATTACCTACTGTCAGATCCCATCTGGCTTTACTGTGTCAACATATATGGCCTACATATGACCAGCTGTATTGATTACACAGTGATGCGCTGCTCTCAGTCATGCATGCCTGGCAACGAGCCTTTGTCAATCATGGCACAGCAGCAGCTCTGAAGACTTAAGACGGTCAACATTGGGTCTCTGAGTATGACCATATTAACTGTAGATGTGAGGGGACAGAAATGGGACAGATAGGGAGAGCAGAGGCTAGGAAAAGATCAGGTGGTCCCAGGTTACTCATAAATTACACCATCATGTAGTTTTGTTTGCTAATAAAGAGGAACTGCGATAGACAAATCCACACATATTGCAGTTTATTACAGTTATATATTATAATACAATACATAGCCACAAAATTGTAATTTGTAAACAAGCAGGTCGGCCAACTGTCTGACTGTGACACATACAGTGTAATCCCCTTCTTCCCAAGTCTCTGAACTTTTGAACCAACAATTAAACTATATTAGAACTTCCTCGTTACAATGTCATCACTGAGAACATGTTGATTTAGAAAGGTTTTGATTACTGTTAATGAAGATTATTATGTAACATGAGAGTTCATCCAACATCCAATATACAATAGCGTGTTGAAACCTAGTAACCATTTAAAAAAAAAAATCAGTTTTCGTATTATGTCACAGACACACCGATTAGCTTTGTGATCCTAAATTACTATTGAATAGATGCCTTTATTATGGTCACACATTCTAAATATATTTTATTTGCACATTATATATATATATATATATATTTACTTATTTATATATATATATATATATATATATATATATATATATATATATATATATATATATATATAATTTATATATTTATTAATTATGATATAATTTATATATATATATATATATATATATATATATATATATATATCAGCCATGATACGGCACCCCCGGAAATCAAGCATGCCTTTAAATTCAGAAACACTCCCCGCTTTGGTCACTGGGGCAGAAGTTCAAATTTCACTAAGCACAGACTGAGTTCAGCTGAAAAACTTTTAACCTACAGTAATGTTGTCAAATCCATTTAGACTGCATTTTGATGTCCTCTGGAGTGGTTTTTTGATCTCATTCACTTTTGGAGCTATTTGCAGACATTATAAGAGAGTTTCACAACAACGACATGAGTTAACGTGAACTGACCACAGGAGCAAAGGGTAATAGTAGCTTTTCAGTGTCATGAACATTGTGAACCAGTGGTTAGTTACATTGCTACCTCTGCTGAACAGTCTGACTTTAACACAGTGTAAAGTATCGGCCATGTGATTTGGGTGTCAGGAACTAAACTGCCCATCAGTGTTGTACTTTGTTCCTTTGTTTATCTAAACCGCTTTTTCGGCTTAAATGTTCTCTCAGTGTCTTCTAATGGAGATGAGCTGGCTTAGATGTTCCTGGAAACACCAAACAGACTCCTCCCCTTTCAGGTCTTCCTACTGCACACACAGTAAACACATAGCAACAGGCGATTATGCCAGGCATTGGTCTGTCTGCCTCTATTTCCCCTCAGCACCACCTGGCCAGTGATCCTCAGTTTGCACGTTTTCCTATTCCCCAGCCTCACCTCAGGGTCAGTGGGTTTGAGAGTGGCTGAGGGCAGGAACATAATACGCTGTGATGAATGTATCACTCATATTGCAATATTTAAAATTAAGTATTTTTACTCCCAGTGTCCTCACTGACCCAACAGGCTTGTCCTCGTGTATATATGCCTCACCTACATAACTGTCTGAAATGCACATCTCAGGTTAAGAGGTTTTAGCCAACTTGATCTCATTGTATTCATATCTCGGCTTGATTTAAACCAACAATTATATTTATTTGTGTGTAACTGTACATTTTCCATGAATATAAACATCTTTAAGCCTCTAAATTGTACATATTAGTGTCTTCCCAAATGTAATAAAACGTATGCAAACTAGTTCAAAGGTCAAACCAGGACGATTTAGACATTATCATCAGTGTCTGTCCAAATGTAAAATATGTTTGTGAGCTACAGTGGCACCTTTACTCACCAGTGCTTACGAACACTAATGAGATCACATTGTATAAGCAGGTTGAACCAGCGTAAGTTTTGTGTTCTTAGACATAGACTAATTATCAAATACATATTCACAGACATTAAATACACAGACACTGAAACTACACTAATACAGTCATATGGCTGTAATTTATTATCAAACAGGGTGTGCCATTGTTTAAACAGGTTTCATTTTTCATTAACTTTGTGTGGGCTGTCATCTGATTCGTTGAGTGGCTTGGGGAAATAAATAGATTCCTCCTTTATTTCATCTTTAAAGTGGAACACCATCCTTAATGCCATTGATGGATACAATATTTCTATGTGTGTGCAATATGGATTCAATCAGTGTGCTGGAGGTAGGCAACTTTTTCCCTGCTTTTGTTTTTACTGGCTACAGACAGGAGGAAATTGAGTCTGGTTCACTTAACCTCTGACCCTGAGAATTTACTAAGGGAAGCATCAGTGTACAAATAATCATCATATGATTGTGTACGTTTTTGTGTATGTCTGTGTCTGGCTTTATTTGCATTATAAGTCCTGTAGATGAATCATGTATTTCCATTGAGAGTATTACAGTTTGGTTTCTGTGGAAAAACATATATTCTTGTCGGCTGACTGTCTCTCAATTTCCACAGAGAATGATGACCTTTACCCAAACTGAATGATGAGAGGAAATGACTGATGTGGATACTCTGTGTGTGCAGGTAAGTGAGTGCTGACCGGAAGTGAAAAATACGGCTTGATAAACTAGAAAAGCTGAGGCACTAGGAGGTAAATGATGGAAAGAGCGATTGGTAGAAGAATATAAAGATCTCTATCCTGTTTCTATATCTAATTTTATTTTTCGAGTTGAGAGACTTTTGGTGTACACATCTTCCATCTGTTGCTCCCTTGTTCTTAAAGGGATACTTCACCTCTGGGAAGATGAATGTGTATTTAAAATTGGTCATTTATATAGTATAAATGTGAAATTATTTTTGAATTTGAAGCATTCTAGACAGAGAAAAGGCAGAAAATGTATTTTTTACACATGTGGCTGAAAGACAACAACTCCCAGAATGCACTTGCTTTGCTGCCCTTACGAGGCCACTCCCAAACCACGCCTACCGGTTACAGGCGGCAGTATCTGAAAATATGATACAACTATGCTACATCGTGACTCTATAAATCGTGAGTTAGTAGATAAATTGACTGACTACGCGGGAAGAACATTATAATTCCGGGTGTCCAAACTCTGTACATGAAGTCTTAGTAACAAAAAAGAAAAACAAACAAAATACTCACTTTACACTAAGCCGTCCGTTTGTCCCTGCGGGCTTTGGCTGGCGTTTCCAATTTATCTTCGGGATCCTAAAATAAGTTTCCAGGACTCCCCTGTCCATGTGTGGTACAAAACTTGGGTGCTCAGTTATACATGCTCATGTTATCGGTGCAGTTTCATCAGCGGATTCAGCGATCTCGTCCAGAAGAAAACGGCATCGCTGAAATTCGCGACAGCAATAGGACTCTCTATCTGTTTCCATAGGCGCACAGCGAGACCACTGACACCACCAGTCCGCCCCAACTCGAGTCTGAATATAATTTAACACTCTCTTCCTCCTGCCTGCCAAGCAGGTTTTGCTCCCCTGCTACAGCAGCTGCTCCGGCTGCCTCTGTTCATCGCTGTATTGCGGCACGTACGGGTAGCGCGAGCATCAGATTCTCGCAACAGATCTTCGAAATCCCCTTCTGCCATTTCAACTTCAATACTAACTTCCGCAATTGTGATTAGCCTACTTGTATACAAACTTTCTACACAGAGCAAGAGCCTGTTTTCTTAGCTTCTACAGAAAGATGGCTGACACTATCTTCACATTCTGTGAGTGAGATCCCGCCCCATATGGGCGTGGTGAAAACATGCGGAATACTGGCTGTAGTTTTAAGCCTCTGTACCAAAAATCCTCCGATGACGCAAAATGACGATTTTTGCGTCATCGGAGGATTTTTTCCAGACTAAAAATAAATAAATCTCTCGTCTCAAGGGGATATGAGGGGGGGAGCTCGGTAATTAGAAAATACTACTGGTTTTCTACTGATACAAAGCTTAATGCTAAATCCTGAAGTAACCCTTTAAAAGGATTATACGTTAGTGGCGTTTGTTAAGGCAAGCATATTTCTATTCCTAGTACTTGGAATTAGGGATATCAACAGAATTATTCAACTTTGCACTATATAAAGCTGTTTTTGAAAATCAGACGGATAAATCTCATAAAGCCATAAGCAAAGGTGCATCTCAAACATCTCACTCACTTCTGCACTATTCTATGTCATTTTGTATTTTGAGTAGTATGTTAACATTGAAAATGCAACAAAAAGAGGTACACTCTGAGTACCCGTATGATGCACTTCTTCAAATGTGAAAACAGAGTGTGGAATGTAGGACACTTCATGCACGTGGCTAGCTGTACGTAGTGGAAGGGTTGGAGTTACCTGGCTGTTTGCTGGTCTGACAACAAAACAATTGTAAATAATGAAGAATGTACAGCACATATACCTTATTCACACTATCACCATCTTTGATTTTTTTATGGGAATGACAACGAGGCGGTGAGGGATAGACTTACCATCTCTTCAGTGGCACCAAACAGTATAGAGTTCCTAGATCACATCTGATTTTCCACAACTCATGTTGTCTAGAATTCTTTGTATACTGAATGTTCTTGGACAGATTTTTAAATAATGTTTTGTCAAAGATCCAAAAACACTTTAAACTTCAGTACAGCCCATTGGAGAGACTGTAAGTCTATGTGCATCACAGCCTTGATGTCATTACCATTAAAAATCAAAGATGGCGCTAGAGTGAAAAAGGTCTATTACAAATGTGTGAATGTTGTGTTGATCTGAGGTTGGCTAACGTACTAAAGCCAACGGCAAACACATCAGTGCCTACTTTACCTTATCGCTTACAAAGCCCCGCCCAGTGGCAGTGAGCAGTGAGATGGCAAGAGGAGAGCAGGTCAGTGAGGAGTAGAGAGCCAATCAGAGCAGGAACATTAACTGTCAAGTCTTAAAGGAGAAGCAGCACCAAAACCTCAAGGTGGAATTATTTTTTTTATTTTGTTTTGTGCAAAACAAGTTTACTAATGTTATAATTGAACCTCAAGGAATATATTAAAATCATAAAAAAAACATGTCATGTCCCCATTTTGTAAATTGATTCTTTCAAACATTGTAAATGAACCAGTTAAATGAAATTATTCACTTTCATTTATCATTAGGAACTACAATTCATTTTAATGAGTCAGTTCGTTTGAAGGGTTCATGAAAATTTACTTTGAAATAACTCAATAATGTACTTGAGCCGTTGTGCAGTCTTAAAGGGATTTTATCTTGTTTTTTAAGTGAAATATTTAGTTAAATTGCTGTTGTTTAACACTGTACTTTGATATATATTTTTAAATTAGTGTGTTTTCTAGTTTTAATATTGAATGTTGTAATTTCATATGAATGGCAAAGCAGCAACTACTGAATGTGTATGTTTGTTTCTGTATTTCTGACCATTTTCTTGAACACAAATGTTTCAGAGCATGTGTGCGTGAGGTATAAAAACAAAGAGCACGTGGTCAGAGGAAAAGCAAACACTATGTGTGTTATGGAGACTAAACTCTCTGCAGTCATGCAGTGTTCTGGAGATAAGGCCTCCTCCTTGTCAACCTGAGCAAACAAATATACCAGCACCAGAGCATTATGAGCACACACACTCACCCCAAACCTTTTAAGTGTAACACATACATTGCACAGAGTTGACATATATGCATTTGGCAGATGCTTTTATCCCAAGTGGCTTACAATGCATTTACATTACATGACCTTACTGTTTCTAGTGCCATGCTCTACTATTTGAGCATGTCTGCACTTATGCACCATCGAAAAGTGTGTGTAATATTGTTAATGCTTCAGTTCTTTCTCCTATCCCAGTTTACTAATATGCAGAGACAACTAAAAAAGTAAACCATTCGTAAGTTGATTCTCCTAAAATGGGTAAACAATGTGGCTCCATGGTGCTATTTAATCAGGGGCGGTGCCAGCTAATTTTGATTGCTGGTGCTGAAGAGGTGCTTAATCATTGACAGGGGGAGCTGAGTTTTGATCACTAAATATATGCAAAACCTGGCATGGCCTAGCAATTGTATTAATATTAGTTTGCACATGGTGACAACAGAAGTGAAATCTCTACACTGCAGCCTCAATAAAACAGGCAACACACTTTCAAGGTTGTTTTCAGCTTTTTAGAGTACTGTCCGTAGCACAGGTACAGCAAAACAATCCTTATTGGGGTCTGGGGACATGCTTCCCCAGGAGAAACCTTTTGCAAAAATGGCACTAAAGCATTTACTTCTGGTGACTTTTGGAGCAGCATTTTTACCTTTTCATAAATATATATCTTGTGTAGCAATTAATGTAACCACGGGCTACAAAGCACTGATAAAAGTCTTATTCACACAGCACATCCAGCACTAGTTAAAGTTTCTCAAAATCGGCTACTTTTAAAATAGCCTGTTGTGGCAGGACCGGTATTGTGATGGTATCAGATGGTAATACTGCGGTGCAATGATGTACACTATGGTATTTACATAGCACTCCAATGTACATGTAAAAAACATGCAGTGATATTTGTTGATACATGTTTGGTTGGGAAGATGGCTTTACCTTGAGTTGTTCAAAAGCTGCACACTTTTTCTGAACTAAATAAAGACATTATTCATCGCTATTAAACGAAGGAAGCACTTGCAGATTTTTCTAAAAAATTTCTCAGTCACCATATGAACCAGCCGTAAACTGACACATATGTTAGTGATGGGAAGTTCGATTATTTTCTGCAAACTTGTTCTTTCAGACGGTTTGTTTCGATGTACACAAAAAAAGATTAACCAGTTAATTTACGCCATCACGTAATGATGTCACTGCACATAATCAATACGCCGGCATCATAGAATACATGCTAAAACACGTTTAATAAAGCCATATGTAAGCGCATGTCGCAGATTATTTCATTTTATTTAATTAATTTATAATAATAATGGTGTTTATTGTCATCAGTGTTTCATTTAGTCATCTTACAATACATACTACATTAAAGTTTTGTACCTAATGCATCCAATACTGACACTGATATACAAACGGGGATGTTCTACACATGTCTAAAGTATATAAAGTGAATAACTGGTCTTAATAAAAAGAAACCATCATCCAGCCCATAACAACTTCAAATATAATCTGCATGCACAATACTCAATAGCAAAATTCACTTACAACTCTCGACTGAAAAGTTTTGCCCCCACATTCAAGTCCTCGGTTCACGCATTCTAATCAACAGCTCAATAATCAGCAGTTCTCAGTATTATGTGCAAAAGAGCCGATTCTCAGGTCAGTGTACTGGTGACTCGCGAACTGCTGTGAGTGATTCAATGTAATGTTGACGGTAGAGCTGCTGTCCATGGATCAGTGTACTGTGTTGACACGAGAACTACTGTGAACGACTTAATGTACAGTTGACTCGAGAACTGTAGACTGGATAATCTTCATACTTTGATAAAACGGTAATACAATCAAGTCATAAACACATTTCCAGTATGTTTTATTTGTTATACTCTGCTGTTCAGCAAAATGCAATAGATACATATATTTCACCCCTTAATCACATGTATGCTCAATGTCAGTAGCTCATCTGTTCTCAGTATGTCAGACAACTCCTAAAGATGCGATTCTTAGCTCAGTGAGTGTACTGTTGACACGAGAACTGTTACGAGCGGCTCATGGTACCGTTGACTCGAGGACTGTTACGAGTGACACAGTGTACTGTTGACTCGAGAACGGTTACGAGCGACACATTGTACTTTTGACTCGAGGACTGTTATGAGTGACACATTGTACCTTTGACTCGAGATCTTTTATGAGTGACTCATTGTACTGTTGATTCGAGATCTGTTACGAGCGTCTCGTACCGTTGACTCGAGAACTGTTATGAGCGACTCATTGTACTGTTGACTCAAAAACTGTTACGAGTGACACATTGTACTGTTGACTCGACTCGTACTGTTGACTTGAGAACTGTTATGAGCAACACATTGTACTGTTGACTCGAGGACTGTTATGAGCGACACATTGAACTGTTAACTAAAGAACTGTTACGAGTGACTCTGTACTGTTGAATTAAGGACTGTTATGAGCGACTCATTGCACCGTTGACTCGAAAACTGTTACAAGCCACACATTGTACTGTTGACTCGAGGACTGTTACTAGCGACATATTGTACCGTTGACACGAAAACGGTTACGAGCGACTCATTGAACTGTTGACTCTAGAACGGTTACGAGCAACTCTGTTCTCTTGACTCGAGGACTGATACGAGTGACTCATTGTGCTCTTGACTCGAGGACTGTTATGAGCCACACATTGTACTGTTGACTAAAGAACTGTTACGAGCGACACATTGTACTGTTGACTCAAGAATGGTTACGAGCGACTCTGTACTGTTGACTAAAGAAATGTTACGAGCGGCACATTGTACTGTTGACTCAAGAACGGTTACAAGTGACTCTGTACTGTTGACTCGAGGACTGTTATGAGCAACTCATCGTACTGCTGACTTAAGCGGTTACGAGTGACTCTATACTGTTGAATCGAGGACTGTTACGAGAGACTCGTTGAACTGTTGACTCAAGGACTGTTACGAGCGACACGTTGTACTGTTGAATCAAGAACTGTTATGAGTGACTAATTGTACCTTTGACTCAAGAATTGTTTCTAGCGACACATTGTACCGTTGACTCTAAAATGGTTACGAGCTACTCATTGTACTGTTGACTCGAGGACTGTTACGAGCGACTCATTGTACTGTTGACTAGAGAACTGTTGCGATCAGAGCATTCAGTCCGATTTGTGAACTAGTTTGAATGGTGTGTTGCAAAGAAGAGTTAGAAAAAGAAGATATCACCAGTTCTAGGATCATATTACTCCCTATTATCGGCTCATTTCAAATTGGAGTGTCAGGCATATTCGAGAGACAATTTAAGATACAGTAACTTATGGATCAATGTTGACTTGGGACGCAAACTGTTTCAAATGATTCAGTCCGATTTAGTGAACTGATCAAACTCGTTCACTAAAAAGAACTGATTCAAATGAATGGTTTGTTCACGAATGGGACATCACTACTATATGTTGCAAAATCGTTTGTGACTTCTCTTAAAAAACAGCCATTTTTTACGTAGTAAATTGCACACATTGTTCACTCCAATAGCATTTTTGAGTGTAAAACATGTTTAAGATTAGTGGACAGACTAGCCAGTTAACCACCACAAGAATGTCTATGGGACCGCTGCATTATGCTTTTATTGCTAACTTTGCAAACTTTGCAGCCTCACTTGGTAGAAGGGCTCTGGTTGTTACAAAGCAAGGTCCAGGGTTGTGAGGTTACTGGGGCTGCTCCACCATTACTGAGAGAGAGTTGAGGTGAGACATGCAGTTGGAGTGAGTGCACTTAATAAAGTTTCAACAGTAGTTTACCTCCTCATCTCCTCTGTGTATCATGACAGTAAATATTCCACTTGACTGTTTTCTGTTCTATTTATTTAATTTCTGTTTTAACGGAGTGAGAAACCCTCCAAACAACAGAGTGCATGAGCTGTCTGAACGATTCACACCATTTGACATATTCTTTGAAGGAAACAACTCAAATGAGTAATTCATTCATAAATCGGGCATCACTAGTTCTGATTCTAAACAGATGGCAGAAATGCGGGACACATGACATGATTTCTAAAATATTTCAGGAAAATCTGCTGGCTGTTACGAACATTTGCTGGGGGTTCTATGGATTTCTTGGGGAGGCTAAAGCACACACTAGCCCCTCCCTAGTGCCGCCACTGTATTTAAACAATGGTCAATCATAGAGACTTGAGGGTGAGCTCTTTTCTTGGTGAGTTCAGATGCTGCAAAGAGAAAATGGTGCTAGTAAGCCATGTACTAGAAAATGGTGCTAGTAAGCCATGTACTGCCTGTATTTGTGAACTATTGCAGTAGATATATTTTTTTAAATAATAATAATCCAACCCATGTAAAACTATGGTATCTAACAGGAATGAGCAATGTTGAGCAAAGCTGGTATACTGTTTGTGTGTGTGTGTGTGTGTGTGTGTGTATGTATGTGTGTGTATGTTTTGGATGATATGCCCCTCTTTTCACCACAGAAATAACAAATGCACATAACCAAGCAGGTGTAGCAGCACTCACATACCTTAATCCTCAGACATGTGCACACACACACATACACACAACACATACACAAGCACAATGTGTGTTGAGTGCCCATTTGAGCATTGCCTTTCCATGTACACTCTATGAGGGGCTCGTTTGAATCGGCAAGCTGTAAGTAACAATATGTCATTGTCTATGACGTTATATGTATGTTTCAGGGAGTAAACGAAAAAGATGACAAAAAGTAACTTCTGTTTATTGTATTTATGTGTGTAAGTGGGAATTTTATACACAAATACTCATTGCAGTTTGGCGACTGAGTTAAACAACTTTGCTCATTGCATTCTATTTATTGAGACATTTCCAACAATATATAACACATGGCTATCACATCTTTTTTATGGTTTACCAACTCTTAATAAAATTGTTGCGATAACAAATTTGCAAATGATGAGAACAAAACAGTTCTTATTTGTCAGCAAATTAAAAGCATTATTTAATAATTGGTAGGATAAGTTATATGCATTGTAATGTCCAGATTCTACACTTTAAAATTATAAATATTTTTTTAAGATCAAGCAATAAAATGTATTATGTAAATTACTTTGTAATATTTATTTTTTTCCTCAAGGAATGCCCCCTCACTGGCCCGGTATAAGCTCAGTTAAATTAATCCTTCTATTAGAAAAAAAATCAATCTTTTTAAAATTGTAAAAAAAAAAAAAAATAATAAAAAAAGTTGATAAATAAAAATCTAATTGAATCTGTTGAGATTTATGAACAATCTTAGTGAGCCGGTCATTTTTGACCGGGAACACAAAATGTGTTAGCACAAAATGAACACACTACAAGGGTTAAAGATAACACAAAGAGGCAGAATGGAAAGTCCATTACCCTTATTACAGTGAAGTGCATTATGAAATGTCCCTTCCCTCCACTTACAGACATACTGTCAGCACAGAGTCTGTAGATATGAATGATGATTCTGTTGATACTCATGGCACACGCATGACAGTGATGCAGGAACATGCCTGGCCTCTTGACATCTGTAACTTGCAATTAAATGTGCTCTTTTATCAATTCAAATCAATTCAATTGCACTTTTCGCAATGCATATTGAGCCAAAACAGTTTTACAAGTAGAGAAGAGCCTCAGAAACTCAGAAACAAGTGAACAAACCAAAGGCAATGATGGCAAGGGAAAAAATCCCTAAAGCAAAGGAAGACTAGTCTTTCAAGAGCTTTCATGGCTTTGGCTGTAGGTGCTTCTCTCTTGGCCTGTTTTAAATTAGAGGCAGTAGTTTAAGGACAAAACTGGAGATTATTGAGCAACACTGCCCTCCTCTGTTTGAAAAAATGAAAATTGTCTCATCATTTACTCACTCTCATGACTCGCTTACTTCTGCAGAACACAAATGGAGATATTTAGAAGAACATCTCAACTCTCAAGGTCCATACAATGCAAGTGAATGGTTGCCAGATCTTTGAAGCTCCAAAAAGCAAAGAAAGGCAGGATAACAGTAATCCATATGACTTCAGTGATTTAATACATGTCTTCAGAAGTGACCCAATTGGTTTTGGGTGAGATCAGACCAAAATATAACTCATTTTCACTGTACATCTTGCCATTGCAGTCTCACAAGCTTGATTACACTTTCTACTAGGAGCCTAATGACTGCAATGGCAAGATTTGTTGTGAAAAGGGAGTCATATTTTGGTCTGTTCTCACCCTAAACAGATAATATCGCTTCAGAGGTCATGGAATAAACCACTGGAGTCATACAGATGGCATGAGGGTGAGAGAATTTTCATTTTTGGGTGAACTATTTCTTGAAAACCACCAAAATGACTGAAGGTTTCTTGCTACAAGCATTGCCTCATAATTATCTTAAAACTGATCATCATGGGTAAAACTGTTTGGTTAATTAACCCTAATGGAAATAAAAAAGGAAATAAATGAGCCTTTATTAAATTAGCCTTTATAGCCAGATAACTACCGCAGGTGAGCTAAACTGCAGTCTATTAAAGAGGATTTTTTTAATTAATTTTTTTATTAGATGAATTATGGTTTGTTATTAGGGTTCTTATTAAATAAATCACCACCCACTTTTATTGTGGAGCCAAAGCATATAAAAGTCCATCAATACTATTGTAATGACAAATCAAAAGATTTGTCACAAAAAAAGGATTAAGTAACCATATTTTGGTTCATCCAAGGTATATATATATATATATATGTGTATATATATATATATATATATATGTATATATATATACTTTAAGATACTTATTATAAAAAACCCTAAGGAACATGGGGTTGAGTGCATTGATAAAGTGTTGAAGCTATAACCTTTTGGTCACTAACCCAACTGTTGAACACCACTCCATGTGGAACAAAATGTATACTGAAGTTTAAAGAAAGATGTAGGCCTTATTAGTAGGCTCTACCATAGAGGACCTAATTGGGCCCCACTCATGCCCAAGACAATGTTGTCCAGTTGTACCCTACGATGGCCCTCGATATAAGTAGCGATACGACATAGGGCTATGAGTGTTTGACAGGAATGTTGTTCTAGGACCAACAAAAGACGTTAATCTAGGAACATATCCCACTTGGCAAAAACACAATCACAAACATTTATTGCAGTAATAAAATATTTAAAAACTGTAAATATTTAGAATTTCACTTCAAATGGAACATTTCAGTCTAAGGTTAAGAACTAACATCCCTCCATCAATGACATGTGACCGCAAAGGGACACTGATTAATATTTTTGATGACCTGTTCTGTGCCTGTCACATCTCAATAGATCTTGCATGACATGAGGTCACAAAACCCTCTGTTTTTGTTCTTATGATGTTATGATGGACCAGTACAGAACACCAGGAAAACGTCTCGACTGCCTGGACTGATTAAACATTCTCCGATTCATCATTTGAGAACAACGGCACAGAGAAAAGTCATGGCAACATGAGCGTAAGAGAACAAGGACACTTGACCATATATGGAAGTTTTCAAGTTAGAGGTGGGCTTGACCCTGACCTACAATAGACCATTAATACCATCTCTATTACACGTCACAAGACTAAATTTAAATTTTTGGGGGGGGGGGGGGGGGGGGGAATTGTAGGGAAAGAATAGGGAAAGATTACTGTCAAGGTCACTGCTAATAAATGGGTTTTGTTTGCGATTTGAAAACAGAGAACACGGTTAGATTCCCACATTAAATTTGCAGGCAAAACACCGCAGTTTGAAGAAAAAAAAAACAATGAATAATATGCCTTGTAATCAACAAACACATAAGAGGTACACTGGTAGGCAAAAGTTTGGAATAATGTACAGATTTTACTGTTTCGGACGGAAATTGGTACTTTAATTCACCAAAGTGGCATTCAACTGATCACAAATTATAGTCAGGACATTACTGATGTAAAAAACGGCAACATCACTTTTTGAAAAAAGATATATTTGATCAAGTCTAGAAAGCCACCACTCCAACACCTTATCGTTGAGTTATCATGCTAAATTGTATCAAACACAGTTGAAAGATATTTGGTTCATTAAATGAAGCTTAACATTGTCTTTGTGTTTGTTTTTGAGTTGCCACAGTATGCAATAGACTGGCATGTCTAAGGTCAATATTAGGTAAAAAATGGTAAAAAAGAAACAGCTTTCTCTAGAAACTCGTTAGTCAATCATTGTTTTCAGGAATGAAGGCTATACAATGCTTGAAATTGCCAAAAAACTGAGGATTTCAGGTGTACATTTCAGTCTTCAAAGACAAAGGACAACTGGCTCTAACAAGGACAGAAAGAGATGTGGAAGGCCAGATGTACAACTAAACAAGAGGATAAGTACATCAGAGTCTCTAGTTTGAGAAATAGACGCCTCACATGTCCTCAGCTGACAGCTTCATTGAATTCTACTCGCTCAACACCAGTTTCATGTACAACAGTAAAGAGAAGACTCAGGGGTGCAGGACTTATGGGAAGAATTGCAAAGAAAAAGCCACTTTTGAAACAGAAAAACAAAAAGAAAAGTTTAGAGTGGGCAAAGAAACACAGACATTGGACAACAGATAACTGGAAAAGAGTGTTATGGATATTAACCCCATTGAGCTTTTGTGGGATCAGCTAGACTGTAAGGTGTGTGAAAAGTGCCCAACAAGACAGCCACATCTATGGCAAGTGCTACAGGAAGTGTGGGGTGAAATGTCACTTGAGTAAATTGACAGCTAGAATACCAATGATCTGCAAAGCTGTCATTGCTGCATGTGGAGGATTTTTTGATTAGAACTTCAGAAGTTCTGAATTTTTTTTAAATTGTAATAGTAATTTTTCATATTATTAATGTTCTGACTATACATTGTGATCAACTGAATGCCACTAGGTGAATACAAGTACCAATTTCTTTCCATAAGAGCAAAATCTGTACATTATTCCAAACATTTGGCCACCAGTGTAGATAATCAAATATAAAAGATTATTGTGTTGTTAAGATGAACAACTTCCATATTTTTTAATCTTTCAAGTGACAGAAAGAAGACATTTGACTGATATGACATTTAACTGCTGTTCATCTAATAAATGATATGCATCTACATAATAATATTCCGGGTTCAATACGTAGTTAAGCTCAATCGACAGCATTTGTGGCATACAGTAATGTTGATTTCCACAAAAGTTAATTTCAACCAGCCTTTTCTTAAAAAAAAAGAAGAAAAAATTAGGTTGCAGTGAGGCACATATAATAGAAGTGAATGGGGCCAATCAGTTTATGTTAAAATACTCACTGTTTCAAAAGTATATCTACAAGACATAAGCAGCATTTTTAACATGATTTTAGTGTGACAAAATTGCCTAACCTTTTCGGTGTAAAGTTATATACAATTTTACAACTTTGTTGCCATTGACCCTTTTCACTTCCATTTTAAGTGCCTCACTGTAACACCAATTTTTGCCTTTTTTTAAAGAAATGGTGGAATGAGTCGAATATATATATATATATATATTTTTTATATATATTTTTTTAGTCAAAATTATGCCACAAATGCTGTGGCATAAATACTTGTACTGAATCTGGAATATCCCTTTAATAGTTTCTCTATAATTTTGATTAAATTCCTTTTTCAATGAAAGTGGCAGTGGATTCAGAGTTGCATAGTTATACACATAGTTTATGTGTAATGTGTAGTATTACAATATCTGTGGTAACTGAGGTATGGTCATTTTTTTGTAAGGATGGAGATGCAACACAATGTTGTGTCCAGGAGGAGGCACTGTTAGATCATATTACTGTATTGAGAAAACAAATGCAAAATTCACTTGACTTCATTGTCCAGTTTATTGTTGGGAATACATTACACATTACATAAAAACAACATGAAAGAGGTTGCCATTCACTTAGTTCAACACTTTGAATTGACCTATACCAAGATATACATATACCAACCTCATCAATTCATGTATTTATTCATATGTGTCAATTTATATACATTAGGTGATTTATTGTCAAAATTGTCCAATCAACTAAAAATGGCACATCAGTAAATATTTTCTGATCAACAAAATATTAATTTTAAACTATATCCTGATCTTTTATTAGATCTGCTTTAGATAACACAAAAATAAAGAACAACACCAACAATGGAAAAACAACAAGAACAAAAGTGCAAAAGGCGTAGAGCTGGAAATGTAATTATGAATGCGAAACTTTCAAATGAAAATATCTGTACAACATCACACATTTAACAAGCCACAGTACACAGAGTATCTTGACATAACATAATTTTTATCAGTTCTGGCACATTTTTAACTTTATATAATGCTAAAACTAATTTCTAGATAAAGCTGTTTATAATTTTAGCGTACAGTTTACATCACTAAATTTAAAGTCATTTAACAAAACATCAATGAAATATAATGCAACCTAAGTGCCATATTAATATTTTTAATATATACAAAGTACACACATTCATCTTTCATAATGCTTTATAATTTTATGAAAAGGCATGAAAAAATAACATATGGCTTAAAGTCGAACACATATCTTAAAATGAATGACATTTCTGATCTTCAAACTGTCACTCTGGCAGAGCTGTGCTCCCCTGTCACTTCTCATTTTAATGATGTCCAAATGCATGCTTTTGTTGTGTGAAATGTGTAATGGTAATGACAGCACTCCATTATTGGGGATAGTGAATCTGTTACAAAACAAATATAATTAAACACAGAAATCCAAATTTTTTCCAAGTTCTCAGAGGAAATATGCATGCAGATTTTCCCTGATTTTAACACTTTTTTAACATTAACTGTAAAAAGAACAAAAAGTTGCCAACTTAGTAAAAAGTAATTAAAGAGACAAAACCTTATAGTCTATCCATTAAAACTTACAAAATTCATAAATAAATCCAAATCAACCTATGGGACACAAAAGTTCCCCAATTGAAGAATTAATTCAAGATAGAGTCATGAGTATTAAAGATACATTCACAGCTGCTCGGAGAGGTGGGTCAGGAGACAAATGCAAGAGTGTGATGAAACATCATTCATTCAAAGCGCACATCTGTATTTACTGACTGTCTGGTGAGTAAATATTTATAATATGATCGTGTGCCAATTACATTCTGACGAGTGCTGCTTTTTACATTCTGTTTGCTTTGTGCTGTTTAGTATTGTTTGCAAGCTGCGCAGTGCAGGGAGGTCTAAAAAAGAATAGAGCATTTGAAAATGAAAGTCTCCAGAGCCATAGGGTTTATGACAGCTATCCAATTTATATGAGAGAAGAGGATGAAAATGGAAAAGCACACTAACAGATTGATGCACACACAGTCACACGGGTTTAGGAGTGACAGCATCCAGCTCCCTTCATCTCCTTGTTAACATACTCATGCAGCTGAAACTTTGGCTCGTTGGGTTCCTTCATCTCCCTGTGATTCAGTTCCCTGAGAGACGGGAGGGAGACATGAGTTTTCCTTTAATAACTTGGCAAACATACTGACATATTTTTACATAAAATAATACATAAAAGGCTTTGTGTTTAAAGGAAAAATGTACCCTGATAAAGTTAATTCATTGTACAGTACATTAGCACATATGATCATATGCCGGTTGCACCAGCTGTCTGTAAGTTAAAACTTAGCCAAGTTGTGGCATAAATGGGCACTAAGTCACAATTTGAATTCCTTTCAACATATGTGATGATGTTGGCATTTACACTCATTTACATTTATGAGAGAGAGACATTTTTTTAACTTTTAAACAGCTCTTCAGCATGAAACCGAACTTACGGTGCCGTCCGGTGTCAAGTTTCAACAGCAAAATATATAAGATATTAAAATGAATTAATGTCTATTTTTCCAGCCCATTGTATTAGTATGTATTTATCACCCCTTATTTTATTTTTTTAGATACAGTTCCTACATATTGTTATTTACATGGGGCAAATATGCTATTTATCAAATCTATATTTTCTTATGCATCGTATTTTAATGGGGCTATAATTTATTACAGCTGACAGTTGCAGAAATAAACAAGGTTTGAACATCAACCATAACATGATCAAATTGAAGCTGATGGCTTTTTAACACTTATGTGTACAAATTTGAAGGCTGCTTATTGGGTAATTACTGGTAAATCTCATATTATGCGACTATGCATTACTTTACGGAGAGCTTACGATGAGTACTATCAGTTAAGTCTTGCCTTAAGAACAGGTGGTGCAACCAAATTAAGCTCTGACTTTGTTACAAACTAACTAGTAGTTACGAAGCCCTTAGTGTGAACTTAACGTCCCATCTTATGTGAGAATTTATGCACAGCTGGTGCAACCTTACCCATTTCTCTTTGGAGGATTCCTTTTCTTTCTTTCTTGGAATCCATATGTCAGTCAGTCTGCCTATCTGTCTTTTCTTTCTTTCTTTCTTTCTTGCTTTCTCTCTTGCTTTCTTTCTGTCTGTCTATCTGTCTCTCTCTACGTCCGTCCGCCATCCACCCGTTTATCTATCTAGAACGCCCACCATTCACTGTTTTTCACATCCATCGATACTAGCAAGTTTGTAAACATTTCTGCTAATATTATTAAGCTTTCGGATACCAAAAAGAGTGTGTCCATTTGGCTCCATTTAACACAGTTTACAATATTTAACCCTCTGATGCAAAGTGTCAACTACAGTGAAAAGATCTTTAAAAGCCATTTTTGGGATGTTACATCAAAAACACCATGGGTCATCTGCAACAACTGTTGTAGGTTAATGGTTAAAAAGGGAATATTTTTGCTCACCTTTTGCCATTGGCTTACATTGGCTTACATTACATCCCATTACAATGCATGATGTCCACTACAATGGACAAATGTGTAACTATCTCAAACAACATTTTTGGGGGAAAAGAAAAGATGGGAAATTATTATATTCTTGCTTTTTTCTTGCTATATATTCATCAGATGGTTAAATCCATTCTGCAGATTTCCCCACAAAATCAGTGCTGAAAATGTGGAAAAAGTCTGCATATTCCATTAGGAGAGATTATTATGAGATATAAGACTCACTTGGCTACAGCAGTGAAGGCCAACTCCACATTCAGACCAGATTTAGCGCTGGTTTCCATAAAAGGAATTCCAAACTCCTGTAGAAAAAGGGAAAGACAAGCATGACACAGTCTCTCAAGGCATCAGAGACATCTAAAGGGCTAGTTTACCCTAATATTCTGTCATCATTTACTCACTTCCATATGACTTTCTTTCATCCACAGAACACAAAAGGAGATGTTAGGAAGAATGTTAGGCAGTAGCATCAGTCACTATTCATTTTCATTGTATCTTTTCTCCATAAAGTGAATAGTGACTTATCGTTAACATTCTTCATTTGAACTATCCCTTTAACATAGTAATTTCATTTCTTCCTTACAACATATTGGCACAAATGTAACCTTTATAAAAAATCATACTACAGTACATTTACATACAGTGGGAAAAATGTCTGCTTTATAATTCATTCAAAGATCTCCACAAGATGACATGAAACGTGTGTGTATCACACACATGCACAATGACAAACTGAAATGAGAAAACCTTATAGTACAAGGACAATAAAAGAGGTTAAATAAAATGCCCAGTGTTCTCACTATTATACTGTCAAACTGGCTCCATATTATACTGTATTTACAGTATTTATTAAACAACTCTCTGGAATACTTGATTCTAATTGGTCAATGGCGCCATCTAGCAGTCTGATATTTCTCAGTATCAACTGCACCTCCAAGTATCAGACTGCTCATCTGGGTATTGCGAGTCATTGTTCCTGATTCTCGGATCCCTGTGCGATCATCTGTGTACAAGTAAGCTAATAAAATAATTTCACTCAAATCAATGTTTCATGCATTTATTTACTTATTTGCCAAGTAGTCTTGCAATAAGCTGGATAATGATGAGTCCAATGGTAATTTTCCTAAAGTAAACACCAACAACCTGTTCACCCTGTCAGGGATTAATTTTGCGATACTTCTATGTACTTAATAAGTGCATTGTTTGAAATGCTTATGTACATATGTGTTGTTGAATTGTATTTACATTTAAAGTATCTGCTTTTAACAAGTAGTTACACAATAAATACAACTTTGATGTATTTTAAAGTTAGTGCATAGCAGTTAATGACACCTAGTTTAAAGTGGGACGATTTTTTTGTACCCACAACCAAAAATGTACCGTAAAGCTGACTTTTGAACAGTGTCTACTGGTAACTTAATCCTATTTGCATGCACAATAAAATGTCTTATAATTTGTGCAATAAATGGAAGGGTTGGTGGGGGGTTTGATGTGTGGGTTCAAGGCGTGGGTTGAATAACCTATAACATACAAGGAAGGGCAGCCATTAGAGTTTCTGGAGCACCCCTGGGAGTTGGTGCCCTATGCAGACTGTGTAATATGTGTATAGGGAGCGGTGATACAGACAGTAAGTTAATACAGTAATTGATTTTTGCATCCATGCCAATGGAAAAAACAAAATGATTATAGCGCTGCTCACTTTAATAATTATCAAAATGGTGTGAAATCCAGATGATATTTTGCCAAATTTCATTTCATTTTTTTTTATTTTTTTTTTTTAAATATGACGCATCCTGGATCCTGATTTAAAATGAAGATGAGGCAGAGTATTTGTGTGTATGATTGGATTACTCACCATGGCCAGTTTTTCCCCCTCCTCTCTCTTCACAACCCTTTCATGTGTTGCATCAGCCTGAAAAAATCAATCAATCAATACAAATGCATTATCTAGAATTTCTAAAGCAGTTAAACATACCATGTTTGCTATATCAATTATTTATGATTTAAATGCTTGACTGTCATACATAGCATGTCCAAATACTTCTTTACTGTTATTCTCTGCTTGACCTATTCAAAGGCCCATGTTAATTGAGATACCTCCCAGAATGCTTTACTCACCTTGTTACCCAGGAGCATGATGACTACATTCTGCTGAGCAAACTCGTGTATCTCTGTGAGCCAGGCCTGCGGAGAGAGAACAACTGACAGCAATTGTATTGTAAATTTACAGGAAATAACAATAATCTCACACATGCATAACACATACACTATTGTATCTCAGGTTTAAGGCACCAATAAAGTTTAGAAATTAATCCTTGAAGAAAAAGGTCATATTTATGTCATCTTAGACTCAAAGTCTTTCAAAGGAGGTAGATATTTAATCAATAAACTGCAGACATTTTGATAGGGTGAATTTGCACCAGCCAAGAAATGAGCTAATAAGGAAAACAAGGGAAATAGGAGTAATACAAATCTATGTCACACTGAGAGACACAGATGTTGGTGTGGCTATCCTTATGAGGACTCTACATCGCTCATTACTCATTGCTTTTATATGAGGTTAGGGGTTTAAAGGAGCTGTAAGGGATTTTAGCGTTCTGAAGCTTTAATGTGAATGAGCAGTTGAATTAGTCACACCCTCTCATTCAAAAACTCTGTCCGCCAAAGATCATTTAAAGACCAAAACAGAGTAAAAGAGCAGCATTGGTTGTTCCTGTATCTGTTAAATTCAACAGTGGCACAATAGCACACTCAATTGACAAACTTTATGAATCATAGCCTCATTAATCCGCTTCAAATACGAGAACAAGAGAACGAGCAAAATGATTGACAGGTGAAAAGTGTCCATGTCCACAGTTCAGGGACACATTTTTGTTTGCCGTTTAAAAAGTCTATAGCTGTCGCAGAGACCAGTGAGATATCTCAGGACACTTTTTTCCAATAATAGCTTTAAGGGAGTAGGAAAATATTTTGCATACTTTTCCATGAAATAATTGCTTACAGCACCTTTAAACGTTGGTGCATTGCTCATTTCTGCATTGGTTGTGCTATGGACTTGGGAGTAGGTTATTTTGACTTAACAAGAACTCAATGGCTTTGAAAGGGAGCGATGTCAGTGAACCAGTAATATGAGTCAGTATATTGAGGTGAACGATTACTTCGCTTAAAAGATTTGTTCAAAAAGACTGATTGTTCCATGAAGGAAACATCACTAGACTTGTGCCAGTGAGAAACCATTCAAAACACCATAGCCAACACATAACAACACCCTAGCAAAAAGTTTTGTACTGGTAAGCACCACTCACACTTTTTTCAGAAAAGGATCAAATATAATAGAGAAATTGATCAATGGACAACAACATGACAGAATACAAAGCCCATGAGTCACAGTTACGTGTCATATCTACATGGGATGTCACATAGCATAAACTACAACTCATAGAGACTATGTTATTGTTAAAAACATGAGCTTCGTCTGAAGGGTCGAGGAGGAGGTCTTGCTTCAATTTATAGTGAAGTTTTTGGTGTTACTCAGAGGACAGGATATAGTCTTTTGAACTAATAATGCTTAATATGACACCGTCAGATATAAATAAAAATTTTCTGTCATCTTTTGCCCTTGCAACAGTATATAGATCTATCTGTTCTACTAGTTAATGTAGATAGAGTTTTAATTGTTGGTGACTTCACATAGTTCACATAGATAATTAAAATAACACACTGGGATTAACATTTATTGATATTCTCAACTCTCTTGGAGTCAGACAAAATGTGACGGGATCAACTCATCGCCATAATCATACGCTAGATTTAATTAGTAAAATAGTCATATTGAGTTGATGTTGATACTATAGAAATTCTATCACAGAGCGATAACATCAGATCATTACCTCGTATATTGTTTGTTGCGATCAGCTAATGTCAAACAATCTACACCACGGTATCATTCAGGAAGAACAATTCTTTCAACCACTAAAGATAGTTTAGAAGTTCCAATGTTAAGAAAGGAAGCAGGGTGGCAGTCCAGGTAAGTCAAGATTTAATGTTTTTTCAGTCTAACAAACAGTTTTTGGCTTTTCAGCTTTACAAGAGAGCTTTGGCTTTTCAGCTTCTCAACAGTATATACACTTTAGCTTCACAACTTCAGGTCTCTTTGTCCCTGACTCTATCTGTCTCTATCTGTCCTTACTGCTTTCTCTCTCCCCAGTGACAGACACATGACCACATCCTGCTCCCCAGATAGCTTCACAAATAATCTTCCAGAATTGTCTCACATACTCATTAAGTCATAAAGCCAAGAAGAACTTGATGAAATGCAGAAAATATAAATACAGTCTTCTCTAGCTCTCTTGATAGTGTCGCCTCGAACCATGGTACAATGATCCCACTCATGCTCTCAAGAGAGCAGCTCGGAAAATGGAGTGCAAGTAGAAGAATACAAAATTACAGGTATTTCGTGGTGCATGGAAGGATAAAAATAAATAATAAAAATAAATTGATCAATTGTCACACATTATACATACATTTCTGCATATATACAGTGAAATTATTTATTTTTCACATATCCCAGCTAAGCTGGGGTCAGAGTGCAGGGTCAGCCATGATTCTGCGCCCCTGGAGCAGATAGGATCAAGGGCCTTGCTCAAGGGTCACACAATGGTGTCTTGGCGGTGCTGGGGCTTGAACCCCCGACCTGCTGGTCAGTAACCCAAAGCCTTAAACGCTGAGCCATTTTTATCAATTATTTTGATAACTTTTTGTAAGGAGGGTCTGTAGATGATATACACCAAGTTTTGTGAAAATCTGGCAAACGGCCTAGGACAAGTTTGAAAAATTATGTCTAAACCGAAATTGTAAAAAAGGTTCCTTGCGGAAATGTACGTTCAAGTGAATTCAGAGAAGCTCCATATTTGTATTGTAGCCTATACTATTCCGGAGTTATGAGTAAAAACACGAATTAGCTAACTATACGTGTTGCCGATTGTCACAAAATTTGATATGTGGCTTCGAGTTGACACCCTGCTTATATATCGTAATTTCCATAACCCTTAGCCATTCCCAATACGAGTTATAAGGTGCTGAAATTTTATTGGCCAAAGGCAGCCATTTTTTGTCTAATCGATTTTTTAAGAATATTTTAGCATTTGAACCAAAGAAGATGCATATTTATTTTAACTTTGTCGCACAAACGGCAGTAAAGTTATGACAGTTTTTTAGTTGTAGTGCTCCCTAGGGGTGAAATTGTATGAAACTTTGCTGACATCTTCTAAACATCCTGTTTACTATGTGTACCGAGTTTACTTTTGGAGTTTGCATGAGTAGATATTGATCAATTACTCAAATTGAGTTAAATCGAATTGTATCGTTAATATCTTCTGAACAACTTCACATATCGAAATATGTGAAATCTTTTGATACATTTTTATCAGGGGTTCTGTAGATTATGTATACCAAATTATGTGCAATTTATTTGAAAGCGAAGCAGGATCAATACGGCAGATTTGTTTTCTCTCTCCTGGTGAGTTGCGCGTTTTTTTAATCTTGCGCCTATACACAACAGTAACTATATTAATCTGTATATATTAGGTTGAAGTGTGCTGATGTGGTGAGATTTGTGTATGGCTAGAGCCTTTCTCACAGAAGGTGAGGCATTTATTTGGGCTTTAAAGGGGTGGTTTATAAAGGGTCCTAATTTAATTTTTATGTGTATTCATAATAGATTTGCCATTGCAGGTGTGGTGTGGCCCAGTATAATGCTAGCTGCTGTTTCTTCATACCCGTTTCTTCACATCTGTTCCAGTGTGCCGTTTCATCATTGTCGCTCTTTTGTTTTGCCAAACTTGTTGCGCTAAATTCGTCTTCTTTCAGCATTGCACATTGTTATTAGTGTCGGCCAGAACAAAGAACTTTTGATATAACCATAAAAATATGTGTGTACTGCAGAAATGAAAACCCGACAGATGTATACATAGAAAAAATATTTTAAAATGAATGCTTATCAAAAAAAGAGCGATCTCTAATGAGTTGGGCTCAGGTGCATTCAATAAAGCAGAAAATCAGATCAAGATTGGGTTTTGTGATAATAATGTGGGAAATTGAGCTATAAAATTAACTTAACTTACACTTACTTTTACAATAACAAAGAATAACACTCTTAGCATTCTACCATGGCATTTTTTTTATTCCTAGCTGAAAAAGTCTGCTTTGGTGGCTCTAGTCTGAGTGAGAAAAAGAGAGTCTATTCAGCCATTTATTGCCCATCCACATGTCTTCGAGAAGAACAAGTATTCTTAGGCCAAGATTTGTTACAGCAAGACCTTTACAAGCATATGTGTTTTCTAAAATTGATGCAGAATACAACAAAAAGTGTTACACAATCTGTCTGGGTGAAATCTCTAGCTTCCTCATTTCTTATTAAAATTTTTCTTGTGAGGTTGCTAGATACTCCCATTTTCTTTCCCTCAGTCTCGGCTAAATGTGGCAGCACTCCCACGCTTCCATGATATGTTTGATATTTCTATGTTTGTTTCATGTTTCACTTTTTTAAGCACAATCAACACCAGTCCACTGATACGTGTCATTTTCTTTCATGGACCAAAAAAATTAAATAAATTAAGGCGAAAGTGAAGTCTTGAATGATTGAGTCATATTATTCTGTCCTAAAAGGCTACACAGCAGATTTAAAGAGCCTTCTGGCTGACAGAATGGAGCGGCTGAATGTCATTTCACAAGCTAACACAAACAACTCACTCGCAATGATATGAGTGCTAATGAAAGGGAGCTGGTTTGTCTAACGATAGAAGCTGAACGCTAAAATGCAGATTGTGCAACCTCTGTGTATGCATCGCTGGAAAAATCTTAACAGTCAGTATCTCTCAACTTGGATTACTTGTGCCTTGAAAGCCAATCATATAATGGCCCTGACGTAAAAGAGCACATTTACATGCAGGATGTTGCATTGATTATACTTAATATGCTGACAACGTGTGTGTTAAATACTTTAAACGGCTTTCATTTGTGAGGGTAAGGTCAAAAGATTTTAAGCCAAAACTGATCGGCACATGTAGATTTTCGCCCATTACCCTGATTTAGTGTTGCATGTAAACACTTTAACCAGTGTTCTTGCCGGCATATCCAAAGTGATCAAGTGTTGCATGCATGTTATTTTGTAAAAAGTATGGTTTGTCTTTAAAAGCAAATAATTCAATGATTTCAAGTATCATGTCAACATGGTTTTCTTGCGTTGTCAAATCTTTGGAATAAACTAAATATTGGTAGTTATCAGCATATTGGTGTGCATGTGAACACACTCATTGAAATACTTTCAAAGTTTGCAACAGCCAATTATTGTTTATGCTACAGAAATGTATGAGTAGTACCTTGAATGAATCCTACCCGCAGTGGCGGTTCTAGTTTGAATGGTGCCCTACGCAAACCCCGGCAGGCGCCCCCTGCTGCCACCGTCAAGCTGCCCACGTCGCCTATGCCTAAATCCACCACTGCCTACCTGTTGCAAAATTCATGTGACTTCCTTTATAAAACTGCTATTAACAACTACTTTTCCATTGCAAACTCTGCAAAATATGTTGAATAGTGTCTAGGAAGTCAATTTATTAATAATCTGTAAACTTAATTGTTAAAATAACTAATTGATAATTTTGAATTGAATCAGGTCCCATAATGGTGAAAACAGCCCTGGAGTTCACATTATTAAAGGGAGTATTGTTGGTGTACTGTATTGTGCATTTTTTTTTTTTGCCCATTTACACGTTTTGAATGCAGCCTTCAGGCAGACTGAAAACTTTTTGGGAAACAACCCTGTGTTTATGATTATGTGAAAAAACACTCGAGTGCCATGTGATCGAGTGTGAAGCGGCTGGGATGAGGATTAGAACCTCTAAGTCTGAGGCCATGGTTCTCAGCAGGAAACTCTGGGTAGGGAAGGAGGTATTGCCCCAAGTGAAGGAGTTCAAGTACCTCAGGGTCTTGTTCACGAGTGAGGGTTAGGATAGGGGCAGCGGGGGTGGTATTGCACTCGCTTTATTGCACCGTTGTCACGAAAAGAGAGTTGAGCCGGAAGCCAAAGCTCTCGATCTACTGTTCAATTTTCGTTCCTACCCTCACCTATGGTCATGAAGGCTGGGTTATGACTGAAAGAACTAGGTCGCAAGTACAAGTGGCCGAAATGGGTTTCCTCACAAGGGTTTGGGCATCTGGTAAGGATGCCCCCAGGGCGCCTCCATAGGGAGGTGTTTCAGGCACGTCCAACTGGGAGGAGGCCTCGGGGAAGACCCAGGACTAGGTGGAGAGAGTACATCTCCACACTGGCCTGGGAACACCTCTGGGTCCCCCAATCAGAGCTGGTTAATGTGGGTCGGGATAGGAAAGCTTGGCGCCCCCTGCGGGAGCTGCTGCCCCCACAACCTGACTTTGTATAAGTGTTTGAAGATGGATGGTTGGATGGATGGATGGATGGATGGATGGATGGAAATAAATGCATGGTTAAACAAGATTATTTAAACATTCCAGATTCACTCAATCTGAATGCTTATCTCTCCATGTTTGATAGAACAAGTGCTAGTAAAAAGCATGCAATACCTAGCAACAGTAACCAAGAGAGACAGTTCCACATGAGTAACAGCAGATAGAAACGTTCCCTTTAACATCTCTATTTCAATTCAACAGAAAACTCATCCATCTTTGTGTTTGCAGTAAGGACATATTGTTTAACACATTTTAAACAATAATTTAATGAAATAATGATCATTTATGTCCTTCATATTTATGTTAAAATATCAAATAAAACAGGAAATTGTAAATGGGTTGGGGGGTGGAGGGGGTCCTTTCTTAGTCATCTTCCTGCATCTATAACAAATATGTATAAAATTGACAGGTTGTATAAAGTAAATGCTACAATAGTGTGCAATTTGAGCTAATGTACTCTTTTGTATTACATACAGACAGCACAACAAAATTACTATGATCGAGAGGCTCCTCTTAAACAATTTAATTGAAATGTTTCACTTGTGTTTCTGAGGTGTGACGGATTTGGATGTGAATATCAAGAATGTTATTGTAATGGAGGCAGTTGCTGGTTTGTGTCAGACTAATCATGAGTGATAAATAAGACTTATTTACCAAAAACGCAACATAACATGGCTAGAATATCAATGGAGGAAAAAGACAATGGGATAAGAGAATACTGTGGAAATAGAACAGAGAAAAAGACAGATTTATTGGAGAGATTAAGCTGTTCAACAAAAGATTAGAGAGAGAATAATGCAAATGGAGATAAGGACAACTGAGATTAGGAGAAGAGGAAACAATTATGCAGAAGTAATTGGTTTGGCATGACTAAAATTCAGCTGTTAAACCAGGAGTAATAGAATGACAGAAAATAATTAGATAATAATAATAATGAGTGAACATCATGGATACTCAGGCCAGGCATCCAAAGATATGGGCAAGGTTACAGATGTTGGCAAAGGAACCAGCAAATTCATTTAGGTCACTTTGGCAGTTTGTAAAGAAAGAGAGAGAGAGAGAGAGAGAGAGAGAGAGAGAGAGAGAGAGAGAGAGAGTAACAGTATTAGGGCACTATATGTATTCTTGTTTTCAAAAACTGCAAGCTACAGCACGACAGAATGCAAAAGAACAGAAGGGGTCTCGAGATGTTTTTAAGTTTAAGTATAAAATCTAATTTGACACCATTTTTGAAAAATGCGGTGCCATCATCAGTTAAGTAAAAAATGTCATCTTAAAGTGACATCACATAGTCTGAATCACGTTCATTATTGGTAATGTGAACGCAATTACTTCCTAGTTTCCATGGGACCAGAACCAGTGTCTCTGTTCTAGTGTTCTGGAACATTTGTTAGCAAAATGTCAACTTCCTGTGTGATCTTTTTGTTGCAATGGTTAAAGGCGTCTGTCTAGTGCGTCATATCTCACTAATTGAATAAAGAATCTTTATCACCATACAACCAGGGCTGGTGGAACTAATTATAGGGACAATCCACTGGAGCATCATGTAGTTAATCAAGGCAGGGATGGACAAGCCATTGGTAGCAACAGGCTTCTGGTTGTCTAATTTTTTAAACCAATTTAAATACATTTGAAAAGCAAATTCACAAACGGTGGCACGGTGGTGTTACACCCTAAAAGTTTGGTCACAAATAATTATGTATTGAGTGAATATGATGATTGTTTTGTTTATTTATGTGGTGATATACTTTATAATTTCTTATATATTGACAACATGCAATTCCCTGGGTGGACAGCAGAGGGGGCGGTGTGCTGTTTAGTGACTTTGGAGTTCCCTTACGCCTTAGTACACATGACATTATGTTCTGCTAACGCATATTCTAATATTGGCTGTGGTGTTCGAGCCCCGCCCTTTTAGGTGGGAAGCTGTCAGCTATAAAAGCAGGCGCACAAACACCATTCCTCAGAATTATCTTCCATCAAGACAGCGATTCATCTCTCGATTCATATATATACACTCACCTAAAGGATTATTAGGAACACCATACTAATACTGTGTTTGACCCCCTTTCGCCTTCAGAACTGCCTTAATTCTACGTGGCATTGATTCAACAAGGTGCTGAAAGCATTCTTTAGAAATGTTGGCCCATATTGATAGGATAGCATCTTGCAGTTGATGGAGATTTGTGGGATGCACATCCAGGGCACGAAGCTCCCGTTCCACCACATCCCAAAGATGCTCTATTGGGTTGAGATCTGGTGACTGTGGGGGCCATTTTAGTACAGTGAACTCATTGTCATGTTCAAGAAACCAATTTGAAATGATTCGAGCTTTGTGACATGGTGCATTATCCTGCTGGAAGTAGCCATCAGAGGATGGATACATGGTGGCCATAAAGGGATGGACATGGTCAGAAACAATGCTCAGGTAGGCCGTGGCATTTAAACGATGCCCAATTGGCACTAAGGGGCCTAAAGTGTGCCAAGAAAACATCCCCCACACCATTACACCACCACCACCAGCCTGCACAGTGGTAACAAGGCATGATGGATCCATGTTCTCATTCTGTTTACGCCAAATTCTGACTCTACCATCTGAATGTCTCAACATAAATCGAGACTCATCAGACCAGGCAACATTTTTCCAGTCTTCAACTGTCCAATTTTGGTGAGCTCTTGCAAATTGTAGCCTCTTTTTCCTATTTGTAGTGGAGATGAGTGGTACCCGGTGGTGTCTTCTGCTGTTGTAGCCCATCCGCCTCAAGGTTGTGCGTGTTGTGGCTTCACAAATGCTTTGCTGCATACCTCGGTTGTAACGAGTGGTTATTTCAGTCAAAGTTGCTCTTCTATCAGCTTGAATCAGTCGGCCCATTCTCCTCTGACCTCTAGCATCAACAAGGCATTTTCGCCCACAGGACTGCCGCATACTGGATGTTTTTCCCTTTTCACACCATTCTTTGTAAACCCTAGAAATGGTTGTGCGTGAAAATCCCAGTAACTGAGCAGATTGTGAAATACTCAGACCGACCCGTCTGGCACCAACAACCATGCCACGCTCAAAATTGCTTAAATCACCTTTCTTTCCCATTCTGACATTCAGTTTGGAGTTCAGGAGATTGTCTTGACCAGGACCACACCCCTAAATGCATTGAAGCAACTGCCATGTGATTGGTTGATTAGATAATTGCATTAATGAGAAATTGAACAGGTGTTCCTAATAATCCTTTAGGTGAGTGTATATACACACATACATACATACATACATATAAAAGAGTTGCTTACATGTTCAAGTCTTTTTTCTTTTGCACATAAACGAGACGTTCACACATTCTCATTAAAGAGCTCTTTTGCTCTTCAAAGCCAACACATTGTGCACAACCACTTCCCACTTTATCATACACTGAATGAACCAAATTGCCCTCTGTCCCGTTACCCTTACAGGTATTTCAGATTGGGATTGCTAAAAACGATTGAATGGCGCTCTATCTTCCATGGTTTATTCATAGAGTTTCTATAGAGGAGCAAGACGATTAAATACACCTCGGCTGGCTACAGTCCCAACTTGGGATCTAACTTTGGTCCTAAAAGCACTCGCAGAGCCCCTCTTTGAGCCTTTGGAGTCTGTTGTTTTGCACATTCTCTCTATTAAGACCGCACTACTGCTGGCTCTGTCCTCAGTAAAATGGGTTGGTGACTTACATGCACTGTTAATTGACAATCCCAGTCTTTCAAAAGCCACTGTCAAACCCAGAAAATGCTATATGCCTAAGGTTCTAACCACATCCTTCAGAGCGCAGGTGGTTCACCTTCAAGACTTCTTCCCTCTTCCATTTAATTTGGATGAGGAACAATCCTTGCATTTGTTATGACCTGTGTGGGCACTACATGCATACATTGAGTGCACCCGTCAGTTCAGACTGTCTGATCAGCCTTTTTGTGTGCTATGGAGGACACACAAAAGAAATGTCCATCTACATGCAGACATTCTCACTTCGATCGTTGATGCGAACGGTGTGCCTCAACAAAATATATGTTTTGCTGCAGGATGGTCTTCTCTAAACACATTCGCAAGGTTTTACAACCTAGACGTAATGTCTCTCTCTCTTCACAAGTCCTCTGTTTAGAGTACTTGCTATTTCATTTACCAAACATATACTTATGCCCCAAAGTATGGGTTCCCCATGCATTCAGGCCATTGTAATTTACCATAAAGTCACAAGCACTTTCATTATAAATAAACTTCCTTCCTGACTGGGTTTAATAAAGGGGTTCAATCATACAATATGACTACAGTTCATATATCCATTCTGAGTGCTCCCCTCCTGGCCCAACATGAGGGTCACTCACTTGCGGAATACTCATGTTGGTCGCCGTCCCGCAAGACTGCAGCGTCATGTTTCCTCTCTTGAAGGTATTGTCATGTAGTACGGCGTAATGGGATTCTGTACCCCATATGCATTAGCAGAACGCAATGTCAAGTGTACTGAGTCGTAAGGGAACGTCTCTGTTACATACAAAACTTTGGTTACCTGAGAGGAAGGGAATGAAACATTGTGAATACTAGCAGCACTACAAGACGCAAGAGTTCTTTGAGGTGCGAGAGCCTGCTTTTATAGACAGCTTTATGGACACATAGCATTATGTGTTTTAGGTTGTTAAATCTTGTTATAAAACTAAGGCTTTGGTGATATAAGATAATAATCACTTAAGTGTATAAACTGTCAAAGTGAATTATTTTATACTTAAACATTGTGAATGGAGTTGATTTCCCAAATTTGTTTCACTGAGGCATTACGTTGTTGACAGCCATGATTAATCTGATGAGGTAACTTCATCAGCGCACTTAAACCCCCTTACAATTGCTGTGTTTGTTTATAGTGCTGAAGTAACATATAATTATGGTCTATATTACACAGTTAAGGTAGCAATGATAATAATAGAATTAGTAATCAGAGTAAATGATTGATGACTAACTAAATTCACTGTGTTTGCTTAGATAATTGAGTTGTGTCTCTATATAACACTATAAGAGTGACTTGCTCATTTATTTGGTTGAATGTGTACAATCTATTCCTTAAAGATAGATGTTTTAATAAATGTTGTTATAGTCTACAGTGATATAAGAATGTATTAAGGTGATGCATGCTGAAGCATATGAGTAGTCTAATGCTCTATTTGTGTTTTCTTTTGACATTAGACTCTACCGTATTTCATTGATCCTTATTTCATTACCTCATATGCACAAAGACACAGTTTTTGTATTTTCTTCTCTACCGTATTTCATTGTACCTTTTTTTATTACCTCATTAGCACAAAGACACAGTTTTTGTATTTTCGTTCTTTTTTAATACTATACGGCTTCATCGACTACTGTTTTTCCTCTTTTTCCAACAGCCGTCAGAATAAAACCCCAGAAAGATAATTTGTGTCCTGTGTTGTTTCTGTACAACCACTGGCTACATATATAACATATACTCCCAAACCCACACAATCCTATTCCCTCTTTTCGGATAAACCAGCATGTAAGTAATACATAGTTATGATGTAAACTTCAAGTGAGACACAATGAGAGAAAGAAAAAAATTATGTAGGCTCTAACGGTAATTGTGTTTAATGGGTTGGTCTGACTACCCTATCAAAGCCTACTGTAATCAGCAGTGTTGTTCAACCACAATTGTGGCTGATTGCATGACATCTGAGAGACCATACTGAATTGATTGCTAAAGCTACGCAGTTACAAATCATTATGGCCCCAACATGGGTCTGGACCAATACAAATCACAAATGAAGGAATTATTAAATGTATGCTAATATAGGTTCTTTTATTAGGGATGCACAATTAATCAAAAAATAATCAAGAATACAATTACAGCTGCCGCAATTAACTAATCATGAAATGTGTCAATTACAGCACTCCATTTACATTTAAATGTTTAGGTCCATTGTGTATATGAAGGCAATGACAAGTCAAAGGTCAGTAGATTAATCATAAGGCATATCAGTAATGCTCACTTTCTAAGTTTTATTTATTCAAAATTTAAATAACAACCTTTGATTTTCATGAAATTAAAATAACAAAGCAATTAAGGAACAAGGTTTTCAGCTAGTTTTGGATGTGTAGCCTACAGTAAAGAAAGAATAAGGCATGTAAGTGCTCCATATGAAATCACAATTCTATTATAATGAATAATCGCATTACAATATCAAGGGTAATAATCAACAATTATGATTTTTGTCATAATAGTGCAGCCATAACATATATTGCCATATACGCATCTTAGGGATTTTTTCCTTGCCACTATTGCCTTTGGCTTGCTCACTGAAAATTCACTCTTTTTCTATGTCTTCTATTTTGTGTAAAGTAGCTTTGGAATAAAATATTTGGTAAAACCTGCAACTGACACAACCTTAGTTATGATAATCCTCCATTTATCCAGTCAATATGACCAACAAAAAACTGTCCATCAGCCACTCTAATATTAACACTAACAGTCAGTTACACTGTTCAGATTGACCCTGTATTCAAGGTTAATTACAAGCAACATGAGGAATCAGAACAGAAAACAAATTTCCTCTCTACATTCCAAGGCCAACAGCCCCCATCCCTCAACCCTTCTGCCATTCTCTTATCCTTATTAATGTGATGGACTGTGACTCTTACAAGCCAATCCACTCAGCTCTGCAATAAAGGAGATGGAATAAACCATTGATTTTCATTCTTTAAATTGCAAACAAAGGACAAAACAAAAAACAAAAAAAATTAACAAATTACACAATTTTGGCCTGCCTGTGGAGAGGCTGAGGGAGAAAAATTTGGTTATGTTTACAGATCATTGGATAACCAGAAGTCTCATTTAAAAACTGGAATTGTTTGTTGGCAAAAACGTCTTGGCTACTTATGTATCTTTGGTTCCCTGAGTGGGAATGAGACGCTGCATGATAACGCAATGTGGAGCACGTTAGTGATCACGTGGACTGAAGCCCTGACATAATCACGCCAATTCAAAGGCTGATGGCGCTTAAGCGACGCCCCTAAGGAGCAAACTCATGGGCTCCTTATAAGTTTCAGCTCACAGTGGCATCCCTCTAATTTTTTGCAAGAGGCATGAGCCTATGCAGCTACTAGAGAGTATAGCCAGCTATACAGTGTCCCTTTCCCATTCAGGGAACCAAGGTTACAAATGTAATGAAGACATTCCCTTTTGTACGAACTTTACACTGCGTGATGATTTAATGGGGAATGTTATACCATAATGCCATGTGAACAGTAGCTGCCAACTGTCAAACCCTATGTGAACCTGGGAAGCAGGAGAATCTGCTCTATGTTATAAATATGACAAAATATGCAGAGAGAACCAACCTGCCGCCATACAATTGTCATCCCATGACATGAGGAAGCCACGCTCCTACTGAATCAGCCTTAATACTCAAAGGTGAAGGCAAACAGCATGCCTCATAAGCAATCTAAATTGCATCAACAAGACAATGAGACAGCCTCTGCTTAGAGACTGAAACACATCTGTTGTGTCCACCAAACAGCTGCTCGGACTTGCGCCGCAGGCTAGTGCGTTCTCCATAAACCTGTAGAGCCCTAACAGGGCACAGCTTATGCAACCTTTCACTCTCATCTGACTCAAATGGAGGAGAAGAGAAAGACTGCAAATTAATAGTCTGCGAGCAAAACAATGTAGAGATAACTTTAGGTAAATACCTCAAAATAGGTCTCAACACAATCTTTGGTAACCCTGCCGTAAAATCCATACACAGAGGATTAATCGACAGGGCACGCAAATCACCAGCCTTCTTAAATGAAGCCAATGCCAAAAGCAGGGCAGTTTTAAGACTCTTATAAAAAACTTATCAGAACCTTATGCTAAGGGCTCAAATGAAACACCCAAGAGCACCTCTAACACAACAGATATAAAACATAAAGGGACAAGGACAGAGAGAAAAGGTCTAAGCCTGTGCACTCTGTGCATAAAACAAGAGACAAGAGAATGTCTACCAATAGAAATCCCATTCACAAGCGCAAATTCAGCAACTATAGCAGCAACATAGATTTTAGGCATTGCCGTAGCAACCCCGGTTCCAAAACGCTCCTGTAAAAATTCCAGCACTGAACAAATAAAGCAGTGAACTGAATCATCATTTCACACTGAACACCAGGAGGTGAAAACATGCCACTAAAATGTATATAGCCTTCTTGTTGATGGGGCTATAGTATTAAGAATGGTATCATCCACAGAGGGGGATAAACCAGGTAAGACACCACCGCACTGTTGTTTGACCAAATGAGGACTTGACTGTCCTGAATGTCAGGAAGGAAAAATTTCAATGCCAACATCACCACGCAATTTATGTGGGAAATATTCACTGGCCTGTCCATTTTCCATAGGCTGAATGACCTTCGTACACTGTGCCCCAAACCATAGAGGAGGCCTCTGTCGTTATCACTTTGCGGTTACACACCTGTTCCAATGAAACACCTGAAATCCAAAAGTGGGTCCGTTTCCATTGTGACCGAGCTTGGCAACATCCAGACATCACTTTGAAGGGATGTGATTGAAGTGGTTGAAGTCCCTTTAAGTATCTCATCCAGCAGTGGTAAGGACTTGCATCCAACATGCTGTGATGAGGAGGAGTACAGGGCTGGGCTGTGAATACGCACGCCCGGCCCCCAATCTGGCAAATCATCCAAGGAGAGGGATAAGTGCAGCAGGATGCGGCAGTTTGAGAGAGAGAGAGCCTCATGCAGCTGCCGGGGGACGGATGAGTCGCTGCCAGCCACCTGGAGCAGTGGAGGGGTGTTCCATCTGCCAGGGGTCTGAGGAGTTGCTCTTGTCTGCCCGGGGAGAAGTGGCTGTCATCTGCCAGAGGGTGGAGGAGTGATTGAGGACCAGGCAAGTTTTTTTTCTCTCGCTCCTCTCTCTCTGGTCGGGTAAAAGCCTGCTGGCAAGCGGGGCCATCTCTTCTATTACTCTTTTCTGCAAGAGAGTATGAAATTCCTGAATCCCTGAAGGAATAACCCTGTTGAACTTCAGTGGAGCCCATCTGAATTGAATGACATAACCGTGCTTTATCATTTGAATTACCAAATTCGATACAGTCTGTAACTGCTGCTAAGCCGCCAAACCAACAGACAGTACAATTAATGCATGAATGTCTTTGCCGCAATGTGTAGCCACTATATGGTGCCCTTTGCTTATTTTTGGTGGCTGCCATGCACTCAGTGTAACAGCGGAGGGGAACATTTGATTGAATGGGAGTTAATAATATTTTTGCCTTTATTATAACCCAGGCATGTATGAAAGTCACCCTGAAGTGTATTTACAGCAAGGATGCTAATTGATAAAACTTCTTCCCTGGTAATTTGAAGAGGGAAGAATGTGTGAACACTGGGGAAATTGAGAACAAGCCGGCCCCAGCATTTATTATGGGGGGGTTGTGTGGGGTATTTACAACAGTGTGATTTGTGTACACTTGTGTAGTAGTAGTAACCCTTTATTGTCACATAGTCACAAGTGAAAGTAACCAGTGAAATTGGCCATCATCCTGCCCATACAAACATACAATATGACAACGGGTAGACAGGGCAGGAAGACAGGGAATTGAGAAGATATACAGCATTACATGGGGAAAGGTGAGATAAAAAAAGCGACCCCCAGACTATGCTCCTGTTAGGATTACAGTATGGGAACAGGAAAAAACATCTCAGCAACACTTAGCACATAATCAGTACATCTACAACATAACAAAAACTTGCAACAGGGTAGGGGAGTGGGGGATGGAGTTAACCCAGCACTAGCAAACAGCCATCTGGTCCTGCAGCCATTCTCGGCGCTGGTCACAGACCCGCCTGTCAGACTGGGGGGTACGAAGCGGCGAAGGCGTGGGATGGGGTGTGGGTCGGATGCATATCTGTATTTGTGTAAAGTCTTGTGTGTGTGTGAGCCCAGAGATTCGCCAGAAGGTCACAATCCCAGGGTGTTTTGGGAGGGGGGAGGGAATGTGAGAGCGGCTCATTGCAGTGCTCTAACCAGGGGAGTTGTTGATCCATCAGCGGCCTTGGCCAAGGCCAGTGCTGGTTGCTGGGTGCCGAAACAGATAAGATTGAGATGTTTTGTCTTGGGGCGAATAGCTGCAATTTCTCAGGCTATTCTTCATGTCCATTTTGGTCTCTTAAACGATCCATTTGCCTTTGCAAAGCTGTAAGCTCCTTCATGATGTTATCCATATTGAGAGTCTGAGTGCTGACAACTCTGCCCACCGCCTCAATCATGACGGGCAGCCTTGTGAGGCTTTGGACAGCTGTCTCCGTCTTCTTAATTCTTCGATAACCCAGGGCAATGCCTAATCCAATCAGCAGAAGACCTGTTATCATGGTTCCGAATAGGTAGATATCTTCAACGTCCTCCACGGAAAGAACCGCCAGACACACGACCCGCCACCTCTCCCACGCGTCCATCGTGTAGCCAGCTGCAAACGTTCCGTCAGGGCAGTTAGGTTCCCCCGAACCCAAGCTTCTCTTCGAGAAGATGGTGTCAATTGCGTTGAGAGACCAGTTGATCAAATCCATAATAATTTCTTAGTTTGGAGAGCAGTGCTGTGAGAGTCTCTCAAAAGTACAAGACAGTTGACTAGACGTGACGAGAGAGCAAAGCAGGGAGGTCAGGGGAGGGAGAGGGAGAGAAAATGCGACCGCCTTCACTGAGTGCCAAACGAGAAAAAAAACGAGTGCTTGTTGTACATCGAATTGTGATATGCATGCCCCGAAACCTTTGTTCATGGGGACAGAGGCCAAATTTGAATTGAGAATTCTCAACGCTCATTCCCAAGTGCAAACTGCAGGGGAAAACTGAGCAACATTCTGGTTGTTGGGCATTCAAGATGTAAATAACAGTGAACTTACTTAGGTTACTGAGGGCCTGAAAACCTGTCTGCTGGAAGGCAAAACGTCTGTCTGGTCTTCGGATTCTGAAGCGGTGTCCTCATCTGCAGCGTCAAAAGAAAACATAGTGCAGGCCTCAGGGCTGGGACCCAAATGCCTGTTTGTAAATTCCACAGATGAATATCAAGCTGAATCTGGTGAGAGAACCGAAGGTCGACCTGCTGTTCACCTCCCATCTCCTCGGCCTCTGTGCCTGCTTCCTACATGTTGAGTTGCTGCATAGTGCTAGAAGAACCGCAGTTAGAGCAAACACGAAATCAAGCCTCATGTGGAGTTTCCAGACATTCATCAAATCACACTGTGGGCAATCTGATCCCTCTAACGTGGCCTCTGCATTGTGAAAACCCAGACAGCTCACACACATGTCGTGAGTTTCTCCACGAGGATTAACTGCGTACATGGAGGCAAGCACTTCTTGAAAGACATCCTCGGGTTGCCACTCAAAAAGGGAGAAATAATTTTCCTCGCTTGCTAGAAATAACACGGCTTAGATAAATTCATGCACTGAAGTAAGAAAGAGAGGGATGGCACTGTGGGCTGATGCTTATTACGAGCCTATGACGTAGCTCTTTAGGGGTGTCGCATAAGCACCATCAGTCAATGAATTGACTTGAATGTATAGGGCTTCAGACCACGTGATCTCTGACGTGCTCTCCATTGCATCATCACGCAGCGTGGTGTTTCTATGAATGGAAATTATGGTTAATACAGTCTACAATATTACTATTGTAAAATATCATGGTTAAACAATGGTTACTGTAGTAAATCCATGGTAAAAAAAACTAATAAGTGATTTGTTGTAGCTAGTTTTTGGTAAATAATTTTTTTTTATATCTAAAAACATGTATACATGTATTATATATGGGGTCAATGTAAATATGGGGAGTCAGGTACAAATGTGAACTACTGGCCTGACAGGACCAGCAGGAAAATAGATATTTCACTACAAATTTGATAATGGCTGACAGTCTGACGGTTTCAACACGAATTCAGTACCCATCTAAACAAAGATCTTTCCATTCACAGTGAATTGCTTGTTATTTTCTATATCTGGAACTCTACTGTAAACCAGTTTCTTCGAAATTACAGAGGTTAACAGAGAAGGTTGGGGAGTGTGCAATCATTAGATATGGAAATGGGAATGCTTGCTTTTGGTAACCAATTCCGTACAAGAAGCAGAACTGAAGAATGGAAGATTTCAGTACTCATAAGTAGAGCTCTTCCATTTCCAGTTATGTTTGAAGCTTGTGTTGTACAGATCACAGCACTAATTTGAAAATTAGATTAGTTGAAAAAAGCATTGTTGTATGCCTCATTCATGCACGCATGTGGTAAATATCTGCAGGATAAACAATTAATATGCCTATAATCAAGAACACATTTCTCACATGATTATGTTCATATGATTGAGATTATTCTTATGGAATAGTTAAGCCAAAAATAAAAAAAATTCTCATTTACTCACGCTCATTTTATTCCAAAGCTGTATGGCTTTCTTTCTTCATAAAATGAAAGGGAATGTTAAGAAAAATGATAGCCTAAGGTACAGTAACTTTCACTCCACTGCATCTTTTTTCCATACAATGAATGTAAAAGTTAACTTGGGCTAAAAGTTTGCTTAACATCTACTATTGTGTTCCACGGAAAGACAGAAAGTCCTGCGGGTTTGGTACAATATCAGGGTGCATAAATGGTGACAGATGCTTCATCTTTTGTTGAACTATCCCTTTAATTTTACAAAGGGAAAAGAAAGAACTCCCATTGTAAAGTAAACAGTTATTTGTGTTCACTTATAGTATATAACATAAATGGCATATTAAGATGTTGATCTTCAAGTGTATTCCAAATAAGAAAAAAAAAACTTCACACATAAGACCAGTCAAAATATGTAACATCAACAGAATGTCTGTATATATTGTTGTGCATTTCAACATGACTTAAAATTCTTATAAATAATGTATTACTTCGAAATATCTTTCCACTGCTCTATGTCAGTCAAAGGACTTGTGCTTTTCAATCGGCAAAGCACTTCAAAGGATGTCACAATCCCTCATGCTGTCTTTGTCCTCAAAATCCCCAAATCCTGCATTTCCTTCAGTATACTATGGGTTGTTCAACTACTGATGTTTAACAGTCGAAAAGTTGAACCATTAACATTTACGCATTTGGCAGACGCTTTTATACAAAGTGACTTATAGTGCACTTATCACAGGGACAATTTCCTGGAGTTATGTGCCTTGCTCAAGGACACAATGGTGGTGGATGTGGGGATCGAACCAGCAACCTGGTTCTGATCCAGAAAACAAATCTGATTACCAGTTATGTGCTTTAGCCCACTACGCCACTGCTTCAAAAAAAATTCACAGTGAATTTTCAAGTAATTGAAACACCCATGCACTTTCCACTTACTGCGATACTGTAGAAGAATTACACAAAAATGTCTTGCAATTAGGGAACTTGGGGGGAAAATCAGAGAACTCCTATTGGTCACAGTCAAAAATGCTGAGATCTGAATGTTAATATAGTTTCTAACTCTGTGGTACAATAGAGCATGTAATCAGAATGTAACATCTGTTGATGCTATTCCATACTAGACAAGGCACATGAAACAAATCAAGTAGTGATGGTTTCCCCAGAGAGAAGGAAAGAGAAGAGCACTTTAGTGTGAATCATTGTGATTGGATGAAAATTGTATTTTGTTCACCTCAAAATAGTACAGTACAGTATAGCACAACACTATGATACTGCTCTTGGTTTCAGTAATTATTTGTATTCATTTTTTGGTTCCAGCAAAGACTCTATGGGCAGTTAAAGGTAGTGAATAGTAAAAGTTAGTTTTGAATAAAGGTGGAAAACCTCCCCAGAAGAAGAGAATGAAACAATGCAAATGTCTATTTATTTAGTTCCCTATGGTTCCTCTCTGAGCCACTCATGTAAAATGCATAAAGACTAACCAAGACTGAGCTTTGACTCAACTGCGTCCAGGCATTTTCAGGTAACATTTGTCTCATTATTATGCATGAGTGCAAGTGTGTTTGCCCATCATGAAAAAGCTATGCGAGAGTTCAAATCATCAACAGAGTAATGGGACCTACATAACAAAAAAAAAATTACCATCACTGTTGGCATCGTTTGTATTATATACTGTATATTTCCCTCAGTGTTGTATTATGCAATGGAATAGCTTTTCACTGAATGTGAAGGAATAAAATCCAATGTTTTCACTAGCAGCATTTATTGCATTTAAAAGGTAGTCTGAGCCACTGGCCCACCACTGTTATTGACCCAGACACATAAAATAAGATAAGAGATAAGATCTTGCAGTATGTGGCTAATATTTTATTGCTAAGGATGAACCTCATGGGTGAATTCACTAAACAGTTGTGCCATTTGTCTGCTCCATATTCAGAGTGAGCTCACTGTGAATTCGGAAAGAGTAGGTTGACATTTCTTGAACTAAATTCAGTATTTGCTTACAGAATTTAAAAGCAACGCCACTAGTGGAAGAAGCAGGAAGTGTAGCAGAAGTGTTTCTAGGCTAAATGACGACAGAAGGGCGCCAAAAGCGAATTGTAAAGCAAGTTTTTTTTTTTTTAGCTCTAAAGGAAAACTAAAGAGAAATTGGAAGAAAGTCCCTTTAAATTGTTCCAGAGTGAAACATTTTGAAATGCTGGTAACTGGTTTAAGTTACACTCAGCAATTCCTGAGAAACAATGTTCTAACTCAACTGCCAAAAACAAACACCCCTCCCTTCAGTGCTCGTTTGGAAGCACCGCACCACAAATTCATGCACGCAAATTCATTCCTTTTACCTCTTGGAGGTCTCTCCACCGCTGAAAAGCCTCGCCGATGTTGCTCCTTGCCCTCGACTTATCATAATAGTTTGCACCAGCCAGATATTTCCACCGTTCTTCTAAAGAATTTCCCTCTCGATCTGCCCCCACCCCCCATCCTGTGTACATGCATGAACCACCCCCTGCTGCTGAATGTCTGGAGTAGTGTTATGTGGACTGGTCTGATCAACTTTGTTTTTGTCCCAATTACAGAGCCTCGGCTGTGTACAAATACCCACCTTTAAGTGCACCTTTAATTTTGTTCAGATAATTAACATTTTCTAAATTACACCACTTCCTGTTGCTAAACAAATACAGTTTTAAAAAAAAAAAATGTTAAGTCTCTTTAATGAAATACATTGATGAGTAATGCATACTTTATTAACTGTACCCCCAAACCTCAACCCTAAACCTTACCGTCAGTTGAGTAAAAATGTAATCGTGCTTTTTACTGATTATGCAAATGCAATTAATTCCTGGTTTCAAAGTGGGATGAGAACCCAGGTCTCCCACACTGCTGATGCAACATGCTATTGGTCACATAAAAAGGGAATTCACTCTTATTCACTTGCCTCCTGCAATCCAGTTAAACATAATGCATCTGCATTTTTAAGAGCTTTACATTCCAAGTAAAGCATCCTGGATCGCTGTATTCTGCTACATCCTCCAAACCTCCTCAGAACCAGTAGTGTTTAGTTTGTGAACGAATCAAAGTTTTTATACAAATCATTCTCATTCACTTCCATTTACTTATGTTTCTCATTCACTGAAGTCTTTCACTTTGATTTCTAACAATGGTTTAATGACACTCAAAACACGTAAAAAGACACTAATTTGTCGCCACCAACTGATGTAGTGGTGTCATTTGTAGAAATGGTTACTGAGCGAATCAATGAACGAACTTGAATGAATCTTTTTGGTGAACGGATTCAAAAGAGTTGAGACACCGGGATGAATCAAAATCCCCACTAATACTCAGAACTGACCCACAAGATTGGCATGTAAATTGTGTTCAGCAGCAAGTTTATTGGTCACATTTGCACCATTATCTGATTTGCATAATTTAACGAATATGGTGTAGAAACTACGCAGACAGTATATGCAAAAAATTACGCCATCAGCGGGCACATTTCCTCCTCAATGTTTGTGTTAGTGCACTGTAACCTTAAAAAGCATATACAGTACAGTATTTTTGGTTTATAATAAAAGAAAAATGTACGGAAAAAAATAAAGAATCAACTAAACAGAAGACAGATGTGTTTACAATCTTTCAGGTGAAGCCTTCGATTTCCTTTGACCTGCTGTTAAAAGGGTCAAGCACTGAGTTGGTGATATTGCTGTGATCATTGAAGCATGCCCTTCACACATTATGAAGTGGTTGTAGGGTACGTACAGCATAAGTATACAGAGGTCTGTACAAGATCTGCGCCTTGCTGCAGGAGAAATTAGATTAAAAAAAATCTATAATATTTTTTGGGTGGGAATTGTGCATTATCTCTCATTTCTCCCCACTGAAATGCTATCCACAGACAAAAATTACAAAATTTGCCATATGGTGTCTGGCTCAAGGGTGAGTGTGTGCTGAATGTGTGTCTTCAAATAGATTTTCAGGCTTGGTAATGATTTGAAATGGACATAATCCAGACATACTCTATCCTCTGAGAGATGCCATGTATCAGACTCATCACTTACAGAACTGGATGACTCCTGGATGGAGTGTAAATGGCTGCCTTTGCCAACTATACACAGAATCCTCTTATTAAGATCTGAAGGTGGAACCGTCAAATGAGGGTCTAACAAGGACCCTTTACAAGACTGTTCACATTATCCCACCACATGAGGGTTCTACAAAGAAAACTTAATGCTTGAAGGCAGGTTTTTATTTTGATTTTGAGTCTGGTAATGGTTCTACCCAAGGTACATAATACCAGGAGAGAGCCATTCTTAGCAAGTCATACCTTTTAGTACAAGCCAATATCTTACGATTTCGTCATCTCATTCAAATCATTATGGGCTGTCATAGTCCGTTTTGGCTCAAATAAAATACCATTGAGCATTCCGCTCAAAATGTCACATTTGTGGTGAGACTAAAGCAGGTAAACTGTGATACCCTGATGTAATAAGTAATCAATGAAATCATGAAATCAGAGAAGTTTCCCTCCAAAAAAATGGCACAAGGCCACAAGAGATGCATTTGTGACGCATGAATATAACAGTTTAATGTTTCTTCGCTGAACACTTTGGCAATTGGATTACCCGAGATTAATGTTGATCCATGTGTAAACAGAACCCAAGTTACCTGATGTGCAGACTGAAATCTAAAAATAGACAAATAGCCTCCATTAGTAGTTTTCCCAGTTACATGAAGACTGTGAACAGTTGAAGCAACTGGCATTGTGCCAAACAGAGTCTGTTTGACGTACTGGCCACGAAGAAAGGGTAAAGCTGGTCAATTAGGTGGTTTGAAGTGGACCTCAGAAGAGCACTGATGCATTGCTGTAGCTGTCTCTGGAGACAGAGAAATCACTCTTCATGGCCTCTTTAGAAGAACACCAAAGATTATTTTAAATGAACTCTTGTCATAAAAGGGTCAAGACAGCAGAAACTTTATATTCTCATCTATTTCTGCACATCATTCTGCATTTTCACTTCGTCTTCAAATCATATCACTTTAGACAACTTTAAAAAAAAAAAAAAAAATTATAGAGATATATAAATGATATTAACCAAGATTATTTAAAAATAAATGCTCATAGAAAATCTCTGGTGGCTCAACTCAACAAACCAACATGTACAAAATGTCCAAATTATTGGCCTCATTTACACCTATCAGAATCCGAATCAGAAAAAGCTTTATTGCCAAGTACGTTCTTTTACCCATACAAGGAATTTGTTTTGGTGTTGTAGGCGCATATCACACATTCTCTAAATATAAGAAGTTAAGAGAAACAAGTATTAAAATATAAGCAATATAAATATATATATATATACACAGTATGTATTAAAAGTAGAAATAAAAATAAAAAGAGCAGTACAGCAGAGTAAGTACAGTGACATGTAAAGCCAGTGATGGAGTGTGAAGAATATCAGGGTGGGTTCCGGACCTTATTGATAAGGCTGGTGGCGGATGGGAAAGAACTGTTCTTGTGGCGTGAGGTTTTGGTCCTAATGGACCACAGCCTCTTGCCAGAGGGGAGTGTCTCAATGTCTCAAAAGCTGATGTTCAGCCCCCACTTGAGGTCCTGGGAGATGATAGTTCCCAGAAAGCGGAAAGACTCCACGGTGTCCATTGTGGAGTCACAGAGGGTGATGGGGGCAGGGGCAGGTGAGGCAGAGTTCTTCCTGAAGTCCACAACCATCTCCACTGTCTTTAGAGCATTGAGCTCAAGGTTGTTTTGATTGCACCAGGTCACCAGGTGGTCAACCTCCCACCTGTAAGCGGACTCGTCACCGTCAGAGATGAGTCAGATGAGGGAGGTGTCGTCCGCGAACTTCCAAAGCTTGATGGACTGGTGACTGGAGGTGCAGCTGTTAGTGTACAGGGAGAATAGCAGGGGAGAAAGAACGCAGCCCTGGGGGGATCCGGTGCTGATGGTCTGAGTATGAGACGTGTTTCCCCAGCCTCACATGCTGCTTCCTGTCAGACAGGAAGTCAGTGATCCACCTTCAGAAGGAGTCAGGCACACTTAGCTGGGAGAACTTCTCTTGAAGCAGAGCTGGGATGATGGTGTTAAAGACAGAGCTGAAATCAAGGCGCATTGTGATAGGACCACTGAAACCACATTCAGAGGTGGTCAGGAACGGATTCTGACCAAATTTGATGAAGGTGAAAAAGCAAATGCATTTTCATTATCCACTTGCAACTACTTAAGTAATTAATTATCTAATGAGTTAGCTCTTCAAACATACTTTCTTGAAATGCTGTGTTCGCATTTTTAGCTTTTTTTACTGCAATCTGGTCACCCAATTTAACGAACAATATCTCCATTTTCCCACTGAACTACACTTAATCTTGTTTCTTTGAAATCCTCACTCATATCTCTCTCTCTCTCTGTCTCTCACTTTTCACAGAGGCACTTAACTTACTGCCTTTTTCTTCACTTTTAATTGCTAATAATTACTAATTGCTTCCTTTACTGTGAGAATGTTTCTAAAGTGGGAAAACATAGTCTATATGTGGTCTGTACATAGTCTATAATTGTCTATATTTTCTATTATATTTTTTTTCCAATTTGTTAAATGATGAATAAATGTTCAGTTAATGCAACCTTTGAGGTCTCAATTCCAATTATAATGTAGCTTTGTGCATCTTAGCTTACATTTTTATTTCTGCATTGAGAATTTTGAATTTGTGCAATGATTTTGGTAATATAACCAGTCTGACAGAAGAGTTCCCAGAGCCTCTAAACAGATTGGAGAAGTTTTAAGATTTGCTATTAATGTAGGCTTATTTAGTATTTTGTTTGCATTCCAATTCAATTGCATTAAGACTGTATTCCTTTCTAAATGGTACTTTATGCTTATATAACTGGCCCTGTTGCCCTGCTCTGTATGGGACTCCAACTGGCATCTCTGGTGTGAGAGGCTGGTGAACTAACAAGGACGATAAAGGCGACAGCCTCTAGCGTCAATCGCTAGTGCACCTCTTGAGGTCAGGATAGTGAAGTTTACACACTGCACAGTTATCTACCAGCTGGCTCCCATTACACTCATTGGTTCGAGTGCGTCTTTTGACCAAGGGCATGATGTCATGAGAGAAGGTCCAATGTGGATTTATGTTACTGACATGTCACCATATTTGATTGACATATTTTTTTAGCATTTATTTGTGAATGAATAAAGACTTACATTTCAATCTGTTCATTTTACATGTGGCCATATGCCTTCAGAAGACTTGGAATATAACAACAAGTTACATTAACTTCGTTTAGGGCACTGTGTGTGTGTGTGTGTGTGTGTGTGTGTGTGTGTGTGTGTGTGTGTGTGTGTGTGTGTTTCTTTCTTTTAAATGAGTCACTATCGACTGCAATTGTATGGAAATCAGAATCGCAACAAATGGAAATATCTGCATTTGTGTTCCAAAGAAGAAAGAAAGTAATACAGGTTTGAAACAACATGAGAGTGAGTAAATTACTTATGAATTTTTATTTTTGTGTGCAATTCATTTAACTACAGTATACAGTACAGAATATAAAATATGCTACTGTTTTGCTCACAATATTTACAGGGATAGTTCACCCCAAAATGAAAATTCTGTTATCATTTACTCACTCTCATGTTGTTCCAAACTGTATGGAATTTTATCTTTATGACTTTAGGTACACCCTTTTTCATAGTGACTTATGTTTTATTACTGGTTGTGGTTATCAAACCCACCATTGTACTCTCTATGCTAAGACTGAACAGCCACCTCTGGATTCACGAATGCGATTACACTGGTACTGTTTCATTTATAAATCAATAAGTGGCCTATCTCCTATTTACTTATCATCTATTATCTCTGTAAAACATGAACGTTATAATCTTCATTCAAAGGACATTGTACTACTTGCCGCTCCCCATGTTAGGTCTGAGCAGGGTAAGTTTAATTCCCCAAAAACTTACTGTGCTCTCTCTGCTAGCTGATTTTATGGCACTTGTTATCAACATTGAGTGTAGGCAAGGATATTGCCTTTGTTATATTTGACTGGAATTGATCAGTGTTTTGTTCTGTCCCCTTTGGTTGATTTATTTTTATCATTTAGTTTAGGTTGTTTGTCTTTCCTTTGGTGGGGGTGAGGGTGTAAATTGTACTTTCATGTTATGTTATCTGTTATTTTTGTCAGTGCTGCCTTCTTGGCCACGTCATTCTTGAAAAATAGAATTTAATCTCAATGAGTTTTTATCCTGGTTAAATAACCAGTAACAAAAAATTATGCTAAATGGTTATACAAAACAATGCACATGTTTTAATCAAAGCCAGTGTGTTTGATTTTGCATTCTGGTTGTGCTAAGCTACAGTTTATGACTAGACTGACCAAAACAATAGCATCCAAAATTACACCCACAGAATTAATCACACACAAATAATAACCAGATCACAGTCAGGGCAGAAACAAAGGCAGTAAGTAAATATAACAGTAGGAAACTTTTCAGATAGAAACCCTTTCTCAGACATGATGAAAACCAGGAGAGCCTAACATTTCAATTATATGGCAGCCAGGGCAAAAATCCAATCATGGATTGACTGACACATAGAGCTCCGTTGCCTCTGGTGGACAGAGCAAACAGAGTACGACTGGCTCTCTCTCCGCTGAAATCACAACCTAGAGGAATCATCAGCATACACAACAACATCCTACTCCTCTGTGTGTGTGTGTGCGTGCGTGCGTGCGTGCGTGCGTGTGAGAAAGAGAGAGTAAATTACTATACAAATGTAAAGAGTAAAAGGTAGAACTTAAGAGGAGAGGAAAATGAAAAGAGTAAAAGCAAAGGAGAGAGCTAGAGATAACTATGAGGCGAGAGGGTAAAAGGAACTGGAAAACAGGAAATGCCACTGTGTTCTGTCCATATACACATATATGAATGAATGAACGTTACATTTATATAGCGCTATAGTGCTAAAAAGAGACTAATAATTAAGATGCTATAGAACAGATAAAGATAAACAGATTGCCCCTGTGAAATTCAGAAGTGGAAAACAATGAAACGAGAGGTCAAGTGGTGCAGATTGATGTTGTTTTGTTTATGCCCTTATAAAGGATAAACACCCAGACAGACAGGAATAAAAGGTACAACTAGAATTAAAAAAAAAATCTCCATGAATAAGTATATTGTTTACAGCAGGGTCTCAAAATACTGGCCCAGTACAAGTTGACCTCAAAAACTGTACTAGACCGTGCATCCCTCATCTTATCTGGTTTGTTTTCATCATGTACATGCATGTCCTCTGTGCTTTTAAATCTCCACCCCCTCAAATCCTCAATTCATGCACTCTCTTCATTTTATGATTATCGATATCACTTAGTGGTTTAAAAGATTTTTCCTGATCTGAACGAGCAAACCCCCCCTTCTGTATTCACTGCAAACCGCAACATGTTCACATCAGCTCACTGACATACAAACCCAGTATGGGAAAATTTGCCACAAGAAGCGATTTACTCTGAGCTTATTAGCGACCATGTGGTTGATTCATTACAAGAAAAAGATGCTGATGCAACCATGTGAAATTCACTTCTCCAGCCTTAATCCGACGTAATCCTTTTTAGCACTAAATATGTCAATTATCTCTGTGAGAAATGAAAATGTTGCTACCAGCAATTGCATAGCACCTTGAATCTGCATTACAGCACAAAGGAAGCCAACGTTTATTTAGTGCGCTCCATGCCTTGACAAAAGCTTAATGTGATGGTGCACATGGCCTTATTGTGAAGGCCATTTGGAATTTATTCTCATAATGCCACAACATTATCCTCGTAATTTTAACTTTGAACTTGTAATATTTTGCAAATATTACAAGTTCATTCTCGAAATTGAATTTTTTCCTTTTAACGTGGCAATAAAATGCCATTGTAGGATCACAGATTATAGTTAAAAATAAGCTCAATGTGATGGTGCGCATGGCTTGATGCAGACAGGTTGATTGCATTTACAGTGCCTTAATGGAATTACAAAAGATAAGAGATAGAAAAAATAATTATGAAAAACTATAAATTGTGTAAGAGCAGATGACATTGTAACGTCGTGTAGCAGTCAAGGCTGAAGACGATCTGAAGGACCCAAGTGCAGATTTATTAACCAAACAATGGTGATACAGGAACTAGAAACAATAACTAGACTAGGAACAGGACATAACTATGGCACTGCTACACATACCAACTACAAAACAAACAGGAAACCAACATCAGGCTAACATCAGGACAACTACAGGCAAATGTCAGGAAAACATTGAGAACATCAGGATAACTACAATACTCGACAAGAGACAAAGCAAACATGAGGACTTAAATACATGAACAAAGGGAAACAAGCCAATGGACAAACAGAACAAGAATAATAAGGCAATTAACTAAAACCAATGACAAAACTAGAACTGAAAACAAAGTAATCAAACAATGAACCAATGAAAACCAGACACATGAACATGGAGGGAAAACAGGATATGACAAGACTGGGAAACAGGAACATAAGAATTTCAAAATAAAAGTACACAAAAGACTACAGGGAATATGTGACAGAGATGAATTATTATTGGGATGTTCTGCAAGGTGACATGTAATACTTAATCTAAATCTATGTTAATTAGCATTTTATACACTCATATTAACTGATATACTACAGGAATATTGCACAAAATTGTGAATTCATTAGTGAAGTCCACAAGATGTGTAAAATAAAAAACATTTAAAGAAATTAACAAAAATCTAAACTTGCCATTAAAAATGTTAGCCTAAAGTCCTGATGTTGATATAAAAAGTCCATGAACACAATGTGCATCAACTCTCCATAAACATCCTTGATAGCTGACGAGAAGGCTTTGGCTGTTCGTCAAAGTGATTAGCATGGAGTTACATTCATTAACCTGAGCAGTAGAGGTGCAGCTTGAGTGCATCTGTGCAAATTAACAGGTGCTTTTTAGCGCACGCCCGCACACACACACACACACACACACATTCTCAAAATGTCTCATGTTTATGAGTCCGAGACAAAAGCTTGTTGAGATGCAAATGTATGTGGGTGTGAGATGGTTGTAGGAATTGTATTCACACATGTGAATGTGTGATTAGAGCTGCAATTAGAGCATTTATTTTATTTATTTATTTTTGTAGATGTATGCCAGAGTTTCAGTGTGTCTAGGAATTATACAGGGGGGGGGGATCTGTCATCTCATTTCATTTTTAATTTTGTGTTGTAAAATGATGGACTATGCTAAACAATAATAAATATGTAACTATTATTTTTGCTATCCACACAATTCATTATATACATTATATACTGTAACTCCATAAATCATGTATGTTTTGTTTAAAGATGCTGGAAAAAGGGATTGTAGTTATTGTCGGTCACTTAAAAGCAAGCTTCACCCTGGTAAAACGTCCCAAATTGTCATTTTTACTTACTGAAAACACTAATATAGGCTATATCATGACATCAGTACAAATAGAATAGCATATGTATGAAAACACAAAACTACCCATATCAGCCGATACATAAAGTTTTATGTACTTGGTACTTGTATTGGTCTTCAAAAATTGGTATTGATGAATCTCTCATTTAAATAGTCAAAAACTGTATTAACCTGTGTGGCAGGGCAGAGGGTGGGGCCGGGTCATGATTATACACACCTGGTCCCTTATCAGGCTAATCAAGCCTCCGAGAGAGATAAAGGCCAACTGCGGAAGATGGTGCGGGAGAGAGAGATCGTTTACGGACATGTCCGTCATGTGTGTGTGTTTGTGTCTTTTGTTTCAGTTTACTATTAAAATATTATTTATATTGTCAAGCTGGTTTTCACCTCCTCCTTGCCCGTCAAAATCCCTTTAAAACCTATTAATGTAAACCCTGGTCTATGGTGTGTGTGTGTCAGAGAGAGAGAGAGAGAGAGAGAGAGAGAATGAGAGTAAATGTGGGAGTGTGAGAGGGTTGTATGTTTACATGTTCACATATTAATAAGGATCTTTAAAAGCCTGGGGTGTTATCTGTCCCCCTGCGCCTCTGTTAATGGTTATAAATGGTGTAATACTTCATGATGTATTAATAACTGGCCCAGCTGATGTAAACCTGCAGGACAGATGGCCTCAATACCTCTCTTTGATGTTAGTCATTAAACTTGCATCTCTATTTCCCTTTCATTAGCCTTAAACCATTTATCCTCCATTCTCCCTTTCATAAATTTACTGCATGGCTGCTGGCATCCATGTATGTGGCCTTTATAGTACTAGTATAAAGTAAGTGTAATGTTAAAGTCCACATGAAATACCATTTGCAACCCATTCTACATTTGTAATTATTGACATATTTCCAAGTGAAACCGGATAGTCAATGAGGAAAAGTTTATTTAATGGGAATTGAGTGGATTGTGAAAAACAGGTGTACCAGAATAGAGCCAGGTGGTTGGAGGGGAGGGGTTAAAAAGTTAGAGGGACTGGTGATGTCAGCCAAAAAGAAAGTGGTTTTATGGGCAAAGCAAGTTATTTCTTTTTGAAAAGAAACAAAAACTTTTTTTCCTTGATGAATCATCCACAATAGCACCAGTAATGTGTATTAAAAAACTCTTGGACAATTTGATTTAATGTTTACTTTAAGCTTAAATAAGGTTCTGAAGTGTGAATGGTGTCTTTAAAACCAGGATTTTCCTTGATTTTTTTTTTTAAATATATAAGATCATTTGACTACATAGACATAGTTAGATACTATAATTTTCACAATGCAAAGCATAGATTGTCACAATGTAATGCAGGCTTTGCAAAGACACTGTTATTAAAAGGATGGGACAGTGCAAACTACAAGCTATTAGACCCAATAGCAAACCCAAACCAGTGATTAAGCACTATTTCTCATTTCACATGCAAAGAGGTTAGCCAATCATAACAGAAGTCATTTACATACTGTTTAGACTTCTTAAAGGAACGATGGCAAAAACAATTTTAAGGATCAGAGAAATGGTCAAGTAAAACTAAATTATGCTTTTGGTACATGCATCCTGTAAGTAGACTTCAGGTAAACATTACAATGTTACAAAAGTGTAAGAATGAAATGAAAACTGGTAACACTTTACAATGAAGTTGTGTTTATTAAAATGTGTTAAAATTACAGTAACATACAATGAGCAATACTTTTATAACATTTATTAATCTAAGCGGATAATTTCAACATACTCTGTAACTGATTTTTGTCATTTGAACTGTATTTTACTGTAATACATACAGCAAGATACTGTAGAATGTGTATACAGTACATTACTGTAAATAGCAACGGATTGTGGGAAAATATATGGTCACTATTGTAATTATACAGTAATGTCATATCCAGAGGTTGTCTTTGGGTAATAGACGTATGAGTGCTGCCAGCATTGCTGCAGAGGTTGAAGGGGTGGGGGGGGGGTGGGGGGGGGGGGGCATCCTGTCAGTGCTCAGACCATACGCTGCACTGCATCAAATTGGTCTGCATGGCTGTCGTCCCAGAAGGAAGCCTCTTCTAAAGATGATGCACAAGAAAGCCAGCAAACAGCTTGCTGAAGACAAGCAGACTAAGGACATGGATTACTGGAACCATGTCCTGTGGTCTAATGAGACCAAGATAAACTTATTTGGTTCAGATGGTGTCAAGCGTGTGTGGCGGAAACCAAGTGAGGAGTACAAAGACAAGTGTGTCTTGCCTACAGTCAAGCATGGTGGTGGGAGTGTCATGGTCTGGGGCTGCATGAGTGCTGCCGGCACTGGGGAGCTACAGTTCATTGAGGTAACCATGAATGCCAACATGTACTGTGACATACTGAAGCAGAGCATGATCCCCTCCCTTCAGAGACTGGGCCGCAGGGCAGTATTCCAGCATGATAACGAACCCAAACACACCTCCAAGATGACCACTGTCTTGCTAAAGAAGCTGAGGGTGATTGAGCATCTGTGGGGCATCCTCAAATGGAAAGTGGAGGAGCACAAGGTCTCTAACATCCTCCAGCTCCGTGATGTCATCATGGAGGAGTGGAAGAGGACTACGCCTGAAGACGTATCTGTATTCCTTGGCTTTTACATGAATTTTTATTGTAGAATATATGGGTAATTTCATGTTTTGTGTTATTTTTGAAATAAGTCTTTTATTCCCCTGTGTCCTGTTATTGTTTGTATTTGCATATATACAGCACTTTGGTATACACTAGTGTTCTTAAATGTGCTATATAAATAAATTGACCTTGACCTTGACCTCTATATACCACATAGATCCCTTAGATCGGGATATTCATGCAACTCATAGAAGAGGCACCGACCACACAGAGAAATGCCAGTTTCTGAGTTTATAGTTATTAACATGATCTGCTTCTGTATTATTTGAACTTTAATAAAGCTATAACACATTAAATATAACTGCATTAAAGATGTAACACTGGGGTGTTTCCTTTAAAGAGCTCCGCCTCCGCTTATTCCACAACGAGAGTGCTTCTGAATTTAACGTTTTTGTTGTTTTTTAAATAATTCCCTAATACTTCGGGGTCTACATAAGATGCAACTGTGAAAGTTTAGATTGCATCTGGACTGATCTGTGTAATTCTTCCTCTCCTCCGTCAGGCGTGAACTGCAGTGCTGTTCTCGTGCTTCATCATTACAGTTTAATGTGATTTCATGTTACGTTAAATGAGATCAAACGACTATTAGACAGCGAAAATTTTCTCGACTCGATAATGTCGACTAAATGTTTCAGCCAATGCAAATGATAATATGCTTTTAAACTCACCTGCTTTATTTGCTTGAATAAATCCGGGTGTCTGTCTTTCAGGTGCTTTATTAAGTTTGATGTGTTTCCTTCTTTCATCAGAAATTTGTGAAAGCAGCGTTTACAAATAGTTTTTTGCTGATCTATGATGTTTCCCTTTTCATCAGCCTCAAATCCAAAGAATTTCTAAACCTGGCTTTTTCCATTTTTCGACAAGATTAAGTTGATACTCCGCAGCAGCAGCTACTTTGCTTGTCGTCATCTTTTGCTTGATGTGAGCGTTCAAAAGTTCCCGACTCTGCATGGGAACCGGGAAGACCCGGTACTCCAGTACCTTCAGAAATTCTGGTATCGTAAATTTGTTGGTACCGGAGTATCAGTATTTTTGCCAACACTAGTCAGCATGGTAATTTTTTTCTCTCTTTTATAGTAAATTTAGCATATGGAGTGTTGACTTTAATGCTGTGTCTTGCGGAAGTTGTAAGGTTTGATCTGACACCTTGGTGTGAAAAAACAGAGGTCCACACCTGGTGGTTCTGTTTGTCTATATAGTGTATATTTGTATATTTTGTTTGCGATGGGTTGGACATTTTAATATTCAGTTTGAAAAGGTCATTTTAGGAGTTTGAGGACTGGAGCAAATCTGATAGGACTGTATCAGAAATAAAAGTTTTGAAAAAAGTGAACCTTAGTGCTGAGATGTACTGCAATGTTGGGGATAATTCACTGTGGGTTTATCACATACAAGTTGCCTAGTCATATGATCCATTGATAAAAGATATATATTGAGAAAGGTAGTTTTAAGCACACTTCATAAACCTGTGTAATGTGTAGCAAGGCATTCACATATTCCTGTGGACAGTATAGTGCCAAATTTTGTGAAGATATGTAGTGGAAATTGGATAGGTTTTCAGTTTTGGGTTTCTAATGATTACATCATTATTCCATCATTCCAAACAATTCATGCAATAATACAATAAAGATGTTTTAATTCCTCACACAGGCCATGAAGACCTTACATCTTGCCAGCCAGGCAACTCTCCAGCAGGCTCTTCATCTTTAGGCCTACCAACCCATGTCCCTATTCAAATCTCTGACATCATATGAAGTCCCGTGGGAGAAAATGCCACCAAATTTGCGAAAATGCATCGCACAAGACCAGAGACCCAGAAAGCAGGAACATTTAGCTATGGTGAGAACTATTGTAGACTCAATTAGAGAAATATGCTTGAACCCTACTAGAAGCCAGTGTTCAGAAATTGCAAGAAGAATTACTGAAAAGTACCCAAAAAGTTTTGCGGATTTAACAATGGAAGGAGAGTTAATTGGCTGTGGTTATGGATCCTTGTTAAATCAGATAAAAACAAGGGTTGAACATGTCAATCTTGACAACACACTGGTGAGAGTTAGAAAACCAAAACGTCATATCAGTGACAGCGAGTCTACACCCAACAGTGAGACCGCATCTAAATGTTCAAAAATAGATAGCTACGGCTGCATTAATTGGCACCCACTTAACCTAACTGAAAATGAGATTCCAGAATCAGTCGAGGAAAAAAGAAAGGAAATGGTTGTTATTTTCTCAAGAGGGACCCCATGCCGCAGAGCGTGGCCAAGTGGAAGAATTGATGAAGATCGCATATGCTTCTCAGCGCTATGCCATCAATATCAACCCCCCACCAAGCATCGATGAACTCAAAGAACTGTGGCCATTTCTGTTCATGAAGAGATTTTTGGGTGCTCACTTCAACACTCTGACTGGGATTGATGTTGGCTTAGCATAAATGGAAAGAAGGTGCTACATTTTTTTGAAAGTCAACTCCCAAGGTGGAAAAAGGATGTCAGTCCTGAAAGACATAGACAGTGCTGGTAGAGGAGACATCAACTGTGGTGTTGCATCTATGATTACCACAATGGCGTACTTCATAGAGAGGGAGGAGTCACTCTTTCGTCTGGCTGATATAAGTATTAATGTTAATTTGAACAGCTGTTTCTAGACAATATTGGTCGTAATTAGGGTTATAGTTTGACATTTCAAACACTATTCCTGTTTTTGTATACATGTGTCATGCATTGAGGGACAATTTTATTTTCATCATTCAAAAAAATCAAACTTTTACAGGTAAAAAGCCTGTAGAAATTAACTGTAAATAGCAAGAGAGACAGACATACTGTACTTTAGTGGGGTTGTATCACAAGATATAACACATAGTGACATAAGCATAACCTTTATATGAGAGCCTATTAGAAAGTACTGTAAAGACACAAGTATGTTCTCTACATATTTAATGAATTTCTTCCTACTTTTTGTTAATTGCTGCACTTAGGTCACTGCAACTCCAGCAGATGTAGAGAGAAGCTCCTCTGTTCCCAGCACCCCAAGGCTGATTGCACTTGGTAAGGCTATGAAAATTGTTTGATTCATTGATACTATGGCTGAGATTATGATCTGATGGTGGGTCTGTACAACACCAGCTTTAAGCTCTTACGCATAGGATGAACATAGCCTGAAACAATACTAAAAAGCTTCTGTGATGGTGTTTGTTACAGGAGATTCTGTTCTCCTAGCAAAAACATGGATGCTAACTATGGAGGGCAGAGTCATCATCTAGCCGCAGGAGCTAACAGATTTTTCATCAGCATTAGCTGTCCTGTTTGGCTGCTACTATGTCTTCAATGTGCAGTACCAGGAAGAGGCGGCCCGTACACTGGAGTTTATTCAGAGGTTTGTACATCATTAAATAATTCAAAAGTAGTATAACACCAATTCCTCAAATTCCTTTGATGTGAAGTGTATTCAAATTCAAATTCCTTTGATGTGAAGTGTATTGGTTGGAAAATGGAATATGATTTTGTGGTAATGCCAACCTGTCTAGGCTGAAAAAGAGCAGCTCAGTGGTAAGTATTGTTGCCTTGAAGTAAGAACATCCTGGGTATGCATCTGCTGGCCAGCTAGGGCCTTTCTTTGAGGTTCCTCTCATTGCTATACTTTTTCCCCACATGTATGTTAGGTTAATTAGTGGGTCTATAAAACTTTTTTTAAATATTTTTTAAAATGCAAAAATGTTTCCAAATGAGGGTTGCAGCATAAGGTAACCCAAAATACATTTTGTTGTAATGGATGGAACTTCAGTGATTTAAATGTCATGGATTATCAATTAATTATGTAATTTACCTGTAGGTATTCAGAACATATTGCTTGTAATACAGTGCTGTACTATAATTAGATTTTCTTACAGGTAGAACATTTTGTTTAAATTTGAAAAAAAAAAAAATTTACATATGAAATCTTAATTAAATAACATTTAAATGATACATTTACTTATTTAAAAGAAAAAAAGTATTATACTGTAAATAGAAATACAGTAATATTGTAATTGAAAATACAGTAAATATGCTGTAAATTAAAATACTGTAATATTACTGTAAATAATTTTACAGTAACTTACTGGCAGCCAGCAACCTTTTTACAGTGTATACTAATACGTTTTTAAAGTAAACGTTGTATACATTAACATTAATGCATTGTGAACTAAAATTAAATAATAAACAAATTGTGTTTTTATAAATTAACATGAGCTAAGATGAATAAATACCTAAAAAATATATATTGTACATTCTTAGATCATGATAACTACAGTAATGCATCATGTTAAATTTACTAAATGGTAAATGGTCTGCACTTATATAGCACCTTTTTAACTTTAGCGGTATTCAAAGTGCTTTACACTGCATCTCATTCACCCATTCACTAGCCTGCCATTGGGAGCAATTTGGGGTTCAGTGTCTTGCCCAATGACACTTCGGCATGTGGAGTCACGTGGCCCGGGAATCGAACCACCAACCCTGCGATTAGTGGACAACCCACTCTGTCACCTGAGCCACAACTAATGTTGTGATACCAACAAATTGTCATAAAATGAGGATATGATGGCAAATAGGGTCTTTACCCCTAAATGCCACATGTCTTACCTGCATGTTGTCGAAAGAGGATTTATTTGTCACATCGTAGAGCAGCAAAAGAGCTGAGAAGAAAAGGAGACAAGACAGTCATCACAAATATTCATACAAGACAGTAAAACTGTACAGTAAATCCAGACATTTGAAGTTTCTAAATATACAAAAAATACTTTTGCCCAGTGCAAAAATGTGTCATTACTAGAACAGACCAGGGCTAGACTTCAAAGACATCCGGGGCATAGACCTCAGGCCATATTATAATATATATAAATAAGAAGAATCTTTGCACCCATGACTAAAAAATGACCACCATACCTGTCAAATAATAGTTATATTAAGCGCAACACTGATGCTGGTTCAGAACTTAATATGAGCAAACGTCAGATGCCCAATAAACAAATAAAGCTCAGATCAAAGCGAGAAATACAACTTGTCGGCTCACTGTTCATTGTGCAGAAACTAACACTAACGGGGAAATTTCATTGCGATAAACATTCTTTATTTCCACTTACCGACTCCAGATGAAAACCCAAATAACCGTTCGTGAAACCGAATGGTAAAAACGGTAACCATGCACATCCCTACTACAAATCAACAATGGATAATTATAAATCCAGATATTTGTTCAGCTGATATGTAACTTAACCAGTTAGCAACTAGCCATTAATGTGGCAATCTACTGGCATAAGATTAAACTTTATTGTCTTAGTACAGGTACAGAGCCAATGAAATGCATTTTTTTCGCATATCCCAACTAAGCTGGGGTCAGAGCACGGGGTCAGGATAGGATCAAGGGCCCAACAGTGGTACCTTGACGGTGCTGGAGCTTGAACCCCTGACCCTTCGGTCAGTAACCCAGAGCCTTAACCGCTGAGCTACCACTGGCCCCAATAACAATTCTAGGCCTACATACTATACGTAGGCCATTCAGTGAACTTGCTGCTAATTTGATTACAGATGGTAATTCTTAAACACACTAGGTGATATTAAGAGTTAATCTTAGGGAGCAAGTAGGGATGCTTCGAACAAGTTGACTTGTGCATACATTAAAATCTATTTGTGTGTGAATTGTTAAAAACAAATAACGATTTGAGGCTTATATATTATATATTTAAAAATAAAGGCTTGCATTATAAAACAGAAACTAGAAAGCTCCCATTTGAGGCGTTTGTAAAGTGTCGGATGAACTTGAGCACGAACAGCAGGTAAAAGTCAAATTACAAACAGTCAATTAATGTTCGTTGGGCTCACTGATCAAAACTAATTTATAGAATTTATCTAATTGTCAGAATTGCAGCCTGCCTTTTTGCTTTTGTACCCTGATTAACATTAAGCCTTAATTTCTTCTTTTTTTATCATCACAAAAAAACATTAAGGCTATTAACAAAAGATCCGGAGCTTCAGCCCTATCAGCCAGGGTCTAGCTACACTACTGAAACAGACAACATTCTTTCTCCAACTCAAAGTTCAGAAATGTATGGATGTAGTGGAGGCCATCTTTTTTGGCCTCAAAAGCATGTAAATACACTATAGTCGACTAGACCTTTCAGTATGTGCTGAACAGTATTTTTGGATTTAATCCTTTATTTTGGGTAGGGGTGGAGACAGGTCCATGAAGGGCAAACATTAAAGGATAATTACCATCTCTGGTACGCTGGAAGAAAACAATGTCTGGCTGTGTGCTTACACACAAACACACACACAGACATGATGCAGTCTGTTATTCAGCTACAAACAGGAGTGAAGGATTGAATGGAGATTTTCTTTATCACCAGCTACAGAGTTTGTGTAGATGTGCAAATTTATGTGCAAATGTTAATGAAATCTTTGTTTTCTGCAAGTTTTCTCGGAAATGAAAACTAAAACAAAGACTGCTACTTCATGCTGTGTTTCCTAAAGTTCATTTGTGGCCTTGGATTGATTGACAGGAGCCTAACTGCAGGACGAACGAAATGAAATGACAACAGCGTGTCGGGGTCCTGTACCATCCAATCATAACAGCCCAAGGGTGCATGCATGCGTGCTTGAACTGAATCAGACAGCAATTCAGCTGCTGACGCTGAAATACTTAACAGGTTGTTCACGAACATCTCAAAAGCTAAATATATTTGAGTGAGAATTAAAAAAAAAAAGCAGGAACACAAACGGACTGCTGGTGGGTGAATGACTGAGTACCACTACTGATGTGAGGGAGATTGTAGCGGGTGACAAGTTATATGACAAGACAGACATTTCTGTTACATTCTTATAAATCTCTAACATGGTGAAGCGTGAGTTTCCTATAGCCCGTGAGAGGGAGCCATCACATTATACTGAACAGGCCACAAAACGGCGCCGCGACATGCAGAAAAGGACAGCTCAACAACTTTTGGGCCAGTTTCTATGTCAAATCCCAAGCCGATATCTCTTCCCATTCCACCTCTAGTACCATCTGATATTTTGTTTGCAAGACGACAGACTTTAGGTAAATTGTGAAGAACTGAAATGTAAATATGTGACTCCAACAGAATTTAAAACTGTGATTTTATTAAATGATTATATATTACTAAATTCACCATTGTAACTAGAACAAATTAACAATAGGTACAGGGGTTGGACTGGTAATCTGGCATACCAGGCATTTTCCCGGTGGGCTGACGAACTTTGGGGCCAATCAGGGGTGGACTGGCCATCGGTAGAACCGAGCGGGCCGGTTGGTCGGCCACGAAATGTACCGAATGGGCCACGATAAGATAAAATTAGCCGCTGCATTATGCATAACGGACAACAAAACGGTGCCGCTATATGCAGAAAAGGACTGCAAACCTCCCCACCCCCACTCCCTCCGCTCAACAAGTTTTGGGCCAGTTGCCATGTACAGTCCCGGACAGATGTACCTTTCCAGTCCAGCCCTGAATACGTATACTATGAAAACCGATCGAAAGAAAGATATCTGTAAAATTCTTACAGGGTTGTGAGGTAGGTTGTGCTATACAAACCACACTTATCTTTCACTACGATCCATGACTCTGTCATCAGAATGATGGTTTTGTTTTTTTATTGTCCATTTAAACAATATCGTATTAGGTTTTGTTGCATTTATTGCAATAAAATTAATTTTTGTATTTTATAATGTGGTATTTGAACCAGGATCTTTAAAACAGGATGACTTGTATGACTTGTCCCTTTTTGGTCATTGCGTACAAAATAGAACTACTTTTACATTTGTCAGCAACCTTTCCATACAAATCTGTATTCAGACTTATGCTGTAAAAAATGGTAACCTGCTATTGTTACCTAAAGGTAGTATTCTACTTGATCTAACCTGTAAAGTTAGTTTTGTTGGTGTAACTTAATATATTCAGGTTGATTTAGGCTTGCATCGAAGAAGTTAATTTAGATGTTACTACATGAACTCATTTTTCAGTGCACACAATGAAAGTGAAATGACCAGAAAATACGGTCAGTAACACTGCCCCTTCAAATAGCACTGATGTTCCTTTGCAGGGAAATATACCCATTGAATACTTGTAAATGCATTTCTGTCTGTAAAGCATATGCTTTGTTTGTGTATTGTCCACATACTATGATTTGAAATAAGAGAACAAGGTACTCTTAACAAATACTTAATATCAAACATGTCTTGAGTGTTCACAGGGACAGTCTTGTCATTGCCTTCCTTGTGTGCGTCTAACTTGATGTTAAAATTACTTTGAAGAGTACATTTTTTAAATGTATAAATATTCTACAATTAGTCATGGCAATATATTATTTTTAACATTCATGTTGATCAGCTCTTGAATATCAGTCTTAGTATCCTTAAACAATTGTAAAGTGAGTTGTAATTGAATTTAACACACAAGACCGGGAAACATGAATATGAAGTATGAAGACAGTAATAACATTTTGTAAAGTGATACATGCAAGGTGATATGAGTCTGAGACAAAATAAGTCATCACAAAATGAATGCTATCCCATAAGAGACTCTTTTAAGTTCTAAAAATGTGTAAAAAAAGACAGTATCGACAAGACATTATTCAACATATGTCATCACTCTACATTTACAGTACAGTATTAGTATTTAATATTTATTTAGATTTTGGTCAGTTTGAAGACTACATGACCTTAAGGCCTCTGCTAAATCTTAAGAGTAAAAGATGTATAAAGATGTATTCTCCTTTTTGTCCTTTTATTATAAGAAGTTAGTGTGTTTTCAGAATCATGTTAAAAGTAATATATGATTACCATTTTATCTTCATGTGTCAATGAATTGAAGGGCTGGTTTAACTCTAACTTTCTCAGATTAGACTTGAGCAAAACTGATATCATAATTACTGGTCACAAAAATCTAACTAATGTCCCTAGCTGTGACATTGATGCTACTCTAATTTTCCCATATGCCACTGTCATAAACTTTTTCATTCTTTCAAGGTTTCATTCTTGACCCTTCATTGACCCTAGATGCCTATATTAACAAACTCTTGTAAGCAGCATTTTTCCAACTTCGTTGTATCACCCAATTTCATCCCTACGTTAGCCCGAAATATGCTGAATCATTAGTCCATGTATTTATTACATCTCGCTTTGAATACTGTAACAGCCTTTTTTCTGGACTACCGGCACACTCTATCTCCCACTTGCAATATATTCACAATTGTGCTGCGAGAGTACTAACTTACACTAAACAATCTGCATATTATTCCCATTCTATTTAAACTTCACTGGCTACCCGTCTCATCCTGTATTGGATACAAAACTCTCCTGCTTACATTTAAGAGCCTCCATGGACTAACTCTGTCTTACCTTTCTGATTTACTTTCTACCTATATTCCTATTCGCTCACTTCTGGGTGCGAATGTAATGAGGCTGCCATAGGCGGGGATCAAACCCAGGTCTGCAGGGCTCGAGTGTATGGGGTTTTACCACTGAGCTAACTCCCCGATAGTTGAAACCAAGAGCAGAAGAGCAATGAGTCTGTAAACTTGAGTTTCTTCCAAAAAATATCATCTTTACTTGTTGAATTGAACAAAGTGCAAATAAACAAGGAAAGACGAGCTTCCACAAAACTGAGAAACAAAATAGACACAAGGTTCAAGAAAGTATAACAAGGATAACTCTTAGCTTATGAGCTGGTCACTAAAGGTACATAGGCTTAAGACTGAACACATTGGCAAGAAACAAACAGACTTATATAGGCCTAGACACACGTGAAGGGAATGAGGGTTAATGAGCAGGGAGTTGAACAGGGTTAGGGGCATTGGTGCCAGTTGCAGAAGTGGAGAAAACAGAGCTCGAGGTATAAGTGCCACCTGCAGGCCTGGAAGGAGGATGGTAAGGGAGGATCAAGGCAAGCACCCCCTGCTGGTCTGGAGGGGAACAGCATCCCAAAGAGGAGATCCTTTACAGCGAACTCCTTCTTGTTCCTAGATTCCACCTCTCTTCAGAAAAAAAAACCTTAAGGTGCTCAATAGTGCAATATTCTGCTCAAAGAAAAGTGTGATGCAGTCACTCCGTGTCCATTCGTGATGCTGCGTGTGCCTTTTACTCTCAAGTCTGAGAGCAATAGAAATGTAGCAGCAAAACTTCAAGCAATTACAGAATGGTTCCATCAGAATACACTTCAGAAAATTGTGCATCATTCATTGCACTACTACTTCTGGGATTAAAAATTGCAACTATGTAAAACATTTTATCTTCTCTCTTCCATGTTCTACTTAACAGCTGATGTGGCTCCTGTTCCAAAACAATTACACACCCCTGCTCAATTGAATATGTAAGACTATTACTGTAAATTGGCAAGTAGATTTCCTTGAATCCCATCAAACACACAAAAATCCCTGCAGTTTGTGAACACACTATTGCTGCATCAAAACTTAAAAATGTGATTGTTAGCTAGCTAAACTAGCTTTTCTTCACTAAATATAAAAACAAAACTCCCCTTCTAGTTCTCTTTCTCTTGAGATTGAAATCTCAGTACAAAAGTAAGGATTTATTTATTTGTTGCAAATATCATGTTGCTATAATTCGCTTTCAATATAGGGCTTTACTGAACTTTTCATTGTTTCAAACAGTGCATTTGTAAGCAGGGTTGCTTCTTACATCACTATCATCAGGATATTTCAAATGGAAAAATTAGTTGATCGTATTTATTCATTATTCTTCATAATGTTATTCTGTGTGATGTTGAACCTTGATCTTATTTTCATTTTTAATAGAGCACTGCAGTTGTTTCTTTCTCTTTCTTTCTACTGGCCAATGGTGGTTCTGAGAAAATGTACCTACTGCCCCAACATCTTGGCTCACCTCTAGTGTGCTGTTTGTCTGCACTGGTCTCACAACAGTTCGAAATGCACCTTATTTTCATCCAGATAAACTCCAACTCCATGTAATGCCTCTGAAAGCAACATGTTTAGCTTTTGGATGAACCCATTGATACTTAATGTGACAATGCACAGTAAATATAGGATTATATATAATCCTATAGTCCACGTAATTGGTCAGTGTGTTTAAAAGAGTTAAACTATAAATCCCTTTGGAAATGATTAGAACAAACAACAATACAGCAAGTAATGTAAATAACATTAGCTATGTAGTGGGTAAGCAAACTGTTACTAGAGTAAATTGCTTCTGCTAAGATAACTTGCAGAGAAGATGAAACACTTACTCACACCTATCCTGCTACTAAATCTAACTTCACAACAACAGCAACAGCATGTTCTGTGAAACACAGCAAAATTGATGTTACCCACCTATCGAGAAGAAAAAGAGCAACTTCTGAATCTGTCTTCAAGCCTTTTACATCTCGGAGGTCTCTCCACTGCTAAAAAGCCACGCCGATGTTGACACGGCTCCTAGCTCTCGACTTAATCCTTCTTTTTTTAGTTTATATTCGTCTGACCTTTTTCTCTTGGCCTGTTTCTCAACCAATTATCCTCCTTGGAGTTTAGAAAGTTCACATCAGCCAGATTTGCCATCGGTCTACTAATGAATTTCCTTCTCGCTCTGCTCCCACCCCCAACCTTTGCATGTGCAAGAACCACCCCCCGTTGCTGTTTGACTGGATTAGTGTTGTGTGGATTTGTCCGATCCACTTTGTTTTTGTCCCATTTACAGAGCCAGGGCTGTGTACAAATGCAAGATTTGTACGGACGGACAGCTAGCAGACTGTGAGGAGATATTTTCAGAATTTCACAAAAAGTGTGTTGGATTACAATTACTGAGTGCACCTTTAAATGAAATAAAATTATGCATAGTGTATAGCGAAGACTAAACACACAGACTACGCAAGAGGACACTGGTCGCACAAGGTAAACAAAATTATAATGGACAGAAAAATTTGTTATGAGAAAAGGTCTTGCATCATTTGATTATAATTGCCACTTTTGACTCTAGCCTGGTCTCCTAAGCAATCAAATTGGCCCAGTTGCTAGGGAGGGTAAAGTCACATGGGCTTACCTCCTCAAGGTCGCTATAATGTGGCTTGCTCTCAGTGGGGCATGTGGTGAGTTATGCGTGGACGTCGCGGTGGATGGCGTGAAGCTTTCACACGTGATATGTCTCTGCGGTAACGCGCTCAACAAGTCAAGTGATAAGATGTGCCGATTGACAGTCTTAGAGGCAGAGGCAACTGAGATTCATCCTCTGCCACCCCGAATGAGGCAAGTAGCTATGCCACCACCAGGACTTCGAGGGCATTAGGAATTGGGCATGCCAAATTGGGAAGAAAAATGGGAGAAAATTATCCTCAGCTTCATAATCGCTAAATTTGCTTCTCATCTGACACACACATCTGTGTTTCACGTGAGTGTCGTATGCACTCTCTCTGGAGCACGCAAATGTGTGCGAGTGCAGCAGGCTTCCAGGTATTTGTGCTCCAGACACAGGAGAACACAGAGCGGAAAAGTTGCGGTGAAGACCACAAAATTTACGTGACCCATTTGAATTCTATTGTTTTTGTTTTTTAACAATTGTTGTTTTTGTATATTTTTAACAAAAACAACTACCACTGACAGAATAAAGAGTTTTTAAACTAAGCATTATCTCCTTTACTAAAATTCTGTTAGAATTATATTAGATATTAGGAAACATAATGGCTATGTTTGCATTCAGATATTCTTATATTCTCTTTTGAGATGACTTAATTCATTGTGTTGATTTTATTTACTTGTGTATTATTTTCTTTTGTCGCATTACTTTGAGAAGATAATGAGTTTCTTGTGGAAAGTTTGTAATAATTATAATACTGGTCAACAACATAAACTGAAACATGGCATAATGCAAAATGTAGTATGATTGATTGCATTATTTATTTATTTATTTATTTATTTATTTATTTATTTATTTAAGTTTGACTGTTTGGCCTATACTGTATAAATCAATTTTTATTGATTCATATAGTCATATAGCACACCCCTACCACTTAGTGATATTTTTTATCCAATACATTGAAATTCATACATTTTTAAGTGTGGATGAAGTGTCCAAATCCTTTTTGGGCCCAATGTATATTGTAAATTGTTTGTGTATATATTGTATTTTGTGTCTTATGTTATTTCATGTTTACGGTGCCCTTTAGAACAAACCAAAATAATGCACAAAATGCTATCTAGGAAGGCAGCTCACTAGGTTTTAAAACACAGACATAATGCTGCACTTAAGAAGTTTTAAAGTTCTATCATTCGTATTTGTCACTAATATATGTCACTAATTAAGTAGGCGGTAATGTCTCCATGTAAGAAGTGATGTCACCCAATACATCAGTATGGCATCTTCTCCAGATGGAGCCAAAGCAGTAATATGCTGCATCAAATGCATGCATAATGGCCTGGATAAACAACAAAAATGGAGCAGATGAACAAAGACTCATCACAAAGTGCCTTTTTAGAGCAGAGCTAGAGTGACACATGCTAGTGGCAGTTCAATAATGACTGCAATTAATAATCATTATGTCAAAACCATTTCAGAGGCCCATTATTATGTTGTTCTCAAAACCCTTCCTGAAAAACTAACATGTATTACTAACCTAGAAAGGTGGGAGAGAAAGTACATAAAAGGGAGTTGAAGGTAGAAAAGTGAGAAAGAAAGAAAGAAAGACAGAGAGATGGTCCGCAGAAAACGGTTCACACACTAAATCAAAACTACCTACACATTACACCCCACAGTGATCTTAATCCCCAAACTCAGAATCCCTTTTAATTATTGATATCAATATTCTATTTGATTATTAGGTGATTGAAAATCTATCAAGTAAGGTAAATAAGACAGAGCTTTCAACCAACACAACCTTGAAATGAAAGTATGCTTACAAATTGATATCAAATAATTTGCATAAGGATTTGTAACTCTTGCAAAGCTTATCTGAAGATGGCAGAGAAAAATGCCCTTGCCCTTCCACTATGTATTTGTTTTATCTAATGAATTGAATGATTAATATCACAGAGTTTTGGCGATAGTGTTGTGTGCTGTTGTATGCGTGCTGTTGCATCATTCCCCCTGTATAGAATACAAATATTTTAAATGCACCACCCAGTTCTCTTATGAATTCCACTTGTAATAGCATGTTTATAAAAAGAGGTACAGTATGTTGTGGTGCAGTGCCATGCCTCTCTGAGAGCTGGATGGCGCACAGGCATGGCACAGATGGGATAGGCAGTCTGTTGGTGTCATGAGTAAAGTAGAGTCTCTCTTCACACATTGCTTTACTCAGTCACACATGCACATAATAAATGTAGAACAATATGAGCTTCGTCATGCCTAAAGTCTAAGGTGACTTCTTAGGGATGCAGTTGTTTGATCTGCATGTGGTTCTAACAGTTTGAATGTGACATTTCGCAGGTTTGTATGTGGAAAATGTCTGTCAACAAAATGTGTGCATTTTTAGATTATTGAATCACTTTGAATCAATTTAACCATCAATCACTCAGAGCATTGTACATAATGCTCAAGAACTGCTTCAGGCGGAGTGAAATGGTGTCAAGTGTGTGAATGCTAAAGGAGAAAGAGAACCTCATTTAAAAGAGTTGCAGTAGCTGCTCATTATGATCCAATCAGTCTTGTTTGAAAGTGTTAGTGTGTGGGTTAGTCTGGCGCACTTGCACTTCGAAAGTGTTTGCTTAAATATCACTGAGCTTCTTTAAATATCTTAAAATCTGAAAACATAATGTCCTGTGCTAAGAACAGCACGCAAGAAAATAGTCTATGTTCACAAGCTACTATAGGAATGCAGAAAGGTTCCTCTGCTACAAGAACACAGATATTGCTATTAGTATTTGTCCTTTTGCTTTAGATGGAAGGTATATAAAGTCAATTGCATTTCACTGCAGCACTAAGTGGCTCTGTGTTCAAGGTAGATTTGTATGGTGGAAAGAGAGAGAGAGAGATTCATTCAAGTCAAAAACATGCCCTGTTTAAGTGTGTTTGTGGTGTTACTACAGAATTTGTGCAGTTAGTGTGCTTTTAATAATACATACTGTTTTATAGTTGCTTTACAGAGAACATTGAACATTTGTGTGCAATGAAAGACAAACTCTGCAATCTCTGTGCCATATTGTTTTGTCACATGATTTGGTGCGTCGAAAGTTTAACACTTTACTGACAGCACAGAGTGTTCTGAACTGAGATCAGTCAGTTTAAATGAATTGTAATTATGTGTTGCGTATAGCAAAGTCAAAATACAACCTTCACGCGTGTACACAGTGTCGCAAAAGGTTAAACAGATAGAGAGAGAGAGAGAGAGAGAGAGAGAGAGAGAGAGAGAGAGAGAGAGAGAGAGAGAGAGAGAAAGCAAAAGAGTATGGTGGCAAACGGCTTAGATGTACCACTTTTAGAATTCTATAAATAACAGACCTGTCTTTTAAGACATCAGATATGTCTTTGCAGAGGTTTTGATTTGAGTACTGCACTAAGAAACACTGGCAAACTATTTTGTGCTTTAGAGATTTAAAATAATTTGGCAATTCCAACCCAGTTCTTCAAAAGTTCTTTTTATAATAGAATGCAACTCACCATGGGCATCACGGTAGTATGCATGTGTCACGCTCCTGAATCGCTCCTGTCCTGCCGTGTCCCAAATCTACAGAAAATGAGAAGAAAGTAAAGTAGGCCTCATCCATTTACCTGCCTCATTCAGTCATCTTATAGTATATCGGTTTTGACTATTCATCATATTCATAACACTGTAAATGTAATGGAGGTTTAATTATGTTATTATGGCATGTGGCAGAAACAAGAATGCAGATTTAGGTTTAATTCAAGCCATATTACACAGTCCACGTTCTGATAAGAGCACCCAGTCAAAACACACAGAGATCTGTAGGACAGGGTCATGTTTCAAACGGATGAAAGTGAGCATGCAGGGACGCATGCTGATGCACAGGGCAGCCTGACATTCCAAAGGCAGTGAGATATCACACACACACACACACACACACACACACACACTCAAAAGATAAAGCAGCAGTTTGGGGGTGATTTCGGTCAATAAAGGGGTAGTTCAGCAAAAAATGAAATTTGATCATCATGTACTCACCCTCATGTCATTTAGAACATGAATGACCAACTCCTGACAAAAGGAGATGTTATTCAGAATATTCATGCAGCTCTTTCCACACAATGAAAGTGAATGGGGACTAATGCTGTCAAGCTCCAAAAATGAAAAATAATTACTACATAAGTAGCCCATCCAACTTGTGCTCTATATTGTAAGTCTTCTGAAGTCATACGATAGCTTTGTGTGTGGAAAAGACTGATATCAAAGTCGTTACTCTGTACAATGAAAATCTTCCTCTCTGTCCCAGCTCTCAAATCTCATTTGTGGATATATTAAAATATATTGTGTTGCATCTGGTTTAACCTCAAAGATGCCAAACGCCATTGGTTTTCATTTGTCACATGGCCGATAATGCCAAGTTTTATAATGGCAAGTTTAAATATGCAGAAGTGTGCATAAAATCACACAAATCTACCGTATAGCTCAGAATACTTGGAATATATAAGAATATATAGATTTATGTACCAATTACAGTATATGATGCCTATTTATCATTTTTGGTGTTTGACTGCATCATTACCCATTTACATTCATTGTATGGAAAAGAGCTGCACGAATATTTTGCGTAACAATTCATTTGAGGAAAAAAACTCATTAGGGTTTAGAAAAAAATGGGGTTGAGTAAATGACGCCAGAATCTTCATATATAGGTGAACTATTCCTTTAAGAATAAGATTCAGGAACAACAGACACCGAATTAACATTTATTCCCTCCTTGACCGCTCTCTCGGAAACCATGTTAAATAATTCTAGAAAAAGTCCACGCATTTTAAAACCATTTAGAGCCATTCGTAGTACCCGTACAGGTGACTAGGGTTATGATGCTGCATGTGTGGTTAAATAAAATGTGGTGGCGTCTCTGTTTATCCCTCGACTAGTGCGAGTCATGTGGCTAATGGAGCATTAAAGATTAATGACACCCTCGTTAAACTCTCATTAGAGCTGATCCTTGCAAAGCACATCCATTGTTTACTTAGTCAATATTAGCCAGCGGGAATAAAGCAACATGGGAACATCCAAATGTTTTACCTTGGTACTTAAAATAGCAATGATAATTGGAGTTGCTTTGAAAAGAAGTAATTAAATTACCGAATTACTCAAGGGTTTTTTATGACCATAAAATATAATGATAGAAGGGATCCTCACCTAAAACCCTGCTGGACTGAAAGAATCCACTTTAGTAACTGATACTATAGGTTTATCACTCTTAATAGTCCCAGTTCTTCACAAATAGTACAAAATGGTGTAATCTACAATATTGTGTTTCATCATGGTCATTCTGGCTTACCAAATATTGTCATTCTTGTTAAGCCTAGATGGAAATATATTTGCCATTCAGCAGGTAGTTATTACCTGCTCGGGAATAGTTCACCCAAAAATGAAATCTTTTGTAATCATTTACTCACCCTCATATCGTTCCCAACTTGTGCACCTTTCATTTCCTCCATGGAACACATTGAGAGACATTTTTAAGAAGGCTCAGATGGCTATTTTACGTGCAATTACAATGAACGGGAACTGGAGATTTCAAGTTTCAAAAAAGATGAAAAAGCACCATAATAGTAGTCAAAAAACAATGAAGTTTTCTGAAGTTGTACGATAGCTTTTTGCGAGGATCAGACTGAATAGTGAAAAGTAGTGAATTAACAAACAAATTGCTTTGTTTTATTTAAGCAGATCTTCTCAACAAATCAATCTGATTTCACTCTTGAGCACTGGTTGCATATTCATTTGTGATCTAACTGGAACAGAAGTGGGAAGCGGAGTGAGGCGGAGCGTGTGTGCCGCTCTAGATGAATACAGCTGAACAGGTTCCAACACAGACTAAAAGTAAACATGATGCTTATTTAATTAAAAGAGCTTAAGTTTATTTAATTAAATAGCTTTAAAAGGTGTTTTCGAGTGAGCACACTAGAGCCTGCCTACAGAAACTAAAATGAAGCGATAAACAAACTGCCAATAGTTTGTTCTTTTTTGAATCAGATGTGCCGGAATGCCATTTTGGACAGTTCTGCCCCATTTAACCCCTAACTGTAAATGCATAGAAAAGACTGACCAGTACATTCTTCAAAATGTCTCATTTGGCAGAATCACATTTGGGTTTGAAACAACATGAGGGTTAGTAAATTATGAAGAGTTTTTATTTTTGGGGTAAAATATTCCATTAAATGCAATATGATTAAAAAGATGCATGAAAGAAATTATGCTCACCTGTAGTTTTACCCTCGCGCCATCAATATTCAACACCTTATTCTGCAATAAAAGAGAAAAGAAAAATCAGTTTAGCAAGTCATGGCTTTTTTTTTTTTCACTAAGATGTCTCATTATCATTTACTCCGGGTCACTGAGTACCAAGGTGATTCGGTTTGCTTGGCAAGCATTGCAGATCCATCGTGCATTTAAAAGTTGTCAGCAGATTGTTTGTGTGTGTGATTTATTTTTACTTTGAGCTTTATTACATCTCCAGAACCCCCATATATTACACAGTGATCTGTTCTGTTTCAATCCAAAAGTCCAGAAAGCAGTACAAATGTTTTGGTTTTATGAGGTCAGAATAACGTGGCAATATGGCAATGCTCAAAGCACCATGGCAGACAATTTTCTTTTGTCACGCATTAATTGAGGCACTTTGGGGGCTAATTCTTGATCCACACTTTCTAATCAGTGTAGAGATTGTACGTTCTCATTATATTATCACTGTTACACCTAATGATGAGTGAGAAAACTGATTTAACACACAGCAATTTACAAACACATACGCATGCAGATAAATCTCCTTTAACATCTGCAGTTTGTTGACATGCTGAGATCAAGACTATCAAGACACCGCAAAATCATTAATTTTTTTGTATATATTTTTTATTATTGCATCATCTTTTGCTTTACATCATTGGAGTTGGGGACAGGTGACAGGTTTTTCTTAAAACAGCTTGAGTATTTGTCCAAAAAAATAAAAAAGCTAACAATTGTGCTGTCATCTTCAGTGTGAACTCATGCCAAGTCTTGGCATCAAGCTGCCATATTGTTATAGAGCTGAAGCACACACCAAATTGGAAGGTGTGACACTTTTCCTAAAAATAAATAAATAAATAAGTGCATATTTTCAGCTCGCTCTGCTAAGCAGGTGAGCTCTCAGGACTTGGGTCAGTACAGCTGCCATTGCACCATAATATTACGATACTTGAGGCAATTCGTCATAATAAACCTGCTGTCAAACTGAGATGTCTAAGTAACAAGAAACTGACACGACAAGAAAGTTTCATTCAGGAACCAACTAAACAATAACACCAACATCTGAGAAGATACAGTACATCAATAATCTGTGAGATGATGTGGATTATAGAGGTTTTTCCTCAGGTAAGGGCTGTTCTTCAGCATTAAGCAAAGCATGCTTTTATAATACAATGGCAACATCAAACATAACAATGTTAAAAAAGATACATTTATTATAGTATTAAACAAGTCTTCCATTAATTAATAGTTCATTTAACTATAGATGAAGGTACTGTTAATAAACAAACGCAAGGTGATGGCACTTGCATGTTCTTTTGGCACCCCAAAAAAGAACTGCGGTCAATATTTGCTTCATTCAAATTGAGCTGAAAATGCTCCAAAAGTGCTGTTTGAGGTGCTAAAACACACAGTTTGCAAGTCTTCAAATTTACATAAGGATCAGTGGATCAGAACAAACTCAGTGCATTCATAAAGTAATAAGACCCCTTCATTTTTACACATTTTGTTATATTGCAGCCTTATGCTAAAATGCTTTATTTTTTTATTTTATTCACATCAAATTACACTCCATACCCCACAATGACAAAGCAAAAACCAGATTTCTAATAACTGCAAATTTATTAAATCTGAATGGTGGCCTGGGTAGCTCAACGAGTAAAGGCACTCACTACCACCCCTGGAGTCGCAAGTTCGAATCCAGCGTGTGCTGAGTGACTCCAGCCAGGTCTCCTAAGCAACCAAATTTGATCAGGTTGCTAGGGAGGGTAGAGTCACATGGGGTAACCTCCTTGTGGTCACTATAATGTGGTTCTCACTCTTGGTGGGGCTCATGGTGAGTTCTGCATGGATGCCGGGGAGAATAGCGTGAAGCCTCCACATGCGTTATATCTCTGCGCAAAAAGAATAGTGTGAAGCCATCACACGCGTTATATCTCTGCGCAAAAAGAATGGTGTGAAGCCTCCACACGCGTTATATCTCTGCGCTAGTGCGCTCAACAAGACACATGATAAGATATGTGGGTTGACAGTCTCACATGTGGAGCCAACTGAGATTCGTCCTCCGCCACCCGGACTGAGGCGAGTCGCTACTCCACCCCTAGGACTTAGAGCGCATCGGCAATTGGGCATTCCAAATTCGGGAAAAGGGGGGCGGGGGGTGATAAACTGAAATATCACATTGACATAAGTATTCAGACCCTTAACTTAGTACTTAGTTGAAGCACCTTTGACCTGAAGTCTGTTTGGGTATGATGCAACAAGCTTTGCACACCTGGTTTTGGGGATTTTCTGCCATTGATCTCTGCAGATTGTCTCGAGATCTATCAGGTTGGATGGGGACCATCGGTGTCAGCTATTTTCAGGTCTCTCCAGAGATGTTCGATTGAGTTCAAGTCCGGGCTCTGGCTGGGCCACTCAGGGGACATTCACAGAGTTATCCCTAAGCAACTCTTACATTGTCTTGCCTGTGTGCTTAGGGTCACTCTCCTGTTGAAAGGTGAACCTTCAGTCCAGTCTGAGGTCCTAAGTGCTCTGGACCAGGTTTTCATTAATGGTATCTCTGTATTTTGCTGCGTTCAACTTTCCATTAACCCTGACCTTTACCCCAGTCCCTGCAGCTGAAAAACAATCCCACAGCATGATTCTTCCACCACCATGCTTGACTGTTGGATGGTATTGTGCAGGTGATGAGAGCTGCCTGGTTTCCTCCAGACATGATGCTTGGAATTGAGGCCAAACATCATCATTTCATCAGACCAGAGAATCTTGTTTCTCACAGTCTGAGAGTCCTTAAGGTGATTTTTTTTTTGCTAAATCCAAGCAGGCTTTCAGGTGTCTTGCACTGTGGAGAGGCTTCTGTCTGGCCACTCTGCCAAAAAACTCAGATTGGTAAAGTGTTGCAGTGATCACACATGATCTCTCGAGCTAAACCAGAGTGACCATCAGATTCTTGGTCACATCTCTTACCAAGGCCCTTCTCCCCCAACTGCTCAGTTTGGCCAGGCACTCTGCTCTGGGAGTCCTGGTTGTTCCACACTTCTTCCATTTAAATATTATGGAGGCTACTGTGCTTTGGGTACCTTCAATGACACATTCCTGTCTCTGAGCTCTGCAGGCAGTTCCTTTGAACTCATGGCTTGGTTTTTGCTCTGATATGCACTTTCAGCTGTGAGACACACACAGCTGAAATTATATAGACAGGTGTGTGCCTTTCAGGTCTAGTCAATAGAATTTGCCACAGATAGACTCCAATCAAAGTGTAGAAACTTCTAAAAGATGATCCATAGAAATGGGATGCACCTGAGCTAAATTTCAAGTGTCATAGCAAAGGGTCTGAATACTTTGACATTATGGGGTATGTAGTGTAGGTCAGGGCTGCAGTTAGAAATTCTTGGGCCCAGTAAAATATGTATTCAGCTGACACCCCTCTATTCAGTTATTCCGGCAATGTGCGCTACCTCAGCGGCTTTTGCTGTTGCGCACTGTTTAGAACCTTATCTACCGTTGACTGCGTTTGGATGCGCTCTACAATATGGAACAGCCTTTCTCAGGGCACAACCTCAAGCTCGGGAAAAAAAGTCCAGTTGTCCCCCCTTATCGGTGGCCATGGGCTAGATCAAGACTGGATGAGATGCCGAAATTGAATGAATGAATGAATGACGTACTGCTACTCCTCTGCAAGAATAATCACTTAGGCTTTCATTTCCTGAGTGCAGATATGACAGATATGAGGTTAAACATGATTAATTATCATTGTTAGATCAACAACACCACAATGTACGATGTAACAGTATGAATGGGACCCCATCTCATGACCAGCGCATACTGGCTGTTTGTGAATCAAAAATTATGTGATGCTTCTAAAACATGTCTTTGCATGTATTTTTAATGCAAAAAGTATCTTGTTCAATCAAAACTTGTTAAGTTTGAATATTGAATAAGTAAAATATTATTATTTACTGTGTGTGACTATTAATTTAAGCAGTAAATATTCATATTGCATGTCTGATGGTACTTTTTGATATTTTTATGCCACATTTCCCTGGCTTAAGATGTGTGTTAAACAGGTTTGTACATCTATTAATCAACCTGTTACATGTTCGACTGAATTATTTGTACTATTCCACGTTATATTTGTTGATAATTCCAAGGTGTTTTCAGAAAGCATTGCAATAAACTAAACCAATTTAAATTTATTAAAAGCAAACCTTGGAAACCTCTGTTCTAATAATCAGTCATAAGGGGGTCACTCTACACAAATACTCTATATACAAATATTTGCTGAGAAAGCCCCTCAGATAAAAATAATTCAAAATATAATGATGAAACAATTATATATAGTTATCTTTAAATATTAAAAAAAATGATGGAAGCCAGCAAACAAACTGGATCTGAGATTACAGATTCCACCCGATCAAAAAAGCCTCGCCATCTGTCTAAAAACCACCATGACCAGAGGCGTAGTAAAACAAGGATAAATATTGGAGATGCCTTTGGAAGATGGAGACAGCTTAAATCCCAGAAATCCTTTAAAACAGGTAAGCATTGAGTGTCAATCTAATTTATCTCGGCTACTAATGTGAATGGACATTTTGAGTAAATTCTACATTTGAGTATTTGCATTCATACTCTGCATTTCATATGCAACCTGGTTTCAAGGCAGCTGGTGAATTGATCCCAACTAATGCGGCAGAGCGGACGGGCCACGGCTGTTTACTACCTCAGCAACAACCAGCGTGACAGAAAAATAGGACAGAAACCACAAGCTTGACTAAAATTGTTTTATTTATGAATATGATTACTCTATACGTTTAATGAATATTGACGTCCAAATCGAGTAATATTACTCATGCCCATCCCTAGCTATTTGCTATAGTTTTTATCTGTCTAATCTAATGTAAACCTTACATTCTTTTTAGAAGAGTTCATTGTATTTTGAGATGGAATCACTGAATGTTGTGAAATGTTGCTAGCGTTAGATTGCTAGGTAGATTTTTTAGTTCAACCATATAACATTTTCTGTGTACATAGGTTGATTATGGCACATTTGTTTTAGCTATGAGGGTCTAAGCACCTCCACCCCTAGAAAGAGGGACTTGAAGAAGCATCATTTGATGGCCCCGGCACTGTCCAGTATTGGATGTCTATCACGTGGAACACTTTCAGAATGGTCAATATCTGAATCAATATTCGTTTTTAACCCCCATTGTGAAGTGTATTTTCTAGTATGAATACATTAGTATGTAGCTGAAACTAAGGAAGTTGATGTAATGCAATTTAAATACAGTTTCCTGTTGCGTGTCCTCATTCTGGCAACCCGCATGAGCTTCGAGTCTGGAGCGGGGCAGACAACTCCAATATTTTGAATTTGGACTGCACCCATTTCGAAAGCTTGTCAATTTTACATATAGCCCCTTGAAAAATAGGCTAAAATATTTTACTGAATGTAATGGCAATCATAGATAGTACTAAATTGACCTGGCACTTTATTTTTTTTCAGAAAAGATGATGGTACAGTACAACCAATTATAGGTGTGTATTGTCAGGACACACTTCTGTCTCAAGTTGTATATTGTTAAAACAGCCGGTTAAGGAAGAGGTCCCTTGGCACTTGTTAGTTTGGGTCATAAATGGGGAGGACAGTGGAGACATCAAGTGACTCAAGAGCAAACACCTACACTTCCTCCTCTCTGACAAGCCAATTAGATAATGTGAGAGGAGCAGCTTATGTAACGACCAAATCCTGAACTCAGTTTGTCATCAAATTTGCATAGAGATGTGACCAAAGCCTTCAAAAGACAAACACTTCTGAGAACAAAGTTGGAAATGAGTCATTTTTTGGCCTGAAGTGGTTAAATTGGGTGAAACGATATCAAGTCCACATTATAAACAGTCTCGAGTGAAAGTTACAACAGAACCAGGAACTGGTTTTATTTTCCACTCATTTTAAGTTAAGCACATGAACTGCTATTGATAAACTCAGTAAATAATATTACACACAATACAAGGCATAAGATGATCCTTCGGCTTTAACAAGAATCCATGTGTATCATAACCCAAAAAATGCTTTTAAGTAGCTAATGCATGTCCATAAAGTTCACTTCAAAGTTTTTCATGTCAACAACACTTTTTCATTGAGGAAAATCTAGCTTAATTTGCCTAATTAAATCACAAACGAATGCTTTGTTTTGTTCCTCTGTGTTGGTTTGTCCCCAGTCGATGCTGTCAGTCAATGTCTATAGGGGATGTTTTAGTCAATCAAAAGCCTGAAAATCCCTTGGTGTTGAAATGTGGTGTTCTGTTTATGCCGTCAGAACATCCGGCTCTGCTGCAGGTGACTATATAAATACTGCCATCAACAGCCAAAGAAATGTTTCATTATTTTAATTAAAGTTTTCAGTAGCAGTGCTTCTCACTGTCACAACATAAGTTTATTGACAGGTGAAATGAGAACTAATACATCAGAACATTACACTGTGAACAAACTGACAAAATGATGTTGTGCTACATTTATGGCCTAGCTACATTATTAAAGGGGCCATATTCAATATTTTTTGTAGCAGTGTTTTTTGAACGGTTACATGACCATTTTCCCTATCTCTAAACCTTAGAATCAAATTGGCTGTTTTTGTTGGTATATTTTTAAGGACTTATGTAAATGACCTTTGTATGTTACATGGCCTCAACCTTGTTCACAGTCCATTCACTAACCATCTAATGCATATGTATTGCGTGCCAACTTAAAAACTACACGTACAAAATAGCAAGCTCCAATTTGTTTTGCCCGACTGCAACACAACACACAGTAATTGGGGTGCACAGGTTTTTTTGGGGGGGGAGGGGACAAAATGTTATTCAAAAGGTACTGGTTTGACAATGAGCACTTGTGAGTGAGAGTCTTTTGGTGTGAGTACAGGGCTAGACTATCTCTTTGTTTGACCAACAGCAAACGGGGCGTGTATTCAGAAAGCCACCGATCATCTGCCACCGAAGGTCTCTCTCAATGGAGTATTAACAATTGGACTACAAATCCCAGATACCTGGACTGATTGCACATATGCCTGTTCCCCATTTAAATTACTATTTAAGCACTGAGTGAGCTAGACACTATGCGAAGTCTTGTTATGCCACGGCTACAATTCTGAGCATTTACCCACAATTACTGCCTGCCTTGTTTATATGGATATTGTTGTTATCGGTCTGCTGCCTGCCCTGTCCACTTGCCTGTTACAGAGCACGATAATGACCCTGTCTTCATTGCTGTTCCTGGTGTTTCGACCCACACCTGTTTGTACTCTGATTCTTCTGCTGTTTAATAAACCACACCTGGATCTTAATCCCAGTTCTTCTGAGTCCTTGTTACAGGTGGCCATAGTGCCGCAGAAATTACATCCTTCAGCTTTAAAGATTTCTGAGAGTTTTGTTTGAGCCCAATAGTAGCAGGCGACTAGATATTCACAGAGACTTCCATGTCAGTCTAAAACTGTCTGGTTGCTTTACATGTCAGACAGTTCTCAGTGAGAATAAGCTGTAAAGTAGACCTTTATGCTGCAAGTCAAAAGTCTGGCTGTGAAACTAACCCTTACATAACTGATTAATGGCACTGAATAATATTCAATAATCTATTATCCATAGCGCAGTATAATATATTTCATCTTTTGAAGAAAGGTGCTTAAGTCCATTAAATGAGGAAGATGAATGTACCACATATAATGATAATAGGATAATGAGTCTGGTAAGGTTAAAGGACTCATTTAAAGAGAGATTGAGACAGAGATTCTGATTAATCACGCAGAGAGTAATAGCTTTATATCATCAGAATGATGTTATCAGTTTGAATCATCTAACAACTCACTGACTGAATCAGAGGTTCTTATTCACTCAACTACAATCATTACTTTTGTTATGCGATGTTAACTTAAAATGAATGTAATGAAAAATGTTTTTTTTTAAAAAGTGCAATTACTGACTGACAGGTCATATAACAATGTAGTTAACATTGGGAATGGGAACATGGGAATTCGGAGGATGCATGAGGTATATCCTTCGTGGGTACTCACAACCCACAATTCTTTGCTTCAATGGAAATGTCTAAACAAATTATGCTAATTTGCCCATAAATATGATGTTCAAACGCAAGGAATGTTAATTCCCAAGTTGAAGTACCTCAGTAAATGGGTGCAGAGTATATAATATGTATAGTTATATTAATATACAAGTAAAATAAAGTATTAGACTAAAATAAACATGTAAAATCGACTTTTTTTCTCTTTACATCATTACAACTCTCCTAAAATTTACCTCATACATTCCCTTCTAAAGGGACTTCATTCCCTACTCACTCAAAGTGCTTGTGCTTGTTAAAGAGTGGCGTGCTGTCATAGCAACCATGTTATGTGTGTCCAATGAACAAAGCTTGTTTAAACGATGCTTGTTTAAAGGAGGATGCTCAGTATGCTGTAGTTGCTACATTACATGTCAGCCTACATAAGAATTAACAGAATGTGCAGTCACAGGAGTATGTATTTTTGGATTTATTGGTTTGTTGTATAAAACGGCTTCAAACACAGCTCATCCAATCAGAATTTACTATGGATCTATGTATTGTATAAAAAAAACTTTAAATACAGATTAGGGACTTGCCATTGTGTTGGGTCGCCACATCTAATTCTGAGTCCTGAAGTAAAACCAGATAAGAATCACTGACCACATTAATATAGGTGTACAGTAGGTGACCTCCTAAATTTCCTTGTCATCGTTCTCTATCTCTTTTTCCCCCCACCCTCTTTCTCTTTCTGGCTCTAGTTATCTCTCTCTCTCTCAAGAGTTGAGTGAGTTTGAAGGCAGCTCCTAAAGAGGCCTTTGAAGGAGCTGGTAATGAGAGGGCCACAAACTTCAGAAAGCCTGAGTTGCAATTTCACTTTCTTCTTTCACACAATAAATCACATTACTTCTTGAGCTCTCCAAGTTTTTGCTCTTTCTTCCCTTCTTTTATCCTTGACATTTTTTTCCTTTTTTCATTATTAGCTCAGCCTTTAAAATTGAAGAGTGTAATTTCTACACCACCCGCATCATCCAAATAAAATCACAAAAAATAATCAAGTTTTTAGCAGGGTTTCCATACACTCCCCTCCTTCGTCTTTGGCCAGAGAAACATTCTGTCCTGTTCCAAAATCACACTATTGGTATATGTTGCTGTGTCGCGCTGGTTAGAAAGCTCCAACAAACAGAGCAATGTTTTGCAGGGTTTACTTACACTCCCCGTGCACTTTATTAGGAACAGTATGGTCCTAATATAGTGCCCAACATGGTATTCTGCTGTTGTAGCCATATCCGCCTTAAGGTTTGATGTGTTGTGTATTCTGAGATGCTATTCTGCTCACTACAATACGGTCTGGCCATTCTCTGTTGACCTCTCTCATCAACAAGGCATTTACGTCCGCTGAACTGCCGCTTACTGGATGTTTTTTGTTTTTGGCACCATTCTGAGTAAATTCTACAGGCTGTTGTGTGTGAAAATCCCAGGAGATCAGCAGTTACAGAAATACTCAAACCAGCCCGTCTGGCACCAACAATCATACCATGATCGAAATCACTGAGATCACATTTTTCCCTATGCTGATGGTTGATGTGAACATTAACTGAAGCTCCTGACCCGTATCTGGATGATTTTATGGACCTTACTGCTGCCACATGATTGACTGATTAGATAAACACATGAATAAGCAGTATAAGTTCCGGTAGCTATTTATAAGCCCTTCTGTTTGGAACAACCCTTCAACATGGCGACAACGATCGCTCCTCCTTTGAAGTGAGGCAGATTTATCCCATTTGGAACATGGTGTACAGCTGTGATAGGAAAAAGTACTTTAACAGTGAAAATGGGGCTTCAGTGAGTTGAGCATTTGCATATTCTGGTCATCTGTTAGGTAATATTCATTTGGCTGGGTCTAAACGAGACTATTGGTCAGTGTTGGTCTATGCATCACCAAAGATACTTCAAAGCTCAGCCAGAGATGATTAACAGTTGTCCCATTTCAGGTCCTATTTATCACCCTACTTGTGAACTCTTTGAGGCCAGTTATGTAGGTCATAAGTGGTATGTGGATGGACACTCTCATAATCAACCCTAATGACCTGCTGTGTTCATAACACCGTCAGTTGTAATATTCATGGCAAGCCAATGCAAAAAAAAACACAAGCTACTGGGCTGGTCCAGCTGTCACTCAAACTCTCAGGACCTGACAAACCAGTGCCTCATGAATATTCATTGACACTCTGCTGTAAAACTCCTTAAGATCTGAGCAAACGTCTTTACCACATATTTCCCAGTTTCTGATCTCCCGTAAATGCTTTAAGTGCAAATAAAAGGGCTGATAACTAATTTAGTCTCTGAATGTATTCAGGATGCAATGTGAACCTGAGGACATAGTTGTGACTGTGCTATTTGCTTAATCGTGTGCAAGATTTTGTAATTGACCTTTTCATCTGTCCTAAAATGATTGATGATATGACTTTGACACTTTATCCATAAACAAGCGTAGAGAACATTAACATAATGACATAGAGATGCAGTGTGTGGCCTATCCATTGATATACATGTCCATATTCCATGAGTATAAGAAAATAAGCAAAATATAATTTCCAGTATACAGTACATCTAATTTGATAAAAAATTAGGGAGTTTTAATGAGTAAAAAGAACCTCCCAAACCTAAAACTTTAAACTAAATCTGAGCAATAGTGTTTTAAAAGCAAATGAGAGGTGAACAAAACAGACATCCTTACCGTAAACCAACACCTAAATCGAATCAATAGTGTGGTACATGCTAATGAAAGGTAAACAAAACAGACATCCTTACCCTAAATCATCATCTAAACTGATAGTGTGGAAAAAGCAAATGCGACATCAAAAGCAAATTTTCTGAAGGAACCACGTCATTTTGTGTTGCTTCTATGACATTTTTGTCTCATGAGGCTGGGCTCAAACCGCTGCCTGACTAGTCGAAATTCCAACACTTTCAGGTGAGCTACCCTGGAAGCTATTCATGCTAGAGTATGTGTGTACATGTAGATGGTTGTGTAAAGTGGTTGTCAAATTATATATTAGAGTAAAAGTGTTTTGATATCCTATCATAGCTGTGTGTGTGAGTAATAGTGTGAAAATACATGTTTATAAAGTCATAATCAGTCGCTGCAGTTGTGACTTGTGTAAAAGTGAAATGAAAGTAAAACTCTGTTGTTGTAGCGTCTCTAGTGTTCACTGCACCAGGAAACTGTGGCGAAATGTAGAATTTGGCATGTAAAAGTGCAGTTATAGTAATGTACGTTCTATGAGATTAGGTTGGAAAAAACATTTTATACTTTGTTATAGTTGTCGCAAAAATATTTTAGGCCTAATTAACAAAATTTCATTACAAAAATGCTAAAGCTTGATGTTTCTGGTAATTTCCTTTTTTAAGCTTTTGTCACAATTATAACCATGGCATTATTGTGAAGAGAGGCTGATGAGATTTGTAATTTGTCCCCCACACTTTTTGGATTGTTCTTGGATATGACATTAATATGATATCCTACACTCTAATTATCAGGCCTCTCCCAGTTTAAAACTTAAAAGTTAATGGTCAACGAAAGCCTGCGTAGACTGCTTAATAATACTGCTGGTAATTTAGAGTCTGTCATGGACTAAAACAGGACACTATCTTTGTACTTTCATTTTAAACGTATATTCAGCCCAATCTATAATGTTGGATTTTACAGCACACAGAGCGCCATGCCGAACCATCCGGTAATTACACTTTCTCATTAGCTCTTCCCTCAATAGCACTGCAAGCATTTCTTGTCAAGGGGATAGAAAATTACCTTAGCGTTTCACATAGCCATTAGATTTGGTCGTTAGGTTAGTCACACCTTTGAGTAATTAACCTTTTCCAGTGGAGAGGTAATTATGTGTATCAAGGTAAATATTCACTGAGTGTGTAGATGACATGAAGCTGTGGTCTGAGGTTAGTTACGTTGATATCATTAATTATTCTAATTTATGACAGTCAACAATGGTCCAAGTTGAGCCTGAAATTATTTTTTACACCAAGCAGCACTTAAACAGTTGTTGTTCTCCTCTGGATCGCTCGTTTTGTCGGTTTTTACTTGGCGTCTCGAGACCAGATATACAAAACGGGGAATTAGATTCATCATGGCGCCAGCCAGTGGTTGCTCAGGAAAACTGGATTTCACAGAAACCAATCTGAGAAAGGAAAGACAGCCATCTTGCTTTAGCAACAGCCTAACAAGCCTGCAAAGTAGCACACTCAATAAATGAGCGATGGGCTATACCACTTCTTCATAAGTATTTCAATGCCAGTATTGCTTAATATAACAAAATATCAATGTTGTTTATCAGTGTTTCTTTTTCCATCTCACATTTGCTTTTTATGATTCCAAGTTTAGTGTGGGGAGGTAGGTTATGTTGATTTAAAACTCGATAGAGCAGTAACCTTAAAAACTTGATCTGTTTGGGAGAACATTTACTTGCTTTTAGCGCCACACAGTGGACATTTCACCTTGGAACTGCCGCAATAGACTACATATAATGAATGGTGTAATGTAATTTTGTTTTTTAAATGTAGACAGAGTGACATGATTTTTATGAGATCAGGCTGTTGCTGGTGCCTTGCAGAGGATCTGATTGGATATGTGTAATGTAGAATGAGTCATCATGTTTGTTGACACACTTTGTGACTGCTTGTGTCTTTTAGCATTTCAACAAGTAAAGGTATATGCACAATTATAAGACCATTCTATTTGCTACGCCATTTTTTTTTCTTCTTCTTTACCTCAAAGTGTTACGCATTCATTTTCCTATGTAATATCAAATCAAACCACAAGCTTTAAAAACACTCTGGGATCGATATTTTTATGAGGATAGTGTATTGAAAGTATAAAGACTTCAAGATCAATTCACCCATCTCTAACACAAATGGCAAACTGAGCTACTTCCATCAGCCTACAGTGGACGTATATTGAACTACTGTACACAGAGTGAACAAGTCAATATTGAATAGATATCCATATTAGGCAGAGCAAGAGAGTCTAGCAAATTAAACATGTATTTTTCATTTATTCAGAGTTTCTATTTTCCAATTACCAATCTCTGTGAGTGAGGTCGCTGGAGAGTGGAAGATGTTATCATCTAGACCTTGACATTAAAACTAGATGTTTGTGTATGGCTACAGGCTGACTAATCTGTCATCTCTCTCTCTCTCTCTTTGGGTGGAATGGGAGACCATGGCAGCTGTCCTCAATGCCTGCTGAATGAGAGTCCTTGATTAAAGCGGGGGTAGGCTACATCTCCATGAACATTTACAGTGTGTCTCACGTGTATGTCTCTGCAATCACTCTCATAACTCTGCGAACACAAACAGAGAGATCTGCAGAGAGTCAGTGCGCTCAAGGATTCATCCATTTATACAGACTCCCACAACCGGGAAAGATTCCAACCAGACAACATCAACAGAATTAAATACACCACAGTTTACACCAGGTATATGCACTCATGGGGTGTTCTGATCATAAATGGTCAGAAAAGACACGTAATTGTTCACACCTGGTACTAATACTGTATTTCAGAAGCACCTCCTGTGACCACTTGTGACTGAATTTTGTTGAGGGGAGGGTCTCTCTGACAATGCAACTGCCGTAATATCTGCATGCATCATACTACGTCGGTTTGTTACGGCATGTTGATAAAACACATAAACATGGGATCTACTTCAAACAGTGTAAGAGGCTTTCAGAATCTGACATTTTGTTACATTTCTTTGACAGTGGTTGTTATGGCAGTTGCATTGTAATAAAAAACAATGATAATTATGGTATTTTTGCTTAAACGTTTTTGCAGGTACTTACACTTGGTTGCGACATTCATTTTTACTGATCGCATAACTATCCGATCAAGAAAAGACCAAAGGGAATTCACAAAGAACAAACAGCACGGTTAAAGTGTTGTTTATTTGAGCCACATCAAGTTCGGCAAATTTCACCAACATCATCATTACGGAAATGAACTCTGTTATATACTGTTTAGAGTGGGAATAAAAGTTCAGATTTGTATCCATTTTGCAAGGATACATTTATGTAGCCAAATGTAAATGTGGAAGCGGATAGCAATCCGATCAATCAAGATGCTTGAAGTGAAAAATTCAATAATGTGTGTGATTTTGTGTTGGTGCACCCTGTTTTATGTCACTAGAAAAAGCAAGGTAGGTAATTGAATTAAATGTACACATTTAAAGTCTGTTCTACCTCAATCCACAGCCATACTAATCAACACCATCAGATCATTATGAGATCAACCAACTGCTGGGCCTGTCGCAAGGCGCCAAGGGACTCACTCTCTCCTTCTCTCGCCCCCTCCCTTTTGTCTTAAAAGCTGTTTAAATAAAATTATCTGAAGTGGGCTGAAACATTTTGTTCTGTTATTTATGCATGCCCATGCATCACTGCTTTCAGTTTCAATGATATCATATAGCAATTATTACACGTGCGTTGGAGGATGTTACGGAATAGTTGGACAGAACAGTGTGTGTAACACTATCTGTATATATCAAGACGTTGCCGAGTTAATGAGCTTGTCAAAACATGGAAGCCTAAGGGTGTGAACCATACCGGATCAACTACAAAGACTTTGTGCACCAAGCTGTCATTTTCAAAAGATGCCAACATAAAGCGTTTCAAAGCTGAAACTTTCTTCATTCTGTTTCGTTTCAATACAAGGGTGGAGCAGTGTGACTCCTTGACACTCAGTGATGGCAGATAAAAGAGCTTCTTTTCATGCCAAAAACTTCCAAAGCTGCTGAAAGTGAATCGCCTTTGTCACACTGTGACTACAGTTTTCAGAGAGCACTGTGGCATAAAATCATGGAGAAATTCTTTCTCAAAACGTCTTTTGAGTTAATATGAATAGAAAATCTTTGCAGGACAATCTTTTGGCTTTAAGCTTGAAGTTTGTTCATCTCGTGGGTCAATGGTTCTTGGTATTACACAATATTCTGTCTGTTGAAGCACTGAGAACTCAAAAGTACCCAAAGACAGGAAAACTTTTATATAACAGACAAGTCACAAAAGAGATCTCTCAGAATGGACCACTCTTTTAAATGGACCTATTATACAACAGTATCTTTCAGCAAATAGCCTTAATATGAAACAGCCATAAAACTTATATCTGAAACATACACTATTATTATTTTTATTGTTTTCACAGTATTACTGCTGTATTTTCAATGGTGTCTTACTGCAGAAACAGTTTACAGTATGTTGAACTGCATTGTAGCCTATTCCTTGAAAACAAATATAACGGAATAAGAATTACAACCCAATCACATTCAAATGCACACTGATTCAAAAGTATAGTCTCGTTAACATTAAATGTGTTAACATGATTTTAGCATTTGCTAGGGTCTAACAGTTCAAATTTCTCATGGTTCAGTTTGTATCATTTTAGCATAACATTTCGGCACGGTTCGGTATTTGCTTTTTTCAGAAAAAAAAAAAATATATTACTGCCAAATCCAAAGAATACTCTATTTGGTAAACACTTCAAAAGAATTGCCCTTAATAAAAATTATGGTTTCACAACAGTAGCATCTAGGTTACGAATGTAACCTCAGTTCCCTGATGGAGGGAACGAAATGTTGTGTCAAAGAAGCGACACTAGGGGTCTCTCGAGCGCCAAATATACCTCTGATCTATGAAAAAAGGCCAATGAGAAGTTGGCAGACAGAATTTGCATGTCCCGCCCCCAGACATACGGGTATAAAGGCGAGGAAATACGTGTGTTTCATTCAGGATTTTTCTGAGGAGCCGGAAATGGTCTGGCCACAACAGTGGCTTGGCTCAGCGACATGGCCGGGATGACACAACGTCTCGTTCCCTCCATCAGGTAACGGAGGTTACATCCGGAACCTAAACGTTCCCCGTCTGTCGCTCGCTTTGACGTTGTGCGACACTAGGGGTCCAATTTAAATAACGCCATGCGCTGAGCCGTGTAGGTGTACTGCTGACACAGGAGAGGGCAGGTACTTGACGTGCCAAAACGACCAGCTGTATCAGACTGCACGTACCCTTCCCCAATGCCCCATTAAGTCATCGGAATCCTTATAGTTACCCTAGACAGGGGAACAAGGCGACGCTTGCCAACCTGGGAAAGTACCGAGCCTAGCCGGGCCACATTTCTCTCTATGTTTCTCACATAGAATCAACGGCTGGGGCCCTTGAACGCATCGGGGAAGGAGTCTTAGCCAGTTTCCTATTCTTTCAGGGGGAAAGACCCTGCGGAGACCACACCAGCCCAGAGAGGGGGAGGTAAGAGTGGTGACATACACCACATGGGCTTTTAGGTCGCCTCTTCGGAGGGAGGAGTTGCTACAGACACGGCGACCGGGGGGCAGTGGGAACTGCCCAAGGGAGACACGGGTGCGCTCGTAAGGGGACCGTACCGTGGAAAATACACACAGGGGGAAAGTCCACGTAGGAGCCCTGACCTGTGGAGCACTAAATCCAGTACAGGGTAGATCTGAGTACCCGCAGTGGATTGGGTCGGCGAATTCCTCCGCTGAATTGCGGACCCAGAGGGCTAGGGAGGAATCATCCAGGGAGCCGAGTGAGTGGGATCACCTGGGAGAAAAAGCGCATGGTTTTACCTCAACCGAGGGAAAGGGCGCTAGGTGCAAGCGATCCACCCGGTTAGTCCGTCAGCGTGTTACCGAGTTCTACTGGCCTGGACCGGAGAAAATACGGGACGAAACTGACTCTACCCTGAGATTGTAAAATCTCGCAAAGGTATTAAGTGTTGCCCAACCCGCAGCTCTGCATATGTCTGCCAGGGAGGTGCCTCTGGCCAGTGCCCATGAGGACGCAACACTCCTTGTTGAGTGTGCTCGGACTCGCAAGGGGGGGTGGGGGCATGGCCTGGGTGTGATAGGCCAATGAAATGGCGTCCACCACCCAGTGGGAGAGCCTCTGTTTGGAGACAGCGTTCCCTTTTCGCTGTCCACCAAAGCAGACAAAGAGCTGCTCAGAACATCTAAATCTCTGTGTGCGGTCCAAGTGAGTACTTACAGCATGTACCAGACACAGCAACAAAGGGGCTGGGTCTGCCTCCTCCTGGGGCAGCGCTTGCAGGTTCACTACCTGGTCTCTGAAGGGCGTGGTAGGAACCTTGGTCACATAGCCCCGCCGCGGTCTTAGGATTACATGCGTGTCTGCCGGAAAAAACTCCAGGCAAGTGTCGCTGACAGAGAACGCTTTCAGGTCCCCGACCCTCTTGATGGAGGCGAGCACGATCAGCAGGGCCGTCTTTAGGGAGAGGGTCCTGAGTCCAACCGATTCTAGCAGCTCGAAGGGGGGTCTCTGGAGGCCCGAGAGGACCACTGAGAGATCCCAGGTGGGGAACAGGCTTGGCCGGGAGGGATTTAACCTCCGGGCACCTCTTAGGAACCTGATAATCAAGTCGTGCTTACCCAAAGACTTGCCGTCTACTGCGTCGTGATGGGCTGCGATAGCAGCAACATACACCTTCAAGGTGGATGGGGACAGCCTCCCCGCCAACCTCTCCTGCAGAAATGAGAGCAATGACCTGACTGCGCACCTTTTTGGATCTTCGGCCTGAGAAGAACACCAATTCGCGAACAAGCGCCACTTTAGGGTTGTAAAGTTGCCTGGTAGAAAGGGTTCTGGCTTGGTTGATCATGTCTACGATGGCAGGTGGTAGATCAGCTAGATCTTCCATGTCCCATCCAGGGGCCAGACGTGGAGGTTCCAGAGGTCTGGGTGTGGATGCCAGAGTGTGTACCCTCCCTGAGAAAGAAGGTCTTTATCAGGAGAATTTGCGAGCCGCTGTTGCCTCGAGCCCGGACGGAAGTCAATGAGCGTGCTGGGGGACGGGTGGTTCGCGGGGGCGAACCATCTTTTCAGTCATCTTTTCGTTCTTTTTTGTATTGTTGTAACGAGACTGACAACAGGCAGACGAAGAGACGATGATGAGCTAAAAACCCAAGTGCATGTTTATTTACATGATGATTATCCCAAACATAAATCCAAACGTGAGAAAAAACATAAACATGAACATCTTGACTAAACTTGATTTGAAATTAATTGGCTTGGCTTGACTATAAACTTGACATTGAGCACTGCACACCAACAATGACACATTCACAATATTCGACAATGGACAATGGTAAACATGAGGGCTAAATATTTGGACTTGGGAGAACACATGACAATGATAACCAATGAACACACAGAACTCTAAACAAGATAACGAGACTGCTAAGAAGCTACTAAAACAATGACCCAATGTGGACAAGACACAAGAACATGGGAAACGCATTACAAGATCACATGACAATGAAACTGGAACAAACATGGCATGAACTATTTTTCCAAAATAAAGACATGAACAAAAACACATAAAACCATGACAGCTGTAAAGAAAAGGCAAATATAATTATAATATATTTTAATCACTGAAGTCTCAGTAAAATGGCATGACATCAGCTGGCTTGCAAATAGAAAATACACAAAATTATTTACTGTCCTCAAGTTGTCCCTCAATGTTTTTTCCCCTATAGAACCTTAAAACCATCTTTTCTTCAAGAATCCTAACACTGCTCTTTTAAAAAAACAGTTCATATTGGCCACTGAGGACCAAAGAGGGGGGGGGGGAATCATCATTAAAATACCACAAAAGTAGTCCATACAACAGTAAGCTTTTCTATGGCCCCAGCAATCTTGGAATGAAGTGCACAAGTCATATGGAATACTTTTATGATGTATTTATACTGAACCTTTAATAACGATTTAACATATTTGTCCTTTATGAGGCTTGACAGCTCCTGCTCACTATAAACTGAACAGAGCTCCTTAAAATATCTATTTTTATGTTCCAAGAAAAAGTAACAGCATATGGGTTTTGAACAACATAAGGGTGAATAAAGTGAGTGAGTAAACGTACATTTTCCATTTTTAGGTGGACTACCCCTTTAACTGGTGGCTTGTTTTTTGAGCACAGACCTGACAAGGATATACTTAAAAAAAAATATTTTTCTCTCTTAAAAAAGAAGTATCTTAGGAGATGCTTTACAAAATTCAGAATGAATTAAAGACAACAAAATTATTTAGAAAATCTGTTACTGATTGTTAATTATTACCTAATACTATTTGCACAAACAATATAAGACACTGTCCTTGTCACAGCCTAAAAACTCATTGGAAGCCTCAAATCACAGGTCTAATGTTCTAGTTCTAATCTAAGGATGATAATGCTCTACTTTGTGTTTTATCAATAATTTTCTCAACATTTCCAATTCCTTTACAATATATACACATTCACATTTTATTTTAAGCCTGATATGCTGAAAACGGCTCCTTTATCGTTTTCACATTCACAAAGATTAATGACATCACTGTATGTGGCATTTTCAATTCAAAACGGCGAATTTCGCAAAAAGGAGAATAGTTTGAACTCTTGGAAAATACTAACACCCCAAGCACTTTAGTTCCGAACTAGCACTTAATGCCTGCTGAGTGTGTGCAGTTTCGGCTCACCTGGAGCTCTGTGTGCGGCACATGCAATATATTTCCTTGTGTGATGTCGGTGTAAATTATTAATTATCATTGATATTTCTATAATGGCATTTCAATTGTAGGTTGAAATTTAGGTTGTAACTCTGCCTGTCTATTTGATGCTTTGTTTTCATCGCCAAACCTTGTGCACCAGATGCGTCATTAAACTTGAGGTGAACTGTGGTGCCAATGCTTACCAAACCGTGGGTGGCAAACTGAACGGTTAATTTTTTTACCAAGAACCGTTACACCCCTAGCATTTACTAATCTTATCTATGTAGGCTAAAGTTCTAACCAATATTACCATTTCAATCTCATGATGACATAACGGTGGTAAATGACATAATGCTGGAAATCCCAGATTTAAATCACACTCAAATCATGCTAACACGTATAATGTTTATTACATGTGGCTATACTTTTGAAACAGTGTATATTTTAATGCTTATGAACTGGCCCCATTCTCTACCATTGTAGTGCCTTGCGGTTACTGCAATATTTGCTTTTTTAAATAAATGAGGGACAAGTCAAAATAATTTTCTGTGGTTATCAACATTATGCCACAGATGCTGTCAGTTGAGGTTATTAAACCCTGAACGTTCCGTAAATCAGTTTGTTCAGATTCCATAAAATGTTTAGCAATGCATAACTCCCATACTTTCAGCTGTGTTGTTTCATAGTTTTGATGACTTTATTATTACTATTTTCTATATTTTAGAATAATAGTATTGGAGAACCGATAGTTATTTTGAATGGACAACTCCTTAAATATGTTCTGGAATTATAAAAATATTTCTTCCACAGCTGAATTTTAAACCATGTCAGAACTCCTAAACTGATTGTAAATGCTGTGACAAAGTCTTTACCAAACTAGTAAGTCACAGTCTGCTTCAAAGCACAGGATTTAAAACGAGGTAGCTGCTTAATCTTTGGCTCCGAGAGAATGTCAGTTTTGAAAACACTGTCTCACTGACAAATGCAACTTGCAATAGGATTATTTCCATCTGCAGAACAGGGATCCAGAAATTACACAGCATATGTGAGTGGAAGCATTTGGGTTGGCCAGTAAAGCATGCAGTGAGGCACACGTATGCTTAAACAGACGCCCAGACCTTCGAAAGCATACAGACACACATGCCCGGCCTGAAGGCATGTGCGCTCGACTGCTTAAAATCTTAAAGTGTTTAAGTATAGCAAGTTCATTCAGCACACATTAGACTTCCATCAGGCTCTGTGCTGATAAAGTCCATTAATTCCTGCAAGAAGGTAATAGATCATCACATAATGGACATGAACCGCTAGAGAACTACATGCTCTGATTTGCAATGCCTGTACTGAATATATTTGTTTTAAATGGGCCATATTATACACTTTTTTTAGCATTTAATTCTTCCTTGAAGTGATCCCTAAATCACACATTGCAGACTGCCTCGCCATGGCAACACTGTTCAATATATCAAAAATCTGTTCATAATTTAGCATCTTCAATGTCTTGGCATAATGTTGTCTAAATGTGGTGACAGTCTTGTGGATCCCCTAGGAGGAGTATTTCAAAGTTCAGAGACTGCAATATTAAAAAATCCAAAATGGCCAACTTCCTGTTGGGCGGAGTTAATAACTATTATTATGAAAGTTGTTCAGCTTGATGAGAACAATATATGTACCAATTTTGGTGACTGTAGGTAAAAATGGGGGTTCTACAGAGGCCACCTTACACACCCATTTAAAAGTTGGTCCATGTTCTCAAATGTTAAGTCAAATGTAAAATGAGGGGGGGAAAACGCTTCAATAGACAGTTCACATGGTGTTACACTTGCACTGATTCCTACTACTCCAGACTCAAGCTTCATAGCAACAGTGAAATACCACATTGTTTTTTATTCAGTACAGTTGTATGTGGAGTAGAAAAAGCAGAGGTATTCGGCTGAACTCAGTGGTGAAGCGGCTAAGACTAGGAGCCCAGGCCAGAGGCTGTTCAAACAGATGGAACACAACAGACTGCAACAGAACGCGTCGATCTCGAGACACACATTTCCAAGTTGAACATCTACCCTGACAAAACAATTAAACAACGCATTGCTTAATCTGAGAAACGCTATGAGAGAGCAAGACGCAAAGGCCAAAGACCATGAATGGTAAGGGGCTGTCCACATTGAATGCTTTTGCAATTGAATCCATTTGTTTTTCTATGTAAACACATGCTAGACGAACGTCTTTGTTTCCCTTAGATTTTGTTTATTCAGCGTCTTGTGCAGGAGTGTTTTTTTAGATGTGTCTAATTAAAAATAACATTAAAAGCATATTGAGAAACCTGATTACAGGTAAACTGTATTTGTTGTGCTGTGTCTAGCTTTTTTTATTGCAAGAATGTTATTGATCTGAAGTCATCGTATTACAGTGAGGATAAAAATGTTTTATTGAAATCAGATGAGTTTCTTTTTTTGTTTCTACGTTTCTCTCCGCTGCATGAAGATATATTAATTTGCTGTCTCACACCACTAGCTTTAAATATGACACTTAGCTGGCTAAAAAAAATGCATAAACATGACATGTGTATAGCGACACGTATCTCATTGTGAGATGCTTGGCAATACCCAGCCCTATACACAAAGTACAGGAAATGTAATTTACGACTGTTCGCACTGCTATCAAGACTTTGATATGTACAATTTAAAATGGGTCACCTTTGAAAAGCCAGAGCAAAAAAACAAAACAATCGAGGACCCATGTGGGAAGCACTGGAAGAGTGAGGAGGAGGAAGAAGAGCATGTAGACAGTAAAGGACACAGAAGAGTCTAAAATGAGATGAGAGCCACACTAATGGTTCTCTCTTTAAGAGAAGCTGTACAGAGAGTTCAGATGAATGTGAGCACAGCAAACTTTTTAAGTAACACAGTTACTTAAATGTCCACAACAATGTAAAGGAAGGAATGTCATTGGTTGGTGAGCTACAACTATAACAAACAATTTCTTGGAGCCATAGGCATATACCAAGATATTTAAAATACAATTCCTAAACCTCATTCCACTTGATAATAGGAATAATTGTTTTTCTAGTAGTTTGGGACAATTTCATCCTCCATAGTTTGGAGACAACTCACCTATGCAAACTAAGTGTTCTCCTAAATATGGAAGACTGATCAAGCTGTGGCATTTGCTGTGCTTACCGAAATTGGAAAAGCTTGAAATGTGGTTGAACGTATGAGTGCACGTGAGCTCCAGTTTCCAGGTGAAATGTCCAGAAGCGAGTTTTATTTGTAGTTGTAAATTATATAATACAGTCAATAGGAATGCATATTTAATTAACTCTACCCCCAAACAGAAATTCGAACCCTAAACCTTGACGTCAGTGGAGTAAAAATTTAAATTCACAGTGAAAATGCAACCTCCAATGTTTATGTGATCGCCATTACTTCCTTGTTCCCACGGGACCAGAACCCCAGTCTCGGAGGGCTCTAAAGGGAAATGATTTTTAATGCTTGAATCAATGCAAAATTATCTGATTTGGAGAGGCACTTGTTAGTAACGTGACAAAATGGGATTGATTTTATTTAAGGAACTTTCTGAAGCTACATGTTAATTTCCTCTACAATCATGTTGAGACCTGCAGAGCTATAAGTGTTTGTATGCAGATGGATGAAACATTCACACCATTCTTTCTTTAGATGCATGATTAAAAAAAAAAAAAACCTATTGCATGATGAGGATATAATTTTCTGGCCAGCCAGAAATAAGAGGCTTCATGATTTTTTAAATCATCTTATTGTGGATTTGTTTTTAGTCACAGTAAACATAAAACCCTCTGTATAAAATAATTTATTTTCAAAAAGAAATAAAAAAGAAAGATGTTTCTTATTGTTTATTCTTTTTGGTTTATAGAAATAACACCCAAACAGATTAGGAATATTCTATATTGTCACTTGGAAACATGAACGAACAATTAACAATCATTACAGCATTCATTAATCTTGGTTAATGTTAATTTCATCATATACTAATACATTTTTAAAATCAAAAGTTGTATTTGTTAACATTAGTTAATGCACTATGAACAAACATGAACTAACCATGAACAATTTTATTTTTATTAACTAACATGTTCAAAGATTAATAATAATAATAATAATAATAATAATAATTTGTTCATGATACATAATACTAATGTTAATGAATGGAACCTTTTTGTAGTGTTACCAGTCACATAAGCACTAAAGTTCAATAGCTAAATTTCTGATGAAGTTTACAGAGAAACAAAAACACAAGCTTTGCAAGATGTCTGAATAGGTGCTGATAAAAACAGACTTGCGCGCACGCACGCACACACACACACACACACACATGCCATCTGGGCTAGTGCCTCAGAGAGATCCTCTGACTAGCCCTCATTAGCTTCAGTAAAGATCAACTGGGCTGTTATCACACAATGCAGAAGTCTACTCTCAATGTGCCTGCTGGAAAACCTTCAAAGATTGCATTATATTTCACTGATTGAAACATTCTGGCCAGGGAAAACATTTATAATGGTGGTAAAATATTATGTAATGCAGTCTGTCTGGTTGTGCGGAGTTAGAAAAGTGTAGTCTAAACTAATTTCCACACACATAAACTGCCAGCACTGTGTTTGATCTTACATGGCTGCAGTGTAAGCGTTCAAGACTGCCCACTCTGATCCATTCTGCTTTACAAAGAGAAGGGCACCAGTGTTGGGTGTAATTGGATTACAAAGTAATTAGTTACTGTAATCTAATTACTTTTAGGCACAAAATTAGTGTAATTTTCTTGTAATCTGATTACAGTTACTGACTGTAATCATCATTATCAATGAAAGTTACATCATTGAGTGTTACATCATTATCAATGAAAGTTATTATTTTTAAGTAAACTTGGTAACAAATATTTCTAAAAAATATTATTTATGTTTAATACAATTAAAATATGAATTCATATATTCATATGTGCATCTGTTTGCATTTTTGTGACAGCTGAAGAGTTTGCGACAATGAACTAGGCGAAAATAGACATTTTTAGGTGAAAAAAAATTGACAAAATGTATTATTAAGTAATCCGTAAATTAATGATTATAATTTTAGACAAGTAGTTAGTAATTTGTAGTGTATTACTTTAAGTAACTTACCCAACACTGACTGCCACACAAAACTATCCCAACTACATGCAGAACACCTCCTAAAGAATGAGTAAGATATAGCCAGAGATGATGTAGGGGAGATCGGGGCTAGTTTTCACATGGGGAAGTTGTCACAAGGTATATAGCCTGTATCTCAGTAACTATAAGGATTAGTCATAAGTCTAGAACAGATCCTGGTCATACCCCATATCAATATTATATAAATATGGAATTCTTTTTTTGCATAAAGAAAATTTTCATTTACTTTTCAAACCATAAAGCACATACAGTATTACCACCCAATTGTCATTATAGTACTACATTCAAACTTTTAATTTTACCATTCATATTGTCTTCAGTGATGATTCTTATTACTCTAGCAGTCATTTTTTAAAACATTTTACAGTAAAAAAAAAAAAAAAAAAAGCTCTTGTAAAGTATTTTAAATTAAAAGCAGGGAAAATGACAAAAGCAGTGCCACTGGAGTATGAATGACATATACTTTACAACTGAAATATATGTATTTTTTTCACATTACGTTAATTAGAAAATTATAATGACCATTTCTTTTCATGTTGCAATCATGATAGTTGGGCTGTAAAATGTAGAGGTTGACTTATGTGGTTTTTTTTTTTAAAATGTGTAGTATGTATGTTTCAGAAACCCTTGTTATTAATGACACCTGTGGCCATTAAGTGAACTGCAGCCAGCTACCTGTTGCTCGTGCTCGCGCTCGTGCACAGACTCCATAGGGACGCGAGCGAGCATCGGCCAAAACAATGACATACCGTACAAAGAGACTGAATGTTATCCACCTGCAATCATGCTGACAGATGAGGTAACATAATTAAAATGATGTAAAAATAAATAAAAAATAGCATACTGATACACACATACAGCTGCATACTTCCGAAAAATAACAGACATCTTATGTTGCACTATTGTATGTTTTGTATGTCATATGTTGTCTACAAATAAGAAACCAGCTTATTTGCTTAAATTTATCCTGCATATCTGACGTTTAGTATAAAGAGAAGATCGTTGATATTATTTGAAAGTTACGAAGCAAGGTAGCTTGCAATTCGTCTGCATTAGCAGGTAAGATCAAGTTAGCTAAAATTACACAGACCAATCTTTATGGCACTATATTTCACATGCTTGTAGTTATGTATGCTTACCGGTCCTATAAGAAGGCCAATTCAATGTTTGTTTTGATCCCAAAAACCGAACGAAGGTCCCTCCAGGAATCAAATGCCCTGTCGATGTTCACTCTAGTTTTCGCTCGACCATGATCACGTTCCTGCTTAGCCAGACTGGATTCAGTAGATAAGTTTTACTTTATTCACTTAGATATAACAGCACAACACTGACTCCTACACAAACTAAGATAACATTACCTAGTGTTGCAGACTGTCTGTTGACACTGTTGAATAGCAGAAGCGAAGCTCTGAGGCAAGGCTCTCGAGAGCGCACATAAACGTTGCATCCTTTGGATTTTCCCGGCAAAAGCAACCCGTTGCATTCACATGAAAATAAGACTACAGGCTTTAATAGGCAACCTAGGAAGTCCGGAAAAGGCTCATTTTTAAAGGTGCGTGTAGTACCCCCTCCCAAAAAAAAACACTGTAAAATTTAAAAGAGAGGAAAGACCAACACAGAGCAGCAGTGAGAGAGAGATAGAGATGAGAAAAAAAAATAAAAAAACTTACTCGCCAGTTCTCCGATACGTAGCCGTAGCTTGTTCCTCGGCCACTCATCCACCCTCTAACGGACAACAACCGTGCCTCTCCGGACGGATCGTAGGCAGTCCTCCAGCCCCTGGCAGACGGAACACCCCGCCGTGTTCTCGGGGAGCAGAAGGGGTCTCCCTCGCCCATGGCAGCGGTTCTCCCACTCCAGGCGGTCAGTCTCCGAGCCACTCCCCGCTCGCGGTCAGCGGTCTCAGACCCCGCTGTGTTTCAGTGGCTGGAAGGGTGGCTCCAGGCGGTCAGCTAGGAGCCCCTTCTCCCCTCGCGGTCAGCGGCCGTTCCTCCGCTTCCAGGCAACTGGGCTCCTTGTCCCCCGGCAGATGGCTGCTCCATTGGGATGAACGGTAGTGGCGAGAACTCTACTACGGCATATCCCTCCTCCTTCCCGGATTTCGGCACCAGTGTAAAGCGAGTTCATGTCCGTAAATAATCTCTCTCTCCCGCACCATCCTCTGTAGTCGGCCTTTATCCCTCTCAGAGGCTTGATTAGCCTAATACGGGACCGGGTGTGTAGGATCACGACCCGGCCCCGCCCTCTGCCCTTCCACAGTGCATTACAAGCCATTCACACATTGGCAAAAAAAAAAGAGAAAATTACATGAAAATTGTTACATACAGCACCTTTAATGGCTGATGCCGACATCCAGAGCAGGGTGGCCGATAGGCTTATCTAATGCTGATAAATCACAAAAATGTATAGAAATTACAAATACAGAAATTGTCTTTAAAAAATAACTCACTTTTATTTAGCATTATACTTCAATGTTCACACAAAACTTTTAAATGGTAGATAGCAGTTTGTCCTATAAAATGAATCCATATGACTCCAGTGGTTAAATCCACGTCTTCAGAACTGATGTGATAGATGTGGGTGAGAAACTTTGCGCATATTGCTAACTACTGAGCAGGGAGGGGATTAATTGTATGATGAGCTTCAAAATGTTGCTATCCATTCAATTGCTTTGTATGGACCTACAGAGCTGAGATATTCTTCTAAAAGCCTTTGTTTACTGAACAAAGAAAGTCATACATAGCTGGGATGGCATGAAGGTGAGTAAATGATGAGAATTTTCCACATGGATGATGCGACGGCAGCCATAGTGCATCAGTACGCTCACCAAACACCAGCCATTGGTGGAGAGTGGAGTTACAGAGCCAATTAATGGATGTGGATTATTAGGAAGCCATGATTGATAAGGGTCAATGGGGGGAATTTGGCCAGGACAACAGGGTTACACCCCGCCTCCTTTCAAGGAGTGTCCTGGGATTTTTAATGACCACAGAGAGTCAGGACTTCGGTTTAACATCTCATCTATAGTACAGTGCTTTTTTACAGTATAATGTCCCTGGGGCATTAGGAGCTACACACAGATGTCCCTAATACCTCTTCCAGCAGCAACCTTAGTTTTCCCAGGAGGTCTCCCATCCAGGTACTGACCAGGCTCAGCCCTGCTTAGCTGCAGTAGGCAACAAGTCTTGAGCTAAAGGGTGATATGGCTGCTAGCTAAATCCTTTGAGTTTCTACAGAAGAACAAAAAGTTCCACAAAACATATACCACTGAATTGAATGAAATAAATATATCATGGTTAACCCTCATAAATATAGTATAACAATTCGTAAATAAAACCTGTTAAGATATCAATATAGTTATACAACGATAGATATGTCATTTATATATTAATTCCAGCATGATCACATTTCAGGGCAGTTCGGAAATTCGGCAAGCATGAAGAATGAAGAACACATTTGTATGTAATTGGCATCTAGACTGATTCACAGCAAATGAAGAGCCTCTGTTGACAACAACAACATATGAGAACAGCTTGTCACATTTATAAACACCAAATGTTTGGTGATTTTAAAGCATGAAAATGGGACATGATTGATGCTTTTTATGTTGTTTTTTATAATTATGGTTGGCATTTAGTTTTAAAAACCAATCTGCAATGAGAAAATTAGAACCTAGTCTAACTGACAATTTCTAGCTAATCTTAACATGAAAATGTGTATTCACTATAGAAATTCCCCTGACTTTGTAAGATATTACAAAGGTTTTCCATGACCCTTGGAACCCTGTATAAAAAACATATTTGAGCACAATATACAAAATGTTTCTGTGGAAGGCCTTGATCCGTAAAGTGCAAAATAAAGAATGGAGATCAGGTCATTTTTATATGTATTTTAATGAGCATTCTCTCTCACATGCAAGTGTTTCAATGCTCAAGTTTTTCTGTGAGGGAGCAGTGAATGAGTTATTGTGTGTGTGTATATGTGTGTTTGTCCATGCATGATTGCAATAGCCAGTGAAAGCTGCTCTTACAGGAGTCTAGAGATGTATTCATACAGCCATGACGAGAACATCCATTCTCAGTCCCAGCAGGGGAAGAAAAGGTCAGTCAACAGCCAGTCAGTGAATGAAGAAGGCACTCGTGAAAGCACATGTAAAAAATTCTAATATACTCTGTAGTGGTCAACCAATATTATTGACTAATATTTCACATTCTATCTATAACCATGCACATGTGGCCAGTTGACATATGTGTAGGCTCTCCCATGTTCCAGTTTCAAAGTCTATAGTTTAACATAACTAGAATTCAAATGGCAATCTAACCAAAAAATAAGGTGACCAACCAACCAACCACTGTTTGTTTTACTACATGGTGTTTCGAGGTGGTTCAATCAGAAATAAATATATAAACTGACATAATTAAGATATACCAATTGACACAAATCAATGTTCCTTATGCCATCAATGTTTCTTCTTGGAGTGGTGTAGTGGGCTAAAGCACATAACTGTTAATCAGAAGGTCGCTGGTTCGATCCACACAGCCACCACCATTGTGTCCTTGAGCAAGGCACTTAACTCCAGGTTACTCCGGGGGGATTGTCCCTGTAATAAGTGCACTGTAAGTCGCTTTGGATAAAAGTGTCTGCCAAATGCATAAATGTAAAATGTAAATGTTTTATTTTGTTTAAGAATTTAAAGAATTAACTTTGACCAATTCAGAAGTGCTCATTAGTTGCAGCCTTGGTAACCCTCTTAATATCGCTAAATGTGATCTGATAAAAACCCATGCATGCTGAACAACATGGCTAGGGCCAGGCAATAAAGCTGAAAACTATGGTTGTCAATCAATAAAAAATTTTTATCAAGTTAACTGCATGACACTTAATTAATTTATCGCACATATCTGTGTTTAATAAAAATGGCCCCAAAATAAATTCAAAACAAATAATCCATAAAAATGTTGTAAATCAGTTTACAGTATAACTCAAATGTATTTGCTCTTCAAAAAGTTCAATGTAAGATATTGATTATATATTAAAAATATCAAGGCATGTTTTCTGTACTGTTTATACTAAATGAACACTTGTCATTATTGTGTGCAATATGCATCTGATAGTCCTATGGGTGTGCACCATCTGAGACTGATTAAACATCCGCCAGTATTCAGTATATGGTTCTTCGAACTATACAGACAAAGGATAGTTTTTCATCTTCAAAAACAACTAGATAAAACAGACAAAAAATATCACCAATGCACAGTGATATTTAGTTAATTTAATCTGTGGGTGTGTGTAGGACAATCATTTGCATGATCGGTCCATTTTGTATTCTGTATTCTTAAGAGTGATTGGTGCAAAGTGAATTTTGATCGGAGTGAGGATGAATGGTTTGGTATGTAAATGGTGTGTCCTTTGTATAGCCAGACATAGAGGAATAAATAGACTAAGTGCTGTTGGCTTTCAAAAAGCAAGAAAAATATCAGTTCATCAACTGTCCTGATGAGTATAGCAAGCCATATGTAATAAGCTGTGACTCAGGATTCTTGAGTACTGAAGAAAAAAGAATGCATTGAGTGGTGTGAACCCATTTTGCCCAACCAGATTCAGATGCAAATCAGTCCTCAAAGTGGCAGTGCACTGGCATTTCAGCAGATGTTCTGCTTGAAAGCATCCCACACCTTTTAGCTATTATGTTAAAATGTGTATACATTCAGCTGGAGATTACATGTGCTCGTTGCAGTTCATGAGGATTCATATTTGTATGAACTAAATAGGCAGGACTATCAGTCCACCAGGGCAGAAGTTTATGAACACGAGGAACCATGAATTTATAGTACTGCCAGAAAAGCTGCACACATTGTGAGATGAAACAATTAAATAAAACTTTTTCCAATAGAAAAAAAACTAGATGCAGTGCCTAAAACTACGGAAGCTCAAAGAGGCCTTGCGTTATTATTATTTTCTAGTCTAGTTTTCTCAGGATCTCGACATAACAAAGTAATGAATTAACATAACTTTACATTTACATATTACATATAATATATTTTACTTTTCTGCCAAGGATCTCTCATTGTCCTTCATACCTTGTAATAAACTTTGAATTGTAAATCCTGTAGGTCAATTAAAACTGTGTAGTTTTTTGTGAAAATTAAAGGCAAAAACAACTTTTTGTTATGTCGAGATCACGAGAAAACAACCTTAGCTATGTCGAGATCATGAGAAAACGAGACAGAAAAATAATAATAACCTAAGGCCTCTTTGAGCTTCCGTATAAAATACACAGTTGAGTGCAAAAGTCTGAGATAACAAGTGAAAATGCTTCTATTTTGTATTTTTTTGTTTTAATAAAATTTTCATGAAAAAATAAATAAGCATAACAACTTGAGTAAAAAGATGGATTAAAAAAAGTTATGTGAATTTTAGAATGTATTATTATTTGGAATATCACTATTGTGCTTTATTGCCAGCATGAACTCAAGCTGCCGATGGGACCACAAGATTGTGCAAAAGCATGTTTTGAGAGTGTTGCAAACAGCATCTTGCAAGGAAATCTGACCTTTTGTACAAAGAAGTGAACATGGGCAATGTCACAAATTTGCTTATTTGATTAGGGCAGGGCGAAATGGCCAAAATTGTTATCACGATAATCTTTTTCATATTGTTCGATATCGATATTTTCTTTTTTTTTATTTCAAAGTTGATGGATGAAGAGAAGAAAAAATTCATTCTAAACAGTCAAAATAGTCTCTACATAACTGCACAGGGGGTCCAGAGACGGCCAAAGCAGTGGGGTCTGCGAGATCTTTTACTAATTTGACTGTCTTTTACCGTTTATCAATTGAAAATGAATGTTAAAAGATCATCTGTTTGTTCTGAAGCACAGTGACATCAGTCCAGTATTTGTTGGAATATTTTTACATTAAAATGAAATATTTTTTTATATTTCTTTAGATTCAGATACCCTAGTATGGGGCATAGAAGCATGCTCGCAAGGTGGATCATAGGATTGGCAGCGGTGCGGAGCGAGATCTGTCCTAGCACTTCGAGTGCTTTTGAGCGGATTTTGTCCGCCCCAGTGGAAATGCAGCCTGAGAAAGCCGAACTGCTTGTGTTTTAGCAACACGTAGTAAATACAGAAAATTCCTCAAAAGCTTATCGTGGATTTTCTTTATCGTGATAAATATCGATATCGTTTTATCGCCCAGCCCTATTAGTGACCTAGAAATAGTGCAGAATCCAGATATATTTTGTTATTTTATGTCATAACATTGCCTTGATTAAAAGTTTCACAATCCTAAAACTTTATTAAAATTAAAGTATAAATTAGATGCTGAATCCCAGAATTTCAATGCGGTCTCAGACTTTTGCAGCCCATATCCTCGCTCAGCTATTGAGTGAAAGTTACTTAATCATGATCACTTGTCCAGCTGAAAATTCTAAGCTAGAGGATGTGTATGGATTACTAAAAATCAATTTACTATTAGCTCCAAGGACAGTAAGACAAGTGAATGTATGAATTTTTTTCAACTTATCATTTATCATTCAGCAATCGTAATATTACCGTCAAAGAGTGCCATTAATGCATTTGAAAACAAAGGTCACAAACGTGAATGCTTAACTCATTGCTCAGTGCATCAGTTCCTAAATTGATACTCTAAGGATACTGGCACCCTTTTTGGAAAATTTTCAAACATACGCTAATATTTAGATCTTTAAAAATACATTAAGATAGATCAATGCATCACCACCACATCCTGCAGTCAGACAGAGGATGCATACAGGAGGAAATATAAACAACATCCCCTGTGTAAGGATGACAGGGATTACAGACGAAACAGATCACTTACAGCACAAAGTCTCTGATCTGTATGAATGTTGCCAGACCATACCCTCACATATATGTTGGTTTCTTTAATGGAAATTTATTTAAAGGTTTTTGGGATATTTCCCATATGCAGAGCTTAGTGAATAGAGAATGGGAGCAACAGTGTGTCACCACATGCATCTGAAAATACAGCTGCTTCTGAATAACCTGTTACAGGTTTCAATGTGCAAAGAGAAGAAGTTCAGAATAATGGAATTAGGCTTAACTGAAACTCTATCAATGCACTGTATAAAATTAAAGATTATTTTATTGTATGTAATGTTATGTGATAAAATATCTCCTATCCAAGTTAAATGTGCAAAGACAACTATCCCAAAAAGTGGAGCTTTCAAAACATTGCTCTGTTTGTTTGAATGGTATAAGAAATGTGAATTTCTGCCTCAAATAATGGCATACGTTTGGGATGGAAGTGTATGAGAACTTTGTTTTAGGAACGGTCATTACATTTCTAATTCTGTTTAGTGTCTCTAAAGGCAGATAACTTTTTGCCATGTTTATTGATGGCTAAAGAACAAAGGAGATAAGCAATTATTTGGGGAGAGATGAGGTGAATGGAACAAAACGCAGGTCAGACTCAAAACTGTGTCACCTATTTAAGCAAAAAGGCTGAACATGTAAATGTCTAAAGCAAATGCTATAACCACTAAGCCATGCTCGGACAAGAATAGCAGTCGTGCAAAGAAGTCCTCAGTTCATATTTCTGTCCACTTTGTGTCCTGACCTTAAGTTCAGTTCAGTTCACATGAAAGATAAATCCAAGTACTGGGTTTGTGTGGACATACAATGAGATTTTATAGCCCTTGGCTGTAAATTAATGGAAGGGCTGAAATGATGCACAACTGTCCTAGGATGCCTAATCTCTGCTAACACCAATCGTTCATCAGTGCATATATGTCATCAATCTTTGATGCTTTTAATGAATGTTCTGATATAAAAAGCCCCGAGGACCCTCTATACATCCGGATGGGGTCTTCTCGTTGAAAAAAAAAAAAAGACAGACAGAAATTGAGTATTTTATTGCCAGATTTAACCATTTATGGATTTGTTAGTTTGTAGTAGCTTAGCAAAACCCTTCAGTATTCTCAAGGCCAAAGAAAATAAAGGAGGCAATGTCTGCCATAATTTTTTTTTTTTTATGAACCAATTGATTTTTACTTTAATGAGTCCTATTCTATTCGACTGAGGAATACATTAGAATGATAAACAACTTCTTACTCTAAAGTTTATTGCACTGATGCATATAATTATTGCAATGTGTTTATCTATGCATCTCTACTCACCCTGAAGTCTATACCGACTGTTGAGATGAAACTTCCAGCCAGAAATGCTCCATCTTTAAAACGAACCAGAAGACAGGTTTTCCCCACCCCAGAGTCACCAACCAGCATTACCTGGAAGCAGAGAGAGAGATTATAAATGGAGCAAGGCGCATGGTCTGTTCCATTATCTCTCGTCTCCTCTGTCTCTCATTCGCTCTATTAAGAAACAAACAACCTCTCATCTTTCCATTAGTGCGTCAATCAAACTATGTCTCTTTTCCTGTAGTGCTTAGAAAGACTCTGTCAAGGCCGAAAAGATTAAAGGCAGGAATGCTTGCCTTAGTGGGAAGAAGGGGTTTAGTTGTAGAGTTGCAGAGACCAAAGCTCTATTTTCACAGGTTAAAAATTAAATTGATAGTTCACCCAAAAATGATAATTCTCTCATCATTTACTCACCCTCATGAGTAATTTATCCCAGATGTGTATGACTTTCTTTCTTTTGCAGAACAAAAATTAAGATTTTAAGAAGAAAATCTCTACTTTGAATCTCTAAAAATCCCTTAAAGGCTGCATTAAAGAAATTCATAAGACTCCAGTGGTTTAATTCATGTCTTCTGAAGAAATATGATAGGTCTGGGTGAGAAACAGATCAATATTTAAAGGAATAGTTCACCCAAAAATGAAAATTCTCTCATTACTCACTTACCCTGATGCCATCCCAGATGCGTATGACTGTCTTTCCTCAGCAGAACACAAATTAATGTTAAAGCTCTGTAGGTCCTGATAATGTAAGTAAATGGGTGCCATCAGGCTGCTGGCAATTTGATGGTCCAAAAGGCACATTTAGTCAGCATAAAAGTATTCCACACGACTGATTGGACAGTGAACCAATTAATGACTTTTGAAGCAAATCGATATGTTGGTGTAAGAAACAAATCGATAATTGAACCGTTTTTAACTTTACATTGTTGCTAATCGTTAGCGCTGGGGGAATGTAAACTCCGGTTATGAGAACAGTGTTGAATTCCCGTAGTAAATAAAAAGGTCTGCATCTAACAGTCACCAGCTCCACCAGCGATGAGCAGTAGCTAGAGACTAGCATAGAGTTCTTGCACCAATCCGTGTTGATGTAAACACACAAGCCACCACCGCGAGTCTTACCGCACAGAGCTGCATTTCTGTCGGCACGAAACGAGGCGAGCCCGTCTAGCTGAATGGCAGCATCCAGAACTGTCGCTGAGCCACGTCTCTGTGAAAACAAAGATGCAGCAGTCTCTAAGCTCACGCTGCGTAGTCTGCTGGAGTCGGATGTATTCCAGTTTATAGTCCAGAGAGCAAATATTTGAGAACAGGATAGACGGGAGAGCCGGCCGGCTAGGGTTTGTTTTCGCTTCCTCGCACACCACTTACGACGTCCCCTCCCCCGTGCACTCTAATGTCCATGTGCTGTAAAAGTCGGGCTAAGTGACAAAAATAGCACCATTTTGGATCCGTAGTGGCCGCTGTGTGCTACCGCGCCGCCATCTTGGATTTTTAGTATTTTTATGTTGATACTACTGATATCTAGAGAGTAGGTGCCATAGATGGCAATGGCAGATATAATGCCAATAAATTAAACAATTTAAAGGGAAAGTCAGTTTAAGGAATTTTTTATCGTAATTTTCTCACCTTTTTGTTGTTTCAAAATTGTATGACATTCTTTAAAGAAGACATTAGTCTGAATGCTAGACACAAGTCACCACTCTTTCATTGGATTTTTTTTTTTTTCCGGGGGGGTTCTATAAATTGAAAGTTAATGGTGAGCGAAGCTCTCATTCTGCCTAAAGTCTCTTTTTGTTTTCCATGGAAGCTATAGAATGTCATATGTTGAAAAGATGGTTATTTATTTATTTATTTATTTTTTATTTATTTCGAGCAACATAATATCACAAAACTATGCAATAAGACAACATATTTGTTTAAACAAAACTAGGCAATAAAACAACATATTTTTTACGCAATAAGACAATTTAAATACACCAAACTTAAACAACATAAATCAATCTATTGCTCGAAACGGAGTGGGCAGAAGTCAAACTTATTTAAACCCACCCCGGTTAGTTACAGTTAACAGGAAAAGAAAAAGAAAAAAAGAGAAAACAAAGGTAGCTGCTTCCTTACTTATACCAACTATGGTAATCATAATACATAGTTAAGAATACATATATACAATCACAATAATACCAACAATGGTAATCAGTATACCTACAAGGTAAGATGACACCGCCTATGTATACATGGATTTATCAATGCAATTATTGTGATACCAGCAATGGTAATCAATCAGAATACCAACAGAGTAAGATCACACAACCTATAACTACATGAATACCACACTGCTAGATTAAACCCCTTTCTCCTTGTACTCTGACATAATCTTCTGTTTGTAAAGAGCTTTAAATTGATTAAGGCTTTTACATAGTTTGTATTCAGGGCCTAGATTATTCCACAGTTTGACCCCACATACAGACACACAAAAACTCCTCCTAGTAGTTTTGACCTTTGGTATTAAAAAATTTCCAAAACTCCTCAAACTGTACAATTGCTCACTCTGTTTATATAACTTTTGAATGTTAGCCGGTAACAAGTTATGAAATGCTTTAAATGAGAGTTGTGCCGTTTTGAATTTAACTAGGTCCTGTAATTTAAATAGTTTTGATTTGAGAAAGTGGATTTGTGTGTCCCATATATTCTACCTTATGTATGGAGCGAATAGCCCCTTTTTGTAAGATGAATAGTGACTGTAAAGAAGTATTATAATTATTTCCCCATACTTCAACACAATAGGTTAAGTATGGTAAGATCAGTGAACAATACAAGGTACGGAGTGTATTCTCATCAAGGATATGTTTGGCTTTATTTATTATTGCAAGGCTTTTGGAGACTTTGGTTTTTATGTGTCTAATGTGAGTCTTCCAGGTTAGTTTATTATCTATTGTTACTCCTAAAAATTTTATTTCAGCAACATTTTCAATTTTTATTCCATCAATCTCAATCGCTGTATCTATTTTTTTCTTATAATTACCAAAAAATATAGCTTTTGTTTTATTTAAGTTAAACGATAATTTATTACTATCCATCCATTTTTAATATTCCGTAATTCAGTATTTACAACATTAATAGTCTTCTCATAGTTGTCATCACAATAGAAAATGTTAGTATCATCTGCAAACAAAACACACTTAGATATTTTAGAAACATTAAATATATCATTGATGTACAAGTTGAATAAGCTAGGGCCCAACACTGACCCCTGAGGGACACCACAAGAAACTGAACAAGATCAGATAAGAACTCACCCATCTGCACATATTGCATTCTGTCACTCAAATAACTTTTTACCCATTTTCCAGCCACCCCACGTATCCCGTACCTATCTAATTTCTTGAGTAGTATTGCATGATTGATGGTGTCGAAGGCTTTTTTCAAATCAATAAATATTCCAATGGAAATTTTTTTATTATCCATTGCATTTGTTAACTCTTCTATTACATCAATTATGGCCATGGATGTAGATCTTTTGTTTCTGAATCCATATTGACCTTCATTAATCAATTTATATTTTTCAACAAAGTTCTCTAATCGAGAAAATTGAATATTTTTTCTAATATTTTTGAAAATTGAGGTAGCAATGAAATTGGTCTATAATTAGTAAAGTTATGATTATTTCCATTTTTGAATAATGGAATAACTTTTGTGATTTTTATTTTCATAGGAACACAACCATTTATGAGTGACAGATTGCAGATGTGTGTTAGAGGTGATTTGATATTATATATAACTTTTTTCAGTAATGCCATATTGATGGAATGGTTAGGGTTAACTAGGGTTTTTTGTGTGAACCCCTTTAATGAGAGCAAATTGTAGGTACACAAAATTGCTGAATTTAAAGGACATTTATTGACATGATATTTATTTAAAATTCACTTAAAAATATTTGACAACAAAAAGTGTAATATATGCATGACGTCGGTAGATTTTGGAACTGACAATACTGGGCAGCTTTCGGTTAAAGCCAATTATCTCAAGTTGACCAAATATCGAGTATTGAATTATCCCTGATGAATTTCTGGCAGTATCTGAAGAATGAGCGTGGTACCTTATATATATATATATATATATATATATATATATATATATATATATATATATATATATATATACACACACTGTATATATATATAAGACCATGGTCTATATAAATGCATTATTCACAAGATCATATCTGTCAACCACTTCAGTTATCTTAACATGTCATATTAGCATTGCTCCAAACAACTCATTCGACAGTATGTGATTGGTGTGTATCTGTGTGAATGCTTGTCACAATGCGTAATTGTGTCCGGTTGGATAAAACAGTTGCTGTGCTCTTGCTTATCTTTATTGACCCAGATGTTCAATTAGAAGCTGCGCTTAACTTCAGACAAATGGAGCGCGTAATACTCATCCATATGGGACAGCGGGATAATATTTCATTGTTTCAAATAATTGCGCCTACATAAATAAGAGCTAAATCTTTACATGCATGGTGAAACTGCACATCCAAATTAAAAAAAGAAGAGTACAATTACATAACTAATCATGTATGATGTGCTCATGCTGTTCAGTCAGCAAAATATTGCAACCTTTATACGTTTAATGCATAAGCATGCAGGTTTTGTTATTGGAAAGCTGTACGTACCTTGAAGGCTATGTCGTAGAATTCCCCGCTGTTGCTGAGAGGGGGTCGGCTGGGATGGACCACTCCGTTGGATTGGGTCAGGACTTTCTTTCCTTTCTCGCTGCAAGAAGATGAGCTATTTGAACTGCATTTTCCTTTGGTTGCTTTTTTCCTCGACATTGTTGTTTATTCCTCGTTTGAACGTGCTGCGCGTGAGCGTAATTTATAATGAGCGCATGTAATACACACTAAGCCAATTTCAAATCACTTTCCCCGGTTGTTGTGTTTCAGTAATACGCGCGCGCATGACTTTATGGCTCCGTCAAATAAAGCGTGCAAGTGGTGCACCTGCTTAAATGTGGTTGGCGATGTTGGTCCGTTTAATGCATTAACTGAATCGAGAATTTGTTGTTGCTGTTTTTGTTGTTTTTAGATCCTCTCTAATGCCTGGCTCCTGAGTACACCTTTCTCCGTTAGTATGCAAGAGAATATTCAGCGTTTCGCTTACTCCTCTTTGCACAGTAGTAGTGCACGCGCGCAGGGCGCGTTGTCAACAATCAGTGAAAGTGCTGGCCACGCGCACTCAGAGCGCATCTTTGCAAGGCATCCCAACAGCGCGTGAACGCTCAGTCTCCACTTGTTCTTCTTCTGTGGGTTTATTGGCGGCTCCACTTGTTGCAACACAAGCCCTCTTAAAGATGTAGAGTCTTTTTTTAAAACTGGGAATAGGATCAGGATTAGTCGTTTGGGGTGTTTTTAGTCAAAACCACATACGGTTTTATAAAAAATTTGGTTGTTGTTTTATTTTTTTTCTTCAAAACCCATAAAGGAAGACCACATTTTTCAACTGTAACTGACTCCACTTTATTTCTTGGCCTACTATTTATTTTGTTGTACGGCCAAACGTTTAGAAATTATTTACACATAAGAGGATTAAAAATAAAAAAATTCACAGTATACAATATTCAATGTTATTTTGAGTACACTGCAGTATATAGTATACCAAATTCTTTCTAGTAAGTCAGTTCACTGTCGGCCATCTTTGGAACATGCTAAGGAGGCATTTCCAGTCATGCTAGTGCAGCTCCTACCCAGCTAACAATTTTAGGTTCTGGGAACATTAGTTTTTGGTTCCCAGAACGTTGCAAGAACGTTCCCTATTGGTGATCCAGGAAAGTTTTCTTAACGTAAATAGAACGTTCCCTTAAGGTTAGGGGAACGTTCTGGGAACGTTCCCTTTAGGTTATAAAAATAGAACCTAAAAATAACCTACAGGGAACATTCCCAGAACGTTCTCCTTAGGTTATAAAATTAAACCTAAAAATAACCTACAGGGAACGTTCCTGTTTGGTTCCCAAAAAATAACCAAATGGGAACCATACGGGAACCATACGGGAACGTTAGGGAACGTTAGGGGAACGTTCTGTGTTTGCTGGGTATCTACTTGAATGGGGAACACCGAAATCTCAAAAACGGTTGGTCAAGATTACGAGCAAAGAACATATTTCAAATCAGCAATACAATTTGATAATATTGGAGGCATACGTTGTGCTTCATTACCTCATATTATGCAAAAATACATAATTTTCCCGGCTTGTAATGCTAATGTGCATGCGCATTCTAATGTTCATTGGCAGGTGATGTCTGTATCTAAAAGGTGATTGGCTCTTTTATCTTTAAGATGGGACTTCCTTTCTACATCCATTGTTGGATACTTGTTTAGGCATTCCAATTTCTCCCGTTCATTTAAATAGAAATAGATTTAGTAGGCCTGTACATTTCATGAAAGTTTCAACCATGGACAGTGGTTTCACGTGTTTGAAAATATTTTTCTTAAATTAACACTACCATGTAATCTTAACTTAAATACTTCCAGTAGAGAGAATGTAATTTAACTGAGTAAACCCAACTAAATTACACATGTTAAATTAACTCAAATTAATCTCTCTCCACGATTAAACTACTGCAGTTAATGCAAGCATGCTAAATCCATGCTGAAGAGAAACTATATAATATGAGTGGCATAGCAATTGCTCAATGAGTAAAGCAAAATACAGAATTCTCATGTGCCTGTCCTCAAGCTAAGCTCAAGCTCCAGTCTTCACCATGATAGTAACCCCCAATATTCCAACATAATAGAAACTCTTCTAAATCTCAACACACACATTACATTAACAAAAACATTACATTAATCTTGCACAAATACACATATCCAAATACACACATCAACTATCATTGGTCGCTTTTCATATTGGTCAGACAGATCTTTCCTGTCTATGTGGACAGTTCTTGGCCAGAATATGCTGCAAAGTGAACCAGACATTTTTATTTTAGTCTGACTATGCAAGACTAGGGTAGATGTTAGTCATGTACCAAGTGTGGACAAAGTAAGACCAGTGTTTAATTTTTATCACAGACTGTTACGTTTCAGTGTATGTACAGCTAAGGGTGACTCATAATGATGAGAAAAGGGTCTAAAAAAGCTCTCATTTGTCTTAATCTTAACAAGATTGTACTCTATATGAAATGATTCCTTAGGGGGAAACAGTATGGTATATGCCTATATCAGCACACATGCACTTATTAAAGTATGTGCAGCCTTAAGGATGGTTACATCAGGTACTGTCATGTATTTAGCTAACGGCTATCCCTCAAAGGTCATTTATAGCCTACACCTGTCACTTGGATCAGCTGCTATAGTAACATTCAAATTGATGTCTTCCTTTCTCAGACTCAGTCTAAAATATGTCTTGAACTTAATCTAACCTCTCAAACAGGCAATAAGATCTCTCCTTTGTGGAGACACACTGTCACTTACCAATATAATTACTTGTCTTGAGCTTTTCCTTTATTGTTGCAAATAAAGTATCTGCCAGTGACTATAACGGCTCAACTGAAATGAGCACAGATAATTACCAGAAACAAATGCTTAAAGTCTGTGAAAGCTCAGTTAAGAGCAGGCCAGGGCCACATTGATTGGTCTGCTTACATCTGAGGATACAGCTTGCCAACTGTGGGTCAATGCATTCTGCAGTTCAGAACAGTTTGCTATTATCGTTGATTTTTGAGCATCTACAGAATTTAGATTCAGAATTTAGAAAGAATGCGGCCAAATTCAGGATGCTAGTTCAAACAAAAAGGAAAATTCTGTCATCTATATCTACTGTTTGATAACTGACCCTTCGCTAAGCTTCCTTGTTTATGGTTGCTCGCTCTGACAAGCCATACAGAACTCCCCATTAGAATGAATGGGAGATTGGCATGAACGACGACGCAATTTATGGCAAATTATTCTCATAAACAGAATGGATAATATTCTAACGAGGGCTGGTACGAGGAGTGACATTGAGAGGCACAATTATCTAAAGATTTTGTCAAATCAATTGTTAATTTACACATTGATTTGATTAAAATATATGGAGACTGTGAATCAGAATCAAAGCAAATGATTATTACAGTCATGTGAAAGAGAAAAACTTTATTGCACATCTAATAAAATAAGCGTAAGTGAACAGATCTGTTTATAACGTCACATAACACACTCATATTGATGCTGTGAACTGTTTATTTACTATCGCTTTTACTATGATTTGAATCAATACATAAATTAATTAATGTGCAGTTATTAGCTTTAGTTTACCTTGGAGCAAATGTAGGTGTCGTTGCAGATGTTATACAGTATGTTCATTTGAGAATGAGGGCTGACACAGATTGCAAAAATAACGAGAGTTATCCCTAACTCTCCTCCAACAGTGTCTTACATTTGTCTGAGAAACAGATAGTCCCAGGGCTGGACTGGTAATCTGGTTTACCGGGCATTTTCCCGGTGGGCCAACGCACTTTGTGGCCGATCAGGGGTGGACTGGTCATTGGGAGAACAGAGTGGACTGGTGGGTCGGCCGCGAAACAGGCCGAATGGGCCGCGATAAGTTAAAATGAGCCGCCACATTATGCAGAACGGACCACATAATGGCTACGCATTATGCAGAACGGACCACAAAATTCCGCCGCGATATGCAGAAAAGGACAGCAAACACCAAACAAAATATAAGGGAAAAAATGGCATATCCATGATGTCCTGCACCCTTCAGTTTTCTGAGATGTCTAAATAGCTGTCTGGAAGAGGCCAGTTTCTGAACTGAAATTACCTCCTGAGGCCCTCCGGGTCGACAGGTGGGAAGTAAGGTCCGATTCACTTCCTGACCCACCATTCCTCGTGCGTGGCATGGGTACTGCATGGCCGAGTGAATTTATATTGGAAATTTATATTATTTTATCTCGTATCCACCTGAAATGACAAATAAAGCACGTCAGCATAGTGCCTTCAACTCATACACATTTCTTAATGAACGTTATAGCTCATTCTCTGCTGAAGAAACATGAGGCAACTTGCAAAATGTGGTTTTTATCATCAAGGCTGCTTTGAAAAGAAATTACTATATGTTTGTGCAGTTTTCCACACACATTGCATTCTAACAGTTCAAAGCAGTTTAGCTGTAATAAAAGTGCCACAGGAGGGAGCTGAAGACTTGGATAATAAGGCCTTGTGCATACATTTAAAACACAGTCATTTGTTTTGTAAATGCAATAAGGATTCTCCATATTAATAAAGGTTGAGTGGAAAATTTGACAACATTTTTTGATGACAGTGCTGGCTAATAGCAAGTTACCACAGTTTTATAGTAACAGTTACATTAGTGTCTGTGGTTTTTTTGGAAGAAACTACTGTATGATTAGCATGGTAAATACTTGCAAAGGAAGACACAGACCAGCATGCCTTATTGCATTTTTATTTAGGTATGTATATTAATGTGTGTTTACCATTATACAGGTAAGCATCACTACAGGTGGTCAGTCAGATGTCAACCACAAAAAAACATTTACTAAGTCTAGATCACTACATCACCTGTTTTTATTAAAAGAGACTTCTGCATTGACTTCTATGATGTAAATGATAAGAAAGTTGATGCAAAACGATGAAAAAAGCACTTTAACCATTAATGGATACCATTTGGTAGCCATTCCTAGTGATGATTATAATAATAACAACAAAAATAAAAAAACAATATTGTCTGTTGTTACTATTGCTGTATTATTGGTTTGCATATATCTTCTGGGTGTGCCATCATAAGGTTAATGGAATATTCACTCTCATGCCATCCCAGATGTGTATGACTTTCTTTCTTCTGCAGAACACAAAAAAATATTTTTTTGAAAATATCTCAGCTCTGCAGGTCCATACAATGCAAGTGAAAGGTGATCTGTACTTTGAAGCTCCAAAAATCACATAAAGGAAGTGTAAAAGTAATCCATGTCTTCTGAAGCAATCCCATCAGTTTTGGGTGAGAACAGACCAAAACCTAATTTTTCACTATAAATCTTGGCATCAGCAGTCTCCATGGCAATCACGATTTCAAACTTGATTACACTTCCTTGCACCATCTAGCTCTCTTTGAGAGCAGTAAGTATGCATCAAGCAGTAAGAAGTATAATAGAGCTTGAAATCATGATCATGCTTAGAGACTACAATGGTGAGATGTACATTGAAAAAAGAGTTATATTTTGGTCTGTTTTAACCCAAAACCGATTGGACTGTTCAGAAGACATTGACTAACCCACTGGATTACATTTATTATGCCTTTATAAACTTTTTGGAGCTTTAAAGTTTAGGTCACCATTCACTTGCATTGTATGATCCTCTAAAGCTGAGAGATTATTTTAAAAATCTTAATTTGTGTTCTGCAGAAGACAGAAAGTCATACACATTTGGGATGGAATGAGGGTGAGTAAATGATGAGAGAATTGTAATTTTTGGGTGAACTACCCCTTTAAGACCTGTAATATTACACAGTGTAATAAGTGAGAGAAGCAGTAGTGGTACATGTCCTAGTTGTTCTCAGTGCAGTATTTGATAGTTTGTATTCTGGCTGTATTGAGTTTTTCCTGGGTTTCTCTCTGCCCTGTAATGGGTTGTGTCCCATTAGTGAAAGAACTGTAGAGTCATTCGCCAACAGTCTGCCTGCTATGTGAATAAGCCACTCATTCTGCTCATATGTCTGAAAGAGAGACAAAGTAAGAGATATGAGAGTCATATCACAGCACTAGAACCACCAACATCCTCGTCCTCATTATTGCACACTTTAGAGTCTAGTAGCCTACAGACTTCCGAGATTTCCCCAGCACTACTTCACATTATTTTCAGAAGATTTCATTTCTGCACAGGTGCAAGAGCAGCAGGGGTATATGCTAGAGATGGGGGCGTTGGGGCAGATTGGAGAGCTATTTGGTGTTTTGCTGCCCAATGTAACAGCAGGATGGCTAAGAGATTATGTTTTCATTATATGTTGCAACGCAGCTGTTCAGAGGCCAGGAACAATGGTGCACATCTACATCACAGTTTAAAGTTTTTGGTATGATGAAAAACTTCTATTGTTTCTGTATGTACGCATTTCAGAAGATTTATGACCTCATTTGTATGTGCAACTGAATTGTGTGTGTGTAATTTATCTCCAGGTGAAGAATTCATTAATAGCAAGTGTGGCACAGACTTCATATGTCATTGATTTAAACGCACAGAATATACCAAGGCAATCATGACACATTTCAAACTACACATTCGCACGCATTCATTAGAGGTGAAAAATACATGCAATGGCATTTGAATGTGTGATATTAATGGTGCTATTATTGATTTCAGACATTCTGCTGACTTCAACCAGATTTAGCCAGTACTTACAAAATCCCGCACTCCAAAGTTAAGTCAGCAAACCTGAACATGTAAAAAGCAGAGAGCACTCTCTGATTGGCTAAAAGGGCAGTCCTCAACTTTTTTGAGATGTCACTATCATCTCCACTCTCTGCTTCACCTTGTAGGCAGCAAACCGCATGAGCCAGTCCAGTCTGTAGTGATACAGAGAGATTAAGCAGCACCGGGTTTGCACAGGAACTCGTACTCGTCCCATATCACTCCCTCTTCAGTGTGGTTTACACTCAGTGTGCCCTGATACACCACCTCGGTCCCGCTCCTTAGTGATACTGCCCAATGAGAGAGATACGGAGCAGAGTATGAGCATGGAGTGGAGCCACAACAATTTTCCCTTTCCACTCAAAGCATTCTAACACTAACCCTAACCATTTCTCACTGAAGAGAGAGACCTGTTCCTAGTTTGCTCATAATGACCGCTCCAATGTAAAGTTCTGACAATATGATTTTATAACATAAGCACAAGATGTATAAGTGAAATCACATTTGCATAATTTTCATACAGTAGAGTATTATGCATTAGTACAACGATGTGATGTATACTCAATATTTTGAATATACTACACATCTGGAGGATAGAGTGACATACGTGGATGGAAATCCAGTTACTGATGCACAATGGTAACCCATTTTGTCCGCCTCACAGGGTTGGAACAATATGAGGCGAGTAAATGATAAAGGAATTTTCATTTTTTTACATGAACTTTCCCTTTAAAACTGAAATTAACACGGAAAATTGGAATTCTTGTTGACATGCAATTGCATTATGGGCCGTTAACATGTGTTATGCTCAGAAAACACAGACACTCAGACTTCCAAAAACACTGCTATTGCTCCAGGCAAAATCATGCAACTCTGCACAACACACACATGGTCTGATAAACAGTGTTGATGGAAGTGTGCAGGTTCTGCCATCTTGTGGTTATTGATGAGGTTTCTAAAGCATATTTATAACTGTATGAACCACTGTGAAGCTCAGACAGAGATGGATGGGGTACCTGTTGAAGGCTCCTGATGTGTTGACGATCCACAGGGGATCAAACAAGGTTTTCATCACCTGTCTGGAGCCACCGGGACACTCAGATACACTATCAAAACTCCCAGAGACATATTCACCAATATATTCTGAACCGAAGAGACAATGATGGTAAAACAGGGAGAGGAAGTGAGAAAGAGATTTCAAAGGGGGAAACATTTTCAAGGGAAAACATGCTACATACTCGAGTCATTCAACAGCATCAAACAAGAGCATACGTGAGTTTGGACTTGACTGAATTTATGTTTTCTCCAGATCTCACTTGACATGAGTTTTGTAGACACATATAAATTGCCTATGCAGGACTTTTTTTAACTAAACTAAAATTGTAACCACTATTCTAAATGGATGATTTGGATGGTATAGTGAAGGAAAATGTGCAGAATGTACAGAACTTTAACCAAGGCAACGGGTGACTACTTTGAAAATTTAAAATGTACACATAACATAGGTACACCATATAATTCACATCCTTTCTATTGTGTTATTTCATAGTTTGGATGACTGATCTATTATTCTGAATGTAAAAAGGCAATTGTTAAGAATGAGGAGTGTCCAAACTTTAGACTGGTGTAGATTCACACCTTAGGTGTGCAGTGGACTGTGGCCTCCTCGGTCTGTATCTTCAGTAAAGTCTGTCTGATTCGTCCAGAGTGGCAGAACAGAAAAGCCAGAGCAGCGTCATCAAAACAGAATAGACTGGGCACTATAGTCAACCAGTTCAGAAAATTCAGATTCCCACTTATGATCAAAACGACCTATAAACATAAAGAAACACACTTAAAATGAGACTTTAAGGGTTAATGATACAAAGATTGCAAAAAAAAACAACATTACTTAGACATATCCCACAGTGGTGTTGTACTCATAAGGCGCATCAGACAAAATAAGCATCAGAGCATAATATGCATTACTGTAATATGTCACACTGCATCCTTAAATATGAACAAAATACTTGAAATCAGATTTGACTCTTTAGACTGAAACACATTTCAATAAATCTTTCAAATAATTGTACTGTGTTTCAAACCACATATAGAGTTCATGTTTTTTTTGTTGTTGTTGTTCATACAACAAACTATAAATCAGATACACCAAAAATCTTATTTTTCTTCCTGTCTGAAAAAAAAAAAGCCTAGTACACCCCTTTCACATTTCCAGGTTTGAATGCAGAAAAAACAACAGATTGTAAAACATCTATAGGTGTACTTGGAAGACCACAGCAAATATTTTCCATTTGGCCCGACAGCAAAAGAAAAAAACCCACTTTGACAAAAACAGAGAGGGCATATACTGTAAATAGTCACATAAATGTACTTTAAATAATCTAAAAAGGCTAAAAGAAATTTGCTAGATTTACACAACTCAATTAAGGTGCAAATGTGTCTTTACAGTCTTTGAAAATGGTCCATGATCTGCTTTTAGGTTTAAATTAGTGACACAATTCTACCACTAGATGGCAACAAAGTTGTGACTGACACCATGAGAGGCACAACCTCATGAGACTTTTTTCTTAAAGCTGCACTAACTTTGCGCTCTCTAGTGACATCTGTGATTGAAATGTAAAATTGCAAGTAATTTGCGGAAGAACACTTTACGTCAGTCATGTTTCGACACTACTGCTCTGGCGGATGAATCTCATGATTTGAGTTTACAGTATTTTAGAGCTCCTTGGATCTTACATCGCCTTGTGAGATCATGACTGGAAGATATTCAGAGCCAGAGTCATAACATGCTATTTCATTGCTGATATTATTATGTTAAACGATTAAACATTTAAAAATGAAATATTACTTTCTTTGATGATGATAAACAACACTCTTATATACATATACTGATTGAATGAATTGTACACTTTTCTGACACTACACTCTGTTTAGCGCTTTTACATTGAGAACAGGGGACTCTGTTACCAGTATATTTTAATATGATTATTCATAATAAGTGTTTCATGTACTATTAATGTTTGCATTGTACTACACTTATCAATTTAAAAGGTGAAACTTGTGATGTTGCTGATTCGAGTTCAGTGTAAGACTTCATTATATTTACGTTATGTTTTGTTAATCTCGTCAATGAATTCACTGACCAAAACCTTTGTTGACGAAAGCTTTTTTTTGGGGTTCGTAAACGATAATGAAGACAAGATTAAAAAGGCGCATCATGATATAATTAAATGATTTTATTAAAGCAGAGTAAAACTGACTAAAATTAATGAATAAGATATGACGAAATATTGACTGTTTTTAAAGGACATTTTCGTCAAAAGTCTAAAACTGGACTAAAACAAAAAATGTAAAACTTCGGTTAACACACGTGTAATGTTCGATTCATAAAAGCATGACAACCCTACCGGACAACATACTGTATCCAAGCATTAAAGCAGTCAGGGTTGGGAGGGTTACTTTCAAAATGTAATCCATTACAAATACTGATTACATAGTAAATTTGTATTCAGTAACTTAATAATGTTACCTCTATCATTATATAATGTAATCAGATTACTTTAGTTACTTTTGATTGCCTCAAGATCGCATATGTGAATAATGTCAAGAGAAAAGCAATATGTTCTCGAAGAACTTAAATCATGCCTTCTGAATGGATACGATCCATATTTGAATAATGTTATGAGTGATGAAGCTGTTATTATATACAGTATAAGAAAAAAACATGACAAACAGGGACAGTGCCTCCATATATGTAAAACAGAATATGTTAACCAATATGCATTTTTAACCAAATCAGGTGATCTGTTACAGAGTTTATTTTCTCATCAAGCAAATACAGTTAGTTAACATTAAACAAAATATGACAGGATATACCTCAGATTCAAAAACACTACAATGTTGAATTCTGCCATGTATTGTATTTCGCATGTAGACTGATTGGCACTGACCATTCATTAACTTCTGACTGCAGTAGGTAGATCACAGGCTATCTTCTTATAATAATAAAAATAAATAAATAAAATCTTGTTTTAAAGAATAGATCGAAATAGATTTAAATCTTTTTAGTCTTGATTTGTTTATTCCTACTTTCTATGAGTTTTCAAATGTTACATTTGAAATATTTCTCCCTCACCCATACTTTTGAACTTTTCTTACCGATACATTTATAATAAGTATCAAAATCGGATAAATTGTCCATTGCACTTTTCCCTTAATAACTTACTAACATTTTTAAATAATTTGGTATTCATGTGTACAATTTGGATTTTTTTAACAAAGAACAAAAATGAAATGCTGTCCGAAATTCAGCTGTCGTTACAAAATGAACGCATTTCAGAGAACAATTTTAGAGTTTCAACTGAAGATGGAACTGAGAAGTTACACTCAGTTTCAACAGTAGGCGTCTGGTGTACCGGAATACTGGTTGTTCGCCGGGGCGGTGGTCGCTTCTCCGCTTCTATTCCTGCTCCTGATTATTTTCGTATGGGTCTTACCTATAAATGCTTCTTTAAATTATGTATCGGGTCCTTGGAAAAACACTGCATCTTCACAGCTGGAAGGTATAAATTGCACTGAACTGTAATGTTGTCTCCCTTTTCTCCATTGAATAGACAAGAATGTTGGAATTTCCACAAAAATAATCATATTACTCCAATGGCCACTGCGATGAAACAGCACTTTTAATGGTTTGACCTTGTTTGTCTCGAGAGCACAGTGTTGATGTGAGACAGATGTTATTTGCATATGTGACAGTAAGTGACACCAGATTCACGTGAGTCATGAGAGAGAACCAGAAGAGATCTGGAGCATGCATCTGGTCATATATGTATTCTGTACTAAAGCAAGCAGCTGTCTTTATCATTTTATGTCAGGAGGATCTTTTTTTTTGTTATAAATTACAAATTTGAATCCTGCTAGTACCAAATGTAACTGTAATCTGAATACGTTGACTTTTTATGTAACTGTAATGGATTACAATTATGTAACTTTTGTATCCTGATTACATAATGCCATTACAAGTATTTTGTCATCACATAGCTCGCTGTGCATGACACAGCAGAGACTCACAGCATGTGGAGGCTCATGCTACTCTCCACAACCCACGCATAATTTACCACATGCCCCATTGAGAGTGAGAACCCCTGGCTGGAGTCACTCAGCACGCCCTGGATTTGAATTTACGACTCCAGGGGTAGTAGTCAGCGTCAATACTCACTGAGCTACCCAAGCCCCTGAAACAAACTCATTTATACATACAATTTTTTAGGCATCTTTGTTTTTGTACAATAAACAATTTTGGAACTATGTTGGAGCAACACTTGATATCCAATGTAAAATCTGGGTCCTGAAACGAAACCAGTTGAGAATCACTGCTCTAAATGACTGTTTTTATAAACAAATGGAAGATCATGTGATGCCAATCTCCTCTGCCAAAAAAAATCCCCTAAAAAAAATTATTGAATCGATTTACACAGAACTGCAATGAGCATTTGCAGCATTTAAACCGCTTTAAAAACCCCAGGAGTTATTTTGCTCAAACCCTTGGTTGATTTTAAAGGTTCTCTGAGTGTTGCTTAAAAAAAGCCCATGAGCATTTAGTTAAAAAAAAAAAAAAAAAAAAAAAAAAACTTGGTTGATTTGAAAGGTTTTAGAGCCAATTTTGTGCTCAGTTGTGGCAGTAAGTGAGGCATAGAAAAGTAAATGGAACTTGCATCTGACGAATGGCATATGACACTAATCATAGATTCTCCACACCCAGGTGGCAGAACTTAGCTCTAATAGCCAGACTTAGGTGTGTGTGTGTGTGTGTGTGTGTGTGTGTGTGTGTGTGTTAGAAGCAGCTTTGCAGCTTTGCGGTCAAGGCAGATGTGTTTGCATAGTTTAACCTTGTTAATACCAATATGCATGAACTTTAGAAGTTATACCTATAACCAGGAATTAGAAAATATGGTGCATTGATCTTGTCATAGATGGAAACAAAATAAAAAAATCTATTCTGACTTCATACAGTATCTTTTAATTGTCACTATACAGTATTTCTCGCAATGGTGGCTTTTTCAATTACAACCCCAATTCCAAAAATGTTTAGACAGTACAGTACTCAACAAAAATGAGTGAGTTGTACATTTAATTCACCCTTTGCTAATTTGAGAGCACTACAGCTACACATTATATGATGTTTTACCTTGTGAATTTCATTGTTTTGTTTTTATAAATGTACAGTAATTTCAAATCAGATGATTGCAACACACTCCAAAAAAGTTGAAACAGGGGAAATTTAAGACTAATAATAATTTTAAGGGTGTAAATAACAAGTCGATGTGAAACAGGAGATGTTAAACAGGTCAGGCAATTGTCTCTGTATACTGTATACAGAGCCTCCAAAAACAGCCTAGTCCTTCAAGAGCAAGGATCATTCAAGACTTGTCAGTTTGCCAACAGATGTTTAAGCAAATAATCCAGCACTTTCAGTACAATGTTCCCCAAAGACAAATGGGAAGGATTTTGGGCATTTCACCCTCTACAGTGCACAATATAGTTAAAAGATTCAAGGAATCTGGTCAAATCTTGGTATGTAAAGGGCAAGACAAAAACTACTTCTGAATGCGTGTGATCTCTGATCCCTCAGACATCATTGTCTTAACAAACGGCATTCATCTGTAATGGATTTCATGAACATGGGCTTGGGATAACTTTAATAAACCTTTGTTGGTCAACATCATTCGCCTCTGCATCCACAGATGCAAGTTAAGACTTTACTATTCAAAGCAGAAGCCACACATCAACACTTTCCAGATGTGCTGCCGACTTCTCCTGACTCAGTCTCATCTTAGATGGAAAGTAGAACAGTGAAATCGTGTTTTTTGGTCTGATGAGTCCACATTTCATATATTTTTTTAAAAATACACCCATCGTGTTCTCCATGCCAAAGAGGAAAAGGACCATATAAGCTGTTATCAGCGTCAGGTCCAAAAGCCAGTGTCTGTGGGCCAGGGGTGTTTCATGGCCCATGGAATGGGTAACTCGCACATCTGTGAGGTCACCTTTAATACAGACAGATATGTACACATTTTGGAGCAGCATATACTGCAATCCAGCACAGTCTTTTCCAGGGACATCCTGCATAATGGATGAATGAGGGAATATTCCACTTTTTAAACTTTACAAACTTGTGTCTTTAGTGCCTAAACCCTTAAGTGTTATTAGAAGAAATGGTGATGTTTTAAAATGGTAAACACTCGACTGTCCCAACTTTTTGAGGGTGTGTTGCAATCATCTGATTTGAAATGACAGTAAATTTATAAAAACAAAACAATGAAATTCAGGTAAAACATCATATAATGTGTAGTTGTAGTGTTTTAAATAGAGCAAAGGGTGAATATAATTTACAAATCACATCATTTTTGTTTTTATTAGCATTTTTGATTCTGCCCCAACTTTTTCAGAATTGGGGTTGTATGAAAATTTGTAATTGCAAAGTACCGTATAAACTCACAATTGCGATTATTTCTTAATATATAACAACGTATTTACATTTCTTTCTTTCTTGTTATTTTGACTTTAAATCTCGCAATTGCAACTTTATTTCTTGCAATTGCAACTTCTTTTCTTGTAATAATGATAAATAAAGTCGCAGTTGTGAGAGAAAATAAGTCAGAATTACTTGTTTTTTATCTCCCATACACCTGAAGGGATCTGGCATCCATAAAAAATTCTTCTTTTTTTTTTTTTTTTTTTTTTTTTTTTGCAGAAAATATTTGAAAACGGAACAAACAATTCTTTCAAAATGAAAACATTTTAAATGCTGCTAACCAGTAACTTACATTTATCCTGTTGCCCGAATACTTTCAATGCTTGCATGATCTTATGAGGGGAAAATTTTACTTTTCCTGTGCTGACTGCAGCGATAGTACTAGATCCTATAACAAGAAGGCTATGCTACAGTACGTGTTTTTAAAATATCAATCTTCTTTATTCTTGCAATTTTGCCAAATTAGATATGTTACAAGATGTGTTTGTGCGTTCAGTAATCAAAATACAGAAAAAAGGTACAATACACATACAATATTTAAGTTACAACTGAATCTGTTTTTGAATAAATTCAGCAGAAATCGATTTGATGTTACTTTTATTTCATTTAAAAGCTTATAAGCACAGTGTACACACTCTCTCTCTCTTTAATGTTCATTTATTTCGTCCTAACCGGTTACCATTTGGAGAGGAGGCTGCGGAACACAGAACAACTTTGAAGCACATTTTGCTTCTAACACCCACCTACAGTAACTAATGGTGCAGACTAATCTGTCGTGTCTAAAAGTGCAAAAATGTAAATGGAATCCCAAATATAGTCTGTTTATTTCATTTAAACCATTAATATCATGGAATTGCTCTCTATGTACTGTTTACGTTCTTCAATGTGATAATTAAGATAAATGTGAAGTCTCACCACAGAGGTGAAGTATTTATGTAGACAAGCAATACCCAGGAAAGCAAACAGAGTCTTCTGTACCGTCTTTCAGGCCTACGTGTGCACACGCGCTCTCAATTTCACCTTTTCCTTCCCTTGTGCTCTCCATAGCCCGTGCCTTGGAGGAAAACTACCTTAAATAACCAAACTAAACCCATGTCTGTTGCCTGAAATGAATAAACATGAAAACAGTGGCCCTCTCACCCACTAGCTACCTTTCCCAGCACGCTTTGCGGAGCATTTGGGTTGGTTGAATGGAAGTAGTGTGGCAGGCGGGGTGGGTGGTGCTGTGACTGGCGCCTGTGGTGGCTTCTGTCACATAGAGTGTTAAAGTCATAGGAGATGGTGGAGGAAGTCATTTGTGAATCTCGGGATTGGTACCCAGATGTAGGACAGGGAAGAAAGGAAACAAGATCCCCTCTTCTCAGGTTTTTGGTGGTCGCTACTTCAGAAAAAGTACCATCCGCTTCCACCCTGCATGCCATGGCCCCTCCTGCAACCAACACCAGGCCAAGGCACTTCAAAACTTGCACTTGGGTAGTCCTGTTCTTGATGTGCTGCAGGAACTGAGCTCAATGACTGATCGCAACCCCCGGGCCACGAAGGTCAGAAGCGCCGGCACTCGAACGGGCGATGGCCACCCTTGTGGTCCAGAATCGTAATCTATGGACTGGACCTGGTCGAAATGCGGGAGGTAGACAAAGCACGCTTTCTCGAACGCCCCCGTCTCCCAGATACGTCCATTCAGCGGCACCGTTGACAACTTCGCCCAGCAATCCTCAGTGGTGAAGAAGCAGACGGAGGCCATTTCACACATACCTGCCGCCATGGGCCATGCCCCGTCTGCTCGCCGAGGGCGTCCTCCTGCATCTTCCAAAAAAAAAATAATGTGCTGCTCCTCCTCAACCAAGAGTGGGCCCAGCTCTCAGCCCCGGTATCGAGCATCCCGCAGGAAGCGCACGCCCCCCGTCTCACGGACCCCTTCAAGGGCGTCCGCTTTACCACAGTGCACGGCAAATACGCCAAATTCCTGCATGTGGAAATCGCCTCTTACTCAAAGGCGCGATAGGAGTTAGTATCCACCTTTTTATGGAAAAGTGAGGCCAAGGCATTTTGATGTATCATACATGACGTTTGGAACAAGTGAGCAAATTATGAGAATTTTAATTTTTGGTTGAACTATCCTTTCAAGCTGATATTTGGTCAAATGCAACTTATCCTAGGCTCTTAGCTTTTAACAAAAAGGAAAGAGGGTTTAAAGGTAACATTATGAGCCAGTGACTGGAGATTTACTGAGATCATATTCTAGCTTCACCAATGTGCCAAAGACAATGTAATTCAGCTGAATGGTTCCTGGAAGGACAGCCACTGTGACTGGCCTGCTATAAGCTTCTTTAAACAACAGTGACTGTTACATGGCAATTCATTTAAACATTGTCTATATTACTGTTCCACTTCCAAGATATCTGTTGGATTGTGCATTAAAAATTTGAGCAAATAACACAAACAACCAAGGCCTATACCTGTTTAAGCTCCAGTAAGTACAAAAGAGTTGAGCCCCGCACAGCTACAAAATAATGAAGTGGGGACTCCCTTATGGGATCAATGCAATATCATTCGTCACCACTTCCTGTTAGCTTGCCAAAGTGAAAAACAGAAGTGAGATGAAAAAAGGGGGCTCTGCCCAGACACTGTAATATAGCATTTACAAAATTACAGACAAGAGCCACAGGTTCTAGGCCAGGATAGGGGTCTGGTTGAGCAATTAAGGTAAGAGAAGAAGGACCATAGAAAGAATGGGTAAGTGAGCTTCTATTGCTGGTACAAAGATGTGATCAAAACAGATACAATATACAGATGCAACAGTTGTGCATACAATCAAGCTACTGGCCCACAGGAGTTCATTTGAAAAGTTATGATTGAAAAAACAGATCTGTTCTAATTAGGGAACAGCGTGCTTTCGTACGGACATAAATCCTGAAGCTTATTACAATGTTCACTTCTTGCCCTAAAACAGGAGTGCAAATTAGTTCCATACACTCTTAATGCAACACAACTGTTACATTTCTGTGTGTGTTTGATACATTAGTATTGAAGGGCTCGTTATTTTTTAAGCCAAGACACCACCACAAAATGCGGTACACTTGAATGAGGACCTGTAGGCCACACAAATGCCTAGAAACAATATGAGACACTCGATTGCGATTATTTTGATTTTATTATTCTGCAATATGATAAAAAATGTACGTTAAATATCAACACTCTAATTAAACAGGATATGTAAATATTACAACCTAGGAAGTTTGGTCAAACTTTGCTGGACAAATTATTAGTAGTAACATTATTGTTAGTAGCATATTGAATCATAGAACTGCGTTATTCAATTTCAGTACATTTATATTGTAATCACTTTCACTTGAAATGAATTTTCATAAATCTAAATTAAAACTTAAATATTTCAAGTAGAGAGAATCTAACTGAATCAAGGAAACCCAACAAACTTTAACAAGTCAAACTACTCAAATGAAACTCTTTTAGCTAGTGACAGGGAACAGGGTTAGAATGCTGAAAACGTGCTGGTGAGAAGCACTACTGAGAGCAACTTAGTCACTTTGATAAGGATAGCACAGAAATTGCTCAATGGATCAATATATAGAATACACAAAATGTATTTGTCCTCAACCTAAGCTCAAGCTTCACTCTTCACCATGGTGGTAACGAATAACCAAAATTACAACACAACAGAAACTCTTCTAAATCTCAAAACAACAACATATTAAACACTAACAAGTACAGGACTGCATTTTCTCGGAACTCCCGCAATAGCTCCCATGCAAGATTCAATTTCAGAGTTAAAGGTGGGAGTGGACAGTACTTCCATGAGATGTGGACAGAAACGGGCAGTCCGAGAATAGCCTGAACATATATATATATATATATATATATATATATATATATATATATATATATATTAACTAATGAATGCAAAAAAACTAAAATGATTATTATTTAACTTATATTTTTTTTATAACAATTAACAGGTAGAGCATAGCGTGAAATCACTGTCATCAAATGATGTGAAACTCGGACTGGAAAACGGTCCATTTAAGTATTAAGATTTCAAACTCAGGCAAGTCAAATTGGCACCATGTCACGCGTCATCTGATAATAGCAATAACAGAAAAAATAAAATTTTCTTTTTGTACACGATGTCTATTTGTATGGCTTTTTTCTTTTGTAAAAAAAAAAATACAGGGTTTGGGGAACGGAAGTGGTCGCGGAAGAAAATCACAGTGGGCAGAGAGTGGTTGAACATGGAGTCAAATTCAGCGGGAGCATTCGGGAGCAAGATAGAACACTTCATTTTGACTTTTACTCTACCTGTCAAGTCCCATGCAAAACATGGTGGGAACTAGAAATCCCTTGCCCAGTTTCACTAAACCAAACAAAACATATTCATGTTGTCCCAACACAAATGGATTAAGTAAAGCTAAAAATACTTTTTTTAGTTGAATAAACTTAATTTAAGTTCCCTTGGTTACATCCATTTTTGGAGTAACATGAACATGGTAGGATTGAGTAAAACTGACAACAGTGAGTTTTTTTTTTTTTTTTTTTTTTTTTTGAGTGAAGGCAATCAAGTTCAACCCTGAAGCCTTGATTTTAGCAGAAAACTGAAGGAAACTATTTGATGTTCTGTGTGTAATTTCCAATAGATTTTCATAAAATCCTAAACTCTAAACCTCTGTCCACAAAATCTGTGTTTGCATTACATTAGATATGTATAATAACAATATAAAAAAGTTAACTTTGAGGATGTATGTTGAACTTTTGCTAAATGTACATTGGAAGCGGACTGTGGTGATGTGGCATGGCTGAGTGACGTTTGCAGAGAGCGAGGCCAGGAGAGACAGAGTGGTAAGGATTGACACCTGTGGGAAATCACCTCTAACAGCTGTTTTGTGTTTGCAGTGAGAGTGGAGAGGGATAAAAAGGGCAATCCAGACTGCCAGAGAGGGAGAGAGAGAGAAATTGAGAGAAGCAGTAGAGTGTTCTGTGTAGCAAGGTTATTATAGTTTTGCATTTTCAAATCAGTTTTTATTCTATATAGTTTCAGATTTGCTATAAATTTTAGTTTAGATTTAATTAGTGTCATTAATTATTTAGTTAGTTTTAGTTTGTTTTTATTTTGTAAACACATTTCTAATTAGTTTTTATATATTTTAGTTTCAGTTTTAGTTTTAGTAAATGTGGTTTGCGAGTTAACAGAACACTTCCATTATGTAGACCAAAGCAAGACATTTGAATTTAAGCTTGGAAAACTTACACAATACACTTAAAGCAAAACAGTTGAATATTTGCACAGTTTACTTAGACTCAGCATACTTGTGCATAATAACAATAACAATGGTTTGAGATCCAAAAAAATTAACAAAGAACCAAACAAAAGCAAATTAAAGGTATAAAAGTTAATCGTTTGAAATCTTGTTAAATTAAGACTCGCTGGCAAGGACGGATTAAGAACTGAGAGGCCCATGGGCCGGTACACCACAGAGGCCCCCCCATGACGTGTCATGTGACTATGTTCACTTTTATGCACTACAAGATGCTTGGCAGATTTGGTTGGATATTTTAAACTGACGGAAGGAAAGTTTGAATGTCTTACACGGCCAGTTATATGTACTTTTTAATTATGAACTAGGGGCGGAGCAAGGAGTTTTTCTGAGGGGTGGCCAGGCAGGGGCAAGCGATCAGTCTGGGAGGGTTAAGGAGACCTTGATGTGCGCACATGTTAAGTTTGTACATTTGTACAGAAATAATTTCACCTTTACAGAACTAATTTGAGACAAAAAATTACCAATAAAATTACTAAAACAGCAATTGCGAGTGGGGTGGCCAAAGGGGTGGTCAGGCTTCATGCATTAATATGGATGTGCGTGGTATTCAAAATCCAATATCATTATTTGATTATTCTGCACATGTTTAGAGTTCTTCAACCTGATCTGAGTCTGACGGTACCCAACAAACCTACAGGTTTTGGACCAAGTTCGGGTCAGTTTTTCAAGTGTGTCGAGGCCATGTAAACACGCACTGGACAGATGTCTTTGATCGTTGTTCCACAACTCACTGTAAAGTTTTAAAAAAATAATTTTAATATTTATAAACGTGTCTCGAGACACCTGTGTTCTGTTTCACCATTTGTTACGCTGCATCAAGCTTTTTCAGTGCTGGTGTCACAAATCGACATTCTGCTGAAGTTCAGGTTGCAAAGAGGCCTTAATGTGACACATGATTCCAGATAGTTTTCACCTGGCAAAGTTTCCGCACTTGATAAACGGTGAGATAATGTTTTTCCCCATTTTGCTCTGGTATGCAGACAATAATTACAAAAGTTAAATGCTGAATCATTTAAAAAATCAAAGCATCCCAAAGTAGTCCTATAAACTGTAGCATCAAATAAATGCATTGCACCTTTGAGATGCAGATTCCCTGAGTGCACACTCTAGTGCCTGTGCTCGTGCTGCTGTCATCTAGCATGCATTCGGCCGAACAAATAGTACTTCACACAAGGTTGACATTTACGTGGATTTATAATAAATAAAAATAAAATAATAAATAATTATTTTAGAGCTCAGGTTCTTTGGGTTTAGCGGCCCCTGGGCAACAGCCCAAACGGTCCGGTGGTTAATCCGTCCCTGCTCCCCGCACTGAAGGTGGGCGCTCTGTCACTTTGTTTATTTATGTTTACATTTACTGCATATTATATGATACGTGTATCATATAATCTTAAAATCCGTGGTCTTCTATTAAATATACAGTGTCTTCAGGATTTCAAGATCGCAAGAATTTGAGCAAATTCAACCAATCTCCGCATTATTTGTGGTAGCTAGCAATTTTGTATAATGTTCTGCAAAAAATGTAAATCTGAGGGGATCCCATCGCTTTCCTTCATGTTTGACAGTGGCAAAACAAATGCTAGAAAGCTTGAACCATTCGCAACATATACAAATGCACAGCTGCCATTGTATCATCTCCATAGTAACAGTGTAAGTGTCTCCATAATCTCCTCCAAGTTGTGTGTTCACTACCAAAATCCGTGTCTAAACTTTTACAGGATCGTAGACAGCACACATACATCACAGCTAGCATTCAATCTTCACCCTGAGTGCTGTGGATGAGACACAAAAAACGGGTTTATACTGAGAATAACTAACATTCACTAGTTAATATCCCTTTTAAGTGTGCTACGAATCTAAATATGAACATTTTGCTGAATTTTTTTTTTTCATAAATGTTTTTTATTGATCACATACATATATGCAAAATAGATTTAAAAATATGGCACAAATTGCATTTTCATATATGCAAAAAAGTTTTAAACACTTTTTTGTACTTAAATTCTCAAATATATTAACTGTAATTGTATTTGTTTGTATGGCCATAAATCTATGTAATAATTATGACTATGTAATATTTGGCATAATTATAGAATCCTAATTTGTGTTTTTAGTTAGCAGATTAGCGGTTAGCATGTGTCACGAATACGCCAGGCTGCCCAGTCATCCAATCACAGCGCTCGAACTCACCAGTATACACATCACCCGCACCTGCAACCAATTCAAGATACAAATCAGCATTACTATAAGAAGCACACACAAACTCTCACTCTTTGTCTGGGCACCAACAGACTCTAACATCTGTTCCGGCGAGCGTCCTTAGATTACCTACCTGTGCTCTAAGCGATCTCCTGTGGAATACTCCAATCTCCAGCGATCTCCTGTGGAATACTCACCCATTCTCCAGTGATCTCCTGTGTAATACTTATCCTCTCTCCAATGATCTCCTGTGGTATATTAACCCATTCAAAAAATACAGTCCGCAAAAATCAGGTAAAGTGCCTCGAAATCCTGTTGGGACTGAATATAGTATGTTATCCATTCAACCAGGAAACCAGAGGCCACTTTGTTTTTTAAGGTGCAGTTTGTAACCATTTTCATGTAATAACTTTTTTTTTCCAATGTGTGAACGGCTTGTAACACAACTTAAAAAATTAGCCTTTTTGGACTTCCTAGGTTGCCTATTAAAGCCTGTAGTCTGATTTTCATGTAAAGGAAGCAGGTCGGTTTTGCCAGGAAAATCCAAAGGATGTGACGTTTATGTGCGCTCTCGAGAGCCTTGCCTCAGTGCTTCTCTTCCGCTATTCAACAGCGTCAGACGCAGCAACACTAATGTTATTTTAGAGATAACAGTACAACACCGACTCCTACACAAACTAAGTGAATAAAGTAAAACTTATCTACTGAAACCTGTCTGGCTAAGCAGGAACTAGCGAAAACTAGAGTGAACATCGACAGGGCATTTGATTCCTGGAGGGACCATCGTGCGGTTTTGGGGATCAGTACCGACCCTGAATTGGTGTTCCTAATTAATGGACAGGTAAGATTACATAACTGCAAAGCATGTGAAATATAGTGCCATAAAGATTGATCTGTGTAATTTTAGCTAACTTCATCTTGCCTGCTGATGAATTGCAAGTTACCTTGCTTCGTAACTTTCAAATAATATCAACGATCTTCTCTTTATACTAAAAGTCAGGTATGCAGGATAAATTTAAGCAAATATGCTGGTTTCTTGATCATAGTACAACGTATGATAAACAAAACATACAATAGTGTAACATAAGATGTGCAGTGCAACAGTAAACCGTCTGGAAATTGTTCAGAAGTATGCAGCTGTATGTGTGTATATCAGTGTACTATGTTAGCTGATAAGTAGTTTTCAAAAGGCAAGCTAGTTAGTGTCATGGAACCTATGATTTAAATATATTTTTTGGACATTACCTTGGAGAGTCAAATATAATATACAGTCTCAAAGTTTGTAGTAAAACAATCATAATTTTTATTATGCTACCTCATCTGTCAGCATGATGAATGTGGATAACGTTCAGTCTCTTTGTACGGTATGTCATTGTTTTGGCCGATGCTCGCTCGCGTCCCTATGGAGTCTGTGCACGAGCATAAACAACAGGTAGCTGGCTGCAGTTCACTTAATGGCCACAGGTGTCATTAATAACAAGGGTTTCTGAATCTTACAACCTGCACCTTTAAATAAAGACTTCCTACCAGCCATAATTTGTGTCCGAGTCGTCTTCATATGTTCAGTATCAACTAACCTCATGTGCATTACATGCCACAATGCCATCTGCAGGTGTTCACCTAAACGACCCAATAGTGTCTGACACTGTGGCTCTAAAACACACACACCGGTCAGATTTTTCTGGCATGTGATGAGAGCTCGTTGATTATGAAAATTATTCTATATTTTTGATAATTTTTTTTGTGTTTGTTTTTTAATATCTGCTGTTAGTTTAGTTTGATTTATTTTCAAATATTTTATTTCAGTTTACTTCAATAGTTTTTGTTTTAGATTACAGAAATAACCTTGCTGTGTAGTCACATTGTGCTGAAAAGAAAATCATTTGTCAAAATCAACTAAACAGAGTGAATAAAAGACTTTGAATTGTTTGCCCGGCTCCCGCTTCCTCCTTCCAAAGAGAAAACTAGAGACTTGTCACGGTGGTGCCAAAACCTGGGATTATAAGAAAGAAAACTCCTCGCCAGTGGCTAAAGTAATCAAGTCCCTCTCCTGCATCCACCAAGCCCAACATCAGGCTCTGCTTGAGCTATGCGTGGAACAGGACCAACTGTTCCAGGCACTGTTCCAGGCTCAGGCAGAGGACTGGCAGGTGCTACAGAGCTTCGTACATCGGGGGGGTCTTCAGCCACGACCCTGGACCCATCTATGGCCGTGCCTCACATCAAGCTGATCAAAATGGGACAGCAGGATGACCGAGAGTGTGGCCGCGTGCCCAGTGGGTGGTCCGCCAACTGCTGCTGTTGTCCGGGGAAGCCCAACTCGCAGCTCAAAAACTTCCTGCAGCCAACCTCCTGGTGTACAAGGACTTGAGGAAGACCATCCTGCAACGGGTCAGCCGCAGCCCAGAACAACATCGGCAACACTGCCACGCCCCCATCACCACACAGACCTAAAGAAATAGTGTTCTTTAGAGAACTGGCATTGATTTTAGAGCTAAACAATGCAAGTTCTTGTGTGAACAAGCTTCTCTTATAGTACTCATGAACACGCAACAGACATCAAAATTTTCTTTGAAAATGTACTTAAATTTCCATTTGTTTCACAAATCGAATGTCTTAAGACTTGGGATTTGGCACACAAGTTACTTGGACTACTTTTATACTTTTGGACCATTTTAAGGGTCACAACATTCATTAAAATTATTTCTTTTGTGTTCTGCAAAAGAAATAAAATCATATTTGGAACAACATTTCAAATGACATTTTAAAGCAAATTAAAATTTTTGGGTGAACTATTCCTCTGCAACACTTCATTGTCAAAATAAATCATACTTAAGAGTACCTTTCGAAATGCAAGTTCACAAATTGTAAACACTGATACTGCTAAAAAACCTGTATCATTGTCCATAAACATGCTTCATGTTTGTGTAGCATCCTATAAACAGAAAAGATTGCCATTCATTTACTTTCATGTAGACTACATATTCATGTACGGTAATTAAATTGCACCCTTTTGCAGATTAATAATTAAATATTGCCTTTATGACTGTATCGCAAATGTGTCACACCGTACAGTACACATGGACGTACCACCACACACAAACACATCATGCACAAGCAAGCGCTAGTGATGAAAAGCCAGGAAATGTTGATCAATTACAAATTTTCAACTGTAAAAAATTACCATTTTTACCATTTAGTTTTTTCCAGTCAGTGGGTGAATTAACATGTTTGGATAATAGAGATCAATTAATGGAATAATACACATAACAAGAGGGGTTTTACTGCTTTTACTGATCTTCAAAACACATGCACACACAGTTTGTGTCTCCACTGATTCAACAAACTCCATCACAGCTCTGTTCTGCTGCCATACAGTTTTTTTCGGAGTGTTTTTCGGTTGGGAAAGGGAAAAAGCAAGAAAGTCATTTTCAAACCATTGCAATGATTCCTTTAAGAATATCTGGAAATTATTTTTATATTAAATTTCAAATTTTTTTCAGTTCATTTTTCCATGAAAAGGGGTGTAGTAAATAGTGTGCCAAATCCTCTTCCAAAACCTCCGCCTTTGCCTTCAGTGTAATCAACCTTGAGAGGCTAACGAAGCTTAATGGAAGCCAAACAAAAAGTTAATTCTTCAAAATGAATTATGAAACCATTTGTCAGAATCACGAGTCTTCCAAATGCTATGTACATCTGCTCAAGTGGATATTACAGCTACATCTAAGAAACTGACGTGGGTGGTATAGCCTATAGTGGATAACGATCATGGCAGGTAACCAAATAGACTGCAGGTTCGAATCCTTGAGCAAGGCACTTAACCCCAAGGTTGCTCCAGGAGGAATTTCCCTGAAATAATGATATGATAGGTGTGGGTCAGAAACAGATTATTTAAGTCCTTTTTTAATATCTCCACTTCAATTAGCACTCTTCCCTCCTAAGAGGAGTTCTTCTTTTGTTTTTTGAGCGGCTGTGGATCAGTTGGTAGAGCGGGTCGGCCACTAATCGCAGGGTTGGTGGTTCCATACAACTCCATGGCAGCTCTGCTGCCATTGGTGTATGAATGTGTGTGTGAATGGGTGAATGAGTCAACAGTGTAAAGCGCTTTGAATACCGAGAAGGTTAAAAAGGTGCTATATAAGTGCAGACCATTTACCATTCTTGCATATCACCACCTACTGGGCAGAGAGGAGAATTTATAGTAAATAGGACCTAAATATTTATCTGTTTTTCACTCACACCTATCATATCATCTCTGAAGACATGGATTAAAACCACTATTGGTTTGCCAATAATTGGTATGCAAGCCAATAATGATTACATTTATGCTGCCTTTATGTGACCTTTGGGGGGTGAGGGTGCATACAGGTTAAGTCTCCTGTGTGTTCGTGTTGTCGGACGGGGGGGGGTTAGATCAATTGCATGTGTGGTGGCCAATGGGGTGGCCAGGGTTCGGTCAAAAGTGGCCACAGCCACCCCCTTGCTCTGCCACTGCCTGTTTTACGAGTTGCCTGGCAGTATCATCATGTGTACACAGTCTAAGGGGTGATTAGACAGAATTGTGAAATTAAAAAATATATATATTAACAGTAAAAACATGTTATCATTTGGAACAATAGTGATTATATGCCACTGCCAGGCGTTCTCAATTAACTTGTGTGTAGTACATTTTTATTTAAAAATTGCATAATGCACACATACAATGACAATGGGTTGTAACATATGCTCTCAATTGGAACTATTCTGATTTTATCTTATTGCATTTACATTTGATCAAAACATGCTACATTTTGAATGTGACAGAATTTAAATGTTCAAAGACTCAATATAATGCAAGCCATGACACATATCTCATCCAACAAAACCCATCTTCAGTCTGACCCATTATTATTTACACCGATCAGCCACAACCTGCCTAATATTGTGTAGGTATCCCTCGTGCCACCAAAACATTGCCAATCTTCTTCTCAACACAATTGTACAGAGCGGAGTTACCATAGACTTTGTCAGTTTGAAACAGTCTGGCCATTCTCTGTTACAAGGCATTTCCATCCATAGAACTGCCACTCACTGGATGTTTTTTGTTTTTGGCACCATTCACAGTAAAATTCTAGAGACTTGAAAATAAAGTGTGTGAAAATCCCAGGAGATCAGCAGTTACAAAAATGCTCAAACCAGCCCGTCTGGCACCAACAATCATCCATGCGATTATCTAATCAGCCAATTGTGTGGCAGCAGTGTAGTGCATAAATTCATTGATTTCAACAGTGGCATGATTGTTGGTGCTGATCTCCTGGGATTTTCACGCAAAACAGTCTCTAGAATTTACTTCCGAATGGTGCCAAAAACAAAAAACATCTAGTGAGGGGCAGCTGGGTGGACGGAAATGCCTTGTTGATGAGAGAGGTCAACAAAGAATGGTCAGACTGGTTAGAACTGACAAAGTTTACGGTAACTCAGATAACCAACCAAAAAGGGTTTACAAATTGCCATGTAAAATCCAGAGCAGATTTCTCTTCACAGTCCAGCCCTAAAATCATGGAAATGCTAAGATCGGTCTGCTGATTACTGCATGGCACTGGGAGGTAAGGACAGAAGACTTCCTCCATTAAGTGGTTAGTTTAATCCACTTATGGACCGCAAGCCATTGATAAGCCCAAGTCAGCTGAACATTCAAAACAACAGAAAGGAAATCCCCAAAGGAATAAGACCTTAATTAACCTTGAACCAGTGTGAGGTAGGTACTGTATACACCCAGTGACCCCGATTAAAGAGGCAATTCAACTTTCGGAAATATCATAGGGTGACTGCATATGATTATATGCTGCTTACTACATAGGATTTACAGTATAGTATCTATAATGTTAATGGGTACGTATGATGAAAAACAGGATTTCCTGAAGTACTGTGTAAACAAACACAAAAGCAGTTTCGCCAAACACGTTAGCCAATCATAATATGTCATTTACATACAGAAGTCTTAAAGGTACAGTAGCAAAACAACCTGTTAAATTCTAAGATTCAAACAAAGAGTGGAAATTGACCATTTAAAATCTAATGGATAAACTACAGTATGTTTAATGGAAAATGCACACACACACACACACCTTATAATGGTAGTCCATACAGGTGAGATCCCTCCAATACTAGTCACCTCTGATCTTGATCAAAACCTGATGAGATAAAGAAAATACAATCAGTCTGCTTCTAACAAAATAGCATCTCTAGACAGTGCATCTACAGTTACTTTATTTCTAGCTCATGGGATATTCATATGCAGCATTTCCTCTAGGATTTTTTCAGCAGTGGTGCTGTGCGCACGTTCATGAGCCCACAACAGCAGACCCGTATTTACACAGTCGGTGGAGGAATAGCTTAAAATGACCTTAAGAATCATTATAAATGGGTTATTCATGTTCTCCGTATCCTGTCCTGTCTTTATATACAGGGATCTTTTGACACTTTAAGAGCTCTGGAAGCCCAGATAGCTGTAGTAATAATTCTAAAATAATGAAATGCTACGTAGAAAATTGCTTGCAATTGCTTTTTTTTATTTCAGATTAACATTTTTAATTGGTTGATTGTCAAATATTACACAGAACAAAACAAAATATACATGCACAGTCAACCATTACCCCCTTAACCCCCATTAATTCCCTATCCCCCTCCCAATCCCCAACCCCCAACAAAATTTCCTGTGGTCGAAGCCTGAGTCTACACATATAAACATGAAGAGAAAAAAAAATATTTCTCTCCACATGGCCCCCATGAAAGCCTTCCAGAAAGGTCATGTATTTGTCCCATTTCTTGCCATATGCATCTAATCTGCCAATCTTTTCGAATGCCGCCAACCTGCTCAATTCGGTGAATCATTCTTGAAATGAGGGAGGACCAATTGACTTCCATCCTCTAAGAATTATTTGTCTGTCAATCATTACACTAGTTTTGACCCAGCTTTTTGTATATGTGTCACTTACTTTAATAACTGCCCCATCACCCAATATACATAGTCTGGGGCAGGATGAAATTTTAGTATCTAAAACCTCATAGATAAAATTGTGACCTTGAAATCCCAAATTGCTGTGTTATATTTTCAAATTATCTCAAAGATTCGTTATATAAGTCACCAAGTGTAGCAACACCCCTCTCCATCAATTCTTTCCAGCAAAAGGGAGACTTGTTCAAACTAAATTTGGTGTTTAGCCATATGTTTGAGGAAACATGTAGGTAAGTATCAAAACTGAACATATAGGAAATCTTTTTCCATACTGAATATGTGCAATAATGGGATACATTTTTACTTCTATGGGCAATTTCAAATAAATACTTTGCAATGTTGAAATTGGGGCAAGGACCGCTTGTTCAATGTTGTACCAGGTAGGGGCTCTCTCAGATGGAAGAGACCAATGGCCCAAGTGTTTAAGGTTAAAAGCATAATAATAAGACAACATTTTTGGGAGGCCTAAACCTCCTTTTTCAACTGGTCTATGTAACTGTGAAGAGGAGGAAGCCATGGCCAGGCCGTGAGGATGCGCTCCTGGCGCTGAGTAGCTCAATCAGCGGGAGAGTCGGGGATGCCAGAGAGAGAGAGAGACACACACACACACATGGAGCTGTTCAGTTTGATATAATTAAAGTCTTGTTGAATGTTGATCCGGTTCCCACCTCCTCTTTTCCTGAACTGTTACACTGGTGCCAAAACCATGGACTGGCGGAGAACATGCTGTCGGAGAGATCTCAACGCTGAAGGGGGATCATGACACCAAAGAGGTGTGATGCGGTGGTGTAAGAGCAGTTCGCCTGAGGGCAGAGGAGCCTGCTGCCATCCACCAGGAGATGAAGGATCCACTGTTGTCCACCAGGGGGTGGGGGAGCTCACTGCCGTCCGCCAGGAAGTGGAGAAGCATCTGCTGGTCGCTAGAGGGCAGAGCAGCCGCTACCATCTCACCGCTGTCCACTAGGAGGCGAGGTCCAGTGCCATCGCCCAGCGTGATGGAGGACCGAATGACAGAGTGGTCGGGAACCTGAATTTTTTTTCTTTTCTCTCTCTCTCCCTCTCTCTCTTTGTCTCTCCTGCCCTCTTTTACTCTCCCCTACCCTCATCCTACCGAGGTACCCAGAAGGCGGATAGAACCAGCCAGCGAGGACATAGCCGAAGGGGCAACTCCTCTCCTCCAAGGGGGGAGTAAGTCAGTCCGGAGCTTGAATCGGGCAGAATTCTTTTTTATAACATTGACCTTCCCAGCCATAGACAAAAGTAGTGAAGTCCACCGATCAACATCACACAAGATCTTTTTCATTAATGGTCAAAATGGACGTATAGTAAATCTCTCAAATTTGCTTGAAATAAAATGCCTAAATACCTAATGCCTTGCTTGGGACATTTGAATGCACCAGGTTGGAAAGCTGTGGAAGGTCAATATGCTGTCAGAGCAAGAGCTTCTGATTTAGACCAATTCACCCTGTATCCTGAAATTTTTTTAACAAAAAATTTATAATTCTGTGGAGGCTATGTAAATTTTATATAATAATAATATGTCATCTGCGCAGAGTTCAAGTTTATGCACCACACCTTCTGCTACAATACCAGGAAAATCCTCTTTCCTCTTTTCTTATTTCGGATAATTTGGATGTTTATATAGTAACTTAATCCATCCAATAAAAGTGTCCAAAATCTTACAAATATTGTTCCATTCCACTCTATCAAATGCCTTCTCTGTGTCAAGTGAAATGGCAGCAGTTGGGGTCTGATTATTCGCTACTGACCACATAACATTTATAAATTGTTTAATATTATTAGAAGACCTATGGCCATGAATAAACCCCATTTGATCTATATGTATTAGAAATATAATTACTTTGCTTAATCAATTAGCCAAAATTTTATTCAATAATTTTACATCAAACTGGAACAGGGAAATTGGACGATAACTTTTACATTAATTTGGGTCTTTATCGTTTTTAAGAATTATACTGATAATGGCTTGCGTCATGGTTGGGGGTAGTTCTCCTTTCTTTAATGACTCTGTGTAAACTTCTAACAAAGTGGTGCCAGTTCTGTGACATAAGATCTACAAAATTCTGCGGCAAAATCATCTGGCTCCAGTGCCTTACCTGTTATCAAGGCTTTAATTACCACAACAAGCTCCTCCAAATAATATCTGAATCAGGAAAGACTTTTTGATCATTCGTCAATTTAGGAAGTTCTAATGGCTCTACGAAGTTGCAATATCCTGGAACTATAAAGATCGAAATATTATTCTTTAAAGGCCTTATTAATATCTGTCGCAGAGGTAAATTTATTGCCTCCAGAAGACTTCACTGAAGGAATGGTGGAAAAAAAACTCTCTCTGTTTTATGTATCTGGCAAGAGATTCCCTGCCTTGTCTCCTGACACAAATTATGTCTGTCTTGCCCTGAATAAGAAAACTCTACCTTCTGTGAAATAATAGTATTGTAACTATATTTTAGTCAATTCTCTAAGACCATTGGATGACATTCAGCACTTCAGCTCTGTTTCAGCACTTTTAATTCTCTTTTCCAATTCCATGAATTCCTGTGCTTTGATCTTTTTAATGAATGAGACATATTGTATTATCCGCACCCTGAGAACTGCCTTAAGCCCATGCCACGCCCACAGAGTAAACTGAGGACAAATTGGCCTCCACAAAAACATTAACTACTGTCTTTACATTTGTTGAAATGATGGGTCCTGCAGAAGGGATGTATTAAAGTGCCATCTATATGATTTTCTTTTCTCTATAAGCATGATCTGAAACTAAAATGTTACCAATTGAGCAATCAGTGGCAAATGGAATAAGTGAGAAAAGAAATTATTCTAGAGAAAATATTATGAACTGATGAAAAAAGGTGTAGTCCCTCCAAGATGGATTCAAAGGTCTCCAAATGTCTGTAAGACCAATATTTACACATCCTCTGTAGTGTCAAAATTACAGGCTAAATGACATAGACCTAAATTCAACATTGATGTAACCATAAAATCCTTAATAACCCACAGAACAGAAAGAAATGTGCTTCAACCTCACGCATAACAGTCCCACCTGGTGTCCATCTCCCAGATGCATGCACATGCTACAAGATTACTTCAGTCCAGTGGGGTTTTTTTTAAACATACACCATACAATTTAACTACATGTGAAAGTTTTCAAAGAAATAGGCCCCAGTAAATAACAACATCAAACCCACAAAAAGAACAAATAAACTCAATAATAAGCCAATAAAGGAAAAGAAAAGAAAATATTTAAAAAAGTAGACAGTGGGCAACCATCCACATAACAAACCCTCTCAGACTACATCAGCAAAATTTACTATGTGTAGTTCCGATGATTCAGCGCTAGAAAAGCCACCCACTCACTCTATTGATTTAATGAAGGCAATAGCTTCTCATGGGCATGTGAAAGTCTTACGTCTGTTCTTGGCATCAATTCTCAGTTTTGCCGGGTAAAGCAAAGCAAAGCTCACATCCTGTGCATGAATTAAGTTCTTGCACTCTTTGAATCTCTCCCGTTTCGCTTGTGTAGCACTACCAAAATCCAGAAAAACCATAATGTTGTAATCCTCCCAGCACAACTTACCTTTATACCTCGCCGCACGTAAAAAAAAGTCTCTGTCTGCCGAACGCAGGATTCTGCCTGAATGCATCAGGGTCTGTCACCCGCTCTGGGAAGCAGACCGAGAGCTCTGTGTTCTAGTTTTCCTCAGCTCACGCGTTCTATTTCAAGATGATGGCCCGCTTTGTCGAACAAATTCGGAATAAGCCCGTCCAGAAACATGTCTTGACCTTCCTTTCTGTCTGGGATTCCAATGAAACAAACATTATTATGTCTGCTTCGATTTTCCATATCCTCTAATTTTTCCTATACCTGATCCATATCAGTTTTGGTGGCCGGCGGGTTAATCTACAGCTCTTTTCCGGCTGCTTCCAGAGTCTAAATTCTCTTTTCAACCTCGTCCAATCTTGTGATCAGGTCGGAAAGTTTTGCCTCCATAGATGTGTTCACTCAACTTATTTCCACGAGGCCCTCTATGTTAGTCGAGATTTTCTTTAGCACTGCATAAGTGTTTGCAATATTTTGGCCTACATCCTGAGGCGTGCTGTCATTCCTAGCCAGACCCCTCCATCTTGCTCTTGAGACTTGTGTGACTGTAAATGCTTTTTAATGTCCTGGCAACAGACTGACGATTTCAAATTCTTCGACATCCTACACTGCCCATGCAGTTTAACAACAAACAAACTAAATCAGTTCTCTCCGAGTAATGTTGATTGAAATGATAATAGCAAAGTGTAGCGGAAAACGGCACTTGCAAAGTGTAGTGGAGGGCGCCACTCGCATAGCATCACGTAACTCATCTGCACTATTTTTTATAAATATTAATGCAAATAAATATAAACCTTTTTAACAGAACATATACTGTACATACACTCACCTAAAGGATTATTAGGAACACCTGTTCAATTTCTCATTAATGCAATTATCTAATCAACCAATCACATGGCAGTTGCTTCAATGCATTTAGGGGTGTGGTCCTGGTCAAGACAATCTCCTGAACACCAAACTGAATGTCAGAATGGGAAAGAAAGGTGATTTAAGCAATTTTGAGCATGGCATGGTTGTTGGTGCCAGACGGGCCGGTCTGAGTATTTCACAATCTGCTCAGTTACTGGGATTTTCACGCACAACCATTTCTAGGGTTTACAAAGAATGGTGTGAAAAGGGAAAAACATCCAGTATGCGGCAGTCCTGTGGGCGAAAATGCCTTGTTGATACTAGAGGTCAAAGGAGAATGGGCCGACTGATTCAAGCTGATAGAAGAGCAACTTTGACTGAAATAACCACTCGTTACAACCGAGGTATGCAGCAAAGCATTTGTGAAGCCACGACATGCACAACCTTGAGGCGGATGGGCTACAACAGCAGAAGACCCCACCGGGTACCACTCATCTCCACTACAAATAGGAAAAAGAGGCTACAATTTGCAAGAGCTCACCAAAATTGGACAGTTGAAAACTGGAAAAATGTTGCCTGGTCTGATGAGTCTCGATTTCTGTTGAGACATTCAGATGGTAGAGTCAGAATTTGGTGTAAACAGAATGAGAACATGGATCCATCATGCCTTGTTACCACTGTGCAGGCTGGTGGTGGTGGTGTAATGGTGTGGGGGATGTTTTCTTGGCACACTTTAGGCCCCTTAGTGCCAATTGGGCATCGTTTAAATGCCACGGCCTACCTGAGCATTGTTTCTGACCATGTCCATCCCTTTATGGCCACCATGTACCCATCCTCTGATGGCTACTTCCAGCAGGATAATGCACCATGTCACAAAGCTCGAATCATTTCAAATTGGTTTCTTGAACATGACAATGAGTTCACTGTACTAAAATGGCCCCCACAGTCACCAGATCTCAACCCAATAGAGCATCTTTGGGATGTGGTGGAACGGGAGCTTCGTGCCCTGGATGTGCATCCCACAAATCTCCATCAACTGCAAGATGCTATCCTATCAATATGGGCCAACATTTCTAAAGAATGCTTTCAGCACCTTGTTGAATCAATGCCACGTAGAATTAAGGCAGTTCTGAAGGCGAAAGGGGGTCAAACACAGTATTAGTATGGAGTTCCTAATAATCCTTTAGGTGAGTGTATAACAACTATCAAAGCTACTGAACCCAACAGAGTAAAAATCTTAACCTGTATTTAATGTAGCCCATTTTCTTTTTCTTGCATAGTTTTGTTCTTGATTTTTAAATATAAGGGCATGCATCAAGTGCCATTATTTTTGTTGTTGATGTTGTGGCATGGGGGGCGTGGTCATGTCTCTGTCTGAGGGAGAGGGAAAGTGGTAAGGCTTGTCACCTGGGCTGTAATTACTCTAACACCTGTCTCTCATTTTAGTGATGGCAGAGGGAGACCTGATAAGGCATACCAGAGTGTCGGAGTGAGAGAAAGAGTGGCAAGAGAGCTGGTGGCCGAATGACTGGCAACAATAACTGCATAGTTATATGAGAGACTGTTAAAAAGCCCCTGTTTGAGTTGGCCACTGAGAGCCATGTTTTTTGTTTTATCTGAGTGTGGAGAAAATAAACATTCACCTCAACTGTTCGCTGTCTCCTGACTCCTCCATTGCCCATGAAATTAAATCCTTTACAGATGTCAACAACAAAATATACAGAACGTTTTTTCTCTCTCCCCTTTTAAAAGTTGATTAGCCTGTTTATTTATATGAGCCTATTATAATTATTATTTTGTTTATTTCCATATATAACATAATTCAAATATCAAACATCATTCAAACAGAACACAGATTACAAAGGAGGAAAACTTTGTGCATAATTTGCCCATAGGTCTTGGGGGTCCAAGCTTTAAAGCCCTTTATGAACTTTCCATAAAGGCAGAGTCTCCCAAACTGGGGTACACGTACCCCTGGGGATACGTGAGGTGACAATGGGAGTACGCGATTGACATTCTGAGATTTACTGTTCTTTCAATTTCATCACAGTCTAAAATAACATTCAAACCCAGTTTGTGTATTTCTCACTGTCAAAAATTATTTTGTGTGCCCTCTAGTGTAGAAACACCAAAATAGTTGTGTCATAAATGTCAGAAAAATATGCAATGAAATAACCCGATATTTTGCGGTTAAAGAATGCATTTACTCATGTGTCGTGTGTCACACACGTATCTTTTTTCATCAGCCCAGTGCTAGGTGACGTAGCTAAGTGATAACAAGTAAAATATTTCACTGTTTCACCAGACTCACATGTCAGTCATCCACGATTTTAGTTTAGTTTTTTTTTTTTGCAGTTTAAAAAGTAATTTGTATTTAAGGTTAGATGAATAAGGAGTTTTGATTCTGATGGTATAAGTTCATAAGAGTTGATGACAAGTGTCAGACATTCAGCAGCACCAAGTAATTTTCCATATTCACACGCAGTAATTTTCAATCACATTTGCTCGCACGGTAGAGACCAGTTTTTACATTATTGCATTATGTTTTTTCAGCAAATGAGTTCAACCTTGTTAACAGTGTCAAGCATCATAAATTAACAGACCAAGAATCAATAGTCCTACCGAAGGCCTGTCTTTGGACAATAAAAGGGTCATTGGTTAGCAAGGCCCCAACAGCATGACCTTCTGAACTTACACACAGAGTTAAAGCAGACTTTTCCTTCAAAGGTTTCCAAAAGTCAATCAGATTTGCACGACTCTTTTTACATTTCATCTTAATCCAGGAACATTCTACACAAAGTCACAGTACTATACCGATTTAACCTAAAATGTAAAGAATGCATTTAAATCCACGATTTATACATTACCTAGGCTTGCTAGTTAATTCTGACAATTGCTTTGATCTGTGGTAACTTGTATAACTGACAAATTAATGATTATAGCCTGATATACCTCTTTAAAATGTGTGTAATGTTTTATCCATGTTGTATAACCCATGAATTAACCAGTATTATTTGTAACCAGGGATTTTCATGTTTTGTTACCTACACGTATAATATCCATGAAAGAATGTCAAGTTTAGTATGTAAGCGTTCGCTGGTGTATGCAGAGAAAGCTGATGCCAACGAATATCATGTCTCTTGTACCATTCTCAAGATATAAATGTTAATGACTAAAACTCATTTGTAAGTGGAAAAATTCATGGAAATTTGTAAGACTGAAACAAAGGGCCATAAAATCAACTGTCGGAAAGGACAGCGCAGTCGACCATGTGACTCTGAAAAGTCACCTCTTATTGGTGCAGGACACCTTTGGGGATGCGGCCAATTTCAGTTCAAATGTTTCCAAACAGGAAGAGGGCTTCTTCTCTCTTCTCTCTCTTGTCGTCTCTTCCCTTCTGCACTCTCTGCTCTGGCTCGTCCCACGTGATCTTCTCTGGATCTCTTCAGAACCAGATCCATGTGAGGTCCAAGGAAGCTTTGGACTCGAAGTCCCGAGGAAGCCTCTCAATCTATACGGTTCATATAAGGCCTCGCTTCAAAGCCAACCTCATCATTCATACAGACAATAACTATCTGATCTTACAGAAGTCCAAAACATCTCTACACTTTGCTCAAAGTGCTTGTGTATTAGTTAAATATTCTGGGTAATTCGATAGCAAATCAATGTAGACTCAAATAAGGATAAATGGTTCTTAAGGCATTGTCAACAGACTCCGTAAAGTTCATTTTCACTGTATTGATCATCTATTTCACATTCTGTCACTCTGTTCATCAAACTGTCTTATGTATATATGTGTTAGATTATATTTATGTTTAGAATAGCAATAAAGTTTGTCTCTGTTCAAAAATGATTTGACTGTGGTATATTTTGATAAATTATCTCATCCCTGTTTCTAAAAGATTTGGCTTCAAAGCTGTGCCTAAATACATGTGATATTATTTTCAATAAGCCATGAGAATAATATTACTCCAATAAGTGAATTAATCATAATTCCCTTATTAAAGCTAATTCCTTACAGTAAAAATAGAGAGCGAATGCAACGAGACGTTGTAGTAATCTAGTTATTTGTCATTTATCTAATTTATAATGGTTGTCAAACACAAGTAATTCCATTCCATTATATATTTCATTACATAATAATCTAATATAAGGACAGTTTAATTTATTTCATATAATTTAGACCCTGAATTCCCTTACATATAATGGTGTGAGAATGAGGGCACTTTAACAGTTCCCTTCTAAATTCATCAGTACCAAATATCCTACAACTGCCATTGTTGTAATGAAAATAGGTCTAATAGATTCTACCTAATAGATTATTTGGTCACACTTTAAATTTGTACGGAACACAGTTCGATATTTGGTGTGTAACAACTATGCACTAACAATAAAATATAATGTATTTACTGTGTAACTACATGTTGCTCTGCAAAATTCTCATAAGATTCACATTAACTGCTTCTGAGGTTGAGGTATTGGCAGGTTTAGGACTAGGGTTAGGGTCAGGGGTAAGTTTTAACAGTGTAAAAACAAATGTAACTACAAATGTAACTTAATGCAGGTACTTTAAATCCATGTACTATAAATTGAATAAAATGCACACAACTGTTAATCAGAAGGTTTGTGTCCTTGAGCAAGACACTTAACTCCAGGTTGCTCTGGGGGATTGTCCCTGTAATAAGTTCACTTTGGATAAAAGCGTCTGTCAAATGCATAAATGTTAAGTACATTGTAGTTAAAGACATCTAATATAGAGTGGGACCAATTATTTAATATGAAATTGTAATTTTGTTTTTTTTAATTACACAGTTACTGTTACTACTGTAAAACTGTACTACTGTTTTGTTGTCTGCAGCACAATATAGAGGGAAGTCTGCGCACCCAATGGGTGTACACCTGTGAACAGAGCAGATTATTGGCACAAGTGGTCACGTGATTTTTTACCCCAAATTTATTCGCAAACATCGTATTGCAGATGAGAAGCATATTTAGCACATACAAAAAAGCCGAACTATAGAGATTATTATTGCATTTGCCTCAGTGGTCTGAAATGTCACTTGGGCAGCAACTAAAATGTAGTTTCGATGGAGTAAGAACTATGGCACTGTTTTTTTCCACTTCTATACAAACAAGTCAAGAATATTGTTAAACCAAATTTCAGCAGCAGAGCTCATACTTTCCCTGCTGCTGAATGCATGTAGGGTTAAAACAGACATCACTGAGTGTTTAGCTAATATTTCTGTTTTTCTGACAGTAAGGAAGCTATTATAACAAAGAGAAGTCAAATTCTGAGGTCATTTTTAGCACATCACATAATATGAAGACCAAACATTTAAAATTAACCACTTTGTTACAAGCAGAGACTTGTAGGAATGGTTTTACTAATACTCACTGAGACCATACACAATCATTTAAACACTGCTGCATATCTAGAGCTGCAATGATACTTTATATCCCATCATTCCTTTAAGAGTTACATCATTAATGCAGAGGGAGAGAGAGAGAGAGCGCTTCACCACACATCAGATTTATTATTGATGGCAGATTTTTAAATTTTTTAACTCGTGACAGCTGTTTTTCTTAACCTGCGGTGATTTGGATCTCTCTGTACCAAATCAACCAAGACAGCCAAATAAATGTTGAGTTACTGTAAAGAACAAAGGTTAAGCATAACATTTTCACAATTTTTTTTTTTGATTTACGTATGTAATACGAAGCCTAATCTAAACATGTGCACTCCATCTAGTAACAGTAAGACTATTTTCAATAGAGCTTATATGCAACTAACGTTTACATCCCAGAGGCAAAAACTAATGCATCAGTAAGTTTTGCTGCTCATCAAGTGCATTCTTGCATTTATGACATTAAGGATAATGCAATAAGGAACCTTGGAATGAGTATTAGCTCCCTAAAATGCGATTGTACTAATGTGAAAATGACTGTCTCCCACCCTCAACCCACTTATCAGCTGGCCAATAAATAAAGCCAGAATTAAGACCATCCGACCAAAAATGTCCAACTGGAAATGTGCTGTCTGAAAGTCACATTGTTTTAAAGACAGTAATTCACATCTTATGCACAATTTTCTTATTTCTCCTAATTACAAATAAATAAGATTAAAAGGGACTGCATCGCTTGCATGGTAAATAGATGAATAGATGATTTGAATCTGTGGCAATGTCATGAACAAGAACCATGCCTGCTGCTTTTACTAGATCTTATCATCAGTGTTGGGGAGTAAAAAAGTAATGACATTACAAATTTAAATGTAAAGAGTGCATTTTATTTTTATGCAAAAAGTCCTTACCTTTGAATTGTATTGTATAGGATAATGCTAATGGTGCAATTTTATTTTCTGTTTTGTGAGTAAAAAGTGCTATCTTCCGTGCCACGGCTCACACTATTTTAACAAAAAAATTTCAGTAGCATGTCAACAGTACAGCTGTTTTCTAAAGAATGTAGCTTTTACAGTAACAACATACAAAGAATTTGTCTTGTGATGAGAAAAAATTTGAGATTTGTGTTTTTAGTATTACACTATAATGAGCATATGCTTTATCAACGTGATCACATGGGAAGTTGGAATGTTGTTTCCGAGAGTTCCCTACATTTGGATTGGCCACATTATGCCGACTCACTGACTCCAGTGTGTTTACCTTCCCTTGTGGCCCAACCAAAAGCGTGTTGCGTCAGCAGCGCGGGAGACCAGGATTCAGATCCTGCATTCTGTAAAACCAGGAAGTAATTGCGTATGTATATTAAGTGAAAACTGCGATTTGGAGGTTGCCTTTGTCCCTCTCTCAGTATATTTTTACTCCACTGATGGCAAGGTTTGGGGTTTGGGTTGGGGAGTACAGTTTATAAAATATGCATTCGTCTTCACTGTTATACAGCCTATATAGCTGAAAAGAACTCGCTTCACAATTCACTTTAGGTGCCCCTCCGTGAAAATTACAACCAGAAAAAAGAAGCACTCACAATCCCAATCTCACAAGCTCATATACCGAACAACACTTACCGCTTTGGCCACTGGGGGCACTGTTTTGTATTTCAGTAAACGCAGACCGATTTTAGCTAGAGAAATCTACCTACTGTTTTGGATTTCACTGTGAGACCAGTCTGTCTTTATACCTAGTGTAACTGAGCTAATAATAAAACTAAATCCCATAAATTGTCCCCTCACTCTTGAATGTTGAGTTGGAAAGTCTGATTCATTCTAATGAATTGCTTTGTGCTTGAAAAACGATTCACCAATTCCAGTCCCTGTGCAGCCTTTTATGTATTTTTTATATGTATATTACCTTAACACTGTTGTTCATTACTGTGTTTCCGACTCACTCATATAAGTTAGGGTGTATTCAAGTTTATATATATATATATATATATATATATATATATATACTCAATTTAAATGTATCTGTTCACATTTAATGCTCTCACCCTTTGTTTGTTCACAAACCTGTTTATTCATTCAAGAAACTCTGGGCTCTGCTCTGATAAATTAATTGATTAGATATATAGATATAAATAGCCCCTTAACCTAAATTTGATGTAGTTAGCTACTTTTGATAGTATTTTGTAGTGTAGTTATATATTTCAAAAGAGAAGTGTGACATCAGTTGAACTACAGTACTTGAAAAGATGTATGGCTTGTAGCTTAGTAAACAACAGTTTGAAAACTGCTTATAATCTGGTTGGATATTAATGAAAAAGACAAGTAGCAAACAAAGCATCACCAGTGTTTGTCTCCCATTAGTAGGCTGGAATTCCGCTAGGAGTAATACAATTTTCAGGCATTTACACTTAACATCAGTATCCATTTTAGCTGACAATATGTTTTTTGTAGCAAGGGCCTTGCATAACTTTCTGTATGCTCTGATTACTTATACAAAACAGCAACTTCTTACTCCATAGCGGTAAAGAGATCAGTATCTTGCCAGTTGTGCACTACGTAATTCCAAGGGCAATTTCTCCTCATTAAAATTCAGACATCTAAATTTAATTCTAGTTAATTAGCGTCAGTCTTGGATGAGCGATTACAAGTATCCAATATTACTGTAAAAACCGAAGACTCAGTCTTTAGCACACAGTTAAAACCAAAGACTCAGTCTTTAGCACACAGGTACATGTGACAGATATTTAACCATACTATCGGATGGGCACTCACTTATGGGAGAGTTAAAAAGTCATTAACTTCCCTACTCTGCTATTCGCCTCTATAAAAGTTTAGCTGTCAGGAGACAGTAAAAAGCCAGGGAGAGCTGCTCTTGCCCATGCTTGACACAGCCCTAAAGAATGCCAAAAACCTCTTGCCAACCATCCAAATGAGGAAATGTCAAAAACACACACCCAACGGCTGAAACAGGAGAAATGTGCCTGAAAACAGGAGGCACTCGGGTATATTCAAGCGAGACAGAATGTCTCTTCCTTAATGTGTACACCAAACTGAATGCAATGACCTGTTCTGAGTAATCCAGACTGTGCATGAAAATAATCCTCAAGTGCATTTCAAATGTAACAAATCTAGTCGACTACATTCTTATTAAAAAAATATTAAGGGAATCTGTGGGAAGTTCAAAAACCTCAACAGGACTGAAATATAAGAAATGCTATTTATTCAATATCTTATTCAGTTCTGGAGCATCAGTGGTAGGTTCAGCTAAAATCAGTCTGTGCTGACCAAAAATTTTAAACATTGCAACCAGTGGCCAAAGCGATAAGTGTTGTTGGGCATATGGGCATGTGTGAGCTCCATTTTACAGGTGTAATGTCTATGGAGATGCTCTATAAGCGAGGTGTGAAGCAAGTTGCTTTCAGCTCTACAGGTTGTAATACAGTGAATATTAATCTTAATTAATAAGATAATAAGTATCTGTTGAGGTATTTTATTTACTGAATGTACTGAATCAAGCACTCTCTGCAACATACTTCAAACAAATCTTCAAGATGGATGACTAATGAGCATGAACAGATAGAGAGGAGAACATTTCAAACATGTGAGGTTTGACTCCCGATGGAATGTGTGAACTTTAGCTATTAAGTGAAAGATTCCTTGAACAATCTGACACACATCAAGCATAAAGTTTTCAACAGATACTACATGTGTTGAGCTGAGGGATTTGTTTGAACCACAAGAAACGGAGACCAGTCAGACATCCTCAAGCCTCAAGTCTGAAGGATTTCGAGAGCTGCTTTGATGTGTGCTGAAAATCGTCCCTTGCTGAGAAATGAAAAAAGAAGAAAAGAAATGATCGTGAACGACAACTTGGCAACTGAACTTTAGCTAAGTCCTTGGGCAGGCTATATTCATAAAACGCTGGCATTCGTTTCAGTCCTTCTCGGAATAGAAAACAACTTGTGAAATGTTAAACACCATTTTGCTCATTTGGCTAACACAGCAAATTACTGCAAAACGTTGATGCTAATGAATGTTTTGCCACAACAATTTTTATTTAACTGCACTGTTAAACAAGCTTTTGGCAAACTACTACATTATCCAAACTAACCAAACTTTGATGTCATTCGACCCTGTGTGCGCACCAAAAGTGCTAGTGTGAAAGCACCCTTATTGAACATGTTTGCTTGCAAGTTCTATCACCGATTATACTTAATAAGATGATTAGGTCATGAAAACTAATTAAAAAGGCATTCCTTGGAGTCCTGGGTAGCTCTGTGAGTAAAGACGTTGACTACCACCCCTGGAGTTGCGAGTTCAAATCCAGGGCATGCTGAGTGTCTCCAGACAGGCCTCCTAAGCAACCAAATTGGACCGGTTGCTAGGGAGGGTAGAGTCACAAGTGGTAACCTCGTCGTGGTCGCAATAATGTGGTTCTCGCTCTCTGTGGGGAGAATAGCGTGAAGCCTCCACATGCACTACGTCTCCGCGGTAATGCGCTCAATAAGCCACACGATAAGATTGACGGTCTCAGATGCAGAGGCAACTGAGGTTGGTCCTCCGCCACCCAGATTGAGTCACTATGCCACCACGAGGATTTAGAGCGCACTGGGAATTCCAAATTGGCGAGAAAAGGGGAGGAAAAAAACGCATTCCTTTACGGTTGAAAGGTCTGATTTTTACAGATTTTTGGTAGTAATCAGAGTATTGGTGTGCATGTAAACGGGCCCAGTTCTTGCATTCAAACACAACTATTTCATTTGGAGGCCTTACTAGGCAAATACTGATATGCAAATAATTCAGATTAAATCTATTCATTATATAATTTCAGCATATAAAATTAATAAGATATAAAAAAAAAAAAAATACTGTTTGACAGTCCTACTTAAAACCTTTTATCTTTAGGCTCACAATTAAGTTATTAGCATTTTTTTTTTTTTGTAAATACTATATTCTGCCCATTTATGAATTTCTGTACAAAAATGACAATTGTATTTAATTAATATTATTTTAATGGATAAGATTGGCCACAAGGAAAAGCAGCCAACAAGTGCACAACATACCTACTATACATGGAAACTCCTTCAATACTGTTTAAAAAGCATCCCAGGTGAAAACCTCATTAAATTGGTTGAGAGAATACCAAGGGTATGCAGAGTGTGACTACTTATAAGAAGCTAAAATATAAGATCATTTTGTTAAACATTTTTGTGGTCATTGCATCATCCCCATAATTCAATTTGTTATTTCATAGTTTTGAAGACTCGCTATTTTACTAAAATGTGGAAAATAGATATGATAAAGAATGTGTAGGTGTGTGCAAACTTTTGATTGCTAGTGTAAAACTAATCTTTAGATATTCCCCAGGAAAGTGATGTGGACAAGAGTCATACATCTCACAGGGCCTAAATTACGGCTCTTTATTTCCATCAACATTCAGACAATGAATGTGGAGAAATCTGAGATGACACCACAAATGAATGATAATCATTACCATACTATTAAATCCAGCTTTTTCACTTTACCTTTCAGTCTGTGCGAGTCATACTGAGTTTTTTATTCTTCTTGTGTTCGAGGGGAAATGGATGTAGGGTTTTTACAGTTGTAAGTACTTAAAGGCAATTATATTCTTGGCCTTGTTTAACGAACGTGCAGCTCCCCTTCCCCATTCCTCCTCATTTATGACCCTAATTGGAAAAACATTTTCATCTACATGGCAACCTCCATACCTTGGCAGACAATAGTTATAGGCCAGCATTACAGCAGTCATAGAAACCATAAAAAATCCAGACAGAAGTCGTCTGACGGCGTGTGTTAAATGTGTGTAGTACCTATACATGTGTACCTTTTAGCTTTTCTTTTTTTGACGCATAAATCTGTGTGTACTGGCCACACCCAGCATGAAGCAACCTATAAGCCAGCAGAAAGTCCATATGGAGATAAGGGAAGGAGGGCAATGACGTGGCATCTGTGCCATGCTCCACAGTGGGCACAGGAAGATACCCTAGAACCCAGTTCCAGCAGTTGGCTTTCCCAACCTAAACACACACACACACACACACACACACACACACACACATACATACAAAGAGTAGCTAACTACACAGCAATAAACAAACACGCACATGCTGATGAAATACACTACAAACCACAATCAGATTACACACGGTTTTCTTTGTTAGTAATGATAGTGGAATATGAATGTTATTGAACAAAAATAAAAACAGCATGCTAATCAAAACACTACAAAAGGCCTATATAAGATTTCTAAATGACTCCACATGTAGTAGTGTCTTAATTCCTGCCATTCACAAAGCAATTCTACTAAAAAAAAAAAGGGTTCCCACACCTTCTGGGCGATACAAGTATGATTACAGGATAATGGTTTATAAAAATCATTTTATAGAAATTGCACTCACAGAGAGCAATTTCTGGCCAATTAAATATTTTTGACCTGAGCATAGCAAAAGAAAATTGTATATTCACTAAGGAAATTTCAATGGCACTTTACAATAAGGTTGTGCATGTTAAAGGGGTGGTTCACCCAAAAATGAAAATTCTCTTATCATGTATTTACCCTCATGCCATCACAGATGTGTATGACTTTCTTTCTTCAGCAGAACCAAACAAAGTTTTCTAGAAGAATATTTCAGCTCTGTAGGTCCATACAATGCAAGTGAATGGCGATCAGGCATTTGTAGCTCCAGAAATCACATAAAGGAAACATAGAAGTAATCCAAATGACAGTGTATAAATGTATATCCTCAGAAGCGACATAATAGGTGTGAGTAAGAAACACACCAGAATGGAAGGCCTTTTTTCTTCTCTAAATCTCCACTTTAACTTTTACATCTGAAAGTCACATGTGGTGCCTGTTTAGTTTCACTTTCACCTCTGAATGTGAAAGTTAAAGTAGAGATTTAGAGTAAAAAGTATTAAATATGTATCTGTTTCTCACACCTATTATATAGTTTCTGAATATATTGATTTAAACACTGGAGATCTCAACAGAGATCTTTGTGGAGCTACAGAGATTCACCATTCACTTGAATTGTATGGACCTACAAAGATATAAAAAAAAAAAAAAAAAAAAAAAAAAAAATCTTAATTTGTGTCCTGCTGAAGAGAGAAAGTCATACACATCTGGGACGGCATGAGGGTGAGTACATGATGAGATTTTTGGATTAACTATCCCTTTAACATTAGTTAACTTAATAACTAACAGGAACCAGCAATGAACAAGGCTTTTACAGCATTTATCAATATTGGCTAATGTTAATTGCTACAAATACTAATATATCTTAACATTTAAGAATAGTTCGCCCAAAAATTTGAATTCTGTTATATTATTCACTCACCCTAATTTCACTCCATACCTGTATGACTTTTTCCCCTATGGAAGACTAAATATTTTTTATCTTTTTGCAATATAATGAAAGTGTATAGTGAATCTGGGCTGTCAAGCTCCATAAAAACACCACCATACAAATACAGTAAATTGCTACAAGTCTACTGAAGCCAGACAATCACTTTTTATAATGAACAGACCTGTCTAATGCAACTGTCTATAGCATCCAAACCAAATAACATCAAACCTCATTCTATACAAGAGTGATTTGAGAGTGAATGCCGACTTAAATTTCGGTCAGTTCATCATACAAAATGATTGTATGGTTTCAGAAGACAAGGATAATAGTACACAAAAGTCATATTGACTAGTTTTACTGTATTTAAAGAGGCCTTATTATGCTTTTTGAGATTTTACTATTTCTTTAGTGTGTAATACAGCTGTTTGTGCATGTAAAAGATCTGCAAAGTTGCAAAGCGCAAAGTCCATGCCAAAGAGAGTTGCTCTCTCACACAGAAAACACTGTTCCTGAACTGCCTGGTTTGCAGTCCAGCCATTACTTCCATGACTTAGCTATGTCACTATGTGACACATTTGCATAATGCCCGAACTAAGGGCTACTTTGGTTATGGTAAGGGGTGTTGCATTTCCGACACATGCTCTAATGGCACTTTTACACTGTACGTTACGGTTCGACTCAACTCAACTCTTCTCGCTTCACTTTTCCGAGATGGCATTTCCACTGCAGTATAGTGCCATGTCAACGTGGGTGGGATTATAATATGATCGTCATAGTTGTGCCACCTCTACTGCCATGACATCATCTTAAACATGACACAAACTGACCAAAATAATAACACGACCGCTAGCTGTTAGCTACTAGATCATTGTGCTGCATAAAGCTGTTGTTGCATGGTGATTTGCGGTCCAAAGCGGTGCAAATCCCAAACCAGGCAGTGATGCAGCTACTCAGGATGCTCTCAATATTCCCTCTATAGAATGTAGTGAGGATGGACGGTGGGACGCTGCTGGGCTTTCTTGGTAATAGAGCTGGTGTTGATGGACCAGGTCAGGTTCTCCGCCAGGTGAACACCAAGGAATTTGGTGCTCTTGACGATCTCCACAGAGGAGCCATCGATGTTCAGCGGAGAGTCGTCACTCTGTGCTCTCCTAAAGTCAACATCCATCTCTTTTGTTTTGTCCACATTCAGAGACCGCTGCACCTCCTCTCTGTATGCTGACTCATCGTTCTTGCTGATGAGACCCACCACGGTCTTGTCACTGGCGAACTTGATGATGTGGTTCGAGCTGTGCAGACGAGCCTCGCGAAGCAATTCATGATGATGGGTGTGAGTGCGACGGGACAGTAGTCGTTGAGGCAGGACACTGAAGATGTCTTTGGCATGGGGACGATGGTGGTGGCCTTGAAGCACATTGGAACGATGGCGCTGCTCAGAGATGTTGAAGACGTCGGTAAGAACATCTGCCAGCTGGTCCGAACATCCTCTGAGCACTCTGCCAGGAATGTTGTCTGGACCAGCAGCCTTCCGTGGGTTGACTCTATGTAGAGTTTTCCTCACATCAGCCATGGTAAGACAGAGCACCTGGTCGTTGGGAGGAGGGGTGGTCTTCCTCGCCACCACGTCGTTCTGCGCCTCAAACCGAGCGTAGAATTCGTTCAGCGCATCTGGAAGGGAGGCATCTTTGTCACAGGCAACTGATGTTGTCCTGTAGTTGGTGATGGCCTGGATGCCCTGCCACATGTGCCGCATGTCACCGCTGTCCTGGAAGTGACTGTGGATTCTCTGGGCATGTGCGCGCTTTGCCTCTCTGATGGCCCGGGACAGTTTGGCCCTCGCTGTTCTTAGGGCCGCCTTGTCGCCTGACCTGAAGGTGGAGTCTCAGGTCCTCAGCAGAGCACGCACCTCCGCAGACATCCACGGCTTCTGGTTGGAGCGTGTGGTGATGTTCTTGGAGAAAGTGACATCATCAATGCACTTGCTGATGTAGCTGATCACTGATCAACTGGTCAACTAAATAAAGTGAAGAGTAAATAAAGTTTCAAGCAGAGTATAGAGTTACATAACAAAACATACCATCCTCCATCGTGGATCAAAACCAGTCCAGGGCACTCAACATCCCATTGCTCGCCGGTTTAGATCACATCCATTTGGTCGAACCACTTCCACTTTTCCTTGATGGTTCTGTAGTCACTTTTGAGTTTTTTTTTAGCTTTTCCTACACTGTTGGTAGGTCCGGTGGTAGCCGTGTGTGATCAACAGCTGATACACTTCCTGAGAGACTTTCATTTCACTCATCGCTAACGAGTGGACTGTCTGCACCTCGTTTATTGACCACAGCATGGTTTTGTGCATAGCCATTTCTTTTTTCACAATTCAAAAGTTGCGTGAACAAATGATACTGCTATCGCTGTTGCTAACTTTAAAACTAGCGTGTTGATGTCACGTGTCAGAAATCCAGTGATGCTGGTAGTGACGATTCTCCCTCACCAATCAGTGATCTGCAGGCTTTTGACGTCACATTTTAGTATCGGCTTGGCTCTCTTGGAACCTCGACCGAGGTGGTACTAAAAAAGTATCAGGTACCAGGTACTATCCACATTGGAAAACCCCAAAAATGCAAGTAGAGTCAAGTTGAGTCGTGTTGTACCATGCAGTGGAAAAGCCCCATAGGTTGACCAATCACCAGACTGGGCCAGCTGACCAATCAAAGCAGACTGGGCTTTTCAAAAAGGGGGGCTTTAAAGAAACAGGAGCTACAACAGAGCATTACAGACAGAGGGTGAAAAGAGGTGCTGTAGCAATGTACAGTATAAGAAAAATTATGTGTTTTTTGAACATTAACGCATGTAAACCTATTCTAGTAGATTACTAGAAAAATTATGGGTAAAATTATTATTCTAGTAAAATTATGAACCTGTAAATGAGCATAATATCGGCTCTTAAATGGTCTTTTTTCCCCTTTATGAAGCCCAGAATCACCATTCACTTTCATTGGCAATAAGATGTGTAAAGATTAAGGCATATATTGATATGAGTGTGAGGCCACGTCCACACTAATATGTTTTCATTTGAAAACGCATCCTTTTCTCTATGTTTTGGTCTTCTGTCCACACTGAGACAATGTTTTGACAGCGATAACTGAGCTTTTTGAAAATGCTCTCCCAAGTGGATAAATTTGATAATGCCATATTCACGTTGGGAAAACAGATATATCTTAAAACTATCACAGATTTGTTGTCATGTGATGCTGTCATATGATCAATTCAACCAAAGCAATCAAGATGGTGGCCCTGTTATAGCGACACTGTTGTGCCTGATATTCATTTTGATATCGTTGTTAAAGATAAATGTTACTCAGTACAACATTCACACTGCATTCCTTCAAAGGTGAAGGAAACTTTACTCGGAATTGGTGTTCATCGACAGAAGGGGATTTAATCATATTAATATGTTTCAGTGTGGTCGAGCAACTTTTGGGAAATCATTAAAAATTAAGATGTTGACGGAGAGCGTTTCAAAAACAATATATGTATCCAGATTAATGTAGATGTAGTTTGAGTAAATAATGACAGAATTTAAATTTTGGGGTGAACTATGCCTTTAAAAGTAGAATGTGGAGGCAAGGGCGTGTTGAGCGTTCATCTGGGGAGAGAGGAAGCGTTTAAGCTTTTCACTGAGATGAATTGCTGGTAATTGCTGTTTCTTTATTCACAGTGAGAGATGGGGGAAATAAAAGGGGCCTGACATTAGAGTGAGAGAGAGAGAGAGAGCCGAGCCGAGCCGAGCCGAGCCTGCACGTGTGTGTGTGTCAGTACAGCCAACATTTGAGTTTATGTCTGAACATTCACTGTTTCGCAGTAAAGTGAATATGTTTGTGTATAAATACATTTACCTTTGAGTTGAATTCGCCATCTCCTGTTTCCTTGAATCTGTTCCATATTATAACTTTTAATATTATGAATCAGTATGAACAATGGTATATTTATAAATAAAATTAATATTAATATAAATAACATGAATACAATCTAAACCATGACTAATAAAGTATGTAAAACTGTTCTTGGTTAGGACATAAACTAACGCATTCATGTTATGTCCAGAACCTTATTGTAAAGTTTAAAAGAAATTTCTATGACATTTTCCTGGCTTTAAATTAAAACAGAACATTCCAAATATTCTCTTTGGATTTCACTTTGCATGCAACACCATCCATGTTTCTCTTTCCCGCTGTCAGGTCTGATCAAAAGGGCATTCTCCCTAAAGAAAGGTGAACGTAATTTAAATCTTCAAATTACTGACATCTAAACTACTTCTTAAGGAGTAAATCCATGCAAAATCTTGAAGCGATCGGTATCAATGTGCAGAGTAAGAGTACAGAATTGTTACACAGCATCCCTTTACTTTATGCAGAGAATGAAGCAACAATCAGATTGCATTTCATCTGGCCTCAAGGCCAACTGGAATGGTTGAATACTGTGATTAAATCAAAATGTTTTGTAATGATTTGATCAATTGCAACCAGCTTCCAGGCAGAATTAATGCCACCATTGGCACAAACGCTCTGATATGAAATCTCTCTGGCAAAGGAATGGCCTTACAATGAGCATGGAGACCATCAAAGCGCAGTGTTTACTTGTACAAAAAAAGCCTGTAAGTAGGTTTGCATGCAACTAACATTCTCTTTAAAGTATAATACACTTAGGAGATGGACAGAATATATCTTGGTTTTTATCAGTCCAGTATCACTGTGCTATTTTTACACCCTTCACTTAATTACATTTCAAGACACATTTATTCGGTTTAGGGGGGAAGCACAACACATCACTGCATCTGCAGCTCTGCTGATTGGATTTGAATCTTGGGAGAGGAACAGAAGGTTGTGCACATTTGAGACCCTGTCATGTTCTCTTCGCTCTTAATTTAGTTAACTCCTAACTGGACTAAACAGCTGTGTTGAGTGTGGAGTTTATGAGACATTATTTACATGGGACAGATGAGCAAATGAATACTTGCACAAATATGACAAATAATTTTTCGCCAGGACAATACATTTTCGGATTTGTGTGCATGTGGTTCCCAACCTGGGGTCAGAAGAGGCGCAGAGTTCACAGGGTGGGGCTCATATGCTTTGAGGCTCTTAAAAATCCATCAAATGCACAATAACTGTGGCAGCATATCAGTGTCCTCGTCTAACAAAAGGACTCAAACAAGCAAAATCTCAACATGAAAATAAACCAAAAAACTGTCCAAAGACCTTGACACCCTGGTAACTGTAGCAAAACTTCATGTTTTTAACCTACCAGCCAGAGCCTCTTTGCACAACTGCGCGAGGACGAAGTGCACCAAACATATTCTGCTTCTCAACGGAGGTGTAACTCACTGACTGTCATGTGGCCAAGAGCTGGTGAGATTATTTTACTCGGATCTGAATAATTCTTTGAATTTCTGCATCATAACCATGTGCTGAAAGACTGCAAAACCTCTTAAAACAACATACAGTTCATTTTTCTTAATCGTGATTAACGCATTTACCATTAATAAAGTATAAACCAGCAAAAACACTGGGACTCTGGCGAAACCTTTGCAATGTGTCCACCCAGAGGCATTCAATTAATCCACACAACATAACATAGTGGTCAGTGACAGAGAAAGGACCAAAATAATGCCAAATGGGGCTTGTGACAGTAATCAAGTACTTTGCAGCCTCTGTAAGGCGCAATTAATTACCACAGAAGTCTTAACTATCACAAAATTGCTGTCTGCTGCACCTTTCATGTGGAGTTCAAAGTGCCGCCTGACACAAATCATGAACGTGGCTTCACAATTGCTGTGGCAAAGCAGATAGCCACAGTCTGCTGGCTGATTAACACTGTGTAGGATGAGAGTTTAAAAGATTGAATGGCCTTTGCAATGAATATGTGGGGACTAGTTCTTTCAATTAGACAAACTCCCACTTAGACTTTGGGATATTTTAAATTTTACTTGATTTGGTGCTATTTGAGTGCTTTTCTATGTTTATAGGCTACTGTTGAAGACTTGGTTTGAAGCATCATATTTTTATATATTGGTTTGATTTATTTCTGAAAAAATAAGAGGAGTTTATATAGAGTCGAATTTCAGCACTTCCAAAATCTGCGATAAAGCCATTTAAATGTAAAAAATTATCTGACTGCAAATATATATAAATATATATATATATATATATATATATATATATATATATATATATATATATATTTGTGTGTGTGTGTGTGTGTGTGTGTGTGTGTGTGTAGTATATATACATATACAGTTGCAAGGACAACTATGTGAACCCTCTGAAATTAGCTGGTTTTATGCATTATTTGGTAATAAAATGTGATCTCATCTTTATCAAATCATCTTTCATGTCTTTATTGAACACATCCCATTAAACATACACAGTGCTGTAAAAAAAAAAAAGCTAGAAAAAGTAAGACAAAACATTCTCCCAGTAGTGTTGTGGAGTGTCAAGGTGGTCTTTGGCAAACTTCAGGCGCACAGCAAGGTTTTTGTTGGAAAGCAGCTGCTTCCTTCGTAGTGTCCTGCCATGGACACCGTGCCTGTTTAATGTTTTCTGTATAGTAGACTCGTGAACAGAGATGCTAACCAGTTCCAGTGATTCCTTCAAGTCTTTAGCTATCCCTCTAGGGTCTTAAATTAAATCCCAATTGGCCACTTGAGCCCACTTGTGGTTTCCTTGTTTATATAGAGAATTTGTATTTAGACAGGATTGGAGGATCAAAGTGGGTGATCATAATTGCAGTCCTGGATTGGGGTAAAAGTTCAAACAAATCACTCAGCATAAATAAGCATTTCCCCGCTGTGACTTGGCTTGGTCAACATACTAGTAAACAGACTTGGCTTCTGGATCTCCAAAATAGAAAACCTAAACACTGAATTCTATGAGAAGAGCATGCAGTTTATGCTTGAGTTCCAATGACTCATTAAAACATTACTTCAATGTGGACTTTGTGAATTTTGCTATTAGAAATCAAAATGTTCATGACATACTGGAAAACAGAGAAACATCTGGCTATTTGCGCTACTATGACATTATATAACAAACAACATGAGAGATGAATACTCTTCAAAAGAGTATCTAGAGGGAACAAACAAATATACTTGATCAAATAAAATTTATTCGGAAAACAGTTAAAAATGGCATTCAGTTAAATTTTTTTGCAAGAATAAGGTTGGACATTTTAATATAACAAAGATGAGTGTGCGTGTTTGTGTGCGTGCGTGCATGCGTGCGTGTGTGTGTGTGTGTGTGTGTGTGTGTACACACCAAAGCTGTTCGACATTCACAATAGATTGATATAAGATCCAAAGTAAAGCCATGTTGAACAAATTGGCCCTTCCAATAAGTAGAACAAACCCTGACAATGCCATACCTGTCAGAGCAATGCCATCCAGGTTGGCATCCATGTTATTCCAGTCCATAAATCAGAGAATTGAAGAAGAATTTATGTCAGGGCCCCAATGCCAATCTTGCCACCCACATAGCGCTTGACACTCCTCAGGTAGTTCTTGCATGGCATGAGGCCTTTCTCTCCAATAAGCTGTATGTTCTGGTTGTACGCAAATGTGAAAGCCACAACTAGAAAGGAAACAAAACTAGGTGTCATTGCTTTCATTTACACAAGACAAGAAATACACTGATCAGACACAACATTAAAAACATCTGCCTAATAATGTGTAGGTCCCCCTCATGCCGCCAAAACAGCTGTGACCCATCGATGCATGGACTCCACAAGACCTCTGAAGATGTCCAGTGGTATCTGGCACCAATACGTTAGCAGCAGATCCTGTAAGTCCTGTAATTTGCGAGGTGGGGCCTCCATGGATCAGACTTGTTTGTCCAGCACATCCTACAGATGCTCAATCGGATTAAGATCTGGGGAATTTGGAGGCCAAGTCAACACCTTGAACACTTTGTTATATTCCTCAAAACATTCCTGAACAATTTTTGCTGTGTGGCAGGGCGCATTATCCTGCTGAAAGAGGCCACTGCCTTCAGAGAGTACCGTTGCCATGAAACGGTGTACTTGTCAAAGTAACATCCACATGAATGCCAGGACCTAAGGTTTCACAGCAGAACATTGCCCAGAGCATCACACTGCCTACGCCGGCCTGCCTTCTTCCTATAGTGCATCCTGCTGCCATCTCTTCCTTAGGTAAATGACGCACACACACTCGGTTTAAAAGAAAATGTAAAAGACCAGGCCACCTTCTTCCTTTGCTCCATCGCACATCGAAGGCACTTTCGGCGGTGGGCAGGGGTCAGCATGGGCACTCTGTCCATTCTGCAGCTATGCAGACCCATACACCGTGTTCTGTCACCTTTCTATTGTGGCCAGGATTTCATTTTTCAGCAATTTGTGCTATAGTAGCTCTTCTGTGGGATCGGACCAGACAGGCAATCCTTCGCTCCCAACGTGCATCAGTGAGCCTTGGGCGCCCACTGCATTCTGGGAACACTCCACAAGACCTGCATCTTTGGAGATGCTCTGACCATGTCGTCTAGCCATCACAATTTGGCCCATGTCAGAGTCGCTCAGATCCTTACGCTTGCACATTTTTCCAGCTTCCAACACATGAAATTCAAGAACTGATTGTTCACTTGCTTTCTAATATATCCCACCCCTTGACAGGTGCCATTGTAATGAGATAATAAATGTTATTCACTTCACCTGTCAGAGGTTTTAATGGTGTGGCTGATCAGTGTATGTTACAGTTGGCAAGGGAAAAGGGGAGCAAACAAGCATTTCACAAATGTAACAAATAATATACAGTACACAGGGTTGGGAGGGTTACTTTTAAAAAGTATTCCACAACAGATTGCAGAATACATGCTGTAAAATATCATTTGTAACGTATTACATTAGATTACACAAGGTCAGTAACGTAATCTAAATACTTTGGATTACTTCTTCAGTACTGGCAAATTTTTCACATGTTTTGACTATAAACAAGCAAATAAAGTAAGAAAATTCACCTAAATGTATCTTGCTTTAAGGATTGCTTTTTTATATATTTTTACAGAAAAACAATATTTAAATTCTGATTGAGAATATGATTTTTGCTGTACATATTTGCTCTAATGTCAAAGGTCTTACTAGAGAAAAAAATGTATGCTCCAATGTGCATTTTCGGAAAAGATATATTGGTTGTACCTTTCTATACAATGTTAAAGGCTACACTGTTAGCATTTCTTGTAAAAATACCCTAAACTGTGGTACCCTAACAAGGCGTGTAATCGTGTATTTATTGGATTTATGTTACATTTGTCAAAGCGGTTCTGTTTTCTTGTTATGCTGTAGAATGTAGCTCCTGTAAGCTGCCAAGGGAAAATTCCTCAATGACGTCATATCCACCTTTTCACTCTCAACAGTATTAAATTGTATGAATGTAACCAGTGGTGGGCCATGATTAAAAGTCTAGGCCTTCAATGTGATTCATGCAATAAAGAAAACAGTCTCACAATGAATAAGACAAACCTATGCCTTTGGGCATCATATACATTATGTCACAGCTAACTAGTAATAGCAATTGACATTTATTAACACGTTCACGCACGAATGCCAGAACTTGAAACAACACTTAATGCTCAAGCAAGCCTAATTTTAAGTTCAGCATGACTGTTTTGTGAAATGAACGTCTCCCGAACAGACATTCAAAAATCATAATTTTTCATATGAATCAACAAGAAGGTCTATAATACCTGTAAAAATCTATCTAATAATATTTGCGATTTAAATGTTGCTTGCAATAAATTTGGTTTCGTCAGGGTACACGGTTCTGCTGTGTTCCATTCAAAGTAGATGTGGATTTTCCTACTTGATATCTCAGAACATAAATGCATTCCATTCCCGATATTCAGAACTGCAACACTCCCGTTAGCTTATCAGAGGTTTGACTCGTTAGAGATGTCTCCTAGCAACCCAACTGATAAACAATGCTGCAGCGCTAGCTGAATGATTATCAAAAGAGATTCTTAGCCTCCAAGCTTGTTTCTGCAGGCATTTGTTAAGCAATCTTTAATATCATGTAATGTGGAAACAAACTCATTTATCAATATTACTTAATAAAGTGAATGTTTATCACTTACTTTGTATATCTCACTGAGTGTCTCACTGACAAGTTTATGTGATATCATGCATCTGCATCTCGGTGAAATCTGAGGGACATATCCTAAAGATCACACCCACCAAGAACAAATAAATGAATCTGATTGGCTGATGAATCTGACAATCTGACTTTAGTTGCACATTCATTTGCACTGATGAGGGATTCTGAAGAAATCTGAAAGCCTGACGGAGTGGAGCTCAGACTCACCAAGCTGCTTCGGGCAGTTGTCACGCTTCACTTATAAGCAACAAGGAATAAATTCTGGCCCTGAGAATACGCCACTGAATGTCACACATCATAAGAAAGTGTTTCACCGCTGTTCGAAAGCTCCTCAGATTGCATCTTTTATATGGATAAAAGTTTTCCAACTGAATAGTCTAAACATTAAATTAAACAAATGACAATAAAATGCTATTCAAATACAATGAATGTAACTGTATTCTAAATACCAATGATTTAAGTTGTAACTGTAGTGGAATACAGTTACTAATATTTTGTATTTTAAATACGTATTCCTGTTACATGTGTTCCATTACTCCCCAACCCTGACAGTACACACATACAGTGAGGTTCAAAAGTCTGAGACCACTAGTGACTATTTTTCATTCTTTTAATTTTGTTACATTTTTTCATTAAAAGTTATATTATGAGCATAACAATGTGTAAAAAAAATGGCATTAGGTTTTGTTTTTTCCGTGTTTGGTGTATATTCCCCTTTTTCTTTAATGACAGCATGCACTCAAGCTGGAATGGACTCCACGTGTTTGTTTTAAACCTGATAATCCATGTTATCCAGCATGATTTGATGTGTTTTAACATGGTCAATGTCACAAATTTGCTACTTGATTAATTGCCTAGTAGAATCTTACATATTTCTTCTCACAACTTTACTTTTTATACATTTTTCAAACTCCTAAAACTAAAAAAGCCAGCTTTCAGAGTGGTCTTAGACTTTTGGACCTCACTGCACATGCTTGCATGCAGGTTTTGAAAGAGCTAGTGTTAAAACAATGTCATGATCTAGTTAAATTGCACAGATATACTTAATGTGTTACTCAGATCTTTAAGCAACTGCAGTAGGTTTCAGTTGGCATCGATAAGCCCCCTTTCTTATCATATTCTCCCTGCTGTTGTCGTTTGAAATAAGCGGGTTTTCTAAGGAAACTTTTGCCACTTTCTGAGCCCTCACTGGAAGTCGCCATATTTCTCCAAAACTATGCACATGCATAAGAGTTCACAAGCAGCCTTCTGACCAATCAGAGGACAATGTGCATCTGCCAACGCAACATTCTGACCGATGATGGAACAGGTCGGTCTTCTATGAAGTTCACATGGTGAGTTGTGTGTGGATGCCACAGAGAAAAGCGTGAAGCCTCCACATGCACACTATGTCACCATGGTATTGGCGCGGATTGACAGTCTCAGGCGCGGAGACACCTGAGCTTCATCCTCTACCACCCGGATTGGCCACCACAAGGACATAAAGCACATTGGGAATTGAGCATTCCAAACTGGGGAGAAAGGGGGGGAGAGAAAAAAGAATACTAAATACTAATACATAGGCCTAAAAGCAACATTGATTTTAAAACAGCTATGCCTTAAAAATAATAGAATTACAGTGGCATACAGAGTGCAGTAATGCACAGAATGCATTATTTATGTATCAGAATAGCTATGTTTTATTAGCAAATATGGTTGTTTATAACTAATAGCTGGCGCTGTTCCATGGCAGTACAGGGATCCATTAGCAGCCTAAAATCATAGATCCTGCAGTCACTTCTAAATAAAAGGCGTTGAAAAAAAAAACCTGCAAATACATTTCTCATATGCAAAATATTGACCTGTTAGAGTTTGTTTTTATTGAGTGTCAAATTTGATTTAGTTATCAAATACAATGCATGTGCGAAGTTTGAATTATTCGTGGAATCCATGAGCAGTTATGGCACTACGGTCTAATTTGTTAGTCAATTATGTTCAATTAAGTGAAAAAGATGCTGATTTACCAGACAGACCAATTGGAGAGCTGTGCAAAAGCTTCTCGACCAATGAGAAGTCAGGGGGCGGAGCGCGAGGGAGTGTAGACGCCTCACAAAAAGTTGGCTAATAAGGACAGTTCACCAGTGTTGAGAGAAAAAGTGAAGTATAAAGGCTCAAGAAACAAGAAAAGCAGTAGTCGAGATATCAGCAATTGTATTTGAAATATAACTATTTACTAGATAGTTTTTAAAATCTCCACAGCGTCCGAGGCGCCTAACGCGTCAAATGCACTACGCTGACCGTATTGTAACATTTTAACTTCACTTAACATTTCTTCAACGGGGACTTTAATATGTCGAAGGAGCCGGATAAAACTTCTTCTGAGAGAGAAAACTCAGCTTTTGTTGATGATGTGGACTCTGATCCAGCGTCTTCTCCATCAGTAAGCGACGAACAGGGATCCCAGTCACACAAGCCGGACAGCGAGGACGATGAGCGCTTCCCCCCGTGTATTCGAGATGCGGTGTCGCAGGTGCTCAAAGGCTACGACTGGTCCCTGGTTCCGATGCCTATGCAGGGCAACAGGTCTTTGAAAGACAAGCCGCATGTGAAGAGACCCATGAACGCGTTTATGGTGTGGGCTCAGGCTGCGCGCAGAAAACTGGCAGATCAGTATCCGCATCTCCACAACGCAGAACTCAGCAAGACTCTGGGCAAGTTGTGGAGGTAAGTGGGTGTTTGGAGATGGATGTCATAAAGATATTTTTAGTCACACATTGCATTACAGCGTTCATAAAGACTACTGCACTTTAAAAAATAACCTTAATGTGCTTCATGTGGTAACATACATTAATTACTTTTATTCAACTCAAAAATCTGATTAAATGTACCTGACAAATTAGATTGCATCAGTGAAATGAGAGTTTAGGGGTTGCATCAAGTAAAATAGATGTAGATCGAGAATAGATATAGGTAAAAATTTATGGGAACAAAATCCAGTCAAAAGTATTGCGGTCATGGATCCAAAAAAAATAATATGTGTGAATCAAAATAATAAGCGGGAATAAAAAACTAAATTAAAACACAGATCAAAATAATAATCGCAGACCAAAAAATAGCAAGCACTAATCAAAAATATACAAACACATTTAATATATGCTGCAAAAAGAAATTAGAATTAAAGCAAACTCATCCGAATTGCAAACAAAATCATGCTTTTCCTTTGTTGTATTACTGTTTTTTGTGCTCTCTGACAATTTTGCTCAAATTTTAATTATAATTTTTTTTCTTTTTTGTATGTTTGCACTGTATTTATCTTTTGCTTTTTGTTTCCAATTTTTGCGCTTAGTTTTCCAAAACTTGTGAGTAGAGTTTCATGTAAATCGGGGGGGGGGGTTTATGTCTCCATTGGTCCACTAGTTCTTGATCGACAGCTCCTCTAGACAATCATTCGAAGAGGTGAGGTGACATCACTCCAATGCGACTCTGACGGCTGCTGCTCAATCGTACGATGGTAGATGAAGATGGATAACCTTCAGTTGGCAAATCCTGGACAATCACAGGTAATTGAATATAACTATATCATTTGTGGTTGATGGACACGCTGCTTGTGTCTGTTTTTAGTACTTTGGCCTAGGTGTAATGAAGAATGGTTTCTGTCATTTGTTGCCTCTTCTGTTAGTAATGAATTGATGGATCGATTTAGTTTGTTTTGATGATTTCAATAAACTTTTTTTTTATATTCACAGGCAGTGCTAAGGTTGCGCTTAGAGAGGCTTTTGTCAAGACTTCAGGATGCCATGCAGCCCTTGCCTCTAGACCTGGATTATTTATATTTTGTATGCACAAATGGCATAATTTTGATTACTTCTCATGCAAATCCTATACATATGCCTCAAGAGGTAATGCAGAGTTGGGGGTGTCCTGTTTGTCCAGCCATTTCATGCTGAACAATTGATGAGGCACGTCTTGTCGCCAGTCTTTAACTAAGAATAGAGCAAAGGTTTGAAAGACTTCGCATTACCTCTTGTAGAAGTAATCAAAATCATGCTATTTGTGCAAACAAAATGTAAATAATCTGGGTCTAGAGGCAAGGGCTGCATGGCTTCCTGCAATCTTGACAAAAGCCTCTAAGCGCAACCATAGCACTGCCTGTGAATATAAACAAAATCTTTATTGAAATCATCAAAACAAACTAAAGCGATCCATCAATTCATTGCTCACAGAAGAGGCAACAAATGACTGAAACCATTCTTCATTACACCTAATTGATAAAAGCAGCGTGTTCATCAACCACAAATTTATAGTTATATTCAGTTACCTGTAATTGTCCAGGATTTGCCAACTGACGGTTATCCATCTTCATCTACCATCGTACGATTGAGCAGCAGCCGTTGGAGTCGCATTGGAGTGTTGTCACCTCCCCTCTTCGAATGATTGGCTAGAGGAGGAGCTGTCGATCAAGAACTGATTTACATGAAACTCTACTCAAGTTTTGGAAAACCAAGCGCAGAACTTGGAAACAAAAGCAAAGAAAAATACAGTGAAGGTGTACAATTTTTTTTAAATGAGCAAAATTGTCAGAGTACAAAAAACAGTAATACAACCAAGGTAAACATTATTTTGTTTGCAATTCTGATGACTTTGCTTTCATTTTTCTGTTAGTTTTTTTTTTTTTTTTGCAGCATGTTTTAAATGTTTTATATATTTTTGATTCATGCTTGTTATTTTTTTAATCTGCGCTAATTATTTTCATCTGCGCCTTTTTTTAATTTTTGTGCTTATTATTTTATGATTCATGCTTATTTTGATTCAACCATATTATTTTTGGATCCGTTACCACGATACTTTTGACAGGATTTTGATCCCATAACAATTTTTTTTTTTTTTTTTTTTTTTGTGATAACATGTACTGTACATCTTGCATATCTGCATATGCATATAAAACACTTTGTTAGTAATTATATGTAGCATGTATTACATGTAATATGAACATTGTTATATATAATGGACAGGATTTCATTTCACTATTATCACATCTTACAGAATAGAAAATGTTTATATCATTCACAAGTTTCAATTGGATCATGCATACATTTCATACAATTCCATGCTTTGCAATTGATGGTCGCATGAATTGACCAGGCTGCTTTCTGAGAGCGAAAAGAGACCTTTTGTGGAAGAGGCAGAGAGACTGCGACTCCAGCACAAGAAAGACTATCCGGATTATAAGTACCAGCCTCGGAGGAGAAAAAGCCTGAAGCCAGAACAAGGTGAGCTGGACAAGGGAGTTGAGAAGAATCATAACCCTTCAGATCAAATATACAAGACAGAACCGGGTATGAGAGGCATTCACCATCAACCGCTCCATGGTGGTGAGTTGCACCCATGAAAAAGATCTTATTTGAATTTTAAATGTGCTATATGCACTTTATTTTCTATTTTTCCAAATCAGTGCAACAACCATGCAACCGTTTTATTATACTGTAAAAAAAAATTTGGCAGGTAACCTAAAAATGTGCTTTATGTTGTGCCATCTAAATTTACTGGTTTTATTCAAGTCAAAGTTGATAACGATCAGATCAGGTAGAATTTGTCCCCCTTTTTAAAGTAAGTTATTGTGCAAAATATGTGCAGCTTATTTTCCAGTTTAGTGCAATAACCAGCATGTTGTTTTTTCGTTATATGCACACAAAAATATGCATACTTTATGTTTCCAACTTAGTACAACCACATGGCCCTCCCACACCGCCCACAACCCCAAAGGCCGATCAGCACCAAGGTGCGAAACTGGAGTCCCGGCTTGCATCAGAGAGCGCGAGACAGAACATCGACTTTTGCAATGTGGACATATCAGAGCTCAGCAGTGACGTCATAGGCAACATGGGCACTTTCGACGTCCATGAGTTCGATCAATACCTGCCGTTAAACGGCCACACATTGGTTAACACCGAGAACAACAGTGGGCAGCACTCCAGTTCTGGTTCTGGTTTCAGTACATCCTATCAACATCACCATCCCCACAGTAATGTTTCAATGTGGAACAAGAGCTCAAACAGTACAAATGAGTCAAGCCAACAAAGGCCACTCATTAAAACAGAACAATTAAGTCCCTCTCATTACGGAGAGTCTCACGGGTCACCGACCCAGTTTGAACTGGGCTCATCCTCCGTCTCTAGCTCCCTCAGCGACTGTCCTGACCTGCAGAACTCCAGTTATTTTACTACATTCTCCGGGTACCCAACCAGTATTTATCAGCATCCATATTTCCATTCGACCAGACGACCTTATGTGACTCCCATTCTGAACAGTTTGTCAAGTCCTCACAGTCCTGGTGAAAGCTGGGAACAGCCTGTTTACACAACTTTAACTCGACCATGATGTGGGTGTTTTTTTTTTTTTTTTTTGCCCTTGATATAAACCCAGTTTAGGTGTTATTTGAGATTTCACAGACCTCTTCTGACACTTATTTGGCGTTCGAAAGTGCCTAATGTCCTAAAATGCTGTCTGGGTAGGTGGCTCACTAGGTTTTGAATTACATCGTATTTGTGATCCTGGACAGTCAAAATTTGGTCATGTTGTGAGACTGTGTCTTTACAAGATGTTTACGGATGTAAGTTTTATGCTGCCTTTTCATAGTCTTTTCAGGTGGTTTTCTAGACCTTTGGTTTTTCTGTAACCATAATTTTTCAACATTGTTTTGTGATTTATACTTTAGTCTGTATGGCACAATACAGAAACAGTATAATATAATAAGTAAATGCCAACTGACATCAAACTCGGTCAATACATAATTAAACGCAATTATGCATGTTCTTCATGCTAATATCCTTTTAAATCTGAATTTGCAATTCTGTCTGATGTTTAAAGGTGTGTGTGTGTGTGTGTGTGTGTGTGTGTGTGTGTGTGTTACATTACACAGACAACCCCAATTTGCCAAGCTGGTACAGTATGGATAATGCTAATAAAAACAAAAAGGAGTGATTTGTAACTTTTATTCGCCATGGGCTATATTGAAAGCAGCACATTATTTGATGTTGTATATTGTGAATGTAATTGTTTTTTTGGTTTTTTTTAAATATACACTCATTTCAAATCAGATGATTGCATATATACATACTTAAATAATATTAGGAATATTTATATTACTTAAAGTAATATATAATTTAATATTAGAGATTTGACATTATCATCTGGAGTACAGGCGAAAGCCTTTACAAAGCATGAAAACAAAAGGAGAGAAACAACAAGTGAGGGCAAGAAAAGAGAGAGAGAGCTAATTCCTAATGACAGCGCTTCTCAAAGGGCTCTTTGTTTTGATTATAAAAGAGGCATTAATGTTGAGAGAGGGGAAATAGTGGCACAAAACAAATCAGAAAATCATTAGCACTGTTGTTACATGAAAAAAGTACACAAGAACAGACACTACCCTTTGCTATCTGGGTAAACAGCAACAAAAGCAGCAGCAGGCACATAATGCATTAACTGTGTGCAAGATAACTGAATACGATCTTCATGCTGTGGAAATGAGCCAGTGATTCCAAAACAGATGGGTATGGGTGGACTAGGACTACTTTTCTTTCGACTGCATTTAATTACATGGAGGATTTTGAAGTCACAATCTACAATTGAATTAGTGTTGACATACAACTTGCATCATTTTGCCTGTTGACATTAACAGATCTTAAATCTCGAGTTACAATTAGTAAGCAGTAAGCACTACAAGATGTTTCCAATTTCAAATAATGTAAAATTTAACACAATTCTAACTCTTACAAATTTAACAGGATTATGTTACATTGTATTACGTTGAAAGGTTATTGTATTCAGCTTCTAATCTCTGAAAGTTGCCATATGAAGATCGTTGTGATTGTGATCTTCAATGCAAGTGCCAATAAACAATGAGAGACAATAACACTGAGCCATTCAAGAGACCCCACATAAAGAGAACATAACAGAAGTCAATCTGACAATGATTGCAGCAAGTTAGGTCAGTGGATAACATGAAGCTGGGTTTGTGTGATTAGGGAGGTCCATTATTTAGTCCTGTAATTACATGCTATAGTCCAAGTGTTAGGAACTCTTGAAATTTTAGGTGATGAAGAATTAAATGGTGTTTTATATAGACCATGTCCGAATTTACATATTTTTTGTTTATTATTACATTATATCCATGTGCTTTCCTGTTTGTTTGCAGGTATACACATACACAAGTATGTATTCAGTAAATTCTTCATAAAAACTGTATGCTGTTGATATGGTGGTCTCACAAGTTGGATTTGTAAACGGGAGACCGGAGATGTTTCTTATAGTGTTTATTAACTACAAAATCTGTTGGCAAAAACAATGGTTTGATATATTTCTATGTAACTTTTACATTTGTGCTGTTTCATGGATTGTTTTGTTTAATAATTTTTGTTTTGTTTTTTTAAACTAGCTGAAAAGTAATTAATGAACCTATAATAGGCTTTGTAATGGCAGGTTCCCATTGTGACAACTTATCCCATAAAGTGTGACGACATGAAAAAACATGAATTCAATTAACTTTATCTTTTTTTCCCAGGCAATTGGTGAAAAAATGTCCAAGCTTTACTTCTACTTTAAGGTATGTGTAATGTCGCTAGCAGTGACAGGCAAATTAAGTTTGAAGAACCCAAGTGCAGTTTTATTTACAAATCAAACAAATGTAAAAGTAGAAATCAAAGCGACATAAACATTGACTTGATCAACTGTAGTGTTGGAAGGAAGTCACGAGAGCTGGATCAAGGTGTGGCTAAGGAGTTTAATGTACTAATACTAAATACAAATAAAACATCCACGATGGGAAGGAAACAAGAACATAAACACGCGCAAAACATCTACAAAGGGCACTGGTCTTACACGGAAGGTCAAAACACATCTAACAACTGACCAGGAACAAACAAACAATGGGACATTATATACACAAAGTCTAAAGAGTCAATTAAACACAGGTGAGGACAATGGAAGACAACTGGCAGTGATGAGGGCAGGGAATTATGGGAAGTGTAGTCCATGGGGAACAGATGACAGAGGTGAAACATGGGGCAGACAACAGTGAATCGTGACAGCAACATTACACCAAAACAATACCGGACAACTGACAAAAGCAAACATGAGGGCTTAAATACATGAACATGCATGACAATGACAACCAATCAACAGACAGAACTGTAGAAAAGATAGGAAACATGACAGGATCACATGACAAGTTCGCATGAGGGAACAGGAAAACACATGACATGAACACATGACTATAAAACAGGAACTAAACTAATAAAATAAGACGTGTAATCAAAACATGAACAAAAACTCATAAACATGACATATCTACCCCACAAGGAGTGAGTCCCAATACCCAAACATAAACAAACAATGGAGTTCAATAGGTAGATGGGGGGGTGGGGTCCTTGAAGCATGGCCTGGCAAGACATTGTGTGGAGCCTGGCCTGGCGAAACGGCATGGAGCATGGACGGAGCCAGTGGAAGTTGAAGCCATGAGAGGATCAAGGGGTGGAGCCATGGAAAGTGGAGCCCTGAGAGGTTTGAATGGCAAAACTGGAGATCTTGGAGCCCAGAGAGTAGCTGAAGGCTCGTAGGGCCAAGGTGGAGATGGAGGGATGAGGAACCTCGGTGAAGCCGATAGGCTGGGAGACCAAGGTGGAACCGAGTGAAAGTAGAACTGAAGTGATGTTGAGGGATCGGAGGGTCTAGGTGGACTCGGAGGGTCGGAAGTTACCCTTGTCTGAGATGTCACGGGGGCGATGGTCGAGGAGGAGGAAGAGTACTCAGGGTGGGCACAAGGGTGGGGCATTGGCTCTTTGGCCGTGGTAGGCATGGGCATTGGCTCATAGACCAGAGGCGAACCTGTGACATGGCATGGAGCAGACTTAAGCTTGGCTGGGACATGGCATGGAGCAGATTCGGGATCAGGGGCAGAAGGTGTCACAAGCTCTGTGATCATGACATGGCATTCTGGCTCGACGACCATGAAGTGGGACCCTGGCTCGGAGCCCATGATGTGGAACCCTGGCTCAGCAGCCTTGACGTGGGACCCTGGCTCAGCAGCCTTGACGGAGAACTCTGACATGGTGACTGAGTTGCTGAGTTCCTCATCTACACTTCCAACAGTGAACCAAGAACCGCTCAGTGTAGGAGCATAGTCAATGTACTGAGCCAGACAGGGGGTAATCCAGGCATCATGGAGGCTCATTCAAGCCTGCACATAAAATATCTTTGAGGGCGATCTCATTAAAACCAACCTTGCAGGCCAGAGCGCAGAAGTCGTCCACATATCCTTAAATGAAAAGGCTTCCTTGGCAAAGATGTAGAAGCTGAAATGCTGGGTTAATTTTGAAGGTTGTGTATTCTGTAACGTTGCTAGCATTGACAGACGAAGACGATAAAGTGTGAAGAACCCAAGTGCAGTTTTATTTACAAATGTGAAAGTACAAAACAAAGCAACATAAACATGAACATGAACTTGACTTGACTTGACTTGACCAACATTACACCAAAACAATACAAGACAACCGACAAGGGCAAACATGAGGGCTTAAATACATGCATGACAATGACAACCAATCACAGACAGAAATGTAAACAAGATAACAAGAGTAATACATTTTAACCAATGAAAAGACAAGACTGCTAACAAGACAATCAACAATGAACCAATGAAAACAAGACACATGAACAGGGGAAACAAATGACAGGATCACATGACAATATCACATGAGGGAACAGGAAAACACATGACATGAACATGACTATAACAGGAACTAAACTATTAAAATAAAAGACATGAAAAACACATATATACATGACAGTGTATGCCTATACAGAAACTGACCTTCAAAAATAAATCTGCCATGAGAAATATTTACTGGAATAGAAGGTTGGACTAGCCCAAATCTCACATGTACATCTTCTAAATAATAACAAAAGTTTGCACACAAAAAAGTACACTAAAAAACAAACAGATATTTTTCAAACTACTGCAAACCAGTGGCAGAGCTAGGGGGTGGCCAGGGGTAGCCGTGGCCACCATGGACCGATGGTGGCCCATTGACCACCCCACTCACAATTGCTGTTTAAGCCCCCACCCCCACAGTCCGACAATATAAAAATGATACCCGTACATTTCTGTGACACCACAGACTGATTGCTTGCCCCTGCCTGGCCACCCTTTTGAAAAACTCCTGGCTCCACTCCTGCTGCAAGCACAATTCTACAATATTTTGTCAATACTTGATTTCATTGCATTCTATTCATTTAAATTTGTGAAATGGAAGTTTACTTAATCCATTTGATTTGGGACTACACAAATGCTTTTTGTGGCGTTATTGTTAATGTAGCATTGATGAAACTATGCAGGGGATTTCTAGTTTCCAGCATTCTTTACATGGGAATCGATATGGAGAGTAAATGTACAAATTAAGTGTTTGTAACATAGTTCAAGGGCAAGGAGGAGGCGAGAACCAGCTGGACGATATAAATAATATTTTAATGCTAAACTTAAAAGACAAAACACACACATGGCGGACATGTCCATAAATGATCTCTCTCTCGTCGCACTACCATCTGCCATCGGCCTTTATCCCTCTCGGAGGCTTGATTAGCCTGATACGGGACCGGGTGTATATTGTCACATTCCTCCCTCATTCTTTGAGGCTGTGGAGCCCCTGACGTACCCCCCCCCCCCCCCTTTCCCTGGGGAGGGGCGCGCCTTCTGCGCTGTCTGCCGGCAGGTCATCCCCGTCTACCTGGACGAGGGAGGGGACAAGGAGAGGAAAACAGAAATAATTAAAATGTGGGGGGGTACTTCCTGTAACAGTGTAGTACCCCCCCCCCCCCCCCCCCCCAAAAAAAAAAAACACTACAATTTAAAAGAGAGGGAAAAGGCCAACGCAGAGCGGCAGTGAGAGAGAGAGGAGAGAGAGATAAAACCTACTTGCCGGTTCTCCAATACGCCATAGCTTTTTCCTCGGGCACTCCTCCACCCTCTAACGGACGACAGCCGCGCCTCTCTGGGCGGATCGGAGGCAGTCCTCCAGCCCCTGGTGAACGGAATTCCCCGCCGCGTTCTCGGGGAGCAGAAGCGGTCTCCGACCCCGCCATGTTTCAGCAGCTGGTAGGGGACTCCTCCACCCCTGGCAGCGGCCCTGACCGTTCCATGCGGTCGGCTTGGAGCCCCTTCTTCCCTCACGGTCGGCGGCCATTCCTCCGCTTCCAGGCGGCTGGGCTCCTCGTCCCCCGGCAGATGGACGCGGCTGCTCCTTTGGGGTGGACGGTAGTAGCGAGAACTCTACTAGAGTATCCCTCCACCTTCCTGGATTTTGGCACCAGTGTAACGTAATTAGATGGGCAGGGAGAAGGCGAGAACCGGCTGGACGATATAAATAATATTTTAATGATAAACTTAAAAGACAAAACACACACATGACGGACATGTCCGTAAATTATCTCTCTCTCATCGCACCACCGTCTGCCATCAGTCTTTATCCCTCTCGGAGGCTTGATTAGCCTGATACGGGCCCGGGTGTGTATCGTCACGACCCGGCCCCACCCTGCCACAGTGTTATTTTAAGTGTTTTTGTGCAAGATAAATACAAAGGGGATACTAGATAATTTTTAATGTGTTCTTAAGTTAAGATTTTGAAGAGCTTCTGTTATGTTGGAGTTTTGGTGGTTACCATTATGGTGAAGAGTGGAGCTTGTGCTTAGGAAGAGAACAGAGACATATTTACATTATTGAAAAATTATATTGCTAACTATGGCATAGTTACCAAGTTAAACTCTGTTGTGCTTCCCACCAACATATTTAGCATATTAATATGCAGTATCACTAGCCAGTTTCTAAAAATGTAAGTTAATTTGAGTTACTTTGACATGTTTAATTTTGTTGTGTTTACCCATTTCAGTTAGGTTCCCTCTACAGTATATATTTGAGTTGAGATTACATACTGCAGTAATTTTAAGTTAATAAAACTCATTTCAATCATGTGGAACCACTGTCCACAACTGAATCAATTTAAGCTAGAGTTTTGTTTTATTTAAATAAATAACATTGCATGCTATAGAGGCACAGTTCACACTCTCCTTCATGTAAATAAACATACAATGCAGCTTTTTTAAAACTCATTTTCCTTGATTTCACTGTGTATTTGGGAAGTTTGATGTTTAAGTCGTGATTGACAGATTGTATGATGGTACTCAGAGACTTCTTTGCCTTCCCAGCCTACTCTTGTGAAGTAAATAGGATGGTCAGTGCTTAAGCGACCCCACCCTAATTAATGATTTCCTGCTGGGTTGAAAACAGCCTCCTGCTGTGTAATTTATAGTGTCTACCCAGCTTCATTTGCACAGCCCAGCCGCCAATGACAACAATCAACCAGACAGAACCAACATTGACATACACAATTCCACAGTGCAGTGGAGCCAGGCGGATGGGGATGAAGGCAGTGGAATGCATCAGGTCAGGCAACGGTGTCTGACAAACCCCAACCCTATTCATACACAAACAGTCACACACACACACCAAATTGCAAATGACATTACAAATGACGTTTTCTGTAATATGCATTTTGTAAATATGAAAATGGTGCAACTAAAGATACTTTTTAAGGATACATTATGAATGTATTATTACAGTATATATTCATTTATAACATTTGCACTGATTTAGTGCTGCCATTTCCATATATGTGAAAACAGTCCACCAAATGAGAAACTAGTAAAAGCATTGTACCAGTTACACACCCAATGTACCCCCCAAAAACATGGCATTTATATAGTACTTTTTGGTACAGAAAGTTAAATTACCCTTATTTTAAACTAATCAAAACTGAACATTGTAACCTGAACAGGAGGGCCACAGTTAACAAGACCTGTTTAAAGAACAGATATGTTCAAACACATTAAATAAGAGGAACAGCTCAGTCTCGTCACAGAATGGTTAAAATCACTAACAGCACCTTTAAAGTTTGATCAGTTTCTTACACAAAGCTATTGTATAGCTTCAGAAGACTTGTAATATAGTGCATAAACTGGATGGATTACTTTTATGATCCTTTTAAGGTGGTTTTGGCACCGTTCCCAAATCCCTTTCATATCATGGAAAAGAATGGCCAGGATATTCTTCAAAAAATTCACCTTATGTGTTCCACAGAAAGAGAGTCATGTGGATATGGAACAACATGATGGTGCCTAATTGATGACTGAGTTTTCATTTTTGGGTAAACTATTTCTTTAAGAATAAAGGGACGTGCTGTTGCATCTTAATCTGTGAAGTGCTGCCACCTTGTGGAGGAGGATTACTCAACAACAGAATTATCAGCATTGCAAGATACATAGACAGAAAACTGTTAATGAAGCTCTTAGTCACCATTTACACATAACAAAAGTAGCATGGAGAATAATATGATGCTATGCTATGAAATGATCTGCTCTTAAAACTGCCCTTCATATGATATAATTATAAATCAGAGCTTCTTCATTCAAATATTGATTTCTAACATGGTTTCGAGATGTTCTCCTTTTTGCAGAAAAGGTTCAAAGACCACTTTAACTGAACATAAACAGAAAAAACACTTGGACAATTGAACGAAAATCATTTTGCTTAGTGTCTGAGGGTAACACAATACTTTAAAGCAGCATTTGCTTGGATATACAGTACAATACGGTATTTCCAATTAATAACATCAGTCAAAATGCATTGCAAAGAAAATGCAACAACTTTTACTAGGTGCTGCCAGCCAACCATTTCATTTAGAGAGTAAATGATACGTTTTTATCTTTACATGAAGAGTAATGAACATTCACATACTATATCTATACAGTAGCTTGGCTAATGACACCCAGTATGTCTGCTTTGGTAAGAGGAGTTTAACCAAATACAAAGGGACATTCACAACAATGAAACCACTGTGATTACGCTCTGTTAAGAAGTTGTCAACGCAGTCCAGTGTCTGGTCCATTAGTACTAAATCAAGGTAGAAAGGGAAATCTTCTTTTGTAGTTTTTGAGACTTGCTGTGGTCCAGAGCTCACCCCAATCTCCATCTCCACGTATCCAGAGTCATTGGACAGAATTGCTCTTTATTGTCCAGTCCCACCTGGATGTAGGCAGGTCTACAGCCAGCATCAAGGCTTGTGCTTGAAATGAGCCTCAACTAGAAAGAGGATATATTTTTGGGAAATTAGGGAGCATGTAAATTAGATTTATGTACAATTAGGACTGGGTGAGATATCCAGCCTGATGTCATGGAATCACGTTACTATACCTACAGTACATATTTGCGTCACATAACCAACTACATTTACAAGCTTGTGTTGCTTGTGATCAAAAACTGGTGATGCAAAGGGCCGGGGTACAAGTCCTGAAGAGCACATGAGTCGACATGTGAGCCAACAATGTCATAGAAGCACCACAAAATGACATGGTTTCTTTAGTTGTTGCGTTTTTCACCTTACAATTGCTTTTTCTAACACTATCGTTTAGGTTTTTTTATGGCGGCGGAGAACCAGTCTCAGTTGCCTCCGCTCCCGAGACTGTCAATCCGTGCATCTCATCACATGGCTCGCTGTGCATGACACCGCAGAGGCTCACTGCATGTGGAGGCTCATGCTACTCGCCACGTTCCACACACAACTTACCATGCGCCCCATTGAGAGTGAGAACCCCTAATTGTTACCACGAGGAGGATACCCCATATGACTCTACTCTCCCTAGCAACCGGGCTAATTTGACTGCTTAGGAGACCTGGATGGAGCCACTCAGCATGCACTGGATTCAAACTAGCAACTCCAGGGTTGGTAGTCACTATCGTTTAGGTTTAAGGTTTTGGGGTTTAAGGTAGGGAGGTTGGTTTTGTTGGTTTAAAATTTGATAGAGCATTAACCATTAAACTTGATCTGTTTGGTAGAAAATTTAACTCGCTTTTAGCGCCACACAGTGGACAGTTCACCTTGGAACTCCCGCGAAACGTGTAATAAACCACAAAATATAATTTTGCAAAAATGTCGCCACAGTCACGTAATTCTGGTTTTATCAAATATATTGCAACAATATAAAATTAAGCAAAATCATGAATATTGCAATCACTTTAACATGTTTTTTATTCTGTCATTGCGTTTCCTAAAGACCTAGGTTTATTTGTACTTGTCTCACAACTCACTTTTTACCCTCTGATTTAAACTTCAGTAGCACAAATGGCATTAGAGTTGGTAAGTTCGATTGATTTTGTATTTGTTTTTTGTTCAAACTGTCTGCTTTACTGAATATTTACATAACTCTGATTCAACAATTAGTTTGCCATCAGAAGTCTACATATGTAGGTAAATATTACTGTTTATATCTATCTGGTTATATAGGGGAATCTACATGAAAATTACAAGATTTGTACTGTAATTCCTTCATTTGAATCTACATTGGTTGCAATACATATTGCAAAAAAAACTGAATATTTTCAAAATGCGGATAAATAATTATATGTTGATATTTTTTAAGCTATTATTGCTCAGCCGTATGAACAATAGAGGATTACGATTGGACAAACTATATCTCAATGTATTTTATGCAATCATCATGGCAATACTGCAATGTTCTTATGGTTATTAGCCTTAGGAGTGTGTGTGTGAATGGACGTGTGTTTACCTGCGTACTCCTGTGGCATCATGGGTCGGTTAACAACTCTCTGAAAGGCAGCGATCCAGTCCTTCTGTTCTGCCTCTGTTTCACAAGCAAACAGGAATTTTCTGTCAGGTGTTTCAATGGTGATGCCATACTTCCAATGGTAGCCTTGAATAGAGGGCGGCAGTCCAGGTACGACTGTATAGCTGTTCTCCTTGCTGCCGATGAAGACCTCTCCACGTGCAAATGCATCCTAAAAGAGTATTAGAGACAATTGTAAAGAATTCTGTGTGACAGCACAGCTCAACAATTAAAAAAAATATTTTCTGATGCCATTTTGTTACTGAGTTTTATGTAAAGGTAAAGTGTGTCATTTTTTCAATGTTAAAGGAATATTTCACCCAAAAGTGCAAATTCTCTCATCATTTACTCACCCTCATGTCATCCCAGATGTGTATGATTTTCTTTTTTATGCAGAACACAAACAAAGATTTTAGATGTATATTTGATCTCTTTAGATGTATACAATGTAAGTGAATGGTGGACAGAACTTTGAGGGTCCAAAAAGCACATAAAGGCAGAATAAAAGTAATCCATAAGACTCCAGTGGTTAAATCCATGTCTTCATGGAGAGATGATATGATAGGTGTGAGTGAGAAACAGATCAATATTTAAGTCTTTTTTTTACTATAAATTCTCCTCTCTGCCCAGTAGGTGGCGATATGCAAGAAGCATGCAAATCTTCAAAAACAAAAGAAGAACTCTGGGCTATTAGAAAGTAGAGATTGATAGTGAAAAAGTACTTAAATATAGACCTGTTTCTCACTCACACCTATCACATCGCTTCTGAAGATATAGATTTGATGTATGGTCATAGTCGTATGGATAACTTTTATGCTGCCTTTGCCCTTTATATGTTTTTTTGAACTTGAAAGTTCTGGTCACCATTCACTTGCATTGTGTGGATTTACAGAGCTGAAATTCTTCTAAAAATCTTTGTTTGTGATCTGCTGAAGAATGAAAGTCATTCACATCTGGGATGGCATGAGGGTGAGTAATAAATGAGAGAATTTGAAAAAGTTTTGCAAAAAAAAAAATATTTACAAAAATATTTTTACAACTCACAAACACAACTCTGCCCAGCATTCATTTGTGAATTGCGCACATTCATTTTTGTGGATCGCTTCCTGTGCATTTGTGGATGGCAGCTCACATTTGTGTATTCTGAAACATTTCTTGCGTGAGGCTGCGGGCAATCCAAAAATAGGTGGACTCCACCCATCTTCTACTCAAGCCAATCAGATAGCGGCCCCATTTCTTGGGCCAATCATAGCACATTCTATCTTCAACCAATCACAAGTAATTTTATTAAAAGGACGGGACCCGAGTCACAGCTCTCATGAGCATGGAATCAAGCACATGCAGATATGCTCCATGGCCACAAACTTTTTGGTTTCACATAGGTCCACTGACGGCCATCTTTAAAACGCTCTCGGGAGGCTATTTCCAGTCATGCCAGTGCAGCTCCAATCTAATGGAATGGAGAAAGACCGAAATCTCATAAATGGTTGGTCAACATATTTCAAATCATCAAATGAAATCCTAAATTGTGTTTCTTTACTCCAAAACACGCCATTTTCCCTGCTGCGCGTTAAGCGAGTTCATTGACAGGTGGTGTCTGTATCTAAAAGGTGATTGGCTCTTTTAACTGTAAGAAGGTAATTCCTTTCTACATACTTTGACCACTGGGCGCTAGAGCTTCCCAATGTCTCCCATTCTAGTCTCTGGTGGACTGCCTTTAGCTCTTGCATAAGAAATGTTTCAGAATTCACAAATGTGAACTGCCTTTCAAAAATGCACAGCAAGCGATCCGCAAATAAAATTGTGCGATTCACGAATGCTGAGTTGTGTTTGTGAGTTAAGAAATGTTTGTATAATTTTTCTTATTCTTTTTATTTGTAAATTAATTTCATTTTTGCGAAACTCCTTATATTTTTTGTGAATCTCTTTCCAATTGTCTCTGAATTAGAAAGAATTCTAACTCCATAGTGTACACACAATTGTAAGTAAGCCATTTGTAGGTTTCCCCAAAAAAGTGTAAACACCGTGGCGCTGTCAAAATGTATTTATGTTTGAGCGTCCCAACCAACCCAACATGGTTTGACCAATGGAAGATGTGGGGAGTTTTTGAGAAACCTATTTGATTTTCCTTTTTATTTATTAAATGATATATAATATCAATAATAAATTAGATTTATTACATTTATTTTTGCAATTTCGATGGTTGTCGCTAGTGCTGCAAAAATTACACACTTCACCTTTAACCAGAACGATATGCAGTGACATTTACTCACCAAAGGATCTTTAAAGTACATTAGTCTCCTATCATCCATAGTAAACCACCTTTTCTTAAAACCTTCAGTGTGCTGAAAAGTTGTGAAATTTCAAATTCTGGTCAAGTTCAGAAATAAATCTCAGTAAAAACAGCACAAACATCTAGAACTTGATGTCTGAATTTCCAGTGCAACAGGTTGCTTTAATGACATGATAGTGTGGGCTACATACATTGTCTAAAGTTTTCTGATGATGGTCAATATAAAGTTAAAATGTAGTAAGAACCTGTTTGAAACACTCACCCTTGGGCCAGTTTTCTCCATGTAACCTTCCTTCATGAAGTTCCTTGTAAGTCTTGGTACCAGCTAAATCAAAACCATACACAGATAAAGAAAACATACTTCAAACCTCACCTAAACGTGTGTGGGTGGCCACCTCATTAAACATGTACAATGTAAATTTGAAATATGGAAACATGGATTATTTGAAACATGCATTCATAATCACCATAGTGAGTTTCATGCTCATAAATCATTTTTAAGTGTGTCAGTTACTGGAAGAAATTTGATTCACATACGTCCTCATCATTAGCTCCAGGAAATGCCACCTTTTGGTAATGAAATCGTGCTGCTCGGATTGCAGTGAACCAGTCCACCATTTCCTGAACACATATGCGCGCACACACACACACACACACACACACACACACACACACACATTCAATGAGGACTGAGGGAACATTATGCAGTGTTTAGCTGTGGCCAGCAGAGGATGCTTTATGATGCAATAACTGTTTTACATCCTCCACAAGGTGTGGTATGCATCAGACAGCATTACTGGCAACACTTCAGCCACAGATATCTGTCTCATCTCAGGTCTTAAAGAAAGAAAAATCCCTCTTTATCTTGTCTAAGAGCTAAGACAATGTCGAACCTTCTTGTTGTGGATTTGTCTGTAAACTACATATCTTAAAATAAGACTGTTTTGGGTTTTAAGGTATGATCAATATTTGTAAATGAAGTTTGTGAGAGGGGAATGAAGAAAACACAATGGAAATTTTGGAGCTTTTTCAGACCAAAAAGCCACCGGCTCTTGTTTTGTGGAGAAGCTACATTGACCAAAGCAGCAGAACGTCATCTGGTCCAACTTACAAATCAGAGATGACCCAAATACATACATATGCATTTTAGCCAAGTTTATCTTCAAACCAGTCTAACAAATGAAAACGCTTAAGTCTAAGAGGTTTATGGATGATCAGTACATCATCTGATTAATTAAAAGGGGTCATATTCTGAAACTGGTAACACTTTACAATAAGATTGTAATTGTTTACATTAGTAAATGCATTAGTTAAAATGAACTAAAATGTAACAATATATTTTACAGCATTTATTAACCTTGGTTAATTTATACAAATAGAATTGTTCATGGTTAGTTTATGTTAGTTCATAATTAATTAACTTATTTTAATATATACTGTACAAACTTAAAAATGTTCAAATGTATTCATCTATAATAATTTCAAATGTAATGTTGAAATTAACACTAACCAGGTTTAAAAAGTGCAGAAAACAGTATGGTTCACTGCTAGTTTGTGTTAACTTGTAACTAATGTTAATGAATACAACCTTATTGTAAAGTGTCATTGCATTTACAGTAAATATACTGTTATGGTGCATTCACATACAATGCAAATAAAATATTCACCTTGCATCGCTTGCTCGCGTTTGACCGCTGGATTATAAATTTGCTTTTAAGTTAGTAACACAAACCCGCGAGTATTCCCCCTTCTCTTCAGGAAATGGACAGGAGGTAGGGCTTCTACGACTTGGCTCATAGTAAAGTACAACCAAAAGATGGAATCAAGTTGACGCGCATATTTTCAGAATTTACCAGGTAGTCCAACTTCCTCGCTCGCTTTCCTCCAAGCGATGTCTTTTTTCGTCCGGTCTCTGTACATGTATGATGTTGTTTTATACAATTCCGGGTGCCCACACGCCGCTCCAACTGTTTTTTCATCCAGATTTCATCTGCTTTCTTCTAACTAATACAACTTTTGATGTGAAATGTTGAAAATAACATTAATTAAGATAAATAAATGCTGCAAAAGTATTGTTCATTGTTAGATCCTGTTAACTATTGTTAACAATAGTGTTACTGGGAAAGTTTGCTCAATGTTGCGTTGTTTCTGAAAGCCAGCAAGTGTCAAAAAACAAGTGGCTGACTTTTACTTTTAATAAGGCTTCTGGACATTTCAATCTGACCTTATCAGTTTCAGCGGCACATATTAGCACAGATAGTTTTGTGTTTCTGTCACAATGTAACTTTCAAAAAGAGGCTTTGCAAAAAGGCCGTTACAGAAGGATTGAAAATTTTTGGACCCAACAGCAAACAGCAGCCCATGAGTAAATGTTCTTTCACAAGTAAAGAGGGCATTTGCATTGGATTCTTAAAGGTACAAGCACAAAAAAATACACTGCATTTAAAGGGATAGTTCATTCAAAAATTAATATTCTCTCATTATTTTATTCACCCTCATGCCATCCCAGATGTGTGTGACTTTCTTTCTTCTGCAGAACACAAACAAAGATTTTTAAAAGAACATTTCAGCTCTGTTGGTTCATTCAATGCAAGTGAATGGTGGCCATGACTTTGAAGGCCTAAAAGGTAGTATAAAAGTAATCCATATGGCTACAGTGGTTATGTCTATATCTTGTGTGGGTGAGAAATATCAAGTAATTTTTTAACTGTAAATCTACACTTTCACTCGAATGTGAACTTTCACTTTCACTTTCACATTCAGCCAGCTACTAGTTGAGGCTGGTCAGATGGTGGAGATTGATAGTAAAAAATGACATAAATATTAATCTGTTTTTCACCCACACCTATCATATTGATTCAGAAGATATGGATTTAATCACTGGAGTCATATGGATCACTTTTAATGCCTCCTTTATGTCCTTTTTGGACGGTCTACGTTCTGATCACCATTCATTTGCATTGTATGGACCTACAGAGCTGACATTCTCTTCCAAAAATCTTAATATGTGTTCAGCAGAAGAAAGAAAGTCATACACATCTGGGATGGTATGAGGGTGAGTAAATAGAGATATTTTTTTCTTTTTTGGGTGAACTATCCCTTTAATTCACCCCGCCATTGGTGTATGAGTGCGTGTGTGAATGGGTGATTGGGACACAGTGTAAAGCGCTTTGGTAACCTCTAAGGTTAAAAAAAGCGCTATATAAGTGCAGACCATTTACCATTTAATTCTAAAGGTCAGATGGATGGTGGAAAATGGTTGTAGAAAACTAAATTATGCCAAAGAAATAAAAAGATAACAAAAAAATGAATATGATTCCTCTGAATAAAAGCTGAATGGTTATGAATGGAAAACAAAATTTCAAAATAAGACCTTGACAGGGACAATGTCGATACATTTCTACAAAAGCATATTAAGCTCATATCCATGTAGGTCAGAGACTCAAGGGCATATACCAGAGGAAAGAAAGAATTGTATGGGCATTAAAATAGGCATGATACCTTACTGTCTTCATGGTACACAAAGATATTTCTGGTGCTGTTGTCTTTGAGATAGGTGATCTGCAGTCCACATGGGTTGCCTATTTTTGCTGGCTGGAAAGTAGCATTTAGGGTTTCAATCCTCATTATGGCTTTTGCTTCTCTCGCCTGGAAGACAAAGGAAACTTCTCAGCCATGAACGCATGCCTTCTGAACGGCAAAACATTTTGGGAACTGACCAGACACTCCCTAGAATCACATTACATTTTTATGGTGCTGGACCAAATGTCCCCATAAGGATAGTAAAACCCAAAATTTTTGACGTTGTGGGGACATTTTGTCGGCCCCCATGAGGATAAGAGCTTATAAATCATACTAAATTATGTTTTTTGAAAATGTAAACATGTAGAAAGTTTTCTGTGAGGGTTAGGTTTAGGGGTAGTGTCAGAGGAAAGAATATAACGTTTGTACAGTATAAAAACTTATTAAATTATGTCTATGGAAAGTCCCCATAAAACATGGAAACCCAACATATGTGTATGCGCGCGTGTGTGTGTGGGTGTGTGTGTGTTTACTTAGCTATAATTTGGGGACAAAATTATCTTTATAAAAACGTATTTTTTTCTAAGTTGGATTAATAATGTTCTTTTAAACTGGAATAGTTCATGTAAAAATTAGAATTGTGTTTGTGGAACTCAAAAGGAGATTGTTAGTCTTAGTCACCATTCACTTTCATCACATCTTTTTTCTTTACAATGTAAGTGAATAGTAACTGAGGCTGTCATTCTGCCTAACGTCTAGGTTACGGATGTAACCTCCGTTCCCTGATGGAGGGAACGAGACGTGTCGAAGAAATGACACTAGGGGTATCTCTTGAGTGCCGAATAGGCCTCTGATCTATGAAAAAAGGCCAATGAGAAGTTGGCAGAGTATTTGCATACCCTGCTCCCAGACTTACGGGTATAAAGGCGGGATATACGTCTGTTTCATTCAGGATTTTTCTAAGGAGCTGGAAATGGTCAGACCACAACAGTGGCTCGGCTCAGCGATGTGGCCGGGAGGACACAACGTCTCGTTCCCTCCATCAGGGAACAGAGGTTATATACGTAACCTAGACGTTCCCCGTCTGTCGCTCACTTCGACGTTGTGTCGAAGAAGCGACACTAGGGGTCCAATTTAAATCACGCCTTGCGCTGAGCCTTGTACGTGTACTGCTGACACAGGAGCGGGCAGGTATTTTATGTGAAAGGTGACCAGCTGTGTCAGACTGCACGTACCCTTCCATTGTACGGCAAAGCCCCCAAAAAAGTTGTCGGAATCCTTCTGGTTACCCTAGACAGGGGAACAAGGCAACGCTTGCCAACCTGGGAATGGGCCGAGCCTGGCTGGGCCTCTTTTCTCTCTATGTTTCTGCGCATAGAGCAAGAACGGCCAGGGCCCTTACACGTATCGAGGGAAGGGGGTCTTACCCAGTTTCCTATTCTTTCAAGGGAAAAGACCCTGCGGAGGCCACACCTATCCGAAAGGGGGAGGTAAAGGTGGCGAATACATCACATGGGTTTTTAGGTGGCATGTGGTACGTGAAGTTGCTACAACACGGCGACCAAAGAGCAGCTGGAACTGCCTGAGGGAGACACGGGTCCACTTTGTAAGGGGACCGTACCGCAGACGATACACAAAGTGGGAGTCCACGTAGTAGTCCTGACCTGTTTAGCACCTATTCCAGTACAGGGTAGATTAAGTACCCGCAGTGGATTGGGTTCCTCCGCTGAACTGCGGACCCACAGGGCTAGGGAGGAATCATCCAGGAATGCAAATAAGTGGGATCTCCTGGGAGAGAAAGCACACAATTTTACCTTGGCCGAGGGAAAGGGCGCTAATCTGCCAGCATGTTACCGAGTTCTACCGGATCGGACCTGAGAAAATACGGAACGAAACTGACTCTACCCTGAGATTGTAAGATCTCGCAAGGGTGTTAGGTGTTGCCCAACCCGCTGCTCTGCATATGTCTGCCAGGGAGATGCCTCTGGCCAGTGCTTGTGAGGACGCAAGACTCCTTGTCGAGCATGCTCGGACCCATAAGGAGAGGGGCACAGCCTGGGTGTGATAAGCTAATGTAATGTAGCTACCCAGTGGGAAGGCCTCTGTTTGGAGACAGCTTCCCTTTCTGCTGTCCACCAAGGCAGACACAGAGCTGCTAAGAACATCTAGAGCTCTGCGTGCGGTCCAAGTAGGTATGAACACTTAAAACACTTACCAGACACAGCAACGAAAGGGCTGGGCCTGCCTCCTCCCAGGGCAGCTTCGCTTGCAGGTTCACTACCTGGTCTCTAAAGGGCGTAGTAGGAACCTTGGGCACATAGCCCAGTCGCGGTCTTAGGATCACATATGTTTCTGCCGGACCAAACTCCAGGCAAGTGTCACTAACAGAGAAAGCTTGCAGGTCCCCGACCCTCTTGATGGAGGTGAGCACGATCAGCAGGGCCGTCTTTAAAGAGAGGGCCCTAAGTCCAACTGATTTTAGCGGCTTGAAGGGGGTCTCTGGAGGCTCGCGACGACCACTGAGAGATCCCAGGAGGGGAACAGGCCTGGCCAGGAGGGGTTCAACCTCCAGGTTGGAACCTGATGATTAAGTCGTGCTTACCCAAAGACTTGCCGTCTACTGTGTCGTGGTGGGCCGCGATTGCAGAGTCATACACCTTCAGGGTGGAAGGGGCATCCTCCCCTCCAGCCTCTCTTGCAGAAACAAGAGCACTGACCTAACTGCGCACCTTTGTGGGTCTTCAGCCCGGGAAGAACACCAATTTGTGAACAAGCGCCACTTCAGGGCGTAAACTTGCCTGGTAGAAGGGGTTCTGGCTTGGTTGATCATGGCTACGACAGCAGGTGGTAGACCAGCTAGATCTTCCGTGTCCCATCCAGGGGCCAGACGTGGAGGTTTCAAAGGTCTGGGTGCGGTTGCCAGAGCGTGCCCCGTCCCTGAGAAAGAAGGTCTTCCCCCAGAGGAATTCGCCAGGGAGGGGCTGTCAAGAGGAGTACGAGGTCCGAGAACCAGGCCCGGGTGGGCCAATAGGGAGCCACTAGGGTAACTTTTTCCTCGTCCTCCCTGACCTTGCACAGCACCTGTGCAAGAAGGCTCACTGGATGAAATGCGTACTTGAGCAGCCCCCCAGGCCAGCTGTGTGCCAGTGCGTCTGCCCCGAGGGGAGCCTCTCTTCTGGCATACCAGAGCGGGCAGTGGGAGGTCTCTCGGGAGGCAAACAGATCTACCTGGCTCTTGTCGAACCGTTCCCAAATCTGCTGGATCGACTGGGGGTAAAGCCTACACTCACCACTGGGCAAGTGTTGTCGTGACAGCGTGTCCGCTACCACATTGAGGTTGCCGGGGATGTGAGTGGCATGCAGCGACTTGAGTCACTGCTGGCTCCAAGGAGGGGAGTAGTGACATGTGGCGGGAGCGTACGCCGCCTTGGCGAATTATGTACGCTGCCGCGGTCGTGCTGTCTGACCTAACTAGGACACGTTTGTCTCAAACTAACAGGAGACACTTCCACATGGCAGAGAAAACAGTCAGCAACTCTAGGCCATTGATGTGCCAGCGCAACGTGGCCCCTTTCCAACGGCCCGCGGCTGCGTGCCCGTTGCACACGGCACCTGAACCCAATTTGGAGGCGTTGGTCGTGGCCAGGATGTGTCGGGACACCTGCTACGAGGGGACTCTTTGTCCGCAGAAGGCAGAGGTCTGTCCAGGGTTTTGACGTTTTAGCGGCAGGCGGGGGTGATGGTCACACAGTGCGTGCCGCGGCACCATGCTCGTCTCGTGACTCGAGTCTGGGGCCAGTGCTGAGGCGGTCTCATATGCATCAACCCCAGTGGCGCGGCTGCCGCGGAGGATGTCGTATGCCCCAGGAGCTTCTGAAAAGGTTTTAAAGGTACTGCCGTGCCCGGTCTGAAGACGGGGAGGCATTTTAGCAATGACTGTGCACACTCGTTGATGAGGCGTGCTTATATTGAGACTGAGTCTGACTCCATGCCGAGAAGAGAGATGCTCTGAACCGGGGCGAGCTAGCTCTTTTCTCGGTAGACCTGAAGCCCTAAACGGCTGAGGTGCCTGAGCGCCTAGTCTCTGTGAGCGCATAGTAACTCTCAGGAGTGGGCCAGGATGGGCCAGTCGTCGAGGTAATTGAGTATGCGAATGCCGGCTTCTCGGAGTTGGGCAAGGGCAGCCTCTGCGACTTTCGTGAAGCCGCGAGGGAACAGAGACGTTCCGAAGGGGGGGACGTTGTACTGATACGCCTGGCCATCGAACACGAAACGTGGGAAGGGTCGGTGTTGAGGCAGAATTAAGATGTGAATGTACGCGTCCTTCAGGTCTGCCGCTGTGGACCAATCTAGATGCCGGACGCAAGTTAAGATACGAACTGAGAGACAGGGGCGAGCTTTGTCGGTCTCTTGCATCTCGACAAAGTTCAGACACAGATGACGTTTCTGGACCACGAGCGTGGCCATCGCCTGCCCGAGTGACTGCGCTGTGACCTTCGTGGCTCTGAGAGCAAGGTCAGTCGCTGAGTGCAGTTCCTGCAACACATCGGGATCAGGGCTACCCCCGTGGAGATCTTTAAGTGCATTGGCTTGGTGGACTTGCAGGAGGGCCATGGCGTGCAGGGCGGAAGAGGCATGTCCGGCGGCGCTGTAGGCTTTGGCGGTAAATGAAGACGTCATCCTACAGACCTTGGAGGGGAGCACAGGGCGACCCTGCCAGGTGGTAGGGTTTCCGAGGCACAGGTGGAGCGCAACAGCCCTGTCCACCTTGGGAATCACCGTGTACCCGTGGGCCGCTCCGCCGTCGAGAGTAGCAAGAGCGGATGAGCGAGTGGCTTTGTGACGAGTGGAGAGGGGTGCCCTCCATGAAGACGTCAGCTCATCATGCACTTCCAGGAAAAACGGGACCAGGGGGAGGCGAGGCTGTGAGCAGCGCGCAGACCCCAGGAACCAGTCATCCAACCGTGATGGCTGTGAGGAGAATGGAGCTGGCCCAAAGGCCATCTGACATCTGCGTCAGACGCTACACTCTCCAATGCAGCGGCGAGCTCATCCATCTCGAGCTCTAGAGGATAAGCGGGCTGGCCATGAGGCGAGCCGCCGTTGCCTCGAGCACGGACGGGAGTCAACGAGCATGCTGGTGGTCCGAGGGGTGTACCCGGCGGAGTTGCACCCACTGCCGTCCCCAGATCGCCTCCATCGCCAGCTGCATCGTCCTCAATCCCGTGGGAAGAAGGAGCAATGCGGGGGTTGGCTGGAGTGGCGAACATGAACTATCAGAAAAGCCGCTAAAGTGTGCCGTAGATCCAACAGCAGGGAGAGTGTCAGAGGAACAAAGGCAGGAACAGTTGTTTGACTCGCAGCTGACTGCATACACGACTATCGGCTCCGAAGAAAATTTCTGAATGAAACAGACGTATTTCCCCGCCTTTATACCAGTATGTCCAGGGGCGGGGTATGCAAATACTGTCTGCCAACTACTCATTGGCCTTATTACATAGATCAGAGGCATATTTGGCACTCAAGAGAGACCCCTAGTGTTGCTTCTTCGACACAACGTACAACGGGAACATTTCCTTTCATGATCCACAGTGCAATGAAAGTAATTCGGTTTGAAAGAACATAAGGGTGAGTAAATGATGACAGTATTAAATTTTTGGGTGAACTGTCCCTTTAAATTCTAAAAATACAATGCAGTCTACAGTCATTATAATTAGCTTTACAAAAAATAAAAACAATCTATTGCATGTCCTTATTTAGATAGTTATGTAAACGTGTGTGAGAGTGTGTGTTTGTTAGAGAGAGAGAGAGAGAACTAACATCCTGCTTATTGAAGTACTTGAGCGCTCCCTCCCTTTCAGACAGAATGAACTTGCGACTGAGGAATTGCCCGTTGTCTCGACCACGTTTCCATAGAAACCCCTCTCTGTACCCTAAAAAAGAAAGGTAAAGAAGACAGATTGAAACCATGAAGCAAAGGTTTTCTTTCCATGTAGTAATGAACTATGTAGTGTCTATAAATATCTACATCCTAAAAAGTATTTTTGTTAGAAAGGAAGTTCAAGTTTACTGTAAATAACTGATATACGGAACTACATTTTTACAGTTTCTAAATAATATATGAGTGGGGTTTTGCCCTTGCAAAACTCACCATGATGCTAGGGTGGTTGCCAGGGCATTGCTATGTGATTGCTAAGGTGTTGAGCTGCTATTGAGTGTTCAGGGTGGTTATTATGTGGTTGCTTACTAGCCAAAAATCCCACCCCCATGTCACTATAATATTAGCCACCTGGTCTCAAATAATCCCTTCACTATAATTATGATTTTCACTTGCCTAACAGCACTTTCCTGGTGAAATGAACAGTAGAGTAGCTACAACAACAAGAACTTTTATTCCCTTAAACACAAATCATGGGTAAAATGATTCAGAATCATAATATCAGTTTATTATCACTTACTTTTCAAGCATAACTATCATATGAAATCAAAACACTTTTTCTCAATTAAAAGAGAGATGCCCAAACTTTTTCCTAGAAAGGGCCAAAAATCAAACTTTCATTATATCAAACTGTATTGTATAACAATATAAAAGTTGCAATGATTCCCCTCCTTTATGATATCATAATATTAAAAAGAATTGTCTGCAATCTGTTAAATTAATGCAATGAAAAGTAAACATACACACATAAAGTACTGCACAAATGTTTTAGACACATAAGATGTTTCACAAAAGCATTTGTCTTAAGATGGCTATTTATATCTTCAGTTTTAGTGTGTCAATAGGAAATATAAATGTTAGACTCTCAAGCATTACTTTTGCAAATTGAAATGATTAGAATAGAAGAAAAGGGAGCCCTGCAACAGATGGCATGACCCCCACAAAGCCCCCCAACAATCATCATGTCAGTCCGGGATTACATAAAGAGACAGAAGCAATTGAGACAGCCTAAATAGACAGAAGAACTGTGGTGAATTCTCCAAATAGCTTGGAACATCCTATCTGCCAACAACCAAGAGTGTACCTAGGAGAATTGGGGCTGTTTTAAAGGCAAAGGTGGTGACACTTAATATTGATTTAGCTTTTTATGTTTACTGGACTTTGTATGATATGAAGTGGTAAATGAAAACTATTTATGTCATTATTTTTTAAGAAATCCTCACTATGCAACATTTTTCACAAGTGCCTAAAATTGGGTTGGGAGGGTTGGGAAATGTATTCCACTACAGATTACAAAATTTGGTAGATTTCTTTCACTTGTTTTGACTAAAAACTCTGCCAGTACAGTAAGACAAAATACACATGTTAAAAATACATTCTCTGAAAATCCTAAATATTTTATGCAGTGTTGTTGATTGATCTTGTTTCAAGAATTTTTATATATTTTTACAGGAAAACAATACAAAAATTATCAAGAATACCATTTTTATATCGTATTATAATTCTATACATATAATTCTCCTCCCTGCTCAGTCAATCTCCACTTTAACTTTCATTTTCATCTTCTTTTGTTTTTGGTGATTCACACTCTTCATACATATCGCCATCTACTTGGCAGGGAGAAGAATTTCTAGTAAAAATTGACTTAAATATTGATCTGTTTCTCACCCACACCTATCATATAACTTCAGAAGTCATGGATTGAACCACTGTAGTCACATGGATTAGGCTATTTTTATGCTGCCTGTATGTGCTTTTTGGAGCATCAAAATTTTGGAATCCATTCACTTGTATTGCATGGACCTACAGAGCTGAAATATTCTTCCAAAAATCTTCATTTGTGTTATGCAGAAGAAAGTCATACACATCCAAGATGGCATGAGGGTGAGTAAATTATGAGATCATTTTCATTTTTCAGTGAACTATTTTTTTAAGTAGCACATGGGGGGCCACATTGTCCTCCTTTTAAGATACAATGTACCACATTGATTTAGTTCTTGTATCTTTTAAGCCCAGCAATAGTTGTTCTCATTCTAAAGCATGATGAACAATTTTCTGAAGTTTGTGACTGGTGGAATATTCTGCCTGAAGTATTGCTCTACAAAGGTTGACACTTTTCTATCAGGCATTAGAAAAAACTTGATAAATCCGTAAGTAATTATACATTATTTTATCATCTCTATTTTCCTAGTAATTTATTATACAAATTAACACACTCTCTACATCAGTGGTCAGTATTTAAAAAAACTAATAATATTATTAAAAAATATTATTATTAAAAATGTCACTGTTTTTCTCTATTACATTAATACTTTTAAAGCTACTCAAGTTCTTCAGCCAAAAGTAGTGAGTTATTTTCGTGTTTTTGTTGTTTGATTAATAGCCTTTATATGACGTGCACACTTCAAGTCCAACACTTTGATGCAAATACGCTTATGTCCCACTGTTTACATTCCCTTTAGACCAAATCGACTGTGTTTACATTATTGCCTCATCACGATGGGCATTGACAGAATTATAAAGTGTATTTGATCGTTTAGGCTCGTACCCGCATTAACACACAAACATTAGCCGCCTGTCAATCAAACAGCAAGTAGCTACAGATGCCCGGAAATAAAGTCAATCTTTTATATTTTATCTAGATCAACCAACCAGTGGTGGTCTTGCTATCGTGATCTATGTAATGAACACCCCTGTTCTAGATGTAGAACATAGGCTAAGTGTAGAAAATTACTCAAAGTTTATCATCGATATTGCTGACATCACTCTTTTTTCAGATAAACATCAAGATTGTTTTATCGCCCAACCCTATTGATAACATCGCCTTAATCTCTCACATCGACCCAATAATCTCAGTGATAGATAGCTAAATTACAGGCTACATTATAGACACACAGAATCCAGTAAGCAGAAATATGAAATTTATCTTGATATTTTTCTTCAAATTAGAGGCAGGATTAATGCTGATATCTGGCACAAGCAAGTTAAACTCAGATGACACAATCAAGCAATTGGCCTTTTTCACTGAGGAAAGCCCTTTCAGGTGTGGCCAGTATGATCAGGTGTTGAACTGTGCTTGAGGCATCCTCCACATCCATAAAAGTTGGCGCCTATCAACAGCTGCCATTCAAGTTGAGTGAGTTGATGGGAGTCACGAGACTCTCCCTAGCCAATCATGTTGATAGATCAAAATAAAATCAGGACAGGGAAGTAGCAAACACAGACGGAGGGAAAATAGCGCAGTAAAAGTACAGTTACAGCACTTAAAATGTACTCAAATAAAAGTAAAAGTATAAAAATTTTAAACTACTTAAAAAAGTACAATTCCTGGGAAAAACTACTTAATTAAAGTAATGTGAGTTTTTATAATTCGTTACTTTACACCCCTGGTCTGTGGTTACGTAACAGATGACCAGACCCAAATCACAGCCGTGAATCCAGCAGGAAGCACATCACCAGACCCTATTCAAGATCTTCTCAATGCCCTCCGCAGTGCACTCTCCAACCCTGCTCCATCTACATCACCTCCGGTTCCCAATCCTCCACCTGTGTTTACTGCCAGTCCTGTGGCCAATCCAGCCCATTACTCAGAGGACTGCCATGGATTCTTACTCCAATGTTCTCTGGTATTAGAAATTTAGCCACACCGTTTCCCCACGACAGGTCCAAGGTCTCATTCATCATCTCCTTACTGGAAGAGCTCTTCAATGGGCACAATCCCTCTGGCAGCAGGATAACCCATCTTACACACCCTTGATGGCTTCATGGCTCACTTCCAAGAGCTGTTCGTTCACCCAGGCGGTGACCCGACTGTAAGTGATCAATTATGTCAGGGCAAAAGCACAATAACTGATTATTTCCACAGATTCAGAACTCTAGCTGCTGCTAGTGGGTGTAATGAACCGACCTTAATTACCAAGTATCGACAGGCAATAGATCCATCTAAATGGCTACATCTCATGTTGGTGGAACATTCCATTGTATTGGAGAAATTTGTTCAACATTCCATTAGAGTCTACCATCGTATGTAGTCTTGTCTCCATGAAATGTCCACCCGGCCTATCGCCTGCCTGAACTCTCAAGAATCCAGCCCAGAACCCATGCAGATGGACACATCCCGTTTTACTCTGGTAGAGTGTCAATGGTGGCAGAACCAGGGGTTATGTCTATATTGTGGTGGTGGGGGACATGTCATAGTAGCATGCCCCATTCGACCTCCACGTCCAATTGTGGGTTTTGTCTCCAGTTCAAATGATTGTTACTCACCCATGGTTACATCTGTAACACTTACTGCTAGTACAACTTCTGTTACAGTTTCTGCCCTCCTCGAATCCATTTCAGCTGGCAACTTCATCGCTGGGACGCTCTGCCAGCAACTCAACTTTAACTTTAATTTAACATTAACCATTTATCTCATGGTCTTCTGGAAACGTCCTGAAATTCGGTACCAAGTGTTTCTCAAACTGTTTTCCCTCTTTACACATTGTAAAACTTGTCACTCACTCCAGGAAGCCCTACCCATTGCCTACAAGCACAATTACTATTGAAAGCCCAGTAAACCTCACCTACACTGACATCCCCTCATGCCACATCGACCATGGGGCTGTGCAATTGACCTGTTTCACGGTGAACTAGTGCCTAAAGGAAAGATTTACCCACTGTCACTCCCCGAGCAGAAGGCCATGGAAGAATACATGGAGGAGGTACTTAAACAGGGCTATATCAGACCATCAATTTCCAGTTTTTTCTTTGTGGCTAAAAAGGACGGTGGTTTCAGACCTTGTATTTATTACCACGCCTTCAACGAGGTGACCGTCAAGTTCTGGTACCTGCTTCCTCTCGTTCCAGACACCCTAAAGCAATTGTGTAGAACCACTATTTTCACCAAGCTGGACCTACGCAGTGCATATAACCTCATTCGTATCAGGGAGTGAGACGAATGGAAGACAGCTTTTATCACCCCAACAGGCCACTACGAGTTCTGGATGATGCCGTATGGCCTGGTAAATGCCCCTTCCAGGGGTTGATGAATGAGGTGTTCAGGGAGTACCTTCATCAATTCATCCTAGTTTACACCGATGATATCCTTGTTTACTTCCGGAGCTATACAGAATATCGTAAGCATGTCACACTTGTGTTGGAAAAGCTGAGGAAGTTCCACCTGTATCTAAAAGCTTAAAAGTGCTCATTCCATCAGGTCCATGCAATTCCTTGGATACAACATCAGCTCTCTAGGCATCCAGATGGACATGGGGAAGGAGGAAGTCATGAGATCCTGGCCCACTCCAACCACCCTAAAAGAGCTCCAACGTTTTCTTGACTTTGCCAATTTCTATTGTCGCTTCATCCAGAACTACATTTCCATCACTTTACCACTAACATCCCCCCTTAAGGCCAAGCCGAAATCCATCTCATGGTCATCTGAAGCCAATCAAGCTTTTAACGGGTTGAAACAAGTATTTACATCTGCTCCACTTCTAGTCCACCCAGACCCAAATAAACCATTTATGGTGGAAGTAGATGCTTCGATCTCTGGAGTGGACACTGTCCTTTCATACCTCGCTACCACCAATGCATCTTCTCCAAGAAACTCCAATAAGTTTTTGGTGAATACAGACCAAAATATAACTTCTTTTCACTACAAACCTTGACATCAGCAGTCACCTTGGTGAAAGTGATTTCAAGCTCAATTACACTTCCTAGTGCTTGACACATATGCAGAGTGCTAAATGGTGCCATAGAAAGTGTAATCGAGCTTGAAATCATGATCACCAAGGAGACTGCTTATGTCAAGATTTGTAGTGAAAAGAAGTTATATTTTGGTCTGATCTCACCCAAAACCGTTTGGATCGCTTCCGAAGACATGGATTAAACCACTGGAGTCGTATTTATTACTTTTAAGCTGCCTTTATGTGCTTTTTGGAGCTTCAAAGTTCTGTTCATCATTCCCTTGCATTGTATGGACCTGAAGAGATGAGATTTTCTTCTTGTATGTGTTTAGCAGAAGAAAGAAAGTCATAAACATCTGGGATGGAATGAGGGTGAGTCAGTGATAGAAAGAGAATTTTAAATTATACCTTTATAATTTACCAACTATACCTTTAATGCTTACTATTAGTTGTTTGTTCAAATTCCTAACGCTGCTTATGAGCAATAGCAATAGTGATGCTTGCCTTAGCAAGAACCAATAATGAGGACCTAGTCTTTTTCTCTCCGTCTGTTTTATTTTCTGTTTCACTGGCACTATTCTGGTACACTGCACAAGTGCTCATGAATCATTCACTCCGCATTACCTCATCAATCGATAACCACACCTTCTCCACATGAGCGATCAATAGCATCATTGATTAGCGTAGGAGGACACACACACACTTCCTAAAACCACACACAATTGTGTGAGGGCAATGTGTCAACATTTACTGTACACATGCCCAACTGATGCTACCTAATTTCAAGACAGCTCTTTTTTTAAAGAGCTAGAGAGCAGCGATGAGGGACTTATCTATCTATCTATCAGACTTGAGCTTTTGGTAGCACCTACTCTTCTCTGTGAATAGATAGCAGTGACACATGTAACAAAATGTCTCAACGATAGATTAAAACAGGAAAATGAGGCACTGAGTAAGGAGAATAGGGGAAAGGACAGAGACGGAGAGATAAAGAAAGAGAGATCAAGTGAGTGTGTGAGAGAAAGAGAGATGAGAGTTATGGAGATTATGAGAGAGGCCTTTGATTCTTTATAAAGTATGTCTTCTGTTAGAAATCTCTGGTTACTGAGGGTCTATCTGTTTTCCATAAAAACGGTCCAGACTCCAGGATATGCAAACACATTTGAGTAGGAAACACAGAAGTTTCGAATTTTACATAAAAATGGTGGAGGGTATGTATACTAAGGAAGTTAGATGGTATTTACACCCGAATGTATGTACTAACTAACTCATTTTGGCAGCAGCAGCACTATCATAAAACACACCAATGTTCAATAATAAAAAAATAAATAAATAAATTACTCTGCAAAAGCAATGTATTTCATCACTCAAACTGTAGGCCTTTTTTGGTTGCCAAGCAACATAGCAATGTTGCACAATAATATAGAAGGTGCTTCAAAAAAGTTCATATACTGGAAGAATTTAGTGTCAGAAGTTACTACCTTTAATAAAGTATAATATATAGGCCTAAATACTATACAATAAAGTGTATGCACATAACCTATTATGGTAATACTTTACAATGAGGTTGTTTTCGTTAACATTAGTTAACTACATTAATTAACATGTACTAACAATGAACAATAATTGCTGTATTAAAAATATTGATCATTTTTAGTCCATGATACTTAATGCATATTCTAATGTTAACAAATAGAACTTTAATGTAGTGTTACCCATATTATGTATAGTACTATAACAGAATTATATTCAGTTATAATATTAGCATTTTTGTTTTTCATTTAGAGTATTTTGCCGTTTTATTTATAGACACTGAGAGGGAGAGAGGACAATGCCTCAAGCCAGATTCGAACTCAGTTCGCCCGTGGAAAAATACCAATACACATGATATCCATGTTTTCTGAAATCCAAATTGCATTTTTTTTTCCATAGCTTTACCTGGTTCCTCCAGACTGTTGGGGTGCAGCTAGCACCTCTGTGTGGCCAGTGGTATTTACACCCTGTGCAAATCCTTCTGATACAAAATACCATCACACATATAATTGAGTTTCTGTCTCAACTTCTAAATACAGCCATAATGCCCTCAGCAATGTGGTTAGATTTCCACAGATGAAAGCCATGACTGCAGCATGACTGCATATATGTTTGTGTGTGCATGTGTTTTATCAAAGATGAGATCACTGTCAACCAATGAGATTTCCCTTCCCAATAAATAGGACTGTAAAGCTAAGAAACAGAGATGAGAGGGCTATGGCTGAAATAAGAGATGTGATAATGACCTCATTGTACCATCACCCACAAACAACAGCTAGCAGTGTAGGGAGGAGGAGTCAAAGCAGGCAACAAAGAAAGTGGTGTGTGTATGTGTGTTTGCATGTGCTGATTCTCACCTGCTGAATAAGGCTCTTGTTTCTCGATGTATATAAACTCTTGTCTCTCATATTTGGCTCTGATCCATTGTTCCCTCAAAATTCTGTTGATGCAAAATTTAACAATAGCTGTTCATGTGCCTTATGTGTGAAAGTCGATATGACAAGCAGTTTGCAACACATTTTACTTTGCCAATCTACCATGTGGAAGATTTCCAAAAGGAAATCCTTTTTAGAGGTGGAGCAAGTTAAAATTTTGATTTAAAAAAAAATTATGTAGCATAACATGCACTGATGAATCATGAACAATAAAACCATGAAGGTGTATTATAAATGTTATTGCATCAATTTGAATTCATGTTGATTTTAAATACTAGAAAACTGTATACTCACTGACCACTTAATTAGGTACACATGTACACCTACCTATTCATTCAATTATCTAACCAGTTAATCGTGTGGCAGCAGTGCAATGCATAAAATCATCCAGATACGGGTCAGGAGCTTCAGTTAATGTTCACATCAACCATCAGAATGGGGAAATATTGTGATCTCATTGATTTTGACCATGGCATGACTGTTGGTGCCAGACGGGCTGGTTTGAGTATTTCTGTAAATGTTGATCTCCTGGCATTTTCACATACAACAGTCTCTAGAATTTACTCAGAATGGAGCCAAAAACAAAAAACATCCAGTAAGTGGCAGTTCTGCAGACAGAAACGGCTTGTTAATGACAGAGGTCAACAGAGAATTGCCAGACTGGTTGAACTGACAGAAAGTCTACGGTAACTCAGATAACCGCTCTGTTTAATTAAAGTGAGCAGAATTACCATCTCAGAATGCACAACATGTCGAACCTTGAGGGGGTGGGCTACAACAGCGGAAGACCACTTTGGGTTCCACTCCTGTCCTGAAGCTCCTGACCCATATCTGGCTGATTTTATGCATTGCACTGCTGCCATATGATTGGCTGATTAGATCATCGATAATCGCATGAATGTGTACCTAATTAAGTGGTCAATTAGTGTATCTTTACTGATTATGTGGTGTGTGTGAACAGAATATTTCAGCAAAAGAACCACACATACACCAAAAAACATAGCTGAACATCTCTTTTTCAATGACACACAAACAGGAAGTAAACTAGTACGCCACTGGATCACATATTTTGTAATGCTTTGAGAGAATGTACTGTGAACTGCAGTCTGACGCTAAGTATCTTTGCATGATAATTCAAAATCCTACATTGTGCTGCTAATGATATCACAAAACAAAACAAAAAAAGCCTTTAAGCTACAAAACTGTATTTTTTCCAATAGGCATGTACTACAGGGAACAAAACACATCTAAAAACAACATTTAATGCCTTAAAGAGACATAAAGTTAAATATGATTATTTTTACTTAAAGGAATTTACTGGCAAGATTGTACTGATCAGTTTGTTTCTCATAAGAATATCTGAGCTGATGGTGTAAGTGTAATGTATCAAGGTTTTTCCCATTGTGCTGTGAAGTGGTGTTTGTGATGGAGTTGTCCTACCTGCAGTCTGTGTGGGAGGGCCGGTAATAAAACGGTGGTACTTGCTGTTCATAATTTGCCTTTGCTGCTTCATTCCCCATAGAGGCGATAAACTAAAGAGTTTGGAGTAAATATTGATTACAATCATAATATTACAAGCACTATTACCATCTACAGCAGAGGTTTCCAAACATAAACATCCTATTTCCCACACAATATGTTGGGGAATCAATCGTGCCTTTCATTACTACTTTATGATCAACTCTCTGTATTTTACAAAATAATGTTTATAAAAAGAAGTCAGCCATTTACAATTGGCTCTGCAGTGAAATTATCTATGCATATCCATATAAAACAAGAGAAAAGAAAAGAAGAATTTCTACACTGATTGTTGCGTGTAGTCTAATCAGGTCCGTTCTATGCTTGCAGTGTGTACAGCGTTGTTGATTAAAATGGGAGTGTAACAAGTTTAAGGATGGGAAAGGAGGAGGCGGGAACCGGCTGAACAGTGAAATAATATTTAATGAAACAAAAAGACACACAGAACAAACACACACGACAGCTGCATGTGGCTCTCTCTCTCCCGAACTGCCGCGTTCTGCTGCATTTATCCCTCTCCTCGGCTGATTAGCCCAATTGGGGGCCGGGCATGCACAGTCCCTCCTCGTCACACTCCTCCCTCCTTTACCTCAGGCCGGGGAACCCCAGGCATCACTTTGGTTTCCTCCACCCCTCTAGGGCTGGGGAGGGGGATGAGAGGAGGGAAAAACAAAACAAAAACAAAAAAGAGGAGAGGGGAAAGGGCAAGCTGGAGCGACAGTGAGAGAGAGAAGAGAGAGGAAAAAAACTTGCTCGCCAGTCTCCCAGACACACCGTCGCCTGGTCCTCGATCACTTCTAAACCCTCTGGCGGATGACAGCCGCTCCTCTCCGCGCAGACCGGAGCAAGTCCTCTGAAGGGAACTCCTCCGCCCCTGGCAGCGGCTCCACCACTGCAGGCGGCCAGCAGCGAGCCCCTCCTCCCCGCACGGATGGCAGCCTTCCCATCCCCCAGCGACTACTCCTTTGGGTGGATGGCAGTGGACTCCATGACAGCGCATCCCTCCTCTTGACTGGGCTTCGGCACCAATGTAACAAGGTTGAAATGGGAAAGGAGGAGGCGGGAACTAGCTGAACAATCAAAGTAATATTTAAATTAAACAAAAAGATACAAAAACGTAAACGCACACATGGCAGCTGCATGTATGCTCTCTCTCTCTCCCGAACTGCCACGTTCTGCCGCATTTATCCCTCTCCTCAGATGATTACACTCCTCCCTGGGAGAACCGGAGCCTGTTGCCGCGGCCCGGCCCCACCCCTCCCTCCTCCTTGTCACAGGGAGCAATAAAGTTTTGTCGCATTGCAAATCGCCTTATGAACATTTAAGTGACTTAGAGTACAAGTAACATGAAAGGCACGAAAACAGTCCACAATGAACACACTTTGGGAAACCCTGTACTATCAAAAGAAAGACTTGTATAGTACAAACATTTATATGGTTTTTTATTTACAATAAATGCAAAGAAAAGGGTGCAGGTTTTTGCTGATCTCTTTATTGTTCAAAGGTTCTGATTCAAAGTTTCTGCCATCATGTCTCTGTTCAGATAATCACAAACATCAACTCTCCTCTTTGGATTCCCAAGCTCACGTCATGCCCTAATGGTTTTCATCCTCAATCTTTAAAGTAGGCAAACTACCGATCAATCTCTGTCGCTTTTAAGATTACTGCAGATTTAGATGGTTTTGGATGGACATTAAAGGGAGCAGCTTTTCTGCAATAAGACCAGCCCAGGAGGAGCCAAAAATACAAACAAACCCAACTGTTTTCTATGATACTGTTTTCACTCACCTCTGTTTCGTTATCCTCAAACGTGTCCTGCAGTACAGACTTTACCTGGCTGAGGCTGGGGATACTTCTGTGGATGAGAGAGCATCCTTGACACACAAACACACCCAGAGTCACAGACACCCAATCTGGCTCTGAAAGAGAGACAGAGAAAGAAAGAATGAAAGAAAGAATATTATGTAATATAAATGATAACTTGTAAAAGCTTATCACAAACAAATCTTACATTCATTACATAAAAAAAATTGTGTCTTGATGCCACAGACCCCCTTACCACATACTGTTTGCATTTGCTTGTAAGTGTTAGCATCTAGCTAAATTCATTACTGAAGAATTTTTATTACTTATCTTATAGGTGCAAACCTCAAAACCCACTGGAAATAGGAAATAGTATACCATCCAAGCTCCTATGAAATATGTCCTTTTTTTTTTTACATAATATAAGTTGGGAGGACCTGGGTAGCTCAGCGAGTATTGAGACTGACAACCACCCCTGGAGCCACGAGTTAGATTCCAGGGTGTGCTGAGTGATTCCAGCCAGGTCTCCTACGCAACCAAATTGGCCCACTTGCTAGGGAGGGTACAGTCACATGGGATAACCTCCTCGTGGTCACGATTAGTGGTTCTCTGTCTCAATGGGGTGTGTGTTAATTTGTGCATGGATCGCCGAGAGTAGCATGAGTCTCCACATGCTGTGAGTCTCCACGTTGTCATACACAACGAGCCATGTGAGAAGATGAGCGGATTGACGGTCTTAGAAGTGGAGGCAACTGAGACTTGTCTTCTGCCACCCGGATTGACTTAAGTAACCACGCCACCACAAGGACCTACTAAGTAGTGGGAATTGGGCATTCCAAATTGGGAGAAAAGGGGAAAAAAAATATAAAAAAACATACTATAAGTTGGAACAAAGCCAATGTTTTGTTAGCATTAGGTTAATAAAGTGGGACATTGATTTAGGAATGCAATATGTCCTCTTTTTCAGACCTGAAAGAAGCATCCGGCCAGGATTCAAAATTGCCAATGACTATGTCGACAATATCTAACGTACTATGTACTGTATCAGGGAAAATAAAATAAAATAAATATGAGAAAAGGAAATTGTATAATTCAATCTGTCAGATAATTGTAACGAAACCTCTGCATGTGACCTGTAAAGCTTGTTTCGAATTTTAGACCACACCATAACGTCCACTGTATGACATCCCTTTAGTGTCCCACTTTACCTGTATTCACCCTATATCATGTCCAGAGTAATCACAATGTAAATTTGATAACAGTAATTTGAAAGTTCTTTTGTTGTCTGTGCTTACTGAAACTTGAATCACTGCCCACAGTGGCCAAAGCTGGAAGTGTTACTGAATGTGTTACTGTACGAGTTGTATTTTTAGTTGTAAAGATGTAATACAATCAGCAGGAATGCATGTTATATTACAGTAATTTCCATAACCAAACCCCAACCCTAAACCTAACCAGAGTGTTCCTTTCATGGTTAAGGTTGATATACAGTATAAGTGGGTTGGCTTTAATAATAGCATATAAACTGCAGAAGTTATCACTAATTATTAGGCCTCTATTACAGTTTCCTGCCGGTCTTTTTCAAAAGTCAAACAAAATGTTAAACACAAGCAAAGCCAAAAAAAAAAAGTGCAACAGGAAGGTATGTGATGTCACCCGCAACTCACATATACACACCCACAAGAACACACAGGCACAGACAGCCTCTTCACACCCTCATGCAACAGCTCGTGTTTTTTGTCACACTCTCAGAGAAACTGCAGAGGCAAAAAGTTTGAGTTTTACATGTTTCAGGTGTGACTTGTGTGTAAATGCTGGGAAGTCCTTTCACAGAGTTGAACACCCTCAGGGCATTCAGGGGAGTGCCGGCTTGCAGCCATGACAATACAGAAAGCCATAAATTGAAAGTCAGGTTTTCTTTTTTACTTCTGGGAAAGTGACGCAATCAATGAGAAACTGTGTCATATGCATATTCTGTGTCTAGGACTTGCTGTGTAGTAAAAAACTGAAAAGTTCATGTTTGAGAGAGGAAGAGAGAGTGCGATTGAAGAGAGTGAGTGAGTGTGTTTGTGTGTGTGTGTGTGTGTGTGTGTGTGTGTGAGAGAGAGAGAGAGAGAGAGAGAGAGAGAGAGAGAGAGAGAGAGAGACTTGAAAATGAAATGGACCTTGTTCTGTTTTTTGCACATTTAGTCAAGTTGCATTCTTGATTAATTATCTGCTAATTAAGGTGTGGCTCCTTTTACGGCCTTCGTCATTACTTAGTACCACCTGTGATTTGTACTCGCCTTGCCTTAAAGGAATAGTTCACACAAAAATTAAAAATCTGTCACCCTCACAATATAGTGGGTGCTCCTCAATTCTAAAATTGTGCATCCTCATTTCCTCACCTTGCTTCCTTTCCTCGCTTCCTAACTCCTCCCTCTTAGGACCAAAGAAAGGATGCAAGGAAAGGAAATGAGGACGGAAGTATCGAAGTAAGACAGATTTGTAAAATGGAATGTCCTGCTCAATCACGAGTCACTTCAAAGCGGCGTCTCTGCGCAGCTGCATAACCTCGGAGCACATGTTGTTGAAATTTGATTAATTTATATTTTCATTATAAAACCTAAAAATTAAAGATGTACATTTAAAGTATATGACCATTATGGTTTAAACCGCAAAGGTGAAACACAAATTATAACAGTTGTGTTAGAAAGAGAATTTATGCGTCAGTCTTTTTTCGACCAAAAAATCTTCCGCATAGGATGCTCCTGTGCTTCCTCACTCAAGTGTCCTCTGTAAGCTTCCTCCATCCTTGGTGCTCATGGAGCATTTATAAAATGTATACATCATGATAGCAGACTTTGATCGGTTTCTGGCTCACGGGTTTGAGGACGGAGGGGCGAGGAAATGAGGATGCACAATTTAAGGAATGAAAAGCACTCAGTGAGCTTTCATGGGGAAAAGCACTGTAAATGTTTTATACATTTTATATGATACTTTTTGGAGCTTTGCAGCCCCAGTTTTTTATCTTTACATGGAAAAGAGTGGCCATGATATTTTCAAAGGAAGGAAAAAAAGTTGGGTTTGCAATGATATGACGGTGAGTAATTGCTGACAGAATATTCATTTTTGGGGGATGTATTCCTTTGAAAGCAAGAGTTACCGGTTTCTGTTACACAGCTCATTAACCCTCTGGGGTCTGAGGGTGTTTTGGGCCCCGGAGAAGTTTTGACATGCCTTGACATTTGTGCTTTTTTCAGTTGCTTAAAAACATATTCATGGATAAAGTCTGATTTCACTGTATTCAGAACAAACTGGGCTACAATAATATGTGAGCAACATGTGTGTACATGTTTGTATTTTTGAGAAAATAACGTTTATGCGTGGTTTTTGAAAAAAATTAGACTTTAAGTCATTGAAATAAGGCCATATAACACATACTAAACATTTGTCCACAAGCCTTTTGAGAACTGGATCTTGTAGCCTAGAGTTTTTGCTACAAAATTATGTGAAAACCATCCTGATCACTCATTCATACAAAACAATATATTAATTTAACTTTTGTAAAACACTTTTAGTGTTAGAAAGGTCATATGCGAGGAGGCGTGAACTATCATGAATATTGATTGTATTTCACACCTGAGGAGCTCCTCTGGACCTATCAATGAGGAATGTGACAGAAAGAGAATGAATGTGAGGAGACTTAATTATCAAAATCAAGATTTAAATTAAAAGAAGTAATCTGACTATTTATTTTCATTACATAAAGACAAAACTGTTAAGAAAAAGTCTTAGCAAGTCAATCGCTTTGGCTCAATTATCGAATGAGAATTATGATTTATTAATTTTTTTAAATAATTTCAATCATCTGAACAATTAGTTTCTTGTTCTCACCAGATTTGAATATCCTATTAATTTAAGCAAATTGCACATGTTTTGGCACATGTGTGCAAAAGAGTCAGTACAATTGTCTAGCATTTGCACAGTATCTAAATGCAGAAGGCTTACTGATAAAAAACTGATGAGTTGATTCTCAGTGAAATTGTCACTCTTCACAACTTCTAGACATTCTTTCATTGTGTGAGCCATCACATGCAAAATGTTCCATTCAATTATCAAAATCTGTCAGAAATACATGTTTATTCCATAAATATCTATGACATGGTATGTTTGTGATGTCTGATAAATCTCTGGCTAGACCAACAAGAGTAACAGGATGTCCACCAAGAAGATGAGAACATGTAGATTAGTGCTACATACTGTGAGGAGGTACAATTTATTGTTTTTTACAGAACTACCACAGGTTTTTTTCATTGTTGTGTTTTTTTTGTTGTTGTTGTTTGGTTGTTTGTTTTTTGCATGTATGTCATTTTGTGGCAATTTTCTGTTCACTATATATGACTTGACTATATATGTAAAAAAAAAAAAAAATGGAAATTTGAATTTTCTGTTTACAAGTAACACATTTCTACAAAAATACATTTACTGTATACATCCAAATGTGCATATCCTTTTTCTGTGTACTACAGTATTGTACAGTATTGACTTTTCACAGTAAACTTTTCCGACTGTTGTAATCGGTCTCTAAAAAGCTCAGTGTGATACATAATAACATTCATCTGGACAAAACTGACATTCTTGTATAGTACAGTAAGCAGTCAGTGTCAACAAAAATGTAGAACAAAAATGAAATTTGTATATAACAAACATTTCCAGGGTTGACTGCCATAGTGAAACAACATCTAAACATTTTGACCAGTACGGATCACACGATGACAAAAAAAATTTCATTTTGGTGGCACTGGCCAATTTAATGACACAATAACTAGGTTTTGAAGCATGAATTAAATGTTTTGGGTGAGTTACTACATTTTGCAGACATGCAATCGAGTTGTGATGTCCCATAAAACAGTTGTGACAATTGATCTTACAGTTTAGAGGATGTTAAGAAATGGATGTTAAGAGCCAAAGCGATTGAGGAAAACATATACATTGAATTGGTGGATGATGTGCGGTCTGGAGATGGCACATATAATTTGATAGATGATTCTACTGACAGAAATTCCCAATTCATCCACGCTGCACAGTAGTGCTGCACGATTAATCATATCGCAATCGCAATCGAAATGTCAGCCTGTGCGATTATATGACGGCAAAATGCTGCGATTTTATTAAATAAATAATATCAAATAAATAAGTGCATGTGTGGATGTGTCAGCCCATTATCTCTGAGAGCTGTTTGCCCATTTTCTACACAGCTATAATGATGACGTGTGAGATGAGAGGAGCACTGCAGCTCTAGTGTCTGATAGAAACACGGATCACAGCATGGCGATATATCATCCTTAATTCATCCTTAATTAAGCTTCAAATAATACGGGAGTGTGCCATGTAAATAAGTACAAACTCCAAAACTGTCATTCTCTGTGCGGTCAGAGCTGCTTCAACCAGTCGCGGAAGAGACCCAATCTGAGTGTGAGTTGATACCGGGAGAGAAGTTCTGCCGGCTGATGCGCACTCTAACACGGAGACGCTCGTCTCTTACCCCGGCTGTATGCAGCTCGCAACGTCATTAGGGCTGAAACGATTAGTCGACATTGTCGACAATGTCGACAATAAAAAATTGTCGACAAATATCTTTGTTGTCGAGTAGTCGTTTGATCTCACGTGACCTAATGTAAGGGCCTGCAATATCGCGATATGACCGCTACGACGCTGTAGCGCTAGAGTGTAATGCAGCCCTTACAAATGCTACTGCGGTAGAAGAAAACAAAGCGCGAATTATGACGGAGTGCAAACGAATCCGAACTAGCAAGGTGTGGGAAAGTTTCACAAAACTTCAGACCAAAAATTCTGTTGTGTGCAATACATGCAAGGCGGAACTTGCTTTTCATGGGAGCACAACATGCATGTTGGAGCACTTAAAGAGGAAACATCCTGGCACAAGAGAAGCTGGTGAGAGGTGAGTGTTCTCCAGCTGGAGCTAAATAACTTAATTGTACATACATCTCTTTATTAGAGAATACAATACTGCTAGTAATAATATTAACAATAATAATATAATTACAGTAATGTGATGATTTATTTTGCATAGAATAAATATTGATCAAGCTTAGGAGTCAGGGCTGTTTTTATTATTTTAACACACTATTAGGTATTATACTATAATTTATAGCCTCATCACTTGCCTGTATTTTGTTCCATATTCATGAAGACAGAAAAGGAGATGTTAGGAAGAATATCATGTCAGTCACTTTTTCATACTGTTAATTAAATGGTGAATGAAAATGTCTCTGTCAGCTCAAATGTCGTAATTTTTTTTTGTAATTGTATACTAATATAAATAATTATATAATAATTTATATAATAATTGTTTGCAGTTTCATATTTTACCATTCTTTGTGAATTGTGTCCTGAACTAAATGTCCCTTTTTCTGTTTTAGTTCTAAGAAAAGCAGTGGGCCTACTGATGACTTTTTTTCTGAGGAGAAATTCTTGTGCTCTTGTACATTCAAACATTTTTTTTTGTCTGTAATGCAGCTGATTCATTTGTTTGTTTGTTTTTCTATTGAAAGAGAACAGAATATTTAAACAATGCTTAGAGAGAGGATTTGAGTTGGACAGAAATCTGAAAAATGTAAGAGTTAGTTAGTTGGCTCAAAGTTCATTAAAACACCATTTCAAAAGATGAAGTGATTTTTCCTTTTTTATATATATTATAGTTAGAATATGTATAACTCAATGTTTTAATTAATTGAAAAGGCTGAATAATTGTTACAAACCTACTGGTTAGTCGTCCGGAAAAAAAAGACGATTAGTCGATTAATCGTTCTAATAATCGTTAGAATAATCGATTATCAAAATAATCGTTTGTTGCAGCCCTAAACGTCATCATCATAAGATTATCATGATAAGATCAATCTTGTGTGAAAAATAACACTAAAATTACAACAACAATAAATTATAAATGTTAAATGTTATATATATATAGGTTTTGGATAGACAAGATTGACAAATGCTTATCAATAATACTCTTATGGCTAAAATGTTTACAGTGTTCAGTGACTAAAATATCAAAAAGACTAAATGTTACTAAAATATGACAAAAATGTCAACAGTTTAATTGACTAAAACTGCATAAAAAATGCCATCAGACTTTGTCAAACAAAACGACTAAAAACAATAAATAGAAATAGGATAAGGTTGACTATGATAAAAACTAAAAAGGACATTTGACACAAGATCAAGACAAAGATTAAATAAAAAAAACAGCTGACAAAATCAAGTATTCAGTTGCCAGGTCATTAGGAGTGTATTAATGCAAAGCCAACATTTACGTGTTTTTAACGTCACTTTTTTGATCAGTATGGTACCACCTCGCCTCATTTTAAGTCAGGAATAACCCTGGATATATGGCGATATTTTGGCTTTAAAATAACCGACACTGAGCAGAGAGAGATACTGTGCAAAATTAAAGTTGCTACATCGCGGGGCAACATGACAAATTTATATCAGCACCTGAAACGGCACAGAGAAAAGTAGAAAAGTGGGATTTCAGAAAATGATCCATACACTGGAGAAGAGATACCAGCGATAAGTAGAACTTTTTAGAAAGAGGTTTTGGAAATACCAGTTGTCATTAAAACAACAACAACAACATTTTTAGTGGTTTGAGTGAACCACACTTTTATATCCAGTTTCCATTTAAAAAGAGTTTATACAAAGTACATGTTACATCCTGTTTAAATGTCCCCGTTTGTTTGGACAATTTTAATTTCATGAAAATTTGTATGTTCTTATTTATTGTTCTATTTCATTTAAGTGTAATATTGAGAAAATAACAAGTTTTCAGTAATGCAAAAATATTATTATTTAATTTAATAAAAATAGCATTTTAATTTGAAAACACTGCATTTATAGTGGTTTTTGTTGCTAGTTTGTATGTCTGAGTTGAGAAATACACATTTCAGCATTATCAGTAATCTATTTGTGCATTTTCCTTGATAACCAAGCAAGTTGACTCATGATACCATTTGTTTATTATATCGCAATAGAATATCGCAATATTAGCCTCAATAATCGGAATATAACATTTTCCCCAAATCGTGCAGCCCTACTACACAGTTTAATTTTGCATGTGGCCAAAAGAGCGCACCTCAAAACCTTTTAATTGGGGTTTGGGTTAGGGTTAATATTATAATGTTTATAATGATGTTATATTATTAAAATACTCGAACTCAATTGTGATTTAGACAATAACTTTTTAAAAGGTTTAAGTCATAATAATATTCTACAACTTTTTTTTTAAATGTGGAATGTCGACCGCAGGCATGCTTCAGATCATTTGTGAGTCACTCTTAGGGAGTTAGAAGTCCTCACTTCTAAGCTGTCTTGGTTTAAGGCACTACTTTTAGCGTTAAATGCTTACGATTTTTTGTAAATACGAGCCCTGCTTTCTGTGCTATTTGTTTCACTGTGTCTTAGTTTTTTACCACAAGAACAAACTCTTTCTGAATGTTCCCTTGGAGGAGGAGAGTTTGAAGTCAGCACTGAGGCTACATATCCATCACATTCAATACAGACTCACTCAGCCACCCAAAAATCAAAACCAAAAAAAAGACAAGATACATGACTAAATCAAGGTGAAATGTTGCACGTACAATTAATTCCCTAGGGGTATCATAAAACAATAGATTTTCAAATTTTACATTGCACGATGTGAGTGTTGCCTGACAGTGCAAAACTCCACACCACAATGCTTGGGTGTTGTTGGTGGTTTAAGGTGACATTCATGTCCACAGCACAGACAGTGCAGGACAAGATGCACACCAAAGTTTGATACTGAGGGTTGAGGGATTGTTCAAAATAAAAGATATACAGAATATAGGATGGGATGGGAAGGAATATGATATGATACAACGCGGCAGGTAGACTTATTACACAGTGATTTTGGCAACACAAGGTCAAAAGTTCCACTGCTGAAATCGGTGTGTGCTAACCAAAATTTAGTGGCTGAAAGTGGTGGCGCCAAAAGTGAGTTGTAATTTTACTTGAAAATATTGTAATGCAGTTATTAGGAATGCATATTTAATTAACCCTATCCCCTAACATAAACCCCAACCCTAAACCTAACCGTCAATGTAGTAAAAATGCAATTGTGAAAATGCAACCTTCAAATCGCGCTCACCATTATTAATGTGAACATGATTAGTTGCTGGTTTCCAGAACCCATATCTCGTATATTGCAGGGAAAGGTAAACACATTTGAATTGATACAAAACTATCTGATGAGGAATGCCTCTTGTCAGTAATTTGGCAGAATGTGGCCGATTTTAAGGTACATAAAGATTCTGAAGTAGCATGTTGATTTCATGCGTGAACGTGTTGAGAATACATTAGGTTAGGTTAGGTTTGGATAGGATTTGATAAGATAGAATAGGATAGGATAGGATAGGATAGGATGGGATGGGATGGGATGTGATGTGATGCAATATAATGGGATGGGAAGGGATATGCATTACAATATGGGGTCAATATGCATTACAATATGGGGTCGGTTTGGGATGGGATGGGGTGGTGTGGTGTGGTGTGGGATCGGTTGGGGTGGGATTTGCTGAGGTGGGATTTGTTGGGTTGGAAAGATAGGATAGGATAGGATAGGATAGGATAGGATAGGATAGGATAGGATAGGAAGGGATTGGATTGGATACTTATCCCCATATGGAAAATTTATAATAGTGATGCTTGCCCAGTCCAGTGTATTTAGTATTTATCTTATGAGTCAGAGAGTTTAGCACAAGAAGTGGTTTGAATGTTCTCTATTTTGGGGAATTGCATTGACATGACATTCACATCAAGTTCTGTTAAAACCCTTTGCAAATGTCAAATGTCAGACTTGTGGCCATTTAGTGTGATATAATAAAAGAAAAAAGAGGGCAGTTATGGAAAACACACACACATGCTCAGGCATTTTACTTGGATGGGATCTGTAATGTAGTAGTGAGAGGGAAATCGAGAGAGGGATAAACAGAAGTGGGGAGAATTTCTATTTTTGCTTTAACCCAAAATCACCCTTTAATTGAATGACAGCAGCCCATTCTCATCTGAACTGTTTGCCATGTGTCATTCATGGCGGTGGCCATTGGTCTGTCTGGTCTTAATGCTGAGTCTTCTTCTGGCCTATTAAGTGCCTGCAGTTGTAAAACCGAAAAAATGGGCTAGATTCCAATGCTGGGCAAAAATCCCAGAACTCTCTTGTCTTAATAAGGGCAATGTATGCACATACACTGGCTGCCAAAAGTTTGGAAAAATGTACAGAATTTGCTCTTATGGAAAGAAATTGGTACTTTTATTCACCAAAGTGGCATTCAGTTGATCACAATGTATAGTCAGAACATTAATAACATGAAAAATTATTATTACAATTTGAAAAAAAAAAATCAGAACTTCTTAAACTACTCCAAAGAGTTTGCATCAAAGAAATCGACATGCAGCAATGACAGCTTTACAGATCCTTGGCATTCTAACTGTCAGTTTGTCCAGATACTCAGGTGACATTTCACCCCACACTTCCTGTAGCACTTGTCATAGATGTGGCTGTCTTGTTGGGCACTTTTCATGCACCTTACACTCTAGCTGATCCCACAAAAGCTCAATGGGGTTAAGATCCATAACACTCTTTTCCAATGATCTGTTGTCCAATATCTGTGATTCTTTGCCCACTCTAACCTTTTCTATTTGTTTTTCAGTTTTAAAAGAGGCTTTTTCTTCGCAATTCTTCCCATAAGTCCTGAACCCCTGAGTCTTCTCTTTACTGGTGTACATGAAACTGGTGTTGAGCGGGTAGAATTCAATGAAGCTGTCAGCTGAGGACATGTGAGGTGTCTATTTCTCAAACTAGAGACTCTGATGTACTTATCCTCTTGTTTAGTTGTACATATGGACTTACACATCTCTTTCTGTCCTTATTAGAGCCAGTTGACCTTTATCGTTAAAGACTGTATTATTCTTTGTATGAAATCATTTTTATAATTTTTTTTGCATTTCAAGCATTGTATAGCCTTCATTCCTCAAAACAGTGATTGACTGACGAGTTTTTAATATTGACCTTCAGACATGCCAGTCTTTTGCATACTGTTCAATTCAAAAACAAACACAAAGACCATGTTAAACTTCATTTAATGAACCACATAGCTTTCATCTGTGTTTTTTATAATGGCAAGTGATTTTCTAGTACAAAATTAGCAATTTAGCATGATTACTCAAGGATAAGGTGTTGGAGTTGTGGCTGCTGGAAATGGGGCATGTCTAGATTTGATCAAAAATGACTTTTTTCAAATAGTGATGATGCTGTTTTTTACAGCAGTATTGTCCTGACTGTACTTTGTGATCAGTTGAATGCCACAGCAAAATCTGAATATTATTCCAAACTTTTGGCCACCAGTACGTGTGTTACTGTAAAGAAAAGCTGCAAAGCAGAGAAATATGGACAGTATGACACCTTAACTCAAGGCATCAGAGCAATTTAAAGGATAGTTCACCCAAAAAGGAAAATACTGTAATCATCTACTCACCCTCAAGCTGTTCCAAACCCATATGACATTCTTCCATGGAACACGAAAGACCGCCTCAGTCACCGTTCACTTGCGGTGCTTCTTTTTACATGCAATAAAAGTAAATGGTGACTGAGGCCTTCTGCCTAAAATCTCATTTTGTGTTCCATTGAAGAAAAAATACCTACAGGTTTGGAACAACTTAAATGTAAGCAAATCATGACACAAAATTTTATTTTTAAATGAACTTTCCCTATTAGAATTGTACCTTTCCATCCGAAAATAAGTAAACACACACTCAAAAAAAATAGCTGTTCAGGTATATTTAAAGAGACCTGAGAATACAGCTGAGTCACCCACTCTGTGTGTGACTCGCATACACACACACACAACAGCAGGCAAACATGCTGTGATAAAACCCCACAAAATGTGCCACAAACTCATGTCATGTTTAACAGCTCACATTACAAACAAGACGGGTGACTCAGGGAATACAGTGTCTCACCCAACCCAGACTGTAAAAACATTTTAGGGGTGGGCATGTGAGTGGGAGGGGGTGTATGTTTCTGAACATAGTAGAGAACCATATTATTATCAAACACATCTAGAACACAGGTTTGCTCCTGACACAGAGAGGCCAAACAGCTGAGAGACAATTAAAGGTCCATGTTGTTTCCCTCTGAGGCACAATGATGACATGTGACTGTAGCATCATACACAATGCTGAATCACTTTAATGACACAGTAGATGTCCCCCAATATGGACACACACAAACATGTGGTTACCAGCAAGTCTCTCTTCTGCCACACTACATGTTACTCTGTAGTTACATAGAGGAAGTACTGAGTAATAATGAACAACACATGTACTTAATATGTAATTATTCTGGAGCAGCTAACACATGGCAGTTGTTATTGCTATTAATTTTTAATTCATAGTAATTGATAGTATAATATAGATACAATTTATATATTTAATAAATGTAAAAAAAAAAAAAAAAAAAGTAGGAAATACAGTGTATTATAACAAATACATATTAATAGCAATAATTATTAAGAAGTAATTCGAAATATTTAAGTGTGTAATGTGTAGAATGTGTGAATTATGTAAAATATAAATTTTAATAAAATATAAATTAAATGTAAATTAAATATAATGCAGATGTAATATTGATAAGAAATTGTAATAACATGGATTAAAATAAATAAATGTCCGTAAAAATATGCAGGATTAATATTTAGGTATTTTATTTGTGTAAAGTGTTACCCGTACTTTTCTTTGGGCCTGATAATAAAGCCTTAAACAGACAGCAGATGCCAGAGTCATACGAACCGAAACCAGCACGATCGATTAGTGACAGGTGCGGCAGTTTCAGATCGGCACGAGCGTTCTGTGCATACCAGTTGACCAGGTGAGATGCATTTACCTGCAGCACCGCAATCCGCGCAGATGTCATTACCGGCCCGCTGCCGTAAATCGCGCAGAAGGCAGCTGTCCCGATCGTGCTCTTTCGCCATGATTCGCCCCAAAGACGAGAGGAAGAAGGAATCGATCCGTCTCCACAGGGTTTGTATATCGCGAGCAGGTTGACGAACGGGACAGCGAAGAAATCTTCAAGATTTTCCGCCAAATAACCACAAAATAACCGAAGCCAGCCACGTCTAGTTGTAAAGCCTGATGAGAGTGTCTTTTCATGAAAATGGTTAGAAAATGGTTTGTGTTTGCGCTCAAGGTTCTGGAGAGCGAGCGCGGGAGATCCTTCTCTTCCACCCTCTCTAGAGAATTTATCAGCGTCTTACCGCCTCCCTCCTCTAATACTGCCCAAAAACAGACTGGAAAAACAGAGACATCTAGCGGTCAGTTTTTTCAGTCTGAACATTTAAAGGTGCATTAAGTTTTTCTATAATAAAAAGTTTTACTCATAAAGGCACGAATAGCATTTTTTAGAAATATGTTGAAAATGTGATACACTCACTTGAGATGAAGACTCCAGTCATATCAGAAACCCTATAAAAGCTGTTTAATTTTACATGGAGCGGGTCGCCCCCTCATGGGCGCTGTCATGTTGACAACACATGACACTGTGTCATGCAATGATCTTCATTAGTAATTAGGGGCGGACTGGCTATAGGGAGAGCCGGGAATTTTCCCGGCGTGAAAGAGTAATTTATAATTGTATTTAAACTGCATTTTTAAAGTGTTTTGATTTGAATAACAGAGATTTGGACCAAAAAAAACAACAATAACAAAAAACAGAAGGTCTCGTAATTCACCTATATGTCATTAATGATTTTGTGGTTTATTTCGTGCACTTGAGGTCCCCATTTGCATTTAAACGGGGGTTTGTACTTAACTGTAACGAATGCTGCAACTGACTGTGGCACCATCAAATGGAGCTGTGGACCAATTGTGTCTGGAAATACTGCCCCTGTGCCCTAATGATTAAAGGAAAACGTGTTGTGTGTAATTAACTTTATCTCTGATGTACAATGTATTCACTTAATTTATATTAATTCCACACAATGATCATCACCCACCGCTGTTCCATGAATACACAACTAACACCAAAAGAGGCACACATGCTTTGTTTTCATATGCTCATTTGTTTTCAATAATTAAGACTATACTTTATAACTGTGCACTTGTGAATCTTACCTTAGCCTCATGATAATACATTGATTGTTACCGACAGCCTCACACAGTCATCCTTCATTCTGTGCAGGATCTGATCTTTTCCACCATCAACACCATGTCGGGGGGACATAGACCCTGTCCCAATACTCAGTCTCTGTATTGTGTGGTCTATATTCCTTTATACCATTCGTGCCATTGAATAGACTGTAAGTCTGTCCCTATGGTATTTTATAGCTCCATGATCCCTCATATCCTCATTGTCATTCCCATTAAAGAACAAAGATGAATAAGGTCTATTGCTGTAAAATATGACATTTTAATTGTCTCTTACTTTCTGCTTTGATGATCCTCAACACACTGAAAAAATAATGACATTTTAACCTGTGTGGAAGATTAATACAAACCATTTAAAAACGTTTGGTTGTCATTTATTTGAGGCGACCAAAGAGTAAGCTTTACACAACTTAGAATGTGGTTCATTGTTTTATATGACAAAAAAAAGGCTTAAAATGTATACTTTAAAGTTCCATAACACATATTCAGATGAGACAAAAACTGAATTAACTCATTTTAAAACAACATTTACTAAATCGTAATTAGAATGTAGCACACCACACTGCTGGATAAATGTCTAAAATCACCATAGCCTTAATGATCAGGCAAGAATAAACAAACAAATGTGTGAGTATTAGGCAAAGAAGGTGAACTAAGATATACTAACAGTACATCCTTTTTCTATGTATATTTAGTAAATATGATGGTGCTATTAATTCATATCA